>CM035131.1:81634094-84419094 GCA_020205605.1 Panax ginseng
ATCAGACTAGAGGGAAGTTGGTCTTTCCCCTCTCTCTCTTCTCTTAGCAAAGTAGGCTGAAGTCAAACTTTTGGCAGGGGTGAATGTGATAACCTGTAACAACCGAGAAATTTGGATCTATTGTAAAATAATTTTATTTAATTAAATAATGAATAAAATTATATTATTTGTTATTATTATGTGCTAGTAAGATGAATGTCGTTCTATAACCTAGAAACATCGGAAGATCGTAGTATTTCGACTACATGAAGGAATTAAAGTGTTTGAATTTCCAAGACGAAAAATAAAAGTTTTCCGAGAAATTTTTTGAAAAATACTATTCATCGATTTCTGCTCGGGAATTATTTTTGAACTTTCGAGAAATACGTAATGATAAACTATCGAGGTGAGATGGATTATATAATAATAATTTGAGTATGGAAAACGTAATTTTTCGCCTGCTAACTTAATGTGGGAACGTTAGGGAAAATAAAACGTTAAGGAGCTAAAGTGATGATCGTATGATACGTAGGTATTGTACGAGAAAATAAATACGAGTATGATACGAAGTAATATATGAGCATGTATGAATGATGGTATGTCATATATGTTGAATAAGTATACGAGTTAGAATACAAGATTAATACGTAGAGAATACGTACTAAGGCTTTAAGCCGAATGAAATGGATTAGTAGGATTGTGTAGGAAGTGTATAGTTTAATTGGGATTGTGTTTAAGCCCAATATAAACTAATGTTAGAGCCCAAGTGTTTGTTAATGTAAAGTTCAAAGTGTATTAATGCAAGCCCAAAAGAATAAGCTAACCTAATTGAATTAAAGCCCAAATTAAGATCCAATGGGTGAATAAGATCCATGGGGCAACCCATGTGGGCCCCATGATCACATGGTTAATCTTGGTGGCCAAGAAAAGTGTGTGATGGCCATGCAAAGTAAGTGGTTAGCAAGTTAACTTAATAGCTAGGTAATGAATAGTAAAGAAGTGATTAAGGAGGTGGGATTGGTTTAATGACCAATATGCCCTAACCTTGGTTTTCCTATAAAAAAGAGAGCTTGGATTTCATTTGTTGTTTGTTAACTTTCATCCAACAACTTTGAACTTAGTTGTTAGAGAGAATAAGTAAGAATAAGCTAGACTTCCATTATTAGAAAAGAAGAAGAACAAGCTTGATCATCAAAGGTAATGATCTTATGTCATTAATCTTCCATCTCTACAATTGTAGGTTGATAAGAGAAGTGTTGATTGATTGACATGTATGCTAAGAAATGATAAGAATGAATAATCTAAGGACTTAAGTCTTAATAAGCCGTGAATAAGCACTTTGTTCATAGATAAGTTATGAACTAAAGAAGAACTTGTAAGAACTTGTAACATGTTTACATAAATGAAGTTTGTATGATAAGAAGATGTAAGGATGATGGTTAGAAGACTTAAACCATGATAAGTCATGTGAAATGAAATTATAAGTAGTTTGTACTTTTATAAGTTATAAACTCATTAAAAACAAGTAATAACTTATTATGTAAATAAGTTAATGAAATATGTATTTTAAGATGTGGATAGATTCCATTTGAAACGATGAACAAATCATAAGTAACGAAGTTATGCCAGAATTCACACGACTAGACGATAATTGTCAAATTCGTGAAATTCTCGGAATGGAAGTCAAATTTTGATATTGAGCTCAGAAACGTTGGTTTTTCGATGGAGACAAGTCTTATTTGGCAGTATAGAGTTGCGGACCTGAAAATGACCGAATTCTGACTTAGAACGAAGAAACGAGCATTGAACGTTCACGAACGTTTATCATTTTCGTTAAAAATGAACTCAAGGTGAATTTTGAGTTAACAAAGTTAAAATTGTAAAATTTTTGCATGAACACGTAGAGTATGTAATTTGTGAGCTAATGGCTTTTGAACGAGCCAATTCGGATTTATAACGAAGAATTTATGAGCCTGGGAAGTTCACCAAACAAAATAACTATAAAAAAAATTTGGGGCTCAGAAATTGGTATTGCCAATGCAACCCGTAGAGTTGTGACAAATACAACAACATGAGGTAGGAATATGACATATTGGGAAGTGGCACCACAAAGGCGAGTCTCAAAGATCGAGAGTGGAGCCAGCATGCGCAAGACCAAATGTGAGACACTTTGAAACCCGTGTTGCGCAACATGAAGTTCAAGAAGGAAAGTTGAAAGCTGCAATGGCCAACCTTAGGGTTTGCACAATAAAGATAGCTTATGAAGATAAAAAGAAAGGTAGTTGGTTAATGATGAAGTATAACATTAATTAACTTAATGTAACATTATGTATAGTGTTTTGAACCTTAAGTATGATCACTAAAGGTTGAAGATAATTAATCGAACGTGAACGTAAGAATGATGTAAACTATAAATGGCAAGCCGGAACCAATAGTAACAAATCTAATACATGATTAGATTGAGAAGAATGGTACGATATAGTAGTAATCTTACTTGATTATATATGATCTAATGTGTTACGTTATGTGATCATATATTGTTGAGACCTTAAAGACTTAAAGTGAACGTGTAATAAAAGTAACAGACGCTGAAGGTAAGTGTTCTAACCCTTGTCTATGTTTAATCTAGACAAGCTTTGTGATTCATGTTTTCCTACGCATGAATTGATGTATGATGAAGTCAAAGCTAATTGAAATAGCCCCAAATCCGAATCCCAACTCACCATGGATCTGGTATACTAATTCTATAACTAATTGCAGAAGATATAAACATAAGTTGTTTATACATTAAACTTACACATTATTTCCCCAAGGTCGAGAACCTTCACTTAATACACAATTCATAACTTATTTGACTTACAATAACATTAATATACAATACTGTTTCAAACTTTATCTGCACATATAATCCAAAGCTGGACTTGTCTTTATCATTTCCTTGTATCCGACGTATTCATCTTAATCTGTAATTTTTATCATGATATAGCAAGGGTGAGCATATGTTTTCCCAGCAAGTATAAATTTATTTGAGGATATATCATGATTGAAATAATTTGAATAATAGCTTGCTAACATTCAACAATATAGTTGTGAACCAGCATAAATAAATTTTTATAATTGAACGACCAAGTTAATAGGAATTGAATGGTCAAGAAAGAACATGAACAATTTATAACTGGACTAGATGGTAATGAAGGTGATCAGCCTTTCATAACTGATGAAAACATGCATTATTTGCACAGAAAGCTATTCAACAAATCGTAGACATGGTAATCAGCAATGATTAGCCATAAGCATAATTGAAAGAACAACTCGAGGTTGAGTTTAGAGAAAACTTGCCCAACAACTAGAAGTTCAAGGTTAGGAACTTGTCTATTTGGTTGATTACTGTTACGCATTCTATATCGTTTTATCCGAAGACCTAATATTAGTAATATAGATCCACACATTAGAATAATATCATCATAGTATAATAATAATAATAATAATAATAATAATAATAATAATAATAATATTATATATAAAAAGTAACTTAGACACATAAACACGTAATCCTATCAGTCCACAAACTATCTAAGACTCGGTATCAAGTCAAACTATTTTAGTCTGAGTTGAATCCAACACAATATCGACATCCCGACGGTCTAGTCGGACAAATATCGAGCTTAATATTACTAAGACTCGGTCTAAAGTGGTTCACAATTATCTTAGATAATTTATTATCAGTCAAAATATTTTTCATAAGCTCGTAATAATTTTCAGCTAATTATTACCATTTATCATGATTTTTCAATCATTAATATCGTATTTATATAATTTAAATACCATATAATTCTTGTATCATTAATATTTATTTAATATTAAATATTAATGAAAATCATAACATAATATTATAATATATTTATAATATATCAAGGTATTTTTAATACCATAAAATCACATTTATATGATTTTTCAACCTTTAAATCCATTATCCAATAATTGACATTAATATTAAAATATTAATATTTTTCATGACAAAATATCAAAAGTTATATTTTATAACATAAAATATTCTTCTAACCCTTAAATCATTTTTATATGATTTTTAAATCATTAATTCTATTTTTCCACAATTTATTTAATATATTCATTAAATAAATTAATTACCATTAATATTAATTTTTAATGAAATTCATCACAAAATCTCAAAAGTCATTAAAAATAACTTTAAATATTTTCTAACACCATAATATATTTTTTAAAATTATTTTTCAAGCATGAAAACCATTTTTATGTAATTTATTTAATATTATAATTAAATACCATTAATATTCCAAAAATATGAAATATTTATGAAATATACTCAAAATTATTAAAAACCTATTTTTAGGCTTTAAAATAATTTTTAGGAATTTATTTTGTATTTTTAATAATTAAAAACTATTTTTCTATTTATTAAATAAAATAATTGATTTTCTAATTAAATTGTCGCTAAAAGGGCCCTATAGTGACAAAACTGTCGCTATAGGTGTTCTTGAGATTTTCCAGAACTTCATACTTAGTTATCAGGTTGCTAGGTTTGACCATGATTAAATCTATGTTCTTGTTGCTTTTTGGGCTGGAATTCCTGTTAAAGTTGTTGTACTTATGTAATACTACAACTACATACCAAGTACATGGCCATACAACATCATAACAGAGAGTTCCTGGCCTCCAAAATCATTATCAGACACTGTTCTTCAATTTCTGGGTTTTCCAGAATTGAAGAACAGTCGAGGTACCTATTTTGAGCCCTTGAATCCTTAATGTCCATTGTAAGACCCTAACTTTTATGAATAAAGAATAATTTTCTCGAAATATATTTTTGAATATTATGGTGTGAATTTGATATAATGTTATAGTTGTGGGTAATATTTATAAATTTTGCAAAGTAAACAAGTGGTTATATAATATTCGATTGGTCGGGGAATATTGGTTTTAACAGGGAATATTCGTACGACAGCACAATCATTGGTGGACCTCACAATGGAAGTATTGTCGTAGTTAGAAAATGATAGAATTATCTTTTTATAAAAATAACGGCGAAAGTGTTACCGTTAAAACTGTTGAACTACCCTAGTAGTAAAAAACAAAGAATACTGGCGTGGTTGCATAGTAGCACACGGTATTGATTATTGATGCTTACGTGAGAAGTCACTCAGTTATACTCAATTATTGCTACAGTAATCGTTGCATCATATCTCTCATATTATTGGTTCAATTATTGTCACAGTATCATCTGCATAATATGTTATATTATTAAATCAATAATCGAGACGGCAAAGTTATTCATATTATTATTTGTAATATTGACAATGTCTAGAAATTCTGTCAAGGAGAGGTTTGGTCACCTAATTGCGCGCCAATAAGGATAAATCCTTATCGGAAAGTCCCCTCTTTCCTGGGAACGACCTGGTTGTTAAATATTGTGAATTATAATATTAATGATGAATAAGTTCGTGTTGATTAAAGATGAAATTGATAGTTCTATTGTGTGGGAATTATTAGTGGTAGTGGAAATCGGCATTTATTTCGATAATAATTACCGCATGGCGGGCGAAAATCCATTTGCAGTTTCATATATTCTATTATACTCAGTTGGTTAAAGTTTTGGCTTCTATACTCCATGAAATTAGTAGAATATCCTGGATATTTGCGCTTCATCCAGTAACTTTTCATGGAAATATTCTTCTGAGCATTCTTGAATTTTACTCCACAAAGCAGTATCATGTTGAAAATTTGGACGTTATTGATTTCTGGATATATTAAATTATAATCTTTAAAATTTATCCTTGAACTTATTTTATTGAATTATTTTGTCATTGTCATCATCCTCGTGTTTATATTGGGGTTACATCTACTTTTCCCCACTCTACTCGACCTCGATTTACAAATGCATCACTGAACTGAAATTTTTTACAATCGACTCATTGAACTACAAATTATTTACAAATCGTTACAAAATCCGTTAAATGAGTTGACTTTTAAACGAAAATCCACGTCACTTTTAAAATAAAAATCCATGTCAGCTTTTTCATGTGATATTATTCTATTTATTGCCACATTGAAAAATAAATGAGTTTAATAATAAGTATAAATTAAAAATTAAAATTCATAAAAATAAAAATAAATTCAAACTTAAAAAATATAACTAAAATTTTGAAAATTACTTATTATTTTTATTTTTCAAATTAATATAATTGTTATTTATATTATGAAATCATTAAATTTAAGCTTAAATATAAAAAAAAGAAATATTAAAATACTTCAAATATCAAAAAAAAATTTAAATCTGGTTTGATATCATTAGATACGAAGAGAGAGAGAGAAAGAGAGAGAGAGATAACCAAAAATTCTTTTGTATCTGAGGCAACCCAAATTCGTTCACAGAATCAAAACTCAAAACTCAAAATTTGCACAAATCAAACTCAAAATTCATTCCATCAAACCCAAAATCTAAAATATGTTCATATCAAACCATAAGAAGCCAAGTACATTTTTATTTATTAGGAATCTGTAATCAAAACCTACTATTTCAACCATCTGTCCATCTTCAACCTCCAACCATCAATCATCGATTGCTCCACTAAATTGATGAGGATATCCTTCTATTCTTCACGAAGAGCTCGCTGGATTGAGTCCACCGGCGACGGTAATAGATTCGTCGGAGGGGATGATGATGATGGAGGAGAAGATGTATAGAGTAGATCTGAAAAAATATATATAACAAACCCAGATCTGAAAAATAAATCCAGATGATAAGTAGGTGAAATTCAAAAAAAAAGCCAAAATAAAAAAGAAGAAGAAGGATTCGTCGGAGGGGAAGGAGGGGAAGGTGATGATGGAGGGGAAGAGTACACAGTGATGGAGAGGAACGTGATTATGTTAATTAGAATTTAGATAATTAGGTTTTATTATGTAAATATTATTAGATTTAACTTTATAAAATATAGGTTTAACTTTATAAAATATTAAAAATATATTTTTTAAAATAAACAAATTAACAAATATTTTTTTAAAATTTTTCATAACTTTTAAATATTTCTTCTTGATGATATTTAGGATTTCCAAGAAAAAAGCAGAGAGATAATTATAATAATAATAATAATAATAATAATAATAATAATAATAATAATAATAATAATAATAATAATAATAATAATAATCCTTTAATTTCAAAATATTAGACCCTTTTTACAAAAATATATCTTTTAAAAATATAAATATAAAATATAAAAAATATTTTTAATTTTTATATTTTACATAAAATATAATATTTTATATTTTATATAAAATAAACTAAAATATATTTTATATGAAATTTAATATTTTTAATTTTTATATAAAATTTTTTAATTTTATATATTTTTTATATTAAAATATAAATATTTTTTAAAAATATAAAATTGTCTTCAAAAATATATCTTTTAATTTTGAAGGGAATGAAGTTTTTCTAGGGACTAATTTTAAGAAACTAGGTAAAATTCTATAATTTTTTAGTAAATAAAGTGCTTGAGAACATTAATTAATAAAATATTGCCACTAAAATCCATGTAAGTATATACTACCACGTATTTTAATTATAAACTGTCATTTATTGCCACGTCAGATTTCTGTTAAATGGTTAACAGACATAGACGGTTTTATCACTTTTTGTAAATAATTTGTAGTTCAATGAGTTAACCGTAAAAAATTTCAGTTCAGTGATGCATTTGTAAACCGAGGTCGAGTAGAGTGGGGAAAAGTAGATTTAACCCATTTATATTGTGATGAAAGTCATCTTTGGCTTACATGCATAGATGGACATGGTATGATTATGACCAGGGATTATTCGGTATAATCATGACCGTAATGTGACGAATGATGTGGTAAAAGTCATCATTAGCCTGCAATTAATTGATGGACAGTTGTTGGTATGATTATGACCAGGGATTATTCGATATAATCATGACCATTGATGATTACATGGATATCCTTGGCCGTGATGCAGGGATGATTCGATTTTATTTATTAAGTCGAGTCTCAAATGATAAAGTTGATGAAAAACTTTTTAAATCATAGAAGATAGTAGATTTTATGCTCTACTTGAGTCTTCTAATGGATTGCTTATTCCGCTGCAGTTATTGATCTAAAACTTATTGTCTATTATATTCTATCAAATGTTATACTGTTGAAGGCTAAGGATAATTTATTCTGCATTATCTTAGTCATAATATTTCTTACTAGGCTAGTTGAGCTCACCCTTTCTTCACTGTTCTCTTCAGGAAATGAGAATATAGTTGGGACGAGTCGGGGAACAGATTGACGGTCCAGATGGTTGTTTTAGTAGTCCTCACTATTCTATAAAATAGTGTGAAAATAAATGTAATGAGGACTCCATTGAGTTTGGATATTGTCTAGATGACAATATTCTTATTGAAACTCTTAGATTATGTTTTGTCGTATTTTACACGACTGTTGTATAATTAAGTTGTATTTGAATTTTCTACCATGTATTTGGCGACTCAAGATGGTTGATGTATACCTATTTTGGGGGCATCACAGTTGGTATCAAAGCTTAGGGATATGATCCCTGGCTGAGATGTGAGACAAAAACTAGGAGGGGAGAGACGGGAAATTCCTTCGCTAGTATGACTTACCTAAGTTTATTTGATATTTAATTGGTCGGTCAGAGTATAGGGATAATATGTGATATGTTAATTAACCCTTGTTTTGTGGCAGTATTTGAAAATGGCATCCAAAAATGTTGAGATAAGCAATGAAGCACATGAGACCGTTGAGTCACCAATGATCAATACCCAGGATAATGTGCAACAAGAAGACAATAATCCTCAAGTAAACAATAACACCGATGAAATGGTGAACGATGGGATGTTCAGAGGCTTTATGCAATTCATGCAACATCGGTGAGAAGCGGCTCTGTTCAAAATGCGGTGGAAACAACTGCAACTCTCGGACGATCCACCGCTAAAGCAGTTCAAGGAGCTGGGACCACCGAGTTTTTTGGAGAGCCAAAACCACTTAAAGTAGAGGCGTGGATAAAGCGGATCAACAAGATATTTGATGTCTTGGGATGCTCGAGGAGCAAAAGGTTCCTTTGCCACCTTCATGTTATGACGAAAGCGATTCTTGGGTGGGAATCAGTAAAGCGTATGATAAGTGGGTTTATATACCTACTTATTAGATAGCAATATCTGCCAACTATGCTCATCTCAAGTACATTTTAATGTGTTTTTAGTTGCATTTCATGTTATTTTGTATTGCATGTACTGAGAACTCCTTTGGTGTAAAAGTGCAGGAAATGGCATAGTTTGGTGGTGTTAGACGGCATGAGGCTAATGGACGTATGACGAGAGGAATAAGCGGGGATATGAAACTGAGGATGGAGGAAAGAAGAGTGACATGACAAGGAAGCAATGGCAGCAGGACAAAGCAGTAGCAGCAGCTGAACTAGAATCCAAATTGCAGAAGCCGTGTGGCTACATAGGCCAAGACTCGCGCGCCGGCGCGATCACCCGGATTTGCCAGATTTTGAAGACTCGCGCCCGCGCGATGATTAAAAAGTGGAAGCGCGTGGTCACACACGATGCCTGAAGCTGCTAACTTGTTTTAATTTAATTTTAAAATTTTAAGGGTTGTAATTTATTAAAAACAATTCTGATTGGGAGTAGTTTTTACGTGTTTTTCATATTGGAACTAGGGTTTTACACATTGAGAGATTTCCAACGTAGAACTAAGACAAAACTCTATATTCTCTACTTCTTCTTTGGATTTTCAATCCCTGTGGAAAAACTATTGTTCTTTTGCTAGATTTAATTTAGGATTTGAATGTTACTATTGGATTGAAATCAACAATTGGGTTTGATCAATTCTAGTCTTCTCTCTTTTAATTGTTTGCTTAATATCCATGTATTTCTTTGATCCCATAATGGCTTTTGGTTCCGTCATGAGCTAAACTCCATTATGGGATTCTAACGGATTTTAATATGTAGTTTAATTGCATGCTTGACTGCTGGATTGTTTTACATATCATAAGGAATTTCTATCATGGTTGATTTGCATGCATGAATGATTGATCACCATTCATTTTAAGTGCTTGTATGGAATTGAAAAATAACATGCAAGTATGGATTGTAATCATGATAGCATGCGTATATGGGGCTGTTTTGCATGGCTTTGTATTTTGTAAATCAGATAGACATATACTGTTTCACCGCATGAGTTAAATAAGAGCTTGCGCTTAAATTCAATATGGTTGCAATTTCACATAGACATATAGTGATTTTGATTATATTGATGATTAAGTGGTGTCTATTACATGTGCATGCTATGTGAGTAGGTCATAATACATTGAAAATGGTTATGTCTATTTTAGTGCTCTTGGCTACTTTCCTGTGATATGTGAACAATTCTTGCATGACGGTGGTAATTAGATGAGGTATTAAATGAAGTTAGGATCCCATTATTTCCAGATTTGATTTATTTCATTATTATTCTTATTTTAGTGTTATTTGATTTTAAAGTAATTTTCAATCATAATCATAATTATTAGTGTAAGCATATAAAAAAATAGTGATAGAGTTGATGCATAATAATTTGATTTAGCAACTTTTCCTGTGGATCGATACTTGACTTACTCTGTATTACTTGTTGACGCATGTATACTTGAATGAGTTAGAGCTCTTTTGTTAAAACTAAAAAAGAGGCAACAAGTTTTTGGCGCCGTTGCCGGGAAAAGGCGTTAAATTTAAATAATTATCGTCAATTTTAAGCTATATTATATGACTTAGACAATTCTAATCGTTTCTCATTTCTTTTTTTGTTTTTGTTTTGGTTTCAGGTACTTGTAGAATTTTTATGCACACAAGATCATCAAACTCAGAATTGACACCAGCACAGGGTAACATAAACGGAAGAGGTTAAAAAGCGTGTGTGCGAAGAAATTTACAAGCACAGTTAGAGGGTACTACATCCAGTATGGCAGAAGAACAAAGAATTGACAAAAAGAGAAGAGCACCGGGCTCTAAGGGACTATTCCATGCTGAATATTAATGGACTTCAGTCTAGCATAGTCAGGCCGGCGATAGGAGCAAATACTTTCGAGATTAAACTGGGCACTATTCAGATGGTGCGAGAATTGAGTCTGATTTGGGGGTCTTTGCTACGGATGATCCGAATGAACACCTGTTGAGTTTCATTAAGATTTGTGATACATTCAGATACAATGGGGTGACGGAGGATGCTATTAGACTAAGGTTGTTCCCATTCTCTTTGAGGGATAAAGCAAGGAGTTGGCTTCATTCTTTGCCCTCAGGATCAATCACTACATGGGAGGACTTAGCACAAAAGTTCTTAGCCAAGTTTTTCCCAATGGCTAAGACGGCAAAGATGAGGACAGCTATCTCTCAGTTTGAGCAACAATAGGGTGAGTCCATATATGAAGCATGGGAGAGATATAAAGAGATGCTCATGAAGTGTCCGCATCACGGTATGCCAAACATTACTTTTCCCTGCAAAAACCTCATTCTCTTTCTCTCAAAGTAAAGAATCATCCATCTCCTTTTTGATCTTGAGACACCTACAAACAAATAGTATCTATCTTTTTGGTACCCAAATCTTCTTGGGTCCTTTTGGGTTAGTAGCATATAAATCACTTTTCTTTATCCAAATTTATTTTATTCTAATTTTATTGCAATTAGAATCAAAATGACCTTTAAAACAACATTTTTTACAAGTAACATGGTGAACAATAAAGGGGTTTATGCCTTGACTTACTATTAATCATTCCAATATTATTATTAGTCCTATTATCCACATTTTTAATAGGATTATACCCAATTCCTTGTTTATCAAGACTAGACCTTTGTGCCCATAACATAACATTTAGGTTCTCTTCTCCTTGCACAAATTTAGCAAGATAATTTTTTAAAGATGTTATTTCAGCATTTGTTATATTATCATCATGTTGCATATTCATCATTTTTCCATCATTAAAAGCATCTATGCACACATCTCTCATTTTTAAATTTTCTTTTAAAATTTGATTTTCATTTTTAAGATATTCATTTTCTTTTCTTTCTTCAATAAGTGACTCAACTTCATTCATTAGCTCATTTACGTAGTTCTTAAAATAAGCAGTTTTCTTTTTAAGCCTTTGATTTTCATTTTGTAAAGCAATATAATCAGGCATAGATATTTCAAAATTTTCATGAAAATTTGTTACCTCAAGTTGATCATCATCTTCTACTCCCATGAAACATAATTGGCCAATTTCTTCATCTTGTTCTGTTTTGGACTTGTTCATTGGAGTTGAGATACCTTCTTGATTCTTCCTTTGTTTATTTCTTTGAAGTAGTCTCTCCAGTTTTCTTGAGAGCATTTCAATTTCTTCATCAAAATCTTCATTATTGCCTTCTATATAGCTTTCAGCTTGTAGAGCCAAGGTCTTCTTCTTAGGTACCTCATCTTCTTCATCGTAAAATTTTAATTAGTTTTCAAACTCTTCATGTTCTCCAAATAAGGTAAGAGTTTCCATTGTGCTAATTGTGACTGAGTCTTGAAGTGTAGTAACCTTTGGAGCGAATCGCTTTGGCATGACTCTGAGAAGCTTTCGGTTGATTTCCTTTTGATCAATCTTTCGTCCAAGCATGCTTAGAGAATTCATTAGAGTAAGGAATCTTGCTTGGGCATCTCTAATTGATTCATTTTTCTCAAATTTGAATAGTTAGTATTCATGCATTAACATGCTCAGCTTGACCTCCTTCACTTTAGTAGTTCCCTCGTGGCTCATGATGATTGTATCCCACATTTCTTTTGCTGTGTTGCACGATGATACTTTATCAATTTCAGCTTGGACCATTCCGCTTAGCAAGGTGTTCATGGCTCTTAAGTTGTAGGAAAACATATAGCTTTTGTTTGCATCCATCTCCATGAGAGCCTTTGGTTTTCTATCATCATGTCTAGGAATGATAGGTCCATTTTCAACAATCCACCATTCACATGGGTCTCTTTTAAGAAAAATCTTCATTCTGAACTTCCAAAAGTTGAAGTTTTCACTTAGAACAACGTTGGGGCCTACTTGTGGGCTGACCTTCTTGAAAGTTTAGGTGTGCCATAGGATCTTCCCCTACGACCTGCAATGATCAATATTAGTAGAGCCTTGCTTTGATACCAAATATAATTCTATGTATGTGCACACCTAGAGGGGGGTGAATAGGTGTTTAAGCTTAAAGTGATAAATAGTGAAAACTTTTTGAAATTTTCTGCTACAGGTATAATTCAGACAGCTACACTTGTCTGCTTTAGCTTATGTTCTTCATTTCTTATTATCGAGACGACTAGACACATGCGCTTTAGTGTCCTGGATAGTGGCGTGAATAACAAAGAAGTGCGAACGTGAATGATGATTAAAAGAGATAAATGTAGTAAAAATCACACCAAAATTTTTTGTGGTTCTTCTTTATCCTCTATCTAGTGGCCTAATCTGCGTCCAATACCAATTGGTATTGGAGACTCTATTTATTTCAATTTAACTTAGTTAAATACAAAATAACTCCCTGTTTGAGAAAGCTTTCCATTGGACACAACTGCCCCTTCTTGCACCTCTGCAATCCTTTTCACCACTGAGACCTCTGCACTACTGCAGCCTTGAAAGCTTGTCTACAAACAGATCCTATCAACTCTAGATAGACTAAGTCGATACATAGCTTAAATTGAGAACAAGAATATTGATTACAGACTATCAAGTTTCCAGCATAATACAATTTAAGAACAATACAAAAGGGTTGCTGGAAAGAAACTCAGAATCGTTATTGAATAGAACGTATGAGACTAATTAAAGTTGTTCTAAGTTTTGTCTTCCAATAGCTGAGCAGGAGAGATATATATAGTAGAGCTTCCAACGGCTATGAGAGGGTTGATTCCATGAAATCCTCAGTCACAAGAAATCAGCACCAAATCGATAGATATATTGTTTCCTTGATAAGCTCAACCTTTTGAAGCTTGTGATATCATTCATCTGATCTAAAGGGATACGAAAGATATGGTTTGTTAACAATATACTATATTTAGAGCATATACCTTTTGAATCTTCTAGTTCAAATTTGAATCAACTAATCAGTTGACAAAATTTCATTCCCCACAATAAATTGAGATGAGATTACAAAGAACATGCAATATAGATTTATATGGATTTGTTATATGTTACCATAATGTCCACCCACAATCCATGCATATAATATAATATTATATACTGCCAATATTCATGCATATTATATTATCATAGTTACAACCATAATCCATGCATATTAATTACAATATTATAACAAACCATGAACCATGCACATGTCTAATATACTTAAATTAGTCATCATTCAAAACATCATAAAATCAAAAACCAACAACGTTGTCTCCTTCTTGGCGGCATAATTCTGATTAAATAAATAAAGTTTCATTATTATCTATTTAACTGCTTAGTTATCATTCTCAAATAACATTAAATAAAAACTTCATTATATTAATACGCTTTCATAGTCAAAACTATTTACTCTTTGCTTTCAAAGCCAAAAAGCTATTACATTACTATCCTGCGATTGACTTCTACAAAAATTGGAATTTATAAAAAGACTACCCTTTAATTATACAAAAGAGGGTTTTACGTTACTACGCATATACAAAAAGATCTAACGATCTACTAACACTGCCTTACGGCATTCTCATGTTTCTGATTCACTAGAATCAAAACAATATCTCGACTAATGGTATGTCGAGTCTGCCCTGACTCAATAGAATAACAAAAAAAATTTAGCTTGAAATCCTCATGAGCACTTTCATGGATGTACGACATCCGGGCTATCTTCTGGTCTTTAATGGCCAGTTCTTTACGAAGCTCTACCGCTTCACTCTTATAGTCCCTAGCTTTATCCGTCATCAGCACTTTCTCATCCTGCTCTAACTCAAAATCTGCCTCTGCAGACTCATTCGCCTCATATAGGGCGGTAATCTCCTCATTCTGTGTCTGCACCACCGTGCACAGATGCACATTCCTATCCAACACTTCCAGATACAATGATCTCATTGCATCCGGAGGTGTTGGCTCTTGAGTAGGTACCACCGTATTAATCGATGTTACCTCCATCTCCTCCTCCATATCTATCATCATATTTAGATATGATGATATCCCCATTATCTCCTCTAAGTATTCCTCCTCAGGGATGTACTCTTCAATATCTGAGTCTTCTAGAACCACTACTGGTACCTCCGCCATTGGCATTGGCACTACATCCACTTGGTTCATTGACTCTTCACTCACAACGTGAATGTCTCTATACATCAAGCTATCGTTTGACATCTACAAAACACATAACACATTGATTAGTACATAATACACAATAGTATAAGCACAAATCACATTTAATTTGTTTAAGATTAATTTCCATCTTTTAAATCTTTCAGTACTGAGTTTCCTCAATACTTAATTAATTCATTTGAATCGTATTTCTTTCTTCGGACTTTACCTTCCTTACGAGGTAATTAGCCTAAGGTTCTTTCCCCCCTTAAGTTTTATAACCTAATGCTTTGATACCAACCTCTGACACCCCCAAATTCGGGTATCTTCCAACCCAACATATGGTGTTACACGGTACTCATAATTATACAATCATTTCATTGAAAACACAACATAATGAATGTAATTACTATCTTCTTATTACAATCAAAGTGAAATCCTTTCCCAGGTTCATAAACCGATTACATTGTCTGTTGTTCGTAAGGTATAATACATAAAAATATATTAATCTATTACACGATGGTTAATTATCCATCTTAGCTTTGCCCTTATTTCTCTTAGCATTCTCAGTATGCTCAGCTTTAACTGCAATCATATAATTCACGCAAGAAGTGAGCATAACAAGCTCAGCAAGTCTAACAAGAATAATATAAATACCACATTCGTGAATTATATGAAAATCTTCCATAACTGAACAAATAGTCATGAAGTATCATGAAACAATAATACTTAACAATTCATAACATTAATTCCCAAACTATATAATAGTTTAGGAATTCTGAACCGGTCTAAAGACCATGAACAGTATCTTTCTGTTTTCATACTTGAAATGGACATCACAAAGACTAAGGTCGTTTAAGATCCCACATTATTACTTACGAGCACTTCTAGGTGATCAACTTATAGTACTCTATGTTGATCAACATTCATCCGTTAAAAGTATTTACGTTTAAGTTTTGGCAAACTCGCATGCCCATCGAATAATCGATGAAAAATACTTTAGAGCGTTCATTAAATGCTAATGAGCGTTCATTACTCGTTTTCTTCGTTTTATGTCAGAATCTGACGATTCTTTAGTCCACGACTCTTAAATACCATAACACACGTGTTGACATTGAAAACCAACATTTTCAAGTCTCACGACAACTTTTGACTATCAATCCGGAATTCCTACGTTTTCGACATTTAACGTCTTTTTTCGTGAAATTCGCCATAACTCCGTTACTAGTGTTCTATAAGCCAAATCACATGGAATACTCCATGGATTTCATATCTACATCCTAACCAAGTAAGATGCACATATTTAAGTATCAATGGAGTTCAATTGTTTATCAACAATCAACCTCAACAATCAATATTTCCATGATTTAACCCCACATCAATCCTTATAATTTCTATGTCTTCATGACTTATAAAGATTGTATCTATAACAAGTCATCCTTACTCCACCATAATAGACTTACACCACCCATTTATGATTCTTCGTTCTTAAAGAAATCAAAAGAGACGGAACTAATATTAAGGAATATTACCTTAAGATTTCTTTGGTGCTCTTGAAAAACTCTAAGGCAAGCTTCAAAGTAGATTGTTTGCTTGAGTCTAGCTCTTTCTCTCTCTCAAAATATATGTTGACAACTTGAAAAACCCTCAAATGACAAACTCTAGCTTTCTATTTATAGACAAATGAAATGGAGGGCAAAATAGGCATTATCCTCTACCTCCTTAGTATTCCTCACTTTGTCACCAAGTAAAATACTTGGTGACCAAGTAGTTTTCTTGTCTTGCATCCCAAGTGGCCAGCCCACCATGCCCATGGGTCATCCCCATGGGTTTCCCCATGGGTTTTACCCATTCGGTAACCCACCGGTTTGATCCACGGTTCGGTTTTCTTGAATTGGGCTTTAGCTTGGGCTTAACACATTAATTCATTGGGCATACCTATACAATTGATTGGACTTGGCATAATCCAAATCAATTGAATTCACTTTAAGTCTTCACTTAATTCCATAATACCAATCGTATTTTACACATATAATTCACGTATTCTTTCCATATAATACTCGTACTATAATTGTATTGTACTTCGTATTAATTCGTCGTATTATACATAGATACTAAATAGTATCATACTAGTATAATACACACTTTAACACTATCGCAATTCCTTCTACGCGTTTCATTTCCTCCTCGGAAATCAATATACTCAACCCTTAAGTTTTAAGTCCGCAGGCGAAAACTTCATTTGCCATAAATGAAATATTATTAGATATTTCATCTCATCTTAATATTCTATCATTACGTGTTTCTCGGAATTTCAAACTTAATTCATGAGCAGGAACGGATGAATAGTGTTTTTACAAAATTTCTCATAAAACAATTGTTTTCGTCTTGGAAATTCTAAACAATTAATTTTAACACGTAGCCAGATTACTAACCATATCAGCACATTCTAGGTCATAAAACGACCTTCACATAGCTTACTCACAAAACAAATTAATTAAATTCATTTAATTCACATAATCAAATAAAATTTAATTATCATAAAAATTCGATTTTCTCAAGCGTTACACTAACCCTAGTTTAGATCTTGTATGCTTAGGTAAATTTTATGTTTTAATGTTTATATATGTGACATGATGTTATTTGATGATCTATGGTGATAAACCATGGATCTATAACATTTAAATGCATGAAAATAAAGATTTAAGAAACTGTCAAGAACATTAAAAATGAGGTCTAACAGTCAAATGTTAGAGCCTCTAGATCCAAATTTGTTAACTGTTTGAGCTTGTAAGTGTATCATTGATATAGTATGTCATGAGGAGAGTACACTGGAAGTGGAATCATGTCCATAGCATGTCCAGAACTCAATTTATTAATGGTCAAACATGGTTGACCAATCATGAAAAACTGGATTATTGAAAACCCGAAAACCCAGAAACTGTCTGACAGCATTTTGTAGAGCTTAGTTCTCTCATTTGTTAAGTTGTTAGGCCATGTAGGTGTATAAATTTTATACTCTGACATATGGACTACCAAACCATGACACTAGAACACCTAAATCATAACTAGAATTCAAGTTATTGATGGTCAAATATGGGTTGACCAAACTGGAATTATGAATTTCTGAGAATTCCAGAAAATTCAAGAACAAGTTCTGGCATGTACTTTGACCAAGCCAGATCTTGTTATTGTAATGTTGTTAAGCTTGATAAGTGTAACACTTTTGAACATTAACATGTATACTAAAAAAATGTGACACTAGATCTCTTAAACTATGTCCAGAATCCAAGTTATTAAAGCCCCAAAATGACCCCTCACACTGTCTGTATTTTTTGGAAATTCGAAAAAAATGAAGAACAACTCTGACAACTAGTTTGACCCCTTATAACTTCTTGATATAATATAGTTAGACCCAGAAATTGTTATTACACTTGTAGAACACCTATCGCGACATATTTTTTCACTAAAACTTTTTAACGACACTTTTAATGAAAATTAATTAATTTAATTTAGATAAATAGAAAAAAAATTATTAAAAATTCATAAATTAGTTTTAAAAATTATTTTAAGTTAAAAAAATTAACTTTTAATATTTTGACATAAATTTCATTAATATTTTAATTTATTTAAAATTAATGATATTAAATTTATTTAATAATTATATTAAATAAATTAGTTAAAAATGATTTTAATATGTTAAAAATCATTTTAAATGATATTAAAGTGTTAAAAAATATGTGAAGTTATAATAAATAACTTTTAATATTTTGAGATAAATTTCATTAATAACTTAATAATAATGATAATTGTATTAAATAAAATATTTAAAATGATTTTAATGTTTTAAAAATTATTTAAAAAATAATATAAAGGTTTTAAAAAAATTAAGTTATAATAAATAACTTTTAATATTTTAAAATGAAATATATTAATATTTTAATATTAATAGTCATTATTTAAAAATGATTTTAATACTTTAAAAATCATTTAAAGGTGATATTAATGTTTTAAGTTATAATAAATAACTTTTAATGTTTTGACATGGATTTCATTAATATTTTAAATTTTTAAATATTAATGATAATGGGATTAATTAATAATTAAATCATTTAAAAATGATATTAATGTATGAAAAATTATGATAAATGATAATAATTATTTAAAAATTATTATGAGCTTCCGAAAAATATTATGAATGACAATTAAATTATCTAAAATAATATTGAAGCTTTTAAATAGAGTTTAATTGAAAATAAACTCGATAATTATCCGATAACGCAATCGGGACACCGAATTGATACTGAAATCAAGATTTACATAGTTTGACCCGATAAGTGTTTGTATATGCTCTATTGACGGTTATGAATATGTGACAATGTGCTTAAGTTATGTGATGATTGTAAATAGCAGTATTATAAGTTATGATGAATTATTTTAATGGAAAGAATAATCTTATTAATGATAAGTCTTTGTATAAAAGATAGAACTATATTACGTAGTAGTAAGCAACAATCAAGGCAAGTATCTTAACCCTTGCATTTAATTTATGCAATGGATCTTAGTGAGCAAGTTTTTATACTCTTGTATGGTGCAAGTATCTTAAGTCTTGCATTTACTTTATGTAATGGATCTTTGTAAACAAGTTTCTATACTCTTTTATTGTGCAAGTATCTAAACCTTACGCACTACTTTTATATTGTGTAAACAGGTATATGTTTATGCAAGTTTACTTAACTCAAAATTGAGTTATTATTTTTCAAAGCATGTCCGTGAGTAATTATTAATTGATTATTTACATCTATACTAATCTTTGTTATTCGTATATGCAAATATCTTTACTTGGTAGGATTTCATTCGATTCGTTCATTGTTTACAAGTATCTTATTATTGTCTTCATTTGATCTATATATGATTAAGATTTATTTTGTTCTTTGTGAGCTAAGTTTGGTTATGCAAGTGTCCTCACTTGGATAAATTATTGTATTTGAACAAGTTTTAATACATACTATTAAATTTCGACATGTATATATGATTAAAAGCTGTCTAAGCTATTTGACTCGGCTAGACAGAGTTGAAAGGTATCGTTGAACATGATTGAATATTATAGTCGTCCAACTGAATTATTTTGGTTTGGACTCTAGACTGAGTATGAACGTCCCAAAATGGGAAAATTTTTGTGACGCCCCCAAATTCGTGTAACATCGATTACTGGACATGGTGCTCACAGTACAACATACATCATCATCTATCTAAGTAAACTCCAACAATAATAATAATAATAATATTAACTATTACATACTTATTCAAAATAAAGTCCCAAGTCTTTACAACCTTTAGTAAACTAAAACATAAACTTAGCGTTTATCGCTACATTACATCATAAGCAGAAATAAATAAACTTATTACATAATTAAATCTCAACATTTCATCTTAGACTTTCCCTTGTCCTTGCCTGAGCCCTCAGCCTTATCATCCTTAACTGAAAGGTTTAGCAAGAATGAGCACAAATTGCCCAGCAAGTATATAGAATAGATGGAAAGCATATGTCAGTAGTAATATCATCTGAATAGCTAAATCTCAACAGTTGAAAGAAATATCAAGTGTTAGGCAGGAATATCAACAATAAGATTTGAAGAATTCTCAATATCATACTAAGGGGTGTGGAATACCCTGAACATTATTTTGTTTCATCGAAAACCATCGGACGGTTTAACAATCAAATAGATTGTTAACGGTCTCTGTAAGTACCCCAGGTGATCAGCCTACTATACCCTACATTGTGCACAAGTATTAAGTTTAAACTGCATAAGCACAAATGGGACTATTGGTTCAACATTTGTTTTCCCATTTATTCGGGTTTTTCATCTTAGTAATCATGCGAAACCGCACCAAAGAAGTTTGGATTGGTAGACATTACATAGCTTCAAAGGATTTGAATTATTTAAACAATATACTATGTTTGCATCAATAACATCTAGCTGGAACGAAAGCTGGAAAGCATGCTTAAATATAGTTCATTAAGGGAATAAGACCTTTAAAGCATAGTAGTTACAATAGGAACTGAATAATCATCAATAACATTTTGCAACACAATTGAAGTTATAGAACTTTACAATAAAGGAGCTTGTACAAATGATTAATTAATCACAAGCTCGAACTTACCCTCGCTGCAATCAATTGAATAAGAGTTGAATAAATTCATAATGAAAAATAGGGTAAGAAACTTGCCTGATAAGTCTTCTATAGTTAAAGCTTTTTACTAGTTCTTCACGTAACCTATTTATTTAAGTCACATTAAGCAACTAAGTAAGCAAATACTAGTTTTAAGGATAATTGATTCTTTTCATTTCCATTAGAATATATATTTAATTCTCATTCTATTATCAATACAAATTAATCACATAACGTGCTGCATCACATAAGTAGAATTGTACAATTTTGGAATCTGAGGGAAAAAAAGAACGAATTTTTTTTTCGACCCGACATTAAACTTTTCGTTCCTTGCAGCCACTTTTGCGATTTTATTCCCATTAATCTACAGATGATATGACCATGATACTTGGACACAATAAACTTCATACAACAAGGTATTTTACAAAAATATTACATCCCAGAAATTAACAAGCTAAGACCATAAACCAGCTACCTTGAAAAGTGTGACAGCACTGGTTTTATACTTGGAAAAATTCTAGCGCAAATCTTTTATTTTCAACATGTATTCTTACGATTTTCATAACTTGCTCAATTTAACTCCTTTTTTATGAAATTTGGATAGGTTGTACCTCATGCTACATACTATTTTATAAAATTATTACATACACTAATTGGATCATATAAACCATGATTCCGAGGCTCCGAAAATCACATATTTCACATTCAACAAACTTTGACAAATTTTGTGATTTTGATTCTAGTATGCATGGGCTCGACTTCTACTGTCTAGATCACTTCTACCAACACATATGAACATGTTACAACAAACAAACTCACTAAATTATCATGTTTTGACAACTAAGAGGCATTTTATCAAATATATCGCATACATACATGTAATCTTTGATTCTCTATGTAATTGCAACATGTTTAAACCAGAATTTTAATTCCTTATCATTGTCATAACAGAAACCAACATTAACATAGCCTCACAAAATCAACATAAACCATTTACCATGGCTATACATGCTTTTTCACTATTTTTCTTCAAGAACATGAAAAAGAGAGTTTCATGGCTTACCTTTTTGGACGAATTTCCCTGATGTTAATCTGATTATCCATCTTCCTTGCTTGTTAGTTGCTATGTAATCTCCAGTATTCGTTTTTCCCTTCTCAAGCTCTCATTCTCTCAATTCTCTCCTTTTTTTCCTCACTTGGTGGAATTTTGCAGATGAGAGGAATATATGAGTGGAGAGTATATATCTATATGATATTATCATAGGCTTCCCAAATCATTAGTTATGTATATATTGCTCATAATGCATAGGTTTAGTATGGAGAGGGGAGTTAAGAAAATGAAATGCTTTGGTTTATTACACAAGTGTAACTCCCTCTCCCTCAATATCTTGCAATACATATACTTCTTTCTCCCTTTTCCCAATTCGCGAGTCACAGAATCCCACCAGCTGCTGACCAAATAAATAAACACATTATAATATTATTTTAATCCTTTAAATGCCCATTTTGACCATTTTGCCCTCCGTAGTAAAACGTGTTCGATACTTATATCTATTCCTATAAAAGTCAATGTTCCGGACGTCATAGGACTGTCCGTTTCGTCAAAATCATCACCAAAATTCGTGGTTGACATTCTCCCCGAAAAAGTCAATTGGTTAACTTTGACCAAAAAGTCAACCGTAACACATTTTCGTGGTTACAGTCTAACCTGACTAATTTTGACGTTCCGGAATCGAATACGCAGTCCGCATCTCTAAATTCTACTCCGAACTCCAGCTCATGATTTAATACCAACCCACGTAATAAAAAGAATTAATTTCCCACTTAATCAATTTAAATAGTTAAATAAAACTAAACCAACCATTTAAATACTTCTCATCACATATCTTAACATAACACATATATGTATAATACGTATACATCTAATAAATGAAATCACACAAGAGTTTCACATAAGTTCGTTTATTGATAATTATTAAATTACATAGAAAATCTCGAATATTACAATTTTTATGCACCAAAGGCGGTTATGATGAACGTGAATATCATTCTAGCATGTAGTGTTGATCAATACAGGGTATACAGGCTGATCACCCAATGTGTCCGTAAGTCATGACGGTTTGCAGATAAATTTATGTACAAACCTTTTCAAAAATTAAAAATGAAAGTTCATGGTCTATTGACCCCTAAACATTCATAGTTAGGACGTAGTTTCAAAAATGTAAATGATTTGATATGTTGTCCAGTATTGTTTCAGTTTACTTCACAACTATTGATTCGTTGTAGAAGTATAGTTCAAAGAAAACATTTATTTCTTTCAGCTAATGTTTATTAATTGATATTACTTGTTTGGCAATTTAATGCTCATTCTTGCTATAAATTTAAATGTTTTCAGCTAAGCTTGATCAACCAGAAGGTTCTGGCAAGGACAAAGGGAAGTGAAAGCTAAAGGGATAAGTCATAAAGTGTTATTTGTAATAACTATGGTTGTGTATTTATGATAACATACCTATTTATCATGTAATGAATTACTTAAAGGTTATCGTAACTGGGAATTAGACAACTTTGATATAATGTTTTTAC
The DNA here is from genome assembly GCA_020205605.1 of Panax ginseng. Taxonomy (NCBI): domain Eukaryota; kingdom Viridiplantae; phylum Streptophyta; class Magnoliopsida; order Apiales; family Araliaceae; genus Panax; species Panax ginseng. Next base: position 81,658,138 of record CM035131.1, read on the forward strand.
TTAATTAATATATTAAGTAGTTTGAATGAATGGTATCGTGGAGCACCAAGTACGGGTTTTAAGTACCCGGATTTGGGGGCGTCACAACATGGTATCAAAGCTTTAGGTTAAAAAGCTTAGGTGGGGATACCTTAGGCAATAACCTTATGATAGATAGAAGCATTGAAAACATAAATAACTCAAATAGAGTTTAAAGAAGATGAATTAAATAAATTCATTGTAAAACAAAATAAAAAGTAATTTAAATAAAACTATTATTTGTTGTGTGTATATAATATGTATTAGGTGGAAAAGGATTAGGATATTCTTATATCGTGAAGAAGGAGAAAATCACTCCAATCGAGCCAATATCTAAGCCAATAGCTGAAATAGAGGCTCACATTAAAAGCAACCCTAAAGAGGTGATCATATTGGAAAATATAGTACCGAAACCAGTGGCAGTGGTACTGACAAATAGTGATTCGGACATGAGAGTTAGAGTCGTGACACCCCCAAATTCAGACCACTCACGTCTCGAATTCGGTGTATCACGTACAACAAATCTAATGACTAAATAACATCTTAATGCAACGAAAATAACAGAATAGATTACATTTATATAATATAATCATTCACATCCCAAGGGTTCTGTTGGGAGATTGCATATTTAAAATTTGATGTTGAAAGTTAATAGTCATGATTATATGTAAAGTCCTTCAAAGGAACACATGTACAAGGACTTAGTGATAGATCAAACTTGTTAGGTTGATCTAGAATTTAATGTTTATCATTATGTAAATGAATGTATAGAAGAAAAGAGTAAAGTTGTTAGATTGATCTATATCTTAAAATGTAATAGATAGGCTTTAACTAAATCATAATTTATCAAGATGATCAACAGATTGCAGAAGACAAGGTAGAATCGTAGAGCATCTAGAATCGTAGTTTATCTGCTTTGAAAGGCCTCTCCAAAATTGTAGAGTAGTCCTAATGCTTGTTGAGCCAAGTCAGAGTTTGTAGAGTGCTCTCAGAAGCGTAGAGTCTGTAAGTTAAGCAAGTGAAGATCGTAGTGTACAAGTACTTAAGAGAAATCATAATGTTTTCATCTATCAATACCAGACCAGGTACCAAGGTGGCATGACACCATGATCAGAATCATAGAGCTTCATCTGTCTGTGTCAGAAGCATCGAGCCTCGTCCACTTGTTTAAAGATAAATCACAACAAATATGGAATGAGCTATAGACGTTGAAGACCTCGGGAGTCCCAATGACACAACAGTCATCCTTAGTATATAACAAAGAAACGCATTGAAGAAGCTAAGGAAAGTACTATGGGTCAGCAGAAAATACCTTTTCAGGTGTTAAGTGAGATAGCAGTCTGCTGTGTCAGTGGGCCAGTCTGCTAATCAGAAGTTATACAAAAAGTCTCCATCAAAGCTCCGAAATGTCAAATGCATTTAATGCTTCAACGAATGTCTTCAATGAATACATTTTAAAGGCATCATATATACAAAACATCAGCAGATGAAAGTATCTAGCAAGCACTGAACAAAAAGCTGAAGAACACTCAACGATCAAACTCTACGATCTAAAAAAGGAAAGCTTGCTCAGCTACTAAGTTCTTTCGAACACAAGTTTAAAGGCAACTGAGTAGCACCATTCAAGAACTCAACTATTATCTATTGAAGGAAGAAGTTCCAAGTTAGAAGGACTTGAAGAGTTCTAAGTGAACTGAGAAGTACCAAGTCTGCTGGACTTGAACAGTTCAATAGTGAACTAGGAAGTTCCAAGACTGTTGGTCTTGAAGGAATCTGTTAGATTCAGAAGTTGTAAAGATATCCTTAGTGGATTTCCTACTCGAGGAGTAGAAGAGTGGACGAGGAGCTTTGAATGCTCTGAACCACTTAAAATCGATATGTCTCTTATATTCTTGCCATAACTACTTTACACCTATTAATTCATTATATCTTGAAGGGAAAACAAACAAATCTTAATTTTGTTGTGCTTAAATCGTTATCAAAACTAACAAGTATTTTGAAAAGAAGAATTTAAAATATCTATTCAACCCCCCCCCCCCCCTTCTAGATAACTATTGTGCCTCTGGGAACTAACAATTGGTATCAGAGCAGGTTCTCTCAAATAGCCTACAAAGCTTATGTAGATCCAATGGCACATCTGATAAGCGAATCAAAGACTGGAGGAGGCAGCAAGCCATCTATGTGCAACAAAGATAAATTCGCCAACTGGAAAGTTTGTATGCAAGCCTACATGGATTCAATAGATGAAGATCTATTTTAAACTATTCAAAATGGGCCCTACATTCCTTCCAAGCTTGCTCCTACTGTAGACGACCCAAACATAATTCAGATCAAGGTCAAAGAAGAATGGACTGACAATGAAAAGAAAGCTGTCCAACTCGACAAAAAGGCCAAGAACATCTTGTTTCAATCGTTTAACATCTTGTTTTAATCGTTAGAAGACGATCTGTTTGAAAATGTGGTGAGCAATAAAACATCAATGGAAGTATGGGAGGCATTACTCATCATGCATGAAGGAACATAAGAAGTCAGAAAAAATAAGCAATCTCTCCTGACTCAGCAATATGAAATGTTTGCACATGTTCAAGGAGAAAATGTCACTTCCACCTACGAAAGATTTAATGTACTGCTCAACTCTCTCCAAGCATACAGAAAGATCTATCCAAATAAAGATTTAATCATAAAGTTCATGAGAGCTTTACCTAGCAAGTGGGATGCCAAAACCACTGCCATCAGAGAGTCATAGAATCTCCATGAAATGACTGTTCAACAGTTATATGGCAACCTTCTCATATATGAACTAGAGCTGACTCAATGAGCAGAAACTCTATCTGAAGGAAGACAGAAAGACAAAGGAGTTGCTCTAAAAGCAACAGACAACACTTCCAAAGCTAACACTGAGAATGACTCTGACTATGATGAAGATGATGATGAGGACTTTGCAATGTTGGTGAAAAGACTCAGAAGATTCATACGTCAAGGAAAATTTAACAAACCTAAGAAGTTCAACAACTACAACAGCTAAGAACAAATAAACGACTTATGCTACAACTGCAAAAATCCTGGCCATTTCATTGCAAACTACAACAAGCCTCTCAGAGAAGAACTCAAGAAAAGATCAAGCTCAAAGAAAGAATTCAAAGCCAACAAGAGGCTCCAGAAGAAAGATAAAGGTCTTATGGCCAGAGGATCGTGGAGTGACTCAGACAACGACTCAACTCCCGAATCTGGAGATGATGGAGATCCCCAAATGGCAAATTTTTGTCCGATGGCCAAACATGCAAAGGATAAGAAGAGCTCTGACATACTTGAAGTAAGTATAGATGAGGTATTTGACTTTAACTCTCCTGATGTAGACAATGATGACTTCAGAACTGCTCTATATGGCATAACATCTGATTTTCATCAATACATGAAATGGTTCAGAGTTCTGTCCAAATATTATTCTCTTCTTCAAAAATAGAAATAAAAAGTTAAGGAAGAACTAGAAACAGCTATTCTAAGTACTAACTCTCTCTCCAAATTTGAAGCTGAGAATAAGTTCTTAAAACAGACCAATGAACTTAATGCACAAAGAGAGTCAAGTCTGACCTCTAAAATTGAGGAACTAGGAAGGACAATCTTTATATGGAATAAATCATTTTCTTCCATGGAATCCCTGATCTCTAGTCAGAGAAGTGCATCTAACAGAACAGGTTTAGGTTTTGGGAAACCCACCTCAGAACCATATGTGGAAAAGATAAAGGAAACTAGCTCTAGTAATGTTTCACGTTTTAGTAGAAGCATTACATTTGTGAAATCCTCACAGAAGGAAGAACCAGTCCAACCCTCCTCTTCAGATCCAACCTATGTTCCAAGGAATAAAGGATCTCATGTTGGCCTAGGTTTTAAAAGAGAGAAGAGTAACTCAGTCTCTACTCTCCAACCTCGAAGGGTCGTAGAGTTGAGTAAAATTGACTCAATGAAACAACTAAGAAGGAATAGTAGAGTTAAGCCTCACTCTTCATGAATCATGAAACATAAGGACACGTGGAAAAGGGAAAATAAGTATAAAGGAAGGATTGCTGAAAAACCATATAAGTCCAAATGGTGGAAGAATCAACACACATACACAAGCATGCATCATATTCGATGATTTGTATGTAATAAAACTGGTCATAAGGCTGCAATATGCTACCATAATCCTATGCATGTGAAACCCAAAATTAAGCAAATTTGGGTTCCCAATTGCACTAACAAAGTAGGACCCACGCAAGTATTGGTACCAAAATGAGAGTTCTATCTTACCACAAGAACCAAGCTCCACGACCGCAACCTGGTATCTGGACAGTAGATGCTCAAGGCACATGACAGGGAACAAAGTGCTTATGTCTAACTTCGTAGAAAAGGAGGATCCAATAGTAATCTTCAAAGATAATGGCTTTGGGAAAACAAGAGGATATGGCTCAGCTGGGAATGGAGCAGTGTCCTTCAATAAAGTGGCCTATGTGGAAGGTTTACAACACAATCTTCTGAACATAAGCCAACTCTGCGACAAGGGTCATCAAGTCATTTTCCTCAACAATCAATGTCAAGTCAGAGATCTGAAAGCATCCTCTATAAAGCTGACTGGAACAAGAGAATGTAATGTCTATACTATCAATCTTGATCAACTAAGCTCGGATGAGATGATATACTTGCTGGCTAAAGCATCTGAAGAAATAAGCTGGTTATGGCATAGAAGATTGTCTCATCTCAACTTCAAAAGCATTTCTAAACTGGCCTCCAAGGATCTAGTAGCAGGCTTACCCAAGTTCAGCTTTGTCAAAGAAAGGCCATGCAATGCATGTCAGCTTGGAAAGCATACTAGAAACTCATTTAAGAGCAAAACTATCAACTCAATTGACAAACCTCTGCAGCTGCTTCACATGGATATTTTTGGGCCAATTCCAATAACAAGCCTTGGAGGGAAGAGATACTCACTGGTCGTAGTAGATGACTACACCAGATTCACTTGGGTGTTCCTTTTAAACTCAAAAGATGAAACTAGCTCCCAACTAATCAAAATGTTCAGACTAGTGATGAACGAGAAAGGGGAGAAAATCAAGGCTATAAGAAGTGATTATGGTAGAGAATTTGACTTCTTTGAGATGGACCAGTTCTGCAAAGACAATGGCAACAGTCACAACTTCTCAACTCCACGAACCCCTCAGTAAATCGGAGTAGCTAAGAGAAAGAACAGAATGTTAATAGAGGCTGAAAGAACTCTATGGGCAGAAGTTGTTAACACTGCATGCTACACTCATAACAGATCTCTTGTACACTCTACATTAAAAAAGACCCTACAAACTGTGGAGAGGAAGAAAGCCAAGTGTCAGCTACTTTCATGTGTTTGGTTGTGCATGTTATATACTCAACAATGGAAAACAATATTTGACAAAGTTCCAACCCAAGTCTGACGAAAGAATCTTTCTCAGATATACCATTGACGGCAAAGCTTATAGAGTGTTCAACAAGAAAACACTAAGTGTTGAAGTCTCAATTCACATCATCTTTGATGAAATAGACTTGGACAAAACAAAGTCTCAAGACACTACGAACAATAATTCAGACATTACGAACGAGGTCAACGAGCTCAACACCACGATCGTAGTTTCAGAAAATGAAATCGCCGAGCAAAAAGAGGAGATCGTAGAGAGAAATACGAAGACAACGAACCTCCACATCAAGAAGCTAAAATTAATCTTGATGGTCTCAGACAAGAAGGTATCAGGATAGATGTTCCAACAGGAAATAGATGGGCTAGAGACCACACTCAAGACTTAAACATTGGAGACCCAAATGCAAGAGTCAAAACAAGAGCCGCCACCTAAAATGAGTGTTTCTATCTGAGCTTTCTATCACAAATAGAACCCAAGAAGATAGAAGATGTTATGGAAGACTCCAGCTGTATGGAAGACTCCAGCTGGATAGAAGCCATGCAGGAAGAACTAAATCAGTTTGAAAGAAATAAAGTTTGGAGATTAGTTTCAAGACCAAAGAGTCATCCTGTCATTGGCACCAAATGGGTCTTCAGAAATAAGATGGATGAAGATGGAGTGATAACAAGGAATAAGACAAGACTAGTGGCCAAAGGTTACTCTCAAGAAGAAGGCATTGACTACGACGAGACCTTTGCACCTGTTGCCAGATTAGAAGCCATCTTAATATTTCTTGCCTTTGCTACTCACATGAAATTCAAAGTCTTTCAGATGGATGTCAAAAGTGCATTCCTGAATGATGAACTTTAAGAAGAAGTATATGTGGAACAACCTCCAGATTTTATCAATCCAACTCTCTCTAATTGTGATTATAGATTAGACAAAGCCTTATATGGTCTTAAACAAGCACCTAGAGCATGGTATGAAACATTAACTAATTTTCTTATTGAAAATAGGATCACTAGAGGTAGAGTAGATACCACATTATTTCTTAGAAAGCATAAAGACAAAGTCTTATTAGTTCAAATATATGTTAATGACATTATTTTTGGCTCTACTGATGAAAAATTGTGTAAGAGATTTGCCAAGCTTATGCATAGCAAGTTCGAAATGAGCATGATGGGTGAGCTGAACTTTTTTCTTGGATTACAAGTAAAGCAAACTGATGATGGAATCTTCATAAACCAAGCTAAGTATATTAAAGACTTACTTAAAAAGTAATGCATGGAATCAACCTCTCCCATGAAAACCCCAATTTCTCTAACAACCAAGCTTGAAAAAGATAAAAAAAGGTAAAAGTATTGATATAACTCAATATAGAGGTATGATAGGCTCTCTTCTATATCTAACTGTCAGTTGACCAAACATAATGTTTTCAACATGTATATGTGCTAGATTTCAAGATATTCCTAAGGAATCACACTTAACTGCTGTAAAAAGGATTTTTAGGTATCTCAAAGGCACACCTCACTTGGGGCTTTGGTATCCCAAGGAGTCCTCTTTTCAACTGACAGGATATACAGGTGCTGATTTTGCAGGCTACAAAAAAGACAGAAAAAGTACTAGTGGCACCTGTGAGCTGCTGGGAAACAGACTTGTGTCCTAGTTTACAAGAAGCAAAACTTAATATCTACATTAATAGTAAAAGCTGAATATATTGCTGCTGGCAGTTGTGCTCAAATCTTATGGATGAAAAATCAACTAGCAGATTATGGGTTTGATTTCAAATCTATATCTGTTCATTGTGATAACACAAGTGCCATAGCAATAACACACAATCCTGTCATGCATTCTAGGACTAAGCATATAGAAATAAGATATCATTTTATTAGGGATCATGTTCAAAATGGAACCATATCTTTACAATACATTCCTACTGAAAATCAACTTGCTGATGTCTTTACAAAGCCTCTAGATGAATCCAGATTTAATAAATTAATAAGTGAGCTAGGAATGTTAAATCTACAACAAAAAAATCTATGCTCTAATCTGTGCTAACCATGAAGATATAAAGGCTATGTTCAAAATCGTAGATAGGACCAAAGAAAGTCCACGATCGTAGAGTTGCAATTACATGAAAGACCACGATCGTAGAGTTGCAATGACATGAAAGACCTCGATTGTAGAGTCTCATCAACATGACAAAGAAGCATCCTGTGATGATAAAAGTTCCAACAAATCCAAGCAATCTCTCTGTCAAGCACCTCAGGGACAAACCTACTCCTTAGTTCATTCTAAGAGGTTGGCCCTTCTTGAGCTACCTTAACTCGGAAGAAATGCTAAGTCAAAAGTTCATCACAAGGAACAGAGCATATAATGTTCGTATAGCAAATTTAGCAGTGGACTCAACGATCACAATGACAACCTCAACGACTGTAGTGCTACCTCGACGATTGTAGTCCTCCCAAAGACTACACTAGCTCAGGAGGAGCTAAGGGCAAATCAGTATTTTCCACAATAGTTAAAATCATGGAGCCAAGCAGAACTCAACATATACCCCACTACGCAGATCGAGTGGAGGGAAGTTACAAGTATAGTTTAAAAGGCCTTTTTTGAAAACTCAGAAGTTTAAAAAAGCTTATCTCTCTCTCTCTACCAGCAAAAACCCTAGCTTTCAAAATTGTTAAATCATCCTCAGTACAAAGAAATCAATGGCGGCTTCAAATGTCATCTCTGGTTACCAACTCTATTTCGATAAGTTCAAGACAACTAATCCCAAATTTCACAAAACATTATCTCTGATAAAGAAAGCTGGTCTTGAAGAAACTCTAGGTACAAGCACATGGATCTACCCAAAGCTTTTAAAAGAGTTCTACAGGAATTGAACGTTTGAGAACGATGTCATCACCACAAGGGTCAAGGACATGGAAATTAAACTCAAAGCTGAGGATATAAACCTAGCCCTAGGTTTCAAATTGAAAGGATTTCCATTCATTCAAGGCATCGATTTTCATGAAGGATTAAAGAAGATACACCACAAAAAGTTTTCGACTGTCAGAGGGTACAAAAAGAAAGAGTTCCCCCAAAGGTATGAATTTTTGGCTAACATTGTTGGGAAATGCATATGTTGTAAGAGCTCTAGCCATGACTCTGTGAACGAGGTGCAGCTTAAGCTCATGATAGCAATCAGTTGTGGGATTCAACTCAACTATGGAGCCCTACTACTTGACTGGATTGGGAAATGGATACTCAGTTCAAAGAAGTCAAAGAGCTCTAGAAAGATTCTTTACGAGAGATTTATAAGCATTATCCTATAGTCAGCATTGGGAGATAAGATTGGGGATGATGAAAGAGAATCCATCAATCTAAACAGAAGAATGACCCAGCAGCTGTTTGAGAACTAGAAAAGAAATTTAGCAGAAAATGTAAGGATGATATCTGAGTCCAGTGGAAGAACTGGTGATGCAAAGGAGTCCGGAATTCCAGGAAACATGTTAGTTATAAAGGAGACTGAATAAGAAGAAGAAGAAATCAACAAGGAAGAACCCATTGCTTTAATCAGAAAAAGCAAGGGTAAAAGAAAAATGAAGGCTCAAATGGCAGAGGAGCCTCAAGGTTCAACTACTGATCTACCTCAAGAGTGTTCTAGTACTGAAACTTTGAGGAACTTGAAAAGGAAAGAACGTCAGTCTAATGAAGATGAAGAAAGATCTACCATCTCTCAGCTACTTAAGAAGAGAAAACACAGCTCACCCAGTCACAAGTCAAAGAAGCCATCTGTCTCCTCGATCATACAGTCTTTACCAATCGGAGAGACCAGACTTGACACCACTCCCGAAGAAGATGCTGCAACAGCTTCTCAGGTTGATTAACCATTCAGAGCTGAAGCTGAAGAAAGTGCTGAGGTTGTGGCTCAGCCTAGGAAGTCAAAAAGAAAACTTATCAAGAAATAAATTCTTGTCAATGAAAAAGCTTTAAAGAAGGAAGATAAAAGGATAGCTGTAGAGAATGGGCTATCCAAAGCAAGTTAGAAGAACACAGCTCAAGTTAAGGGGGAGCTGCCTGAACTTCTTACTCTAGAGAATGCTCCAGCTGAGGGGGAACTGTTTGAAATGCAAATGAATGATCTAGTTGAGGGGGAGCATCATGAAGTCCCTATGTTAGAAGAAGTTGCACCTGAGGAGGAACTTCCAAGAGATCATCAGGAATCTCCCTCAGTTCCTCAAGAGATTCTAGCTTCAGAAACTGCATAAATGGAGAGAAATGAAGCTATAGAGGGTGAGAGAAAAGAAAAGCAAGGAAGTCCAGTGGAGGTAATTTTTGAAGTGGAATCTTCACAAGAAGACAGAGAAGATGAAGAGGATGATGAGGTTGAGACTATAGTTATGGGCTGTGATGGTTATAGGAGAGCCAACTACAATCAACCGTTCTCCTATCTACCTATGATGCCCTTTTATAGAGCCCAAATTCTCAACTCCTGGGATCACATGTTCTGGACCTTCAAAGCTTATCCAGCAATTTCGATGCTAGCTTATGGATTCCCAGGCAAACTCAACTTTTCCAGTAAGCTGATCACCAACAGCCCCTCTTCAGAATGTGGGCATGAAGTACAAACTATTCCCATCTCTTTTAGAATAAATCTCTGTCCACCATCATTTTTCAATCAATTCTATGAATTAGCAAGATGGTTGGAAGTGATACTTCATCCATTCAATAAATTTCCAGTTACAGAATCCCAACATTCTATAACTGATGAACCAAATGTGCCAAACTTTGTGTTGATTCAATCTCTTATTATCCCTCCCTCTACAATTATTGAGCCACATCCAATCGTAGAGTCACCTGCACAAGTCGTCTAGTCACCTGGTAAGATCGTAGACTCAATCCCTTTTGAAGCTCAACCTCACACACCTGCCCCTCCATCGGATATACTATCTTCCTCAACCAAAGATTATTTCAGTCTTGATCTTTCTCTCTACCAAATGCAAGGTCAACATTCAAGAGCCTCTCCTCCAAATAATCCGCAACTCCTTGATCTTATATCTGATCTCCCCACCGAGACATAGTTGTTAGAAGTAACTAATAAAGTCACCAAGGACATATAAGAAGATCTTGAAGTTCACTCTGAACTTTTTTATATGAGGCTGACTCAGTTGATTGATGCTGCCAATACTCTCCCAAGCACCCTATGTTCTGAACTAACAAAGAAGCTTAGGGAGATAATAAAAGAGATGATCCAGAGTATCAATGAAAGGGATCAAATCCACTTTTTAGCTGCCAAGAAGCATAGGGATGTTGTTCTTATTTTACAAAATACTCAAGAATCCCAAAATCAACTTATGATGGAAAATCTCACGAGTCTAAAGACCCAAATGAAAGAATTCCAAGCATTCTCCATGGGTCAAATAAAACAAACAGAAATTATCTTGGACATTCTGCAAAAGAGAGAAGCTCGTACTAACTCTCTGATCGAGGAAAATCATGTAGATATAGTTCAATCCCAGACTCAACTCAACGAACTTATACAAGGCATGACTCGCCTATCTGAAGATATTCGAACCCTTGATGCTGATATAAAGGGGGAGAATAAAGGGGAAGGAGACAAAGGAAGGGGCAAAGGAGGCAAAGGAAAAATTACTGCTTTCTCAAGAAGTTCTCCTATATGTCAGTCTCGCCATTAGACTCCACGACCTGAACAGCAGCAAATTTTCATGGCACAACCAATAAGGAGTCAAATGCCTTCTCCCAACTCACAAGAGGTGACCACCACAGGCCTAAGAATGCCAATTTGAGATCTTGCATTCATGAATAGGCACGATCATCATGAAAGACTAAGTCAAAGCGAGCTGAAAGATATAACATGGAGAGACGAAGTGAGCAGAAGAAGAAGAGCTCAAGAGTATGCAAATCCTCCAAGGAACAAAAGGCAGAAGAAATAGAGATAAGTTGAAACTACTTTCTTATTGATGTAACTAAGCTTAATTGTAATATATGTCTTTACAAACATCAATAAATTCATGCTTATTCTCTAGAGGTTTCAGCTGCTCACTGAAACACTAAGTCATATTTACTTTCTAGCAACTACATCTACAAATTAATAATCATGATACAAATCTCCTTGGTTATGTTAACATCAAATAGGGGGAGATTATTGGGAGATTACATATTTAAAATTTGATGTTAAAAGTTAATAGTCATGATTATATGTAAAGTCTTTCATAGGAACACATGTACAAGGACTTAGTGATAGATCAAACATGTTAGGTTGATCTGGACTTTAATGTTTATCATTCTATAAATGAATTTATAGAAGAAAAGATCAAAGCTGTTAGATTGATCTATATCTTGAAATGTAATAGATAGGCTTCAACTGAATCGTACTCTATCAAGATGATCAAGAGATTACAAAAGACAAGGCAGAATTATAGAGCATCGAGGATCGTAGTGTATCTGCTTTGAAGGGCCTCTCCGCGAAATAGTAGAGTGGTCCTAACGCTTGTTGAACTAAGTCAGAGTTCGTAGAGTGCTCTCAGAAGCGTAGAGTCTGCAAGTCAAGCAAATGAAGATCGTAGTGTACCAGTACTTAAGAGAAATCATAGTGTTCACATCTATCAGCACCAGACCAAGTACCAAGGTGGCATGACACCACGATCAGAATCGTAGAGCTTCATTTGTCTGTGTCAGAATCATCGAGCCTCGTCCACTTGTTTAAAGATAAATCACAAAAAATATGGAATGAGCTATAGACGTTGAAGACCTCGGGAGTCCCAATGACACAACAGTCATCCTTAGTATATAACAAAGAAACATATTGAAGAAGCTAAGGAAAGTACTACGGGTCAGCAGAAAACACCTTTTCAGGTGTTAGGTGAGATAGCAGCCTGTTGTGTCAGTGGGCCAGTCTGCTAATCAGAAGTTATGCAGAAAGTCTCCATCAAAGCTCAGAAATGTTAAATGCATTTAATCCTTCAACGGATACATTTCAAAGGCATCATATATACAAAACATCAGCAGATGAAAGTATCAAGCAAGCATTGAACAAAAAGTTGAAGAACACTCAATGATCAAACTCTATGATCTGAAAAAGGAAAGCTTGCTCAGCTACTCTGTTCTTTTGAACACAAGCTTAATGGCAATTGAGTAGCACCATTCAAGAACTCAACTATTATCTAGTGAAAGAAGAAGTTCCAAGCCAGAAGGACTTGAATAGTTCTAAGTGAACTGAGAAGTACCAAGTCTGCTGGACTTGAAGAGTTCAATAGTGAACTAAGAAGTTCCAAGACTGCTGGTCTTGAAGGAATCTGTGAGATTCAGAAGTTGTAAAGAAATCCTTAGTGGATTTCCTACTCGAGGAGTAGAAGAGTGGGCTAGGAGCTTTGAATGCTCTGAACCACTTAAAATCATTGTGTCTCTTATATTCTTGCCATAACTGCTATAACTGTCATAACTACTTTACACCTATTAATTCATTATATCTTGAAGGGAAAACAAACAAATCTTAATTTTGCTGTGCTTAAATCATTATCAAAACTAATAAGTATTTTGAAAAGAAGAATTTAAAATATCTATTCAACCCCCCCTTCTAGATAACTATTGTGCCTCTGGGAACTAACAGGTTCATAACTTAAACAAACTTAAACATCTCTTACATATCTTAAACATAGTTTAGACATAACTATTACATAAAACAGTATTTCTTAACATAATCATAAAAATTCTAAATAATTATGAAGCTACTCCGTAGCTTTGCCCTTGCCCTTATCAATGCCCGAGGGTCCTCCTTGCTCTGCCTTAACTGAAATGTTTTTAGGTACATCAAGAATGAGCAAAAAGTTTTCTCAATAAGTAATGTAGCAATAAGGGTGTTCGATGTAGTTTTAAATTTCTAAAGGGTACAACAATAATGATAGTTCAAAGATAGCAAGAAGTATCAATGGTTCTTAACAATAGTTGCTAAGGACATAAAAATATCAATAAGATTCAATACTTAATATGTTCAAGATTTCAATTTTATGAATATTGAGTAGTCAATAAGGACTATGAACTTCTACATCCAACAGAAACGAGTACAACATGTGATCAGCCTAAAGTACCCAACGTTATGCATATCGTTTAATCATACTTAAGTGCGCACGTTGGTCTCCCGATAATTATAGTTTTCCCGTTAAAGAAGGTTGTTCATCTCAATCAATACCAGATTCTGCACCAATCAATCAGTTTGGATTGCTTTCAATTTATAATTTAGGTCTAGCCAAATCAAATGGCATAGACCACACTTTAGATATATACAAGAACAATTATAAGTTCAATACTTGAAATCAAAGTTCAAGGAATATAAACAACTCTATTCTAACTATAAAGCATTATGTCATAAGTTAAGTATCATACTTTCAATTATTTTCTTATACAACCAATAATAGTACAAGCTCAAGTAATGGTCAATAAAGAGTAGGGTTCGAGTACTTGCCTTTCACGTCGATTACCAACTTATAGCTTACTAGCACCCAACGAACTATATTATCCTATTTATGTATACACATTAGTCATATATGCTTGATATAAACAAACCAACCTCCTACTCATGCTTAACCATTGAGCATATAATTTAAGATTCATTTTAGATCATTTATCATATAATCATTTCTTTGAAAACTTTCTCTTATAATCCCATACATACTTCATCACGTACTTTACTTATATATAATCACCAAATCAGTTTGTAAGACTCTATGAGGTCAAAAATCATAGTTTGCAACCATCTTTTGACTTAACATTTGAAAATTTATAAACACTTAACCCACATATGATTCTATCATTACCATGCTTCTTGACACATTTGACAATGTACTGGTCATATAATACAAGTTAAGGTAACAATATAAGTAGGCATTAAATCTCATATCACAAACAGAATGCAGACTTCATTGCAGGGTGGCGCAACCGCAATGGATTTGAACTAGGGAGTGGCGTAGCCGCGCTGCTCCGTGTTCAAACCAAAACTGATAATCAATAGCTTGGCCAGACTTGCACAGCCATAGATATTTGGGATAACACTTGTAGCATTATACATGTTATGATGTTCATAACTAGGTTTAGTCTCTTGTATATCTTGTTCATTACATGATTCATTATCAAATCCCACAAAATCAAGACTTCAAGTGTTGATTTAACAAAGTCTTTCATGTTTTAGTTGTTATACCCATACAATGAGATTAATAGGTCTCAATTAGATATGTTCACGTTATCTTAGTCATGCATTTCAAGTTTGTATAACTTTACTTCATTTAGACTTGTTTTAAACCATTCTCAACTAATTTATAACGCATACGATTAGCTAGTATGTATGTCAATAATGTCTATATGCATATTTATATCCTAATCATGAAAATAAAAATTTCAGAATACATGCAAGGTTGCTATCAACCAAATTAGTTTCCCAAACTATTAAGTTTCTTTAAAAACACATATAAACCAAGCTATGCAACCTATTATATAAAAGGAAACTTTAAACCACGTTTCATACTCATTTGTGCACATACTCAAGTCATGTACATAGGCTAGAAAGATCAGAACTTAAAGGCACAAGGTTCATCATTCTTTGTTGCTCAAAACTTTAAGTTTTCCTTTAGAAAATCATTAAAACCGAGCTAGTAAAACTTATTATACACGAAGCAAACTTATGCCTTATGTTATATTCATTTATGTACATATCTAGGCTACTTATGCATGCTCACGAGATCAAAATGCTTAAGGATGTTTGAAATCATGGTTTGTTTTCCAAACTTATAAATGTTCTATGAAAACTCAACTTAAAGCAAGATAACGTAACTTATTATGTCCAAAATAACATCTAACCACATGCTAGGGTCATTTACATGCATACTCTAACTAACATAACATGCTCAGAATAACACAAGACCACAAAATCAGTATTCATGACTGGCAGCGGGCGCTCGATCATATACCATAGAAGTTACGCGGCCGCAACACTTCGAGTAGAACAAAAATGATGTCTCTACTTCTATAGAGCCTCAACACAACCAATGCTAAATCTTTGACCAGACCAACTACATTGCTCCTATACATGCATACAAGCTCAGATAACACATGAATGACACCTACCAACCTAATTAGCAAGAATTCATGTATACTCAAACTGTTGGGCTTTTACGCGAACGCATACAAATGAAATTAAATTTTAAAGAAATTTCCAAACCCTAAAACAGATCCATGCGAAAATCAATTAATTCAGAGGTTTAGAGATTATACCAGATATAAACAAAAAACGAGAATCAAACCGATCATTGCGCCTCGAATCTCCAATGCAAGATAAACCGATTAAGCCTCTACTAGATCCAAGACGAACGCCGCATCAACAAATGAACGATTCTCATGATAAGAAGGACTTACAGTACTATCCACCAAAAAGGAATGGATTTTCTAAACTGCTTTTCTCTCTCTAGTCTCTCTCTAAGAGCGGCTAGGTTTTTCAATTATGATATCTTCCCTAAGTAGTCGCTATATATCATATATATAGTAGTTAAAAGGAATTAATCAAATCAAAACCTAATTTTATAAAATCCGAATTTATATATATATATCTCTTAATTAAGTCTTACTTAATTAATATACATATATACAATTATCCTTTTAATTTAAATTAAGTGATTTAAATACTATTAATCATATTAATATATTTAAATCCTTAAAATTTAAATTAATTCCCTTTAAATAACGTTCTATGTGTGTGACCCTTTAGGTTATTATTACGTTGGCAATAATTTTAAAATCATATTATAAAATTATAAACAAAGAAAGCGACATCTAGTAATGCATCATCACGCTACCCAAGTAATAATAAGATCGATGATTCGATGCAACCTTTTCGTGACCAATGTTTCAATGTAATTTAATCCTTTTAACCTTAATATCCTAGATTAAACTCGAGTCATGGAATGTGTCATACTCTTCATAATTTAATCTGAGTTTTCTTGATCAATGAGTAGACTATATGAAACAAATCACTATTTGAGCATGGCCATGCATTTCATAGTCCTACTCAATCAAGAGGCCTATGGATATCACCCATAATATATAGGATGGTTAAATTCCATCTAGATCACTCATATTTCTCACACGATTAATGATGAACCCAATAATCACCTTTATAGTCCACCCTATTAAAGGTGACATTTGATGATATCAAAGTACATAAATTCTCGTAGTAATAATATAAGCGATTTCGTGTCGGAGGACCATTACATCATTGTCACTATGAGAATTGCTAATGACACTTCGCATAATGCTCCATATAGAATTCTCATGGTGGGTCCGCATCCAAAGACATCGTTCTCTAATATGTACCTATGCATTGACTTAATATCTCATATATTTATGACCAATGAGATTTGGTCATCAGTCAATCCACATACTAGTCTCAATGCATCATTGTTGTCCCATCAACAATGATACTCGACTAGGGACATTTAAGAACACTGATACTAATGGTAATATATAATCTCATGTTCAAGTCACATACTTGAAACTATATAATTTATATCACTATTCTAAGGAATTTTATTATGTTAACAATTATATTACGCAAAGAAATAAAACCATAATAAAATCATATATTTATTCAATCAAATATAATATCAAAACGTTAAGCAATTATATCAAATAATTGGCCTCTAGGGCATAAACTCTAACACAAACATTACTTAAAATTGAATTAAGAATGTAATATCTTGTTATACCTTTGCTTTGAATTGGACAGAACTTCTTCTCAAATTCAAACTACTCCCTCATACACTCTATAGCCACTAAGCAAGAAATCTCAGCAACATAGAAAATGAGAGGAAGTGCTAAATTTATAGAAAACTTACTGACCATGCCAATGTTAGGTTTGTAATATTCATGAACACAATCAAATTGCACAAAATAAGCAGAAGCATGGAAAATTAGAGTTTTAGAAATTTACAAATCATATACCCGAATCATCCTTTATGCACAATTATTAACTAAACAAAAAGATAAAGAACAAGAATCATACCCTTCAATATTCGAGCTTTGTAACGCCCCAGAAAAATCGAACATTTTGTAAATACTTTTAATAATGAATAAAATAATATTATTTATTATTATTATGTGTTAGTAAGATGAATGTCATTCTATAACCTAGAAACGTCGGAAAGCCGTAGTATTTTAACTATGTGGGAGAATTAAAGTGTTTGAATTTCTAAAACGAAAATAAAAGTTTTCCGAGAAATTTTCCAAAAAACACTATTTATCGATTTCTGCTTGGGAATTATTTTTGAATTTCGGAGAAATACGTAACGTTATAATATCGAAGTGATATCGATTATGCAATAATAATCTAAGTATGGAAAACGTAATATTTCGCATGCGGACTTCAATTTGAGAACGTTATGAATATTAAACATTAAGAAGAAAATGTAATGATTGTATGATATGAAGTATTGTACTAGTATGTATGAAGAATGGAATAACGTATGTTACGAATTAATATACGAACTAGAATACGAGAATTATACGTATGGTATAATGATAAGGCTTTTAATTAAATGGAATGGACTTGTAGGATTATTAGCATAATGGTAGAAGTCCAATGGGAAGTGATATGCAAGCCCTAGTGTTTGTTAATTAAGAGTCCATCTAATGTAATGCAAGCCCAATAAGAATTTGCTAAGTAATGAAGCATAAGCCCAATGTAATGATCCAATGGATTAGGATCCATGGTGCAACCCATGGGTAAACTTGGTGGGCAAGAACTTTATGTGGTGGTCAAGCTTTGGATAAGTGTTGTGATAAGCAAGTTTACTTAGGGCCAAAGCAATGGATAGTAAGGAGGTTAGATTAAGGAGGTGGAAAGCCTAAATGACCATTCTACCCTAACTTTGAGAGCTCTATAAATAGCAAGCTCATAATTCATTTGTTGCTTGATAAAAATTCATCCAACTACTCTCAAGATAAGCAACTTAATTGTTAGAGAGAATAATCCACATAAGCACTTATAAGTCATTTCAACCTTTGCTAGATTTTCCAAAGAGGAGTGAAGTAATAGTCTTCAAGGGTAAGACTCATACCTATTATCTTTATCTCTTCTATGATAGGATTGATAGAGAAGTGGGATTGTTTGTTAAAGAACATTTTATAAGTTATTGATGAATGAACTTAAGCCGAATAAGTTGAATAAGCAACTTGAACTCTAATAAGTTGATAGAATCATGAAGAACTTATCATATGTTTGTCATAGGATGTTAGTATGTTGAATATAGTATGAGAACATTGATTGATGGACTTAAGTTCATAGTAAGTCATAAGCATTAGAATTTGTAGTTAATAAGTTGATTAAGTCATTGACTTATGAGAATAAGTCAAAACCTACTTTGATGATAAGTTGGTGTGATAAGTAACTTGAAATGTTCATGTGTTGGTTAAAATCCATTTAGAATGATTAGTAATGAAGTTTTGCCGGAATTCACACGATTGGACGATAATCGTCGAATTCATAAAATTCTCGGAATAGAAGTCGTATTTTGTATTTGAAGTCGGAAATGTTGGTTTTCGACGGAGACAAGTCATATTTAGCATTATAGAGTTGTGGACTCGAAAATGACCGAATTCCGACTTAGAACGAAGAAACGAGCGTTGAACATTCACGAACATTTATTGTTTTCATTAAAATGAACTAATAGGTGAAATTTTAGCAAACGAAGTCAAATAGGTAAAATTTTTGCTTGAACGTAT
This sequence comes from Panax ginseng, assembly GCA_020205605.1. Lineage (NCBI taxonomy): Eukaryota > Viridiplantae > Streptophyta > Magnoliopsida > Apiales > Araliaceae > Panax > Panax ginseng. Next base: position 81,677,325 of record CM035131.1, read on the forward strand.
AGAGTATGTAATTTGTGAACCGTAGGCTTTTGAACGTGCCAATTCGGACTTATAACGAAGAAGTTATGCGTCCGGGAGTTTCGTAAAATTTTCAAATTTTACAAACTGTCTGAGGCACAGAGTTGGCGCCGCAGCGCCAACCCAAGGCCAAATGAGTGGCGTCGAGATTTAAAAAAATAGAAAATTTAAAAAAATTCTTTTCTTACGTTTTTAAATTCCAATAAAAAAAATATCACTTTTATAAATTTACCTTTCTATTAATTATAACCATTCAACCATAAATAAAAATATATTATGAGTTTTTACTTATATAAAATGATACTACATGCTTTGAGGCTTACTAAAGTGCAAATAGCTTTGAGTCCATGCATTAAGCTACATGTTCTTGTACATTTATAAGCATTAAGTGGAATTTATTTGCAGGAAGTGATATTATCCCTAATAAAATTCCCCACTCTTGTAAATATGCTCTCCCGACTTCTGTCTAAAATATCACCATACAATTGACAACTTATTTCATGTTTATGAACAAAATATTCATGTACAACGAACATAATATACATGAATATTATTAACAAGAAAGTATATTATAATAGTTATAATCACAGTTTATTCCAGTTCAAAGAGCATAATATTAATATAAATATTGAAAAGAAAAAAACATATTGGTTGCATAATGTATAATTTTAATATTTTAATGAAACATCGAAAAACAAATTATTAATATTTCAAACTAATCATCCATTATATATATGTATATAAATATGCAAATGTTAAAAACAAAATTCAATGAACAATTAATATATAATTCTATATATAGAACTTAAAATTATGTGGAAATTAAGAACATATATGGCAAAAGGAATAGTATTCCTCCTTAAATAAACATCAAATGCATTATTAATTCATCCCACCAAGCTGCTCAAGTGTTTCCTTCTTCTGCATTCTCATCTCTTGATAAAATATTTCAATAAATCTCTCATCCACAGAAAACTCTATTAAAGTAAACATCAAATGCATTATTAAAGTAAGGACTCATACACACGTAGCAAGGTCCAGACTTGCTTATCGTTAACTCATAGTAATGTACAGCTTGAAGAGTAATGGGTGGCCAATGCTACCAACCCTAGGATGTGGACAGTAATGAATACTTTCTGATATAAAGTGAAAGAAAACTTATTAGTAATGAACTAAGGTATAAACATAACATTGTTAAGGCACTATTAGACACCTAATTGTATGATGATTAAGAGTTATTAATCAATTGAAAGTGAATGTAATATGAATAACGTAATGAAAAGCTGGAAACCATAATAATAGATCTAAGTCAGAATTTAAATTGAGATGAAGGGTAAGATATAATAATACGCCTACTTGATTACATGTGACCTAATGTGGTACGTTACATGATCATGTATTGTAGAGACTTAGAGACCTAAAGTGTACGTGTGATAATCAGTAAGCAGATGCTGAAGGCAAGTATTCTAACCCTTGTTCCAATTTAGTTTGGACAAGTTTTGTAATTCATGTATTCTTTCGCATGAAGTCTTGAATGATGAATTCTAAGCCAATCCTTTCGGCTAGACTTATATTATGATTTCGTCAAGCATGATTAGTGTTTACCGAGTTATATTGGTTAGACTTATATTATGATTTCGTCAAGCATGACCAGGTATGATAAAATGTTTTTGTCGTTTAACGACAGGCACGTGAGGTTGCCACAACTTAAACGTACATACGTTTAACAGGATGTAGTGTTGATCAACATAGAGTACTATGGGCTGATCACCCAGAAGTGCTCGTAAGCTATGCCGGACTTACGGACTTAGTGCCAGGTTGTCCTTTTCAAAAGCAATAATGAACTGCTCATAGTCTTGAGCCTTAGTTGATATTCTACTGAATATTGTTGAAAAATGTTTAAATGAAAAGAAGTATTATTTTGAATTATCAATTGTACTTCGTAACTATTGTTCAGTTACTGAAGATATATGAGTTCTATGTTTCAAGCATGTTGTTTGTTAGAATTGTAGTACTTGCTGAGCTAGTCATGCTCACTCTTGCTTGAACCATATGAACACAGCTAAGATCGAGTGGACCGAAGGCTCAGACAAAGACAATGGCTAGGCGAAGACGAACCCTTAGATTACTGATGTAATAGAATAGTTCAACGATTGTAATATATTTGATATTATGACAAGAACAAATGTATGGGTTATAAAGAACCTGGGAGAATGTAATATTATTTCTAATATATAGAAGACATATTAGTTCTTTTGAGACTTTTCAATTGAATGAATGTATAAATGGTAGTACCGTGTAACACCATCTGTCAGGTTGGAAGATACCCGAATTTGGGGGCGTCACAAGCTTCTTCAGGTACAAGTTCAGCTCCAAATCTTTTTCGTGTTCAACTTGAATCCACTGGGTTTGGTTCCTTCCTTTGATCAATGTTAGCCACCCAAATGTTTGGCCTCTAGAGGTAATCCACCAAGGAAGAAGAAAGATTCAAGAAGATGGGTGTTTGGCAAAACCCTAATTTTTTTATCTCTCAATGAAAAGGGTGTACTCTCCCAACTATTGAATTATGTCTGTTGTAAAAACGTGAACAACCACACAACCATAATAAGACTCCTCTTATTTATAGATATAGGCAACCCTCCTTAACAATTAAGAAATTAAATTTTATTATAATTAATTAAACTCCTTTAATTAATTAGGCTCACAATCTTATTAGGAATAATTATTTAAACTCTTTAATTAATTAGCCTCCTAATCTTATTAGGATATATGAGAGTACTTTGATTAATTAATTCCCAAACTCCTTTAGGAATTAAAAATAATAATAATAAGACTCCTCTTATTAATTTATATTTAATATTTTCAAAATATTAAATAATAAATATTAAGCTATTTAATTTATTCCATCACCATAGATTAAATTAAATATACTTAACTTATTATTATGATTATGTCATTTTCTTCTTAAATAATTATTCTTCCTTTTATGGCGTGACCCTTTAGGTTATCCATATTAAACCGGTTGTGAATAAATCAATTAGAACAATTCAAATCTTATTTAAATAAATAAATTAAACTATTAATTTATTTAAATAAATAATATTTATTCTACAATAGGGATAAGCCTCCCTAGCGATTAACGACATTCCAGATAATACAGATTTTAACAGTAATCATAAAAGAACCTTTGAGTAAATAGTTACCGTACAATTCAATCTTCCCACCATACAATGTCCCAATTAAATATAAGATATGGAATTACTGTCAAGTCTTATTTTATTTAATTATATGTATTTCGACTCTTAAATGCACAACTCCAAATAATGCAAATTAGAAAATCCTTTCTAATTTCATTATGCCTTGACCAAGGACTACTGGGTTATCATTTATCGAATTAGATAGGACATTTCTCTACTTTTACTAGAAGCGATATATTCTTTATTGATCATACATTATCTCCATGTATAACTTATTATACCCAAGCATACCCTTTGATATACCCTAAGGGTCTTAAGGAATAAGTCAAAGTATAACTCATCATACACAAGATACGATGATGATTTCAAGTCCAAGGATCACTTGTACTACTATAACTACAGGAATTCCTATTGACAAGCAAGTAAAACACCATTAGGTATTCCTTAGCGAGCCACGTTCAGTGTACTTATTCTCCAATAAGCACCTACATACTTTCTTTAGTGTCTCCACACAAATGATCATGAGATCAATCATCCTCATCCAATAAGCAAGCAACGTATGTACCAATCTATCTGGATTCACTAATCCCCAATTTAGTAATCCAACGATTGGGAACTATTTTAGTTTTAAGCTTTCTAAGAATTTAGATCTCATTAGAATGATCATCATCATTATTCTAAAAGCATTGCTTAAAACTATGGGTTTATCACATATTATAAAGCAGCATCATATAGATAATTAATACCCTTTAATAAATTAATACTTTTTATTAATAAATGAATAAGATTGTTACAAAGTATATTGTAACGACCCCAAAATTCATACAATTTAATTCTCAACTTTGGTCGTTAATAACACATCTACCTTCTGATTTTACATCATTATTCGATGTTAAACTTTATAAATTGCGGAATAATTTAAACTTTTATGTCTTCTTACTTTAATTCCCTGAATCAAAACTTTTATCATCTACATGTCTTTGAATCAATCTTATTTTATGATTCGCTTTATCACTATTGTTATATAAAATTTTTCATTTCAATCTGATAACCTTTACATATCAGATAACTCTAACTTTAGCTTTACAACTCAACATAAAACTATACATCATAAAACATTTAATACATCTCATGAATCTTAATCATGGTATAAAGAAATAACAACTTTAGCTAAAATATTAATCTTCGTGTATTATTTCTGATCCACGTCATTCAAGTAAAACATAGTGTTACCTTCAATCCTTAACCTGTAAAAATGGTTATTTGCAAGGTTGAGCTCGACAGCCCAGCAAGATTTAATAGTTTTCATGCATCACATAGCACATAATAGCATGCTCAACATATAACATACATGATGCAGTTCATATACCAAGTATAAAGATTGAGTTCCTTACTCAATCAGCATGCTTTAATCAATCAACGTAGTCATAAATTGACTTTAATATTTCATACTTTCAACATATATATAACACATCATGCTCTTTGCAATAAAGATTTAAAATAGTTAATCATCAACTTCACATAGCAAATAGGAACTGAAAGACTTGCCTGATTCGTAGTTTATGAACTATAACTTAACTGCTTAACGCTTATCTGCACTTCGAGTATTCCTATACAGTTATATAATCATGGATTTACATCCATTAGTCACATATTCATACATTCTCAATGTAATAATAATGTTACATTATTTCCTAACTAGGTTCGTAAAACCTACCCTTTACTTTCTTAATAAACTCTTAGTATAGCTATATATATATATAGTACATCTTAGCTACACATGCTTCATATCAACATTCATAAATCTTTCTCACACACATGACTCGCTATGTGTTCGACACATATTTATAGTCTATAGATACGCGATCTACATTATTTTACAAACTTTAATAAAATTTAAAAACTCTATGTTTTATATAACCATTACATGATCTCATGCTTAAACATCATTTATGTCAAGTATTATAGTTTTAGACACTCATACATATATGCTTTAAGGTCTGGATTCATAGTTAACATAATAAGGCATCATTGCCTCTGTATGCGCACCGCACCACAGTTAGGCTTAGGGATGGCGCTTGTACTTGCACTGTCCCCCGGCCGCACTGAGGTTGAGCTTGCACTTTCTGTTTCTATCTAACTCTAACATACCTATTCATTTATACTTTAACATATATACATGTTAGAGGTTCTCACATAAGCATATGACCATTCTTGCATACAGGAGGCAAGATCTGACCCCTCGTGCTCGTTCTTCGCAATTTTACAGACCAAAACTCCTTCCAATCATCATAATATGAGTTATACTCATCCAATTTAGTCCATTTTCGATTCTATGAGTTTGTAACTCGTAAAACTACAACATACCAAATATCCATCAACTAACATAAACATTAACTAACCCAAATATGAATTTACAACTCATGTTCATACTAAACTTTCATGCTTTAACATGTTTAGCGAATTCATTCGCTACGAATTCGTTTTACATCCGTTTTGACTCGTTCAACTTGGGTTATTTTTGTTTTTCAACATACTAATAACATATATCATCAATTTTAGATTATATCACGACTTAACCATAAATTTTGATTCCAAAACAAGCCCTAAGGTATATATATCGGGTTAAATGCTTTATAGGTCACTGTACTATAGGTCGACTTACAAATAGGTCACTGAACTTTTTTTTCTTATAGTCAACTCACTGAACTTGTATTTACTAACAAAAGGTTAGAAAATCCGTTAAGTCTGTTGACTTTTAACGTTAATCTCCACATCAGCAATTGAGTTGGAAACAAGAAGCTTATGTGTCAATAATTATCCCACGTGGCATTTATTATGTGGATCTAAAAGGAAAATCTATAACAAAATAAATTAGAAAAGTTTTTCAAAAATATAAGAAAATAAATAATATATTTAAATATTTTTCTAATTAATATTAAATGAATTTTTGTTTAATTATTTACAAATATAATAATACAAATTAAAAAGTTGGTCAAAAAAAAAAAAATAAATGAAAAATATATTTAATTATTTTTAATTAATATCAAATAAATTTTTATTTAATTTTTCACGGATATATTAATATAAATTTAAAAATTTTGCCAAAAAATAAGAAAATAAATGAAATATATATTTAATTATTTATATATCATTTAATAAAAACAAAAAAAAGAAATACTAAAATTCAAAATCAATACAGGTACTCATTCACGCACCATAACTATTTCTTTTCTTTTTTTTCATTCAGACACTTTCTAAGGTTTCGACTCTGAATCCTATGCTTGTCGTAAAATCCTTCAAGTTTGTGTTAGGGATTCGACGAATTGGGGATTTTAAAGAAACATTAAGATTTAAGGGTTGTAGATTAGATTGGAACAGAAAGGAAGAGGAAGGTGAGCTTGTTCGATGTGGTGGATGATAGGTCAGTCTCGAAGCTAAGCAGACCTAACGGAGGCGGCCGTACTCACAGAGAAGCTTGTTTTCATCCAGAAATTCTTCGCAGAGAGGGGCAACGGAGGCAGAGGTCGAGCGGTGGCGGTGGCGAATTTGAGTTTGGATTTGGGTGGAGGATCCGGGTTGGGGTTTGGCAGTCACTCTCTTTGAATCCAGATGTGAGTCCTAAGATTACAGATGAGATGGAAGTTAGTGGAACGATGGTGCGGAGTGGTGAATCCTGATAGCTTATTATCAGTAAGAGTATGTATCTTTGCTTAATAGAAGTTAGTGGAATGATGGTGCGGCGGCGTAGTAGTAGCGGAGGTGGTTCGACGATGAGTAGGGTGGTTGCGAGTATGCAGGCGTCTAATTTGCAGGAAGAATTAAGGAAATTAAGGAATTAGTGTGTGTGTTCTTGGTGTGTTAGTGTGTGTGTTTGAATTTATATGTGTATTCTTGGTATTAGTGTGTGTTCTTGGTGTGTTAGTGTGTGTGTGTTTGAATTTATATGTGTATTAAGGAATTAGTGTGTATTTTCATCCAGAAATTATTCATTTTTAATTTGATTTGATTTGTAATTTTAGTATATTACAGTGAAGATTTGTAAATAATTTTTTATTATTGATTTGATTTGATTTGTAATTTTACTATATTATAGTATATTTTTTCTATTAAACGGTGAAGATTATTTTCTATTTTCTTATAATCACAAAAATAAGAATTGTTATAAAATTTAATTAAATTATTTCTTTAATAAAAATGATTATTTCTTAAATTTAATTAAATTAAATTATAAAATTTAAATTTTGTATAATTTTAAAATAAAAATTATTTAATAAAATTAAAATTACAATATAAATTATTTGATAAAATTAAAATAAAATTATTTGATAAAATTAAAAATTATTTGCTTGTAAAAGTACAAATTTATTTATCCTTGTTAGAGATCACAAAAAAAATTATCACCAACTTGACTCAATTATAAATTTAATGTCCGAATTTGAAAAGATTTTTAATTTTATAATTTTTAAAATTTATTTTATACTTTAAAATATTTTTTTCCATTTTTTCATAAAAATTTTCCTCCAAATCCACATCTTCACTGCCACGTCGCATACTAACTGCCACATAGCCTTTTTTCAGACAAGTCAGCTGCCACGTCATCATTTCTATTAAGTCAACCTTGACTTAACGGTTTTTGTAACTTTGTGTTAGTAAACTAAAGTTCAGTGAGTTGACTGTAAGAAAAAAAAGTTCAGTGACCCATTTGTAAGTCGACCTATGGTAGAGTGACCTACAAAGCATTTAACCCAACTTCTTCATTCTAAAACTTAAATTTTCATGGATTTGATTTCTGAAAATCCTTTCTAGATAACAAGTAAAAGATTATAAACATATATATAACATAGTTAACAATTCATCTAACTAAATATCCAAATTTAAAGGATAACTCAAGAACACCCAACTAAGAAGAAACTAGGTTATTTACCTCTTAATTATTGTTTAGCTTTGTTAGGAGATGTTAGAGAATTGCTACTTCCTTCTTGTTTTCAAGGATTTCTCTTCCAATTGCCTCCCAATTTCTCTATAGATCTCTCTCTCCCTCTGTATTTTCTCTTTCTAGCTTTAGCCTTAGGATTATCGCATAACATATAACCCGACTCGCTCCCCCCCCCCCACGTCGTCGCCGTGAAGAAAATAAAAAGGGTCAGTTACAATAAACCAAAAGCCATAAGGTTGCGTTTGGTTACACACAATTTCCCTCATACTAGATTATTTTAATACTATTATATTATATAGTTTTTATTTGTCACACCTGTAACCAATTTACATAACTTACAATAATTATTATAATTTTCATTATAATTCTTCCGATGATTAATAAATAATCATATATCTAATTTAATTAATAAATTAGATTTAAACATCACTTTATTTAATTTACTTATTTTCTTTAATATTAAACAACTCATTTAATTTAATTAATTCATTAAATTAAATCTTCAAAGAATAAATTTTACCTTTGCTTTAATTTAATTATCATATACACGTAACTAAATTATTATACCACAATTTCATAAATTATTTATTTTTCTCAATAAATAAATTATTTAAAATATTTATTTAATTCAATAAACAATTAAAATTAATTACTAAATTCATTTAATTTTTCAATAGTTAACTTAACTATTGAACCTCACTTTCCCAATATATGAATATATATTTCTCTTCACACCAGATCACATATTTAAAAATATATAGCATGTATATATACATACTCAAACTCAAAACATCTCATAATAAGAATTTTAATTATTAAATTCTTATTTTAATAACTTATAAAAATTCGGGTTGTCACATCCTTCCCCCCTTATAAGGATTCCATCCTCGGAATCAACGAAATCTCCCTTACTCAGTTTTCACCAAATCTCTTTTTAAAATTTATCGTTGAATATCTTCAACACATTACCTTAATATAGGTTTTATTTCATAACTTTCACTTGAACTCAATTATATTTTGAGTATTATATATTCTATAACCCATTCATTTCCTTCTCTAAGGATCGTTATCATAAACATTCGTGATATTACATATATGCTTTCAATCTTCCACTTGCACTAAAGTCAATCGCCAAGGTATCTCATACCATTCTTCTCTAAGTGACAATTATCATGTTGTTGGATTAGCTTTAGCTAATGGATATATAATGTTGTTCTTGAGATTCCACTATCTCTACAGTGATTTCCCATCTTTCAATGATTCCTATAATCAAATAAAAGTGCCACAACACATGTTTAGATCCAAGATGAGACTTAGGAACTATTCTTAATTCTGTAATGAATTTTTTATCCAAACAATCAACTTGCAGCTTCATTTATAGCTATATACTTTGTCTTTCTCGCTAAACCAACAATTGTTTGTTGTGTTAAACCTTTCCAATTTACTGCACCACTGTTCAAGGTAACCCTTTACCTTAAAGTGGATTTTCTGTCATCTTGATATGTCCGAAAAACTTAAGTCTGTTAAGCCCACTCATTTTAATTTAGACCCAGCACAAATTTTAATCACATCCTTAGTGCTGGTTAAGTACTTTAAGATGTTTTCACTGTCTTATAGTGATCTTTTCCAGAATATGATCGATCATCATCAGGTCTCATATATTTCATTATATATATGATTATCACTCATGCGGTCTCTCTTTTATGAGTCTATGGGGACTATTAAAAGAGATACACTCCAGGGCTCATCAACATGAGACAACCCATGGATTTTGCCATGCTAAACAACTTTAGCATCAAATAAATATATGTTTATTGGGTTAAGTCGAGCATCCTATTAAATCTATCTATATAGATTTGGATTCCCAATTACGATACTCTTCCCAAATCATTCATGGATGAATGTTTAGACAACTTTATCTCTACTGATTGTAGCATTGGTATGTCATTCATTATCCGTAATATATCAACATATAATACTAGGAATGTCACGATGCTCCAACTGACCCTTTTGTACACACTAGGTTCATTATTGTTTTTGATAAAATCAAACTCTTTTGATTGTCTCATCAAAACGATTGTTCCATATTTTAGAAGCTTGCTTCAATCCATTTCTCTGAGTGTCTACAACTCTTACATCATCGTATGTAACTGGATCATCATCTTCTATGATGTGTACCTCATCATCATCATCTATGATGAATCCATACCTCCAAGGTATCTTCGGTACTATTCTAGATTTACGATTCAGTTGTGGTACAATAGGTCTATCTATAGGTTCCTCCTATTTGACTTATAGTGTTTTGTGGTTCTTGAACTCTTCAAGATCTATTATCCTCCCACTAGCCCATTTAATGATAAACATATTTATCTTAGAAGGCAGTATGTTTCGCAACAAACACCTTTTGCTAAGTACGATTATAGAACTTATACCCTTAACTTAGTTTAGGATGTCCCACAAATCTGTACTTGTCAAATCTTGTCACAAGCTTATCCTTTGAAACTTTTTTCACATAAGCTGGACAACCCCTTATCTTAACTTACATAAAATTAGAAATCTTTCTTGTCCATAACTTTAATGGAGTCTTGTGGCCAAATTTTGAGGCTACTTTTTCATAAATATGCAGCCATTTCTAGAACATTATCCCAGAAGGATACTGGAATGTTGGTAAAATCATTATGGACCGCACCATGTCCAACAAAGGTACAAATTTTCCTTTCAGATACATCAATCAATTATTGCGTATCAAGAGGTGTCCTTTGTGAAAAAACCATTTGAGATGATCTAGAAACTCATTGCACAAGTATTCCTTGTAACGAATGAGAATTGTCTAATTAATTTTATTATTTTAAATATTTATTGAATCAAATAAACATTTAAGGTAGTTTATTAAGTTAAATAAATATTTGATGAAATTATTGTATAATAATTTAGTTAAGTGTGTATATTAACTAAATAAATAGAATGTAATTTTATGGATTGAAGATTTAATTTAATGAAATAATTAAATTAAATTAATTGTAATGATTATTATATTGTGCAATGATGATCTTCTAATTTAATTTAATAATTAAATTAGAAATTCAATAATCTATTAAATAAAATTATAATTATATTGTAAATGTTTGGTTTAATTATTAATGAGTTAAGATTAATAATTTAAGTATTTAGAATTAGATTAATTTAATTTGCTAAGAGTGTGACAATTGAACTATATTATATAAGTAATATAAAAATAAACTAAAATGGGATTTTAAGAGGATTGCCAAACATGTCCTTGTGGCCTTTGGCATAGTATAACTGATAAAAACTATTGATTTTTTCTACCTGATGATTTAAGTTTATGTGTGATGTTATATCAGTGTTAGGGTGTTTACGTATTATCCTAAGTCTAAAGAGAGCAGAGAAAATATAGAGGAAGAAAGAGCTCTAGAGAGGAATTAAGAGGGAATTGGAAGAGAAATCCTTGAAAACAAGAAGAAAGTAGCAATTCTTTAACAACTCCTAACAAAGATAAACAAGAATCAAAGGTAAGAAATTTAGTTTTATTCTTAGTTTATGTTTTCTTGAGTTCTTCATAAAAGTTAGATTTTGGTTGTATGATTTGTTGAGATATAATGTTACATGTGTTAGTAGATGTTTATAATCTATTAGTTGTTATCTAGAAATGATTTTCAGAAATCAAATTTATATGAAACATGTTCTAAATGAATATTTAGGTTATATTCTTAGTTTATATGTTCTTGAATTTTTTTCATAGAAACTTTGATTTTTGTTGTATAATTTGATGAGATATGGTCTATATATGTTAGTTGATGGTTATAATCTGTTATTAACACGTAGAAATGATTTTGGTATGTTTTAATCTATGAAATCATGTTTTAAAAAGATGAATTTGAGTTCTTGGATGAATATGTACAGTATAGCCCATTTTGAGTAAAAAATTGATGTTCAATTCATGTAGTAAATTGATGATCATTTGTGTTAATACATTCAAAAATGAAAACAACACAAGTTGAATGAATCAATTTGGTTAAGAAACTAATTCGTAGTGAATGAATTCGCTAAACATGTTAAACTTAAAAATTTGGTATAAACATGAGTTTTAGGTCAAGATTTGGGTTAGTTAATATTTTTGTAAATTGTTGATTCTTTGGTATGTTGTATGTCTATGAATTACAAATCCATAGAATCAAAAACGGACTAATCCATAGAATCCATAGCTTAAGTTATGAAGATTAGTAGGAGAAAAAGGGTCAAAAATCGTAAGAACAGTAAACTGCTAATTCTGGTTCTGATATTAGGTATAGCTGCGCTATGCCCTAAGTCTTTTGGGGCGCAGCTGTCCTGGTCACAAAGCTTATTTGGGCACAGCTGCGCTCATGTAGTGTCAGATGTGACTATTGTGACCTCTTTTGGAAAAATGGCCATAACGTTTTCATACGAACTCTGATTGAGGCAATTTAGGATGATTCAAAAAGATAACGAGTACATCTACAACGTTCATTCTTTAAGTTTTTCATTTTGAGGTCGGGAAAAGGGGTAAAAATGACCATATTTAGGACTGATATGTATTCGGAGGCATTCGGAGGGCGGGTATGCACGTATGCAGTGTAATGCTTCTAACGATAAAATATGTTGTTGTAAGTTATAAAACATGAATATTAGTAAATATAATGATGCTTAACATTAATACATGATGTATTAGATAAGTTGTAAAAGCATACTAAGCATACGAAAGGGAGACGAATTGGGCGTGCGACGAATGAACGTCAAAACGCCATGACAAGTGTTAATGAACGTAAAAAGTGTTTTAATTAAAATGAAATGAACATTATAAGATATGGAATGTGATTAATATAAAACTAATAAGGATTCCTAGGAAGACTTAAACACTTGAATGAGCTTCGAGTTTGACTAATAAGAAATATAGTATTGATTAATAAGTTATATTAGATTGAAACTCAACGTTGTAAGAGTTGAGAATGTTATTTGGATGCTAAAAGTCTTATGTTATCTGTTAGTGAGTTTTCATATTCGTGTTATATGGTTGATTAATATGGTTAAACCTTAAGCTAAAGGTTATAACTTAACTAAGATGAGAATTGAATCTATGAGGATAATGTGTATGTAGCTAATTGATGTGATAATCCTAATGGTATGTGTAGGATATTGGAGTATGTGAGTTGTAATTGTATAGCTTATGAAAGAGAAAAGTTCCCTAACCTTTACTACTTTATTATTCAGCAAGGTTTACTTTTCGCTGTCATGTTATACTTATGCAAGTTCTCTATCTCTAATCTCTTATTGAGCAATTAAGTTATTATTGTTACGCAAGTTTCCTAACCTTACTGTTACATTACGCAAGTTTCTTGAAGTTATTATTCAATTGAGCAAGTTCTCTAACTTTAATCTTTCATTATACAAGTCCTTGTTCATAACTTGTTATTATTATGCATATTCTTTAACTCTGAAATACCGTTGAGCAAGTTCCTAAACTATACTTTGCATTAAGCTAGTTAATTAATCTTTACTCCTTCATTATAAATGAGTTTGTTTTGCTTATTCAAAATCTGCACTGTTGTTAAAAGCTTGATCTTGTTGCAAAATATTTGTTCATCTACAAATAACTATTATTTAATCTCTGATCACCAATGTCATTGTACAGTCTTAAATTGTTGTACTGAACTCTTAGTTGACTAGCAATCCTTTATTGATTCAACTAATCCTTAGTTGATAAATGTTCTATAAACTAAATTACCATTGAAGTCAAATCAAACCAAACTTCCTTTGGTTTGCTTATATGTACTCGCACAGTTTTGAAAGCATATAGTCGATGATTAACACTTGTTCAATTTAGAAATCGTTGATACTCTATCTCATATTGATTCATTGATGAACCTTGTTCATGAAGATATTGTAATCAAAATCTTGAATAGTTATTGATCCATATTTGATTCAACCAGTACTTGATTGATGGTGTCCTAAAGATCTAGAATTCCTTTGAAGTTAATTCCAAAACAAACTTCCTTTGGTATGGAACCTGATAATCTAAGCAGAGATGAACAACCCTATATCAAGGGATTATTTTTTAGCTACGCAATAACGTTAAAATATTTGCGCAGTACATAGTACAAAGGGCTGATCACCAGGAGTACGAGGTGATGGTCCCTATAGTCGTTTAGACTGTTAAAGGTTATGGTAGAAACACTTGTTAACCTAGGACATAGAAGATGATTATGGTCATTTAGACTGTTAAAGGTTAAAGTAGAAATACTTGACAACCTAGAACATAGTTCGTGGTCTTGTGACCCTCAGTGTATTCTTTTGATGATTGATATATTTTGTTAACTTAAAATTCATTATTCCTGTGAACTCATAGCTTTTGAATTAAAATTTATTATTCTGGTAAGAGTACTTTACCATTGAAAGTTCAGTTAATTGTCATTCATAGAATGTTATTGTATACTATCCTTTTTATGGGCAATTGTTTGCTCACTCTTGCACAAAATAATGCAGATGAAGTTAAGAAGTTTGAAAATCTTTCTACAAGCAAGGGCAAGGGCAAAGTTCTTGACTAGACGACGTTTAATTTACCTTTTATTTATGAAGCTTATGTAATAGACCTGATTATGATTATGTTTTAATATTCCGCTGTTGATTGTAATAATAAAGGTTAGATGACCTTAGATTTATCTTGAGATTATGTAACCCTTTAATGGGAGATTTATTGTTTAAACTTTTGAGTTTAATTATATCCTTTGTTTATGGGTAGTTAGTTATGATTTAATTGAACAGTGAACACCAAATCTGTGGGATTGAAGTACCCAAATTTGGGGGTGTCACAAGTTGGTATCAAAGCTTTAGGTTATGAACCTTAGGTGGGGAAACCTTAGGCTATCACCTTTTAGGAGATCAAAAACATAGAGGTGCTAAACTCTCATCGAGTTCTAAGGAATGAATTAAGGAAATTCATTGAAGATAAAATGATAAAAGACTTTATGTGCTTATGTGTTAACAAACCTATGTGCTCGCGAGTATTATACCTATTGAGTTGTGGGAGTTATTAAAACTTTGTTGTTAGAATGATTGATAAAGGAAGATAGGGATTAGGAGCCCTGAGAAGTTCGTATAATCTGAGTATGGTTGCTATTGGGAAAGCCATACCCGTTGATTTCTCTTGTAGAACTTGGGTATAAGCTTGAGTTTGATCGTGAAGATGAATTTGAAAAAGTTAAAGATGAAGTATGAGTAAGAGGAGTTAGGAAAGCCGTAGAGCGCCTAGCCACGCTAGCGCAAAAAGATGTCGCAACTCAAGACTTTACCTCACGACTAGGAGGTGTAGAGCAAAGATTATCTCAATTAGAGTATTAAAGAGGATAGTTATTAACGAGATTGCGCATGAATAACTTGGGAAAGGAGTAAGCAACGCGGGCGAGAGATGAAGACGCGTGGATGAAGGCTTCTAAACGCATAGATAGTGTTGAAGACAAGTCAAAGAGTGCCAAGGGAATGATCAAACTTATAATTTAGTCTTCCACTTTCCTGTGTAGGTTGAGGTTTATCCTTGGTATACAATGGATCGTAGGATGATGATTAGTATCATGGAGCAAGAGCGCACTGAAGATGTACAGCGTGGAATATTCTTGTAGATTACGGAAAAAAAAACATTAAGATGATATATAAATCATGATGAAAATTAAAAAGATGTAAATCCTGACTTTTAAAATAAATAGTGGGATATGATGAAGTAATCCTGAATTTTATTATTGTAGGATAAATGATATAAATAGCAGTGAGGCTATTTTTGTTATGTTTTAGAGTAATAAATGAATAAAGATATCATTGTTTATTAAGATATATTATGTGTTATCTAAAAGTGGTTAAGATAAGCTCAAATGTTTTGATACATGAATGAATGATGATCTAATAGTATAAGTTTTAAATAGTAAGATGCCGCCTAGAAGAAGACAATAGCGTCAACAGACCCCCGAGGAATATACATACAATAATGAAACTGACGCTAACCTAGTGTCGCAGTTGGTGAATTTTCTGGTCGGAGCACTTACAAATCAACTGAATTCCTAGCAGTATAGTGAAATCTCAATGTTTTAACCGAAATCATTCACAATAGGGTTGGAAAGAACGATTATCATAGACAGGAAAGGTAATATGCTGACATACAATCAAGAGCAGAGGGAAAAGAAAGGTGAAAATGGAAATAAGGCAGGAGGTAGCCGTAGGGGTAATGTTCAGAAAAGAAAGTGGAACGAAAATGTCACCGGTGAAAATCAGCAAGGGAATGAGAAGAAAAAAGTGGTGGCGTGTAACAACTGTGGAAAGAGACATGTGGGTGTTTATTTGAAAGGAAAGAGAGTGTGCTTTAATTGTGGCTTGAAGGGTCACATTGCACCAAAATATCGAAGTCCGAGGAAGGGAGCATGTTTCACCTGTGGATCAAAGGAGCATCTGGCTCGAGATTGTCCAAAGAAAGATGCTAGAAAAGCAAGCGGAAGCAAGGGGGCAGCAGCAGTAGCAAGATGGTTATTATGGAATCCGCTCCGCCGAGTCGACCAACTGAACATTCATTCAACATGACGATGCAGGATGTAATGCAAGGTATGTGTAGACACTCGAATTTTTTGAATTCCTGTTACTAACATTGCAGGAGGGCAGAATCATCTTTCAAAGATAACCTTGGAGGGCAAACCAGCTCAATCCCAGAGACAACCCTGGGATACTCATTATTTTTATTTCGGAGACAACCCCGAGATACTAACACTAGTACAAATTAGTAAATAAATAACACTTAAACTATAATATTTTTATAAAAAAATATTATGATATTTTTTTCATAACATTTTTTAACGAAACATTATAGATACATATGAAAAAATGTTATCTATTTAAGGTTATAAATTTTTTTTAAACAAAACGTTATGTATGTAAAAAACACGGAGGGAAGAAAAAGCACGAAGGTCCGTGCCTGGGAGTCAGGTAAGAAAAAAAAGACGAAGGTCTTCATTTGTTCCCTTCTCCTTCTCGAAGTCCTTAAACCCTAACTCCATTATCTGATTATAAAACCTGATTACAAAATGGCTATCCTCCTAGGAGTTCGCAAATCTCTCTCTTTTTCTCTTCTTTTTCTGGTTCGCATGAAAAATGGGAAAGAAACATAGCAATGTCAAGAAAAATGGCGAATCTAAAGGCCCTTCTTCGTCAGTTGACATTTTCAAAACCTTATTCAGAGAAATCACAGAAAAAGGTCCATCTTCTTCAATCTTTTTTGGCGACAATGGCAACAGAAAAATGGCGCCGTCCGGGACCTCCGTGTTCCCCCCTTCACCCAATGGCAACCTAACATGGACCTCCTCGACTGGCTCGGCTCATTCTTCGATTTCCAAGCCGATAACGTCTGTAATCAGTGGGAACATCTTGTCCTCCATCTGGCCAACGCCCAGATGCGCCTCTCCCCTCCTCCTGACAACATTGACTCTCTCGACCCCGCTGTCCTCCGTCGATTCTGCCGCAAGCTCCTCTGCGACGGTTTAGGCTGGCCGTTGTCGAAGCTCCGGGGGAGATTAAGTCCCTGTTCGATCAGTACTCCGAGAATGGGATCATGACGCTTCATCTCCTCCATAGATTCTTGATGGAGGTGCAGGGAGAAGATAAGGCTACATTGGAAGATGCACAATCTATAATGGATAAGCTTCACGAGCTGAAAAGTCTTCATATATTTCACTGGAGGGGACTCAATCTCGAAGCTTTTTTTTAAGTATCTCTTTTTCGACATTAATCCTCCTCTATGTCTTTCTCGTAGGGTAAATTTTCATTTTTCTCTCTCCTAATTCTTCGAATTATGAATTTGTCTACATGTATTTGATCAAATTGTAGTTAATCTGATTTGGGTTTACTTTAGTTGTTCACATTTATGCCTAATTAGTTTATGTGGGTTGTTATCAATTTTTATTTTACATGTATATCTGTGTTGTGTTCAAAATTAAGGGTCTGTTTTACTTTTTGGGAATTTTTGAAATAGTGCATTTGGAAAATATGGAACCACTCATAAGTTTTTATGCTAATTTTCATTCAAAGGTTTTCTTTTTAAATTGTTATGCCTAAAAGGTTTAGTTTTTTAATGGGTATGTGTTATGCTTTAATGGAAATGGTTCACGTGCTTCTTAACTGGGAAATGATATCGGGAGGTCAAGCTCAATGAGCTTGTAAACTTGCTTCCTTTTAATGCTGCTCACTTTAAAAATTACGAGTCTATGATGATGCAATTGCAGTGAGCTTGATCTCATCATAGAATTTCTTTCTTAAGATTTGGGATTGGGAGTATGTAATATGACCTATATCCTCTTCTTTGGTCTGATTTGATTGGTACTGTGTCTCTATATGAACAGGAAAGTAGTATTAATATGGAAAGAAGTTTTGTAAATTTATGACTAGAGCTGTATCATGTATTTTATGTTGTACATAAAAAGGGAGTTTATACACTTAAGAAACTGTTATATATAGAATCTAGTGAAATTTGTTCTTAGATTGTAAATATAAATTAATTTAAGGTTGTAAGAAGGGCTACAATTTTTAGCATTTAAGCATTTAATATGAACTACATGATTCCATTTTCGTACTTCTTAAATACTGATTTTCTCTTACCTTCCAAGTTCACTATGATATGGATGCGCCATTGTCGCACTACTTCATATTCACTGGGCATAATTCATATTTAACTGGGAATCAACTAAGTAGTGACTGCAGTGACGTCCCCATCATAGAAGCACTGTAGCAGGGCGTTAGAGTTATTGAATTGGATATATGGCCTAATTCGACATGTGACAACTTAGATGTTCTTCACGGAGGGTATGATGTTCTTGTGTACTGGAATTTTTGGCTGATAATCATAAGTTGTCTGACACAGATGCATTTAAGGTGAGAACTGTTCATTTGTTGCAATATCTTTACGTAATTGGTTTGTCCTGTTGTTATTACATGGAATCAGTTGTTCCTTGCAGGTTTATAGATTACTTGATTTTCTCGCTGTCTTATTGGAGCATCCACATGCAAAGGTGTTGTTTTCATTTTTATTAACTTTGTTTGTTTCCAACCTGTTCTGCCTATATATAAGTAATGGATAAATATTTAGCTTACAATTCTTTTCTTTTCTTTTCACCAGCCATTATTATTGAAAGAGGGGGTTGTTCAGGTACTTTCACAAGTGCTTGAAATTTGTATTGGTGTAACTAGCCCAGATGCCAACCAATTTTTAGAAAGCAAAATCTTGGCCAACTATGGGTTGTCTCTGCTTAGTTGGTGCATTCCTGTATTCCAATCTATCTCCCTGGTTTGTGATTCTAGGACTCCTGTGCAATATTCAGCCATGTATGATAGGTACATTTACATTGCTTTCTCTATTCCTGATCTTGTTTTATTATTTTTTAATTTTCCTTAATTTTTGGAAAGAGTTCCTCGTTATGTTTCCAAAAAAAAGTATTTGGTGGTGGTTTTTCTGAAGATAACATAAAATATATAGAAGAGTTGACTTCCTTGCTAGGTTCAACGATAAGTGAGAATGAATATTCAGCTACTTCTGATATGAACTCAACTTTGAATCAGGTATACAGAACTCCATTCTTATCTTTTTCACCTTGCAACTTTCCTCCTTTTCTTATGTGATTTTCTAAAGGTTGAACTTGATTTTCTATGGCCTTGCAGGTTAAAGAATTAGCAGAACTGCTGCTGCTTCTGTTGCAAAAGTCTAATGACTTTGACCAGGGGTATTGTTTGATACCTATTGATTTTCTGATATCATTGACTGATGTTTTCAGTTCTTCAAAGATACACAAGATAACAGATATCAGTGCTCACAAGGTCAAAGATTACATTTTAGCAGCTTCTACAATAATGTCTCTACTTTATGCAGTGTCATATTCGAGTTCTTGAATCAACACAAGTAAATATCTCTGCGTTGCTATTGGGACTGGAATATCTCATTGACATTTCATATGTGGATGATACTGAAGTTTTTAAGGTATGGTCAATATCCGTTTTGCTAGACCTTTTCACTTACGAATGTTACTACTCCTCTGTGTACTTTAGCAGCATAAAGAAATAGTTCTTGTGCAATAAAATGTGATAACTAGAACCAAATATGTACGGAAGACTCAATAGATGTACGGAAGAATTTGTTCCAAAGAATGCCTTCAGGGGGAAGAACACATTTTCAGACTGTCAGATTCAACTACACCATGTCGACTTTGTCAGGACTAGTATTCTGATTGCGAGGTTTCTGAGCAATAACACACATGCACAGGCACATATGCAAATAGACTTTGCTACTAGTAGGATTTTCCTATTACAATGACATCTGAATGTATGCAGATAGACTTTAGCATCGTGAGCACCAAACATATGCACAGGCACATATGCACATATAGATGACAGTTAAAAGTTTTACACACTCTGTGTGTTCTAAAATGGAGAGAAGAAAGGAAATTTAGGGAGGAGAATAAAGGCCCCCTTTTTCGATTGAGGTAGATTATCTGAGATATTCGTCTCTGATAAGGTTAGTCATGCAAGCTGGATGCTAGTACTGTTTATGGTGTCATAATTTGAAAGGTTTTTAAAGCTATTTGGTTCCTGTAGGTATTGATTGAGCTACAAAATGGTTGATGCCATGCCAGATAGCATTAGAAGTTGATGTCCTATATTCTCTATATATTTATGTGTTTCTTGCAAGGTGCAAGTAGGACCTCTCTCTCTTATATATATCTTTACATAACATTTACCATACATATTTGCATATATAGTTTTCATTTACAGATGCTTCACCACTTGCAGTTATACTGCTCCAGAATACGCTCAAACTGGGAAATTAACAGATGGGTCAGATGTCTTCTCCTTTGGAGTCATGCTTTAATTAATCACTGGACGCCGACCCATTGATAAAGATGAAGGTCAATTCAGTAGTAGTTTAATTTTATGGATTGTTTGTTATATTTTGTGGATGTAGTCAAATTCACAATTCAATATAGTAGTAATTATATTGAAAAGTGAATTTGAGATGTATGGATAGTTTGGTATTATTGGGATGTAAACATATTGTATGGTATTAATATTTTTTGTAATTGGTATATTTTGAATTTGAGATGTATGGATACTAATATTATTTGTAATTGGTATATTTTGAATGTTTGATACATTTTGACTTTAAATAGATGACTCCTTCTAAACATTGTATAAATTTGTTTAAATGTCTATTGTTGCTTTCTATGGTCGATATTTAAAAACAGTTGTTATATGTATGTATTATAACATTTTTAAGTCACACTACAACGTTTTAAAAACGTTATATAAATTTATTTAAATAGTTGACACATTATAAACGTTGTGTAAATGTGTCTAAATGTTGTCTGATATATTAAATTACAACATTTTAAGCCAAAAAACGTTGTGGAATCATACCTTGTACAACGTTTTCAAGCATCTACTAATTTATGAAAAACAAATCTACAACATATTTTTCTTAAAAAAGCGTTGTATAATGTGTCTAACTACAACGTTTTAAAAACGTTGTATAAGAGTGTCAAATAGATGACACCCTTAACCACGACGTTTTTCTGATTGAAACCACAACGTTTTTTACTCGTTATCTATTTACTGTTTTGTAGTAGTGTATGTCCCATCCCAGAGACAACCCCGGGAGTTTCAGTTTCAACCTCAAAGACAACCCCAAGGAATGCAGTTCCAGTTCCGTAGATAACCCCGAAATCCTCAGTTTTCCATCTCAGAGACAACTCCGAGATACTCAGTTCCAGTCTCGAAGACAACCCCAGGAGTTTTAGTTCTAACCTCGGAGACAACCTCGAGGAATGCAGTTGCAGCTACGAAGATAACCCTGGAAAAGCTCTTTTCAACCCCCAGCAGTCAGCTTCAACCTTAGAGATAACCCCAAGGCACTCAGTTCCAACCCCAAAGATAACCCCGGGAGGTCAGGCACACCTCAGAGACAACCCTGAGGACATCCAACACTTACAGCAGCCCAATCTCAGAGATAACCCTGAGCAACGACTGCTAAATCAGCCCAGAATCAGAGATAACCACGGTGAGGGGCAAAATCATCATTTTGCCACCTTGATCCCACATTTACGCCGTCTCAACAACATTTCAACATACATTCTACACAGAAGTGTCCTACAAGAACCATAGCTCAAATCCCGAGTGACTATTACACAAGACAGCACACCGAATAGAATTTGAAGACCTGAAGATCTAGGCATGGCCCTATCTTCTCGACTTCGTACAACCTCTTATCCCATGTCATTATGTAGCTCTCGACAATAGCATTCTGGAAAGGTATTATATGCCTCAATCGGATGCTCGAATTGAAAGTTATGAAGGCTCGAGTGGACAATGTGTTGCATGTGTGCACGCACTTCGAGATGGCGGAGCCCCAAGGCACCCTGAGTAGCCGCAGGTGAACTTGCAACTGCCGCATGTACACCTGTGGCTCCCCCCACTATAAATAGAGGCTTGGGGTGGCCATTTTCAAGAGAGAAAAGGCGAGGAAGCCCTGTCCATTTTTCTCTGTACACACTATAAACTTAGTGCTTTCTCTTTTCAAACACTTGTGAGCTTGTACTTTGCTACATTTTATCGGTGGAAACCGAGTATTCATTCATTTAAAGCTATCTGAAGTCTTCTTGGTACCCCCTGTAAGACACCTCACATTTCTTAAAGTCTTTCTCCACTTCCAGTCACACACAATTATTCACGTTGAGAGTCGTGTTATGTGCGTATGCCCGGACCGTCGGTCTGTGGCTTTTGTTACTTTTCTATATATATATATATATTCATATATATTATTATTATTATCGAGTTATGCCTCGATTGAGCCTGAATATAATATTCAGAGCGTTTACTGCTTTTACACACACACACACACACACACACACACACATATATATATATATAGCAAGGATCAAATGCATACCCCTTATCTTACTCACACGTGCTCCACCGCCTTTTAGCGATTTAACCCGTGACGGTTTCGATCATACAACCGTCGTCTATACTTTTAGCGACGGACAACATATAGCGTCGCTAAAAGTATGTATTTACTTGTATGACTAAACTAAATCGTGTCCGCTGCTAAAAGGGGGTGAGCACGTGAGTAAGAAGATAAGGGTATGACTTGATCCCAATTATATATATATATATATGGAGCCTTCCATAGCAAAATGGCCAGCAATGAGTACTTGTGACACCCCCTTTTTGGACCGTTGATAAATTGAATTGATGGTTGCGATTAACTTTTTTATTTGATAAAGTTTAAGACAGTTTGTTGTGCCTAATTATTTACCCTGTCTTCGCTTCTATTTTAATAAGAGAGGCCCACGTAAAATTATATTGTCGATATTTTATAAAAAGTGAATATTTATTATTAAAAGAATCCTACTTAAGAGCTTGTCTTAGAACGCTTCATACTTTTTTTTTATTTCTCCATTACTACGGTAGAGTTTGAGACTTGTCTAAACTTATACTTTTTTTATTTCTCCATTATATGTCATGACTCAAAGACATTAAAATGTAATAAAAAATAAAATAAATTCCTACTTAGGTATAAAATTTGATACAAATTGCATTAAAATAATAAAAAAAAAATTAAATTAAGATAACCTGATCTACCGGCATTAAAATAATATTAAAATGCTTACTTAAGACAAAGCTAATACTACTTAAATAAAAAATTGAAAAAAAATAGCCGGTAAATTCAACATGTCACTACCGATAATAAAAAATTAAAAAAATAATTTTATTCAAGCAATTCATTGCTAAATGATTCGAACTCATGACCTCAAACTCCATACACTCGTCATATGACCACCCGAGCACCACGGGCCTTGTTGTTAATTTCAACCAAGGATATATCTTTATATTAAAACTTCACCATCCCCCAAAATCTATATTCTTGCATTATTATTATATTACGATTTATTATTATTAATAAGTCTATATAATACATATGGGGTTTTCTATTTAGAAATAAGTTAATATCTATATTTATTATTATCCCTTTAATATTTTTTCTTATTAGAAGTAATAATATCAATAAAAGGATTATTAATATATTAAAAAAATATCATTCTTTAATAAAATATAAATAATGATTTTATATTCATGTATTACTATTATTATTATATTCATGTATTACTATTATTAAAAATAATATTAATAATGATTTTTAATATTAATATAAATAATGTGATTATTAATATTAGTCCGAATAAAAATATTCATACAGTTCAACAAAATAGATAATTTTTTTTCGTATTAATAATATGAAGTGATTTTATGTGATTCAATAATATTCATATTACTAAGTTATGAATTTGAAAATCCCATAAAGTTCAACCAAATAGACATTCTTATTAATTAATATGTACATTAGATAACGTTGGATAAGTTCTATATCTCAGAGGCCGGAAGTAATCTTGCGGATTTCTTGTAGAGCTCCCATGCGACGCGGTAACGAAAGACTGTGACATCTTCCAAGGACCACTTCTCTTCAGAAATATTACCATTGGCCCTAACGAAACAGTCAACATACTTGCATACAAAATGCCACAGTCTGAGTTGTTATGTTATTTTGGTCGAATCTTTAAGGTCTGCACAGTAGGATTACCGCTGGGCCACTCACGCATCGGATTACCATTTCGCAAACAAAATGGTATCAAATGTACCTGCATGTACAAAGTAGTTGGTAAATAATTTTTAATATTAAAGGACATTATAAAATTAAAATATTTTAAAACTAAACATACCGCAACTTTAACGAATTCGAAAGTACACATTTCATGTAACTTAATATACATAGTGTCATTAGAGTAGTGGGTCAATTATGGTAACCATCCAATCTTCAATCTGCGAATAGAACAAGATAAAATGGCGTTGATTGGTACTACACACCGGCATGAATATGTATTTGTATTCGTGTAAAGGTGGACCAACATCTTGGTTAACATACGGTTTGCAAAAACTCCATGCAGTATTCACGTTAGTGCAGGGCACATAGCCCTGCTCAAGATGCATGAAGAATGAATTCATGAAACCAAATTGGGACCACCTTTGTATTCCCCGCGACCTATAGTATTCCTCTCTGTCTCGTAGCAACAACATATAAGCGTCGATGACATGCTCGAATATCCAACTCCTGTGCCCTAAGTTGAATCGCATTGTGTTCTAATTCATATAACTGGCGCGGATGTGATAAAGGATATAAATCCTCTTCTGGTGCCACCACGTTTCCAAACATATGATTATTTACAAATGTCTCTTTCCAATCTTTAAGTCTTTTGGATAAGGACCCTTTTGGTCCATAAGAGATGTGGTCTCCCGCATCTTGTACCTGATTGAGACCCAAATGTACATTATTATTATATAGCAATAATAATTAAAACCATCACTATTAACATAACTATATATACCTTTTGTGAACTAGATCCTTGGCGCCGAAAAGTCCATGAAATGAAGAGTTGGTTGGAATGTAACACTTCTCATAGGTTTGAAAGGTTGGAATGTAACACTCCTCGTAGGCTTGGGTGGTGGGAATGGAGCTCTCCTCGATTGCTTGTGGGGTGGGTATGTAGCTCTCTTGTACAACATAATCAGTTTGTTTCCCAAGCCCTTCATTGAGTTGTGTGTATTGGGGATGTGGTCCAAAATTTATGGGACCCCCATAGAGGTATTTGTTTACCTCTTGCTTCGAAGTCGTATAGGGCGTATTGGAAATCCCAATTATTTTTTTGCAGAACCAACTCGGGAGGCAGCTGAGTAAGTACTGAAAATTTATCAAGTAACGACTTTGCACTCTCAACCTATGTAAGATAAACACAAACAAATATTATTAACAATAAATATGAATAAATGTAATATTAAGTATTTACTCCAATACATGATTTATTAAAGAAGAATATAATTTTATACCATTTGAATAAGGTGTTGTTGGTTGTAAATGGCCCGAGGCTCATAACAACTGTCGTGGTCGCTTGCCTATCGAGGTCGGTGGATTTTCCAACGTGTAATTTTCCTATACCAGACCATGTAATCATCTATTGGGACATAATCAGAAATTTCAGTTTGTTGTCCTTCGAGATGATCCATGTATGCCTCCCACATCGAAATATATTCCCCTCTCAAGGCCATGCAATCCTCGACATCAATAAATTTAAACTTTTTCTCCTTCCTAAGGTCACCGTGGTTTTTGGCTGTTGATGGTATGCCTTGCATGAACCCGAACTGTCTCATCACACGGTCCGGCATCTGAAATTCCACAATATCAAAGTGGATCAAGGGGACCCCACCAGATCCCAACAACCTGCCTTCAAAATTAAATCCACTGATATCATCATCCCACATTATGTAAGGTCGCCAAACCACATCCCACATAGACTTAATATCTAACTCCCCTCGGTAAAATGACAAATGGTGATGGGGATTCTCACGTATACCAGGGTAACTGTGGGCTCCAAAATAGGACCATGCTAAAGCCCTAGGTAACCATAAGGATGATTGTGGCCAAGGGTTTGGCTTTCCAATACCTACACGCTCATAAGCACAAATTTGTAACAATGTAACACAACCATTAATGTATTTAACTCCTTTCCTAGTAGCAGTATATAAAGATCTGTACAATTATGCTAACACTGTCGCGCCCCAAGAGTAAGTTACACAATCTTTAGCGTTGGCAATAAAAGACATATATCGTGGGTGCACAATATTTCTATTCCTATTAGGGAATAATATTGCCCCACACAACCACAACATGTATGTCTTTGTGTGTCGCCCTACAACATCTTTACTTGAATTCTCGGGACTTTTATTAAAATGTTCGTTCAACCACACTAATGAAATTGCACTGCGTTTTTTTGAACTAAAATATTCACCAGCTAATTTATCTCGAAAACAATCCCTAAAATAATTCAAATTGGTGACATCAAGGGGACCCGTTAAGGGCTTTCCCACCATCGGTAACCCAAAAATAAAGTAAACATCCTCTAACGTGATTGTTATTTCTCCACAGTTTAAATGAAACGTATTGGTCTCCGGGCGCCATCTCTCGACTAAGGCAGATATCAAACCAAGGTCAGTTTGGTGTACAACACCTTGAAAACTAAATACTCCATATCCACATTTATCTAAAAGGATTTTTGTTCTTTTTGTCAAAGCCCACCGATTATATTTCGATCGAGATATTGACCGGAGCCTAGTTTTCCCTATCTCTCCCATGATATATAAATATCCGATGCATGATCTTGTTGATCATGCGAGAACACTGGATCAATTGGCCCATATTCCCAACTATCCATCTTTTACCTAAAAAATACATCAATTCCATATTAGTATTAAGATGCATGACAAAACGAAGTTGAAAGTAACATCTTTGCAAAATGACAATAATAACTAATTCAATCGGAGGGAGTATCTGAAGCGGTGACCACATCGGGGGGGATTGAAAAAATTTCCAAGATAATAACATGCATGCATAATATGCAAAGTGATAACATGCATTAATGACAACAAAAAAACAAATACATGCATGGTATTATATCCCTTTAATTCAAAGAATAACATGCGCAAGATAAAAAAATGGCTTGATTGAGTACACTATAATAAGTTTTTTCATTTATATAATGTAATAATATTATTTTACTATTATAGGAAAATAATAACAACAACAGAAACTATTAAAAACTGAACAAATAACAATAAATAATAACATGCATTAAAAACTAGTCATCACTAAACAACATGCATGTATATAATGTAATAATATTAACATGCATTAAAAACCGGCTGTAACATTATGCATGTTAAAAACTATGCATGTAATAATAACATGCATGTAATAATAACATTAACAAGAAAAACTATTAACAACAAAAGTAATAACATGCATGTAATAATAACAATCGAGTACACTGGAATAAGTTTTTTTTCATTTATATAATGTAATAAAATTGAACAAATAACAATAAATAAAACTATTTCAAACAAAACAAATAACAATAATGACTATATAACAATATCTTACATGCTTTGCAAATAATAATATGAAATGGAGTACCAATAACAATATATCTTACAAAAAATTAAATTGTCTTGAGAATATAATAAATGGATTCCAGTAGCTTCAACTTGTTGAAGTTTTTTTGCTCCTCTTTTCCAAATACTCCTCTCTCTCTCATTATTTTTATTTTATCTAGCTTGGCAGTGAACTTTAGTTTGAACAACATGTGTTCTCAATAGACGTTTAAATAAGCTCATGCAAATGTCCCAAGACATGAATTAATTTAGGACCAAATTCAAACAAATGTCTCAACTTTTTAGTTTACCGAGCTTTGCGGTGTTCTTTCCGAGGCGATGTGGCGAAAAAAAGTGGTCAAAAAAAAAATATTCAAAGGCATTTCCGAAGCGATGTAAGTGCATAAAGGTTTGTCACTTTGTTCTACTAGATAAGACGAGCTTCACTCAACCGGAATTAAAAATAATATATATATTCCTCTCAAAATGAGTTCTACTAGTAGAGAGGCTATAACAGTTGGAAATAAAAATATATATATTATTAATAAATTGTTCTACTTAGGTAGAGGCTATAATTCATTGAAATAAAAATATATATATTATTAATAAATTAGATTTACTAGGTAGAGGCTATAACTACCGGAAATAAAAAAATATATATATTATTAATAAAACCGTTACTTAGGTAGAGAGGCTATAACTACCGAAATAAATCAATTTTTCATTTGCTAGCTAGACTCGAACACAAGGCCTCAAGCTCCAAACATTCATTATATGACCACCCAGAGCACCACAGGCCTAGTCATTATATCTTACCTTGGATTTGGATATATCTTAAAACATTCCATCTCCCACCAAATTAAATTTCTCAATATTTTATTATAATTATTCGATTATTATTATTATTCTATTATTATTACGAATTGAGTATCAAGCCGTTCCATATTCTAGCGGCTTATGTACTTTTTATTATTTTATTATCATTATCATTATTATTATTATTATTATTATTATTATTATTATTATTATTATTATTATTATTATAAACAATGTTTGGTGAATAAGTAGTCAAACATAATAATACAACACTATGGGAATAGAAAAAAGCTGACATTGATTATATGGGAAAAGTACATTAGTTTGACTTCTTGAGCATTAACCGCTACAAGCTGTACCGGCTGGTCTTTTTACCTTTAAATATTGTCTAGGAAGCTACTATTTTCTCAAGTTATCTTCTTATCCTTCCATAGAATTTGTTCTCTGATATTATTTTCTCTTTTCTCCTCTACTCATAATTTGTTTCATCTGGTTGCCCACTTTCATTTCAGAAAATCAAGTTGAAGTTCTGATCGAGCAAAATTCATCACTATTATTCACAAGTAAGTTTTTCAAAATGTCATATAATACATCTGAATTTGTTAGTGAAGTTGAAAGTAATAAATCTGATATTGTTCCGTACGTTGGTTAATTATTTTGTACGTTGGAAGAGGTTGAATATTTTTATAGATCATATGCTCGCAAAAATGGATTTGAGATTAGAATTGCAACTTGTCATAAATATGCTAATACGAATGATATCAGATCTAGGCAGTATGTATGTAAGAAAGCCGGTACACCAATTGTTGGCAAGAGTTTACCTGATGATGAAGATAGTAGTAATAAAATAACTAGACAGAGAGACTCTATAGGACGAACAATGTGC
Source organism: Panax ginseng (assembly GCA_020205605.1). Lineage (NCBI taxonomy): Eukaryota > Viridiplantae > Streptophyta > Magnoliopsida > Apiales > Araliaceae > Panax > Panax ginseng. Next base: position 81,707,266 of record CM035131.1, read on the forward strand.
AAAGCTAGAATATATGTTGTCCATAATAAGAAAGAAGACAATTGGCGTATATCTACTGTTGAATTAGAGCACAATCATCACTTAGTGACCCCCACCTAAGTAGATTTGATCGAGACTCACAGAAATATTACTCTTGTTGCAAGAAATTTAATTGACACTTTAAATAAGTCCGGTATTGGTCCTAGTAAGATGATGAATGTTTTGAGCACAATGGGAGGTGGGTTGCAAAATGTTCCTTTCTCTACTACTAATGTTGAGAATGTGGTGCGAGATTTAAGGCGTGATTCTGCAGATGAATATGATGCACAAGCTGCTGTCAATCATTTGAACAAACTTGCATCCGGAAGTGCCAACAAATTTTTTTTTCGAGTGAAAACAACCGCATAGCTTGTATTTTGTGGGTTGACGCCCGATCAAGGTTTATATATCAATGGTTCTAGAGACGTTGTGACATTTGATAGTACATACTTAGGACAAATAAGTATGGCATGCCGTTTATTCCATTCTTTGGGTCAACCACCATTATCGATCTATATTGTTTGGATTTGCACTTTATTCTGAGAGGCGAGACAGAGAGGACACTTTCGTTTGGGTATTACAGACATACGGCTTGAAGCCATGGACTATAAGGCACCTACAACCATCATCACTGATCAAGACAGAGCCATGAGTAATGCTATTGCTACGGTACTTCCAACTAGTTATCATTTATTGTGTTCTTGGCATATTAGCAATAAATTTCCTGAAAAATTGCATCATGTTTATTCTGAGCACCCATCGTTCAAAAATGATTTTAACAACTGTGTGTATAACTCATTGTCCATCGAGGAATTTTAAGAGCGTTGTCATATTCTGATAAGTTCCTATGAATTGTATACTAATGAATGACTTGGAAGTTTGTATGATGTACGATAGAAATGGATTCCAGCATATACAAAGAGATATTTTGCCGCGGGAATGACTACCACTGAAAGAAGCGAACGCATGAATGCCTTTTTTGATGAGTATGTTAATGCATCAACAGGTATGCTATGTTTTGTACTGCAGATTCAAAAGGTCAGAAAAGACAGGTTTATCGAGGAGAGGAAGGTCGACTACATAACAAAACATCGTAAAAGGATTATGGTACTTTCGGTTCATCTTTAGAAGTTCATCTTTGCATAAGTGTACACAAAGAGATGTTTAGACGTTTCCAACGTCAATTAAATCGATTCCATGAAATACAATGTTCATAAACTTAGTGAGTTGTGTGTCACCGATACTAAGGTTTATGCAAAGGTATAATGCGATGCAATCCGAAAGTGGTGGAAGATATAAAGAAGTTGTCAACAATCGACAACCGGATCGGTAACATGTAATCGCTAAATGTTTTCTCACTCGGTGAATTATCCGAGCACATCTTGAGATATTTCATAGCAAAGAGTATTTCACAAATACCGACCGCATGATCCTTCATCGGTGGATAAGAGACGCGAACAAAAGCAATGGTGAAGACTTACTCTTTAACTCCACATCTGTGACTTGAACAAAATCAAGCAATGCGCTATAATCATTTGATGGGTGATTACCGAGTTAGCGAAAGCAAAGCGGCTTGCTCGATCAGAGGTTACAAAACTGTTCTTAAACCGAATGCACGAGGAAAAGAGTTGGTTGACCAAGATGATCCGGATGAGAATATTATTGAATCGGCGAGACGCGACATTGATTGCACATTGGAGATCCAAATCATGATATGGGATACGATAATGACGATGAAGATGCAGAGGTGGAAGAAGAAGAAGAGTTTTTGCCGCGCCTAATATTTCTCAAACAAAGGGCCGCAAAAAACAATCTAGATTCAAGAGTGCACTCGAGAAAATCATTCCTTCTACGACTCATCAAAAATGTGCAATTTGTGGCTTTGAAACCGAACCACGATAAGCGAAATCACTATCGAGTGCTAGGGATTCTGAGCCAAAAAAAATAGGCGTCGGTTGTATTAATCATTCTATGTTTTTTTTTATTTTATGAAAATGAACATGTAATATGTACTATTCCTCTTAATGTTATTCAGTACTAGTATTGGTATAATCTGTACTTCTAATATTGATAATCACATTATTATTATTATAATAATACTTCACTATTTTTATAAATTCGATAAGTAAATTAATTTCCTGAAATGACTTGAAAAATTATCATCATTACTTATTAGACTAATTGAACTAATTTTATTAATAATAAAACCATTTCTTAATAATAAAATCATTGCTTAATATATAAAATCATTACTAATAATCATTGCTTAATAATAAGATTATTATTACTAATAATGCAAGATTTATAATGATCACTTTATATTTTTTAAAGAATGATATTTATTTTTAATATATTAATAATCTTTTTATTGATATTATTACAAAGATAAGAAAAAATATTAAAGGGGATAATAATAAATATAGTTATTAACTTATTTCTATTTAGAAAAATCCAATTAATAATATAGATTTATTAATAATAATAAATCGTAATATAATAATAATGCAAGAATATAGATTTTGGGGGATGGTGAAGTTTTTTATAAGGATATATCCTTGGTTGAACTTAGCGACTAGGCCCGTGGTGCTCGGGTGGTCATATAATTTGAGGTATTGTATTGCGTGAGGAGGTCATGAGTTCGAATATGTTTAAGCAAATGACTAGTTGGGATATCAAAATTTTTTTCCTCACCGGTGATAAGCTATCTTAAGGTAGTCTTTTTTATTATTTTATTTTATTTTAATTTGCTGAGTCATAACATATAATGGAGAAAAGAAGAAAAAAAATAAATAAAAAAGATAAGATTCTAGAAAAGTCGTCTTAAGTAAGATCTTTTTTATTATTTTATTTTATTTTAATTTGTCGAGTCATAACATATAATAGAGAAAAGAAGAAAAAATAAATAAAAAAGATAAGTTTAAGATACAAAATTATCTACGTAAAAAAAAAAAAGAAAAGTATGAAACCTAAGACAAAGCTCTTCCGAATAAATTATTTTAATAATAAATATTCATTTTTATAACTATAATCGACAATATAATTTTACGGGCCTCTCTTATTAAAATAGAAGTTTATATAGGTAAATAATAAGGCACAATAACTTTGTCTTAAAACTTATCAAATAAAAAAAAGCTAATCTCAGCCATCAATTCATTTTATCAACGGTCCAAAAAGGGGGTGTTGCACAGTTCTCATAAAGCAACCTAACAAGCTATGGAAGGGCTCCTATATATATATATATATATATATATATATATATATATATATATATATCGAATTCAAATTCGATTGAGCCTGGATCGACATATCCGGTGCGTTTACAACTTTTATATATATTTACATTTTTGTCAGGCCTGGAGATCACTTTGTGGCCATTTATCGCTTATATATATATGTTTACATTTATGTCCTACCTGGAGTTTACTTCGTGGTAGTTGGTCGTTTATATATATATATATATATATTTACATTACATCCTTTGGAGTTTACTTACATATGGCGGTTGATACACACACACACACACACACATATATATATATATATATATATATATATATATATATATATATATATATATTTATATTTTCATCCCGCCTAGAGTTTACTTCTTGGAGGTTGATCGTTGATATATATATATATATATATATATATATATATATATATATAACTGTCTACAACTTTCATACATATTGCATCATCATATGAGCCTAGGAATCATGTGATCACAGATTTAGTCCCTGAATCTAGATTCGGTTTCCGTGATGGACATTTTCAGCTGTAACCAGCTTGTAAATTATTCACGGTGTTTGAATTTCCTTATATGGCTTACATGCCCACAAGGAGTTCGGCACTGCTTTGTATATTATTTTCTCGAAGATGCTTTGCATCTCAAAAATAAAAGTAATCCAGCCGAACATATAATAAAATGGAAGTATCAAAGGCCTCAATTACTATTGAGCACAAGGGTTTGAAAAACCTCTTTTACAAAACACCATTGCTATATCTTGTTAAAATTTAACATTTATACAAATTCAAACCCTTTGTATATAGGTGCAAACAAGGCATAACACTACTTTCAGATAATTGCACATTGACCCCCCCCCCACACACACACATGCAGATAGAAGTTTAAATTAAAAAGTGGTGGTCACCGTGGTAACACGGTTGTCGGGGGGTGCTTAACACATTCCCTCTGCATAATCAAGCCCCCGGACCCTAACGAATCTCGGTTTCACAGACCAATTAAGCAGTGTTACATCACTTGGTCAATGTGCAAACCATGACCCTTGAACTTGGGTCTGACAGTGTTCTTGAGCACAAGAACACCTAAGACGACAGAAAGCGTCGCTAAAGGCCTACAACGACTGATTATTTAATTTTAAATTTCTAATTTTCTGGAAATTATTTAAAAATAGAAAATAAATTATAAAATTACCAAAAAAGGTTTTAAAAATTATTTTAAATTATGAAAAATAATTTTTGACTATTTGGGATATTTTTCATTAATATTTATAATTATTTGAATATTAATGATATTTAATTTATTTAATTAGTATATTAAATAAATTGGAGAAAAATGATTTTAATTATATAAAAATCATTTTTAAATAAGAATAACTAATTTAAAAATATTTTGAGTTATAAAATATAACTTTTAATATTTTTAGAGAATTTTCATTAATAATTTAATATTAATAATATTAGATTTATTTAATTATTGTATTAAATAAAAAAGATAAAAATGATTTTATTGATTTAAAAATTATTTTAAATGAGAATAAATTGTTAGAAAATATTTTGAATTATAAAATATGATTTTCATTATTTTGGAGAATTCTCATTAATAAATTAATATTAATTATATTAGATTTATTTAATTATTATATTAAATAAATGATAATAAAATGATTTTATTAATTAAAAAAATCATTTAAAAATTAGAAAAATGATTTAAAATTATTTTAAGTTATAATTAATGACTTTTAATATTTGGATGATAATCTCATTAATATTTAAATATTAATGATGATGATTTAAAATGATTTTAATTATTTTAAAAATCATTTAAATAGAATATTGATGATTTAAAATATTTGAAGTTATTAATAATAACATTAATATTTTGACAAGTATGTCATTAATATTTTATATTAATAATTATTAATGATGATAATATTATTTGATAATTAAATCATTTAAAAATGATTTCGATGTTTGAAAAATTATTATAAATTATAATAATTGCTTATAAATTATTAAAATCTTCCAAAAAATATTATTAATGATAATTGACTTATCTAAAATAATATTGAAGCTTAGAAACCGAATTTAATTGACAATAACTGTATTAGTTGTCGGATAGGGTGACCAGAACACCGAGAATAGACTAAAGTTCAACCAGACCAAACTAGTTAGACTTGATAACTGTTTATATAGGTTATAAACACTGATGTGGCTATGTGGTAATGTGCTTAGGAGAAGTTTGAATGTAGAATACAGTGTTATGTGTTATAAATTATTGTGCTAATTGTGAGACTGATATTATTGGTTTTAGGTCTTATGAACGCTGATAAGTTTATTGTGTAGCTGTAATCAGTGGAGAAGGCAAGTTTCCTTAACTCAACCTTGAGTTAATATTGTTCAATTATTATGGTGGTTAATTATTGTTAATTAGACCATGCCCAAGAATTTATTGTTGATTATTCGCAGTTAGTGCATGCTTATTAATTCAAATTGAATTATTGATTCAAAAAATATACTTGTAGAATAACTGTTATTGGATATTCACATTCGTAAAAGCTATTATTAATTTCAAATAGTACATTTAAATTCTGTCTATTATTTAATTGTATTGAAACATGTATTAGCTAATTGTTTTGGCTAGACGAACATTTTTTAGAACTTGATAGGTTCGAGAAGAGAAGAGAAGAGAAATCAATTATTATTGATAGATCAATGCCAGTTGTTTCGGCTAGATCAAAAAAGAAAACTTGATATGTTTGAGAAGAGAAGTGATTAGAAATTAAAATCATTGTATTTCGTTACTAAATCAAATTCTGATTCAAAGACTGAGAAGAACAACCTTTTATTATAAAAATGGGTAGAATTTTTGGTCGTATATTCGGCCATTGCGCGCATTCTAAATATTATGCATAATATAGGGTATAATAAAGCTGATTACTTTATATACTTGCAGAGGGATATGATTTAATCTTTATGGCTATCTGATACACCTGGGTATATCAAAGTCAAATCTTTGATAGTTACTCGAGAAGAGAAGTTCAAGATCCAATGGATCGCTCAGCATAAATCTGAAAAACATTCCACTTTGCTATTTCGTAGAACTAATTCTTGATTATTCATTTGAATATCATAGAAAACCTTGAAAGCGTTGTACTATTTCATTATCAGATTATTGTTGTGTAGAATGCGAGAAGACCTGTTATTTATTCCTATACATTTAACGTATGTCTTAACTTGCGGGGCAAACTTGTTGCTAACCCTTGCTTAATAAAACTTTTCAGCTAGGGATGACGAAGTTGTAGAAGGTGCTGTGAAAAAGAATAAAGGAAAAGGCATCATGATAAATTAGTTATGATTAGCATATTTATTATGTTATTTATAAACCCTCTTTGAATATCTAAGGGGTATGTTTGTAATGTTAAGGTTAGCAAACCTGGGACTTATGTTTTAACAATATATGTTAATGAGTTATATATTCCTATTTATATTTGAATGGGTAGCTAGATGGTATTATATTGTGGATCGTGAACACCAAACTCGGGGGTCAGGTAACCCGAATTTGGGGGTGTCACATGTTGGTATCAAAGCTGTAGGTTATAAACCTTAAGTGGGGTGGGGAAAACTCTAGGATTATAACCATGAGCGAGATAGAGAATACTCATTTAGAGTACTAAGTGAGAGATTGTAGAAGTGTATCGATAGTGAGATATGTGGACACCTAGTGTGAGGAGTTTGTACTGGTGAAGTACTAATACAGTTGTTTAAACTGATTGTAGGATATCGGGAGAAGATAAGATGAGTACATAAATGCCAGCGGCTGTTGCACCAGTGCCAGTAGCTGAGGTGCCAACACAGAGCGAGTTAGTTGAAGAGGTGGGAAAAGATGAACCAATGATCAATCTCGGGAGTGATCATGATGATTATCCCGAGATGTATCTAAGAGGTGATGAGGAGGTGGAGTCTGAAGAAGCTAAGGTGGAGTCAAAGAGTAAGATCAAAGCTAAAAAAACAAGATCAAATATCTACAGAAGTCCAGTAACTCCGGAGTAAAGTATTTCTATTGGAGGAGTTGTGGAAGATGGAGCGCGCGTTATACGAAATGACTAAAGAACGGAACGAGCTGAAGGCGCAGGTGGAGAGGATGAAGACTGGAGGTGGTGGATCGTCTGAAGGAACCATTAAGAAGGGCAAGACTAAGAGAAAGAGGGACAACGACAATGATAACTTTGAAAATTCAAACCCAAAGAAGAGGTAAGCTTGCAGCAAGTGCGGAAAGACTCACGTGGGAGAATGCATGATGTGGAAGAATCTGTGCTTTAATTGTAAGCAGGAAGGACATATTTCTCTGCATTGTCCTAAGCCGAATATGAGGAAGTGTTTTTCATGTGGGAGAACGGGTCACGGATTCAACAAGTGTCCCAATAAGAAGAAGACTGGTGAAGGGAGTGGACGGTAGATAGCTTAAGTTTAAGCGATAGTATCTTTTGATAGTGTATCGAGAATGATGTATGAACATATGTAAATATATATGTTTGTATGATTGAAATCTTTATTTTCTATATGAATATAAGATTAAGATTAATTTGTGAGTTCTTAAAACTCATACTTATGGTAAGTTCATGACTCATAATTATATGAAATGTTTTGAACCCCTCAGCGAATGGACGCCAAAGGTCTGACTAGGATAAGTTCATAAACTCATATAATTGTGGCAAGTTCATGAACCCCTAAGTGTGGTAAGTTTGATGAACTAGGAATAGTTATGTGTGAATGGAAAATTATGACTTTTTGTTTAAAGTCGGAGAATTACAACTTTTGTTTAAAGTTGTGTTGTTAATCCTGATATTTATGAAAAAGGGATAGTTGTATATGTTAAGTACTAAATGTACTATGTGCTATGCAATTATATGAGAACTTTGTGTTAAATTCTTATTGTGTGATTAATAAGAATTTGTATAGAGAAAAGGAGAATTAATGTTAGATTTTTATCAGATAATGCCGCCAAGGAAGGGAAGTCTAAAGGAAAATATGGAAGAACAATTTTTAAATCTGAAGCAGAAGGATATGTCAGTGGTAGAATATTTTATCAAGTTTAACGAATTAGTTAAATTCACTCCACATCAAGTGGACACTGAGGAACTTAAAGCACGATGTGTTAGGAACGGATTGAAATCGTTGGTACTCGAGAAGTTAGATGTGCTGTAAATTAATTCATTTTCAACTTTATTAGAAAAAGTTATTATCGTTGAGGGAGAAATGGAAGCTGTATTGAAGAATAGTCAAGAACAAAGAAAGGAGGCTGAAGGAAATAATATGATAGGTGGTAATGGAGGCAGGGATTTTAATAAACGTAAGAGGGATGATAATGTTAATTTAGGAAATAATCTAAAAGAGAGTAGGAGGAAGGGTACGCCGTGTGTAGTTTGCGGGAAGCGTCATCAAGGAGGTTGTTTGAAGAAATAAGGAGTCTGTTTCAACTGTGGCCATGATGGACACATGTCTCCCGAGTGTTCCATTCTAAAGAAGACACGAGGTTTTTTTGCGTGTGGATCAATCGATCATCTAGTGAGTTTTTGCCCAAAAAAGAGGATGAATAAGGGAACTAGCAGAGGAAAAATATGGATCAAAGAATCAGCTCAGCAGGGAAGACCAACATCATTCACTTTTAGCAGGACAATTCCAAATGCAGCAGCTGCCCATGAAAAGGCAACAGGTAACGAGTTCGGTTAAAAATTAAATTACGCGATAAATAAGAGTTAGATATTGCTTTGATTTGTTTTCTTTTATATGATCCAAGTCACAGGTTAGAATTTGAGACACAAATTATATTGTGTTGACAAAAATGAATTGATGATACAACTTTAAAAGATTGTAGAGAATAAGAAAGCGGTGATTCCGAGGACAGAATCCTTTTAAGGAGGGGTGAATGTGATAACCCAGGATTTCTAATAATCCAAAATTTTCGAATAATTTTTTTTTATTAATATTGACATTGACTATTAATATTGTACTGTGTATCTGTGATACAAGTCTCGAGAATTAGTCAATTTGTGTATTAACTGAGAAATTAGAGTAGAGTTGTGCTTAACAGCTTTAGAAACCCTAACCCTAATTTCTGAATAGGGATTCGATAGAAAATATAGTAAAATAATTGTATTGTTGTGTTAGAGTTTATGCCCTAGAGGCCAATTATTTGATCTAATTGCTTAACGTTTTGATATTATATTTGATTGAATAAATATATGATTTTATTATGGTTTTATTTACTGCGTAATATAATTGTTAACATAATAAAATTCCTTCGAATAGTGATACAAATTATATAGTTTCAAGTATGTGACTTGAACATGAGATTATATATTACCATTAGTATCAGTGTTCTTAAATGTCCTTAGTCGAGTATCATTGTTGATGGGACAACAATGATGCATTGAGACTAGTATGTGGATTGACTGATGACCAAATCTCATTGGTCATAAATATATGAGATATTAAGTCAATGCATAGGTACATGTTGAAGAACGATGTCTTTGGACGGTCCCACCATGAGAATTCTATATGGAGCATTATGCGAAGTGTCATTAGCAATTCTCATAGTGACAATGATGTAATGGTCCTCCCAGACACAAATCGCTATATTACTACACGAGAATTTATGTACTTTGATATCATCAAATATCACCTTTAATAGGGTGGACTATAAAGGTGATTATTGGGTTCATCATTAATCGTGTGAGAAATATGAGTGATCTAGATGGAATTTAACCATCCTATATATTATGGGTGATATCCATAGGCCTCTTGATTGAGTAGGACTATGAAATGCATGGCCATGCTCAAATAGTGATTTGTTTCATATAGTCTACTCATTGATCAAGAAAACTTCAGATTAAATTATGAAGAGTATGACACATTCCATGACTCGAGTTTAATCTAGGATATTAAGGTTAAAAGGATTAAATTACATTGAAACATTGGTCACGAAAAAGGTTGCATCGAATCATCGATCTTATTATTACTTGGGTAGCGATGATGCATTACTAGATGCCAGCCACCGCTTTATAATTTTATAATATGATTTTAAAATTATTGCCAACGTAATAATAACCTATATAGGTCACACACACATAGAACGTTATTTAAAAGGGAATTAATTTAAATTTTAAGGATTTAAATATATTAATATGATTAATAGTATTTAAATCACGAATTTAAATTAAAAGGATAATTTGTATATATGTATATTAATTAAGTAAGACTTAATTAAGATATATATATATATATATATATATATATATATATATAAAAATTGATTTTATGAAATTAGGTTTTGATTTGATTAATTCCTTTTAACTACTATATATATATGATATATAGCAGCTACTTAGGGTAAGATATCATAATTGAAATAATCCTAGCCGCTCTTAGAGAGAGACTAGAGAGAAAACAGTTTAGAAAAATCCATTCCTTTTGGTGGCTAATCTCATGAAGTCCTTCTTATTGCGAGAATCGTTAAGCGGTTAAATGCGGTGTTCGATGTGGATCTGTAGAGGCGCAATCGGTTTGTATTATGTTGGAGATTCGAGGCGCAGTCGGTTTTAGATTCTCGTTTGTTTATATCTGGTATAATCTCTAAACCTCTGAATTAATTGATTTTTCACATGGATCCTGTTTTAGGGTTTCGGAAATTGCTTTAAAATTTTAATTTCATTGCATGCGTTTTACGTCTTAGAAGCCCAACAAAGGGTATCGAGCTACTTGCTAAAAGAGATTAATTGATTCGTGTTTTAATTGTATTCGATATATATGATATATGATGATGCATGTTTACTGATATAAAGTTGAATATATGATATTCCGTTGTATGTGTATTACGGTAATATATATGATGATCACCGTTAATCGTATCTTTAATCGGTGGAATAACAATATAACTATTCTAATCGGATTAGAAGCATGAAGAATCGTTTTAATATGATTAATCAAACCTGAAATATATGATATAAATTAAGGGTGTCTTGTTATTCGTTTTAATATGATTAAATCAAAACTTGAAATATATGATAAATTCTGGGTGTACTGTTATTCGTTTTAATATGATTAAATCGAAACTGGAAATATATGATAAATTCTGGGTGTCTTGTTATTCGTTTTAATATGATTAAATCAAATCGACATATATGATTTGTTATTATGGGTGTTCGAGATTTGTATGGAAAAATTACATGTCTGACGAATGTAGTTCGAAATTTTTCGGTATTTTGCCTTGACCCCGCTTCATTGACCAATCACCGGACCACCGCTGTGGGAGACCCCCTTGGACCCCCCAATCAGTGGCCTTTGATGGTAGTGTCCCCTATATTTTATATATAATTTTCTTTAATTATATATAAATTGTTATGTGATTATTGTGATATGCATGGTGCCGCTTATGGCCTTTTGACCCATAGGTTAGTGGTTTTGGTTTTTGAATACGGCTTGCATGTCGTGCCTTTCTATAAATTCTAATGTAATATTCTTTTCTCATCTAAATCCCCTCGAATGTAACTCGAGGTTTTTTATGTCATGTAATAATCAGAATTGATGAAGATGTCAAGATGGAGAACACAATGGAAAGATGATGATGGAGAGGAGGCGCGTGCTGAGAGAAGATCCAAGGAAGCTATTTATTCTAAGATCTTTTACCACCTTAGATTGACCTTCAATCTTTCATTAGCTTGAAAAGATTGACGATGGATTGGGCCATAATCGTGACACATTTAATTTTGCACTTTATTTATACTTGTATGCGATATGATATGATTAATAATGTGCATGCTTAATAAGATTAAAATTGGTGAGATCTAAATTAATAAAATTCCTCATTAAATTATTAAGTCTAAATCAGATGCCTTCCAATGAATAACACTCATCAAGACCTTGATCAATAGATGTAGGTTTGCCAAAGCAAAGTACCCTATTTATCTAGGTAAGATGCGATAGGATAATTGTGATATCCAAACTATTAAAATCATTGGGCCCAACTTAACTAAGTTATCTCAATAGGATTGTGGACTTAGAGGCATAGAGTTTGGTTGGTACCATTAGATGGACTAGAAACAAATGTTGTTTACCAAACTATCCGGAGTTATATATATATATAATTGACAAAGGGTTGTCTACCTAAATAATTATGTTTTGAGAGAATAGCCAAAGCTAATTTAAGGCATAATGAAATATGGATCTTGGCTCACTAGAAAGATTTAATAGAAAATGCTTTCCGAATTAATGGTGAGGGCTATTAATTTGAATAAAATAGTGGGAGGTATATTTTGAATGTACTATTATCAATTATATAATTTCAACTCTGTAATTTGACTTATTATTTCTGCACTTATAAATTGTAGATATCAAATGGCAAACAACAACAACACAAATAGTCTTTCATTACGATCAGTCCTTGAAAAGGACAAGCTAAGTGGAATTAATTTCCTTGATGCATATAGAACTTGAGGATTGTCCTCAAACAAGAGCGTAAGCTATATGTCCTTGATGGGCCCATTCCTGCAGTACCAGCTATCACTGCACCACGTGCGGATCACAATGCTTACAAGAAGCATCAAGATAATGCTCTAGATGTGAGTTGTGTCATGCTAGCAACCATGAACGCTGAGCTTCAGAAGCAACATGAGTTGATGGATGCTTATGAGATGATCGAGCATCTCAAGAAATTATTCAAGGCATGCTCGACAGGAGAGGTATGATACAAGCAAGGCGTTGTATCACTGAAAAATGGGGGAACGTGACCCAATTGGTCCACATGTGCTGAAAATGATTGGGTATATTGAATACCTTGATAGGTTGGGTTTTCCAATCACTCCTAAGCCCAAACCGACCTTGTTTTGCTATCTTTGAGCAACAACTACTACTCTCAATTTGTTATGAACTATCTTATGAATGAAATTGAGAAACCCTTACTCGAGTTGTTGAGCATGTTAAGAAGCTGCGAGAACAACATGAAAAAGGCGGGACCCGCTCCCATAATGATGGTGCAAAAGGGGAATGCTAAGGAAATGGAAAGGCAAGAAGAAGATAGGATCTAAATCTTTTGCCAAACCTAATTCCAAAACCAAACAGGCTTTAAAACCTAAAGGTGGGGTGGCTAAAGAAGGTGAATGTCACTTCATGGAAAACACGGACAATTGGAAAAGGAACCGCCATGCTTATCTGGAAGAAGTGAAGAAAAGAAAAGGAAGTACGACTTGATTCGGTGTATATATGTTATAGAAGTCAACTTATCTACTTCTACATCATGGGTATTGGATCTTTGGATGTGGTTCTCACATTTGTGTTAATGTGAGGACTCAAAGAGTAGAACTTTAATGCGAAAGGAGAGGTTGACCTCTGAGTTGGAAATAGAGTAAAAGTTCTTTGCCTTTGGTAGTAGGAACTTATCATTTATCTTTGCCCACCGGGCTAGTTTTAGAATTAGAAGATTGTTATTTTGTACCCTGCTATAAGCAAAAACATTATTTACATTTCTTGTTTGGACAAGAAAGGTTTTTCATTTATAATAAAGAACAATCGTTGTTTGTTTTACTTAAATGATATTTGTTATGGTGTTGCACAATTGTTTAACTGTCTCTATATTCTTGATTTAGAAATGCCTATCTATAACATAAATACAAAACGATTTAAATCAAATGATTCAAATCAACATATCTCACAGCATCGTCATTTAGGCCATATAAATGAAAGCATATATCCAAACTCCATAAAGATGGGTTCTTGGATTCATTTGATTTTGAATCATATGAGAAATGCGAGTCTTGTTTATTAGGCAAGATGACTAAAGCCCTTTCACTTGGACACGATGAACGGGGCTAGCGATGTATTGGAACTTATACATAGTGATGTATGTGGACCCATGAGTTCGTTAGCAAGAGGTAGGTTTTATTACTTCATTACATTTATCTTGATGACTTTAGTAGATATGGATATGTGTATCTTATAGAGACACAAATCCGAATCCTTTGAAAAGTTCAAGGAATTCAAGAATGAAGTTCAAAACCAATTTGGCAAAAGCATAAAAGCCCTTCGATCCGATCGAGGAGGTGAATACTTAAGCCAAGACTTTGATGACCTTCTAAAGGAGTGTGGTATTATATCACGGCTCACTCCACCTGGAACACCGCAATGGAATGGTGTATCTGAGAGGAGGAATCGAACCTTGTTGGACATGGTACGATCAATGATGAGTCACGCAGATCTTCCAATAAGCTTCTCGGGTCATGCCCTAGAGACAGCTGCATTCACACTTAGCAAGTGTTCCTACAAAGACGGTTCGAAGACACCATATGAAATGTGGATTGGGAAACGTCTGAGTATGTCGTTCATGAAGATTTGGGGTTGCGAGGCGTTCATAAAACCGTCTGAATTCGGACAAGCTCGGACCCAAATCTGACAAATGTAATTTTGTGGGATACCCAAAGGAAACAAAAGGGTATTATTTCTACAAACCTTCTAAGAACAAAGTGGTTGTTGCTCGAATCGGTATTTTTCTAGAAAGAGAATTTGTCTCTAAAGGAAACAGTGAGAGGAAAGTAGAACTCGAAGAAATTCGAGAACCACAAAATATCATTGAACTCGAAGTTGGAACATGAGCGGAACCACAAGAAATTGTGGAAAGTGAACACTGCTCAAATTACACAAGTCATTCAGTAGATCTGGTAGGACACGCCAAGAGCACGAGAGATATTATGGATATCTTGTGACTCAAAACGACGATGTGATGCTCATAGATCAAGATGAGCACTTCTTCCTACCAAGAAGCTATGAATGGACCAGATTACGAGAAATGGCTTGAAGCCATGAAATGAGATGGACTCCATGTATACTAACCAAGTATGGACTCGTTGATCCACCAAGGGGTAAAACCAATTAGGTGCAAGTGGGTTTTCAAGAAGAAAACCGACATGGATGGTAATGTACAAACCTATAAAGGCCGAATTGTAGTAGCAAAAAGTTTCAAATAAATTTAAGGTGTTGACTATGATGAAACCTTCTCTCCGATTGGAAATGGTTAAATCCATCGGGATCTTACTTGCTATCAGCGACTTTTTATGATTCTAAATCGGCGGATGGATGTCAAAACCTTTCCTTAACGGAAATCTCCTTGAGGATGTGTATATGACACAACCTTTGAGGGTTTTGTCACTCCAAAGGATGATGGAAAGGTATGTAAGTCTGCGACGATCCATTTATGGATTGAAGCAATCCTCTGGAGTTGGAATCTTCGATTTGATGAAGCAGTCAAAGAATTTGGCTTTATTAAAAATGAAGATGAACCTTGTGTATATAAGAAGGTTAGTAGGAGTCACATTGTATTCCTAGTATTATATGTTGATGACATATTAATTATTGGGAATGACATTCCTTCCTTACAGGCTGTAAAAACATGGTTAGGAAAATGTTTCTCCATGAAAGATTTGGGCGATGCTGCCTACATTTTAGGTATCAAGATCTATAGAGATAGATCAAGAAAAATGCTCGGCCTAAGTCAAAGTACATATATTGATAAAGTGTTGAAACAGTTCAGCATGCAAGAGGCGAAAAGAGGAAACTTACCCGTGACTCATGGTGTAAAGATCTCTAAGGCCCAATGTCCTAAATCACAAGATGATGAGGAGCGTATGAGAAAGATCCCTTATGCTTCGGCAATTGGATCTATTATGTATGCAATGATATGTACTCGTCCGGATGTCTCGTATCTTTGTGAGCATGACGAGCAATGATACCAATCGAATCTAGGTGAAGGTCATCGACGGATAGCCAATCGAGAATATCCTCGAAGTACCGAAAAGGACTAAGGATTCATTCTTGGTATATGGAGGTGAAGACGAACTAGCGATAAAGGGTTACACAGATGCTTAGTTTCGGTGACAATGATGACTATAAGTCTCGGTCGGGTTTTGTGTTTTGCCTTAATGGTGGTCTTTGTTAATGGAAAAGTTCAAGCAAGAGGCGATGGTGATTCTACAACAAGTAGGTAGTATATTGTCGTTTTCTAGTGCGACCAAGGAGGTCAGATGGATTAAAAATTTCATCATTGAACTTGGTGTTGTTCCAACCATTGTTGATCCGGTTGCTTCTATCTTGTGATAATAATGGAGCCATTGCACGAAGCTAAGGAACCCGGATCTCACCAACGATCCAAGCATATAGTTAGGCGGTACCATCTCATCCGTGAAATCATTGATAGAGGAGATGTACATATAGGAAGAGTGTCAGCAGATGATAATAATGTTGCGAGATCCACTAACCAAGGCTTTGTCGCAGCAGATGAAGCACCGACGGTCACACTAGTTCCATGGGTATTAGATATATGAGTGATTGGCTCTAGTGCAAGTGGGAGACAGTTAGAGTTATGCCCTAGAGAGAAAACAGTTTCAGAAAATCCATTCCTTTTGGTGGCTAATCTTTATAAGTCCTTCTTATTGCGAGAATCGTTCGACGGTTAAATGCGGCGTGTTAGATAGATAATTAGAGGCGCAATCGGTTTGTATTGCGTTGGAGATTTGAGGCGCAGTCAGTTTCAGATTCTCGTTTGTTTATATCTGGTATAATCTCTAAACCTCTGAATTAATTGATTTTTCGCATGGATCCTATTTTAGGGTTTCATAAATTGCTTTAAAATTTTAATTTTCGATGTACGTTTCTGTGCCGAAGCCCAACATGTTGAGTACGTGTTTGTACTGTATAGAAATTTTGATCAATGATTGATCAGATAAGATTTAAAATTTATAAACACTAATAAGAGATTAGAAACCCTAATCTCAGGTTTAGAAACCCTAACGCCCAGTTAGAAACCCTAATCGAAAGCCAGAAAACCTTAATTCTAAATCTGGGATTCCTAAATCCTAATTAGGAAACCCTAATCCTAATTGGTAAGCTTAATGTGTTTATTAAACGTTAATATGATTAGAAAATCCTAATTTAATTAGGAAACCCTAATTATGTTTTAGAAATTTAAAATTTCTAATTAAAAACCTAATTGGAAAATCTTAGAAGTTAATGTTTTAAAACCTAAGGGTTTGTACAAATGTCAAGTATACCATTAAAATCATTTTGCTAATGACTAAAATGCCCTTTTTACTTTCTTTAATTTGTAACTTGTAAAAAATTACAAAACCTTTAGTTGGTGACCAACTATGTTGACTTGGTGACTTTAAATCTCAGCATTTCAGCCCTATATGACACTTATATTAGATTTTATATTGCATTCAAGAGATTATAAAGGATTGAGAGAGAGAAAGTATACACATTTGCTTATTTTGCACTTTAGCTCTCAACAACTTTTCTTCTCTTTAAACCTCTGAATTCTTTAAGTTTCTCAGTCAAATAATCAGTTACTAGAAAACCAAAAAATAGTTAAGGAAAGCATAGATCAAAGATCGGAATCAAGAAGGTATAACAGCCCTAACCTATTTTCATCTTGTATGCTAAGAGAAATTTTGTGTTAAAGTGTTTAATCATGTGTTATATGATGTTTTTAGATGATCTATGTTGATCCATCATGGATCCATAGCATCAAAGTGCCTTAAAATGATGATTTTTCAAAACTGTTCTTGAGCTTGAAAAGTGGTCTGACAACCGAATGTCAGTGGCCACAGATCGTTGCTCGTTTATGATTCTTGTTGTTTTAAAGTTGTAATCTATACTCTGTCATGTTGTCTTTAATCTGGAAGTAAAATCACAGTCTTTTAATGTCTATATTTCAAGTTATAATCAGTCAAAGTCAGTTGACCGACCATGACCGAGTATAAATCTAGGTAACCCATAAAACATTCTTTGTGTCTGACAAGTTTTGCATCGTTTAGATCTGTCAGTTTGTAAGTATTTTGATGTTGTTGTTATATCCAACTTGTAGCTGGTTATCTGGACTCTAGATCCATGCTAGTAGATCTCTTAAACAACACATAAGATGGTCGTAATGAATGGTCAAACTAGACCATTTGATCACGGATGCACTTTTTGGGAATTTCTAGAAACTCTATGAATTAAGTTTCTGACAGAGTTTGACCGTGTGATATATGGTGATCCTATTGATGTTAAACTGATCTATTGATTTAGTAATGTTCCTTGACATAAGGAATTCATACTTGAACCATTATATTACATGAATGTTGACTAGAACATATAGAAAATTAATCTAGAAAGTGGCCACTCGGACTGCTGGGTTTCTGGGAAAACCCAGAAACACTCTGACAGTGAGTTTGATGGCTTTGATCTTACATCTGGGTAATGTTATGACTTGGTTGATGGTTGATTCTTGTAGTGTTACATAAACACTACAAGATCATTCTTACAAATTGCCCAGAAACATTTTGGATTCAAAATTATAAGTTGTCGAAACCCATGACCCTTGAACTCAAGATTACGATAGTGTTCTTGAGCTCAAGAACACCTAAGATTTACGACGCGTCGCTAAAGGCCCTCTTCATGACATTATTTAATTTTAAATTTTTGATTTTCCGTAAATTATTTAAAAATAGAAAATAAATTATAAAATTACCAAAAATGGTTTTAAAATTATTTTAAATTATGAAAAATAATTTTTGACTATTTGGGATATTTTTCATTAATATTTATAATTATTTGAATATTAATGATATTTAATTTATTTAATTAGTATATTAAATAAATTAGAAAAAAATGATTTTAATTATATAAAAAAATCATTTTTAAATAAGAATAATGAATTTAAAAATATTTTAAGTTGTAAAATATAACTTTTAATATTTTTAGAGAATTTTCATTAATAATTTAATATTAATGATATTAGATTTATTTAATTATTGTATTAAATAAAAAGATAAAAATGATTTTATTGATTTAAAAATCATTTTAAATGAGAATAAAGTGTTAGAAAATATTTTGAATTATAAAATATAATTTTTAATATTTTTGGAGAATTCTCATTAATAAATTAATATTAATGATATTAGATTTATTTAATTATTATATTAAATAAAAGATAGAAAAATGATTTTATTAATTTAAAAATCATTTAAAAATGAGAAAAATGTTTTAAAAATATTTTTAAGTTATAATTAATGACTTTAAATATTTGGATGATAATTTCATTAATATTTAAATATTAATGATGATGATTTAAAATGATTTTAATTATTTTAAAAATCATTTAAATAGAATATTGATGATTTAAAAATATTTGAAGTTATTAATAATAACATTAATATTTTGACAAGTATGTCATTAATATTTTATATTATTAAATAGTAATGATGATAATATTATTTGATAATTAAATTATTTAAAAATAATTCGATGTTTGAAAAATTATTATAAATTATAATAATTGCTTATAAATTATTAAAAGCTTCCGAAAAATATTATTAACGATAATTGACTTATCTAAAATAATATTGAAGTTTAGAAACCGAATTTAATTGACAATAACTGTATTAGTTGTCGGATAGAGTGACCAGAACACCGAGAATAGGCTAAAGTCCAACCAGACTGAACTAGTTAGACTTGATAAGTGTTTATATAGGTTATAAACACTGATGTGGCTATGCGGTAATGTGCTTAGGAGAAGTTTGACTGTAGAATACAATGTTATGTGTTATAAATTATTGTGCTAATTGTGAGACTGATATTATTGGTTATAGGTCTTACGAACGCAGATAAGTTTATTGTGTAGCTGTAATCAGCGGAGAAGGCAAGTTTTCTTAACTCAACCTTGAGTTAATATTATTCAATTATTATGGTGGTTAATTATTGTTAATTAGACCACGTCCAATAAATTATTGTTGATTATTCGCAATTAGTGCATGCTTATTAATTCAAATTGAATTATTGATTCAGAGAATATACTTGTAGAATAACTGTTATTGGATATTCACATATGTAGAAGCTATTATTGATTTCAAATAGTACAGTTAAATTTTGTCTAAGGCAGGATCGAGGATAGAGTTGAGAAAGCACTCCTGTCAATGATTTATAAGGAATAAAAGACACCACGCCACAACACGGCTAAAGGCAAAGTTCCTAAACGCGACTTGGGTGACGTTCCACTTAATCAAGCATTAACCCTAATCTGACTTAATCAATAAAATGGCATAAATTTTTTAAAGGCATATTAAATATAAAATTCCTGAAGCCTTAATCTGTAACCAAGGTTTATGTCTATCTACTTCTTTTGTTCTTATCCAAAATATGAATCAAAGTATCATCTTAGGCACCCCTTTCCTGTGCCTTTTAATGCCTATTTCAAAAATTGATACTTTAGGTATTCATACTACTCTTAATAACATACATATTGTTTTTGAATTCATAACAGAACCTTATACTAAAGAACCAAATCAAGTTAAACACATGATTTATTCCAAAGAAAAGTAGATTAATTTTATTCAAAAAGAAATAAAACTTCTTACTACAAAACAGAGAATTTTACAGCCTTCTTTACAGGAGAAAATAAAATTAATCCAAAAGACTCTTCAAGCTGAAATCTGTAGTGATGTTCCAAATGCTTTCTGGAATAGGAAGAAACATATTATATCTCTTCCTTATATCCTTAATTTTAATGAGAAAAATATTCCTACTAAGTCTCGACCCAGTCAGATGAAGAAAGAATATTTACTCCTTTGCAAAGCTGAAATTGAGTCTTTTCAACAGAAAAAATAGGCAGGATCGGGGATAGAGTTGAGAAAGCACGTCTGTCAACAATTTACAAGGAATAAAAGCCACCATGCCACAACACGGCTAAAGGCAAAGTTCCTAAACGCGACTTGGGCGACGTTCCACTTAATCAAGCATTAACCCTAATCTGACTTAATCAATAACATGGCATGAATTTTTTAAAGGCATATTAAATATATATTAACAAATAAATTATCACATATATGATCTCATAAGCTTACTCTTGATTTGGGGGTCTACCCAAAACTATAAGCCGTCAGGTTTTTTCCTGTATAGCGTTTTTAGTTAAAACAATATATTGTTCTGATTTATAAAACTGTTCTAAAAAATAAGAACGATTATGATTGTTTGTTGCAGTTTGATATGCAATTTTATAACGATTATTGTTTTTAGTATGATAATCTAAAAGCTCAAGCAAGGAAACATAATAATTAATATAAGCAATAATTAAAACTAACATAAGAGCTTTGCAGATCTTCAAACTTCAAACTTTATATTTCAAATATTTTACAAGAGAGAGAGAGAGTACTGAGAAAATACAAAGAAAAGTTCTACCTCAACAAAGGGTGAGGTCTCCCTATATATACAAGAAAGAAGAAAGGATCATGCCTAGTTAGTGGAGACGGGCTGCAATCCTTATCTGTTCATCTTTAACTCTCAGCCGTAGAAAGTGGTAGGCATGAGGCATGTTGTCGGTTGAGTGGAATATTATTGAAGACAGGTGGTTGTCATCTTCTGATGATTGAGGGCAGCTGGCTTCTTTTTTCTGATGGTGGAGTCACTGTGATTTTCCTTTTTTGATTATTTGTTATCTCTTCTGTAGTGGAGGATGGCTTTATACTTTTCCTTTTCCTTTTCCTTTTTTGTCCTGTTCCATCTTTTCAGATATCATTGAAATAAGAGAATCCCAGAAGTCTCCCATAGTAGGCTCTGGTTCTTGACTTTCTTCGGCTAAGATGCTGAACTGATTGTCATCCTGTTCAGATCCTTTATTACTGCTAACAGTTTTCATGGAAACATCATCCTGGGCTAAGGATTGTAAGAATTATGTTTTCATATAATCCATAGTTTTAAC
Source organism: Panax ginseng (assembly GCA_020205605.1). Classification (NCBI taxonomy): domain Eukaryota; kingdom Viridiplantae; phylum Streptophyta; class Magnoliopsida; order Apiales; family Araliaceae; genus Panax; species Panax ginseng. Next base: position 81,729,305 of record CM035131.1, read on the forward strand.
TAATAGTTCAGTTTCAGTTAGATTTGGAAACTTATGTTTTAAATCTGTTTGAATTTTAACAAAAGGATTAACTGGTGTTGATGTTGGAAGGCTCTGAGGTATAACGTCCAAATAGGCATGAGTATGATTCTTTATGGTCTTGAGAAGTTTGGGTAGTGTGGGATTAAGCCCTTTATCCCACCACTTGGTAAAAAAAAAATACCCTTTTAAGGTGAGGGATCTTATTCTGATAGTCACACTGCAAATCCCATTTCTAGATCCAAGGGATTCCAAAACGGATTATGAAATGGGTAAACAATTTCAGCATAGATAGATCTTTATTTACTGGTATATGGGCATAAGCGACTTGCCACTCCTTGAATGTTGTTTGAACTGATTCTGGTAAAGTGTCAATAGTATACCGATTTTATCCCACCAAACAAAAAACCAATTGGGAATTTTGTTTCTTAAAACATCGGGACAGATACGGATGAACCAAGTATGGTTGTGAATAGGATTCTGATAATAAAATACTTGCGTAAAGGAATTAATATAATCCCAATAGTTGTATCTGGTTTCTGTTGTATGACTAGATTCAACAGTACGGGTTGTATGAGGATTAATTCCCCAATTAGCAAGAGGCATGATGCTCTTGATGGTTTTTTTATTGTATTAGATTGGGCTTGTTGGTTTTGAGGGATCATGAAGCATATGCTTTATGTCCATGGATGCTGTTTCAATGATGATTTGCTTATACACATAGCGGTACTGGTTAAAACGAGGAGGAGACTGTTGAGTTGTTAAATAACGTCGTTTGATCTCCCATGGATCTTTCATCCATTTCTCATCATTCTGATCAATAAACAATACTGTTTCTTCCACATATTTATTTGGAATGTACTGTTCTGGTAATAGAAGAACATCATTTACTGTAGGCTAGCTGGAAGAAGTAGAAGAATGACTGGATGGAGTATTCAGACTAGGAAATTTTGTATAATACAGATTAGCTCTGCCCCGGCCTCGTTCACCACGGCCACGACCTCTACTAGTAATTCCTACAAATATTCTCTAGTTAGAAAATCTGGTAAAGAATTCTGTTTCCCTTTGATATATTCAATATCAAAGTCAAAAACTGATAAAGTACTTTGCCAAGTTGCAAATATATGTTTAGATGCTAAATTTTGAACATCCTTTTTAAATATCTATTTTGCAGCTGAGCAATCAACTCTGATTAAAAAGTGTTGATTTAAAAGATCATCCTAAAATTTTAAAACACATTTAACAATTGAAAGGCATTCTTTCTTTATGGTGGGGTAATTTAAAGAAGGTCCTTTCCAAACTCCTGAGGTAAAACGGATAAGATCCTCTTTTTTACTATTAGGATTAAATTATTTTAAAATACCACCATATCTTGTATTAGAAGCATCAGTTTGAACAATCTTCTTCCATTCACGATTTGGGAGAGATAGACAAGGTAACTGTGACCTTACTTTTAATCTTTCTTACTGCAGCAGTATGTTCAATAGTCCAAGGTAAAGGATTTTTTCGTAACCGAGTGTACAGAATAGAAGCATCCTGTGAAAGATTCGGATAATAATCACGGATATAGTTTAGACTTCCCAAAAATCTTTGCAGTTGGTTGATATCTTTGATTTCATCTAGAAATTTAGATGTAAATTCAATACATCTATCAATTGGAATAATAGTTCCATTGGAAATATTATGTCCAAGAAATCTAATTTTAGTTTGGAAAAGTTTCATCTTAGGGGCAGAAACTACCAAACCATTTTTGATGATAACATTTTTAAAAATATTTAAATGTTTAATGTGTTGTTCAATGGATGAAGAGAAAATTAAGACATCATCAATATAACAAATAATAAATTCAGTAAAAGGATTAAAAATATCATTCATGATGTGTTGGAATTCTAAAGGTCCAGTTTTTACTCCAAATGGAAGAACATTCCATTCATAGTGACCAAAAGGAACTATAAAAGTAGTTTTATAAGTATCTTGTTTCCTAATTTGAATTTACCAAAATCCTGATTTCATGTCAAATTTAGAAAAAATAGTGGCATCATGAAGTCTGTCAAGAAGGTCTTTCTTATTCGGAATTGGATATCTAATCCATTGAAGGGCTTCATTAAGAGGTTTATAATTGATAACGAGACAGGGAGCTCCACGTACAATTTCTGAATTTTTATTGACATAAAAGGCAGTACAGCTCCAGGGAGAGGTACTAGGTTTTATTAATTTTTTCTGTTGAAGAGACTCAATTTCAGCTTTGTAAAGGAGTAAATATTCTTTCTTCATCTGACTGGGTCGAGACTTAGTAGGAATATTTTTCTCATTAAAATTAGGGATATAAGGAAGAGAGATAATATGTTTCTTCCTATTCCAAAAAGCATTTGGAACATCACAACAAATTTCAGCCTGAAGAGTCTTTTGGATTAATTTTATTTTCTCCTGTAAAGAAGGCTGTAAAATTCTCTATTGTGTAGTGAGAAATTTTATTCTTTTTGAATAAAATTAATCTGCTGTTCTTTGGAATAAATCATGTGTTTAACTTGATTTAGTTCTTTAGTATAAGGTTCTGTTATGAATTCAAAACAATATGTCTGTTATTAAGAGTAGTATGAATACCTAAAGTATCAATTTTTGAAATAGGCATTAAAAGGCACAGGAAAGGGGTGCCTAAGATGATACTTTGATTCATATTTTGGATAAGAACAAAAGATGTAGGTAGACATAAACCTTGGTTACAGATTAAGGCTTCAAGAATTTTATATTTAATATTCATAGTGTTTCCAGTGGCACTAGTTAAAGATTGAGTGGTTTTCTAAAAATATTTGGTAGGAATTAATCCTTCATGTACAGTTCATGTCAGCACCACTATCAACTAGGGCAATGACATCTTTTATAATAAAATTCGATTTGATAATAAAAGTAATTCTAATATACCATTTTTGGAAGACTACTTGATTCATTAGCATCAAATATTGTTTAGAAGATTCTGGCTTATCAGAAGATTCAGCTTTGGAAGAATCTGTTGTTGGGCTTCGGCACAGAAACGCACAGCGGAAATTAAAATTTTAAAGCAATTTCTGAAACCCTAAAACAGGATCCATACGAAAATCAATTAATTCAGAGGTTTAGAGATTATACCAGATATAAACAAAAAACGAGAATTTGAAACCGATCATACTCAAATCTCCAACGCAATACAAACCGATTAACGCCTCTACAGTATCCACATCGAACGCCGCATTTAACCAGTCGAACGATTCTGCAATAAGAAGGACTTGCGGTACTAGCCACCAAAAGGAATGGATTTTCGAAACTGCTTTTTTCTCTAGTCTCTCTAGAGCGAGCGGCTAGGTTTTTCAATTATGATATCTTACCCTAAGTAGTCGCTATATATCATATATATAGTAGTTAAAAGGAATTAATCAAATCAAAACCTAATTTTATAAAATCCGAATTTATATATATATATATATCTCTTAATTAAGTCTTACTTAATTAATATACATATATACAAAATTATCCTTTTAATTTAAATTAAATGATTTAAATACTATTAATCATATTAATATATTTAAATCCTTAAAATTTAAATTAATTCCCTTTTAAATAACGTTCATGTGTGTGACCTATAGGTTATTATTACGTTGGCAATAATTTTAAAATCATATTATAAAATTATAAACAGGTGAGCTGCGGCATCTAGTAATGCATCACTTTGCTACCCAAGTAATAATAAGATCGATGATTCGATGCAACCTTTTAAGTGACCAATGTTTCAATGTAATTTAATCCTTTTAACCTTAATATCCTAGATTAAACTCGAGTCATGGAATGTGTCATACTCTTCATAATTTAATCTGAGTTTTCTTGATCAATGAGTAGACTATATGAAACAAATCACTATTTGAGCATGACCATGCATTTCATAGTCCTACTCAATCAAGAGGCCTATGGATATCACCCATAATATATAGGATGGTTAAATTCCATCTAGATCACTCATATTTCTCACACGATTAATGATGAACCCAATAATCACCTTTATAGTCCACCCTATTAAAGGTGACATTTGATGATATCAAAGTACATAAATTCTCGTGTAGTAATATAGCGATTTCGTGCCTGGAGGACCATTACATCATTGTCACTATGAGAATTGCTAACGACACTTCACATAATGCTCCATATAGAATTCTCATGGTGGGTCTGTCCAGTACATCGTTCTCTAACATGTACCTATGCATTGACTTAATATCTCATATATTTATGACCAATGAGATTTGGTCATCAGTCAATCCACATACTAGTCTCCATGCATCATTGTTGTCCCATCAACAATGATACTCGACTAGGGACATTTAAGAACACTGATACTAATGGTAATATATAATCTCATGTTCAAGTCACATACTTGAAACTATATAATTTGTATCACTATTCTAAGGAATTTTATTATGTTAACAATTATATTACGCAAAGAAATAAAACCATAATAAAATCATATATTTATTCAATCAAATATAATATCAAAACGTTAAGCAATTATATCAAATAATTGGCCTCTAGGGCATAAACTCTAACAGCCTCCCACTTGCACTAGAGCCAATCACTCATGTATCTAATACCCATGGAACTAGTGTGACCGTAAATGCTTCTGCTGCATGACAAAGCCTTGGTTAGTGGATCTCGCAACATTATCATCTGTGGCACTCTTCCTATATGTACATCTCCTCTATCAATGATTTCACGGATGAGATGGTACCGCCTAAGTATATGCTTGGATTGTTGGTGAGATCTGGGTTCCTTAGCTTTGTCTAATGGCTCCATTATTATCACAAAGATAGAGCAACCGGATCAACAATGGTTGGAACAACACCAAGTTCGAAGATGAACTTTTAATCCATCTGACCTCCTTGGTCGCACTAGAAGCGACAATATACTCGGCCTCTCATTTGTAGAATCGCCATCGCCTCTTGCTTGAACTTTTTCATTCTTGACACCACCATTAAGGCAAAACACAAAACCCGACCGAGACTTATAGTCATCATTGTCGATCTGAAAACTAACATCCGTGTAACCCTTTACTGCTAGTTCGTCTTCACCTCCATAAACCAAGAATGAATCCTTAGTCCTTTTCGGTACTTGAGGATATTCTTGATCACCGGCCCGATGACCTTCACCGATTCGATTGGTATCTCGCTCGTCATGCTCTCAAACCATACGAGACATCCCGGATGAGTACATATCATTGCATACATAATAGATCCAATTGTCAAGCATAAGGGATCTTTCTCATACGCTCCTCATCATCTTGTGATTTAGGACATTGGGCCTTAGAGATCTTTACACCATGAGTCATGTGTAAGTTTCCTCTTTTAGCCTCTTGCATGCCGAACTGCTTTCAACACTTTATCAATATATGTACTTTGACTTAGGCCGAGCATTTTTCTTGATCTATCTCTATAGATCTTGATACCTAAAATGTAAAAGACGCCCCAAATCTTTCATGGAGAAACATTTTCCTAACCATGTTTTTACAGCCTGTAAGGAAGGAATGTCATTCCCAATAATTAATATGTCATCAACATATAATACTAGGAATACAATGTGACTCCCACTAACCTTCTTATATACACAAGGTTCATCTTCATTTTTAATAAAGCCAAATTCTTTGACTGCTTCATCAAATCGAAGATTCCAACTCCGAGAGGCTTGCTTCAATCCATAAATGGATCGCTGCAGCTTACATACCTTTCCATCATCCTTTGGAGTGACAAAACCCTCAGGTTGTGTTATATACACATCCTCAAGGAGATTTCCGTTAAGGAAAGCAGTTTTGACATCCATCTGCCAGATTTCGTAATCATAAAAAGCTGCAATAGCAAGTAAGATCCTGATGGATTTAACCATTTCCACTGGAGAGAAGGTTTCATCATAGTCAACACCTTGAATTTGTTTGAAACCTTTTGCTACCAGTCGGCCTTTATAGGTTTGTACATTACCATCCATGTCGGTTTTCTTCTTGAAAACCCACTTGCACCAAATTGGTTTTACCCTTGGTGGATCAACCAGAGTCCATACTTGGTTAGTATACATGGAGTCCATCTCGCATTTCATGGCTTCAAGCCATTTCTCGAATCTGGTTCATTCATAGCTTCTTGGTAGGAAGCGGCTTATCTTGATCTATGAGCATCACATCGCCGTTTTGAGTCACAAGATATCCATAATATCTCTCGTGCTCTTGGCGTGTCCTACCAGATCTCACGAATGACTTGTGTAATTTGAAGCGAGGCTCACTTTCCACAATTTCTTGTGGTTCCTGCTCATGTTCCAACTCAGGTTCAATGATATTTTGTGGTTCTCGAATTTCTTGAGTTCTACTTTCCTCCCAATCGCTTCCTTTAGAGATAAATTCTATTTCTAGAAAAATACCGATTCGAGCAACAACCACTTTGTTCTCGGAAGGTTTGTAGAAATAATACCCTTTTGTTTCCTTTGGGTATCCCACAAAATTACATTTGTCGATTTGGGTCCGAGCTTGTCGAATTCGACGTTTCTGAACGCCTCGTAACCCCAAATCTTCATGAACGACATACTAGGACGTTTCCCAGTCCACATTTCATATGGTGTCTTCTGAACCGTCTTTGTAGGAACACGATTAAGTGTGAATGCAGCTGTCTCTAGGGCATGACCCCAGAAGCTTATTGGAAGATCTGCATGACTCATCATTGATCGTACCATGTCCAACAAGGTTCGATTCCTCCTCTCAGATACACCATTCCATTGCGGTGTTCGGTGGAGTGAGTGTGATATAATACCACACTCCTTTAGAAGGTCATCAAAGTCTTGGCTTAAGTATTCACCTCCTCGATCGGATCGAAGGGCTTTTATGCTTTTGCCAAATTGGTTTTGAACTTCATTCTTGAATTCCTTGAACTTTTCAAAGGATTCGGATTTGTGTCTCATAAGATACACATATCCATATCTACTAAAGTCATCAGTAAATGTAATGAAGTAATAAAACCTACCTCTTGCTAACGAACTCATGGGTCCACATACATCACTATGTATAAGTCCCAATACATCGCTAGCCTTCTCAATCGTGTCCAATGAAAAGGGGCTTTAGTCATCTTGCCTAATAAACAAGACTCGCATTTCTCATATGATTCAAAATCAAATGAATCCAAGAACCCATCTTTATGGAGTTTGGATATGCGTTTCTCATTTATATGGCCTAAACGATAGTGCCAGAGATATGTCGGATTTGAATCATTTGATTTAAATCGTTTTATATTTATGTTATAGATAGGCATTTCTAAATCAAGAATATAGAGACCGTTAAACAATTGTGAAACACCATAACAAATATCATTTAAGTAAAACAAACAACGATTGTTCTTTATTATAAATGAAAACCTTTCTTGTCCAAACAAGAAATGAAATAATAATGTTTTTGCTTATAGCGGGCACAAAATAACAATCTTCTAATTCTAAAACTAGCCCGATGGGCAAAGATAAATGATAAGTTCCTACGGCCGGTCAAACTTTTGCTCTATTTCCAACTCGTAGTCAACCTCTCCTTTTCGCTTAAAGTTCTACTCCTTCTGAGTCCCCTCACATTAACACAAATGTGAGAACCACATCCAATTCCAATACCCATGATGTAGAAGTAGATAAGTTGACTTCTATAACATATATACCGAATCGAAGTCGTACTTCCTTTTCTTTTCTTCACTTCTTCCGGATAAGCATGATGCTTCCTTTTCCAATGTCTAGGTTTTCCATGTAAGTGACATTCACCTTCTTTAGCCACCCCACCTTTAGGTTTTAAAGCTGTTTGGTTTTTGGAATTGGGTTTGGCAAAAGATTTAGATCCTATCTTCTTCTTGCCTTTCCAATTTCCTTAGCATTCCCCTTTTGCACCATCATTATGGGAGCGGGTCCTCGCTTTTTCATGTTGTTCTCGGCAGCTTCTTAACATGCTCAACAACTCGATAAGGGGTTTCTCAATTTCATTCATAAGATAGTTCATAACAAATTGAGAGTAGGCTGCTTTGCTCAAAGATTGCAAAACAAGGTCGGTTTGGGCTTCCTGAGTGATTGGAAAACCCAACCTATCAAGGTACTCAATATACCCAATCATTTTCAAAGACATGTGGACCAACCGGATCACGTTCACCCATTTTGCGTTGATACAACGCCTTGCTTGTATCATACCTCTCTCTCTGTCGAGCATGCCCTTCAACAATTTCTTGAGATGCTCGATCATCTCATAAGCATCCATTAACTCATGTTGCTTCGAAGATCGGCGTTCATGGTTGCTAGCATGACACAACTCACATCCAGAAAGCATCATCTTGATGCTTCTTGTAAGCATTATTATGCTCACTTGCAGTGGTGCGATGTACCGGTGTCTTTGCAGAATGGGCCCATCAAGGACATATAGCTTACGCTCTTGTTTGAGGACAATCCTCAAGTTCTATGCCGGTCAAGGAAATTAATTCAACTTAGCTTGTCCTTTTCAAGGACCGATCGTAATGAAAGACTATTTGTGTTGTTGTTGTTTGCCATTTGATATCTACAATTTATAAGTGCAACAATAATAAGTCAAATTACGAGTTGATATTATATAATTGATAATAGTACATTCAAAATATACCTCCCACTATTTTATTCAAATTAATAGCCCTCACCATTAATTCAAAAAGCATTTTCTATTAAATCTTTCTAGTGAGCCAAGATCCATATTTCATTATGCCTTAAGTTAGCTTTGGCTATTCTCTCAAAACATAATTATTTAGGTAGACAACCCTTTGTCAATTATATCATATATAACTCCTGGATAGTTTGGTAAACAACATTTGTTTCTAGTCCATCTAATGGTACCAACCAAACTCTATGCCTCTAAGTCCACAATCCTATTGAGATAACTTAGTTAAGTCGGGCCCAATGATTTTAATAGTTTGGATATCACAATTATCCTATCGCATCTTACCTAGATAAATAGGGTACTTTGCTTTGGCAAACCTACATCTATTGATCAAGGTCTTGATGAATGTTATTCATTGGAAGGCATCTGATTTAGACTTAATAATTTAATGAGGGCTTTTATTAATTTAGATCTCACCAATTTTAATCTTGTTAAGCATGCACATTATTAATCATATCATATCACATACAAGCATAAATAAAGTACAAAATTAAATGTGTCACAGTTATGGCCCAATCCACTGTCAATCTTTTCAAGCTAATGAAAGATTGAAGGTCAATCTAAGGTGGTAAAAGATCTTAAAATAAATAACTTCCTTGGATCTTCCTCTAGCATGCGCCTCCTCTCCATCATCATCTTTCCATTGTGTTCTCCATCTTGACATCTTCATCAATTACAGATTATTACATGACATAAAGAAACCTCGAGTTACATTCGAGGGGATTTAGATGTGAAGAGAATATTACATTAGAATTTATATAAAGGCACGACATGCAAGTAGTATTTCAAAACCAAAACCACTAACCTATGGGTCAAAAAAGGCCATAATCATGCACCATGCATATCACAATAAGCACATAATAATTTATATATAATTAAAGAAAACTATATATAAAATATAGGGGACACGACCATCGTCTTTTGACGGGGGTCCATGGGGTCTCTCCCGGTGGTGGTCCCACCGACGGTCAATGAAGGGAGGTTTGGGCAAATACCGAAAAAAAATTCAACTACATTCTCAGATTACATGAAATTTTTCCATATGAATCTCTGAACACCCATAATAACAAATCATATATGTCCAGTTTCGATTTAATCATATTAAAACGAATAACAGTACACCCAGAATTTATCATATATTTCCGCTTTGATTTAATCATATTAAAACGAATAACAAGACACCAATTTATCATATATTTCAGCTTTTGATTTAATCATATTAAAATGAATAACAAGACACCCGAAATTTATCATATATTTCAGCTTTGATTAATCATATTAAAACGATTCTTCATGCTTCTAATCCGATTAGAATAGTTATATTGTTATTCCACCGATTAAAGATACGATTAACGGTATCATCATATATATTACCGTAATACACATTCAACTAATATCATATATTCAATTTTATATCGGTAAACATGCATCATCATATATCATATATATCAAATACAATTAAAACACGTAATCAATTAATCTTTTTAGCAAGTAGCTCGATACCACCGTTGGGCTTGACGCGAACGCACACAGAAATTAAAATTTTAAAGCAATTTAGAAACCCTAAAACAGGATCCATACGAAAATCAATTAATTCAGAGGTTTAGAGATTATACCAGATATAAACAAAAAGCGAGAATCAAACCATTGCGCCTCAAATCTCCAACGCAATACAAAAACCGATTAAGCCTCTACTTTATCCACATTTAACGCCGCATCGAACCGTCGAACGATTCTCGCAATAAGAAGGACTTGCGGTATTTAGCCACCAAAAGGAATGGATTTTCTTAAATCTGCTTTCTCTCTAGTCTCTCTCTAAGAGCGGCTAGGGTTTTTCAATTATGATATCTTACCCTAAGTAGTCTTATATATATCATATATATAGTAGTTAAAAGGAATTAATCAAATCAAAACCTAATTTTATAAAATCCAATTTATATATATATATATATCTCTTAATTAAGTCTTACTTAATTAATATACATATATACAATTATCCTTTTAATTTAAATTGTGATTTAAATACTATTAATCATATTAATATATTTAAATCCTTAAAATTTAAATTAATTCCCTTTTAAATAACGTTCTATGTGTGTGACCCCACATAGGTTATTATTACGTTGGCAATAATTTTAAAATCATATTATAAAATTATAAACAAAGGATGGCATCTAGTAATGCATCACCGCTACCCAAGTAATAATAAGATCGATGATTCGATGCAACCTTTTAAGTGACCAATGTTTCAATGTAATTTAATCCTTTTAACCTTAATATCCTAGATTAAACTCGAGTCATGGAATGTGTCATACTCTTCATAATTTAATCTGAGTTTTCTTGATCAATGAGTAGACTATATGAAACAAATCACTATTTGAGCATGGCCATGCATTTCATAGTCCTACTCAATCAAGAGGCCTATGGATATCACCCATAATATATAGGATGGTTAAATTCCATCTAGATCACTCATATTTCTCACACGATTAATGATGAACCCAATAATCACCTTTATAGTCCACCCTATTAAAGGTGACATTTGATGATATCAAAGTACATAAATTCTCGTGTAGTAATATATATAGCGATTTCGTGTCGGAGGACCATTACATCATTGTCACTATGAGAATTGCTAACGACACTTCACATAATGCTCCATATAGAATTCTCATGGTGGGTCCGTCCCAAGACATCGTTTCTCTAACATGTACCTATGCATTGATCGACTTAATATCTCATATATTTATGACCAATGAGATTTGTTCATCAATATCCACATACTAGTCTCCATGCATCATTGTTGTCCCATCAACAATGATACTCGACTAGGGACATTTAAGAACAACCGATACTAATGGTAATATATAATCTCATGTTCAAGTCACATACTTGAAACTATATAATTTGTATCACTATTCTAAGGAATTTTATTATGTTAACAATTATATTACGCAAAGAAATAAAACCATAATAAAATCATATATTTATTCAATCAAATATAATATCAAAACGTTAAGCAATTATATCAAATAATTGGCCTCTAGGGCATAAACTCTAACATCTGTATTATTATCTTGATTATGTTTAACTGTTGTTTAATATTATTTAAATCTTGAAAAATAATAACATTAGTATTTTGTAACTATTTTATTTCAGATTTTAAAATGTTTATTTCTCCTTTAAGATCCTGAATAGTAGTAGGCTTTTCAGTAGTAGAAATGTTTTGCATACGTTTCATAACTTCTCTCATACTATACTGATCAATGGGAAGAGTATCTTCTGTTTTTTGATTTCTATAACAGATTTCTAAAAATTTTAATTTTATTTCTAGATCTTTAATTTGATCAGCTAAGTCGAGGAGTGATTTCTGGGTGTCTATTAAGATATTAATGCTGGGTCTTCCAATATCTAGACCATTCATCTCGACGATAGCTTTCCAATAGTCAGTTTCAGTAGTAGTATTACAGTTATTAATTCTACAGGTTTGACATTATTCATTTCCAGAATCATTACCAAATTCAGAATAGATTTCAGCTAAATCATCATCTGAACTGCTATTAGATAAACAATTAAGAATTTGCTGTTGAATGTCCTCATCAAGGGACATTTCATTAAGTTTCTGTTTTAATTTTGATTTGCATTTATTAGCAAAGTGTTCTGTTTTACCACATTTATAACATTGAATTTTAGATTTATCTTTTTACTACCGCTTCTTTTCTTTTCTTAGAAGATTTTTCGTGGGTTTTGTTTTTTACTGAGATTTCTTAGAAGAAACGCCTTGATGAAGATCTAGAAGGTTTAGAGTTTTGCTGTTTCTTAGCCTTTTGGGGATACTGTAATTTTGTATCATAAGAGAATTGATCGCAAAATTCTCCTATCTTATGTCTTTTAGTAAGATTCTATTTTTTCATTAATTGTTGAAGCTTCATATCATTGCATGGTGATAATCCCTCTTCAATAATTACTAAAATAAGATGGCCATAAGAATACTAGTCATACGGAATGCTCATACAGTCATGCTTATCTCTTAATTTTTTATGGACTTTCTCATCAAAGAAGGTAGGAAGTCCATCAATAAATTTGGCTTTCCAATGTTCACTGTTGGCATCTGATCTTTGCATGAATTTCATTAAAAAGACATCCTTATACCATCTAAAATGGGTTAAGGATGGGCAACGAAGGTTCTGTAAGAGTTCTCGACTCCTATCAGTATTCATGTGTCATGGTCTGACAAAATGATGAATGATATCATGAACTAAGGTGTAGCAAGCATCTTCTCTTTTTATTTCAATTTTAGTAATGGGGTCGATAACATTCTTATAGGATTGAAGAACTTTAGTTCTTTGGTTGTCAAAAAGCACAGTTCTTTAGTTGTCAGAAAGCACATTATCCCACCATCCTTTAAGAATGCCGATAAAACCATTTACTAAGAAACGACAGATCTGATGGTTTGTATTATCATTCTGTTTGCAGACTGTTGCATACATTAGGATATGATGGATGGTCTCATAAATTTGATATTCTGTCTTACCATCGATATTCCATTCATAAATTGTTTTACCATGGTAAGATTTTTGAGAATGAAGAAAGTCTTCTTTATACAGAATATCCTGGGGAGTAGGTCTGGGGTAATAGTACCTACTAGGTCCAGATAAAGCCATCCTATTTATAGGCTTTTGACTGTAAGTGGTCTTATTAATATTTTGCATTTCCTGAAAATTATTTTGGATTTCAAAAATATGAATAGGGGATATAGTATCGAAATCTTCTTCATCATTATCAGTATTATTATTACTGGTGTAAGAGGAAGGTTGCCTAGACATCATATTAATCTGAGACGAGGATGCGGTTGTGAGATTTAAATCTTTCATTTTATTTAAAAGATTATCAATAAATTCATTATCAGCTTTAGAAGATTTCATTTTGAAATTATTAACTTCTAAAGGTGGTTTAATGGTTACAGGTTGAAGATCAATTTTTTGAGGAACAACTTGACAATTATCATTAATATGATTTATTTGTTCTTTTATCCTGGTTAAATGTTTTCCTACAGTTTGAAGGAATAAATTAGTATAATTATTCTGTTTAGACAAGGGCAATATGTCTTTTATTTTTACCTTTTCTCGTTGATGGGATATGTCAGATATATCAACATACGGGTTAATAACTAAGGGTTTTAAATTTTCATTTCCTGAGTTATGTTCAAGAGACATAGGAGGGGGGGTGAATAAATTGAATAATGTTACCACTTGTGGTAATCCAATCCTTTTGAATTCCAGTTAACACATTCAGTTGACTTTCAATGTAAAATTCTGATTTTAAAACAAAATCATAATACCATTTAGCGAATGATAAAATACCCTGGTTTTTATTCAGATAAGCATAATAATTAGTTTTAATTTCTGCTAACTTATTATTATCATAATTTTTAAAATACTAATTTCTAAAATTCTGGTATTTATCCTGCATGAACTCCTGGTTTAAACATTGACGAATTTTACTATTAGGAGAAAAATCCATTTAACACTCAAAATCCATATCACTAGCAGTTGGACTATATGGTCTTCTGTTTTGGGGAGTATTTGTTTCATAAATACCATGAGGTATTTGGTTTTCAGAAATATGTATTCCTTTTATTAAGTCTTCATTTTTAACAAACTCATTACTGGGATTTTTAGACTCTTGATAAACAGATTCTAAAGGATCAGACATCGATTGTCTAGATGATTCAGGAAAATCAATATTATAAGAGATATTACTAATAGATCGACTTCGGGTAAAAGGTCTTTGAAATTTTAAATAAACATTTCCATTACTAGTTTGGAAAACATCTTCAATGGTTTGTCTAATTATAGGTCTGGTAGGAACGACGTTAGTAATTTGCCATTGCTTTGGGAAAGTAATTTCTTCCCAAGGGATCATTCTGGGAATAGCCACTTGACTACTAAAAAGATTAGTGTCTATAAGAACAGTATGTCCTTGTTGGCTCTGCTTTCGGATATAAGGGTTCAAAGTAGTTAAAACTTTAAGATGAATACAGAATAATATGGCAAAAGTAGGGGATCCAGGTAGATACTCATAACCATGAGATATAATTCTCATTTCTAAAACTTTTGACAAATTATTATCAGTTAAGGCAACACTTAAATTCGGGTAGATATTGAAATATACTGGTCCTTGAGCAAGGCTAGTTTCGATTGCTCCCATAAGAGAGGCTTTCCAGTTAAGACACCTACCATCTCTAAGTTTCTACTGAATACTGGTGTTTTGGCCAAGTAAAGTCAAAGGTTTGAAAGCTACTTGGATAAGCCTTATATGAACATATTTATATTTTTGCAAGAAAGGGTATAAATCTTCAACATGCAATAAAAATAAAATTTCATCATTATTCTATAAAGGAACAACATGTTCAAAGGTTTTAATAATTCTTTTACTGATAAAATCAAAGATTCCAATTTTATAAATTGTTTCTGGGAAGGTTTTAATAATTTTTGGGAAGTCTAAACTATATCCGTGATTATTATCCGAATCTTTCACAGGATGTGAGACCCCGGATTTTATGAATAAAGATTTAAATTTCTCAAAATATTTTTTTAATATTATGGTGTGGATTTGATATAATGTTATAGCTGTGGGTAGTATTTATAAATTTTGCAAAGTATGCAAGTTGTTATAAAATATTCGTTTGGTCGGGGAATATTCTTTTTGTCGGGGAATATCCGTACGACGACACAATCATTGGTGGACCCCACAATGGAAGTATTGTCGTATTTAGAAAATGACAGAATTATCTTTTTATAACGGCGAAAGTGTTACCGTTAAAACTGTTAAACTACTCGGTAGTAAAAGTACTTGATTATTTTCGTAAGGCTGTTAGCTTTCATATTCCTAACCAACCTGTTATGCGAATTCAAGCAACCAAACCACTAAAGTCCATCATTGTCATATAAAGCCATAAGTAAAAAGCCCCGAGACTTTCGCTGGTGACTTCCAAGTCTTGGAATACACCGAAGCCAGACTTTCTGTAGGTGACGCCGTGAATGACGATGGCAAGTTGATAGGTATCAATGTGACGTACTATCCAAGTCTTGGATGAGAGTCACAGTTTTTAAATGATATTTCTATTGTTAATAAATTTCTTGACGTATTCTTAAAGACTTCTTAGCCTACCCCTAGAGTGTGAAATTGAATTTTGTATTGACCCCAGTACAAAACACATTTCTAAAACCCTCAAGTATTTCTTCACCCAAAACGAACGTATAATGCGCCAAAGACAATGGCTCGAGCTGTTGAAGGTTACGACCATTCAATATCACCATGGAAGAACGAACGTGGTAGTTGACGCGTTGAGTAGAAGATCGTATGCGTTTACGAGTGCGATGTTGTTAACACAAAGACCCATTTCGTATAACTTACAAATGATGAAGATAGAGTTAAAGACTCTAGGGACCCACGTGAAGATAACAAATATACGATTAGAATTGACTTTAATCGATAAAATTAAAGTCGCTCAAGCTACAGACTCAAATCTGATGAATGTGAAGAAGAAGGTTCAAGAGGGCATTATTCTAGAAGCAAGAGTCAATGAAGAGAGAAAATCTCAACTCTCGATTTAATTGGCCCATTTGAAATACTTTATCGAGTAGGAATTGTGGCCTATAAACTCGTTTTACCGCCAAGTATGTCACGTGTTCATAACGTTTTTCACGTATCGATGTTACGTAAATATGTGGATGACCCGAACCACATTATTGAATTAGAACTAGATGAGAAATCAGAAGATTTAACGTATGAGGTGATACATGTTACAATCTTGGATAAGAAGGATCGTATTCAAAACTCAAAGGTTATACCTCAAGAGTTAAAATCTGAAATGAAGTCAAGGTATCCTCATCTCTTCTAATACCCAGTGCGTCACGTAAATTTCGAGGGCTTAAATTTCATAAGGAGGGAGATTGTGAGACCCAGATTTTATGAATAAAGATTTAAATTTCTCAAAATATTTTTTTAATATTATGGTGTGAATTTGATATAATGTTATAGTTGTGGGTAGTATTTATAAATTTTGCAAAGTATGCAAGTTGTTATAAAATATTCGTTTGGTCGAGAATATTCTTTTTATCTGGGAATATTCGTACGACGGCACAATCATTGGTGGACCCCACAACAGAAGTATTATCGTATTTAGAAAATGACAGAATTATCTTTTTATAACGACGGAAGTGTTACCGTTAAAACTGTTGAACTACTCGGTAGTAAAAGTACAGTAATACGCGTGGTTGCATAGTAGCACACAGTATTGATTATTGATGCTTACGTAAGGAGTCACTCAGTTATACTTAATTATTACTACAGTAATTGTTGCATCATATCTCTCATATTATTGATTCAATTATTGTCAGAGTATCATCTGCATTTTATGTTACTAAATCAATAATTGAGACGACAAAGTTATTCATGTTATTAAATTGCAATATTTACAATGTCTAGAAGTTCTGTCAAGGAGAGGTTTGGTCATCTAATTACGAGCTAATAAGGAGAAATCCTTATCGAAAAGCCCCCTCTTTCCTGGGAACGACCTGGTTGTTAAATATTGCGAATTATAACAATAATGAATAAATGTTATTAAAGATCAAATTTGAGTTCAGAGTTGAATTTGGAGATGCGGACGTGATATTTGAGTCCGGAATGATGAAATTAGTAAAAAAAGACTGTAAACACAAAATTTTTCGGGGTTAACTTTTTGGTCAAAAAGTCAACAGTTGACTTTTTTGGAAAAAGTCAAACTTCGAAAATTTAAAAATTATATTGTTGATAAAAATAGTTCCTTTGTTTTGGGATTATTAGTGTTAGTGGAAATTGACATTTATTTCGAGAATAATTGATGTCTAGAGGTTATATTGACCAATTGGGTAATTAACCGGATAAATGAGCAATTAATTGCTATTGATTCACATGATTATAATTATTTGTTCACATGTATGTACTATTGATTCACATTCTTGTTACTATTAGGGGAGTTGGTGCAAGATTGATAATACTCGCATGACTAAGTTAAAAATAGAGGTATAGATGGAGGTACTATACTGTAATTCGTATTTTCACATGTCTAGAACTATTGATTCACATGATTTACTATTAATTCACATGTTTTACTATTATAGGAGGTGGTGCAAGTTTGATAATACTTGCAGGACTAAATTAAAAATAAAGAAAAAGATGAAGGTATTATACTATAATTTTCCGAGCCCCAAAATGTGCAAATATCGAAACTATATGTTTCTATAAATAGAAGCTCATTTCTTCATTATTCTTCACCAATTCACTCAAGCTATAGAGCAATTATTATAGAGAGAAAGAAGAAGAAAAGTATGCTACCTCTCTACTCTAGTATCTAGTTTCTTTCTAAGGTAAGGGGTATTATTTCTTTCGTATTCATGAAGAGAGCTATTGTTATTCCATCCCTTATTATTCTGTTGAAATAACCTGTATACGTGGACTACCGTATACATGGTGAAATTCTTTTGTTATTCCATTCTTTATTATTCTATTGGAATATACTGTTTGTGCGTTCTGCATGACACAGTTCCATTATTTATTATTACATTGGAATAACTTTTATGCGTGTGGTCTATCGCATGCCTGGTGAATTCTTTTGTTATTCCATTCTTTATTATACTCAGTTGGTTAAAGTTTTGGCTTTTATACTCCATGAAATTAGTGGAATATCCTTGATATTTACGCTTAATCCAGTGTCTTTTCATGGAAATATTCTTCTTAGTATTTTTGAATTTTACTCTACAAAGAAGTATCATGTTGACAATTTGGACATTATTGATTTATGTATAAATAGATAATAAATCTTTTCTTGAACTTGTTTTATTGAATTCATATATCATTGTCACCATTCTCATGTTTATATTCTGTTGAAAGTCATTTGTGGCCTATAGTGCATAGATGGACTTGGTATGATTATGACCAGGGATCATTCGGTATAATCATGACTGTAATGTTACAAATGATGTGGTAAAAGTCCTCATTGGCCCGTAGTGCATTGATGGACAGTTGTTGACATGATCATGACCATTAATGAATATACAAATATCCTTGGCCCGTAGTTCATGGATAATTTGTGGTAGTGATACTAAAGAATATCCTTGGCCGTAGTGCAGGGGTGATTCGATGATGTGGATTATATATTAAGCTGAGTCTCAGCTATAATAGTGATGAAAAACCTTTTAAATCATAGAAGATAGTAGATTTTATTCTCTACTTGACTCTTCTAATGGATTTCTTGTTCCGCTGCAGTTAAACTTGATAATTGTTATATTGTATCAGTTTAACACTGTTGTAGGCTAACGATAATTTATTCTGCAGTATCTTAGTCATAATATTTCTTACTGGGCTAGTTGAGCTCACCCTTTTGCTTTCATTATTCTCTTCAGGAAATGAGAACATAGCCGGGACTAGTCGGGGAACGGAGTGACTGTCCAGATGATAGCATTAGTAGTCCTCACTATTCTGTTAAATAGTGTGACAATAAATGTAACGAGGACTCCATTGAGTGTGGATATTGTCTAGATGACAATATTATTATTAAAACTCTTAGATTATGTTTTGTCGTATTTTACACGACTATTGTATAATTAAGTTGTATTTGAATTTTGTACCATGTATTTGACGACTCAAGATGGGTGATGTATACCTATTTTGGGGGCGTCACACAGGATGCTTCTATTCTGTACACTCGGTTACGAAAAATCCTTTACCTTGGACTACTGAACATACTGCTGCAGTAAGAAAGATTAAAAGCGAGGTCAAACAGTTACCTTGTCTATCTCTCCCAAATCCTGAATGGAAGAAGATTGTTCAAACTGATGCTTCTAATACAGGATATGGTGGTATTTTAAAACAATTTAATCTTAACAGTAAAAAAGAAGATGTTATCCGTTTTACCTCAGGAGTTTGGAAAGGACCGTCTTTAAATTACCCCACCATAAAGAAAGAATGTCTTTCAATTGTTAAATGTGTTTTTAAATTTCAGGATGATATTTTAAATCAACACTTTTTAATCAAAGTTGATTGCTCAGCTGCAAAACAGATATTTAAAAAGGATGTTCGAAGTTTAGCATCTAAACAAATATTTGCAACTTGGCAAAGTGCTTTATCAATATTTGACTTTGATATTGAATATATCAAAGGGAAACAGAATTCTTTACCAGATTTTCTAACCAGAGAATATTTTTAAAAATAATTTAAAATGAGAAAAATGACTTTAAAATATTTTTAAGTTATAATTAATGACTTTTAATATTTGGATGATAATTTCATTAATATTTAAATATTAATGATGATGATTTAAAATGATTTTAATTATTTTAAAAATCATTTAAGTAGAATATTGATGATTTAAAATATTTTAAGTTATTAATAATAACATTAATATTTTGACAAGTATGTCATTAATATTTTTATATTATTAAATAGTAATGATGATAATATTATTTGATAATTAAATTATTTAAAAATAATTCCGATGTTTGAAAAATTATTATAAATTATAATAATTGCTTATAAATTATTAAAAGCCTCCGAAAAATATTATTAACGATAATTGACTTATCTAAAATAATATTGAAGTTTAGAAACCGAATTTAATTGACAATAACTGTATTAGTTGTCGGATAGAGTGACCAGAACACCGAGAATAGGCTAAAGTCCAACCAGACTGAACTAATTAGACTTGATAAGTGTTTATATAGGTTATAAACACTGATGTGGCTATGCGGTAATGTGCTTAGGAGAAGTTTGACTGTAGAATACAATGTTATGTGTTATAAATTATTGTGCTAATTGTGAGACTGATATTATTGGTTATAGGTCTTACGAACGCAGATAAGTTTATTGTGTAGCTGTAATCAGCGGAGAAGGCAAGTTTTCTTAACTCAACCATGAGTTAATATTTTTCAATTATTATGGTGGTTAATTATTGTTAATTAGACCACACCCAATAATTTATTGTTGATTATTCACAATTAGTGCATGCTTATTAATTCAAATTAAATATTTCCATACTATTTTAGGGGAAACCTCAACAGCTATAGACCATAGTTCTATTCCCCTGTTACCCTCGCTCGACCCAGCTACATTCTTATTACCTGAAAGGAATTATGAAGCAAAAGGGTGAGCACAACTAGCCCAGTAAATAATATCATGACTAAAGATAATTAAATTATCAATAACATTCGTCAGTAATAAATCAGAGATTTAGAACATATGGTAGATAATTAAACTTTTCAACTATAGTGGCAGCGGAACGAGCAATCCATTAGAAGTTAAAAGTCCACCAATAATGTTTTATCCCTGTAACATCAATCAACAGTTCATGTCCACAGTCATGTGAATAACTCATAATCATAATTGTGATTCTAAATTTCTCTTCGCACCCAGGACGAAGATAATTTTCATCACCTATCTTTACTTAAAACATCAAATATCATGGTTATTCCAAATCTAAGTTCATGTTCATAATCATACTAATAAATTCATCTTTGCACTAAGGGCCAAAGATATTCATTACCAGTTCATCTTTGCACTGGAGGCCAAAGACATGCAACTGTATTTTAGAAGAGTCAAGTAGAGCATGATATCTACTGTCTTCTATGAATTAAAAGTTTATTATTAATATTTTATCGCTGAGACTCAACTCAATAAATAATCCACATCACCGAATTATCCATGCACTACGACCAATAATATTCATTAGTATCACGACCACGAATTATCCATGCACTACAGGCCAAGGATATTCGTGTTTTCACCAATGGTCATGATCACACCAAACAACAATTCATCTTTGCACCCTTGGCTGAAGAAAAAGCATGGTCATGATCATACCAACAACTGTCATTGAGACTCAGCTTAATAATTAGTATCACAACCACGAATTATCTATGCCATACGGGCCAAGGATATTCATGTAATCATCAATGGTCATGATTATACCAAATAATCCTCGGTTATAATTATACCAATAACTGTCCATCAATGCACTACAGGCCACTGAGAACTTTTACCACATCATTTGTAACATTACAGGTCATGATTATACCGAATGATCCCTTGTCATAATCATACCAATCAACAGTCCATCTATGCACGTAAGCCAAAGATGACTTTCATCATAATATAAGCATGAGGATGATGACAATGATATAAGATTTTAATTAAAAGAAAACAAAGGATAAATTTTAAAGACTTTAACAATTTAATTTATCCAGAATTCAATAATATCCAAATTGTCAACATGATACTACTTTGTGGAGTAAAATTCAAGAATAATATTGTATCAAAATATGATTTGGACTAAAAAGAAATTAATTTTCGTCATGAATAGTACTCCAGGTGAATAGTACCCCGTCAATAGTAATTCGAGAATAGTACCCCATGAATAGTAATTTGTGAATAGTACTCATGAATAGTATTTTATGAATAATACTTGTGAATAGTACCCGTGAATAATAATTTTGTAAATAGTACCGTATAAATGAATAGTACTCATGGGCAGTACTCCGGCATGAAAAGCTTAAAATTTAACAAGAACGTGCAGAAAATATCCTTGTGAAACGATACTAGATGAAGTGCAAATTTCAAGGATATTCTACTAATTTCACGGAGTATAGAAGCAATACTTTAACAAAATGAGGGTATAATCAGGAATACGAGGCGAAATAATATTACTCACATACTATAGAGTATGGAAGAAAATATTATTCCTTATGAATACTGAACAAAAATAATATTCCTTACGACTGTTGAACAAAAATAATATTCCAACGAATATGGAATGAAGATAATATTCCTTACGAATATTGAACAAAATAATATTCCTTACGAATATTGAACGAAGATAATATTCTTTACGAATATGAAAAATAATATCACAAGCGAAGATGAAATAAATAATACCCCTTACGACTGTTGAAAAAAATAATATTCGTACGAATATTGAACGAAGATAATATTCATACGAATACGAAAAATAATATCTCTTCAGAATATGAAATAAATAATACCCCTTACGACTATTGAACAAAAATAATATTCCTACGAATATTGAACGAAGATGATATTCCTTACGAATATTGAACGAAAATAATATTCATACGAATACAAAAAATAATTTCTCTTCAGAATATGAAATAAATAATACCCCTTACCTTAGTAGAAGACTGGATACTTCAATAGTGAAGTAGCAGAAAACTCTTCTTCTTTCTCTCTATAGCTTCTCTCTCTATAATTGCTCTTGTAAGTCTTAATGAATTAGTGAGAATGAAAGAAGAATGAGCTTCTATTTATAGGAAAATATAGTTTTGATAATTGCACGTTTTGGGGCTCAAAATATTATAGTATAATACTTTCATCTTTTCCTTTATTTTTAATTTAGTCCTGCAAGTATTATCAAACTTGCACCACCTCCCCTAATAGTACATCATGTGAATAAATAGTACATTCATGTGAATCAATAGTTCTATACATGTAAAAAAATTAGTTACAGTATAGTACCTTCATCTATACCTCCATTTTTAATTTAGTCATGCAAGTATTATCAATCTTTCACCACCTCCCCTAATAGTAAATGCATGTGAATCAATAGTACACACATGTGAACAAATAGTTATAAGCATTTGAATTAATAGCAATTAATTGCTCATTTATTCAATTAATTACTCGATTGGTCAATATAACCTCCAGACATCCATTATTATCGAAATATATGTCATTTTCCACTAACACTAATAATCCCAACACAATAGAAATATCAATTTCATCTTTAATCAACACGAACTTATTCATCATTAATATTATAAATCAAAATATTTAACAACCAGATCATTCCCAGGAAAGAGGGGGCTTTCCGATAAGGATTTCTCCCTAATGGCACGCAATTAGGTGACCAAACCTCTCCTCGACAGAACTTTCTAGACATCGTCAATATTGCAAATAATAATATGAATAACTTTGTCGTCTCAATTATTGATTTAATAATATAAAATATTATGCAGATGATACTGTGACAATAATTGAATCAATAATATGAGAGATATTATGCAGTAATTACAGTAGCAATAATTGAGTATAATTGAGTGACTTCTCACATAAGCATCAATAATCAATACCTTATGCTACTATGCAACCACGCGTATTATTGTACTTTTACTACCGAGTAGTTCAACAGTTTAACGGTAAAACTTTCGCCGTTATTTTTATAAAAAGATATTTTTATCGTTTTCTAACTACGATAATACTTCCGTTGTGGGGTCCACCAATGATTATGTCGTCGTACGAATATTCCCTGTTAAAATGAATATTCCCCAACCAATCGAATATTACCCGACACAACGAATATTTTATATCAACTTGCTTACTTTGCAAAATTTTCACATATCACCCTTAATTTTAACCCTTTCTCAATTTAACCATTTACTAAATAAAATAATAATTATATTAAAATTGAATACTTTCATTTCATAAAATTCAGGATCTCACACCATATGTTTAGCAGGTGGTCTCCTTCCGTGTACCTTTTAGATGGGCTCTTTTGTAATGGATGTTTGATTGAGCACTTTATGTAATAGTACCAGACTGTAATGTCAGTTTTTGTATTGTTTGGCTATGGGCCTGAAATTTTATATAGTCATGACATCATAGGGCCTATCCTATGATGTCTATGCTATATTCTGATTGGGGTTTTCCAATCTTTTGTACATTTCCTTATTTTAATACATTTTAAATTTAGAAAAAAAACAAATGGCCTAAGAGCAGCGCTTGGTGCGCCGATCGGCGAGGAAAGAGTTGATTTGGGTGTTATGTTGTCCAATTTGAGCTAGAATAGGATTGTTAATTGCCTAACTTGCTATGGTTTCCATTAGGACTATAAATACTTGATTATTACTTAGATTGAGGAGGCTAGTTTGAGGACTCCATTAAATCCCTTTTGGGATAGATTTCTGTTAACTTCTTCTTAACTTTCTTCCTTAGATCCCTAGATTAACTAGAACTGAAGATTGAAGCTATTGATCATCACTGGGAAATTAGATTGGAAGCAAGAAAATACATATTTGTTTATCTCAATTCTAAATTCTTTTCTTTTTCTATTTGTATCTTTTAACGCTTAATCAATTGTGGATGATGGATTCTAGTTCAGTTATGAATTAAACTCTGTTTTGAGATTACTATGGATCTTATTGTGTAGTTTACTTTAATATACTTCCTTGTTAGACTATTTAGCTATATTTGGATTGTCTATTGTGATTTTCCCTTAATTGCTTAATTGTCTAGCTAACAATTATTGTGATATCCATATAAACTTGAGAGACAGATTATGGATTTAGATCTGACCATAATAGCATGTATTTATGTGTTCTACATGGCGTTGGAATTCATGATTCGTGCTTAAGATAGAGATATATCGAAGCATTGCATGTAATCTAATAAGAACTTGTATTTAAATCCTTTTTAATTATAATTCACATAGAGATATAGTGGGTTAGTTAATTAGGGTGTTCAAAATGATTCTATCATCTGTGGATTTGATTTGATATGAGTATGGGACATTGAGAGATGGCCATATTTTACTTTCGTGTTCTTGATTTACAATCCAGTACAATTAATTTGGCTTAACAGGAATTGTGTTGATTTAAATAAAGCAATAGGTGAAATTGCAATCTCAAGTCTTCAATATCTTGTTTCATTTTAGGGATAGTTAGTAATTAGTTTAATTAATTATTTCAAATTAAAATAGTAAATCATTTGTTTAAATAAAATTAAATTAATCATAGGTTAGTACTTGGTAATTCTTGTTAAATAATTCTTTGTGAGAACGATACTCTACTTACTATTATATTACTTGTTGATCACGTATAGTTGCGTGTGAGCGTATCTAGAATTTACCCAATAAACAACCAAGGTTTTAGTCCTAGTTCGAAGCGTCTAGCTTTTCTTTCTTCAACATCTACTAGGTGCATTGCAAATTGTGTGATATCATTGAACTTGGCCGCATACTGCGCCACCGTCATCTCCCCTTGTTTTAGTTCTAAACTTCACCTCCATCCTATCCTTCATGCTCTTTGGGAAGTAATTCTCGAAGAAAAAAGTCTTAAATCATTCCCAAGTTATAGTCCCCTTTCCCGCTCTCTATTAATTGGCTTCCCACCAGTAGTTTGCTTCACCCCTCATCATGTACGTAGCGACTACGGTTTTTTGATCATCACTCACACGAGCAATGCGCAAGGCTTTCTCCATCTCTTTGATACACGTTTTTGCCATGATAGGATCGATAGTACTAACAAACTTTGGAGGTCCTACCCTCCTAAAGTCTTTAAAGTTCATAACTGAAACCGCTTGGGGGTTGGGTGGTACTAGTTCGTTGTTTCTTCCCTATATGGACTCTACTAGAAAATATACTAACTGTTGCATAAGGTCTACTTGCTCTATCTCATTATTGACCGATTCTTTTGGTGTTGTTAGTCTACGTCTGGGGGACATTTTCTGCATCACAAAATTTCATTCTTATTATCTAATTATTTGCTTAAGTATTTCTTCAATTTAAAAGGAAAATAAATTTTATGACACATATTCTGAAATAATAGCATTTATATTCATATGCCCAATCATTACATTGATATGATCATTCCTAGCATACTTTTATAAATATCAACATCTATCCCCTAATATCACAAAAGATGGGGAAACACTAACATAATACCCCTCTAACATGAACCTACTTAGGGTTTACATAACTATCCCAAATCTCATACAAAAGATTTGGATTACATAACATACACAACATGTCTATACTACTGGACACCTAACCAACAAACTATCATAACATCTCGCGCTCCACTGCGCTCTTGTACTCAACCTGCGTCATATGAACCATCATTTTGTTGCTCAAAGTGTGACGGGTTTGCCCTTGTTCCAACGAATAATGCTATATACCATCAATCAACCTCTCCATAATTATGTAAAAAGAATAGTTCATTTGGTTCATCTTCCTCCTCTTACACCTTTCTTCATCTTCCAAGTCTCCTGCCCTATTATTAGCTTCTTCCCACATTTCCTCAAAGTGGATTCTCTCCATAACCTCCATCTCTAGCTGTGTACGAAGAACCTCCTTCTTAGCTTTCTTGCTTAGCTCCCTCTACTCGGACTACTCTAGCTTGCCTACCAATTCTACATTCCTAGCTATCAAACAATGAAAAAGGCTTCCCATCTGTATGACTACTTCCTTGAGATATGCAAGTTCTACCTCCATCTCCTGCATCTCTAGTTTCTTCTTATGGTCTTCATCCCTCAGCTTTTGCATCTCGGTTTCTCTCTCCTGAGCTTGAGTCTCTAGTTCCTCAATTCAATATTCAAATTCCAAAATTTGTTTCTCGTATTCCCCCAACATCTGATCCTCGAATGTAGCCTCATCGAAATCTTCCACGAGCTCATCTTCTATGGGATCTTCCTTGGGATCTGACTCTATGAAAAATGGCTCTATCTCCTCCTCCTCATCCTCATCTTCATCATCTATAGGGGCTACGGCCGAGATGGGCTCAACTATTAGAGGTGCCTCATACACTACGTGTATGTCATGTGGCTCCTCCTCTACCACTCTATTGGGTCCTCCCAAGTCGGCCATCCTACAACCACAAACACAAGACAATAAACAACAAACTCAATTAGAATGTCAAAATAAAACATAAGTGCACTGTATGTAATGAAAATATATTTCATAATGCCACTAAATCTCTAGGAAAACTCTATATGAGTTTTATCTCCTTCTATCCTCGAAGTTCATCTAAGTTTATAGTCTAAGGAGTCTCGCTCCTAAGGTTTATAACTTAATTCTTTGATACTAACCTGTGACGCCCCCAAATTTAGACTCTCATATCTCGAATTTGGTACATCACATGCTAACTCTAATAATAAATCAAAATCTCACACAATGAAAAATAGAATAATTTATATTGTCATGACATAAATATTCTCATCCCAAAGTTGATAAGTATGTTTTATACCTACTTATTAGTTACTAACTCACTAGAATTATGCTCAACTTGAGTAGTTTTATTATATTTTATTTGCATTTTATGTTTATTTTGTAGTATATGTAGCTGGAACCCCTTTAGCAACTTAAAGCATGGAATGGCATGGAGTGGCATTGAACTAACAAGGACATGGCAAGGTGGACTTGAGCAAGAGTGAAGAATGTAGTTGGATTTAAGCAGGTGAGGAGGAGAATCAATGATATGGTGAAGTGCATAAGAGAAAAAATGAAGAGCAATCAATTAGAAGAAAAGTAGCAGCAAACATAGCAGACAAAAAGCAGCAGCAGCGCGGCAGCGCTGCCATAGAAGCTATACATGGTGCGCCCGCGCTAAAGGAATATAGAGACAGATTTAAGCAGTCGCGCGGCCGCCCTTCAACGACAAAGGACCATGGCGCGCCCGCGTCCGAAACCCTTTACAGCATCGCGCGACCATGCCAGTCTTATTCAGTTTAAAAATGTTGACTTTTTGTAATTTGAATTTGAGCGTGTTTTGCTCGTCTGAGATGATATGGTTGGTTACCTTGACGTATTTTTGAGTATTCATTACTGTTCTTAGGTTTAGAATACTGGGGATAGGGTTTGAGCACTTGATTACTAAATTTAGCTCTTCCCTTCATCTAGATTACTTAATAAATATAGTTTTCATTTCTGGAGATTATGTGTGGATTGGAAAAAGCCTGGAAACAGACTTCGCAATAGGATTAACAGATTTGACCTCTCAATTCTATTTAATCTCTTGTATACATTGTTCATTTCAATGACTTGCTTCAATCCCATAATGGCTTTTGGTTTAGAAATGAACTAAATTCCATTATGGAATTCTAATGGATTCTAATGTATAGTTTATACATGTATGACTGATTGTCATGTTGCATATTTAATATTGGATTGTCCATTATGGTTGTGCTAAATGTATGAATGTTTGATCACCATTCACACTAATTGCTTGTATGGACTTGGAAAATGAAATAGAAGTATAGATTAGACCATAATGGCTTATGTTCATAAAGCTTATGTGTGTTAGGCTTTGTGATTCGTGAACCGGATAGGCATATACTGTTTCACCATTTGTAGTCATTAAGAGAGTTTGAGCTTAAATCATATTTGCTTTAAATTCACACAGAAATATAGTGAGTTTAGTATTTGTGATGCTTGCATGAATTCTATCAATTGTGGATTTTGTGTAAATTGGGCATAGTTCATTGAAAAATGGCTGTGTTTCACTTATGTGCTCTCGACTAGCTTTTCGTATTTAATAAGTAAACAAAACATGAGGCATACATTTTAGATGAAGCATTAGATGATATTAGAATCCCATATCTTTCCAATTTGATTATCTCCTTTTAATAATATTTATTTATTGTGTTGATAATTAATATAAATATAAATTCATTTATTGATTGATAGTTAGAGCATATAGAAATAGTGATTAAGTTATTGCATGATAATTTAGATTTATCACCTTTCTCTATGGGATCGATACTTTCTTACTCTGTACTACTTGTTGACCCATGTATACTTGCATGAGTTAGAGTCTATTTTGTTAAATCAAAAAGGAGGCAACAAGTTTTTCCTGCCGTTTCCAGGGAAAGGCGTTTATTTTTAATATTGTCGACATCAACTAAAGTTAGATTTGTGTGACTTAGACAAATCTATTCTTATCTTATTTCTATATTATTTTTGTTTGTATTTCAGGTACTTGTATACATTTTATGCACACACGGTAGACAAACTCTGAATTGGTGCCTACAAAGGATAATATCAACAGCAGAGGTTGGAAATTGAGATTACATGGGAATATACAAGTAGATTTTGAAACTTCAACATCCAATATGGCAGCAGAAGAGCAAAGAGAGGAACATCGGGCCTTAAGAGATTACTCAATGCCAGATATAAATGAGTTACAGTCGAGTATAGTGAAGCCATCTATAGCAGCCAATACTTTTTGAGATAAAGCTGGGCACTATTCAAATGGTGCAGAATTCAGTACAATTCGAAGGGCGCTGCTATAGATGATATGAACGAGCACTTATTGAGCTTCATAGAAATTTGTGACACCTTCAAGTACAATGGGGTGTCTGAAGATGCAATCAGGCTCAGACTATTTCCATTTTCTTTACAGGACAAGGCTAGAAGTTGGCTCCACTCTTTGCCATCAAGATCTATTACTACATGGGAGGACTTAACACAAAAGTTCTTAGCCAAATTTTTCCCAATGGCTAAGACAACAAAAATGAGGACAACAATTTCCTAGTTTGAACAATAGCAGGGTGAAAACTGTATGAAGCTTGGGAACGGTATAAAGAGATGCTAAGTAAATGTCCCCATCATGGAATACCAGATTGGATGGTGATAAATTCTTTTTACAATGGATTGGGATGGCAGTTAAGGCCGATTGTAGATGCAGCTGCAGAAGGAGCCTTATGGGCCAAGAGTTATGAAGAGGCTTATAATCTCATAGAGACAATGGCAACAAATGATTTCCAAAATCCTACGGCCAGGATGCCACAGCCCAAAGTTGCAGGATTGGTAGAGGTGGATGCTATCACACAGTTGTCAGCTCAGATGGCATCTATGGCGAAGAAGATTGATTCGTTGGCAGAAAGTAAAGTAAAGATAGTTGCTTTTGTATGTGAGATATGTGTGGGGTCACATTCAACCGATCGATTGTCTTTATCGATTCAGAATCATGCAAAGATGTGAGCAACTATCAAAAAAATCAGAATCAGTTCCAGAATTCCTATAACCCCAATAACTGCAATCATACTAATTTTAGCTGGACAAACAACCAAAATCAACAAAATCAACAGTTTCAACCACAACATCATCCACCACCTGCACCTCAGCAATAGAAGAAGTCAGAAATGGAGGAGATGACGATGAAGTACATGGCGAATACCGAGGTAATGATTAAAAGCCAAGCAGTGGCTATCAAAAATTTGGAGACTCAGATGGGTTAAATGGCTAGTATGCTCAACAACAGACCACAAGGGACCTTGCCAAGTACAACAGAAGCAAATCCAAGAAGGGAGGGTAAAGAAAATTGTCAAGCCATAACTCTCAGATCAGGGAAGAAGATTACAGATTTATAGCATGGCGCGCCCGCGCCACTTTTACAAAGGGAAGACACGAGGCTGCGTGGTGAAGAAAAATTATTTGATGAAAGTTTAGTTCAAGAAGGTTCTGAACAGTGGGAAGTAGGGAAGAGTGAAGGATTTACTGAGAAACCAGTGACCAAACCATCACTTGTTCATCCCCCTGTTCCATATCCACATAGATTACAGAAGCAAAGTGAAGACAAGCAGTTTAGCAAGTTTTTGGAGGTGTTTAAGAAGCTACAAATCAATATACCCTTCGTTGAGGCATTAGAACAGATGCCAAGTTATGCAAAATTCATGAAGGGGATCTTATCAAGGAAGAAAAGACTAGAGGATTTTGAAACATTAGCCTTGATTGAAGAATGTAGTGCAGTGCTTCAACACAAGTTACCTCCTAAGCTAAAGGATCCAGGTAGCTTCATGATACCTTGTTCAATTGGGAATATGTGTTTCAGCAAATGCTTGTGTGATTTAGGGGCGAGCATCAACTTCATGCCTCTATTAGTGTTTAATCAGTTGGGATTATCGGCTCCAAGGATGATAAACATTTCATTACAGCTTGTTGACATGTCCATTACTTATCCACAAGGTATTATGGAAGATGTGTTGGTAAAGGTGGATAAATTCATCTTTCCGGTTGATTTCTTCATATTGGATTATGAAGAAAACAAAAGTATACCTATCATCTTTGGGAGACCATTTCTAGCCACGGGACAAACTTTAATAGATATGCAGAAAGGTGAGTTGACAATGAGGGTTCAGGATCAAGAAGTCAACTTCAACGTATTCAAGGCTATGAAATTCCCTACAGACGAAGAGGAATGTTTTAGGAATTATATGGTGGACAAGATGTTGAATGATGAAGTAGGGCATTTGGTGGAAAATGAACCTTTAAAGAGTGCTATTTTGGGAAATTCTAATATAGAAGATGATGAGATTACTAAGTTGGTTCAAATTCTAACACAGCACCAAACTTTAGAAGATTCAAGACTCCGATCGAGCCACTTAAGATTGCTGGGAAGACATCAGCAAAACTTAAGCCATCTCTTAAGATGCCTCCAGAACTTTAGTTGAAACCTTTTCCAGACCACTTGAGGTATGTATTTTTAAATGATAATTCAAAATTACCTGTTATTATTTCTTTTGCACTAACATCTGTCCAAGAAGAAAAGTTGCTAAGAGTTTTGAGAGAGTTCAAATCGGCGATTGGATGGACCATAGCCGACATCAAAGGGATCAACCCATCATTCTGCATGTATAAGATCCTGCTGGAAGATGATAGTAAACCTTTAGTGGAGCAACAACAGAGATTA
The DNA here is from genome assembly GCA_020205605.1 of Panax ginseng. NCBI lineage: Eukaryota > Viridiplantae > Streptophyta > Magnoliopsida > Apiales > Araliaceae > Panax > Panax ginseng. The sequence goes on from CM035131.1 coordinate 81,761,534, forward strand.
AATCTGATTATGAAGGAAGTGGTCAAAAAGGAAGCTCTGAAGTGGCTTGATGCAGGAATAATATATCTGATCTCAGACAGCTCGTGGGTGAGCTCGGTATAGCGTGTGCCAAAGAAAGGGGGAATGACTGTAGTCTCCAATGAAAATAACGAACTGATTCCAACTAAGACAGTGACGGGGTGGAGAGTCTGCATGGACTACCACAGACTTAATAAAGCTACAAGGAAAGACCATTTCTCATTGCCGTTTATTGATCAGATGTTGGATAGACTAGTAGGTCATGAGTATTATTGCCTTCTGGATGGATACTTAGGCTATAATCAGATTGTGATTGTAGGGATTCGGTACAGAAACGCACAGCGGAATATAAAACTTTATAAAGTAATTTCTGAAACCCAACACAGGATCCATGCGAAACAAATTTAATTCAGTGGTTTAGAATTTATACCGATAATAAAAAAACTCTGAAATTGCTTCAACGTAATCTGAAAGAACTACGCCTCTATGGTATCCACATGAATGCCCGCGAATCGTCGTACGATTCTGTAATAAAAGGAGCTGCGGTACTAGCCACCAAAAGAATGGATTTTCTGTTTTTCTCTAGTCTCTCTCTAAGAGCGGCTAGGGTTTTTGTTTTTGATTAACTTCCCTAAGACGCTGATATATCATATATATAGAAATACATTGGAATTAATCAAAAACCTTAATCTAATTAAAATAAAATCTGAATTTATATATAAATATTATATGTAAGACCCCAACTTTTATGAATAAAGATGAATTTTCTATAATTATCATTTTTGAATATTATGGAATGAATTTGATATAATGTTATAGTTATGGGTAATATTTATAAATTTTACAAAGTACGCAATTTGTTATATAATATTCGATTGGTCGGGGAATACTCGTTTTAACAGGGAATATTCGTACGACGGCACAATCATTGGTGGACCCCACAACAGAATTATTGTCGGATTGAGAAAATGACAAAAATATTTTATGAAAATAACTACGGAAGTTTTATCGTTAATCTGCTGAAACACCCTGTTAAAAAAGTATAGAATACGCGTGGTTGCATAGTAGCACACTATATTGATTATTTATGCTTACGTGAGAAGTCACTCGGTTTTGTTCAATTATTGCTTGATGAATTGTTGCATAGTATCTCACGTTATTTGATTCAATTATTGTCGATATTTTATATATTATTAAATCAATAATTGAGACGACAAAGTTATTTATATTATTATTTGCAATATTAACGATGTCTAGAAGTTCTGTCAAGGAGAGGTTTGGTCACCTAATTGCGCCGCCTAATAGGGAGAAATCCTTATTGAAAGCCCCTCTTTCCTCGGGAACGACCTGGTCGATTAATATTGCGAATTATAATAATAATGATAAATGTTGTTAAAAATATTGAGGAGATTTTTATGAAGTATTTGTTGTATTTATGAACCTCCCATTTTTATCCATTTTTTTTCAAAATAATCGGTAAAAAGTTATTCAGTTTTTTTTATATAATAAATGTGGGGCCCACATGTGGAGCCGAAATATGAATTATGTTGAATTGTTAGAAAGGGGGGAGGGAGTACATTACGTGAATGGAAGGTAAGTTATATATATATACACACATGTTAATATATATATATATATATATATATATATATATATATATATATATATATATATATATAATTGTGTGGGTGGGAGTTTGGTGGAGATACTAAGCAAATTTTGGTGGAAGAATTGTTAAACCTTTGTCAGAAAGGCAAAGGTTATATATATATATATATATATATATATATATATATATATATATATATATATATATATATTATAAAGTTTTTGTTTTTATGAAAAAATAGAATATATTATATTTTATTGAATATTATATTAATATTTTGAAAATTGGACGACTGAGGAAAAATTGTTTCGCCATCCGTGATTCTTCAATTTGTTTCATCCGAAAACCTACTGTTGGTCCGTGATAATTTTTTTTCTAAATAGTATCCTTCCATTCTCCTATAAATAGGATGCTTAGTTAGAATTGAAATCACACCAGAAATTCAGAGAAATTCTCTTCTATAATCTTGAGCATATTTCTTTAGAGTTTTAAGAAGCTTTGAGCGTAGTGCAAGTTTTCTTCAAGAATATCCTCGCCCTACCAGTCAGAATACTCTTCTTTTACGGTAAGGGATATTATTTCTTTTGTATTCATGAAGAGAACTTCTATTATTCCATTCTTATTATTCTGTTGGAATAACCTGTATACGCGGGGTACCCTATACTTGGTAAAATTCTTCTATTATTCCATTCTTTATTAATATGTTAGAATAACCAGTTTATGCGAAGTACCACATACATGGTGAAATTCTTCTGTTATTCCATTCTTTATTATTCTCATTGGAACATCCATGCGTGCGTTTCGCATGACTGAATTTCGTTATTTATTATTATTCGTTGGAACATCCATGCCGGTGCGAATTTACTTTGACACAGTTCTCGTATTTATAATTACATTGGAATATCCTCATCGGTGCGTTTATGCATGACTGGTTCCTTATTTATTATTTCTGTTGGAATAACCTTGTTTGTGCGGTCTATCGCATGCCTGGTGATTTCTTTTGTTATTCCATTCTTTATTATACTCAGTTGGTTAAAGTTTTGACTTTTATACTCCATGAAATTAGTGGAATATCCTTGATATTTGCGCTTCATCCAGTATCTTTTCATGGAAATATTCTTCTGAGCATTCTTGAGTTTTACTCTACAAAGAAGTATCATGTTGACAATTTGGACGTTATTAGTTCCTGTATAAATTAATTCTTGAACTTGTTTTATTGAATTCTTATATCATTGTCATCATCCTCATGTTTATATTATGTTGAAAGTCATGTGTGGCCTGTAGTGTATAGATGGACTTGGTATGATTATGACAAGGGATTAATCGGTATAATAATGACAGTAATGTTACAAATGATGTGGTAAAAGTCCTCACTGGCCCGTAGTGTATTGATGGACAGTTATTGGCATGATCATGACCATTGATGAATACACGAATATCCTTGGCCCGTAGTGCATGGATAATTTATGGTTGTGATACTAATAAATACCCTTGGCCGTAGTGCAGGGATGATGTGGATTATTTATTAAGCTGAGTCCCAGCGATAAAACTGATGAAAAAATTTTTAAATCATAAAAGATAGTAGATTTTATTCTCTACTTGACTCTTTTAATGGATTATTTATTCCGCTGCAGTTAAACTTGATGTTTGTTATATTGTATCGCTTTAACAATTTATTGAAGGCTAACGATAATTTATTCTCGCAATCTAAGTCATAATATTTCTTCTTGGGCTAGTTTAGCTCACCCTTTCTTTCACTGTTCTCTTCAGGAAATGAGAACGTAGCCGGGACTAGTCGGGGACCGGAGTGACAGTCCAGATGATAGTATTAGTAGTCCTCACTATTTTGTTAAATAGTGTGACAATAAATGTAATAAGGACTCCTTTGAGTGTGGATATTGTCTAGATGACAATATTCTTATTAAAACTCTTAATTTATGTTTTGTCGTATTTTACACGACAGCTGTATTATTAAGTTGTATTTGAATTTTGTACCATGTATTTGGCGACTCAGAATAGGTGATGTATACCTATTTTTGGGGCGTCACAGTTGGTATCAGAGCTTAGGGATATGATCCCTGGCTGAGATGTGAGACAAGAACTAGGAGGGGAGAGACGGGGAACTCCTTCGCTAGTATGATCTACCTAAGTTTATTTGGCATTTAATTGGTCGGTCAGAGTATAGGAATAATATATTGCATGTCAATTAACCTTTGTTTTGTGGCAGTATTTAAAAATGGCATCCGAGAATGTTGAGATTAGCAATAGAGAACAGGAGACCGTTGAGTCTCCACAGATCAATAATCAGGACAATGTGCATCAGGAAGGCGATAATCCTCATGCAAACAACAACACTGACCAAATGATGAATGATGGAATGTTAAGAGGCTTTCTGCAATTCATGCAGCATCAGGCAAGAGAGACTAATGTCTAAAATGTAGGTGGAAACACTGGCAACTCTCGGACGGTCATCGCTAAGAAGTTCAAGGAACTGGGACCACCGGAGTTTTTTGGAGAGCCAAAACCACTTAAGGCGGAGACGTGGATAAAGCAGATCAACAAGATATTTGATGTCTTGGGATGCTCTGAGGAGCAAAAAGGTTCCTTTGCCACCTTCATGTTATGCAGCGGGCGATTCTTGGGTGGAAATCAGAAAGCATACTCAACTCCGCCAGACCAAGATGTCTTGGGAGAAGTTCCAAGAATCTGCTCAATGACAAGTACTTTCCCGAAAGTATTCGTCACATGAAAGAGGTAGAGTTCATTAAACTGGAACAAAACAACATGACTGTGTCGTAGTACGAAGCCAAGTTCGCCGAGCTGTCCCGGTTTGCGTTTCATTTGGTTGATAATGAGGAGAGAATGACGCGAATGTTTATAAGAGGTTTAAAACCCGAGATACGTCAATATCTTATCTCTCATAAACTGTGTTTGTATTCAGATGTTGTTAATAGGACTCAGTTATTGGAGCGCGATAAAGAGTCAACCCAATCAAAAGAGAGCAGCCGGCAAAATGATAATACCAGTGATAACAGTTATCAAAGCGGTGACAATAAGCGTGGAGGGAATCAGTATGCCAGAAATGGTAACCACTTCGGTGGTAATCATGGCCAAAGCAATAAGAATGAACATTTCAAGAAGAGGAGATTCAAAAATGATGGAAAGACGTCAGCACCAGCACCCGTTGTTAAGGAAGGAGAATGACCACCTATCATATGCTTCAAATGCGGAGGGGAGGGACACATCAGTCCAACCTGCGCGATGTCATCCAAAGCATGTTATAATTGTGGAAGAGAAGGTCACCTAGCCCAATTTTGTCATTCACCGAAGACAAGTTCAGCTAGGATAGAGGCACCAAAGGATGTCCCAAAAAAAGTTAACGCCAGTAGTGCAAGGGAGAGAGTTTGTCGTGACCTCCGAGAAAGCAAGGAACCCGAACGAGGTCATCACGGGTAAGCTTATCATAAACTCTAGCGAAGTATATACCTTATTTGATACCGGTTCTACCCATTCTTTTATTTCTCCTACTTGCGCCAACGCTTAAATTTGACTCCAGGAGAAATTGGACTTTGACTTATCTCGTTGAAACTCCGCTTGGGAGAAACCTTCATTAAATCCACTTTGCTTATAAGTCTTGTTTGGTTCAAATCCAGACTTCCTCAAATTACCTCATCGATCTTATTTCATTGAAAATATTTGCATTTGACGTAATTCTAGGGATTGATTGGTTAACTACTCATCATGCAAAAATTGATTGTTTTCGTAAGGTTGTTAGCTTTCATATTCCTAACCAGCCTATTATGCGAATTCAAGCAACCAAACCATTAAAATCAATCACTGTCATCTCAATCCATAAAGCTATTCGTTTATTAAAAAATGGATGTCAAGCTTTCTTAGCTCATGTCACGGATCTAAACAAAAATACGTCAGTTTTGAATGATATTTCTATTGTTAATGAGTTTCCTGACGTATTCCCTGAAGAACTTCCTGGCCTACCCCCAGAGCATGAAATTGAATTTTGTATCAACCTTGAACATGGTACAAAACCTATTTTCAAAGCCCCATATCGAATGGCTCTTATTGAACTTCAGGAGATAAAGACTCAACTGCAGGAATTGTTAGACATCAGTTTCATTCGTCCTAGTACGTCTCATTGGGGTGCTCCTGTTCTATTCGTGAAAAAGAAAGACAGGAGTATGCGACTTTGTATTGATTATCGGGAGTTGAATCATGTCACCATCAAAAATAGGTACCCATTGCCACGTATTGATGACCTATTTGACCAGTTGCAAGGCACCAAATTCTTTTCAAAGATTGATCTTCATTCCGGATATCACCAATTAAAGATTAGAACCGATGACATTCCAAAGACGGCTTTCAGAACTCGGTACGGGTATTATTAATTCCTCATCATGTCTTTGGGATTGACTAATGCTCCTGCTGCCTTCATGGATATGATGAACCGAGTATTCAAGGAATATTTGGATCACTTTGTGGTCGTCTTTATTGATGACATCCTTATTTATTCCAAAAGTCGTGAAGATCATGAGCAACACTTGAGGCTGATACTTCAAAAGATTCGTGAATATAAACTTTATGCCAAGTTGAAGAAATGTGAGTTTTGGCTTGAGGAAGTAGCATTCCTTGGGCATGTGGTATAAAGTCATGGAATATCTATTAACTCAGCAAAGATTGAAGCTATTCAAAGCTGGGAGCAACCTAAATTAGTAACCAAAGTACGTAGCTTTCTCGGCTTAGCTGGTTATTATCGGAGATTCGTAGAAGGATTTTCTCGAATTGCTACTCCCTTAACTCAGCTGACTCGGAAAGATACGTAATTCTTGCTAGAATGAGGAATGTGAGAAGAGTTTTCAAGAACTCAAGAGAAGACTCATTTCAAAGACTTGCTCGACAATACCTTCCGCTTGGAGGATTTGTCATCTACATTGATGCTTCGTAAAGGGTTAGGATGTGTTCTCATGCAACATGGGAAAGTCATAGCCTATGCCTCTCTTGACAACTCAAAGAATATGAGAGGAATTATCCTACTCATGATCTAGAGTTAGCATTTGTTATCTTCGCACTTAAAATTTGGAGGCATTACTTGTATGGGGAGAAAGTGGAGATCTTTACGGATTATAAAAGCCTCAAATATTTCTTCACTCAAAAGGAACTCAACATGCGATGAAATGACGTTGGCTTGAACTGTTGAAAGATTATGATCATACCATCTAATACCATCTTGGAAAAGCAAATGTGGTAGCTGACGCATTGAGTAGAAAATCATATGCGGGTACGAGTGCGATATTGTCAACGCAAAGGCCTATTTTGTAAGACTTACAAAGGATGAAGATAAAGATTAAGACTCTAGGGACCCACGTGATGATGGCGAATATACGAGTAGAACCGACTTTAATCAATAAAGTTAAAGATGCTCAAGCTACAGACCTGGAGCTGATGCATATGAGGAAGAAAGTACAAGAAGGTGCTATGCCGGAAGCAAGAATCGATGAAGAAGGAATACTTTGAGTCAACTCCAGACTTTATGTTCTTAATGATCCTGAGTTAAAGTATAAAATCATGATGGAGCTGCACAACACACCGTTTGCAATCCATCATGGGAGTACCAAAATGTATCATGATCTTCGACATACATTTTGGTGGAGCAATATAAAGAGAGAGATAGCGCTGTTTATCTCAAGGTGTTTAACTCGTCAATGAGTCAAGGCAGAGCATCAAGTACCAAAAGGTCCATTGCAACCACTTAAAATTCTAGAATGGAAGTGGGAGCACATTACCATGGATTTTTTTATTGGTCTTCCCAAGGTTTCTCAAGGTATAGATTCAATTTGGGTCATTGTTGATAGATTGACCGAGTCTGCTCATTTCTTGCCAATAAGAGAAACTTATACACTTGAACGTCTTGCTCGTATGTACATAAATGAGATTGTAAGACTGTATGGTATGCCAGTATCCATAGTTTCTGATCGAGACCCAAGATTCACTTCATGATTTTGGGTTAGTTTACAAAAAGTTATGGACACGGATTTACGATTTAGTTCGACATATCATCCTCAGACGGACGAATAATCAGAGATGACTATTCAAACTCTTGAAGATTTATTAAGACTCTGTGTCCTTGACTTCAAGGGAAGTTGGGACAAGTTCTTACCATTGGTGGAGTTTTCTTACAACAACAGTTATCAAATAAGTATTGGCATGGCTCCATTCGAGGCGTTGTATGGAAGAAAGTGTCATTCTCCGGTATGCTGGGATGAGGTGGGTGAAGCAACGTTGTTGGGGCTAAAGTTGGTACGCATGACTATGGAAACGATTCAAACGATCCGACAACGTATAAACACCTCATAAGACCGACAAAAGAGTTATGCTGATCTTCATCGAAAGAACGTGGAATTCGATATTGGACATCATGTGTTGTTACGTGTTACTCCATGGAAAGGAGTTACGAGATTTGGAAAGAGAGGAAAGCTCAATCCTCGATTCATTGGCCCATTTTTAATCCTCGATCGAGTAGGGACTATAGCCTATAGACTTGCTTTACCGCTAAGTATGTCTCGTGTTCATAACGTTTTTCATATATCCATGTTACGTAAATATGTGAAAGACCGGAACCACATTATTGAGTTAGAACCAGACGAAATAGCGGAAGATTTAACGTATGAAGAGGTTCTTGTTCAAATCTTGGATAAGAAGGAACATATTCTACGCTCCAAGGTTATACCTCAAGTCAAAGTTTTATGGAGGAACCACGATGTTGTGGAAATGACCTGGGAGTTAGAATCTGAAATTAAATCAAGGTATCCTTACCTCTTCGACATACCAGGTACGTACCCTAATTTCGAGGGCAAAATTTCATAAGAAGGGGAGATTGTAAGACCCCAACTTTTATGAATAAAGATAAATTTTCTATAATTATCATTTTTGAATATTATGGAATGAATTTGATATAATGTTATAGTTGTGGGTAATATTTATAATTTTTGCAAAGTATGCAAGTTGTTATATAATATTCAATTTGTCGGGGAATATTCATTTTAACAGGGAATATTCGTACGACGGCACAATCATTGGTGGACCCCACAACAGAATTATTGTCAGATTGAGAAAACGATAAAAATATTTTATGAAAATAACGGCGAAAGTTTTATCGTTAACTGTTGAAACATCCGGTGTTAAAAGTATATGAATACGAGTGGTTGCATAGTCACGGTATTGATTATTGATTCTTATGTGAGAAGTCACTCAATTTTGTTCAATTATTTCTTCAGTAATTGTTGCATAGTATCTCACGTTATTTGATTCAATTATTGTCGATATTTTATATATTATTAAATCAATAATTGAGACGACAAAGTTATTCATATTATTATTTGCAATATTAACGATGTCTAGAAGTTCTGTCAAGGAGAGGTTTGGTCACCTAATTGCGCGCCAATAGGGAGAAATCATTATTGGAAAGCCCCCTCTTTCCTGGGAATGACCTGGTCGATTAATATTGCGAATTATAATAACGATGATAAATGTTGTTAAAAATATTGAGGAGATTTTTATGAAGTATTTGTTGAATTTATGGACCTCCCATTTATCCATTGTTTTCAAAATAATCGGTAAAAAGTTATTCAGTTTTTTTATATAATAAAGGTGGGGCCCACATGTGGGGTCCACATGTGGGGCCGAAATATGAATTATGTTGAATTGTCAGAAAGGGGGGAGGGAGTACATTACGTGAATGGAAGGTAAGTTATATATATATATATATATATATATATTATATGTTGGGTGGATAGTTATATATATATATATCATATGATTAATTTTGTGGGTGGGAGTTTGGTGGAGATATTAAGCAAATTTTGGTGGAAGAATTGTTAAGCCTTTGTCGTAAGGCAAAGGTTATATATATATATATTATAAGTTTTGTTTTTTATGAAAAAATAGAATATATTATATTTTATTGAATATTATATTAATATTTTGAAAATTGGACGACTGAGGAAAAATTGTTTCGCCATACGTGATTCTTTAATTTGTTTCATCCAAAAACCTACTGTTAGTCTGTGATAATTTTTTTTTCTAAATAGTATCCTTCCATTCTCTTATAAATAGGATGCTTAGTTAGAATTGAAATCACACCAGAAATTCAGAGAAATTCTCTTCTATAATCTTGAGCATATTTCTTTAGAGTTTTAAGAAGCTTTGAGCGTAGTACAAGTTTTCTTCATGAATATCCTCGCCTCTACCAAATGTAATACTCTTCTTTTTACTAAGGGGGTATTATTTCTTTTGTATTCATGAAGAGATCTTCTGTTATTCCATTCTTATTATTCTGTTGGAATAACCTGTATACGTGGGCTACCCTATACTTGGTGAAATTCTTCTATTATTCCATTCTTTATTACTATGTTGGAATAACCTATTTATGCGAAGTACCGCATACATGGTGAAATTCTTCTGTTATTTCATTCTTTATTATTCTGTTGGAACATCCTGTCTGTGCGTTTATGCATGACCTAGTTCCATTATTTATTATTCTATTGGAATATCCTGTCGGTGCGAATTTCGCCTGAACTTGTTCTGTTATTTATTATTCTGTTGGAATATCCTCGTCTGCGGCGCTTTCGCATTTACGCACCGGTTCCGTTATTTATTATTCTCATTGGAATAACTCATGCATGCGGCTCTATCGTATGCCTCGATGATTTCTTTTGTTATTCCATTCTTTATTATACTTAGTTGGTTAAAGTTTTGACTTCTATAGTCCATGAAATTAGTGGAATATCCTTGATATTTGCGCTTCATCCAGTATCTTTTCATGGAAATATTCTTCTGAGCATTCTTGAGTTTTACTCTACAAAGAAGTATCATGTTGACAATTTGGACGTTATTAGTTCTTGTATAAATTAATTCTTGAACTTGTTTTATTGAATTCTTATATCATTGTCATCATCCTCATGTTTATATTATGTTGAAAGTCATGTGTGGCCTGTAGTGCATAGATGGACTTGGTATGATTATGACCAGGGATTAATTCGTATAATAATGACCGTAATGTTACAAATGATGTGGTAAAAGTCCTCATTGGCCTGTAGTGCATTGATGGACAGTTGTTGGCATGATCATGACCATTGATGAATACACGAATATCCTTGGCCTGTAGTGCATGGATTACTTGTGGTTGTGATACTAATAAATACCCTTGGCCGTAGTGCAGGGATGATGTGGATTATTTATTAAGCTGAGTCCCAGTGATAAAAGTGATGAAAAACCTTCTTAAATAATAAAGGATAGTAGATTTTATTCTCTACTTGACTCTTTTAATGGATTGCTTATTCCGCTGCAGTTAAACTTGATGTTTGTTATATTGTATCAGTTTAACACTGTTGAAGGCTAACGATAATTTATTCTGCATTATCTTAGTCATAATATTTCTTACTGGGCTAGTTTAGCTCACCCTTTCTTTCACTGTTCTATTCAGGAAATGAGAACATAGCCGAGACTAGTCGGAGAACGGAGTAACGGTCCAGATGATAGTATTAGTAGTCCTCACTATTTTGTTAAATAGTGTGACAATAAATGTAATGAGGACTCTTTTGAGTGTGGATATTGTCTAGATGACAATATTCTTATTAAAACTCTTAGTTTATGTTTTTGTCGTATTTTACACGACAGCTATATTATTAAGTTGTATTTGAATTTTGTACCATGTATTTGGCGACTCAGAATAGGTGATGTATACCTATTTTGGGGGCGTCACATTATATTTTAATTAAGTCTTACTTAATTAATATATATACATATACAAATCATCCTTTTAATTTAAATTCGTGATTTAAATACTATCAATCATATTGATATATTTAGATCCTTACAATTTAAATTAACTCCCTTTTAATAACGTTCTATGTGTGTGACCCTATATGTTATTATTATGTTGGAAATAATTTTAAAATCATATTATAAAATTATAAACAGCGAGCGGCATCAAGTAATGCATCACTGCTACCTAAGTAATAATAAGATCGATGATTCGATGCAACCTTTTCGTGACCAATGTTTCAATGTAATTTAATCCTTTTAACCTTAATATCCTAGATTAAACTCGAGTCATGGAATGTGTCATAGTCTTCATAATTTAATCTGAGTTTTCTTGATCAATGAGTAGACTATATGAAACAAATCACTATTTGAGCATGGCCATGCATTTCATAGTCCTACTCAATCAAGAGGCCTATAGATATCATCCCTAATATATAGGAGGGTTAAATTCCATCTAGATCACTCATATTCCTCACACGATTCATGGTGTACCCAATAATCACCTTTATAGTCCACGCTATTAAAGGTGACATTTGATGATATCAAAGTACATAAATTCCCGTGTAGTAATATAGTGATTTCAGGTTAGAGGACCATTACATCATTGTCACTATGAGAATTGCTAATGACACTTCGCATAATGCTCCACATAGAATTCTCATGGTGGGTCTGTCCAGTACATCGTTCTCTAACATGTACCTATGCATTGACTTAATATCTCATATATTTATGACCAATGAGATTTGGTCATCAATATCCACATACTAGTCTCAATGCATCATTGTTGTCCCATCAACAATGATACTCGATTAGGGACATTTAAGAACAATGATACTAATTGTAATTATATAATCTCATGTTCAAGTCACATACTTAAAACTATATAATTTGTATCACTATTCTAAGGAATTTTATTATGTTAACAATTATATTACGCAGTAAATAAAACTATAATAAAATCATTTATTTATTCAATCAAATGTAATATTAAACTGCTAAGCAATTATATTAAATAATTGGCCTCTAGGGCACAAACTCTAACAGTGATAGCTCTAAAAGACCAGGAAAAGACAACTTTCACATGTCCATATGAAATATTCACTTTCAGAAGGATGTCTTTCGGGTTGTGGAATTCCCCGGCCACATTTCAGTGGTGTATGATGGCAATTTTTTTAGATATGGTGGAGCACAATGTGGAAGTCTTTATGGATGACTTTTCAGTATTCAGTGATTTATTTGACTCGTGTTTAGAAAATCTAGTTATGGTATTGAGGAGATGTGTTGAAATGAATTTTGTTTTGAATTGGGAAAAGTGCCATTTTATGGTATAAGAGGGTATCATATTGGGACACAAAGTTTCAAAGAAAGGATTAAAGGTGGATCATAGAGGTGCTTCTACAAGAGGTTTATTAAAGACTTCTCCAAGATCACAAAGCCACTTTGTAGTTTATTGGAGAAGGATGCACAGTTCAAGTTCGATAAAGAATGCATGTCTGTATTTTAGCATTTGAAGAGAAAGTTAACTATATCACCAGTGATCACAGCACTAGATTGGATAAGTATAGAAAGTTAACTATAGCACCAGTGGTCACAGTACCGTTTGAATTGATGTGTGATGCAAGTGACTTTGTTGTGGGGGCTGTTTTGGGCCAGCGAAGGGATAAGTTCTTTCATGTGATTTACTATGCGAGCAAGACCCTCACTGATGCTCAGTTGAATTATACCACCACAAAGATGGAACTTTTGGCAGTTGTGTATGCTTTTGACAAGTTTTGTGCGTATTTGAGTGGGACTAGGGTGATAGTGTACAAAGGTCATGCATCAATTCAGTATTTAGTGGCAAAGAAAGATGCAATGCCTCGACTAATCAGGTGGATACTTCTGTTGCAAGAATTTGATTTGGAAATCAAGGACAAGAAAGGGACTGAGAACCAAGTGGCGGACCACTTATCTAGACTGGAAAATTCGGGAAGGGATATAAATGACAAGGTTGTGATTAATGAGTCTTTCCCAAAGGAGTAGTTATTTGTGGTGAAAGGGGAAGTGCCATGGTTCGCAGACTATGCTAACTACTTGGTGAGCAAGATAATCCCTTCAGACTTGTCTGGACATCAAAAGAAGAAGTTCCTACATGTTGTGAAGTGGTTTATATGGGATAAACCATACTTGCTTAAAAAGTGTGCCAATCAGATGATAAGGAGGTGTATTCTATATAGCGAGATAGAGGGTATTTTGCAGGATTGCCACGCGTCATTGTATGGAGGTCATTACGGTGGTGAAAGGACAGCGGCTAGAGTTTTACAAGAAGGATTCTACTGGCCGAAAATTTTTAAAGATGCTTACAGTTTTGTTCAGAAGTGTGATAGATGTCAGAGAGTCAGGACCATATCGAAGAAAAATGAAATGCCTTTGAACACAATCCTCGAGGTAGAAATTTTCGTTGTTTGGGGGATAGACTTCATGGGTCTTTTCATTTCTTCATGTGGGAACCTGTATATCTTATTGGCAGTCGACTATGTTTCTAAGTGGGTGGAAGTGGTAGCTCTTCCAACTAATGATGCCAAGGTAATTCTAAGATTTTTACAAAGGAACGTTTTCAGAAGGTTTGGGACTCGAAGGGCCATTATTAGTGATGAGAGTAGCCATTTCTGTAATCATCAGTTCACAGCTCTGTTGACTAAGTATGGGGTGAGTCATTGTATTGCTATAGCTTACCATCCCAAGACTAATGGTCAAGCAGAGGTGTCGAATCATGAAGTGAATAGAATTCTTGAAAAGATAGTAAATCCCACATGGAAGGATTGGTTGTTAAAGCTAGATGATGTATGGGCCTACAGGACCGCTTATAAGACACCATTGGGAATGTCTCCATTTTAGCTTGTATATGGAAAGGTTTGTCACCTTCTTATGGAGCTCGAACATAAGGCGTATTGGGCAATAAGGAAGTTAAACTTCGACTTGAAGGTTACATGAGAAAAATGTCCACTCTAACTCAATGAGTTGGACTAATTCAGATTGCAAGCCTACGAGAACTCCAAATTATACAAGGAAAAGGTGAAGAGATGGGCATGATTGCAAGATTATGGAAAGAGTAATTGAGCCGGGGCACAAAGTTCTATTGTTTAATTCAAGACTTAAACTATTTCCTGGGAAGCTCAAGTCAAGGTGGCAGGGCCATTTATTGTGAAGATGATTTATCCACATGGGACGGTTGAGATATTTGATAAGTTCCTAGACAAGCCTTTCAAGGTCAATGGACAACGACTTAAGCACTATTATGGTGGTGAGGTTGACAGGCAAAAAGTTACCTCAATTCTTTCTACTACATGATTGAATCAGAGATAGTCAAGCTAACTGACTATAAACTAGCGCTCAATGGGAGGCGCCCCATTATTTCTATCCTTACCTCTTGTTTAATTCTGTTTGAATCATGTCTATTTCTTATTTCATTCTTGATAGCATAGAATTTTTGATATAAGTTTTGTTAGAGTTGATTGTGCATATCATTTTGGTTAGGAGTAGCATATAGAGCATTTTCTTGGATATATTCATTCTTACATGTTATTTAGTACATAATTGGATTTGCAGAATTGGTATATCTTATAAGTGTAAATGTGTTATGTGCAGGTTAAGTGAAGGATGTAATTAGCTACTGATTTCTTACTTCAACTGCAGCTCAGTTTTTGGTTAGGGTATAGGGCGTGGTCACAAGATATGAAATTTGTTCAAATATACGCGACCAATACCATAATTCATTGTACTCGTCTACTCTACAATACCTGCTTCGTGCTCTTTCCACATTAATCTACATCTTGCTACGTAGGCAATTGGCAAGTAGGCCATAGGCGATTCTTGGCCTTCATATATTCATAGGTATAAAAATCACATGCCTACCGAGTTCTACTTCAAATTTTTTTTATGTTTTTAAAACGTGTCCCACTCCAACTCTTATATCAGTTAATTTCTTTTGAACATGGTCTCTCCACGTCTCTCCCTAAAAACCAACGCCTATCTCTTCTCCTCTTCCAAGACGTTTTTTTTCAAAATTCTAACTTCTCACCACTATGCATTCTACGTGTTTAGTTATCCTTCCCACATTCAAATTCTTCTTCTTCTCCTCCATTTAGACACAAAGATAGACTTAGGGTTTGTGAGAGTTGTCAAGTCAGTAAGTTTGGGAGTGGTGGTATTCAGAGAGCATTTTCTCAGTCAAATTCTTCTCTTCAATTAATAGTTTTCTTTATCATCTGCTATGGGGCCAAAGAGAGCACGTTCCCGCGCTCCAGAATCATCTTCCTCCAGCAGCCAAAGTGAGGACATTGGCGACCTCCCAAATGGAATACTACAGGATAGTGGCTAAAACTTTTGTGAGGGAACGAGGTATCAAGCCCGAGAAACAGGATGGCCAGCTTTGGGAAATGATTAGAGAAAGAAGATGGGTTGGAGTGACTGCTACTCCAATGCCTGTACCCATGGGGATTGTTCGGGAGTTTTATGCCAATGCCAAAGAAACCATGAGTGGGCTATCTTTTGTCAGAGGAGTTCAAATGGACTATCGCTCGCAAGCAATTAGAGAAGTTTTCAAGATACTCGATGGACCAACTGGACGTACAAACTGGGTCAAGGCTGCATGGTTTAAGACTGACCTCGACAGTCTTGTTTTGCTGTTATAGGGTTGGTAGCTGGTTTTGGGCTGCTGGGATTTTTGTGGGTCCTCAGGCGAGCTGCTGTGCAGACAGCAACTTTTCTGCTGCTGCTAGAAGCTTCTGTAAAGGACTGTTACAGTTGGGGATTTATGTGGGGATTGTGTTGTATGGTTGGTGCTACACCCTCTACACGAGTTGGTCACTCTGTACCTGCAGCAGTTAGCACTATAGTTTTGCAAACTTCTGATGTGCAACTGTGGTGCCGGGTTTTTCTACTACACATTGCTGCAATTTTCTGCTACACGTTGCTGCTGTTTGGAAACTGTTGAGCTACTAGACTGGTTTTAACTCTGCTAGGTTCATATATTCTCGGTTCCTATATTCTTGTCATTTGACCTATAAAAAATTTGCTCTCTTTGTAAAATGATAGGTTGGTTTCTATAATAGCTTTGTTCGGCGTTGTGCTTGTAATCTTTTATAGTCATGACATCATAGGGTTTGTCCTATGATGTCAATGCAATATTCTGATTAAGTTTTCCATGAGGTTTGTAATTTCACTTTTTTAATACAGTTTAAATTTACCAACAAAAAAATACAAAATTCAATTTCACGCTCTAGGGGTAGGCCAGGAAGTTCTTCGGGGTATACGTCAGGAAATTTATTAATGATAGAAATATCATTCAAAACTGTGACTCTCGTCCAAGACTTGGATAGCACATCACATTGATTCCTATCAACTTGCCACCGTTACTCACAACTTCCCTTACGGAAAGTTTGGCTTCGGTGCATTCCAAGACTTGGAAGTCACAAGCGAAAGGTTTGAGGCTCTTTACTTATTGCTTATTATGAAAGTGATTGACTTTAGTGGTTTGGTTGCTTAAATTCGCATAACAGGTTGGTTAGAAATATGAAAACTAACAACCTTACGAAAATAATCGATTTTAGCATGGTGAGTAGTTAACCAGTCGATTCCAAAAATCATATCAAAGGCACGTTTTTTCAAAGAGATAAGATCGATAGGTAACGTGAGGGTGATGATTTGAATCAAACAAGATTTATAAACAGTGCATGAAATTAAGGTTTCTCCTAACAGAGTTCAACATATAAGTCAAAGTCTAATTTCTCAAGAGTCAAGTTCAAACGTTGAACACAACTAGGTGAAATAAAAGAGTGGGTAGAACCGGTATCGAATAAAGTATAGACTTCGCAAGAGTTTATGATTAACTTACCCGTGATAACTTCGTTCGGGTTCCTAGGCAAATGCTCTCACTTAAACTACTGGCTTTGACTTGTTTGGGACATCCTTTGGTGTCACCATCCCAGTTGGACTTGACTTCACTACACGATAAAATCGAGCTAGGTGACCTTCTCTTCCGCAAATGAAACACGCTTTGGGTTGCTGTGTACAGTTTGGACGGATGTGTCCCTCTTGTCCGCATTTGAAACATACGATCAGTGGTCGTTCTTCTTCCTTTGAAACGGGTGCTAGTGCTGATGCCGACGTCTTTCTGTCATTGTTGAATCTTCTCTTCTTAAAATTGTTCCCAAATAATTTCCTTTACAATGGCTATCGTTGTTCCGATTACCGTTGCCACCAGTACGATTATTATCGTGTTGTTGATCGTTACCTTTTGATTGGGCTGGCTCATTATCATGTTCCAATAATTGGACCCTATTCACAACATCTGTATATAAACAAAGTTTGTGAGAAATGAGGTATTGACGTATTTATGGTTACAAACCTCGCAGAAACATTCACGGCATTCGCTCCTCATTATCAACCAAATGGGATGCAAACTAGGATAACTCCGCAAACTTAGCCTCGTACTACGACACGGTCATATTATTTTGCTCCAGCTTGATGAATTCAACCTCATTCATGTGATGAATACTTTCGAGAAAGTACTTGTCGTTGAACAATTCTTGGAACTTCTCCCAAGACATCTTGAGTGCGTCAGGATGGGTACGTTTTATAGATTCCCACCAGTAATATGCCTCTTCATGCAATATAAATGTGGTGAAGGGAACCTTTTGCTCCTCTAAGCATTCCAAGACATCAAATATCTTAGTGATATGCTTTATCCATGTCTCTGTCTTAAGTGGTTCTGGCTTTCCCAAAAACTCTGGCTATCCCAGCTCTTTGAACTACTTAGCGGTGACTAGCCGTGAGTTGCCAGTGTTTACACCTGTATTTTGAACAGGAGTCTCTCTCGTTTGGTTTTGCATAAATTCTAAAAAGTTCCTAAACATACCATCATTTATCATTTGGTCGGTGTTGTTGTTTACACAAAGATTATTGCCTTCTTGATGCACATTATCTTGGTTATTGATCGTCGGTGACTCAACGGTCTCATGAGCTCCATTTCTTATCTCAACATTTTCAGATGTCATTCTTAAACACTGTCACAAAACAAGCGTTAATTGACATGCCACATATTATCCCTATATTCTAACCGACCAATTAAATAACAAATAAACTTAGGTAGATCATACTAGCGAAGGATTTACCCGTCTCTCCCCTCCTAGTTCTAGTCTCACATCTCTGCTAGGGATCATATCCCTAAGCTTTGATACCAACTGTGACGCCCCCAAAATAGGTATACATCACCCATTCTGAGACGCCAAATACATGGTACATAATACAACTACGAACTTCTTTTATACAATTGTCGTGTAAAATACGACAAAACATAGTTGAGAGTTTTAACACGAATATTGTCTTCTAGACAACATCTACACTCAATGGAGTCCTCATTACAATTATTATCACACTATTTCAAAGAATAGTGAGGACTACTATAGCCACTTATCCTGGACCATCACTCCATTCCCCGACTCGTCCCAACTATATTCTTATTTTCTGAAGAGAACAATGAAAGAAAAGGGTGAGCTCAACTAGCCCAGTAAAAAATATTATGACTAAGATAATGTAGAATAAATTATCTTTAGCCTTCAAAAGTATAACAACTGATAGAATACAATAGACAACAAGTTTTAGATCAACAACTGCAGCAGAATAAGCAATCCATTAGAAGAGTCAAGTAGAGTATGATATCTACTATCTTCTATGATGTAAAAGTTTACCATCAATTTTATCGTTGAGACTCAGCTTAATAAATAATCCACATCACTGAATTATCTATGCACTACGGGCCAAGGATATTCGTGTTTTTACCAATGGTCATGATCATGCCAAACAACAATTCATCTTTGCACCCTTGGCCGAAGAGAACTCATGGTTATGATCATACCAACATCTGTCCATCAATGCACTACGGGCCAATGAGGACTTTTACCACATCATTTGTAACATTACGGCCCATGATTATAACGAATAATCCCTGGTCATAATCATATCAATCAACAGTCCATCTATGCACTACGGCCAAAGATGACTTTCATCACAATATAAGCATGAGGATGATAACAATGAAATAAGAATTCAATTAAATGAAAGCAAGAAATTTTTTTTAAATATCTATAATTTAATTTATCCAAGATTCAATAATATCCACATTGTCAACATGATACTGCTTTGTGGAGTAAAATTCAAGAATAATATTCTATCAAAAATGATTTAGACCGAAAAGAAATCAATTTTTTTTGTCATGAATAGTACTTTGGGTGAATAGTACCCAAGTGAATAGTACCCCATGAATAGTACTTCAGGAATAGTACTTTTTGAATAGTACCCCGTGAATAGTACTTCGTGAATATTATCCCGTAAATAGTACTTTGTGAATAGTACTTTATGAATAGTACTTTGTGAATAGTATCGTATTTATGAATAATATTGTATTTATGAATAGTGCCTATGAATAGTACTCTATGAATAGTACCGTACGAATAAATAGTGCCGTATAAATGAATAGTACCCATGAACAGTACTCAGGCATTAAAAGCTTAAAATTTAACAAGAATGTTCAGAAAATTATCCTTGTGAAATGATACTAGATGAAGCGCAAATTTCAAGGATATTCTACTAATTTCACGGAGTATAGAAGCAATACTTTAACAAAATGAGTGTAGATTTCAGAATCTGAAACGAAATAATATTACTTACATACTACAGAGTATGGAAGAAAATATTATTTCATACGGATATTAAACAAAAATAATATCCCTTACGAATACGAAAGAAATAATACCCCTTACTTTAGTAGAAGGCTGGATACTGCAATAGTGAAGTAGCAGAATACTCTTCTTTGTTCTCTCTATAGCTTCTCTCTCTATAATTGCTCTTGTGAGTCTTAGTGAATTGGTGAGAATGAAAGAAGAATGAGCTTCTATTTATAGGAAAACATAGTACCTTCATCTTGTCCTCTATTTTTAATTTAGTCCTACAAGTATTATCAAACTTGCACCCCCCCTAATAGTGCATGTATGTGAATCAATAGTTCCATTCATGTGAACAAATAGTTATATGCATGTGAACTAATAGCAATTAATTACTCATTTATCCGATTAATTATCCGATTCGTCAATTTAACATCCAGAAATCAATTATTATCGAAATAAATATCGATTTTCACTAACACTAATAATCCCAACACAATGGAAATATTTTTTATCAACAATTTTATCTTTAATCAACACGAACTTATTCATCATTAATATTATAACTCACAATATTTAATAATCAGGTCATTCTCAGGAAAGATGGGGTTTTTCGATAAGGATTTCTCCCTATTAGCGCGCAATTAGGTGACCAAACCCCTTTCCTCGACAGAACTTTCTAGACATCGTCAATAATGCAAATAATAATATGAATAAATTTTTCGTCTCAATTATTGATTTAATAATATAAAATATTATGCAGATGATACTGTGACAATAATTGAATCAATAATATGAGAGATATTATGCAGCAATTACTGTGGCAATAATTGAGTATAATTGAGTGACTTCTCACGTAAGCATCAGTAATCAAATATACTGTAAAATACCGTGTGCTACTATGCAACCACACGTATTATTGTACTTTTATCACTGGGTATTTCAATAGTTTAATGGTAAAACTTTCGCCGCTATTTTTATAAAAAGATATTTTTGTCGTTTTTTCATTCCGACAGTAATTCCATTGTGGGGTCCACCAATGATTGTGCCATCATACGAATATTCCCTGATAAAATGAATATTCCCCGACCAATCGAATATTTTATGAAAACTTACATACTTTGCAAAATTTATAAATATTACCCACAACTATAATATTATATCAAATCCACACCTTAATATTAAAAAAATATTTTGAGAAATTAAATCTTTATTCATAAAATTTGGGGTCTTACAGAAAGAGAAGATGGGAGTTTGAATATATGTATATAGGTTGTATGTATATATATTTTTACCAAGTATAAATATTCCCATCTTTGGTAGAAATCAAAGTTTACTTCAAGGTTTACTTAAACGAGCAAAATAAAAGAAAACAAAAGAGAAAGAAAAGGAAGAGAGTGGTTAGGGGTCTAGAGAGGGAAAAAGAAAGAGAGCTTTGTGTATGAGATCAAATTATATCAACTACTTTGGTAGGAGAAGAAGGTGTGCAAGAAGAACAAGGTATAACCCTTTAAAATAGCTTATTTCATTTAGTTTGTTTAAGTTTTGATGAAATGAAAAGCTTATGTTCTAAACTCAAAGCCTCTTGATTCACATGATATTAAGTGTTTCATGTGTGAATCAAACATTTTTGAGTGTTAGAATATGGATCAAAAGGAGAGGAAAGGAAACTATGTCCTTAAGGGACTAGAAACCCTAATTTTCCTTCACTTTGATCAACTGTTATTTGAGTTCTATAACTCCTTTTTGTGATCCGCCAAAGAGGGGTGCTAGATATGTAAGTTATCTATTAAACCTAAGTGGTAACATTTTAAAAATGTTAATTGTACAAGCCATAGTGGTTGTTCTTGTGAAACTGTCCAAGATGGAAAGAAATAGGAAAAAGTTAAAATAAAGTTTTTGTCCAGTTTCTTGTAGGGACTGTTTTGTCCACTTTTTTTCTTTACAAATTATGGGAAAATTTGGTATGATACTATGATAAGTTATGAAGGTCCTGTGAAAAGATGGATATTTTTGGATGTGTAGAATAAAAGTTATGGATTTTACAAGAAAGTACTATTTCAAAAGTGAACTTGAATAACTCTTTGTGGTTAACTCTAAAAACTATGAAATATTTACAGGAAGTACATGTAAGTGATATGAGCATACCCTGAAAGTTTCAAGGCCATGTACTGTTTTAAAAGTGGACTTGAATTTTTTGGACAAAGTTTTAATTTATGAAAAATGTTGCAGGATCCGTCTGTTTTAGGCTACTTAAAAATAGTAAATGACTTTTAAAAATTTCAGAAAAAATATATGTTCATAAGGGAGTTATAGCAATGATTTAAAATATTATTAAATGATTAATAATATTTAAAATTAAATAAAATATTATTAAATAATTAATAATATTAGTTGAAGATTAAAATATTATTAAATGGTTAATAATATTAGTAAAGGGATAAAATATTATTAAATAATTAATAATATTAGATAATGTTTAAAATATTATTAAATAATTAATAATATTAGCAATGATTTAAAATATTATTAAAAGGTTAATAATATTAGAGGATAATTAAAATATTATTAAGTGATTAATAATATTAGAAAATGATTAAATTATTATTAATTGAGTGATAATACTAAGAAGTTAATAAAATATTATTAAGATTGATAATATTAAATGAGTATTTACGGTAATGTTTATGTAATAATAATATTATCAAAAGATAATATCATTAAGGATTTAATGAAATGTCTAATATTTAATTAAATGTTAGATAACCTAATGTTATGTGTATATGAGTTGATAATTAAAAGATCAATGATAGGTCTTTCGAATGAAGTTTTATTAAATTGTTTAGCAGTAGACTACAGACGAGGCAAGTTCCCTAACTCAACTTGAGTTATTATTTTCCAAAGTATGTTAGTGAATAATTATTGATGATTATTCTCATCCTTAATAATTATTGTTAATCGCACTATGTGTAATTGAATTCTTGTTCTATTATTATTTAACTGTGAATCTATTTAAAGTTCTTTCATTCATGAACTATTTGTGAGATAGATCTTTGTTGGTTGTATCAGGTAGATCAAGTATGATTAAATTTAATTGAATTAAATACGTTTTAAAAGTTATTCCTAACCAATTGATTTGGTAAGGACTCTAGACTGAGAAAAAGAATAATTTTGCTAAAGCATTATATTAGAAAACAATTGTTTCTCGACTATTGAGTGTTTATGCATAATTCACTGGGTATAAGAGGCTGATCCCCTCAATTACCAAAACTTACTAAAAAGACCAGTTTAAATACTGTCAACCTTAGTATATGCTCATAGTCATTCTAGACCACTCAGTATTTAATATTCAATTATTCGAATATCCAATTATTGATTATTAATTCTTGTTCTTTCATATTTGAATTATGTTGTTGAACATTAAAAGAAATTTATTTCTAATCATGATATATCTCCCTTGTTTATAAACTTGCTAAGCAAATTAGTTGCTTACTCTTGCTATATCATGACATTTATTTCAGCTAAGTTAGAGACGTCCAAGAAGGACAAGGGCAAGGAAAAGGTCCAAGAATAATCTAATGAGAATGTTTATTTATTATATAACTTGATGTAATTATCTATGTAAACCTTTTGTAATATTAAAGGTATGTCTAAATTAAGGTTAATTCGATATGGGAAATTATGTGTAAGACTTTATTTTAATGAACAATGTATGTTTATTATTCTGTAATAGTTTACAGAATTTTATGATGATGATGGATCGTGAGCACCAAATCTGTTGTTAGAGAACCCAGATTTGGGGGCATCACAGGTTGATATCAAAGATGTAGGTTATAAACATTAAGAACGTGAAACCTAGGTTATAACCATAGAAGAAAACTCGTATAAAATATGTTAAGGGATGGATTGTGGAAATTCATCGAGTATGAGTGGTATATAATAAAATATCATTTTATTTCATCAATGAATATATTTTATTGTGATACTGGTGTTATTGTTGTTTTGGTATTATAGGATGTTCGAAGAGAGACATGATCTCCATACAGTGGAGCAGGAGCAGGTGGTCCTTGTTCAGGAGCCTATAAAGGTTGAGGATACTACGGAGGATATCTTGATAGGGGATTTAATGGAAAAAAACACGACTTTAGAGGAAAGGGTGGCACAATTAATTAGAGATGGAGAACCATATTATTTAGTTTACGGAGTAGCAATACCTAGATGTAGCTTACTAGGCTCAGATAGAACGAGCAAAGATGAAAGCAAGATTAGAACATGAAGATAATAAGTTTGGAGTGTTGAGTATTGAGCATTAGGCGATGCATCTAAAGTTTGACTTTAAGATCGCTGTCAAGATTTGAGTTGAGGATGCCTGGGTTCGAGCAGTGAGGAGGGTGGATCAGTTAGAGGTTGAGGTGAAGGCCAGACGGGTCAGGATAGAGACTTTAGGATGGGCTCTAGATGCAGCATATGCGAGTCCCCGAGAAGGAGAGAGGAGATTGCATTTCGAGATTGGTGAGGCGAGCCACTCCGTTCGACGTCGAGTGGATGGAGTTGCACCTCAGGAGCATGTTTAGACCAATGAGGCTCAATCCGGCAGTCAGTGATGGATAGTTGGTTGTTATATAGATAGATGCATTAGTACCCCTTTTGTTTATTAAGGTGATATGTTGATGTAAACCTTAGAAGGTGTGAGGTAGTATGTAAATAAGATGTATCCCCATTTTATGTGTGTAGGGGAATATATCTTTTGGTAGATCCCATCTTTTGATATTTAAATGGGATAGTTAGCATTTATAGTAGTATGCTAAGCAAGTAAGTGTATGACTCTAAAATTTGGTATATGAATATAAATGCAGTATTATAGTTACATGATTTGATTATGCACATAAGATTGAGAATTAAGATAATAAGTTGTCTATCTGAGAATTCATTAATTTAGTAAACTGAATTTAAGATTGCGTGATTGATTAAGTTTAAAGTAGGTGTTACATTCTAAACACTAATAAGATAGGATATAAAATGAAACTCAAAGTAATGATTTAAGGTGTTGTTTAACTAGATAATGCCTCCAAGACGTCAAAATCGTAACCAGAGGGAGGAAAGATCCATAAATAATGAAGGAGATTAAGTAGATCCAATGCAGAACTTTGTAGATATGTTAGCTCAAGCTATGCAAAATAGAGCATCAGCAGCTAAAAATTGGCTAGATAATAGATTAGCGAATTTCAAAGATTTTAAGGTAGTAGGACTGCAAGAGTTTAGAGGAACCAATGACCCTATTAAAGTTCAAACATGGGTGAAGGAAATAGAGAAGGCTTTATTGATTATAAGAGTAACAGAGGAGCAAAAGACAGCTTTTGATACCTATTTGATGAAAGGTGAGGCTAATTACTGGTGGGAGTCAATCCAAGCTAGAGTCGGAACAACAGTGGTCACCTCGACAAGGTTTAAAGAGTTGTTTTTTGATAATTATTTCTCACCGAGTATGCAAGCCAGAATGGAAATGAAGTTTTTAGAGTTAAAGCAAGAGAATATGACAATTTCAGAATATGCCTCCAAGTTCAATGAGTTAGCCAAATTCGCTCCACATCAAGTGGACATAGAGGCAAGGAAAGCGCGTAGGTTTGAAAATGGTTTGAAACCACAGATATATAGCAAGGTGGCAAGTTTGCAGAGTAATACGTTTTCTATTCTGTTGGAAAAAGTTATCATTGCAGAAGATGGTAGTGAGGCAGTATCCAAGTAAAATCAAGAGAAGAACAAGAAGAAGGTAGAAGGAGGAAATCTGAATACCAGTAGTGGTGGCAACAACAACAAGAATCGTAAGTAGAGTAGCGGTAGCAGTAATTCAAAGAATCAGCAAGTGGGTGTTCAGTAGAAGAAACCAACATGTAATAAATGTCGGAAGAACCATTTGGGAGAATGGATGAAAGAAAAGAATGTATGTTATAACTGTGGTCAAGAAGGACATATTTCTCTAAATTGTCCTAAACCGAGAAAAGGTGGTTGTTTTACTTGTGGAGGAACGAGACTTAGATTCAAAGACTGTCCATTGAAGAATAATTCAGATAGAGGAAGTGGGAACAAGATGTGACGCCCCCAAATCCGGGTTACCTGACCCCCGAGTTTGGTGCTCACAATCCAACATATAAATGACATCTAACTACCCATTTATTTATGAATAGTTATATACATCTCAGTAACTGATATTGTTAATACATAGTCCCAAGTTATCTAACCTTAATATAACAAACATACCCTTTAGATATACAAAAAGGGTTTACAAATACAACATAATAAGTAATGTTCATTATAATTATTCTAGCAAAACACCTTTTCCCTTGTCCTTCTTAGCCCCGTCGGCCACTTCGTTCCTAGCTGAAAATTGATTTCTAAGCAAGGGTGAACAACAAGTTTTCCCTGTAAGTTAAGACATACAATGAATGTATAAGAATCAAGAATAACAGACTATCTATTCGATAGAATGACACCAAAGTTCAGAGAACTTTGATATAGCTGAACAATTCGTTAATTAATAATAAGTCTTTTCGCATCCTATACAAAACCATAATTCGATAATGAATGAGTATACCTCTTTCAAAGTTTCTACGATATTCAATTGAATAACAAGATGGAAATACTTTCCAGAGTTTATGTTGAGTGACCCCGAAGGATCTTAAACTTCTTTTCTCGAGTAACTATCAAAGATTTACTTTGATATACTCAGGTCTATCAGATAACCATAAAAATTAAATCATACCTCCCCAGCAAGTATATAAAGTGATCAGCTTTATTATACCCTATATTATGCATAATACTTAAATGCGCGCAACGGCCGTATATCCGACCAAAAGGTTCCCTTGGTATAAAAGGTTGTTCTTCTCAGTCTTATACACATAATCTGAATCACAACAACGAAATACTATGATTTCAATATCTAATCACTTTCTCGATCTAGTCGAGATAATTGGCATCGACCTATCAATAATAATTGAGTTCTCTTCTCGAATCTATCAAGATTGCTTTCTCGATCTAGCCGAAATAATTGGCATCGACTTGTCAATAATATTTGAGTTCTCTTCTCGAACCTATTAAGTTTGCTTTCTCGATCTAGCCGAAACAATTGGCATCGACTTGTCAATAATAATTGAGTTCTCTTCTCAAACTTATCAAGTTTCAACAAAAGTTCGTCTAGCTAGAACAATTAACTAAGACATATCTCAACACGATTCAACAACAGACAGGAATTATCTATACTATTTACAATCAATAATAGCTTCTACGGATGTGAATATCTAACAAAAGTTATTCTTCAAGTATATTCTTAGAATCACTAATTCAATTTGAATTAATAAACATGCACTAATTGCGAATAATCAACAAAAATTCTCAGACGTGGTCTAATCAACAATAATTAACCACTATAATATTTGAAAAGTATTAACTCAAGGTTGATTTAAGGAAACTTGCCTTATCTGTGACGCCCCCAAAATAGGTCCAATCCATCCAACCTATTCTGAGTCGCCAAATACATGGTACAGAAAATAACTACAACTTTATTACTATAATAACACATATTCTGTGAGTTTTGATACAAATATATACCAACTGTAACTCATGTCCCAACCGTAGAAAGCACCTCACAGTGATACCTTACATAAAGGTACAGTCAATAACTGTTTTAAAAATAAAAATCTTTGGGAAATGCTCAAGGAAACCTTCGTACATAGGAGGCCATGAATCTAAGTTATGATAGATATCATATGTCCAGAGAATTATCCTTGGTTGATCTAATAGACCCCAAAGAAAAACGAGAAGATTACTATCATGTTCCTTCCAATGGTAAGTCTTCTCTTGACATATAACCGCTCTCTCCAATTGTCTGCGATTTAACATTATGTTTCAACCAAACTCCAAGATCATATAGGTAGTGCTCGTAGATATACTCAAAGAAGTGGATGTGCACAACCACGTCTTATGATAACACGAGGTTGTATGTCATTAGACATCTTGTATGATAGTGGCAAAACACCTTCAAAGTTGGGTTCACCTCACCCTATTCGGTTCACCAAAATTAAATATCAAATGACGTATACAATACGACACACTTATCTAAAGTTCTCAATAAAATTATTTTCATACTATTTAGGGAGAATCTCAACAGCTATAGACCACCGTTCTATTCCCCTGTTATCCCCGCTCGACCCAGCTACACTCTTATTACTTGAAAGGAATTATGAAGCAAAAGGGTGAGCACAACTAGCTCAGTAAAGGATATCATGACTAAAGATAATTAAATTATCAATAGCCTTCATCAACAATAAATCACAGATTTAGAACATATGGTAGATGATAAAACTTTTCAGCCATAGTTACAGCGGAACGAGTAATCCATTAGAAGAGTCAAATAGACCATAAAGTCTATTATCTTCTCCATGTTAAAAGTCCACCAACAATGCTTTAATTCTTGTAACATCAATTAACAGTTCCTGTCTATAATCATGTGAATAACTCATAACCATAATTGTGGTTCTAAATTCCTCTTCTCATCTAGGACGAAGATAATTTACATCACCTGTCTTTACCTGAAACATCAAAAATCATGGTTATACCAAATCACAATTCTTGTTCATAATCATACTAATAAATTCATCTTTGCACTACGGGCCAAAGATATTCATCAACAGTTCATCTTTGCACTACATGTCAAGATATCCAGCAATAGGTCATCTTTGCACTACGGGCCAAAGATATTCATCAATAATTCATCTTTGCACTACATGCCAAATATATTCAGCAACAGGTCATCTTTGCACTACGGCCCAAAGATATTCATCAATAATTCATCTTTGCACTACAGGCCAAAGATATTCATATCTCAAAGAAACATACAATCATTTCAGAATTTATATAAACATAATTATAATCATGTTGAATAATTCACCTTTGCACTTAAGCTAAAAATATTCAATTGTAAATTCAATGGTCATGATCATACCAGTCAACAATTCATCTTTGCACTACTGGCCAAAGAGAACCCATAGTCACGATCATACCAATAATCTACCCATCTTTACACTTAAGTCAAAGAGAAATTTTATCACCGAGATTATAAAAATGTTATATATGATAATAAAAATAATATGATCAACAACTGCATTTAATTTCAAAAGTAAGATTCATAAATCAATGATTTCATAACATCTTAATCCAAATGTTGTAAATCACTTAATAATCTCATAATCTAATATTATTAATACTACCACAATATCTTAATCATTTCTTAAACTTATAAATAATTTATTTTAATTGTTTACACTTTACTAATTAATGCATTTAATCATCCTAAAATGCCAAACTCATAAGATTTCATCACCAATAACCAAAACCCTCATCAAAAATCTGCATATACATTATATAGGATTCCCAAGCCATAAAATCCTATTTTCTAATTTTGTTACTTCACATAACATATTTAATTTATTTATTCATAACTAGTCCATTTTCATGAAAAATACCAAATCAGTTCCAAAAATATTTCTTTTCTGGGATTTAGCATAATATAGTCCCATATTGAACATATATTTTTCTCGGAATTTTCAAAATTCATTTACTATTTTCACATGGTCAAAACTGTCGAATATTTAGACATTTATCATAAATTGTACTTTTGTCCAAAAATTCTAAAATTTACAGAATATACTGATGTTATATAGATGTACCCCCAATAAAAATTTCACCAATTTTAGAGTTAACCACAAGGAGTTATAAGGGTTTAATTTTAAAATAGTCTTTTCTCATAAAATTCATAACTCCTAATCTATACATCCAAAAATCGCCATTGTTGGACACAATCAAGGAAACTCATCAAATTATCATTTCAAATTTTTCCAAAACTTTTGAAAGTCCGAAAAAAGTACAAAACTGAAAAACATAATAACCCTTAAAAATCCCTTACAACCCCTTACCTCAAAAGAGCAGTACTTCTGACTGGAATATCGGATATGACGCTGAAGAAAACTTGCACTTATTAGCAACTCTCAAAGTATCAAAATACTCACAAAATACGCTCGATAATATAGAGAGAGAAAAAGAGAAAGCTTATGTTTTTGGTGTGATTTTCAATTCTAACTTAGCCCTCTATTTATAGGAAAATGTTAGCACGCCAAAGCAGACTTGACATATTACCTGATGGCTTTACCTGCTACTATTTCCACCCACCACATTTGAATAAAAATTTCAGCACATTTCTTCACCAACCATAGGTGGGGCCCACGCATTCTAGAATTTTCAACCAAAATGATAAATTTCGAAACTTTAATAATTTCTGAACCAGTCACCTCTTAAAATTCATAACAAATCATACTTTCATTTTTAACGGTTCAAAATTTGTGGACATATACTCAACTTACATATGTATAACATATCCAAAAATCACAACGATCCAACTGATCCGATTAAAATTATAACTCCATGATATATCGCAAGAACAATCGATTTGATTTTTAATACCTTCATTCCGAAAAATAATCGATAAAACACCTCAACATTAATTCCTTCAATTATAACCACATAAAATAAATAAATCCATCATTTGTATCTGCATCAAATAAATATTTCCTTATCACTAATTAATTATTCACAAATAATATTACAGAATCACAATAATGACAACCAGCAGCCTCCTGTGAAGAGGGGCTTTCCAATAAGGATTTCTCCTTCATCAAGCGCACAATTAGGTGACCAAACCTCTCCTTGATGAACTTTCTAGACATTGTCAATAATGCTATCTAATAATATTATTCAAATAATATGAATTATTGATCCGATAATAGAAAATACTTGTGCAGTGATAATTATTGAAACAACAATAATATAAAATATCAACGCAACAATTATTGAATCAATAAAATAAAATATTGAACAAAGAATTACCGTAACAATTATTGAGTAGTGCCTTTTTACGTAAGAATTAATAATTCAAAATATTGCAATGCAATACAATTGTCTTCTTTATGCGCAACCACGCGTATTCATCGTATTTTAACCACCGAATATTCCAACAAAGTTGTTATTCAGTAATAACTACACCTTTATTTATAAAAAACTCAAACTTGTCATTTTCTTGATCATCCGACAGTTATTCTGTTATGGGGCCCACAAATGGCTATGCCGTCGTACAAATATTCCCCGACAACATGAATATTCCACGACCAAATGAATATTCCCCAACAGAATGCGTATTTTATAACCACTTGCGTATTTTGAAAATTTTATATATATCATCCTTAACTTTAACTTTTTTTTTCAATTTAACCATTTACTAAATAATAATTATAAGAAAAATTGAATAATTTATTTCATAAAATTCGGGGTCTTACAATCTCCCCCTCCTTATGAAATTTCGTCCCCGAAATTTACGTACCTGGTATTTCAAAGAGTTGAGAATATCTTGCTTTCTTTTTAGATTCCATCTTCCATGTCCTCATGATTTCTCCATTGCTCATCTCCTGTATTTTAGATATCATTCTAGAATACAGCTTCAAAACAAAGGTTAATTGACATATCTCAATTTGTCAACTTAAGTAAGAATTCAGCTTAGGTGGGACACACACTAGCGAAGGATATTACTCGTCTCTCCCTTCCTAGTTCTAATCCCGAATCTCCGCCAGAGATCATATCCCTAAGCTCTGATACCAAATGTGACGCCCTCAAAATAGGTCTAATCCATCCAACCTATTCTGAGTCGCCAAATACATGGTACAGAAAATGACTACAACTTTATTACTACAACAACACATATGTTGTGAGTTTTTATACAAATATATACCAACTGTGACTCATGTACCAATCGTGGACAACACCTCACAGTGATAACTTACATTAAGGTACAGTCAATAACTGTTTTAAAATTAAAATCTTTGGGAAATGCTCAAGGAAACCTTCGTACATAGGAGGCCATGAATATAAGTTATGATAGATATCATATGTCTAGAGAATTATCCTTGGTTGATCCAATAGACCCCAAAGAGAAATGAGAAGATTACTATCATGTTCCTTCCAATGGTGAGTTTTCTCTTGACATATAACTGTCTCCACCGTCTGCAATTGAGCATTATGTTTCAACCAAACTCCAAGATCATATAGGTAGTGCTCGTAGATATACTCAGCAAGTGGATGTGCACAACCCTGTCTTATGATAACACGAGGTTGTATGTCATTAGACATCTTGTATGATAGTGGCAAAACACTCTTCCAAAGTTGGGTTCACCTCACCCTATTCGGTTCACCAAAATTAAATATCAAATGACGTATACAATACGACACACTTATCTAAAGTTCTCAATAAAATTATTTTCATACTATTTAGGGAGAATCTCAACAGATATAGACCAGACCACCGCTTTTATTCCTCATTTATCCCCTTCGACCCAAATTACACTCTTATTACTTGAAAGGAATTATGAAGCAAAAGGGTGAGCACAACTAGCTCAGTAAAGGATATCATGACTAAAGATAATTAAATTATCAATAGCCTTCATCAACAATAAATCAGAGATTTAGAACATATGGTAGATGATAAAACTTTTCAGCCATAGTTACAGCGGAACGAGCAATCCATTAGAAGAGTCAAATAGACCATAAAGTCTATTATCTTCTCTATGTTAAAAGTCCACCAACAATGCTTTAATTCTTGTAACATCAATTAACAGTTCCTGTCCACAATCATGTGAATAACTCATAACCATAATTGTGGTTCTAAATTCCTCTTCTCATCTAGGACGAAGATAATTTACATCACCTGTCTTTACCTGAAACATCAAAAATCATGGTTATACCAAATCACAATTCATGTTCATAATCATACTAATAAATTCATCTTTGCACTACGGGCCAAAGATATTCATCAACAGTTCATCTTTGCACTACATGTCAAGATATCCAGCAACAGGTCATCTTTGCACTACGGGCCAAAGATATTCATCAATAATTCATCTTTGCACTACATGCCAAAGATATTCAGCAACAGGTCATCTTTGCACTACGGGCCAAAGATATTCATCAATAATTCATCTTTGCACTACAGGCCAAAGATATTCATATCTCAAAGAAACATACAATCATTTCAAAATTTATATAAACCATAATTATAATCATGTTGATTAATTAACCTTTGCACTTAAGCTAAAAATATTCAATTGTAAATTCAATGGTCATGATCATACCAGTCAACAATTCATCTTTGCAGTACTGGCCAAAGAGAACCGATAGTCACGATCATACCAATAATCTACCCATCTTTACACTTAAGTCAAAGAGAATTTTTATCACCGAGATTATAAAAATGTTATATATGATAATAAAAACAATATGATCAACAACTGCATTTAATTTCAAAAGTAAGTTTCATAAATCAATGATTTCATAACACCTTAATCCAAATGTTATAAATCACTTAATAATCTCCTAATCTAATATTATTAATACTACCACAATATCTTAATCATTTCTTAAACTCATGTGCCTGTCGTGTGATGACAAAACATTTTTAGCATACTCAGTCTTCGTTTGAAAACCACACCAATATAACTTGGTAAACATTGACCATGCTTGATAGAAACATAATATAAGTTTAGCCGAAAGATTTGGATTTGACTTCATCATACAATACTTCATGTGTAAGAATACATGAATTACAAAGCTTGTCCAGATTGAAGTGGAACAAGGGTTATAATACTTGCCTTTAGCGTCTGCTACTGTTTATAACACGTACACTTTAAGTCTTTAAGTCTCTAAAATACATGATCACATAACATATCACATTAGGTCATATATAATCAAGTATGTACACTACTATATCTTACCATTCTTCTTAATCTAATTATGGTTCAGATTTGTTATTACTGATTCCAGCTTTCTGATATAGTTTACATTTTCATTATATTTATGTTTGATTGCTTATCTTTATCCTTTAGGCAACATTATTAAGGTTTAACAATACCTTACAATGCTTCATTAAGTTCTTTAGTTCATTACCAATGAGTTACCATTCATTTCATACTTGTAAACTTTCTTTTCTGTCAAAACCCTAGGGTTTGGTAATCGCAGTCACCACCCTCCTTTCTTTGTCAACATTGACAAGCGGTGGAGTTAGCGATGAGAGCTGCAACCTGCTCGCAACTGCGGTGCCACATTACTCTCTCAACAAGCGCCATGGCAGGACTTTTGCGATAGGTATGTACTCAGATATGAAATTTACAATACCACCAATATACCTTGGGTTGGCGCCGCGGTGCCAACTCTATGCACCAGAAAATTTTTACAGACTTTCAATTTTGCGAACTTCCCGGACTCGTAACTTCTTCGTTATAAGTCCGAATTGGCTCGTTCAAGAGCCTACGGTTCATAAATTATATACTCTACACGTTTATGCAAAATTTTTATCTAATTAACTTTGTTTGCTAAAAATTCACCTATTAGTTCATTTTTAACGAAAACGATAAACGTTCGTGAATGTTCAACGCTCGTTTCTTCGTTCTAAGTTGGAATCCGGTCATTTTTGAGTCCGCAACTTTATAATGCCAAATATGACTTGTCTCCATCGAAAACTAACATTTCCGAGTTCAAACGCAAAATTCAACTCCCATTCCGAGAATTTCACGATTTCGACGATTATCGTCCAACCGTGTGAATTCCGACAACACTTCATTACTTAGGATTTGCTCATCATTCTAAATGAATTCTAAACATCAAATAAACATTTCAAACTACTTATTTCATCAACTTATTTTCAAATTAGGTTTTGACTTATTCTTCATAAGTTCATAACTTAATAACTTATAAACTACAAATTTCCATTCCTTATGACTTATTATAGATTTAAGTCCTTTAATCAACATTCTCCCATCTTATCAACCATACTATCTTCTTTTATGTAAACATACGACAAGTTCATATATGTTCATCATAGTTTCATAACTTATTTAAGTTCAAACTACTTATCTGGCTTAAGTTCATTAATCATTCAGTTCTTAAGTGTTCTTAGCATACAAGTTCATTTCATTACATTTCTCTTATCATCCTACAATGGTAGAGATGGAAGAATATAGGATCATAAGATCATTTACCTTTGATGACTAACTTCTTCTTCTTGGAAATCTAGCAAAGGAAGTTTTGGCTTATAAGTGCTTATTCTCTCTAACATTTAAGTTGTTTAATAAGAGACGTTGTTGGTTGAAAATAACAAGCAACAAATGAAAATCCTAGCCTTCTATTTATAGGAAAGCCAAAGTGAGGGTATTTTAGTCATTAGAATATCCCACCTCCTTACTAACCTACTTACTATTCATCTACTTAACAACCAAGTCAACTTGCTAGCCACACATTTTACTTGGCCACCACATTAACAACTTGGTCATTACATAAAGTTCTTGCCCATCAAGATAACCCATATCAACATTGGATGCTCCATAGATCATGTCTAACTTATTAGATCATAACATTGGGCTTATGTCTAATTAATTTAACTTAACTTTGGGCTTGCATTAATAATTACTTGGGCTTGCACCTTAATTCTCATTGGACTCTACTAATTTGTTAACAATCATACATTTCCCACTTAATTGGCTAAAAGCCTTATTACAAATACTATACCTATCATTCTCGTATTCTTATTCATATATTAATTGTCAATATACGATATCTAATTATTCATACCTATTCGTACAATACTTTGTATTCAATACCTTGTACAATACATACGCATCATACAATCATTACTCTTTCTTCTTAACGCTTAATATTCCTAACGTTCTCAAATTAAGTCCGCATGCGAAATATTACGTTTTCCATACTTAGATTATTATTACATAATCTATCTCACATTAATATTATAACGTTACGTATTTCTCGGAAGTTCAAAAATAATTCCTCAGCGGAAATTGATGAATAGTGTTTTTCAAAAAATTTCTCGAAAAACTTTTATTTTCGTTTTAGAAATTCAAACACTTTAATTCTCCCACGTAGTTAAAATACTACAACTTTCCGATGTTACTAGGTTATAGAACGACATTCATCTTACTAACACATATTAATAATAAATAATATTATTTTATTCATTATTAAAAGTATTTACAAAAGGTTCAATTTTCTGGGGTGTTACATCTAAGAACTCTTAATAGAATTAACAGTATTATACTGCAATCCAATATAAATGTAACGCCCCAGAAAATCAAACCTTTGTAAATACTTTTAATAATGAATAAAATAATATTATTTACTATTATTACATATGGATAAGACGAATGTCATTCTATAAACTAGAAATGTTGGAATATCGTAGTATTTTAACTACGTGAGAGAATTAAAGTGTTTGAATTTCTAAGACGAAAATAAAAGCTTTTCGAGAAATTTTCTGAAAAATACTATTCATCAATTTCTGCTCGGAAATTATTTTTGAACTTCCGAGAAATAAGTAACGTTATAATATGAAGGTGAGATGGATTATGCAATAATAACCTAAGTATGGAAAACGTAATATTTTGCATACAGACTTAATTTGGGAACGTTAGGTTTATTAAGCGTTAAATGAAGAAAGTTGTGATCGTATAATGTGTATTCATTATATGAAGGTTTGAATGTAAGTATAAAACGACATATTGTACTATTATGTATGAAGAATGAGATAACGTATATTACGAATTAATATACGAGCTAGTATATGAGGATTATACATGGGGTATAAATGTTAAGTTGTTAAATCTAAGATAATGGACTTGTAGGATTATTAACCTAATAGTATAAGTCCAATAGAAGTGACAATCAAGCCCAAGTGTTTGATAAGTCTTGAGTCCAAATTATGGAAGTATAAGCCCAATAAGGAATTATCTAGATTAATTAACAAGCCCAATGACTAAGCCATGATCCATGGGGAAAACAAAGTTTGAAATGGGTAGACTTGATGGGCAATCAAATTGTGTGGTGACCAAGTGATATGCTAGACAAGGAATGAATAGTAAGGAGGTGGAGGATTGAGGAGGTGGAATGAGGAGGTGGGATGGTGTTTTGACCATTTTACCCTAGCTTTTTGTTGCCTATAAATAGATAATTCTCACTTCATTTGTTGGTTGTTCAATTTCTCCCAACTCTTCTTAAAGATAAGCAACTTATTTGGTAGAGAGAATAAGCCACTTAAACACTTATAAGCCACTTTAACTTTTGCTAGATTTTCCAAAGTGAATTGAAGTCATAGTCTTCAAGGGTAAGACTCATACTTTTTATCTTTATCTCTTCTATGATTGGATTGATAGAGAAGGGGGGTTGGTTGTTAAGAACATGTTATAAGTTATTAAGGAATAAACTTAAGCCGAATAAGTTGAATAAGCAACTTGAACTCTAATAAGTTGTTGGAATCTTGAAGAACTTGTCATATGTTTGTCATATGATGTTAGTATGTTGATTATAGCATGAAAACGTTGATTAATGGACTTAAGTTCATAGTAAGTCATTAGCATGAGAATTAGTAGTTCATAAGTTAAATAAGTCATTGACTTATGAGAATAAGTTAAAACCTACTTTGACTATAAGTTGGTGTAATAAGTAACTTGTGATGTTCATATGTTGGTTAAAATTCATTTAGAATCATTAAGAATGTAGCTTTGCCGGAATTCACACGATTGGACGATTATCGTCGAATTGGTGAAATTCTCATAATGGTAGTCATATTTTGTGTTTGAAGT
Organism: Panax ginseng; assembly: GCA_020205605.1. Lineage (NCBI taxonomy): Eukaryota > Viridiplantae > Streptophyta > Magnoliopsida > Apiales > Araliaceae > Panax > Panax ginseng. The sequence continues at coordinate 81,799,438 of CM035131.1, forward strand.
CGAAAATGTTGGTTTTCGATGGAGACAAGTCATATTTGGCATTATAGAGTTGCGGACTAAAAAATGACCGAATTCTATCTTAGAACGAAGAAACGAGCGTTGAACGTTCACGGACGTTTATCGTTTTCGTTAAAAATGAACTCATAGGTGAAATTTTAGCAAACGAAGTCAAACAGATAAAATTCTTACATGAACGCATAGAGTATGTAATTTGTGAACCGTAGGCTTTTAAACGAGCCAATTTGGACTTATAACATAGAAGTTATGAGTCCGGAGTTTCAGAAATTTTCAAAAATGCGAATCGTCTGAGAGGCATTGAGTTGGCCATGGCGCCCAACCCAAGGCCATTGAGTGACGCCAAGATCGTGAGAGTCCGAGCCTTGCTCACTGCAAACTCGTGCCGCGGCACGAGATGAAGAATGGTGTGTGGCACCACGGCGCCAGACCTAAGAAATTGCTAGAGAAGAAAGATTTCAAGTACAGAATGAAAGGGAACTTTATTGTATTGAACTAAGGCATAAACATGACATTGTTAGGACATTGTTAGACACTTACGTATGATGATTAAGAGTTAATAATCAAACGAAGATGAACGAAATGTGAATGACGTAATGAAAGCCGAAAACCCATAATAGTATATCTAAGTCAGGATTTACATTGAGATGAAGGGAAAGATATAATAGTATACATACTTGATTATATATGACCTAATGTGGTACGTTATATGATCATGTATTGTAGAAACGCATGCACTTAAAGTGTACGTGTGTTAATCATGAAGACGTAGACGTCAAGGCAAGTATTTTAACCCTTGTTCCAGATTCATCCGTCAAGTTTTGTAATTCATGTATTCTTTCACATGAAGTCTTGAATGATGAAGTCTAAAGCCAACTCTTTCAGCTAGACTTATATTATGATTCTGCCAAGCATGATTTATGTTTACCAAGTTATATTGGTATGGTTTTCAATCGAAGAGCAAGTATGCTAAAATGTTTTTGTCGTTTAACGACAGGCACGTGAGGTTGCCACAACTTAAACGTATACACGTTTAATGAAGATAGTGTTGATCAACATAGAGTACTATGGGCTGATCACATAGAAGTGCTCGTAAGCTATGCCGGACTTACGGACTTAGTGTCGGGTTGTCCTTTTCAAAAGAAATTATGAACTTCTCATAGTTTTCAGCCTTAGTTGATATTCTACTGAATATTGTTGTTGGAAAACGTTTTGAATGAAAAGAACTGCTATTTTGAATTATCGATAGTACTTCATAACTATTGTTCAGTTATTGAAGGTATATGAGTTCTATGTTTCAAGCATGTTATTTATTAGAATTGTAGTACTTGCTGAGCTTGTCATGCTCACTCTTGCTTGAACTATATGAACATAACCAAGATCGAGAAGACCGAAGGCTCAGGCAAGGACAAGGGCAAGGCGAAGACAAACCCTTAGATTGCTTATGTAATAGAATAGTTGAATGTCTGTAATATATTGAATATTATGACAAGAACAAACGAATGGGTTACGAAGAACCTGGAAAATGTAATATTATTTTGGATATATAGAAGTTATATTAGTCCTTTTTAGACTATTCAATTGAATTAATGAATGAATGGTAGTACCGTGTAGCACCATCTGTCGGGTTGGAAGATACCCGGATTTGGGGGCGTCACAGGTTGGTATCAAAGCATTACGTTATAAAACTTAAGGGGGGATTAAAAACCTTAAGTCATAACCTTAAGAGAAGTCAAAGAAGTACAAGAAGAAAATAACCTTATAAAAATGCATTATGATTATGTTATGTGTTTTTATTATTCTACTGATGTATACTAATCAATTTAACTGTTTTGTGTAGATGTCAGGAGTAAACGGAATGTTTGTAGATGGTCAGGCCATTAGTGAAGAATCGGTGACCCAAGTAGAGGTTATACCGAACCCCATAGCGGTAGAGCCTGGAGTTGTGGTTATTGAGTCTGGAGACTCAGATGATGCTGACTACATGTCAGTATTTGACGGGATGATCGAGGAGGAAGTAGAGATAGTGTCCTTTAATCCAGTGGCTATAGCAGCAGAGATAGCTCCTGGGGGGTCGATGATGTCTCTTTTCATATCAGTATTGGATAGAAATATCCATTACTATCAGGAAGTCAAGGAGCTGAAAGCAGAGCTCCAAATGGTTATAGAGGACAAGACTGATGTCGAGTCCATGTGGGAGCAGGAGCATGATGAAAGGATTTTGGCTAAGGATCAAGTCCACGATTTAAAACACAAGGTGTTTGAGCTCAAGGAGGAGCTAAAGACCAAGGTGCAGAAGATAGGGAGGATGTCTTATATCTATAGGAGTTCTCATACAGATTTCCAGCAGCAGGTAGCTGGTTATCCTGTAGAGGTGGGGCAGACATGGCATACTATTAGCCGTGATATCATTTCCAGTCTTGCCAAGGCAGATTTTGAGAATGCCTTGAGGCAGATGTAGACTAATAGTAGTTAGAGTAATATGTAAATATTTTGTAAGTAGTAGTGATGTAAAGCCATTTTTGTATAGTAAAGGGTAGTCTTTTGTAAATCCCAATTTTTGGAAAGCGATAGCGGGAAAGTAATGTAATCGACTTAAGGCCGAGTAGTATAAACCGATGTAGTATTATACTACAAAGAATGAATATAAGTCCTTTTTATGGAAAGAAAAGAGTTATGGATGTTGGAGTTATTGTTAATATTAATGATAACTAATAAAGAAAGGAATAATAACGAAATGTGTTTATTGTATCAGCAAAATACCGCTAAGAAGAGTGAAACATAACCAAGGAATGAATGTGAATCAACCGGAGGGAGGTCCGGTTAACCCGATGCAGGAGTTTGTTAATTTATTAACAGCTGCCTTTAATAGAACAGGGGCTAATATCCCCGTAAATCCAGGAGTAGCACAAGCTACTACCTTTAAGGATTTCAAGAGTGTGGGTCCACCGGAGTTCAAAGGAACTACGGACCCTATTGAAGCCCAAACGCGGGTTAAAGAGATAGAGAAGGCATTTGTAATAGCAAATATCGATGAGGCCCAAAAGGTTGCCTTTGTTACCTATATGATGAAGGGAGAGGCCAACTTTTGGTGGGAAGCCAATCAGGCTAGGGTTGGGATAGCGAATCTAACATGGGATAGGTTCAAGGAGATATTCTTCGAGAACTACTTTCCCACGAGCATGCAGGGGAGGATGGAGATGCGATTTTTGGAGTTAAAACAAGGGGACATGACGGTTCCCCAATACGCCGCCAAGTTTAATGAACTGACAAGGTTCGCTCCATATCAAGTGGATACTGAGGTGAGAAAGGTGCGACGGTTCGAGCAGGGCTTAAAATCGTGGCTTTATAACCGCATATCGGTGTTCCAAAGTACTTCTTTTGGAACTGTTTTAGAAAAGGCGATAATCGTCGAGGGTGGTAGTGAAGCTCTAAGTCAATACCACAAGGACAATAAGAGCAAGGTTAAAGTAGACGAGAGAGTAAAGATTGAGGGAGCCAATGGTAGTGGCGAGGGTCAGAAGAGGAAGGTATTTAGCTCTGGGAATACCGGAGTGAAGCAAGGACACCCGAAGAGAAGAATGGAGGCCTGCAAGATCTGTGGGAAGACTCACTTAGGAGTCTGTCTCAAGGGGAAGGCCATCTGTTACATTTGTGGACAGGAGGGGCACATTGCACCTAGCTGTCTGAGTCCAAAGAAGAACCATGGATGCTTTGTGTGTGGGTCAACTGACCACATGGCAAAGAACTGCCTGAAGAAGAGGACGGACGGGAACCGGGGCACTAATAGCGATAAGTTAGCTATTAGTGGACCAGCACAGCCGGGTAGGCTGATGGGTCGTACCTTTAACATGACAGTCCAAGATGCAGTCGCATCAGAGGACATCGTCGCAGGTATTATTCCGATCAACGATATCAATGCTTACGTGTTGTTTGATTTGGGTGCTACTTGTTCGTTTATAGCGTACGATTTTGCTAGACGATTAGGATACTTCCCGAAAAGTTGCCTATACCTTTAAATATTAAGGTTGCAAACGAAGAGATAATTCATGTCGAAGATATTAATAAGAGTTGTTGTGTAGATATACAGGGTTGTAAATTATCGGTAGATTTGTTACCAATAAAGTTAGGAGAGTTTGACGTAATTCTTGGGATGGATTGGTTAGTAAACCATGGGGCAATTATAGATTGTCAAAAGAAATGTGTGAACATTAAATCGTTAAGACAACCTCAGGTAGTATTTTACGGGAATGGATCGCCGGGACGTTCGTGTTGTCTAACCATGACACAAACTAGGAAATTACTGAGAAAGGGATGCGTAGGTTATCTTTGTCATGTTGTTGATACCCAGAGAGAGGTAGCAACCATGGAACAAATACCTGTAGTGAGAAAATTCGCCGATGTATTTCCTAGTGAATTGTCGGGTCTTCCGTCGGATAGGGAGACAGAGTTTGTGATAGACATTGTGCCAGGAGCGGCACCAGTTTCCAGGGCACCGTATCGTATGGCGCCAGTGGAGATGAAGGAGTTGATGGTGTAGTTGCAAGAACTGTTAGACCGGAAGTACATTCAACCGAGTGTTTTTCCGTAGGGAGCACCGGTACTGTTTGTCAAAAAGAAGGACGGATCGTTAAGACTGTGTATCGACTATCGAGAGTTGAACAAGTTAACGATAAAGAATAAATACCCATTGCCAGGGATCGATGATCTCTTTGATCAGTTGAAAGGGGCTAAGTATTTTTCTAAAATAGATTTAAGAATGGGGTATCATCAGTTGAAGGTTAGGAAGGAGGATGTACCAAAGATAGCATTCAGGACTCATTATGGTCATTACGAGTTTCTGGTTATGTCATTTGGGTTGACAAATACACCAGCTGCATTTATGGATATGATGAACAGAGTGTTCAAACAATATTTGGACAAGTTCCTTGTGGTGTTTATAGATGATATTCTAGTTTATTCTAAGACACCAGAAGATCATGCTGAACACCTTAGATTAGTGTTGGAGACACTTAGGAAGGAGAAGTTGTATGCGAAGTTCACTAAGTGTGAATTTTGGTTAGAGAAGGTATAGTTTTTAGGTCATGTCATTGACTATGAGGGGATTTCAGTCGATCCAGCGAAGGTGGAAGCCGTGATGAATTGGGAACAACCGAAAATGCCAACTGAGGTGCAGAGTTTCCTAGGGTTAGCGGGTTACTATCAAAGATTCATCCAGGATTTTTTGAAGATAGCTACTCCATTGACTAACTTGACGAGGAAGACGGTGAAATACGCTTGGACTGATAAATGTGAGGACAGTTATCAAGAACTGAAGAAGAGGTTGAGTAAAGCGCCTGTTTTGTCACTGCCCGATGACACAGGAAATTTTGTAGTTTATAGCGATGCTTCGTATAAAGGACTTGGTTGTGTGCTCATACAGCATGATAAGGTCATTGCGTATACATCTAGGCAGTTGAAGGATTATGAAAAAGTTTACCCTACTCATGATCTGGAACTGGCCGCAGTAGTTTTTGCTCTAAAGATATGGAGACATTATCTTTATGGAGAAAAATGTGATATATACACGGATCACAAAAGTCTAAAATATATCTTCACACAGAAGGAGTTGAATATGAGGCAGAGGAGATGGCTGGAGTTGATAAAGGATTACGATTGTGAAATCTTGTATCACCCAGGAAAAGCCAATGTAGTTGCCGACGCCTTAAGTAGAAAGGGTCAGAAAAAGTTATCTTTGTTAACGGCTCAAACTGAGTTAATAACAGAGATGGCTAGGATGAAGTTGGAAGTGAAGCTGCCAAGTGAAGCAGGACAAATTATGTTTGTGATGGAGATGCAATTTACCATCGTAGAAAGAGTTAAAGAGGTAAAACTCAAAACTAATGAGTGTGACCGGATGAAGGAGCGGCTGGTCAATGAAAAAGATATTAAGTACAGTCTTTATAATGAGGGATTATTGAGATTTGAAGGAAGAATTTGGGTTATGAATGAGACAAAATTAAAGGAGCATGTATTGCAAGAGGCTCATATTTCGAGGTTTTCGATTCATCCTGGTAGCACTAAGATGTATCAAGATCTTCGACAGAGTTTCTGGTGGCCGAACATGAAGAGGGAAATAGCTGAGTACGTGAGTAGGTGCTTGACTTGTCAGAGAGTTAAGGCCGAACATCAACGACCAAGTGTCTTGCTACAGTCATTAGAAATTCTGGAGTGGAAATGAGAGAATATCACGATGGATTTTGTGGTGGGACTTCCGACTACTCAGAAGGAGTATGATGCGATCTGGGTAATAGTAGACTGATTTACGAAGTCGGCTCACTTTTTACCAATTAGGATTAAGTATAACTTAGATCAGTTAGCTAGACTCTATATTAAGGAAATAATCTCTAGACATGGGGTGCCAGTATCGATTGTGTCAGATCGTGATCCACGATTCACGTTGAACTTTTGGAGAAGTCTACAAGAGCAGTTGGGAACGCAGTTGAATTTGAGTACAACATATCATCCACAAACGGATGGACAGAGCGAGAGGACAATTCAAACATTAGAAGATATGCTAAGATCTTGCGTCATGGATTTCAAGGGTAGTTAGGATGATCATCTACCATTAGTGGAATTTTCTTATAACAATAGTTATCATGCAAGCATAGGGATGTCGCCTTACGAAGCTTTGTATAGGAGGAAATGCAGAACGCCACTGTATTGGGATGAGGTAGGAGGACGCCGAATGTTGGGACCAGAATTGGTGCAACAGACAGCGGATATTGTCAAAAAGATACAAATGCGTCTTCTAGCAGCTCAAGACAGACAAAAGAAATTTACGGATCCGCATAGAGAGAATCAGGAGTTTGAAGTAGGTTCGTATGTATTCCTAAAAGTAGCTCCCTGGAAAGGAAAGATACGTTTTGGGAAGAAGGGAAAGTTAAGTCCAACATTAATAGGACCTTTTGAGGTATTAAAACGAGTAGGTGAGGTAGCTTATATGATAGCCTTACCTCCAGACCTAGAACGAATACATAATGTATTTCACATATCCGTGTTACGTCCTTATAAGCCGGATTATAAGCACGTGATAGAATATGAGCCTATTCATATCGAGAAGGACTTAACGTATGAGGAAACACCGATTCAAATTGTTGATAGAAAAGAACAAGTTCTGCGAAATAAAGTCATACCTTCGGTAAAGGTGATATGGAAGAACCACGATGCAGAAGAAGCAACGTGGGAGTTAGAAGAAATGATGAAAAAGAATTACCTGCATTTATTTGTGTAATTTTTTTTAGCGAGATTCTTGGGACAGAATCCTTATAAGGGGGAGAGAATGTAACGCGCCAGAAAATTGAACCTTTGTAAATACTTTTAATAATGAATAAAATAATATTATTTACTATTATTACGTATGGATAAGACGAATGTCATTGTATAACCTAGAAACGTTGGAGTATCGTAGTATTTTAACTACGTGAGAGAATTAAAGTGTTTAAATTTCTAAGACGAAAATAAAAGCTTTCCGAGAAATTTTTTGAAAAACATTATTCATCAATTTCTACTCAGGAATTATTTTGAACTTCTGAAAAATAAGTAACGTTATAATATGAAGGTGAGATGGATTATGCAATAATAACCTAAGTATGGAAAACGTAATATTTCGCATGCGGACTTAATTTGGGAATGTTAGGTTTATTAAGCGTTAAATGAAGAAAGTTGTGATCGTATAATGTGTATTCATTATATGAAGGTTATGAATGTAAGTATAAAACGACGTATTGTACTATTATGTATGAAGAATGAGATAACGTATATTACGAATTAATATACGAGCTAGTATATGAGGATTATACATGGGGTATAAATGTTAAGTTGTTAAATCTAAGATAATGGACTTGTAGGATTATTAACCTAATAGTATAAGTCCAATAGAAGTGACAATCAAGCCCAAGTGTTTGATAAGTCTTGAGTCCAAATTATGGAAGTATAAGCCCAATAAGGAATTATCTAGATTAATTAGCAAGTCCAATGACTAAGCCATGATCCATGGGGAAAACAAAGTTTGAAATGGGTAGACTTGATGGGCAATCAAATTGTGTGGTGACAAAGTGATATGCTAGACAAGGAATGAATAGTAAGGAGGTGGAGGATTGAGGAGGTGGAATGAGGAGGTGGGATGGTGTTTTGACCATTTTACCCTAGCTTTTTGTTGCCTATAAATAGATAATTCTCACTTCATTTGTTGGTTGTTCAATTTCTCCCAACTCCTCTTAAAGATAAGCAACTTATTTGGTAGAGAGAATAAGCCACTTAAACACTTATAAGCCGCTTTAACTTTTGCTAGATTTTCCAAAGTGAATTGAAGTCATAGTCTTCAAGGGTAAGACTCATACTTTTTATCTTTACCTCTTCTATGATTGGATTGATAGAGAAGTGGGGTTGGTTGTTAAGAACATGTTATAAGTTATTAAGGAATAAACTTAAGCCGAATAAGTTGAATAAGCAACTTGAACTCTAATAAGTTGTTGGAATCTTGAAGAACTTGTCATATGTTTGTCATATGATGTTAGTATGTTGATTATAGCATGAAAACATTGATTAATGGACTTAAGTTCATAGTAAGTCATTAGTATGAGAATTAGTAGTTCATAAGTTAAATAAGTCATTGACTTATGAGAATAAGTTAAAACCTACTTTGACTATAGGTTGGTGTAATAAGTAACTTGTGATGTTCATATGTTGGTTAAAATTCATTTAGAATCATTAAGAATGTAGCTTTTCCGGAATTCACACGATTGGACGATTATCGTCGAATTTGTGAAATTCTCATAATAGTAGTCATATTTTGTGTTTGAAGTCGAAAATGTTGGTTTTCGAGGGAGACAAGTCATATTTGGCATTATAGAGTTGCGGACTAAAATATGACCGAATTCTGACTTAGAATGAAGAAACGAGCGTTAAACGTTCACGGACGTTTATCATTTTCGTTAAAAATGAACTCATAGGTGAAATTTTAGCAAACGAAGTCAAACAGATAAAATTCTTGCATGAACGCATAGAGTATGTAATTTGTGAATCGTAGGCTTTTAAACGAGCCAATTCGGACTTATAACAAAGAAGTTATGAGTCCGGGAGTTTCGTAAAATTTTCAAAAATTGCGAACTGTTTGAGGCATAGAGTTGGCGCCGCGGTGCCAACCCAAGGCCATTGAGTGACGCCGCAGTGCCGAGTCCGAGCCTTTCTCACTGTAAACTCATGCCGCGGCACGAGATGAAGAATGGTGTGTGGCGCCACGGCGCCAGACCTAAGAAATTGCTAGAGAAGAAAGATTTCAAGTACAGAATGAAAGGGAACTTTATAGTATTGAACTAAGGCATAAACATGACATTGTTAGGACATTGTTAGACACTTACGTATGATGATTAAGAGTTAATAATCAAACGAAGATGAACGAAATGTGAATGACGTAATGAAAGCCGAAAACCCATAATAGTATATCTAAGTCAGGATTTACATTGAGATGAAGGGAAAGATATAATAGTATACATACTTGATTATATATGACCTAATGTGGTACATTATATGATCATGTATTATAGAAACGTAGAGACTTAAAGTGTACGTGTGTTAATCAGTAAGCAGACGCTGAAGGCAAGTATTTTAACCCTTGTTCCAGTTCAGTCTGGTCAAGTTTTGTAATTCATGTATTCTTTCACATGAAGTCTTGAATGATGAAGTCTAAAGCCAACTCTTTCAGCTAGACTTATATTATGATTCTGCCAAGCATGATTTATGTTTACCAAGTTATATTGGTATGGTTTTCAATCGAAGAGCAAGTATGCTAAAATGTTTTTGTCGTTTAACGACAGGCACGTGAGGTTGCCACAACTTAAATGTATACACATTTAATGAAGATAGTGTTGATCAACATAGAGTACTATGGGTTGATCACCCAGAAGTGCTCGTAAGCTATGCCGGACTTACGGACTTAGTGTCGTGTTGTCATTTTCAAAAGAAATTATGAACTGCTCATAGTTTTGATCTTTAGTTGATATTCTACTGAATATTGTTGTTGGAAAACATTTTGAATGAAAAGAAGTGCTATTTTGAATTATCGATAGTACTTTGTAACTATTGTTCAGTTATTGAAGGTATATGAGTTCTATGTTTCAAGCATGTTATTTATTAGAATTGTAGTACTTGCTGAGCTAGTCATGCTCACTCTTGCTTGAACCATATGAACACAGCAAAGATCGAGCGGACTGAAGGCTCAGGCAAGGACAAGGGCAAGGCGAAGACGAACCCTTAGATTGCTTATGTAATAGAATAGTTGAATGTTTGTAATATATTGAATATTATGACAAGAACAAACAAATGGGTTACAAAGAACCTGGGAAATGTAATATTATTTTGGATATATAGAAGTTATATTAGTCCTTTTGAGAATATTCAATTGAATGAATGAATGAATGAATGGTAGTACCGTGTAGCACCATCTGTAGGGTTGGAAGATACCCAGATTTGGGGGCATCAAAATAAACGAGTACAACAGGTGATCAGCCTAAAGTACCCTACGTTATGCATAACATTTAATCATACTCATGTGCGCACGTTGGTTCTCCGACAATATAAAATTTCCCCATTTTAAGTGGGTTGTTCATCTCAGTAGATTTACAAGAGTTCGCACCAAGTCAATTGGTTTGGGTAGCTTTCTAACATATGATAATAGTCTAACCGAATCAAAGGTTTAGACAACTTTTATAATGCATTTAAGAGCAATAAGTCCAATGCTCGCAACAATGTCAAGGTATACAAATGATTTCTGAATAGTAATAGATATTCACTCGGTATAAATATGGTTGATATGGCAACAATTCGGATTATACAATATATATACAATGTAAAGAATTTAGAAAAAAAAACTTGCATTCAATATAAGAATCAAATGAAGTTAGAGAACTCGCACAAAATCCAAAGTTGTGTGAGTTAGGAGACTTGCCTTTAGTGTTGATTACCACTTATAGCATAAAATCACCACAGTGAACTATGTTATCCTATTTATGTATGTATATGTATTCATTAGTCATACACCTTGACATACATATCCACATACATTTATCACACATATTTAAACTTAGGTACTCTATACACATTCAAACTCATAGATGTATAATTCAGATTGTTCTTACTTTTGAAAATCTTTAGTACTATATGCTCATCTTTTATTTGTATTCACTAAACCACATAATATTGTCAAAAGATCTCTTTCTACACATGCTTGCCTGTATTAGATTTGGTTGTATAACTTTCTACTTAAAAAAAACCCCTTTTAGTTCATGCTTGTGTAGTTTATAAAATGTCTAACTAGATGTGTGAACATGTCGATTATCTCTAGAGGCATAAAGCATCTTATCATACTTGTTCAAAAGTTCACAATACAAGTCATAGAGTTTTCAACTCAATTGGTTTTCAATTATTAAAATGTCATGACTAACAATCTATACATGCAAAGTACGTTGAGTCCACATTTCATGTGTATTTACAAGACTAACTAAGCTATAAAAATATGCTCACAAGGTTAGATTCAAAAAGGCATAAGGTATTATAAAGGCAAAACTATGTATTTCAGCTCTATACTTGGTAAGTTTTATTTAATACACCATTAAACTTTTAATTTTTTGAATTACCCCATTAAACAAATTAAAAGTTTTTAATTGGATCATTCTGTTAACTGTTCATCAGTTCTATTAATATCAACGTTAGCTTTTTCCTACGTGGCTTTTTGTAAAAAAAAAAGAAAAATGACTCAGATGTGGCGTACCCAACATAGTCAACGGAACTAGTTCCATGAACTCCGGCAAGCCGTTGCCGACATTAAGATCGGATTCTTTAGCGGTGATCACGGCGACGGAGAGGCGTTTGAGATTTTGAGAACGTTAATCAATGGCTATTGGCCCAATTCCTAGCAACAAAATCTAGCGAGCTACCTATTCAACCGATAAAATCACCGGATAATCATTCAAATCAACCTATGAAGGAACTAGATTTTTCAACAAATTAAACACCCCAAACTCAAAAAGGGGAAATCATATCAGACCAAATCAGAACGAATATCATCCATAAACATCCAAACATAACAGAAAAAGATAAGCATCCAAAACCATGATCCATATTAATTAGAAACACACAGATAGAAATCATCTGCGAAAGCTACCGGAAAAGAAAAATCAAAACAAACGAGGATACACCAAATCTTAGAATGGACAAATAGCATTATACAATAAATACTCATGCACCCAGATCCGGACAAACACAAAAAGTCCCATCCAACAGCCGATGCCAAATCCAAGAAAAGATCTGAGATCCATCTTCCAAAAATCATCACCTGCAAATTAAAATCAACGAGATTTAACGGCAATGAGGATTGGGTAATTAACGGTGAGATTTTGAGAACGCCGGCACTGTCGATGGTGGATCTGGAATCAGTGGTGGTACATGAGATTGGGCATTTACTAGGATTAGGGCATTTTTCGGTGGAAGATGCCATTATGTTTCCATTGATTACGTCTGGAATGAGGAAGGTTGAACTGACCCGAAACTGAGCTATTATTCCCATCGCAAGCCCCTAACTTCGTAATCAGGACAGGGATAAAACAGAAGGTGGTAACGATGATGGCGATGAGAATGAGGAGAGAGAAAGGCGACCTTAAGAACATAATCGGAGAACTTTCTTTTCTTGGGGAAAAAGAAAGATCTCACCGTAATTTTGATACGGGATATATGGGGGAAAAAGAAAGAGAAGATGAGTTGTTATGCTGGGTCATTTTTCTTTTTTTTTAAAAAAGCCACGTAGGAAAAAACTAACGTTGATATTAATAGAATTGATGAACATTTAACAGAATGATCCAATTAAAAACTTTTAATTTTTTTAATGGGGTAATTCAAAAAATTAAAAGTTCAATGGTGTATTAAATAAAACCTGCCAAGTATAGTGGTGTAATACATAGTTTTCCCGTTTTATAAACATGGTTTTCGTCTTTTAACTTTTCTTTCAAAATGTTATAAATCAACTCCAAACCTACTAGAACATCTTGCAACATGCATTGATACATGTTTAAGGATTATGTATGCTCTTTAATTTAAGTTAGTTTAAGTCTTCTTGTAGCAACAAGCAAATAAAATTTTAAGTTACTATAGCACACCCCCCCACCAAGGCGGGCATTTATGCTTGAGATCCCCACGGGAACAAGCATAGCTATCTTGTAAAACCTTCCCCCCCATAACTAGGCCTTATATATTGTATGACCCACGTGTCGGTAAGCATAACTCATTGTAGTTAGAACACTAGTATTCCCCTGCTACGAGCTAACATGCCAAACTCCCATCCAACAACAATGTAATGATACATAATTGATATAAACTTACTACTAAATATCCCTAGCATGCTTCTAACAATTCCAAACATACAAACAATCAAATTCATGAATTAATTCAAGATTTATGCCATTTTTCCAAAGTTTACCACATTTAGCAATTCGCTTCACTACGGATTCGTTACTTGACCAAATTACTTCGTTTAACTTTCGTTGATTTCGTATTTAACCATATTAACAATATCTAGCATCAATTGACACATTCTATCATGCTTCATCTATAAACGTTTTAACTTAAAACAAGTATTTTAGTACTTTCTAAGAGCTTTGTAAAACTTGAATTTTAAGAGCATATAGAAGAATATTACCTTTTGTGAAGTTGAATTGCTACTCTAGATCCAATTTACAGATTGTATAAGCTCAACCCAACCACACTGACACACAACTTGAAGTTTAACAGAGAATTCTATCAAAAAGTCTGTGAATGAAAAGGGCTTCATTTATAGGAAAGCTTGTGACCAAATTTGGCTTTACTAAATGAATTAAACCATTGGAATGGAGAAGAAGCTGATGGGTATGAAGGATTTGGTGGAAGAGTACTATGTAGACTACTCCCCTCCTCATGATTTACTAGCTATGTGTTTGGTAATGAGGGACTAGGCCAATAGCCTATTACGTGAAGAAGAAATAGAGAGACACTCAATTTGGGACACTACCAATACTCAACATTTGCAAACCATTACTTAGCATACTTAGGTTTATTTGATAATTTTCCACAAATGTGCATACATATACACCCACTCATACATTATACATAGAATCATATAATCCATTTACATTGTTTTAAACTTAAATAATATTTACATTAGACTTAGGATGAAATTTTAATTGGGTACCAATATTAATTGAATTACAACTCATTATTCCAATCCTGTATCGATATTAAAATAATCATTTAATATCAATTATTTATTAAATCAAATTTATTTTCTCTCATAAGTTTAAAATACGCATTTAATTACTCCCACACATATCATGATGTCACATAAGACTCTTTCACACAACTTAATAAATTAAATAAGTTAAGCTTACTTTTATCATATAGTTTTATATAATAATTATTTACCTTCCAATGTCACACCTTATCTTATATTGAATGAAAAACCTTATTATATATGATTTGTCCTTACATGCTATTGTTCATTATATTGGGAATTAGTCAATCACATTATGTAATTATTTATTCATTAATAGTACTAATTAATTTCATCATTAGTGAAATTAGTACTTTCTCATTTCATCATCTTGCCACACTAGGCATAATTTCACAAGCTTAAACAAAGCTCCTCATCACTTCTACTACATTGCTTAATTATCATATGTTTATTCAATTAAATTAATTACCACAACTCATGACATAACTATATATATTTATATTCAAATAAATATGCAAATAATCTTTATCCTCAATATTATAATTTATTAAAATTTGCGGGTATTACATCCTCCCCCTTATAAGAATTCCATCCTCAGAATTGTATAAGGTTACATAAATAAATGGGGATAATCCCTTCGCATCTTATCTTTTAATTTCCACGTGGCCTCTTCGATGTCGTGGTTTCGCGAAACAACTTTTATAGAAGATATAATTTTATTCCTCAACGTTTGCTCTTTTCTATCTATTATTTGAATAGGAATTTCCTCATACGTTAGATTTTTCTCTACTTGAATAGGCTCGTACAAGATCACGTGTCTATAGTCAGGATTGTATGGATGTAATACTAAAATGTGAAACACGTTGTGAATGTGTTCTAATTCAGGTGGTAATGCAACTTTGTAAGCCACTTCGCCCACTCGTTTCAATATTTTGAATGGCCCTATGAACCTCGGACTCAATTTTCCTTTCTTTTCGAATCTAATCTTTCCCTTCCAGGGAGAGACCTTCAAAAACATAAAACTACCGACTTCAAAGTCTCAGGTCTGACGATGCAAATCGGCATACTTCTTTTTGCTACCAATCCGGCTCTTATCGTTGTTACCACGTCGACCTTTTGTTGAACTAATTCTGGTCCCAAAAGTCGTCATTCTCCGACTTCGTTCCAACACAATGGTGTTCAACATTTTCTCCCATAAAGAGCTTCATATGGCGGCATACCAATACTCGCATGATAGCTATTATTGTAAGCGAATTCTACCAATGGTAAGTAGTTGTCCCAATTGCCCTTAAAGTCCATCACGCAAGCTCTAAGCATGTCCTCCAACGTTTGTATGGTTCGTTCACTCTGCCCATCAGTTTGAGGATGATAAGCAGTACTTAATCTCAACTGAGTTCCCATTTGTTCCTGTAAACTTTTCTAGAATTTTAACGTGAAACGCGGATCTCGATCAGAGACAATCGACACCGGCACTCCATGTCGCGATATGATTTCCTTTACATATAAATTTGCTAACTGGTTCAAATTGAATCGGATCTTGATGGGTAGAAAATGAGCTATCTTTGTCAGTCGGTCCATGATAACCCAAATGGCATCATAACCCTTCTGTGTGATTGGAAGTCCAACCACGAAGTCCATCCTAATGTGCTCCCATTTCCATTTTGGTATTTCCAGCGGTTGAAGTAGTCTACTTGGCCTCTGGTGTTCTGCTTTCACTCTTTGACAAGTAAGACATCTACTAACGCACTTTGCAACTTCTCTTTTCAAATTAGGCCACCAAAATTGGTGTCGAAGATCCCGGTACATTTTTGTGCCTCCTGGATGAACAAAATATGTCGTATTGTGTGCTTCATGCAAGATTTCCTCTCTCAGTTTGGTTACAGCTGGCACCCATACTCGGCCCTCAATTATCAATATACCATCCTTATCTACTTTGAACTTTTCTTCCTCATTTTCTACTATTATTTTCCTTATCTTCTCACATTCTGCATCTTTCTCTTGTGCTTCCTGTATTCTATACAATAATGTCGGGTGAGCACCCATCACAAATAATTTTTCTTCCACTTCTTTTGGTTCTTTCACCTACATTTCCAACTTTTCCATTTCTCTTATTAATTCCTCTTGAATTGTCAATTTGAATAACTTTGCCCTTCCTTTTCTACTCAAAGCGTCGGCAACTACATTTGTTTTTCCCAGATGTTAAAGAATCTTGTAGTCATAATCCTTGATTAATTCCAACTACCTTCTTTGTCGTATATTCAACTCCTTCTGTGTGATGATATATTTCAGACTCTTGTGGTTCGTGTATATCTCACATTTTTCTCCATACAAATAATGCCTCCAAATCTTCAACGCAAAAACTACCACTGCTAACTCTAAGTCATGGGTAGGGTATCATTATTTGAAATCTTTTAACTATCGTGATGCATACGCAATGACCTTGCCATGCTGCATTAGCACACAACCAAGTCCTCTATGTGATGCATCACGATACACCACAAATCCTCCTGTATCATCTAGTAATGATAATACAGGCACCTCGCTCAACATCCTCTTCAGTTCTTGGAAACTCTCCTCGCATTTGTCCGTCCACGCAAACTTCACTATCTTCCTCGTTAGATTAGTCAGCGGAGTTGCTATCTTAAAAAAATCTTGGATAAATCTTCGATAGTACACGGCTAACCCTAAGAAACTCCTTACTTCTGTTGGCGTCTTTGGTTGTTCCCAATTACTTACCTTCTCCATATTTGCTGGATCCACAGAAATTCCATTTTTATTTATCATGTGTCCTAAAAATTGACCCTTCCCCATCCAAAATTCACATTTTGAAAATTTAGCGTACATCTTTTCCCTTCTCAATGCTTTCAATACCATCTTTAGGTGTTCGACGTGCTCTTCCTTAGTCTTTGAATAAATCAAAACATCGTCGATAAATACTACTACGAACTTATCTAAGTATATCTTGAAAACTCGGTTCATCATGTCCATGAATGTTGTTGGAGCATTAGTTAATCCAAATGACATCACTAAAAATTCATAATGTTTGTAACGAGTTCAAAATGCCATTTTTGGTATGTCCTCCTCTCGCACTTTCAACTGATGATAACCCGTTCGTAGATCTATCTTGGAAAAACACTTCGCTTCCTTCAGTTGGTCGAAAAAGTCGTCTATCCTTGGCAATGGGTATCTATTCTTAATCATCACTCGGTTCAACTCTCGATAGTCGATACAGAGCCTCATCAATCCATCCATTTTCTTTACAAACAATACTTGTGCTTCCCAAGGAGATACACTTGGCCGAATGTAACCCTTATCTAGCAACTCTTACAATTATATCATCAATTCCTTCATTTCTACTGGTGCCATATGATATGGTGCTTTTGAAATCGGTGCAGTTCCCGGTGCTAAGTCTATTATGAATTCAATTTCTCTGTCTGGCAGAAGACCAGGTAGATCGTTTAGAAACACGTCTTGGAAATCTCTTACAACTGATATATTTTTCATTTCTACTCCCTTTTTTTAGTATCCACTATATAGGCTAAATAACCTACACATCCTTTCTTTAACAATTTCTTGGCATGCATCATCGTAAGGAAACACGATTGCTTGAGCGGTGAGCTACCATTAAAACACTACCTTAGACCAATTTGAGGTCTGAAGATTCACACTCTTCTTCTGACATTCGATTATCGCAGGGTGGCTAGATAAATAATCCATTCCTAATATCACATCAAACTCACCCAGTTTAATCGGAATTAAGTCTATGTTTAGTTCGTGACCTCTAATGTTTGCATAACAATTTCAGTAAACAAACTCTACGAGAATTACTTTCTTTATTCGCAATCTCTATGTTTAACTAATTTTCTATACGTTCAGGAGGTATGTTTAGTTGTCTAGCAAATTCTTCAGACACAAAGGAACAAGTAGCACCCGAATCAAATAATACATATGCATTTATATTATTGATTGGGAGAATACCTAACACCACGTGCTTCATAGCCACCACGTCTTGGACAGTCATGTTAAAGGTTCGGGTAGTCAGTCGGTTGGATTACGTTGGTCCACCGATCATCAGCTTGATGTCCCCTCCTTGTTGGTCGCTTCCTCCGCCGCTGCCCTTCTTTGGGAAATCCTTGATTTGATGCTCAGTTGAGCCATACACGAAACATCCCTTGATCTTTTCCAGCTTTGGGAAGTTAGGTGAAATGTGCCCTTCCTGACCGCAGTTGTAACAGACGTTGCGTCCCTTCCAGCACTCCCCTTGATGGTTCCTCTCACATTTTGAGCAAGCTTCACTTCTTTTCTTAAATCCTCCTTGATAACCTTCTGACTAGCTGATGCTTCGATTATTGGCATTGTTGTTGTTGCTATTGCGGTTATCCCATTTCCTATTTCCCAGATGACTTCCACCACTGCTACTCCCTCCATGAGTTTCTCCCCCAGCATTCTTGTTCTTCTTCTCCTTGTTGTATTGGATCAATGCCTCACTACCTCCTTCAACAATTATCGCCTTCTCCAATAATGTGGCGAACAATTCGATTTGAAGGACCGACACCTTGTTGAACAACCAAGGTTTTAGTCCAAGTTCAAAGCGTCGAGCTTTCCTTTCTTCGGTGTCTACTTGATGTGTTACGAATCGTGCGAGTTCATTGAACTTGGCCGGGTTCTTTGCCACTATCATCTACCTTTGTTTCAGTTCTAGAAACTTTACCTCCATCCTATTCTTCATGCTCTTCAGGAAGAATTCTCGAAGAATAAAGTCTTAAACCTTTCCCAGGTTATAGTCCCTTCTCCCGCCCTCTGTTGATTTGCTTCCCACCAGTAGTTTGCTTCACCCCTCATCATATATATAGCGAACACTATTTTCTGGTCTTCACCCACATGAGCAATGATGAAGTCTTTCTCCATTTCCTTGATCCACGTTTACGCCATGATAGGATCGGTAGTTCCCACGAATTTCAGAGGTCGTACACTCTTAAAGTCCTTAAAGTTTGTGACCGGAGCTACTTGGGGAATGGGTGGTACTGGTTCGTTTCTTCCCCTAAGATGTAACGCCCGAGAAAATCGGATTTTTATGACAATTAAATTTTTATTTGATTATGTGAATTAAATGAATTTAATTGATTTATTTTGTGAGTAAGCTATGTGAAGGTCGTTCTATGACCTAAAATGTGCTAATGTGGTTAGTAATCTGGCTACGTCCTAGAATTAATTGTTTAGAATTTCCGAGATGAAAATAAATGTTTTTCGAGAAATTTCCGTAAAAACACTATTTATCCGTTTCGGCTCGGGAAATTATTTTGAAAATCCGAGAAACGCGTAATGATAGAATATTGAGATAAGATGAAATATCTAATAATATTTCATTTATGGCAAACGAAGTTTTCACCTGCGGACTTAAAACCTAAGGGTTGAGTATATTGATTTTCGAGAAGAAAATGAAACGCGTAGAAGGAATTGCGATATTGTTAAAGTGTGTGTTATGCAAGTATGATACTATTTAGTATCTATGTATAATACGATGAGTTAATACGGAGTACAATACGATTATCGTACGAGTATTATACAGAGAGAATACGTGAATTGTACGTAGGGAATACGATTTGTATTATAGGAATTAAGTTAAGACATAAGGTTAATTCATTTGGGTTGAATTATGATTAGTCCAATCACTTGAATGAGCAAGCCAAAAGGATTAGGTGTTAAGCCCAAGTCAAGGCCCAATATTAGATTGGTTAAGCCCAATGCAAGAAAACCGAACCGTGGATCGAACCGGTGGGTCACCACATGGGTAAAACCCATGGGCAAGGTGGGCCGGCCACTTGGTGTGCAAGGCAAGATAATCACTTGGTCACCAAGTATTTTACTTGGTGACAAAGTGTTGAATAGTAAGGAGGTGGTGGTGTATTATCCCAATTGCCCTCCATTTCATTTGTCTATAAATAGAAGGCTAGAGTTGGTTATTTGAAGGTTTTTCAAAGTTGCCAACCTATATTTTGAGAGAGAGAGAAAGAGCTAGACTCAACCAAAACATCTACCTTGAATATTTTTCATTAGACGTTTATCAAGAACACTAAGAGTTCTTAAGGTAATATTCCTTAAATCTAATTCCATCTCTTTTGGTTTTCTGTTAGTATGGAGAATCATAAATGGGTGGTGTATGGCTTGTATGGGGGAATAAGAATGACTTACCATAGATTCAATCTCTATAGGTCATGAGATCATAAAAATCATAAGGGTTGTTATAGTTTAAAATCATGAAATTATTGATTGTTGATAAACAATTGAACTCCATCAATACATTAATATGTGTATCTTGCTTGGTTAGGATGTAGATATGAAGTCCATGGAATATTCCATGTGATTTGGCTTAGAGAACGCTAGTAAAGAAGTTATAGTGAATTTCACGGAAATAGACGTTAAACGTCGAAAATGTTTAAATTCTGAATTGGTAGTCGAAAGTTTTCGTGAGACTTGAAAACGCTGTTTTTCAATGTTAACATGTGAGATAGGGTATTTAAGAGTCGTGGGTTCGAGAATCGTCAGATTCCGAATTAAAACGAAGAAAACGAGCATTGAACGCTCATTAACGTTTACAAACGCTTAAAAATGGAACTCAATACTGAATTTTGAGTTAACGGATTTGAAAGTATCGAATTCTTATATGAACGCATAGAGTATGTCATTTATGACGTGTAGGCTTTTGCATGGACCAAATCGGACTTATAACGAAAAAGTTATAGCTCCGAGAATCTCACCAAAATTTTATCTGTAAAAAATTTACGATCGAGGTTTAAGCCGCATGGCCAAAAAAAGGTCTTAAAATTGGCACGCCGTAGTCTTAAGACAAATGTAGTTAGCTCTCGAAAGTGGCGCCGCAACGCCACTTGTATAGGGAAGTCTCGTCTGCACAATGTGCCGAGGCGGGACCTAGGTCTATATGCTAATGGCGCCGCAACGCCGCCTTGATCTTATCTTGAGATTCCACGCCACGACGCGGGTGCAGGGTAATTGTTGAATGGCTTAGGTTTTGAACTTCAATTGTTCAAGGACCTATAGGAGTAAAGTATGCACTTCATAAGTGTATTAAAACTATTCCTATACTACCTATACTAATGTATATGGTATTGAACTTAGGAATTGAATGCATGTTAATAATGTATGAACAAAGATTGCAAAGTGTTATCAATGAACCCTAGTCGGGAAATAACGTTGGTACTTTGCCAATGATGATAGAGTCCGGTTAATAACTTAAGTTGGTTAATAAGTCGGGACGAAGGGTAATAAGTCGAGTTGACTTTATTAATGATATTAAGTTAACAAAGACATAGAAGAGAAAGAAGTTGGTAGGAACAATGTGAATAATTGTTTGATAGCTAATTATAGTGTGCTATGTGAATATATCATGTAGATTCTGTAAAGGTTGTGGTCAGTCAATTAAGTTATTTGATGTAACGATCCAAAATTACAAAGTGTAATATTAAATATTTATTGAATAATATAAATATTTATTTGGTGTGTCTATTGTTGAATTGATGAATCTAAATTTATTAGAGAATTTTCTAAATTAAATTAATTTATAATTTAGAGAGTTGTAAAATAACATGAGATGTTATATTGTTGATTTAATAATTGAGATGGTATATTAAATTATTAAATAAAGTTATAATGAAAATTATAATTTTGTGATTTTGATAAAAGGCTATATTTAATTAAAATATAGTATGTGATTATAAACTAAAGTGTTTATTAAAATAAATTAAAAAAAAGGGTTTAAATTAGTTTTTGTCAAACAAGGCTTAAGTATTTTAATTCTTTAAAATTTAATTGGTTTGCCAAACAAGCCTTAGGGCCTTTGATATTTCTACTTTTTGAAATTTAAAATAAATAATATAAATAAAATAAATAATAAATATAATGTATTTATGTTATAGACGTTATTTTGATAACTGATGATGGCTATTAAGGCCATATCAGTTTGTGTTTTTATCAGTTTGTGTTTTTTTTTATGTTACGCATTCTAGCTATCAGAGTTTCATTCTAGTTTGTGCTAGGCAATAGAGAAATTGAGAGTTGAGAGAAATTGAGAGAAAACTAAGGATTTTCACAAAGAAATTCAAAGGTGTTTAGCAAGAATTTATGTCAAGCAACAAAAGGTATGTTCTACTATTTTGATATTATTTATGAGTATCTCGGTAAAGTTTGCTATACTCTGTGAATGATGTTTTTCCGAATTGCTGTGAGGTAACTTAGTTATGATGAGTACATGCGTATATGATGATTATATGTTGTGTTTAAACAATAATTGCATGATAATCTCGATTTACAGTAGAGGAAAAGTTCGTCAGTGTATGTTTTTTTTTCATATGTTCATGAAAAGTATCAGTGGACAATTAGTATATGAAATTATAAATTGAAGCTTGTTTATGGTAGTTCACTGAGATACGAACATAACGTAATTGAAATGGAGTGATTTGGCCAAATAATGAATTAACAGTGATGATTTCTAGAATGAATATCAAGAAAATTGAGTTTTTATGAAAAACATGAAAATTGAGAAATTAAAATAGCTTTAGTTGTTGTTAAATTGTGCTAAGTGATTGAATAGGTGAGCAATCATGTTTATGATAGTTGTATATTTATTTTGCGTGTTAATTTCAACGCTTAGTGGGTGAAATTTGTGTTTGTTGGGCTAAAGTTAAACTCTTCGTTTATTAGTCTCTCTGCATCACAATACGAACACAAAAGTAGCAATTGCCTTTGGCCCCAAGTTTTGTAAAAAGCAATTGCCGCCATACCCTGGTTTGAGATTCTGGTTTCTGCTGTTACTGCAGACTTGGGATAGCAACATAACGTGGTCTGAAATTGTGTTAGCATGTTAAATGGGTAATGTTAAGGTTAACATAACATAGTGAATTGTGGTTAGTAGGTTCAAAGTTGCAAACGTGATTAGTAAATTGAGAACGCATTATGTGATAATTTAGTATACATAATGAACGTTAGTTAAGTGTTGCGAAGTATAATACTTGGAATTTCTGAAATGTAAGTGGTAATGAAAGACTTGTGCTTAAATGATAAGTTTAGCTAGAAATGAACATGTTATGGTATGTTAGCATATCTAATAGGTATTGTGGTTCTAAAATTATATGTAGGTGATCGTGAGTTTAACTTTATAGCTTACGCTCAAGGCAAGTTTTCTAAGTCTATATTTACATTGAGCAAGTTTCTAAACTTCTCTTTTACATTGAGCAAGTCTTTTATCCTTACATTTATGTTGAGCTAGTTCTTACTTTAAAGTTTTGTTAAACGAACTATTGTATTCTTAATCATGATTTGAATAATCTAGCTATGACATTATTTTATTCAAACAAGTTTGAAGTCCAATACTTATTGATGCATTCTAACTTGTTTATTGTTAGACAAGTTTCATTATTGTTATTCGGATATTATGAATGCAATTTTCTTGAATTCTAATTTCAAATACTGAATTATTATAGTTCATTTACTTGACACAAGTCATTCTCATGATAAGTAAGCTTTATTTTCAGCTGCTATTACTTAATGTTTATTCAATAATTCATAGTCCTAGCTTAATTTTATTCAAGCAAGGCTTATTATTGTCATTCAAAACTTATGCTTTGTAGTTGTTTATAAGCATGAGATCAAGTATCGTCGGTTCACTTACACTTATTCATTATTTCATATTATGTTATTATTGATCAACTGTTGTATTATCAAACACTATTGATTCAACTAGTCCTCTAGTTAATGTTCGTTAAACTTCAAATTACCCTTGAAAGCTTATCCAAACCAAACTTTCTTTGGTGCAGACTTGTACTCAAAATACTGAGATGAACAACCCTATTATTATTAGGGGATAAATTACACGTAGCGTTAAATGTTTGTTCACAATACATGGCATGAACGACTGATCCCCCTAAGTACGAGGAGTCCTTATAGTCTTATGACTGTTAAAGTTGGAGTTGAAAGATTACATACAACTGTGGACATAGTTCATGGTCTTATGACCCTTAGTTATGTATATCCCATATTTTGGATTTCAGTTCCTGATTATCATTGTTAGAGTACTATTCAGTTTTGATGAGCCTATTCGTTGGCAGTTATTCTTATGTTGATTCATTGTTATATTCAGTGAGCAATTATTTTGCTCACTCTTGCATATTTATAAATTCATTGCAGCTAAAGTTAAGAAGGTAGATGAGCCTTCAACTAGCAAAGGAAAGGGAAAAATGTGCAAGTGATGATGATTTGTACTTTTGATTAATGTTATGACCATAGACTTTTAATAATGATGTAATGTAATAATTTAATTCCGCACTTGAATGATGTTTAAAGGTTAGATAACCTGGGATGTTTTTGAGTTTAATTATGTAACCCTATTTAAAAGGAGGATTTTATGGTTTAAATATTATTTATTTGGGTAGATAGTATGAATGTATGGATAGTGAGCACCAAATCATGTGGGAATAAAGTACCTAGATTTGGGGGTGTCACAGGTTGGTATCAAAGCTTTAGGTTATGAACCTTAGGTGGGGGAAAAGCTTTAGGAAGTAACCTTTGAAAAGATAGTAATGCTAAACTCTTATCGAGTTTTAGGAAAGTGAAAGTAATAAAACACTTATGTGCTTATGTGATAATGATTTATGTGCTTGTGAGTGTCGAGTAGTAATGATTAGTAATTAAAAACTTAAAATTTGGTTGACAGGATGGCTAACATAGGAGGATCCAGTCAGGATAGAGAGGAGGAGCCTCAGGATATTTAGGTGATTTGGGAACAACTACTGCCATAGGAAATAGTTTCGTCGGTCACAGTAGTTGAGCAGGAGAGGGTACCTGATGAGGATGATGAGATAAAGACGGATGAGGAGGATCCCGTAGAGCTGCCACAGTCGGAGGAAGAGCTTCCACTTAACTCGATAGTTGCCCGTATGTACGATAAGGTGTATGATCGTAATGTGGAACTTCAAGACACCGTCGAGGAGTTACGAGAGATAGTAGCTGAACAACAGACCTCGATGGCACAGAAAGACGATGAGATCCAGGATAGAGAAGAACGACTGAACAACGTTGAAGAGAAGCTGGTCCACCCGGAAGGAGAGAATGAGCGAATGATGGAGAAGATTGCAGAACTGGAGAATAAGCTGAAAGAAGAATCTACAAAAAGAGCAAGAGCTGAAGATGCGTACAATGAAGCTTATCAACGAGCCGGAATGGCAGAGAGAGACGCACAAGCAAAGAGGAGGAAGATGGAAGAAATGAACAATGTATTCAACACCGTGATCAATCGAGCTCAAGATCGAGTCATGGGTTATCCGATTCAATTTGAGACGCTACCATCATACATGTTGGATCGCCAAATAATGTTACGAATTATGGAGGAGGAGCGTCGTAAGGCTACACAGTATCTTAGTAGGACATCGTAGTGATATGTAATTGACACGTGATTAGAAAATAAAAGAAATGTAAGTCCCGGGTATGATATAACCAATGGGATAGATGATGATGATGTTGTCCTGCAACTGTTATAGTTCAGGAAAGTAATGTAAATAGCAGTGATGCTATTGTTTTGATATTTTTAAAAGATGATGAATGAATAAAAGTTATTATTTTATTCAAAGTGTTAAGTGTTATGTGATAAACTTTTATGATGTGAAACTTAAGTATATAATAATTAAAAGGTTGAATAAAAGCTAATGGATGTATTTTAACAGAAAATGGCTCAACCACCACGATGGAGAACCATTGAGGAAAACAACAATAATGTGGAAGGAAACCTGGTTCAACAGCTAGTGACATTACTGACGGGTGCTTTGTAGAATCAACCTCAGAATCAAGGTACCACGTTTAAGGATTTCAAGACGGTTGGACCACCAGAATTCTGTCGGTCCATGAATCCAGTTGAAGCACAGACCTAGATCATGGAAATCGAGAAGGTTTTTGATGTTGCTAGGGTAGAGAATAACCAAAAGACTGCTTTTGCAACGTTTATGTTGAAAGAGGAGGCTAGCTATTGGTGGCAGGCTAACAAAACTCGGGAAGGACCAGGAGTGATGACCTGGGATAGGTTTAAGGAGATGTTCTTCGAGACCTATTTCCCAGAGAGTTCAAAGAGTCAGCTAGAGATTCAGTTTTTGGAACTAAAGCATGGAACGATGTCGGTGTCTGAGTATACCACAAAATTTAATGAGTTAGCGAGGTTTGCGCCATATCAAGTCAGCACAGACGAGCGCAAGGCAAAGAGGTTCGAGCAGGGACTGAAACCCTGGTTGTACAATAGGGTTTCCCTGTTCCAATTGAAGACATTTGCAGTAGTGATGGAGAAAGCGATTCTCACTGAAAGTGCAGGCTAGGTAGTAACAAAACATAATCAAGAGCAGAGGAAGAAGAAAAGTGAAGGTGAAGCTAAGAGTGGTGGTAGTAACGGCGGAAATGGCAATAATTTGAAGAGGAAGTGGAATGGGAATGGGGGAGCTGGAAATCAGCAAAGAAACCAGCAAAATAAGAAGTTCGAAGCATACACTACGTGTGGAAAGTTTCACAAGGGTGTGTGCTTGATGGGGAAGCAGGTATGCTTCAATTGTGGCCAGGAGGGTCACGACGCCCCTAATTGCACTCAAGCTAAGAAGAATGTGTGCTTCACGTGCGGATCCAAGGATCACTTTGCTCGTGAATGCCCTAAGAAGAGATCTGGTGAGACAAATGGGAGCAAGGGAATTGCTAGTGGAGGTGCGCTGGCTATTGCTGGACCAACAACAATAAATAAGCCCATAGCCAGAACCTTCAACACGACGGTACAGGATGCGGTGCAATCAAAAGATGTTGTGTCAGGTATTATCCCAATCAATGATATAAATGCATATGTATTATTTGATTCGGGTGCTACTTGCTCGTTTATATCTGATGATTTTGCTAAGAAATTAGAAATACCTTGTGATGAGTTGAAAATTCCTTTAAACATAGAAATTGCGAATAGGGAAGTGATTCCTGTTAGGTTCGTATACAAGAACTGTAGGATGAACATTAAGGGGAATGTTATGAAAGTAGATTTAATTTCGATAAAACTCAGAGAGTTCGATGTTATTTTGGGAATGGATTGGCTGTTTAATTATGGAGCGATAATTGACTGCCAAAAGAAGTGTGTAAATATTATGACTCCGTCAAAGGTAGTTTTTCATGGTAGCAAATCGCCTAGACAAATGAAATGTCTGACGATGATACAGGCCAAAAAGTTATTGAGTCAGGGCTGTGTGGGGTATTTAGCTTACATATTCGATACTCAAAAGGAGAAGGGTATAAAATTGGAGGAAATACCGGTAGTTAGGGAGTTCGTGGATGTGTTTCTGGAGGATTTGCCAGGACTTCTGCCTGACCGAGAAATCGAGTTCGTGATCGACTTAGCGCTAGGAACCGCTCTGATATCGAAGGCCCCGTACAAAATGGCCCCGGTGGAAATGAATGAACTAATGGTGCAATTGCAAGAGCTGCTAGATAAAAACTACATTCAACCAAGTGTGTCACCGTGGGGAGCACCGATGTTATTCGTGAAGAAGAAGGATGGGTCAATGCGACTTTGCATTGATTATAGAGAATTAAACAAAGTCACTATTAAAAACAAATATCCATTGCCAAGAATAGATGACTTGTTTGATCAATTGAAGGGTGCTAGATATTTCTCGAAAATAGATTTGAGAAGTGGGTATCATCAACTGAAAGTAAGGAAGGAGGATGTACCGAAGATGACATTCCGAACTAGGTATGGACATTATGAATTTTTAGTAATGTCATTTGGTTTGACAAATGCCCCTGCAGCATTCATGGATTTGATGAACAGGGTGTTTAAACCATTGTTGGACAAGTTTGTGGTGGTGTTTATCTATGATATTCTGGTGTACTCTAAAACTCAAGAGGAACACGTGAAAAACTTACGTCTGACGTTGGAGACATTAAGAAAGGAAAAGTTGTACGCGAAATTCTTTAAATGTGAATTTTAGCTGAAACGTGTACAATTTCTTGGGCATGTAATTGATAAAGATGGGATTTCAGTGGATCCATCAAAAGTTGAAGTTGTGATAAATTAGGAACAACCAAGATCTCCATTAGAAGTGAGAAGTTTCATGGGATTGGCAGGCTATTACAGACGATTTATTCAGGATTTTTCCAAGATTGCCACTCCGTTGACAAATATGACAAGAAAATCTGTAAAGTTAGTTTGGACGGAGAAATATGAAGAAATTTTTCAAGAACTAAAGAAGAAGCTCAGTGTGGCACCTGTGTTGTCATTACCGGAAAATATAGGAAATTTTGTGGTGTATAGTTATGCTTCACACAAGGGATTGGGTTGTGTCCTTATGCAGAACGACAAGGTTATTGCGTATACATCAAGGCAACTAAAAGAGTACGAAAAAGGGTATCCGACTCATGATTTAGAGTTGGCAGCGGTTGTGTTGGCACTGAAGATATGGAGACATTATCTCTATGGAGAGAAGTGTGAGATCTACACAGACCATAAAAGTCTGAAGTATATTTTCACACAGAAAGACCTGAACATGCGGCAAAGGAGATGGATGGAACTGATAAAAGATTATGATTGCGAGATCTTTTATCATCCGGGTAAAGCTAATGTGGTTGTAGACGCATTGAGTAGGAAGGGAAGAGAAAAGTTGATGATGTTAACTAATAAGGAAGAGTTGATTTCAGGAATGGTAAAATTAGAGCTGGAAATAAAATTTCCAAAAGAATCTGATGAAAAATTGTTCTAGATAGAAGTTAGTCCAACTTTGGTGGACAAAGTAAAGAAAGCACAACTTCAAGATGATGAATGCAAGAAAATAAAGCAAAGTGTAGTCGAGGGTAAAGAAGTGAGGTACAAAGTTGATACTGAGGGAATGCTAAGATTCGAGGGACAAATTTGGGTTCCAGCAGTGCAGGATATTAAAGAAGACATCTTGACGGAAGCTCATAGCTCAAGATATTCGATTCATCCTGGAAGTTCAAAAATGTATCAAGATTTGTAGGGTCATTTTTGGTGGCCAAACATGAAAAGAGATGTTCTAGAATGCGTTGCAAAGTGCTTGACATGTCAGAAAGCGAAGGCCGAGCATCAACGACCAAGCGGATTACTTCAACCATTGGAAATACCATAATGGAAGTGGGAGCATATCACAATGGATTTTGTGGTAGGTCTTTCAATGACTCAGAAAGGATACGATGCGATATGGGTGATAGTGGACAGATTAACAAAATCTGCACACTTTTTGCCAATAAAGATTAGATTTAATCTTGATCAGCTGGCAAAGCTATACGTTAAGGAGGTCATCTTAAGACATGGAGTTCCCGTGTCAATTGTGTCAGACAGAGATCCGAGGTTCACATCAAATTTCTGGAAGAGACTATAAGAATGCATGGGAATGTAATTGAAGATGAGCACAACTTATCATCTAAAAATCGATGGGCAAAGCGAAAGAACGATCCAGACGCTTGAAGATATGCTCAGAGCATGCATCATGGATTTCAAAGGAAATTGGGATGATCATCTACCGTTGGTGGAATTTTCATACAACAACAATTACCACACAAGCATTGGTATGCCGCCATACGAGGTGTTATACGGCAGAAAGTGCAGAACTCCACTATGCTGGGATGAAGTTGGAGAACATCAACTGTTAGGCCTAGAACTGGTTCAGCAGACCGCTGAAGTAGTCAAACTCATCAGAACAAGATTGGTAGCTGCTCAAGATCGACATAAAAAGTGTGTTGATCAACACAAGAAAAGTCGGGAATTTAAAGCAAGAAGTTTCGTGTTCCTGAAAGTCTCTCCTTGGAAGGGGAAAATTCATTTTGGCAAGAAAGGAAAGCTCAGCCCAAGGTTTAATGGACCTTTCGAAATTCTACGTAGAGTGGGAGAAGTGGCTTATGAGGTAGCTTTACCTCCAGAATTAGAGCATGTGCACAATGTTTTTCATGTATCGGTGTTGCGACCTTATAAACCCGATTACAAGCATGTGATCGAGTATGAACCGTTGCAGTTTAGCAAAGATTTGTCTTACGAAGAGATTCTTATCCAGATAGTCGACAGGAAAGAACAAGTGCTCAGGAATAAAGTGATACCTTCTGTGAAGGTGATATGGAGGAACCACAACGTCGAAGAGGCTACGTGGGAACTCGAAGCTGATATGATGAAGAATTATCCTTAGTTATTTGTTTAGTCTGTGTCTTCGATTCTAGGGACAGAATCTTTATAAGTAGGGGAGAATGTGACAATTTGATTATTTGAATTGTGATTCTGAGGACAGAATCCTTGTAAGGAGGGAAGGATGTAACGATCCGAAATTTCAAAGTGTAATATTAAATATTTATTGAATAATATAAATATTTATTTGGTGTGTCTATTGTTGAATTGATGAATCTAAATTTATTAGAGAATTTTCTAAATTAAATTTATTTATAATTTAGAGAGCTGTAAAATAACATGAGATGTTATATTGTTGATTTAATAATTGAGATGGTATATTAAATTATTAAATAAAGTTATAATGAAAATTATAATTTTGTGATTTTGCTAAAAGGCTATATTTAATTAAGATATAGTATGTGATTATAAACTAAAATGTTTATTAAAATAAATTAAAAAAAGGGTTTAAATTAGTTTTTGTCAAACAAGGCTTAAGTATTTTAATTCTTTAAAATTTAATTGGTTTGCCAAACAAGCCTTAGGGCCTTTGATATTTCTACTTTTTGAAATTTAAAATAAATAATATAAATAAAATAAATAATAAATATAATGTATTTATGTTATAGACGTTATTTTGATAACTGGTGATGGCTATTAAGGCCATATCAGTTTGTGTTTTTTTTTATGTTACGCATTCTAGCTATCAGAGTTTCATTCTAGTTGTGCTAGGAAATAGAGAGAATTGAGAGTTGAGAGAAATTGAGAGAAAGCTTAGGATTTTCACAGCAAATTCAGTGTGTTTAGTAAGAATTTCTTTCAAGTAACAAAAGGTATGTTCTACTATTTTGATATTATTTATGAGTATCTCGGTAAAGTTTGCTATACTCTGTGAAAGATGTTTTTCCGAATTGCTGTGAGGTAATTTAGTTATGATGAGTACATGCGTATATGATGATTATATGTTGTGTTTAAACAATAATTGCATGATAATCTCGATTTACAGAAGAAGAAAAGTTCGTCAGTGTATGTTTTTTTTCATATGTTCATGAAAAGTATCAATTTTAGTGGACAATTATTATGTGAAATTATAAATTGAAGCTTGTTTATGGTAGTTCACATAGATACGAACATAACGTAATTGAAATGGAGTGATTTGGCCAAATAATGAATTTACAGTGATGATTTCTAGAATGAATATCAAGAAAATTGAGTTTTTATGAAAAACATGAAAATTGAGAAATTAAAATAGCTTTAGTTGTTGTTAAATTGTGCTAAGTGATTGAATAGGTGAGCAATCATGTTTATGATAGTTGTATATTTATTTTACGTGTTAATTTCACTGTTCGGTGGATGAAATTTGTGTTTGTTGGGGTAAAGTCGGCTACTGTTCAAATGTTTAACGTAAATACGTTTAACGAATGAGTGTTGATCAACATAGAGTACTATAGGCTGATCACCTAGAAGTGCTCATAAGTAATGCGGATGTACAACCTTAGTGCTGTGATATCCTTTTCAAGTATGAAAACAGAAAGCTACTGTTCATGGTCTATCGATTGGTTCAGAAATTCTAATCTACTCTATACTTTGGGAATTGATGTTATGAAAGGTTAGTTATTATTGTTTCATAATACTTCATAACTATTTGTTTAGTTATGCATGAATTGTTATATAATTCACGAATGTGGTATTACTGTTATCCTTTGATAAACTTGTTGAGCTTGTTATGCTCACTTCTTGCGTGAATTATATGATTGCAGTTAAGGATGAACGTACTGAGAATGCTAAGAGAAATAAGGGCGAAGCTAAGATGGATGCTTAGCCATCGTGTAATAGATTAGTATGTTTGTATGTATTATACATTATGAACAACGAACAATGTAATCAGTTTATGAACCTGGGAAGGATTATACTTTGATTGTAATAAGAAGATAGTAATGACATTCATTATGTTGTATTTCAATGGAATGATTGTACAGTTATGAGTACCGTGTAACACCATATGTCGGGTTGGAAGATACCCGAATTTGGGGGTGTCACAGGTTGGTATCAAAGCATTAGGTTATAAAACTTAAGGGGGGAAGAACCTTAGGCTAATAACCTCGTAAGTAAGGTAAAGTTCGAAGAATGAAATTCAAGTCAAATGAATTAATAAGGTATTGAGGAAACTCAGTACTGAAAGATTTAGAAGATGTAAATTAATCTTAAATAAATTAAATGTGATTTCTACTTATACTATTGTGTATTATGTAATAATCAACGTGTTATATGTTTTGTAGATATCAAACGATAGCTTGATGTTTAGAGACATTGAAGTGATAAGTGAGGAGTCAGTGAACCACGTGGAGATATTACCAATGCCAGTGACGGAGGTACCGTTAGTGGTTCTCGAAGACTCGGATATAGAAGAGTACATCTCTGAGGAGGAATACTCTGAGGAGACAATGGGAATAGCGTCATATCTTAATATGATGATTGACGTGGAGGAGGAGATGGAGGTAACATCGATTAATACCGTGGTACCTACTCAGGAGCCAACACCTCCGGATGCAATGAGATCATTGTATCTGGCAGTGTTGGATAGGAATGTGCATCTGCGCATGGTGGTACAGACGCAGAATGAGGAGATAACTGCCCTATATGAGTCGAAGGAATCTGCAAAGGCGGATTTTGAGTCAGAGCACGATGAGAAAGTGCTTGTGACAGATAAGGCGAGAGACTATAAGGAAGAGGCCGTAGTGCTTCGAAAGAAACTGGTTGAAAAAGACCAGAAAATAGCTAGGATGTCATACATCCATGAATGTGCTCATGAGGATTTCAAGCTGAAAATTGCTTGTTATTCCATTGAGTCCGGGAAGACTCGACATACCATAAGTCGAGATATTGTGTCAATACTGGCAAATCAGAAATATGAGAATGTCGTTTGACAGTGTTAGTAGATCGTTAAATCTTTTGTATATAAGTAGTGACGTAAAACCCTCTTTTGTATAATTAAAGGGTAGTCTTTTTGTAAATCCCAATTTTTGTAGAAGGCAATCACGGGATAGTATGTAATAGCTTTTTGGCTAAGGGAACATGATGTAAATAGTTTTAACTATGAAAGCATATTAATATAATGATGTTTTTATTTAATGTGCTTGTTGTGGTATGAGTTGTTGTTTGAGAATGATAACCAAGCAGTTAAATAGATAATAATGAAACTTTATTTAT
This sequence comes from Panax ginseng, assembly GCA_020205605.1. NCBI lineage: Eukaryota > Viridiplantae > Streptophyta > Magnoliopsida > Apiales > Araliaceae > Panax > Panax ginseng. The sequence goes on from CM035131.1 coordinate 81,833,148, forward strand.
TTAATCAGAATTATGCCGCCAAGAAGGAGACAACGAAACCAAGAGGCTGAGTCTCATAATGAGAATCAGGGGGGTCCTAATAACCCTATGCAAGAGATCATTAATTTATTAACGGCCACATTTAACCAAGTTGGTGGAGGGATTCCTGTAGCTCCTGGGGTAGTAAGAACAACAACCTTCAAGGAATTTAAGAGTGTGGGTCCTCCTGAGTTTTGAGGAACGATGGACCCTTTAGAGGCCTAGACATGGGTGAAAGAGATTAAGAAGGCGTTTGTAATTACAAATGTAAAAATAAGGCGCAGAAGACTTCTTTTGCGACTTACATGATGAAGGGGGAACCCAACTACTGGTGGGAGGCTCACCAGGGTGGGGCTAGGACCGAAGCTATTATGTGGGAAGAGTTTAAGAAGGTCTTCTTCGAGAACTACTTCCCTACTAGCATGCAAGATAGGATGGAGATTAAGTTCTTAGAACTTAAGCACGGGGATATGGCAGTTCCCTAGTATGCCGCCAAATTCAATGAATTGGAAAGGTTTACTTCACATCAGGTGGATATAGAAGCGAGAAAGGCACGTAGGTTTGAGCAGGGCTTGAAACCCTGGCTCTACAGTAGGATATCGGTTTTTCAAAGTGCCTCCTACGGGACCATTCTGGAAAAGGAAATAATAGCAGAAGGTGGTGGTGAGGCATTGTCTCAGTACCACAAAGAGCGAAAGAATGAGAGTAAGTTAGAAGGAGGTAGTAAGGCTGAAGTTGCCAGTGGAAATGACAACTTGCCTAAGAGGAAGAGTTTTAACCCTGGGAATACTGGGGTAAAGCAGGGAAATCCTAAGCGGAGGACGGAGGCATGCAAGACATGCGGAAAGACTCATATGGGAGTCTGCTTAAAAGGGAAATTAGTGTGTTATAACTGTGGGCAGGAGGGACATCTATCACCCAACTGTCCTAACCCTAAGAAGAACCATGGGTGTTTTGTCTGTGGATCGTTGGATCACATGGAAAGGAATTTCCCAAAGAAAGGGTTAGAGGGAAATAAGGGTTCTGGTAGTGGTAAGTTAGCCATTACTAGACCAACACCATCAGTGGGTAGACCCTCAGCCCGTATGTTTAATATGATTGTCCAAGATGCGGTTGCATCAACGGATGTGGTGGCAGGTATCATTCCGGTCAATGAGATAAATGCTTATGTGTAATTTGACTCGGGTGCTACTTGTTCTTTCATAGCATGTGAATTTGCTAAGCGATTAGGTTTAATCCCTGAGAAGTTACCAATACCTTTAGACGTTAAGGTACCAAACGAAGAAATAATCCCCATTGAACATATTCATAAGGATTGTTGCGTAGATATTAGAGGGAATAAGTTATCGGTAGATTTGGTACTGATAAGGTTAAAAGAATTCGATGTAATTCTTGGTATGGATTGGTTGGTTAACCATAAGGTGATAATAGATTGCCATAGGAAAAGTGTAAACCTTCGGCTTTCTAAGAAAACCAAGGTAGTGTTCTTCGGTAGTAAATCACTGAGACGCTCTTGTTGTCTGTCGATGACACAAGCTAGGAAGATGTTGAGAAAAGGGTGTGTAGGTTATCTGTTACATGTTGTGGATACCCAAAGAGTGGGAACATCCTTGGATCAGATACCTATAGTGCAAGAGTTCGCAGACGTATTTTCGGAGGAGTTACCGGGTATTCCACCGGACAGGGAGGTTGAGTTTGTAATTGATCTGCATTCGAACTAGCATTATTTGACTTCAAGGGCACCATATCGAATGGCGCCAGTTGAGATGAAGGAGTTAATTGTTCAATTACAAGAACTATTAGATAGAAAGTACATTAAACCGAGTGTGTCTCCTTGGGGAGCACCGGTATTGTTTGTAAAGAAAAAGGATGGGTCGTTAAGACTTTTTATCGACTATCGAGAGTTGAACAAGTTAACAATTAAGAATAAATACACGTTGCCCAGGATCGATGATCTATTTGATCAGTTGAAAGGGGCAAAGTATTTTTCTAAGATAGATTTGTGCACGGGGTATCATCAGTTAAAGGTGAGAAAGGAAGATGTACCTAAAACGGCATTCAGAACTCGTTATGGTCATTACAAGTTTCTGGTGATGTCATTTGGGTTGACTAATGCGCCAGCCGCATTTATGGATATGATGAACATAGTGTTCAAACAGTATTTGGACAAGTTCGTCGTAGTGTTCATTGATGATATTCTAGTCTATTCAAAGATGCCAGAAGATCATGCAGAACATTTAAGGATAGTGTTGGAAAAACTAAGGAAGGAAAGGTTGTATGTGAAATTCACAAAGTGTGAATTTTGGCTTGAGCGAGTGCAGTTTCTAGGACATGTTATTGACAAAGATGGCATTTCCGTGGATCCAGCAAAAGTTGAAGCAGATAATGAGTGGGAGCAACCGAAAACGCCAATTGAAGTTAGGAGTTTTTTGGGGTTAGCGGGATACTATAGAAGGTTCATTCTGGACTTTTCTAAAATAGCTACTCCATTGATGAATCTGACAAGAAAGTCGGTAAAGTATGTGTGGACTGAAAAATGTGAGAACAGTTTTCAGGAGTTGAAGAAGAGGTTAAGTGAGGCACCTGTATTGTCTTTACCAGACGATACATGAAATTTTGTAGTGTATAGTGATGCTTCGCATAAAGGACTAGGTTGCGTGCTCATGCAGCATGGCAAAGTCATTGTGTATGCGTCATGTCAATTGAAGGATTATGAGAAGGCCTATCCTACTCATGATCTGGAATTTGCAGCTGTAGTTTTTGCCTTGAAGATATGGAGGCATTATTGTTGGGTAAAATCTAATTACGCACAACATGCAAATATACGTGCTCAACAAGTAATAAAGTGATAAGTTGAGTATCGTTCCCACAGAGAATTATTTAATAAAAATTACCAAGTACTAACACATGACCAATTTAATCTTATTTAAACAAATGATTTAATAATTTAATTTAAAACAATTAAATAAACTATTATTAACTATCCCTATAATGAAACAAGATATTGAAGACTTAAGATTACAATTTCACTTATTGTTTCATTTAAATCAACACACTTCTTGTTAAGCCAAATTATTTATACTGAATTGTTAATCAAGAACACGAAAGTAAAATATGGCCATCTCTCAATGCACCATACTCATATCAAATCAAATCCACAGATGGTAGAATCAATTTGAACACCCTAATTAACTAACTCACTATATCTCTATGTGAATTACAATTAAAAAGGGTTTAAGTTCAAGTTCTTATTAGACTACATATGGCGTAAAGGCATATCTCTATCCTAAACACGAATCATGAATTCCATCCATGCAGAAATCACAAACACATGCTATCATGATGAGATCTAAATCTATAATTCATCTCTCGAGTTCATATAGATTATCAAGGTAACTGTTAGCTAAGCAATTAAGCAATTCATTACAAATCATAATAGACAATCCAACTATAGCTAATAAGACTAACAAAGAAGTATATCAAAGTAAACTACACAATAAGATCCATAGTAATCTCAAAATAGAGTTTAATTCATAATTTAACTAGAATCCATCATCCACAATTGATTAAGCATTAAAAAGATACAAATAGATAAGAAAAGAAATTAGAATTGAGATAAATAAATCTGCATTCTCTTGCTTCCAATTTGATTCTCCAATGATAATCAATAGCTTCAATCTTCAATTCTAATCTAATCTAGGGCTCCTAATCTAAGAAAGAAAGTAAAAAATAAGTTGATAGAAATCTATCCCAAGAGGGATTTAATGGAGTCTTAGAACTAGCCTCTATCTTCTTTTATGCCTCTCATCATGTATTTATAGTTCTAATAGATACCCTAGCAAGTTAGGCAACTAAGAATCCTATTCTAGCTCAAATTGGACACCAAATAACCCAAAACAGCTCTCTTTCCTCTACCTAGCGTGCCTCGCGTTGTCCCTAAGCTATTTGGAGTGCGCCACGCGCCATCAGAAAGCAGATCTTACGTGGCCTAAGCGCCTACCGCCATGCGTGGAGTTCATTTATAATACGGTCTGCGCTACGCTTTTTTCTGCTACGACGTCCTTTGGTAAAACATGCATAACTTTTGATCTACTTGGATTTACGGGGCCTGCCACCTATGAAATCGAAGATATCGACGATATCCACAACTTTCATTCTTTGAGGATTGACAGATTCGGATTGGATCAAGGCAAAAATCGGGCTTGAAGTAGATGCTATGTAAATGGCAAATATGACAACTCTTAGCTTTGATCTTCGTTGATAAAAATGCAAGTTCTTCGATTGGGATGATTCAAGATGTTCCACAAAGCTAAGAAGTAGAGCTACCATAAAATCCAAGTTCCAAGCCAAGAACATGCATCTAACTTAGTGTTAAAAGTCCTTCAATATTCATTTCTTGCATTTGCTTACGTATTTTAGTCCAAAAGATGTCTGAATTGTTTTTCCTTACTTCTTCATGCCCATGTCGTGTCATAGCTTACAAATAACATAAAATGTATGAAAAGTAACTAAAAATCATGAATATAAGCAACTAATTCAAGTAACAGATACCGTATAAGTAGATATAAAATATACTTATCAATTATCTATATGGTGAGAAATGTGAGATATATACGGACCACAAAAGTCTGAAATATATCTTCACACAGAAAGAGTTGAACATGAGACAGAGAAGGTTGTTAGAGTTAATAAAATATTATGATTGTGATATTTTATATCATCCGGGGAAAGCGAATGTTGTAGCTGATGTGCTAAGTAGGAAGGGTAGAGAGAAACTGTCAATGTTAACAACTCAGAATGAGTTGATAATAGCGATGGCAAACATGGAGTTAGAAGTTAAGTTACCAAAGGAAGCGGTGGAAATATTATTTTCCATGGAAACCCAACCGACCATAGTGGAATGGGTTAGGGGAGTACAATTAAGCAACAAGGAATGTGAGCAGATGAAGAAGAGGATAGAAGATGAAGAAAAGACTAAGTATAACCTCGATAAGGAGGGATTACTTTGTTTTGAAGGAAGAATTTGGGTTACAAATGATTCTAAATTAAAGGAAGAAATAATGATGGAGGCCCATAGTTCGAAGTACTCGATACATCCCGGTAGTACGAAGATGTATCAAGACCTTCGTCAGAACTTTTGGTGGCCGAACATAAAAAGGGAGATAACAGAATACGTTAATAGGTGCTTAACTTGTCAAAAAGTTAAGGTTGAACACCAACAACCTAGCGGGGTATTGCAACCGTTAGAAATTCCAGAGTGGAAATGGGAGCACATCACAATGGACTTTGTGGTGGGACTTCCAACAACAAGAAAAAGATACGATGCTATTTGGGTGATAGTGGATCGATTGACGAAATTGGTTCATTTTTTACCAATAGGGGTTAGGTATAACCTAGACCGGTTAGCTAAGCTGTATGTCAAGGAAATTATTTCGAGACATGGAGTACATATTTCGATTGTGTCAGATCGTGATCCACGATTCACATCGAACTTTTGGAGGAGTTTGCAAGAGCAAATGGGAACGCAGTTAAAATTGAGTACGGCGTATCATCCTTAGACGAATGTTCAGAGTGAACGGACAATTCAAATGCTTGAAGATATGTTAAGATCTTGCGTTATGGATTTCAAAGGGAGTTGGGATGAATATCTATCGTTGGTGGAATTTTCGTACAACAATAGTTTTCACGCTAGTATAGGCATGTCGCCTTACGAAGCGTTGTATGGAAGGAAGTGCCGAACTCCATTGTGTTGGGATGAGGTGGGTGAACGTCAGATGTTGGGACCTGAGATAGTACAAAGAAACGGCGGACCCGTAAAGATAATATACGTGTTTCGATTAGTTCATGCCCAAGATAGGCAAAAGAAGTATGCAGATCCTCACAGAGAAAAGAGAGAATTTGATGTAGGATCTTTTGTCTTTCTGAAAGTATCGCCTTGGAAGGGGAAGATACATTTTGGAAAGTAGGGGAAGTTAAGTCCAAGATTTGTAGGACCTTTTGAAATTCTAAGAAGAATTGGAGAGGTAGCTTATGAAGTAGCCTTACCTTCAGAAATGGAATGCATTCATAATGTGTTTCATGTGTCAGTGTTGCGTCCTTATAAAACGGACTATAAACACGTAATAGAGTATGAATCTATCCAGATAGAGAAAGATTTATCCTATGAGGAACTTCCAATTCAAATTATTGATAGGAAGGAACAAGTATTAAGAAATAAGGTCATACCTTCAGTGAAGGTGTTATGGAGAAACCACAATGCTGAAGAAGCAACGTGGGAACTTGAGAGTAAAATGAAGGAAAATTTTCCTCATTTGTTTTTGTAATTATAAGCTAGATTCTGGGGACAGAATCGTTATAAGGGGGAGAGAATGTAACGCCCGAGAAAATCGGATTTTTATGACAATTAAATTTTTATTTGATTATGTGAATTAAATGAATTTAATTGATTTATTTTGTGAGTAAGCTATGTGAAGGTCGTTCTATGACCTAGAATGTGCTAATGTGGTTAGTAATCTGGCTACGTGCTAGAATTAATTGTTTAGAATTTCCGAGACAAAAATAAATGTTTTCCGAGAAAATTCCGTAAAAACACTATTCATCCGTTTCTGCTCGGGGAATTATTTTGAAATTTCGAGAAACGCGTAATGATAGAATCTTTAGATAAGATAAAATATCTAATAATATTTCATTTATGGCAAATGAAGTTTTTGCTGCGAACTTAAAACCTAATAGTTGAGTATATTGATTTTCGAGAAGGAAATGAAACGCATAGAAGGAATTGCGATATTGTTAAAGTGTGTGTTATGCAAGTATGATACTATTTAGTATCTATGCATAATACGATGAGTTAATACGGAGTATAATACGATTATCGTACGAGTATTATACGGAGAGAATACGTGAATTGTACGTAGGGGATACGCTTTGTATTATAAGAATTAAGTTAAGACTTAAGGTTAATTTATTTGGGTTGGATTATGATTAGTTCAATCACTTGAATGAGCAAGCCCAAAGGATTAGGTGTTAAGCCCAAGTCAAGGCCCAATATTAGATTGGTTAAGCCCAATGCAAGAAAACTGAACCGTGGATCGAACCGCTGGGTCACCAAATAGGTAAAACCCATGAGGCAACCCATGGGGATAACCCATGGGCAAGGTGGGTCGGACACTTGGTGTGCTAGGCAAGATAATCACTTGGTCACCAAGTATTTTACTTGGTGAAAAAGTGTTGAATAGTAAGGAGGTGGTGGTGTATTGTCCTAATTGCCCTCCATTTCATTTGTCTATAAATAGAAGGCTAGAGTTGTTTATTTGAAGGTTTTTCAAAGTTTCCAACCTATATTTTGAGAGAGAGAAAGAGCTAGACTCAACCAAAACATCTACCTTGAAGCTTTTTCATTAGAAGTTTATCAAGAACACTAAGAGTTCTTAAGGTAATATTCCTTAATTCTAATTCCAACTCTTTTGGTTTTCTTTTAGTATGGAGAATCATAAATGGGTGGTGTATGGCTTGTATGGGGGAATAAGAATGACTTACCATAGATTCAATCTCTATAGGTCATGAGATCATAAAAATCATAAGGGTTGTTATAGTTTAAAATCATGAAATTATTGATTATTGAGATTGATTATTGATAAACAACTGAACTCCATCAATACGTTAATATGTGTATCTTGCTTGGTTAGGATGTAGATACGAAGTCCATGGAGTATTTCATGTGATTTGTCTTAGAGAACGCTAGTAACAAAGATATGGTGAATTTTACGAAAATAGACGTTAAACGTCGAAAATGTTGAAATTCCGAATTGGTAGTCAAAAGATATCGTGAGACTTGAAAATGTTATTTTTCAATGTCAACACGTGAGATAGGGTATTTAAGAGTCGTGGGTTTGAGAATCGTCAGATTTCGACTTAAAACGAAGAAAACGAGCATTGAACGCTCATTAACGTTTACGAACGCTTAAAATTGAAACTCAATAGTGAATTTTGAGTTAACGGATTCGAAAGTATCAAATTCTTATATGAACGCGTAGAGTATGTCATTTATGACGTGTAGGCTTTTGAACGGATCAAATCGGACTTATAACGAAGAAGTTATGGCTCCGAGAATCTCACCAAAATTTTATCTGTTAAAAATTTCTAGTACTGAGGTCTGGCATCGCGGCGCCAGACAAGAAGAAATTAAATGCCGCCGCAGTGCACGCAAGACAAAGCAGTAGTTGTTATTCGGAAAGTGGCGCCGCAGTGCCACTTGTATAGGGAAGTCTCTCACGCCAGTAGCCGCCGAGACCGGACTGGTATCGCTAAGCATACCGCATGCCGCCAGCCTTGTATTGAGATGCCATGCCCATGGCCTGGTGTAGGAATAATTGTTGAATGGCTTAGGTTTTGAACTTCAATTGTTCAAGGACCTATAGGAGTAAAGTATGCACTTCATAAGTGTATTAAAACTATTACTATACTACATATACTAATGTATATGGTATTGAACTTAGGAATTGAATGCATGTTAATAATGTATGAACAAAGATCACAAAGTGTTATCAATGAACCCTAGTCGGGAAATAACATTGGTACTTTGCCAATGATGATAAAGTCCGGTTAATAACGTAAGTTGGTTAATAAGTTGGGATGAAGGGTAATAAGTCGAGTTAACTTTATTAATGATATTAAGTTAACAAAGACATAGAAGAGAAAGAAGTTGGTAGGAACAATGTGAATAATTGTTTGATAGCTAATTAAAGTGTGCTATGTTAATATATCATGTAGATTCTGTAAAGGATGTGGTCAGTCGATTAATTTATTTGAAGACGCTGAAAGGCAAGTTTTCTTAATGCTCGTCGGACTTTCAAGTTAGTCAAGTTTTATGTGATTCATTGTACTGAATTGCACGACTGGTTTTAAAGAAAGGGTCAATGCCATATTTAACTCAGCCAGGCTACTCGTAAGATATAGATTGATTGATATTTATATCTTTCTATATAGAAATGTTAACGCTATCCTATGCCAAGTAATTGGTACGGATGTGAAGGTAAGGTTTTGTCTATTAACAAACAAAAGTATTTTTCATCGATTATTCGATGGGCACGCAAGTTTTCCATATGTTAATCGTAAATACGTTTAACGAATGAGTGTTGATCAACATAGAGTATTATAGGCTGATCACCTAGAAGTGCTCGTAAGTAATGCAGATGTACAACCTTAGTATTGTGATATCCTTTTCAAGTATGAAAATAGAAAGCTACTGTTCATGGTCTATTGATCGGTTTAGAATTCCTAATCTACTCTATACTTTGGGAATTGATGTTATGAAAGGTTAAGTCTTATTGTTTCATAATACTTCATAACTATTTGTTCAGTTATGCATGAATTGTTATATAATTCACGAATGTAGTATTACTGTTATCTTTTGATAAACTTGCTGAGCTTGTTATGCTCACTTCTTGCATGAATTATATGATTGCAGTTAAGGATGAACGTACTAAGAATGCTAAGAGAAATAAGGGCAAAGCTAAGATGGATGCTTAGCCATCGTGTAATAGATTAGTATGTTTGAATGTATTATACATTATGAACAACGAACTATGTAATCGGCTTATGAACTTGGAAAGGATTATACTTTGATTGTAATAAGAAGATAGTAATTACATTCATTATATTGTATTTCAATGGAATGATTGTATAGTTATGAGTACCTCGTAGCACCATATGTTGGGTAGGAAGATACCCGAATTGGGGGGCTTCACATAAGAGCTTCCCCTAACAAATCTACAAGCCTTTGAATGGGATCTACTTGTCCTCTCTCATCATTAACCGACTCTTCCGGTGAAGTTAATTTACGTCTGGGCGGCAAATTTCTGCATCACAAAACTTCTATTTTTATTATCTAATTAAATTACTTAAACAATTCTCCATAAAAGGAATAAGATTTCATAATACATTTCAGAATAAGATCATTTATATTCATATGCCAAATTGTTACATTACATGATTATCTCTAGCATACTTCTATAAATGACACAACCTATCCCCTAATATCACAAAAGATGGGGACAACCATTAACATACTACCCCTCTAATATAATTCAAAAGTTTGGGGTTTACAACTATCTCACATCTTATACAAAAGACTGAGATTACAATAACAATTTATACATCACATAATAAATTACTACAACTACTAACTTCTAACGCCTAGACTTAATCTATCATTTCGCGCTCCACAATGCTCTAGTACTCCCTCTGAGTAATGTGCACCACCAAATCTCAACTTATGGTGTGCCGAGTCTGTCCCTCCTCTACCGGGTAGTGATTTACCCCATCAATCAACCTCTCCATGGTCGTGCGCACCGCATAGCCCATCTTGTTCATCTTCCTCCTTTTGCACCTCACCTCATCTTCTAGATCGTTAGCCCTATCATTGGCCCCTTCCCATTTCTCCTCGAAATGGATCCTATCCATTACCTCCATCTCTAACTAAGTACGGAGAGCTTCCTTCTCTGTTCTCTCACTCAACTCTCGCTGCTCCATCTCTTCTAACTTCCCTGCCAGCTCTACATTCCTAGCCACCGCCCTGTGAAACAAAGTCCCCATCTGGATTCCTACCTCCTTACGATGAGCAATCTCCACCTCAATCTCCTACATCACTAACTTTCTCTGGTGGTCCTCGTCCCTCAGTTTCTAGAACTCGGACTCCCTTTCCCTAGCCTTAGCTTCTAACTTCTCAACTCTGCACCCTAACTCTATAATCTTCTCATCATAATCCCCTAACATCCGATCCTCGAAAGTAGCCTCGTCGGATTCCTCCATGGGCTCATCCCCAATAGGCTCCTCCTCCATAGGCTCCTCAGGTATTAGCTCCATCTCCTCCTCATCATCATCATCATCGATAGGAGCTACTGTCGATATAGGCTTCGCTATCAATGGTTCCTCACATGCCACGTGTATGTCACGCGGCTCTTCTTCTACTACTCGTATAGGTCCTCCCATGTCAGTCATCCTACAATCACCAACATAAGACAAAACAAACAACAACTCCATTAGAATGTTAAATAAAATAAGTTCATTGTATAGAATGAAGTTATATTCTATAACACACTAAGTCTCTCTCTATGAAAACTCTATATGAGTTTCATCCGTTTCTATCTTCTAAGTTCTCTTAAGTTATAATCTAAGGACTCTCGCTCCTAAGGTTTATAACTATAACTTTGATACCAACTTGTGACGCCCCCAAATTCAGACACTCATATCTCGAATTTGGTTCGTCACATGCTAATTCTAATATCATACCAAAATTCATAACAACGAAAATAATAGAATAATTTACATTGATATAATATAAATATTCACGTCCCAAGGTACTATAACCACTACTCCAACCATACAGGGATTACACTTAAACATAATTTAATCATCCTTAATACATCATTATAATCATAATAATAATAATAATAATACTTCTACACTTAAAGGACTAAGCTATCTGTAGCCTTGCCCTTTCCTTTGTCCTTCCCTGAGGTACCGCCTTGCTCTGCCTTAACTGTAATGTTTTTAGGAAAGAAAGAATGAGCAACAAGTTTTCCCAGCAAGTAATATAACAATAAGGAAAAGCAGTTAAATGTTTGAATCTTCAAAGGTATAACAATAATTGATAGCTCAAGGATATCAAGAAGTATCAAGGGTTTTCAGTAAGTGTCACTATAGACTGAAGGATATCAACAGAATTTCAAAGTGTATTCATTTTAAGTTCAAATAAGGATGAACACTGAGCAGTCACTAAGGACTAAGAACTCTTACTATAATTAATAGTATTATACTACAATCCAATATAAACGAGTACAACAGGTGATTAGCCTAAAGTACCCTACATTATCCATAACATTTAATCATACTTATGTGCGCACGTCGGTTCCCCGACAATATAAAATTTCCCCTTTTTAAGAGGGTTGTTCATCTCAGTAGATTTACAAGAATTCGCACCAAGTCAATTGGTTTGGGTAGCTTTCTAACATATGATAATAGTCTAACCGAATCAATGGTTTAGAAAACTTTTATAATGCATTTAAGAAAAATAAGTCCAATGCTCGCAACAATGTCAAGGTATACAAATGATTTCCGAATAGTAATAGATATTCACTCGGTATAAATATGGTTGATATGGCAATAATTCGGATTATACAATATATATATATATATATATATATAATGTAAAGAATTTAGAAAAAAAACATGCATTCAATATAAGAATCAAATGAAGTTAGAGAACTCGCACAAAATCCAAAGTTGTGTGAATTAGGAAACTTGTCTTTAGCATTGAATACCACTTATAGCGTAAAATCACCACAATGAACTATGTTATCCTATTTATGTATGTATACGTATTCATTAGTCATACACCTTGACATATATATCCACATCATTTATCACACATATTTAAACTCAGGTAGTTTATACACATTCAAACTCATAGATGTATAATTCACATTGTTCTTACTTTTGAAAATCTTTAGTACTATATGCTCATCTTTTATTTGTATTCACTAAACCACATAATATTGTCAAACAACCTCTTTCTACACATGCTTGCCCGTATTTGATTTGGTTGTATAACTTTCTACTTAAAAAAACTCTTTAGTTCATGCTTGCGTAGTTTATAAAACGTCTAACTAGATGTGCGAACATATCGATTATCTCTAAAGGCATAAAGCATCCTATCATACTTGTTCAAAAGTTCACAATACAAGTCATAGAGTTTTCAACTCAATTGGTTTTCAATTATTAAGATGTCATGACTAACAATCTATACATGCAAAGTACATTGAGTCCACATTTCATGTGTATTTACAAGACTAACTAAGCTATAAACATATGCTCACAAGGTTAGATTCAAAAAGGCATAAGGTTTTATAAACATGGTTTTCGTCTTTTAACTTTTCTTTCAAAAGGTTATAATTCAACTCCAAACCTACTAGAACATCTTGCAACATGCATTGATACATGTTTAAGGATTATGTATGATCTTTAAGTTAAGTTAAGTTAGTTTAAGTCTTCTTGTAGCAACAATCAAAAAAAAATTAAGTTACTACAGCACCCCCCCCACCCCGTCGAACGCGGGAATTTATGCATCAAGACCCCCACCGGCGGGTATAGCTATCAAGAAAAACCTCCCCCCAACCGGTATGGCCTTATATATCAGCATGACCTTCGCCAGTATGGCACGATCACCGCAGCTAGAACACTAGTATTCCCCTGCTACGAGCTAACATGTCAAACTCTCATCCAACAGCAATGTAATGATACATAATTGATATAAACTTACTACTAAATATCCCTAGCATGCTTCTAACAATTCCAAACATACAAACAATCTAATTCATGAATAAATTCAAGATTTATGCCATTTTTCCAAAGTTTACCACATTTAGCAATTCGCTTCACTACGGATTCGTTACTTGACCAAATTACTTCGTTTAACTTTCGTTGATTTTGTATTTAACCATATTAAAAATATCTAGCATCAATTGACACATTCTATCATGCTTCATCCATAAACGTTTTAACTTAAAACAAGTATTTTAGTACTTTCTAAGAGCTTTGTAAAACTTGAATTTTAAGAGCATACAGAAGAATATTACCTTTTGTGAAGTTGAATTGCTACTCTAGATCCAATTTACAGATTGTATAAGCTTAACCCAACCATACTCACACACAACTTGAAGTTTAACAAAGAATTCTAGAAAAAAAAGTCTGTGAATGAGAAGGGCTTCATTTATAGGAAAGTTTGTGACCAAATTTGGCTTTACTCAATGAATTAAACCATTGGAATGGAGAAGAAGCTAATGGGTATGAAGGATTTAGTGGAAGAGTACTATGTAGACCACTCCCCTTCTCCTGATTTGCTAGCTATGTGTTTGGTAATGAGGGACTAGGCCAATGGCCTATTACGTGAAGAAGAAATAGAGAGACACTTAATTTGGGAAACTACCAATACTAAACATTTGCAAACTATTACTTAGAATACTTAGGTTTATTTGATAATTATCCACAAATGTGCATACATATACACCCACTCATACATTATACATAGAATCATATAATCCATGTACATTGGTTTAAACTCAAATAATATTTACATTAGACTTAGGATGAAATTTTAATTGGGTACCAATATTATTTGAATTACAACTCATTATTCCAATTCTGCATCGATATTAAAATAATCATTTAATATCAATTATTTATTAAATCAAAGTTATTTTCTCTCATAGGTTTAAAATACACATTTAATTACTCCCACACATATCATGATGTCACATAAGACTCTTTCACACAACTTAATAAATTACATAAGTTAAGATTACTTTTATCATATAGTTTTATATAATAATTATTTACCTACCAATGTTACACCTTATCTTATATTGAACGAAAAATCTTATTATATATGATTTCTCCTTACATGCTATTGTTCATGATATTTGGAATTAGTCAATCACATTATGTAATTATTTATTTATTAATAGTACTAATTAATTTCATCATTAGTTCACAAGCTTAAACTAAGTTCCTCGTCACTTCTACTACATTGCTTAATTATCATATTCTTATTCAATTCAATTAATTACCACAACTCATGCCAATACTATATATATTTATATTCAAATTAATATGCAAACAATCTTTATTCTCAATATTATAATTTATTAAAATTCGCGGCTATTACAATAGATCTATGATATAACATTATAGATCATCAGATAACACCTAATAACACATGTTTAAACACTTAAACACATAATCTATCTTACTATATAAGATCAAATAGGGTTAAGGCTTTATACCGTTCACTTGAAGATGTTTTGATCTTTCCTTCTCCTGATTTTGGTGAGTTAGACACTTTACTAGGGGTTGAAATACTTAGAGATTTCATATTTTTAGAGAGAGAGGGAGTTGGTTGGGTGTTAGATAGCTAATAAGCTTATTTTGTGAACTTTCTCTCTCCTAAATCACTTATATCTTGGATTCAATGTATGTATAAGTGCTAGCTGGCAATATGGATCAAATTTGAGAAGATTTTCTAGCACATATGATATACACAAGTGATCTCAATTAATCTTGCAATATCTCTTTACTTCATTTATAAGGGGTATTTTAGTCTTTTTGCACCCAAAAGGGTATTTTCGTAATTTCCCTCACAAATTTAAGGGTATTCTAGTCAATTGACATCACTTCTCTTAATTCTAACCCTTAGGGTTGAAAGTAGTATGCACACAAGCCAATCATATTTGATGATAAAGCATATACTTTGTAACAATCTTATTCATTTATTAATAAAAAGTATTAATTTATTAAAGGCTTTTAATTATCTACATGATGTTTTATAATATGTGATAAACCCATAGTTTTAAGCAATGCTTTTAGAATAATGATGATGATCATTCTAATGAGATCTAAATTATTAGAAAACTTAAAACTAAAATAGTTCCCAATAGTTGGATTACTAAATTGGGGATTAGTGAATCCGGATAGATTGGTACATACGTTGCTTGCTCATTGGATGAGGATGATTGATCTCATGATCATTTGTGTGGAGACACTAAAGCAAGTATGTAGATGCTTATTAGAGAATAAGTTCACTGAACATGGCTCGCTAAGGAATACCTAATGGAGTTTTACTTGCCTGTGAATAGGAATTCATGTAGTGATAGTAGTAGAAGTGATCCTTGGACTTGAGATCATCATAGTATCTTGTGTATGATGAGTTATACTTTGACTTATTCCTTAAGACCCTTAGGGTATATCAAAGGGTATGCTTGGGTATAATAAGTTGTACATGGAGATAATGTATGATCAATAAAGAATCTACCACTTCTAGTAAAAGAAGAGAAATGTCCTATGTAATTCGATAAATGACAACCTAGTAGTCATTGGCCAATGCAGAATGAAATTAGAAAGGAGTTTCTAATTTGCATTATTTGGAGTTTTGCATTTAAGAGTCGAAATACATATAATTAAATAAAATAAGACTTGACAGTAATTTCATGTCTTATATTTAATTGGGACATTGTATGGTGGAATGATTGAATTGTACGGTAACTATTTATTCAAAGGTTCTTTTATTATTAATGTTGAAATGTATATTATCTAGAAAGTCGTTGATCACTAGGGAGGCTTATCCCTATTGTAGAATAAATATTATTTATTTAAATAAATTAATAGTTTTATTTATTTAAATAAATTAATAGTTTAATTTATTTATTTAAATAAGATTAGAATTGTTCTAATTGATTTATTCACAACCGATTTAATATGGAGAACCTAAAGGGTCACACCATAAAAGGAAGAATAATTATTTAAGAAGTTAATGGCATAATCATAATAATATGTTAAGTGTATTTAATTTAATCTATGGTGATAGAATAAATTAAATAGCTTAATATTTATTATTTAATATTTTGAAAATATTAAATACATAAATTAATAAGAGGAGTTTTATTAATATTATTACAATTATTATAATTTTAATTTGTAAAGAATTAGAAATTAATTTAATATTAGTACTCTCATTAATTCCTAATAAGATTAGGAGGCTAATTAATTAAAAGATTTTAATTAATTATTTCTAATATGATTGGGAGCTTAATTAATTAAAGGAGTTGAATTAATTAAAATAAAACTAAATGTTTAATTGTTAAGGAGGGTTGCCCACATCTATAAATAAGAGGAGTCTTATTATGGGTGTGTGGTTGCTGACTTTTTCACAACATACGTAATTCCAATAGTTGGGAGAGTACGCTCTTTTTCTATGAGAGAAAGAAAAATTAGGGTTTTGCCAAACACCCATCTTCTTGAATCTTTATTCTTTCTTGGTGGATCACCTCTAGAGGCCAAACACTTGGGTGGCTAACGTTGATCAAAGGAAAGAACCAAACCCGGTGGATTCAAGTTGAACGCGAAAAGGATTGGAGGTGAACTTGTACCTGAGGAAGCTCGAATCTTCAAGGGTATTATTTTTGTTCTTCATATTTTCGTTTAATTAATAATTGTGCATAAAGGATGATACAGGTATATGATTTGTAAAATTTTTAAACTCTGATTTTCCACGTTTTCGCTTATTTTGTGCAATCTGATTGCGTTCATGAATATTACAAACCTAACAAGGGTTTGGTAATCTCAATTAGGGTTTCTTAATTAAGGTTTAGGGTTCCCAAATTTAAAATTAGGGTTTCCCGACATTCGTTTAGGGTTCCTAACTGCATGTTAGGGTTTCTAAATCTAAGATTAGGGTTTCTAATCCCTTATTAGAGTTTACTAATATTATACCCTATCTGATCTGTGACGCCCTCAAATTCAGGTACTGAAAACCCGAATTCAGTGCTTCACGATACCATTTCTTTGAGCAGAATAATAATAATATTGTCATAAATATCAAACTTAATTTACATATCAGATTTGTCTAAATCCCAGGTACGCGACCTTAAAATATTTCATTACATTATAGATAATAAATATCATCATCTTATTTAAGTCTAGCTATTACATAAGATAACACAAACTTATTCTGACAGCTTTCCTTTCTCTTTGTTCCTAGAAGAGCCCTCTAGTTGGTCATACTTAACTGAAAGCATTTAAATTAAGCAAGAATGAGCATTTGAGTGCCCAGCAAGTAATAGAAAACAATAAACATTAGCTGAAAGGATTAAATGTTTTCTTTGAGTGACACTTCTACAACGAAGCAATAGTTGTGAAGTAACTGAAACAATTCTAATCAACATATCAATTCTATTTCAAATTTTTGAAACTACGTCTCGACTATAATCGGAGATCGATCACGACGACTATGAACATTGTTTTCTATTTTTGAAAAGGTTAAACCGAACTTCATCTATAACCCATCATAACTTACGGGCACGGGGGGTGATCAGCCCGTTATGCCCTGTATTGATCAATACTACATACAAGAACGATATTCTCGTTCAACACATCCGCCTTAGGCGCATAAAAGTTTTCCAGTTTCAGTTAGTTCATACTTAGTCAGGAATTTGAACAAAAATAATTTGGTTGGATACAATAAAGTTCTATCACGTTCAACGATATTTCTAACTACATGTCTAGCCGAGTCAAATAGCTTAGATGACCTTTAACTAATATATACATACCAGAAATCAATAGGTATGTATTAACATGTGATTAAATACAATGATTATCCAAGTGGGGATACTTGTATAACCATATTTAGAATTTAACGAACAGAATATATATATTTGAATCTTATAGTAATACGGTACTAATAAACAATGAACGAATAAAGTTTGGGAACTTGTATGAATATAAATGATTGGATACATAATCAATAACAATAGAGTTTAATAATCTGGCATAAGGATAATATAATTCTGAAACTTTCTTACTCATGTCCATTGCATAAAGGAAATGCAAAGGTTAGGATACTTGCACAATGTAAAAGATAATTCAGATACTTGCTTACACGTGTCCATTGCATAAAGTAAATGCAAGGGGTAAAGATACTTGCCTATACTTGTCCATTGTATAAAGTAAATGCAAGGGGTAAATATACTTGCCTATACGTGTCCATTGCATAAATTAAATGCAAGGGAAAAAGATACTTTTCTATACGTGTCTATTGCATACAGTAAATGTAAGGGGTAAAGATACTTGCTTATACGTGTCCATTGCATAAAGTAAATGCAAGGGGTAACAATACTTGTCTTAAGTGTAGTTTATCCACGTAATTAAATTAACACTTTCGAATCCTATTTATAACGTATTACAAGCATAAGATGCTCATTAGCTAACACATTCGTTAATCAAGCTCGACATGATGCAAGTATGCACATATGGTACAAAATCAGCTTATATGTTTATCACGAAATCAATTATCTAGTTATTTCATAAGCAAATTAAGAATGCTCAAGTTTAAGGTATTTTCACCCATGAACTTTCATTATCTAAGAAAACAGTAACTTATTACTTAGTCCTCACATATACACATGCATCAGTAGGTTTTAAACCATTTCTAGCAGTAAAGACATCATATAAGTTAACTGTTAAAAAAATCAGATTACACTATCTCAGATTCTAGATCAAGCAATTGCACACATGGCTAAGTTTAGGGTTCAAGGCAGCAATTGCAGAGCCCTCTCGCCCAAGCCAAGACTCAGTTGTTGCCTTGTGGTTTTTGTTTGGCATGAGCACAACATTCATACATAATATATTTTGTCATGTTAAAGGTCTTTTCATGTTCCTCAAGACAATCTAGGTTCCTCCTTTCATAGTATGGTTCTAAGTTGATCGTTTCAATAATTTAAGGCCATTCGAGGTTATGAAACCACAAAGTCTATCATGCTTGTCTTCTAAACATACAAGATAGTCATATAACTCATATTAGGCATGCTTGTGAGTATTCATAACACATATGTTTAATTATCATCGCTTTGGTTGAAATTATGCTTCGTTTATGCTTTTACTTGAATTATGATACACAAGTATGGTATATATATATATATATATATATATATATATATATATATATATATATATATTTTTATGTTACATGAGTGAGTCTAAGAATATCATTAAACATGCTCATAAAAGTCAGATTCTAACTTTCAAAGTAGTATGTTAATATTCGTATGCAAAGTTCGTATTTTCATTAGTAACCTTACTAGTAGGTTCTACATGTCCAATACACATGGATCATGCATAGGGATATTATAGACTTAACATGACCTCTTAACCCTCTAGAATCTAAACATTCATGTGATGCAACTATATTTAGAAAATATGTTCAAGTTTGCTTTTGAAACTATTTTAAACTTGAACAATGCAATTTAACACATACAAGACAACTTTAAGGCTCTAATCAAATGTAGTCAAGTAATGTTATCATGCTCACAAGGTCAGAATATAGAGTATGTAGTAGTCATGCATATTAGCTCACTATACTAAGTTAAAAACTTTTGTAATACAAATTCTAAATAAGGTGTTCATGAGCAAAGGACTATGAATCATATAAACACAAATTAACGGGTTATTCATGCCTTACTAAATCATACCAACATGCTTCCAAAGTCAGTATATGAACATAGCATACATACATCTCAAGTTCCTTTTTAAAGTCTTAAATCCATTTTAAACTCTACACCTTCGTTAATCATGTATACTAATCTAAACATGCTCACATTAGGTTAATATACTAATATATACTTGTTACACATGCTTGTATGCTAGCTTAAGTCATAATAATCGATCACACATTGCAGAATTTTTAACAGAAAGCAGAAACTGCAAATAGAGACCGCTGCGCCTCAGTGTTATTACGGCGCAGCTACGCCATGACTTGTTTGAGCCAGGAATAGTCTGCTTCGGCAGAACTTTAGCCCAAACACAGAAATTATACACAATTTTGAGTCTAACCAGTCATGTATCAATTATAATGCTTATATGATTATATAACAACTAATTAAACATTACCCAACCTCATCATCATCTAATTCAACATAATTAAGAATTTGAAATTCAAGAACTCAAGAATTCATTTTAGCAGAGAATGAAAATGGAAAACAAGGAATGGGGCTTATACCTCTGCAAATGTGAAGTGAACTTGCTCCAAATGAACTCCTAGTTGCTTAGAATACTAGTCTGCTTTCAATCTCACACTTAGTAAATCTCAGCAATAGAAATTGGAGAAGGAGAGTCCATATTTATAGATAAATAAAAACACAGACAATGCATATATTCTTCAAATTAAACCAATGAGAAAGTTAGATTACATGCTGGTTAATAAGGAGTTGGTAATTGGTAGTTGGAATCCATTATCACCACCACTCCCCCATAATCATCAGCTAGGAAGAGCTTGGAAGAAAGAAAAGGAAATAGCTTCTAGGCTTATGTTTTATACGTGAAGGAGAAATGAAGAGAATCCAAATAACTCAGCTTCATATAATACTTATACACTTTCCTACTCTTATGTTATATTTAATATACACATTCTTCATACAAGGCTAAATCCTAATGCCACAATATAATTTAATATTTCAAGGTAGTAGATGTAATATGGAAATGTAACATACATACAGTACATGTATAATTTTCATCACACCGGTATACTTTATTAAAAATAATAGCTTACAATATGTTCATGGTATATTATTTTAATATATACCCACATACATTTTGTCACATACACCTTCATGATGTATTTATAACCTATATTTCCAATATGCTCAATCAGATTATTTCATACAATGTGGTTTAATAAGACTTAATATAAGGTTGTTATATATATTCACATAAATGTCACACTACACTATATAATATAATTGTATTTTATATTTTTTATTATTGCCCACATGCACATAACAGTATATATAATATTATTATATTAATAGCTTACTTGTTTCATGCTAAATAAATTAATCACTTTCTTGATTAATAAACACAAATATTAATTAATATGTTCCTCATTGATTAATGTAATTATGGATCTCCATAACCATTAATTATCTAAATAATTCTTATTATATTTATAGACATACTGCTAACAATATTAATCACATATCATTAAACAATTAATCAATATTTGTAAAACCCCCAAACTCGGGTACTTGAAACCCGAACTTGGTGCTTCACGATACCATTTCTATGAGTAGAATAATACTAATAATAATAACAATAATATAAATATCAAACTTAATTTACATATATTAGAGTCTAATCCTAAGTACGCAACCTTTACTATAATTCTTTACATGATATATAATACATATCATTGTCTTAATAAAGTTTAACTATTACAAAAGATATCAATAAACATATTCCGTTTGCTTTCCTTTTAACTTGTTCCCGTCTGAACCTTCAGGTTGATCATGCTTAACTGAAAATATTTAAATTTAAAACAAGAATGAGCATTTGGATGCCCAACAAGTAATAACAATTATAAATATAATTAGCTGAAAGAATTAAATGTTTTCTTTGTACATCACTTCTACAACGAATTAATAGTTGTGAAGTAAACAGAACCGATAATAATAACATAACAATTTTATACCAAAATTTTGAAACTACGTATTGACTATAAATAGAATTAAATGTTTTCTTTGTACATCACTGCTACAACGAATTAATAGGTGTGAAGTAAACTGAACCGATAATAATAACATAACAATTTTATACCAAAATTTTGAAACTACGTATTGACTATAAATAGGGTTAAGTTGACATACTATGAGCATTGTTTTCAATTTTCGAATAGGTTTAGCAGAACTTCATTCGCAAATTGTCATAACTTACGGGCGTGAGGGAGATCATCCCAATGTGCCTTGTATTGATCAATACTACATATAAGAACGATATTATCATTTACTCTGTCCGTCTTGGGCGCATAAAATTTTTTCCTTGATCGGTAGAGTATCGATGCCACAGAGAAAGTGGTCAAATTTAAACTACTATGCATCAATTAAATCACTATACTTATATGCTTAAACTAATGACTATAATTGGTGAATTAATCTAATCGTAGATAATAACTAAAACAAGAATAACAACGGAATAAACCAAATCTGGAAATAATGGGATCCTAACTTCATTTAATATTTCATCCAATTACCACTATCATCCAAGAATTGTTCACATATCACATGAAAGTAGCCAAGAGCACTAATAGAGTCATAGCCATTTTTCAATGCACCATGACCTACTTACACAGCATCCACTAATGATAGACTCCATGTAATCATCAATATAACCAAAAACACTATATGTTTATGTGAAATTGAAATCATACTAAATTTAAGCACAAGCCCTTATTTTAACTAATATGGTGAATAAGTATATGTCTATCTCATTCACGAAATACACAAGCCATATAAAATAGCCCCATATACGTATGCTATCATAAATACAATCCATACTCGCATGTTCATTGTCAATTCCATGCAAGTACTAAAACGAATGGTGATCAAGCATTCATACATGCAAAACAATCATGATAGAAATCCCATATGATATGTAAAACAGCCCCAGCAATCAAGCATGCAACTAAACTACATATTAAAATCCGTTAGAATCCCATAATGGAGTTTAGTTCATGACTGAACCAAAAGACATTATGGGATCAAAGCTAAACATGATTCACAAGCAAACAATTGAAAGATGAAGGATAGAAACGATCAAACCCAATTGCAGATTGTAAACCAAAGTTAATGTTCAACTCCTTATAAAAATTCCAGCAAAACAATAATAATAATCCACACCGACAGAAAATCCCAAGAAGAATTAGAAAAGATGGAGTTTTGGCTTCGTTCTTCGTTGGAATCTCTCCCAATGTGTAAACCCTAGTTACGATATGAAAATACGTCAAAAGTTATTCAAGATATGTCTGACACCAGTCAGATATCGTTTTTAATCAATTACCACCTTTTAAAATTGGAAATTAAAATAAAATAAATCGCCAACTTGACCATGAAGCATGCCGCAAGGCGCCTCTAGTGTATTCTCGCGACGTATGCGGACTTGCAAAGATATAAAGTTGTTCGGCCAGTTTCTCAAGCAAGCCGCATCCTAAAGCCAATTCTGCCGCGCGATTCCTGCAGTTTGTACTCTGGTTCTGGTTCTGTCATGCTGCTGCTACTGCTACTTGTTCATTCTTTTCCTTGCTTGGACTCCTTGCTCCATTATACCTTCACTATCATGCATCCGACAACCTCATGCCATCTACATCAGCCTCATGCCATCTAGCACCACCAAACTATGCCATTTCCTGCAATTGTTCCACCAAAGGAGTTCTAAATATATGCAATGCAAAATAACATGAAATGCAACTAAAACATACTAGAATGTACTTGAGTTGGGCATAATTAGCATAAATTGATATCCAATAAGTAGGTGTAAAACCCACTTATCAAATACCCCCAAACTTGAACTATTGCTTGCCCTCAAGCAATGCATGCTAAATAACAATGATAATGCAAAAGCAATACTATGCAGCTAAATTACAATGGAGACTAGTCTCACATCATTCCAACTTAAACAGAATTTCAGCCCAAAATGCCTCAGTGAATTTTCCAGATTCAAGAATACAAGTTCAAACTAAACTATAGTCATAACATCATACACTCAGATAATTCATACATGCTATAGAGATGCTGTGTGTGTGTGTATAGTGTTCACCAAAACTTGATTCAAGCAAAGAATACACATGCTAAACTGCTCAAAACAAAAAATTATAGTCTAAATTAAGAATCATGTATACTCATGCAACGAAGACTGTTCCAACATATCCACACAAACTAAGGTTCAACAATGGGCTTAACTGCTTTATTAATACTCACGAGGGCGATTTTTCGCTCTTTCCCGCGGTGTTTATTGCTATTTTTCTTTTCTTTTTCTCTTTTTTTTCAATGACTGTGCAATGCCTTATTCCATTAGGCAACACTGCTACCCCTTAGCGAGCTTTCAACCAACGACTCCCAGACCATGAAAGACCTTAGGGCGCTAGGTGTAGAGATAATTCCCTCAGGCATACTTACTCAAGTAGTCAGGGCCCCGAAATAAGACTAGCCACGTTATTGCTATTCATTTTTTTTATACATAGCATACCCATGTTTTCCTAAAGTTTGAATGTCAATGTTTCATACAGTCTACATGCATGTTCCACATATTTCTCTTTTTAAAACTACATTTTCTAACAAGCAATGCAACACATAATTCTTATACCGCAAGTGATTGTGAACACATCATCTCAGGTAAACCGAAAAGCATTTAAACAACAACATGAATTCCATCGTGTAAAACATTATAATTATGTTCATGTTATCCAATATACTCTAAAATCCTTCACAATTCACCATCATCATTAGCTAGGCAAGAATTTCTATAAAGCAAGAATTTTTGTGAGACATGCAAACTAACTAAAACAAAAAAATTTCTACCATATAAAACAAATAAACTTAAAATGCAGAATTTTAAACTGATCATGCAAAAACTAAACTACATGCTACTATACTACTTCCCAATACCCCCAAACTTAAAGTATTCAATGCCCCATTGAATGAAGGTAAAGGGTATAAGAGAACTCCCCTAATAATCAGCTGTACCACCCTCCTCGAGTGGTGAATCTGGTGGTGGATAAGGCACTGCGGTCCCGAACTGAGGCCATTCTAGCATTGTTCCTTGCTGCGCAAAGGCCTCGATAAGTAATACAAAGTAAGTAGAGTATCGAGCCCACATAGAAAGTTGTCAAATTTAAACTACTATGCATCAATTAAATCACTATACTTATATGCTTAACAAGCAATCCATTAGAAGATTCAAGTAGAGAATTAAATCTACTATCACTGAGACTCAGCTTAATAAATAAACCACATCATCAAATCATCCCTGCACTACAGGCCAAGGATATTCTTTAGTATCACGACCACGAATTATCCATGCACTATGAGTCAAAGATAATCGTGTTTTCATCAACGGTCCTGGTCATGCCATAAAACAATTCATCTTTGCACCCTTAGCCGAAGAGAATCCATAGAAATAATCATACCAAAAACTGTACATCAATGCATTACGGGCCAATGAGAACTTTTTCCACATCATTTGTAACTTTACGGTCATGATTATACCGAATAATCCCTGGTCATAATCATACCAAGTTCATCTATGCACTACTGGCCACAGATGACTTTTAACATAATATAAACATGAGGATGATGACAATGATATAATAATTCAATAAAACAAGTTCAAGAATTATTTTATCCAAGAACCAATAACGTCCAAATTGTCAACATGATACTTCTTTGTAGAGTAAATTCAAGAATGCTCAGAAGAATATTTCCATGAGAAGATACTGGATGAAGTGCAAATATCAAGGATATTCCACTAATTTCATGGAGTATAGAAGTCAAAACTTTAACCAACTGAGTATAATAAAGAATGGAATAACAAAAGAAATCACCAAGCATGCGATAGACCGCACAGACAGGTTATTCAAACAGAATAATAAATAATGGAACCAGGTCATGCGTAAATGCACGAATAGGATATTTCAAAAGAATAATAAATAATGGAACCAGGTCATGCGTAAAGCACAGACAGGATATTCTAACAGAATAATAAATAATGGAACTAGGTCATGCGTAAAGCAAAGACAGGATGTTCCAACAAAATGATAAATAATGGAACCAGGTCATGCGTAAAGCACAGACAAGATGTTCCAATAGAATGATAAATAATGGAATAATAGAAGAATTTCACCATGTATGCGATTGATTGCATAGACAAAAGTTATTCCAACATAATAATAAAGAATGGAATAACGTAAGAATTTCACCATGTATGCGGTATTTGGATATGAGGCAAGTTATTCCAACATAATAACAAAGAATGGAATAACAAAAGAATTTCACCAAGTATAGGGTAGTCCGCGTATACAGATTATTCCAACAGAATAATAAAGAATGGAATAATAGAAGTTCTCTTCATGAATACAAAAAAAATAATACCCCATACGAGTACAACAAATAATATCCCTTACTGTAAAAGAAGAGTATTTCGACTGGTAGGGCGAGGATATTCTTGAAGAAAACTTGCACTACGCTCAAAGCTTCTTAAAACTCT
The DNA here is from genome assembly GCA_020205605.1 of Panax ginseng. Lineage (NCBI taxonomy): Eukaryota > Viridiplantae > Streptophyta > Magnoliopsida > Apiales > Araliaceae > Panax > Panax ginseng. The sequence continues at coordinate 81,859,800 of CM035131.1, forward strand.
AAAGAAATATGCTCAATATTATAGAAGAATTCTTTGAACTTCTGGTGTGATTTCAATTCTAACTAAGCTTCCTATTTATAGGAGAATAGAAAGGATACTATGCAATAAAATATAATATATATATATATATATATATTATTTAAAATCTAATAAAACAAATAACTTTATAAAAATATTCTGTTTTATATAAAAAGATTTTACTATGCAAAACACTATGCATGCACTATGCAACACTATGCATAATAAAATATAATATATTCTAATTATTGTCTAATAAAATAAATAACATTATAAAAGTATTCTATTTTATATAAAAAAGATTTTACTATACAGTAACACTATCACGTAACTATGCAACACTATGCATAATAAAATATAATATATTCTAATTATTCTCTAATAAAATAAATAACTTTATAAAAGTATTCTATTTTATATAAAAAGATTTTACTATGCAAAATACTATGCATAATAAAATATAATATATATATATATATATATTATTGAAAATCTAATAAAACAAATAACTTTATAAAAATATTCGCTTTTATATAAGAAAAATTTACTATGCAAAACACTATGTAGGCACTTTATGTAACACTATGCATAATAAAATATAATATATTCTAATTATAGTCTAATAAAATAAATAACTTTATAAAAGTATTCATTTTATATAAAAAGATTTTACTATGCAAAACACTATGCAGTACTATGAAACACTATGCATAATAAAATATAATATATTCTAATTATTGTCTAATAAAACAAATAACTTTATAAAAGTATTCATTTTTATATAAAAAGATTTTACTATACAAAACACTATGCAGCACTATGTAACACTATGCATAATAAAATATAATATATTCTAATTATTGTCTAATAAAACAAATAACTTTTAAAAAGTATTCTATTTTATATAATAAGATTTTACTATGCAAAATACTATGCATAATAGAATATGATATATTCTATTTATAGTCTAATAAAACAAATAACTTTATAAAAGTATTCTGTTTTATATAAAAAGCTTTTCTGTTTTATTACATTAATAATACAAATAAAACAAAACGTATCATCATTATTATAATTCACACTATTAATCAACCAGGTCGTTCCTAGGAAAGTGGGGGCTTTCCAATAAGGATTTCTCCCTATTGGCACGCAATTAGATGACCAAACCTCTCCTTGGCAGAACTTCTAGACATCGTTAATATTGCAAATAATAATATTAATAACTTTGTCATCTCAATTATTGATTTAATAATATATAAAATATCGACAATAATTGAATCACAACCACGAATTATCCAAGCACTACGGGCCAAAGATAATTGTGTTTTCATCAACGGTCCTGATCATGTCATAAAACAATTCATCTTTGCACCCTTGGCCGAAGAGAATCCATAGCCATAATCATACCAAAAACTGTCCATCAATGCATTACGGGCCAATGAGGACTTTTTCTATATTATTTGTAACATTACGGTCATGATTATACCGAATAATCCGTGGTCATAATCATACCAAGTTCATCTATGCACTACAGGCCACATATGACTTTCAACATAATATAAACATGAGGATGATGACAATGATATAATAATTCAATAAAACAAGTTCAAGAATTAATTTATCCAAGAACCAATAACGTCCAAATTGTCAACATGATACTTCTTTGTAGAGTAAAATTCAAGAATGCTCAGAATAATATTTCCATGAGAAGATACTGGATGAAGTGCAAATATCAAGGATATTCCACTAATTTCATGCAGTATAGAAGTCAAAACTTTAACCAACTGAGTATAATAAAGAATGGAATAACAAAAGAAATCACCAAGCATGCGATAGACCGCATAGACAGGTTATTCCATAGAATAATAAATAATTGAACCAGGTCATGCGTAAATGCACAGATAGGATATTCCAACAGAATAATAAATAATGGAACCAGGTCATGCGTAAAGCACAAATATGATATTCCAACTGAATAATAAATAATGGAACTAGGTCATGTGTAAAGCACAGACAAGATGTTCCAACAGAATGATAAATAATGGAACCAGGTCATGCGTAAAGCACATACAAGATGTTCCAATAGAATGATAAATAATGGAATAATAGAAGAATTTCACCATGTATGCAGTACTTCGCATAGACAGGTTATTCCAACATAATAATTAAGAATGGAATAACAGAAGAATTTCACCATGTATGCGGTACTTCGCATAGATAGGTTATTCCAACATAATAACAAAGAATGGAATAACAAAAGAATTTCACTAAATATAGGGTAGTCCGCGTATACAGGTTATTCCAATAGAATAATAAAGAATGGAATAACAGAAGTTCTCTTCATGAATACAAAAGAAATAATACCCCATACGAGTACAACAAAAAATATCCCATACCGTAAAAGAAGAGTATTCCGACTGGTAGGGCGAGGATATTCTTGAAGAAAACTTGTACTACGTTCAAAGCTTCTTAAAACTCTAAAGAAATACGCTCAAGATTATAGAAGAATTCTCTGAACTTCTGGTGTGATTTCAATTCTAACTAAGCTTCATATTTATAGAAAAATAGAAAGGATACTATGCAATAAAATATAATATATATATATATATATATTATTTAAAATCTAATAAAATAAATAACTTTATAAAAAATTCTATTTTATATAAAAAGATTTTACTATGCAAAACACTATGCAGTACTATGAAACACTATGCATAATAAAATATAATATATTCTAATTATTGTCTAATAAAACAAATAACTTTATAAAAGTATTCTATTTTATATAAAAAGATTTTACTATGCAAAACACTATGCAACACTATGCATAATAAAATATAATATATTCTAATTATTATCTAATAAAATAAATAACTTTATAAAAGTATTCTATTTTATATAAAAAGATTTTACTATGCAAAATACTATGCATAATAGAATATAATATATTATATTTATAGTCTAATAAAACAAATAACTTTATAAAAGTATTCATTTTATATAAAAGCTTTTCCTGTTTTATTACATTAATAATAATAAATAAAACAAAACTCATCATCATTATTATAATTCACACTATTAATCGACTGTGTCGTTCTCTCTGGAAAGAGGGGGCTTTCCAATAAGGATTTCTCCTATCACGCCAAGAATTAGGTGACCAAACCTCTCCTCGGCGTAACTTCTGACATCGTTAATATTGCAAATAATAATATTAATAACTTTGTCATCTCAATTATTGATTTAGTAATATATAAAATATCGACAATAATTGAATCAAATTACATGAGATACTATGCAACAATTACTGTCGCAATAATTGAACAAAACTGAGTGACTTCTCACGTAAATATCAATAATCAATACCGTGTGCTACTATGCAACTCACGCCAGACATCGCTTTTCTTTTACTACTGAGTAGTTTAACAGCTTTAACAAAGAAAGCTTCCGCCGTTATTTTCATTAAAATATTTTTGTCATTTTCTCAATCCGAAATGAATAATTCCGCCAGGGGTCCACTAATGATTGTCAACGTCTTGATATTACCCGACAAAAAGAATATTCCCCGACCAATCGAATATTATACAACAACTTGCATACTTTTCAAAATTTATAAATATTACCCACAACTATAACATTATCTCAAATCCACACCATAATTTTAAAAAAAAAATTCGAGAAAATTAAATCTTTATTCGTAAAATTTGGGATTTTACAATCTCCCCTCCTTATGAAATTTTACCCTCGAAATTTACGTACGTACCTGGTATGCCGAACAAATGAGGACACTTCGTCATATTCTAACTCTTGAGATATAACCTTTGAGCGTAAAATATATTTCAAGATTTTTAACAGGTACATCTTCATACGTTAAATCTTCCGCTATCTCGCCTGGTTATAAATCAATAATGTGGTTCGAGTCGTCCACATATTTACGTAACATCGATACGTGAAAAACGTTATGAACACGCGACATACTTGGTGGTAAAACGAGTCTATAGGCCACAGTTCCTACTCGATCGAGGATTTCAAATGGGCTAATTAAATCGAGGGTTGAGATTTCCTCTCTTCGTCGATTCTTGCTTCTAGAATAACGCCCTCTTGAACCTTATTCTTCACATTCATCAGCTCTGAGTATGTAGCTTGAGCGGCTTTAACTTTATCAATTAAAGTCGATTCAACTCATATTATTTGACATCATAACGTGGGTCCCTAGAGTCTTTAACTCTATCTTCATCATTTGTAAGTTATATGAAATGGGTTTTTGTGTTAACAACATCGCACTCGTAAACGCATACGATCTTCTACTCAACGCGTCAGTTACCACGTTCTCTCTTTCACAATAATATTGAATGGTATGATCGTAATCTTCAACAGCTCGAGCCAACATCTTTGGCGTATTATACGTTCGTTTTGGTTGAAGAAATATTTAAGGGTTTTAGAAATGGGGTTTTGTACTGGGGTCAATACAAAATTCGATTTCACGCTCTAGGGTAGGTCAAGAAGTCTTCAGGGAAAACGTAAGGAATTTATTAATGATAGAAATATCATTTAAAAACTGTGACTCTCATCCAAGACTTGGATAACACATGAAATGAAGGTTTCTCCTAATGGAGTTTCAATAGATAAGTCAAAGTCTAATTTCTCAAGAGTTAAATTTAAATGTTGAGCGCAAGTAAGAGAGATAAAAGAATGGGTAGAACCAGTGTCTAATAAGGTATAGACTTCGCAAGAGTTTATGATTAACTTACCTGTAATAACCTCGTTCGGGTTCCTCAATAAACGCTCTCACTTAAACTACCGGCTTTGACTTATCTGGGACATCCTTTGGCATCACTATCCCAGCTGAACTTGACCTCACTACATGACAAAATCGAGCTAAGTGACCTTCTCTTCCGCAATTGAAACACGCTTTGGGTTGCTGCGTACAGTTTGGACGGATGTGTCCCTCCTGTCTGCATTTGAAACATACGACCGGTGGTCATTCTTCTTCCTTTGAAACGGGTGCTGGTGCTGCTATCTTTCCATCATTATTGAACCTTCTCTTCTTGAAATTTCCACTTCTATTATCTTGGCCATGATTACCACCGAAGTGGTTACCATTCTTGGCATGATAATTTCCCCCACGATGGTTATCATTGTTCCGATGACCGCTGCCAATTTGCGATGATTATTATCGTGTTGTTGGTCGGTGCCTTTTGGTTGTGCTGACTCATTATCGCGCTCCAATAACTGAGCCCTATTCACAACATCTAAATATAAACAAAGTTTGTGAGAAATGAGGTATTGACATATTTTGGATTTCAAACCTGTTAGAAACATTCGCGTCATTCACGCCTCATTATCTACCAAATGGGATGCAAACTGGGATAACTCTGCAAACTTAGCCTCGTACTGTGATACGGTCATATTGTTTTGCTCCAGCTTGATAAATTCCACCTCCTTCATGTAACAAATACTTTCGGGAAAGTACTTGTTATTGAAAAATTCTTAGAACTTTTCCCAAGACATCTTGAGTGCGTCAGGCTGGGTACGTTTTACAGATTCCCACCAGTAATTTGCCTCTTAATGCAACATAAAGGTGGCAAAGGAAACCTTTTACTCCTCGGAGTATGCCAAGACATCAAATATCTTGGTGATCTGCTTTAACCACGTCTCTACCTTAAGTGGTTCTGGCTTTCCCAAAAACTCCAGAGGTCCCAGCTCCTTGAACTGCTTAGCGGTGATCGACCGTGGGTTACCATTGTTTTCACCTGCATTATGAATAGGAGTCCCTCTCGTTTGGTGTTGCATGAATTCTAAAAAGCTCATAAACGTACCATCGTTCGTCATTTGATCAGTGTTGTTGTTTAAACGAGGATTATCGCCTTCCTGTTGCAAATTATCCTGGGTATTGATCGTTGGCGACTCAACGGTCTCACGTGCTTCATTGCTTATCTCAACATTTTCGGATGCCATTTTCAAATACTGCCATAAAACAAGGTTTAATTAACATAACACATATTATCCCTATACTTTGACCGACCAATTAAATACCAAATAAACTTAGGTAGGTCATACTAGCGAAGGAATTCCCCGTCTCTCCCCTCTTAGTTCTTATCTCACATCACAGCTAGGGATCATATCCCTATGCTTTGATACCAACTGTGACGCCCCCAAAAATAGGTATACATCACCCATCTTGGGTCGCCAGATACATGGTATTGAATAAAAATACAAACTAATTATACAACAGCCGTGTAAAATACGACAAAATATATGCTGTGAGTTTTAATACAAATATTGTCATCTAGACAATATCCACACTTAATGAAGTCCTCATTACATTTATTATTATACTATTTCACAGAATAGTGAGGACTATTAATGCACCATCTAGGACCATCACTCTATTCCCCGACTAGTCCCAGCTACGTTCTCATTTCCTGAAGAGAACAATGAAAGAAAGGGTGAGCTCAACTAGCCCAGTAAGAAATATTATGACTAAGATAATGCAGAATAAATTATCGTTAGCCTTCAACAGTGTTAAACTAATACAATATAACAAACATCAAGTTTAACTGTAGCGGAAGAAGCAATCCATTAGAAGAGTTAAGTAGAGAATAAAATCTAATATCTTCTATGATTTAAAAGGTTTTTCATCACTTTTATCGCTGAGACTCAGCTCAATAAATAAACCACATCATCAAATCATCCCTGCACTATAGGCCAACGATATTCTTTAGTATCACGACCATGAATTATCCATGCACTACGGGATAAAGATAATCGTATTTTCATCAACGGTCCTGATCATGCCATAAAACAATTCATCTTTGCACCCTTGGCCGAAGAGAATCCATAGCCATAATCATACCAAAAACTGTCCATCAATGTATTACGGGCCAATGAGGACTTTTTTCGCATCATTTGTAACATTACGGTCATGATTATACCGAATAATCCCTGATCATAATCATACCAAGTCCATCTATGCACTACAGGCCATAGATGACTTTCAACATAATATAAACATGAGGATAATGACAATGATATAATAATTCAATAAAACAAGTTCAAAAATTAATTTATCCAGGAACCAATAACGTCCAAATTGTCAACATGATACTTCTTTGTAGAGTAAAATTTTAGAATGCTCAGAAGAATATTTCCATGAGAAGATATTGGATGAAGCGCAAATATCAAGGATATTCCACTAATTTCATGCAGTATAGAAGTCAAAACTTTAACCAACTGAGTATAATAAAGAATGGAATAACAAAAGAAATCACCAAGCATGCGATAGACCGCGCATGTATGAAGTTATTCCAATGTAATAATAAATAATGGAACCAGTCATGCGTAAATGCACGATAGGATATTCCAAATGTAATAATAAATAATGGAACCAGTCATGCGTAAAAGCACAGACATGGATATTCTAACGTAATAATAAATAATGGAACTAGGTCATGCGTAAAGCACAGACAGGATGTTCCAACAGAATGATAAATAATGGAACCAGGTCATGCGTAAAGCACAGACAGGATGTTCCAACAGAATGATAAATAATGGAATAATAGAAGAATTTCACCATGTATGCAGTACTTTGCATAGACAGGTTATTCCAACATATTAATAAAGAATGGAATAACAAAAGAATTTCATCATGTATGCGATACTTCGCATAGACAGGTTATTTCAACATAATAACAAAGAATGGAATAACAGAAGAATTTATCCAAGTATAGGGTAGTCCACGTATACAGGTTATTCCAACAGAATAATAAAGAATGGAATTACAGAAGTTCTCTTCATGAATACAAAAAAATAATATCCCTTACGAGTACAACAAATAATATCCCTTACCGTAAAAGAAGAGTATTCCGAATGGTAGGGCGATTATATTCTTGAAGAAAACTTGCACTACGCTCAAAGCTTCTTAAACCTATAAAGAAATACGCTCAAGATTATAGAAGAATTCTCTGAACTTCTAGTGTGATTTCAATTCTAACTAAGCTTCCTATTTATAGGAAAATAGAAAGGATACTATGCAATAAAATATAATATATATATATATATATATATTATTGAAAATCTAATAAAACAAATAACTTTATAAAAATATTCTGCTTTTATATAAGAAAAATTTACTATGCAAAACACAATGTAGGCACTATGCAACACTATGCATAATAAAATATAATATATTCTAATTATAGTCTAATAAAATAAATAACTTTATAAAACTATTCTATTTTATATAAAAAGATTTTACTATGCAAAAACACTATGCAGGCACTATGAAACACTATGCATAATAAAATATAATATATTCTAATTATTGTCTAATAAAACAAATAACTTTATAAAAGTATTACATTTTATATAAAAAGATTTTACTATGCAAAACACTATGCAGTACTATCTTTATACTATGCATAATAAAATATAATATATTCTAATTATTGTCTAATAAAACAAATAACTTTATAAAAGTATTCTGTTTTATATAAAAAGATTTTACTATGCAAAATACTATGCATAATAGAATATACTATATTCTATTTATAGTCTAATAAAACAAATAACTTTATAAAAGTATTCTGTTTTATATAAAATCTTTTCTATTTTATTATATTAATAATACAAATAAAACAAAACTCATCATCATTATTATAATTCACACTATTAATCGATCAGGTTGTTCCTAGGAAAGTGGGGGCTTTCCAATAAGAATTTCTCCTTATTAGCGCATAATTAGGTGACCAAACCACTCCTTGGCAGAACTTCTAGACATCGTTAATATTGCAAATAATAATATTAATAACTTTGTCATCTCAATTATTGATTTAATAATATATAAAATATCTACAATAATTGAATCAAATAACGTGAGATACTATGTAACAATTACTGCAGCAATAATTGAACAAAACTGAGTGACTTCTCACGTAAGCATCAATAATCAATACCGTGTGCTACTATGCAACCACGCGTATTACTATACTTTTACTACCGAGTAGTTCAACCGTTTTAATGGTAAAGCTTCTGCCGTTATTTTCATAAAAATATTTTTGTCGTTTTTTCAATCCGACAATAATTCTATTGTGGGGTCCACCAATGATTGTACCATCGTACGGATATTCCCCGATAAAAAGAATATTCCCCGACCAATCGAATATTATACAATAGCTTGCATACTTTTCAAAATTTATAAATATTATCCACAACTATAACATTATCTCAAATCCACACCATAATTTTAAAAAACAATTCGAGAAAATTAAATTTTTATTCGTAAAATTTGGGATTTTACAAATAACATGTGATGTACACATGATTTATGCATGAATCCAATTCCAGATCAAAGATCTCCTAACATACTACAAGAACAAACATTAAAACAACCAAAAACATAAACAGAAAAATATTTACAGCCTCTGACATTCATTGTCAGAACAAAAAATAAAATATTTTCAGATTTTGAAAAACTTCAAATCCGAGCCTATAGATGTTATGGATCTAACATCTATCAACCCAGGTCACTAATAGACACTACATAGAACATATTTTAACACTTAAACACCAAATCCAACATAGCACACAAGATCAAAATATTTAGCTTAGGTTTATACCTTTCTTGGACAATTTCTTGATTCTAGGCTAATGATTTTTTAATGGAAGTAGTAGAGCTTGTCTATGGGATTGATATACATTTCTTGATAATATATTTTGTGGGTTTGAGCTTGAGAGATGTAGGTTGGGTGTTTGAACAAAAATGTGGCTTTCTCTCACTCTTGAATCTATATTTATATTGTGTTGTAATGCATGTATCTGATGAATGAGGCCGATTGCTGGAGTTATTTATCATGTGGGAAATTCAAGAGTTGGTTTACCAACTAAATTTTTTGTTAGACTTGCAAGCAACTTACTAAATAATACAAATAGGGTAGTTTGGTCAATTTGATCCCAATTTTAATGGTATTCTTGACAATCTAATCTAACCCTTAGGGGTTAACCCTTAGGGTTTAACCCTAAGGTTTTAACCCTTGGGTTTTACAATATTAAATTTTTAGGTTTTCTTTTAGGGTTTAAAATAAAAAAAATAAAAATAAAAATTTAGTTTATAAGAATGACATTTAGGGTTTGCTAATTAGTTATGTTTTCTAATTACATTATACATGAACATTTAGGTTTAGAATCCACTAATTAGCATTAAGCTTTATCATTTAGCGATTAGGGTTCCTAATTTAATAATTAGGGTTTTAAATTTAGAAATTAGGTTTTTTATTTAACAATTAGGGTTTTGAAAATTAGGGTTCTCCCTAATTAGGGCTAATATCCATAATAATGGTCATTACACGTATTAGCATGATTACATAACAGTCTTAAGCTTGCATTCAACTTGTGAATTAGGGTTTAACAGATTGAACTTGGGTTTCTAATATTTTAGAAATTATGGTTTCTAAATATTAATTAGGTTTTACCTAATTAATCATAACATTATATAACACTCAACAAAAATCATATAACACAGATATATAACAGTCTCGAACTCATAATTAAGTTTCAAATTAGGGTTTTCACTTAGCAATTAGCTAATTACTATTTAAGGTTTCTAATTTGAGAAATTAGGGTTTAAATCACTAATTAGGGTTTTATATAATTAGTGTTTTCCTGATTATTATAATTATCATGAATCACATAACAACATTACTAAACAGATTTTAAAGTCTCACTTGACTTTAAAACCAGGGTTTATCAGTAATATGAGGGTTTTCAAATATTGCACCCTCATTGACCAATCATTAACAATACGTACATACAGTACATATTTATAGTACTGAAAAATAAAAATATAATTAATATTATATTATTATTCTCATTCCTTGATCAAAACCCAGAATTTGGGTTCGGATTCCATATCTGATTTATCTTGCATACATAACAATAATAATTAAGTTAAAATAATAATCTGAACTAAAATTCATATAATAAAATAATTATTATAAAAATTCTATAATCTTATAATAATCATATTTTTATGGAAAATAATTAATAAGAACATTTCTACTATAAAATTAATTATTATAAGAATATAATTTATAATGTGCAATAAATTCTAAAACAAAATTATTTGTAATTACTCATGCAATAACTATATTTTATCACATATACACATACACATTGACTTATATCTATTTCCCCACATTTATTTTTAAAAAAAATTTATACACAAAATTTCTAATTTAATTATATAGAAAATATCGGGTTATTACATTCACCCTCCCTTATAAAGATTATGTCCCCGGAATCACCACTTTAAAACCTATACATACCAGGGTACATAGCATACACAATCATTACCAGTAGATCTCAATCAGAATTGATTGAACAGATCTTTAACTATTAAGCAAAAATTAAGCTTGTCTATCTGATTAAACGGAAATTTAATTTCTGATAGAACTCAAATTTCCTCCTTCAAAATAATCTATAAAATAATTTACTATATATATATAAGAAAATAAAATTGGTTCGAGTAATACCTGGAGTTACATCCCCAGCTACTACCGAATCTTGAACAGTCATGTTGAAGACTCCTGCGGTTGGTTCTGTTGGTTCGTTCGTTAAAGTTGGTCCCGTTGTCGCCAATGTCCTGCTGCCTTTACTCGTATTCACATTCCTTTCCTCCCTTTTCCTTCTTGGACAGTCTTTCACCTTATGCTCCATTGATTCACAAATAAAACAACCACTATACGTTCTTGAATTGGGGTCTTTAGGAGAGATATGTCCCTCCTGCTTACACTTATAGCACACAAACTTTCCTTTTAAACACACTTTCTCGAGTGATTCTATCCGCAATTCCCATCTTGCACAACATGTTTCTTTACACCTCCTGACCTGTTTCTGGTATTATAGAAATTATCTCCTTTCATCGTATATGTGGAAAAAGCTATCTTTTTCCCCTCCGTTACCCTAGCTTTCACAAATGCGTCTATAGGGTCAGTTGATCTTCTAGATCCTGGCAGTAAGATTGCCTTGAAGTCTTTGTAGTTTGCTAATCAATTATCTGTCTGATTTCCCATGGCTGGTATTCCATTCTGCATAGCTTGAGCGAGTAAATTCGCAAAATTTCTGTATCGGATCTGGTTATCCTCCAGCTTTATTGACATGTTCTTCTTCCCTTTGGTTTCATTTTTGTCTTGGTGGCATTATCATAAATTTTTCTTATTAACTTACATTCTAAGCCTTATCGTATACGCTTAACATATAACGCAAAATTTTATATTCAAATAATCATGTATTCAAAATATTAGATTTCGAAAACTCGGTTTACTGTATTAACCAGTATTCAGATAAATGGTTCTTATCTTTATACAAAAATTATTTCATTACTCCAACATAGATTCATATTCATAGTACTCGACATACCATAACACATATTGCTTTAAACATCCGTTATCCCTTTTGTAACTCAAAAGTCGGGAATCGCTGCCACAACTTATACAAAAGTTGAAAATATTACTTTATACAGACATACCTATCATATACACATAGAATCATACATATTCAAGTAATACTAATACTACTTATCTTCTACACATTCACTAAGGATCAATTGCTTAGTATTCTATATATTCCCATTATCCCGATAATCCATTCACACATAACTGTACTAGTCCTCCATGTAGCCATTTAGTACTCGTTTGATTATTAAGTTTCTAGAGGTCAAGGGTTCAAGGGCTGGTGAGGAAATGGAGTAGTAATTCAAGAATGATATGAGGTATTCTAAAATACTTCCCTTTTTCTTACCACACATTATGAGTTTAAGAACTCACCACAAACATAAGAGTTTAAGAACTCGAGCTTAATCTTATATTCATTAACTATACTCTATCTATCAGTTATACTATGGTTTCTGGGTTCAGTACTAAATTTTCCAAAATAACCACCTCATCGAGGTAGCTTTCAATGTGAGCCTCTATTTCAGCTATTGGCTTTGATATTGGCTCGGTTATGGAGGTTGGCTCCTTCTTTATGATCTGAGGGTATCCTAATCCTTTCTATCTGACATCTATACACATAAATTATCTTGACTAACAAATAATATATACACACAATAAATAATAATTTTTTTTATATCAGTTATCTTTTATTTTGCTTGACGATGAATTTATTCAATTCATCTCCTTTTTAAACTCTATATGAGTTATTCCTGTTTTCAACGTTTCCCTCTGTCCTTAAGGTTATAGCCTAAGGTCTATCCCACCTAAGGTTTCTAAACCTAAAGCTCTGATACCATGATTGTAAAGCCCCCAAACTCGGGTACTTAAAACCCGAACTCGGTGCTTCACGATACCATTTTTATGAGCAGAATAATACTAATAATAATAAGATTTATATAAATATCAAACTTAATTTATATATATCAAAGTCTAATCCCAAGTACGCAACCTTTACTATAATTCTTTACATGATATATAATACACATATCATTGTCTTAATACAGTTTAACTATTACAAAAGATACCATTAAACATATTCTGTTTGCTTTCCTTTTCACTTGTTCTCGTTTGAACCTTCAAGTTGATCATGTTTAGTTGAAAATATTTAAATTTAAAGCAAGAATGAGCATTTGGGTGCCCAGCAAGTAATAACAATTATAAATATAATTAGCTGAAAGAATTAAATCTTTTCTTTGTATATCACTTCTACAACGAATTAATAGTTGTGAAGTAAACTGAACCGATAATAATAACATAACAATTCTATACCAAAATTTTGAAACTACATATTGACTATAAATAGGGTTAAGTTTATATACTATGAACATTGTTTTTAATTTTCGAATAGGTTTAGCAGAACTTCATCCGTAAACCGTCATAACTTACGGGCGTGAGGGTGATCATCTCAATGTGCCCTGTATTGATCAATACTACATACAAGAACGATATTATCGTTCACTCTGGCGCATAAAAGTTTTCCCTTGATCAGGATGTTCATACTTAGTCTGGAATCCGAACCAAAACAGTTTGATTGGATACAAAAAAGTTTTATTATATTAAACGATATTTCTAAATCTGTGTCTAGCTGGTCAAATAGCTTAGACGAGTTTTACTTAATGTATACATACGGGGGATCAATAGGGGTGTGTGTGTGTGTATATATATATATATATCAACATGTGTTTAAATACAATGATTATCCAAGTGAGGACACTTGTATAACCATATTTAAAAATTAACGAATGAATAATATATATATATATATATATATATATATATATATATATATATATATATATATATGAGTTATATAATATAATATCATGTTGATAAACAATGATCTGGATATAATATATATAACAATAGGGTTAATAATCCGTACAATAATAATATAAATCAAAACTTTCTTACTCATGTCTATCATTAAAGGAAAATGCAAAGGTAGGATACTTGCACAGTGCTCACTTACAATACACAACTTAGTTTAATCTTTTATACCGAAACCTATCATTAATAAGATCATTTTACTGATTAGAACAACATATCGTAACACATGATACTACTTATTGCAGTCAACACATAACCTAATCACCTTGTCACTCATATTTAACAGTCATTGAATCATAAACAAACATTAATACAGTCAAAATATCTAAGTCTGGATCAATTTCTGAAACATATCGGTGTATCGAGGGCTTTATCAGGTATTTATCAATTCTGAGACTCTATACTGAAGTTCAATATCTGTAAGTATCTGTCATATTATTTTTAAATGACTTATAATAATTTTTAACCATTTATTATAATTTATCATGAATTTTCAAACACCAGAATCATAATTAAATGATTTAAATAGTAAATAATTCTATTATCATTAACATTTAATTAATATTAAACTATTAATGAAACCATTGCCAAAATATTAAAGTTATTTATAATAACTTAAAATACTTTTAAAGTACTAATATTACCCTTAAATAATTTTTAAAATATTTAAAATCATTTCTACATAATTAAAATATTAATGTATTATCTATCAAAATATTATAAGTCATTAATTATAACTTAAAATATTTTTAATTCATCTATATCCTTTTAAATGATTTTTAAATTAATAAAACCATTTTAAAACTATTTATTTAATATAATTATTAAATAAATTTAATATCATTAATATTACATTATTAATGAAATTATCTTTTAAATATTCAAAGTTATATTTTATAACTTAAAATATCTTTAAACACTTTATTTTTATTTAAAATGATTTTTATAATATTAAAATCATTTTAAACTAATTTATTCAATATAGTTATTAAATAAATCTAATATCATTAATATTAAATAATTAATATTTTTCATGACAAAATATTAAAAGTTATAGTTTATAACTTAAAATATTTTTGAAATCTTTAAATCATTTTTATATAATTTTTAAATCATTAATTCTATTTTCCTAATTCATTTAATACATTTATTAAATAACTTAAATATCATTAATATTAATTAATTAATGAAATTCATCAAAAAATATTAAAATTCATTAAAAATAACTTAAAATATTTCCTTACATCGAATAAAATTTTAAATGATTTTTCATGTATAAAAATCATTTTTAAAAATTTATTTAATATTTTAATTAAATAAATTAAATACCTTTAATTCTTAAAAATATTAAATATTTATGAAATATATTAAAAATTATTAAAACTAATTTTTAGACTTTCAAATAATTTTAATAATTTATTTTGTATTTTAATAATTAAAACTAATTTTTCTATTTATTTAATAAAAATAATTAATTTTAGAAATAAAATATTAAAGATTGCTATATAGCGGCAGGCTCTGTCGCTATAGGTGTTCTTGAGTGTTCTTGATGAAACCCAGAAAAGCATGTATGTGACCAATGTATCACGTTTGACCAACAATTTCTCCATGATCCTAATGTTTTCTGGTCAGCTTAAAGTTTTTAGGTTGTAGTATAAATGCAATACTACTAATAGCAATCGATATCATGGCCATAACACAACATATCAGAGAATTATAAGCCCTCAAATCTCTTGTCAGAGCTGTTCTTCATTTCTGGGTTTTCCAAAAATGAAGAACAGTTCATACTGCCTTCTTTCGATCATTATAACTTGCTGTACATGTCTTCTTTATATGATCTAACACTTTCAGTATGTAGACAACATGCACGAGTATAGATCTACTACATCAAACCAATAAAATAACAACACAACAAGAATATATAAGCCGGTCAAAGGCTGTCAGAAGGCATGTTCTTATGGTTTCTGGAGATTCCAGAAACTCAAGGTCATGGCCGAATGGCCTAGTTTGACCATCTACTACGCTTGATCAGTTGAATGTTTAAGAGTTATAAGGGTATGGATCTAAATTCCCTCTATCAGGCTACAACTGTATTACAACAATAAGCACAAATCATCAAACAGAAGCAAGATCAAAGCCACAGAGAAGCTTGTTAGACATTTATGGGTAACAATCTGGGTTACCCAGATCAGTTTGGGCATGGCCGGTCAACGGCCTTTGACCACTAATAACTTGTGATGTACACATAATTTATGCATGAATCCAGTTGCAGATCAAAGATCTCTTAACATACTACAAGTACAAACATTAAAACAACCAAAAACATAAACAGAAAAAGATTTACAACCTCTGACATTCATTGTCAGAGCACAAAATATATTTTTTCCAGATTTTGAAAAACTTCAAATCCGAGCCTATAGATGTTATGGATCTAACATCTATCAACCCAGATAACTAATATACACTACATAGAACATATTTTAACACTTAAACACCAAATCCAATATAACACATAAGATCAAAATTTTTAGCTTAGGTTTATACCTTTCTTGGATAATTTCTTGATTCTAGGCTAATGATCTGTTAATGGAAGTAGTAGGGCTTGTCTATGGGACTGATATACATATATATTTCGTGGGTTTGATCTTGAGAGAGGTAGGTTGGGTGTTTGAACAAAAATGGGCAAAAATGTGACTTTCTCTCTCTCTCTTGAATCTATATATATTGTGTTGTAATTCATGTATCTTATGAATGAGGCTGATTGCTGGAGTTATTGATCATGTGGGAAAGTCAAGAGTTGGTTTACCAACTAAAATTTTGGTTAGACTTGCAAGCAACTTACTAAATAATACAAAAAGGGTAGTTTGGTCAATTTGATCCCAATTTTAATGGCATGCTTGACAATCTAATCCAACCCTTAGGGTTTAACCCTAAGGTTTTAAGCCTTAGGTTTTACAACATTAAATTTCTAGGTTTTCATTTAGGGTTTAAAATAAAAAAAATAAAAATAAAAATTTAGTTTCTAAAAATGACATTTAAGGTTTGCTAATTAGTTATGTTTTCTAATTACATTATACATGAACATTTAGGTTTAAAATCCACTAATTAGCATTAAGCGTTATCATTTAGCGATTATGATTCCTAATTTAGTAATTAGGGTTTTGAATTTAGAAATTAGGGTTTTTATTTAACAATTAGGGTTTTGAAAATTAGGGTTCTCCCTAATTAGGGTTAATATCCCTAATACTGGTCATTACACGTATTAGCATGATTACATAACAGGTTTAAGCTTGCATTCGACTTTTGAATTAGGGTTTAACAGATTGAACTTGAATTTTCAATTTTTTTAGAAATTATGGTTTCTAAATATTAATTAGGGTTTACCTAATTAATCATATCATTATATAATACACAACATAAATCATATAACACAGTTATATAACAGTCTCGAACTCATAATTGAGTTTCAAATTAAGGTTTTCACTTAGCAATTAGCTAATTACTGTTTAAGGTTTCTAATTTAAGAAATTAGGGGTTAAATCACTAATTAGGGTTTTATATAATTATCATTTTCCTGGTTATTATAATTATCATGAATCACATGACACCATTACTAAACATATTTTAATGTCTCACTTACTTCAAAACTAGGTTTTATCAGTAATACGAGGGTTTTCAAATACTGCACCCTCATTGACCAATCATTAACAATGCGTACATACTGTACATATTTATAACACTGAAAAATAAAAATATAATTAATATTATATTATTATTCTCATTCCTTGATCAAAACCCAGAATAAGGGTTTGGATTCCATATCTGATTTATCTTGCATACATAACAATAATAATTATGTTAAAATAATAATCTGAACTAAAATTTATATAATAAAATAAATATTATAAAATTCTATAATCTTATAATAATCATATTTTCATGGAAAATAATTAATAAGAACATTTTACTATAAAATTAATTATTATAAGAATATAATTTATAGTGCAATAAATTCTAAAATAAAATTATTTGTAATTACTCATGCAATAACTATATTTTATTTATCACATATACACATACACATTGACTTATATCTATTTCCCCACATTTATTTAAAAATAAAATTTATACGCAAAATTTCTAATTTAATTATATAGAAAATATCGGGTTATTATAATATTCTACAATAACAATTAACAATTAATTAATATAAATTAATTGCTCACTTAAGAATTCCTTCGTTGATTAATATCAACATAACGTACCCTTAATATTACACATATAATATTAATGTTGCATTTTATATCTAAAGAAGAAAAATAATTTTCTCCAACGGACCATCGGCGCTTAATTGCTACTTTGTTTCGCTATCTTAGATTAGAATTACTGCGCCATACCTTGATAGTGCCAAGACTGGTTTAGCTTCAAGCCAGTGTCAACCTTCATTGCCATACTCGTTTTTCACGACATGAATTAATGTCCACGTGAGTGATATTACAAATCTAAGAGTGTATTCATTACTTATCATAATAATCCTAATAATCATATCATATATACAATAATAATATATTCACGGAAAACTATTTTTATTACAAAATTAATTTATTATAAGAACATAATCTATAATGATCAATAATTTTTAAAAGGAAATTATTTACAATTATTCAGGTAATAAATAAATTTTATTTACCACATATGTATATATATTTTACTTTACACATATGCCCACCTTTATATAATAAAAATTTATATCCAAAATTTCTTATTTAATTATATTAAAAATATTGGGTTATTACATCCACCCTCCCTTATAAGGATTCCGTCCCCAGAATCACCGCCTAAACACTTATAAACACTAGGGCAAATAGCATACACAATCACTTGAAGTAGATCTCGATCAGATTCGATCGGACTGATCTTTAACTATTTAACATAAAGCTTGTCTATCTGATTATATGGAAATCTGATTTCTAACAGAACTCAAATTTCTCCTTCAAAATTTCTTTATAGCATAATTTACTATATTTAAGAAAAATCATATATACGAAGATAAAATAATACGAATAATACCCGGAGTTCCATCCCCGGTTGCTACGATATCCTGAACGGTCATATTGAAGACTCTTGCGGTTGATTTTGTTGAAGTTGGTCCCGTTATCACCAGTGTTCCGCTACCTTTCCCTGCATTCCTGCTTCCTATATCCATTCTACTTTTCGGACAGTCCTTTACCTTATGATCCGTTGATCCACACAGAAAACACCCACCGCTTATCCTAGGATTAGGGCAGTTATGAGAGATGTGTCCCTCCTTCCCACACTTATAGCACACAAACTTACCACTAAGACACTCACCAGAATGATTCTTCCCAAAATTCTTACACTGTATCGCCTGCTTCTTCACACCTTCATGTTTGACTTGGACACTCCCAAAATTGTTCCACTTTCTTTTTCAATTCCCACTACCACTACCTACTTCTACCTTTACTGCTCCTTCAACCTTACCCTTATTCTATTTCTCCTTATTGTATAGGCTCATGGCCTCACTTCCCTCCTTGGCTATGATAGCCTTCTCTAAATGTGCTGCAAAAGTATTTATTTGTAACATCGTCACCTTATTATAGAGCTAGGGTTTTAATCCCAGTTCAAACCTCCTTGCCTTTATTGCCTCCATATCTACTTGGTGTGGAGCGAACCTAGCTAATTCATTGAACTTTGCGGCATACTCCGCAACTGTCAAGTTCTCCTACTTCAATTCCAAAAACTTCACCTCCATCCTAGCCTGCACACTAGATGAGAAATAGTTCTTAATGAATAGCGTCTTAAACCTAGTCCATGCTATCACTCTTTCTCCTGCCCTAGCTTGATTTGCCTCCCACCAGAAATTCGCCTCTCCTTTCATCATATAGGTGGCAAAAGCTGTCTTTTACCCCTCATCTACCCTAGCTACTACAAATGCTTTTTCTATTTCCTTAACCCAAGTTTGGGCTTCTATCGGGTCAGCGGTACCTCTAAATTCTGCCGGTTTTACGACCTTAAAATCCTTGAAGTTCGCAAATCAATTGTTTGGCTGATTTCCCACGGCCAGCATTCCATTATGCATGGCTTGAGCTACCATGTTCACGAAATTCTGCATCAGGTCTGTTTATTGTCCTCCAGCATTGTTGGCAGATTCTTCTGCCCTTTGGTTTCGAGTTTGATGTCTTGGAGGCATTTTCTAGTTAAATAATACTTTATTAACTTATATTCTAAACCTTATCGTATAAGTTTAATATTTTAAACTTATTCCATTAATCAAACATAGATTCATATTCATTTAGCAATTTCAAAATATTTTAAGTAGCATAGCACATATTGCTTTAAACATCTGATATCCTTTGTGACCACAAAAGTCGGGAATCGCTACTACGATTTACACCAAAGTTGGGAATATTACATTACATACACATATTACCAAACATAGATAATCAAATACTAATTCGACTTATTTCCTACACCTTCTCCTGATCTTGGACAATCTTTCGCCTGATGATCTTCCAACCCAAACTGAAAACATGCACCTTGCTTATAGTCAGGATAATACAGAGAGGTATGTCCCTCATAGCTGCAAATATAACATATCTTTTTCCCTTTCTTGCACATGCCTCTATGTTTCCTTTTACGATTTCTACACTTTCCTATATTGCTAAGGTTTTCAGAATTTTCTAACTCCCGGTCGTTCATCTTTCTTTTCCCCTTCTCGCTCAGAGTTGCACCTGATATTCGGCTTTTAGCTCCTATCTGATCTATTTGGATTTTAAGCTTGTCCTGTTCTTCCATTATTTCGATTAAGGCCTTTCGCAATTGGCTATTTAGTAGCTTTTCTATTTCCCCCAACCTTTCTAGAGAAGAAACCTTGTTCTTCAGATTCTTCACTTCGGTTGATGCTTGATCAGCTCTAACTTCGGTGTTCGAATCATTACTTGTTAGTTCCACCATTTCTGGGTCCGGTACTATATTTTCCAAAATGATCACCTCACCAAGGTTATCTTCAACGTGAGCCTCTATTTCAGCTATCGGCTTTGATATTGGCTTGGTTATGGAGATTGGCTCCTTCTTTACGATCTTAGGGTATCCTAATCCTTCTCCTCCTGACATCTACACATAAATTATCCTGATTAGCATTTATTATATACACACAGCAAGTAAAAGCTTTATATAATTTATCTTTTATTTGGTTTGACGATGAATTTATTTGATACATCGCCCTTTAAACTCTATATGAGTTATTTGTATTTTCAACGTTTTCCTCTACTCTAAGGTTATAGCCTAAGGTCTACTCCCACCTATGGTTTCTAACCCTAAAGCTCTGATACCAACCTATGACGCCCCCAAATTCAGGTACTGGAAACTCGAATTCAGTGCTTCACGATACCATTTCTTTGAGCAGAATAATAATAATATTGTCATAAATATCAAACTTAATTTATATATCAGAGTTGTCTAAAATCCTGTGCACGCGACCTTAAAACATTTCATTACATGATAGATAATAAATATCATCATCTTATGTAAGTCTAGCTATTACATAAGATAACACAAACTTATTCTGACAGCTTTCCTTTCCCTTTGTTCCTGGAAGAGCCCTCTGGTTGGTCATACTTAACTGAAAACATTTAAATTAAGCAAGAATGAGCATTGGAGTGCCCAACAAGTAATAACAAACAATAAACATTAGCTGAAAGGATTAAATGTTTTCTTTGAGTGACACTTCTACAACGAAGCAATAGTTGTGAAGTAACTAAAACAATTCTAATCAACATATCAATTCTATTTCGAATTTTTGAAACTACGTACTGACTATAACTGGGGATCGGTCGACAGACTAGGAACATTGTTTTCTATTTTTGAAAAGGTGAAACAGAACTTCATCTATAAACCGTCATAAATTATGGGCACGGGGGGTGATCAGCCCGTTATGCCCTGTATTGATCAATACTACATACAAGAACGATATTCTCATTCAACACATCCACCTTTGGCGCATAAAAGTTTCCCAGTTTCGGGATGTTCATACTTAGTCGGGAATCTGAACCAAAACAATTCGGTTGGATACAATAAAGTTCTATCACGTTCAACGATATTTCTAAATATGTGTCTAACTGAGTCAAATAACTTAGACGACCTTTAATTAATATATACATACCAGGAATCAATAGGTATGTATTAACATGTGATTAAATATAATGATTATCCAAGTGGAGACACTTGTATAACCATATTTAGAATTTAACAAACAGAATATATATATCTAAATCTTATAGTAATACAGTACTGATAAACAATGAACGAATAAAGTTTGGGAACTTGTATGAATATAAATGATTGGATACATAATCAATAACAATAGAGTTTAAAAATCTGGCATAAGGATAATATAATTCTGAAACTTTCTTACTCATGTCCATTGCATAAAGGAAATGCAAAGGTTATGATACTTGCACAATGTAAAAGATAATTCAGATACTTTCCTATACGTGTCCATTGCATAAAGTAAATGCAAGGGGTAAAGATACTTGCCTATACGGTCCATTGCATAAAGTAAATGCAAGGGGAAAAGATACTTGCCTATACGTGTCCATTGCATAAAGTAAATGCAAGGGGTAAAGATACTTGCATATACGTGTCCATTGCATAAAGTAAATGCAAGGGGTAAAGATACTTGCCTATACGTGTCCATTGCATAAAGTAAATGCAAGGGGTAAAGATATTTGCCTTAAGCGTAGTTTATCCATGTAATTAAATCAACACTTTAGAATCCTATTTATAGCGTATTACAAGCATAAGATGCTCATTAGCTAACACATTCGTTAATCAAGCTCGACCTGATGCAAGTATGCACATATGGTACAAAATCAGCTTATATGTTTATCACGAAATCAATTATCTAGTTATTTCATAAGCAAATTAAGAATGCTCAAGTTTAAGGTATTTTCACCCATGAACTTTCATTATCTAAGAAAATATTAACTTATTACTTAGTCCTCATATATACACATGAATCACTAGGTTTTAAACCATTTCTAGCAGTAAAGATATCATACAAGTTAACTGTTAAAAAAATCAGATTACACTATCTCAGATTCCAGACTGGCGCATCTGCGCCATGGTTAAGACTAGGGCCGGCGCAGCTGCGCAACCCTCTGGCCAAGCCAAGACTCAGTTGTTGCCTTGTGGTTTCTATTTGGCATGAGCACAACATTTATACATAATATATTTTGTCATGTTAAAGGTCCTTTCATGTTCCTCAAGACAATCTAGGTTCCTGCTTTCATAGCATGGTTTTAAGTTGATCATTTCAATAATTTAAGGCCATTCGAGGTCATGAAACCACAAATTCCATCATGTTTGTCTTCTAAACATACAAGATAGTCATATAACTCATATTAGGCATGCTTGTGAGTATTCATAACACATATGTGTAATTATCATCGCTTTGGTTGAAATTATGCTTCGTTTATGCTTTTACTTGAATTATGATACACAAGTATGGTATATATATGTTTATGTTACATGAGTGAGTCTAAGAGTATCATTAAACATGCTCATAAAAGTCAGATTCTAACTTTCAAAGTAGTATGTTAATATTCATATGCAAAGTTCGTATTTTCATTAGTAACCTTACTAGTAGGTTCTACATGTCCAATTAACATGTGTCATATAGAGAGATATTATAGACATAACATGACCTCTTAACCCTTTAGAATCTAAACATTCATGTGATGCAACTATATTTAGAAAATATGTTCACGTTTGCTTTTGAAACTATTTTAAACTTGAACAATGCAATTTAACACATACAAGACAACTTTAAGGCTCTAATCATATGTAGTCAAGTCATGTTATCATGCTCACAAGGTCAGGATATAGAGTATGTAGTAGTCATGCATATTAGCTCACTATACTAAGTTAGAAACTTCTTTAATACAAATCCTAAATAATGTGTTCATGAGAAAAGGACTATGAATCATATAAATACAAGTTAACGGGTTATTCATGCCTTACTAAATCATACATACATGCTTCCAAAGTCAGTATATGATCATAGCATACATACATCTCAAGTTCCTTTCTAAAGTCCTAAATCCATTTTAAACTCTACACCTTCGTTAATGGTGTATGCTAATCTAAACATGCTCACATTAGGTTAATATACTAATATATATACATGTTACACATGCTTCAATGCTAGCTTAAGTCATAATAATCGATCACACTTTGTAGAATTTTTTATGTAAAGCGAGGCGCAAGAATGAGATCAAGGCCTTGAATATTACTGCGCCTTAGTTTTATTACTGGCCAATTGCTGCCATGACTGGTTTGAGCCAGGAACAGTCTGCTTCGGCAGAACTTTAGCCCAAACACAGAAATTATACACAATTTCGAGTCTAACCAGTCATGTATCAATTACAACATGCTTATATGATTATATAACAACTAATTAAACATTACCCAACCTCATCATCATCTAATTCAACATAATTAAGAATTTGAAATTCAAGAACTCAAGGATTCATTTTAGCAGAGAATGAAAATGGAAAACAAGGAATGGGGCTTATACCTCTGCAAATGTGAAGTGAACTTGCTCCAAATGAATTCCCAGTTACTTAGAATACTAGTCTGCTCTCAATCTCACAATTAGCAAATCTCAGCAATAGAAATTAGAGAAGGAGAGTCCATATTTATAGAGAAATAAAAACACAGAAAATGCATATATTCATCAAATTAAACCAATGAGAAAGTTTGATTACATGATGGCTAATAAGGAGTTGGTAATTGGTAGTTGGAATCCATCATCACCACCACTCCCCCATAATCATCAGCTAGGAAGAGCTTGGAAGAAAGAATAGGAAATAGCTTCTAGCCTTATGTTTCACACGTGAAGGAGAAATGAAGAGAATTTGGGACTCTAATTTTTGGACAATCTAAATAACTCAGCATTCATATAATACTTATACAATTTCATACTCTTATGTTATATTTAATATACACATTCTTCATACAAGGCTAAATCCTAATGCCACAATATAATTTAATATTTCAAGGTAGTAGATGTAATATAGAAATGTAATATACATACAGTACATGTATAATTTTTATCACACCGGTATACTTTATTAAAAATAATAGCTTACAATATGTTCATGGTATATTATTTTAATATATACCCACATACATTTTGTCACATACACCTTCATGATGTATTTATAACCTATAGTTCCAATATGCTCAATCACATTGTTTTATACAATGTAGTTTAATAAGACTTAATATAAGGTTGTTATATATATTCACATAAATGTCACACTACACTGTATAACATAGTTGTATTTTATATTTTTAATTATTGCCCACATGCACATAACAGTCAATATAATTTTATTATATTAATAGCTTACTTGTTTCATGCTAAATAAATTAATCACTTTCTTGATTAATTAACATAAATATTAATTAATCATTCTCATTGATTAATGTAATTATGGATCTCCATAACCATTAATTATCTAAATAATTCTTATTATATTTATAGACATACTACTAACAATATTAATCACATATCATTAAACAATTAATCAATATTCTACAATAACAATTAACAATTAATATAAATTAATTGCTCACTCAATAATTCCTTCGTTGATTAATATCAACATAATGTACCCTTAATGTTACACATATAATATTAATGTTCCATTTTATTTCTAAAGAAGAAAAATAATTTTCTCCAACTAACCAATCGTCATAAATTTGCGCCAGCTTTCTCTATCTTGGGACTATGCCAATTGCTACTGTATTCCTAACGGTGCTAATCTTGGTTTAGCTTCAAGCCAGTGTCAACCTTCATCGCCATACTCGTTTTTCATGACATGAATTAATGTCCACGTGAGTGATATTGCAAATCTAAGATTGTATTCATTATTTATCATAATAATCCTAATAATCATATCATATATACAATAATAATATATTCACGGAAAACTATTTTTATTACAAAATTAATTTATTATAAGAACATAATCTATAATGATCAATAATTTTTAAAAATAAATTATTTACAATTATTCATGTAATAAATAAATTTTATTTATCACATATGTATATATATTTTACTTTACACATATGCCCACCTTTATATAAAAACAATTTATATCCAAAATTTCTTATTTAATTATATTGAAAATATTGGGTTATTACACGATCTAACGTATTCATCAATATAATTATAATAACTGTATTTTCAACCGAATCCCTATCCGTAACTTGGGTTAAGGTTTCTATTCTCTGTTAAGCACAATTCTACTCTTATTTATTAGTCAATACACAAATTGACCACTTCTCTAAACTCGTATCACAGATACTCAACACAATATTGAGAATCAATATCAATTTTAAATAAAAAAAAATTTATTCATAAAATTCGAATTATTCGAAATCCTGGGTTGTCACATTCTCCCCACCTTATAAGGATTCCGTCCTCGGAATCACCGCTTTCTCACTCTCTACAATCTCTTAAAGTTGTATCATCAATTCATTCTTATCAACACAATATTAATTTGTGTCTCGTATACTAACCTGTGATTTGGATCTATAAAAGAAAATAATTCACAGCGATATCTATCCAATATTTCTCACGTAATTTAATTTCTAAATGAAATCGTTACCTGTCGCCACCTCCTGGGAAGCTACTGCATCTTGCACCGTCATGTTGAATGTACCGGCTGTTGGTCTTCCTGGCTGTGCAGGTCTTCTAATCGTCTGGGTTCCGCTACCGGGTCCCTTGTTGACACTTCCCTTCTCCATATTCCTCTTTAGACAGTTTCGAACCAGATGATCTATCGATCCACACGCAAAACAACCTTGTATCTTCTTCGGACTGGGACAATTGGGCGACATGTGTCCCTCTTGGCCACAGTTATAACAAACTCCCTTTCTCTTCAAACACACTTCTGGATGATTCTTCCCACAAGTCGCACATGGCTTACCTCCCTTTCTCTTCTCTTCTGTTTTATTACCTGATTGGGTATTCTCACTCCACTTTCTCTTATTCGAATTACTACCACCACTACTACCTCCATCATTTATCTTCTTCTTCTTCTTCTTCTTCTCTTGATGATATCAGGATGCAGCTTCGCTTCCCCCTTCATTAATAATTTCTTTCTCTAACAAAGCCGCGAACGTGTTAATCTGCAATATAACTACTTTATTGAATATCCCTGGCTTTAATCCATTCTCAAATCTTCTAGCTTTTCTCGCCTCTGTATCCACCTGATGAGGTGCAAATCTCGCTAATTTGTTGAACTTAGCAGTATATTCAGATACCGACATGTTCTCTTGCTTCAGTTCTAAAAACTTGACTTCCATCCGAGCTTGCATACTCGGTGAAAAGTAGTTCTCAAAGAACAACTCCTTGAATCTTGTCCAAGTCACTACAACTGTACCAACTCTAGCTTGATTAGTCTCCCACCAGTAATTGGCTTCTCCCTTCATCAAATATGTAGTAAAAGCTATTTTTTCCTCCTCCGCCACTCTTGTAATAATAAATGCCTTCTCTATTTCTTTCACCCAAGTTTGGGCTTCAATCAGATCTTAGTTCCCTTGAATTCTGGTGGTCCTACCGCTTTAAAGTCTTTGAAATTAGCAAATCTATTACCTGGTTGTTCTCTCGCTCTTGCTGCTGGAGCCCTATTTTGCATAGCTTGCTCTAATATATCCATAAAATTCTGCATCGGGTCCGCTTGACCTCCTTCATTATTCAATGATTTCTCTTCTCTCTGATTTCGATTCTGTTGTCTAGGTGGCATTATCTTATTTAAATAAAAATCTTACATTAATTCTCTTTCTCTACACAAATTCGTATTAACAACACAATAAGAATTTAACACAAAGTTTTCATATAATCGCATATTTATTCCAATAGCACATAGTACATTTAGTACTTAACAAAATCACTATCCCTTTTTAAATAAATATCAGGATTAACCCACACAACTTTACACAAAAAGTTACAATTCTCCACAACTTTACACAAAAAGTTGCAATTCTCCAAAATCATCTTAATATTCATATTGAAAATAAAGATTACATTCATACAAACACACACACACACACACACACACACATATATATATATATACACATATGCTCATACATCGTCATTACAACCTTTAATATCCCATCTTACTATCAAAAGATACTATCACTTATACTTAAGTTGTCTACCGTCCACTCCCTTCACTAGTCTTCTTCTTACTGGGACACTTGTTAAATCTGTGACCCATTCTTCCACATGCAAAACACTTTCTCATATTCGGCTTAGGACAATGTAGAGAAATATTTCTTTCATGTTTACAATTGAAACACACGTTCTTCCATATCATACATTCTCCCAAGTGAGTCTTTCCACACTAGCCACAGACTTGCTTCTCCATTGGGCTTGAGTTCCCTGAGTTATTATCACTGTTGTTGTCCCTCTTTCTCTTACTGCTTCCCTTCTTCATCTTGACTATTCCCTCAGATGATCTATGACGCCCCCAAATCCAGGTTCTCTAACCTCAGATTCGGTGCTTACGATCTATCATCATTATAAGCATTCTATAACTATTACGGGATAATAAACATACATTATTCATTATAATAAAGTTTCATAACATAGTCCCAAGGTCTTCTTAACCTTAACTTAAACACACCATTCATATTACAAAAGGTTTACATAAGAAAATGCATCAGATAATAACAACTAACATTCATTCTAAATTATTCCTAGATCTTTCCCTTCCCTTTGTCCTTCGTATTGGATCCTTCAAGCTTAACTGAAATAAATGTCATGATATAGCAAGGGTAAACAACTAATTTGCTTAGAAAGTTTATATACACGGGAGATATATCATGACTATAGAGAAGTTTTGCTTTCAATGTTCAACAATAGTATAAGATTGTGGAGGAACATGAATTAATAATCAACAATTGAATATTCGAATAATTCAATAATGTGTAATGAGTGGTTTCGAAATAACCATGAACATTTGCCAAGGTTCTCAGTCATTTAAACTGGACCTCTTAATAAGTTTTGGTATTCAAGGGGATCAGCCTTTCATACCCCGTGATTTATGCATAAACACTTAATAATCCAGCATCGATATCATGCCTTAATTAAATTCATTTTTTTCTAAGTCAAGAGTTCTTATCATATCAATTTAATAAGAACAGCTTTTTAAAACACATTTGATTTAACAAATTTAAACATGCTTGATCTAGCTGATACAATTAGCATAGATCTATCTCATAAACAGTTCATGAATGAAGAACTTTAATTTAATTTGCAGTTCAATAATAATAGAATAGGAATTCAATTTCACCAAGTGCGAATCTCAATAATCAATATATATGTGAATAATCATTAATAATTAGTCACTAACATGCTTTAAAAATAATAACTCAAGTTTGAGTTAGGGAACTTGCCTCGTTTGTAGGTTACGGCTACACAATTAAATTCTATCCACTATGCAGTTTAATTATCTTCCTTTGAGAGACCTATAGTTAATCTTTCAATTAGCCATAGCATAACATTAGATTATGTAATCACATAGATATTATATATTATATTTAGTTCTTAGAAATATTATCCTGCCTCGATAATGTTACTATTAAATAACAAATATCTTTAAGTCACTTAATATTATTAATCTTGATAATAATTAATTCACCTCTTAGTATTATTAGTTCCTAATAATACTTTTATTTGCTTACTAATATTATTAACATCTTAATAATATTTTAGTACTTTACTAATATTATTAATCCTCTTAATAATATTTTAATCATGCATTAATATTTTTATTTTAATAATATCTTACTTATGCTTTAGTATCAATAATCAATTAATAATACTTTTATTCATTTACCAATAGTATTAATATTTTATTCATTTACTAATATTATTAATTATTTAATAATATTTTATTCATTTACTAATGTTATTATATTTTTAATAACATTTTATTTACTTAACAATATCATATTCTAATATTATTAATATCATAATAACATTTTAATAATTTATTAGATCAATAAACAATTTATTCTAATTGTTCACCCTTTATAAAACCTCTTATTTAATATACATAAAAGGTCATAAATAATATTTCTTATTATAAATTATCAAAATGCCCTAAAATAGTCATAATATTATATATTAGGAGTATTCAAGCATTAAAATCACAATTTTCTTATTTAAGACATCATTTAATTATTTTTTTCCTTTTATTCATAACTTCATCATTTTTAGGAAAACTAGCAAACTGATTCCAAAAATTCTTCTTTTCTGGATTTGAACAGTATATGACCCAACAATGATCCCCAAATTTTTCTGAAATTTTAGAAAATGATTTACTAATTTTAAAGTGCCCAAAACACTCGGATCTTGCTTTATTTTTCATAAATCGAGTTTTGCTCAGAAAATTCTAAAATTTTCAGGGTATACTCTCATAACATATATGAACCTACTGTAAAAATTTTGGATGTTTCCCATGTATACACGGTGAGAAATTCGAGTGTTAATATGTAGGAGTCATTTACGAAAATATCCATTACGCACAACCTATAAATCAAAACGTGTCCGTTCTTTTTCCTACACGTAGATACTTTTTAAGGTACCTCTGTGATTTTTTCCAGATTTTTAAAAGACTTGAAACTTTCCGAAATAGCCCTAAGAAAAACGGGAACAGTAGCTTTTTAGGGTTTTAGAAACCTTAATACTCTATGTGGACTATTTTGGGGAAAAAAGCCCCCATGGCTTCAATACTTACTAGATTTGTGTTCTACCACTTGCGTTTACTAGATAACTCATGTATCTAGCACCCCCCATCGACGGATCACAAATCCAAGTTATGAAACTTGAGGTACACAAGATTTAGTGGAAGAAAAACAAGGGTTTAACCCCTAGGAGAACATATGCTCATTTTCTTCCTCTAAACCTTTGATCTAACACTCAAGATACTTAGTTCCATACATGATGATATGTAGAACTAGGGTATCTTGAGTATTAGTTCATAACCCCAACAAATCAAGCTATAACACATAATAGAAGAAGAAGATAAAGATTAGGTTATACCTTGATCTAGTAGCAACCTTCCTTGATTTACCAAAGTAGTATATAAACTTAGGGTGCATTAAACAAATTAGCACACCTCTCCCTTTCTCTCAAAACCGAACCCCTCTCTCTCTTTTCCCTCTTTGTAACTTGCTAGCTTGAGAGAAAAAAATAGAAAAAGAAGAATAAGAGAAATGAAATGTCTAGCAATTGAAATGTGTGATATAACTAATATCCCCCATACTTTTGTTGTCCCTTGGATAAAAGGCTTTGCCTTATCTCTTTCAATTGAGCCTAATCATGTGATTAAGGATGCTAAGTAGATTTTCAACCGGGAGATGGACACACTTGTACTTGGTGTAAGAGTTACTAATTAAGGAACTTGATTAGCTTAACTTTGTCGCCTTAAAACGCCTAATATGGCTAGTACCCTTGCCCCATTATCTCCTCCATTTTTGCTTTTATTTTAATGCACAAATTTGATTAATCAAAAGCCTAAAATACCCTTAATCAAGTGGGCTAAGTATTGGTTTGAATTTTATTTCTTTTGGGTTTCTCCTTTA
This sequence comes from Panax ginseng, assembly GCA_020205605.1. Classification (NCBI taxonomy): domain Eukaryota; kingdom Viridiplantae; phylum Streptophyta; class Magnoliopsida; order Apiales; family Araliaceae; genus Panax; species Panax ginseng. Next base: position 81,891,821 of record CM035131.1, read on the forward strand.
ATTGTTTTGGGCCATGTAATAAACATAGTCTAACAATTTTAATATATGTTACCCAAATTGTTTATTTAGGGTTTCCATTCCCAATCTTATGAAATTTAATTACTTATACATGTGACTTTAGCTCATAACCTAATTAGGTTTACTAGGAATAGGTTTAAAATTATTAGTCACTTGAAATAATAAGATTAGCCACTTAAGTTAGTATACATATAAATTACTAATCTTTCCTTATTACCATAACCCTTAGGTTATTTAATTGTCTCACCTAATGTATAATTAGGTTATGAAGCTTTCATTTTTAATGAAATCTATACATGTATATATCCATAACTATAGTATATATGTTTATTGATCCATGCACCACTTCACATATGTTGTCACATATTAAACCACTATATAACACAAAGTTTTAAATATCAATAATGTACATACATATATAGTGACTTAAAATGCACGGTTATTACATCCTCCCCCTCATAAGAATTTCGTCCCCAGAATTACATATAGGTTTACTCAAAAAGATATGGATAATTTTCCCTCATCTTTTCTTTGAGTTCCCACGTAGCTTCTTCAATAGTGTGGTTCCTCCAAAGAACTTTTATAGAATGTATAACCTTATTTCGCAATTTCTACTCTTTTCTATCTAAAATTTCAACCGGAATTTCCTCGTACGACAAATCCTTTTTGACCTGAATTGGCTCGTACGATATCACGTGCTTGTAATCAGGCTTATATGGTCGTAGCACTGACACATGAAACACATTATAAATATGTTCCAGTTCAGGAGGTAGAGCTACCTCGTACGCCACTTCGCCTATCTTCCCCAAGATCTCGAAGGGCCCAATAAATCTTGAACTCAGTTTACCTTTCTTTCCAAACCTTATCTTCCCTTTCCAGGGAGATACTTTCAAAAATGCATAGCTTCCCACTTCAAAATCTCTCTTCTGGCGATGTAAGTCTGCATACTTCTTTTGGCGATCTTGAGCTACTACCAGCCGGGCTCTTATCACCTTGATGATCTCTACAGTCTGCTGCACCAGTTCTGGTCCCAACATTCGATGTTCACCAACTTTATCCCAGCATAAGGGCGTTATACATTTCCTCCCATACAGTTCTTCGTACGACGACATTCTGATGCTGGCGTTATAGCTATTGTTGTATGCGAACTCTACTAATGGAAGATGATCCTCCCAGCTACCCTTGAAGTCCATCACACAAGCTCTGAGCATGTCTTCAAGTGTTTGAATCGTTCTCTCGCTTTGTCCATCGGTTTGCGATGATACGCGGTGCTCATCCGTAGCTGCATCCCCATTCTTTCTTGGAGACTCTTCCAGAAGTTTGACAGGAATCGCGGATCTCTATCCGATACAATAGATACTGGTATGCAATGTCTCGAGATAATTCTTTGATATATAATTTGGCTAGCTGGTCCAAACTATACCTGATCTTGATCGGCAAAAAGTGAGCCGACTTCGTAAGACGATCTATAATTATCCATATGGCGTCGTGCCCTTTTTACGTTGCTGGAAGTCCCACCACAAAATCCATCGTGATGTGCTCCCATTTCCACTCTCGAATCTCTAAAGGCTATAGTAATCCACTCGGTCGTTGATGCTCTGCCTTGACTCTCTGACAAGTTAGACATCTGCTAACGCATTCTGCAACCTTTCTCTTCATGTTGGGTCACCAAAAGTGTTGATGTAAATCTTGATACATCTTTGTGCTTCCTGGGTGTATCGAGTACCTCGTACCGTGCGCTTCTTACAAAATCTCTTCTCTTAGTTCTGGTACTAACGGTACCCAAATTCATCCTTCGAATCTCACAAGTCCGGTGCCATCAATCTTGTATTTCAATTCATCCCCTTCAGCTAACCGCTTCTTGATGTTGTCGCAATCTTCGTCCTTCTCTTGAGCCTCTTTAACCTTATCTAATAAAGTCGGGCTCGCTGCCACTGAAAATAATTTCTCATTGGTCTCCATAAGATACTTAACCTCTAAGTCAAGTCGTTCGAAATCTTTCACCAATTCCTCTTGAATAGTCAACTTCAGTAACTTCTCTATGCCTTTTCTGCTCAAGGCATCTGCCACTACATTTTCTTTGCCTAGATGGTACAAAATCTCACAATCATAATCCTTGATCAATTCTAGCCATCGGTGCTGCCTCATATTTAGCTCCTTCTGCGTAAAGATATACTTCAAACTCTTGTGATCCGTATATATCTCACACTTCTCGCCATACAAATAGTACCTCCAAATCTTCAAGGCAAAAACTACTGCTGCTAATTCCAGGTCATGAGTCGGATAACCCTTCTCATAGTCCTTCAGCTGACGTGAAGCGTGACGTGACCGACCTTGCCATGTCAGTATTAGTACACGTACCAAGACCCTTGTGTGAAGCATCACTATACACTACAAATCCTCCCGTGTTGTGCTGTAAAGCCAACACGTGCTCGATCGAGCCTCTTCTTCAATTTCATGAAACTCTCTTCACATTTCCTCGTCCAAACGAACTTCACCGTCTTTCTAGTAAGGTCAACGACGATGCTATCTTTAAAAAATCTTGGATGAATTTCCGATAGTATCCTGCTAATCCCAAGAAACTCCTAATTTTTGTCGGCATCTTTGGCTTTTCCTAGTTGATAACCGCTTCTACTTTTGCTGGATCCACCGAAACACCATCCTTGTCGATAACGTGACCCAAAAATTGCACTCTCTGCAACCAAAACTCACACTTGAAGAAATTTGCATACAACTTCTCCCTCCTTAACGTCTCCAACACTATCCTTAGATGCTCAGCGTGTTCTAACTCCGTCTCTAAATATACCAGAATGTCATCGATGAACATGACAACAAACTTATCCAAATACTGTTTAAACACTGTGTTCATCAAGTCCATGAATGTTGCTGGTGCATTCGTCAATCCAAAAGATATTACCAGAAACTCATAGTGTCCATACCGAGTTCTGAATGCCGTCTTTGGAACATCCTCCTGCCTCACCTTTAGTTGGTGATAACCGATCCTCAAGTCAATTTTTGAAAAGTATTTTGCCCCCTTCAACTGATCAAACAAATCGTCGATCCTGGGCAACATGTACTTGTTCTTAATGGTGACATTGTTCAACTCTCGATAGTCGATACAAAGCCTTAAGGACCCATCCTTCTTCTTTACTTAATAAGATCGGTGCTCCCCTGGTGATACACTCATTTAATGTATCCCTTATCTAACAACTCTTATAGTTGAACCATCAGTTCCTTCATTTCTACCAGAGCCATACGATATGGTGCTTTGGATACCGGTGATGTCCCTGGTGCCAAATCGATAACAAACTCTACCTCTCTATCTGGTGGCAATCCCAGAATCTCATCTGGGAAGACATCAACGAATTCCCTTACAATAGGTATCTGACCCAGTTCACCCTCGAATCTGCGGGTATCCACAATGTGAGCTAAATAACCTATACAACCCTTCCTAAGCAACTTCTTTGCTTGCATCATCATCAGATAACAAGATTATCTCGGTGATTTACTGCCATAAAATACCACCTTTGGCTTATTCGGAGTCTTTAGGTGTACGCACTTTTTCTTACAGTCAATGACCGCTCCGTGACTTGATAACCAATCCATCCCGAGGATTACATTAAACTCTCCAAGACGAATCGGTATCAAATCCATGTTAAGCTTAAACCCTCTTACATCAGCACAACAATTCCTATGGATGTAGTCTACAGGGATAATTTCTTTGTTTGCTACTTCTACATTCATTGGGTGTTCGAATAGTTCACGAGGTAGACTTAATCTTTGAGCAAATTCATCAGATACGAAAGAACATGAAGCTCCCGAATCGAATAACACATAGGCATTTATATCGTTGATCGGAATTATACCTGACACCACCTCTCTGGATGCCACATCATCTTGCACTATTATATTGAATGTCCACGCTGTCGGCTTGTTTGGCTGGGCTGGTCCTCCACTCGTTGTCCTACTATTATTGCCCCTGTTGTCGTTTCCACCATCCGTGCTTTTCTTCCTCGGGCAATCCTTGATCTGATGTCCCACTTCACCACAGTTAAATCAACCTCCATTCTTCACATTAGGACAATTGAGTGAGGTATGCCCTTCTTGTCCACAGGTATAACATACCATTTTTCCCTTCAAGCAATCTCCTGAGTGACCCTTTCCACATTTTCCACACACCAGCTTCTTTTGTTGCACACTACCTTGTTGACTCTCCAAATTACTACCCCCACTGCTCCATTTCCGCTTCTTGTTGTTGCTACCGCCATTGCTAACATTCTGATTCCCACCTTCTACTTTCTTCTTGTTCTTCTCCCGATTGTACTTTGAGACCGCTTCGCGTCCACCTTCCGCTATGAGAGCCTTCTCCAACAGAGTTGAGAATGACGTGATTTGTAAAACCGCTACCTTACTGTAAATCCACGACTTTAGTCCATTTTCGAACCTTCTTGCTTTCTTCACCTCCGTGTCCACCTGATGTGGAGTGAATCTGGACAGTTCATTGAACTTCACAGCGTACTCTGACACTGACATATTCTCCTGTTTCAATTCCAAAAACTTAATCTCCATTCTCTCTTGTGTACTCTCAAGGAAGTAGTTCCCAAAGAACAACGTCTTGAACGCTTCCCAAGTCACGATTCCAGTTCTGACTTTGCTCTGGTTGGCCTCCCACCAATAGTTAGCCTCACCCTTCATTAAGTAGGTAGCAAAAATTATTTTCTGCTCTTCTGCTACTCTGGCAATAATGAACGCCTTCTCAATCCCATTTATCCACGTTTGGGCCTCTATCGGGTCTGCTGTTCCTCTAAACTCCGGCGGTCCTACTGCCTTGAAGTCCTTAAAGTTGACTAGTTGGTTTCCCGCCTGATTTCCTGCAGGTTGAGTTTGATTCCTCACAGCTTCAGCCATCATGTTGATAAAGTCTTACATTGGGTTTGGTTGAGCTCCCGCTGCATTATTAACTGACTCTTCGATCTCTTGGTTCCTTAGTACACGTCTATGCAAGATTATGTAGTGATACAAAATTCTAACACGTTACTCGAGTTTATTATTATATAAGTACTTAACATGTAACACGCTACTGTATTCAAACACTCAGATGATCATTATGTGAGAGTTTTAAGTTACCAAGATTTGGAAGTCTATCTCCCTGATTAGTGGGTTAAGTTTGTTTTAAAAATTTCTAATTCAGTCTACTAGATTCATATATCATTAAATAAACAATTTACTATTTAAATTTTCCAACACATATCATAATAATTCATTTATATTCATATACCAATCTTCAGTGTCTCACATGTTCAATACAGGTTTATTTTTATAAATGCTACTATCCCATTTTAAACACAAAAGATGGGATTAACTCAAAATGATACTCCCCTACATACACAAATATGGATATTACCTAACTACCTACTACCTCACACCTGCTGAGGTCTACATCAACATAAAACCCTATTCCACAATAAGGGGTACTAATGCATCTATCTACAACTGGTCCATATTATAATCATCAATGGTGGCCCTGCTGGGTCACCTGAACAGGCTCTTGGGGAAACAACCCCCCCATAACTCTACGCCGAACGGATCGACTCGACTCGCCTATCTCCACGCATATCTTATCTGCAATCTCCACGTCAAACTCACCTCGATCGCTGTGAGATGCTCTCGCCGGTGGTTCAAACTTTGCCTTCTCCTCGCTTTCTAGCTGTATTTCGTCTTTGCTAGCTCAATCAAGACTGATTTAAGATCTCTTATATCTTCTTTGCTCCATGTAATTGATGAGTCATATTATGTGCCTCGAACTGTAAAATCATCTGCTCCTAAGCATGGTTTTTCTCTAGCAGGTCATTGATCATCACATCCTGCGAGGTATCCATCACCTCATCTGGTACGGCCTCCTCCTGGTCTACGGAATGGCTCCCCTGACTAACACTCGGCATCCTATAATAAAACAAGGATACAACCTCAGTACTACAATAAAATATATTCATTGATAAAATGAAATAATATTGTATTAAGTACAACACATACTAGATGAATTTCCACAATCCATCTCCTAACATACTCTATAATAGTTTTCTACTAAGGTTATAACCTAGGTTTCGCATTCCTAATGTTTATAACCTACAACTTTGATACCAACTTGTGACGCCCCCAAATCCAGGTTCTCTAACCTCAAATTCTGTGCTCACGATCTATCATCATCATAAGTATTCTATAACTATTACGGCATAATAAACATACATTGTTCATTATAATAAAGTTTCATAACATAGTCTCAAGGTCTTCTTAACCTTAACTTAAACACACCATTCATATTACAAAAGGTTTACATAAGAAAATCCATCAGATAATAATAACTAACATTCATTCTAAACTATTCTTGGATCTCGCCCTTTCCTTTGTCCTTCGTATTGGATCCTTCAGGCTTAACTGAAATAAATGTCATGATATAGCAAGGTTAAGCAACTAATTTGCTTAGCAAGTTTATATACACGTGAGATATATCATGACTATAGAGAAGTTTTGCTTTTAATGTTCAACAATAGTATAAGATTGTGAAGGAACATGAATTAATAATCAACAATTGAATATTCAAATAATTGAATAACGTGTACTGAGTGGTTTCGAAATAACCATGAAAATTTGCCAAGGTTCTCAGTCATTTAAACTGGACCTCTTAATAAGTTTTGGTAATCAAGGGGATCAGCCATTCATACCCCGTGATTTATGCATAAACACTTAATAATCCATCATCGATATCATGCCTTAATCAAATTTGTCCTTTTCTTAGTCAAGAGTTCTTATCATATCAATTTAATAAGAACAGGTTTTTAAAACACATTTGATTTAATAAATTTAAACATGCTCGATCTAGCTGATACAATTAGCATAGATCTATCTCATAAACAGTTTATGAATGAAGACTTTAATTTAATTCGCAGTTCAATAATAATAGAACAGAAATTCAATTGCGCCAAGTGCGAATCTCAATAATCAATATATATGTGAATAATCATCAATAATTATTCACTAACATGCTTTGAAAATAATAACTCGAGTTTGAGTTAGGGAACTTGCCTCGTTTGTAGGTTACGGCTACGCAATTAAATTCTATCCACTATGCAGTTTAATTATCTTCTTTTGAGAGACCTATAGTTAATCTTTCAATTAGCCATAGCATAACATTAGATTATGTAATCACATAGATATTATATATTATATTTAGTTCTTAGAAATATTATCCTGCCTCGATAATGTTACTATTAAATAACAAATATCTTTAATTCACTTAATATTATTATTCTTGATAATAATTAATTCACCTCTTAGTATTAGTAGTTTCCTAATAATACTTTTATTTGCTTACTAATATTATTAACATCTTAATAATATTTTAGTATTTTACTAATATTATTAATCCTCTTAATAATATTTTAATCATGCATTAATATTTTTATTTTAATAATATCTTACTTATACTCTAGTATCAATAATCAATTAATAATACTTTTATTCATTTACCAACAAAGATTAATATTTTATTCATTTACTAATAGTATTAATCATTTAATAATATTTTATTCATTTACTAATATTATTAATCATTTAATAATATTTTATTCCTTTACTAATGTTATTACATTTTTAATAACATTTTATTTAATCTCGAATATTATTATTTACTTAACAATATCATATTCTAATATTATTAATATCATAATAATATTTTAATAATTTATTAGATCAATAAACAATTTATTCTAATTGTTCACCCTTTATAAAACCTCTTATTTAATATCCATAAAAGGTCATAAATAATATTTTTTATTATAAATTACCAAAATGTCCTAAAATAGTCATAATATTATATATTAGGAGTATTCAAGCATTAAAATCACATTTTTCTTATTTCCTTTTATTCATAACTTCATCATTTTTAGGAAAAATAGTAAACTAATTCCAAAAATTCTTCTTTTCTGGATTTGAACAGTATATGACCCAACAATGATCCCCAAATTTTTCTGGAATTTAGAAAATGATTTACTAATTTTAAAGTCCCCAAAACACTCGGATCTTGCTTCATTTTTCATAAATCGAGTTTTGCTCAGAAAATTTTGAAATTTTTAGGGTATACTCTCATAACATATATGAACCTACTGTAAAACGTTCAGATGTGTCCCATGTATACACTGTGAGAAATTCGAGTGTTAATATTTAGGAGTCCTTTACGGAAATAGCCATTACGAACAACCTATAAATCGAAACGTGTCCGTTCTTTTTCCTACACGTAGGTAACTTCTTAAGGTACCTCTGTGATTTTTCTTAGATTTTTAAAAGACTTGAAACTTTCCGAAATAGCCCTAAGAAAAATGGGAACAGTAGCTTTTTAGGGTTTTTGAAACCTTAATACTCTATGTGGACTGTTTTGGGGAAAAAAGCCCCCATGGCTTCAATACTTGCTAGATTTGTGTTCTACCACTTGGGTTTACTAGATAACTCATGTATGTAGCACCCCCCATCGACGGATCACAAATCCAAGTTGTGAAACTTGAGTTACACAAGATTTAATGGAAGAAAAACAAGGGTTTAATCCCTAGGAGAACATATGCTCATTTTCTTCCTCTAAACATTTGATCTAACACTCAAGATACTTAGTTCCATACATGATGATATGTAGAACTAGGGTATCTTGAGTATTAGTTGATAACCCCAACAAATCAAGCTACAACACAAAATAGAAGAAGAAGATAAAGATTAGGTTATACCTTGATCTAGTAGCAACCTTCCTTGATTTACCAAAGTAGTATATAAACTTAGGGTGCATTAAACAAATTAGCACACCTCTCCCTCTCTCTCCAAACCAAACCCCTCTCTTTCTTTTCCCTCTTTGTAACTTGCTAGCTTGAGAGAAAAAAAATAGAAGAAGAAGAATAAGAGAAATGAAATGTCTAGCAATTGAAATGTGTGATATAACTAATATCCCCCATACTTTTGTTGTCCCTTGGATAAAAGGCTTTGCCTTATCTCTTTCAATTGAGCCTAATCATGTGATTAAGGGTGCTAAGTAGATTTTCAACCAATGGGAGATGGACACACTTGTACTTGGTGTAAGAGTTACTAATTAAGGAACTTGATTAGCTTAACTTTGTTGCCTTAAAAGGCCTAATATGGCCGGTCCCTTTGCCCCATTATCTCCTCCATTCTTTCTTTTATTTTAATGCAAAAATTTGATTAATCAAAAGCCTAAAATACCCTTAATCAAGTGGGCTAAGTATTGGTTTGCATTTTATTTCTTTTGGGCTTCTCCTTTAATTGTTTTGGGCCATGTAATAAACATAGTATAACAATTTTAATATATGTTACCCAAATTGTTTATTTAGGGTTTCCATTCCCAATCTTATGAAATTTAATTACTTATACATGTGACTTTAGCTCATAACCTAATTAGGTTTACTAGAAATAGGTTTACAATTATTAGTCACTTGAAATAACAAGATTATCCACTTAAGTTAGTATACATATTAATTACTAATTTTTCCTTATTACCATAATCCTTAGGTTATTTAATTGTCTCACCTAATGTATAATTAGGTTACGAAGCTTTTATTTTTAATGAAATCTATACATGTATATATCCATAACTATATTATATATGTTTATTGATCCATGCACCACTTCACATATGTTGTCACATATTAAACCACTATATAACATAGTTTTAAATATCAATAATGTACATACATATAGTGACTTCAAATTCACTAGTTATTACATGGTCCACCACCTTGACCTTCATTCATTCTTTCCACTGCGCTTTCAAATCATTTCGTTTCTTCACTATCTCTCGCATAATTGTAACGATCGAGAAAATTTGTAATTTAATTTAAATATTTATTGAATTAAATAAATATTTTAAATAATTTATTCATTGAGGAAAATAAATAACTGATGTATTGTGGTGCATTAATTTAGTAATGAAATTGATTCTTTATTAATTAAATTAAATAATGGTAATTTTATTTGAAGGATTTAATTTAATGAAATATTTAAATTAAATGAGTTGTTTAATATTAAAGGAAATAAATAAATTAAATAAAGTGATGTTTAAGTCTAATTTATTAATTAAATTAGATATATAATTATTTATTAATCATAAGTATAATTATAATAAAAAATTATCATAATTACTATTGTAAGTTATTTAAATTAACTAAACTAAAGTCATTTGAATTAAATTAAGTGTGACAAAAGTAATTATATAATATAATATTATTAAAATAATCTAGTAGGGGGGAAATGTGTTTAACCAAACAAGACCTTGTGGCCTTTGGCATATTCTAACTGACGCAGACGTATTATTTTTTTAACTGATGAACGTGGGAGAAAGCCATATCATTTGTTTTATGCGTATAACCTAAAGCCAAGAGAGAAAACAGAGTGTGAGAAGAAGAAACACAGAGAGTTTAGGGACAGCTTGGTGAGGAAGGAGAAGTTGTTGTCACCATCTCTTGCAAGCATACAACTAGGGTTTAAAGGTATAATCTATCTAATCTTAACTTCTATCTTTGAATTTTCTATGGGTAGTTGTGTTGGATTTATATATATATACATTTATGAAGGGTTTACAATCTGTCAATCATCTTATGTGAGTGCTATTTGATGATTAGAATACAAGAAATTGGTTTGTAGGAAGAAAAATAAATTACAATGATATATTTATATGAATGGCTTTAGAAAGTACAAAATTTCATGTCCTATATGTGCTATAATCTGCATATTGGTGTTGGATTGTGTTAGTACGTTAAGAAACGAAAGCGGCGTAGTTTAAATCGTGGTAATTGGTTAAGAAACGAAGTCGTTGAGATCGAATTTGCTAAAAGTGTAAAATATGGTGAAATTTGGAAAATTGTAGTTTTTATTCTTTAAATTTGTGTATATGTAATGTTTATGTAATTTTAGTAGTGAATAGCATGTTTATTGATGTTATTACATAGTTTAGATGTTAAGTTTCATGAATTTCTGTAGGAATTGGGTTGGTTTTTGGAGTCAGACATGTAACAGAGCTATTGCGGTTTACATGCAGGGTGTTATTCTTGTTGTCTTTGGCACCAAAGGCAGAAATCAGATAAATGCTACCAGTAGGCCTTCTAGGACTCATAGCAGCAATAGCTAAGCACACGGCATGCAAGGCATGGGACAACGCACCTCTGCTGCAGTGTTCTCGAGCCTAGGCAGTGACCTCTACTTATTTGTAGGCTATAATTCATAGACTTAGTCTAGTGTGACATATATGTTAATTATGATTAAAACCTAACGTGGACTACAATAACATATTTCAATGTGTTGTAATACAAAGTGTAAAGATTTTAAGTGATTATTTGAATAAGCTATATAATGGAACTAAAAGTGATGTTTATGAAAGTTAAAGATAAATGATAAGGTTTATGTTAGTTTATAGTGTGATTTTAGATTCGTTAAGAATGTTAACCAACGTGGTTAGATGTTAAGTTAAGGTTATGACCTAAACGATGGGTTAAACCCATAAAGCTAATATTAATACAACTAATTGTTATTGCGATTCCAATGATATGTGTAGGGTAATTGGAGAACATTATTACACTTGTGTAGCTTACATTCAAGGCAAGTTCCCTAACCTATGCTACTTTATTATTCAGCAAGGTTTACCTTTCGTTGTTATGTTATACTTATGCAAGTTTTCTAACTTCATTCTCTTCGTATTGAATGCAAGTTTCCTAAACTTTTATTGAGCAAGCCTATTGATTCTATACTTATGTATGGTTAAATAAGCTCTTGTAACCTAATTCATTACATTGAACGAGTTTCATATTCCTATGTCTTATTATTGTTATTCAAAGCATATGTTGTTCTAATACATTGATTCAATTAAGGTTGTTCTAATTCTTTGGAATATGGTACCTTGCATGTATACCATGTCTATTCAAATATATAATGTTGTTGTTCAATTCTATATTGTTGTATTAAGCCTTTAAGTAGTAAGCAAACTCTTATTGATTGAACTAGTTTATTATGGAACAGTGTTCTAAAATTCTAGAAACACTGATAAGTTAGTTCTGAGCTAAACTTTCTTTAGTATGGAAATTCTAAATCCAAACTGAGACGAACAACCCTAACATAGGGGATTTTATACATGTAAAATTTAGATGTTTGTGCACAATACATGGTACAAAGGGCTGATCCCCCTAAGTACGTTAAGAAGGGTCTGTATAGTCTAAATGACTATTAAGGTTGAGGTAATAATACCTAAATACCGGAGACATAGTTCATGGTCTTAAGATCCTCAGATATTAAATTCAAACTTGTTTTTTATTTTAGATTCGTAGAACAAGTTCATTGTTGTTCAACATTCGTTGTTCATTCTCATGTTGTTATCATTACTACTCTCTATATTAGTGAGCAATTGTTTGCTCACTCTTCCAATTAGCACTATAGCTAAAGTTGAAAGAGTTGATGAGCCATCTACTAGCAGAGGAAAGGGCAAGATGTCCAAGTGTTGAAGATTTATGAGAATTTATTTAAATGAATTATATTATAAGACTTGTTTTATTTTATGATGTATTCCACAAACTGAAGTAATAATTTAAGGTTAGATTACCTGGGATTGTTTTTGAGATGGTGTAACCCTTTTATGGGAAGATTATTGTTTAAGTTATTTATATTATGTCTTTATCTTTTGTTATGTGTAGTTAGATGTAATGGTTTTGGATAGTGAATACCAAATCCTGTAGGAATGATTTGCCCGAATTTGGGGGTGTCACAATAATGCTCTCTCTGTCTTCCACAACTCCTCCAAGAGAAATACTTTATTTCAGAGTTCTTGAACTTCTGCAGATACTTAATCTTTTTCTCCAACTTTGGTCTTATTCTCTAGCTCCACCTTAGCTTCTTCAGACTCTGCCTTCTGATCTTCATTCAGATACATCTCGGGGTACTCATCATGATCACTCCCCAGATTCACCATGGGTTCATCTTTTCCCACTTCCTCCACTGACTCGCTCTGTATTTGGTACCTCGACTCATCGGCCTTTGGAGCAACAAATTGCCAGCACTTTTGTACTCATTTTATCTTCTCTTGACATACTACAATCAGTTTAATTAACTTGATTAGTACTTCAACAGTACAAACTTAATACACACGATGTGTCCACACATCTCACTATTGATTCACTTCATCAATCTCTCACTTAGTAAATTAGTATTATCTATCTCGCTTATGGTTATAATCCTAGGGTTTTCCCCCCACTTAAGGTATATAACCTATAGCTCTGATACCAACACGTGACGCCCCCAAATTCGGGTTACCTGACCCCCGAATTTGGTGCTCACGATCCAACATATAAATGACATCTAACTACCCATTTATTTATGAATAATAATATACATCTCATTAACTGATATTGTTAATACGTAGTCCCAGGTTATCTAACCTTAAACATAACAAACATACCCTTTAGATATACAAAAATGGTTTACAAATACAACACAATAAGTAATGTTCATTATAATTATTCCAGCAAAACACCTTTGCCCTTATCCTTCTTAGCCCCGCCATGTACCACGCTGCTTCTAGTGAAAAATGATTTCTAAGCAAGGGTAAGCAACAAGTTTGCCCCAAAAAGTTAAGACATACAATGAATGTATAAAATTAAGAATAACGGATTATCTATTTGATAGAATGACACCAAAGTTCGGAGAACTTTGAAATAGCTGAATAATTCGTTAATCAACAACAAGTCTTCTCGCATCCTATGCAAAACCATAATTCGATAATGAAATAGTACAACGCTTTCAAAGTTTCTACGATATTCAATTGAATAACAAGATGGAAATACTTTCCAGAGTTTATGCTGAGTGACCCCGAAGGATATTGAACTTTTCTTCTCGAGTAACTATCAAAGATTTACTTTGATATACCCAGGTGTATCAGATAACCATAAAGATTAAATCATACCCCCAAACAAGTATATAAAGTGATCAGCTTTATTATACCTTATATTATGCATAATTTTTAAATGCGCGCAACGGTCATATATCCGACCAAAAGGTTTCCTTTGTATAAAAGGTTGTTCTTCTCAGTCTTATAAATAGAATCTGAATCACAACAACGAAATACTATGATTTCAATATCTAATCACTTTCTCGATCTAGCCGAGATAATTGACATTGACCTGACTATAATAATTTAGTTCTTTTCTTGAACCTATCAATATTGCTTTCTCAATCTAGCCGAAATAATTGGCATCGACCTATCAATAATAATTGAGTTGTCTTCTCGAACCTATCAAATTTTCTTTCTAGATCTAGCCAAAATAATTGGCATCGATCTGTCAATAATAATTGAGTTCTCTTCTCGAACCTATCAAGTTCCAACAAAATTTCATCTAGCCAGAATAATTAGCTAAGACATATCTCAACACGATTCAACAATAGACATGAATTATCTATACTAATTGTAATCAATAATAACTTCTATGGATGTGAATATCCAACAATAGTTATTCTCCAAGTATATTCTCAAAATTACTAATTCAATTTGAATTAATAAGCATGCACTAATTGCGAATAATCAACAAAAATTCTCAGACGTGGTCTAATCAACAATAATAACCACCATAATATTTGAAAAGTAATAACTCAAGGTTGAGTTAAGCAAACTTGCCTTCTCCGTTGATTACTGCTACAAAATATACTTATCTGTGTTCGAAAGACCTATAATCAAAAATATCGGTCTTACAATTAGCATAATAAATCACAACACGTATCATTGTAATTTATAGTCAATATTTCTTCTAGAAACATCACCATATAGTCACATCAGTGTTTATAACCTATATAAACAATTCTCAAGTCTAACTAGTTCGGTCTGGTTGGACTTCGGTCTTTTCTCGGTGTCCTGGTCACCCTATTCGACAATTAACACATTTATTGTCACTTAAACTTGGTCTCAAAGCTTCAATATTATTTCAGATAAGTCAGATATCACTTATAATATTTTTCGGAAGCTTCTAATAATTTTCAAATAATTATTATAATTTATAATAATTTTTCAAACACCAGAATCATTTTTAAATGATTTAAATACTGAATAATCCCCTCTTCATTAATATTTAATAATATTAAAATATTAATGACATACCTGTCAAACTATCAAAGTTATTAATAATAACTCAAATTATTTTTAAATCCCTAATATTCTCCTTAAATGATTTTGAAAACAATTAAAATCATTTTTAAACCATCACCATTAATATTTAAATATTAATGAATTTCTCATCAAAATATTAAAAGTAATTGATTATAACTTAAAATATTTTAAAATCATTTTTCTCTTTTTTAAATGATTATTAAATCAAAAAAAACCATTTTTCCATCATTTATTTAATATTATAATTAAATAAATCTAACATCATTAATATTAAATTATTAATGAAAATTCTCCAAAAATATTAAAAGTTACATTTTATAACTCTCCAATCATTTTTTGGAAATTAGAAAAACTAAATTAATTAAATTCGTTGCTAAAGGCTTTAGTGACACTTTCTGTCGCTGTTGGTGTTCTTGAGCTCAAGAACACTGACAAGCAGTGCTTAAGGGGTCATGTTTGACCAACTTTGATTCTCAACTCAATCATGTTTTGGGCTAACTAAGGTTCACAACTTGTAGTACTTATGTAATATTACATGTTCTGTGACACCCCCAAAACAGGTATACATCACCCATCTTGGGTCGCCAGATATATGGTACATAAATCCAATGCAACTTAATTATACAACAGTCATGTAAAATACGACAAAACATAGCTGAGAGTTTAAACAAGAATATTGTCATCTAGAAAATATCCACACTCAATGGAGTCCTCATTACAATTATTATCACATTATTCTGTAGAATAGTGAGGACTACTAAAGCCACTTATCCTAGACCATCACTCCATTTCGGACTGCGTCCCGATTATATTCTCATTTCAAGAGAAACAATGAAAGAAAGGGTGAGCTCAACTATCTCGGTAGAAGAAATATTATGACTAAGATAATGCAGAATAAATTATCCTTAGCCTTCAACAGTATAACAACTGATAGAATACAATAGACAACAAGTTTTAGATCAACAACTACAGCGGAATAAGCAATCCATTAGAAGAGTCAAGTAAAGCATAAAATCTACTATCTTCTATGATTTAAAAAGTTTTTCAATAATTTTATCGCTGAGACTCAACTTAAAAAATAATCCACATCATCCATGCACCATAACCAAGGATATTCATGTAATCATCAATGGTCATGATTATACCGAATAATCCATGGTCATAATCATACCAATAACTGTCCATCAATGCACTACGGACCAATGAGGACTTTTACCACATCATTCGTCACATTATGGTCATGATTATCTAATAATCCTCGGTCATAATCATACCAAGTCCATCTACGCACGTAAGCCAAAGATGACTTTAATCACAATATAAGCATGAGGATGATGACAATGACATAATAATTCAATAAAACAAGTTCAAGGATAAATTTTAAAGATTTAAAATTTAATTTATCTAGAAATCAATAACGTCCAAATTGTCAACATGATACTGCTTTGTAGAGTAAAATTCAAGAATAATATTCATGTACCAACAATAATTTGGATAGAAAAGAATCAATTTTTGTCGTGAATATTACCCCATAAATAGTACTTGAGAATAGTACCTCGTGAATAGTGCTGACATGAAAAATACCCCAAATACCTAAGTGAGTAATATTCGGGTGAATAGTAATTTGGGTGAATAGTAACCCATGAATAGTACTCCGACACGAAAAGTGCCCCGAATACCCGAGTGAATAATACTAGAGTAAATAGTAACTGGGTGAATAGTAACCCGTGAATAGTAACTCGTAATGTAAAAAATACCAAATAAAATGATATTTCATGATTTAGTACAAAAGAAATGATATCTCATACGAGTATAATAGAATATACGAAACTGCAAATGGATTTTCATTCGCCATGCAGTAATCCACGTAGACATATCATTTCCACAATTTAATAAAGAATGAATACGAAAGGTCATTCACCATGCATGCGGAAATCCACATAGACAGGTTATTCCAATAGAATAATAAAGAATGGAATAACAAAAGAATTCACCAGGCATGCGATAGACCGTATAGACATGTTATTCCAACAAAATAATAAAGAAGGGAACCAGGTCATGCGTAATCCGCACAGACAGGATATTCTAACAGAATAATAAAGAACAGAACCAGGTCATGCGTAATCCGCATAGACAGGATATTCCAACAGAATAATAAAGAATGGAATAACAACATAATTCACCAGGCATGCGATGCACAGACAGGTTATTCCAATAAAATAATAAAGAATGGAATAACAGAAGAATTTCACCATGTATGCGATGATTGTAGGCGAGTTATTCCAACATAATAATAAAGAATGGAATAACAAAAGAATTTCACCATGTATACTTAGTCCGCGTATACAGGTTATTCCAACAAAATAATAAGGGATGGAATAACAATAGTTCTCTTCATGAATACGAAAGAAATAATATTTCTTACCTCAAAAAAAGACTGGATACTGGAATAGTGAGGTAGCAGACTTCTCTTCTTCTTTCTCTCTATAATTTCTCTCTATAATAATTGCTCTATAGCTTTAGTGAATTGATGAGAAATATTGAAGGAATGAGCTTCTATTTATAGGAAAATATAGTTTCAATAATTGCACATTTTGGGGCTCGAAATATTACAGTATAATACCTTCCTCTTTTCTTTAATTTTTAATTTAGTCCTGCAAGTATTATCAAACTTTCACCACCTCCCCTAATAGTAAATCATGTGAATCAATAGTTCTAGACATGTGAAAATATGAATTACAGAAGAGTACCTCCATCTATACCTCCATTTTTAACTTAGTCATACAAGTATTATCAATCTTGCACCAACTCCCCTAATAGTAAATGAATGTGAATCAATAGTACACATATGTGAACAAATAGTTATAATCATGTGAATCAATAGCAATTAATTGCTCATTTATCTAGTTAATTACCCGATTGGTCAATATAACTTCCAGACATCAATTATTATCAAAATAAATGTCGATTTTCACTAACACTAATAATTCCAACACAATGAAACTATCAATTTCATCTTTAATCAACACGAACTTATTCATCATTAATATTAAAATTCACAATATTTAACAACTAGGTCGTTCCCGGGAAAGAGGGGGCTTTCCGATAAGGATTTCTCCTTATTGGCGCGCAATTAGGTGACCAAACCTCTTTTTGACAGAACTTCTAGACATTGTCAATATTGCAAATAATAATATGAATAACTTTTCCGTCTCAATTATTGATTTAATAATATATCATATTATTTAGATGATACTGTGACAATAATTAAATCAATAATATGAGAGATATGATGCAACAATTACTGTAGCAATAATTGAGTATAACTGAGTGACTTCTTCTGTAAGCATCAATAATCAATACCATGTTCTACTATGCAACCACGCGTATTATTGTACTTTTACTACCGAGTAGTTCAATAGTTTTAACGGTAACATTTTCGTCGTTATTTTTTTAAAAAGATAATTTTGTCATTTTCTAACTACGACAATACTTCCGTTGTGGGGTCCACCAATGATTGTGCCGTCGTACGGATATTCTCCAACAAAAAGAATATTCCCCGACCAAACGAATATTTTATAACAACTTTCATACTCTTGCAAAATTTATAAATACTACCCACAACTATAACATTATATCAAATCCACACCATAATGTTCAAAAAAATATTTTGAGATATTTAAATCTTTATTCATAAAATTTGGGGTCTCACAATCTCCCCAAATTTATTAATAATAGAAATATCATTCAAAATCGTGACTCTCATCCAAGACTTGGATAACACATGTAATGAAGGTTTCTCTAACGGAGTTTCAACCAGATAAGTCAAAGTCTAATTTCTCCCGAGTTAAATTTAAGCGTTGAGCACAAGCAAGAAAGATAAAAGAATGGGTAGAACCGGTATAGATTTAAGTAAGAATTTATAATTAACTAACACGTGCTAACTTCGTTCGGGTTACTCGCTTTTTGAGGAGTCACGAAAACGCTCTTCTTGAAACCACCGACTTTGTTTTGTCCAGTATTAGCCTTTGGTGCCAAGTTCCAAATTGGACTTGATTTATTTACGACAAAATTGAGCTAAATGACCTTCTCTTCTTGAAATTTCCACTTCTATTATCTTGGCCATGATTACCACCAAGTGGTTTACCATTCTTGGCATGATAATTTCCCCCATGATGGTTATCATTGTTCCGATGGCCGTTGCCACCGGTATGATTATTATCGTGTTGTTGGTCGTTACCTTTTGGTTGAACTGACTCAACGGTCTCATGTGCTTCATTGCTTATCTCAATATTTTCAGATGTCATTCGCAAACATTGTCACAAAACAAGGGTTAATTGACATGTCACATATTATCACTATACTCTGACCGACCACTTAAATACCAAATAAACTTAGGTAGGTCATACTAGCGAAGGAATTCCCCGTCTCTCCCCTCCTAGTTCTTATCTCACATCTCAGCCAGGGATCATATCCCTAAACTTTGATACCAACTGTGACGCCTCCAAAACAGGTATACATCACCCATCTTGGGTTTCCAGATATATGGTACATAAATCCAATACAACTTAATTATACAACAATCGTGTAAAATACGACAAAACATAGCTAAGATTTTAAACAATAATATTGTCATCTAGACAATATCCACACTCAATGGAGTCCTCATTACAATTATTATCACATTATTCTGTAGGATAGTGAGGACTACTAAAGCAACTTATCCTGGACCATCACTCCATTCCCAGGCTAAATCTAGCTATAATCTCATTTCCTGAAGAGAACAATGAAAGAAAGGGTGAGCCCAACTAGCCCAGTAAGAAATATTATGACTAAGATAATGCAGAATAAATTATCCTTAGCCTTCAACAATATAACAAATGATAGAATACAATAGACAACAAGTTTTAGATCAACAACTGTAGCGAAATAAGAAATCCATTAGAAGAGTTAAGTAGAGTATAAAATCTACTATCTTCTATGATTTAAAAAGTTTTTCAACAATTTTATCGCTGAGACTCATCTTAATAAATAATCCACATCATCCCCGCACCACAGCCCAGGATATTCATGTAATCATCAATGGTCATAATTATACCGAGAATAATCCACGGTCATAATCATACCAATAAGCGTCCATCATGCACCACTACGGGCCAATGAGGACTTTTACCACATCATTCGTCACATTATGATCATGATTATACCGAATAATCCCTGGTCATAATTATACCAAGTCCATCTATGCACGTTAGTCAAAGATGACTTTAATCACAATATAAGCATGAGGATGATGACAATGACATAAAAATTCAATTAAACAAGTTCAAGGATATATTTTAAAGATTTATAATTTAATTTATCTAGAAATCAATAACGTCCAAATTGTCAACATGATACTGCTTTGTAGAGTAAAATTCAAGAATAATATTAATGTACCAAAAATAATTTGGACAGAAAAGAATTAATTTTTCGTTATGAATAGTACCCCGTGAATAGTACTTCGGGAATAATACCTCATGAATAGTACCCCAGCATAAAAAATACCCCAAATACCCAAGTGAATAGTAATTTAGGTGAATAGTAACCCATGAATAGTACTCTGACACGAAAAGTGCCCCGAATATCCGAGTGAATAATACTAGAGTGAATAGTAATCGGGTGAGTAGTAACCTGTGAATAGTAACTCGTAACAGAAAAATACCAAATAAAATGATATTTCATGACGAGTACAAAAGAAATGATATCTCATACGATTATAATAGAATATACGAAACTGCAAATGGATTTTCATCCGCCATGTGGTAATCCACGTAGACAGATCATTTCCATAATTTAATAAAGAATGAATACAAAAGGTCATTCACCATGCATGCAGTAATCCACATAGACAGGTTATTCCAATAGAATAATAAAGAATGGAATAACAAAAGAATTCACCGAGGCATGCGATAGATCAGCGTAGGCGAGTTATTCTAACGAGAATAATAAAAGAAAGGAACCAGTCACGCGTAATCCGCATGCATGGGATAATCCAACAGAATAATAAAGAACGAAACCAGGTCATGCGTAATCCGCACAGATAGTATATTCCAACAGAATAATAAAGAATGGAATAACAACAGAATTCACCAGGCATGCGATAGAAGAAGAAGAATAAGAGAAATGAAATGTCTAGCAATTGAAATGTGTGATATAACTAATATCCCCCATACTTTTGTTGTCCCTTGGATAAAAGGCTTTGCCTTATCTCTTTCAATTGAGCCTAATCATGTGATTAAGGGTGCTAAGTAGATTTTCAACCAATGGGAGATGGACACACTTGTACTTGGTGTAAGAGTTACTAATTAAGGAACTTGATTAGCTTAACTTTGTTGCCTTAAAAGGCCTAATATGGCCGGTCCCTTTGCCCCATTATCTCCTCCATTCTTTCTTTTATTTTAATGCAAAAATTTGATTAATCAAAAGCCTAAAATACCCTTAATCAAGTGGGCTAAGTATTGGTTTGCATTTTATTTCTTTTGGGCTTCTCCTTTAATTGTTTTGGGCCATGTAATAAACATAGTATAACAATTTTAATATATGTTACCCAAATTGTTTATTTAGGGTTTCCATTCCCAATCTTATGAAATTTAATTACTTATACATGTGACTTTAGCTCATAACCTAATTAGGTTTACTAGAAATAGGTTTACAATTATTAGTCACTTGAAATAACAAGATTATCCACTTAAGTTAGTATACATATTAATTACTAATTTTCCTTATTACCATAATCCTTAGGTTATTTAATTGTCTCACCTAATGTATAATTAGGTTACTGAAGCTTTATTTTAATGAAATCTATACATGTATATATCCATAACTATATTATATATGTTTATTGATCCATGCACCACTTCACATATGTTGTCACATATTAAACCACTATATAACATAGTTTTAAATATCAATAATGTACATACATATAGTGACTTCAAATTCACGGTTATTACATGGTCCACCACCTTCAGCCTTCATTCTTTCCACCTGCGCTTTCAAATCATTTCGTTCTTCAGTCATCTCGCATAATTGTAACGATCGAGAAAATTTGTAATTTAATTTAAATATTTATTGAATTAAATAAATATTTTAAATAATTTATTCATTGAGGAAAATAAATAACTGATGTATTGTGGTGCATTAATTTAGTAATGAAATTGATTACTGTTAATTAAATTAAATAATGGTAATTTTTATTTGAAGGATTTAATTTAATGAAATATTTAAATTAAATGAGTTGTTTAATATTAAAGGAAATAAATAAATTAAATAAAGTGATGTTTAAGTCTAATTTATTAATTAAATTAGATATATAATTATTTATTAATCATAAGTATAATTATAATAAAAATTATCATAATTACTATTGTAAGTTATTTAAATTAACTAAACTAAAGTCATTTGAATTAAATTAAGTGTGACAAAAGTAATTATATAATATAATATTATTAAAATAATCTAGTAGGGGAAATGTGTTTAACCAAACAAGACCTTGTGGCCTTTGGCATATTCTAACCCATTTGAGCGTATTATTTTTTAAGCGATGAGCGTGGGAGAAAGCCATATCATTTGTTTTATCGTATAACCTAAAGCGAGAGAGAAAACAGAGTGTGAGAAGAAGAAACACAGAGAGTTTAGGGACAGCTTGGTGAGGAAGGAGAAGTTGTTGTCACCATCTCTTGCTAGCATACAACTAGGGTTTAAAGGTATAATCTATCTAATCTTAACTTCTATCTTTGAATTTTCTATGGGTAGTTGTGTTGGATTTATATATATATACATTTATGAAGGGTTTACAATCTGTCAATCATCTTATGTGAGTGCTATTTGATGATTAGAATACAAGAAATTGGTTTGTAGGAAGAAAAATAAATTACAATGATATATTTATATGAATGGCTTTAGAAAGTACAAAATTTCATGTCCTATATGTGCTATAATCTGCATATTGGTGTTGGATTGTGTTAGTACGTTAAAAACAAAGCGTAGTTTAAATCGTGGTAATTGGTTAAGAAACGAAGTCGTTGAGATCGAATTTGCTAAAAGTGTAAAATATGGTGAAATTTGGAAAATTGTAGTTTTTATTCTTTAAATTTGTGTATATGTAATGTTTATGTAATTTTAGTAGTGAATAGCATGTTTATTGATGTTATTACATAGTTTAGATGTTAAGTTTCATGAATTTACAGAGGAATTGGGTTGGTTTTTGGAGTCGGACATGTAACAGCTATTGCGGTTTACATGCAGGTGTGTTCAAAATTTGTCTTTGGCACCAAAGGCAGAAATGGCATTACCGCTACTGTAGGGGCCTTCTATGAATCTGCAGAAATAAGCATTACTGCTTGGCATGCCAAGGCATGGGACAACGCACCTCTGGCTGCTGCCACTGAGCCTAAGCGCGAAGACCTCTACTTATTTGTAGGCTATAATTCATGTATTTAGTCTAGTGTGACATATATGTTAATTATGATTAAAACCTAACGTGGACTACAATAACATATTTCAATGTGTTGTAATACAAAGTGTAAAGATTTTAAGTGATTATTTGAATAAGCTATATAATGGAACTAAAAGTGATGTTTATGAAAGTTAAAGATAAATGATAAGGTTTATGTTAGTTTATAGTGTGATTTTAGATTCGTTAAGAATGTTAACCAACGTGGTTAGATGTTAAGTTAAGGTTATGACCTAAACGATGGGTTAAACCCATAAAGCTAATATTAATACAACTAATTGTTATTGCGATTCCAATGATATGTGTAGGGTAA
The DNA here is from genome assembly GCA_020205605.1 of Panax ginseng. Classification (NCBI taxonomy): domain Eukaryota; kingdom Viridiplantae; phylum Streptophyta; class Magnoliopsida; order Apiales; family Araliaceae; genus Panax; species Panax ginseng. Next base: position 81,915,839 of record CM035131.1, read on the forward strand.
TTGGAGAACATTATTACACTTGTGTAGCTTACATTCAAGGCAAGTTCCCTAACCTATGCTACTTTATTATTCAGCAAGGTTTACCTTTCGTTGTTATGTTATACTTATGCAAGTTTTCTAACTTCATTCTCTTCGTATTGAATGCAAGTTTCCTAAACTTTTATTGAGCAAGCCTATTGATTCTATACTTATGTATGGTTAAATAAGCTCTTGTAACCTAATTCATTACATTGAACGAGTTTCATATTCCTATGTCTTATTATTGTTATTCAAAGCATATGTTGTTCTAATACATTGATTTAATTAAGGTTGTTCTAATTCTTTGGAATATGGTACCTTGCATGTATACCATGTCTATTCAAATATATAATGTTGTTGTTCAATTCTATATTGTTGTATTAAGCCTTTAAGTAGTAAGCAAACTCTTATTGATTGAACTAGTTTATTATGGAGCAGTGTTCTAAAATTCTAGAAACAACGATAAGTTAGTTCTGAGCTAAACTTTCTTTAGTATGGAAATTCTAAATCCAAAATCGAGACGAACAACCCTAACATAGGGATTTTATACATGTAAAATTTAGATGTTTGTGCACAATACATGGTACAAAGGGCTGATCCCCCTAAGTACGTTAAGAAGGGTCTGTATAGTCTAAATGACTATTAAGGTTGAGGTAATAATACCTAAATACCGGAGACATAGTTCATGGTCTTAAGATCCTCAGATATTAAATTCAAACTTGTTTTTTATTTTAGATTCGTAGAACAAGTTCATTGTTGTTCAACATTCGTTGTTCATTCTCATGTTGTTATCATTACTACTCTCTATATTAGTGAGCAATTGTTTGCTCACTCTTCCAATTAGCACTATAGCTAAAGTTGAAAGAGTTGATGAGCCATCTACTAGCAAGAGAAAGGGCAAGATGTCCAAGTGTTGAAGATTTATGAGAATTTATTTAAATGAATTATATTATAAGACTTGTTTTATTTTATGATGTATTCCACAAACCGAAGTAATAATTTAAGGTTAGATTACATGGGATTGTTTTTGAGATGGTGTAACCCTTTTATGGGAAGATTATTGTTTAAGTTATTTATATTATGTCTTTATCTTTTGTTATGTGTAGTTAGATGTAATGGTTTTGGATAGTGAATACCAAATCTCAGAGGAATGATTTGCCCAATTTGGGGGTGTCACAATAATGCTCTCTCTGTCTTCCACAACTCCTCCAAGAGAAATACTTTATTTCAGAGTTCTTGAACTTCTGCAGATACTTAATCTTTTTCTCCAACTTTGGTCTTATTCTCTAGCTCCACCTTAGCTTCTTCAGACTCTGCCTTCTGATCTTCATTCAGATACATCTCGGGGTACTCATCATGATCACTCCCCAGATTCACCATGGGTTCATCTTTTCCCACTTCCTCCACTGACTCGCTCTGCGCTGGTACCTCGGCTACTGGCACTGGTGCAACAGCCGCTAGCACTTTTGTACTCATTTTATCTTCTCTTGACATACTACAATCAGTTTAATTAACTTGATTAGTACTTCAACAGTACAAACTTAATACACACGATGTGTCCACACATCTCACTATTGATTCACTTCATCAATCTCTCACTTAGTAAATTAGTATTATCTATCTCGCTTATGGTTATAATCCTAGGGTTTTCCCCCACTTAAGGTATATAACCTATAGCTCGATACTAACACGTGGCGCCCCCAAATTGGGTTACGACCCCGAATTTGGTGTTCACGATCCAACATATAAATGACATCTAACTACCCATTTATTTATGAATAATAATATACATCTCATTAACTGATATTGTTAATACGTAGTCCCAGGTTATCTAACCTTAAACATAACAAACATACCCTTTAGATATACAAAAATGGTTTACAAATACAACACAATAAGTAATGTTCATTATAATTATTCCAGCAAAACACCTTTGCCCTTATCCTTCTTAGCCCCGCCGGCCACGTCGTTCCTAGCTGAAAAATGATTTCTAAGCAAGGGTAAGCAACAAGTTTGCCCCAAAAGTTAAGACATACAATGAATGTATAAAAATTAAGAATAACAGACTATCTATTTGATAGAATGACACCAAAGTTCGGAGAACTTTGAAATAGCTGAATAATTCGTTAATCAACAACAAGTCTTCTCGCATCCTATGCAAAACCATAATTCGATAATGAAATAGTACAACGCTTTCAAAGTTTCTACGATATTCAATTGAATAACAAGATGGAAATACTTTCCAGAGTTTATGCTGAGTGACCCCGAAGGATATTGAACTTTTCTTCTCGAGTAACTATCAAAGATTTACTTTGATATACCCAGGTGTATCAGATAACCATAAAGATTAAATCATACCCCCAAACAAGTATATAAAGTGATCAGCTTTATTATACCTTATATTATGCATAATTTTTTTAAATGCGGCATAGCATTCATATATATCCGACCAAAAGGTTTCCTTTGTATAAAAGGTTGTTCTTCTCAGTCTTATAAATAGAATCTGAATCACAACAACGAAATACTATGATTTCAATATCTAATCACTTTCTCGATCTAGCCGAGATAATTGACATTGACCTGACTATAATAATTTAGTTCTTTTCTTGAACCTATCAATATTGCTTTCTCAATCTAGCCGAAATAATTGGCATCGACCTATCAATAATAATTGAGTTGTCTTCTCGAACCTATCAAATTTTCTTTCTAGATCTAGCCAAAATAATTGGCATCGATCATCGAATAATAATTGAGTTCTCTTCTCGAACCTATCAAGTTCCAACAAAATTTCATCTAGCCGAATAATTAGCTAAGACATATCTCAACACGATTCAACAATAGACATGAATTATCTATACTAATTGTAATCAATAATAACTTCTATGGATGTGAATATCCAACAATAGTTATTCTCCAAGTATATTCTCAAAATTACTAATTCAATTTGAATTAATAAGCATGCACTAATTTATGAATAATCAACAAAAATTCTCGGGGCGTGGTCTAATCAACAATAATAACCACCATAATATTTGAAAAGTAATAACTCAAGGTTGAGTTAAGCAAACTTGCCTTCTCCGTTGATTACTGCTACAAAATATACTTATCTGTGTTCGAAAGACCTATAATCAAAAATATCGGTCTTACAATTAGCATAATAAATCACAACACGTATCATTGTAATTTATAGTCAATATTTCTTCTAGAAACATCACCATATAGTCACATCAGTGTTTATAACCTATATAAACAATTCTCAAGTCTAACTAGTTCGGTCTGGTTGGACTTCGGTCTTTTCTCGGTGTCCTGGTCACCCTATTCGACAATTAACACATTTATTGTCACTTAAACTTGGTCTCAAAGCTTCAATATTATTTCAGATAAGTCAGATATCACTTATAATATTTTTCGGAAGCTTCTAATAATTTTCAAATAATTATTATAATTTATAATAATTTTTCAAACACCAGAATCATTTTTAAATGATTTAAATACTTTGAATAATCCCTCATCATTAATATTTAATAATATTAAAATATTAATGACATACATCAAACTATCAAAGTTATTAATAATAACTCAAATTATTTTAAATCCCTAATATTCTCCTTAAATGATTTTGAAAACAATTAAAATCATTTTTAAACCATCACCATTAATATTTAAATATTAATGAATTTCTCATCAAAATATTAAAAGTAATTGATTATAACTTAAAATATTTTAAAATCATTTTCTCTTTTTAAATGATTATTAAATCAAAAAAAACCATTTTTCCATCATTTATTTAATATTATAATTAAATAAATCTAACATCATTAATATTAAATTATTAATGAAAATTCTCCAAAAATATTAAAAGTTACATTTTATAACTCTCCAATCATTTTTGGAAATTAGAAAACTAAATTAATTAAATTAGTTTCTTTAAAGGCTTTAGTGACACTTTACATCATTGTTGGTGTTCTTGAGCTCAAGAACAACGACAAGCAAAGATGTTAAGGGTCATGTTTGACCAACTTTGATTCTCAACTCAATCATGTTTTGGGCTAACTAAGGTTCACAACTTGTAGTACTAATGTAATATTACATGTTCTGTGACACCCCCAAAACAGGTATACATCACCCATCTTGGGTCGCCAGATATATGGTACATAAATCCAATGCAACTTAATTATACAACAGTCATGTAAAATACGACAAAACATAGCTGAGAGTTTAAACAAGAATATTGTCATCTAGAAAATATCCACACTCAATGGAGTCCTCATTACAATTATTATCACATTATTCTGTAGAATAGTGAGGACTACTAAAGCCACTTATCCTAGACCATCACTCCATTTCCAGACTCGTCCCAGCTATATTCTCATTTCCTGAAGAGAACAATGAAAGAAAGGGTGAGCTCAACTAGCCCAGTAAGAAATATTATGACTAAGATAATGCAGAATAAATTATCCTTAGCCTTCAACAGTATAACAACTGATAGAATACAATAGACAACAAGTTTTAGATCAACAACTACAGCGGAATAAGCAATCCATTAGAAGAGTCAAGTAGAGCATAAAATCTACTATCTTCTATGATTTAAAAAGTTTTTCAATAATTTTATCGCTGAGACTCAACTTAAAAAATAATCCACATCATCCATGCACCATAACCAAGGATATTCATGTAATCATCAATGGTCATGATTATACCGAATAATCCATGGTCATAATCATACCAATAACTGTCCATCAATGCACTACGGGCCAATGAGGACTTTTACCACATCATTCGTCACATTATGGTCATGATTATACCGAATAATCCCTGGTCATAATCATACCAAGTCCATCTATGCACGTAAGCCAAAGATGACTTTAATCACAATATAAGCATGAGGATGATGACAATGACATAATAATTCAATAAAACAAGTTCAAGGATAAATTTTAAAGATTTAAAATTTAATTTATCTAGAAATCAATAACGTCCAAATTGTCAACATGATACTGCTTTGTAGAGTAAAATTCAAGAATAATATTCATGTACCAACAATAATTTGGATAGAAAAGAATCAATTTTTGTCGTGAATATTACCCCATAAATAGTACTTCGGGAATAGTACCTCGTGAATAGTGCCCCAGCATGAAAAATACCCCAAATACCTAAGTGAGTAATATTCGGGTGAATAGTAATTTGGGTGAATAGTAACCCATGAATAGTACTCCGACACGAAAAGTGCCCCGAATACCCGAGTGAATAATACTAGAGTAAATAGTAACTGGGTGAATAGTAACCCGTGAATAGTAACTCGTAACAGAAAAATACCAAATAAAATGATATTTCATGACGAGTACAAAAGAAATGATATCTCATACGAGTATAATAGAATATACGAAACTGCAAATGGATTTTCATTCGCCATGCAAGAATCCACGTGAACATATCATTTCCACAATTTAATAAAGAATGAATACGAAAGGTCATTCACCATGCATGCGAAATCCACATAGATGTGTTATTCCAATAGAATAATAAAGAATGGAATAACAAAAGAATTCACCAGCATGCGATAGACCAGTATAGACATGTTATTCCAACAAAATAATAAAGAAGGAACTGTGTCATGCGTAATCACTTGCATGCATGTGGATATTCTAATGAATAATAAAGAATGCGAAACCGGTCATGCGTAATCCGCATAGACGTGATATTCCAACAGAATAATAAAGAATGGAATAACAACATAATTCACCAGGCATGCGATGCACAGACAGGTTATTCCAATAAAATAATAAAGAATGGAATAACAGAAGAATTTCACCATGTATGCAGTACTTCGCATAGACAGGTTATTCCAACATAATAATAAAGAATGGAATAACAAAAGAATTTCACCATGTATACTTAGTCCGCGTATACAGGTTATTCCAACAAAATAATAAGGGATGGAATAACAATAGTTCTCTTCATGAATACGAAAGAAATAATATTTCTTACCTCAAAAAAGACCTGATCTCTTGGAATAGTGAGGGTAGCAGACTTCTCTTCTTCTTTCTCTCTATAATTTCTCTCTATAATAATTGCTCTATAGCTTTAGTGAATTGATGAGAAATATTGAAGGAATGAGCTTCTATTTATAGGAAAATATAGTTTCAATAATTGCACATTTTGGGGCTCGAAATATTACAGTATAATACCTTCCTCTTTTCTTTAATTTTTAATTTAGTCCTGCAAGTATTATCAAACTTTCACCACCTCCCCTAATAGTAAATCATGTGAATCAATAGTTCTAGACATGTGAAAATATGAATTACAGAAGAGTACCTCCATCTATACCTCCATTTTTAACTTAGTCATACAAGTATTATCAATCTTGCACCAACTCCCCTAATAGTAAATGAATGTGAATCAATAGTACACATATGTGAACAAATAGTTATAATCATGTGAATCAATAGCAATTAATTGCTCATTTATCTAGTTAATTACCCGATTGGTCAATATAACTTCCAGACATCAATTATTATCAAAATAAATGTCGATTTTCACTAACACTAATAATTCCAACACAATGAAACTATCAATTTCATCTTTAATCAACACGAACTTATTCATCATTAATATTAAAATTCACAATATTTAACAACTAACTAGGTCGCTCCGGGAAAGAGGGCTTTCAGATAAGGATTTCTCCTTATTGGCGCCATGATTAGGTGACCAAACCTCTTTTTGACAGAACTTCTAGACATTGTCAATATTGCAAATAATAATATGAATAACTTTTCCGTCTCAATTATTGATTTAATAATATATCATATTATTTAGATGATCTTGTGACAATAATTAAATCAATAATATGAGAGATATGATGCAACAATTCTCAGTAGCAATAATTGAGTATAATCGAGTGACTTCTTACAGAAGCATCAATAATCAATACCATGTTCTACTATGCAACCACGCGTATTATTGTACTTTTTACTAATGAGTAGTTCAATAGTTTTAACGGTAAACATTTTCGTCGTTATTTTTTTAAAAAGATAATTTTGTCATTTTCTAACTACGACAATACTTCCGTTGTGGGGTCCACCAATGATTGTGCCGTCGTACGGATATTCTCCAACAAAAAGAATATTCCCCGACCAAACGAATATTTTATAACAACTTTCATACTCTTGCAAAATTTATAAATACTACCCACAACTATAACATTATATCAAATCCACACCATAATGTTCAAAAAAATATTTTGAGATATTTAAATCTTTATTCATAAAATTTGGGGTCTCACAATCTCCCCAAATTTATTAATAATAGAAATATCATTCAAAACTGTGACTCTCATCCAAGACTTGGATAACACATGTAATGAAGGTTTCTCCTAACGGAGTTTCAACCGATAAGTCAAAGTCTAATTTCTCCTGAGTTAAATTTAAACGTTGAGCACAAGCAAGAAAGATAAAAGAATGGGTAGAACCGGTATAGATTTCGTAAGAATTTATAATTAACTAACACGTGCTAACTTCGTTCGGGTTACTCGCTTTTTGAGGAGTCACGAAAAACGCTCTTCTTGAAACCACCGACTTTGTTTTGTCCGTATTCGCCTTTGGTGCCACCGTTCCAGCTGGACTTGATTTCGCTACACGACAAAATTGAGCTAAATGACCTTCTCTTCTTGAAATTTCCACTTCTATTATCTTGGCCATGATTACCACCGAAGTGGTTACCATTCTTGGCATGATAATTTCCCCCATGATGGTTATCATTGTTCCGATGGCCGTTGCCACCGGTATGATTATTATCGTGTTGTTGGTCGTTACCTTTTGGTTGAACTGACTCAACGGTCTCATGTGCTTCATTGCTTATCTCAATATTTTCAGATGTCATTCGCAAACATTGTCACAAAACAAGGGTTAATTGACATGTCACATATTATCACTATACTCTGACCGACCACTTAAATACCAAATAAACTTAGGTAGGTCATACTAGCGAAGGAATTCCCCGTCTCTCCCCTCCTAGTTCTTATCTCACATCTCAGCCAGGGATCATATCCCTAAACTTTGATACCAACTGTGACGCCTCCAAAACAGGTATACATCACCCATCTTGGGTTTCCAGATATATGGTACATAAATCCAATACAACTTAATTATACAACAATCGTGTAAAATACGACAAAACATAGCTAAGATTTTAAACAATAATATTGTCATCTAGACAATATCCACACTCAATGGAGTCCTCATTACAATTATTATCACATTATTCTGTAGGATAGTGAGGACTACTAAAGCAACTTATCCTGGACCATCACTCCATTCCCCGACTCGTCCTAGCTATAATCTCATTTCCTGAAGAGAACAATGAAAGAAAGGGTGAGCCCAACTAGCCCAGTAAGAAATATTATGACTAAGATAATGCAGAATAAATTATCCTTAGCCTTCAACAATATAACAAATGATAGAATACAATAGACAACAAGTTTTAGATCAACAACTGTAGCGAAATAAGAAATCCATTAGAAGAGTTAAGTAGAGTATAAAATCTACTATCTTCTATGATTTAAAAAGTTTTTCAACAATTTTATCGCTGAGACTCATCTTAATAAATAATCCACATCATCCCTGCACCACAGCCAAGGATATTCATGTAATCATCAATGGTCATAATTATACCGAATAATCCCTGGTCATAATCATACCAATAACTGTCCATCAATGCACTACGGGCCAATGAGGACTTTTACCACATCATTCGTCACATTATGATCATGATTATACCGAATAATCCCTGGTCATAATTATACCAAGTCCATCTATGCACGTTAGTCAAAGATGACTTTAATCACAATATAAGCATGAGGATGATGACAATGACATAAAAATTCAATTAAACAAGTTCAAGGATATATTTTAAAGATTTATAATTTAATTTATCTAGAAATCAATAACGTCCAAATTGTCAACATGATACTGCTTTGTAGAGTAAAATTCAAGAATAATATTCATGTACCAAAAATAATTTGAATGAAAAAAGAATTAATTTTTCAATTATGAATAGTACCCGTGAATAGTACTTCGGGAATAATACCTCATGAATAGTACCCCAGCATAAAAAATACCCCAAATACCCAAGTGAATAGTAATTTAGGTGAATAGTAACCCATGAATAGTACTCTGACACGAAAAGTGCCCCGAATATCCGAGTGAATAATACTAGAGTGAATAGTAATCGGGTGAGTAGTAACCTGTGAATAGTAACTCGTAACAGAAAAATACCAAATAAAATGATATTTCATGATTTAGTACAAAAGAAATGATATCTCATACGATTATAATAGAATATACGAAACTGCAAATGGATTTTCATCCGCCATGTGGTAATCCACGTAGACAGATCATTTCCATAATTTAATAAAGAATGAATACAAAAGGTCATTCACCATGCATGCAGTAATCCACATAGACAGGTTATTCCAATAGAATAATAAAGAATGGAATAACAAAAGAATTCACCAGGCATGCGATAGACCGCATAGACAGGTTATTCTAACAGAATAATAAAGAAAGGAACCAGGTCACGCGTAATCCGCACAGACAGGATAATCCAACAGAATAATAAAGAACGAAACCAGGTCATGCGTAATCCGCACAGATAGTATATTCAACAAATAATAAAAAGAATGGAATAACAACGAATTCACCGGGCATGCGATAGATCGGCGCATATCTGAGTTATTCAATAGAATAATAAAGAATGGAATAACAAAAGAATTTCACCATGTATGTGGTACTTCGTATAGACCGGTTATTCCAACATAATAATAAAGAATGGAATAACAGAAGAATTTCACCATGTATCACGGTAGTCCATATCTGAGTTATTCAAATGAATAATAAGGGATGGAATAACAATAGCTCTCTTCATGAATACGAAAGAAATAATATCCCTTACCTCAAAAGAAGACTGGATACTGTAATAGTGAGGTAGCAGACTTCTCTTCTTCTTTCTCTCTATAATTTCTCTCTATAATAATTGCTCTATAGCTTTAGTGAATTGGTGAGAAATAATGAAGGAATGAGCTGCTATTTATAGAAAAATATAGTTTCAATAATTGCACATTTTGGGGTTCGAGATATTACAGTATAATACCTTTCTCTTTTCCTTCATTTTAAATTTAGTCCTGCAAGTATTATCAAACTTGCACCACCTCCCCTAATAGTAAATCATGTAAATAAATAGTTCTAGACATGTGAAAATACGAATTACAGTATAGTACCTCCATCTATACCTCTATTTTAACTTAGTAATGCAAGTATTATCAATCTTGCACCAACTCCCCTAATAGTAAATGAATGTGAATCAATAGTACACACATGTGAACAAATAGTTATTATCATGTGAATCAATAGCAATTATTTGCTCATTTATCCGGTTAATTACCCGATTGGTCAATATAACTTCCAGACATCAATTATTATCGAAATGAATGTCGATTTTCACTAACACTAATAATTCCAACACAATGGAACTATCAATTTCATCTTTAATCAACACGAACTTATTCATCATTAATATTATAATTCATAATATTTAACAACTAGGTCGTTCCCAAGAAAGAGCGGGCTTTTTGATAAGGATTTATCCGTTATTGGCGCGTAATTAGGTGACCAAACCTCTCCTTGACAGAACTTCTAGACATTGTCAATATTTCAAATAATAATATAAATAACTTTGCCATCTCAATTATTAATTTAATAATATATCATATTATTTAGATGATATTGTGACAATAATTGAATCAATAATATGAGAGATATGATGCATCAATTACTGTAGCAATAATTGAGTATAACTGAGTGACTTCTTACGTAAGCATAAATAATCAATACCGTGTGCTACTATGCAACCATGCGTATTACTGTACTTTTACTACCGAGTAGTTCAATAGTTTTAACGGTAACACTTTTGCCATTATTTTTATAAAAAGATAATTTTGTCATTTTCTAACTACGACAATACTTTCGTTGTGGGGTCCACCAATGATTGTGTCGTCGTACGGATATTCTCCAACAAAAAGAATATTCCCCGACCAAACAAATATTTTATAACAACTTGCATACTTTGCAAAATTTATAAATACTACCCACAACTATAACATTATATCAAATTCACACTATAATATTCAAAAAAATATTTTGAGAAATTTAAATCTTTATTCATAAAATTTGGGGTCTCACATGTTCCCACCATCATCTAGGTCATAACACATCCTAACATGAAGATATGGGCTTTCAAAGTTGCAGTCAGAACGTTTCTGGGTTTTCTGGGTTACCCAAAAACCTAGGCAGTTCTAAATTACCACTTTCTGGTTCAATTTTCTCCAAGTTCTGGTCATTAACTTGTTGTTCTCATGGTCCAAGCATGTAGTACACATGTCAAGGAACACATATGCATCAACAGATCAGTCCAAGTACATCACAATCTCTCGATTTAATTCGTTCAAACCCTGTCAGAGGGCTTGTTCTTACGGTTTATGGAATTCCCAAAAACTCAACCCATGACCGAATGGCCTACTTTGACCATCCACTACATTCGATTTGTTGATTGTTTAAAGGATCTAAAGGAATGGATCTATAGTCCATCTAACAGGCTACAAACTAGATACAACATCATCAAATCTCATAACCATTGACAAATTTTGGCCTTTGAAAATCTTGTCAGACACGATCTGGGCAGTTTCTAGGTTACCCAGAATTGCTCAGTCATGCTCAGTCAACTGACTTTGACCAACAATAACTTGTAATATGGACATGGTTTAACCATGATTCCACTTCCAAATTACAGTCCTCATGTCATATTTCAATTCTATAACTTAAAACAACACAAAGCATTAACAGGGAAGGATCTGTGGCCTCTGACATATGCTTATCAAACCACTTTTTAGGGTTCATGGCAGTTTTCAAAAACTTTGATTATAAAGCATTTTAATGCTATAGATCTGTTATATAACATTATAGATCATCACATAACACCTAATAACACATGTTTAAACACTTAAACACATAATATATCTTCCTATATAAGATCAAATATGGTTAGGGCTTTATACCTTTCTCTTGAAGATACTTTAATCTTTCCTTCTCCTACTGATTTTGGTGAGTTAAAGGCTTTACTAGGGACTAAAATACTTAGAGATTTCGTATGTTAGAGAGAGAAGGAGTTGGTTGGGTGTTAGATAATTAATAAGCTTATTTTGTGAACTTTCTCTCTCCTAAATCACTTATATCTTGGATTCAATGTATGTATAAGTGCTAGGCGGCAATATAGATTAGATTTGGGAAGATTTTCCAGCACACGTGATATACACAAGTGAGGACTCACTAAATCTTGCAATATCTCTTTACTTAATTTATAAGGAAAGGGGTATTTTAGTCTTTTTGCACCCAAAGGATATTTTTGTAATTTCCCTCATAAATTTAAGGGTATTCCAGTTAATTGACATCACTTCTCTTAATTCTCACCCTTAGGGTTGGGTATGCTCAATTAGGGTTTCCTAATTAGGATTTAGGGTTCTCAAATTTAAAATTAGGGTTTCCCGACATTCGTTTAGGGTTCCTAACTGTACGTTAGGGTTTCTAAATCTGAGATTAGAGTTTCTAATCCTTTATTAGAGTTAACTAATGTTATACTCTATCTGATCTATCATTGATCACAAATTCTATACAGTACAAATACGTACTCATCAATACAATTATAATAACTGTATTTTCTACCGAATCCATATCCGTAACTAGGGTTAGGGTTTCTATTTTCTGTTAAGCACAACTCTACTCTTATTTCTTAGTTAATACACAAATTGTCCACTTCTCTAGACTCGTATCATAGATACTCATCACAATATTGATAATCAATATCATTATTAACTAAAATAAAAATTTATTCATAAAATTTGAATTATTCAAAATCCTGGGTTATCACAGAGCAGTTCTACAAACTTAACAATTGGAGGACCAGCTCAGCCCAGCAAGCCAACAACTAGAACATTCAATATGACTGTGAAAGATGCAGCTGCATCGAATAAGGTGGTGTAAGGTATAATTTCGATCAATAATATAAATGCTTATGTATTATTTGATTCGGGAATTACCTGTTCATTTGTGTCTGATGAATTTTCTATAAGATTAAATTTTCCTCGTGAAAAGTTAGAAATCCCCATGAATATAGAAGTTGCAAACAAATTAGTGATCCTTGTAGAATATATCCATAGAAATTATTTTTTGGATATAAAGGGACATAAGTTAAGCGTGAATTTGATTATAATATGCTTTGAAGAATTTGATATTATCATAGGAATCGATTGGTTGTTTAATCATGAGGCAGTTATAGACTGTTAAAAGAAGAGCATACACCTTAAGACACCAAATAAGTCTAAGATGGTATTTTATTGTAGCAAGTCGCCAAGACAAATGGGTTGTCTGACGATGATGCAAGCCAAGAAAATGTTAAAGAAAGGATATGAAGGTTATTTGGCTCATGTAGTGGATACACAGATGGTGAATTCTGACATTGGGCAAATACCTATAGTAAATGAGTTCGTGGACGTCTTTCCAGATGAATTATCGGGACTTCCACTAGACCGAGAAATAGAATTTGTAATTGATTTTTTACTAGGGACAACAAAGATATCGAAAACACCGTATAGGATGGCTCAGGTAGAAATGAAAGAACTAATGATCTAGCTGCAAGAACTATTGGACAAGAAGTACAAACAACCTAGTGTATCTCTATGGGGACCACCAGTGTTGTTTGTAAAGAAGAAGGATGGAACGATGAGGTTGTGCATGGATTATAGAGAATTAAATAAGGGGACGATCAAGAACTAATATTTGTTACAAAGAATAGATGATTATTCGATCAACTTAAAGGAGCAAGATGTTTTTAGAAGATTGATTTGAGAATTGGTTATCATCAGCTGAAGGTGAGAATAAAGGATGTACGAAAGATAACATTTAGAACTTGTTACAGCCATTATGAGTTCCTAGTTATGTCATTTGGACTGACGAATGCGCCAGCTACTTATATGGATTTGATGAACAAAATATTTAAACCCTACTTGGATAAGTTTGTGGTGGTGTTTATTGACGATATTCTGGTGTATTCAAAAACTGAAGAGGAGCATGCCGAACATTTAAAGATAGTATTGGAGACATTGAGAAAGGAGAAGTTATATGCCAAATTTTCAAAGTGTGAGTTTTAGTTGAAGAGAGTTCAGTTTTTGGGACATGTTATTGACAACGAAAGAATTTTTGTTGAACCAGCAAAGGCAGAAGTGGTGAAAAATTGGGGAAAATCGAAGACACCGACAAAAGTTAGAAGTTTGTTAGGATTGGCAGGATATTATCGGAGGGTTATTCATGATTTCTCGAGGATAGTGACACCGTTGACCAATTTGACAAGGAAAACTGTTAAGTATGTTTGGACGGACAAATGTGAGCAGAGTTTTCATTAGTTGAAGAAGAGATTAAGTGAGGCACCTGTGTTATCCTTACCAGATAGTACGGGAGGCTTTACAGTGTATAGCGATGCGTCATACATGGGACTAGGTTGCGTGCTGATGCAGAATGGTAAATTCATTACGTACGCATCACGACAACTGAAGGACTATGAAAAGGGATACCCTGCCTATGACCTAGAGTTGACAGGAGTAGTGTTTGCCCTTAAGATTTGGAGACATTATCTCTATGGAGAAAAGTGTGAGATATACATAGATCAGAAGAGTTTAAAGTATATCTTCACACAAAAGGAGTTAAATATGAGACAGAGGAGGTTGTTAAAATTGATCAAGGATTATGATTGTGATATTTATACCATCCAGGAAAGGCTAATGTAGTGGCAGATGCTTTAAACATAAAGAGTAGAGAAAAATTGTTTGTATTAATAGAACAAGAAGATTTAGTAAGAGAAATGGAGAAAATGGTGTTGGAGGTGAAAAATCCGAAGAATTCGGATAAAGTAATAGAAATAGAAGCAAGTCTGACTTTACTAGACAAGGTGAAAGAAGCTTAAAAGACTGATGAAAAATGTGGTAACATTAAGAAATGGTTAGTTGATGGTGAAAAATTGAAGTATAAGTTCAATGGCACCGGATTGCTTAGATTTAAAGGATGAATTTGGGTACCTTTAGTACCAGAATTAAGAGAGGAGATATTGCAAGAAGCGCACAATACGAGATACTCGATACACCCAAGAAGAACAAAGATGTATCAAGAGATCTGCGTCAACATTATTGGTGGCCGAACATGAAAAGAGAGGTTACAAAATGTGTCAGCAGATGTCTAACCTATCAGAGTCAAGGCAGAGCATCAACGACCAAGTGAACTGTTGCAGCTGTTGGAGATTCAAGAATGGAAATGGGAGCACGTCATGATTGATTTTGTGGTGGGACTTCCAGCAACGTAGAAAGGTTATGATGCGATATGGCCAATTTTTGATCGTCTTAGAAAGTCAGGGCACTTTTTATCGATCAAGATTAGGTACAATTTGGATCAACTAGTCAAATTGTATATTAAGGAAATAATTTTGAGACACAGAGTGCCAATATCAATTGTGTCAGATAGAGATCTGCGCTTCTCATCAAACTTTTGGAGGAGCCTACAAGAAAGAATGGAAACATAACTAAGGTTAAGTACCGCATATCATCCACATACCAATGGGCAGAGCGTTGGAAGACATACTCAGAGCCTGTGTGATGGACTTTAAAGGAAGCTGGGAAGATCATCTTCCACTAGTAGAGTTTGCGTATAATACGCAAGCATTGGGATGCTACCACATGAAGCCGTTTATGGAAGGAAATGTATAACGCCCTTATGTTGGGATGAAGTAGGTGAACAAAGGCTGTTGGGACCTGAGTTGGTTCAGCAGACCGTGGAAATCATCAAGGTTATAAGAGTTCGATTGGTAGCAGCTTAGGATCATTAGAAGAAGTATGTCGATCTTCATCGCAAGACGAGAGAATTTGAAATGGGAAGTTATGCATTTTTGAAGGTATCTCCTTGGAAAGGGAAAATAAGGTTTAGAAAGAAAGGAAAACTGAGTCCGAGATTTATTAGACCGTTTGAGACATTGAAAAAGATAGGCGAAGTGGCGTACGAGGTAGATCTACCTCCTGAACTGGAACATATTTACAATATGTTTCATTGTCACATATAAGCCTGACTACAAACATGTGATATCATACGAGCCAATTTAAGTCGAGAAGGACTTATCATACGAGGAGATTCTTATAGAAATATTAGATAGGAAAGAGCAGAAGTTAAGGAATAAGGTTATATATTCTATCAAAGTTCTTTGGAGGAACCACAATGTTGAAGAAGCTACATGGGAACTCGAAGAAAAGATGCGAAAGAATTTTCCGAATCTTTTTGAGTGACCTTATGTGAAATTCCGGGGACGGAGTTCTTATAAGGAGGGGATAATGTAATAACCAAGAATTCTAAGTCACATTGTAAATAAATATGTTAATTGAATATTCATAATATTGAAATCTTTGTGACATAGTGAAAAATTATGTGGATAGTTAAATAATATGATTATTTTATCTATAGTGATAAATATGTATATATATATATATATATATATATATTTAGTATGAAGAGAATTAAAGAGAAAGCTACATAACCTAATTTTACATTAGGTGTGGTTAGTAAATAACCTAAGGGTTATGGTATTGAAGAATGTTAGTATATAAACATATACACACTTAAGAGATTAGTTATATTATCTTAAGTTAATATTTATTTAAAACCTAATTTAAGCAAGTCTAATTGGGTTATGAGATTAAATATACATAAGTACTTATTTAAATTCCAAAGGAGTGGAATAGAAATCCTAACTAAATGATTAGTGTAGGATTACAAGTATTGGACCATGTTATAAATAAGGCCCAAACCAAAGAAATTAGAAGCCCAAAACATTATTTAGGAAGCCCAATTGGTGCCCCATTACTTAAAGGGCATTTTGGTCATTTAACTAAGCTATAAAAAAACAAAAGTGAGCCCATGTGAAGACCATGTGGTGGCATGTGAAGGCCATGTGAAGAGAGGTGGAAAGCATGTGAACTTCATTAGGTGTCACCATTTTATTTGGTCACTTAGTTAGTAACCATGTGCCATCCATGTGAAGACATAATAGGGAGCAAGAGAAGATGGGAGTTTGAATATATGTATATAGGCTGTATGTATATATTTTTCCCAAGTATAAATATTCCCCTATTTGGTAGATATCAAAGTTTACTTCAACTAGTAAAAGGAAAGAAAATAAAAGAGAAAGAAAAGGAAATCTGATATTCTAAACTCAAAACCTTTTAAAATAACTTATTTCCTCTAGTTTGTTTAAGTTTTGATGAAATGGAAATATTATATTCTAAACTCAAAACCTCTTGATTCACATGATATTAAATGTTTCATGTGTGAATCAAATATTTTTGTGTTAGAATATGGATCAAAATGAAAGGAAAGGAAACTATGTCCTTAAGGGACTAGAAACCCTAATTTTCCTTCACTTTGATCAACTACCATTTGAGTTATATAACTCTCTTTTTTGATACGTCAAAGAGGGGTGCTAGATATGTAAGTTATTTATTAAACCCAAGTGGTAGCTCTTAAAAATGTTAATTGTACAAGCCATAGTGGTTGTTCTTGTGAAACTGTCCAAGATAGAAAGAAATAGGAAAAAGTTGAAATAAAGTTTTTGTCCAATTTATTGTAGGTACTATTTCGTCCACTTTTGTTGCTTTACAAATTCTGGGAAAATTTTGTATGATACTATAATAAGTTATAAAGGTCCTGTGAAATGATGGATATGTTTGGATGTGTAGAATAAAAGTTATGGATTTTACAAGAAATTGTTATTTTAAAAATAGACTTGAATAACTCTTTGTGGTTAACTCCAAAAATTATGAAATGTTTACAAGAAGAACATATAAGTGATATGATCATACCCTAAAAGTTTCAGAATTGTTGGACAAAGTTTCTATTTATGAAAAATGTTGCAAGATCCAGCTGGTATAGGCTACTTAAAAATAGTAAATGACTTTTAAAATTTCCAGGAAAAATGTATATTTATATGGGAATTATAGTCTGTCAAATCCCAGAAAAGAAACAATTTTGGATCTTTTTTTGGTATTTCTCATGTAAATAGTTGATTTATGTGTAAATATGTTTAAAATGTAATCTAGTGTTAAAAAGGGTTGTAGACACTCAAAATTTTTGCATCCCTATTACTAACATTGCAGTAGGGTAGAATCGTCTTTCAGAGACAACCCGAAGGAATGCAGCTCCATCTCGGAGAAAACCCCGGGATACTTAGTTTTTCCATCTTGGAGACAACCCCGAGATACTCAGTTTCAGTCCCGGAGACAACCCCGAATGCAAGTCCTGTTACCCGTTCAAAGTCCAAAAAGGCAATAAGCCTACAGCCAAGCATGACTACAAGTGCCCCACCTGATCCTACTCTTGTCTCTCGAGAGGAGTTTAAAGGATTAAGGAATTAGATTGCAAAATTGGCTATCTTTTTAAAAGAACAAAGTAAAAAACACTCGGGGCCAAACAATGCCTACTCAACTAGAGTCATTCACACCAGGGGGCAGTCAGGGTATTGGCAAAAAGATGGAAACCTAAATACCTGAACCTCATTCCAATAAAGGAACCAACAAAACCCCTAAAATCAAAAAACTCAGGGATGATCGAGAAACTGGGGATATACAAAAGAATGTCCAACAAATGAAGAAAGTCCAACAAATGGAGGAATCCATCCGGTCAATCAAAGGGACTAGAAACTATAGAAGTGTCACCTATTCTGATCTCTGCATATTCCCAAGGGCTCGATATCCTGATAAATTCAAAGTCCCAGAGTTTGAAAAGTACAATGGGGCAGGCGATCCCTATATGCACCTAAAAGTATACATTAGTGAGCTAGGGTCTTATGTTGAAGATGAAAGCCTCAGAATGCAGCTTTTCCAAAAGAGTCTTACTGGGGAGGCTAAAGCCTGGTATGCCTGACTCGACAATGCCAAAATCCACAACTAGGAAGAATTGGCCCACGCCTTTCTAAATTAGTACAGTTTTCAGTCACAAATGGCATCGAATCGATACCAAGTAACTAAGGTCAAAAAGCAAAGTACTGAGTCTTTCTGAGAATATGCCCAAAGGTGGAGACATCTGGCAGCTCAAGTCATTCCATCAGTGACATAAACTGAAATGGTGATGACTTTCATAGATATTCAAGAGGAACCTTACTATGAGAGAATCCTAGCAAGCTTAAGAAAGCCATTCTCAGAAATGATCAAACACGGTGAAATGGCAGAGATGGGCCTGAAGATAGGCAAGATTAAAGATTTCACTACCTTGGAAGCAGTCGCCTAGCATATATAGACTGACAAGTTATATACCTACTTATTGATTAATAATTACGAGAATTATGCTCAACCTAAGTAGTTTTATTATGTTTTATTTTCATTTTATGTTTGTTTTGCAGTAAATGTATTTGGAACCTTTTTTAGCAATATAAGGAATGAATTGGCATGGAAAAGCATGGATTGGTATAGTGGCATGAAGCTAGCAAAAGCATGGCAAGATGAACATGAGTAGATGAGGAACTGAAGCAGTGGAGGAATGCAGCGTAGAGGAGAAGGAATGAAGAACAAACAACAACAAGCAAAAAGCAGCAACAGCTATACAGTAGAAGCAATGAAGTAGTAGCAGCGCGGCCGCGCATCCTCAAAGACAAAACATGGCGCGCCCGCGCTTAAGGAAAAATAGAGACAAATTATGTAGTTGTGCGACCGCGCATTGACAATAAAGGGATTTGGCACGCTCGCACCATACACTCGGTAGTCACTTCCATAGCGCAACCGCGCTTGTTTTACAGTGTAATCTCGTGTGGCCGCGCGAGTCTTCTACAGTCAATTTTGCTAACTTTTTGTAATTTGAAATTTGAGCGCATTTGGCTCAACTTAACGATATAGTTGGCACCAAACATGTTTTATCATTAGTATTTTATCAGTTTTATGACGATAATTAGGGTTCTTAAGTTTGAACTACTCTAGAGGGAGGTTTTGATCATTGATGATACATTGTTAACTCATCTCTTCATCTATATTATTCAATAATTATTAGTTTTCATTTCTGGAGATTTTGGTGCATTTGAATAGTCTCTGCAACAAAGATTGTCATATTTGCTCCTCTTTCTATTACCTCTTTTGATTGCATTTTCCTAATTCCATTTGTTGCTTCAATCCCATAATGGCTTTTGGTTCAGAAATGAACTAAATTTCATTATGGGATTCTAATGGATTTTGATATGTAGTCTAAATTTTATATATCTAATTGTATTATTGTATACTTATCATTGGATTCCCATTATGATTGAGCTTAATGAATGAATGGTTAATCACCATTCACACTGTGTGCTTGTATGAATTTGAAAAATGAAATATAAGTATGGATTAAATCATAATGGCATATGTTCATGAGGCTGATTTGTTAAGCTTTGTGATTCATGAACCGGATAGACATATATCATTTCACCGTATGTAGTCATGAAGAGAGCCCTCACTTTAATTCATTATTGCTGCAATTTCACATAGACATATAGTAATTTTGGTAATAATGTTGCTTACATGATTTGTATCAAATGTGGAGGTTATGTGAATTGGTCATAGTTCATTAAAAAATGGTTATGTCCACTATTGTGCTCTTGACTACTTTTCCATGATAAATAATTACATGAGAGTTACAGTTTAGATGAAATATTAAATGAAATTAAAATCTCATTCTTCTCAAATTTGATTACATCATTTTAATAATTATAATTTTTATTTCATAAATTAATTTAGAATCAAATTTAATTGTGAGTTGATTGTCTAAGCATATAAAAATAGCGATATAGTTGTTGCATGATAATTTAGATTTAATACCTTTCTCTGTGGATCGATACTTTTCTTACTTTGTACTACTTGTTAACCCATGTATACATGAATGAGTTAGAGTCCTTTTTGTTAGACTAGAAAGGAGGCAACAAGTTTTTGGCGTCGTTGCCGGGGAAAGGCATTTATTTTTAATATCATCGTCATCAATTTAAAGCTAATTTTGTGTGAATTAGACAAATCTTATCTTATTTCTATTTTTATTTTTGTTTGTATTTTAGGTACTTGTATATATTTTATGCACACGCGATCATCCAATTCCGAGTTAACACCTGCACAGGATAACATTAACGGCAGAGGTTGGAAATCGAGAGCGTGTAGGAATATACAAGCAGCTTTAGAGACCACAACATCCAATATGGCAACAGAAGAACAAAGAGAGGAACACAAGGCCTTGAGAGATTATTCAATGCCAAAGATAAATGGGTTACAGTCAAGTATAGTCAGGCCAGCTATAGCAGCCAACACTTTCGAGATAAAGCCGGGCACTATTCAAATGGTGCAGAATTCGGTACAGTTTGGGGGTGCTACTACAGATGACCCGAACGAGCATCTATTGAGTTTTATAGAGATATGTGACACCTTCAGGTACAACGGGGTGACAGAAGATGCAATCAGGCTCAGGCTGTTTCCATTCTCTTTATGGGACAAGGCTAGAAGTTGGCTTCATTCTTTGCCGTCGGGATCAATTACAACATGGGAGGACCTAGCACAAAAGTTCTTAGCCAAATTTTTCCCAATGTCTAAGACTGCTAAAATGAAGACAGCAATATCTCAATTTGAGCAATATCAGGGTGAGTCATTATATGAAGCATGGGAAAGGTACAAAGAGATGCTAAGGAAGTGTCCATATCATGGTCTGCCGGATTGGATGGTAATTAATACATTTTATAATGGATTGGGATGGAAATCAAGGCTAATTGTAGATGTAGCTGAAGGAGGAGCCTTATAGGCTAAGAGCTATGAAGAGGCTTACAATCTTATTGAGACTATGGCAACTAACATAGGTGACAACGAGCGAGGCAGAGATGGAAGAGATAAAAGACGGGAATAAGAAGGCCGAAGAAAGCTCGTGGCGCATGTGATTTTCAAAATCCTACAACCAGAATGCCACAACCTAAAGTTGCAGGATTGTTAGAGGTGGATTTTATCACTCAGTTGTCAGCTCAGATGGCATCTATGGCAAAGAAGATTGATTCTTTGACAAAGAGTAAGGTGAAGACTGTTGCTTTTATATGTGAGATATGTGCATGGTCACATTCAACCGATCAATGTGCTATTAGTTTAGAATTTGTACATTATGTGAGCAACTACCAGAAAAATCAGAGTCAATTCTAGAATGCTTACAACTCCAACAACCGCAACCATCCAAATTTCAGTTGGTCAAATAATCAAAATCAACAAAGTCAACAGTTTCAACCACAACATCAGTTTCAGTCACAACCAGCTCATCAACTGTATACACCGAAACCACCCTACCCTCCAGGATTTAAATAGCACCAACAACATCATCCACCACCTGCACCTCAGCAAGAAAAGAAATCAGAGATGGAGGAGATGATGATGAAGTATATGGAAAATACCGAGGTGATGATTAAAAGCCAAGTAGTGGCTATCAAAAATTTGGAAACTCAAATGGGTCAAATGGCTAGCATGCTTAACAACAGACCACAGGGTTCATTGCCAAGTACAACAAAGGCTAATCCAAGAAGGGAGGGTAAAGAACAATGTCAAGATATCACTTTAAGGTCAGGGAAGCAGACTGCAGAATTTTAGCAGCCACTTTTACAGGAGAAAACCGCGTAGCCACGCGATGAGGAAAATTTTTCTAAGGAATTTTTGGGTAAAGAAGGTTTTGAGAAAGGGGAAGTGAAGAAGAATAAAGAAGAGTCATCTGAGAAACCAGTGACCAAGATACCAGTTGTTCATCCCCATGTTTCGTATCAATAGAGACTACAGAAGCAAAAGGGAAGATAAGCAGTTCATTAAAGTTTTGGAGGTGTTTAAAAAGCTACAGATCAACATACCTTTCGCTGAGGCATTAGAACAGATGCCTAGTTATCCAAAGTTTATTAAGGGTATCTTGTCAAGGAAGAAAAGGCTAGAAGACTTTGAAATAGTGGCCTTGACTGAAGAATGTAGTGCAGTGCTTCAACGCAAGTTACCTCCAAAGCTGAAGGACCCGGGCAGCTTCACGATACCTTGTACGATCTAGGGGAAAGTATAAATTTGATGCCATTGTCAGTGTTCAATTATTTGGGATTGTCGACTCCAAGGCCGACAAATATTTCTTTACAGCTAGCTGACAAGTCTATTACCTACCCAAGGGGTATTGTGGAAGATGTACTAGTTAAAGTGAATAAATTCATCTTCCCAACTGATTTCATCATATTGGACTCTAAAGAGGATAGAAGTATACCGATCATTCTTGGAAGACCATTCCTAGCCACAGGAAGGACCTTGATAGATGTTTAAAAAGGTGAATTGACAATGCAAGTTCATGATCAGGAAGTCACCTTCAATGTATTCAAGGCAATGAAATTTCCAATTGATGAAGGGGAATGCTTCATGATTGATTTGGTGGAAAAGTACTAAATTATGAAGTAGAGAACTTGGTGTAACATGAACCTTTGAAGAATGGCATAATGGGAAGTTCAGAGATAGAAGATGGTGAGATTGAAGAAATTGTTCAAATACTTGACACAATTCCACAGTTCAGAAAGTTTAAGACTCTTGTTGAGCCATTAAAGATTTTTGGAGAGTCATTATTGAAATTAAAGCCATCTCTTGAGACACCTCCAAAATATGAGTTGAAACCACTTCCAAATCATTTGAGCTATTTTTAAATGATAATTCAAAATTACATGTGATTATTTCTTCTGCACTAACATCTTTTCAGGAAGAAAAACTGCTAAGAGTTCTCAGAGAGTTGAAGTCAGCTATTGGATGGACTATAGCAGATATCAAAGGGATCAACCCATCATTCTGCATACACAAGATCCTACTGGAAGATGAGAGTAAGCCTTCAGTGGAGCAGCAAAGGAGACTTAATCCAATTATGAAGGAAGTGGTCAAAAAGGAAGTGTTGAAATGGCTGGATGCAAGAATTATTTATCCGATGTCAGACAACTCGTAGGTGAGCCCGGTACAATGTGTGCTGAAGAAGGGTGGTATGACTGTAGTCTCCAATAAAAACAATGAATTGATTTCGACCAGAACAATAACGGGGTGGAGAGTATGCATGGACTATCGCAGACTTAACAAAGCCACAAGGAATGATCAATTTCCACTGCTATTTATTGATCAGATGTTGGACAAACTAGTATGTCATGAATTTTATTGCCTTCTAAATGGGCATTCAGGCTACAATCAAATTGTGATAGCTCCAGAAGACAAAGAAAAGACAACTTTTAAATGTTCATATGGTACATTCACTTTCAGAAGGATGTCTTTCGGATTGTGCAATGCCCCAACCACTTTTTAGAGATGTATGATGGAAATTTTTTCGAATATGGTGGAGCATAATGTGGAGGTATTTATGGGTGACTTCTCAATATTTGGGGATTCTTTTGATTTATGTCTGGAAAATCTAGTGATGGTATTAAGAAGATGTGTTAAAACGAATTTAGTGTTGAATTTAGAAAAGTGTCATTTAATGGTATAAGAAGGAATAATTTTGGGACATAAGGTGTCGAAGAAATTAAGGACTAGAGGTGGACAGGGCCAAATTAGAGACCATTGAGAATTTGCCACAACCAACTTTTGTAAAAGGTGTTCGCAGTTTCTTAGGACATGCAGGCTTCTACCACAGGTTCATTAAAGACTTCTCCAAGATCACAAAGCTACCCTGCAGCTTATTGGAGAATGATGCACAATTTAAGTTTGATGAGGATTACATGTCTGCATTTGAGCATTTAAAGAGGAAGTTAACTTCAGCAACGGTGATTATAGCTCTGGATTGGGACCTACCATTTGAGTTGATGTGTGATGCCAATGATTATGCTGCGGGGGCTGTTTTGGGCCAGAGAAGGGAAAAGATTTTTCATGTGATATATTATGCGAGCAAGACCCTTACTAATGCTCAGTTGAACTACAACACCACAGAGAAGGAACTGTTGGCAGTTGTGTATGCTGGTGATAAGTTTTGAGCATATCTGATTGGGACAAGGGTGATAGTATACACAGATCATGCGGTAATTCGATACTTGGTGGCAAAGAAAGATGCAAAGCCTCGATTAATCAGGTGGATACTTCTGTTGCAAGAATTCAATTTGGAGATCAAGGATAAGAAAGGTGCTGAGAATCAAGTGGCGGACCACTTATCTAGACTGGAAAATCAGGGAAGGGATGTAGATGACAAAGTTATGATTAATGAGTCTTTTCGTGAAGTAAAGAGAATTTTGGAGAAAGTTGATAAATAGGTTGATAAGTAGGTTTTATACCTACTTATCTAGTATCTATTGCTTGAATTAGTTGCTTAAACCTATGTTTCTTAGTAACTTTTCATACGTTTTATGTTATTTTGTAGGTTATGACGTAAAATTGGCATGAAGAAGCAAGGAAAAGCAATTCAGACATCTTTTGGACTAAAATATGCAAGCAAATACAAGAAGGGGATATTGCATGACTTTTAACACCAAGTTGGATGTATGTTATTAGCTTAAAACATGGATTATACTGTAGAGCTTCTTCTTAGCTTTCTAGAACATCTTGAATCATCCCAATTGGAGTTCGGATGCGAGAGTTATAGCCTTTTTATCAACGAAGATCAAAGCTAAGAGTTGTCATGCTTGCAATTTACATAACATCTACTTCAAGCTCGCTTTAGATCTTGTTTCGGCTAGAATTTCTGAATTCTTAAAGAATGCAAGCTGTAGATCTTGTCGATAGCTTCGATTTGATAGGTGGCAGGCCTTGTAACTCCTTCTAGATCAATAGTTATGGCCATTTTACCAGAGGACAATGCGGTAGAAAAAGGGCTCCCACCGGGGCGGGCTTTTCCCTCACAAAACCCTCATTGGGGCGGGCATAAAAGCTACAAAATAGTAGGGACCCCCACCGGGGCTGGCCCTTTTAGCCTTATACCCCCCGCCGGGGTAGGGGTACGCGTAGAAATGTCATTTTTTGTCCGAATTTGAGTCCAAGAAGGATTTGTTCGATCCGATTGACTTAAGGACTTCCAAGAGGACTTAAAGACATATAAAGAGACATATAAAAGGAGGAGAATCACAAAGATTAGAAGAGGGAGAGAGGATTCCATTAGATTAGATTAGAGTAGAATAGGGGAAAACACTAGTTTTTATGAGATTTGGAGATTGAAGCGACTTGGAGACCATTGAAGATTCCAAGTACGAGCAAGGAGAGAGCATCAAATCTACAGACAATAGATTCTATCTTCTCATCTTCTTTTATTCTTATCTTTTAATGTGTATTCAAGTGTGGATTCTTAGTTTTAATTCAATGAGCTAATTCTTTGTTTAAGATTACAATGGATCTTATTGTGTAGTTTATTTTAATATGATTCGCTATCAATTATTATGTTCTATTGTGAGGATTGTCTATTATGATTTGGACTTAATTGTTTAATTGATTGGCCATCAATTAGCGTGATAATTTATATGAACTCGAGAGATGAAGTTTAGATTTAGATCTGATCATGATAGCATGTGTTTGTGATTTCTACATATATGGAATTCATGATTCGTGTTTAGGATAGAGATATGTCTTTACGCCATATGTAATTTTATAAAGAACTTGTGCTTTAAATCCTTTTTAATTGTAATTCACATAGAGATATAGTGGGTTAGTTAATTAGGGTGTCTTGCTTAATTCTATCATATGTGGATTTAAGAGTGTATGGGTATTATGCATCGAGAGGTGGTTTTATCTGCTTTAGTGTTCTTGATTAACAATTCAAAATAGAGAATAATTGACGAGAAGTGTGTTAACTTAAATGAAGCAATAAGTGAAGTTGTGAACTTAAATCTCTATAATCTTAATTTAACTAGTGGAATTTAATAGTAGTTTAATTATATAATTTGAAATTCATTCGTTTAAATAAGATTAAATTGGTTATAGGTTAGTACTTGGTAATTCTTGTTAACTAATTCCTCGTGGGAACGATACTCTACTTTTAGTGTATTATTTGTTGACCACGTATACTTACGT
Source organism: Panax ginseng (assembly GCA_020205605.1). NCBI lineage: Eukaryota > Viridiplantae > Streptophyta > Magnoliopsida > Apiales > Araliaceae > Panax > Panax ginseng. The sequence continues at coordinate 81,943,005 of CM035131.1, forward strand.
GTTGTGCGTACTTAGATTTTACCCAACAAGTTTTTTGCGTCGTTGCCGAGGAATTAGTTTAATATATTTTTGCCAATATTAGCTTCAATCAAATTTGTCTTAATTTAAACATTTTATTTCTTTCTTTATTTTTATTTTATTTTATTATCTTCTTATTTTTCTCTCGTTTCAGGTACCATGGTTGGATTCAATTATCAAAGGCCATATTCGAGTATGACTCAACCAAGAGGAGCGGGGATTGATGGACTTAATGTATTTTCTGCATTATCAGCACAACTTGAGACACTTTCGAGGAGGTTGGACGTTGTTGCAGCCCAACGTAATCAAAGGATAGCAGTTACTTGCAATTATTATGCTGGCAATCACCAGAGTAATCAATGCAGCATCAGTCTTGGGCCGGTATAGTATGGTGGTAACTACCTCAACAACTATTCTTATCCCAGTTATCATTAAGTTTGGGGGTATCACCCGAATTCTTAGTGGAGCTATAATTATCAAGATCAATACTCTACTCCAAATCCAACATACACGCCAGAATTCTCATATCAACCTCCATTAAAAGAAAAAAAGTCAAAGTTTGAGGAATTACTGTCAAAGGTTAGCAAACTAAGAGGAGATGATGATGATTCAAGAAATATCGAGCCACAATTTTCAGCACCAGATAGGACAACTCATCACCACTTCAACTCATGGTCCTCAATACATGGATTCCAAAACTGAGATAGATAATTCGAGATTGGAGGAATTGTTGTCCAAGTTCATAGCATCAAATGAGGAGAGAAGGATTAATCAAGAGAAGTCAATTCAGAATCTTCAGAATAAGATAGATAAAATGACCAAAGTCGTAAGCAACCTTCCTCCAAACACTTGGCTTTATTACATGGATGACGAAATTGACGGAGAACCCGGACCAAATCTATGACTGGATGAGCCACAAGATATCGGAAGTGTGGAGACAATTGGGGATAATGAAATAGAGGTTGACAAAGATCTAATTCGGTCTCCACCAAAGATCAAAGAGTCAGTCAGATTTGCAAAATCATGCCCACTTGGTAGTCATGTCATCGGCGAAGCTCTTGATGACATAAGAGCGAGTACAATTTTGAATCCATAGTGGGACGAGAAAGAGAAGATAGACGAAGAGCCCATTGTGTATGACAAGCTTCTATTACTGTTGGTTTCATAACCATGTAGATTAGTTGCATTACATAACATTGTTGTTTTGTGTTTTTGCTTGAGGACAATCAGCGGTTTAAGTTTGGGGGTATTTGATAAGTAGGTTTTATAACTACTTATCCGGTATCTATTACTTGAATTAGTTGCTTAAACCTATTTTTCTTAGTTACTTTTCATGCATTTTATGTTATTTTGTAGGTTATGCCATAAAATTGGCATGAAAAAGCAAGGAAAAGCAATTCGGACATCTTTTGGACTAAAATATGCAAGCAAATACAAGAAGGGGATATTATATGACTTTTAACACCAAGTTGGATGAATGTTATTGACTTGGAACTTGAATTATACTGTAGAGCTTCTTCTTATCTTTTTGGAACATCTTGAATCATCCCAATTGGAGTTCGGATGCGAGAGTTATGGCCTTTTTATCAACGAAGATCAAAGCTAAGAGTTGTCATGCTTGCAATTTACACAACATCTACTTCAAGCTCTCTTTCGATCTTGTTTCGGCAAGAATTTCTCAATTCTTAAAGAATGAAAGCTATAGATCTCGTCGATAGCTTCGATTTGATAGGTGGCAGGCCCCGTAACTCCTTCTGGATCAATAGTTATGGCCATTTTACCAGAGGACATGGTGGCGAAAAAAAAGGCCCCCAGCCGGGGCTTTTTCCTTCACAAAACCCCCCAGGGGCGGCATACAAGTTGCAAAAATAGTAGGGACCCGCTTGAAATGGCCCTTTTAGTTTTATACCCCGTAGGCCAAAATACATGAAAAAGTCATTTTTTGTCCGAATTTGAGTCTAAGAAGGATTGGTTCGATCCAATTGACTCAAGGACTTCCAAGAGGACTTAAAGACATATAAAGAGACATAAAAGGAGAAGAATCACATAGATTAGAAGAGGGAGAGAGGATTCCATTAGATTAGATTAGAGTAGAATAGGGGAAAACACTAGTTTTTATGAGATTTGGAGATTGAACCGACTTGGAGACCATTGAAGATTCAAAGTAGGAGCAAGGAGAGAACATCAAATCTATAGACAACAGATTCTATCTTCTCATCTTTTTTTATTCTTATCTTTTAATGTGTATTCATGTGTGGATTCTTAGTTTTAATTCAATGAACTAATTCTTTGTTTGAGATTACAATGGATCTTATTGTGTAGTTTATTTTCATATGATTCGCTATCAATTATTATGTTCTATTGTGAGGATTGTCTATTGTGATTTGGACTTAATTGTTTAATTGATTGGCCATCAATTACCGTGATAATCTATATGAACTCGAGAGATGAAGTTTAGATTTAGATTTGATCATGATAGCATGTGTTTCTGTTTTCTATATAGATGGAATTCATGATTCGTGTTTAGGATAGAGATATGCATTTACGCCATATGTAATCTTATAGATAACTTGTGCTTTAAATCCTTTTTAATTGTAATTCACATAGAGATATAGTGTATTAGAAAATTTTTGCTTTTTAGTAGTTTTTATATGTTTTAGTATGTGTTTAGTTGCATATCCCAGGTATCTAACTTTATGGAATTTTAATTTAGCCAATGATGAATATGAATTTGATGAATTTTTGAATTTAGTGGATAACATGAGCTTAGATATAATGTTTTACATGATGTGAGCCATGCTTGTTGTTCAGTTAGCACATAGTTGTTCATATATGCTTGTTGGTATAAGAATAACGCGTTTTTATTGCTTAGTAGAAAATGTTGTTTTTAAAGTGGACTTAGGCTGTGAAAACACTGATAATCAAACTTTGGGAACACATGGGCATGCTTACTATATAAAAAAAAGTATTATTGTAACCTTCCCAAGTTGAATTATTAAAGCTTGTGTTTGGGCCGGGATGGAGCGTAAAACTCACTCGTTAATATATATATATATATATATATATATATATATATATATATATATATATATATATATATATAGCAATAAACAACTGCGAGAAAGTGCGAGAATCACCCTCGTGAGTAAAAATAAAGCAGATTAAACCCATTTTTGAATCTTAGTTTGTATTGATGTGTTGGAGTAGTTTTTGTTGCATTAGTATACATGGTTTTAGACTTAGACTTCAATTTTCTGTCTTTAGCAGTATAACATGTATAGTATTTGCCTTGGTCAAGCGTATTTGTGAACACAACACACACACACAACATCTTTATAGTGAGTATGGGTTATTTGATTGTATGATATTATGTCTGTAGTTTAGGTTGAAACTTTATTTTTGAATCCATATAATTCTCTGAGGCATACTTGATTGGAATTTCATTTTGGCTGGAAAACTTGGGACTCATTTGCAGCATAGTATAGTTTGTATATCATGTAGTTGCATTGCATTGTTTATTTCATATACATTGCTTAAGGGAAAGCAATAATTCAAGTTTGGGGGTATTTGATAAGTAGGTTTTATACCTACTTATTGGTTACTAACTCACGAGAATTATGCTCAACTTAAGTAGTTTTATTATGTTTTATTTGCATTTTATGTTTGTTTTGCGGTAAATGTATTTGGAACCCCTTTCAGCAACATAAGGAATGAATTGGCATGGAAAAACATGGATTGGTATGGTGGCATGGAACTAGCAAAATCATGGTAAGATGAACATGAGTAGATGAAGAACTGAAGCAGTGGAGGAATGCAGTGTAGAGGAGAAGGAATGAAGAACATACAACAAACAAACAAAAAGTAGCAATAGCCAGACAGCAGAAGCAATGAAGCAGTAGCAGCGCGGCCGCGCTGCCTCAAAGACAAAACATGGTGCGCCCTCGCTTAAGGGAAAACAGAGACAAATTATTTAGCTGCGCGACCGCGCGTTGACAACAAAGGGATTTGGTGCACCCGAGCCATACACTCGGCAGACACTTCCATAGAGCGCTCACGCTCATTTTACAGTGTAATCTCGCGTGGCCGCGCGAGTCTTCTGCAGTCAATTTTGCTGAGTTTTTGTAATTTGAAATTTGAGCGCATTTGGCTGAACTTAACGATATGGTTGGCACCAGACATGTTTTACCATTAGTCTTTTATCAGTTTTATGACGATAATTAGGGTTCTTAAGTTTGAACTACTCTAGAAGGAGGTTTTAATCATTGATGATACATTGTTAACTCCTCTCTTCATCTATATTATTCAATAATTATTAGTTTTCATTTCTGGAGATTTTGATGCATTAGAACAAACTCTGCAACAGAGATTGACAGATTTGCTCTACTCTTTCTATTACCTCTTTTGATTGCATTGCCTAATTCCATGTGTTGCTTCAATCCCATAATGGCTTTTGGTTCAGAAATGAACTAAATTCCTTTATGGATTCTTATGGATTTTGATATGTAGTCTAAATTTATATATTTGATTGTATTGTTGTATACTTATCATTGGATTCCCATTATGATTGAGCTTAATGAATGAATATTTGATCACCATTCACACTGTGTGTTTGTATAAATTTGAAAAATGAAATATGAGTATGGATTAAATCATAATGGCATATGTTCATGAGGCTGATTTGTTAAGCTTTATGATTCGTGAACCGGATAGACATATACCGTTTCACCGTGTGTAGTCATGAAGAGAGCCCGCACTTTAATTTATTATTGCTGCAATTTCGCATAGACATACAGTAATTTTGGTAATAGTATTGCTTACATGATTTCTATTAAATGTGGAGGTTATGTGAATTGGTCATAGTTTGTTGAAAAATGGTTATGTCCACTATTGTGCTCTTGACTAGTTTTCTATGAAAAATAATTAAACATTACATGAGAGTTGTAGTTTAGATGAAATATTAAATGAAATTAGAATTTCATTCTTCTCCAATTTTATTACATCATTTTAATAATTATAATTTTTATTTAATAAATTAATTTAGAATCAAATTTAATTGTGAGTTGATCGTCTAAGCATATAAAAATAGCGATATAGTTGTTGCATGATAATTTAGATTTAATACCTTTCTTTGTGGATCGATACTTTTCTTACTCCGTAATACTTGTTGACCCATGTATACTTGCATGAGTTAGAGTCCTTTTTGTTAGACTAGAAAGGAGGCAACAACAAGTATGAGAGCGATCCCTAGAGGGTACTCGATAAAGGCAATGAAGATGTATCCCTTGTTATACAGGGGCATGCTAGGAGACCAACCTACATTCCCCCCATTTGGAAAAAGCAAGAAAATCTGCCATTTCAACAATAGGCTGCATTCAACCAATGTTAGGACAGAAAAAGAAAATTTGAAAGAACGGAAAATCGGGTGTTCACTCCACTAGGCGATTCCCTTGAAAATGTATTGGCGATATTGATAGATCACAAGAAAATTACCGAACTGGCTCCACCTCTAGAACCAGGGAGCGAAAGATATAATCCAAGCCATAGATGTGCTTACCACTCAGGGTCTCTAGGCCATGATAGACAAGATTGTTGGTCTTTAAAACATAAAATTCAAAATCTGATCGAAAGTGGCAGTATTGTGGTCAAACAACTTGACCAACAAAATGTCAACACCAACCTTCTATTGCAGCATGATACGGAGGAAGCAAACATGACCGCATCAGGAAGCGCTAAAATGTATCCAAATTGTAAGTACATGCAAAGGACGGAGGAATACCCCCCAAAGGCAGAAAACAAATGTCCTAGAGTGGGAAAACTCGAAGGAGGGTATAACAGTAATGCAAATATTAGAGACAATCCAGAAGCAAGTAATTCTGCTAGCTAAGCTGATAGTGCGCTAACATCAGGATACGAGGCAGTTTTTCACTCAACTATCAGAAAGCCAAGAGAAAAATGAGGTTAACAATAATGCAATCCCATATCTCCCTATGATGAGCCAGCTAAGTGAAGAAGATCAAATCAAGCTGAAAGAATAAGAAAAAGGGGATGATAAAATTTCTAGAAGATCTCGCCAACGAAAAAATTGCTCGGGGGAATGTGAATTCTCAAAGAAGAAAGATCAAACAACCTCCACAAGAGGCCGGAAATTCACCCCTCTAAGCAAATCAAATGAAGAAATGATGCACTTTCTGATATGTGAAGGAAGGATTACTGAGTTGCTACCTCCTATAAATTCCAAGATGAAGAGTTTTGATTCCACCAAGATATGTCTCTACCATTCTAATTCGCCTGGACATGCGACTGAGGAATGCTGGTCTTTGCGACATAAAATCCAGGATCTTATTGAAAATAAAGAGCTGAAGATAGAATTCCTCATGACCAAAAAAGGTGAAAAGGAAATAAAAAGCTTAATATGTCCACTCGAGACAGGCAATTTAAAGGAGGTGAAGGCTATGAGCGTCAATTCTGGCATAACACAAGGTGTACTGATCCTAATGCATGGAATGACAAAGGAGATTCCTCCGCCAACATCAAACATCTTGTGGTCCAAAAATAGCAACCATGTTCTTGATTTTATCACATTGGATGATGAGGAGGAAATACTAATCCTTTCCAAAGAAGAAAAAGCTAAAAATGAAAGTTCCTTGCGGGAAATGCAACAAAAGTTTGAGGGAGATTTCATGGTCGAATCTTTTCAAGCCCAGAAAAAATGTGAAGGAACAGATGAAGGAAAAGATGTTGCGGTTGTCGGGAAAGACAACCCATTAAAGAATCTAGAGTTCATCCCTTTTTGTGATGGGTCTAGTTCAAGCGTCTCTAAGGAATGTACTGAATCAGGAGGCGATCAAGTTATGGCCCTAAGTGAAGATATTCAGAACCAAGAGGTAACCTCTATCTCGAGCCTTGAAGGCAACATAACCACTAACAATTGGACTATCAGCCTTCAGCTAGCCAAGATAATGTAGATCCAGAGGATAAAGTTGTGAGTTCCAGGCGATGTTGGGATGGTATCACTCTCTTCGCAGTATACCTTTTATTTTCCATGTATGTTAATATTGTCAAGCTAGTCAGGTTTCAACTTATCATGGCCTGAACTATGAAAGACATGATCTCCCCTCATCAATGGGAGTACGTAGGCCTATTTATGGTGTATTCAAAATAAACAAAAACCCAAAAAACCTAAACAAACACTTCTCAAACTGTTCAGCTCATGAAGCAGGAACTACGCAGACTTGATCTCCCGCATACACAGGAGTACGTAGGCAGCCATTAGTGGTGTGGTCTAACCCTCAAAAGAAATATCCAAACCTAAACATCAATCCCAAGACACCAAAGAATAACCCTCCGAGTCAGAGACCCATGTTGAGAAGACCCAACAACACTTCAATGTCATTCCATCAAATCTGGCAGAAATCCAAGAAAGGAAGAAATAACGATACACTGCGATAACTAGCAGCGAGGACCTTCAAAGAGCCGACACCCTCAATCACAAGTCTTCATTAAATCAGAAGAAAACCATCAAGGCCGATTACGCGAACAAGTCAGGAACAATGATTGAGGGCATCATAGCCCAAATCCACTACCTGTTCACCATCTACTACAAAGGTAAAAGCCTCTTGCGATCTCGGCATCTTATCAGCCAATCTATCAAAGCAACTATCCTAGACAACAAGCAAGGCTGAGGCAATTTCAAAATTGGTGACAACCCGAAATCGGAACCCTTACAACAAGACTGGGGAAATCTTGGAAACAACAACTCAATATTGGGGCATTTATCAACCATCCTAAAGAGGAAAATGCACCAGTCAGCACCATCAACATGGTCCATCATCATAAGAGTTTCCCTCATATCATCTCACTAGCGATTCAGTATGATTATTTTGTTTTTTGCCATCATATTATTCTCAGAATGAATAATCCACATTTGACGTATAACTCTTTCATCTCTTTATGAGCTTTCAGTCTCCATTTACATGCATTAGCGATACTATACATGTTAAGTATTCTTAGAAAGAGGGTTGTGCTTAACTTGTTATAAATGGGATATTCTGATAAGCGTCTGTGGGGAAAGAATAACGGGAACGATTAGAGAATTAAGTCTATTCAACCTTTTTGATCCCTTCCTGCCTGCTGAAATTGATGTGAATGATCGTGACAGCTCTTCAAATCCTATTCAGTCTGATTAGATATGTCACTGAAACAAAGTGATTCCGTTCTGTCTCTGTTTTCTTTTCGGGCACGACATCCCAGTTCAAAGTGCTTTTTGGAACAGACTTGACCTCGTATGCATTTCTGCACTTTGCGATTTCCCTGACTCTTACTTGCGGGGTATGAAGCTATAGAAAAATAATGGCAATTAATGATAAGATAAGAGATAAGTCGCCTGCCTAATGTCTCGAATCGTGGCCTAGGTTGATCGAGTTATTAAGCCTAAGGGGTGTCTTTACACTTGTTACCCTAAAGCCATCTGGTTTGGGAGTCATCGGCTCAACGCTCATTATATTGGGTAACTTAGTGCCTAAGAAAACGAGCATTGAAAAAGAAAAGGTAAAACCTGTGTAGATCCAAATTGTGGCGTAGGTTATTTGAGTAATTAAGCCCGAGGGGTGTCTTTACACCTGGTGCCCTAAAGCCATCTAGCTTGGGAGTCACCGGCCCAACGCTCCTTACATGGGTGACTTAGAGCATAAGAAAACGGACATTTCAAGTTAGGCGAAGAAGCAAATAGAGTGATCGCCTGACTTATCTTGAAGCGTGGGCCTTATTACTCGAACTAGTAAACCCGAAGGGGTGTCTTAACACCTAGTTCCCTAAAGCCTCTAGTTTGGGAGTCATTGGTTCAAAACTCGTTACATAGGTAATTCTAAATAGCCTACGAAAATGTGTGATGCCCCCAAAATAGGTATACATCACCCATTTTGAGTCGCCAAATACATGGTACAGAAATCAAATACAAACTTCTTTAATACAATTGTCGTATAAAAATACGACAAAACATAGCTGAGTTTTTACGTGAATATTATTTTTTAGACAATATCCAAACTCAAATTTAATCCTCATTACATTTATTATCACACTAAGTAGTGAGGACTACTATGACACCATCTCAAACCATCACTCCATTCCCCGACTAGTCCCGACTACGTTCTCATTTTCGGAAGAGAACAATGAAAGCAAAAAGGTGAGCTCAACTAGCCCAGTAAGAAATATTATGACTAAGATAATGCAGAATAAATTATCCTTAGCCTTCAATAGTATAACAACTTATAGAATACAATAAACAACAAGTTTTAGATCAACAACTGTAGCGGAATAAGCAATCCATTAGAAGAGTCAAGTAGAACATAATGTCTACTATCTCCTCTAGATTAAAAGTCCATCGTTAATATTTCATTCCTGTAATACTCATCAATAGTTCTTTGTTATACCCAAAACAAAAAAAAACTCTCATCACCTGTCTTCACCTGAACCACCAAAGATTATAGTTAAATCCACAATTCATATTTATAATCATGTAAATCAACAGTTTCTCCTTGCCACAAAGAGTTAATAGAACGTTTACTCAATATCCTTACCCCAAAGGCTAAAGATATTCAAATGTAATAACAATGATTATACTAATCAGCTATCTAACTTTACACTACGGGCCAAAGATATTAAACTATAAAACCAATGGTCATGATCATACCAATCAATTGTCTGTTAGTGCACTACGACCAAAGACATTCAACTGTTAACTAATGGTCATGATCCTGCCAATCACATCATCGAATTATCCATGCACTGCGGGCCAAGGATATTCATTATTATCACCAGTGGTCATGATCATGTCATACACCTGTCCATCTTTACACTACGAGCCAAAGCTATCAATCAACAGTTCATCTTTGCATGTAAGCCAAAGATATACAACTGTAAAACCAATAATCAACCGTCCATCTTTACACGTAAGCCAAAGATATACAACTATAAAACTAATAATCAACAGTCCAACTTTACACGTAAGCCAAAGATATACAACTGTAAAACCAATAATCAACAGTCCATCTTTGCACGTATGCCAAAGATATATAACTGTAAAACCAATAATCAACAGTCTATCTTTGCACATAAGCCAAAGATGACTTTCATCACAATATAAGCATGAGGATGATGACAATGATATAAGCATTAATCAAACGAAATCAAGGATAAATTTTAAAGACTTTAAGTTTATCAAGAGTTTAAAAATATCCAAATTGTCAACATGATACTGCTTTGTGGAGTAAAATTCAAGAAAAATATTCATGTATCAAAAATAATTTGGACAGAAAAGAAATATATTTTTTGGTTGAATAGTACCCCGTGAATAGTACCATATGAATAGTACTTCAGGAATAGTACCTCGTGAATAGTACCCAGACATGAAAAGTGCCCTAAATACCCAAGTGAATAATATTTGAGTGAATAGTAACCGGGTGAATAGTAACTTGTAAATAGTAACTCATGAATAGTATTCCGGTATGAAAAGATCAATAATTATCAAGAAAGCTCATAATAATATTTCCATGAAAAGATACTGGATGAAGCGCAAATATCAAGGATATTCTACTAATTTCATGGAGTATAGAAGCAATACTTTAACAGAATGAGTGTAGAACTAGGAATATAAAAGGAAATAATATTACTCACATACTACAGAATATGGAAGAAAATATTATTTCTACGAATATTGAAAAATATAATATCCCTTACGAATACGAAAGAAATAATACATGTTACCTCATAAGAAGACTGGATACTGGAATAGTGAAGTAGCAGACTTCTCTTCTTCTTTCTCTCTATAGCTTCTCTCTATAATTGCTCTTGTGAGTCTTAGTGAATTGGTGAGAATGAAGGAAGAATGAGCTTCTATTTATAGGAAAACATAGTTTCGATAATTGCATGTTTTGGGGCTCGAAATATTACAGTATAATACCTTCATCTTTTCCTTTATTTTTAATTTAGTTTTGCAAGTATTATCAAACTTGCACCACCTCCCCTAATAGTATATCATGTGAATCAATAGCATAATCATGTGACTCAATAGTTCTATACATGTGAAAAAACTAATTACAGTATAGTACCTTCGTCTATACCTCCATTTTTAATTTAGTCATGCAAGTATTATCAATCTTGCACCACATCCCCTAATAGCACATGCACGTGAATCAATAGTACACACATGTGAACAAATAATTATAAGCATATGAATTAATAGTAATTAATTGCTCATTTATCTGATTAATTACCCGATTGGTCAATATAACCTCCAAACATCCATTATTATCGAAATAGATGTCGATTTCTACTAACACTAATAATCCCAACACAATGGAAATATCAATTTCAACTTTAATTAATACAAACTTATTCATCATTAATATTATAACTCACAATATTTAACAACCAGATCATTCTCAGGAAAAAGGGGGCTTTCCGATAAGGATTTCTCCCTATTGGCGCGCAATTAAATAACCTAACCTCTTTCCTCGACAGAACTTTCTAGACATCGTCACTAATGCAAATAATAATATGAACAACTTGTCATCTCAATTATTGATTTAATAATATAAAATATTGTGACAATAATTGAATCAATAATATGAGAGATATTATGCAGTAATTACTGTAGCAATAATTGAGTATAATTGAGTGACTTCTCACGTAAGCATCAATAATCAATACCGTGTGCTACTATGCAACCACGCATATTACTGTACTTTTACTACCGAGTAGTTCAACAGTCTAACGGTAAAACTTTCGCCGCTATTTTTATAAAAAGATTATTTATATCGCTTTTTATATCCGACAATTATTCTGATGGGGGGTCCACCAATGATTATGTCGTCGTACGAATATTCCCCGACAAAAAGAATATTCCCCGACCAAACGAATATTTCCCGACACAACGAATATTTTATAACAACTTGCTTACTTTGCAAAATTTTCAAATATCACCCTTAACTTTAAACTTTTATCAATTTAACTATTTACCAAAATAGAAAAATTGAATACTTTTATTTTATAAAATTCGGGATCTCACAATCTCCCCTCCTTATGAAATTTTGCCCTCGAAATTTACGTACCTTGTAGTTCGAAGAAATGAGAATACCTTGCTTTCTTTTCGGATTGTACCTTCCCGGTTATTTCCTCTCTATTATGATTTTTCCATTTCTCATCTCCTGTATTTCAAATATCATTCTAGAATATAGTTTCAAAATAAGGGTTAATAGACATGCCATATATTATCTCTATATTCTGACGGACCAATTAAATAACAAATAAACTTAGGTAGGTCATACTAGCGAAGGAATTACCCGTCTCTCCCCTCCTAGTTCTAGCATCACATCTTAGCTAGGGATCATATCCCTAAGCTTTGATACCAACTGTGATGCCCCCAAAATAGGTATACATCACCCATTTTGAGTCGCCAAATACATGGTATAGAAATGAAATACAAACTTCTTTAATACAACTGTCGTGTAAAAATACGACAAAACATAGCTGAGTTTTTACATAAAAATTGTCTTCTAGACAATATCCAAACTCAAATTTAATCCTCATTACATTTATTATCACACTAAGTAGTGAGGACTACTATGACACCATCTTAGACCATCACTCCATTCCCTGACTAGTCCCGGCTACGTTCTCATTTCTGTAAGAAAATAATGAAAAGTAAAAAGGTGAGCTCAACTAGCCCAGTAAGAAATATTATGACTAAGATAATACAAAATAAATTATCCCTAGCCTTCAATAGTATAACAACTGATAGAATACAATAGACAGCAAGTTTTAGATCAACAACTGCAGCGGAATAACCAATCCATTAGAAAGGTCAAGTAGAACATAATGTCTACTATCTCCTCTAGATTAAAAGTCCATCGTTAATATTTCATTCCTATAATACTCATCAACAGTTCTTTGTTATACCCAAGACAAAAAGAACTCTCATCACTTGTCTTCACCTGAACCACCAAAAATTATAGTTAAATCCACGATTCATATTAATAATCATGTAAATCAACAGTTTATCCTTGCCACAAAGGCTTAATAGAATGTTTACTCAACATCCTTACCCCAAAGGCTAAAGATATTCAAATGTAATAACAATGATCATACCAATCAGTTGTTTAACTTTGCACTATGGTCCAAAGATATTCAACTATAAAACCAATGGTCATGATTATACCAATCAATTGTCTGTCAGTGCACTACGGCCAAAGACATTCAATTGTTAACTAATGGTCATGATCCTGCCAATCACATCATGGAATTATCCATGCACTACGGGCCAAGGATATTCGTTATTATCACTAGTGGCCATGATCTTGTCATACAATTGTCAATCTTTGCACTACGGGCCAAAGCTATCAATCAACAGTTCGTCTTTGCACGTAAGCCAAAGATATACAACTGTAAAACTAATAATCAACAGTCAATCTTTGCGTGTAAGCCAAAGATATACAACTGTAAATCCAATAATCAACAGTCCATCTTTACACGTAAGCCAAATATATACAACTGTAAAACCAATAATCAACAGTCTATCTGTGCACGTAAGCCAAAGATGACTTTCATCACAATATAAGCATGAGGATAATGGCAATGATATAAACATTAATCAAACAAAATCAAGGATAAATTTTAAAGACTTTAAGTTTATCCAGAGTTTAAAAATATCCAAATTGTCAACATGATACTGCTTTGTGGAGTAAAATTCAAGAAAAATATTCATGTATCAAATATAATTTGGACAGAAAAGAAATATATTTTTTGGGTGAATAGTACCCCGTGAATAATACCCTGTGAATAGTACTTCGGGATTGGTACCTCATGAATAGTACTCCAACATGAAAAGTGCCCCAAATACTCGACAAAATAATATTTGAGTGAATAGTAACCGGGTGAATAGTAACCCATAAATAGTAACTCATGAATAGTATTCCGGTATAAAAAGATCAACAATTATCAATAAAGCTCATTATAATATTTCCATGAAAAGATACAAGATGAAGCGCAAATATCAAGGATATTCTACTAATTTCATGGTCTATAGAGGTAATACTTTAATAGAATGAGTGTAGAATTAGGAATATGAAATGAAATAATATTACTCACATACTACAGAGTATGGAAGAAAATATTATTTCTATGAATACAAAAAAATATAATATCCCTTACGAATACGAAAGAAATAGTACCACTTACCTCAGAAGAAGACTAGATACTGGAATAGTGAAGTAGCAGACTTCTCTTCTTCTTTCACTCTATAGCTTCTCTCTCTATAATTGCTCTTGTGAGTCTTAGTGAATTGGTGAGAATAAAGGAAGAATGAGCTTCTATTTATAGGAAAACAAGTTTCGATAATTGCACGTTTTGGGGCTCGAAATATTACATTATAATACCTTCATCTTTTCCTTCATTTTTAATTTAGTCCTGCAAATATTATCAAACTTGCACCACATCCCCTAATATTATATCATGTGAATCAATAGTACAATCATATGACTCAATAGTTCTATACATGTGAAAAAACTAATTACCTGATTAATTACTCAATAGTTCAACAGTCTAACGGTAAAACTTTCGCCGTTATTTTTATTAAAAGATTATTTCTGTCGCTTTTTATATCTGACAGTTATTCCGTTGCGGAGTCCACCAATGATTGTGTCGTCGTACGAATATTTCCGGACAAAAAAGAATATTCCCCGACAGAATGAATATTTCTCGACACAACGAATATTTTATAACAACTTGCTTACTTTGCAAAATTTTCAAATATCACCCTTAACTTTAGACTTTTATCAATTTAACTATTTACCAAAATAGAAAAATTGAATACTTTTATTTCATAAAATTCGGGATCTCACAAAATGAGACAAGTTAGGCGAAAGGAAAAAAGAGTGAAAATCGAGAAAATTTGCGAAGATATAGAGGTGAAGCCCCTGCTAAGAGTTGTGTCACTCATAGTCCGTGTGTCATATGAAGTCAAATCTCCAAAGAATAACGTCTAGAGCAAAAATGAAGTATCTATGATATAGGGATATAAGTCTTTTGAATCTAATCCTACCCATGAATAATAACCATGGATGCTTCAAAATTTCCTTCAATTTCATAACTCATTCAATTGCATAACTTCTACTTCAAATGCCTTATTCACAAGAGTGTACTAATCTTGATAGCCAAGTAGTCAAGCTTTTGGTGCATTTTACTATTTTGATGTGCAAGATATTACTCAGTCGCATCTTAGTCAACAAAGAGAGTTTCTCATAGGAATCCTCGGCATCAACATGCAAAAGGACTGGGGCATCTTCCAATTCGAAGAAATGGAAGGAGTTTAAGGCGGGATAAAGCCTCTCATCGAAAGAAATGGGAGGAATCCTGAAAGAAATCATGGAAACATAAGATTACCCCTACAAAAGAAGGGGAAAATTCTCAAGAGTCATTAACTAAAAAGCAGAAGCCCAATGACAAAAGGTCTAGCGAATGAAATCCTCACCATCAAATGTGTCAACATGCATCAGGTCCTCACAAATTGAGGCCTCTTAACCGAAGTTCAAATATGGGCAGCGAAAGAACTGGTTGCACCCTCCAGGGATGTCAGCGACATTCAAATTATCAGTTCAGCCGGGTTGCGAATCAAAAGCTCAAAGGAATGGGGCACAAGCACCCAACAGCGAAAAGAAAATTCAAATCGCCCCAGAAAAGGTGAGGTAAGTTTCTATTCCAAACACTTTAAAATGTGCATCAACCTAGGACAATAGACTCATAATGAGAAATTAGGTCATCACATCATGCATGATCTGCACATATACAAAAGCGCTACATCAGCGTACATCTCCATCAAGGTTTAGCATGCATCTCTAGTAGATTTAAATACGTGTGCACATTAAATTCCTAGATTAGGAAAAAATTTCATCATAGACACAATTTGGTATTATAAGCCATTGGTATCAATCTAGCATAACATCAGGCGGAGTCTGGTGAATTAAGCCATTGAATATTACTTCAGCGAAGGTATCGGAAGAACTAATATTCTAAACCATTGGCATCAATTCAGTGACATAAAGATAGTTCAGTGATGAAAACTTTGTACACCATCGTTCGAGTGGGAATCGAAACAGTTTGGCGATGTTAGCATAGTCAACTACCAGTAGGGTATGATCCATTGTCAAAGTACCAACAGGGTAGGCACCGTTGTCAAACTACTAGCAGGGTAGACACCGTTGTAAACTACCAGCGTATGCATTTGAAAGGTCCAGTGATTTCAAAACTTCATCCCCAACAGAGATGTATAAAACATCTCAATTTCTCTTCATCAAACAAGCATCAGCAAAAATAGGCATCAACGACACCGAAAAAAAGCCAAACTGTTGGAGTCAACACCAGCATAGGCATCAGCAATAACTAGTAAATGTAAAGCGATTTACGAAGTACGATTTGTGATTTGCGATATGCGAAATGTGATATGTGCGTTGCGAAGTGCGAAGTGCAAAATGCAATGTGCGATTTATGAATTGTGATTTACGAAAACATTTTAACATTTATCATAACATTCATTACATTGTGATTTGCATCATTAGAAATACCTTGTAATATTTCAAGTGTCTAGTAATCTTTATCATGTCCATTCCATTGCATTGCATGAACATGATAAAGAGGGGCATCTGTAGACACTCGAAATTTCATTTTCCTGTTACTAACTATGCAGGAGAACAAAAATGTCTTTTTCACACTCTAGAGGACCACAACATATATTCCAACCCCGGAGATAGCCCCAGGAGATCCAATTTCCAACCCCAGAGATAATTCTAGGAAATCAGTTTCCAACCCCAGAGATAACCCTAAAAAAGTCAGTTCCAACCCCAGAGATAACCCTAGGAGATCAATTTTAATGCTCGACGTCAACCCCAGGAGGTCAAGCAAACCTTAGAGATAACCCTGAGGATATTCAAAGTCAACAACATGGCAATCTTAGAGATAAACCTGGGGAAAGACCGCTACAACTGTGCCAAAGTCAAAAATAACCCTAGGAGGGGAAAAATGGTCATTTTGCAAATTCAAACTCAACTTAAATCAAATAAACTTATTTCAACTCAAACTTCTTCAAAATGAGTCCCACAAGAACCATATCTTAACTTCCAAGCACAAACTATGCAAAATAGCTCAACGGACTGCTTGACGGAGACCCAGAAATGCTATTTCGGTCATGGACACAGCTTCTCAAAATTAAAAAAGGCAAATCCTATGTCATTGCATAGCTCTAGGAAAGAGCTTTCTGAAATGGTATGGAACGCTTCCATCAGATTCTAGGATTAAGAGTTATGAAGGTCCGAACAAACAGCGCGTTGTCCGAGTGCACGCACTTCGAGACGGCAGGACCCACATTGCCCGGGGCACCCTAGGAAGGCGCAGGTAAACCAGAGGCTGCCGTAGGTACACTTGCGGCTCCTCCCCTCTATAAATAGAGAGCTTGGGCTGGCCATTTTAAAAAGAGAAACGGTGAGGAAGCCTTGTCCATTTTGCTCTGAACACACTACAAATTGAGTGCTTTCTCTTTTCAAAAACTTATGAGCTTATGCTTTGCTACATTTTACCGGTGTAAACCGAGTATGTGACGCCCCCAAAATAGGTATACATCACCCATTCTGAGTCGCCAAATACATGGCACATAATTCAAATACAACTTAATTATACAACTGTCGTGTAAAATACGACAAAACAAAATCTGAGAGTTTTAATACGAACATTGTCTTCTAGACAATATACACACTCAAATTCAATCTTATTACATTTATTATCACACTATTTCATAGAATAGTGAGGAATACAAATACTATCATCTGGACCGTCACTCCGTTCCCTGACTAGTCCTCGCTATGTTCTCATTTCCTGAAGAGAATAATGAAAGCAAAAGGGTGAGCTCAACTAGCCCAGTAAGAAATAATATGACTAAGATAATGCAGAATAAATTATTGTTAGCCTTCAACAGTGTTAAACGGATACAACATAACAAACATCAAGTTTAACTACAGCGGAACAAGCAATCCATTAGAAGAGTCAAGTAGAGAATAAAATATACCACCTTCTATGATTTAAAAAGTTTTTCATCACTTTTATCGCCGAGACTCAGCTCAATAAATAATCCACACCATCAAGTCATCTCTGCGCTACAGGCCAAGGGCATTTTTTTAGTATCACGACCACAAATTATCCATGAACTATGGGCCAAAGATAATCGTGTTTTCATCAATGGTCCTGATCATGCCATATAACAATTCATCTTTGCACCCTTGGCCAAAGAGAATCCATAGCCATAATCATACCAAAAACTGTCCATCAATGCACTACGGGCCAATGAGGACTTTTTCCACATCATTTGTAACATTACGGTCATGATTATACCGAATAATCCCTGGTCATAATCATACCAAGTCCATCTATGCACCACATGCCACATATGACTTTCAACATAATATAAACATTAGGATGATGACAATGATATAAGAATTCAATAAAACAAGTTCAAGAATTAATTTATCCAGGAAACAATAACGTCCAAATTGTCAAAATGATACTTATTTGTAGAGTAAAATTCATTAATGCTCAGAAGAATATTTTCATGAAAAGACACTGGATGAAGCGCAAATATCAAGGATATTCCACTAATTTCATGGAGTATAGAAACTAAAACTTTAACCAACTGAGTATAATAGAATATATGAAACTACAAATGGATTTTCGTCCGCCATGTGACAATTCACTTAGATAGATCATTTCCACAATTTAATAAGGAATGAATACAAATGATCATTCACCATGCATGTGATAATCCACATAGACAGGTTATTCCAACAGAATAATAAAGAATGGAATAACGGAATAAATCACCATGCATGCGATAGATCGCACCAACTGGTTATTCTCAACAAAATAATAAATAATGGAACCAGGTCATGCATAATGCATAGACAGGATATTCGGACATAATAATAAAGAATGGAACCAGGTCATGCGTAACGCACAGACAAGATATTCCAACAGAATAATAAAGAATGGAATAACAAAAGACTTCACCAAGCATGCGATAGACCGCACAGACAGGTTATTCCAACAGAATAATAAATAATGGAACCAGTCGAGGCGTAGAATGCATATGCAACAGGATATTCCAAGCGTAATAATAAAGAATGGAATAATAGAAGAATTTCACCATGTATGTGGTAATTCTCATAAACAGGTTATTCCAACATAATAATAAAGAATGGAATAACAGAAGAATTTCACCAAGTATAGGGTAGTCCGCGTATACAGGTTATTCCAACAGAATAATAAAGAATGGAATAATGAAGTTCTCTTCATGAATACAAAAGAAATAATACCCCTTACCTTAAAAAGAAGAGTATTTCGACGGGTAGGGCGGGAATATACTTGAAGAAAACTTGCACTATCTTCTATGCTCAAAGCTTTCTTAAACTCTAAAGAAATACGCTCGAGATTACAGAAGAAGAACTCTCTCTATAGTTTCTCTCTCTAGAGTTTCAGTGAATTCGTAAGAAATAATAAAGGAATGAGCTTTTATTTATAGGAGAATGGACTGAATAGTAACTAATTCATGAACGGTCCAGATTGATTTACTTTTAATTAGATGTTCCATATTGATTTAATAAAATATTCTAATAAAACAAAATCTTTTAAATAAAATATAATATATTCTATTTATAATCTAATAAAACGAATAACTTTATAAAAGTATTATATTTTATATAAAAAGATTTTACTATCTTGAGTAACTATACAACAACATATGTAAATAAAATATAATATATTCTATTTATAATCTAATAAAACAAATAACTTTATAAAAGTATTCTATTTTATATAAACAGATTTTACTATGTAAAACACTATGCATAATAGAATATAATATATTTTATTTATAGTCTAATAAAACAAATAACTTTATAAAAGTATTTTGTTTTATATAAAAAGCTTTTCTATTTTATTACATTAATAATACTAATAAAACAAAACTCATCATCATTATTATAATTAACACTATTAATCGACCAGGTCGTTCCCAGGAAAGAGGGGGCTTTCCAATAAGGATTTTTCCCTATTGGTGCGCAATTAGGTGACCAAACCTCTCCTTGGCAGAACTTCTAGACATCGTTAATATTGCAAATTATAATGCTAATAACTTCGTCGTCTCAATTATTGATTTAATAATATATAAAATATTGACAATAACTAAATCAAATAACGTGAGATACTATGCACCAATTACTGTAGCAATAATTGAAAAAAACTGAATGACTTCTCACGTAAGCATCAATAATCAATACCGTGTGCTACTATGCAACCATGCGTATTACTGTACTTTTAACACCGGGTGTTTCAACAGTTAACGGTAAAACTTCCGCCGTTATTTTCATAAAATATTTTTGTCGATTTCTCAATCCGACAATAATTCCGTTGTGGGGTCCACCAATGATTGCGTCGTTGTACGAATATTCCCTGATAAATTGAATATTTCCCGACCAATCGAATATAATATGACAACTTGCATACTCTGCAAAATTTATAAATATTACCCACAACTATAACATTATATCAAATCCACACCATAATATTAAAAAAAATTATTTCGAGAAAATTAAATTTTTATTCATAAAATTTGGGGTCTCACCGAGTATTCGTTCATTTAAAGCAATTTGAAGTCTTCTTGGCAGCCCACTGTAAGACATCTCACATTTCTTAAAGCCTTTCTCCACTTCAAGTCACACATAGTTATTCACGTTGAGAGTCGTGTTGTGTGCGTATGCTCGGACTGTCGGTCCGTGGTTTTTATTGCTTTTCTCTCTCTCTCTCTCTCTATATATATATATATATATATATTAACATTTCAGTCATGCCTGGAGTTTATTTCTTGACAGTTGATCGTCTTTATATATATATTTACATTTCATCCCGCTTGGAGTTTACTTCATGGCGGTTGATCGCGCATGCGCGCACACACACACACACACACACACACACATATATATATACAAATTTTATATATATAAATATTTACAGCTTTCATACATACTGCATCATGTGAGCCTAGGAATCATGTTATCACAGATTCAGTCCCTGAATCTAGATTCGGTTCCCGTGATGGACATTTTCAGCTGTAACCATCTTATAAATTATTCACGGTGTTTGAATTTTCTTAGATGACTTACATGCCCACAAGGAGTTCGGCATTGCTTTGTACATTATTTTCTCGAAGATGTTTCGCATCTCGAAAATAAAAGCAATCCAGCCTAACATATAATAAAATGGAAGTATCAAATGCCTCAATTACTATTGAGTACAAGGGTTTGAAAAACCTCTTTTACAAAACATCGCTGCTATATCTTGTTAAAATTGAACTTTTATGCAAAATTCAAACCCTTTGTATATAGGTGCAAACGAGGCATAGCATTACTTCCAGATAATTGCACATTGAACCACACACACACACAAATTCAGATAGAAGTTTAAATTAAAAAGTGGCGGTCACCATGGTAACACGGATGTCTAGGGGTGCCTAAAACCTTCCCTTCTCATAAGCAAGCCGCCAGACCAACGAATCTCTATTCCACAGACAAGTTAAGCAGTGTTACATCACTAGGTCAATGTGCAAACCTCTTCTTGGTTGAGTTGGTACAACCATTTAAAAATACCAACTGGCGACTCTTACAGTCAAATTGTTGACATATACATGTCGGACCTTTTAAAACTTATTTTTTCAAAAAAATCTCACCTAACATGAGAACACCAAAAGACAAGAATAGAAAGGGACAAATAAAAATCCCGATGTCAACAGGTGCCTAACACCTTCCCTCCGCATAATCAAGCCTCCGGACCCTAACGAATCTCGGTTTCACAAACCAGTCAAGCAGTGTTACATCACTGGGTCAATGTGCAAACCTTTTCTTGGTTGAGTTGGTGCAACCATTTAAAGTACCAAATGGCGACTCTTATAGTCTAATCATCGACATATACATATCGGACCTTTTCAAACATATGTTTTCAAACAAATCTCACCTAACATGATAACACCAAAAGACAAGAAAAGAATGGGACAAATAAAAATCCCGACGTCGAAAAGGGTAAAAAGGTAATTTTTCGGGCCAAATACAATTGGTATGAGGTAATTAGATTTTTAGGGGTATTTTAGTCATTTTTGATGAAATGTTATATTTATGACATTTTAGGGTTATTAAATAAAAGAATTATTAAAGGGTAAAGAATTAAAATGTGTGTATTTGTTTAATAAATGATTAAAATATTATTAAATAACTAATAATATTAAATTAAAATATTATTAAAATAATTAATAATATTAGATTAAAATATTATTTAAAGGTTAATAATATTAGACTAAGATTTTATTAGATAATTAAAATATTATTAAATAATTAATAATATTCAAAATTAATTAAAATATTATTAAATAATTAATAATATTAGTTAAAGATTAAAATATTATTAAATGGTTAATAATATTAGTAAAGGGATAAAATATTATTAAATGATTATTAATATTAGATAATAATTAAAATATTATTAAATAATGAATAATATTAGCAATGATTTAAAATATTATTAAAAGGTTAATAATATTAGAGGATAATTAAAATATTATTAAGTGATTAGAAATCTTATTAAATGATTAAAGTATTATTAATTGAGTGATAATACTGACGAAGTTAATAAAATATTATTAAGATTGATAATATTAAATGAGTGTTTACGTAATTTTTATGTAATAATAATATTATCAAAAGATAATTTCATAAAGGATTTAATATAATGTCTAATATTTAATTAAATATTAGATAACCTAATGTTATGTGTAAATATATGAGTTACTAATTGAAATATCAATGATAGGTCATTCGAAGGAAGTTTTATTAAATTGCTTAGCAGTAGACTACAGACGAGGCAAGTTCCCTAACTTAACTTTAGCTATTATTTTCCAAAGTATGTTAGTAAATAATTATTGATGATTATTGTTAATCGCACTATGTGAAATTGAATTTTTGGTCTATTCTTATTGAACTGTGAATCTATTTAAAGTTCTTTCATTCATAAACTATTTATGAGATAGATCTATACTGGTTGTATCAGCTAGATCAAACATGATTAAATTTGATTGAATCAAATACGTTTTAAAAGATGTCGCTAACTAATTGATTTGGTAAGGACTCTAGACTGAGAAAAAGAATAATTTTGCTAAAGCATTATATTGGAAAATAATTGTTGCTAGACTATTGAGTGTTTAATATATAATTCACCGGGTATGAGAGGTTGATCCCCTCGATTACCAAAACTTACTAAAAGGACCAGTTTAAATACTGACAACCTTAGTATATGGTCATGATCATTCTAGACTACTCATTATTTAATATTCAATTATTCAAATATCTAATTATTGAATCTTAATTCTTGTTCTTTCATATTTGAATTATGTTATTAAACATTGAAAGCTAAATTTCTTTCTAATCATGATATATCTCCCTTGTTTATAAACTTGCTAAGCGAATTAGTTGTTTACTATGATGCCCCCAAATTCAGGTATCTCCCATCCTGACATATAGTGCTACACCATACTCATAATCATACAATCATTCCATTGAAACCACAACACAATGAATGTATTAACTATCTTCTTATTATAATCATACTAAAATCATTTCCCATGTTCATAAATTGATTACATCATTTGTTGTTCATAAGTATAATACATACAACCATACTAATCTATTACAAGATATTTAACTATCCATCTTAGCCTTGCCTTTATCTCTCTTAGAATTCACAGTACGTTCGGTTTTAGCTGCAATCATATAATTCACGCAAGAAATGAGCATAACTAGCTCAACAAGTCTAACAAAGTATAATGTCAATACCACATTCATGAACTATATAATTATTTTCCATAACTGAACAAATAGTCATGAAGTACTGTGAAACATTGACTAACACTTTTTAATTCATAACATCAATTCCAAAGTATATAATAGCTTCGAAATTCTGAACCGGTCGAAAGACCATGAACATACTCTTTCCATTTTCATACATGAAAAGGACATCACATCACTAAGGCCGTACATCTGACATTTCTTACGAGCACTTCTAGGTGATTAGCCTATAGTACTCTATGTTGATCAATATTCATCCATTAAACATGTTTACGTTTTAAGATTTAGCAAACTCACGTGCCCATCGAATAAACAATGAAAAATACTTTTGTTTGTTCATAGACAAACTTACCTTTGAATCCGTACCAAATACTTAGCATAGGATAGCGTTATCATTTCTATATAAGAATATATGTACACAATTCAATCTAACTCTTAAGAATAGTCTAGCCGAGTTAAAACTGGAATTGACCCTTTCTTTAAAACCATTCATGCATTTCATAGCATGAACCATAGAAAACTTGGCTAACACAAAGGTTAGAAAAGTGTTAAGAAAACTTGCCTTCAAGCGTCTTCGAATAAAATATTCAATAGTTCTCAGTCTTTATAGTATCTACATGATATATTCACATAGCACATTGTAATTAGTTACTAAACAACCTTATCACATTGTTATTACCAACTTCTTTCTCTTCTATGTCTTAGTTGAAATTATTTCATTAATAATGTCAATTCGACTTACTACCCTTCATCATGGCTTGTTAACGTTCTTACGTTACTAACCAAAACTCGATCATCATTGGTGAAGTACCAACGTTGAATATCGTTCACGGTTTACTTATTTACACTTCGCGTTCTTCGTTTACTTACTAACAACTTGTGTTTGATTCCTAAGTTCATCATAATATATGTTAATATATGTAACATAGGAATGGTTTTAGTATGTACATTAAGTATATAAACTTGGCTTATAGCGGTCTTGAAATATTTGAGTTCAAACCTAACTTGACCAACACATTCCCTATCTTGGCACTGCGTCGCCGGCTTTATGCCTGACATTGGTGCTATGGCGCCACTCTTTTGTAGCTCCTACTACTGTACATGGCGCTGCGGCATTCCCTAGCATGCTTTGTCTGGTGCTGCAGCGCCAGACTTCAGTCCCATAAATTTTTGACAGTTAAAAATTTTAATGAACTTCCCGGGCTCATAACTTCTTCGTTATAAGTCCGAATTGGTCTGTTCAAATGCCCTTAGCTCCCATTTTACATACTCTAAGTGTTTATATAAGAATTTTTCATTTCTGAATCCATTAACTTAGAATTTACTTTTAAGTTCATTATCAAGCATTCATTTATCGTTCTTGAGCATTTAATACTCGTTTTCTTTGTTCTAAGTTAGAATTCGACGATTCTTGAGTCCACAACTCTTGAATACCTTATCTCACGTGTTGACATTGAAAACCAATGTTTCCAAGTCACACGACAACTTTTGACTACTAATCCAGAATTTCTACGTTTTCGACGTTTAACGTCTAATTCCATAAAATTCGCCATAACTTCGTTACTCGTGTTCTATATGCCAAATATAATGGAACAAGTCCATTGTTTCCTTATCTACATCCTAACTAAGCAAGATGCACATATCCTAATAGCGATGGTTTTTAATTTGTCCATCAACAACCATGTTATCATTCAATGGTTCCTACAGTTTAGATTTACATAAACCCTTACGATTTCTATTTATACACGACTTATCAATGTTTTAATCATTAAAAGTCATCCTTATTCCTCCATAAGAGGCATGCTCCACTAATCTATGATTCTTATGACAAAGAAATCAAAAAGATGAAAAGTTAATGATTACAAAATTTTAGCTTTTCGTTCTTCACGTTCTTGGTAAAACTTCTTATGGTTTGCTTCAAAGTAAGATGATTACTCGTTTCTAGCTCTTTCTCTCTCTCAATATAAGTTGGACAATTCTTGTAAAACAACTAATGAACAACCTGAGCTTGCTTTTATAGAAAAACCAAATGGAGGGCATAATGGTCATCCTCCCCAACCTCCTTACTATTCAAGTCTTAGCCACCAAGTAATCACTTTACTTGGTGGCCAAGTGGCCGACCCACAAGGTCCATGGGTAATCCCCATGGGTTGCCCCATGGATTTTACCCATCTGGTGACCCATCAGTTCGATCCACAGTTCAATTTCTTGGATTGGGCTTAATTAAACTTAACATCGAGCCTTAACTTGGGCTTGATTACATAATTCATTGGGCTTGATATAATCCAAGTCCAATTGGATTATACAAAGTCCTTAAACTATAAGTCCAATAAAAACCAATCGTATTCTACATGTATAATTCATGTATTCTCTTCGTATAGTACTCGTACGATATTCGTATAGTACGTCATATTAAATCTTCATACTATACTAGTATACTAAATAGTATCACACTCGTATATCCTACACATAATAATCTTAATCATTATACGTATAATGATTAAGATTATTATGTGTATGATATACGAGTGTGATACTATTTAGTATCCTTCTCGGAATTCACTTCTCCCAACCCTTAGGTTTTAAGTCTACAGGTGAAAACTTCGTTTGCCATAACTGAAATATTATTGAATATTCCATCTCATCCTCGTATTCTATCATTACGCATTTCTCAGAATTTCAAACTTAATTCCCGAGCAGAAATAGATGAATAGTGTTTTTACACAAATTTCTCAATTTTTTTTTATTTTCATCTTGGAAATTCAAAACAATTAATTCTAGCACATAGCCAAAATCCTAACCACATTTACACATTCTAGGTCATAGAACGACCTTCACATAGCTTACTCACATAAATAATCAATTAAATTCATTTAATTCACATAATCAAATAAAAATTTAATTCTCATATAAATCCAATTTTCTCGGGCGCTACATTATCCCCCCCCCCCTTATAAGGATTATGTCCCCAGAATATTGCTATAATTACAAAAACAAATGAGGAAAATTTTCTTTCATTTTACTTTCGAGTTTCCACGTTGATTCTTTAGCATTGTGGTTTCTCCAAATCACCTTCACCAAAGGTATTATCTTATTTCTCAAAACTTGTTCCTTCCTATCAACAATTTGAACTGGAAGTTCTTCATACGATAAATCTTTTTCTATCTGAATAGATTCATACTGTATTACGTGCTTATAGTCTGGTTTATAGGGATGCAACACAGACACACAAAACACATTGTGTATACGTTCTATTTCTGGAGGTAAATCTACTTCATAAGCTACCTCTCCTACCCTTCTTAAAATTTCAAAAGGTCCTATAAACCTTGGACTTAACTTCCCTTTCTTCCCAAAACGTATCTTTCCTTTCCAAGGTGATACTTTCAGAAATACATAAGACCCTTCTTCAAATTCCCTCTTCTCTCGGTGAGGATCATCATACTTCTTCTGCCTATCTTGAGCCGCTACCAATCGAGTACGTATTAGCTTTACCATGTCTGCCGTCTTTTGTACCATCTTAGGTCCCAACATTTGACGTTCACCTACTTCATTCCAGCATAGTGGAGTTCTACACTTCCTTCCATACAAAGCTTCGTAAGACAGCATGCCTATACTAGCGTGAAAACTATTGTTGTACGCAAATTCTACCAACGGTAGATGTTCATCCCAACTCCCTTTAAAATCCATAACGCAAGATCTTAACATATCTTTAAGTGTTTGAATTGTCTGTTCACTTTTTCCATCTGTTTGAGGATGATACGCCGTACTCAATCTCAACTGTGTTCCCATTTGCTCTTGCAAACTCCTCCAAAAGTTCGATGTGAATCGTGGATCACGATCTGACACAATTGAAATAGGTACTCCATGTCTTGAAATTATTACTTTGACATAAAGTTTAGCTAATTATTTTTGATTATACCTTACTCCTATTGGTAGAAAGTGAGCCGATTTTGTCAATCGATCCACTATCACCCAAATAGCATCATATCCTTTCCTTGTGGTTTGAAATCCCACCACAAAATCCATTATGATGTGCTCGCATCTCCATTCTGGAATTTCTAATGATTACAACAACCCACTAGGTCGTTGGTGTTCAGCCTTAACCTTTTGACAAGTTAAGCAGCTACTAATATATTCTACTATCTCCCTTTTCATATTGGCCACCAAAAGTTCCGACGAAGGTCTTGATACACCTTCGTACTACCGGGATGTATCGAGTACCTCAAACTTTGGGCCTCACTCATTATCTCCTCTTTTAATTCAGAATTATTTGGAACCCAAATTCTTCCTTCAAAACTAAGTAATCCATCCTTATCGACGTTATATTTAGTCTTTTCTTCATCTTCCATTCTCTTCTTCATATGTTCGCATTCCTCGCTGTTTAATTTTACTTTCTTAACCCGTTCCACTATGGTCGGTTGAGTCTCCATTGAGAATAACATTTTCATTGCTTCATCTGGTGATTTAACTTCTAACTCCATTCTCGCCATCTCTGTTACTAACTCATTTTGAGACATTAACATTGAAAGCTTTTCTCTACCCTTCATACTTAGCGCATTAGACCCTACATTTGATTTCCCCGGATGATATAAAATATCACAATCATAATCTTTTATTATTTCTAACCACCTCCTCTGCCTCATATTCAACTCCTTCTGTGTGAAGATATATTTCAGACTTTTATGGTCCGTGTATATCTCACACTTCTCACCATATAAATAATGCATCCATATTTTTAAAGCAAAAACTACAGTTGCCAATTCTAGGTCATGAGTAGGATAGGCTGTCTCATAATCATTTAATTGACGTGAAGCATACGCAATGACCTTGACATGCTGCATGAGCACGCAACCCAGTCCTCTATGTGAAGCATCGCTATACACTACAAAATTCCCCGTATATTTTGGCAAAGACAATACAGATGCCTCACTTAACCTCTTCTTTAGTTCCTGAAAACAATTCTCACTGTAATGATCCGGAATTTCAAATTATAATATTAAATATTTATTGAGTAGTATAAATATTTATTTGATGTGTCTATAGTTGAAATTGATGCAGTAGATATTTTATTTATATGAATAGATATTTTATTGATATGATGATTGTTAATAAATATTAATGAATCTAAATTATTAGATAATATTCTAAATTAAATTAATTTATAATTTAGAGAGTGTAATATAACATGAGAGGTTAGGTTGTTGTGATGATTTAATAATTTAAATGGTATATTAAATTATTAAATAAAATTATAATGAAATTATAATTTTATGTTATTTGTTTAAATGGTATATTTAATTAGAATATAACATGTATAATTAATTTATTTAATTAATGTTGGATTTGGAAATCCAAATAAATAAGATGTAATTATAAATTATAAACTAAATTGTTTATTAAAATAAAGGTAAAGGAGTTTAATTTAGTTTTTGCCAAACAAAGCTTAAATATATTAATTCTTTAAATTTTAAATGGTTTTGCCAAACAAAGCCTTAGGGCTTTTGGTTTTCTAATTTTTGAATTTAAATAATATAAATAAAATAAAATAAATTAATATAATAAATATAACATATTTATAACCTAAGTGTTATAACTGATATTTTATTAAGTTGGCGTATTAAGGTTTAACAGTTTTATTTTACGCATTGTTTATCAGTTGGTTTTACGCCTTATTTGCTAAGCCTAGAGAATACTGAGTTTTGTGAGCGTTGAGAGAATTTGAGAGAGAAGGATTTCAGAGCGTTTGTTGTGTTTAACAAAAAGGATTACAAGCAATTTAAAGGTACTTCTTATACAACCTTAATATATATGTATATATCTACATATGTGAATTACGGTAAAATTTCATGTACTCTGTGAATTTCAAATTTGTTGAATTGTTGCTATACAATGGGTTATTTGTGATTATATGAGTTTATGATGATTAGAGGTTGTGCTAAAACAAGAAATTCCATGCTAATTTTGTTTGACAGTAAAAGAAAGCAACGTCAGTATATGTATTTTCATATGTTCATGAAAAGTATCAATTTTAGTGGCTAATTAATATGTGAAATTGTAAATTGAAGCTTTTTTATGTTAGTTCATTAAGAAACGAGCATAACGTAGTTTGAATGAAGTGATTTGGCCAAGTATTGAAACCACAATGATGATTTTTGGGATGAATATCAAAATTTGAGTTTTATATGAAAATCATGGAATTTGAGAAATTAACCTAGCTTAAATTATTGTTAAATTATTTTAATTGGTGGAATATGTTCACAAACATGTTTGTGATAGTTTTATACCATTTTTACATGTTATTATCACTGTTTAGTGGGTGAAATTTGTGTTTATTGGGCTAAAGTCACATCGCTCATCGGTAGTCTCTGCGTGCTTGTTTGTGCACAAGTAACATTGCACCAATGCCAAGGCAAAAAATGGTCCCAGGCTTGTGTATGCATGTAAAGGTCGCCATACCACAATCACCCGAGACAAGTGAGATCTCTTCTTCTTTGCAGACCTTGTAACACCACTATAGCTTGGTTTAAGATTATGTTAAGGAGTCAAACATGTAACAAGGAGGTTAATTCAGTAACGTGCCATGTCATTGATGATTTCAACTTTGTAAAAATGATTGTAAGTGATGAATGTGCTATGTTATAAGTTAGTTATACAATGAACGTTAGTTAAGTGTTGTGAGGTTAACACTTGGGAAATTCTGAAACGTATATGGTAATGTAAGACTTGTGCTAAATTAACAAGCCTAACTAGAAATGCATGTTATGTTGGAACGTGAATGTTAGTATATCTAATAGATATGGTGGTTCTAAACCTATGTGTAGGTGAACGTGAGTTTGATATTATAGCTTACGCTTGAGGCAAGTTTTCTAAACTTCTCTTTTTACCTTGAGCAAGTTCTTTAACTCTACATTTACGTTAAGCAAGTTTCTTACTTTAACCTTTCATTAAGCGAACTTTTGTATTCCTAATCATTATTTGAGCAAGCTAGCTATGGCTTTAACTTTATTCGAAGAAGTTTGAATTCCAATATTTATTGATGCATTCTAACTTGTTTATTGTTAGACAAGTTTCTTTATTGTCATTCAGATATTATGAATGAAGTTTTCTTGAATTCTAATTTCTAATGTTGAACTATCTTATCTCATTTACTTGACATAAGCTGTTCTCACAATGAGCAAGCTTTATTTTCAGCTTGCCATCATTTAAAGTATATTCAATAATTCATAATTCTAGCTTAATATTATTCAAGTAAGGTTTGTTGTCATTCAATGCTTATGCTTTGTAGTTGTTTCTAAGCATGAGTTTAAGATAGTTAGTTCGCTTACACTTATATATTTTTCCATATTATTTTATTATTGATCAACTGTTGTGTTATTTCACACTAATGATTCAACTAGTTCTCTAGTTGATGGTCGTTAAACTCCAAATTACCCTTGAAAGCTATCCAAACCAAACTTTCTTTGGGGCGGACTTGTACTCTAAATACTTAGATGAACAACCCTATTATTATTATTAGGGGATAATTTACGCTTAGCGTTGAAATGTTTGTGGACAATACATTGTACGAAGGGCTGATCCCCCTATGTACGAGGAGTCCTTATAGTCTTATGACTGTTAAAGTTGGAGTTGAAAGATTACTTGCAACTGTGGACATAGTTCATGGTCTCATGACCCTCAGTTTTATATATTCCATATTTTTATTCCAGTCTTTGATTATCATTAACAGAGTACTATTCAGTTTTGATGAACCGATTCATTGACAGTTATTACATTCTTGTTGATTCATTGCTATATCTAGTGAGCAATTATTTTGCTCACTCTTGCATATTTATACACTCATTGCAGCTAAAGTTGAGAAGGTAGATGTGCCTTCAACTAACAAAGCAAAGGGAAAAATGTACAAGTGATGAAGACTTGTAATTTAATTTAGTTGTGATAATGATAGACTTTTACATAATGATGTGATGTAATAAATTATTTCCGCACTTGTATGATATTTAAGGATAGACAACCTGGGATGTTTTTGAATTATTGATGTAACCCTATCTAAAGGGAGGATTTATGTTCTAAATATTATTTTATTTGGGTAGATAGTATGAATGTATGAAATGTGAACACCAAATCTTGTTGGAATGAAGTACCTAGATTTGGGGGTGTCACAGGTTGGTATCAAAGCCTTAGGTTATCAACCTTAGGTGGGGGAAAAGCCTTAGGAAGTAACCTTTGAAAAGATAGTGATGATAAACTCTTATCGAGTTTTAAGGAAGAAGTAATAAAACACTTACGTGCTTATGTGATTATAACTTATGTGCTCGTGAGTGTCGAGTAGTAATAATTAGTAATTAAACTTAAAAATTGGTTGATAGAATGGCTACTATAGGAGGATCCAGTCAGGCTAGGTAGGAAGGATCCCAGATGCCTAGAGAGGAGGAGCCTCGAGACATTCAGGTGGTGTGGGAACAACTACTGCCACGGGAAGCATTTCCGTTGGTCATAGTAGTTGAGCAGGAGAGAATACCTGATGAGGATTATGAGATAGAGACGGACGAGGAGGACCCTGTCGAGCTGCCATAGTCGAATGAGGAGGACGAGGAGGAAGAACTCCCACTTAACTCGATAGTTGCTCGTATGTACAATGAGGTGTATGGCCGCAACGTAGAACTTCATGATACCATCAAGGAGTTACAGGAGATAGTAGCTGAACAACGGACTTTGATAGCACAGAAGGATAACGAGATCCAGGATCGAGAGGAACGTCTGAATAACATTGAAGAAAAGTTGGTTCACACTGAAGGAGAGAACAAGTGAATGATCGCAAAGATTTCAGAGTTGAAGAACAAGTTGAAATAAGAATCTACGAATAGGGAAAGAGCCGAAGACACATATGAGGAAACTTTTCAACAAGCCAGGATGGAAGAGAGAGACGCACATGCAAAGAAGATGAAGATGGAGGAGATGAATAATGTATTCAACACCATGATCAATCGAGCTCAAGATCGAGTCATGGGTTATCCGATACAGTTTGAGATGTTGCCATCGTATATTTTAGATCGCCAAACAATGACTCAGATTATGGAAGAAGAGCATCATAAGGCTACGCAGTATCTTAGTAGGACATTCTAGGTAATGTACCAGATATATGGTTAGGGAGTAAATAAATAGTAAATCCCGGGTATGATATAACCAATGGGATAGATGATGATGATGTTGTCCTGCAACTGTTATAGTTCAAAAAAGTAATGTAAACAGCAGTGATGATATTATTTTGATGTTTTCAAAAGATTATGAATGAATAAAAGTTATTATTTTATTCAAGGTGTTATGTGTTATGTGATAAACTTTTATGATATGCAACTAAAGTATATAATACTTAAAAGGTTGAATAGAATCTAATGGGTGTATTTTAACATAAAATGCCTCCAAGACGTCAACCACCACGACAGAGAACCACTGAGGAAAACAAAAATAATAATGTGGAAGGTAACCCAGTTCAGCAGCTAGTTACGTTACTGACGGGTGCTTTGCAGAATCAACCTCAAAACGAAGGTACAACGTTTAAGGATTTCAAGGCAGTTGGACCACCAGACTTCCGTGGGTCAATGAATCCGGTTGAAGCACAGACCTGGATCATGGAAATAGAAAATTTTTCGAGGTTGCTAGGGTAGAGGAGAATTAGAAGACTGCTTTTGCAACATTCATGTTGAAAGTAGAGGCTAGTTATTCGTGGCAAGCCAATAAAACTCGAGGAGGTCAAGAGGTAATGACTTGGGAAAGGTTCAAGGAAATATTCTTTAAGACCTATTTTCCAGAAAGTTCGAAGAGTCAGCTAGAAGTGCAGTTTTTGGAACTGAAGCAGGGAACGATGTCGGTGTCTGAGTATGCCGCAAGATTAAACGAATTGGTGAGGTTTGCGCCATATCAAGTTAGCATAAACGAACGCAAGGCGAATAGGTCTGAACAGGGACTAAAGCCATGGTTGTACAGTAGGGTCTCCCTGTTCCAGTTGAAGACGTTTGCAGCGGTAATGGAGAAAGAAATTCTCATCAAGAGTGGAGGCGAGGCTGTAACAAAACACAACCAAGAGCAGAGGAAGAAGAAGAGTGGAGGTGAAGTTAAGAATGGTGGTGTTGGTAATGATGGAAATGGCAACAACAATTTGAAGAGGAAGTGGAATGCAAGTGTGGGAGCTGGAAATCAGCAAAGGAAGCCAGCAAAAGAAGAAGTTCGAAGCATGTTCTACATGCGGGAAGTTTCTTAAGGGTGTGTGCTTGATGGGGAAACGAGTATGCTTCAATTGTGGCCAGGAGGGTCACATCGCCCCAAATTGCACTCAACCTAAGAAGAACGTTTGCTTCATGTGCAGGTCCAATGATCACTTTGCTCGTGAATGCCCTAAGAAGAGATCTAGTGAGGCAAATGAAAGCAAGGCAAATGCTAGTAGAGGTGCGCTAGCTATTGCTGGACCAACATCATCAAATAAGCCCACAACAAGAACCTTCAACATGACGGTGCAGGATGCAGTGCATTCAAAAGATGTCGTGTCAGGTATTATCCCAATCAATGATATAAATGCATATGTATTATTTGATTCGGGTGCTACTTGCTCGTTTATATCTGATGAATTTGCTAAGAGGTTAGAAATACCTAGTGAAGAGTTGAATTTCCCTTTAAACATAGAAATTAGGAATAGGGAAGTGATTCCTGTTAGGTTTGTATACAAGAACTATAGGGTGAACATTAAGGGGAATGTCATGAAAGTAGATTTAATCCCGATAAAACTTAGAGAGTTTAACGTGATATTGGGAATGGATTGGTTATTCAAGTATGTAGCGATAATTGACTGCCAAAAGAAGTGTGTAAACCTTATGACTCCGTCAAAAGTAGTTTTTTATGGTAGCAAATCTCCTAGACAAATGAGATATCTGACGATGATGCAGGCCAAGAAGTTGTTGAGTCAAGGCTGTGTAGGATATTTAGCCCACATAGTCGATACTCAAACGGAGAAGGGTGTAAAACTGGAGGAGATACCAGTGGTTAGGGAATTCATGGATGTGTTTCAGGAAGATTTGCCAGGACTTCCGCCTGACCGAGAGATTAAATTTGTAATCAACTAGGAACCGCTCCGATATCGAAGGCCCCGTACAGAATGGCTCCGGTATAGATGAAAGAACTAATGGTGCAACTGCAAGAACTATTAGATAAGAAGTATATTCAGCCGAGTGTATCACCGCGGGGAGCACCGATGTTATTCGTGAAGAAGAAGGATGGGTCAATGCGTCTTTGCATTGATTATAGGGAATTAAACAAAGTCACTATTAAAAACAAATATCCATTGCCAAGAATAGATGACTTGTTTTATTATTGAAGGGTGCTAGATATTTCTCAAAAATAAATTTGAGAAGTGCATATCATCAACTAAAAGTAAGGAAGGAGGATGTACCGAAGACGGCATTCCGAACTCGGTATAGACATTACAAATTTTTGGTGGTGTCATTTGGTTTGACAAACGCCCCCGCAGCATTCATGGATTTGATGAACAGGGTGTTTAAACCATTTTTAGATAAGTTTGTGGTGGTGTTCATTGATGATATTCTGGTGTACTCAAAATCTCAAGAAGAACATGTGGAACACTTACGTCTGACGCTGGTGACGCTAAGAAAAGAAAAGTTGTACGCGAAATTCTCTAAATGTGAATTTTGGCTAGAACGTGTATAATTTCTTGGGCATGTAATCGATAAGGATGGGATTTTAGTTGATCCATCAAAAGTCGAAGCCGTAATCAATTGGGAGCAACCAAGAACACCTTCAGAAGTGAGAAGTTTCTTGGGATTGGCAGGCTATTATAGACAGTTTATTCAGGATTTTCCAAGATAGTCACTCCGTTGACGAATTTGACGAGAAAATCTTTAAAATTTGTTTGGACGGAAAAGTGTGAAGAAAGTTTTCAAGAATTGAAAAAGAGACTCAATATGGCACCTGTTTTGTCATTACCGGATAATATAGGAAACTTTGTAGTGTACAGTGATGCTTCACACAAGGGTTTAGGATGTGTCCGTATGCAAAACGACAAGGTTATTGCATATGCATCAAGGCAATTAAAAGACTACGAGAAAGGGTATTCGACTCATGATTTAGAGTTGGCAGCAGTAGTGTTTGCTCTAAAGATATGGAGACACTATCTCTATGGAGAGAAGTGTGAGATCTACACAGACCATAAAAGTTTGAAGTATATCTTCACACAGAAGGACCTGAACATGCGTCAAAGGAGATGGATGGAACTGATAAAAGATTATGATTGCGAGATATTTTATCATCCGGGCAAAGCAAATGTGGCTGCAGATGCCTTGAGTAGGAAAGGCAGAGAAAAGTTGATGTTGTTAATGGATAAGGAGGAGCTCATTTCAGCAATGGCAAGGCTAGAGTTGGAAATCAAATTTCCAAAAGAATCCAATGAAAAATTGTACCAGACAGAAGCTAGTCCAACTTTGGTGGACAAGGTGAAGAATGCACAACTAAAAGATGAAGAATGCGGAAAAATAAAGGAAAGCGTGGTCGAGGGTAAAGAAGTAAAATACCAGGTCGATACCGCGGGAATGCTAAGATTCGAAGGACGAATTTGGGTTCCAGCAGTTCAGGATAATAAAGAAGAAATCTTGATGGAAGCGCATAACTCAAGATATTCGATTCATCTGGGAAGTAAAAGGATGTATCAAGTTTTGCGGCGACATTTTTGGTGGCCGAACATGAAAAGAGACGTTGTAGAATACATTGTAAAGTGCTTGACATATCAGAAAGTGAAGGTCGAGCATCAAAGACCGAGCGAATTACTTCAACCGTTGGAAATACCGGAATGGAAGTGGGAGCATATCACAATAGATTTTGTGGTAGGTCTTCCAACGACTCAGAAAGGATACGATGCGATATGGGTGATAGTGGACAGATTGACAAAATCTGCACACTTTTTGCCAATAAAGATTAGATTTAATCTTTATCAACTGGCGAAGCTATACGTTAAAGAGATCATTTCAAGACATGGAGTTCCAATGTCAATTGTATCAGACAAAGATCCAAGGTTCACATCAAATTTCTGGAAGAGACTATAAGAATGCCTGGGAACACAACTGAAGATGAGCACAGCATATCATCCGCAAACTTATGGGCAAAGCGAACGAACAATCCAAACGTTAGAGGATATGCTTAGAGCGTGCATAATGGATTTCAAAGGAAATTGGGATGATCATTTACCGTCAGTGAAATTTGCATACAACAACAGTTACCACGCAAGCATTGGTATGCCACCATACGAGGCATTATATGGCAGAAGGTGCAGAACTCCACTATGCTGGGATGAAGTTGGTGAACGTCAGCTGCTAGGCCCAAAACTGGTACAACAGAACGTTGAAGTTATCAAACTCATCAGAGCAAGACTGGTAGCTGCTCAAGAACGACAAAAAAAGTATGTTGATCAACACAGGCAGAGTCATGAATTTGAAGCAGGAAGTTTCCTGTTCCTAAAAGTTTCTCCTTGGAAGGGGAAAATTCGTTTTGGCAAGAAAGGAAAGCTCAACCCAAGGTTTATTAGACCATTCGAAATATTGTGAAGAGTGGGAGAGGTGGCTTATGAGATAGCTTTACCTCCATAACTAGAACATGTGCACAACGTTTTCCATATGTCAGTGTTGCGACCATATAAACATGATTACAAGCATGTGATCGAGTATGAACCATTGCAGTTCAGTAAAGATTTATCTTATAAGGAGATTCCTATCCAGATAGTCGACAGAAAAGAACAAGTGCTTAGGAATAAAGTGATACCTTCTGTAAATATTATATGATGGAACCACAACGTCGAAGAGGCTACATGGGAACTCGAAGCTGATATGATGAAGAATTACCCTGAGTAATTTGTTTAGTCTGTGTCTTCGATTCTGGGGACAAAATCTTTGTAAGTAGAGAAGAATGTGATGATTTGATTATTTGAATTGTGATTCTGGGGACATAATCCTTGTAAGGAGGGAAGGATGTAACGATCCAAAATTTTATATTGTAATATTAAAAATTTATTGAGTAGTACAAATATTTATTTGATGTGTCTATTGTTGAAATTGATGTAATAGATATTTTATTGATATGATGATTGTTAATAAATATTAATGAATCTAAATTATTAGATAATATTCTAAATTAAATTAATTTATAATTTAGAGAGCGTAATATAACATGAGAGGTTATATTGTTGTGATGATTTAATAATTTAAATGGTATATTTAATTAGAATATAGCATGTATAATTAATTTATTTAATTAATGTTGGATTTAGAAATCCAAATAAATAAGATGTAATTCTAAATTATAAATTAAATTGTTTATTAAAATAAAAGTAAAGGAGTTTAATTTAGTTTTTGCCAAATAAAGCTTAAATATATTAATTCTTTAAATTTTAAAGGGTTTTGCCAAACAAAGCCTTATGGCTTTTGGTTTTCTAATTTTTGAATTTAAATAATATAAATTAAATAAATTAAATTAAATTAATATAATAAATACAACATATTTATAACCTAAGCGTTATAACTGATATTTTATTAAGTTGGCGTATTAAGGTTTAGCAATTTTATTTTACTCATTGTTTATCAGTTAGTTTTACGTCTTATTTGCTAAGCCTAGAGAATATTGAGTTTTGTGAGAGTTGAAAGAATTTGAGAGAGAAAGATTTCAGAGCATTTGCGATGTTTAACAAAAAGGATTGCAAGCAATTTGAAGGTACTTCTTATACGACCTTAATATATATGTATATATATCTACATATGTAAATTATGGCAAAATTTCATGTACTCTGTGAATTTCAAATTTGTTGAATTGTTGCTATACAATGGGTTATTTGTGATTATATGAGTTTATGATGATTAGAGGTTGTGCTAAAATAAGAAATTCCATGCTAATTTCGTTTGACAATAAAAGAAAGTAACGTCAGTATATGTATTTTCATATATTCATGAAAAGTATCAATTTTAGTGGCTAATTAGTATGTGAAATTGTAAATTGAAGCGTGTTTATGTTAGTTCCTTAAGAAACGAGTATAACGTAGTTTGAATTAAGTGATTTGGCCAAGTATTGAAACCACAGTGATGATTTTTGGGATGAATATCAAAATTTGAGTTTTATATGAAAATCATAGAATTTGAGAAATTAACCTAGCTTAAATTGTTGTTAAATTGTTTTAATTGGTTGAATATGTTCACAAACATGTTTGTGATAGTTTTATACCATTT
This sequence comes from Panax ginseng, assembly GCA_020205605.1. NCBI lineage: Eukaryota > Viridiplantae > Streptophyta > Magnoliopsida > Apiales > Araliaceae > Panax > Panax ginseng. Next base: position 81,982,270 of record CM035131.1, read on the forward strand.
TTACATGTTATTATCACTGTTTGGTGGGTGAAATTTTTGTTTGTTAGGCTAAAGTAAAATTTCGCTCGCATCATCGGTAGTCTCTCTGTCTGTCATCATGCACAGTAGCAATTTCTTGCGTCTGCCAAAGCAAAATGGCGCAATTGCCACGGTCCCAAACTTGTGTATGGCAGCAATTGCGCCATACCTCGTCTGAGATGAAGGAGATCTGCTATCATGCTGCAGACCTTGTAACACCACTATAGCTTGGTTTAAGGTTGTGTTAAGGAGTCAAACATGGAACAAGGAGGTTAATTCACTAACGTGTCATGTTATTGATGATTTCAACTTTGTAAAAATGATTGTGCTATGTTATAAGTTAGTTATACAATGAACGTTTGTTAAGTGTTGTGAGGTTAACACTTGGGAAATTCTGAAACGTATATGGTAATGTAAGACTTGTGCTAAATTAACAAGCCTAACTAGAAATGCATGTTATGTTGGAACGTGAATGTTAGTATATCTAAAAGATATGGTGGTTCTAAACCTATGTGTAGGTGAACGTGAGTTTGACATTATAGCTTACGCTTGAGGCAAATTTTCTAAACTTCTCTTTATACATTGACCAAGTTCTTTAATTCTACATTTATGTTAAAAAAGTTTCTTACTTTAACCTTTCATTAAGCGAACTTTTGTATTCCTAATCATTATTTGAGCAAGCTAGCTATGACTTTAACTTTATTCGAACAAGTTTGAATTCCAATATTTATTGATGCATTCTGACTTGTTTATTGTTAGACAAGTTTCTTTATTGTCATTCAGATATTATGAATGCAGTTTTATTGAATTCTAATTTCGAATGTTGAACTATCTTATCTCATTTACTTGACATAAGTTTTTCTCACAATGAGCAAGCTTTATTTTCAGCTTGCTATCATTTAAAGTATATTCAATAATTCATAATTCTAGCTTAATATTATTCAAGCAAGGTTTGTTGTCATTCAATGCTTATACTTTGTAGTTATTTCTAAGCATGAGTTCAAGATATAGTTAGTTCGCTTACACTTATTCATTTTTCCATATTATTTTATTATTGATCAACTGTTGTGTTATTTCACACTAATGATTCAACTAGTTCTCTAGTTGATTGTCGTTAAACTCCAAATTACCCTTGAAAGCTACCCAAACCAAACTTTCTTTGGGGCGGACTTGTACTCTAAATACTGAGATGAACAACCCTATTATTATTATTAGGGGATAATTTACGCTTAGCGTTGAAATGTTTGTGCACAATACATTGTATGAGAAATGATCCCCCTATGTACGAGGAGTCCTTATAGTCTTATGACTGTTAAAGTTGGAGTTGAAAGATTACTTGCAACTACGGACATAGTTCATGGTCTCATGACCCTCAGTTTTATATATTCTATATTTTGATTCCAGTCTTTGATTATCATTAATAGAGTACTATTCAGTTTTAATGAGCCGATTCATTGACAGTTATTACATTCTTGTTGATTCATTGCTATATCTAGTGAGTAATTGTTTTTCTCACTCTTGCATATTTATACACTCATTGCAGCTAAATTTGAGAAGGTAGATGAGTCTTCAACTAGCAAAGGAAAGGTAAAAATGTACAAGTGATGAAGACTTGTAATTTTATTTAATTGTGATAATGATAGACTTTTACATAATGATGTGATGTAATAAATTATTTCCGCACTTGTATGATGTTTAAGGTTAGACAACCTGGGATGTTTTTGATTTATTGATGTAACCCTATCTAAAGGGAGGATTTATGGTCTAAATATTATTTTATTTGGGTAGATAGTATGAATGTATGAAACGTGAACACCAAATCTTGTGGGAATGAAGTACCTAGATTTGGGGGTGTCACACTCACACTTTTCAGTCCACACATACTTCACCGACTTTCTCGTCAAATTTGTCAGTGGAGTAGCTATTTTCGAAAAGTCTTGGATGAACCTTCTATAGTATCCCGCTAACCCCAGAAAACTTTGAACCTTAGTTAGTGTTTTCGGTTGCTCCCACTCATTAACTTCTTCTACCTTTGCTGGATCCAAGAAAATGGCATCTTTATCAATAACATGTCCTAAAAACTGCACTCATTCAAGCCAAAATACACACTTTGTGAATTTTGCATAAAACTTTTCCTTCCGTAGTGTCTCCAATACTATCCGTAAATGTTCAGCATGATCTTCTGGGGTCTTAGAATAGACTAGAATATCATCAATGAACAACGAACATGTCCAAATACTGTTTGAACACTCTATTCATCATATCCATGAATGTGGCTGGCGCATAAGTCAACCCAAACGACATAACCAGAAACTCGTAATGACCATAACGAGTCCTGAATGCCATCTTAGGTACATCCTCCTTCCTTACTTTCTACTAATGATACCTTTTACGCAAATCTATCTTAGAAAAATACTTTGCCCCTTTTAACTGATCAAGTAGATTATCGATCCTGGGTAACGAGTATTTATTCTTAATCGTTAAATTGTTCAACTCTCGATAGTCGATAAAAAGTCGTAACGACCCATCCTTCTTCTTTACAAACAATACTGGTGCTCCCGAAGGAGACACACTCGGTTGAATGTACTTCATGTCCAATAGTTCCTATAATTGAACCATTAACTCCTTCATCTCAACTGGCGCCATCCTATATGGTGCCCTTGAAACTGGTGTCGTACCCGGTAATAGATCAATATCAAATTCGACCTCCCTATCCGGTGGAATACCCAATAATTCCTCTAGAAATACATCAGCGAACTCTTGAACTATAGGTATCTGGTCCAAGGATGCTCCCACTATTTGGGTATCCACGACATGGCACAAATAACCTACACACCCCTTTCTCAAGATCTTCCTAGCTTGTGTCATCTTTAGACAACAAGAGCGTCTCGGTGATTTACTACCGAAGAACACTACCTTGGTTTTCTTAGAAAGTCGAAGGTTCACACTTTTCCTATGAAAATCTATTATAGCTTTATGGTTAATCAACCAATCCATACCAAGAATTACATCGAATTCTTTTAACCTTATCGGTACCAAATCTACCGATAACTAATTATCCCTAATATCTACGCAACAATCCCTATGAATATGTTCAATGGGGATTATCTCTTTGTTTTCTACCTTAACGCCTAAAGGTATTGTTAACTTTTTAGGGATTAGAACTAATTGCTTAGCAAATCCACATGCTATAAAAGAACAAGTAGAACCTAAGTCAAATAACACATAAGCATTTATTTCATTAACTGGAATGATAGCTGCTACTACATCTGATGATGCAACCGCATCTTGAATAGTCATATTAAAAGTACGGGCTGAGGGTCTACCCGCCAATGGTGTTGGTCCAGTACTGGCTAACTTACGACTACCAGAACCCTTATTACCCTCTAACCCTTTATTCGGGCAATTTCTTGCCATGTGGTCCAACGATCCACAAACAAAACAACCATGATTTTTCTTAGGGTTAGGACAGTTGGGTAATAAATGCCCCTCCTGCCCACAGTTATTACAAACTGATTTTCCTTTTAGAAAGATTCCCAAATGAGTTTTTCCGCATGTCTTGCATGCCTCCATCCTACGTTTAGGATCTCCTTGTTTCACCCTAGTATTCCCGAGGTTAAAACTTTTCCTTTTTAGCATACTGCCACTACCGCTGGCAACCTCTGCCTTGGTTCCTCCCTCTCCCTTATGCTTATTCATTCTTTCCTTGTGGTACTGAGTCAACGCCTCACTACCACCTTCGGCTATAATCGCCTTTTCCAGAATGGTCCCGTAGGAAGCACTCTGGAACATCGAAATCCTACTATAGAGCTAGGGTTTCAGGCCCTGCTCAAATCTACGAGCCATCCTCTCTTCGATATCCACTTGATGTGGAGAAAATCTTGCCAATTCATTGAATTTGGTTGCATATTGGGGAACCGCCATGTCCCCTTGTTTAAGTTTCAAGAACTTAATCTCCATCCGCCCTTGGATGCTAGTAGGAAAGTAGTTCTCGAAGAATACCTTCTTGAACTATTCCCATGTAACTGCCTCTGTTCTAGCCCCACCTTGGTGAGCCTCCCACCAATAGTTGGCTTCCCCTTTCATCATGTAAGTCACAAAAGAAGTCTTTTGCGCCTCACCCACGTTTGTGATAACAAACGCCTTATGTATCTCTTTCACCCATGTATGGGCCTCTAATGGGTCTGTCATTCCTTTGAACTCCGGCGGACCAACACTTTTAAATTCTTTAAAGGTAGTTGTTCTGACTACCCTAGGTGATGCGGGAGCTCTACCCCCAGCTTGGTTAAATGCTGTCGTTAATAAATTAACAAACTCTTGCATAGGGTTATTTGGACCCCCCCTGATTATCATTATGTAACTCTGCCTCTTGATTACGTTGTCTTCTTCTTGGCGGCATTATGCTGATAAAATAAATAAAGTTTCATTATTATCTATTTACTTACTTAGTTATCATTCCACAATAATAACCCATACCACAACAAGCACATTTAATAAAAACTTCATTATATTAATATGCTTTTCATAGTTCAAAACTATTTAAACTTTTCTTCCATAGCTATAAGCTATTACATTATTATCCCGCAATTGTCTTCTACAAAAATGGGATTTACAAAAAGACTACCCTTTAATTATACAAAAGAGGGTTTTACGTCACTACACATATACAAAAAAGATCTACTGATCTATTAACACTGCCTTACAACATTCTCATGTTTCTGATTTGCTAAAATCGAAACAATATCTCGACTAATCGTATGCTTAAAGTCCGCCTTACGACTCAATGAAATAACAAGCAATTTTCAAATTTGAAATCCTCATGAAACACGATTATGGATGTAAGACATCCGTGCTATCTTCTGGTCTTTTTCAACCAGTTTCTTTCGAAGCTCTACGGCCTCTTCCTTATAATCCCTAGCCTTATCTGTCATCAGGACCTTCTCATCGTGCTCTGACTCAAAATCTGCCTCTGTAGACTCCTTCATCTCATATAGAACGGTAATCTCTTCAATCTGTGTCTGCACCACTGTGCGCAATTGCACATTCCTATCAAGCACTGCCAGATACAATGATCTCATTACATCTGGAGGTGTTGACTCCTAATTAGGTACCACCGTATTAATCTATGTTACCTCCATATCCTCTTCCACGTCTATCATCATATCAAGATATGATGTTATTCCTATAGTTTCCTCGGAGTAATCCTCCTCGGAAACCTCCAAAATTACTAACGGTACCTCCACTACAATCATAGGTACTAGCTCCACTCTGTTCACAGACTCTTCACTCACCACGTTTATGTCTCTATACAGCAAGCTATCATTCGACATCTACAATAACACATAACATGTTGATTAGTACATAATACACAATAGTATAAACACAAATCACATTTAATTTATTTAGGATTAATTTTCATCTTTTAAATCATTCGGTACTAAGTTTTCGCAATACCTTATTAACTCATTCAACTCGAATTTCCTTTCTTCGGACTTTACCTTCCTTACGAGGTTATTAGACTATGGTTTCCCCCCCCCCCCCCTCCTTAAGTTTTATAACCAAATGCTTTGACACCAACCTGTGACGGCGCCAAATTTGGGTATCTCCCAACCTGACATATAGTGCTACACGATACTCATAGTCATACAATCATTCCATTGAAACCACAACACACTGAATGTATTAACTATATTCCGATTACAATAATACTAAAATCCTTTCCCAGGTTCATAAACTGATTACATCATTTGTTTTTCATAAGTATAATACATACAACCATACTAATCTATTACAAGATATTTAACTATCCATCTTAGCCTTGCCTTTATCTCTCTTAGAATTCTCAGTACGTTTGGCTTTAGCTGCAATCATATAATTCACGCAAGAAATGAGCATAACTAGCTCAGTAAGTCTAACAAAGTATAATGTCAATACCACATTCGTGAACTATATGATTATTTTCCATAACTGAACAAATAGTCATGAAGTACTACGAAACATTGACAAACACTTTTCAATTCATAACATCAATTCCAAAGTATATAATAGCTTAGGAATTCTGAACCGGTCGAAAGACCATGAACATACTATTTCCGTTTTCATACATGAAAAGGACATCACAACACTAAGGTCGTACATCCGACATTTCTTACGAGCACTTCTAGGTGATCAGCCTATAGAACTCTATGTTTTGAATAACATTCATCCATTAAACGTGTTTACGTTTAAGATATGGCAAACTCGCGTGCCCATTGAATAAACTATGAAAAATACTTTTGTTTGTTCATAGACAAACTTACCTTTGAATCCATACCAAATACTTGGAATAGGATAGCGTTATCATTTCTATATAAAAAGACATGTACACAATTTAATCTAACTCTTAAGAATAGTTGAGCCGAGTTAAAACTGGCATTGACCCTTTCTTTAAAACCATTCATGCATTTCATAGCATGAACCATAAAAAACTTGGCTAACACGAAGGTTAGACAAGCGTTAAGAAAACTTGCCTTCAAGCGTCTTCGTATAAAATATTCAATAGCTCTCAGTTTTTACAGTATCTACATGATATATTCACAGAGCACACTATAATTAGTTACTAAACAACCTTATCACTCTATTATTACCAACTTCTTTCTTTTCTATGTCTTAGTTGAAATTATTTCATTAATAATGTCAATTCGACTTACTACCCTTCATCACAGCTTGTTAACGTTCTTACGTTACTAACCAAAACTCGATCATCATTGGTGAAGTACCAACGTTGAATATCGTTCACGGTTTACTTATTTACACTTCGCGTTCTTCGTTTACTTACTAACAACTTGTGTTCGATTCCTAAGTTCATCATAATATATGTAACATAGGAATGGTTTTAGTATGTACATTAATTATATAAACTTGGCTTATAGCGGTCTTGAAACATTTGAGTTCAAACCTAACTTGCCCAACATTTTCCCTGTCTTGGCGCTGCGGCGCCACTCTTCCGTAGCTCCTACTACTGTGCATGGCGCTGTGGCGTCAAACTTCAGTCCAAGAAATTTTTGACAGTTAAAAATTTTGATGAACTTCCCAGGCTCATAACTTATTCGTTATAAGTCCGAATTGGTCCGTTCAAAAACCCTCAGCTCCTATTTTACATACTCTAAGTGTTTATATAAGACTTTTTCGTATCCAAATCCATTAACTCAGAATTCACTTTTAAGTTCATTATCGAGCGTTCATTTATCGTTCTTGAGCATTCAATACTCGTTTTCTTCGTTCTAAGTCAGAATTCGTCGATTCTTGAGTCCACAACTCTTGAATACCTTATCTCATGTGTTGACATTTAAAACCAACGTTTCTAAGTCACACAACAACTTTTGACTACTAATCCGGAATTTCTACGTTTTTGACGTTTAACGTCTAATTCCGTAAAATTCGCCATAACTTCGTTACTCGTGTTCTATATGCCAAATCAAATGGAATAACTCCATTGATTCCTTATCTACATCCTAACCAAGCAAGATGCATATATCCTAATAGCGATGGTTTTTAATTTGTCCATCAACAACCATGTTATCATTCAATGGTTCCTACGGTTTAGATTTACATAAACCCTTACGATTTCTATTTATACATGACTTATCAATGTTTTAATCATTAAAAGCCATCCTTATTCCTCCATAAGAGGCATGCTCCACCAATCTATGATTCTTTATGACAAAGAAATCAAAAAGATGGAAAGTTAACGATTACGAAATTTTACCTTTTCGTTCTTCACGTTCTTGGTAAAACTTCTTATGGTTTGCTTCAAAGTAAGATGATTACTTGTTTCTAGCTCAATCTCTCTCTCAATATAAGTTGGACAATTCTTGTAAAACAACTAATGAACAACCTAAGCTTGCTTTTATAGAAAAACCAAATGGAGGGCATAATGGTCATCCTCCCCAACCTCCTTACTATTCAAGTCTTAGCCACCAAGTAATTACTTTACTTGGTAGCCAAGTGGCCAGCCCACAAGGTCCATGGGTCATTCCCATGGGTTGCCCCATGGATTTTACCCATCTGGTGACCCATCGGTTCGATCCATGATTCGATTTCTTAGATCGGGCTTAATTAAACTTAACATCAGGCCTTAACTTGGGCTGGATATAATCCAAGTCCAATTGGATGATACAAAGTCCTTAAACTCATAGTCCAATAAAAACCAATCGTATTCTACACGTATAATTCACATATTCTCTTCGTATAGTACTCGTACGATATTCGTATTGTACGTCATATTAAATCTTCATACTATACTAGTATACTAAATAGTATCACACTCGTATATCGTACGCATAATAATCTTGATCATTATATGTATTTCATTTTCCTTCTCGGAATTCACTTTTCCTAACCCTTAGGTTTTAAGTCCGAAGGCAAAAACTTCGTTTGCCATAACTGAAATATTATTGAATATTCCATCTCATCCTCGTATTCCATCATTACGCATTTCTTAGAATTTCAAACTTAATTCCCGAGCAGAAATGGATGAATAGTGTTTTTACAAAAATTTCTCAAATTTTTTTTATTTTTGTCTTGGAAATTCAAAACAATTAATTCTAGCATATAGCCAGAATCCTAACCACATCCACACATCCTAGGTCATAGAACGACCTTCTCATAGCTTACTCACATAAAGTATCAATTAAATTCATTTAATTCACATAATCAAATAAAAATTTAATTCTCATATAAATCCAATTTTCTCGGACGTTACATTTACTCTTGCTATACCATGACATTTATTTCAGCTAAGCCAAAGACATCCAAAAAGGACAAGGGCAAGGAAAAGGTCCAAGAATAGTCTAGAGAATGTTTATTTATTATATAACTTGATGTAATTATATATGTAAACCTTTTGTAATATTAAAGGTATGTCTCAATTAAGGTTAATTAGACCGAGGGAATTATGTGTAATACTTTATTTTAATGGATAATGTATGTTTATTATTTCGCAATAGTTTATAGAATGCTTATGATGATGATGGATCGTGAGCACCAAACCTGATATTAGAGAACCCAGATTTGGGGGCGTCACATCATCCTTTTTTGCGATGGGTCCAATCTGAGCATCCTTGAGGGATATGCTGAATTAGGAGATGATCAAGTTATGGCCATGATTGAAGATATTCAGAACAAAGAGTTAACCTCTATTGCAAGCCTCAATGACAACATAACCACTGACAATTGAACTATCAAGCCTTAGCTAGCTAAGAAGACGTAGATCTAAAGGATAAAGTTATGATTTCTAGGAGATGTTGGGACGGTATCACTTTCTTCGCATTATGCCTTTTATTTTTCATGCATGTAAATATTGAATAAAATTTTTAAAAAATCAAACAAAAAATCAAAAAATCAAACCAGCCATCTATGGTGCAGTCAAACCAAACAAAAAATTGAAAAACTCCTCAAACCAAGCTCAAACCCAAATAAACACTTTTCAACCATTCTGGCCAAGTTTGAACTATATAAGACCTGATCTCCTGCATACACGGAAGTACGTAAGCAGCCATTAGTGGTGCGGTCTAACCCTCAAAAGAAACATCCAAACCCAAACATCAATCCCAAGACACTAAAATCAAACCTGAAAAGTCTAAGCCCAAGAAAAACCCTCAAAGTCAGCGACCCATATTTAGAAGACCCAACAACACTTCAATGTCATTCCATCAAATTTGGCACAACTCCCGGAAAGGAAAAGATAGTGATATATCAAGACAACCAGTAATAGGGATGAAATAGCCATCATCATAAGATGCAACTCGTCATCAAATCATCACTCCTGAAGTGCGAGAAGACTTGATCTCCTTTGACATAACCAGGACATAGGAAACCGTCCTGGTAAAGTCTATCTCATACCTGATGACCTGTTCACCTAGATCAACACCGCAAATTAAACCTTGAAAATCAAATCAAACTCCGGGGAAGTCATCACCAACCAAGCTGAGATATTATGGCAATTTCAGTGGAGTCCAAATGCCTCTTGACATCAATCATCAAAGTTGAAATAACAACACAACTATATATCAAGCATGATCATCAGTAATGACATTCAAAGAGTCAACACCCTCAATCACAAGTCTTCATTAAATTAAAAGAAAATTATTAAGGTCAATTGCACCAACAAGTCAGGAACAATGATGTAGGGCATCCAAGCATCAAAGCTCTAATCCACTACCTGTTCACCATATGGTCCAGAGGTAAAAGCATCTTGCGATCTCGACATCTTATCATCATATCTATTAAAGCAACTATCCTAGATGACAAGCAAGGCTGGGGCAATTTTAGAATCGGCAATAAGCCAATACTGAGACCCTTACATCGAACAAGTGGGGAAATGTCAGAACAATGACAACTCAACATTAGGGCATTCATCGAGCATCCTAAAAAGAAAAATGCACCAGTTGGCATCATCAGCATGGTCCATCATCATCAGAGCTTCCCTCATATCATCTCACTGGCGATTCGGTATGATCATTTGGTCTTTTCCAATCATACTATTCTCAGAATGAATAATTCACATGTGAGGTATGACTCTTTCATCTCTTTATGAGCTTTCAGTCTCTATTTACATGCATTAGCGATAATATACATGTTAAGTATTCTTAGAAAGAGGTTTTTGCTTAAATTTTTATGCATTGGATTAATTATGATAATCGTCCGTGGATCAAGAATCACGAGAACAATTAGAGAATTAAGACTATTCAACCTTTTTTATTGGGCACGACATCGTAGTTCAAAGCACTTTTTGGAACAGACTTGACCTTATATACATTTCTGCACTTTGTGATTTCCCTGACTCTTAGTTGTGGGGTATGAAGCTATGGAAAAAATAATGGCAATTAATGAAAAGATAAAAGATAAGTCACCAGCCTAATTTCTCGAATCATGGCCTAGGTTACTCGAGTTATTAAGCTTTAGGGGTGTATTTACACCTGGTGCCCTAAAGCCATCTGGTTTGGGAGTCATCGGCCCAACGCTCGTTACATGGGTAACTTAGTGCCTAAGAAAATTAACATTGAAAAAGAAAAGGCAAAACCTGAGTAGATCCGAATCGTGGCCTAGCTTATTCGAGTAATTAAACCCGAGGGGTGTCTTTACACCTGGTGTCCTAAAGCCATTTGGTTTGGGAGTCACCGGCCCAACGCTCGGTACATGGGTGACTTAGAGCCTAAGAAAACGGACTTGTTAAGCTCAGGCAAAGAAACAAATAGAGTGCTCGTCAGACTCGTCTCGACGTGTGGCCTTTATTACTCGAGCTAGTAAACTCGAAGGGGTGTCTTAACACCTAGTGCCTTAAAGTCATCCGATTTGGGAGTTATTTGTCCAAAATTCGTTACATGGGTGATTCTGAATAGCCTAAGAAAATGAGACAAGTTAGGCGAGAGAAAAATTATAATCAAGAAAAATTTACGAAGGCATAGAAATGAAACCCCTGCTAAGAGTTATGTCACTCATAGTGCGTGTGTCATATGAAGTCAATTCAGAGAAGAATAACGTCTAAAGCGAAGAGGAACCATCTCTGATATAGGGAGATAAGTCTTTTGAATCTAATCCTACCAATGAACAATGACCATGGATGTTTTGAAATTTCCTTCGATTTCATAACTCATTCAATTTCATAAACTTTTACTTCAAATGTCTTATTCACAAGAGTGTATTAATCCTGACGGCCGTGCCATCAAGCTTTTGGAGCATTTTGTTCTTTTGATATTCACGATATTGCTCACTCACGATTTGGATAACAAAGGGAGTTTCTTATATGAACCCTCGGCAATAACATGTGAAAGGACTGTGGCATTTTCCAATTCCAAGAAAGGGAAGGAGTTTAAGGCGGGATCAAGCCTCTCATCAAAAGAAAGGGGAAAACTCCTGAAAGAAATCATGGCGACATAAGCTTGCCCTTATAAAAGAAGGGGGAAATTCTCAAAAAAGTCCTTAACTCAAAAGCAGAAGCCCAACGACAAAAGGTCTAGTGAATGAAATCTATACCATCAAACATGGCAACCTAAGTCATGTCCTCCCAAGTCGAGGCCTCTACACTGAAGTTCAAATTTTGGCAATGAAAGAATGGGCCGCACCCTCCAGGGACGTCAGCAGCACTCAGATCATCAGTCCAGCCAGGTCACGAATAAAAAGCACAAGGAAATGGGGTACAAACACCCAAAAGTTAAAAGAAACTCCAAATCACCTCAGAAAGGGTGAGGTATGATTCTACATCTAGTCAAGTCAATTTAGCATGTACATCTAGTCAAGTCAATTAAGCATTGTGGGAAATGCAATGTGTAATTTGTGAACTGCGATTTGTGAAAGCATTTTCACATTTATCATAACATTCATTGCATTGCTATTTGCATCATTAAATATAACTTATCATATTTTAAGTGTCTAATAATCTTTATCATGTTCATTCCATTATATTACATAAACATGATAAAGAAAGGCATCTGTAGACACTCAAAATTTGGTTTTCCTATTATTAACTATACAGGAGGGCAAAAACATCTTTTTCACACTGTAGATATAATCCTAGAGGACCACAGCATCAAATATAACCAAAGAGACATCCCCGTGGAACATCAAATCAACCTCAGAGATAAACCTAAGAAAAGACATAGTCAACAACAGTTAAACCCCAAAAATAACCCTGAGGAAAGATAGCTACAACAAATCAAGTCTGGAGACAATCCCCGAAAAGACAAAATGGTCATTTTGACAAGTCAACTTCAACAAGCCAAATACAGCTACAAATAGGGTCACAAAAGAGCCATTGCAGCACTTCCGAGCATAAACTACGCAAAATAGCTCAACAGACTGCCTACGAACACCTGAACATGCCATTTTGGTCATGGACCCATCTTTCCATATTTAGAAAAGTGCAACCCCTATGTCATTGCGTAGCTCTTAGAAAGAGCTTTTCGGAATGGTATGGCACGCCTCCATTGGACTCCCGAATTGAAAGTTATAAAGGTTCGAGTGGACAATACGTTGATCTGAGTGCACATACTTTGAGACAACGGGACCCACGAAGCCCGAGCCCACCTGGGAAGCCTCAGTTACACCCATGGCTATTTTGGTCTATAAATAAGACCCCCCATCAGCCATAAAATGTATAGAAAAAAAGGAAAAAAGAGAAAATTATGTCCACTTTAGCTTTTAACCCGTCTTATAGTGTTCCAAACTTCAATATTCTTATTTTTAAACATTTGTATACATATATAATATGACATATCAAATTTTAACCGGTGGAAATAGAGTTTTCAAGCTCCAAAAGCGGTCTGAAGCCTTCTTTGTAGCACACTATAAGAATTTTTCCGATTTGAAGCTTTCTACTGCCTTAATATATATATATATATATATATATATATATAACTCTCATAGATTAGTTATGTCCGGATCATCAATCATGGCTTTTTCTCTCTTTAATATATATATATATATATATATATATATATATATATATATATTGTAAGACCCTGAATTTTATGAAATAAAAGTATTCAATTTTACTTATAACTATTATTCTATTTAGTAAATGGATAAATTGATAAAAGGTTAAAGTTAAGGGTGATATATGTAAATTATAAAAGTATGTCAGAAAATATTCGTTGTGTCGGAGAATATTCATTTAGTGGGGGAATATTCGTACGACGGCGTAATCATTGGTGGACCGCATAACGGAATAACTGTCGAATATAGAAAGCAACAGAAATTATATTTTTATAAAAAAATAACGACAAGACTTTTACTGTTAAACTGTTGAAATATCCACTGATAAAAGTACAGTAATACACGTTGTTGCACAATAGCACACGGTATTGCACATTATCTTTGATTATTGATGCTTACGTAAGAAGTCACTTAGTTTTATTCAATAATTGCCACAGTAGTTATCGTATAATATCTCATATTATTGATTCCATTATTATCATGGTATCATCTACACAATATTTTATATTATTAAATCAATAATTGAGACGACATAATTAGTCATATTATTATTTGCATTACTGATAATGTCTAGGAAGTTCTGTCGAGGAAAAGGGTTTGGTTATTTAATTGTGCACCAGTAAGGAGAAATCCTTATCGAAAAGCCCCTTCTTTCCTAGGAACGATCTGGTTGTCAATATTGTGAGTTATAATATTAAATGATGAATAAATGTTGAAAAATTAAAAATGTGTTGATTGAAGATAAGTGATTTGGGGTAAATATTTATTCAATTTTTGATATAAATAAAGGGGTTTGTCATGAGGCGTTTGTTGTAAGTTTGGCTTATTATTCCATAGGGAGATGTGCTAATTTTTCAGACCATCAGTAGAAGTTTTAATAATAAATCAATATAGACCATCGGTTGAAGTTTTAATAGTAAATCAATGTGCATCGTCGATTCAAGTTTTAATAGTATATAGATATGGACCGTCGGTTGAATTTTAATAGTAAATCAATATGAACCGTCAATTAAAGTTTTAATAGTAAATCGATATGAACCATCCGTTTTAATAGTAAATCAATCTGGACCGCTCGTGAATTAGTTACTATTTAGTCCATTCTCCTATAAATAGAAGCTCATTACTTCATTTTTTTCACAAATTCACTAAAACAACAGAGAGAGAAACTATAGACAGAATAAGAGAAAAAGAAGAAGAGTATTCTACTACTACACTATTGCAGTATCCAATCTCCTACTAAGGTAAGGGGTATTATTTATTTCATATTCAAAAATGATGTTATTTTCTTTATACTCTTAAGGGTTGTAATTTTATTCCTTATTAATCTATAGGAATAACTTGTCTACATAGATTACCGCATGCCTGGTAAATAACCCTTCGTATTCACTCTTTATTAATCTGTAAGAGTAACATGTCTACGCGGATTACCACATGCATGGTGAATAACCCTTCGTATTCATTCTTTATTAATCTGTGGGAGTAACATGTCTATGCGGATTACCGCATGAATCATGAATAACCCTTCGTATTCATTCTTTATTAATATGCGAGATTAACCTATCTACGCGGATTACCGCATACATGGTGAATAAACTTTCGTATTCATTATTTATTAAATTATGGGAACGAGCTGTCTACGCGGATTACTACATGACGGGTGAACGACTTGTATGGGATATCATTTCTTCTGTACTCGTGAAGGGATACCATTTCTCTTTCTTATTCTCCATTTATGGGTACTATTCATACTTAGAGTACTATTTATTCAGGGTATTTTGCATAAAGGGGTACTATTCATTCGGGTACTATTCATGACAAAATTAGTTTCTTTCTATCCAAATTATTTTTGATACATGAATATCAATCTTGAATTTTACTCCACAATTAGTTATCATGTTGACAATTTGGACATTCTTAAACTCTGAGTAAATTGAATTATAAATATTTAATATTTAACCTTAATCTCACTTGATTGATTCCTTATATCATTGTTATAATCCTCAGACTTAAATTTGTGTTGGAAAGTTATCTTTGGCCCCTAGTGCAAAGATGAACTGTTAATTAGTATAATTATGATAAGGAATTATGAATTGGTATAATCATTACCGGAATTGTGTATTGGTATAATCATACCCATTGGTTTTACAGTTATATGTCTTTGGTCCGTAGTGCAGATGGATTTGTTGATTATTGATTTTCTGAGTTGTATGTCTTTGGCCCGATGTAAAGATGGACTATTGATTTTATAGTTGTATGTCTTTGGTAGTAGTGCTGAAAGTCGAATCGCTTTTATTATTGGTTTTATAGTTGAACATCTTTAGCCCGTAGTGAAAAGATAGACAATTGATTTGTATGATCATGACCATTGATATTACAGGTTGAATATCTTTGGCCCGTAGTGCAAAAGATAGACAATTGATTGATATGATTATGACCTTTGTTGTTACATTTGAATGTCTTTGGTGTAAGGTGTAAATGTGAAATGATTATTGAGTGTTTTTAGCCTTTTGTGGCAAGTACATTGAGTGAAAGTTCTATTAAAACTTTGTGGTAAAGACAAACTATTGATTTACATTATTATAAATATGAATTGTGAATTTAAGTATATTCTTTGGTGGTTCGGTGAAGACAATGGTGATGAAAGTTCTCTTTGTCTTGGGTACAACAAAGAACTATAGATGGGTATTACAGGATGAAATATTAATGATGTATTTTAATTTGAAAGAGATAATAAACATTATGTTCTACTTGACTCTTCTAATGGATTGTTGTTACCGCTTCTGATTTGTTGATCTAAAACATGTTGTCTATTGTATTCTATCAAATTTTTCCTGTTGAGGACAAATGTTGGGTAAATTCTATATACACTTAACACGCAAGTACATGTGGTCAACAAGTAATATAATAGTAAGAAAAGTATCGTTCCCACAGAGACTAGTATGAAATTAAATCTAACAATTACCAATTTTATATTAACCCAATTTTATTAAACTATTCAAATTAAGGATTATAATTAATGAAAACTAAGAACTAAAAATTCCAACCAATCAACACAAATTATTAACTGTAATTTCAAGCAAATAATAGAGAATTAGGCTTACAATTTCACTTTAAGTTTCACTCCGATTATCGCACCTTTTCCAGTTTAACTTACTATCTCAGTTTATTAATCAAAAACACTCAAGTATAATTAGCCATCCTTCGATGCACTAACTGAAATTAGTATGCACACAAGCCAATCATGTTTGATGATAAAGCATATACTTTGTAACAATCTTATTCATTTATTAATAAAAAGTATTAATTTATTAAAGGTTTTTAATTATCTACATGATATTGTTTTATAATCTGTGATAAACCCATAGTTTTAAGCAATGCTTTTAGAATAATGATGATGATCATTCTAATGAGATCTAAATTCGTAGAAAGCTTAAAGCTAAAATAGTTCCTAATCTTTGGATTACTAAATTGAGGATTAGTGAATCCGGATAGATTGGTACATACGTTGCTTGCTCATTGGATGAGGATGATTGATCTCACGATCATTTGTGTGGAGACACTAAAGCAAGTATGTAGGTGCTTATTAGAGAATAAATTCACTGAACGTGGCTCGCTAAGAAATACCTAATGGTGTTTTACTTGCTGTCATAGAATTCCTATAGTGATAGAAGTACAAGTTATCCTTGGACTTGAGATCATAATAGTAGCTTGTGTATGATGAGTTATACTTTGACTTATTTTTTAAGACCCTTAGGGTATATCAAAGGGTATGCTTGGGTATAATAGGTTGTACATGGAGATAATGTATGATCAATAAAGAATCTACCACTTCTAGTAAAAGAAGAGAAATGTCTTATGTGATTCGATAAATGACAACCCAATAGTCCTTGGCCAAGGCAGAATAAAATTAGAAAGGAGTTTCTAATTTTCATTATTTGGAATTGTGCATTTAGAATCGAAATACTTATAATTAAGTAAAATTAGACTTGATAGTAATTCCATGCCTTATATTTAATTGGGACATTGTTGTTAGGTTTTGTGAAAATCAAAGTAGAAATCAAATTACAAAAATAGTGGAAGCAAAAAAAAATCAGATTTTAAATTTTTTCACAAACCAATTACCCGGATCATCCTTTATGCATATTATTAATTCAAACAAAGAACAAGAAGTTATGGAATCATACCCTTGTAGATACGAGCTGCCACATATACGAGTTCACCTCCTACTTCTCCGCAATCTCCTTGAATCTCTAAGTAGATTACTTCCTTTGATCACTGTGCCACCCAAGTGTGTGGCCTCTAGAGGTGATCCACCATGGAAGAAGAATTTTCGAGAAGAATGGTGTATTGGCTCAAACCCTAGTTTTCCTATCTCTATAGAAAAAGTGACGTACTCTCCAACTATTAGAATTGCGTATATTTTAATATCTGATATAAGACTCCTCTTATAAAGATATCAGGTAACCCTAATTAATTAAAATAAGGTATTATTTATTTAATTAAACTCCTTTAATTAATTGGGTTCCCTAATCTTATTAGGAACAATTAATTAAACTCTTTTAACTAATTTTTCCTCCTAATCCTATTAGGAATAAATGAGAGTACTTATATTAAATTAATTCCTAAACTCCTTTAGAAATTAAAATAATAATAATTGTAATAATATTAATAAGACTCCTCTTATTAATCAATATTTAATATTTCTAAAATATTGAATAATAAATATTAAAATTGCTTAATTTATTCTATCACCATAGATTAAATTAAAATATACTTAACATATTATTACGATTATGTCATTAACTTCTTAAATAATTATTCTTCCTTTTATGGTGTGACCCTTTAGGTTCTCCATATTAAATCGGTTGTGAATAAATCAATTAGAACAATTCTAATCTTATTTAAATAAATAAATTAAACTATTAATTTATTTAAATAAATAATATTTATTCTACAATAGGGATAAGCCTCCATAGCGATCAATAACTTTTCAGATAATATAGATTTCAACATTAATCATAAAAGAACCTTTGAGTAAATAGTTACCGTACAATTCAATACTTTCACCATACAATGTCCCAATTAAATATAAGACATGGAATTACTGTCAAGTTTTATTTTATTTAATTATATGTATTTCGATTCCCAAATGCACAACTCCTAATGAATGCAAATTAGAAACTACTTTCTAATTTCATTCCACCTTGGCCAATGATTCTTGGGTTATCATTTATCGAATCACATAGGACATTTCTCTTCTTTTACTAGAAGTGGTAGATTCTTTATTGATCATTCATAGCTCCATATATAACTTATTACACCCAAGCATACCCTTTGATATACCCTAAAGGTCTTAAGGAATAAGTCAAAGTGTAAATCATTATATACAAGATACTATGATGATCTCAAGTCTAAGGATTACTTGTACTACTATCACTATAGAAATTCCTATTGACAGGCAAGTAAAACTCCATTAGGACCTTAGTGAGTCACATTCAGTGAACTTATTCTCTAATAAGCACCTACATACTTGCTTTAGTATCTCCACACAAATGATCATGAGATCAATCATCCTCATCCAATGAGCAAGCAACGTATGTATCAATCTATTTAGATTCACTAATCCCCTTTTTAGTAATCCATTGATTGGGAATATTTTAGTTTTAAGCTATCTAAGAATTTAGATCTCAGTAGCATGATCTCATCATGATCTTAAAAGCATTACTTAAAACTATTGGTTTATAACATATTATTAAAACAGCACCATATAAATAATTAAATGCCTTTAATAAATAATTCTTTTATTAATAAATAAATAAGATTGATTACAAAGTATATGCTTTATCATCATACATGATTGACTTGTATGCATACCGTGACATCCCCAAATCCAGTTACTTCATTCCCACGGGATCTGGTGTTCACTTAATCAAACATTCATATCTAACTACCCAATCACAATAAAAATCATAAATAAAACCTTTCCCATTAAAGGGTTACATAATAAAATCTCCAGGTTATCTAACCTTTAAATACAATCATTCAAATCACGAAAATTAAATAAACTTCATTAAAACCAAGCCTAAGATCATCATAATAAAAGTCTAACATCTTAATCAAAGTAAAAATTACAAGTCTTCATCACTTGCACATTTTTCCCTTTCCTTCGCTAGTCGAAGGTTCATCTACCTTCTTCTCTTTAGCTGCAATGAGTTTATAAATATGCAAGAGTGAGCAAAACTATTGCTCACTGGATATAATAGAGAATCAACAGGAGTATAAAAATAATAACTGCCAATAATAGGCTCATCACTAATGAATAGTACTCTATCAACAATAATCAGAAACTGAAATTCCAAGATATGGAAAATATACATCACTGAGGGTCGTAAGACCATGAACTACGTCCACAGTTGCAAGTAATCTTTCAACTCTAACTTTAATAGTCATAAGACTATAAGGACCTCGTACTTAGGGGGATCAGCCCTTCGTACAATGTATTGTGCACAAACATTTTAACGTTATACGTAAGTTAACCCTTAATCATAACAATAGGGTTGTTCATCTCAGTATTTAGAGTACAAGTCCGCACCAAAAGGAAGTTTGGTTTGGATAAGCTTTCAAGGTAATTTGGAATTCAACAAACATCAACTAAGGATTAGTTGAATAAAACCAATAACATTATACTATAGAATAATCGTGATTGAATCAATCATAGTAACTAAAGTCATGCTTTAGGAATAATCTAAGAGCATACAATTTGAATAAGTATAACACCTAGCTTAAACAATACTAAGCCCAGGTTAATTAGAATTGAAAAATAAGCATGCATAGCAAGTTGATCGATAAAAATGTTCAACATTAGAATATATAAATTTTGGACGCTAAACAACAAGTTAAATACAAGAATAACTTGCTCAAGAATAACTTACATCATTATATCATAATCGAATTGAAAATAGTAGTTTGATTAACAAGATAATAGATTAGAAAACTTGCTCAATATAAAAAGAAAGTTTAGAAAACTTGCTCAAAGAAAATTTAAGCACTTGCACAATTATAAAAGTAGAGTTAGAGAACTTGCCTTGTTCATAGGCTAAACCAAATC
The DNA here is from genome assembly GCA_020205605.1 of Panax ginseng. Classification (NCBI taxonomy): domain Eukaryota; kingdom Viridiplantae; phylum Streptophyta; class Magnoliopsida; order Apiales; family Araliaceae; genus Panax; species Panax ginseng. The sequence continues at coordinate 82,002,869 of CM035131.1, forward strand.
AATACGAATCACAATATCCTATAAACATATGTCATCATGACATAGTTAGCCATTACCATTTTACAACCATAACTAAGTACGTTCATCATTTAAAAAAATTGGATTTTTAATCACATAATCAAGTTATAATACAAGTTATTCCTTAATAACATAATTATTCATAGTATAGAAATACCAAAATCAACATTTTACAGTCCTACTATCATTACATAACTTTTCTTAAAATTTCATGTACAAAAAGTACATTGTCGGACCATTCTCCTTTAACTTTCGTCATGCGGCGGTGCCACGATTTTACATTGTGGGTCGTGACCATGGCGTGAAACATATGGCAATCATGCACGCACAACAAAACTACAAAGTCGCATTTGTGGTATGCGTAGTAGCGTATGTAAGCCTAAACTAACATCTTCTGGTAGTAAGCCAAGCCGAAATCTGTTGATCGACAACTTTTGAGCAATCGAGGTGAAAAGCCAATTTTGGCCTACAAGCTCGTTTCTAACAGACTAAATCACATACAATTCATACAAAAACTTCATGTAAACATAATTCAAGAATTCCTAACTTGTTTCTACCCGTACAACAACATAAACAACAAAATTAATACATCCAATTTCACTATTTTTGGCTAAAAACTTACTTTTTGATATTTCAATGAAAATCAACACTGTAATTTTTTTTTTCAACCAAAACCATTAATTTAAAGCATTTTATCAAAGTATATACATACTCTATCAAATTAAATGGTCAATTTAACAACTGAACAACTAATTAATCCTCAATTTCTACTTTAAGCTAAACAATATATATTCACAAAAACTCTCTGTAAAAAGGTTTTCTTCACAACTACATACATAACCACAATACATTGATTTTAATCATATATATCCTATGAAAATAACCTTACAACACTAGTTTATCGCATGAACACACATAAAATCAACAATTATCTTATCACAAGAATTTTACAGAGAAATAGGAGAAAGCTAAAACTTTTAAAACTAAAAGAAATAGGAGAATACCTTGAAGAAGATGATATGGCTATTCCTTTCTATTCTCCAATCTCTAGCCTTTCTTCCTCTCTTCTTTTCTTCTTCTCTTCTTCTTCCTCTGAGTTTTCTTTCTTCTCTCTAACCTCTATCCTCTATTCTTACGTCTTAACAAATAACGTATATAGGATATAATATATATTGATTATATAATATAAATATAAAACAAATAAATGATGTCAGTTAAAATTTTTGAAATCAAAAGCCATAAGGCTTGTTTGGCTAACCACTAAAAAAATCAATTAATCGTTATGCCCTATTTGGTAAAACACAAATAGATTAAAGACTTAATAGGCATTAGGCCTTGTTTGGCAAAACTGAATAAAAATTCTTTTAAGTTATTTTAATAACTCCTTTATAAAAGGTTATTTGTCACACTTTACTAAATTAAATTAATCTTAATAACAATTTATTAAATTACTACCTCACATAAATCAATACCACAAAATTATAATTTTCTATATAATTATAACTTTATTTAACACATCCTTTTTAATTACAAATTCTAATAAAAATAATAGTAATTCAATTAATCAAAACTCTCTAACTTAATAATTAAATTAAATTAGCAAAAATTATTACTTTCCTTAATTATTTATTTAACACATAGTTAACCAAATTGAATCAAATTTGAACAATTATCCAATTAACAATAACCACATCCATTAAATACTTAAATAATTCAATAAATATTCAATATAACAATTTATAAAATTCTGGAATGTTACACATACTACTTTCAATCTCCCACTTGCACTAAAGCCAATCGTCGTGGTATCTCATACCCATATTCTCTAAGTGACAATCGAACTGTTGTTGTGTTAACGCTTTAGTAAATGGATTTGCAATATTGTTCAGAGAGTCCACATGCTCCGTGGTGGCGCTCCCCTTTCAATGATCTCTCTCGATCAAATGAAACCACCGCAACACGTGTTTGGATTTCGATGAGACTTGGGTTCCTTAGCTGTAGTAATGTGACTCGATGTTGTCACAAAATAAAGGTAATCGGTCCTATAATGCTAGGAACCACACCAAGTTTGGTAATGAACTTCTTCATCCAAATAGCTTCCTTTTCGCGCTTCACTTGCGCCTATGTACTACTGCCTTTGTCATTTGAATCGATGGCGCTTTCTTTGTTTGGAACTCTTCCAACTCACTGCGCCACCATTCAAGGTAAACACATACCCCGAAATGGATTTACTGTCATCTTGGTCCATTTGAAAACTTGAGTCTGTGAAGCCCTCTATTTTCAATTCAAACCCACCATAGACAAGAAATAAATCCTTAGGTCTTCTTAAGTACTTTAGGATATTTTTCAATGCCTTCAAGTGCTCTTCTCCTGGATTCAACTGATATCTGCTTATTACACTAAGTACATGAGTGACATCCGGTCTAGTACGTGTCATCACCGTCATATGATGATAGATCATATTTTTGAAGCATAAGGAATCTTACTCATACTGTCTCTCTCTTCAGGTGTCTTTGGGTCCTGTTTCTTGGAGAGATGTATTCCATGGCTCATCGATATGAGATCTCTTTTGGAATCTTCCATGCTAAACTTCTTTAGCATCGAGTCAATCTACGTTCCTTGGGATAAACCAAGCATCCTTTTAGATCTATCTCTATAGATCTTTATTCCCAAAATATAGGATGCTTCACCCAAATCCTTTATGGAGAAGTGTTTAGATAACCATATTTTAATTGATTGTAGCATAGGAATATAATTCCCTATCAGTAATATATCATCAACATATAATATAAGGAATAAAACAGCGCTCCCACTGACCTTCTTGTACACACATGGTTCATTCTCATTTTTGATAAAATCAAACTCTTTGATTGTCTCATCAAAACGGATGTTCCACCTACAAGAAGCTTGTTTCAATCCATAAATGGATCGTTGTAGCTTACAGACTTGATTTGTTCTAACCTTTGAAACAAATCCTCTGGTCAATGTAATATACACATCCTCCTCAAGTTTTTCATTGAGGAAGGTCATTTTCACGTCCCATCTTCCGATTTGGTAGTCATGGAAAGCTGCAATCGCAAGCAAAATCTGAATGGACTTGAGCATCGCTACTGGTGAGAAGGTTTAGTCATAGTTAACTCCTTGTCTTTGTTTGAAACCTTTTGCGACTAGTCGGTCCTTATAGGTCTCTACCTTGCCATCTGCTCCAGTCTTTCTTTTAAAGACCTATTTACACCCAATAGGCTTAATGCCTTCAGATGGTGAAACTAAAGTCCATACTTGGTTCTCATACATGGAGTCCATCTCTGATTTCATATCTTCTTGCCACTTCTCTTAGTCTTTATTACTCATAGCCTGTTCTTAATTCACTGCATAATCATCTATGATGCATACCTCATCGTCATCCTCTATTAAAAGTCCATACCTATCTGGTATCTTTGATACTCTTCCAGATTTACAAATAGGGTGTGGTATAGAAGGAATATCTACTTGGTTAAGTACATAACTTTGATTTGTAGTATTTTGTGGTTCTTGAACCTCTTCAAGATATATCTTACTCCCACTGACCCCTTCAAGGATAAACTCCTTTTCCAAGAAGGCAGCATGTTTCGCAATAAATGCCTTTTGATCAGTTGGATGATAGAAATAATACCCCGATGTTTCTTTAGGGAATCTTACAAATCTACATTTGTCAGATCTAGTATGTAGCTTATCTTTTTCAAACTTTTTGACATAAGCTGGACAACCCCAAGTCTTAACATACTTAAGATTAGGTTTCCTCCCTGTCCATAACTCATATGGGGTCTTGGGGACGGATTTTGTAGGTACCTTGTTAAGTAGGTATGCAGCCGATTCAAGGTCGGTAAAGCTCATAATGGATCGAACCATGTCCAACAATGTTTCATTTCTCCTTTTAGATACATAATTCATCTGTGACGTCCCTGGTGGAGTCCATTGTGAGATTATACCATTTTCTTTGAGAGAATTGAGAAACTCACTGCTTAAGTATTCACCACCTCGATCTGATCGAAGAATCTTAATACTTTTGCCCGTTTGTTTCTCTACTTCACTTTTGAACTCTTTGAACTTTTCAAATGATTCAGATTTGTATATCATTAAATACACATACAAATCTTGAGTGATCATCAGTGAATGTAATAAAATAAGAATACCCTCCTTGTACATTAGTTGTCAAAGGTCCACATACATCTGTGTGTACCAACACTAACAACTCTATAACTCTTTCTTCTTTTCCACTAAAAGGAGATTTAGTCATTTTTTCCATGAGACAAGATTCACAAGTTGGCTATGATTCATAATTTGATAGCTCTAGGAACCCATTTTTATACAACTTGGCTAATCTTGTTTCATTAATATGACCAAGTCTACAGTGCCACATATAGGTATAATTAACATCATCACTTTTTCTTTTCTTAGTTTGTTCAATTTAAAGTATATTTTCATGCAAGTCAAGTATATAAAGTCCATTTCGCAAATTACCAACACCATATAAAATAATATCATTATAAATAGAACAATTGTTGTTCTTTATTATAATGTTAAAACAATCCATATACATTACAGAGATAGAAATAATGTTTCTAATAAGTGATGTAACAAAATAACAATTATTTAAACTAATGGACTTGCCCAGTAAGCGATGCTAAACAATAAGTCCCTACACTAATGCCTGCACCTTTGTCCATTTTCCACTCGTGGGATCGACCTCATCCTTGCTCGACTTTCTACTTGACCCGACCCCCCACGCATATTATTACATATGTGAGAACCACAGCCGGTATCCAATACCCAAGTAGAAGATTAACTTTCAGAAAAATTAATTTCAATCATAAACAAACCTTGATTAGGATTTGAAGCTTCTCCAAGCTTCTTCTACTTTTGTTCCGCAAGATAATCCTTGCAGTTCCTCTTCCAGTGACCCGGCTTGTTGTAATGGAAGAAAATTCCTTTTCTAGCTAGATCAGGTTTCTTTTGATCCTTCACTTTCACCTTACCCTTAACCGTCTTGGATTTCTTCTTTTGAGAATATACTTTGGACCTCTTCCATTTCTTGGAAGAATCATCCACCATTAAGACATGGTCCTTCTTGGATGGGAAGTGACCTTCAGCAGTTTTCAACATGTTAAGTAATTCAGGTAAGCTAACATCTAACTTATTCATGTGAAAATTCACAACAAATTGTGAGAAGTGTCCGGGGATGACAGCAAGACTAAATCTTGACTCAACTCCCCATCCATGACGAACCCAAGTTGTCCAAGATGTTCAATCAGATTGATCGTCTTTAAGAGATGAGTCTCAACTGTGAGATCTCGAATTTTATGAAATGAAAGTATTCAATTTTCTTATAATTATTATGTTATTTAGTAAATGTTTAAATTGATAAAGGTTAAAGTTAAGGGTGATATTTGAAAATTTTGCAAAGTAAGTAAGTTGATATAAAATATTCGTTGTGTCGGGGAATATTCGTTTTAACAGAAAATATTCGTACGATGACACAATCATTGGTGGACCCATGAATTCAAGTATTGTCGTAGTTAGAAAGCAGCGTAAATATCTTTTATAAAAATAACGACGAAAGTTTTACTGTTAAACCGTTGAACTACCCTAGTAGTAAAAGTATAGTAATACGCGTGGTTGCATAGTAAGCAATACGGTATTGATTATTGATGTTTACGTGAGAAGTCACTTTCGATTATACTTAATTATTGCTACAGTAATTGCTATATAATATTTTTCATATTATTGATTCAATTATTGTCACAATATCATCTATATAATATTTATTATTATTAAATCAATAATTGAGACGACAAAGTTATTCATATTATTATTTACGATATTGACGATGTCTAGAAAGTTCTGTCGAGGAGAGATTTGGTCACCTAATTGTGCGCCAATAGGAAGAAATCCTTATCGGAAAGCCCCCTCTTTCCTGGGAATGATCTGGTTGTTAAATGTTGTGAGTTATAATATTAATGATGAATAAGTTTGTGTTGATTAAAGATAAAATTGATAGTTCCATTATGTTGGGATTATTAGTGTTAGTGGAAATCGACATTTATTTCGATAATAATTGATTTCTGGAGGTTATATTGACCAATCGGGTAATTAATCGGATAAATGAGCAATTAACTGCTATTAATTCACATGCTTATAACTATTTGTTCACATGTGTGTACTATTGATTCACATGCATGTACTATTAGGGGAGGTGGTGCGAGATTGATAATACTTGCATGACTAAATTAAAAATGGAGGTATAGATGAAGGTACTATACTGCAATTATTTTTTTTCACATGTATAGAACTATTTGTTCACATGTGTGTACTATTGATTCACATGCATGTACTATTAGGGGAGGTGGTGCGAGATTGATAATACTTGCATGACTAAATTAGAAATAGAGGTATAGATGAAGGTACTATACTGCAATTATTTTTTTTCACATGTATAGAACTATTTGTTCACATGTGTGTACTATTGATTCACATGATGTACTATTAGGGGAAGTGGTGCAAGTTTGATAATACTTGCAGGACTAAATTAAAAATGAAGGAAAAGAAGAAAGTATTATACTGTAATTTTTCGAGCCCTAAAACGTGCAATTATCGAAACTATATTTTCCTATAAATAGAAGCTCATTCTTCTTTCATTCTCACCAATTCACTACGACTCACAAGAGCAATTATAGAGAGAGAAGCTAGAGAGAGAGAAGAAGAGTAGTCTGCTACTTCACTATTCTTGTATCCAAATTTTTTTACGAGGTAAGGGGTATTATTTATTTCATATTCTGAAGAGATATTATTTTTCGTATTCGTATGAATATTATTTTCATTCAATATTCATAAGGGATGTTATTTATTTCGTATTCATAATGGATATTATTTTTGTTCAGTATTCATAAGGAATAATATTTTCTTCCATACTCTGTAGTATGTGAGTAATATTATTTCGTCTCATATTTTTGACTATACTCTCATTCTGTTAAAGTATTGCTTTATACTCCGTAAAATTAGTAGAATATCATTGATGTTTGCGCTTCATCCAGTATCTTTTCATGGAAATATTATTCTGAGCCTTCTTGATAATTATTGATCTTTTCATGCCAAAATACTATTCATGAGTTACTAATTACAGGTTACTATTTACCCAGTTACTATTCATTCGAATATTATTCACTCAGGTGTTCGGGCCACTTTTCATGACGGAGTACTATTCACGATTTACTAATCACGGGTTAATATTCACCTGGTTACTATTCACTCGAATATTATTTACTCGGGTATTTGGGGCACTTTTTATGTCGGGGTACTATTCACGAGGTACTATTCCCAAAGTACTATTCATAGGGTACTATTCACGGGGTACTATTCACCCAAAAAATATATTTCTTTTCTGTCCAAATATTTTTTGATACACGAATATTATTCTTGAATTTTACTCCACAAAGCAGTATCATGTTGACAATTTGGATATTTTTAAACTCTGGATAAATTTAAAGTCTTTAATATTTATCCTTGATTTCGTTTGATTAATGCTCATATCAGTGTCATCATCCTCATGCTTATATTGTGATGAAAGTCATCTTTGGCTTACGTGCATAGATGGACTGTTGATTGATATGATTATGACCAGGGATCATTCGGTATAATCATGACCCATAATGTTACAAATGATGTGGTAAAAGTCCTCAGTGGCCTGTAGTGCATTGATGGACAGTTATTGGTATGATTATAACTAGGGATTATTCAGTATAATCATGACCATTAATGATTACATAAATATCCTTAGCCCATATGGCATGGAAAATTCGTGGTTATGATACTAATTATTAAGCTTAGTCTCAGCGACAGTTGTTGGTATGATCATGACCATGCGTTCTCTTCGGCCAAGGGTGCAAAGATGAATTGTTGTTTGGCGTGATCATGACCATTTATGAAAACACGAATATCCTTAGCCCGTAGTTCATGGATAATTTGGTGATGTGGATTATTTATTGAGTTGAGTCTCAGCGATAAAATATTGATAATAAACTTTTAATTCGGTAGAAGACGGTAGATATCATGCTCTACTTGACTCTTCTAAAATACAATTGCATGTCTTTGGCCTGTAGTTCAAAGATGAACTGTTAATGAATATCTTTGGCCCGTAGTGCAAAGATGAATTTATTAGTATGATTATAAAAGGAACTGTGATTTGGTATAACCATGATCTTTAATGTTTCAGGTAAAGACAGGTGATGAAAATTATCTTCGTCCTGGGTGCAAAGAGAAATTTAAAATCACAATTATGATTATGAGTTATTCACATGATTGTGGAAAGGAACTGTTGATTGATGTTACAGGGATAAAACATTGTTGGTGGACTTTTAACGTGGAGAAGATAATCATTACCGGAATTGTGTATTGGTATAATTATACCCATTGGTTTTACAGTTGTATGTCTTTGGTCCGTAGTGCAAAGATGGACTGTTGATTATTGATTTTACAGTTGTATGTCTTTGGCCCGCAGTGTAAAGATGGACTATTGATTTTATAGTTGTATGTCTTTGGCCGTAGTGCAAAGCTGAACTGTTTATTATTGGTTTTATAGTTGAACATCTTTAGCCCGTAGTGAAAAGATAGACAATTGATTTGTATGATCATGACCATTGATATTACAGTTGAATATCTTTGGCCCGTAGTGCAAAGATAGACAATTGATTGATATGATTATGACCTTTGTTGTTACATTTGAATGTCTTTGGTGTAAGGTGTAAATGTGAAATGATTATTGAGTGTTTTTTAGCCTTTTGTGGCAAGTACATTGAGTGAAAGTTCTATTAAAACTTTGTGGTAAAGACAAACTATTGATTTACATTATTATAAATATGAATTGTGAATTTAAGTATATTCTTTGGTGGTTCAGGTGAAGACAGGTGATGAAAGTTCTCTTTGTCTTGGGTACAACAAAGAACTATAGATGGGTATTACAGGGATGAAATATTAATGATGTATTTTAATTTGAAAGAGATAATAAACATTATGTTCTACTTGACTCTTCTAATGGATTGTTGTTACCGCTACAGTTGTTGATCTAAAACATGTTGTCTATTGTATTCTATCAAATTTTTCCCTGTTGAGGACAAATGTTGGGTAAATTCTATATACACTTAACACGCAAGTACATGTGGTCAACAAGTAATATAATAGTAAGAAAAGTATCGTTCCCACAGAGACTAGTATGAAATTAAATCTAACAATTACCAATTTTATATTAACCCAATTTTATTAAACTATTCAAATTAAGGATTATAATTAATGAAAACTAAGAACTAAAAATTCCAACCAATCAACACAAATTATTAACTGTAATTTCAAGCAAATAATAGAGAATTAGGCTTACAATTTCACTTTAAGTTTCACTCCGATTATCGCACCTTTTCCAGTTTAACTTACTATCTCAGTTTATTAATCAAAAACACTCAAGTATAATTAGCCATCCTTCGATGCACTAATCAAAAATTAGTATGCACACAAGCCAATCATGTTTGATGATAAAGCATATACTTTGTAACAATCTTATTCATTTATTAATAAAAGTATTAATTTATTAAAGGTTTTTAATTATCTACATGATATTGTTTTATAATCATGATAAACCCATAGTTTTAAGCAATGCTTTTAGAATAATGATGATGATCATTCTAATGAGATCTAAATTAAGAGAAAGCTTAAAGCTAAAATAGTTCCTAATCTTTGGATTACTAAATTGAGGATTAGTGAATCCGGATAGATTGGTACATACGTTGCTTGCTCATTGGATGAGGATGATTGATCTCACGATCATTTGTGTGGAGACACTAAAGCAAGTATGTAGGTGCTTATTAGAGAATAAATTCACTGAACGTGGCTCGCTAAGAAATACCTAATGGTGTTTTACTTGCCTGTCAATAGGAATTCCTATAGTGATAGAAGTACAAGTTATCCTTGGACTTGAGATCATAATAGTAGCTTGTGTATGATGAGTTATACTTTGACTTATTTTTTAAGACCCTTAGGGTATATCAAAGGGTATGCTTGGGTATAATAGGTTGTACATGGAGATAATGTATGATCAATAAAGAATCTACCACTTCTAGTAAAAGAAGAGAAATGTCTTATGTGATTCGATAAATGACAACCCAATAGTCCTTGGCCAAGGCAGAATAAAATTAGAAAGGAGTTTCTAATTTTCATTATTTGGAATTGTGCATTTAGAATCGAAATACTTATAATTAAGTAAAATTAGACTTGATAGTAATTCCATGCCTTATATTTAATTGGGACATTGTTGTTAGGTTTTGTGAAAATCAAAGTAGAAATCAAATTACAAAAATAGTGGAAGCAAAAAAAAATCAGATTTTAAATTTTTCACAAACCAATTACCCCTGATCATCCTTTATGCATATTATTAATTCAAACAAAGAACAAGAAGTTATGGAATCATACCCTTGTGAATACGAGCCCCACATATACGAAGTTCACCTCCTACTTCTCCTTGATCTCCTTGAATCTCTAAGTAGATTACTTCCTTTGATCAATTGTGCCACCCAAGTGTGTGGCCTCTAGAGGTGATCCACCATGGAAGAAGAATTTTCGAGAAGAATGGTGTATTGGCTCAAACCCTAGTTTTCCTATCTCTATAGAAAAAGTGACGTACTCTCCAACTATTAGAATTGCGTATATTTTAATATCTGATATAAGACTCCTCTTATAAAGATATCAGGTAACCCTAATTAATTAAAATAAGGTATTATTTATTTAATTAAACTCCTTTAATTAATTGGGTTCCCTAATCTTATTAGGAACAATTAATTAAACTCTTTTAACTAATTTTTCCTCCTAATCCTATTAGGAATAAATGAGAGTACTTATATTAAATTAATTCCTAAACTCCTTTAGAAATTAAAATAATAATAATTGTAATAATATTAATAAGACTCCTCTTATTAATCAATATTTAATATTTCTAAAATATTGAATAATAAATATTAAGTCGCTTAATTTATTCTATCACCATAGATTAAATTAAAATATACTTAACATATTATTACGATTATGTCATTAACTTCTTAAATAATTATTCTTCCTTTTATGGTGTGACCCTTTTAGGTTCTCCATATTAAATCGGTTGTGAATAAATCAATTAGAACAATTCTAATCTTATTTAAATAAATAAATTAAACTATTAAGTTATTTAAATAAATAATATTTATTCTACAATAGGATAAGCCTCCATAGCGATCAATAACTTTTCGGATAATATAGATTTCAACATTAATCATAAAAGAACCTTTGAGTAAATAGTTACCGTGACAATTCAATACTTTCACCATACAATGTCCCAATTAAATATAAGACATGGAATTATTGTCACAAGTTTTATTTTATTTAATTATATGTATTTCGATTCCCAAATGCATTAACTCCTAATGAATGCAAATTAGAAACTACTTTCTAATTTCATTCCACCTCGCCCAAATGATTCTCGGGTTGTCATTTATCGAATCACATAGGACATTTCTCTTCTTTTACTAGAAGTGGTAGATTCTTTATTGATCATTCATAGCTCCATATATAACTTATTACACCCAAGCATACCCTTTGATATACCCTAAAGGTCTTAAGGAATAAGTCAAAGTGTAAATCATTATATACAAGATACTATGATGATCTCAAGTCTAAGGATTACTTGTACTACTATCACTATAGAAATTCCTATTGACAGGCAAGTAAAACTCCATTAGGACCTTAGTGAGTCACATTCAGTGAACTTATTCTCTAATAAGCACCTACATACTTGCTTTAGTATCTCCACACAAATGATCATGAGATCAATCATCCTCATCCAATGAGCAAGCAACGTATGTATCAATCTATTCAGATTCACTAATCCCCTTTTTAGTAATCCATTGATTGGGAACATTTTAGTTTTAAGCTATCTAAGAATTTAGATCTTAGTAGCATGATCTCATCATGATCTTAAAAGCATTACTTAAAACTATTGGTTTATAACATATTATTAAAACAGCACCATATAAATAATTAAATGCCTTTAATAAATAATTCTTTTATTAATAAATAAATAAGATTGATTACAAAGTATATGCTTTATCATCATACATGATTGACTTGTATGCATACCGTGACATCCCCAAATCCAGTTACTTCATTCCCACGGGATTTGGTGTTCACTTAATCAAACATTCATATCTAACTACCCAATCACAATAAAAATCATAAATAAAACCTTTCCCATTAAAGGGTTACATAATAAAATCTCCTAGGTTATCTAACCTTTAAATACAATCATTCAAATGCGGAAATTAAATAAACTTCATTAAAACCAAGCCTAAGATCATCATAATAAAAGTCTAACATCTTAATCAAAGTAAAAATTACAAGTCTTCATCACTTGCACATTTTTCCTTTCTTCTTTCTAGTCGAAGGTTCATCTACCTTCTCCTCTTTAGCTGCAATGAGTTTATAAATATGCAAGAGTGAGCAAAACTATTGCTCACTGGATATAATAGAGAATCAACAGGAGTATAACAATAATAACTGCCAATAATAGGCTCATCACTAATGAATAGTACTCTATCAACAATAATCAGAAACTGAAATTCCAAGATATGGAAAATATACATCACTGAGGGTCGTAAGACCATGAACTACGTCCACAGTTGCAAGTAATCTTTCAACTCTAACTTTAACAGTCATAAGACTATAAGGACCTCGTACTTAGGGGATCGACCCTTTCGTATAAAATGTATTGTGCACAAACATTTTAACGTTATAATGTAAGTTAACCCTTAATCATAACAATAGGGTTGTTCATCTCAGTATTTAGAGTACAAGTCCGCACAAAAGGAAGTTTGGTTTGGATAAGCTTTCAAGGTAATTTGGAATTCAACGAACATCAACTAAGGATTAGTTGAATAAAACCAATAAAATTATACTATAGAATAATCGTGATTGAATCAATCATAGTAAACTAAAGTCATGCTTTAGGAATAATCTAAGAGCATACAATTTGAATAAGTATAACACCTTGCTTGAACAATACTAAGCTAAGGTTAATTAGAATTGAAAAATAAGCATGCATAACAAGTTGATCCATAAAAATGTTCAACATTAGAATATATAAATTTTGCACGCTAAACAACAAGTTAAATACAAGAATAACAAGCTCAAGAATAACTTACATCATTATATCATAATCGAATTGAAAATAGTAGTTTGATTAACTAGATAATAGATTAGAAAACTTGCTCAATGTAAAAAGAAAGTTTAGAAAACTTGCTCAAAGAAAATTTAAGCGCTTGCACAATTATAAAAGTAGAGTTAGAGAACTTGCCTTGCTCGTAGGCTAAACCAAATCAATATGAATCACAATATCCTATAAACATATGTCATCATGACATAGTTAGCCATTACCATTTTACAACCATAACTAAGTACGTTCATCATTTAAAAAAATTGGATTTTTAATCACATAATCAAGTTATAATACAAGTTATTCCTTAATAACATAATTATTCATAGTATAGAAATACCAAAATCAACATTTTACAGTCCTACTATCATTACATAACTTTTCTTAAAATTTCATGTACAAAAAGTACACCATCGCACCATTACTCGTTAACTTTCGTCTTGCAATTGCCACAGCTTTACATTGTGGGTCGTATTTCTGACAGAGAATGGCATCATGCACAAGAACAAAACTACAAAGTAGCGTAGTAGGCGTGGTGTGCCACGCAAAGACGAAACTAACATCTTTGGTCAGGCCATACGCTTAAATCTTGTTTTTTGACCGACACCTTCAGCAATCAAGGTGAAAAAAAGCCAATTTTGGCCTACAAGCTCGTTTCTAACAGACTAAATCACATACAATTCATACAAAAACTTCATGTATACATAATTCAAGAATTCCTTACATGTTTCTACCCATACAACAACATAAACAACAAAATTAATACATCCAATTTCACTATTTTTGGCTAAAAACTTACTTTTTGATATTTCAATGAAAATCAACACTGTAATTTTTTTTTTCAACCAAAACCATTAATTTAAAGCATTTTATCAAAGTATATACGTACTCTATCAAAGTAAATGGTCAATTTAACAACTGAACAACTAATTAATCCTCAATTTCTACTTTAAGCTAAACAATATATATTCACAAAAACTCTCTGTAAAAAGGTTTTCTTCACAACTACATACATAACCACAATACATTGATTTTAATCATATATATCCTATGAAAATAACCTTACAACACCAGTTTATCACATGAACACACATAAAATCAACAATTATCTTATCACAAGAATTTTACAGAGAAATAGGAGAAAGCTAAAACTTTTAAAACTAAAAGAAATAGGAGAATACCTTGAAGAAGATGATATGGCTATTCCTTTCTATTCTCCAATCTCTAGCCTTTCTTCCTCTCTTCTTTTCTTCTTCTCTTCTTCTTCCTCTGAGTTTTCTTTCTTCTCTCTAACCTCTATCCTCTATTCTTACGTCTTAACAAATAACGTATATAGGATATAATATATATTGATTATATAATATAAATATAAAACAAATAAATGATGTCAGTTAAAATTTTTGAAATCAAAAGCCATAAGGGTTGTTTGGCTAACCACTAAAAAAATCAATTAATCCTTATGCCTTGTTTGGTAAAACACAAATAGATTAAAGACTTAATAGGCATTAGGCCTTGTTTGGCAAAACTAAATAAAAATTCTTTTAAGTTATTTTAATAACTCCTTTATAAAAGGTTATTTGTCACACTTTACTAAATTAAATTAATCTTAATAACAATTTATTAAATTACTACCTCACATAAATCAATACCACAAAATTATAATTTTCTATATAATTATAACTTTATTTAACACATCCTTTTTAATTACAAATTCTAATAAAAATAATAGTAATTCAATTAATCAAAACTCTCTAACTTAATAATTAAATTAAATTAGCAAAAATAATTACTTTCCTTAATTATTTATTTAACACATAGTTAACCAAATTGAATCAAATTTGAACAATTATCCAATTAACAATAACCACATCCATTAAATACTTAAATAATTCAATAAATATTCAATATAACAATTTATAAAATTCTGGAATGTTACACATACTACTTTCAATCTCCCACTTGCACTAAAGCCAATCGCCGTGGTATCTCATACCCATATTCTCTAAGTGACAATCGAACTGTTGTTGTGTTAACGCTTTAGTAAATGGATTTGCAATATTGTCTAGAGAGTCCACATGCTCCAGGGTGACGTCTCCCCTTTCAATGATCTCTCTGATCAAATGAAACCACCGCAACACGTGTTTGGATTTCCGATGAGACTTGGGTTCCTTAGCTCGCGTAATGTACTCCTCGATGTTGTCACAAAATAAAGGTAATCGGTCCTATAATGCTAGGAACCACACCAAGTTCGGTAATGAACTTGTTCATCCAAATAGCTTCCTTTGCAACTTCACTTGCAGCTATGTACTCTGCCTTTGTCACTGAATCAACAACTGTTTGCTGTTTGGAACTCTTCCAACTCACTGCGCCACCATTCAAGGTAAACACATACCCCGAAATGGATTTACTATCATCTTGGTCCATTTGAAAACTTGAGCCTGTGAAGCCCTCTATTTTCAATTCAAACCCACCATAGACAAGAAATAAATCCTTAGTTCTTCTTAAGTACTTTAGGATATTTTTCACTGCCTTCAAGTGCTCTTCTCTCTGGATTCAACTGATATCTCGCTTATTACACTAAGTACATGAGCGACATCCTATTCTAAGTACGTATCATCTGCATACATGATAGATCATATTTTTGAAGCATAAGGAATCTTACTCATACTATCTCTCTCTTCAGGTGTCTTTGGGTCCTGTTTCTTGGAGAGATGTATTTCATGGCTCATCGATATGAGATCTCTTTTGGAATCTTCCATGCTAAACTTCTTTAGCATCGAGTCAATGTACATTCCTTGGGATAAGCCAAGCATCCTTTTAGATCTATCTCTATAGATCTTTATTCCCAAAATATAGGATGCTTCACCCAAATCCTTTATGGAGAAGTGTTTAGATAACCATATTTTAATTGATTGTAGCATAGGAATATAATTCCCTATCAGTAATATATCATCAACATATAATATAAGGAATAAAATAGCGCTCCCACTGACCTTCTTGTACACACATGGTTCATTCTCATTTTTGATAAACTCAAACTCTTTGATTGTCTCATCAAAACGGATGTTCCACCTACAAGAAGCTTGTTTCAATCCATAAATGGATCGTTGTAGCTTACAGACTTGATTTTTTCTAACCTTTGTAACAAATCCCTCTGGTTGTGTAATATACACATCCTCCTCAAGTTTTTCATTGAGGAAGGCTGTTTTCACGTCCATCTTCCAGATTTGGTAGTCATGGTAAGCTGCAATCGCAAGCAAAATCTGAATGGACTTGAGCATTGCTACTGGTGAGAAGGTTTAGTCATAGTCAACTCCTTGTCTTTGTTTGAAACCTTTTGCGACTAGTCGGGCCTTATAGGTCTCCACCTTGCCATCTGCTCCAGTCTTTCTTTTAAAGACCTATTTACACCCAATAGGCTTAATGCCTTCAGATGGTGAAACCAAAGTCCATACTTGGTTCTCATACATGGAGTCCATCTCTGATTTCATATCTTCTTGCCACTTCTCTTAGTCTTTATTACTCATAGCTTTTAGTAAATTCATCGCATAATCATCTATGATGCATACCTCATCGTCATCCTCTATTAAAAGTCCATACCTATCTGGTATCTTTGATACTCTTCCAGATTTACAAATAGGGTGTGGTATAGAAGGAATATCTACTTGGTTAAGTACATAACTTTGATTTGTAGTATTTTGTGGTTCTTGAACCTCTTCAAGATATATCTTACTCCCACTGACCCCTTCAAGGATAAACACCTTTTCCAAGAAGGCAGCATGTTTCACAATAAATGCCTTTTGATCAGTTGGATGATAGAAATAATACCCCAATGTTTCTTTAGGGAATCTTACAAATCGACATTTGTCAGATCTAGTATGTAGCTTATCATTTTCAAACTTTTTGACATAAGCTGGACAACCCCAAGTCTTAACATACTTAAGATTAGGTTTCCTCCCTGTCCATAACTCATATGGGGTCTTGGGGACGGATTTTGTAGGTACCTTGTTAAGTAGGTATACAGCCGATTCAAGGTCGGTAAAGCTCATAATGGATCGAACCATGTCCAACAATGTTTGATTTCTCCTTTTAGATACATAATTCATCTGTGACGTCCCTGGTGGAGTCCATTGTGAGATTATACCATTTTCTTTGGGAGAATTGAGAAACTCACTGCTTAAGTATTCACCACCTCGATCTGATCGAAGAATCTTAATACTTTTGCCCGTTTGTTTCTCTACTTCACTTTTGAACTCTTTGAACTTTTCAAATGATTCAGATTTGTATATCATTAAATACACATACAAATCTTGAGTGATCATCAGTGAATGTAATAAAATAAGAATACCCTCCTTGTACATTAGTTGTCAAAGGTCCACATACATCTGTGTG
This sequence comes from Panax ginseng, assembly GCA_020205605.1. NCBI lineage: Eukaryota > Viridiplantae > Streptophyta > Magnoliopsida > Apiales > Araliaceae > Panax > Panax ginseng. Next base: position 82,020,537 of record CM035131.1, read on the forward strand.
TACCAACGCTAACAACTCTATAACTCTTTCTTCTTTTCCACTAAAAGGAGATTTAGTCATTTTTTCCATGAGACAAGATTCACAAGTTGGCTATGATTCATAATTTGATAGCTCTAGGAACCCATTTTTATACAACTTGGATAATCTTGTTTCATTAATATGACCAAGTCTACAGTGCCACATATAGGTATAATTAACATCATCACTTTTTCTTTTCTTAGTTTGTTCAATTTAAAGTATATTTTCATGCAAGTCAAGTATATAAAGTCCATTTCGCAAATTACCAACACCATATAAAATAATATCATTATAAATAGAACAATTGTTGTTCTTTATTATAATGTTAAAACAATCCATATCTAATACACAGAGATAGAAATAATGTTTCTAATAAGTGATGTAACAAAATAACAATTATTTAAACTAATGGACTTGCCCTAGCGATCTTTAAACAATAAGTCCTACAAATTAATGCAAAGAACCTTTGCTCCATTTTCCACTGTAGGGGCGACCTCATCCTTGCTCACTTTCTACTTCCGGCCGGTCCCTGCATATTATTACATATGTTAGAACCACAGCCGGTATCCAATACCCAAGTAGAAGATTAACTTTCATAAAAATTAATTTCAATCATAAACAAACCTTGATTAGGATTTAAAGCTTCTCCAAGCTTCTTCTACTTTTGTTCCGCAAGATAATCCTTGCAGTTCCTCTTCCAGTGACCCGGCTTGTTGTAATGGAAGCAAATTCCTTTTCTAGCTAGATCAGGTTTCTTTTGATCCTTCACTTTCACCTTACCCTTAACCTTCTTGGATTTCTTCTTTTGAGAATATACTTTGGGCCTCTTCCATTTCTTGGAAGAATCATCCACCATTAAGACATGGTCCTTCTTGGATGGGAAGTGACCTTCAGCAGTTTTCAACATGTTAAGTAATTCAGGTAAGCTGACATCTAACTTATTCATGTAAAAATTCACAACAAATTGTGAGAAGTGTCCGGGAATGACAGAAAGACTAAATCTTGACTCAACTCCCCATCCATGACGAACCCAAGCTGTCCAAGATGTTCAATCAGATTGATCGTCTTTAAGAGATGAGTCTCAACTGTGAGATCTCGAATTTTATGAAATGAAAGTATTCAATTTTTTTATAATTATTATGTTATTTAGTAAATGTTTAAATTGATAAAGGTTAAAGTTAAGGGTGATATTTGAAAATTTTGCAAAGTAAGTAAGTTGATATAAAATATTCGTTGTGTTTGGAATATTCGCTTTTAATAGGAAATATTCGTATGCGATGACACAATCATTAGTGGACCTCATGAATTCAAGTATTATTGTCGTAGTTAGAAAAACATACGTAAATATCTTTTTATAAAAATAACGGCGAAAGTTTTACCGTTAAACTGTTGAACTACCCGGTAGTAAAAGTATAGTAATACGCGTGGTTGCATAGTAGCACACGGTATTGATTATTGATGTTTACGTGAGAAGTCACTCAGTTATACTTAATTATTGCTACAGTAATTGCTACATAATATTTTTCATATTATTGATTCAATTATTGTCACAATATCATCTATATAATATTTATTATTATTAAATCAAGTATTGAGATGACAAAGTTATTCATATTATTATTTGCAATATTGACGATGTCTAGAAAGTTCTGTCGAGGAGAGATTTGGTCAACTAATTGTGCGCCAATAGGAAGAAATCCTTATCGGAAAGGCCCCTCTTTCCTGGGAATGATCTGGTTGTTAAATGTTGTGAGTTATAATATTAATGATGAATAAGTTTGTGTTGATTAAAGATGAAATTGATAGTTCCATTATGTTGGGATTATTAGTGTTAGTGGAAATCGACATTTATTTCGATAATAATTGATTTCTGGAGGTTATATTGACCAATCGGGTAATTAATCGTATAAATGAGCAATTAACTGCTATTAATTCACATGCTTATAACTATTTGTTCACATGTGTGTACTATTGATTCACATGCATATACTATTAGGGGAGGTGGTGCGAGATTGATAATACTTGCATGACTAAATTAAAAATGGAGGTATAGATGAAGGTACTATACTGCAATTATTTTTTTTCACATGTATAGAACTATTTGTTCACATGTGTGTACTATTGATTCACATGATGTACTATTAGTGGAGGTGGTGCAAGTTTGATAATACTTGCAGGACTAAATTAAAAATGAAGGAAAAGAAGAAAGTATTATACTGTAATTTTTCGAGCCCTAAAACGTGCAATTATCGAAACTATATTTTCCTATAAATAGAAGCTCATTCTTCTTTCATTCTCACCAATTCACTACGACTCACAAGAGCAATTATAGAGAGAGAAGCTATAGAGAGAAAGAAGAAGAGTAGTCTGCTACTTCACTATTCTTGTATCCAGTCTTTTTCTGAGGTAAGGGGTATTATTTATTTCATATTCTGAAGAGATATTATTTTTCGTATTCGTATGAATATTATTTTCATTCAATATTCATAAGGGATGTTATTTATTTCTTATTCGTAAGGGATATTATTTTTGTTCAGTATTCATAAGGAATAATATTTTCTTCCATACTCTGTAGTATGTGAGTAATATTTTTTCGTCTCATATTTTTGACTATACTCTCATTCTGTTAAAGTATTGCTTTTATACTCCGTAAAATTAGTAGAATATCCTTGATGTTTGCGCTTCATCCAGTATCTTTTCATGGAAATATTATTCTGAGCCTTCTTGATAATTATTGATCTTTTCATGCCAAAATACTATTCATGAGTTACTAATTACAGGTTACTATTTACCCAGTTACTATTCATTCGAATATTATTCACTCAGGTGTTCGGGCCACTTTTCATGACGGAGTACTATTCACGATTTACTAATCACGGGTTAATATTCACCTGGTTACTATTCACTCGAATATTATTTACTCGGGTATTTGGGGTACTTTTTATGTCGGGGTACTATTCACGAGGTACTATTCCCAAAGTACTATTCATAGGGTACTATTCACGGGGTACTATTCACCCAAAAAATATATTTCTTTTCTGTCCAAATATTTTTTGATACACGAATATTATTCTTGAATTTTACTCCACAAAGCAGTATCATGTTGACAATTTGGATATTTTTAAACTCTGGATAAATTTAAAGTCTTTAATATTTATCCTTGATTTCGTTTGATTAATGCTCATATCAGTGTCATCATCCTCATGCTTATATTGTGATGAAAGTCATCTTTGGCTTACGTGCATAGATGGACTGTTGATTGATATGATTATGACCAGGGATCATTCGGTATAATCATGACCCATAATGTTACAAATGATGTGGTAAAAGTCCTCAGTGGCCTGTAGTGCATTGATGGACAGTTATTGGTATGATTATAACTAGGGATTATTCAGTATAATCATGACCATTAATGATTACATAAATATCCTTAGCCCATATGGCATGGAAAATTCGTGGTTATGATACTAATTATTAAGCTTAGTCTCAGCGACAGTTGTTGGTATGATCATGACCATGCGTTCTCTTCGGCCAAGGGTGCAAAGATGAATTGTTGTTTGGCGTGATCATGACCATTTATGAAAACACGAATATCCTTAGCCCGTAGTTCATGGATAATTTGGTGATGTGGATTATTTATTGAGTTGAGTCTCAGCGATAAAATATTGATAATAAACTTTTAATTCGTAGAAGACAGTAGATATCATGCTCTACTTGACTCTTCTAAAATACAATTGCATGTCTTTGGCCTGTAGTTCAAAGATGAACTGTTAATGAATATCTTTGGCCCGTAGTGCAAAGATGAATTTATTAGTATGATTATAAAAGGAACTGTGATTTGGTATAACCATGATCTTTAATGTTTCGTAAAGACAGTGATGAAAATTATCTTCGTCCCAGGTGCAAAGAGAAATTTAAAATCACAATTATGATTATGAGTTATTCACATGATTGTGGAAAGGAACTGTTGATTGATGTTACAGGGATAAAACATTGTTGGTGGACTTTTAACGTGGAGAAGATAATCATTACCGGAATTGTGTATTGGTATAATTATACCCATTGGTTTTACAGTTGTATGTCTTTGGTCCGTAGTGCAAAGATGGACTGTTGATTATTGATTTTACAGTTGTATGTCTTTGGCCCGCAGTGTAAAGATGGACTATTGATTTTATAGTTGTATGTCTTTGGCCGTAGTGCAAAGCTGAACTGTTTATTATTGGTTTTATAGTTGAACATCTTTAGCCCGTAGTGAAAAGATAGACAATTGATTTGTATGATCATGACCATTGATATTACAGTTGAATATCTTTGGCCCGTAGTGCAAAGATAGACAATTGATTGATATGATTATGACCTTTGTTGTTACATTTGAATGTCTTTGGTGTAAGGTGTAAATGTGAAATGATTATTGAGTGTTTTTTAGCCTTTTGTGGCAAGTACATTGAGTGAAAGTTCTATTAAAACTTTGTGGTAAAGACAAACTATTGATTTACATTATTATAAATATGAATTGTGAATTTAAGTATATTCTTTGGTGGTTCAGGTGAAGACAGGTGATGAAAGTTCTCTTTGTCTTGGGTACAACAAAGAACTATAGATGGGTATTACAGGGATGAAATATTAATGATGTATTTTAATTTGAAAGAGATAATAAACATTATGTTCTACTTGACTCTTCTAATGGATTGTTGTTACTGCTTCTGATTGTTGATCTAAAACATGTTGTCTATTGTATTCTATCAAATTTTTCCCCTCGTTGAGGACTAATGTTGGGTAAATTCTATATACACTTAACACGCAAAGTACATGTGGTCAACAAGTAATATAATAGTAAGAAAAGTATCGTTCCCACAGAGACTAGTATGAAATTAAATCTAACAATTACCAATTTTATATTAACCCAATTTTATTAAACTATTCAAATGAAGGATTATAATTAATGAAAACTAAGAACTAAAAATTCCAACCAATCAACACAAATTATTAACTGTAATTTCAAGCAAATAATAGAGAATTAGGCTTACAATTTCACTTTAAGTTTCACTCCGATTATCGCACCTTTTCCAGTTTAACTTACTATCTCAGTTTATTAATCAAAAACACTCAAGTATAATTAGCCATCCTTCGATGCACTAACTGAAAGTAGTATGCACACAAGCCAATCGTGTTTGATGATAAAGCATATACTTTGTAACAATCTTATTCATTTATTAATAAAAAGTATTAATTTATTAAAGGTTTTTAATTATCTACATGATATTGTTTTATAATCTGTGATAAACCCATAGTTTTAAGCAATGCTTTTAGAATAATGATGATGATCATTCTAATGAGATCTAAATTCGTAGAAAGCTTAAAGCTAAAATAGTTCCTAATCTTTGGATTACTAAATTGAGGATTAGTGAATCCGGATATATTGGTACATACGTTGCTTGCTCATTGGATGAGGATGATTGATCTCATGATCATTTGTGTGGAGACACTAAAGCAAGTATGTAGGTGCTTATTAGAGAATAAATTCACTGAACGTGGCTCGCTAAGAAATACCTAATGGTGTTTTACTTGCCTGTCAATAGGAATTCCTATAGTGATAGAAGTACAAGTTATCCTTGGACTTGAGATCATAATAGTAGCTTGTGTATGATGAGTTATACTTTGACTTATTTTTTAAGACCCTTAGGGTATATCAAAGGGTATGCTTGGGTATAATAGGTTGTACATGGAGATAATGTATGATCAATAAAGAATCTACCACTTCTAGTAAAAGAAAGAGAAATGTCTTATGTGATTCGATAAATGACAACCCAATAGTCCTTGGCCAAGGCAGAATAAAATTAGAAAGGAGTTTCTAATTTTCATTATTTGGAATTGTGCATTTAGAATCGAAATACTTATAATTAAGTAAAATTAGACTTGATAGTAATTCCATGCCTTATATTTAATTGGGACATTGTTGTTAGGTTTTGTGAAAATCAAAGTAGAAATCAAATTACAAAAATAGTGGAAGCAAAAAAAAATCAGATTTTAATTTTTTTCACAAACCAATTACCCGGATCATCCTTTATGCATATTATTAATTCAAACAAAGAACAAGAAGTTATGGAATCATACCCTTGTAGATATGAGCTGCCACATGTACGAGTTCACCTCCTACTTCTCCGCAATCTCCTTGAATCTCTAAGTAGATTACTTCTTTTGATCACTGTGCCACCCAAGTGTGTGGCCTCTAGAGGTGATCCACCATGGAAGAAGAATTTTCAAGAAGAATGGTGTATTGGCTCAAACCCTAGTTTTCCTATCTCTATAGAAAAAGTGACGTACTTTCCAACTATTAGAATTGCGTATATTTTAATATCTGATATAAGACTCCTCTTATAAAGATATCAGGTAACCCTAATTAATTAAAATAAGGTATTATTTATTTAATTAAACTCCTTTAATTAATTGGGTTCCCTAATCTTATTAGGGATAATTAATTAAACTCTTTTAACTAATTTTTCCTCCTAATCCTATTAGGAATAAATGAGAGTACTTATATTAAATTAATTCCTAAACTCCTTTAGAAATTAAAATAATAATAATTGTAATAATATTAATAAGACTCCTCTTATTAATCAATATTTAATATTTCTAAAATATTGAATAATAAATATTAAGCTGTTTAATTTATTCTATCTCCATAGATTAAATTAAAATATACTTAACATATTATTACGATTATGTCATTAACTTCTTAAATAATTATTCTTCCTTTTATGGTGTGACCCTTTAGGTTCTCCATATTAAATCGGTTGTGAATAAATCAATTAGAACAATTCTAATCTTATTTAAATAAATAAATTAAACTATTAATTTATTTAAATAAATAATATTTATTCTACAATAGGGATAAGCCTCCCTAGCGATCAACAACTTTTCAGATAATATAGATTTCAACATTAATCATAAAAGAACCTTTGAGTAAATAGTTACCGTACAATTCAATACTTCCACCATACAATGTCCTAATTAAATATAAGACATGGAATTACTGTCAAGTTTTATTTTATTTAATTATATGTATTTCGATTCCCAAATGCACAACTCCTAATGAATGCAAATTAGAAACTACTTTCTAATTTCATTCCACCTTGGCCAATGATTCCTGGGTTATCATTTATCGAATCACATAGGACATTTCTCTTCTTTTACTAGAAGTGGTAGATTCTTTATTGATCATTCATAGCTCCATATATAACTTATTACACCCAAGCATACCCTTTGATATACCCTAAAGGTCTTAAGGAATAAGTCAAAGTGTAAATCATTATATACAAGATACTATGATGATCTCAAGTCTAAGGATTACTTGTACTACTATCACTATAGAAATTCCTATCGACAGTAATTAAAACTCCATTAGGACCTTAGTGAGTCACATTCAAAGAACTTATTCTCTAATAAGCACCTACATACTTGCTTTAGTATCTCCACACAAATGATCATGAGATCAATCATCCTCATCCAACGAGCAAGCAACGTATGTATCAATCTATTCAGATTCACTAATCCCCTTTTTAGTAATCCATTGATTGGGAACATTTTAGTTTTAAGCTATCTAAGAATTTAGATCTCAGTAGCATGATCTCATCATGATCTTAAAAGCATTACTTAAAACTATTGGTTTATAACATATTATTAAAACAGCACCATATAAATAATTAAATGCCTTTAATAAATAATTCTTTTATTAATAAATAAATAAGATTGATTACAAAGTATATGCTTTATCATCATACATGATTGACTTGTATGCATACCGTGACATCCCCAAATCCAGTTACTTCATTCCCACGGGATCTGGTGTTCACTTAATCAAACATTCATATCTAACTACCCAATCACAATAAAAATCATAAATAAAACCTTTCCCATTAAAGGGTTACATAATAAAATCTCCTAGGTTATCTAACCTTTAAATACAATCATTCAAATGCGGAAATTAAATAAACTTCATTAAAACCAAGCCTAAGATCATCATAATAAAAGTCTAACATCTTAATCAAAGTAAAAATTACAAGTCTTCATCACTTGCACATTTTTCCCTTTCCTTTGCTAGTCGAAGGTTCATCTACCTTCTCTCTTTTAATTGCAATGAGTTTATAAATATGCAAGAGTGAGCAAAACTATTGCTCACTAGATATAATAGAGAATCAACAGGAGTATAACAATAATAACTGCCAATAATAGGCTCATCACTAATGAATAGTACTCTATCAACAATAATCAGAAACTGAAATTCCAAGATATGGAAAATATACATCACTGAGGGTCGTAAGACCATGAACTACGTCCACAGTTGCAAGTAATCTTTCAACTCTAACTTTAATAAATATAAGACTATAAGGACCTCGTACTTAGGGGGATCAGCCCTTCGTACAATGTATTGTGCACAAACATTTTAACGTTATACGTAAGTTAACCCTTAATCATAACAATAGGGTTGTTCATCTCAGTATTTAGAGTACAAGTCCGCACCAAAGGAAGTTTGGTTTGGATAAGCTTTCAAGGTAATTTGGAATTCAACGAACATCAACTAAGGATTAGTTGAATAAAACTAATAACATTATACTATAGAATAATCGTGATTGAATCAATCATAGTAAACTAAAGTCATGCTTTAGGAATAATCTAAGAGCATACAATTTGAATAAGTATAACACCTTGCTTGAACAATACTAAGCCAAGGTTAATTAGAATTGAAAAATAAGCATGCATAGCAAGTTGATCGATAAAAATGTTCAACATTAGAATATATAAATTTTGCACGCTAAACAACAAGTTAAATACAAGAATAACTTGCTCAAGAATAACTTACATCATTATATCATAATCGAATTGAAAATAGTAGTTTGATTAACTAGATAATAGATTAGAAAACTTGCTCAATGTAAAAAGAAAGTTTAGAAAACTTGCTCAAAGAAAATTTAAGCGCTTGCACAATTATAAAAGTAGAGTTAGAGAACTTGTCTTGCTCGTAGGCTAAACCAAATCAATACGAATCATAATATCCTATAAACATATGTCATCATGACATAGTTAGCCATTACCATTTTACAACCATAACTAAGTACGTTCATCATTTAAAAAAATTGGATTTTTAATCACATAATCAAGTTATAATACAAGTTATTCCTTAATAACATAATTATTCATAGTATAGAAATACCAAAATCAACATTTTACAGTCCTACTATCATTACATAAATTTTCTTAAAATTTCATGTACAAAAAGTACAATCGTCGGACCATTCTCGCTAACTCAGTGTCACGGTGCCACGATTTACTTTGTGGAGTCGCATTGCATGCGTGAGCATGGCAACGCTAAGACGACGACAACAAAACTACAAAAGTCGCTACTGTGGCGTAGCGCGTAAGCTATGACTGACACTAAACTAACATCTGGTCAGGCCATACTTGAAATCATTTATTTTGACCGACGACTTAACAGCAGAATAAAGGGAAAAAAGCCAATTTTGGCCTACAAGCTCGCTTTCTAACGAGACTAAATCACATACAATTCATACAAAAACTTCATGTAAACATAATTCAAGAATTCCTAACATGTTTCTACCCATACAACAACATAAACAACAAAATTAATACATCTAATTTCACTATTTTGGCTAAAACTTACTTTTGATATTTCAATGAAAATCAACACTTTAATTTTTTTCAACCAAAACCATTAATTTAAAGCATTTTATCAAAGTATATACATACTCTATCAAATTAAATGGTCAATTTAACAACTGAACAACAAATTAATCCTCAATTTCTATTTTAAGCTAAACAATATATATTCACAAAAACTCTCTGTAAAAAGGTTTTCTTCACAACTACATACATAACCACAATACATTGATTTTAATCATATATATCCTATGAAAATAACCTTACAACACCAGTTTATCGCATGAACACACATAAAATCAACAATTATCTTATCACAAGAATTTTACAGAGAAATAGGAGAAAGCTAAAACTTTTAAAACTAAAAGAAATAGGAGAATACCTTGAAGAAGATGATATGGCTATTCCTTTCTATTCTCCAATCTCTAGCCTTTCTTCCTCTCTTCTTTTCTTCTTCTCTTCTTCTTCCTCTGAGTTTTCTTTCTTCTCTCTAACCTCTATCCTTTATTCTTACGTCTTAACAAATAACGTATATAGGATATAATATATATTGATTATATAATATAAATATAAAACAAATAAATGATGTCAGTTAAAATTTTTGAAATCAAAAGCCATAAGGCTTGTTTGGTTAACCACTAAAAAAATCAATTAATCCTTATGCCTTGTTTGGTAAAACACAAATAGATTAAAGACTTAATAGGCATTAGGCCTTGTTTGGCAAAACTAAATAAAAATTCTTTTAAGTTATTTTAATAACTCCTTTATAAAAGGTTATTTGTCACACTTTACTAAATTAAATTAATCTTAATAACAATTTATTAAATTACTACCTCACATAAATCAATACCACAAGATAATAATTTTCTATATAATTATAACTTTATTTAACACATCCTTTTTAATTACAAATTCTAATAAAAATAATAGTAATTCAATTAATCAAAACTCTAACTTAATAATTAAATTAAATTAGCAAAAATAATTACTTTCCTTAATTATTTATTTAACACATAGTTAACCAAATTGAATCAAATTTGAACAATTATCCAATTAACAATAACCACATCCATTAAATACTTAAATAATTCAATAAATATTCAATATAACAATTTATAAAATTCTGGAATGTTACACATACTACTTTCAATCTCCCACTTTTACTAAAAGCCAATCGCCGTGGTATCTCATACCCATATTCTCTAAGTGACAATCGAACTGTTGTTGTGTTAACGCTTTAGTAAATGGATTTGCAATATTGTCTAGAGAGTCCACATGCTCCAGGGTGACGTCTCCCCTTTCAATGATCTCTCTGATCAAATGAAACCACCGCAACACGTGTTTGGATTTCCGATGAGACTTGGGTTCCTTAGCCTGCGTAACAGCTCCAGTGTTGTCACAAAATAAAGGTACTGGTCCTATAATGCTAGGAACCACACCAAGTTTGGTAATGAACTTCTTCATCCAAATAGCTTCCTTTGCAGCTTCACTTGCAGCTATGTACTCTGCCTTTGTCACTGAATCAGTAACTGTTTGCTGTTTGGAACTCTTCCAACTCACTGCGCCACCATTCAAGGTAAACACATACCCCGAAATGGATTTACTGTCATCTTGGTCCATTTGAAAACTTGAGTCTGTGAAGCCCTCTATTTTCAATTCAAACCCACCATAGACAAGAAATAAATCCTTAGTTCTTCTTAAGTACTTTAGGATATTTTTCACTGCCTTCAAGTGCTCTTCTCCTGGATTCAACTGATATCTGCTTATTACACTAAGTACATGAGTGACATCCGGTCTAGTACGTATCATACCGTACATGATAGATCATATTTTTGAAGCATAAGGAATCTTACTCATACTGTCTCTCTCTTCAGGTGTCTTTGGGTCCTGTTTCTTGGAGAGATGTATTCCATGGCTCATCGATATGAGATCTCTTTTGGAATCTTCCATGCTAAACTTCTTTAGCATCGAGTCAATGTACGTTCCTTGGGATAAGCCAAGCATCCTTTTAGATCTATCTCTATAGATCTTTATTCCCAAAATATAGGATGCTTCACCCAAATCCTTTATAGAGAAGTGTTTAGATAACCATATTTTAATTGATTGTAGCATAGGAATATAATTCCCTATCAGTAATATATCATCAACATATAATATAAGGAATAAAACAGCGCTCCCACTGACCTTCTTGTACACACATGGTTCATTCTCATTTTTGATAAAATCAAACTCTTTGATTGTCTCATCAAAACGGATGTTCCACCTACAAGAAGCTTGTTTCAATCCATAAATGGATCGTTGTAGCTTACAGACTTGATTTGTTCTAACCTTTGAAACAAATCCCTCTGGCTGTGTAATATACACATCCTCCTCAAGTTTTTCATTGAGGAAGGCTGTTTTCACGTCCATCTTCCAGATTTGGTAGTCATGGTAAGCTGCAATCGCAAGCAAAATCTGAATGGACTTGAGCATCGCTACTGGTGAGAAGGTTTAGTCATAGTCAACTCCTTGTCTTTGTTTGAAACCTTTTGCGACTAGTCGGGCCTTATAGGTCTCTACCTTGACATTTGCTCCAGTCTTTCTTTTAAAGACCTATTTACACCCAATAGGCTTAATGCCTTCAGATGGTGAAACCAAAGTCCATACTTGGTTCTCATACATGGAGTCCATCTCTGATTTCATAGCTTCTTGCCACTTCTCTTAGTCTTTATTACTCATAGCCTGTTCGTAATTCACTACATAATCATCTATGATGCATACCTCATCGTCATCCTCTATTAAAAGTCCATACCTATCTGGTATCTTTGATCTTCCAGATTTACAAATAGGGTGTGGTATAGAAGGAATATCTACTTGGTTAAGTACATAACTTTGATTTGTAGTATTTTGTGGTTCTTGAACCTCTTCAAGATATATCTTACTCCCACTGACCCCTTCAAGGATAAACTCCTTTTCCAAGAAGGCAGCATGTTTCGCAATAAATGCCTTTTGATCAGTTGGATGATAGAAATAATACCCCGATGTTTCTTTAGGGAATCTTACAAATCTACATTTGTCAGATCTAGTATGTAGCTTATCATTTTCAAACTTTTTGACATAAGCTGGACAACCCCAAGTTTTAACATACTTAAGATTAGGTTTCCTTCCTGTCCATAACTCATATGGGGTCTTGGGGACGGATTTTGTAGGTACCTTGTTAAGTAGGTATACAGCCGATTCAAGGTCGGTAAAGCTCATAATGGATCGAACCATGTCCAACAATGTTTCATTTCTCCTTTTAGATACATAATTCATCTGTGACGTCCCTGGTGGAGTCCATTGTGAGATTATACCATTTTCTTTGGGAGAATTGAGAAACTCACTGCTTAAGTATTCACCACCTCGATCTGATCGAAGAATCTTAATACTTTTGCCCGTTTGTTTCTCTACTTCACTTTTGAACTCTTTGAACTTTTCAAATGATTCAGATTTGTATATCATTAAATACACATACAAATCTTAAGTGATTATCAGTGAATGTAATAAAATAAGAATACCCTCCTTGTACATTAGTTGTCAAAGGTCCACATACATCTGTGTGTACCAACGCTAACAACTCTATAACTCTTTCTTCTTTTCCACTAAAAGGAGATTTAGTCATTTTTTCCATGAGACAAGATTCACAAGTTGGCTATGATTCATAATTTGATAGCTCTAGGAACCCATTTTTATACAACTTGGATAATCTTGTTTCATTAATATGACCAAGTCTACAGTGCCACATATAGGTATAATTAACATCATCACTTTTTCTTTTCTTAGTTTGTTCAATTTAAAGTATATTTTCATGCAAGTCAAGTATATAAAGTCAATTTCGCAAATTACCAACACCATATAAAATAATATCATTATAAATAGAACAATTGTTGTTCTTTATTATAATGTTAAAACAATCCATATCTAATACAGAGATAGAAATAATGTTTCTAATAAGTGACAGAACAAAATAACAATTATTTAAACTAATGGACTTGCCCGTAGGTAGTGCTAAACAATAAGTCCCTACAGCTAATACAGCAACCTTTGCTCCATTTTCCACTCGTAGGACGACCTCATCCTTGCTCGACTTTCTCTTACTTCGACCATTCCCTCGATATTATTACATATGTTAGAACCACGGGTTTATCCAATACCCAAGTAGAAGATTAACTTTCATAAAATTAATTTCAATCATAAACAAACCTTGATTAGGATTTGAAGCTTCTCAAGCTTCTTCTACTTTTGTTCATAAGATAATCCTTGCGTTCCTCTTCCAAAGGACCCGGCTTGTTGTAATGGAAGCAAATTCCTTTTCTAGCTAGATCAGGTTTCTTTTGATCCTTCACTTTCACCTTACCCTTAACCTTCTTGGATTTCTTCTTTTGAGAATATACTTTGGGCCTCTTCCATTTCTTGGAAGAATCATCCACCATTAAGACATGGTCCTTCTTGGATGGGAAGTGACCTTCAGCAGTTTTCAACATGTTAAGTAATTCAGGTAAGCTGACATCTAGCTTATTCATGTGAAAATTCACAACAAATTGTGAGAAGTGTCCGGGAATGACAGCATGACTAAATCTTGACTCAACTCCCCATCCATGACAAACCCAAGCTGTTCAAGATGTTCAATCAGATTGATCGTCTTTAAGAGATGAGTCTCAACTGTGAGATCTTGAATTTTATGAAATAAAAGTATTCAATTTTCTTATAATTATTATGTTATTTAGTAAATGTTTAAATTGATAAAGGTTAAAGTTAAGGGTGATATTTGAAAATTTTGCAAAGTAAGCATGTTGATATAAAATATTCGTTGTGTCGGGGAATATTCGTTTTAACAGGAAATATTCGTACGATGACACAATCATTGGTGGACCCCGCAACGGAAGTATTGTCGTAGTTAGAAAACGACAGAAATATCTTTTTATAAAAATAACGGCGAAAGTTTTACCGTTAAACTGTTGAACTACCCGGTAGTAAAAGTATAGTAATACGCGTGGTTGCATAGTAGCACACGGTATTGATTATTGATGTTTACGTGAGAAGTCACTCAGTTATACTTAATTATTGCTACAGTAATTGCTACATAATATTTTTCATATTATTGATTCAATTATTGTCACAATATCATCTATATAATATTTATTATTATTAAATCAATAATTGAGACGACAAAGTTATTCATATTATTATTTGCAATATTGACGATGTCTAGAAAGTTCTGTCGAGGAGAGATTTGGTCACCTAATTGTGCGCCAATAGGAAGAAATCCTTATCGGAAAGCCCCCTCTTTCCTGGGAATGATCTGGTTGTTAAATGTTGTGAGTTATAATATTAATGATGAATAAGTTTGTGTTGATTAAAGATGAAATTGATAGTTCCATTATGTTGGGATTATTAGTGTTAGTGGAAATCGACATTTATTTCGATAATAATTGATTTCTGGAGGTTATATTGACCAATCGGGTAATTAATCGGATAAATGAGCAATTAACTGCTATTAATTCACATACTTATAACTATTTGTTCACATGTGTGTACTATTGATTCACATGCATGTACTATTAGGGGAGGTGGTGCGAGATTGATAATACTTGCATGACTAAATTAAAAATGGAGGTATAGATGAAGGTACTATACTGCAATTATTTTTTTTCACATGTATAGAACTATTTGTTCACATGTGTGTACTATTGATTCACATGATGTACTATTAGGGAGGTGGTGCAAGTTTGATAATACTTGCAGGACTAAATTAAAAATGAAGGAAAAGAAGAAAGTATTATACTGTAATTTTCGAGCCCTAAAACGTGAAATTATCGAAACTATATTTTCCTATAAATAGAAGCTCATTCTTCTTTCATTCTCACCAATTCACTACGACTCACAAGAGCAATTATAGAGAGAGAAGCTATAGAGAGAAAGAAGAAGAGTAGTCTGCTACTTCACTATTCTTGTATCCAGTCTTTTTCTGAGGTAAGGGGTATTATTTATTTCATATTCTGAAGAGATATTATTTTTCGTATTCGTATGAATATTATTTTCATTCAATATTCATAAGGGATGTTATTTATTTCTTATTCGTAAGGGATATTATTTTTGTTCAGTATTCATAAGGAATAATATTTTCTTCCATACTCTGTAGTATGTGAGTAATATTTTTTCGTCTCATATTTTTGACTATACTCTCATTCTGTTAAAGTATTGCTTTTATACTCCGTAAAATTAGTAGAATATCCTTGATGTTTCGCTTCATCCAAAGATCTTTTCATGGAAATATTATTACGAGCCTTCTTGATAATTATTGATCTTTTCATGCCAAAATACTATTCATGAGTTACTAATTACAGGTTACTATTTACCCAGTTACTATTCACTTGAATATTATTCACTCAGGTGTTCGGGCCACTTTTCATGACGGAGTACTATTCACGATTTACTATTCATGAGTTACTATTCACCTAGTTACTATTCACTCGAATATTATTTACTCGGGTATTTGGGGCACTTTTTATGTTGGGATACTATTCACGAGGTACTATTCCCAAAGTACTATTCATAGGGTACTATTCACGGGGTACTATTCACCCAAAAAATATATTTCTTTTCTGTCCAAATATTTTTTGATACACGAATATTATTCATGAATTTTACTCCACAAAGCAGTATCATGTTGACAATTTGGATATTTTTAAACTCTGGATAAATTTAAAGTCTTTAATATTTATCCTTGATTTCGTTTGATTAAAGCTCATATCAGTGTCATTATCCTCATGCTTATATTGTGATGAAAGTCATCTTTGGCTTACGTGCATAAATGGACTGTTGATTGATATGATTATGACCAGGGATCATTCGGTATAATCATGACCCATAATGTTACAAATGATGTGGTAAAAGTCCTCGATGGCACATGGTGCATTGATGGGCGCTTATTGGTATGATTATAACTAGGGATTATTCAAGATAATCATGACCATTAATGATTACATAAATATCCTTAGCCCATATGGCATGGAAAATTAAGTGGTTATGATACTAATTATTAAGTCGAGTCTCAAATGACAGGTTGTTGGTATGATCATGACCATTACGTTCTCTTCGGCCAAGGGTGCAAAGATGAATTGTTGTTTGGCGTGATCATGACCATTTGTGAAAACACGAATATCCTTGGCCCGTAGTGCATGGATAATTTGGTGATGTGGATTATTTATTGAGTTGAGTCTCAGCGATAAAATATTGATAATAAACTTTTAATTCGTAGAAGACAGTAGATATCATGCTCTACTTGACTCTTCTAAAATACAATTGCATGTCTTTGGCCTGTAGTTCAAAGATGAACTGTTAATGAATATCTTTGGCCCGTAGTGCAAAGATGAATTTATTAGTATGATTATAAAAGGAACTGTGATTTGGTATAACCATGATCTTTAATGTTTCAGGTAAAGACAGGTGATGAAAATTATCTTCGTCCTGGGTGCAAAGAGAAATTTAAAATCACAATTATGATTATGAGTTATTCACATGATTGTGGAAAGGAACTGTTGATTGATGTTACAGGGATAAAACATTGTTGGTGGACTTTTAACGTGGAGAAGATAATAGACTTTATGGTCTACTTGACTCTTCTAATGGATTGCTCATTTCGCTGCCACTATGGTTAAAAGGTTTTATCATCTACCATATGTTCTAAATCTCTGATTTATTACTGACGAAGGCTATTGATAATTTAATTATCTTTAGTTATGATATTCTTTACTGGGCTAGTTGTGCTCACCCTTTTGCTTCATAATTCCTTTCAAGTAATAAGAGTGTGGCTGGGTCGAGCGGGGGTAACAGGGGAATAGAACGATGGTCTATAGCTATTGAAGTTTCCCCTAAAATAGTATGGAAATAATTTTATTGAGAATTTTAGATAAGTTTGTCATATTTTATACATCATTTTAACCATTGATTTTAGTTAACCGAATAGGTTGAGGTGAACCCAACTTTGGAAGGGTTTTTTGCCACTATCATACAAGATGTCTAATGACCGACGACTTTCTGTTATCATAAGACAGGGTTGTGCACATGCACCTGTTGATTATATCTATGAGCACTGCTTATATAATCTTGGAGTTTGGTTGAATTATAATTATCAATTGGAGACAATGTAGATAATTATATGTCAAGAGAAGACTCACCATTGGAAAGAACATGACAATCTTCTCATTTTTGTTTGGGGTCTATTGGGTCAACCAAGGATAATTCTCGAGTCATATGATATCTATCATAACTTAGATGCATGGCCTCCCATGTACGAAGGTTTCCTTGAGCATTTCTAAAGATTTTAATTTTTAAAACAATTATTGACTGTACTTTTATGTAAAGTACCATTGTAAGGTGTTGTGGTCGAGGCACCATAAGAGTTACATATATTTGTATTAAACTGACATCTTCTGTATTGTCGTATTATGCACGACAGTTCAACAGTTGTATAAATGAAGTTTGTATTTGATTTCTGTAGTGTGATATCTGGCGACTCAGAATGGGTCGTGTGGACCTATTTTGGGGGCATCACATCAACGGTAGTACCCTCGATCATCCGAGATCGGAAGAGCTCCTTAGATATTTCATATCTAGCAGTCCTACTTTGCTCACCATATAACTCTTGAAGGTGCAGTAGCATAGCAGGAGCATCCATGGTTTCATGCTGATGCTGAAGCTCGTTACTCTTGGATGTGAGCATGATGCATTGAGCCACAGATGCATCATCTTGCCACTGTTTAAAAGTAGCAATCTCTTCCTTAGAGGTCATCTCTCTACAACTTTTTTGCAAAATGCTAGAATTTAGGACATAAGAAATCTTTTCAGCACTGAGAACAATTCTCATATTCCTTAATCAGTCCGTGTAATTCGGTCTAGTCAGTTTGTTAGCATCGAGTATGCTACGCAGTGAAATTAGTGAATGTGACATTTTCAAAATTCTGCATGTAAAAAGACAATATTTTAGCAAACATTTATTTAATTAATTATCAAAATAATTTAGGTCTTATTTTATATTGGTATCTCCCACTATTTTCTTCAAACTATATTACCCTTATTTTTATAGTTCGGCAAAATCTAATTAAAGTTTTTGCTAGTGAGAATAAGGATCCCATTTCAAATATATATAGCCTTGTGGTGACACAACAAACTATATATAAATAAATAGGTAGACAACTCCTTGTCAATTACATCATCATGTAACTCCTTATGTTTTGCTTCTTAGATTATTTTGATCAAGTGGTGGCACATCCGAATCAAAATTATCTAAGTTAAGTCCAACCTAGCACTTCCATATATTCAAAAAAGAAAAATATTGTCCTTGTGGTGACACAACAAAACAATATTATTCAATTTTCTTTATAAGCATCAAATGTGATAAATTAACATCTTAAATACTTAACACTTGCCTTGTGGTGGCACAACAAACTCATATTAAATATTTAATACTCTATTAATTTTATCATGCTAGAAGGCGACGTTCGATATTCTAAATATCTTTGAACGCTTAAGACTTAATATATAAAAACTTTGAGGAATTTGTTACTATTTAGTCTCATCTTGTTTAGTGCGCATGAAAATATATATATAAATTACACGTCATATTATTAAACATCCGAAGTATGTTTGCATAATATATAATATATATAATACTAGCATGCACATATAAAATACTATACTATACCCGGATTGATTATGGACTTTTATTCTAGTTTGGTTCACTAGAGCCACCAAGTGAACCAAAAGGTCAAACCCTAGGGTACAAGAATAAACATTTAAATATAACTATTACATTTAAACCCGGGCTCCATTACAAATGGATCTTTAAGCGCTCTTTTCTCCCTGATCTCCGATTCTTTGAAAAATTCTAACTAATCCTATTACATAAACTATTTAATTTAAATAGAAACATTGATCAGCAGTCAAGGGGAAGTACATATGAGAGAGATATAATTTACATCAAGAATAAAACCAGAAAAGACGAGGTACGGAAACCCTATTTAATAAAACTCATTCATTCAAACATCCAACCAAAATAAATCCAATCACATTGGTCAATATTCCATAATCAATCCTATTTATTATCATACATATCATCATATGTATCTATAAATAAAATCATTCCATATATATATATGAATATCATTTAATGGGCAATTTTATGTTGCATGAAATCCAATTTCAAGATTAAAATAAACTCTTTATTTTAATTATAAAATTATTAAAATAAAAATAAAAATTATATATATATATAACATAATCCTGCAAGTGATACAAGTAATCATATATCTAATATATGGAATAAAAATAACCTCCGCGTTCGATACCCCTTTGTAACAGGATTCGTGAATCGAAATTGATTACTGTTTTTTTAAATAATAATTTTATGCAACAAATTATGCCCAATAAATTATTCTAAATACATACCCATACATATATGGAATCAAAATAATTAATAATTTGCATAAAGTTTGGCTCTGATACCATTGTTAGGTTTTGTGAAAATCAAAGTAGCAATTAAATTACAAAAATAGCAGAAGCAAAATAAAATCAGATTTTAAAATTTTTCACAAACAAATAACCTGGATCATCCTTTATGCATATTATTAATTAAAACAAAGGACAAGAAGTTATGGAATCATACTCTTGTAGATACGAGCTACCACGGGTATGAGTTCACCTCCTACTTATCCGCGATCTCCTTGAATCTTCGGGTAGATTCCTTCCTTTGATCAATGTTAGCCACCCAAGTGTGTGGCCTCTAGAGGTGATCTACCAAGGAAGAAGAATTTTCAAGAAGAAGGGTGTATTGGCTCAAACCCTAGTTTTCTATCTCTATAGAAAAGGGGGCGTACTCTCCAACTATTGGAATTGCGTATATTTTGATATCTGATATAAGTATCCTCTTATAAAGATATCAGGTAACCTTATTTAATTAAAATAAGGTATTATTTATTTAATTAAACTCCTTTAATTAATTGGACTCCCTAATTTTATTAGGAATAATTAATTAAACTCTTTTAACTAATTTTTTCTCCTAATCCTATTAGGAATAAATGAGAGTATTTATATTAAATTAATTTCTAAACTCCTTTAGAAATTAAAATAATAATAATTGTAATAATATTAATAAGACTCCACTACACCAAAAATGGCCTCTAGTGAAGGACAAATCCTTCACTAGAGGCCCTATATCACTCACAAGTGATTTATTGCGAAAAAATATTTCCTTCGCACGAGTGCTCGCATTAGACCTCCTCGCAATTGGGTATCCTTCGCTAAGTAGTAACTAAATATTTTTTGTGAAGGATATATTGTGAATATTGAATATTGTTATTTAGTGAAAGATTGGTTTTCTTTAGAAATAATATTTTAAGAAGGACTATTTAAAATTAGTGAATAACTTTATTCCCTCACAAATAATATATTATGAAGAACAAATTTATTTAATGAGAGAAAATTTTCCTTCACTAATTATAAATTGAGAATGTATCTTCAAATTAGTGAGGAAAATAATCCTTCATTAATGACAAGCTAATTAACTAGAAAATATTTAGTGAGGAAAATAATCCTTCATTAAAATCCATTTCTCAAGTAAAAGCCTTCACAAATTATAAATTTCTAAATAAAAAATTAATTGATAAATAATCAAAATTCATTGCAAATTATAATTAATTTTCAAATCACTGATTTCATTTTTTTGCTAAAATTAAACTGAAATTAAATAAAAGTAAATATACATAATTCATGGTGCATACACCATACAGTGACCATCAAAGGACATGTCCTATGATGTCAATAGTAAATCAAATGCAAAGAAGTAGAATCAGATGGCTATAGTAAATGTGCTAAAATAAAGCATAAAGCCTAAAAGGATATAAACAGACTAATACAATTTAAACCAAATGTAAAAAGCTAGCCAAACCCATAAAGACAGACCTAACCAAATTTAAAAACCTAGCAGACCAACAACAGCAGTAACAGCATTAGCGCTCAACCCAATTAAGCTTTCTTAGCTAGCAGCAGCAAGCATGACAACACTTCAACAATGAAGAACCCAATTAGCCCTTATATAAAGATAACCTATACATAGCAATAAATAATAGTAGCGAAGGGCCCAACATCATAGCAAGATGGCGAAAGCAAGATGGCAGCGGATTAAACAAAGAAAGATTTGCATTAGTTAGGCTCCAACAACCAAAACCCACAATGCGATCCGATGGCGAGAGGCACTCAAAGTCGAAATTAGACCATTCAAGTGCGAGAACTTCGCTTTATGGCCAAAGCACCTACAAAGAATATCCCTTCGCCACAAAATGACCGAACCAAAGAAATTTCAAACCATATGTAGACTAAAGCAAATTTGCACCAGTAGGTGAAATAAAAGGACATCACCAAGCATATGCACACTTCAGCATGTGTATCAAGTATCAAGACATCCTCAATCAATAGGTCGTCTTGCAAAAAATTGTAAACTTCTTCCACCTGTTGAATAGAGCATATTTTTATTATAAAAGTTGTTAAGAAGCCATTGAATATGAAAGGAAATCTAATCGAATAATGAACTCCTGAACTCACCTCTAACTTTCCTGGGGTTCCACATGGCAGCAGGAATAGTTAGTAGAAAAATAGTTAGAGAGGACAACCAGCTTTATAAAGAAATTTAACTTTTAGATATCAATCATGTAAACATTGGAATAGGGGGCAGGAGAAAAACTTATAAAAAGGAGATGTCAAACCAAGTGACTTTGAAAATGAATTTAGAAAAGAAAGAAGAAAACCACCTTTATTAATTGAGAATGTGAATAAGTGAGGATCTCGAACAATCTCGTGAGATACTTTTTTGTTGGTGTAACTTTGTTTTCCTCCAAGAGCAAACTAGAGAGATGAATTCTCAGTTCCTTCTTTTGCATGTTTCATCGCTACGCTTTTGTTGAATGTACAAATCAAAGTAACATGTAATTCATTATGCTTAATTATTCAAGCAAATTCTTAATTAAGTCTTAAAACTAAAAGAATTCCATATAAAGCACAACCATGTGACGAGAACAATAGCATGTTGAGTTATGTCCTCAGATTATACCCTAGGTTAAAAGAATGACTTCTTTGATTTGATTTGAAGAAGCATGTCCATTAAGAGATGCAAATGGTGGAAATAAAGAGTATATACACAGTAAAGCAATTGGAAAAACATATCTCAAATTTCACAATTCTAAACAAGATCAACATGAGCAAACAAAGTAAGATAATGAAACAATCAACTCAAAACAATTTATGTTAATATATAACATGCCCTCATAAGGAATTAGAAACAAAGTAGGATCATGAATTCATGCACGCACATAGGAGATCCATAAGATTCAAAAGGAAAAGATCAATGATTCAGTTTCACTCTACCAAGTTGACTCGGAGTAATAAAAAAGTAATGTCAGGGTTGTGCCAATCTTTTCATATTTAGGCTTTTCAAAATATTGTTTGTGTAACAAACATACATGGTGATACCGTAATAAGTATAGTAAATTGGTCAACCACATTATATAACTAAATCAAGGATGTTGGAAACGATATTATAAGCTCTAAACATGTGAGATGTGTTGAAATATAAAAAACAATTGGATAATTTATCCTTATTTGAGTATGATATCAGTCTTCCTACATATTTTAAGGTGCAGTCAATTCCTCAAAAGCCATGATGAAAGGCAACAAAATTGTGCATCTTATACCAACACTTTAAGTATGTGTGTTTATTTTAAGACGAGTGATTAACACTTGTAGAAAAAAGATAACTATGTCCTTGTACATGCATTACAAATTTACAATCCGTGGTCCAACCAGAAATCACCGGCAAGATGAGGGAAAGCATTTTCCTGGTGAATAACATCATGATCTACCTTCTAGTTGGACATTCTCTTAATTGGCGCTCATGTTAACTCACTTTACTCCTAGTGATCCAATCATCTAACTTGATTCAGGCATTTATATCTTAGAGACATTTTAGTGCAATGGTACAACTACAGCGTGAAAATTGATTACAAAATACAGTTGCAAGGATTAGGCTGTGGGATTAAGAGAGAGCTTGTTCAAAGATATGATGAAACACCTCAGTCCTCACACGTTGCATCTGCCATGGAAGTTTGTAATCTCCTAAGGTTAATATTTCTTCATAAACATCTTCTAGACTTAAGAATAGGATGTAACCATTTGATCCCCAGTACTAGTCTCTCATAAAAAATTAAACTCAAATGTTTGCGATGAAGACGGTCAAAATTTAAGTTATCAAGAAACCTACAAAATTTCAATCAACTCGACCACCTTCTTTCAACTCAAACAAAATCTGTTGGTTATTATAAAGACTAAATTCCATTTGCTTATCAGAACATGGAAGTAAATACAAATACACAGAACTGACTATAGAATTCTTAGAGTCTTATTCAACACTCTACATGCAAAATAGTAATGGATACCCACTAGCTTTGGCAAACTCCTCAAAGGCCTCTTGTTCATTAGCTACCCTTAGCTTGGGGCCTCCCACAATGACAGGTTTCATAGCCTTGTTCAAAAACTCAGCTGCTGCTTCCACTTTCGCTTCTAATCCTAATTGATTGTTGACCCTGCAGTAAAAGTGAAGGTTGGTGCTTTCTAAATACATAGAAGATGCATGAAATTGAAGCTGACTGAGCACAAACAAAATATGACATAACTAAAGATGAACAAGTATCCCGAATACGAGAATCATTAAATTTATAGGCACCGTATTGAAAGCTGTTTACGAGGAAATGAAAAAAAGCCAATGGGACATGAATTGCACTTATTGATTTTATGTAATTGTAAATACTTCACAAGCAAAGATATCGCCAAGTGAAAAACCATTAGATGGTGTTCTCTAAAATTTACATTTAAGTTATGCACACGATCCGGAACAACTGGACATGATATTGATAAAATCAACGGTATAAGCTTCAAAAATACAAACAATTATGAAGCAAAAGTAGCATATTTACCAGATGATGCTAACAGAAGATGTAAAAAGTCGTTTTGGCCTTGAAGAAATTAAGTCAGAGTAATCAGAAGTTGACACGAACCAAGGGAATGAATTTATACCGTATCCTGCTTGAACAACATTGCAAATCAACCCAAGAATGGGTACAAATTGACTGATAACAATCATGGACCAAATATAGAGATGTCCCATATAGATTATGAAGATAAAGCCACCAATCATCCATATAGATAAATATGCACGTATTATCATTGACCTGCATTTACTGTTATCATTAGCCAGTAAGTGGCTTCCATTTGCCTTGCCAACATCCAGAAGAACCTGACATGCATATTGAACAATTAAGACAAAAAAATAAAAAAGCAAAGAGAAAGAAAATTAAATTGAGGAATCATCAAAACTTCTAAAGACTCCAGTACCTATAGTGCATAACTCCTTTCTAGTTGCTATCAAGACATTTTATAAACTATACCCCAAGTTGATCTTGTTTACAAAGACAATGTTATTGGTTTCATAAAGGTTTAATTAAAATTAAGGTAAGAAGAAACCTCAAGCTCCAATTTTGAAATTCCCCCCCTCCCAAAATAGACTCATGTTTTAGCTGCACTGTTAATCTTTAGGTTTCTTATACATTGGATAATTTTGATTTGCAGAATAGAAGAGAATGTTATACTTGTGTAATTTAATACGCAGTAAACCACATGTAGATTTCTACAAATCCAGAAAAAAATGTGTTACAATGATTCTACATATAAGTATTTTTTTTCTTTAGAAAGTTAATGGTTTAAATATAAAGCCCTAGTGTGAAATTAGTAAATGATGAAGGTATTTTACCAGTTTGTGTGTTATCACAAATTTAACACCAAAAAAAACCCCCACAAAACAGAACTTAGAGGGGGAGAGTATATTAATCAACAAAACTACCAACATAGGGTGAAAAGTAAGATTTCATTTAACAACAAAATTTAATAATCATTTTAACTTTGTTTAGGCGATTTAAAAATGAAATTCATTTTAGCCTTAACCATCTCACAAAGACAACGAGCAAGATATCACAAACAAAATACGAAATTAAAACTACAAATACTACACCCAAAAGTTGGATGATGATGATAAACTATCATAAAGTAAGAAGGAAGGCATTTAAATCAAACAGATAGAGACCATTGAACCTCACCTTCAATCGGATCGATTGGCGTACCTCTCGACATTCTTGTCCAAATTTAACCCCACCATAGCCTCACCAAGCCCATACTAATCTCAACAACACCGGGGGTCATTGTAATGCGTCACCACCTGCACAATCGCCTGAGCTCTCCTTGCAGGGTCACCGCTCTTGAACACACCCGACCCGAAAAACACTCCATCGCATCCCAATTACATCATCAGCGTCGCGTCCGCTAGCGTCGCCACCCCACCTGTCGCGAAGTGCACCACCAACAACCTCCCTAGCTGCTTTGTCTGCATCACCAAATCATTGGGAGCTGCGATTTTCTTGGCAAATGTGAAAACCTCATCGTAGTCCATGTTCATCAACACCCTAATGTCCCCCATTACAGACCAAACATAGAGAACGGCTTCGATTATGTTCCCGGTTCCGGCCTCGCCTTTGGTTTGAATCATCGTCGTACCCTCACGGATTTGTCGGAGTGCTTCCCCGAGGTTCCGGCTGCCACAAACGAACGAAATCCAAAAATTATGCTTGTTGATGTGATTCTCGTCGTCGGCAAGGGTAAGAACTTCACTTTCATCGACATAATCAATGCCAATTAATTCAAGGATTTGGGCCTCCACGAAATGGCTGATACGGGACTTGGCCATCACCGTAATAGTGACGGCCTGTTTAATTGTGAAAGTCCTTTTTTTTTGAGTCTTTCTTATGGTTTACTACTGAACTAATTAAAAATAAAATTAAATAATTCAAAAGTTTTTCTTAATTTAAACACTCCCAAATTGTTATTTAACTGAATATTAAATACCATACCAAAAAAAAAAGTTACTTTATATTAATCTCCAAAAGACTTTTTGAATTAATATTATATACTTAAAATAAAATTTAAAGTCTTTTGGATTATTTAATTTTATTTTTTTTATTTAACTTTAACTTTATTTAATTATGATCATAAAAATAAACTTTTATGGAGAAATTTTAAAGTTTAACATAGTGTAAAGTTATTATAGTTTATAAAAATAAATAGTTGATATTGTAAGTTACTTAAAAAGTGTTATTAAAATTAAATTTACTATTGTAAAAATTTAAGGTATTTATATTCACCACAATTAATTCAAAAAAATTATTTAGAACAAGATAGCGACCAATTTTATCACTCATAAAAAACTTACGAATAATGATATATAGTGAGTAATAATTCCTTCACTAAATAGATTTTTTTCCTCATAAATTTTCATCATAAATTGGCTCCAAAAATCTTTCTATCGCCCCAATTTTATGAAAAAAAATATAAATTGTGAAGGATGTTTCTTTCGCTAATAACTATATTGTCACTATACTTTTTTCCTTCATCACATACTTAATTAAACAACTCCTCATGTGAAGGAATAAATTTTTTTACCAAATTTCCTTCGCTAGAGGCCATTTTTGGTGTAGTGCTCTTCTTATTAAGTTATATTTAATATTTCTAAATTATTAAATAATAAATATTAAGCTATTTAATTTATTCTATCATCATAGATTAAATTAAAATATACTTAATATATTATTATGATTATGTCATTAACTTCTTAAATATTTTTTCTTCTTTTTATGGTGTGACCCTTTAGTCTCCATATTAAACCGGTTGTGGATAAATCAATTAGAACAATTCTAATCTTATTTAAATAAATAAATTAAACTAATAATTTATTTAAATAAATAATATTTATTCTATAATAGGGATAAGCCTCCCTAGCAATCAATGACTTTTCAGATAATATATATTTCAACATTAATTAAAAAAGAACATTTGAGTAAATAGTTACCATACAATTCAATCCTTCCACCATACAATGTCCCAATTACATATAAGACATGAAATTACTGTCAAGTCTTATTTTATTTAATTATATGTATTTCGATTCTCAAATGCACAACTCCTAATGGATGCAAATTAGAAACTACTTTCTAATTTCGATCATTCCGCCTTGGCAAAGGAATTTTGGGTTGTCATTTATCGAATCACATAGGATATTTCTCTTCTTTTACTAGAAGTGGTAGATTCTTTATTGATCATTCATTATCTCCATATATAACTTATTACACCCAAGCATACCCTTTGATATACCCTAAAGGTCTTAAGGAATAATTCAAAGTGTAAATCATTATATATAAGATACTATGATGATCTCAAGTCTAAGGATTACTTGTACTACTATCACTACATGAATTCCTATTGACAGGCAAGTAAAACTCCATTAGGTATTCCTTAGCGAGTCACGTTCAGTGAACTTGTTCTCTAATAAGCACCTACATGCTTTAGTGTCTCCACACAAATGATCATGAGATCAATCATCCTCATCTAATGAGCAAGCAACGTATGTACCAATCTATCCGGATTTATTAATCCCCTTTTTAGTAATCTATTGATTGGGGACATTTTAGTTTAAGTTATCTAAGAATTTAGATCTCATTAGCATGATCTCATCATGATTCTAAAAGCATTGCTTAAAACTATGAGTTTATCACATATTATTAAAACAACACCATGTAGATAATTAAATGCCTTTAATAAATAATTCTTTTATTAATAAATAAATAAGATTGATTACAAAGTATATGCTTTATCATCATACATAATTAGCTTGTATGCATACTACTTTCAATTGTATGGTAGAAGGATTGAATTGTACGATAACTATTTACTCAAAGGTTCTTTTATGATTAATATTGAAATCTATATTATCTGAAAAGTCGTTAATCGCTAGGGAAGCTTATTCCTATTGTAGAATAAATATTATTTATTCAAATAAATTAATAGTTTAATTTATTTATTTAAATAAGATTAGAATTGTTCTAATTGATTTATTTACAACCAATTTAATATAGAGAACCTAAAGGGTCACACCATAAAAGGAAGATCAATTATTTATGAAGCAAATGACATAATTATAATAATAAATTAAGTATATTTAATTTAATCTATGGTGATAGAATAAATTAAATAGCTTAATATTTATTATTTAATATTTTGGAAATATTAAATATAAATTAATAAGAGGAGTCTTATTATTATTATTATTATTACTATTTAATTTCTAAAGTAGTTTAGGAATTAATTAATAAAAGTACTCTCAAATATCCTAATAAGATTAGAAGGCTAATTAATTAAAAGTGTTTAATTAATTATTCCTAATAAGATTGGGGGCCTAATTAATTAAAATAAAACCCAATTCCTTAATTGTTAAGGAAGGTTGCCCACATTTATAAATAAGAGGAGTCTTATTATAGGTGTGGTTGTTGACTTTTTCACAACAACTGTAATTCTAATAATTGGGAGAGTACACCCTTTTCTATGAGAGATAGAAAAACTATGATTTTGCCAAATACCCATCTTCTTGAATCTTTCTTCTTCTTTGGTGGATCACCTCTAGAGGTCAAACACTTGGGTGGCTAACATTGATCAAAGGAAGGAACCATACCCGGTGGATTCAACTTGAACGCGAAAAGGATTTAGAGGTGAACTTGTACTTGAGGAAGCTCGAATCTTCAACGATATGATTCTTGTTCTTTATCTTTTTCATTTAATTAATAATTTTGCATAAAGGATGATCCGGTTATATGGTTTGTAAAAATTTAAAACTCTGATTTTTCATGCTTCCGCTTATTTTGTACAATTTGATTGCGTTCATGTATATTACAAACCTAACAGTGGTATCAGAGCCAAACCTTTATGCGAATTATTAATTATTTTAATTTGATATGTATATTGATATGTGTTTAGAACAATTTAATTGGGCATAATTTCTTGTATAAAATTTATTTATTTTTAAAAAAAAGGGCGAAATCACTTAGCGGTTTTATAAAAGGTTATTTGATTTCGGTAATCCCGTTGTTTTTTCTGCGGAATCCATGGCTATTTTTTCAAAAAGGTTAATCCAGTCCATGTATATATTAATATATATAGTAACCGTTTTATCTTGATCATATACATGTTTGATATAAATTTGGTTAGTATTATATATTTGATATATGATTACTATATATATATATATATATATATATATATTATAACGTTATATATATAATAGCCTTAATTATTTTATAATTAAAATAAATGTTTATTTTAATCTTAAAATTACATTTCATGCTAACTAATTAGAGTTAGAATTAAATTCCATAATAATTAATTGGAGTTGAAATTGAATTTCATGTTTCCTTAAATAAAGGAATTTATTTATATATGAAATAAGATTTCATATTATTCAAAATAAAGGAGTTTATTTGTGAATAGGAAAGAGAATTCGTATTTTTCTTAAATAAAGGTGTTTGTTTAGATATGAAATAAGATTTCATATTATTTAAAATAAAGTAGTTTATTTGTGAATAGGAATAAGAATCATGTTTCCTTTAAAAAGGAGTTTTTTTTTGGAATTAAATTACATAATTAATTAAAATAAAAGAGGTTTATTTTGATTTAAATTTGGATTAAAATAAAGGAGTTTATTTTGATTCAAAATTAGATTTTATGCTAACTAAATTTACTCATTAAATGATATCATTATATATATTGTATATTTATTATTCATGAGATGAATATTATTTATTGATGTATATGGTGATGTGTATGATAATAAATGAGATTGATTATGAACTATTGACTAATGTAATTGGATTTTATTTTAGTTGGATGCATGAATGTATGAGTTTAATTAAATGGGGTTTGCGTACCTCGTCTTCTCTAATTTTTTCTTAATGTAAATTCTAACTCCCTCCTATGTACTTCCTTTTGACTGTTGATCAAGGTTTCTATTTATTTTAAATAGTTTTGTAATAGGAATAGTTAGAATTAATTTTGAAGAATTGGAGATCAAGGAGCAAGGAGTGCTTGAAGACCTGTTTGTAATGGAGCCTAAGTTTAAATGTAATAGTTATATTTAAATATTAATTCTTTCACCCTAGGTTTGACCTCTTGGTTCACTTGGTGGCTCTAGTAAACCAAACTAGAATAAAGTCCATAATCAATCCGTAAAATAAATATATATATATATATATATATATATATATATATATATATATATATATATATATATATATATATAAAGAGATTTTATCACTAGTTTTAGGTATTAAAAATTTCGGAGAGATTTGTTAAATCAAAATTCCTAGTTAGAATAGATTGTAAGTCAAAGAAAATTTATTCTTGAAAAGACGTTGAAAACGTCATTTCTAAGCATTCATTAAGCTAGATGGCAAGCTATTTTAAGTATTTTTGATTTTGATATTGAATATATTAAAGGTAGTAACAACTCAATTCCGATTTTCTCACTGTGAATTTATTAACACAGTGCAATCACGGCAACATGAGTGTATGCGAGGAGGTTCATCTTCTCGTGGTCATGGCCGCCTGTTCTGTCAGCGATTAATCAACCAAAAGGAACTGTTGTTCTCACCCAATCCACACAAACACATAATAAATTCCAGTGTGCTTGGAATAGGTTCCCGTGCCCTACTCTTGATTCTTCTTAGTCAACCCAAAAACCATTTGATATCTTCGCCAAACCAAACCCCAACTACCTCATCAAAATCTAGTCACACAGTGTCTGATTATCGTCAGATTTATGATCAACACTTATTCCATGTTAAGTTAAATATGAAACCCAAAAATGATCCAATTCAGTTAGCAGCCCAATATTTTCCTTCGGGATGGCATTTTATTCCTTTAGCTCCATATAAGTCACTCATATATTATAGAGACATCCTTATTGAAACATAGTCAGTTTTGATTAAACCAATCTATGCTAATGATGATAAATCAAAACTCCTTTATCATTCATTGTATATTAAACAGGTCCTCAATTTATCAGATTGGGGTAGTCATCCATCAGATCTTAAGTCTCTTTCTAATCAATCTAGCTCCTTTTGCTATTATGATTATATTGAGGCTTGGCATAAAATCATGCTTCATCAAAATGAAGATCATAGTCATTCGTGATTTTTTCAGTTTAACCACAAATTCAAGAGTCAATTCCCCAAATGGTTCATCCTTTGGTGGACAAGGCATGGTTTGTGCCACGACATTTTTCCCAAACCTCTCCTTGCTCAGTTAGAACATTTCTGTCATCATAGTAACTATCATACTAAATATGAGGAAATTCCAGTCTTCCTTATATTCTGTAGTAAATATAAAATCCCTTGGATTCTTAAATGGCAATATGTCGTTCCAGCTACCCAAGAAGTTACAGTTTTTCAGTCTCCGTCGTCCATAGGTATTAGGACTGCTCAGACTTACCTTTCCCCAATTACTCAGGTCTCTCGCCGTTTTTCCATTAAATGGTGGGATAAATTTGGTGTTGATAGAATAGTCGGCCAAGTTCAAAAAGAATTTTCTCCTTCTCCTCTATTAACTCCTCCAGTTAACACTCCTCCAGTTACTACGGCCTCTGCCGTTGCATCCTCTAGTAAATCAGTCGCTAAAACAGCTGATAAGTCAAAAGAAAAATTTGAGGAATGTATTATTAAAAAACCTGATTCAAAAATTGAACAACCTTTAATAAATTTACCAGAAAACAGATATAATTTAAGTTTGCCTAATAAAGATAACGAATTAGTCAAATCTATTAAAAAATTATTTAAAAAACTTAAAATAGATCCCGGTCCAAGTGGAACTATTAACATTATCGATCGTAGAATCATGATAATATTGAAAGTTCTTCCCACCACTCATCTATTTCAAACCTTAATGACCAATTAAATAAATTAATCATTAATAATACAAGCATTACCAGAAATTGGTATTCCAGACCAACTCCTTCGGATTTGCAATTCAAGAGAGAAATCTTGATAAACAATTTTCTCGTGTCCTCTAATAAAATTTATGAATGGAATATAGATGGATTTAGTGAACAAGAAATTCTTAATAAACTTAATCACATGTCTATGGTAGCCAATAGCTATATTACCAAATTCAACACTTTATCTCAACCAGATATAGTTGAATTATTAGCTAGTGGTTTTACAGGTATTCTTAGGTCTTGGTGGGAAAAACATCTCACAGAAGATATTAGAATATCCATTGTTCATGTTATTCAAAGAGATAGCGAAGGCAATCCCATCTTTGATGAAGATGCTGGTATTGGTCTTCCTGACAGAGTCAATACTTTAATATTTACAATAATTAAACATTTTGTTGGAACCCCTAGTAATATTACAGAAAGAATTCATAATCAATTAAGCAATCTTACTTGTCCCACTCTAAGTGATTTTAGATGGTACAAAGATGTATTTACCTCTAGAGTTATGATGAGAAATGACAGTAATAAACCATTTTGGAAAGAAAAATTCGTTAATGGTTTACCTTCGTTATTTGCTCACAAAGTTAGAGAAGAATTAAGTAAAATTTTAGGATATATTGATTATGATAATTTAACCTATGGTGATATTATTAGTCATATTCAAAAAATTGGATTAAAAATGTGTATTGATTTTAAGTTAGCTAAACAAGCCAGAAAAGACAAAAATAAAGCTAAATACGAGTTAGGAACATTTTGTGAACAGTATGGTTTACCGCTAGTTGCTCCATCTAGAAGAAAGCACAGGCATAAAGATAAACATATTGAGTCACATAAAAGTCATAAACGCCGTAAGAAAAGGTATAATCACAATAAAAGTAATAATAGGAGTAATAATCAAGATACCTATTGTAATAAACCAAAGTCATCTAAGAAAATTGTCTGCCACAATTGTGGGCAGAAAGGTCACTATAAAAGTGAATATAGAGTTAAACAAAAATTAGCTCAGTTGAATATTTCAACAGAAGATACAGAACAGTTATTAGAATTAATGAGAATTATTAGAATATCCATTGTTCATGCTATTCAAAGAGATAGCGAAGGCAATCCCATCTTTGATGAAGATGCTGGTATTGGTCTTCCTGACGGAGTCAATACTTTAATATTTACAATAATTAAACATTTTGTTGGAACCCCTAGTAATATTACAGAAAGAATTCATGATCAATTAAGCAATCTTATTTGTCCCACTCTAAGTGATTTTAGATGGTACAAAGATGGGTAGCTGAAACGACATATTGCCATTTAAGAATCCAAGGGATTTTATATTTACTACAGAATATAAGGAAGATTGGAATTTCCTCAAATTTAGTATGATAGTTACTATGATGACAGAAATGTTCTAACTGAGCAAGGAGAGGTTTGGGGAAAATGTCGTCGCACAAACCATACCTTGTCCACCAAAGGATGAACCGTTTGATATGATCTTCAATAGTCTTGGAGAAAACAAGGATATCATCAATGTATACAATAATAAAATGACTGAAGGGATTCAAAATATTATTAAGAATATTCTGAAATTCACTGGGTGCATTTTTGAGTCCAAATGACTGAACATTCCATTCGTAGTGTCCGAATGGAGTGGAATTTTGCTGACTTACAATCTATTCTAACTAGGAATTTTTGATTTAACAAATCTCTCTGAAATTTTTTAATACATAAAACTAGTGATAAAATCTCTTTTTAATAATCTTGTATTTTAACCGTGGCCAGGGTTCCAAGCGCCAGAATGGAAATGAACAATTTGTTCATCAGAAGAGGGAGTTAACTTTTGCTTGAGTATGCCACCGAATCCAACATTAGAGGCATCGGTTTCTTTTCTTAGATGACTTTGGTTTCCATATAACAACGGCGATAAGTTTTTAAAAGAAAAATTTAACAGAAGAAAGAAAAGATTAAGAAGATGACCGGTTAATCGGTAAAGCAATCTCTTTCTTTTATTTATTAACATTTAGGGAAAGGATTACAGTATATCCTAGATCTAAATGTTTGAGAGGGAAGAACGAAGTATTAAGGACTTCGTCTTCATCTTTTAACTAAGAAGATCGAAGCTGAAAGCTTCGTCTCCGGCTAACTAAGAGAGAAGGGAGAGGACCTCGGAAGAGCTTTCTAGAGAGAGAAGCTCTGAGGCTTTACATTGAATTAAGCTTGAAGAAACTCTAACACTTGAGTTTCTTTAAGTAGAAAAACTGAAAGTAAATTACTATTTGATTCACGCAGGAATCACTATTACATTAACTGAAGTAAAAGTAATTTACTTAAGTAAAAGTAAAACATAAGAAACATTTTACATTTGCTTTTACATTGGTAAATGTTAAAAACATTTAACTTAAGTAAAAGCAAAAGTTATTCTTTTACTTTTACTTTTACATTTACTAAAGTAAAAGACTTTTGCTTTACTTTTAAAGCAAAAGTTTGAGATGATGACTTGGGCCATCACACATGCGTGACTTGAAGATGCCTCTCTCGCCTTCTCGTTAACTCGTCCGCCTTCCGTGGATGCTTAAGGTGTTGTTGATCATCTTCTTAGATGAGTCACCATCCCCATACATTTCCACCTCAAAATTTTTATCAAGGAAATAACCCTTTCACCCCCAAAAATTTTGTTTACAAAAAGAAGGAGGAGAACATTTTTTCACCGAAGAATTGGTCAAAATCTTCAAAATTTCTTAGATTTTGTAAAAAAAATTTGTTTAAAAACAAATCAGATGAAATCTGAAACAAAGGATCACTCGATTGGTCCAGATCTATCAGTGAAATCGATCTAAAATAGAAGACTAATTTGTTAACTGTTTAAACAAAAATTCTTTTTCTTGAAGGTCTACTTAGAAAGCCTTACTTGCCTTAAACTCATACCCGTAGATCTAAAGATTCCCTTTGGCCATTCAAAGCTCCCACCCCGAGACTTACAAATGCAGCACTAATCGGGACTTAAGGCGATCTTGGGTGTTTTACGGCGAAGGTAGGGACTTGTAAAAGTAGAGCAAGAAAAACTGAAAGTTTGAAAAAACCTTTAAGTAAACAAATCAAACTGTTTTTAATCAAAACCACCGATAGCATCAAGAACCAACCGTGTGGCTCTGATACAATATAACAACGGCGTTATGTTTTTAAAAGAAAAACTTTAACAGAAGAAAGAAAAGATTAAGAAGATGACCGGTTAATCGGTAAAGCAATCTCTTTCTTTTATTTATAAACATTTAGGGAAGAGAATACAGTATATCCTAGATCTAAACGTTTGAGAGGGAAGAACGAAGTATGAAGGACTTCGTCTTCATCTTTTAACTAAGAAGATCAAGTCAAAGCTTCGCCTCCCAAACTAACTAAGAGAGAAGGGAGAGGACCTCGGAAGAGCTTTCTAGAGAGAGAAGCTCTGAGGCTTTACATTGAATTAAGCCTAGAGAAACTCTAACACTTGAGTTTCTTTAAATAGAAAACTGAAAAGTAAATTACTATTTGATTCACGCAAGAATCACTATTACATTAACTGAAGTAAAATAATTTACTTAAGTAGAAGTAAAACGTAAGAAACATTTTACATTTACTTTTACATTGGTAAATGTTAAAAACATTTAACTAAGTTAAAAACATTTAACTTAAGTAAAAGCAAAAGTTATTCTTTGACTTTTACTTTTACATTTACTAAAGTAAAAGACTTTTGCTTTACGGAAAGCAAAAGCTGAGATGATGGCGTGGGCCATCACTGTTGTCGATGATCAAGACTCCTCAAGGCGTCTTCTTGGTTGACTGGTCCGTCTCCTATGGATTCCGGAAGGTGCTGTTGATCATATTCTCAGATGAGTCACCATCCCCATACATTTCCACCTCAAAATTGTTATCCAGGAAATAACCCTTTTACCCCCAAAAATTTGGTTTATAAAGAAGGAGGAGAAAATTTTTTCACCGAAAAATTGGTCCGAACTTTAAAATTTCTTTAATTTTTGTAAAGATTTTTTGTTTAAAATCAAATCAGACTAAAATCTGAAACAAAGGATCATTCGATTGGTCCTGATCTATCAGTGAAATCGATCTAAACAGAAGACTAATTTGTTAATTGTTTAAACAAAAATTCTTTTTCTTGAAGGTCTACTTAGAAAGCCTTACTTGCCTTAAACTCATACCCATAGATCTAAAGATTCCCTTTGGCCGTTCACTGCTCCCACACTGGAGACTTACAAACAGGCACTAATCGAGACTTAAGGCTATCTTGGGTGTTTTACAAAACAAGGCTCGGGACTCGTAAAAGTAGAAAGCAAGAAAAACCTGAAAGTTTGAAAAACATTTAAGTAAACAAATCAAACTGCTTTTAATCGAAACCACCGATAGCATCAAGAACCAACCGTGTGGCTCGATACCATATATATCAATGACGATAAAAAGTTTTAAAAGAAAAACTTTAATGTAAGAAAGAAAAGATTAAGAAGATGACCTAATTAATCGGTAAGCAATCTCTTTCTTTTATTTATAAACATTTAGGGAAGGGATTACAGTATATCCTAGATCTAAATGTTTGAGAGGGAAGAACGAAATATTAAGCACTTCGCCTTCATCTTCTAACTAAGAAGATCGGTCGAAAGCTTCGCCTCCGCTCAACTAAGAGAGAGGAGAGGACCTCGGAAGAGCTTTCTAGAGAGAGAAGCTCTGAGGCTTTACATTGAATTAAGCCTGAAGAAACTCTAACACTTGAGTTTCTTTAAATAGAAAAACTGAAAGTAGATTACTATTTGATTCACGCAGGAAGCACTATTACATTAATTTAAGTAAAAGTAATTTACTTAAGTAAAAGTAAAATGTAAGAAACTTGAAGATGCCTCTGGCGTCTTCTTGGTTAACCTGTCTGTGACTTGAAGATGCCTCTAGCGTCTTCTTGGTTGACTGGTCCGTCTCCTGTGGATGCCGGAAGGTGCTGTTGATCATCTTCTCAGATGAGTCACCATCCCCATACATTTCCACCTCAAAATTTTTATCCAGGAAATAGCCCTTTCACCCCCAAAAATTTTGTTTACAAAAAGAAGGAGGAGAAAAATTTTTCACCGAAGAATTGGTCAAAATCTTCAGAATTTCTAAGATTTTGTAAAAAAATTTTATTTAAAAACAAATTAGATGAAATCTGAAATAAGGGATCACTCTATTGGTCCTGATCTATCAGTGAAATCGATCTAAAACAGAAGACTAATTTGTTAACTGTTTAAACAACAATTCTTTTTCTTGAAGGTCTACTTAGAAAGCCTTACTTGCCTTAAACTCATACCCGTAGATCTAAAGATTCCCTTTGGCCATTCATTGCTCCCACCCTGGAGACTTACAAACAGGCACTAATCGGGACTTAAGGCAATCTTGGGTGTTTTACGGCGAAGGTAGGGACTTGTAAAAGCAGAACAAGAAAAACTGAAATTTTTAAAAAACCTTTAAAAATATGATCTAACTGTTTTTAATCGAAACCACCGATAGCATCAAGAACCAACCGTGTGTCTCTGATACCATATAATAGCGGCGATAAAGTTTTTAAAAGAAAAACTTTAACAGAAGAAAGAAAAGATTAAGAAGATGACCGGTGAATCGGTAAAGCAATCTCTTTCTTTTATTTATAAACATTTAGGAAAGGGAAGAG
Source organism: Panax ginseng (assembly GCA_020205605.1). Taxonomy (NCBI): domain Eukaryota; kingdom Viridiplantae; phylum Streptophyta; class Magnoliopsida; order Apiales; family Araliaceae; genus Panax; species Panax ginseng. Next base: position 82,058,885 of record CM035131.1, read on the forward strand.
AAGGGAGAGGACCTCGGAAGAGCTTTCTAGAGAGAGAAGCTCTGAGGCTTTACATTGAATTAAGCCTGAAGAAACTATAACACTTGAGTTTCTTTAAATAGAAAAATTGAAAGTAAATTACTATTTGATTCACGCAGGAATCACTATTACATTAACTGAAGTAAAAGTAATTTACTTAAGTAAAAGTAAAACGTAAGAAATATTTTACATTTACTTTTACATTGGTAAATGTTAAAAACATTTAACTAAGTTAAAAATATTTAACTTAAGTAAAAGCAAAAGTTATTCTTTTACTTTTACTTTTACATTTACTAAAGTAAAAGACTTTTGCTTTACTTTTAAAGCAAAAGTGAGATGATGGCGTGGGCCATCACTTGCTCAGTGATCGAACACTCCTCCGGGCGCTCTTCTTGGTTGGTCGTCCGCCTCTCTGTGGATGCTTAAGGTGTTGTTTATCATCTTCTCGGATGAGTCACCATCCCCATACATTTCCACCTCAAAATTTTTATCCAGAAATAACCCTTTTACCCCCAAAAATTTGGTTTATATAAAGAAGGAGGAGAAAATTTTTTCACCGAAAAATTGGTCGAAACTTCAAAATTTCTTAGATTTTGTAAAAAATTTTTATTTAAAAACAAATCGGATGAAATCAAACAAAGGATCACTCGATTGGTCCCGATCTATCGCTGAAATCGATCTAAATGTAAGACTAATTTGTTAACCTGTTTAAACAAAAATTCTTTTTTCTTGAAGGTCTACTTAGAAAGCCTTACTTGCCTTAAACTCATACCAGTAGATCTAAAGATTCCTTTGGCCATTCACTTCTCCCACCCCGAGACTTACAAACAGCACTAATCTAACTTAAGGCTTAACTTGGGTGTTTTACTAGCAAGGTAGGGACTTGTAAAAGTAGAGCAAGAAAAACTGAAAGTTTGAAAAAACATTTAAAAACAAGATCTAACTGTTTTTAATCGAAACCACCGATAGCATCAAGAACCAACCGTGTGTCTCTGATACCATATAATAGCGGCGATTAAGTTATTAAAAGAAAAACTTTAACAGAAGAAAGAAAAGATTAAGAAGATGACCGGTGAATCGGTAAAGCAATCTCTTTCTTTTATTTATAAACATTTAGGGAAGGGATTACAGTATATCCTAGATCTAAATGTTTGAGAGGGAAGATCAAAGTATTAAGGTCTTCGTCTTTATCTTCTAACTAAGAAGATCGAAGCTGAAAGCTTCGTCTCCGACTAACTAATAGAGAAGGGAGAGGACCTCGGAAGAGCTTTCTAGAGAGAGAAGCTCTGAGGCTTTACATTGAATTAAGCCTGAAGAAACTATAACACTTGAGTTTCTTTAAATAGAAAAATTGAAAGTAAATTACTATTTGATTCACGCAGGAATCACTATTACATTAACTGAAGTAAAAGTAATTTACTTAAGTAAAAGTAAAACGTAAGAAACATTTTACATTTACTTTTACATTGGTAAATGTTAAAAACATTTAACTAAGTTAAAAATATTTAACTTAAGTAAAAGCAAAAGTTATTCTTTTACTTTTACTTTTACATTTACTAAAGTAAAACACTTTTGCTTTACGGAAAGCAAAAGCTGAGATGATGGCGTGGGCCATCACTTGTCGATATTCAAGACTCTCTCTGGCGCCTTCTTGGTTGACCGTCCGCTCTCTGTGGATGCTTAAGGTGTTGCTTATCATCTTCTCGGATGAGTCACCATCCCCATACATTTCCACCTCAAAATTTTTATCCGTGAAATAACCCTTTTACCCCAAAAATTTGGTTTATAAAGAAGGAGGAGAAAATTTTTCACCAAAAATTGGTCGAAACTTCAAAATTTCTTTAATTTTTGTAAAGATTTTTGTTTAAAAACAAATCGAATTTAAATCTGAAACAAAGGATCACTCGATTGGTCCCGGTCTATCGCTGAAATCGATCTAAATGTAAGACTAATTTGTTAACCGCTTAAACAAAAATTCTTTTTCTTGAAGGTCTACTTAGAAAGCCTTACTTGCTTTAAACTCATACCAGTAGATCTAAAGATTCCTTTGGCCATTCACAGCTCCCACCTCGAGAGACTTACAAACAGGCACTAATCGGAACTTAAGGCGATCTTGGGTGTTTTACGGCGAAGGTCGGGACTTGTAAAAGCAGAGCAAGAAAAACTGAAAGTTTGAAAAAATATTTAAAAACAAGATCTAACTGTTTTTAATCGAAACCACCGATAGCATCAAGAACCAACCGTGTGGCTCTGATACCATATAACAGCGGCGATTAAGTTATTAAAAGAAAAACTTTAACGTAAGAAAGAAAAGATTAAGAAGATGACCGTGAAATCCAGAAAGCAATCTCTTTCTTTTATTTATAAACATTTAGGGAAGGGATTACAAGTATATCCTAGATCTAAATGTTTGAGAGGAAAGATCAAGTATTAAGGTCTTCGTCTTCATCTTCTAACTAAGAAGATCGGTCGAAAAGCTTCGCCTCCTGCTAACTAATAGAGAAGGGAGAGGACCTCTAAGAGCTTTCAGAGAGAGAAGCTCGAGGCTTTACATTGAATTAAGCCCCAAGAAACTATAACACTTGAGTTTCTTTAAATAGAAAAATTGAAAGTAAATTACTATTTGATTCACGCAGGAATCACTATTACATTAACTGAAGTAAAAGTAATTTACTTAAGTAAAAGTAAAACGTAAGAAATATTTTAAATTTACTTTTACATTGGTAAATGTTAAAAACATTTAACTAAGTTAAAAACATTTAACTTAAGTAAAAGCAAAAAAAGTTATTCTTTTACTTTTACTTTTACATTTACTAAAGTAAAAGACTTTTGCTTTACTGAAAGCAAAAGCTGAGATGATGGCGTGGGCCATCACTGTTTCGATGATCAAGACTCTCCTCTGCGTCTTCTTGGTTAATCGTCCGCTCTCCGTGGATGCTTGGAAGGTGCTGTTTATCATCTTCTCAGATGAGTTACCATCCCCATACATTTCCACCTCAAAATTTTTATCCAGGAAATAACCCTTTTACCCCCAAAAATTTGGTTTATAAAGAAGGAGGAGAAAAAAATTTCACCGAAAAATTGGTCAGAACTTCAAAATTTCTTTAATTTTTGTAAAGATTTTTGTTTAAAACAAATCGAGATGAAAATCAAAACAAAGGATCACTCGATTGGTCCCGATCTATCGCTGAAATCGATCTAAATGTAAGACTAATTTGTTAACTGTTTAAACAAAAATTCTTTTTCTTGAAGGTCTACTTAGAAAGCCTTACTTGCCTTAAACTCATACCCGTAGATCTAAAGATTCCCTTTGGCCATTCATCGCCCCTCCATACGGAGACTTACAAACAGCACTAATCAACTTAAAAAGCGATCTTGGGTGTTTTACGGCGAAGGTCGGGACTTGTAAAAGCAGAGCAAGAAAAACTGAAAGTTTGAAAAAACATTTAAAAACAAGATCTAACTGTTTTTAATCGAAACCACCGATAGCATCAAGAACCAACCGTGTGGCTCTGATACCATATAACAGCGGCGATTAAGTTATTAAAAGAAAAACTTTAATGTAAGAAAAGAAAAGATTAAGAAGATGACCGTGTGAATCGGTGAAAGCAATCTCTTTCTTTTATTTATAAACATTTAGGGAAGGGATTACATATATCCTAGATCTAAATGTTTGAGAGGGAAGATCAAGTATTAAGGTCTTCGCCTTCATCTTCTAACTAAGAGATCGATCAAGTTTGAAGCTTCGCCTCCTGCTAACTAATAGAGAAGGAGAGGACCTCAAGAGCTTTCTAGAGAGAAGCTCGAGGCTTTACATTGAATTAAGCCCAAGAAACTATAACACTTGAGTTTCTTTAAATAGAAAAATTGAAAGTAAATTACTATTTGATTCACGCAGAATCACTATTACATTAATCAAGTAAAAGTAATTTACTTAAGTAAAAGTAAAACGTAAGAAACATTTTACATTTACTTTTACATTAGTAAATGTTAAAAACATTTAACTAAGTTAAAAACATTTAACTTAAGTAAAAGCAAAAGTTATTCTTTTACTTTTACTTTTACATTTACTAAAGTAAAACACTTTTGCTTTACTTTAAAGCAAAAGTTTGAGATGATGGCGTGGGCCATCACTTGTTTATGATCAAGACTCTCCGGCGTCTTCTTGGTCGACCGTCCGCTCTCCCCGGATGCTTAAGGTGTCAAGTTTATCATCTTCTCGGATGAGTCACCATCCCCATACATTTCCACCTCAAAATTTTTATCCGTGAAATAACCCTTTTACCCCAAAAATTTGGTTTATAAAGAAGGAGGAGAAAATTTTTCACCAAAAATTGGTCGTAACTTCAAAATTTCTTTAATTTTTGTAAAGATTTTTGTTTAAAAACAAATCGCATTTAAAATCAAACAAAGGATCACTCGATTGGTCCTGGTCTATCGCTGAAATCGATCTAAATGTAAGACTAATTTGTTAACTGCTTTAAACAAAAATTCTTTTTCTTGAAGGTCTACTTAGAAAGCCTTACTTGCCTTAAACTCATACCCGTAGATCTAAAGATTCCTTTGGCCATTCATCGCTCCATACCTCGAGACTTACAAAAAGTGCACTAATCAACTTAAGGCGATCTTGGGTGTTTTACTACGAAAGCCTGGACTTGTAAAGCAAAGAGCAAGAAAAAGCGAAAAGTTTGAAAAAGATTTAAAAAACAAGAAGATCTAACTGTTTTTTAATCGAACCACCGATAGCATCAAGAACCAACCGTGGCTCTCGATACCATATAACAATGCATGATTAAGTTATTAAAAGAAAAACTTTAATGTAAGAAAGAAAAGATTAAGAAGATGACCTGTGAATGAATCAGTAAGCAATCTCTTTCTTTTATTTATAAACATTTAGGGAAGGGATTACAAGATATCCTAGATCTAAATGTTTGAGAGGAAAGATCAAGTATTAAGGTCTTCGTCTTCATCTTCTAATCTAAGGAGATCGTCGAAAGCTTCGCCTCCTGCCAACTAATAGAGAAGGAGAGGACCTCGGAAGAGCTTTCAGAGAGAGAAGCTCCGAGGCTTTACATTGAATTAAGCCTCAAGAAACTATAACACTTGAGTTTCTTTAAAAAGAAAATTTGAAAGTAAATTACTATTTGATTCACGCAGAATCACTATTACATTAATCAAGTAAAAGTAATTTACTTAAGTAAAAGTAAAACGTAAGAAATATTTTTTACATTTACTTTTACATTGGTAAATGTTAAAAACATTTAACTAAGTTAAAAACATTTAACTTAAGTAAAAGCAAAAGTTATTCTTTTACTTTTACTTTTACATTTACTAAAGTAAAAGACTTTTGCTTTACTAAAGCAAAAAAAATGAGATGATGGCGTGGGCCATCACTGTTTATGATCAAGACTCCTCCGCGTCTTCGTGGTTGATCGTCCGCTCTCTCGTGGATGCCGGAAGTTGTTGTTTATCATCTTCTCGGATGAGTCACCATCCCCATACATTTCCACCTCAAAATTTTTATCCAGAAATAACCCTTTTACCCCTAAAAATTTGGTTTATAAAGAAGGAGGAGAAAATTTTTTTCACCAAAAATTGGTCGTAACATCAAAATTTCTTTAATTTTTGTAAGATTTTTTTGTTTAAAACAAATCGAATTTAAAATCAAACAAAGGATCACTCGATTGGTCCCGATCTATCGCTGAAATCGATCTAAACAAAAGACTAATTTGTTAACCGCTTAAACAAAAATTCTTTTTCTTGAAGGTCTACTTAGAAAGCCTTACTTGCCTTAAACTCATACCAGAGATCTAAAGATTCCCTTTGGCCATTCAACGCTTCCCACCCGGAGAGACTTACAAACAGCACTAATCGGAACTTAAGGCGATCTTGGGTGTTTTACTACGAAGGCCTGGACTTGTAAAAGCAAAGGAAGAAAAAACTGAAAGTTTGAAAAACATTTAAAAACAAGATCTAACTGCTTTTTAATCGAAACCACCGATAGCATCAAGAACCAACCGTGTGGCTCTCATACCATATAACAAATGGCGATTAAGTTATTAAAAGAAAAACTTTAATGTAAGAAAGAAAAGATTAAGAAGATGACCGTTGAATCCAGAAAGCAATCTCTTTATTTTATTTATAAACATTTAGGGAAGGGATTACAAAGATATCCTAGATCTAAATGTTTGAGAGGGAAGATGGAAGTATTAAGGTCTTCGCCTTCATCTTCTAACTAAGAAGATCAAGTTGAAAGCTTCGCCTCCTATTAACTAATAGAGAAAGGAGAGGACCTCTAAGAGCTTTCAGAGAGAGAAGCTCCGAGGCTTTACATTGAATTAAGCCCAAGAAACTATAACACTTGAGTTTCTTTAAATAGAAAAATTGAAAGTAAATTACTATTTGATTCACGCAGAATCACTATTACATTAATCAAGTAAAAGTAATTTACTTAAGTAAAAGTAAAATGTAAGAAACATTTTACATTTACATTTACATTGGTAAATGTTAAAAACATTTAACTAAGTTAAAAACATTTAACTTAAGTAAAAGCAAAAGTTATTCTTTTACTTTTACTTTTACATTTACTAAAGTAAAAGACTTTTTGCTTTACTTGAAAGCAAAAATTTGAGATGATGGCGTGGGCCATCACTGTTTCGATGATCAAGACTCTCCGCGCCTTGGTTGGTCGATCGTCCGCCTCTGGATGCCAAGGTGTCATTTATCATCTTCTCAGATGAGTCACCATCCCCATACATTTCCACCTCAAAATTTTTATCCAGGAAATAACCCTTTTACCCCCAAAAATTTGGTTTATAAAGAAGGAGGAGAAAATTTTTTCACCGAAAAATTGGTCAGAACTTCAAAATTTCTTTAATTTTTGTAAAGATTTTTTGTTTAAAAAATAAATCGCATTTAAAAATCAAACAAAGGATCACTCGATTGGTCCCGATCTATCGCTGAAATCGATCTAAATAAAAGACTAATTTGTTAACCTGCTTAAACAAAAATTCTTTTTCTTGAAGGTCTACTTAGAAAGCCTTACTTGCCTTTAAACTCATACCAGTAGATCTAAAGATTCCTTTTGGCCATTCAACGCTCCCACCCCGGAGACTTACAAACAGCACTAATCGGAACTTAAAAAGCGATCTTGGGTGTTTTACTACGAAGGTCTGGACTTGTAAAAGCAAAGGAAGAAAAAAGCGAAAGTTTGAAAAACATTTAAAAACAAGATCTAACTGCTTTTAATCGAAACCACCGATATAGCATCAAGAACCAACCGTGTGGCTCGATACCATATAACAAATGGCGATTAAGTTATTAAAAGAAAAACTTTAATGTAAGAAAGAAAAGATTAAGAAGATGACCCGTGAAATCCAGAAAAGCAATCTCTTTATTTTATTTATAAACATTTAGGGAAGGGATTACAGTATATCCTAGATCAAAATGTTTGAGAGGGAAGATCGAAGTATTAAGGTCTTTGTCTTCATCTTCTAACTAAGAAGATCGAAGTTGAAAGCTTCGTCTCCGGCTAACTAATAGAGAAGGGAGAAGACCTCGGAAGAGCTTTCTAGAGAGAGAAGCTCTGAGGCTTTACATTGAATTAAGCCTGAAGAAACTATAACACTTGAGTTTCTTTAAAAAGAAAAATTGAAAGTAAATTACTATTTGATTCACGCAGGAATCACTATTACATTAACTGAAGTAAAAGTAATTTACTTAAGTAAAAGTAAAACGTAAGAAATATTTTTTACATTTACTTTTACATTGGTAAATGTTAAAACATTTAACTAAGTTAAAAACATTTAACTTAAGTAAAAGAAAAGTTATTCTTTACTTTTACTTTTACATTTACTAAAGTAAAAGACTTTTGCTTTACTTGAAAGCAAAGTTTAGATGATGGCGGCGCCATCACATTGTTTGTCATGATCAAGACTCTCTCGCGCCTTCGTGGTTGATCGTCCATCTCCGTGGATGCCGGAAGTTGTTGTTTATCATCTTCTCGTATGAGTCACCATCCCCATACATTTCCACCTCAAAATTTTTATCCAGAAATAACCCTTTTACCCCTAAAAATTTGGTTTATAAAGAAGGAGGAGAAAATTTTTTCACCAAAAATTGGTCGTAACATCAAAATTTCTTTAATTTTTGTAAAGATTTTTGTTTAAAAATAAATCGATTTAAAATCAAACAAAGGATCACTCGATTGGTCCCGATCTATCGTGAAATCGATCTAAACAAAAGACTAATTTGTTAACCTGCTTAAACAAAAATTCTTTTTCTTGAAGGTCTACTTAGAAAGCCTTACTTGCCTTAAACTCATACCAGAGATCTAAAGATTCCTTTGGCCATTCAACGCTCCCACCACCGATACTTACAAACAGGCACTAATCGGAACTTAAGGCGATCTTGGGTGTTTTACGGCGAAGGTCGGGACTTGTAAAAGCAAAGGAAGAAAAACTGAAAGTTTGAAAAACATTTAAAACAAGATCTAACTGCTTTTAATCGAAACCACCGATAGCATCAAGAACCAACCGTGTGGCTCGATACCATATAACAAATGACGATTAAGTTATTAAAAGAAAAACTTTAACAGAAGAAAGAAAAGATTAAGAAGATGACCGGTGAATCGGTAAAGCAACTCTTTATTTTATTTATAAACATTTAGGGAAGGGATTACAGTATATCCTAGATCTAAATGTTTGAGAGGGAAGATCGAAGTATTAAGGTCTTCATCTTCATCTTCTAACTAAGAAGATCGAAGTTGAAAGCTTCGTCTCCGGCTAACTAATAGAGAAAGGAGAGGACCTCGGAAGAGCTTTCTAGAGAGAGAAGCTCTGAGGCTTTACATTGAATTAAGCCTGAAGAAACTATAACACTTGAGTTTCTTTAAATAGAAAAATTGAAAGTAAATTACTATTTGATTCACGCAGGAATCACTATTACATTAACTGAAGTAAAAGTAATTTACTTAAGTAAAAGTAAAATGTAAGAAACATTTTACATTTACTTTTACATTGGTAAATGTTAAAAACATTTAACTAAGTTAAAAACATTTAACTTAAGTAAAAGCAAAAGTTATTCTTTTACTTTTACTTTTACATTTACTAAAGTAAAAGACTTTTGCTTTACTTTAAAGCAAAAGTTGAGAGATGATGGCGCTGGCCATCACTTGTTTTTAATGATCAAGACTCTCCCATGCGTCTTCTTGGTTGGATCGTCCGCTCCTGTGGATGCTTAAAGGTGTCATTATCATCTTCTCAGATGAGTCACCATCCCCATACATTTCCACCTCAAAATTTTTATCCAGGAAATAACCCTTTTACCCCCAAAAATTTGGTTTATAAAGAAGGAGGAGAAAATTTTTTCACCGAAAAATTGGTCAGAACTTCAAAATTTCTTTAATTTTTGTAAAGATTTTTTGTTTAAAAATAAATCGGATTTAAAATCAAATAAAGGATCACTCGATTGGTCCTGATCTATCAGTGAAATCGATCTAAATAAAAGACTAATTTGTTAACTATTTAAACAAAAATTCTTTTTCTTGAAGGTCTACTTAGAAAGCCTTACTTGCCTTAAACTCATACCCGTAGATCTAAAGATTCCTTTTGCCATTCATCGCCCCATACCTCGAGACTTACAAATGTGCACTAATCGAACTTAAATGCGATCTTGGGTGTTTTACTGCCAAGGTCGGGACTTGTAAAAGCAGAGCAAGAAAAACCGAAAGTTTGAAAAACATTTAAAAACAAGATCTAACTGCTTTTTAATCGAAACCACCGATAATCAAGAACCAACCGTGTGGCTCGATACCATATAACAACGGCGATTAAGTTATTAAAAGAAAAACTTTAATAGAAGAAAGAAAAGATTAAGAAGATGACCTAATTGAATCAAGAAAGTAATCTCTTTCTTTTATTTATAAACATTTAGGAAGGGATTACAAAGATATCCTAGATCTAAATGTGATCTCAAAAGTGCATTTGAATTGTATTCAAGAAGGTATTATCCCCACTAGATATTATAAGAAAACTAGTGAAAAACTAAATTCAAATTAACTAGAAGTCAAATGGAAATAAAATACAAATTATCTAATGTACATATTTGTTAAACCATCATGTGTTTTAAGACCTCATTCGTCTTAGTTCGCAATCTTACTGACAAAATTATTTTAGGATTACCATTTATATATTTACTTTACCCATTTACCACTAGTAATAAAGGTCTAAGTTGTGAACATTTAGGAAAGAAAATTACATTTAAATTTTTAATTAAACCCAAAGAAAAAGATTTAAAATTTATTCAAGAAGAATCAATTTCCAAATCACTGAATCTGTTAAATTGTAAAATTACCCACTTAAATTTTCTTAAAGAGGAAGTTAGGTACCAATAAGTTGAAGAATGTACTTAAAACTAACGTAGAGTTCAAGAAAAGATAAAAGAGTTAAAAGATTATCTAATAAAAACTTATGTTCGATTCTCCCAATGCTTTTTGGCATAGGAAGAAGCACATACGCTAGATTACCCTATGCTAGGGAATTTAAAGAACATTTAATTCCTACTAAAGCCGTGCCTATTCAAATGAGTCATGAATGTATGGATTTATGTAAAAATGAAATTAATGATCTTCTCAAAGAAGGGTTTAATTAGACATAGTAAGTCACCATGGTCTTGCCCAAATTTTCTATGTTAATAATGAATTGCAGAAAGAGCGAGGTGTCCCTCTGCTAGTCATTAATTACAAGCCATTAAACAAAGTTTTAGAATGGATTAGGTACCTTTGCCCAACAAGGATGATCTCCTTGGTAGGTTAAGTGTCTCCACCATCTTTAGTAAATTTGACCTTAAGTCCGGATTCGCAAGTTGCTATCCATCCCGATGATAGGTACAAAATTGATTCACCACTCCATTCTGGACACTACGAATGGAATGTTCAATATTGGGACTCAAAAATTAACCCAAAGAATTTCGTAATATTCTTAATAATATTTTGAATCCTTCACCATTTTATTATTGTATACATTGATGATATCCTTGTTTTCTCCAAGACTATTGAAGAACATATCAAACATTTGAATTCATTCTTCAAAACAGTTAAAACCAATGGTCTTGTCCTTTCCCCTTCCAAGTGTAGTCTGTTTCTGACTAAAGTCAGATTCCTCGGTTTAATCCTCTATCATGGACTCACGCGGCCAATCGACAGAGCTATTCAATTCGCCGACCGGTTCCCAGATAAGATTACCGACAAGAATCAACTACAGAGGTTTCTTGGCTCGCACAATTATATTGGCAAGTTTTACAAGGACCTCAGGAAGATTTGTAAGCCTCTCTTCCAAATAACCATAGAGTAATCCACCTCCATGGACCGACATTCATACTTCGTTGTCCAACAAGTTAAAAAATATGTTAAGGTTTTGCCTCGCCTTGCATCTCGTAATGATTCAAATTTTCAAAATAGTTGAAACCGATGCCTCTAATGTTGGATTCTGTGGCATACTCAAGCAAAATTAACTCCTCTTCTCGATGAACAAATTGTTCATTTCATTATATGGCGCTTGGAACCCTACACGCTTAAAATACAAGATTACTAAAAAGAGATGATGGCGTGGGCCATCACTGTTTATGATCAAGACTCTCTCAAGCGCCTTCTTGGTTGTGATCGTCCGCTCCGTGGATGCTTAAAGGTGTCGTTGATCATCTTCTCGATGAGTCACCATCCCCATACATTTCCACCTCAAAATTTTTATCCAGAAATAACCCATCTACTCATCTTCGATCGCTTTTCAAAAATTTAAAATCTTACTCAAGGTTCATATGGTATCGAGAGCCACGGTTGGTTCTTCATGCTATCGGTGGTTTCGATTAAAACAAGCTTAGATCTTGTTTTTAAATGTTTTTCAAACTTTCGCTTTTTTCGCTCTCTTTTTTATAAGTCCCGACCTTCGCCAGAAAAACACCTAAGATCGCCTTAAGTCCCGATTAGTGCTGTTTGTAAGTCTCAATGGGGAGCAAAGAATGGCCAAAGGAATCTTTAGATCTACTGCATGAGTTTAAGGCAAGTAAGGCTTTCTAAGTAGACCTTCAAGAAAAAGAATTTTGTTTAAACAATTAACAAACAAGATCTAAATATTTTTAATCGAAACCACCGATAAAGATCAAGAACAAACCGTGTGGCTCGATACTATATAATAATGATGATAAGTTTTTAAAAGAAAAACTTTAATGTAAGAAAGAAAAGATTAAGAAGATGACCGGTGAATCGGTAAAGTAATCTCTTTCTTTTATTTATAAACATTTAGGAAAGGATTACAAAAGATATCCTAGATCTAAATGTGATATCAAAAGTCTATTTGAATTGTATTCAAGAAGGTATTATCCCCACTAGATATTATAAGAAAACTAGTGAAAAACTAAATTCAACCAACTAGAGTCAAATGGAAATAAAATACAAATTACCTAATGTACATATTTGTCAAAACAAAGATGTGTTTTAAGACCTCATTCTTCTTAGTTCGCAATCTTACTGACAAAATTATTTTAGGATTACCATTTATATATTTACTTTACCCATTTACCACTAGTAATAAAGGTCTAAGATGCGAACATTTAGGAAAGAAAATTACATTTAAATTTTTAAATAAACCCAAAGAAAAAGATTTAAAATTTATTCAAGAAGAATCAATTTTCAAATCACTGAATCTGTTAAATTGTAAAATTACCCACTTAAATTTTCTTAAAGAGGAAGTTAGGTACCAACAAGTTGAAGAACAGCTTAAAAGTAACAGAGTTCAAGAAAAGATAAAAGAGTTAAAAGATTATCTAATAAAAAACTTATGTTCTGATTCTCCCAATGCTTTTTGGCATAGGAAGAAGCACACAGTTAGATTACCCTATGCTAGGGAATTTAAAGAACATTTAATTCCTACTAAAGCCAGGCCTATTCAAATGAGTCACGAATGTATGGAGTTATGTAAAATGAAATTAATGATCTTCTCAAGAAGGGTTTAATTAGACATAGTAAGTCACCATGGTCTTGCCCAAATTTCTATGTTAATAATGAATTGAGAAAGAGCGAGGTGTCCCCTGCTTAGTCATTAATTACAAGCCATTAAACAAAGTATTAGAATGGATTAGGTACCTTTGCCCAACAAGGATGATCTCCTTGGTAGGTTAAATGTCTCCACCATCTTTAGTAAATTTGACCTTAAGTCCGGATTCGCAAGTTGCTATCCATCCCGATGATAGGTACAAATCAAGATTCACCACTCCATTCTTGGACACTACGAATGGAATGTTAAATCATTTGGACTCAAAAATGCACCCAAAGGAATTTCGTAATATTCTTAATAATATTTTGAATCCTTCTTGCCATTTTATTATTGTATACAATGATGATATCCTTGTTTTCTCAAGACTATTGAAGAAAATATTAAACATTTGAATTCATTGGTCGATCAAGACTCTCTCCGCGCGCTTTCTTGGTCGATCGTCCGCCTCATGTGGATGTTTAAGGTGTCATTGTTGATCATCTTCTCAGATGAGTCACCATCCCCATACATTTCCACCTCAAAATTTTTATCCAGGAAATAACCCTTTCACCCCCAAAAAATTTGTTTACAAAAAGAAGGAGGAGAAAATTTTTTCACCGAAGAATTGGTCAAAATCTTCAAAATTTCTTAGATTTTGTAAAAAAATTTTGTTTAAAAACAAATCAGATGAAATCTGAAACAAAGGATCACTCGATTGGTCCTGATCTATCAGTGAAATCGATCTAAAACAGAATAATTTGTTAACTGTTTAAACAAAAATTCTTTTTCTTGAAGGTCTACTTAGAAAGCCTTACTTGCCTTAAACTCATACCCGTAGATCTAAAGATTGCCTTTGGCAATTCACTGCTCCCACCCTGGAGACTTACAAACAGGCACTAATCGGGACTTAAGGCGATCTTGGGTGTTTTATGGCGAAGGTAGGGACTTGTAAAAGTAGAGCAAGAAAAATTGAAAGTTTGAAAAAACCTTTAAGTAAACAAATCAAACTGTTTTTAATCGAAACCACCGATAAAGATCAAGAACCAACCGTGTGGCTCGATACCATATAACAAAGAAATATAAGTTTTAAAAGAAAAACTTTAATAGAAGAAAGAAAATATTAAAGTATCTTTTCCATCTATTTACTATCTTATCTCTTTCCTTTTCAATTGGGTGATTAGATCAGAATAGATGTCTTTTTTCTTTATTAGATTTTGAATAGTAAGTCACCATGGTGTATATATATATATATATATATATATATATATATATATATATATATATATATATATATATATATATATATATATATAGTCCCTTCAATTGAAGGGATCCTCAAATAACACTATTTGAGGGATGTGTCGCCAATTACTATAATAATAAGAGGCCACATATTCAACCCATTGTCATTGTCATGGTCATATATATATATATATATATATATATATATATATATATATATATATATAAAATGAATCAAACATGAAAATCAATTAGAGACCCAATTTTTTGAAGCATAACAGTAAAGTAAGTATGATCTTCTAAATAAATTAGAGACCCAATTTTTTTTATTTAATGTTTAAGTTAATTTATAGATAAAAAATAAAATAAAATTGATATAAATCTATTTTACCCATGAGCTCTCTAACATAGAATCACAGCTTGAAATTCACATAATCATAATTTGAAATTCAAGATTTCACTTGCAGACTTGAAAAATTAAAATATATGTGTGCTTTTGAAACTGAACGAATAATTCTTAAAAATAGACTTAAAATGAAAATCAATCAAAGAAGTGCTTCCCCATTCTTGTTGCCACTAATTCATAAAAACGGAACTCAAATACATGGGATGAAACAGATAGATAGGGATGAGGCATCATATTTATATTCCTTTTGTTGGTCCCGATCCCACCTCCAATAGACTTAATTTGTTGTACCTCTAAGCAAATTTGCAACAAATAAGACCCGCCTGTAATTGCCGATAAATGTAAGAAAAGTTCTTTTGGAAGCGCTTACTTTAAATGTTGCAAAGACATTTAAACAGAGATAATTACTTAACATTGATGACACTTGAAAATTGAGTTTTGATTTACATGATAAAAAAAAAACCTAAACACTTCCTTGTAGTGGAAGGAACAATATCCAAATTTGACCAAAAAAGAACACACATCTTGTGTTGTTGCAGACACCTTAATAGGTGGAATCACTAGAGCTCGAAACATCATCCAAAAAACTCATCATCCTGACATGACAAAGTAAATGAAAAAATAAATAAAAATTTATCGTTTTCAATAACAAGCAAGTTATATAGGTGGAAGAACTATTATCCATTTTATCAACAAAATATTCCATATAAGTTCTATTAATAACTATAATTACCTGTGACGAAGAACTATTATCCATGCCATTAAAAGCATCTTTATCAACAATTGAGGATCTAGCACTACCAAAGATAACATCACAAAGTTAACACATGAGGTTTATACATAATAATAAGAAAGGAAAAATACAAATAAGTTTACATTCTTCTAATTTTTGAAGCATAGGACAATTCCTTTTGTCGTGTGTTTGTCCATATTTTCCACACCCATTACAACGCCGACCTTTGTATTTTTCTCTTGCCAACTCCTTTCTACCCTTAAGTCTTTTCCCACTTCCTTTTTCTTTAACAGGATCTGGTTCATTAAAAATAGTTTCAAAAGCAGTACTTCTCCTTGCAGAAGGTATTACTTCTTCAGCACCACGAAGCAATGGTTTAATCCTCTTAATAAATGAATCCAATGCCTCACAGAAGATCTGACTAGCTTTATCACTTAAGATGACTTTATCAATCACATGTGAATAACGTTGGAATAATGCATTGCATTTTCCTATTAAGGAGTTGTCAATGATATCTCAACACCATCCTTGTTCACCATAAGATTAGATCTAGCAGATCTAGTCCATCTCTTCAAAATATATTGATCCGCAATTCATGAAGCTAACGATTTTGTGCAAATATGCCAAAGTATGGGCCGCATGGGATTCCCAAACTCTCAAAACATACGACAACTACATGATGCAAAATCTACACATATTTATCATAAACAATCACCGGCTTTTTTTTTTCTTTTTGTCATCCATATGTACAACTTTATATACGCTGTGAGTGGCATTCTCTTCTGTAAGCTCAACATTGTTGCAATAACTCTCCCACAACTGATCTTGAAATTTATAAAAGTAAGTACGTGTGTATATATTAGCCATTTGTCTATCCATCATTATAGGGCACTTAGTTTTTGCCTTCTCATTGATATCGGTGCAGATCTTCCATCAATTCCAAGTGTCGCTGGTGTAAAAGTCCACTATTAAATTGAACCATAAAGTCCACCAAGGAATTGTTTTTTGAAACATACCTCTTGAAAAATGCATGCCCACTTTCTGCTCGCTGACTACTAGACATTCCACATGAGAAAATGTGGTTCACATAAGCTGGCACCCATTTAGCTCGAATATTAAATATTGATTGCAACCATGCATCTTCATTTAACCCGTTGTTCTCAACAATACTCTTCCATCTCAAGTCAAACTCATCTATAGTCTAAAAATCCCAAACACGCTCTCTAAATTATTGATAGTGAATAATACACTTGGCTTGGCAGAGAATTTATTCAAAATATGCTAGCTACGATACCGTGAAATGTCAAAGGAAGAGCTTCAAAATGGCTTTTGTCATTATGGGATCCTCGATAAATAATAATAATTTTCAGAGAATCACCTGGCATAGCCCTCAAAAATTCCCTAAACAACCAAATGAAAGAGTCTGCAGTCTCGTCACTTAAGAATGCCCTAGAAAAAATAATTGTCTGACCATGGTTGTTTACTCCCATAATTGGTGCAAAAATCATACAATATCGATTGGTGTTGTAGGTAGTGTCGAAGATAACCACATCACCATAAAACTTGTACGATTGCCTAGAGATTGCATCAGTAAAACAAACATTTTCAATGCCTCCGGCTTGGGTTACTAGAATGTCATATTGTTGGTGTGTGGATACGTTTACAGATGTTAGTTGTTGTGCTATAAGTTGATTAACCCCAGAAATTTGACGATGAGACTTTAATAAGTGGCGTCTTCGCGGGGTTGTCATTGGATGGTATGAGCCTCTTCAAATATCGTGACTATGTATCCACCATGTTTTGATTTAACAACCATTAGCCGCGCCTTACAAGACTCTCTGCCTACTCCACGACGCCTTTTTACAACACCACTTGTTTCAGTTGACCAAGTTCCCTCTTTATTGCAAACGTACTCCTTCTGTATGACCTCTCTGTCTTTACTCTTCTTACTAGAGTATGATCGAACACTAAACCCAAATTTCCATTGCATAATAATTGTAAAAGTCATACACTTCTTCTAATGTTTCAAATTGTCGAACCTTGAAAGGGAGTGAGTTCACCAATTACCCGAGGATAGAAAATTGATACATAAGGATTTATTTCCAATCGGGCTTCCATGTGATGTAATATGCCATTATTAGCTTTCATAGTTGAATGACAAAGTGAGGCGAAACTGCTTAGCCATAGAACATGCATGTATGCACTTTAATCACAAAACATGGACATATATGACATTCTATTTTTTTTTCTCAAATATTAATTAAGAGTAGATAAAAAATATATTATATGTATGATATTATGTTTTCTTATCTTTTTTCCCTTAATCCAAAAGACTAGATTAAGAAAAGAAATAAAAGACAAGAAAATATACTCTACCACAAATATATTATGTAAGTGAAAATCTATATGTGCACAACTTGTTAGAGAATTAGTGCAGGAAAGTGTAGTCAATTATTAGCGCAGTCTGTATTCTGTAGTATTCTGTACAACACAATCTGTAAAGAAATCCACAAGAATCAACACAAACATATTATGTAAGTTAAAAATCTATATTTTCTATTTGTGCACAAACTCTGTGAACTGCAAAAAAGTGTAGGACCAAAATTTTGATCAAATCAAGAATTGCCCATTAGAACTTATATCGTGAATTCATCATTAGAACCCAAATCAATAATTTAACACAAATTAAAAATTATCCATTAATTAGAACTTATACTAAGAATTTATCAATGGAACCCAAATTAAGAACTACCCATTAGAACCTATATCTAGAATTCATCATTATATCTGAAATAAAAAATTACCCATTAGATGTTTGATGGCTGCAATCAATTTTAAAACCCATATTCAAAACTCATATCAGATAACACCACCACAACAACAATAATGAGTAAATCACATGGACCTATATCAAATTTGGAGATGTAATTTCAACTTTTTGCAGAAATCTTCAAATCAATTTTAAAAAAACCATGTCAGATACCAGAATAATAAGTCACACGATTTTTTACCTTATAGAAATTTGAAATCTTGCAAGATGAGTTGGAAATTGCAAAATGGTGGGTCATCTCTTCATCTCGAAAGAGTTGATCTTCTCTTAAGCTTGCATGAGACTCTTCTTCTTTTCCTTTATGCTCCTCTTTTCCCCTTCTCGCGACTCTTCCTCTTTTCCCTTCTACGCCCTCTTTTTTCCTTCTCGCATGACTTAGGTTTTCTCACATACAAAAGTAATTAAAACAATCTCAACCACATATAGTAATTAAAATGATCTAATCTGTTGAGAGCATCCATCCCTCAAATAGTATTATTTGAGGGATCCCTCAACCTAAGGGAATCAGATATATATATATATATATATATATATATATATATATATCATGCAAACATGCTTTGCATGTTAATTAATATGACGCGTATTTTAAATATATATGTGCATGCGCGCTAAACAAGATGAGACAAATTAATAACAAACCCCTCAAAGATTTTATATTAAGTCCTAAGCGCTCAAAGATATTTGGAATATCAAACGCCTTCTTCTAGCATGATAAAAATAATAGAGTATCAATTAATTATTATAAGTTTGTTGTGTCACCACAAGGCTTATCTTAAAATTTTAAGATGTTAATTTTATCACATTTGATGCTTATAAAGAAAATTGAACAATGTTGTTTTGTTGTGTCACCACAAGGACAATGTTTTTCTTTTTTTGAATATATGGAAGTGTTAGGTTGGACTTAACTTAGATAAATTTGATTCGAATGTGCCACCACTTGATCAAAATAATCTAAGAGGTAAAATAAAAGGAGTTACATGATGATGTAATTGACAAGTGTTGTCTACCTATTTATTTATATATAGTTTGTTGTGTCACCACAAGGCTATATACATTTGAAATGGGATCATTCACAACACAAACAACACCGCTGATGGTCTTTGTGTGACGCCCCCAAATTCGGGTATCTTCTAACCCGATATATGGTGCTACTGCATGCTATAGTTCACACAAACATTTAATTGAAATGCCTCAAAAGAACGAAAATTTCTTATATATATTCCAAACAATATTCCCTTCCCATGTTCTTTATAACCCAATACAAGTTCTTTGTCATAATATCAAATACATTATAACATTAAACCTATACTATTACATAGAAAGTTCAACGGTTCGCTTTTAGCCTTCCCTTTATCTTTTATCGGATCCTTCGCCCGCTTTGATCTTAGTTAGATTCATATAGTTCAAGCAAGAGTGAGCATAACTAGCTCATCAAGTATAACAATTCCATTTAAACGGATGCTTGAAACATTCAAATCATATATCTTCAATAAATGAATAAAGAGTTATGAAGTATTATCGATAATTCAAAATAACACTTCTTTTTCTTTAAACGCTTTACAATGACAATATTCAAGAACATCAATTCCTATCCAAGACCTTGAGCATTTCATACTTTCTTTATTCTAAGTTTTAATAGCTTATGGTGTTTGGTAAAGATTATATACTTGGATATCATATATGTGATTTACTTAGTTAATTTTATACATAAATGGAGTGTAGAGTGATCATTATATTATTATATTCATGTACTCATCAATTTAAGGGTAATAATAATAGTAAAAATTTTCTCGTAATCATTACTCATAAGTATGAAAAAAATGTTGATTTTGTTTCTTTAGATCATTGAATGTGTTTGCGTAGATATATATATATATATATATTATACTTTTTATATTATATTAACTAATTTGTGTTATTTATAAATTAAATTGAAAATTTTGTATACTATTAATCAATTCTAATGATAAAATATAATGGGTGTGGCGATACTATCGAAGAATGGCCCTCGTAGATGCAGAATAGAGAAAGTCGATAATAATATCGATGACAATGTAAAAATCTTTAACAATTGCGTACAACAATAGCACTTTCTCCCTTGATACCTCACTAGTATGCGTTGAAGGAAACAACTTTGAGCATAGAAATGCATACCAGATCTTGCCATAGCGGCTCAAGTCCTTGCTTAGAAAGATAGTGTTACCCTTGCGTCCTTTAACCCAAACTGTGTCTGGTTTAGATATCTCAGTTAAAATCATGTCATAGTTGGGATTGTCATCACGCAGCTGAGTATACTGGCATGTGGCAGGGGCTCGCAGGTTGTAATATTCGTTGATGGCCTCAGGACTGAACGACACCTGTTTACACCACACAAATGCCCTGTATATCGCCTTGTCCTCAGTATTGGCATAAAATTCCTTCACCACATTTATTATTGATGGATTGGGATCATCAGTAAGCATCTCCCAGCCATGCTCATGTATCTGTCTGTGTATCTGTCCATCAAATGAGTCTAGTGCCACACCCCGCTCTGGAGTTAGTGCTTTAGGCACTATGTAATCGTATTTATCGGCGGAGTTGGCACTTATGAATTTTCGTCTGTCAAAAGCTTGTGTAGGTGGTGAAGAACTGGAACCTTCGCCCTTTTGTCGCTTGGATGGTGTTTTCAGTGCCATATCAGTCAATTTCAGTCACTACTCCCCAAATTTCACTTTAGCAATAAGACAAGTACTAGGTGTGTACACACTCACAAAAACCAAACTGAAAATATTGAATTCAAAATTTTGATGAACAACTGAGATGAGCAGCTTACCCACTAATTTCCCCATAGTTTGATGATATTGTGACACTGGTGTTGCTCAGTTGATGAAGTTCCTTTTTCTTTTCTACAACAAATCCAAAATTTGGTGAAAATCTAGGTTTTATAGTGACTAAACTGTGGTAGATGTGTGTAATGGTGTGGAATTGAATAACTTAGGGTTTGTGTATATATAGTATGATAGAGGTATTTAGATTCAGTGGAGATGTGATGGAGATTGAGGCAATTTTGTGGGGTATAAAGTGGGTTGAGGGATCGGTTATGGAAGAACAGAAGTGGGAATGTGAATGAGACCAAGTCAAAAGATGTTTAAAAGTTTCTGCACTGACTCTCGTACCTCCGCCGAGGTAGGGGGTATTTATACTAGAAGGGCTCGCCGGGCCGGGCATGGACAGAGACCCCCTAATCGGGTGGGGGTGTCGTTTGAAATTGTTCATTTGAGGTGGGTATCTTCAGATTGGGCTTTGATTTTATCTATTTCATCTCCTCATACGCATGATTAATGGCATCCTAAGTTCCCGAAGTTCATTACAATCACAAACATGAGATAACATCATAAAGATTGAGCAAGTATGATCGAATTTACTACAAAATAGAAACTAACTAACTAAGAATTATATACGAATGATCTACGCACTACTAGAATTATGAACTAAGCTATGAAATGAATAACTTAACATAAAAATCTCAGTAAATTAAAAGAAAATTAGGTTGCCTCCCAATTAGCGCTTGTTTTTAAGTCTTTCACCGACTATTCCCTGCTCATGGCGCATCGAGAAAAGTGTGATTATTGGTGGCTTCTTTGTCGATGTTTCCACCCCAAAGAATGCTTTAACCGCTTCCCATTGACCTTAAATGTCTCGAGTGGATTTTTGTTGTACAATTCAACGGTGGCATGTGAGAGAATAGTCTTGATCGTGAATGGCCCCACCATCGGGATTTGATCTTTTCGGGAACAATCTCGGTCGTGAGTTGAATAGTAACATATATTATCCCGATTAAAACTTTCTTTGAATAATCTTTTGGTCGTGCCACTTCTTGACTTTTTTCTTTTGTACAGCTTTTGAGTTTTCATAAGCTTGCAAATGAAATTCGTTGAGTTCGCTTCAATTGAGTAACCTTTTCTCCCCGCAGCCTATCTCGTCAAAGTTGAGTTTTAATGGTCCAATATGCCTTATGATGTAATTCTACTAGAGGTGACACGTTATCCCATAGACCAACCGATACAAGAGATATCCCAATTGGTGTCTTGTATGTCATCCTATAAGCCCTAAGCGCTATCTAACTTTAGAGACCAATCTTTTCTCGCTCGATTCACCACCTTCTAAAATTCTCTTTACCTCTCTCGTTGGAAACCTCAACTTGACCACTCGTTTGGGGGTGATAGGTCAGAAGCAACTCTATGATTAACTCCATACTTCACCAAGAGAGCTATAAATGACCTATTACAGAAGTGATTTCCCTAGTCACTTATAATTGCTTTTGGCGTGCCAAACCTTGAAAAGATGTTCTTTTGTAGAAATTTTAGAACCACCTTGGCATCGTTTGTAGGGAGTGCTAAGGCTTCAACCCATTTTAACACGTAGTCCACAACTAGCAAGATGTACAAGTTGTTGAATGGATGAGGAAAAGGCCCCATGAAGTCCATCCCCCATACATCAAAAATCTCGACTTCCGTGATCGTGTTGAGCAGCATCTCATTCCTTTTCAAGATATTACCCACCATTTGGCATCTATCACAGTTTTTCACGAACTGTTGGGCATCCTTGAACACCGTAGGTCAATAGAATCATGTCTGAAGTACCTTGGTCGATGTCCCCTCACTACCATAATGTCCCCCATACGCAGACGAATGACATTCGTGCAATATATTCTTCACTTCACTGTAAGACACGCATCTACGAATCATTTTATCTACACATTGTCTGAATAAATAGGGCTCATCCCACATGCACCACTTGACATCATGTAGGAACTTTCTTTTATGTTGACGTGTCAAATCAGGGGGAAAGATTTTGCTCACCAAGTAATTGGCAAAATCTGTATACCATGGAAACTCAGAGTTTACTCCAAAAAGCTGCTAATCCGGAAATAACTCGTTGATTACACATTTATTTGCCCCGTCCTTATCCGGATTCTCCAGTCTTGAAAGATGATCCGCCACTTGATTTTCTATCCCCTTATATCCTTTATTTCCAAGTCAAGTTCTTGGAGGAGTAGAATCCATATGATTAGTCTAGGCTTAGTGTAATACCCGAAAAAAAATAAATAAAAAAATAAATATTAAATAAAAAAAAATATTTTATTTTAAAACATATTAATTGGACTTTCTTTATTTGGGTCAAATTGTATTTAATTTATGTGGACTATTATAAATAAGAAATTTCATTAATTTGGGTTTTTTACTTATTGGGTCAAACTTATATTTATGTGAGAGTAAAAATCATATTATATATATATATATATATAAATTATTTTTTTATATTATATTAACTAATTTGTGTTATTTATAAATTAAATTGAAAATTTTGTATACTATTAATTAATTCAAATGATAAAATTATAAATTTACTTAATAATAAATTAAATAATATTATGTTAGTAATTGTTGGATTTGTAATAAAATCTTATTAAACTATTTAGATTGAATCGGAGAGAGTCTAAACGAGTTTTTGGAATATACTTTGAGTATTACATTACTTAATTCAGTATGCGGATTCCGTATTCTTCAATGATATACTCTTATTAAATTTAATTTGTTCATTTTGTTTCTCGTTTCAAAATTAGTTATTGTTTCCAATAATTATTCATTCTCAAATTCATGTGATAGTTTCGTTTTGGTATTAATACTTAGAACTTATGTCGTACTCTTGATCTAGTGTATCATGGTTAATATTTATTTCGATCTTTTTAAAAAGTACATGTTAATATTTTTGGAGACTTTGTGTTGATGATTCGTTTGATTTAACATGTACACGTTAGAATCCCTTTGTGTTGATATTGTGTCGCATTTGTTGTGACATGATGTTTTGTTAGAATACCGTAGGGTATACCTGAGCTATAACAACTTGTGGGGGTACCACAGGCATGTCCTCTTGGCACTGAGGCATGACAACTTCCGTGGTGGTGTGATCAGTCCACGGTGTCTCCATTTTGTGCTTCGGTAAGAGTTGGTCATTTGGTGTTTTGTAGTGGGAGGAGTATGGGTCGACCATAGTTTTTTGTTCTGTTCTGTTCTGCGGAGTGGTGCTGTTTTTGCTAAACACGCCTTCCGATTTTGCATGTATCTGGATTGTGCAGTCCTATGTGTGATTGCCTGTGTGGCATTATTTGATTTGCTTATGTGGCATTATTTGACTTGCCTGTGTGGTAAGATATATTTTTGTTTTATTTTGAGCTCGGTATGAAATAACAACCCACCATTTGATTCAAATTTATCATTTCATTATGTTAGGTTTGTTCATTTCATTTCAAATTCATTTCGTTTCATTTCATTTAATCGAGTTAGTTATTTTGGTTCATTATTTGTATTCTATATCCGTACTGGGCATTTGGCTCATGCTGTATTTTTCTTCCGGCAGGTAATCAGGGGGATCAAGGGCAAGTGTGACGAGAGCTCCCTTTTATCCAAAGGATTTAGATATATTATGTCTAGGTTGTGATACATTAGTTTATTTGGAATTGTAATAATTATTTTAGATTGTGGTTTGAGATAGTTTGATATTTATTATGGTTGACTTGTGGTATTTATCAGATATTACGACTATTCTTGTGTGGCTTTGAGCCTTGCTATTATATTCATCAATTTTGTTATGTTTTAAGTAACCTCTCTTTCTATTTTGGAAAGGGGGTGTTATAGAGTTAGTATAAGAGCTTATGTTCTTTCTTGTATAAAACCTATTTAGGTTTGACCTGTGAGTTATGGGTAGACTTCTGGGTTAGGTTTTTGTTCTGTTTGATTTTTGTTCAGCTATCATATCAACTATATCCAAATTTGTCTCTAATCTACTTTGTTTATATTCGTGATCTTTCCTTAGATGGCTCGTAGATCTGCCAGAGTTGCTGGGAGACGAGGTAACAATAGGAGAAGAGGTGAGGGTCAGCCCAATGAGCAATCTAATGATCAGATTAATGCTCAATTGGATACCTTGGTGAATCAAAGGTGAATCGGGGCTTTACTCAGATTGGTGGCACAGTTGTCACAGCAATGCAAAGAAATTTTGCCACCGAAATTCTGAATAAGAAAATCCGAGAAATATGGTCACATTCAAATGTTGAGGAAGGAATGCAGATGGTCATGATCACCGGTGGTTCGATGTATGTGTGGTTGGAGAGATTCTAGAAGCGAAACCACAATCATTCGGTTTAGCTCCAACTCAAATTAATGCATAGAATTGGATTGCCACCCTAGAAAAGATCTTTGATGTCTTTGGGGTGCTCGGATAATCGAGAGTATTGCTTGCGCTTTACAAGCTAGAAGGGGGTGCACAGAGGTGGTGGAAAGCGATGAAAACAACAAAGGGCGATGACTATGTTGAGACACTTAGTTGGCCAGAGTTTTGTGTGAGGTCTTATCATCGCCAGTACATCCCAAATCATCGATAAAGAGGCCTATGCCGGAGAGTATCTGTCTATTTCGAGAAAAGATGATGAGTCCATCACGAGTTCATGACGAGGTTCACAAGGTTGGTAAGCTTTGAGGGAAGTTCTACAAGGACTACAGGGGAACAGGCGGAGAAGTTCAAGTGGCGAATTCATTATAGGTATCGCCAACATCTTATTAACACCAAGTTTACAGATGTGTCAGCTATGGTAAATGCAACCAAGAATATTGAAATTGAGCAACAGGACTTCCGGTCTTCTAAACTGGAGGGGAGTTGAAAGAGGGACAGGGATGACCAATAGGGTCAAACTTCAGTTCAACATGGGAGAAGTCAGGGTGGTCAGTGGAATAAGAATCGTGGCGATTAGCAGGGGCAGTGGCGTGGCCAGAATCAAAATAGGGGTTATCAACAGATGCTTCAAAGAAGCGCGAGTAATCGTACCACAACTACCTTAGCATGGTCAGAATCGTCAGCAGTGGCAAAATCATCAGCCAGGGAAAAATCAGGGTCATTATCTGGGACCAGTTGGTGGGGGTAACCCGAATCTTATTTTGATAACTCCTTGTGCTAGTTGTGGGGTTAATCATCCGGGGAGACAGTGTCATAGAGTCACAGGTGTATGCTTCTTGTGTGGGCAGATGGGTCATATGGCTAGAGATTGTACCAGGCCACATGGTAATAGTGGAGGTGGTAATAATGGTGGAAATGGAGGTTAGCGTCAAGGTGATCGAGTGTTTGCTTTGACGTATAACCAGGAGACAGGTTCACCAGGTACTACTTCTGGAAATCTTTTAGTTGGCAATCGTGAGGCTTCTATTTTTTATACTGGTTACACTCATTCCGTTGTTGCTCGGTCTTTTGTTTGCACCGGGTGTGCCATCTCGCTTATTAGATTTTGTTATGTTCATGCTACCCCGATGGGGACTTCAGTTGTTATTTCTGATTTGTATCGAGGGTACGCGATCAGTTTTGGGGATAAGATTCATAAGGCTAATTTTTTTCGATGTGTATGCATGATTTTGATGTTATTCTTGGGATGGACTGGTTGGATAAACACCAAGCCACTATCGATTGTCAGGTGAAGAAGGTTATATTTGGAGATATGAAGTCACCAGAGTTCGTGTTTCAGGATTCACAGCCGAGAAGAGTGGTGAAGTTAATTTTAGCTTTGAAGGCTGGGAAGTTGGTGGCAAAGGGTTTTGAGGGGTATTTGGAATTTATGAAGGATACATCTAAGGGTGAGTCTCGTATTAAGGATGTTCCTGTTGTTCGTGATTTTCCTGATGTGTTCCCTGAGGAGTTGTCAGGGTTGCCACCGCAGCGGGAAGTAGAGTTTTTTATTGAGCTTGTTCCTGGTGCAGAGCCTATCTCTAAGGCGCCGTATTGGATGGCACCATTGGAGTTGCAGGAGTTAAAGGAGAAGATGCAGGAACTTTTAGATCGTGGTGTGATTCGGCCGAGTGTTTTGCCGTGGGGTGCTCCACTGTTGTTTGTGAAGAAGAAGGATGGGTCTATGAGGCTATGTATAGACTGTAGGGAGTTGAATAAGATTACCATCAGGAATCGGTATCCATTACCAAGGATTGATGACTTGTTTGACCAACTTCAGAGGGCAAAGTATTTTTCAAAAATAGACTTGAGTTCGGGCTATCATCAGTTGAGGGTGAGGGATGAGGATATCCCTAAGATAGCTTTTCGCACTCGATATGGGCATCACGAGTTTCTGGTGATGCCATTCGGGTTGACTAATGTTCCAGCGGTGTTTATGGATTTGTTGAATTAGGTGTTTAGGGAGTACTTGGTTTACTCCAAGTCTAAGGAAGAGCATGAGGAACATCTTCGCACAGTGTTGGAGATTTTGAAAAAAAGAGAAGTTGTATGCTAAATTCTCTAAATGCGAGTTTTGGTTGGAGCAGGTTGCATTTTAAGGCCACGTTGTTTTTGCTGAAGGCATTAAGGTGGATCCTGTGAAGGATGAGGCTATAACTAAATGGCTGAGACCTACTATGGTGACAGAGATTAGGAGTTTCTTGGGTTTGCCAGGGTATTATAGGCAGTTTGTGGAAGGTTTTTCCTTACTTGCCTTACCATTGACCCAGTTGATGAGAAAGGGGACAAAGTTTGTGTGGAATGAAGAGCGTGAGAAGAAGACTCCTGTCGGTGACTGAAGACTCCTCTGGCGTGGGCCATCACCTGTCGGTGACTGAAGACTCCTCTGGCGTCTTCTTGGTTGACTGGTCCGTCTCATGTGGATGCCGGAAGGTGCTTTGTTGATCATCTTCTCAGATGAGTCACCATCCCCATACATTTCCACCTCAAAATTTTTATCCAGGAAATAACCCTTTCACCCCCAAAAAATTTGTTTACAAAAAGTAGGAGGAGAAAATTTTTTCACCGAAGAATTGGTCAAAATCTTCAAAATTTCTTAGATTTTGTAAAAAAATTTTGTTTAAAAACAAATCAGATGAAATCTGAAACAAAGGATCACTCGATTAGTCCTGATCTATCAGTGAAATCGATCTAAAACAGAATAATTTGTTAACTGTTTAAACAAAAATTCTTTTTCTTGAAGGTCTACTTAGAAAGCCTTACTTGCCTTAAACTCATACCCGTAGATCTAAAGATTCCTTTGGCCATTCAACGCTCCCACCACAGAGACTTACAAACAGCACTAATCGGAACTTAAAGCGATCTTGGGTGTTTTACTGGCGAAGGTCGGGACTTGTAAAAGCGAGCGAAAAAAGCGAAAGTTTGAAAAAGATTTAAAAACAAGATCTAATTGTTTTAATCGAAACCACCGATAGCATCAAGAGCCAACCGTGTGGCTCGATACCATATCTTAAATGATGATTAAGTTATTAAAAGAAAAACTTTAACAGAAGAAAGAAAAGATTAAGAAGATGACCGGTGAATCGGTAAAGCAATCTCTTTCTTTTATTTATAAACATTTAGGGAAGGGATTACAGTATATCCTAGATCTAAATGTTTGAGAGGGAAGATCAAGTATTAAGGTCTTCGTCTTCATCTTCTAACTAAGAAGATCGGTTTGAAAGCTTCGCCTCCTGGATAACTAATAGAGAAGGGAGAGGACCTCGGAAGAGCTTTCTAGAGAGAGAAGCTCTGAGGCTTTACATTGAATTAAGCCAGAAGAAACTATAACACTTGAGTTTCTTTAAATAGAAAAATTGAAAGTAAATTACTATTTGATTCACGCAGGAATCACTATTACATTAACTGAAGTAAAAGTAATTTACTTAAGTAAAAGTAAAATGTAAGAAACATTTTACATTTACTTTTACATTGGTAAATGTTAAAAACATTTAACTAAGTTAAAAACATTTAACTTAAGTAAAAGCAAAAGTTATTCTTTTACTTTTACTTTTACATTTACTAAAGTAAAAGACTTTTGCTTTACGGAAAGTAAAAGCTGAGATGATGGCGTGGGCCATCACTTGTCGGTGTCTGAAGACTCCTCTGGCGTCTTCTTGGTTGTTGATCGTCCGCTCTCCTGTGATCTTAGGAAGGTCTTTGTTTATCATCTTCTCGGATGAGTCACCATCCCCATACATTTCCACCTCAAAATTTTATCCGAGAAATAACCCTTTTACCCCCAAAAATTTGGTTTATAAAGAAGGAGGAGAAAATTTTTCACCAGAAAAATTGGTCGAACTTCAAAATTTCTTTACTTTTGTAAAGATTTTTGTTTAAAAATAAATCGCATTTAAAATCTGAAACAAAGGATCACTCGATTGGTCCTGATCTATCAGTGAAATCGATCTAAATAAAAGACTAATTTGTTAACTGTTTAAACAAAAATTCTTTTTCTTGAAGGTCTACTTAGAAAGCCTTACTTGCCTTAAACTCATACCCGTAGATCTAAAGATTCCCTTTGGCCATTCACTGCTCCCACCCTGGAGACTTACAAACAGGCACTAATCGGAACTTAAGGCGATCTTGGGTGTTTTACGGCGAAGGTCGGGACTTGTAAAAGCAAAGGAAGAAAAACTGAAAGTTTGAAAAAACATTTAAAAACAAGATCTAACTGTTTTTAATCGAAACCACCGATAGCATCAAGAACCAACCGTGTGGCTCTGATACCATATAACAGCGGCGATTAAGTTATTAAAAGAAAAACTTTAACAGAAGAAAGAAAAGATTAAGAAGATGACCGGTGAATCGGTAAAGCAATCTCTTTATTTTATTTATAAACATTTAGGGAAGGGATTACAGTATATCCTAGATCAAAATGTTTGAGAGGGAAGATCGAAGTATTAAGGTCTTTGTCTTCATCTTCTAACTAAGAAGATCGAAGTTGAAAGCTTCGTCTCCGGCTAACTAATAGAGAAGGGAGAGGACCTCGGAAGAGCTTTCTAGAGAGAGAAGCTCTGAGGCTTTACATTGAATTAAGCCTGAAGAAACTATAACACTTGAGTTTCTTTAAAAAGAAAAATTGAAAGTAAATTACTATTTGATTCACGCAGGAATCACTATTACATTAACTGAAGTAAAAGTAATTTACTTAAGTAAAAGTAAAACGTAAGAAATATTTTACATTTACTTTTACATTGGTAAATGTTAAAAACATTTAACTAAGTTAAAAACATTTAACTTAAGTAAAAGCAAAAGTTATTCTTTTACTTTTACTTTTACATTTACTAAAGTAAAAGACTTTTGCTTTACGGAAAGCAAAAGCTGAGATGATGGCGTGGGCCATCACTTGTCGGTGACTGAAGACTCCTCTGGCGTCTTCGTGGTTGACTGGTCCGTCTCCTGTGGATGCCGGAAGTTGTTGTTTATCATCTTCTCAGATGAGTCACCATCCCCATACATTTCCACCTCAAAATTTTTATCCAGGAAATAACCCTTTTACCCCTAAAAATTTGGTTTATAAAGAAGGAGGAGAAAATTTTTTCACCGAAAAATTGGTCAGAACATCAAAATTTCTTTAATTTTTGTAAAGATTTTTTGTTTAAAAACAAATCAGACGAAAATCTGAAACAAAGGATCACTCGATTGGTCCTGATCTATCAGTGAAATCGATCTAAACAAAAGACTAATTTGTTAACTGTTTAAACAAAAATTCTTTTTCTTGAAGGTCTACTTAGAAAGCCTTACTTGCCTTAAACTCATACCCGTAGATCTAAAGATTCCCTTTGGCCATTCAACCTTGCCCCCACCACGAGACTTACAAACAGTGCACTAATCGGAACTTAAAAGCGATCTTGGGTGTTTCTGGCGAAGGTCGGGACTTGTAAAAGCAAAGGAAGAAAAACTGAAAGTTTGAAAAAACATTTAAAAACAAGATCTAACTGTTTTTAATCGAAACCACCGATAGCATCAAGAACCAACCGTGTGGCTCTGATACCATATAACAGCGGCGATTAAGTTATTAAAAGAAAAACTTTAACAGAAGAAAGAAAAGATTAAGAAGATGACCGGTGAATCGGTAAAGCAATCTCTTTATTTTATTTATAAACATTTAGGGAAGGGATTACAGTATATCCTAGATCTAAATGTTTGAGAGGGAAGATGGAAATATTAAGGTCTTCGTCTTCATCTTCTAACTAAGAAGATCGAAGTTGAAAGCTTAAATCTCATTAACTAATAGAGAAAGGAGAGGACCTCGGAAGAGCTTTCTAGAGAGAGAAGCTCTGAGGCTTTACATTGAATTAAGCCTGAAGAAACTATAACACTTGAGTTTCTTTAAATAGAAAAATTGAAAGTAAATTACTATTTGATTCACGCAGGAATCACTATTACATTAACTGAAGTAAAAGTAATTTACTTAAGTAAAAGTAAAATGTAAGAAACATTTTACATTTACTTTTACATTGGTAAATGTTAAAAACATTTAACTAAGTTAAAAACATTTAACTTAAGTAAAAGCAAAAGTTATTCTTTTACTTTTACTTTTACATTTACTAAAGTAAAAGACTTTTGCTTTACGGAAAGCAAAAGCTGAGATGATGGCGTGGGCCATCACTTGTCGGTGACTGAAGACTCCTCTGGCGTCTTCTTGGTTGACTGGTCCGTCTCCTGTGGATGCCGGAAGGTGCTGTTTATCATCTTCTCAGATGAGTCACCATCCCCATACATTTCCACCTCAAAATTTTTATCCAGGAAATAACCCTTTTACCCCCAAAAATTTGGTTTATAAAGAAGGAGGAGAAAATTTTTTCACCGAAAAATTGGTCAGAACTTCAAAATTTCTTTAGTTTTTGTAAAGATTTTTTGTTTAAAAATAAATCAGACGAAAATCTGAAACAAAGGATCACTCGATTGGTCCTGATCTATCAGTGAAATCGATCTAAATAAAAGACTAATTTGTTAACTGTTTAAACAAAAATTCTTTTTCTTGAAGGTCTACTTAGAAAGCCTTACTTGCCTTAAACTCATACCCGTAGATCTAAAGATTCCCTTTGGCCATTCAACGCTCCCACCACGAGACTTATAAGCATGTGCACTAATCGGAACTTAAAAGCGATCTTGGGTGTTTCTACTGCGAAGGTCGGGACTTGTAAAAGCAAAGGAAGAAAAACTGAAAGTTTGAAAAAACATTTAAAAACAAGATCTAACTGTTTTTAATCGAAACCACCGATAGCATCAAGAACCAACCGTGTGGCTCTGATACCATATAACAGCGGCGATTAAGTTATTAAAAGAAAAACTTTAATAGAAGAAAGAAAAGATTAAGAAGATGACCGGTGAATCGGTAAAGCAATCTCTTTATTTTATTTATAAACATTTAGGGAAGGGATTACAGTATATCCTAGATCAAAATGTTTGAGAGGGAAGATCAAGTATTAAGGTCTTTGTCTACATCTTCTAACTAAGAAGATCGAAGTTGAAAGCTTAAATCTCCCGGCTAACTAATAGAGAGGGAGAAGACCTCGGAAGAGCTTTCTAGAGAGAAGCTACGAGGCTTTACATTGAATTAAGCCTGAAGAAACTATAACACTTGAGTTTCTTTAAAAAGAAAAATTGAAAGTAAATTACTATTTGATTCACGCAGGAATCACTATTACATTAACTGAAGTAAAAGTAATTTACTTAAGTAAAAGTAAAAGCGTAAGAAATATTTTACATTTACTTTTACATTGGTAAATGTTAAAACATTTAACTAAGTTAAAAACATTTAACTTAAGTAAAAGCAAAAGTTATTCTTTTACTTTTACTTTTACATTTACTAAAGTAAAAGACTTTTGCTTTACGGAAAGCAAAAGCTGAGATGATGGCGTGGGCCATCACTTGTCGGTGTCTGAAGACTCCTCTGGCGTCTTCGTGGTTGGTAGTCCGTCTCTCTCTGGGATCTTAGGAAGTTGTTGTTTATCATCTTCTCAGATGAGTCACCATCCCCATACATTTCCACCTCAAAATTTTTATCCAGGAAATAACCCTTTTACCCCTAAAAATTTGGTTTATAAAGAAGGAGGAGAAAATTTTTTCACCGAAAAATTGGTCAGAACATCAAAATTTCTTTAATTTTTGTAAAGATTTTTTGTTTAAAAACAAATCAGACGAAAATCTGAAACAAAGGATCACTCGATTGGTCCTGATCTATCAGTGAAATCGATCTAAACAAAAGACTAATTTGTTAACTGTTTAAACAAAAATTCTTTTTCTTGAAGGTCTACTTAGAAAGCCTTACTTGCCTTAAACTCATACCCGTAGATCTAAAGATTCCTTTGGCCAATCACTTGGCTCCCACCTCGAGACTTACAAACAGGCACTAATCGGAACTTAAAAGCGATCTTGGGTGTTTTACGGCGAAGGTCGGGACTTGTAAAAGCAAAGGAAGAAAAACTGAAAGTTTGAAAAAACATTTAAAAACAAGATCTAACTGTTTTTAATCGAAACCACCGATAGCATCAAGAACCAACCGTGTGGCTCTGATACCATATAACAGCGGCGATTAAGTTATTAAAAGAAAAACTTTAACAGAAGAAAGAAAAGATTAAGAAGATGACCGGTGAATCGGTAAAGCAATCTCTTTATTTTATTTATAAACATTTAGGGAAGGGATTACAGTATATCCTAGATCTAAATGTTTGAGAGGGAAGATGGAAGTATTAAGGTCTTCGTCTTCATCTTCTAACTAAGAAGATCGAAGTTGAAAGCTTCGTCTCCGGCTAACTAATAGAGAAAGGAGAGGACCTCGGAAGAGCTTTCTAGAGAGAGAAGCTCTGAGGCTTTACATTGAATTAAGCCTGAAGAAACTATAACACTTGAGTTTCTTTAAATAGAAAAATTGAAAGTAAATTACTATTTGATTCACGCAGGAATCACTATTACATTAACTGAAGTAAAAGTAATTTACTTAAGTAAAAGTAAAATGTAAGAAACATTTTACATTTACTTTTACATTGGTAAATGTTAAAAACATTTAACTAAGTTAAAAACATTTAACTTAAGTAAAAGCAAAAGTTATTCTTTTACTTTTACTTTTACATTTACTAAAGTAAAAGACTTTTGCTTTCTGAAAGCAAAAGTGAGATGATGGCGTGGGCCATCACTTGTTTATGATCAAGACTCCTCTGGCGTCTTCTTGGTTGATTAGTCCGTCTCTCTGTGGATCTTGGGAAGGTCTTTGTTTATCATCTTCTCGGATGAGTCACCATCCCCATACATTTCCACCTCAAAATTTTTATCCGAAATAACCCTTTTACCCCAAAAATTTGGTTTATAAAGAAGGAGGAGAAAATTTTTCACCGAAAAATTGGTCGAACTTCAAAATTTCTTTAATTTTTGTAAAGATTTTTGTTTAAAAAAATAAATCGGAAAATCAAAACAAAGGATCACTCGATTGGTCCCGATCTATCGATTGAAATCGATCTAAATAAAAGACTAATTTGTTAACTGTTTTAAACAAAAATTCTTTTTCTTGAAGGTCTACTTAGAAAGCCTTACTTGCCTTAAACTCATACCGTAGATCTAAAGATTCCTTTGGCCATTCAACGCTCCCACCACAGAGACTTACAAACAGGCACTAATCGGAACTTAAAAAGCGATCTTGGGTGTTTCTACAAACAAGGTCGGGACTTGTAAAAGCAAAGGAAGAAAAACTGAAAGTTTGAAAAAACATTTAAAAACAAGATCTAACTGTTTTTAATCGAAACCACCGATAGCATCAAGAACCAACCGTGTGGCTCTGATACCATATAACAGCGGCGATTTAAGTTATTAAAAGAAAAACTTTAACAGAAGAAAGAAAAGATTAAGAAGATGACCGGTGAATCGGTAAAGCAATCTCTTTATTTTATTTATAAACATTTAGGGAAGGGATTACAGTATATCCTAGATCAAAATGTTTGAGAGGGAAGATCGAAGTATTAAGGTCTTTGTCTTCATCTTCTAACTAAGAAGATCGAAGTTGAAAGCTTAAATCTCCTGGCTAACTAATAGAGAAGGGAGAAGACCTCGGAAGAGCTTTCTAGAGAGAGAAGCTCTGAGGCTTTACATTGAATTAAGCCTGAAGAAACTATAACACTTGAGTTTCTTTAAAAAGAAAAATTGAAAGTAAATTACTATTTGATTCACGCAGGAATCACTATTACATTAACTGAAGTAAAAGTAATTTACTTAAGTAAAAGTAAAACGTAAGAAATATTTTACATTTACTTTTACATTGGTAAATGTTAAAAACATTTAACTAAGTTAAAAACATTTAACTTAAGTAAAAGAAAAAGTTATTCTTTTACTTTTACTTTTACATTTACTAAAGTAAAAGACTTTTGCTTTGCGGAAAGCAAAAGCTGAGATGATGGCGTGGGCCATCACTTGTCGGTGACTGAAGACTCCTCTGGCGCCTTCATTGGTTGGTTGGTCCGTCTCCTGTGGATGCCGGAAGTTGTTGTTTATCATCTTCTCAGATGAGTCACCATCCCCATACATTTCCACCTCAAAATTTTTATCCAGGAAATAACCCTTTTACCCCTAAAAATTTGGTTTATAAAGAAGGAGGAGAAAATTTTTTCACCGAAAAATTGGTCAGAACATCAAAATTTCTTTAATTTTTGTAAAGATTTTTTGTTTAAAAATAAATCAGACGAAAATCTGAAACAAAGGATCACTCGATTGGTCCTGATCTATCAGTGAAATCGATCTAAACAAAAGACTAATTTGTTAACTGTTTAAACAAAAATTCTTTTTCTTGAAGGTCTACTTAGAAAGCCTTACTTGCCTTAAACTCATACCCGTAGATCTAAAGATTCCCTTTGGCCATTCACTGCTCCCACCCTGGAGACTTACAAACAGGCACTAATCGGAACTTAAGGCGATCTTGGGTGTTTTACGGCGAAGGTCGGGACTTGTAAAAGCAAAGGAAGAAAAACTGAAAGTTTGAAAAAACATTTAAAAACAAGATCTAACTGTTTTTAATCGAAACCACCGATAGCATCAAGAACCAACCGTGTGGCTCTGATACCATATAACAAATGACGATTAAGTTATTAAAAGAAAAACTTTAATGAAGAAAGAAAAAAAGATTAAGAAGATGGCCAAATGAATCGGTAAAAGCAACTCTTTATTTTATTTATAAACATTTAGGGAAGGGATTACAGTATATCCTAGATCTAAATGTTTGAGAGGGAAGATCGAAGTATTAAGGTCTTCATCTTCATCTTCTAACTAAGAAGATCGAAGTTGAAAGCTTCGTCTCCGGCTAACTAATAGAGAAAGGAGAGGACCTCGGAAGAGCTTTCTAGAGAGAGAAGCTCTGAGGCTTTACATTGAATTAAGCCTGAAGAAACTATAACACTTGAGTTTCTTTAAATAGAAAAATTGAAAGTAAATTACTATTTGATTCACGCAGGAATCACTATTACATTAACTGAAGTAAAAGTAATTTACTTAAGTAAAAGTAAAATGTAAGAAACATTTTACATTTACTTTTACATTGGTAAATGTTAAAAACATTTAACTAAGTTAAAAACATTTAACTTAAGTAAAAGCAAAAGTTATTCTTTTACTTTTACTTTTACATTTACTAAAGTAAAAGACTTTTGCTTTACGGAAAGCAAAAGCTGAGATGATGGCGTGGGCCATCACTTGTCGGTGACTGAAGACTCCTCTGGCGTCTTCTTGGTTGGTAGTCCGCCTCCACATGGATCTTGGAAGGTCTTTGTTTATCATCTTCTCAGATGAGTCACCATCCCCATACATTTCCACCTCAAAATTTTTATCCAGGAAATAACCCTTTTACCCCCAAAAATTTGGTTTATAAAGAAGGAGGAGAAAATTTTTTCACCGAAAAATTGGTCAGAACTTCAAAATTTATTTAATTTTTGTAAAGATTTTTTGTTTAAAAACAAATCAGACGAAAATCTGAAACAAAGGATCACTCGATTGGTCTTGATCTATCAGTGAAATCGATCTAAACAAAAGACTAATTTGTTAATTGTTTAAACAAAAATTCTTTTTCTTGAAGGTCTACTTAGAAAGCCTTACTTGCCTTAAACTCATACCCGTAGATCTAAAGATTCCCTTTGGCCATTCATTTGCGCTCCCATACGAGACTTACAAACAGTACTAATCGGAACTTAAGGCGATCTTGGGTGTTTCTACAATGAAGGTCGGGACTTGTAAAAGCGAGCAAGAAAAAAGCGAAAGTTTGAAAAACATTTAAAAACAAGATCTAACTGTTTTTAATCGAAACCACCGATAGCATCAAGAACCAACCGTGTGGCTCTGATACCATATAACAACGGCGATTAAGTTATTAAAAGAAAAACTTTAATAGAAGAAAGAAAAGATTAAGAAGATGACCGGTGAATCAGTAAAGTAATCTCTTTCTTTTATTTATAAACATTTAGGGAAGGGATTACAGTATATCCTAGATCTAAATGTGATACTGGTGCAGATTTGAATTGTATTCAAGAAGGTATTATCCCCACTAGATATTATAAGAAAACTAGTGAAAAACTAAATTCAGCCAACGGTAGTCAAATGGAAATAAAATACAAATTATCTAATGTACATATTTGTTAAACCATCATGTGTTTTAAGACCTCATTCGTCTTAGTTCGCAATCTTACTGACAAAATTATTTTAGGATTACCATTTATATATTTACTTTACCCATTTACCACTAGTAATAAAGGTCTAAGTTGTGAACATTTAGGAAAGAAAATTACATTTAAATTTTTAATTAAACCCAAAGAAAAAGATTTAAAATTTATTCAAGAAGAATCAATTTCAAATCACTTTGAATCATTAAATTGTAAAATTACCCACTTAAATTTTCTTAAAGAGGAAGTTAGGTACCAACAAGTTGAAGAACAGCTTAAAACTAACAGAGTTCAAGAAAAGATAAAAGAGTTAAAAGATTATCTAATAAAAAACTTATGTTCTGATTCTCCCAATGCTTTTTGGCATAGGAAGAAGCACACAGTTAGATTACCCTATGCTAGGGAATTTAAAGAACATTTAATTCCTACTAAAGCCAGGCCTATTCAAATGAGTCATGAACAGATGGATTTATGTAAAAATGAAATTAATGATCTTCTCAGTAAGGGTTTAATTAGACATAGTAAGTCACCATGGTCTTGCCCAGCTTTCTATGTTAATAATGAATCTGTGAAAGAGCGAGGTGTCCCTCGGTTAGTCATTAATTACAAGCCATTAAACAAAGTTTTAGAATGGATTAGGTACCCTTTGCCCAACAAGGATGATCTCCTTGGTAGGTTAAGTGTCTCCACCATCTTTAGTAAATTTGACCTTAAGTCTGGATTCTGGCAAGTTGCTATCCATCCCGATGATAGGTACAAAATTGCATTCACCACTCCATTCGGACACTACGAATGGAATGTTCAGTCATTGGGACTCAAAAATTAACCCAGTGAATTTCAGAATATTCTTAATAATATTTTGAATCCCTTCAGTCATTTTATTATTGTATACATTGATGATATCCTTGTTTTCTCCAAGACTATTGAAGAACATATCAAACATTTGAATTCATTCTTCAAAACAGTTAAAACCAATGGTCTTGTCCTTTCCCCTTCCAAGTGTAGTCTGCTTTTACGACTAAAATCGATTCCTCGGTTTAATCCTCTATCATGGACTCACGCGCCATCGACAGAGAGCTATTCAATTCGCCAATAGGGTTCCCGAGATAAGATTACCGACAAGAATCAACTACAGAGGTTTCTTGGCTCGCACAATTATATTGGCAAGTTTTACAAGGACCTCAGGAAGATTTGTAAGCCTCTCTTCCAGCGCTTACAGAGTAATCCACCTCCATGGACTGACATTCATACTTCTGTTGTCCAACAAGTTAAAAAATATGTTAAGGTTTTGCCCTGCCTTGGCATCTGTAATGATTCAGCCTTCAAAATAGTTGAAACCGATGCCTCTAATGTTGGATTCGGTGGCATACTCAAGCAAAATTAACTCCCTCTTCTGATGAACAAATTGTTCATTTCCATTATGGCGCTTGGAACCCTACACAGTTAAAATACAGTACTACTAAAAAAGAGATGATGGCGTGGGCCATCACCTGTCGGTGACTGAAGACTCCTCTGGCGTCTTCTTGGTTGACTGGTCCGTCTCCTGTGGATGCCGGAAGGTGCTGTTGATCATCTTCTCAGATGAGTCACCATCCCCATACATTTCCACCTCAAAATTTTTATCCAGGAAATAACCCATCTACTCATCTTGACTGTTTCAAAAATTTAAAATCTTACTCAAGGTTCATATGGTATCAGAGCCACACGGTTGGTTCTTCATGCTATCGGTGGTTTCGATTAAAAACAGTTAGATCTTGTTTTTAAATGTTTTTTCAAACTTTCAGTTTTTCTTGCTCTGCTTTTACAAGTCCCGACCTTCGCCGTAAAACACCTAAGATCGCCTTAAGTCCCGATTAGTGCCTGTTTGTAAGTCTCAATGGGGAGCAGTGAATGGCCAAAGGGAATCTTTAGATCTACGGGTATGAGTTTAAGGCAAGTAAGGCTTTCTAAGTAGACCTTCAAGAAAAAGAATTTTTGTTTAAACAGTTAACAAACAAGATCTAAATATTTTTAATCGAAACCACCGATAGCATCAAGAACAAACTGTGTGGCTCTGATACCATATAACAGCGGTGATAAGTTTTTAAAAGAAAAACTTTAACAGAAGAAAGAAAAGATTAAGAAGATGACCGGTGAATCGGTAAAGTAATCTCTTTCTTTTATTTATAAACATTTAGGGAAAGGATTACAGTATATCCTAGATCTAAATGTGATACTGGTGCAGATTTGAATTGTATTCAAGAAGGTATTATCCCCACTAGATATTATAAGAAAACTAGTGAAAAACTAAATTCAGTCAACGGTAGTCAAATGGAAATAAAATACAAATTACCTAATGTACATATTTGTCAAAACAGCATGTGTTTTAAGACCTCATTCTTCTTAGTTCGCAATCTTACTGACAAAATTATTTTAGGATTACCATTTATATATTTACTTTACCCATTTACCACTAGTAATAAAGGTCTAAGATGCGAACATTTAGGAAAGAAAATTACATTTAAATTTTTAAATAAACCCAAAGAAAAAGATTTAAAATTTATTCAAGAAGAATCAATTTTCAAATCACTGAATCTGTTAAATTGTAAAATTACCCACTTAAATTTTCTTAAAGAGGAAGTTAGGTACCAACAAGTTGAAGAAACGACTTAAAAGTAACAGAGTTCAAGAAAAGATAAAAGAGTTAAAAGATTATCTAATAAAAAACTTATGTTCTGATTCTCCCAATGCTTTTTGGCATAGGAAGAATCACACAGTTAGATTACCCTATGCTAGGGAATTTAAAGAACATTTAATTCCTACTAAAGCCAGGCCTATTCAAATGAGTCACGAACAGATGGAGTTATGTAAAAATGAAATTAATGATCTTCTCAGTAAGGGTTTAATTAGACATAGTAAGTCACCATGGTCTTGCCCAGCTTTCTATGTTAATAATGAATCTGAGAAAGAGCGAGGTGTCCCTCGGTTAGTCATTAATTACAAGCCATTAAACAAAGTATTAGAATGGATTAGGTACCCTTTGCCCAACAAGGATGATCTCCTTGGTAGGTTAAATGTCTCCACCATCTTTAGTAAATTTGACCTTAAGTCTGGATTCTGGCAAGTTGCTATCCATCCCGATGATAGGTACAAAACTGCATTCACCACTCCATTCGGACACTACGAATGGAATGTTAAATCATTTGGACTCAAAAATGCACCCAGTGAATTTCAGAATATTCTTAATAATATTTTGAATCCCTTCGGTCATTTTATTATTGTATACAATGATGATATCCTTGTTTTCTCCAAGACTATTGAAGAAAATATTAAACATTTGAATTCATTGGTTGACTGAAGACTCCTCTGGCGTCTTCTTGGTTGGTAATCCGTCTCATGTGGATCTTTAAGGTCTTTGTTGATCATCTTCTCAGATGAGTCACCATCCCCATACATTTCCACCTCAAAATTTTTATCCGTGAAATAACCCTTTCACCCCAAAAAATTTGTTTACAAAAAGAAGGAGGAGAAAATTTTTCATCAAGAATTGGTCAAAATCTTCAAAATTTCTTAGATTTTGTAAAAAATTTTGTTTAAAAACAAATCAGATGAAATCTGAAACAAAGGATCACTCGATTGGTCCTGATCTATCGATTGAAATCGATCTAAAAACAGAAATAATTTGTTAACTGTTTAAACACAAATTCTTTTTCTTGAAGGTCTACTTAGAAAGCCTTACTTGCCTTAAACTCATACCCGTAGATCTAAAGATTGCCTTTGGCAATTCACTGCTCCCACCCTGGAGACTTACAAACAGGCACTAATCGGGACTTAAGGCGATCTTGG
This sequence comes from Panax ginseng, assembly GCA_020205605.1. Classification (NCBI taxonomy): domain Eukaryota; kingdom Viridiplantae; phylum Streptophyta; class Magnoliopsida; order Apiales; family Araliaceae; genus Panax; species Panax ginseng. The sequence goes on from CM035131.1 coordinate 82,100,397, forward strand.
GTGTTTTATGGCGAAGGTAGGGACTTGTAAAAGTAGAGCAAGAAAAATTGAAAGTTTGAAAAAACCTTTAAGTAAACAAATCAAACTGTTTTTAATCGAAACCACCGATAGCATCAAGAACCAACCGTGTGGCTCTGATACCATATAACAGCAGCGATAAGTTTTTAAAAGAAAAACTTTAATAGAAGAAAGAAAATATTAAAGTATCTTTTCCATCTATTTACTATCTTATCTCTTTCCTTTTCAATTGGGTGATTAGATCAGAATAGATGTCTTTTTTCTTTATTAGATTTTGAATAGTAAGTCACCATGGTGTATATATATATATATATATATATATATATATATATATATATATATATATATATATATATATATATATCCCCTTCATTGAAGGATCCTCAAATAACACTATTTGAGGATGTGTACATTCAATTACTATAATAATAGTAGGCCACATATTCAACCCATTGGGTATTGTCATTACATGATATATATATATATATATATATATATATATATATATATATATATATATATATATATATATATATATATGCAGTGAATCAAACATGAAAATCAATTAGAGACCCAATTTTTTGAAGCATAACAGTAAAGTAAGTATGATCTTCTAAATAAATTAGAGACCCAATTTTTTTTATTTAATGTTTAAGTTAATTTATAGATAAAAAATAAAATAAAATTGATATAAATCTATTTTACCCATGAGCTCTCTAACATAGAATCACAGTTTGAAATTCACATAATCATAATTTGAAATTCAAGATTTCACTTGCAGACTTGAAAAATTAAAATATATGTGTGCTTTTGAAACTGAACGAATAATTCTTAAAAATAGACTTAAAATGAAAATCAATCAAAGAAGTGCTTCCCCATTCTTGTTGCCACTAATTCATAAAAACGGAACTCAAATACATGGGATGAACAGATAGGATAGGGGATGAGGCATCATATTTATATTCCTTTTTGTTGGTCCTGATCCCACCTCCAATAGACTTAATTTGTTGTACCTCTAAGCAAATTTGCAACAAATAAGACTGCCCAGAATTGCTGATAACAGAAGAAAAGTTCTTTTGGAAGCAGTTACTTTAAATGTTGCAGTACATTTAAACAGATAATTACGAACATTGGATGACACTTGAAAATTGAGTTTTGATTTACATGATAAAAAAAAAACCTAAACACTTCCTTGTAGTGGAAGGAACAATATCCAAATTTGACCAAAAAAGAACACACATCTTGTGTTGTTGCAGACACCTTAATAGGTGGAATCACTAGAGCTCGAAACATCATCCAAAAAACTCATCATCCTGACATGACAAAGTAAATGAAAAAATAAATAAAAATTTATCGTTTTCAATAACAAGCAAGTTATATAGGTGGAAGAACTATTATCCATTTTATCAACAAAATATTCCATATAAGTTCTATTAATAACTATAATTACCTGTGACGAAGAACTATTATCCATGCCATTAAAAGCATCTTTATCAACAATTGAGGATCTAGCACGGTCAAAGATAACATCACAAAGTTAACACATGAGGTTTATACATAATAATAAGAAAGGAAAAATACAAATAAGTTTACATTCTTCTAATTTTTGAAGCATAGGACAATTCCTTTTGTCGTGTGTTTGTCCATATTTTCCACACCCATTACAACGCCGACCTTTGTATTTTTCTCTTGCCAACTCCTTTCTACCCTTAAGTCTTTTCCCACTTCCTTTTTCTTTAACAGGATCTGGTTCATTAAAAATAGTTTCAAAAGCAGTACTTCTCCTTGCAGAAGGTATTACTTCTTCAGCACCACGAAGCAATGGTTTAATCCTCTTAATAAATGAATCCAATGCCTCACAGAAGATCTGACTAGCTTTATCACTTAAGATGACTTTATCAATCACATGTGAATAACGTTGGAATAATGCATTGCATTTTCCTATTAAGGAGTTGTCAACAGATATCTCAACACCATCCTTGTCTACCATAAGATTAGATCTAGCAGATCTAGTCCATCTCTTCAAAATATATTGATCTGGCAATTCATGAAGCTAACGTATTTTGTGCAAATATGCCAAAGTATGGCTGCATGGGATTCCCAAACTCTCAAACATATGACAACTACATGATGCAAAATCTACATATTTATCATAAACAATCAGCCGGTTTCTTTTTTTCTTTTTGTCATCCATATGTACAACTTTATATACGTTGTGAGTGGCATTCTCTTCTGTAAGCTCAACATTGTTGAAATAATTCTCCCATAACTGATCTTGAAATTTATAAAAGTAAGTACATGTGTATATATTAGCCATTTGTCTATCCATCATTATAGGGCACTTAGTTTTTGCCTTCTCATTGATATCGGTGTGATCTTCCATCAATTCCAAGTGTCGTTGGTGTAAAAGTCCACTATTAAATTGAACCATAAAGTCCACCAAGGAATTGTTTTTTGAAACATACCTCTTGAAAAATGCATGCCCACTTTCTGCTCGCTGACTACTAGACATTCCACATGAGAAAATGTGGTTCACATAAGCTGGCACCCATTTAGATCGAATATTAAATATTGATTGCAACCATGCATCTTCATTTAACCCGTTGTTCTCAACAATACTCTTCCATCTCAAGTCAAACTCATCTATAGTCTAAAAATCCCAAACACAGTCTCTAAATTATTGATAGTGAATAATACACTCGGGCTTGGCAGAGAATTTATTCAAAATATGCTAGCTACGATACCTGTGAAATATGTGTGGAAGAGCTTCTGAAATGGCTTTTGTCATTGCGGGATCCTGATAAATAATAATAATTTTCAGAGAATCACCTGGCATAGCCCTCAAAAATTCCCTAAACAACCAAATGAAAGAGTCTGCAGTCTCGTCACTTAAGAATGCCCTAGAAAAAATAATTGTCTGACCATGGTTGTTTACTCCCATAATTGGTGCAAAAATCATACAATATCGATTGGTGTTGTAGGTAGTGTCGAAGATAACCACATCACCATAAAACTTGTACGATTGCCTAGAGATTGCATCAGTAAAACAAACATTTTCAATGCCTCCGGCTTGGGTTACTAGAATGTCATATTGTTGGTGTGTGGATACGTTTACAGATGTTAGTTGTTGTGCTATAAGTTGATTAACCCCAGAAATTTGTCGATGAGACTTTAATAAGTGGCGTCTTCGCGGGGTTGTCATTGGATGGTATGAGCCTCTTCAAATATCGTGACTATGTATCCACCATGTTTTGATTTAACAACCATTAGCCGCGCCTTACAAGACTCTCTGCCTACTCCACGACGCCTTTTTACAACACCACTTGTTTCAGTTGACCAAGTTCCCTCTTTATTGCAAACGTACTCCTTCTGTATGACCTCTCTGTCTTTACTCTTCTTACTAGAGTATGATCGAACACTAAACCCAGCTTCCATTGCATAATAATTGTAAAAGTCATACACTTCTTCTAATGTTTCAAATTGTTGACCTTGAAAGGGAGTGAGTTCACCAATTACCTGAGGATAGAAAATTGATACATAAGGATTTATTTCCGAATCAGTTTCCATGTGATGTAATATGCCATTATTAGCTTTCATAGTTGAATGACAGGTGAGGCGAATCTGTTTAGCCATAGAACATGCACAGATGCACTTTAATCACAAAACATGGACATATATGACATTCTATTTTTTTTTCTCAAATATTAATTAAGAGTAGATAAAAAATATATTATATGTATGATATTATGTTTTCTTATCTTTTTTCCCTTAATCCAAAAGACTAGATTAAGAAAAGAAATAAAAGACAAGAAAATATACTCTACCACAAATATATTATGTAAGTGAAAATCTATATGTGCACAACTTGTTAGAGAATTAGTGCAGGAAAGTGTAGTCAATTATTAGCGCATGATCAGTATTACATAGTATTACATACAACACAATCTGTAAAGAAATCCACAAGAATCAACACAAACATATTATGTAAGTTAAAAATCTATATTTTCTATTTGTGCACAAACTCTGTGAACTGCAAAAAAGTGTAGGATCAAAATTTTGATCAAATCAAGAATTGCCCATTAGAACTTATATCGTGAATTCATCATTAGAACCCAAATCAATAATTTAACACAAATTAAAAATTATCCATTAATTAGAACTTATACTAAGAATTTATCAATGGAACCCAAATTAAGAACTACCCATTAGAACCTATATCTAGAATTCATCATTATATCTGAAATAAAAAATTACCCATTAGATGTTTGATGGCTGCAATCAATTTTAAAACCCATATTCAAAACTCATATCAGATAACACCACCACAACAACAATAATGAGTAAATCACATGGACCCATATCAAATTTGGAGATGTAATTTCAACTTTTTGCAGAAATCTTCAAATCAATTTTAAAAAAACCATGTCAGATACCAGAATAATAAGTCACACGATTTTTTACCTTATAGAAATTTGAAATCTTGCAAGATGAGTTGGAAATTGCAAAAATGGTGGGTCATCTCTTCATCTCGAAAGAGTTGATCTTCTCTTAAGCTTGCATGAGACTCTTCTTCTTTTCCCTTTTGCGTTCCTCTTTTCCCTTCTGCGACTCTTCCTCTTTTCCCTTCTACGTTCCTCTTTTCCCTTCTGCGTGACTTAGGTTTTCTCAGTCACATAAAGTAATTAAAACAATCTCAACCACATATAGTAATTAAAACAGATCTAACGGTTGAGAGCATCCATCCCTCAAATAGTATTATTTGAGGGATCCCTCAACTGAAGGGAACTGTATGTATATATAATATATATATATATATATATATATATCATGCAAACATGCTTTGCATGTTAATTAATATGACGCGTATTTTAAATATATATGTGCATGCGCGCTAAACAAGATGAGACAAATTAATAACAAACCCCTCAAAGATTTTATATTAAGTCCTAAGCGTTCAAAGATATTTGGAATATCAAACGTCTTCTTCTAGCATGATAAAAAATAATAGAGTATCAATTAATTATTATAAGTTTGTTGTGTCACCACAAGGCTTATCTTAAAATTTTAAGATGTTAATTTTATCACATTTGATGCTTATAAAGAAAATTGAACAATGTTGTTTTGTTGTGTCACCACAAGGACAATGTTTTTCTTTTTTTGAATATATGGAAGTGTTAGGTTGGACTTAACTTAGATAAATTTGATTCGAATGTGCCACCACTTGATCAAAATAATCTAAGAGGTAAAATAAAAGGAGTTACATGATGATGTAATTGACAAGTGTTGTCTACCTATTTATTTATATATAGTTTGTTGTGTCACCACAAGGCTATATACATTTGAAATGGGATCATTCACAACACAAACAACACCGTTGATGGCCTCGGTGTGACGCCCCCAAATTCGGGTATCTTCTAACCCGACATATGGTGCTACACGGTGCTATAGTTCACACAAACATTTAATTGAAATGCCTCAAAAGAACGAAAATTTCTTATATATATTCCAAACAATATTCCCTTCCCATGTTCTTTATAACCCAATACAAGTTCTTTGTCATAATATCAAATACATTATAACATTAAACCTATACTATTACATAGAAAGTTCAACGGTCTGCCTTAGCCTTCCCTTTATCTTTATCGGATCCTTCGCTCCGTTTGATCTTAGTTAGATTCATATAGTTCAAGCAAGAGTGAGCATAACTAGCTCATCAAGTATAACAATTCCATTTAAACGGGATGCTTGAAACATTCAAATCATATATCTTCAATAAATGAACAGTAGTTATGAAGTATTATCGATAATTCAAAATAACACTTCTCTTTTCTTTAAAACGTTTTACAATGACAATATTCAGTAAACATCAATTCCGGTCCAAGACCTTGAGCATTTCATACTTTCTTTATTCGGTAAGTTTTAATAGCTTATGGTGTTTGGTAAAGATTATATACTTGGATATCATATATGTGATTTACTTAGTTAATTTTATACATAAATGGAGTGTAGAGTGATCATTATATTATTATATTCATGTACTCATCAATTTAAGGGTAATAATAATAGTAAAAATTTTCTGTAATCATTACTCATAAGTATGAAAAAAAATGTTGATTTTGTTTCTTTAGATCATTGAATGTGTTTGCAGTATTATATATATATATATATATTATACTTTTTATATTATATTAACTAATTTGTGTTATTTATAAATTAAATTGAAAATTTTGTATACTATTAATCAATTCTAATGATAAAATTATAATGGGTGTGGCAGTCTATCGAAGAATGGCCCTCGTAGACAGCGGCGAATAGAGAAGCTGATAATAGCGTCGATGACAATGTAAAAATCTTTAACAATTGCGTACAACAATAGCACTTTCTCCCTTGATACCTCACTAGTATGCGTTGAAGGAAACAACTTTGAGCATAGAAATGCATACCAGATCTTGCCATAGCGGCTCAAGTCCTTGCTTAGAAAGATAGTGTTACCCTTGCGTCCTTTAACCCAAACTGTGTCTGGTTTAGATATCTCAGTTAAAATCATGTCATAGTTGGGATTGTCATCACGCAGCTGAGTATACTGGCATGTGGCGAGGGGCTCATGAGTTGTAATATTCGTTGATGGCCTCAGGACTGAACGACACCTGTTTACACCACACAAATGCCCTGTATATCGCTTTGTCCTCAGTATTGGCATAAAATTCCTTCACCACATTTATTATTGATGGATTGGGATCATCAGTAAGCATCTCCCAGCCATGCTCATGTATCTGTCTGTGTATCTGTCCATCAAATGAGTCTAGTGCCACACCCCGCTCTGGAGTTAGTGCTTTAGGCACTATGTAATCGTATTTATCGGCGGAGTTGGCACTTATGAATTTTCGTCTGTCAAAAGCTTGTGTAGGTGGTGAAGAACTGGAACCTTCGCCCTTTTGTCGCTTGGATGGTGTTTTCAGTGCCATATCAGTCAATTTCAGTCACTACTCCCCAAATTTCACTTTAGCAATAAGACAAGTACTAGGTGTGTACACACTCACAAAAACCAAACTGAAAATATTGAATTCAAAATTTTGATGAACAACTGAGATGAGCAGCTTACCCACTAATTTCCCCATAGTTTGATGATATTGTGACACTGGTGTTGCTCAGTTGATGAAGTTCCTTTTTCTTTTCTACAACAAATCCAAAATTTGGTGAAAATCTAGGTTTTATAGTGACTAAATTGTGGTAGATGTGTGTAATGGTGTGGAATTGAATAACTTAGGGTTTGTGTATATATAGTATGATAGAGGTATTTAGATTCAGTGGAGATGTGATGGAGATTGAGGCAATTTTGTGGGGTATAAAGTGGGTTGAGGGATCGGTTATGGAAGAACAGAAGTGGGAATGTGAATGAGACCAAGTCAAAAGATGTTTAAAAGTTTACTGACTCTCGTACCTCCGCCGAGGTAGGGGGTATTTATACTAGAAGGGCTCATAGGTAGGCATGGATGAAGAGAGCCCCCCCCAAGGGGTGGGGTGCCAAAGCACTTGGAATTGGCCCATTTGAGGCGGGGTATCTTCTGTATTGGGTTTTGATTTTATCTATTTCATCTCCTCATACGCATGATTAATGGCATCCTAAGTTCCCGAAGTTCATTACAATCACAAACATGAGATAACATCATAAAGATTGAGCAAGTATGATCGAATTTACTACAAAATAGAAACTAACTAACTAAGAATTATATACGAATGATCTACGCACTACTAGAATTATGAACTAAGCTATGAAATGAATAACTTAACATAAAAATACTGTAAATTAAAAGAAAATTAGGTTGCCTCCCAATTAGCGCTTGTTTTTAAGTCTTTCAGCCTGACTATTCCCTGTTCATGGCGCATCAGAAAGTGTGATTGCGGTGGCTTCTTTGTCGATGTTTCCACCCCAGTAATGCTTTAACCGCTTCCCATTGACCTTAAATGTCTCGAGTGGATTTTTGTTGTACAATTCAACGGTGGCATGTGAGAGAATAGTCTTGATCGTGAATGGCCCCGACCATCGGGATTTGATCTTTTCGGGGAACAATCTCAGTCGTGAGTTGAATAGTAACATATATTATCCCAGTTAAAACTTTCTTTGAATAATCTTTTGGTCGTGCCACTTCTTGACTTTTTCTTTGTACAGTTTTGAGTTTTCATAAGCTTGCAGTCGAAATTCGTTGAGTTCGTTCAATTGGAGTAACCTTTTCTCCCCCGCAGCTATCTGGTCAAAGTTGAGTTTTTAATGGTCCAATATGCCTTATGATGTAATTCTACTAGGAGGTGACACGTTATCCCATAGACCAACTGATACAAGAGATATCCCAATTGGTGTCTTGTATGCTGTCCTATAAGCCCTTAAGCGTTATCTAACTTTAGAGACCAATCTTTTCTGCTCTGATTCACCACCTTCTCTAAAATTCTCTTTACCTCTCTGTTGGAAACCTCAACTTGACCACTCGTTTGGGGGTGATAGGCTGTAGCAACTCTATGATTAACTCCATACTTCACCAAGAGAGCTATAAATGACCTATTACAGAAGTGATTTCCCTAGTCACTTATGATTGCTTTTGGCGTGCCAAACCTTGAAAAGATGTTCTTTTGTAGAAATTTTAGAACCACCTTGGCATCGTTTGTAGGGAGTGCTAAGGCTTCAACCCATTTTAACACGTAGTCCACAACTAGCAAGATGTACAAGTTGTTGAATGGATGAGGAAAAGGCCCCATGAAGTCCATCCCCATACATCAAAAAATCTCACTTAGTGATCGTGTTGACAACATCTCATTCCTTTTCAAGATATTACCCACCATTTGGCATCTATCACGGTTTTCACGAAACTGTTGGGCATCCTTGAACACCGTAGGTCAATAGAATCATGTCTGAAGTACCTTGGTCGATGTCCGCTCACTACCATAATGTCCCCCATACGCAGACGAATGACATTCGTGCAAAATATTCTTCACTTCACTGTAAGACACGCATCTACGAATCATTTTATCTACACATTGTCTGAATAAATAGGGCTCATCCCACATGCACCACTTGACATCATGTAGGAACTTTCTTTTATGTTGACGTGTCAAATCAGGGGGAAAGATTTTGCTCACCAAGTAATTGGCAAAATCTGTATACCATGGAAACTCAGAGTTTACTCCAAAAAGCTGCTAATCCGGAAATAACTCGTTGATTACACATTTATTTGCCCCGTCCTTATCCGGATTCTCCAGTCTTGAAAGATGATCCGCCACTTGATTTTCTATCCCCTTATATCCTTTATTTCCAAGTCAAGTTCTTGGAGGAGTAGAATCCATATGATTAGTCTAGGCTTAGTGTAATACCCGAAAAAAAATAAATAAAAAAAAAAAATATTAAATAAAAAAAAATATTTTATTTTAAAACATATTAATTGGACTTTCTTTTTATTTGGGTCAAATTGTATTTAATTTATGTGGACTATTATAAATAAGAAATTTCATTAATTTGGGTTTTTTTACTTATTGGGTCAGCTTATATTTGCGTGAGAGTAAAATCATATTATATATATATATATATATAAATTATTTTTTTATATTATATTAACTAATTTGTGTTATTTATAAATTAAATTGAAAATTTTGTATACTATTAATTAATTCAAATGATAAAATTATAAATTTACTTAATAATAAATTAAATAATATTATGTTAGTAATTGTTGGATTTGTAATAAAATCTTATTAAACTATTTAGATTGAACGGAGAGAGTCTAAACGAGTTTTTGGAATATACTTTGAGTATTACATTACTTAATTCAGGTACGGATTCCGTACTCCTTCAGCGATACTCTTATTAAATTTAATTTGTTCATTTTGTTTCTCGTTTCAAAATTAGTTATTGTTTCCAATAATTATTCATTCTCAAATTCATGTGATAGTTTCGTTTTGGTATTAATACTTAGAACTTATGTCGTACTCTTGATCTAGTGTATCATGGTTAATATTTATTTCGATCTTTTTAAAAAGTACATGTTAATATTTTTGGAGACTTTGTGTTGATGATTCGTTTGATTTAACATGTACACGTTAGAATCCCTTTGTGTTGATATTGTGTCGCATTTGTTGTGACATGATGTTTTGTTAGAATACCGTAGGGTATACCTGAGCTATAACAACTTGTGGGGGTACCACAGGCATGTCCTCTTGGCACTTTGGCATGACAACTTCCGTGGTGGTGTGATCAGGTCCACAGTGTCTCCATTTTGTGCTTCTTTGTAAGAGTTGGTCATTTGGTGTTTTGTAGTGGGAGGAGTATGGGTCGACCATAGTTTTTTGTTACGCTTACATTACTGGAGTGGTCTTTGTTTTTGCTAAACACGCCTTCCGATTTTGCATGTATCTGGATTGTGCAGTCCTATGTGTGATTGCCTGTGTGGCATTATTTGATTTGCTTATGTGGCATTATTTGACTTGCCTGTGTGGTAAGATATATTTTTGTTTTATTTTGAGCTCGGTATGAAATAACACCCAGCCATTTGATTCAGCCTATCATTTCATTATGTTAGGTTTGTTCATTTCATTTCAGCTCATTTCGTTTCATTTCATTTAATCGAGTTAGTTATTTTGGTTCATTATTTGTATTCTATATCCGTACTGGGCATTTGGCTCATGCTGTATTTTTCTTCCGGCAGGTAATCAGGGGGATCAAGGGCAAGTGTGACGAGAGCTCCCTTTTATCCAAAGGATTTAGATATATTATGTCTAGGTTGTGATACATTAGTTTATTTGGAATTGTAATAATTATTTTAGATTGTGGTTTGAGATAGTTTGATATTTATTATGGTTGACTTGTGGTATTTATCAGATATTACGACTATTCTTGTGTGGCTTTGAGCCTTGCTATTATATTCATCAATTTTGTTATGTTTTAAGTAACCTCTTTTCTATTTTGGAAGGGGGTGTTATAGAGTTAGTATAAGAGCTTATGTTCTTTCTTGTATAAAACCTATTTAGGTTTGACCTGTGAGTTATGGGTAGACTTCTGGGTTAGGTTTTTGTTCTGTTTGATTTTTGTTCAGCTATCATATCAACTATATCCAAATTTGTCTCTAATCTACTTTGTTTATATTCGTGATCTTTCCTTAGATGGCTCGTAGATCTGCCAGAGTTGCTGGGAGACGAGGTAACAATAGGAGAAGAGGTGAGGGTCAGCCCAATGAGCAATCTAATGATCAGATTAATGCTCAATTGGATACCTTGGTGAATCAGGCGGTGAATCAGGCTTTACTTCAGTTGGTGGCACAGGTTGTACAGGCAATGCAGCAGCTGCCACCAGAAATTCCTGAATAAGAAAATCCGAGAAATATGGTCAGCATTCAAATGTTGAGGAAGGGAATGCAGATGGTCATGATCAGCTGGTGGTTCTGATGTATGTGTGGTTGGAGAGATTCTAGAAGCAGAAACCACAATCATTCAGTTTAGCTCCAACTCCAATTAATGCATAGAATTGGATTGCCACCTAGAAAAGATCTTTGATGTGCTGGGGTGCTCGGATAATCAGAGAGTATTGCTTGCAGTTTACAAGCTAGAAGGGGGTGCACAGAGGTGGTGGAAAGCGATGAAAACAACAAAGGGCGATGACTATGTTGAGACACTTAGTTGGCCAGAGTTTTGTGAGGTCTTCTATCAGCAGTACATCCCAGCTACTGATAAAGAGGCCTATGCCAGAGAGTATCTGTCTATTCGGCAGAAAGATGATGAGTCCATCACAGAGTTCATGACGAGGTTCACAAGGTTGGTAAGCTTTGAGGGAAGTTCTACAAGGACTACAGGGGAACAGGCGGAGAAGTTCAAGTGGCGAATTCATTATAGGTATCGCCAACATCTTATTAACACCAAGTTTACAGATGTGTCAGCTATGGTAAATGCAACCAAGAATATTGAAATTGAGCAACAGGACTTCCGGTCTTCTAAACTGGAGGGGAGTTGAAAGAGGGACAGGGATGACCAATAGGGTCAAACTTCAGTTCAACATGGGAGAAGTCAGGGTGGTCAGTGGAATAAGAATCGTGGCGATTAGCAGGGGCAGTGGCGTGGCCAGAATCAAAATAGGGGTTATCAACAGATGCTTCAGCAAGGGCAGAATCGTCAGCTACAACTACCTTAGCATGGTCAGAATCGTCAGCAGTGGCAAAATCATCAGCCAGGGAAAAATCAGGGTCATTATCTGGGACCAGTTGGTGGGGGTAACCCGAATCTTATTTTGATAACTCCTTGTGCTAGTTGTGGGGTTAATCATCCGGGGAGACAGTGTCATAGAGTCACAGGTGTATGCTTCTTGTGTGGGCAGATGGGTCATATGGCTAGAGATTGTACCAGGCCACATGGTAATAGTGGAGGTGGTAATAATGGTGGAAATGGAGGTTAGCGTCAAGGTGATCGAGTGTTTGCTTTGACGTATAACCAGGAGACAGGTTCACCAGGTACTACTTCTGGAAATCTTTTAGTTGGCAATCGTGAGGCTTCTATTTTTTTATACGGGTTACACTCATTCCGTTGTTGCTCAGTCTTTTGTTTGGCACCTGGGTGTGCCATCTCAGTTATTAGATTTTGTTATGTCTATGCTACCCCGATGGGGACTTCTGTTGTTATTTCTGATTTGTATCGAGGGTACGCGATCAGTTTTGGGGATAAGATTCATAAGGCTAATTTTTTTCGATGTGTATGCATGATTTTGATGTTATTCTTGGGATGGACTGGTTGGATAAACACCAAGCCACTATCGATTGTCAGGTGAAGAAGGTTATATTTGGAGATATGAAGTCACCAGAGTTCGTGTTTCAGGATTCACAGCCGAGAAGAGTGGTGAAGTTAATTTTAGCTTTGAAGGCTGGGAAGTTGGTGGCAAAGGGTTTTGAGGGGTATTTGGAATTTATGAAGGATACATCTAAGGGTGAGTCTCGTATTAAGGATGTTCCTGTTGTTCGTGATTTTCCTGATGTGTTCCCTGAGGAGTTGTCAGGGTTGCCACCGCAGCGGGAAGTAGAGTTTTTTATTGAGCTTGTTCCTGGTGCAGAGCCTATCTCTAAGGCGCCAGTATTGGATGGCACCATTGGAGTTCACAGGAGTTAAAGGAGAAGATGCGAGAAACTTTTAGATCGTGGTGTGATTCGGTAGAAGTGTTTTGCCGTGGGGTGCTCCAATTGTTGTTTGTGAAGAAGAAGGATGGGTCTATGAGGCTATGTATAGACTGTAGGGAGTTGAATAAGATTACCATCAGGAATCGGTATCCATTACCAAGGATTGATGACTTGTTTGACCAACTTCAGAGGGCAAAGTATTTTTCAAAAATAGACTTGAGTTCGGGCTATCATCAGTTGAGGGTGAGGGATGAGGATATCCCTAAGATAGCTTTTCGCACTCGATATGGGCATCACGAGTTTCTGGTGATGCCATTCGGGTTGACTAATGTTCCAGCGGTGTTTATGGATTTGTTGAATTAGGTGTTTAGGGAGTACTTGGTTTACTCCAAGTCTAAGGAAGAGCATGAGGAGCATCTTCGCACAGTGTTGGAGATTTTGAAAAAAAGAGAAGTTGTATGCTAAATTCTCTAAATGCAAGTTTTGGTTGGAGCAGGTTGCATTTTAAGGCCACGTTGTTTTTGCTGAAGGCATTAAGGTGGATCCTGTGAAGGATGAGGCTATAACTAAATGGCTGAGACCTACTATGGTGACAGAGATTAGGAGTTTCTTGGGTTTGCCAGGTATTATAAATGGCGCTTGTGGAAGGTTTTTCCTTACTTGCCTTACCATTGACCCAGTTGATGAGAAAGGGGACAAAGTTTGTGTGGAATGAAGAGCGTGAGAAGAATTTCAAGGAGTTAAAGAAACAACTTGTTACAGCTCCTATACTTACATTGCCATCGGGGACTGGAGGTTACCAGATTTATAGTGATGCTTCTAAGAATGGCTTGTGGTGTGTTTTGATGCAACCCGATAAGGTGATTGCCTATGCTTCTAGGAAGCTTAAACCTTATGAGGTGAATTATCCCACTCATGATTTGGAGTTGGCAGCAGTGATCTTTGCCTTAAAGATTTGGAGGCATTATTTGTATGAAGAGACTTGCGATATCTTCACCGATCACAAAAGTCTTAAATACATCTTCACTTAGAAGGAGCTCAATATGAGGCAAAGGCGTTGGTTGAAGCTTCTAAAAGATTATGATGCAAGGATTCAGTATCACCTAGGGAAGGAAAATGTGGTTGCAGATTCTCTTAGCCGAAAGAGTTCAGGGAGTGTAGCAGCCCTTATTACACAACCTCAGCTTATTTCGGATATGGAGCAGCTAGAGTTCGAGTTGAATGTGCAAGGTTCAGATGGGCATTTAGCATGTATGAGAGTGGAGCCCTCTCTTATCTTGCGGGTCAAGGAAGCTCAAAAAAATATGGGGAGTTGTTGAGTATGACGTAGAATCTAGAGGAGGGCAAGTAGCCCGGGTTTTGTATTGATGACCATGGTGTGATTTGGTTGGGTTAGCGGTTGTGTGTACCGTCAAATCTAATCATTTAGGAGGTTGTGTTGGCTGAGGCTCATATTTCACTATTTTCTATTCATCCAGGTTCTACAAAGATGTATAGGGATTTAAAGAAGAATTTTTGGTGGAATGGGATGAAATGAGACGTGGTTGAATATGTGGGCAAGTGCCTCACTTGTCAACAAGTGAAGATAAAACATCAATGAGCTAGTGGGTTGCTGTAACAGTTAGACATTCCAGTGTGGAAGTGGGAGGAATTCACAATGGATTTTGTGACTGGTTTACCAAAGACTTTTAGGAAGAATGATGCCATTTGGGTAGTGGTGGATCGGTTGACTAAATCGGCACACTTCTTGGCTATCCATGAGGATTACTTGGTGGATAGGTTGGCACAAATCTTTTAGCAGGAGATTGTTAGACTTCATGGTACTCCAGTATCTATTGTTTTAGATCTAGACCCACAGTTCACTTCACAGTTTTGGAAAGGGTATCAACGAGCTTGGGGTACTCGGCTCAACTTCAGTACTTCTTTCTATCCGCAAACTGATGGGAAATCGGAAAGGACTATTCAGACATTGGAGGACATGTTGAGGTCTTGTGCACTTGAGTGGTCAGGTAATTGGGATGATTACTTGAGCCTTGTTGAGTTTGCTTATAATAACAGCTGGCATGCATGTATTGGAATGGCTCCTTTTAAGGCCTTGTATGGTAGAAAGTGTTGGGCACCAACTTATTGGGATGAGGTTGGCGAAAGGGCCATAGAAGGGCCTGAGTTAGTTCAAATTACTACGGAGAAAGTAGCGGTGGCTAAAGAGAAATTGAAGTCGGCTCGATCATGGCAGAAGTGTTATGCTGATAAACATAGGAGGGCTTTAGAGTTTAAACCTGGTGAGCATGTGTTTCTAAAAGTTTCTCCTTGGAAGGGTATTCGGCGATTTGGGTTGAAAGGGAAACTTAGTCCGCGTTATATTGGCCCATTTGAGATTTTGGAGAGGGTTGGTGAGGTTGCATATCGATTAGCTTTGCCTCCACAACTAGCTCATGTGCACAATGTGTTTCATGTGTCGGTGTTGAGGAGTTATAATTATCATCTGTTGCACGTGGTGCAATATCCATTCGATAAGATTCAGGAGGATCTTACTTGTGAGGAGCAAGCCGAGGCGATTTTGGATCGTCAAGAGCGGATTGTGAGGAGGAAGACTATTTCGTTTGTTAAGGTTTTGTGGAAGAACCATTCGGAGAGGGAAGCCACATAGGAGATAGAGGAGTCTATTCGAGTGGAGTATCCGCATCTTTTTGATAATTAGGTACGCTCATTCTTTCGATTCTGGGGATGGAATCCTTTTAAGGGGTAGGTGATGTAATACCCGGAAAAATAATAATAATAAAAAAATATTAAATAATAAACAAATTATTTTATTTTAAAACATATTATTGGACTTTGTTTTTATTTGGGTCAAATTGTATTTAATTTATGTGGACTATTATAAATAAGAAATTTCATTAATTTGGTTTTTTTACTTATTCGGTCAACTTATATTTGTGTGAGATTAAAATCATATTATAATTAGGAGAAATAATAAGACAATAGATAAAACCTAACTACATGACATTATATCTCATACGAACGTAAGAAAGAAATTTGGGCGTGAGGCGGCACAGGGAAAAAGAGGAGAAAAGTACTTTTACACTGCAATTTGGAGAAAAGGAATCTATACCTTGTGATCTTTCTTGTTTTATTCGGTAAGTTTTAATAGCTTATGATGCTTGGTAAAGATTATATACTTGGATATCATATATGTGATTTACTTAGTTAATTTTATACATAAATGGAGTGCAGAGTGATCATTATATTATTATATTCATGTAGTCATCAATTTAAGGGTAATAATAAAAGTAAAAAAAAATTGTAATCATTACTTATAAGTATGAAAAAATAAAAATAAAACGTTGATTTAGTTTTTTTAGATCACGGAATGTGTTTGCACTATTATATATATATTACATGATTGTTGGTATCTTGATTACTTATATATATATATATATATATATATAACTAATTTGTGTTATTTATAAATTAAATTGAAAATTTTGTATACTATTAATTAATTCTAAAGATAAAATTCTAAATTTACTTAACAATAAATTAAATAATATTATGTTAGTAATTGTTGGATTTGTAATAAAATCTTATTAAATTATTTAGATTGAATGAAGAGAGTCTAAACGAGTTTTTGGAATACTTTGAGTATTACATTGCTTAATCTAGGTACGGATTTCGTACTCCTTCAGCGATAATCTTATAAAATTTAATTTGTTCGTTTTGTTTCTCGTTTCGAAATTACTTATTGTTTCCCATAATTATTCATTCTCAAATTCGTGTGATAGTTTCGTCTTGGTATTAATACTTAGAACTCTTGTTGTACTCTTGATCTAGTGTATCATGGTTAATATTTATTTCGATATTTTTAGAAAGTACATGTTAATATTTTTGGAGACTTTGTGTTGATGATTCGTTTAATTTAACATGTACATGTTAGAACCCCTTTGTGTTGATATTGTGTTTCATGTGTTGTGACATGATATTTTGTAAGAATATTGTAGGGTATACCTGAGCTATAACCACCTGTGGGGGTACCACATGCATGTCCTCTTGGCACCGAGGCATGACACCTTCCGTGGTGATGTGATCAGTCCACGGCGTCTTCGTTTTGTGCTCTGGTGAGAGTTGGCCATTTGGTGTTTTGTTGTGGGAGGCGTATGGGTCGACCCTAGTTTTATGTCTGTTCTGTTCTATAGAGTGGTGATGTTTGTGCCAAACACGCCTTCTGATTTTTTATGCATCTGGATTGCGCAGTCTGATGTGTGATTGCATGTGTGACATTATTTGATTTGCCTTTGTGGCATTATTTAACTTGCCTATGTGGCAAGATATATTTCTATTTTGTTTTGAGCTCGGTATGAAATAACACCCAGCCATTTGATTCAGCCTATCATTTCGTTGTGTTAGGTTTATTCATTTCGTTTCAGCTTATTTAATTGAGTTAGTTATTTTGGTTCATTATTTGGATTCTATACCCGTACTGGGCATTTAGCTCATACTGTATTTTTCTTCCGGCAGGTAATCAGGGGGATTAAGGGCAAGTATGACGAGAGCTCCCTTTTATCCAAATGATTTAGATATATTATGTTTAAGTTGTGATACATTAGTTTGTTCGGAATTGTAATAATTATTTTAGATTGTTGTAAGACCCCAACTTTTATGAATAAAGATTAATTTTTCTCGAAATATATTTTTGAATATTATGGTGTGGATTTGATATAATGTTATAGTTGTAGGTAATATTTACAAATTTTGTAAAGGAAGCAAGTGGTTATAAAATATTCGATTGGTTGGGAATATTCATTTTAACAAGGAATATTCGTACGCCGACATAATCATTGGTGGACCCCACAACGAAAGTATTGTCGGAGTTAGAAATGACAGAAATATCTTTTTTAAAAATAACGGTGAAAGTTTTACCATTAAACTGTTGAACTACCAGGTAGTAAAAATATAGTAATACGCGTGGTTGTATAGTAGCACATGGTATTGACTATTGATGCTTACGTGAGAAGTCACTCAGTTATACTCAATTATTGCCACAGTAATTGCTGCATAATATCTCTCATATTATTGATTCAATTATTGTCACAGTATCATTTGCATAATACTTTATATTTTCAAATCAATAATTGAGACGACATGGTTATTCATATTATTATTTTCAATATTGACAATGTCTAGAAAGTTCTGCTGAGGATAGGGGTTTGGTCACCAAATTGCGCGCTAATAGAGAGAAATCCTTATCGAAAAGCCCCCTCTTTCTTGGGAATGATCTGGTTGTTAAATATTGTGAGTTATAATATTAATGATGAATAAGTTCGTGTTGCTTAAAGATGAAATTGATATTTCCATTGTGATGGGATTATTAATGTTAATGGAAATCGACATTTATTTCGATAATAATTGATTTCTGGTGGTTATATTGACCAATCGGGTAATTAATCAAATAAATGAGAAATTAATTGCTATTAATTTACGTGCTTATAACTATTTATTCATATGTATGTACTATTGATTCATATGCATGTACTATTAGGGGAGGTGGTGCAAGGTTGTTAATACTTGCATGACTAAATTAAAAATGGAGGTATAGATGAAGGTACTATACTGTAACTATTTTTATCACATGTATAGAACTATTGATTCACATGAATGTACTATTGATTCACATGCATGTACTATTAGGGGAGGTGGTGCAAGTTTGATAATACTTGCAGGACTAAATTAAAAATGAAAGAAAAGATGAAGATATTATACTGTAATATTTTGAGCACCAAACGTGCAATTATCGAAACTATATTTTCCTATAAATAGAAGCTCATTCTTTTTTCATTCTCACCAATTCACTAAGACTCACAAGAGCAATTATAGAGAGAGAAGCTATAGTGAGAAAGAAGAAGAGTATTCTGCTACTTTACTATTCTAGTATCAAGTCTTCTTCTAAGGTAAGGGATATTATTTTTGTTCAGTATTCATAAGGAATAATATTTTCTTCCATACTCTGTAGTATGTGAGTAATATTATTTCGACTCGTATTCCTGATTATACCCTCATTTTGTTAAAGTATTGCGTCTATACTCCGTGAAATTAGTAGAATATCCTTGAAATTTGCGCTTCATCTAGTATCGTTTCACAAGGATATTTTCTGCACATTCTTGTTAAATTTTAAGCTTTTAATGCCAGAGTACTGTCCATAAGTACTATTCATTTATACGGTACTATTCACAAAGTATTATCCACAAAGTACTATTCATGAGTACTATTCACAAAGTACTATTCACGGGGTACTATTAACCCGGAGTACTATTCACCCAGAGTACTATTCATGACAAAAATTGATTTCTTTTCGGTCCAAATCATTTTTGATACAATATCATTCTTGAATTTTACCCCACAAAGGAATATCATGTTGGCAATTTGAACATTATTGAATTCTGGATAAATTAAATTATAAATCTTTAAAAATTTATCCTTTTCCTTCTTTTAATTAAATTCCTATATCATTGTCATCATCATCATGCTTATATTGTGATGAAAGTCATCTTTGGGTTACGTGCATAGATGGACTGTTGATTGGTATGATTATGACCAGGGATCATTCAGTATAATCATGACCCGTAATGTTACAAATGATGTTGTAAAAGTCTTCATTGGCCTATAGTGCATTGATGGACAGTTGCTGGTATAATCATAACCATTGGTGAAAACACGAATATCCTTGGCCCATAGTGCATGGATAATTCATGGTCGTGATACTAACGAATATCATTGGCCTGCAGTGCAGGGATGATTCGATGATGTGGTTTATTTATTAAGCTGAGTCTCAGCGATAAAATTGATGATAAACTTTTTAAATCATAGAAGATAGTAGATATCATGCTCTACTTGACTCTTTTAATGGATTGCTTGTTCCGCTGCAAATAACCTTGTTGTTTATTAGTTTAACATTGTTGAAGGCTAACGATAATTTATTATGCATTATCTTAGTCATAATATTTCTTACATAGCTAGTTGAGCTAACCCTTTTGTTTTTATTGTTCTCTTCAGGAAATGAGAACGTAGCCGGGACTAGTCGGGGAACGGAGTGATTGTCTCCATTTGAGTTTGGATATTGTCTAGAAGATAATATTCATGTAAAAACTCTCAGCTCATGTTGTATAATTAAGTTTATATTTGTATTTTGTATCATGTATTTGGCGACTCAAAATGGGTGATGTATACCTATTTTGGGGGCGTCACAGTTGGTATTAAAGCTTAGGGATATGATCCCTGGCTGAGATGTGAGACTAGAACTAGAAGGGGAGAGACGAGTAATTCCTTTGCTAGTATGACCTACCTAAGTTATTTGTTATTTAATTGGTCGGTCAGAATATAGGGATAATATGTGGTACGTTAATTAACCCTTGTTTTGGGGCAGTGTTTGAGAATGACATCTGAAAATCAAGAGATTTACTCATATAGAGTTTTAAGTGCTGAATCGAGGAGATTCATATAATGAATACATATTGGAGTACAATATGTTGTTATAACAAAGATTTTTATTGGGGAGTACTAATTAAGTTATTAAACTTGATTATAGGATGTCAGGCGAATAAGAAATTAGAGATATCTATGTGGTGAGTGAAGAAATAATAGTTGTACCTGAGCTAGTCTCAGAGGTAGCAGCTGAAAGTGAGGAAGAAGAGGAACCTGAGGAGAATTTATTAGGAGAACTTTTATGATCAAAATGTAAAAAATCGTATTCATGAGTTAGAGGAACAAGCTGAAGAACGGAAGGCGGTTGCTGAGCAAAAGGATGCAACAATTCAAGCTTGTGTTACCTGATATGTAATGCTTGAACTTTGGCATAGTATAAGATGATAAAGTTGGAATCTGAGAATTCAAATGTCAAGAATCAGCTGAAAGAAGAAACAAATGATCGAGTGAGAATGAAGGATGAATGGGTAAAATCCACACGACACGTTGATATTGTGGAAAGAGAAGTCTGATCCAAGACGGCTAAAATAAATGATATGTATTTCTCTTTTTCGATAGCAATCGGGAGAACCCAACATCGAGTTTTGAATTACCATGTAAATTGCGGTCAACCCCAATTTGATATGGATCAAAGATTAATGATTCAGATCATGCATCAGGAGTATGAAGAAGCAGTTGAGGGTGAAATATGCCCTATATCAAATGTCAATTACAGCGATAATGATGACACCAAAGGCTGTCCTAGACAAGTTAAAATCGGTGGTTCAAGTGAGAGCGTTTTTTGTAACTTCCCAAAAAAATGAGGAACCGAACGAAGTTATCACGGGTAAGTTAATCATAAACTCTTAGGAAGTCTATACCTTGTTAGATACCGGCTCTACCCACTCTTTTATTTCACCTAGTTGTGTTCAATGTGTGAACATGACCCCGAAGAAATTAGACTTTGACTTATTTGTTGAAACTTCGTTGGGAGAAACCTTCATTACATCCACTATTTATAAATCTTGTTTGATTCAAATTAGCACCCTCACGTTACCTATTGATCATCATGCTAAAATTGATTATTTTTGTAAGATTGTTAGCCTTCCTAACCAACCTGTTATGCGAATTCAAGTAACCAAACATCTAAAGTTAATCACTGTCATATTAAGTCATAAGTAAAGAGCCCCAAACCTTTCGCTGGTGACTTCCAAGTCTTAGAATGCACCGAAGCCAGACTTTTCGTAGGGGAAGCCGTGAATAACAGTGGCAAGTTGATAGGTATCAATGTGACATGATATCCAATTCTTGGATGAGAGTCACAGTTGTGAATGATATTTTTATCGTTAATAAATTTCCTGACGTATACCCCGAAGAACTTACTGGCCTACCCCAGAGCGTGAAATCGAATTTTGTATTGACACCAGTATAAAACCCATTTCTAAAACCCTCAAATATTTCTTCACTCAGAACTAACGTAACTCGCGCAGAAGATGTTGGCTTGAGCTGTTGAAAGATTACGATAATACCATTCAATACCATCATAGAAAAAGCGAATGTGGTAGCTGACACGTTGAGTAGAAGATCATATGCGGTTACGAGTGCGATGTCATTAACAAATAGACCCATTTTGTATAATTTACAAAGGATGGAGATAGAGTTAAATACTCCAAGACCCTACGTGAAGATAACGAATATACGAGTAGAATCAACTTTAATCGATAAAGTTAAAGTCGCTTAAGCTACAGACTCAGAGCTGATAAATGTTAAAAAGGTACAAGAAGGCATTATTCTAGAAGCAAGAATCGACGAAGAAAGGAAATCTCAACCCTCGATTTAATTGGTCCATTTGAAATACTTGGTCGAGTAGGAACTGTGGCCTATAGACTCACCTTACCGCTAAGTATGTCTCGTGTTCATAACGTTTTTCACATATCTATGTGACGCAAATATGTGAAAGACCAGAACCACATTATTGAAATAGAACCGGACGAGATAGCAGAAGATTTAACATATGAAGAGGTACTTGTTAAAATCTTGGATAAGAAGGATCATATTCTATGCTCCAAGGTTATACCTCAAGTCAAAGTTTTGTGGAGAAACCACGATGTTGAGAAAATGACCTAGGAGTTAGAATCTGAAATGAAGTCAAGGTATCCTCACCTCTTCGACATACCAGGTACGTACCCTAATTTTGAGGATGAAATTTCATAAGAAGGGGAGATTGTCAAACCCCAACTTTTATGAATAAAGATTAATTTTTCTCGAAATATATTTTTGAATATTATGGTGTGGATTTGATATAATGTTATAGTTGTGGGTAATATTTACAAATTTTACAAAGGAAGCAAGTGGTTATAAAATATTCGATTGGTTGGGAAATATTCATTTTAACAAGGAATATTCGTACGACAGCACAATCATTGGTAGACCCCATAACGAAAGTATTGTCGGAGTTAGAAAACGACATAAATATCTTTAATAAAAATAACGGCGAAAGTTTTACCGTTAAACTGTTGAACTACCCGGTAGTAAAAGTACAGTAATATGTTTGGTTGCATAGTAGCACACGGTATTGATTATTGATGCTTACGTGAGAAGTCACTCAGTTATACTCAATTATTGCTACAGTAATTGCTGCATTAATCTCTCATATTATTGATTCAATTATTATCACAGTATCATCTGCATAATATTTTATATTTTTAAATCAATAATTAAGACGACAAAGTTATTCATATTATTATTTACAATATTGTTGATGTCTAGAAAGTTCTATCGAGTAAAAGGGTTTGGTCACCTAATTGCGCACCAATAGGGAGAAATCCTTATCGGAAAGCCCCCTCTTTCCTGAGAATGATCTGGTTGTTAAATATTGTGAGTTATAATATTAATGATGAATACGTTCGTGTTGATTAAAGATGAAATTAATATTTTAATTGTGTTGGGATTATTAATGTTAGTGGAAATCGACATTTATTTCGATAATAATTGATTTCTGGAGGTTATATTGATCAATTGGGTAATTAATCTGATAAATGAGCAATTAATTGCTATTAATTCACATTCTTATAACTATTTATTCACATGTATGTACTATTGATTCATATGCATGTATTATTAGGGTTGGTGGTGTAAGATTGTTAATACTTGCATGACTAAATTAAAAATTGTGGTATAGATGAAGGCACTATACTGTAACTATTTTTTTCACATGTATAAAACTATTGATTCACATGAATGTACTATTGATTCACATGCATGTACTATTAGGGGAGGTGGTGAAAGTTTGATAATACTTCCAGGAATAAATTAAAAATGAAGGAAAAGATGAAGATATTATACTGTAATATTTTAAGCCCCAAAATGTTCAATTATCGAAACTATATTTTCCTATAAATAGAAGCTCATTCTTCTTTCATTCTCACCAATTCACTAAGACTCACAAGAGCAATTATAGAGAGAGAAGCTATAGTGAGAAAGAAGAAGAGTATTCTGTTACTTTACTATTCCAATATCCAGTCTTCTTCTAAGGTAAGGGATATTATTTTTGTTCAGTATTCATAAGGAATAATATTTTCTTCCATACTCTGTAGTATATGAGTAATATTATTTCATCTCTTATTCTTGATTATACCCTCTTTTGTTTAAATTATTGCTTCTATACTCTGTGAAATTAGTAGAATATCCTTGAAATTTGCGCTTCATCTAGTATCGTTTCACAAGGATATTTTTTTGCACATTCTTGTTAAATTTTAAGCTTTTCATGCCGGAGTACTATCCATGAGTACTATTCATTTATACGATACTATTCATAATATACTATTCACGAGTACTATTCACAAAGTACTATTCATAAATAACTATTCATGAGCACTATTCACAAAGTACTATTTATGGAGTACTATTCACCCAGAGTATTATTCATGACAAAAATTGATTTCTTTTCAGTCCAAATCATTTTTGATACAATATCATTCTTGAATTTTACTCCACAAAGCAGTATCATGTTGGAAATTTGAACATTATTGAATTCTGGATAAATTAAATTATAAATCTTTAAAAATTTATCCTTTTCTTTCTTTTAATTGAATTCTTATATCATTGTCATCATCCTCATGCTTATATTGTGATGAAAGTCATCTTTGGCTTATGTGCATAGATGGACTGTTGATTGGTATGATTATGACTAGGGATCATTCGGTATAATCATGACCCATAATGTTACAAATGATGTGGTAAAAGTCCTCATTGGCCTGTAGTGCATTGATGGACAGTTGCTGGTATGATCATAACCATTGGTGAAAATACGAATATCCTTGGCCCGTAGTGCATGGATAATTCGTGGTCGTGATACTAATGAATATCATTGGCCTGTAGTGCAGGGATGATTCGATGATGTGGTTTATTTATTAAGCTGAGTCTCAGTGATACAATTGATGATAAACTTTTTAAATCATAGAAGATAGTAGATATCATGTTCTACTTGACTCTTTTAATGGATTGCTTGTTCCGCTGCAGTTAAACTTGTTATTTTTTAGTTTAACACTATTGAAGGCTAGCGATAATTTATTCTGCATTATCTCAGTCATAATATTTCTTACTGGGCTAGTTGAGCTCACACTTTTGCTTTCATTGTTCTCTTCAAGAAATGAGAACGTAGCTGGGACTAGTCGGGGAATGGAGTGATGGTCTGTGATGGTGTCATTGTAGTCCTCACTATGAAATAGTGTGATAATAATTATAATGAGGACTCCATTTGAGTTTGGATATTGTCTAGAAGACAATATTCGTGTAAAAACTCTCAGCTCATGTTGTATAATTAAGTTTGTATTTGTATTTTGTACCATATATTTGGTGACTCAGAATGGGTGATGCATACCTATTTTGGGGGCGTCAAAATTGTGGTTTGAGATAGTTTGATATTTATTATGGTTGACTTGTGATATTTATCAGATATTAAAACTATTCTTGTATGGCTTTGAGCCTTGCTATTATATTAATCAGTTTTGTTATGTTTTTGAGTAACCTCTCTTTCTATTTCGGAAAGGGGGTGTTACACTTATCATCCTTCTTTGTGATCAGATAATGAATTGTCAAGTGATTCGTGTATACCACCACCTTTGTTCCTATCAAATACGCTCTAATTTGTTGAAGGATTTTAGTACTGCAAGTAACTCCTTCTCGGTGGTTGTGTATTTCAATTGTGCATCAGTGAGGGTTTTACTTATGTAGTATATGGCGTGGAATATCTTTTCACGATGTTGACCCAAAACAACCCCTACCGCATACTCGCTAGCATCACACATTAACTCAAAAGGCATCGTCCAATCCAGTGCTACGATCACTGGAGTAGTTGGAGCTGTAGTCAATCTCTTTTTCAACTGCTCAAACATTGACTTGCACTCTTCATCAAAACTAAAACCTGCATCTTTCTCTAAGAGACTGCATAGTAGTTTTGCAATCTTAGAGAAATCCTTTATAAACATGTGGTAGAATGCGGCGTGTTCAAGAAAACTGCGGATTCCCTTAACTAAATTCGGCAGTGGAAGATTCTCGATCGTGTCCAACTTTGCCCTATCAACCTCTAAACCCTTCGCAGATACCTTGTGCCCTGGAATTATTCTGTCTTCAAACATAAAGTGGCACTTCTCCTAGTTTAGTACGAAGTTAGTTACCACACATCTTTTGAGAACCATTACCAAATTCTCTAGACAGATATCAAAAGTGTTTCCATAGACTGAGAAGTCGTCCATGAAAACTTCCACATTTTTTCCACCATGTCCAAAAAGATAGCCATCATACATCGTTGGAAAGTCGTCGGTGCATTACATAACCCAAAGGACATCCTCCTAAATGCAAAGGTGTCGTATGGGCACGTGAAGGTGGTTTTTTCTTGATCCTCAAGAGCTATAACTATTTGGTTGTACCCCGAATATCCATCCAGCAAACAGTAGTATTCATGTCCAGCCAACCAGTACAACATCTGATCTATAAAGGGTAAAGGAAAGTGATCCTTCTGGGTTACCTTATTTAACTTTCTGTAGTCTATGCAAACCCTCCACCCTGTCACTGTCCTTGTCGGAATTAGTTCATTGTTGTCGTTCTTCACTATTGTCATTCCACCCTTTTTTGGGACGCACTGAACTGGACTAACCCATGTACTGTCTGAAATTGGGTAAATTATGCCCGCATCCAACCACTTTAAAATTTCCTTCTTTACCACTTCTTTCATGATCGGATTTAGTCGTCTCTGTTGTTCCACTATTGTCTTTGCGTCCTCTTCCAAAAGAATCTTGTTCACGTAAAAGGAGGGACTGATCCCCTTTATATCTGCGATCGTCCAACCTATAGCCGACTTGTACTCTCTAAGCACCCTTAGCAACTTATTTTCTTGAAATTCGTTAAGTGTAGATGCGATATAACAGGTAAAGTATTTGAATTACCCAAATAAGCATACCTGAGGTGTTTAGGAAGGGGCTTAAGCTCAAGAGTGGGTGGCTCCTCCAATGAAGGTTTCATCCATGCCGAAGCTTTTTCTTCTGTGTGTAGTGGTTCGAATGGTACCTTGAACTTGCTAACTCTAGGCAAAGAATTCAGCATCTGCAAGTAGTCTACAAACTCTAGATCGTCTAAGTTCTCATCCCCCAGTAGAGTGTTTTTCAACGGATCTCTGACCAAACTTTTAACCAAGTCTTCATTTACTATTCTGTCGATTAAATCTAACCGAAAACACTCCTCCTCATATGTAGGAAACTTCATGGCTTTGAACACATTGAATTTGACTTCTTGGTCTTGTACCCTCATAGTTAATTCCCTTTTTTGAACATCAATAAGAGTCCTACCCGTAGCCAAAAATGGTCTCCCTAAGATCATTGGGATGTTTTTGTCCTCTTTATAATCCAAAATTATAAAATCTACTGGAAAAATAAACTTATCCACCTTAACTAAAATGTCTTCCACAATCCCTCTTGGATAAGTTACTGATCTATCTGCTAACTACAGTGATATGTTTGTAGGCTTCAGAGTTGGAAATTCCAATTGAGTATGAACTGACAAAGGCAATCACACTTGCCCCAAATCACACAAACACTTGTTGAAGGCCATATTACTGATTGTGCAAGGAATGGTGAAACTCCCCAAATCCTTCAACTTTGGAGGTAACTTCCTTTGTAGAACTGCAATGTACTCCTCCGTTAAAGCGATAGTCTCGTAATCTTCTAACTTATTTTTCCTTGACAGAATCTCCTTTATGAATTTGGCATAACTCAACATTTTCTCTAGGTCTTCTGCGAAAGGAATGTTGATCTGAAGTTTCTTAAAAACTTCCAAAAACTTCAAAAATTGCTTTTCTAGTTCTATTTCTGAACTCTCTGCTGAAACGGTGGTGGAGGATAAACAACTGGCTCCACATC
The DNA here is from genome assembly GCA_020205605.1 of Panax ginseng. Lineage (NCBI taxonomy): Eukaryota > Viridiplantae > Streptophyta > Magnoliopsida > Apiales > Araliaceae > Panax > Panax ginseng. The sequence goes on from CM035131.1 coordinate 82,128,424, forward strand.
AGAATTTTGTCCACTTGGTTGTCCTCACTCTGTTTCTCTTCAACCACTTTTTCTTCACCTTGTTTACCATCTTTATTTGCTGAATTTTCTGCATTTTTTTCCTCAAGGTGTTTTCCACTCCTTAAAGTGATTGCTTGACACTGTTCACGATTCCCCTTCAAATTTTTCTTTGTGTTACTAGGTAGAGTTCCTTGAGGCCTGTTATTGAGTCCTAAAGCCAGATGTCCCATCTAATTTTCTAAGTTCTTGATGGCCACTATTTTTGATTTCATTGCCGCCTCGCCGTCTCATTTCTCGATATATACTTCAACGACAGCTCTTCTAAATCTGTCTTTTTCTCTTATTGTGCAGCTACTTGTTGATGTTGATTTTGAAACCCTGGGGGATAAAAAGGTCGTGGAGCATGTTGATTTTGTTTGTTACCCCATTAAAAATTTGGATGATTCCTATTCCCCGGATTGTAGGCATTCTGATACATATTCTGTGGAATCCTGTTGTAGCTGCCTATAAACTGTACCACTGGTGGGTTAATGGCACACTGTTCTATAGGATGTTCCCCCGTACATAATTCGCAAACATAAGCAACCTGTTATGTTTGTGCACATGTCAGAGCATCCATCTTCTTAGACAAAGCTGAAATTTGTGCCGCTAATGATGTTACCCCATCTACCTCTAACATCCCAGCTAACTTAGGTTGTGTCATTCTCGCTATAGGCTGCTGGTAGTTGTTAGGCGCCATCATTTCTATTAGCTCATATGCCTCCTCATAACTCTTAGCCATGATTGCTCCACCGAAAGCTACATCGAGACTAGTCCTGAGATTCCCACTCAACCCATTGTAAAACTTGTTCATTTGAAACCATTTAGGTAGTCCATGATGTGGGAACTTCATGAGTAATTCTTTGTACCTCTCCCATGCTTCATACAATGACTCCCCATGCAGTTGCTCAAACATTATAATCTTGTTCCTCATCTTAGCAATCTTTGTGGGTGGGAAAAACTTGGCCAAGAACTTCTGAGCAAGGTCATCCTATGTAATAATTGACCCTGGTAATAGAGAGTGTAACCAACTTTTTGCCTTGTCCCGCAGTGTGAATGGAAACTAACGAAGTCTAACTACATCATCGGACACCCCATTGTATCTGAAAGTGTCGCAGATTATCAGAAAACTAACTAAGTGCTCATTTGGATCGTCGTTGCCTAATCCCCTAAACTGCACTGAGTTCTGTATCATCTGTATAGTCCCAGGCTTGATCTCAAAATTATTCACAGCTATAGCAGGCCTGGTGATACTCGACTGAAGCTCAGTTATCCTGGGAGTAGCATAATCCCTTAGCGCTTTTTGATCTTCTGTAGCCATTATTTCTTCATGTTTCTCAAAGTTCTCCTTAGTGTCCTTAATCCACTTACTCAACCTTTGAAACCTTTTCTCGATGTCATCCTCGAAAGGAAGCAAGTCTGGCTTCTTAGACCGAGTTTGCATAAACTAACTCAAAAAACCTCAAACAAGAAAGAACAAAATAAAAAGAGAATTTTGTTTAAGTAAAACTGAACTAATTAAAAAAAATTCCGCTAAGTTTGTTTTTATATTGAAAAGAAAGAGAGATTAAACAATCGCAAAGGGGCATACCCCATATGCTTTAGAATGAACCTTATGGGACATCCCCCAAAAGGAACAACTAAAGACCGATAACCAAAATCAATCGAAAGTATAAGGTTCTTAACATAAAACAAACATATATAATGAAGCAAGTACCAAGCCTAAACAACCAAACATATGAAACAGAGCATCCAGAAAGATCAAGAACGAGAGCCAAAAGAAAAGCTGCCAGCTTCCAAAAAAACCTTCGACCCAGCAGCTCAAAGGTATGGCCAACACTGAGTGAGGTCAAGACCCCCAAAGGGCTAAAATGAAGAGGAAACCCAATCAACAGCACAACCCAACAGTAGCTCAATCAAACCAGCAGCAACAACTACTGGCATATAGACTGAACCCAACCCACCCAACCCAAACCTAACCCTAGCTAGACCGAACCCAACCCTGGCCAGACCAAACCTAACCCACCCAACAACTAGTCTAAACAACCCAGCCTTGCAACACCAACCCACACTAGAAACCACCAGAACCAAACCTACCCCACCTCACTAAGAACCAACCCAAACCAGCACCCCACAGCTATAACAAAATAATAAGCACAACACGAACCACAAAACCAAGCAGCAGACCCAAACCTACATCCACACTTTGAGGTTAGGTCTATTTTGAGCTGCCTTAAAGAATTTTGATGAAGAAGATAACCTTGACTTGATGACATTTATAATCTCCCTAGCCAAAACTCCAATAGGCATCTTAACCTTATTATGAACAATGGAGTTCCTAGCTGCCCAAATTTTGTACACTGTGGTAGAAGAAATTAGCTTTAATATATCAGACCTTATATTACTCCCTATAAAATGAATGATGAAATCCACAAGACTGTCCCAACTCATTGGAACATTATTCCAAACACCAACTTCAAGGGCAGAGGAGATAACGGAAGAAGAATAGGAACATTCAAAGAATAAATGAGAAAAGGTCTCAACATGGGTTTCACAAAAAGGGAAGTTCATAGGCCGAAAGCTAGAATAAGAAGAGAACTTATCATTAGTGGGTAGCCTGTGCCGAAGAGCAAGCCATAAGGTAAAGGAGAAACGAGGAACATGGTGGGAATGTCATAACAGAATAGCCCAATGGACTTTCGGAGCACGCAAACGAATAGATTCCCATACAATGGAAGCCTTAATAGATTTTAGCTCACGGTTGTCCCATAATATCAAGTCCTTGGCAGCAGAAGGGGTACGGAGAGAGGTAAACAAGCTACAGAATTGTTGCACATCATGATGGTTACTTGATGGTAACGCCCAAGCTCCCATGGATGTGATAGCAGAGATACGAGCATTAACAGGGATTCTGGAGTTGGAGAACAGAGACGTAGATGGGTTTATGGGCTGGCCATTCATCCATGGGTCATGCCAGAGGCTGAATAAGTTGTCATTCCCAACTTTATAGGTAAGGAAATTGAGAGCCGTAGGACGAAGTTTAAGGATCTTACGCCAAATCCATGAACAGTCCAAAAGAGAAGAAATATGCCAGAAATTAGTCCTAAATAGCACTGAAGATTTGACCCATTTAGCCCATAAGGAAGGAGAAGAAGGAGAAATGACCTTGAGAAAATGGAGAATAATGAGTGTCGAATTCCAATTAGTAAAACTTTTTATTGGAAGGCCTCCTTCACATAGGGGAAGGGACAAATCCTTCTGGGAAACTTTAGAACCATGCCGAAGGAGAAAAGATCCCTTCCAAAGAAATCTACACATAATAGATTGAATGGCTCTTAATACCAATTTAGGAAGAATAAAATGGGCTGCCCAGTAAGACTGAATGGCAAAAAGCACTGATTTGATCAATTGCACTCTACCAGAATAAGAGAAGAAGTGGGATGTCCATGATGATACTCTGGCAGTAATTCTTTGAATCAAAGGTTGACATTCAGAGTGGGAGAGTTTAGAAGAAATGAGTGGTACCCCGAGAAATCTAATTGGTAAAACTTAGAGCAAAATACCCAGCAGCAGGCTAATACTCTCCTTAACATCATTTGGGACATTGGAAAGAAAATAAAGACTTTTAAGAGCATTGAGAATTAAACAAGAGAACATTGAGAAGGATTAAATGCACGAGTGGATAATGGAGACAGAGGACAGGTCACCATGGCAAAAAAAGGAGAATATCATAAGTGAAACACACATGCGAAATGTTGCAAGAATTTGCTTTCTAATGAAACTTGAAATTAGGCAGTAGAGTTTCCTTATTCAGAATCATGGAGAATGTTTCCATTGCTAATACGAACAAATAAGGAGGCAAAGAATCTCCTTGCCTAAGACCCCTTTCTCCCTTGAAATAGCTAGCAAGAGCTCTGTTGACTTTGACATAATACATTGTCGTTGTGATGCACTCTTAAATCCAGTTTATGAAAATAGGGGGAAACTGTAGGAGGCTCAGCAAATCCAAAAGAAAGACCTAATCAACTGTGTTAAAAGCTTTACGAATATCAATTTTTAGAGCACATCGGGCAAGACCGAAAAGTCGATGGTAATTCCTAAAAAGATCCTACGCTAGGAGAATGTTGTCACTGATGCTCCTACCTGAGATGAAGGCAGACTGGGCATGGTAAATAAGGGAAGGGAGAACAGATTTGAGCCTATTAGCAAGAATTTTTGCTATACATTAAAAGATTGTGTTGCAGCAGGAAATAGGTCTAAAATCAGACATATTTGATGGGTTTTCAGTCTTCGGAATCATGGCAATGGCAGTAGCATTAACTCCACTCAGAAGGTGCCCAAAAATGAAGAAAGAGTTGACAGCAGCAGTGAAGTCATAGCCAATAATATCCCAATAGTTGAGAAAAAAATTAATGTTGAAACCGTTAGGGCCAGGGCTTTTATTCTTTTTCATGGACTAAAGAACCGCAATAATTTCAGAATAAATGATTGGAGTGGTTAAAGCAGCAGCATGTAAAGGAGTGATTCGCTTGGTAATAAAATTTTTGAGTTCATCACGACCAAGATAGAAAATAGAGGAAGACCCCAACAGATCCTAGTAATAGGCCACTGCCACCTGCTGGATACCCTGCTAATCCTCAATAAGTTCACCAGAGTTGTTGAAGATAGAGAGAATTTTGTTGGGATTCCAGTTACTCTTGATAACATTGGCAAAGAACTTAGTATTTTTATCACCCTGGGCAAGCCAGATGGCTCGAGATTTCTGGAGCAAGAGAGATTCTTCAAGAGCCAATGCTTTCCATAAAGACTAGGAACAGTTAGCTTCTTGAGCTATCAGATAAGAATTTAAGGGATCGACATGTAGAGATAATTGAATAGAGGCCAACTGAACATGCAGATTACTAACGTTGCTCAACAGATTACCATGTGAGGAATTCAAGGCCACGAGGGCTCTCTTGGTTCTCCACATCTTCTCATTAAAAGTGTAAAAGGAATTCCCACAAATGTTGTTATTCCAACAATCCGAGACAGCAGCATTGAACCCTTCCAATTCAAGCATGAAGTTAAAGAATTGAAAGGGTTTCTTGAGTCTCCAAAGATGCAGACCAGTATTAAGAATAACTCGACAGTGATCAAAAAGACCACGTGGCCCAAAAGTAGCATGGGAGTCAGACATAGAGTTGAACCAAGAATTGTTACCCATTGCTCTATCCAGCTTCTTGTGAATAAGTTTTTCAGCCTGACAGTTGCACCACGTGTGCTGAGGCCCAATAGCATGAATATCATCTACACCAAGATCGTCTAAGTATTCATTAACGTCAGTCATACCAGCATCCCAAGAAGAATCTCCACCTTCTGTTTGAGTAACCCACTTGATGGTGTTGATGTCCTTTAGAATACACCAAGTGTCCAAAGAGGACATGGATTTCAGGTCAATTCGCAATTGTCTACGTTCCACCACAGAGTTCAGGCCATAAACTATAGAGGCCAAGATTGGGGAATTACGATGAAGAGGGTAAAGTTTAAAGTGGGATAATTGGACAGATTGAAACAGGATATCCACTCTCCATATTTTAGGATCCCACCCCACCCATATCCTGCCATTCGGGTGATGGTCATAATTATAGACCCAAACCCAATTTTGACAAATGGCCCTCGAGATTCTGGATGCATTTAGAGCTTTGATTCAAGTCTCAATATGACCCACAAAAGGGATATGGTTATTTAAAAAAAAGTTGCGAACGAAAGCCTGCTTTAGCTTCTTATTTAAACCCCTGACATTATAGGAACAAAAATATGTCATAAAGAATGGGGCAATAGATCAGTAAAGAAGGGGGAAGACCCCTTGGACCTTTGTTCCTCTTCTTAGAATTTTGGAGAGGCTCCTTTCCAGACCTAGTCTTATGCTTTAGGTCCCTACATTCCTTCTCATCAACTTTCTTAATCTTATCCACCAAAGGGTTAGGGGGAATAGGAGATTCAAACTCATCACCAGGAATAAGGGGGAAGCAATAGGGGAGAAGACATTAGTATAAGATACTAGGGGGCAGCATGGGGGATATGGGTTTTCGGACCTTTGGAAATAGCAGTCCAAGAACCCTTAGGATCAGGAGGAATCAAGGATTGAGAGGCCTTGGATGCATTATGAATAGAGGAACTAAGGGCCTCAGAAGAAAGGGGAGAGGACTTGGGAACCCACTGAAAATTAGTTTTAGTGCACTTGAGAAGGGAATGTCCAAAACAATTACATTTTAAACAGGAGGGAGGCCTGCTCCAATACTCCACTTTCACTGTAACAGTTTCCTCAACCATGGCTTTACCATTGAACACTACAGCATTAATAGAGGCAGGGAATGTAGACAAAGCGTTCATCTCTATACATATTTGGGAAAAGCTCATTGGCTCCAACTTTGAAGTTATATCATCAGCAAATAAAGGATGACCAACAACACTTGCCAAATAACTTATACCCTCCTTCGTCCAGTAAGAGAAGGGTATGTTGCTGAACTTAACCCATATTGGTACTTTGCTACAGTCAGTTTTAATGAAATTAACCCCTTCTTTCCACGGTTGTAAACAAAGAAGCTTGGACGCAATATACCATGGTCCCATAGCTAAGACATTGTCTCTTTCCATCATAGAATTGAACTTAAATATGAAATACCCCTTATCATATAAATAAACTTTAGACAACCCCAAGTGTCCCCATAATTTCTTAGCAAAAGTTTCAAACAACTTGAAAGGTAATTTTGAGTGAATAAAATGACCAACAAGATTAGAAGACCACTTATTAAGTCCAAGTTTGAGGACTTCAACTAGGGAGTTGACCGTAACACTCCCTTCAGACAGCATAGGGGGGAAGAAGCTCAAACCCAAATTCTTCTCATTGGCAGAATTAGAAACTACCGAGCTCCAAGACGTAGGGGGAATGGAAAAGCCAGGTACATTCCCCTTTGCTAAAGAGGGGGAATGAATAGCCTCAGATACCAGTAAACTCCCAGAAACACGAATAGGGGAAACAAGGGGGGTTGAGAGCTGCCTTAGAAGAACTCTATCCAAATAAAGGACAAGAATCAAACACCTTTTGAGCATTAGCTAATGCAGCTGAGGTCCCAATAGAAGATAGGTTGTTAACATCCTTAAGAGGGAGGCCCAAAGCAAAGATATAGTCAATAAGCTTTGCATTCTTCCTCCTTTCAGGAAGGGCTTCTTCACGGTCATTCCTAGTTAAGTAATGAACATCTTTGAAAATATCTTGGGCTGCCGAGGTAGAGGTGGGACAAAGTTTCTCCCCCAATTGAGCATCAAAAGCATTTGATTCGTCAGAAATGATAGAAATATTTAAGGGGTTAGGCTCCAATTCCACCATTGCGACAGAGGCTATCGGTGAATTAGGGTTTGAAACACCATATTCTATAAACAGGTCACGGGATTGGCTATTCTTGGAGTTCCCAGCGGAGAGATGATGATGGTCAACCATGACCCCAAAGTGAAGACGAGGGAGAGGAAGGATAATATAGGAGACGGATGGAGCAAATCAAAGAAGAAAGAGCTGATCGGAGGAGCTGGGGGAAAGAGAAGGCTGAGAGAGGAAGAAACAAAAAAATAGAAAAGGAAAGAAAAGAACAGGGAAAGTTAGTTGAGGGAAGGGTCGGGGAAGATTAGAAAAAAGAAATACGAAAGGGGGAAAGAAAAGGACAGGAACAGACTAAGAGAGGGATCGAAGAAATTAGGTGAGGGACGGGAAAGTTAGGTTGGGGCAAAAGGAGGGTAAGATTTGAAATTAAAACTAGAGAGAAGGCAGAGCATAGTTTCTAGAGAGAGAAACATGGTGTGTCACATATCAGAACTAATTAAATTGATATTGAAAAATACTAAAATCAAAACTAATCCCCGGCAATGGCATCAAAAACTTATTGGGTAAATTCTATATACATTCAACATGCAAGTGCACGTGGTCAACAAGTAATATAATAGTAAGAAAAGTATCATTCCCACAAAGACTAGTATGGAATTAAATCTAACAATTACCAATTTTATATTAACCTAATTTTATTAAAATATTTAAATTAAGGATTATAATTAATAAAAACTAAGAACTAAAAATTCCAACCAATCAACACAAATTATTAACCGTAATTTCAAGCAAATAATGGAGAATCAGGCTTACAATTTCACTTTAAGTTTCACTCCGATTATCTAACCTTTTCCAGTTTAACTTACTATCTCAGTTTATTAATCAAGAACACTCAAGTAGAATTAGTCATCTCTCGATGCACTAATACCGTATTAACTTAAATCCACAAATTGATAGAATTAAGCCAAACATCCTAATTAACTAATTTATTATATCTCTATATGAATTAAAATCAAATGAGGTTTAAATTCCAATTTCTTTACACGATTACATGCGATGCTAGGTATGTCTCTATCCTAAACATTTATCAAGATTATATCAAACACAGAATTCAAGAACACATGCTAAAGTGATTAGGTCTAGATTCATACATCATCTCTCATGTCCATACAAATCCACACAGAATTCAAGAACACATGCTAAAGTGATTAGGTCTAGATTCATACATCATCATCTATTATACAAGTATTGATTCATAAAAATAATTCATATAATACTTGGTAAGGACTATTTAAGAAACAATTCTATATTATCCATAGAAAACACTCTTTGTTTTATAGAATTGTTAATTAGAAGCATCAGTGGATCCTAACAAAAGTTCTATTTGCTTTAAAGAAGCTTATTGTTGAATATAAAAGTCCTTGAACTTTTATACTGATATATGTGTTCTTAATTTTCTATCTACTTATTGAAGATGCACATTGTTGTAAAAAAAATAAACAGAGAAAGGATTGGAGTTAGTTTATTTTATATACCTGTGAGAAAGAAAAATAATTCTTCAACCAAGACCAAAGTCTTAGAGAGGTTAACAGGAAGTTGGGTCTCTAGTGTGACACCCCCAAAATAGGTATACATCACCCATCTTGGGTCGTCAAATACATGGTACTGAATACAAATACAAACTTAATTATACAACATGAGCTGAGAGTTTTTACATGAATATTGTCTTCTAGACAATATCAAAACTCAAATGGAGTCCCCATTACATTTATTGTCACACTACCTTATAGAATAGTGAGGACTACTATAACACCATCTCGGACCATCACTTCGTTCCCCGACTAGTTATGGCTACGTTTTCATTGCCTAAAGAGAACAATGAAAGTAAAAGGGTGAGCTCAACTAGCCCAGTAAGAAATATTATGACAAAGATAATGCAGAATAAGTTATCGTTAGCCTTCAACAATGTTAAACTGATAGAATATAATAGACAACAAGTTTATATGCAGCGGAACAATCAATCCATTAGAAGAGTCAAGTAGAGCATGATATCTACTATCTTCTATGATTTAAAAAGTTTATCATTAACTTTATTGCTGGGACTCAGCTTAATAAATAAATCACATCATCAAATCATCCCTTCACTACAGGCCAAGGATATTCATTAGTATCACGTCCACAAATTATTCTTGCACCACAGGCCAAGAATATTCGTGTAATCATCAATGGTTATGATCATACCGAATTATCTCTGGTCATAATCATACCAATCAACAGTCCATCTATGCACGTAAGCCAAAGATGACTTTCATCACAATATAAGCATGAGGATGATAACAATGATATAAGAATTCAATTAAAAGAAAGCAAAGGATAAATTTTTAATGATTTATAATTTAATTTATCCAGAATTTAATAATATCCAAATTGTCAACATGATAGTTCTTTGTGGAGTAAAATTCAAGAATAATATCCATGTATCAAAAATAATTTGGACAGAAAAGAAATAAATTTTTTGGTGAATAGTACCCCGTGAATAGTACCCTGTGAATAGTACTTCGGGAATAGTACCCCGTGAATATTATACCAACATAAAAGTGACATGAATACCCGAATGAATATTATTTGAGTGAATAGTAACTGGGTAAATAGTAACTCATGAATAGTACCTCGGCATGAAAAATTCCCCGAATACCCGAGTGAATAATATTATAGTGAATAGTAAGTGGGTGAATAGTAACCCATGAATAGTACCCCAGGTGAAAATATTGATATTTAATAAGAAAGTTCAGATTAATATTCCAATGAAACGATACTGGATGAAGCGCAAAACTCAAGAATATTCCACTAATTTCAGGGATTATAGAAGCAATACTTATTATAGTAAGTTTAGATTTAAGAATATGAAAAGAAATAACATAAGAAATTGGATTTTCACACATCATATACGATCATGTCTCGCATGGACAGGTTATTCCGACATATTAAAGGATGAATACGAAAAATAGTATTCCTTATGAATACGAATGAAATAATACCCCTTACCTTAGTAGAAGGCTGGATACTACAATAGTGAAGTAGCAAAATACTCTTTTTCTTGCTCTCTATAGTTTCTCTCTCTATAGTGTCTCTTGTGAATTTTAGTGAATTAGTGAGAATGAAAGAAGAATTAAGCTTCTATTTATAGGATAATGGACTAAATAGTAACTGATTTATGAAAGGTCTAGATTGATTTACTATTATAATGGATTGTTCATATTGATTACTATTAAAACCACAACCGACGATCTAAATTGATTTACTTTTAAAACCACCATCGACGGTCCAGATTGATTTACTTTTAAAACTACCACCGACGGTCCAGATTGATTTACTTTTAAAACCATCACCGACGGTCCAGATTGATTTACTATTAAAACCACCACCGATGGTCCAGATTAATTTACTATGAAAACCACCATCAATGGTCCATATTGATTTACTATTAAAACCACCATCAATAGTCCATATTGATTTACTATTACAACCACCATCAATGGGCCAGATTGATTAACTATTAAAACCACCATCAATGGTCCAGATTGGTTATCTATTAAAACCACCATCGACTGTCCATAAAATTAGTATATCTTCCCATGGAATACTAAGTCAAACTTACAACAAACACCCCATAACAATCCCTATATTTATATCAAAAATTGAATAAATATTTACCATAAATTATTTATCTTTAATAAACATATTTTTAATCTATTAACAATTATTCATCATTAATATTATAACTCACAATATTTAACAACCGGATCATTCCCGGAAAGAGGGGCTTTTCGATAAGGATTTCTCCTATTAGTAGCCTTGAATTAGGTGACCAAACCTCTCTTCGACAGAACTTTCTAGACATCGTCAATATTGCAAATAATAATATGAATAACTTTGTCATCTTAATTATTGATCTAATAATATAAAATATTAATATTGTGACAATAATTGAATCAAATAACGTGAGATACTATGCAGCAATTACTGTAGCAATAATTGAGTATAACTGAGTGACTTCTCACGTAAGCATCAATAATCAATACTGTGTGCTACTATGCAACCACGCGTATTACTTTACTTACCACCAGGTAGTTCAACAATTTAACGGTGAAACTTTCGACGTTAATTTTATAAAAAGATATTTCTGTCATTTTCTAACTACGATAATACTTCCGTTATTGGGTCCACCAATGATTGTGTCGTCGTATGAATATTCCCTGTTAAAACGAATGTTCCCCGACCAATCGAATATTCCCCGACACAACGAATATTTTATATCAACTTGCTTACTTTGCAAAATTTTCAAATATTACCCACAACTATAACATTATATCATATCCATACCATAATATTCAAAAATATATTTCTAGAAAAATTATTCTTTATTAAAAAAAGTTGGGGTCTTACAACCTCCCCTTCTTATGAAATTTCATCCTCGAAATTAGGGTACGTACCTGATATGTCGAAGAGGTGAAGATACCTTGATTTCATTTCAGATTCTAACTCCCAGGTTATTTCCTCCACATCGTGGTTTCTCCACAAAACTTTGACTTGAAGTATAACCTTGGAGCATAGAATATGATCCTTCTTATCCAAGATTTTAACAGGTACCTCTTCATACTTTAAATCTTTCGCTATCTCATCTGGTTCTAATTCAATAATGTGGTTCATGTCTTTCACATATTTACGTAACATAGATATGTGAAAAACGTTATGAACACGAGATATATTTGGCGGTAAGGCGAGTCTATAGGCCACAGTTCCTACTCGATTGAGGATTACAAATGGGCCACTGAATCAAGGATTGAACTTTTCTCTCTTTCAAAATCTCGTAACTCCTTTCCATGGAATAACACGTAACAACACATGATCTCCAATATTGAATTCCACGTCCTTTCGATGAATATCAGCATAACTCTTTTGTCGATCTTGTGAGGTTTTTATATGTTGTCGGATCGTTTGAATCTTTTCTGTAGTCATACGTACCAACTCCGGTCCCAACAACGTTCCTTCACCCTCCTCATCCCAGCATACTGGAGAACAACACTTTCTTCCATACAACGCCTCAAATGGAACCATGCCAATACTTGCTTGATACCTGTTATTGTAGGAAAACTCCATCTATGGTAAGAACTTGTCCCAACTTCCTTTGAAGTCAAGGACACGGAGTCTTAATAGATCCTCAAGAGTTTGAATAGTCCTCTCCAACTGCCCTTCCGTTTGAGGATGATATGCAAAACTGAATCGTAAATCTGTGCCCATAGCTTTTTGCAAACTAACCCAAAATCGTGAAGTGAATCTTGGGTCTCAATCAGAAACTATGGATACTAGTATACCATGCAATCTTACAATATTGTTTATGTACATATGAGCAAGACGTTCAAGTGTATAAGTTTCTTGTATCGGTAAGAAATGAGTAGACTTGGTCAATCTTTCAACAATGACCCAACTCGCATCTATGCCTTGAGAAACCTTGGTAAGACCAGTAACGAAATCCATGGTAATGCGCTCCCACTTCCATTCTAGAATTTCAAGTGGTTGTAATGGACCTTTTGGCACTTGATGCTCCGACTTGACTCGTTGACAAGTTAGACACCTTGAGATAAACCCCGCTATCTCTCTCTTCATATTACTCCACCAAAATGTATGTCGAAGATCACGATATATTTTGGTACTCCCAGGATGGATTGCAAATGGTGTGTTGTGCGCCTCCATCATGATTTTATACTTCAAGTCAGAATCGTTAGGAACACAAAGTCTGGATTTGACTCGAAGTATTCCTTCTTCATCGATTTTTGCTTCTGGAATAGCACCTTCTTTCACTTTCTTCCTCATACGCATCAGGTCTAGGTCTGTAGCTTGAGAAGCTTTAACTTTATCGATTAAAGTCAGTTCTACTCGTATATTTACCATCATTACATGGGTCCTCGAGTCTTTAACTCTATCTCCATCCTTTGTAAGTTATACAAAATGGGCCTTTAACGTTAACAATATCGCACTGTATTCGCATATGATCTTCTACTACTCAATAAATACTACTACGTTAAACTTTTCCAAGATGGTATTGAATGGTATGATCATAATCTTTCAACAAACTTCAAGCCATCGTCATTGCTTGCATGTTGAGTTCCTTTTGAGTGAAGAAATATTTGAGGCTTTTATGATCCATATAGATCTCCATCTTCTCTCCATACAGGTAATGCCTCCAAATCTTAAGCGCAAAAACGACAGCTGCCAACTCTAGATCATGAGTAGGATAATTCCTCTCATATTCTTTGAGATGTCGTGAGGCATGGGCTATGACTTTCCTATGTTTCATGAGAACACATCCTAAATCTTTTCCTAAAGCATCACTATAGATGACAAATCCCTCCGTACCAGATGGAATTGTCAGAACAGGTGCTAAAATGAGTCTCCTCTTGAGTTCTTGAAAACCCTTCTCACAATCCTCACTCCAACCGAATTTTGTATCTTTCCGAGTCAGATGAGTTAATGGAGTAGCAATTCGAGAAAACCCTTTTACAAATCTCCGATAATAACCAGCTAAGCCGAGAAAGCTACGTATTTCGGTCACTGACTTAGGTTGCTCCCCGCTTTGAATTGCTTCAATCTTTTTCGGGTCAACAGATATTCCATGATTTGATATTACTTGCCCAAAGAATGCTACTTCCTCAAGCCAGAAGTCGCATTTCTTCAACTTGGCATATAACTTGTTCTCACAAAGCTTTTGGAGTATCAGCCTCAAGTGTTGCTTATGATCTTCACGGCTTTTGGAGTAAATAAGGATATCATCAATAAAGACGACCATAAAGTGATCCAAATATTCCTTGAATACTTGATTCATCATATCCATGAAGGCAGTAGGAGCATTAGTTAATCCAAAAGACATGAATAGGAATTCGTAATGCCTGTACCGAGTTCTAAAAGCAGCCTTTGGGATGTCATCGATTTTAATCTTTAACTGATGATATCCGGAACGAAGATCGATCTTTGAAAAGAATTTGGCACCTTGCAACTGGTCAAACAGGTCATCAATACGAGTTAACGGGTACCTATTTTTGATGGTGACAAGATTCAACTCCCGATAATCAATAAAAAGTCACATACTTCCATCTTTCTTCTTCACGAATAGAACATGAGCACCCCAAGGAGACGTACTAGGATGAATGAAACTGATGTCTAATAATTCCTGTAGTTGAGTTTTTAACTCCTGAAGTTCAATAGGAGCCATTCGATATAGGGCTTTGGAAATGGTTTTTGTACCGAATTCAAGGTCGATACAAAATTCAATTTCACGCTCTGGGGGTAGGCCAGGAAGTTCTTCAGGGAATACATCAGGAAATTTATTAACAATAGAAATATCATTCAAATCTGACGTATTTTTATTTAAATTTGTGACATGGGCTAAGAAAGCTTGACATTCGTTTTTCAATAAATGAATAGCTTTATGGCTAGAGATGACAGTGATTGACTATAATGGTTTGGTTTCTTAAATTCGCATAATAGGTTGGTTAGGAATATGAAAGCTAACAACCTTACAAAAATAATAAATTTTAGCATGATAAGTAGTCAACCAATCAATTCCTAAAATCACATCGAATGCAAGTATTTTCAAAGAGATAAGATCGATAGGTAACGTGTGGTTACCGATTTGAATCAAACAATACTTATAAACAGTGGATGTAATGAACGTTTCTCCTGACGGAGTTTCAACAGATAAATCAAAGTCTAATTTCTCCGGAGTTAAATTTAAACATTGAGCGCAAGTAGGAGAAATAAAAGAATGGGTAGAACCGTTATCAAATAAGGTATAGACTTCACTAGAGTTTATGATTAGCTTACCCGTGATCACCTCATTCGGATTCCTCGCTTTTTGGGAGGTTACGACAAATGCTCTCCCTTGAACTACCAGTTTTGTCTTATCTGGGATGACCTTTGATGCCTCTATCCCAGCTGGACTTGACTTTGGTGCATGACAAAATCGGGCTTGGTGACCTTCTCTTCCATAATTGTAACATGCTTTGGACTGCTGCGTACAGTTTGGACTGATGTGTCCCTCCCCTCCGCATTTGTAACATACGACCGACGGTCGTTCTCCTTGCTTAACAACAGGTGTTGGTGCTGACGTCTTTCCATCATTATTGAATATCCTCTTCTTGAAATTTCCACTTCTATTATCTTGGCCATGATTACCACCGAAGTGGTTACCATTTTTGGCATGTTGATTCCCTCCACGTTTGTTGTCACTACTTCCATGACTGCTACCACTAGTATTATCGACTTGTCGGCTGCTCTCTCTTGGTTGGGTTGACTCATTATCGCGCTCCAATAACTGAGCCCTATTTAAAACATCTGAATACAAACACAGTTTGTGAGAAATGAGGTATTGACGTATTTCAAGTCTTAAACCTCGTAGAAACATTCGCGTCATTCTCTCCTCATTATCAACCAAATGGGATGCGAACCGGGACAACTCGGCAAACTTAGCCTCGTACTGCGACACGATCATATTGTTTTGCTCCAACTTGATAAACTTCACCTCCTTCATGTGACAAATACTTTCAGGAAAGTACTTGTCGTTGAACAGTTCTTGGAACTTTTCCCAATATATTTTGAGTGCGGCAGGGTGAGTACATTTTACTGATTCCCACCAATAATCTGCCTCTCCTTTCAATAAGAAGGTGGAAAAGGGAACCTTTTGCTCCTCGGAGCATCCCAAGACATCAAATATCTTGGTGATGTGCTCTCCCAAAAACTCCGATGGTCCCAGCTCCTTGAACTGCTTAGCAGTGACCATCCGAGAGTTGCCAGTGTTTCCACCTGCATTTTGAATAAGAGTCGCTCTCGCTTGATGTTGCATGAAGCCTCTGAACATCCCATCGTTCATCATTTGATTTGTGTTGTTGTTTACCTGAGGATTATTTTCTTCCTATTGCACATTATCCTGGGTATTGATCGTTGGTGACTCAACGGTCTCATGTGCTTCATTGCTTATCTTGACATTTTTAGATGCCATTTTCAAACACTGCCACAAAATAAGGGTTAATTGACATGCCACATATTACCCCTATACTCTGACCGACCAATTAAATACCAAATAAACATAGGTAGGTCATACTAGCGAAGGAATTTCCCGTCTCTCCCCTCCTAGTTCTTGTCTCACATCTAAGTCAGGGATCATATCCCTAAGCATTGATACCAACTTTGACGCCCCCAAAATAGGTATACATCACCCATCTTGGGTCGCCAAATACATGGTACTGAATACAAATACAAACTTAATTATACAACATGAGCTGAGAGTTTTTACACGAATATTATCTTCTAGACAATATCCAAACTTAAATGGAGTCCTCATTACATTTATTGTCACACTATTTTATAGAATAGTGAGAACTACTATAACACCATCTTGGACCATCACTCTGTTCCCCGACTAGTTCCGGCTACGTTCTCATTTCCTGAAGAGAACAATGAAAGTAAGAGGGTGAGCTCAACTAGCCCAATAAGAAATATTATGACTACGATAATGCATAATAAGTTATCGTTAGCCTTCAACAATGTTAAACTGATAGAATATAATAGACAACAAGTTTAACTGCAGCGAAATTAGCAATCCATTGGAAGAGTCAAGTAGAGCATGATATCTACTATCTTCTATGATTTAAAAAGTTTATCGTTAACTTTATTACTGGGACTCAGCTTAATAAATAAATCACATCATCGAATCATCCCTTCACTACAGGCCAAGGATATTCATTAGTATCACGTCCACAAATTATTCTTGCACTACGGGCCAAGAATATTCGTGTAATCATCAATGGTCATGATCATACTGAATTATCCCTGGTCATAATCATACCAATCAACAGTCCATCTGTGCACGTAAGCCAAAGATGACTTTCATCATAATATAAGCATGAGGATGATGACAATGATATAAGAATTCAATTAAAAGAAAGAAAAGGATAAATTTTTAATGATTTATAATTTAATTTATCCAGAATTTAATAATGTCCAAATTGTCAACATGATACAACTTTGTGGAGTAAAATTCAAGAATAATATCCATATATCAAAAATAATTTGGACAGAAAAGAAATAAATTTTTCGGTGAATAGTACCCCATGAATAGTACCCTATGAATAGTACTTTGGGAATAGTATCCCGTGAATAGTATCCCGACATGATAAGTGCCCTGAATACCCGAGTGAATATTATTTGAGTAAATAGTAAACAAGTGAATAGTAATCTATGAATAGTACCCCGGCATGAAAACTTCCCCGAATACCCAAGTGAATAATATTCTAGTGGATAGTAATTGGGTGAATAGTAACCCGTGAATAGTAACCCGGGTGAAAATATTGATATTTAATAAGAAAGTTTAGATCAATATTCTAATGAAACGATACTGGATGAAGCGCAAAACTCAAGAATATTCCACTAATTTAAAGGATTATAGAAACAATATTTACCATAGTAAGTTTAGATTTAAGAATATTAAAAGAAATAACATAAGAAACTGCAAATAGATTTTCACCTGTCATACGGTACGTAATCCGCGTAGACAGGTTATTACAACATATTAAAGGATGAATACAAAAAATAGTATTCCTTATGAATACGAAAGAAATAATATCCCTTACCTTAGTAGAAGCATGGATACTACAATAGTGAAGTAGCTAAATACTCTTCTTCTTGCTCTCTATAGTTTCTCTCTCTATAGTATCTCTTGTGAATCTCAGTGAATTGGTAAGAATGAAAGAAGAATTAAGCATCTATTTATATGAGAATGGACTAAATAGTAACTGATTCATGAACGGTCCAGATTGATTTACTATTATAATGGATTGTTCATATTAATTACTATTAAAACCACAACCGATGGTCCAGATTGATTTACTTTTAAAACCACCACCGACGGTCCAAATTGATTTACTTTTAAAACCACCACCGACGGTCCAAATTGATTTAATTTAAAAACCACCACCGACGGTCCAGATTGATTTACTTTTAAAACCACCACTGACGGTCCAGATTGATTTACTATTAAAACCACCACCGACGGTCCAGATTGATTTACTATTAAAACCACCATCCATGGTCCAGATTGATTTACTATTAAAACCACCATCAATGGTCCAGATTGATTACTATTACAACCACCATCAATGGTCCAGATTGATTAACTATTAAAACCACCATCAATGGTCCAGATTGGTCATCTATTAAAACCACCATCGACGGTCCATAAAATTAGTAAATCTTCCCATGGAATACTAAGTCAAACTTACAACAAACGCCTCATAACAATGCCTATATTTATATCAAAAATTGAATAAATATTTACCACAAATTATTTATCTTTAATAAACACATTTTTAATCTATTAACAATTATTCATCATTAACAACCAGATCATTCCTAGGAAAGAGAGGGCTTTTCGATATGGCTTTCTCCCTATTAGCGCACAATTAGGTGACCAAACCTCTCCTCGACAGAACTTTCTAGACATCGTCAATATTACAAATAATAATATGAATAACTTTTTCTTCTCAATTATTGATTTAATAATATAAAATATTAATACTGTGATAATAATTAAATCAAATAACGTGAGATACTATACAGCAATTACTGTAGCAATAATTGAGTATAACTGAGTGACTTCTCACGTAAGCATAAATAATCAATACTGTTTGCTACTATGCAACCACGCGTATTACTGTACTTTTACCACTGGGTAGTTCAACAGTTCAACGGTAAAACTTTCGCCATTATTTTTATAAAAAGATATTTCTGTCATTTTTTAACTATGACAATACTTCCGTTGTGGGTTCCACCAATGTTTGTGTCGTCGTACAAATATTCCCTGTTAAAACGAATATTTTTCGACCAATAAAATATTCCCCGACACAACGAATATTTTATATCAACTTACTTACTTTGCAAAATTTTCAAATATTACCCACAACTATAACATTATATCATATCCACACCATAATATTCAAAAATATATTTTGAGAAAAATTATTCTTTATTCAAAAAAGTTGGGGTCTTACATCTATTGTACTTGTGAGGTGAGGAAGAGACTATTGTTTCAAAACTAGATCATAGAATAGAACTAAACTCAAAAGGTGGTACAACTAGACTTGAGGAAGGAGCGGGGAGCTTGCTGTCCAAGATATAATAGTTGAATAGTTAAAAGTTTGTAAAGGCTTCTCTGCCTGTTGAAGGAGTTTTTATTACTAATAGTAATAGGATCTCATGTTCCAAGTAGGGACTTGAGACTGGACGTAGCAACATACCAAGGGGTCTATGTTGTGAACCAGATAAATCTCTGTGCATTGTGATTGAATTTTTATTATCTTGCATGCTAATTGCTAAAACTGCTAACTAATAACTAAAAATTCAAAAAGGCCTAAATATAATTTTTAACTTGTAATAATCTATTCAACCTCCCTTCTAGATTATTATTAACCTTTCAGTGGCAAGGACATTGAGCGAAAGTTCTATTAAAACTTTGTGGTAAGGACAAACTGTTGATTTATATTATTATAAATATGAATTATGAATTTAAGTATAATCTTTGGTGGTTCAGGTGAAGACAGGTGATGAAAGTTCTCTTTGTCTTGGGTACAACAAAGAACTATTGATGGGCTTTACAGGGATGAAATATTAATGATGTATTTTAATTTGGAGGAGATAATAAACATTATGTTCTAATTGATTATTCTAATGGATTGTTATTTCCACTGCAGTTGTTGATTTAAAACTTATTGTCTATTGTACTCTATCAGATTTTTCCATGTTAAAGACTAAAGATAATTTGTTTTACATTATCTTAGTCATAATATTCTTTACTGGGCTATTTGTGCTCACCCTTTTGCTTCACAATTCCTTTCATGTAATAAGTGTGTAGCTTGGTCGAGCGGGGATAACAGGGGAATAGAGTGATGGTTTGTAAGTGTTGAAGTTTCTCAATACATTATAAAACAGCATGACAATATATAATTGTATTGAGAACTTAAAATGTTTGTGTCGTATTTTATACGTCATTTAATAGTTAATTTTAGTGAACAACAATAGGGTGATGAGAACCCGACTTTGGAAGCGTCAAAAATGAACCTCATTAGAATGAGGAAAGAAATCTTCTTGTGTTTCTTTGAAGATTTGAAATATTTTTTGCTATATTTTATATGGCATTATAATAATTTGGGTGTGTATATTGTCATATTATATTCAGTACAATATTTGTATTGAAACTCACAGCTTATGTGTTGTCGTATTTTGCGCAATAGTTTAATAGTTATAAAAAGGAAGTTTGTATTTGAGTTTAGTAGTGTTGTTTTTAGCGACCCAGATTGGGTTGGGTGGACCTATTTTGGGGTCGTCACAGTTGGTATCAAAGCTTAAGGATATGGTCTCTGGCGGAGATCTGGGATTAAAACTAGGATGGGAGAGACGAGTAATATCCTTCGCTAGTGTGTGTCCTACCTAAGCTGAATTTTCTTAATAAGTTGAAAATTTGTGATATGTCAATTAACCGTTGTTTTGAAGATATATTCTGGAATAGTATCTAAGAGATGAGGAATGGAGAAATCATGATACAGAGGAAAAGACCGGGAAGATAAAATCTAAAATGAAAGTAAGGTATTCTCTCCTCCAATTCGAACTACCAGGTACGTAAATTTTGGGGATAAAATTTATAAGGAGGGAGATTGTAAGACCCTGAAATTTATGAAATAAAAGTATTCAATTTTTTTTATAATTATTATTCTATTCATTAAATGGATAAATTGATAAAAGGTTAAAGTTAAGGGTGATATGTGTAAATTATAAAAGTATGTCAAAAAATATTCATTGTGTCGGAGAATAATCGTTTGGTCGGGAAATATTCGTACCACGACGCAATCATTGTTGCACCACATAATGGAATAACTATCGGATATAGAAAGCGACAGAAATAACTTTTTTATAAAAAAAAAATAACGGCAAGACTTTTACCGTTAAACTGTTAAAATACACGGTGATAAAAGTAAAGTAATACGTGTTGTTGCACAGTAACACATAGTATTGCATACTATCTCTAATTATTGATGCTTACGTAAGAAAGCACTCAATTTCATTTAATAATTGTCACAGTAGTTGCTACATAGTATCTCATATAATTGATTCAATTATTGTCACAGTATCATCTGCATAATATCTTATATTATTAAATCAATAATTGAGAAGACACAATTATTCATATTATTATTTGTATTATTAAAAATATCTAGGAAGTTCTATCGAGGAAAAAGGTTTGGTTATTTAATTGCGCACTAGTAAGGAGAAATCCTTATCGAAAAGCCTCCTCTTTCCTGAGAACGATCTGGTTGTCAATATTGTGAGTTATAATATTAAATGATGAATAATTGTTGAAAAATTAAAAATATGTTGATTGAAGATAAGTGATTTGTGGTAAATATTTATTCAATTTTTGATATAAATAGAGGGGTTTTCCATGAGGCGTTTGTTGTAAGTTTGGATTATTATTCCATGGGGAGATGTGCTAATTTTTAGATCGTCGGTTGAATTTTTAATCGTAAATCAATATGGACCGTCGGTTGAAGTTTTAATAGTAAATAAATATGGACCGTCGGTTGAAGTTTTAATAGTAAATAGATATGGATCGTCGGTTGAAGTTTTAATAGTAAATTAATATGGGCCGTCCATTTTAATAGTAAATCAATCTGGACCGTTCGTGAATTAGTTAATATTTAGTCTATTCTCTTACAAATAAATTCCCATTACTTCATTCTTTCTTATGAATTTACTAAAATTATAAAGAGAGAAATTATAGAGATAATAAGAGAGAGAGAATAAGAGTATTCTACTACTACACTATTACAGTATCCAATCTCCTACTAAGGTAAGGGGTATTATTTATTTCATATTCAAAAAGGATGTTATTTTCTTCATACTCATAAATTCTATTCCTTATTAATCTGCGAGAATAACCTGTCTACACAGATTACCACATACCTGGTGAATAACCCTTCGTATTAATTCTTTATTAATCTGCAGGAGTAACATGTCTACGCGGATTACCGCATGCATGGTGAATAATAATTTGTATTTATTCTTTATTAATCTATGGGAGTAACCTGTCTACGTGGATTACCCTATGCATGGTGAATAACCCTTCGTATTCATTCTTTATTCATCTGCGAGAGTAACATGTCTATGCGGATTACCATATTCATGATGAATAACCCTTCGCATTCATTCTTTATTAAATTGTGGAAATGATTTGTCTACGCAGATTACCGCATGATGGGTGAAAATCCATTTGCAGTTTCGTATATTCTTTCATACTTATATGGGATATCGTTTCTTTTGTACTCGTTAAGGGATATCATTTTCTTTCATTTTCTCCATTTATGGGTACTATTCATACTGGGGTACTATTCATTCAGTACTATTGATGACAAATTTGGTTTCTTTCTATCCAAATTATTTTTAATACATGAATATTAATCTTGAATTTTACTCCACAATTAGTTATCATGTTGACAATTTAGACAATCTTGAACTCTGGATAAATTAAATTATAAATATATAATATTTATCCTTGATGTCACTTGATTTATTCGTTATATCATTGTTATAATCCTCAGACTTAAATTTATGTTGGAAAGTTATCTTTGGCCCGTAATGCAAAGATAAACTGTTGATTGGTATAATTATGACCACGAATTGTGTATTGGTATAATCATTACCGAAATTGTGTATTGGTATAATCATAACCATTGGTTTTACAGTTGTATGTCTTTGGTCCGTAGTGCAAAGATGGACAGTTAATTATTGGTTTTACAGTTGTATGTCTTTGGCCCATAGTGTAAAGATGGACTGTTGATTATTGATTTAATAGTTGTATGTATTTGGCATAGTGCAAAGATGAATTGTTGATCATTGGTTTTACAGTTGAACATCTTTGGCCCATAGTGCAAAGATAGACAATTGATTTGTATGATCATGAACATTAATATTAGAGTTAAATATCTTTGGCCCGTATTACAAAGATAGAGAATTGATTAATATGCTCATGACCCTTGTTGTTACATTTGAATGTCTTTGGTGTAAGGTGTAAAGACGATATGATTATTGAGTATTTTTTTAGCCTTTGTGGCAAGGACATTGAGTGAAAGTTCTATTAAAACTTTGTGGTAAGGACAAACTATTGATTTACATTATTATAAATATGAATTGTGAATTTAAGTATAATCTTTGGTGGTTCAGGTGAAGACAAGTGATGAAAGTTCTCTTTGTCTTGGGTACAACAAAGAACTGTTGATGGGTATTACAGGGATGAAATATTAATGATGTGTTTTAATTTGGAGGAGATAGTAGACATTATGTTCTACTTGACTCTTCTAATGGATTGTTATTTCCGCTGTAGTTGTTGATCTAAAACTTGTTGTCTATTTAATTCTATCAGATTTTTCCCTGGTCTTAGTCTTTACTGGGCTATTTATTGGAAGATTGCATATTTAAATTTGATGTTGAAAGTCAATATTCATGATTATATGTAAAGTCCTTCAAGGAATACATGTACAAGGACTTAGTAGTAGATCAAACTTGTTAGGTTGATCTGAGCTTTAATTTTTATCATTCTGTAAATGAATGTATAGAAGAAAAGATCAAAGCTTTTAGGTTGATCTATGTCTGGAGATATAATAGATAGGCTTCAACAGAATCGTAGTCTATCAAGCCGATCAAAAGATTACAAAAGCCAAGGCAGAATCGTAGAGCATCGAGGATCGTAGTCTGTTTACTTTAGAGGGCCTCTCATGAAATTGTAGAGTGGTCCAAATGTCTGCCGAGTCAAACTCAAGAATCGTAGAGTGTTCTCGGAAGCGTAGAGTCTGCAAGTCAAGCAAGTGAAGATCGTAGTGTGCCAGTACTTAGGAGAAATCGTAGTGTTCTCATCCATCAGTACCAGATCAAGGTCCAAGGAGGTAAGACACCACGATCATGATCGTAGATTATCATTTGTCTGCATCAGAAGCATCGAGCCTTGTCCATTTGTTTAAGAATAAAAGTCAACAAATGTGGAATGGATTATAGACGTTAAGACTATCAGGAGTCCCAATGACACAACAATGATCCTTAGTATGTAACAAAGAAACGTATTGAAGAAGCTAAGGAAAGTACTATGGGTCAACAGAAAACACCTTTTTAGGTGTTAATAGTTCAACGGATGTCTTCAAACGGATATATTTCAAAGGCATCATTGTTGGGTAAAATCTAATTACGCACAGCACGCAAGTATACGTGGTCAACAAGTAATATAATAGTAAGTAGAGTATCGTTCTCATAGAGAAATTAATAAGAATTTTAACCTCACAATTACCAGTTTCCTATTAATCCCAATTTTATTAAACTATTCAAATTATTAAAAATACTAAGATCACAAAACAATCACAAATCGCAAAAACTAAATTTTTAAATAAGTATCGGAGAATTAGGCTTACAACTTCACCCTAAGCTTCACTCTGGTTATTATCCTTTGTTCCAGTTTAATTTACTATCCCCAGTTTATTAATCAAGAACACGAAAGTAGAATTAGCCACCTCTCGATGCACTAATACCATATTAACTCAAATCCATAATTTAGATAGAATTAAGTCAAACACCTTAATTAACTAACTCACTATATCTCTATGTGAATTATAATCAAAGAAGGTTTAAGTTCAAGTTCTCTATTCGATTACTCACTATACAACTACATGATTACATGAATGCAACATTTAATCATCCTAAAACTAAACAATGAACTACTATGCAAACCTAACTAATGAAGTTAAATATGCAAACATGAAATGCAAAAATGAAACTAAATCCCCCCAAACTTGAAAATTACAATGCCCTCATTGTACAGATATAGCAATAAAAATATGACGACTTCCCTGTAATCCATTTAAGCTTGGGGTGGTGGTGTGTGTTCTTCTTCATCAGAGTCACTTGGTAGAAACCTTTGCATTGGGGCTGGCTGTTGGTATGGGAGTTGAGCATTGGGATTGAAGCTTTGGAGCGTCGTGTTCAATGAGGCGAACGATAGGTTCATGGCTTAAAACATGTGGTCCTGCCTCGCTGCGAGTCACCGCATCTCTCTTTGTGCTATCTTGTTTTGCTCATCCACTTGACGTTGAAAGTTGAGGAACTGAAGGCTAGATATAGATTCAGACTATGGTGGTGCCTCTGTTCCTTCCTCTCCCATTGGTGCCGCCTCCTGGAACTCTTCGTCATCTGAGCTGTTGGAGGCATTAGCCTCATCCTCTAAATCTGATGGAAATATAAAGCCTAATCCTCTAGGATATGATTTGCCTCCGGGCTATACCACATACCGTGCAATCATTCTTGAATCCAGTGTCTGAAGTGGCATTTGGGTGATCTCATCATTGGACCATCTAACTTTCGTTTGCCTACACAACCCACAAATGAGTGATGGGTGTGGCAAGCCGCCCGAGAATTGTCCTCGTAAGCACCGTCGGATTGAAAAACTTATTATTGCCCCGACGTCGATGATGAAATCTTGAACAATAGCATACAAGAGCACTGCCTTCTCCTTGGTCACATCTGACGTGTGTGCGGAAGGAAATAATTTGGTGCACAAGAATGCATACCATATCTTGACATACCTGCTGAGATCCTTATTGTGAAAAATCGTGCCTCCGTGTGACCTTTGATCCATGTGGTACCTGGTTTTGTCATTTCCTTCATAATAACCTCATAATCCGGATCATGATCACGTAAATGAGCATATTGGCAATGTCTAGGCACTCTTATTTGATAGTATGTGTTGATGGCATCGTCATTGAAAGGGACTAATCTTCCCCGCACAAAAGCATTGAAAGGGATCTTGTCCTCCACGTTAGCATAAAATTCTTTGACCACACTTATAACGGTGGCCTCGGATTCCTCCATGAACTTATTCCACCCTTTCCGATATATCTGTTGCATCATTTCACCGTCAACATGGTCAGGTGCCAACCCCCGCTCCAGTGTGAGTGCTTTTAACACCATGTAATCGTAACAGTCGGCGGCGGCGACACTTATGAATTTGCATCGGTCGAAGGTTCATCATGGTGGTGTGGTTTCGGAACTCTCTCCCCGTTGCCTCTTTAATGTGGGTTTGGACGCTATTGAATTGAAAATCAGGAAGCTTTAACACCAATATTCTCCCCAAACTTCACTCACGCAATTTTTCGAACACTTGGTGTGCACAATGTTTTATCCCCCCAAAATTGATGAATTTATGGCAACTATGGTGATAGAAGGTGAAGAATTGAAAAACAACTTACTCACTCTTAATGTATCTCCAAATTGACTGAAAATTTTCGCTCAACTCTAACTTTGAACTTCTGAGTAGTGTAAATTTAGTTTGGTGAGGGAGAGGTTTTATAGAGATGGGATGATTTATAGAGTTGTGAAGTGGAGTAGTGGATTGATGTAATGGGTAGTATAATTGAGTTGGGTGATGGAGAGTTAATTCCCAAATCGTGGGTCGAGATTCAAGAAAATGGATGGGAGTGGGAGTTATATTTGAGGAAGAAGTAGTAGTGGTAAACTGATGTAATCGCTTTAAAAGTAATCTTGGTTAAACTTGGGACCCATTTGCCCGTGGGGTACTACGCTTTATAATCCGCCTTACGTGGCACATGCCTCTTGTTAACAATGAAAGTCTTGATTGCCCCGACTCGAATGTTCTTTGAATGATTTTTTGGTCGTGCCATTTCTTAATCTTTTCTTTGTATAACTTCGAGTTCTCATAAGCTTGAAGTCTGAATTCATCAAGCTCATTTAGCTGAAGTAGTCTCTTTTCACCCACAATTGCTTAATCGAAGTTCAGTTTCTGAATTTCCTAATAGGCTTTATGTTATAACTCCACAAGTAGGTGACATGCTTTCCCATAGACTAATCGATATGGTGACATACCGATTGGTTTTTTGTACGCAGTTCGGTAGGTCCATAGTGTGAGACCCGAGATTTTATGAATAAATATTTAATTTTCTCAAAATCATTTTTTGAATATTATGGTGTGGATTTGACACAATGTTATAGTTGTGGGTAGTATTTATAAATTTTGTAATGTATGCAAGTTGTTATATAATATTCGATTGGTCGGGGAATATCCGTACGAAGGTACAATCATTGGTGGACCCCACAATAGAATTATTGTCGAATTGAGAAAATGACAAAAATATTTTTATGAGAATAATGGCGGAAGTTTTACCGTTAAAACTGTTGAACTACTCGGTAGTAAAAGTACAGTAATACGCGTGGTTGCATAGTAGCACACGGTATTGATTATTAATGCTTGCGTGAGAAGTCACTCAGTTTTGTTTTATTAGTATTATTAATGTAATAAAACAGAAAAACTTTTTATATAAAACAGAATACTTTTATAAAGTTATTCGTTTTATTAGATTATAAATAGAATATATTATATTTTATTTAAAAGATTTTGTTTTATTAGAATATTTTATTAAATCAATCTGGACCGTCTGTTTAAAAGTAAATCAATCTGGACCGTTCATGAATTAGTTACTATGTAATCCATTCTCCTTTAAATAGAAGCTCATTCCTTCATTATTTTTAACGAATTCACTGAAACTGTAGAGAGAGAAACTATAGAGAGAATTCTTCTTCTATAATCTTGAGCGTATTTCTTTAGAGTTTAAGAAAGCTTTGAGCGTAGTGCAAGTTTTCTTCAAGTATATCCTCGCCCTACCAGTCGGAATACTCTTCTTTCAAAGGTAAGGTATATTATTTGTTATACTCGTAAGGGGATATTATTTCTTTCATATTCATGAAGAGAACTTCTGTTATTCCATTCTTTATTATTCATTTGGAATAACTTTTATTATTCAATCTGCATGCATGGTGATTTCATTGTTATTCCATTCTTTATTATTACATTGGAACATCCTGTCGGTCTGCGAATTTAAATCTAACCTCGGTTCTGTTATTTATTATTATGTTAGAATAACTTGTCTATGCGTAATCTTTGCATGCATGGTGATTTACATTGTTATTCCATTCTTTATTATTACATTGGAACATCACATCGGTGAGAATTTACTTTGACACAGTTCCGTTCTTTATTATTCGCTTAATATATCTCACATGCGTGCGTTCTGGGGACTGGTTCCATTATTTATTATTCGCTGGAATAACTCATGCATGCGATCTATCACACGCATGGTGAATCCTTCTGTTATTCTATTCTTTATTATTCTGTTGTAATAACATGTCTATGTGGATTACCACATGCATGGTGAATGATCCTTTATATTCATTCCTTATTAAATTGTGAAAATGATCTGGTTACGTTGATTATGATGAGTCATAAAAAAATCATTGGACTGATGAAAATCATGGGTATATGAAGTATTAGTAAGTGTTATGATGAGTTATGTTGGTTATTATGTGAAAACATGAAAGTTTCTTAGAAATCACAAAGGGTTGAAAAATTAGATTTTGGTGAAAATGGAACATGAAATTCAATTGACCATATCTCCTATTATATTTTGAATTTTTAAGTGTGGTCAAGTTCTAGAGTTAGATCTATGAGTTTCCTAACTTATCCAAGTGGAATCACTGGAAAGGTGTTGTAGATTTTCGTGTGGATTGATTTTTGCAAAGCACGAAAAAGTGAAAATGGGAAAATAGCTACTGCCAGAAATTTAAAAGGGAATTTTCGGCCACTTAATTTGTGAGAAAAATTCCAGCCTTTTGGGACTTGAAAATATATGGTATAAAGTAACTCGTGTCCAAAAATAAGCTCATTCTGACTTAAAATGGGCAAGTTATGACCATTTCAATATTTAGGTTTTTCCGACGAAAAACGCTATAACCGGAGTTCTTTAACTCCTATGACCATGAAATTTAAACTGGAAGATCACGTTAATATGTTTAAGATCCTACCAAGATTTGGGAATTTTTGGAGTTAAACTTGAGGTAGTTAATTTCTTAAGGAATTAATTAGAAATTGATTTTTGAAAAATAGTAAATGAATTTTAAAAATTCCGAGTAAAATATATGTTCATTATGGGACTATATTCTGCTAAATCCCAGAAAAAAAATATTTTTGGGACTGATTTGGTATTTTTCATGAAAATGCACTAGTTATGAGTATATTAGTTAAATATGTTATGTGAAGTTGAAAATTTGTCAATAGGATTTTATGGCTTGGGAATCCTATATAGGATATATGCATATTTTTGATAAGAGATTTGATCATTGCTGATGAAATCTTATGAGTATGGCATTTTTGAATGATTAAATGCATTATTTGGTAAAGTGTAAACAATTAAAATAAATTGTTTATAAGTTTAAGAAATAATTAAAATATTGTTATAATATTAATGATATTGGATTATGAGATTATTATGTGATTGATAACATTGGGATATTCTTGAACCCTGGATAATTTATATATAAATGTTTAATATTTATCCTTTATCTCATTTGATTGATTTTTTATATCGTTGTCATGATCCTCATGTATATATTATGTTGAAAGTCATATGTGGCATGTAGTGCATAGATGGACTTGGTATGATTATGACCAGGGATTATTCGGTATAATCATGACCATAATATTACAAATGATGTGGAAAAAGTCCTCATTGGCCGTAGTGCATTGATGAACAATTTTTGGTATGATTATGGCTATGGATTCTCTTCGGCCAAGGGTGCAAAGATGAATTATTTTATGGCATGATCATGACCATTGATGAATACACGAATATCATTGGCCCGTAGCTCGTGGATAATTTGTGGTCGTGATACTAAAAAAAAATGTTCTTGGCCGTAGTGCAGGGATGATGTGGATTATTTATTAAGCTGAGTCCCAATGATAAAAGTGATGAAAAACCTTTTAAATCATAAAAGATAGTAGATTTTATTCTCTACTTGACTCTTCTAATGGATTTCTTGTTCCGCTGCAGTTAAACTTGATGTTTGTTATATTATATCAGTTTAACACTGTTGAAGGCTAACGATAATTTATTTTGCATTATCTTAGTCATATTATTTCTTACTGGGCTAGTTGAGATCACCCTTTCTTTCATTGTTCTCTTCAGGAAATGAGAACGTAGCAGGGACTAGTCGAGGAATGGAGTGACGGTCCAGATAATAGCATTAGTAGTCCTCACTATTCTGTTAAATAGTGTAATAATAAATGTAATGAGGACTCCATTGAGTGTGGATATTGTTTAGATGACAATATTTGTATTAAAACTCACAGCATATGTTTTGTCGTATTTTAGACGACTGTTGTATAATTAGTTTGTATTTGTATTCAGTACCATGTATCTGGCGACCCAAGATGGGTGATGTATACCTATTTTTGGGGCGTCACGGTTGGTATCAAAGCTTAGGGATATGATCCCTGGCTGAGATGTGAGACAAGAACTAGGAGGGGAGAGACGGGGAATTCCTTCGCTAGTATGACCTACCTAAGTTTATTTGGTATTTAATTAGTCGGTCAGAGTATAGAGATCATATGTGATATTTTAATTAACCCTCGTTTTGTGGCAGTATTTGAAAATGGCATCTGAAAATGTTGAGATAAGCAATGGAGCACAGGAGACCGTTGAGTCTCCACAGATCAATAATCAGGACAATGTGCAACAGGATGGCGATAATCCTCCTGTAAACAACAACACTGATCAATTGACGAATGACGGTATGTTTAGGAGCTTTTTAGAATTCATGAAAGATTAGGCGAAGGCGGCTCCTGTTCATAATGCAGGTAAAAATAATGGCAACCCACGGTCGGTCACCGCTAAGCAATTCAAGTAGCTGGGACCACCGGAGTTTTTGGGAAAGCCAGAACCACTTAAGGTGGAGACGTGGTTAAAGCAGATCACCAAGATATTTGATGTCTTGGGATGCTCCGAGGAGCAAAATGTTCCATTCGCCACCTTTATGTTGTGTGAAGAGGCAGATTACTAGTGGGAATCTGTAAAACGTACCCAGCCTGACGCATTCAAGATGTCTTGGGAGAAGTTCCAAGAGCTGTTCAATGACAAGTACTTTCCCGAAAGTATCCGTCACATGAAGGAGGTGGAGTTATCAAGTTGGAGCAAAACAACATGACTGTGTCGCAGTACGAAGCCAAGTTTGCCGAGTTGTCCCGATTTACGTCTCATTTGGTTGATAATGAGGAGAGAATGATGCGAATGTTTCTAAGAGGTTTGAAACCTGAAATACGTCAATATTTTATCTCTTATAAACTGTGTTTGTATTCAGATGTTGTTAATAGGGCTCAGTTATGGGAGCGCGATATTGAGTCAACCGAACCAAAAGAGGGCAGCTGGTAAAATGATAATACCGGTGATAACAGTCATCAAAGCGGTGACAATAAGCATGGAGGGAATCAACATGCCAGAAATGGTAACCACTTCGGTGGTAATCATGGCCAAAATAATAAGAATGGACATTTCAAGAAGAGAAGGTTCAACAATGACGTGAAGACATCGGCACCAGCACCCGTTTCAAAGGAAGAAGAACGACCACCGGTCGTATGTTTCAAATACGGATAGGAGGGACACATCTGTCCAAACTGTATGCAGAAATCCAAAGCTTATTTTAATTGCGGAAGAGAAGGTCACCTAGCTCGATTTTGTCGTATGGTGAAGTCAAGTCCAGCTGGGATAGTGATGCCAAAGGATGTCCCAGACAAGCCAAAGCCGGTAGTTTAAGAGAGAGCGTTTTTTTTTCGTGACAAGGAACCTGAATAAAATTATCACGGGTATGTTAGTCATAAACTCTTGCGAAGTCTATAACGTGTTAGATATCGGTTCTACTCACTCTTTTATTTCACCTAGTTGTGTTCAATGTTTGAAGTTAACTCCATAGAAGTTAGACTTTGATATATCTGTTTAAACTCAGTTGGGAGAAACCTTTGTTACCTCCACTATTTATAAATCTTGTTCAAATCAACACTTTCACGTTACCTGTCGATCTTATCTCTTTGAAAATACTTGCCTTTGATATGATTTTTGGAAATGATTGGTTAACTACTCATCATGCTTTTTGTAAGGTTGTTAGCTTTCATACTCCTAACCAACATATTATGCGAATTCAAAGTAACCAAACCACTAAAGTCAATAATTGTCATATCAAGCCATAAGTAAAGAGCCCGATCCTTTCGTTGTTGACTTCCTTGTGTGGAATGTACCGCCGCCGCGGACTTTACGTAGGCGACATCGTGAATGAAGATGGCAAGTTGATAGGTATCAATGTGACGTACTATCCAAGTCTTGGATGAGGGTCACAGTTTTGAATGATATTTCTATCGTTAATAAATTTCTTGACGTATTCATGAAGACTTCCTAGCCTACCCCTAGAGCGTGAAATCGAATTTTGTATTAACCCCAGTACAAAACCCATTTCTTAAACCCTAAAATATTTCTTCAACTAAAATGAATGTAACATGCGCCAAAGACGTTGACTCGAGCTATTGAAGATTACGATCGTACCATTCAATACCATCGTAGGAAAAACGAACATGGTAGCTGACGCGTTGAGTAGAAGATCGTATGCGGTTACAAGTAAGAATATACGAACCCACATGAAGATAACGAATATACGAGTAGAATCGACTTTAATCGATAAAGTTAAAGCCGCTCAAGCTACATACTCAGAGCTGATGAATGTGAAGAAGAAGGTTTAAGAAGGCGTTATCTTAACCCTCGATTTAATTGGCCCATTTTGAAATCCTCGATCAAGTAGGAATTGTGGCTTATAGACTCGTTTTACAACCAAGTATGTCGCGTGTTCATAACGATTTTTCACGTATCGATGTTACATAAATAAGTGGACGACCAGAACCACATTATTAATTTAGAACCGGACGAGATAGCGGATGATTTAACGTATGAGGAGATACGTGTTAAAATCGTGGATAAGAAGGATTATATTCGACACTCAAAGGTTATACCTCAAGAGTTAGAATCTAAAATGAAGTCAAGGTACCCTCACCTCTTGAAAGATACCGAGTATCGACGTAAATTTCGAGGCTTAAATTCCATAAGGAGGAGATTGTGAGACCCCAGATTTTATGAATAAATATTTAATTTTCTTAAAATAATTTTTTGAATATTATGGTGTGGATTTGATATAATGTTATAGTTGTGGGTAGTATTTATAAATTTTGTAATGTATGCAAGTTGTTATATAATATTCGATTGGTCGGGGAATATCCGTACGACGGTACAATCATTGGTGGACCCCACAACGGAATTATTATCGGATTTAGAAAACGACAAAAATATTTTTATGAGAAAAATGGCGGAAGTTTTACCGTTAAAACTATTGAACTACTCAGTAGTAAAAGTACAATAATACGCGTGGTTGCATAGTAACACACGGTATTGATTATTAATGCTTGCGTGAGAAGTCACTCAGTTTTGTTTTATTAGTATTATTAATGTAATAAAATAGAAAAACTTTTTATATAAAACAGAATACTTTTATAAAGATATTTTTTTTATTAGATTATAAATAGAATATATTATATTTTATTTAAAAGATTTTGTTTTATTAGAATATTTTATTAAATCAATCTGACCGTCTGCTTAAAAGTAAATCAATCGACCGTTCATGAATTAGTTACTATGCAATCCATTCTCCTATAAATAAAGCTCATTCCTTCATTATTTCTTACGAATTCACTTTGAAATCAGTAGAGAGAAACTATAGAGAGAATTCTTCTTCTATAATCTTGAGCATATTTCTTTAGAGTTTAAGAAAGCTTTGAGCGTAGTGCAAGTTTTCTTCGAGTATATCCTCGCCCTACCAGTCGGAATACTCTTCTTTCAAAGGTAAGGGATATTATTCGGTGTACTCGTAAGGGGTATTATTTCTTTCATATTCATGAAGAGAACTTCCGTTATTCCATTCCTTATTATTCTGTTGGAATAACCTGTATACGCGGACTACCCTATACTTGGTGAAATTCTTCTATTCCATTCCTTATTATTCATTGGAATAACTTTGCCTATCTGGCACCGCATGCATGGTGATTTCTGTTGTTATTCCATTCTTTATTATTACATTTGGAACATCCTCGCTTGGTCGTAATTTCGCCGACTGGTTCCGTTATTTATTATTCTCGTTAGAATAACCTGTCTATGCAAAGTACTGCATGCATGGTGATTTTTGTTGTTATTCCATTCTTTATTATTCTGTTGGAGCATCCATAAGCTTGCAAATTTAAACTTGACTTTGTTCCGCTTTTATTATTCGTCGTAATATCCATGCGTGCGTTTACGTGGGACTGGTTCCATTATTTATTATTCTCGTTAGAAATAACTTGTACATGCAATCTATCGCATACGCATGGTGAATCCTTCCATTATTCCATTCTTTATTATTCATTGGAATAACTCATATATATGTGGATTACCACATGCATGGTGAATGATCCTTTATATTCATTCCTTATTAAATTGTGGAAATGATCTGGTTACGTTGATTATGATGAGAGTCATAATAAAAGCATTGGACTGATGAAAATAATGGGTATATGAAGTATTAGTAAGTGTTATGATGAGTTATGATGGTTATTATGTGAAAACATGAAAGTTTCTTAGAAATCACAAAGGGTTGAAAAATTAGATTTTGGTGAAAATGGAACATGAAATTCAATTGACCATATCTCCTATTATATTTTGAATTTTTAAGTGTGGTCAAGTTCTAGAGTTAGATCTATGAGTTTCCTAACTTATCCAAGTGGAATCACTGGAAAAGGTGTTGTAGATTTTCGTGTAGACTGATTTTAGCAAAGCACAAAAAAGTGAAAAATGGGAAAACAGCTATTGCCATAAATTTTAAAAGGGAATTTTCGGCCACTTAATTTGTGAGAAAAATTCCGGCCTTTTGGAACATGAAAATATATGGTATAAAGTACCTCCTGTCCAAAAATGAGCTCATTCCGACTTAAAATGAGCAAGTTATGATCATTTCAATATTTAGGTTTTTTCGACAAAAATCGCTATAACCGGAGTTCTATAACTCCGATGACCATGAAATTTAAACTGGAAGATCACGTTAATATGTTTAAGATCCTACCAAGATTTGGGAATTTCTGGAGTTAAACTTGAGGTAGCTAATTTCTTAAGGAATTAATTAGAAATTGATTTTTGAAAAATAGTAAATGAATTTTAAAAATTCCGAGTAAAATATATGTTCATTATGGGACTATATTCTGCTAAATTCCAGAAAAAAATATTTTTTGGGATCGATTTGGTATTTTTCATGAAAATGCACTAGTTATGAGTATATTAGTTAAATATGTTATATGAAGTTGAAAATTTTGTCAATAGGATTTTATGGCTTGGGAATCCTATATAGGATATATGCATATTTTTGATAAGAGATTTGATCATTCTTTGATGAAATCTTATGAGTATAGCATTTTTGAATGATTAAATGCATTATTTGGTAAAGTGTAAACAATTGAAATAACTTGTTTATAAGTTTAAGAAATAATTAAAATATTATTAT
Source organism: Panax ginseng (assembly GCA_020205605.1). Lineage (NCBI taxonomy): Eukaryota > Viridiplantae > Streptophyta > Magnoliopsida > Apiales > Araliaceae > Panax > Panax ginseng. The sequence goes on from CM035131.1 coordinate 82,164,425, forward strand.
AATATTAATGATATTAGATTATGAGATTATTAAGTGATTGATAACATTGGGATATTTTTGAACCCTGGATAATTTATATTATAAATGTTTAATATTTATCCTTTATCTCATTTGATTGATTCTTTATATCGTTGTCATGATCCTCGTGGATATATTATGTTGAAAGTCATCTGTGGCCTGTAGTGCATAGATGAACTTGGTATGATTATGACCAGGGATTATTCGGTATAATCATGACCATAATGTTACAAATGATGTGGAAAAAGTCCTCATTGGCCGTAGTGCATTGATGGACAATTTTTGGTATGATTATGGCTATGGATTCTCTTCGGCCAAGGGTACAAAGATGAATTATTTTATGGTATGATCATGACCATTGATGAATACACGAATATCATTGGCCCGTAGTTCATGGATTATTTGTGGTCGTGATACTAAAAAAAATGTCCTTGGTCGTAGTGCAGAGATGATGTGGATTATTTATTAAGCTGAGTCCCAGCGATAAAAGTGATGAAAAACCTTTTAAATTATAAAAGATAGAAGATTTTATTCTCTACTTGACTCTTCTAATGGATTGCTTGTTCCACTACAGTTAAACTTGATGTTTGTTATATTGTATCAGTTTAACACTGTTGAAGGCTAACGATAATTTATTCTACATTATCTTAGTCATATTATTTCTTACTGGGCTAGTTGACCTCACCCTTTCTTTTATTGTTCTATTCAGGAAATGAGAACGTAGCAGGGACTAGTCGGGGAACGAAGTGACGGTCCAGATAATAACATAGTAGTCCTCACTATTCTGTTAAATAGTGTAATAATAAATGTAATGAGGACTCCATTGAGTGTGGATATTGTGGCGCTTCAAATCCGTACTTGAAACCCGAACTCGATGCTTCACGATACCATTTCTATAAAATGAATAATACAATAGTAATATTACATTCAAACTTAATTTACATACATCAAAGTTTACTTCCAGTGCACGAGACCTTCAAATACATTCCTTACAATACATGAATAGATACCCATGCAATTTATAACCATTAACTCATAATACGACTTATTCGATCGACTTTCCTTTTCCTTTGTTCGCGTTTCGAGCCTTGAAAGTTGCTCATACATAACTGAAAAACATTTAATTTAAGCAAGGATGAGCATTTGAGTGCCCAGCAAGTAATAGCAATTATATATATAAGCTGAAAGAATATAAGTATTCTCTTTACATAACACTTCAACAACGAATCAAAAGTTGTGAAGTAATCATCTTGATAAAAGATTCACATAACAACTCTCTTTCAAATTCTTGAAATGAGGCTCCACCCATGAATAGGGTTTAAGAAACATACTATGAACATTCTTTTCATTTTCGAAAAGGTTTAGCGAAAATTCATCCATAAGCAAATGTCATAACTTACAGAACGCGAGGAGGGTGATCACCAGATTGTACCTCATATTGATCAATACTACATAACTTGAACGAAATTAATCGCTCATCCTTTGTCCGTCGAAGCGCATAAAAATTTTCCCATTATCGGGATGTTCATACATGCCTGGTTCCAAACCCGAAGGTTTTTAATCTTGCTCAACAATAATATGTAATTCAACATATATGTATACGGGTAATTGACATGGTATATCAACATGTGAATAAATGCCATGATTATCCAAGTGGGGACACTTATATAACCATTTAGAAATCAACTTAACAGAATATATATCCGAGCTAACATGTTGATAATCAAAACGTATATAATCTGCATGACAGAATAGAATAATTCGAAACTTCTTACTCATGTCCATTGCATAAAGGAAATGCAAAGGTATGATACTTGCACGATTCTTTGATTACAAATCTCAACTTAGGTCTTATCTCTTTATCACAACCTATCAATAAACAGGTCATTCGTCCGATTAGAACAATATATCATAACACATAGTACTGTCAATTATGGTCAGCACATAGTCTAATTATGTCATCACATAATCGCAGTGATCATACTTTTAGTTCACATTCTATACTTTTATACATTTTTCAAATATCTCATCCATGTTCTTACAAAGAGTCTTTTCTTTTCTATTATAGGATCCGGCCAAATGTTTGCCACGTCATCGACTGACTTTATTTGCACATACCTTGAGTCTAAGACTCTTATTCTATACCTCAACATCTCAGAATATCGGACATTTTACTTTTAATCATTTTCAATTTTTCCGAAATTGAAAATTTTAAAATAAATCAAATCTGTCACTCAAGGCTTATAGTGATATAACTGTTACTATGGGTGCTCTTCACCAAATCCTGGACTTCATAACCGGTTCTCTAGTCAGCTAGTTTGACCGGATATCACTTTCAAACATCAGAATTATAATTACATGATTTAAACATTAAACAATTCCATTATTAATAATTAATTTATATTAACTATTAATGAAACCATTGCCAAAATATAAAAGTTATTTATAATAACTCAAACTATTTTTAAAACATTTATATTACCCTTAAATGATTTTTAAAACAATTAAAATCATTTTTAAATAATCACCATTAATATATAAATATTAATGTACTATTCATCCAAATATTAAAAGTCATTAATTATAACTTAAAATATTTTTAAATCCTTAATATCCTCTTTAAATGATTTTTAAATAAATAAAACCATTTTAAACTATTTATTTAATATAAATATTAAATAAACTTAATATCACAAATCATTAACTAAATATCATTAATATATAATTATTAATGAAATTGTCTTCTAAATATTAAAAGTTATATTTTATAACTCAAAATATTTTCTTATACCATAAAATAATTTTTCATGATTTTTCATGAATTAAAACTATTTTTAAATCATTTATTTAATATTATAATTAAATAAATAAATACCTTTATATTTCAAAAATATTAAACATTTATGAAATATACTCAAAATAATTAAAAACTATTTTTCGGACTTTAAAATAATTTTTCATAATTTATTTGGTATTTTAATAATTAAAACTAATTTTTCTAATTTTTAAATTAATTTCCTAAAATAAAATGATAATCGTAAGCTAAAAGGCATCTATAGCGACAGGCAAAATCATATATAGGTGTTCTTGAGCTTCGTATGTCGCACAAAGGTGCTAGTTTGACCGAGCCTTAAATCCATGATCTAACTGCTTTTACGGACTTGCAAAAACTTCAATGTTGTAGTACTAATGTAATACTACAACTATATACTCATTTCATGACCAAACAACAACAAATCATGAGATATGATTAATAGAAAACCTTGTCGAGACGTGTTCTTCATGTTTACGGGTTGCCCGAAAAACTCGTCAACACCGGTCCAACGACCTTAGTGGTCTTATTCGGTCGATCTGTATATGTTATAGGTGTTTTATATCGTCGAAAGTTTGTGAAGTATAACTTACAGAGAACATGATTAAATCAAGTTTCAAGTCTAAACATCAACAATACCAAAGATATAAATCATCAAACTCTCTGACAAAACTTGTATGCCAATTCTGGGTTTTCCAGAATTTCAAAACAGATCGTGCAGGCTACTTTGGGTCTTTATATCTTTCATTCTGAGTTTGATCTAAGTGATATATTGATTCCAGGTTGTAGATAACATGTAATACTACAACTCTATTACATATAAGGCATATAACAACAACAGATCCAACAGAAAGAGGCCGGTCAAATGTGACCTCAACAACTGTTCTTGAACATTTCTGGAAAACCCAGAAAGTTCTTGAGCAGTTCGGTCAATGGTAGTTTGACCATAAATAACTCCTAATCTACAACAGGTATGACCATGATTCTTTTTGCAGAATAAAGACAACATACCAGGCTACACATATTAAGCTTTAAACATCAAAAACTCTTAACAGGATGGGATCTACAGCCTCTGACATTCGTTGTCAGAACACAAAAATGAAAATTTCCAGATTTTAAAGATCTTCAAATCCGAGCTTCTGAATGTTATGGAATCAACATCATCCTTAGACACTATAATCAACATGTTTTAACATTTAAACATAACATCTAACACCAAAAAGTTTAAGAAAATCAAGCTAGGGTTTATACCTTTTTATGCTTTGATTCTGATTTTTGGCTACTGATTTGTTATTGGTGTGAATGGGGCTTGTTTATAGACTGATATAATGAGAGAATTTCGTAGGTTTAAGCTTGGGAGAATGAAGCTAAGTGTTGTGTATAAATAGGCCAAAAATGGTGCATTTCTCTCTCTTGAATTCATAAAATAATGCATGAAATGATTATAGTGGCTGATTGATGGTAATACTACAGCCCATAGGTAATTTCTAGATGGATTGGCCGGATTTTGTGGACAAGTGGTAGCAATAAGACATAAATAATGCATTTTCCCTTTTCTTTAATTTAAAAAAAATAATTTTAAATACCTTGGATGCTAAAGTGGGATGATTCCCTTGTTTGAGAGCTGATAGCATGTAGGGTAAGTATGTTGGGCATCCTTGTTGCAAGATCCCATCAACAATGTAAGCAATAATACACTAAAATGACAACAAGGGTATTTTGGTCATTTCACATATAATTCCAAGGGCATTTTTGTAAAAAGCCATTAAATGTAATATTTAACCATTAGATTATAATTCTTACCATTTACCAATTAATTTCTATCATTTGGTAAATTAAAACATTTATATGATAACATCGTAATTAAACCCGATAATTTTAAATTAGGGTTTCCTATAGAAAATTAGGGTTTTCTAATTAGGGTTTCTTAACGTTATCAATTAGGGTTTTCTAATTGACCATTAGGGTTTTCTAATTATCTCGTGTATGATCTAACACGGTCATTACGATCTCTAACTTCAACCGATTAGGGTTGTAATAATTAGGGTTTGTCTAGTTATCGGTAGTAAAAATAGTAATTAGGGTTTTTCTTCTAATTCTGAGCATTCGTGTACACACGATAACTTCATATACACAGTGAACTTCATATACTACTCAGTCATTTATCATAACTGAGTTTAATAATTAGGGTTTCACAGCACGGTAATATGCTATGACCTAACTGACCGTCATTGTTCAATAATATCTGTCCGCATACACACGATTACATAATTATTGTCTTCAGAAAATCATTATAATAATAATATAATATTATTATTATCATCTCTTGACCATAATCCCAATTCAGGGTTTGGATCTCATATCTGACTTCTCTTTCGCATATCAATAATACTTGATTTAAATATTACGAACAATTTATATAATAAAATATATATTATATAAGTTCTAATTATCACTTCATATATTATTTCCAATCATGTTATCATGGAAAATAATTAATAAAAACATTTCTACGCTTCTAAAATTAATTACCATAAAAATATAATTTGTAGTAATTAATAATTCCAAAATTATTTCTAATTTTTCAAGTAATAAATATATTCATATTTATCGTTCACATTACTAGACACTTATTCTCGTCATTAAATAAAAAAAAAAATTTATACGCAAAATTTCTTAATTATTTTATTTAGGAAATCTCGGGTTATTACAGATATTGTCTAGATGACAATATTTGTATTAAAACTCACAACATATGTTTTGTCGTATTTTACACGACTGTTGTATAATTAGTTTGTATTTATATTCAGTACCATGTATCTGGCGACCCAAGATGGGTGATGTATACCTATTTTGGCGGCGTCACACATAGTGCATCGTCTAACCTGAGGGACCAGTCCTTTCTATTCGGGTTTACCACCTTTTCCAAGATTTTTTTCACCTACCTGTTTGAAACTTCAGCTTTCCCACTTGTTTGGGGATGATATGTCATTGCCACCTTATGGTTGACCCCATACTTCGGCAAGAGAGCTGTAAATGATCTGTTGTAGAAGTGACTACCTTCATCACTTATAATAGCTCTTGGCGTGCCAAATCTTGTAAAGATATTCTTTTGCAAGAATTTGAGAACCACTTTAGCATCGTTAGTTGGGAATGCTACGGCTTCAACCTATTTTGATACATAATCATCTGCAAGCAATATGTACTGATTGTTGAACAAGGAAGGGAATGGTCCCATGAAATCCATGCCCCATACATCAAAAATATCAACTTCTAAGATTGTTTGTAGTGGCATCTCATTCCTTTTTGATATGTTGCCCACCCTTTGACATCTGTCACATCTTTTTATGAACTGGTGGGCATCTTTAAATAATGTAGGCCAATAAAACCCGGCTTGAAGAACTTTCGCCGTTGTTCTCTCACTACCGTAATGTCTCCCGTATGCAGACGAATGACATTCATGTAAAATATTATTCACCTCGCTATATGGCACACACCTTCTAATCATCTTGTCGGCGCATTGTTTAAATAGGTATGGCCCATCCCACATATACCACTTAACGTCACGTAGGAATTTCTTTTTTTGCTATTGTGTAAGATCAGGGGGAAGGATGTTGCTCACTAGATAATTAAAGAAATCCGTGTACCATGGGAATTCTGCATTGACTCCAAACAGCTGCTCATCTTGAAATGATTCATTAATTACACACATGTCCTCTTCATTTTTGATTTTCTAGCCGATCTGCAACTTGATTCTCCGTCCCCTTTCTATCTTTTATTTCCAAATAAAATTCCTGTAGAAGGAGAATCCATCTGATAAGGCGTGGCTTAGCATCTTTTTTCAAAATTAAGTATCGAATAGCCGATTGATCTGTATAAACTACCACCTTTGTTCCGATTAAATATGCCCGGAATTTATCAAATGCATATACTACTGCAAGCAATTCCTTTTTCGTAGTGGTGTAATTCATTTGGGACTCCGTGAGTGTCTTACTTGCATAGTATATAGCATGAAATACCTTTTCTCGATGTTGACCCAAGACAGCCCCAACCGCATAGTCACTTACATCACACATTAACTCAAATGGCATTATCCAATCCGGTGCGACGATAACTGGGGTTGTAGTCAATTTCTTCTTCAATAGCTCGAATGCTAACATAAAATCCTCATCAAACATAAAAACTGAATCCTTCTCTAAAAGACTGCACAGTGGTTTTGCAATCTTAGAGAAGTCTTTTATAAATCTCATGTAGAACCCGGCATGTCCCAACAAGCTGCGTATTCCCTTAACTGAAGTTGGTGGTGGAAGCTTTTCAATCGTTTCTAGCTTTGCTTTATCAACCTCTAGTCCTTTTGTTGAAACCATGTGACCCTAATTAGTCCTTCATCAACCATGAAGTGGCACTTTTCCCAATTAAGTACCAAATTTATTTATGTGCATCTCTTTAACACCATCACCAAGTTCTCCAAATATGCATCAAAATCGTCTCCATAGACAGAAAAGTCATCCATAAAGACTTCCATGTTTTTCTCCACCATGTCCGAGAAGATGGCCATCATACACCATTGGAAGGTAGCGAGTGCATTACACAAGTCAAAGGACATTCTCCTTAATGCGAATGTGCCATATGCGCACGTGAAAGTTGTCTTCTCTTGATCTTCAATAGCAATGACTATCTGATTATACCCAAAATACCCATCCAATAAGAAATAAAATTCGTGGCCCGCTAATCTATTCAACATCTGATCGATAAAAGGAAAAGGGAAATGGTCTTTTCGGGTTGCCTTATTCAATTTCTTGTAATCCATGCAAACCCTCCAACCAGTCACTGTCCTCGTCGAAATTAGCTTGTTGTCATCATTTTGTACCACGGTCATTCCTCCCTTTTTCGGCACACACTGAACCGAACTGACCCATTTACTATCAAAAATTCAGTAAATGATACCGGCGTCTAACCATTTCAGTATTTCTTTCTTCACAGCTTCCTTCATAATTGGGTTGAGTCGTCTTTGTTGCTCCACTGTTGGCTTTGCATCCTCTTCCATTAGAATTTTGTGCATGCAAAAGGATGGGTTGATTCCCTTGATATCTGCAATTGTCCATCCTATAACCGATTTCTATTCTCTAAGCACCCTCAACAACTTACTTTCCTGCAATTCGTTAAGCGCATCAGAAATAATAATAGGTAAAGTATTAGAATTGCCTAAATAAGCATATCTGAGGTGTTTAGGTAGTGGCTTTAGCTCAAGAGCAGGTGGCTCCTCTAATGATGGTTTCATTCTTATTGTGGCTCTTTCCTCCATGTGCAATGGTTCAAATGGTACTTTAAATCTGCTAACTCGTGGCAGGGAGTCTAACATCTGCAAGTAATCCACAAATTCTGGATCATCCAAATCTTCATCTCCCAATAATGTCGTTTCCAATGGATCATTAGCCAAACTTTTACCCATGTCTTCACTGATTATCTGATCAATGATATTCATCCTAAAACACTCTTCTTCATCCGTAGGGAATTTCATGGCCTTGAAAACATTAAACTTTACTTCTTGATCTTAGACCCTCATAGTTAGTTCACCTTTTTGTACATCGATGAGCGTCCTACTCGTAGCCAAAAACGGTCTCCCTAGGATAATTGGGATGTTCTTATCTTTCTCAAAATCCATAATTATTAAATCTGCGGGGAATATAAATTTGTCAACCTTGACGAAGATGTCCTCCACAATGCCTCTCGGGTATGTGACTGACCTATCTGCTAACTGCAATGAGATGTTCGTAGGATTTGGAGCGGGTAGACCTAATTTTGTATAAACTGATAATGGCATAAGGTTTACACTTTCTCCCAAATCACATAAACACTTGTTGAACACTGTGTTCCCAATTGTGCATAGAATGCTAAAACTCCCTGAATCTTTCCACTTTGGTGGCAATTTTCGTTGTAAAGCTGCACTACACTCCTCTGTTAATGCCACTATTTCGAAATCTTCCAACTTCTTTTTCCTAGACAGAATACCTTTCTTAAATTTTGCATAACTTGGCATCTACTCTAGGGCTTCTGCGAAAGGGATGTTAATCTGAAGTTTCTTAAACACTTCCAAAAACTTTGCGAATTGCTTATCTAATTTTTGCTTTTGGACTCTCTGCTAAAATAGAAGTAGAGGATAAACAACCGGTTTGTCATCTAACTTTGTTTGTTCCACTTGTTTTTCCTCACCCTATTTTTCTTCAACCACTTTGTTCTCATCAACTTTGTCATCCGTTCTAACTGAATTTTCTTCACTTTTCCCATCTAGATGTTTTCCACTATTCAAAGTGATTGCCTAACACTGTTCGTGATTTCCCTTCGGATTTCTTTCAGTGTCACTTGGTAGAGTTGTTTGTGGTCTATTGTTCAATGTTAAGGCAATTTGTCCCATCTGATTTTCTAAATTCTTTATGGCTATCTCTTGCGATTTCATGGCCATTGCTTGGTTTTTCATAGCTGCCTCATTGCTTGTTATATACTTTGACAACAACTCTTCTAAATCTGATTTCCTTTCATGATGTTGAGCTGGTTGTTGTTGATTCTGAAATCCTGGGGGATCAGATGGTCGTGAAGCTTGTTGATGCTGATTATTACTCCACGAAAAATTTGGGTAATTCCTATTCCCCGGATTGTATGTATTCTGGTACATGTTATGTGGAATCCTGTTGTAGCTACCCACAAATTGCACTGATGATGGGTTGATTGCACATTGATCTGTAGGATGTTCACCAGTGCACAATTCACAAATAACTGCAAACCTGCTGTGTCTGTACCCTTGACAAAGAATCCAACTTCTTAGAGAGCGCTGAAATCTGTGCTGTTATTGTCGTCACTCCATCTAACTCTAACACTCCAGCTATCTTCGCCTGTGTCATTCTTGTCGTGGTCCACTGGTAGTTGTTAGCTTCCATTGTCTCTATCAACTGATATGCCTCCTTATAACTTTGTGCCATAAATGCTCCACCCGAAGCTGCATCAATACTAGTCCTAAGATTTCCATTCAACCCATTGTAGAATGTATTCATCAGCAACCACTTAGGCAATCTATGATGCGGGCACTTCCTAAGCAACTCTTTATATCTCTCCCATGCCTCGTACAATGATTCCCCATGTTGCTGTTCAAACAAAGTTATCCCATTCCTCATTTTTTGCAGTTTTTGCTGGTGGAAAATTTTTTGCAAGAAATTTCTAAGCGAGGTCTTCCCATGTAGTTATTGATCCCAGCAGTAAAGAGTGTAATCAACTCTTCGCCTTGTCCCGTAAGGTGAATGGGAACAAGTGAAGCCTTACCATGTCATCTGACACACCATTATACCTGAAAGTGTCACAAATCTCCAGAAAGCTGACCAAATGTTCGTTCGGATCATCATTCGTTAATCCCTCAAATTGAACCGAATTTTGGATCATCTGAATAGTCCTAGGCATGATTTCAAATGTGTTCGCAGCTATAGTAGGCCTGGTGATACTCAACTGCAACTCAGTCACCTTGGGTGTAACAAAGTCCCTCAATGCTTTCTGGTCTTCGGCAGCCATTAATTCTTCTTTTTCAAAAATTTTGAAGTCTTCCCTTGTTTCCTTAATCCACTTACTCAGCCTTTGAAACTGTCTCTCAATGTCGTCCTCAAAAGGAAGCAAGTCTGGATTTTTGGACTGAGTTTGTAAAAACCAACTTCAAAAACCTGAAATAAGACGAACAAAACAAAAATAAAAATGTTTATGTAAAACTGGACTAATTGAACTTATATCGTAAAATATTAAAATCCATACTAAAATATCCCCGGCAACAACGCCAAAAACTTGTTGGGTAAAATCTAATTACGCACAGCACACAAGTATACATGGTCAACAAGTAATATAATAGTAAGTAGAGTATCATTCCCACAGAGAAATTAGTAAGAATTTCAACCTCACAATTACCAGTTTCCTATTAATCCCAATTTTATTAAACTATTCAAATTAATGATTAAAATTATAAACTCTCAAATTATTAAAAATAATAAAATCACAAAATAATCACAAATCGCAAAAACTGAATTACTAAACAAGTATCGGAGAATTAGGTTTACAACTTCACCCTAACCTTCACTCTTGTTATTATCCTTTGTTCCAGTTTAATTTACTATCCCCAGTTTATTAATCAAGAACACGAAAGTAGAATTCGCCACCTCTCGATGCACTAACACCATATTAACTCAAATCCACAATTTAGATAGAATTAAGTCAAACACCTTAATTAACTAACTCACTATATCTCTATGTGAATTACAATCAAAGAAGGTTTAAGTTCAAGTTCTCTATTCGATTACATGCGATGTTAAGCATATCCATATCTTTACCCTAACATTCATCAAGATTCTATTCATTCATAGAATTCAAGAACACATGCTATATTAATTAAGTCTAGACTCGTATTTCCTCTCTCGAATCTATACAAGTCCACAAAGAATTGTTGATCAGGCAATTCATAAATTCAAGCAAAAATTAATATAGATAAATTGGATAATAGCTTATTAAATTGAAAATCAAAGTTACATAACCATCGTTTCACTTAAAGATCCATCATAAGCCTAAAAAGTAATTTAGTTCATCATAAATGAAATAAATACTGAATAAATTAAAGATATCATCCTTTCAATTACAAATAAACTAAAAGAAAAGAATAAATACATAACCACCCCTTTCTTCAGCTCAATTCGCAACTGTTATGAAAATTCTTCAAAATCTTCTCTCCAATGCTTGCTCTAAAAATATGTATATTTTCTCTGTTAATTGCCTTCTAATCTCCTCTTTCATCTTGTATTTGCTGTTAATTATATACATAGACACATATTCTGATTACCATTCCATGCTAAAATGAGTCCCAAACCATTACCATCACTTAAGTTCCATGTATTCAGCATTTGAAACCATCCAAACAACTAAATGCTCCAGACCCCCGCCCCGGCGGGGGTGTTTCTTTGAAAATGGCCCACCCCGACGATCATGGCTTTTGTAAATTGACTTCTAGACCCCCTGCCCCAGCGGGGGTGTTACGCTTAATAATGCCCGCCCCGACGAGCTATTGTTCTGCTAGAAGGCTTTGTTTTACTCATTTGTTTGCCACAATTTACCTTAAATCTACCCTTTTTGATCACTTGCAACACCACCAAACCTACACATGAAATAACAGTAAACAAGTAAAAACAAACATAAAAACAAGGAATTAACACTAATTAAGCTTGAATTAAGAACCGATTCGTGGGTATAAAACCCACTTATCAATCATAGATGGAAAAGACGAGCAGATGCAAAGATCAAGCAAGTATACAACGAAACGCTGAAGAACACTCAATGCTCAACTCTATTATATGAAAAGAAAGCTTGCTCAGCTACTCAGTTCTTTCAAACACAAGCTTAAAGGCAACTGAGTAGCACCATTCAAGAACTCAACCATCTTTAAGTGAAGTAAGAAGTTCCAAGTCAGAAGGACTTGAAGAGTTCTAAGTGAATTGAGAAGTACAAAGTCTGCTGGACTTGAAGAGTTCTAAAGTGAACTAAGAAGTTCCAAGACTGCTGGTCTTGAAGGAATCTATTAGATTCAAATATTGTAAAGATATCCTTAGTGGATTTCCTACTCAAGGAGTAGAAGAGTGGACTATGAGCCTTGAGTGCTCTGAACCACTTAAAAACATTGTGTCTCTTATATTCTTGCCAAAACTGTTATATCTGCCATAACTGCTTATATTCTATCAACTCGCTTTATTTTAAAGAGAAAACAATCAAATCTCAAATTTTGCTTTGAATAAATCATTATCAAATTTGACAAGTATTTTGTAAAAGAATTTTTAAAAATATCCATTCAACCCCCCCCCCCCCCCCTCTAGATAATTATTGTGCCTCTGGGAACTAAAACAATTGGTATCAGAGTAGGTTCTCTCAATCAGCCTACAAATCTTGAGTAGATCCAATGGCACAGCAGATAAGCGAATCAAAGACTGGAAGAGGCAGCAAGCCACCAATATGCAACAAAGATAAATTCTCCAACTGGAAAGTTCGTATACAAGCCTACATGGATTCAATAGATAAAGATCTATTTGAAAATGTTCTGAATGGGCCATACATTCTAACAACTTTCACCCACTCCAGATGATCCAAACAGAGATCAAATCAAGGTCAAAGCAGAATGGACTGACAACAAAAAAAAAGTTGTCCAACTCGACAGAATGGCCAAGAACATTTTATTCCAATCACTAGAAGATGATCTGTTTAAAAATGTGGTCAATAGCAAAACTGCAAAGGAAGTATGGGAAGCACTGCTCATTGTGAACGAAGGAACTGAAGAAGTTAGAGAAAATAAACAATTTCTTCTAACTCGACAATAAAAAAATGTTTGTCCATGTTCCAGGTGAAAATGTCACTTCCACTTATGAGAGATTCAACATTCTGCTCAACTCTCTTCAAGCTTTTGGAAAAATCTATCCAAATAAAGATCTGATCATAAATTTTATGAGAGCCTTATCTAGCAAGTGGGATGCCAAAACCACTGCCATCAGAGAATCAAAGAATCTCCATGAAATGATTGTTCAACAATTGTGTGGCAACCTTCTCACCTATGAACTAGAGCTGACTCAGCGAGCAGAGATTCTATCTGAAGGAAAAAAGAAGGACAAAGGAGTTGCTCTTATAGCAACAGATAACATCTCCAAAGCTAACATTGAAAATAACTCTGACTCTGAGGAAGATGATGATGAGGATATTGTAATGTTGGTAAGAAGACTTAAGAGGTTCATACGTAAAGGCAGAAGAAGCAAACCTAAAAGATTCTACAATAACAACAATAGCCAAGAGCAGATAAATGACTTATGCTACAACTGCAAGAAGCCTGGCCACTTCATTACTAACTGCAACAAACCTCTTAGAGAAGAACTGAAGAGGAAATCAAATTCAAAGAAAGAATTCAAAGGTAACAAAAGGCTCCAGAAGAAAGACAAAGGTCTCATGGCCAGAGGATAATGGAGTGACTCAGACAATGACACAACTCCTGAGTCGAGTGATGATGAGGATCCTCAAGTGGCAAATCTATGTCTAATGGCCAAACATACAAAGGACAAGAAAAACCATAACAATCATGAAGTAAGTATAGATGAGGTATTAGACTTTAACTCTCCTGATGTAGATATTGATGACTTAAGAACTACACTACATGGCATAACATCTGATATGCATCAATACATAAAGTGATTCAGAGTTCTGTCTAAAGATTATTCTCTTTTTCAAAAAGAGAAAGTTCAGGAAGAACTGGAAACAGCTCTTCTAAGCACTAACTCTCTCTCCAAACTTGAAGCTAAGAATAAACTCTTAAAACACACCAATGAACTCAATACACAAAGAGAGTAAAATCTAACCTCCAATATTGAGAAACTAAAAAAGATAATCTCAATGTGAAATAGATCCTCTTCATCCATGGACTCCCTGATCTCCAGTCAGAGAAGTGCATATGACAGAACAGGTTTAGGTTTTGGGGAATCCACCTCAGAACCATATGTGGAAAAGATAAAGAAAACTAACTCTAGTAATGTTTCAAATTTTAGTTGAAGCATTACATTTGTGAAATCCTCACAGAAGGAACAACCAGCCATCCCTGCTCTTCTGATCCAATCCATGTTCATAGGCATAATGGATCCCATGCTGGCCTAGGATTCAGAAAAGAGAAGAGTAACTTAATCGCTACTCTCCAATTTTGAAGGATCGTAGAGTTGAGTAAAATCAACTCAATGAACCAACTAGGTAGGACCAGTAGAGTTAAGTTTCACTCTTCACAAATCATGAATCATAAGGATACATGGAAACAAAAGAGTCAGTTTAAAGGAAAGATTGCCAAGAACCTACATAAGTTCAAATGGAGAAAGAATCCACATACACACATAAGCATGCATCATGCTAGATGTTATATATGTCATAAAATTGGTCATAACACTGCAATATGCTATAATAACTCTTTTCATATCAAACCTAAAGTTAAACAGATTTGGGTTCCCAAGGGTACTAATAAGTTAGGACCCGTGCAAATATGGGTACCAAAATGAGAGTTTAATCTTGCCACAGGAACAGAGCTCCACAATCACAACTTGGTATCTGGACAGTGGATGCTTAAGGCACATGACCGGGAAGAAAGCCATTCTGTCTAACTTCATAGAAAAGGAGGGTCCAACAGTCATCTTTGGAGACAACGGTTCTGGCAAGACAAAAGGATATGGATCAGCTGGGAATGGTGTAGTGTCCTTCAGTAAAGTAGCCTATGTGGAAGGACTAAAACATAATATTCTGAGCATAAGCCAACTCTGCGACAAGGGTCATCAAGTCACATTCCTCAAAAAACAATGTCAAGTCAGAGACCTAAAGACCTCCTCTATAAAGCTAACCGGAACAAGAAAGGGGAACGTCTACACTGTTAATCTTAGTCAACTGAGTTCTGACGAGATAATATACTTTCTGTCTAAAGCTTTTGAAGAAATGAGCTGGTTATGGCATAGAAGACTATCTCATATCAACTTCAAAAGCATGTCATAACTGGGCTCCAAGTATCTAGTAGCAGGCTTACCCAAGTTTAGCTTCGTCAAAGAAAGGCCATGCATGCATTGCCTGTCAGCTTGGAAAACAGACTAGAAGCTCATTCAAGAGCAAAACTGTCAACTCAATTGACAAGCCTCTGTAGTTGCTTCACATGGATCTATTTGGGCCAATTCCAATGACAAGCCTTGGAGGGAAGAGATACTCATTGGTGGTAGTGGATGACTACACCGGATTTATATGGGTGTTCTTTCTAAACTCAAAAGATGAAACAAGCTCCCAACTAATCAAAATGTTCAGACTAGTGATGAACGAGAAAGGGGAGAAAATCAAAGATATAAGGAGTGATCATGGTAGAGAATTTGACTTCTCTGAAATAGACCAGTTTTGCACAGACAATGGCATCAGTCATAACTTCTCAGCTCCATGAACTCCTCAGCAAAATGGAGTAGGTGAGAGAAAGAACAGAACGTTGATAGAGGCTAGAAGAACTCTACTAGCAGCAGCTCGTTTGCCTAAATACTTTTTGGCAGAAGTTGTCAACACTGCATGCTACACTCAGAATCGATCTCTTGTGCACTCTACGTTAAAGAAGACTCCTTATGAACTGTGGAGAGGAAGAAAGCCAAGTGCCAGCTACTTTTATGTTTTCAGTTGTGCATGTTATATCCTCAACAATGGAAAATAATATCTGACAAAGTTCCAACCCATGTCAGACAAAGGAGTCTTTCTCGGATATGCCACAAACAGTAAGGCTTATAGAGTGTTCAACAAGAAGATGCTAAGTGTAGAAGTCTTGATTCACATCATTTTTGATGAAACAGACTTTTACAAAACGGTGTTTCAAGATACAACGAACAACAACTCAGACACTATGAACGATAACTCAGACACTACGAATGACAACTCAGACACTATGTACAAGGTTGTCGAGATCAACACCACGATCGTAGTTCTAGAAAATGAAATCTTCGAGCCTTTAGAGGAGATCGTAGAAAGAGATATGCCAGAAAACGAACCTCCACATCAAGAAGTAGAGATTGATTTTGAAAAACTCAGACAAGAAGGCATCAGGTCAGATGTTCCAATAGGAAACAGATGGGCAAAAGATCACACTCAAGACCTAATCATTGGAGATCCAAATGCTAGAGTCAAGACAAGATCTGCAACCCAAAATGAGTGTTTCTGTCTAAGCTTTCTGTCACAAAAGGAACCTAAGAAAATAGAAGATGTTATGGAAGAATCAAGTTGGATAGAAGCCATGCAAGAGGAACTAAATTAGTTTGAAAGAATCAAAGTATGAAGATTAGTTCCAAGACCAAGAAACCACGCAGTCATTGGCACCATGTGGGTCTTCAGAAATAAGATGGATGAAGATGGGGTGATAATAAGGAACAAGGAAAGACTAGTAGCCAAAGGTTACTCTCAAGAAGAAGGCATCGACTATGACGAGACCTTCGCTTATGTTGCTAGATTAGAAGCCATCAGGATATTTCTTGCCTTTGTTGCACACATGAAGTTCGACGTATTTCAAATGGGTGTCAAGAGTCCATTCCTGAATGGTGAACTTCAAGAAGAAGTATATGTGGAACAACCTCCAGGTTTCATCAATCCAACTCTCTCTAATTATGTCTATAGATTAGACAAAGCCTTATATGGTATTAAACAAGCACCTAGAGTATGGTATGAAACACTCACTAACTTTCTTATTGAAAATGGTTTCACTAGAGGTTGAGTAGATACCACATTATTTCTTAGAAAACACAAAGACAAAATCCTATTAGTTCAAATATATGTTGATAACATTATCTTTGGCTCTACTGATGAAAAACTGTGTAAGAGATTTGTCAAGCTTATACAGAACAAGTTTGAAATGAGCATGATGGGTGAGCTGAATTTCTTTTTTGGATTACAAGAAAAGCAGACTGGTGAAGGTATCTTCATAAACCAAGTCAAGTACATTAAAGATTTACTTAAAAATTATAGCATGGAGTCTGCCTCTACCATGAAAACACCAATTGCTCCAGTAACCAAGCTTGACAAAGATGAGAAAGGTAAAAGTATTGATATAACTCAATACAGAAGTATGATTGGCTCTCTTCTATATCTAACTGCCAGTAGACCAGACATAATGTTTGCAATATGCATATGTGCTAGATTCCAAGCTAATCCTAAGGAATCACACTTAACTGCAGTAAAAAGGATTTTCAGGTATCTCAAAGGCACACCTCACTTGGGACTTTGGTATCCCAAGGAGTCCTCCTTTGAACTAATAGGATATATAGATGCTGATTTTGCAGGCTGCAAGATTGATAGAAAAAGTACCAGTGGCACCTGTCAGTTGCTAGGAAACAGACTTGTGTCCTGGTTTAACAAGAAGCAAAACTCAGTATCTACCTCAATAGCAGAAGCTGAATACATTCTTTCTTTGGCAACCGTTCTTTGTAATTTATGTAAAAATCGTACCTTTGTAAATTAATTTAATAATGAATAAAATAATATTATTTATTATTATTACGTGTTGATTAAATGAATGACGTTCTATAACCTAGAAACATCGGAACGTCGTAGTATTTTAACTACGTGAGAGAATTAAAGTGTTTGAATTTCCAAGACAAAAATAAAAGCTTTCCGAGAAATTTTCGAAAAACACTTGTAGACACTCAAAATTTTCGCGCATGCACATTACTAACATTACGGAGGCGGCGATTCTTCTTTTGAGATAACCACGGAAGGCGACTTACATCCAATCCGGATACTCTTTGGAAGTGCGCCCAACCCAGGACACAAACCTGGAACATCAGTTCCAACCCAGAACACAAACCGGGAACTTCATCTTAAACCCGGAGCACACACCAGGAATGTCGTTTCCAATCTTGGAGATAACCCCGAGGTTTGCAAGATCAAAAGACTAGCAACAACACCAGAGAGGACAGTTCTGTCTCGGTGATAACACCGCGACGTTCAGTTCCAGTCCTAGAAATAACACTGGGAGTAGCAACTCCATCCTTGGTGATAGCCCCAAGGGATGCTTTTGCAGTTCCAACGATAACTCCGGAATTGTTTGTTTCAAATACATGCGATCAGCTTCAAGCTCAGACCTCCTACCGAGGCAATCATACCTCAGACCTGGGGCTAACAACGGGCAGATAGGTTCTTTCACAGATGACCTTGCGGTATTCAAACACTTGCAGCAGTCCAATCTCAGATGTAACCCTGAGCAACGTCTGTTTTTTGCTCAAATCGGCAATAACCCCGGTAAGGAGTCAAAAGCGTTATCTTACCACCTCAACAAGATGATATCGTGGCATACCAACAAGTAGTCCAATCTCATATATAACCCTGAGCAACGTCTACTTTCAACTCAAACCGGCGATAACCCCGGTGAGGAGTCAAACGTCATCTTATTCCTTCGACAATGACACATCGTCTCGACACTTTATACATACATACATCCAATAATGTCCCACAAGAGCCGAGGATTGACAATCCCGAGTGACTATTACGCGTGGCAGTACTTTGGATAGAATTTGAAGCTTGAAGACCATGGGCATAGACCCCTCTTCCTGACTTCGTACAACCTCTAATCCATGTCATTGCATAACTCTCGACACAAGCGGTCTGAAGAAGGTCAGATATACCTCGTTCGGATGCTCGGATTGAAGTTCTGCAAGTTTGAGCGAACATTACAGTGCACGAGTGCACGTACAACGAGATGACGGGAGCCGCGAGGCTCGAATGCACCACGTCCAGCCACAAGTACAACTGCGGCTACCGCAGGTGTACCTGCGGCCATCCGTCTATATATACAAGCCTTGGGGTCAGCCATTTGAAGAAGAGAAGAGAGAGAAAAGGCGAGGAAGCCTTGTCCATTTTACTCTGCATACACATCTTTTGAGTGTTTCCTCACTTTTAAACACATGTTAGCTCACATAAAGCTATCTTTTATCCGGCGAGAGCTGAGTGTTTATCCATTTAAAGTCATAGAAGTCTACTTTGGCAGCCCACTGTAAGCCTTCTCACATTATATAAAGTCTTCTTCTCATATTAGCACACACTGTTGTACACATTGATAGTCCTGTGAGTGTTTTTGCCCGAACTTCGGTCCGTGGTTTTCATTCCTGTCTGTATATATACTTATATATATGTATATATTTCATATATGGACTAACATTATCGAGTTATGCCTCGATTGAGCCTGAACTTGATGCGGAGCGTTTATTAAACTTTTATATATATATACTTATATATATAATTGTTGTTGAGACATATCGATGAGCTGAATTTTACATCCTAGCATTTACTCGCTTATATATATATATATATATATATATATATATATATATATATATATATATATATATATATTTATCTATCGAGTTCGGAGTTTACTTACGTGACCTTTTACAACTTTATTTACATTTAAATCCTACTTGGAGTTTACTTAAGTGGTAGTTGATCGCTTTTACGACTTTATTTACATTTCGTCCCACCTTGAGTTTACTTCGTGGTGGTTGATCATGTCCATATATATATATATATATATATATATAAATATTTACCACTTCTATATATTTACATTTACGATCCCCCATGGAGTTGCTTCGTGGTGGTTGATCATCATGTCTGTATATATATATTTATAACTTTTATATATATAATCGCTATCGCTTTCCATACAAATTGCAGTATCATGTGAGCCTAGGAATCATGTGATCACAGATTCAGTCTACTCAATCTAGATTTGGTTCCCATGATGGACATATTTTCCAAATTGTATGTGACTTGTACATTATTTTACGATTATCGAATTTCCTTGGATGGTGTCATGCCCATGAGGAGTTCTAAGATCACTTGTATATTATTTTCTCGAGAATGCTTCGCATTTTGAAAATAAAAGCAAATAAGCCGAACATTTAATAATAAAATGGAAGTATGAAAAGGTCTCAATTCCTATTGAGCACATGGTTTGAAAAACCTCTTTTACAAAACTTCATTGATATATCTTGGTTAAAACTGAATTTTTCTATTAAATTCAAACCTTGTGTATATAGGTGCGAACGAGGCCTCACACTACTTTCAAATAATTGCACATTGATCCACACACACACACACACATTCATATAACAATTTCTTTAAAAAGTGGCGGTCACCGTGGTAACGCGGATGTCGGGGGGTGCCTAACACCTTCCCTCCGCCTAATCAAGCCCTCGGACCCAAAATGAATCTCGGTTTCACAGACCCATCTAGCAGTATCAAATCACTGGGTTAATGTGCAAACCTTTTTGGTTGCGTTGGTGCAACCAGTTAAATACACCAATAGGCAACTCTTAAAGTCAAATCGTCGACATTATACATGTCAGACCTTTTTCACTTTTTTTTCAAACAAATCTCACATTAACATGAGAACACCAAGGGACAAGTAACGAAAAGGGACACTAAAAAATCCCGACGTCGACAGGTGGCGACTCTACTGGGGACTCCAATAAGAGGGCTTAAGCTGCTATTTCAAGCTTTTCAAAATTGTTATATACTTGTGTGTGAATGTTGCATTTACATTTATGATTAATGTGTATGAATGCATCTTAATTATTGCACTGCTAAATATATATATATGTGTGATATTAGTGCTTCGCACATGTCATCATTTTGCATAAACAGTGAGACACGTTGTATGTGAATGTATGTTGTGTGGTCCCTCCACCAGGAGGCTATCCTGTCGGTGTTTGATTCTGGACTCGTGGGCAGAATAATTCCGGGACTCAGGAAAGGCACCAGTCAAATTCACTCTAGTTGAATGACCGGATTAACTTCCCGTCAAGTAGATTGCGATGATCTGGGAACCTTCATGCTAAAAAGCCGCGAGAGTAACCCTAAGATAGGTAAGCCTCTGATAAACCAAACGCGGAGGAAAGCCTCTTCATACTTTCCATTTTCAATTACTTGTAAACGCATTTACTTGTAATTCTATTCCATGTTCATCCATATGTAATGGAAAATATGAAGAATATCTATACGTGCATGACATGTTATCAATTAACAACCGGTTTTGCAGGACAAAATTCCTAAACGGACATGTTATGATAACATTTACATTACCCTAAGACTAAACTATGTAAGTCTTTTGTAAGGAAACAATTGGGCCTGTTACCCGCTCAAAATCCAAAAAGCCACAGCTTCTGACAACCAATCATGTCTTCTTCCCCGACCAGGTCTAATCTTTGTCTCCCCGAAGAATTTGACGATTGAGTAAATAAATTGCAGACTTGGCCGTTCTACTGAAAGAATTGCACCAGTCCACTCAGGGTACGAAGATAGGTACACATACAGAATCCCCAACACAAGTAGGAGTTCAAGGTCTGGAAAAAACAATTCCGGAATCTCAGTTGGATACAACCAACAAAGACCCTGAAAACACCCATCTCAAAGGAGATCCAGATAATGGTGATATCAGGAAGAAGGTCCTTCAAATGGAGGAAACTATTCATGTTCTCAAAGGGATTGGAACACATGGCAGTGTTTCATATACAGACCTTTGCATATTTCCTGGTGTTCATTATCTAGAGAAATTCAAGACCCTAATTTTGAGAAATATGACGGATTAGGGGATCCTTATACACATTTAAAAGTGTTCATTGGAGAACTTGGGTCTTACGTAGAAAATGAAAAGCTCAGAATGCAATTTGTTGAGAAAAGTCCTGATTGAGAAGCTTGCTCATGGTATACAGATTAGACAACTCAAAGATCCATAGCAAAGAGTGGCTCACGCCTTCCTTACTCAATCTGATTTCAATCTCGGATGGCTCTGGATCGGGTACCAAATTACCAAGGTCAAGAAATAGTCTAATGAGTCATTTAGAGTGCGCTCAAAGGTGGAGGCGCTTCTTTCTCAAGTTATTCCTTCCATGACGGAATTAGAAATGGTCATGACTTTCATAGATGTACAGGAAGCTCCTTTCTATAAAAGAGTTCTAGCTAGTATTGGCAAACCATTCTCTGAAATGATCAACCACGGAGAAATGGCTGAGATGGGATTGAAGTCCGGTAAAATTAAAGACCTAGCCGTTCTTAAAGCTGTTGCTGAGCACATCCAGTCCAGATCTTATGGAAACAACCCCCGGAGGGTCCATAAAAAGAAAGAGGAGGATGTTTCCTTGATACTACAAGGACAAAAAGACAATCAAAGCATGCCTATACAGAGGAGAAACTACTCCCCTTTTCCAGCACAATCTTCAAACCTTCCATTGTCTAAAAGTGGAGAAGTAAAGTGGCCTCGAACGTTCACACCCTTAGGGGACTCACTCGAGAATGTTCTTGCTCTTTTGACTGCTAAGAAGAAAATTACACATCTTCTTCCACCAGCCAACCCTAATGGGAGGGGTTTTAATGCTACTTGGAAGTGTGCCTATCATGCCAGAGCACCTGGACATGATACTCAATATTGTTGGGCCTTGAAGCATACGATTCAAGATCTAATAAACAATGGTGAGATCATGGTCACCAAACCAGATCAACCTCATGTGCAAGATAACCCTCTTCCTCAACACAAAGAAGAAGAGGTCAACATGATCAGTTGGAGCACTGTACAAGGTTTCAATTCTAACGACGAATCATCCCAACCCATCAAAGACGGTGTTAACAAATGGGATTATGCAAAGTTCCAGTTTATCATGGAACGAAAGATGAAATCTCTTTGCAAATAAATTGAGCAATTGGCAGAACTGGAGACCCACCAGCATCAAATCCCACGCCAATTAATCAGGCAGGAGCATGCCTATCTCCTTCTTTTTGTTATGAATGCCTCCTCACCACCTTCAGAAAGCGAAGCTATGGGGGATAAGGTTTCGAAGAGAGCAAATGCTAAAGCCCATCGGGATTTTGCCAATAAGTGGGAATTCACCTATTTGGGCCAATCTATGGAGGAGATATTACAGATGTTGATCAACGAAGGAAGAATTACCTTCCTTCTCCCTCCAATCAATCCCCATTCAGGACGGTTCAATCCTGATGAAATGTGTCAATATCATTCACATTCTCGCGGTCACAGCACAGAAGAATGATGGGCACTCCGCCATCTCATTCAGAATCTTATTGATAGCGGTGTCCTGCAAATTGCAGATGATTACACTGTACAACTCTAGGGTGAGAATGTATGTCCTACCAAATGGAAGGGATCAGTAGCAGTTATATCCGAAGTGAATAATGAGACTATCAAATTATTTCTCATACAACTAATTCAACTCAAAGGAGATGACAATCCTTTGAAAGTGGCCGCACCAAAGCCAATTTCTTTATCTTGCAGACCACAATATCCTGTTGTCAGCTTACACAATGTTCCATGGAATTATGGAGTGGTTGAAGGATCCACGTCTCATACTACTGCTATAGTGTCAAAGGAAAATCCACTATATCTTCTTCAATGGGTTATTAAACCTACTTGCGAAACAAAGGGGAAGTTGCCCATGGAGAAGATTGAAAAATTCCTCTGCACTATGGGCCACAATGAAGCTAAAGTGGTTTTAAGCTTGCGAGAAGCTCCACGCCAGATTTCAATACTGGACTTGGTTTTCACTTCTGAGGATCATCGGAAGATCTTACTACAGGTTTTAGAAGAAGCCTATTTGCCAAAATCAGTGGACGTGGAAAAATTTCAAC
Organism: Panax ginseng; assembly: GCA_020205605.1. Classification (NCBI taxonomy): domain Eukaryota; kingdom Viridiplantae; phylum Streptophyta; class Magnoliopsida; order Apiales; family Araliaceae; genus Panax; species Panax ginseng. The sequence continues at coordinate 82,188,483 of CM035131.1, forward strand.
ATTTGGTTGATCACATTTTCAACAACAATGTGATATCCTTCACTGATGACGACATACCTCCCGAAGGGACCGGTCATTGCAAGCCATTGCATATTATAGTTTTGTCTTCCGGGTACATGCTAGCTGGAGTTTTAATAGATGGAGGCTCATCTCTAAATATATGTCCTTATGCCACCTTGGTGAAGATGAATATCAATCTTAGGCGTATCCAAAGCAGCCATACGGTTATCAGAGCTTTTGATGGATCCCGACGAAATGCCGTTAGAAAGATTGAATTGCCAATTGAGATTGGTCCAAATACATTCAATGTAGCCTTCCACATCCTCAAGATAGACTCAAGATATAACCTGCTATTGGGGAGACCATGGATACACATGGCTGGAGCCGTTCCCTCCACGCTACATCAACAACTCAAATACATTATCAATACCAGTCTAGTCACTATCAACGCTGAGCCAGATTGTCCTGAACAAGGAACTCTACCAATCATCAGCTTCAATTCAGAAGTTGAACCAGCCCGTTTCCATACTTTGGAAGTGAGTAACACGCAATACCATTCTATTGGAGCGCCACTTCTCATACCGAAGATTTCTGTCGAGGTTATGTCGGCCACTCAAGAAATGATGCCATTGGGTCATCAACCTGGACAAGGGCTTGGTAAAGATAAGCAGGGTATTAAGCACCCTATTCAAATATCCAGTCAAATTGGAATAGCCGGACTAGGCTATTCTGCCAATTCCACTCACAGGAATCCTCATAAGCACAAGCAGGTTCCTCAAGCTTCCACCGCACGACGATTTTCTATACCTTTACCCCATGAGCTAATGCAGTCTCCAGTAAAGGTGCCATCCTATGTTGTGGCCATGCTGTTTCCTAAACCAGTGCCAATCAAAGCTAAAGAGGTGCTGATGATCCCGAAGCGGAAGGAAAGGAACGAAAACATAAACATGACCTTGCCTTGATGATGGCAGGCCTACGCGTCATTGTTCATGATGAACATACAAACAGATACACCCCAGACGATGATTGCCCAGATGTCATGGTTATCATTCGGGAAAAGAAGGACAATGACGATCCTTCCATCACTGCAGTCCATCAGGACTTTGCCCTCGACAATTGGAGCAGCACTCCATGCATTGGTCGACGATGGTAAAATGGGCAGAAAAATCCCTCTGCCCTGTAGATAACTTTAATTTCTTGTTTTCCTTTATAGTATTAGCAGTTATTTTATCAAGTACATGCTAACACTTTTGTATGATCGAACAGTTGCATATATCAAGTGAAAGCATCTTTTGTTTCAGGACTCTGAATTTAGATGTGCATGTACTTGTTGATGAAGTGCCTTCTCTCCATAAGGACTATAACTTTGATGCAAAGTTGGACTCAGACTTGATGGACATCCAAGAGGACATTGAGACACCTCAGGAGATTAAGGAATGGGATGCAGACAAACCCAAACCCAATCTTGATCAAACCACTTCTTTTAATCTTGGATCCTTAGACAACCCTAAGCTAATCCAAATTGGTTCAAACCTTACCACAAATCAATGGAATGACATGGTTGCACTATTAACCCAATTTTAGGATGTGTTTACATGGTCTCATGAAGACATGGTGGGTTTGTCCACTGACATTGTTCTTCATCGCCTTCCCATCAAAGAAGGATTCAAGCCAGTCAGGCAAAAACTCAGGCGATTGAAACCTGAGTGGAGTTTACAGGTCAAAGAAGAAATTATGAAACAATTTTAAGCTGGCATCATCATGGTGTCAACATATCTAGAGTGGATATCCAACATTGTTCTCGTACCTAAACCAGGGGGAAAGGTGCGAGTCTGCGTGGATTACCGGGATTTGAACAAAGCTTGCCTAAAAGATAACTTTCCCGTGCCCTTTATCCACATTCTTATTGACAATCTTTTCAATACGGCATGTACTCCTTCTTTGATTGCTTTATGGGGTACCATCAAATTATGGTCGTTGAGGAAGAACATGAAAAGCCGCTTTCATCACGCCTTGGGGAACCTTTTGCTACTGAGGACGGTTGTCATTCGGCCTCATCAATGTCGGGGCAACCTATCAATGAAAGCTATGATGGCTCTTTTTTCCACGATTTAATGCACAAAGAAATAGAGATCTCGTGGATGACATCATTGTCAAATCCCGGAAGGAGGAGGACCACTTAGACCATCTCACAAAACTTTTCAACAGGTTGCATAAGTACAACTTGAAGTTGAATCCCGCCAAGTGTGCCTTTAGTGTTAAGTCAGTCAAGTTGCTAGGTTTCCTAGTCAGCCACAAAGGGATTGAACTGGATCTTACCAAAATCCAGGCCATCAAGGAAATGCCCATTCCTCAGACAGAGAAGGAAATACAGGGATTGTTTGGAAGAATCAACTTCATTAGCAGATTCATTTCTTAACTCACAGCAACCTGTGAGCCAATCTTCAAGTTGTTAAGGAAGAACTCCTCCATGAAATGGAACGATGAGTGTCAGAAAGCCTTCCTCACAATCAAAGAGCAACTGATTAACGCTCCTGTTTTGGTACCTCCCAGGGATGATGTTCCCCTGTTCATGTACCTATCCATAAATGACAATGCCATGGGCTGCATCTTTGAAGCGAGAAAAGACAATAGAGGCCAAGAACGAGCTATCTATTACCTCGAAGAAAAGATTGACATCGATCGAACACAAGTACACTCGATTGAGAAGACTTGTTGTGCTTTAGCATGGGCTTCTATGAGGTTCTGACATTACCTCCATGGTCGGACAACCCATCTCATATCCCGAATGGATCCTCTCAAGTATGTGTTCGATGGCCCATCTTGAATTGTCGATTGTCCGGATGGCGATTGATCCTACAATGAATTTGACATCGTCTATGTGATGCAAAATCATCAAAGGGCAGAAATTGAGGATCAATCGGCGCCGCACTTTTGCTGAGGACTACAAACCCTTGAAGCGTACTTCCCGATGAAGGGGTAATGACAATTCAACAATAACATCAAGATCAATACACGCCAGATGCGTGGAATGTATTTTGATGGAGCCGTTAACACGAAGGCTCTGGCTGAGGCGATCCTAATATCCGGAGACAGGGAGCGGTATCCGTCATTTGTCCAATTGCGATTTATCGAACCAACAACACACGGTGAGTATGATGGTCAGATCATGGGGCTAAAACTTGCCCGTTCAATGGGCATCAAGCGGTTAACTATCTTTGGGGATTCTGAATTGGTAATCAAGCAATCCACAGGAATCTATCAAACCAAAGAATTACATTTGTTGCCTTACCATCTAAAGTTTTCTGATGGCTTTGGAGTTCGAAGAAATCTCCTTTTTACACATTCCTCATAATAGGAATGATTTTGCAAATGCATTAGCAACGTTGGCCTCCTTGGTTTACATACCAGACAAGGAAAATATGTCAGTCATCACGTTTACTCTACAAAGAGCCCCAGTCTATGGGAATTACGTTGGAGAAGTATCGGATGAACTACCTCCCATCCACAATCCTTGGTATCGGCACATTAAGGAATATCTGCGAGATGGATCTACACCCGCTGAGGCGAGCCTAACTGAGAAGAGGCGGATTCATCGACTTGCTATGAAATTCTACCTGAGCGGAGATGCACTCTACAAAAGAGATGCTGGATTAGGTATCCTCAGATGTCTGGATAAAGACCAAGCTCAAAGACTCATGGATGAGATCCATGGTGGAATATGTGGCCCTCATGGCGGCGGACCCTACTTGTCAAGAAGATCCTCGAGCAGGGGCATTATTGGCTTACACTCAAAGCTGCCTGTGATGATCATGTCAAGAGGTGCTATCAATGCCAGATTCATGGGAATGTTATCCACGCCCCTCCAAGGGAACTCCACAATATGAGTTCGCCATGGCCCTTCTCGATGTGGGGAATGGACGTGATCGGGCCCATCGAGCCCAAAGCCGGTAATGGACATCAATTTATATTCACCATGATCGACTACTTCACCAAATGGGTAGAAGCAGCATCCTTCCCCAGGGTTACTAAAGAAGTTATCATTACTTTCATCAAAAACAATGTCATCTATCGATAAGGACAACCAGAGGTCATTATGTCAGACAATGCTAAGAACCTCAACAACAAAATGATGGAGGAGTTATGCAGAAAATTCCACATCAAACACCTCAACTCCGTCATCTACGGTCCAAAGATGAATGGTGTTGTTGAAGCGGCTAATAAAAACATCAAAAAGATCATGCAGAAAATGTTCGCCACTCACAAAGGATGGCCTGACCTCTTGCCTCTGACTTTATTCGCCTACAGAACTTCCATGAGAACTTCCACTGGGGCAACCCCCTACTCATTAGTCTATGGGATGGAAGCAGTGCTCCCCATAGAGGCAGAAATAGAATCCCTCAAAGTATTGATGGACGCTCAGTTGGGTGAAGACCAATGGGTACAAGACAGGTATCACTAATTGTCTCTAATAGATGAAAGGCGATCCGCGGCTATCTTCCATGGTCAATTGTATCAGCAAAGGATCGCACGATCCTACAACAGAAAAATTCGACTACGGCAATTCAAACAACATGACTTGGTTTTGAAGAAGATCCAACCAAGATCAATCTAAGGGAAAATTCGCTCCTAACTGGGAAGGCCCATTTGTTGTCAAGGAGGTATTGACAGGAGGTGCTCTCAGATTGCAGGAAATGGATGGCGATAAATTTCCACAGCTTATCAACTCGGACACCGTGAAACGGTACTATGTCTGAAGTTACCATCAAACAAACATCCTGGTTTTGATCATCAAATCACCAGTCATTCCGGTTTTAAACCCTTTCATTTCTACATACTCTTATGCCCCTCAGGGAAACATACACTTCAAGCCAGCAGCCTGGTTTTACCTCAATTCAAACCTTCCATACAATCTCGGTTATCCTGAAGATGGGATTCAACCTTTCACAATTTCTCTTATCCTGAAGACGGGATTGAACCTTTCACACTTGCAGTTTATCCTGAAGACGGGATTAAACTTTTCTCGCTTGCGGTTTGTCACGAGGACGGATCAAACTTTTACACACTGCAGTTTATCCCCATTATGGGATTAAACTTTCCTCTCCATGATATAGCTTTGCATATGGGATTTACGCTTCTCTTAGCCTTGAATTCGTCACGAGGGACGAACTACATGACCGATCTCCTCTTTAATAGGAGTACGTGAAGCAACCATATGCTATATAGCCCGATCGCAACAACAAAAACAACAAAAACATTTATGCCCTTCCTTCACAACAAAAATAACAAAAACATCTCTACACCTATCTTCCTTTTACAATCAGCGTTGAACCTCCTAAACTAGGTTCGAACTACACAGACTTGATCTCCTCTTCAATAGGAGTACGTAGGCAGCCTTTTATGGTTCAGTTTAACCCCTACCAGAACAAAAATTCTTGTCACATGGTACTGGGATCAACCTTCAATTCGCCACATTTCATTGGTTTCATATCAAAGGAATGGAATTACCCAACCTCTTCTCACAAATAGAAGATTCGGTGACCATCTAAGCTGTGATCGTGCCTCGAAGAGCAATACCAACCCATAAGAGATGGAATTAACTAAGCTTCTCACAAATAGAAGTACTGGAAACCATCTATGGTGCGGTCAATCTCAGAGAGGAAGAAACCATCCTCCTCTCCACTTTTCCATACAGATACCAGTCCCAAGACACCAAAGATGGTAGGGATTTACAGAAATCAATGATCCGTTCTGAGAGATCTTGCAACATCTCAATGTCCATCTATCAAGGATAAGTTCAGAATACATCAAGATCACAAGGCCCTAAAGAAACAGGCAAACATCAAGCAAGTATCAAGGCATAACTAAAAGGGAAGTGAATCAAAATATATTTCACTGCCATACATAATACTGTTTGATATATACATCTATGATGTACATGACAAAATGGCTAAGCTAGTTTGTGCAGGAAAATACAAAGTTATCTACAGATCTGTGTGTATGCGGACTATCAGATCTAATATAGCATCCCTCTCTCGACGACGGAGGAAGCCTTTGCAAGCTCCCCTTGAAGGGTATCTACACGAGCTAGCGGATCGAGGCTAAGCTCAAGATGGTGGCATAGTGCTCATCAATGTAAGCACTCATGTCAAGCAAGGCCCGACGATCATCTGGGATCTAACGGAAGTACTATCTGCAATGGCCACATCTCTAGCAAATAAGGCAGCATCCCGCTCCCCAATCAATGCATCCATGGCTGATCTAGCCTCATCCCTCTCTAACAAAGTGGTATCTCTCTCATCAAGAGCTATCAACATCGTGGCCCTAGCCTGATCTCTATCATAGGTCATCAGATGTAAGCTCTGCTCCAAATGTTGTGCCGAATATTGAGTAACAGTGGCACTCAGGGTGGGAGAATCCATCATAAATGATGGCAGTCTAGCAATCAAGTTATCGGTGGGAATAACAGCCTCCTCTATAGGCTCCTCATCATCAAAATTAGTCTCCTGCACTGTGGATACTATCGCAGCCAATATAGTCTTTGTCTCCATCCATGCGGAATACTCTGCAGAACAACCTGGATGACTGACAGAAAACTTAGCCAGCTCTCGCTGATCCCAATAGGCATACAACCTGGATCTGTCCTCCACTGACAAACGGTGTAAAGCGAAGCGCTGACTCACTTCCCCCTCATACGAATGGAAATCCTGAAACTGGTCAAACTGACACATCATGGCCAGTGGGTGGTAAGTAATCATGCCCCTCAATCTATCTAGAGTGAGATAATCCATGCCCGGAGCATGAGTAATGAAGCTGTAGGGTGAGCTAAGCCTTGAACACGGTAATATGGCAAACAGATCCTAATCCTCGCCGGAAAAGTGACCACGATCACGAAAGATCTATGCACTCTGCTGAGTCGAAAGGAGTACGACATGGCTATCTCCTGGGTGAAACAAAACCCCTGCCGTCTAAATGTGCCAATAGGTCTCAAGTGTGACATAAACCACACATACAGGATGACTGAGCTACCTATAAACACTCCTGCTGGATAAGTGCAGCAGTATGTAGCTAACCTCAGAGTCTCTGCGATGAACATCGATACAATGGTACGACCCTCCCTGAGAGCTCTCACTGCCATAATGACGCCGATATCCAGCTCATCCATGTACTACGGCATAAAGATGTATGACAATACACATAGAAGCAGTACATCTACTCTGGCTGAACGCCAATGGTCCTCCGGTGTGATGAAATCCCCAGAATGTCGTGCATAGCTATCCTCAGAGCCAAACACATCAAACGAAATCTTTGGGATATCACATGGCGGATGTAATCTCGTCTGGACCACTCTACGTCTCAATCCGGTGAGGGTCATGAATCTATGCCTGCTCATGTCTCCAATAGCCGTATACGCACGTAAGGTCTACATCCGATTAAGCGAAGATCGTCAACCGTGCATACTCCTCCAAAGTAGGAGTCAACTCCTAGGTCCCAAATCGGAAAACCTACCTCTCTGATACCCAGTGCTCTAGCATGCCCTCTACAAATCCTATGGGTACCTAAAACATCAACAGGGTCATAGTATGCTGCAGCAATCATCTACGATCACCATGTCTGATGGTGATAAACTATCATACCATGAACGCATATCAAATACCACCAAAAATGGTGGGGTATGATCAATACGGCTAACTGTCGAAGAAGACATCTGTACGGGTCGTGTCATAAGACCATCCAGGGGTCAATGCTGAATATCTCTGGACATACATACATATGCATAACATAATAACATACATGATACAATAGATGGCAATATGATATAGGGAATGGAAAACTGTGCATACATTCCTAAGTATATCATAATCTAATACATCTCTGTACAACTAAAATACAGGGAAATGGGGCGAAGCTACCCAACATATAATAGATGCTTATCAAAAGATATAACAAGAATGGGGCGAAGCTACTCAGATGCTAACAGAGGCCTATCAAAAGAAATAGGGAGAAATACATCAGAAAAAGTCAAGAGTGTTGATGTCTACATCATCGATATTGTCCACCTGATGTAACTCCTCCTGAGTCACTGGATCTCTATCTATAGGGATGTCAGGCCGATACAAGGGAGGATCTACACCAGCAAATCCATATGGGTCATCTGAGGGGCTAGCGCCAGAGCTAGAAGGATCAAAAGTATCTACCTCTGAAGGATCTCTGCCCAAATGCTGAATAAAAAGATGTGTTCGGTCCAGCTACCGGGTCAATCTGTCAATCTGTGTCACATGAGTCTGATCTCTGACACAGGCTAGCCAATCTGTCATCATCACGGATCCTGGAACCATATCCCTCATAAACTGTGTGGCGCGGGTCTGAGCTCCAATCGTACGAGGGATCCACCAATGCTGGAATATCTCCTGAGACCAGGGGCCCTCTGACAATGTAAAACCTTCAATCCCCATCAATGGGATGTCAATGACGGGTGACTGCAAAATAGGCCAATAACGCCTGGCAGGAGGCAAGATCGGCATACGGATCTCTCCTGTGGTGCTCCTAATAGCACGCTCTCCTAAATAGAGCTCCCATCCTCCATCTGTGAAGAGAGGAATCCTGTGGGTGGAAATGATGTACTCTACTCCAGTCGGGTACCCATCCTCAAAACTAACTCCCAAATGCTCTCCAAAGTAGGGAATCAATGTAATGACATCGGTTGTCAACAACTCCAACTGTAGGCGATAATGAGTGAAACCCTCAGCAACAAGGACCTCCGCCAGTATGGAATGATGCCATCTCCGTCCTCGTGGATAAGTATCTAAACCTAATACGCTCATAGGATGTAAACAAGGAAGCCTCTCATAGGCCCAAAACTGCCAGCACAAAGGCAAACATTTGCTGTCAGTCAACACTCTTAACCTATATATGGGAAAAGACAAGAGAAATACTAACCGGCAGAAATGGGTAAAATCCTAACCACGCCTCGGTCAAGCCCTGTGATCGCATGCGCATTCCCCTGAGGAAGTAGGGAAAGGTTTAGGAACCCCAATCATACTCTCCTATATGGTCCACGTGTCGAGTGGCGCTGATCAAACCGAAGGACACCGTAGAGGAATTATCTGCTATGAAGCAGCCCCTAATGATCATCAGGAACAATCATCGAAAAATGTTATCCCTAACTCTCACATCATCGGGTATAGGCTCACTCAACAGCCCGCTCATAGCATCTATGCTCAAAGGACCCGTCTGAGACCCCCCCCGCTTGAGCGCCTCACGGAACTCCCAACAAGGATCGTGGCGGTGGGGGGTGATATCCGTCGTGCAAGGCACCAGCTCCCCTCCAAACTCCATACCTATGATAAATCGCCAATCCATCGGCGTCATCATCACCTCACAGTCCAGCAAATAGAGTGACTAAGTCTGGTGAAACCACCGCTCAGACAATGCCCTGAGGTAACCCCAAGGACAGCGACAGGATAGAATGGAGAAGAACTTCCCAAATCCCCAACCATAGATGATCGCTCTGTAGTCATCATGCAAAGCCTGATACATAGAGTGGATGCTAAACTAGTTCCCTCGAGGCTGTATGAAGCCGGGAACCTACATCAAATGCAGATCACCATCAGAATCCTTGACTCCTCATCAATAGGAAATATAGAAGATTAAAGATCTAACTTCATACCTCGTTTGCGTGCAGGTATACTGAAGGATGCCTACTTAAGTCACGCAGAAGATCTGGGTTCGCCACTTGAATACCTGGAAATTCCCTACGGGGAACACGAACAGCAGGAGCAGGAACCTCGATCGGTGCATCCTCCTCCTCATCCTCGACATTCGGCACTTTAACCCGAATAGGACGTATCACAGCCTCCACTAAACGACGAGGCTATCTAACAGAATGGAGGTGAGGCTCTTCAGAAGCTCTCCTCCGTACACCAGAAGTGGTTCTACGGGAACTACTTGACTGATCCGGATCCATAATATCTGGACAGCAAGTCTCCAAATCACCTCAAAAAAGGGACAGTGAAGAACGCTTGTACGGTGGCAGAATATGCAGAAAGTTGCCCGAACTCAGCAGATCTGAAGAAGAGCTCTCAGATTTCCTTCGTTGCACAACTTGAAAATGACTTATGAAAGCAACCATTCGCCTATACATAGGCACGGTTGGCCGCAGGCTCACCTGCGGCTCCTACAGGTGTACCTGTAGCACTCCTACATAGGTCCCACACCTCTGGCTCGCTCCAGTTAGAGTTGCAATGGAGGTCTCATAAACTGAAAAGGCCAAATCAGGAATAAAAGTGCTACGCGATTGAGCGGAATAGCCTGAAATCCTGGTTTCTCGTCGGTCAGAGTTAAACTCCCGTCGTCTCAATGGTATTCGCCTAAATGCAGGGTATACTATACCAATGAGCTCAGCTTTCATAGATCATGCTCGGCAATAACCTACAAAGGTCCGATGCCATCATTTGTAGGGTCACAACCCTAAACTTCCCCCAGCGGGGGTTACAACGCAAAACCACGAAATATTAAACTTCCTCGGTGGGGGTTCCAACGCAAAACCATGAAATATTAAACTTCCCTAGCAGGGGTTACAACACAAAACCATGAAATATAAAACCTCCTCGGCGGGGGTTATAATGTCAAAGTTATCAAGCATCTACGTATCCCCAACGGGGGTCACAACGCACATCTATCAAACATCTACGTATCCCCAGCGGGGGTTACAATGCAATGCAACCATTGATACACACATCAATGAAGGTCAAGCAGCTTTGACATCATGTCAGCCGATGGCAAGTAAACCTATCGAAGCAACCTTCCCCAGCAAGGGCTACAACACAATGCTACCATTGACACATACATCAATGAAGGTCAAGCAACCTTGACAAGACACCCAGCAGGGATTTATCCGGTGATACACACATCAACGAAGGTCGGGCAACCCTGACGACGACAAACTGTTGGCAGTAACTCCGACAGAATGAGGGAATATGTTATACACATCCTCAAATAGACAAACCTTTATCCCTACAGATCTCTTACACACAAGAGGTACCTCTATGGAATATAGGCCAATGACTAGGATTCAAGACTTTGGTGATTACCCCAACGTTAACATCCTTGGAAACTTGGATTGTAACGATCCGAAATTTCAAAATTATAATTTAAATATTTATTGAGTTATATAAATATTATTTGAGGTGTGTATTGTTAAATAAATATTTTTTGATATGATGGTTGATGAATATAAATGATTGGAATTAATTTATAATTTAGAGGTTTGTATTATAACATGAGGTGATATGTTGTTGTGTTGATTTAATAATTTAGATGGTATGTTAAATTATTAAATAAAGTTATAATAAAAATTATAATTTGGTGGTATTTGCTAAAATGCTATATTTAATTAAAATATAGTATGTGATTATAATTCTACACTAAGGTGTTTATTAAAATAAATTAAAAAGGATTTAAATTGGTTTTTGTCAAACAAGGATTAAGTATTTTAATTCTTTAAAATTTATATGGGTTGCCAAACAAGCCTTATAGCTTTTGAAATTTCTAGCTTTGAAATTAAATAAAATAAATAAAATAATTAAATAATAAATATAATATATATTTATAACTTAGGCGTTATAACTGATAACGTAATTAGTATTAGTGTTAAGGGTTTGTCAGTTTTTAAAATACGCTTAAGGTTATTTGGCCTAGCTATACGCATTCTAGCATATTGAGTTGTGAGAGAGTTCAGAGAATTTTGAAACTTGAGAGAATTTGAGAGAGAACGTGAGCATATTCCAGTGATCGTAGCAAGAATTACACGCTAATTGAAGGTATGTTCTATCACTCTTATATTATTTATGTTTATGAGTATCTCGACGAAGTTTTGTTATGCTCTGTGAATTATATTGCTTCTGAATTGTGTTATATAACTAGGTTATGGTGGTTATACATGCTTTCAATGTTAGAGTTTATGGCTGAACCGGAACTCGTATGCTAGTTTCGCTATAACAGTAGAAAATTTTGACAGTGTTTGTTTATATGTGTTTTTCATATGTTCATGAAAAGTATCGATTTTAATGGCCAGGTTGTATATGAAAGTATAAATTGAAACTTGTATTTGGTAGTTCATCGAGTCCGATCATAACGTAGTTTAAATGAGATGATTTGATCAAGTAATGAATTCACAATGGTGATTTCTAAAATGAATATCAAAAATGGAGTTTTAGTATGAAAATATGAATTTTGAGAAATTAAAATAGTTTTAGTTGGTGTTAAATTGTTCTAATTGGTTTTAAATGTGAGCAATCATGTTTATGATAGTTGTATATTTATTTTACGCGTTGATATTACTGTTTATTGGGTGAAATTTGTGTTTGTTGGGCTAAAGTCGGCTACTGGTCATTAGCCTCTCTGCGTCTATCTGAACACAAGCTCAATTTGCTTGGCGGTGCCAGGCAAAAAAATGGCGCAATTGCGCTTGGGTCCCAAGCCTTTGTATGGGCGGCAATTGCACCATACCGGTTTGAGATTCTCGACCTGCTTTATTCATCGCAGACTTGGGATAACATCATAGTATGGCTGAAATTATGTTAGTATGTTAAATGGGTAATGTTAAGGTTAACACAATATAGTGAATTGTGGTTAGTGAGTTCAAAGTTGCAAAAATGATTAGTAAGTTGAGAACGCATTATGTGATAATTTAGTATACCTAATGAACATTAGATAAGTGTTGCGAAGTTAAACACTTCGAGTTTCTAAAATGTGAATGGTAATGAACATGTTTTGGTATTTTAGCATATCTAATAGATATTATGGTTCTAAAATTATATCCAGTGAGCAATTGTTTTTCTCACTCTTGCATTTTTATGAATTCATTGTAACTAAAGAGGAGAAGGTAGATGAACCTTCGACTAGCAACGGAAAGGGAAAAATGTACAAGTGATGAAGACTTGTAATTTTGATTGTGATTATGATATTAGACTTTTATTTGTTATGATAATCTTAGACTTTATCTTAGCGATGTTATGTAATAACTTAATTCTGCTTTTGAATGATGTTTAAAGGTTAGATAACCTGGGATGTTTTTGAACTTAATGATGTAACCCTATTTATTATAGGAGGATTTTATGATTTAAATATTATTTTATTTGGGTTGATAGTATGAATGCTTGATTAGTGAGCACCAAATCTTGTGGGAATGAAGTACCTAGATTTGGGGGTGTCACAGGTTGGTATCAAAGCCTTAGGTTATGAACCTTAGGTGGGGGAAAAAAAAAACCTTAGGAAGTAACCTTTGAAAAGATAGTGATGATGAACTCTTATCGAGTTTTAGGAAAGAGAAAGTAATAAAACACTTATGTGCTTATGTGATTACAACTTTTTGTGCTCATGAGTGTCGAATAGTAATAGTTAGTAATTAAAACTTAAACTTTGATTGACAGGATGACTATTATAGGAGGATCTAGTCAGGCTAGAGAGGAGGAGCCTCGGGATATTCAGGTGATTTAGGAACAACTACTGCCATGGGAAACAGTTTCGTCGGTCACAGTAGTTGAGCAGGAGAGGGTACCTGATGAGGATGATGAGATAGAGACGGATGAGGAGGATCCCATAGAGCTGCCACACTCAGAGGATGAGGAGGAAGAGGAGGAAGAGCTCCCACTTATTTCGATAGGTGCCCGTATGTACGATGAGGTGTATGACTGCAATGTGGAACTTCAATACACCGTCGAGGAGTTGCAGGAGATAGTAGCTGAACAACAAACCTCGATGGCACAGAAAGATGATGAGATCCAAGATCGAGAAGAACGACTGAACAACGTTTAAGAGAAGCTGATCCACACAGAAGGGGAAAACGAGAAAATGATGGAGAAGATTGCAGACTTGGAGAATAAACTGAAAGAGGAATCTACTAAGAGGGCAAGGGCTGAAGATGCGTACAATAAAGTTTATCAACGAGCCGGAATAGCAGAGAGGGATGCACAAGCCAAGAGGAGGAAGATGGAAAAATGAGCAACGTATTCCACACCGTGGTCAATCGAGCTCAAGATCGAGTCATAAGGTATCCGATTCAGTTCGAGACGCTGCCATCATACGTATTAGATCGTCAAACAATGTTCCGAATTTTGGAGGAAGAGTGTCGTAAGGCTATGCAGTATCTTAGTAGGACATTGTAGAGATTGTAATTGATAGGTGATTTTGAAAATAAATGAAATATAAATCCCGGGTATGATAACCAATGGGATAGAGGATGCTGATGTTACCCTGCAACTGTTATAGTTCAGGAAACTTTATGGTTCAGGAAAGTAATGTAAATAGCAGTGATGCTATTATTTTGATGTTTTTTTTATGATGAATGAATAAAAGTTACTATTTTATTCAAAGTGTTAAGTGTTATGTGTTACATGATAAACTTTTATGATGTGCAACTTAAGTATAAATACTTAAAAGGAATAAATAGAAGCTAATAGATGTATTTTAACGGAAAATGGCTTCAAGACGTCAACCACCACAACAGAGAATCGTTGAGGAAAACAACAATAACAATGTGGAAGAAAACCCTGTTCAGCAGCTAGTGACGTTACTGACAGGTGCTTTGAAAAATCAACCTCAGAATCAAGGTACGACGTTCAAGGACTTTAAGGCAGTTGGACCACCAGAATTCCGAGGGTCTATGAATCCAATCGAAGCACAAACCTGGATCATGGGAATCGAGAAGGTTTTCGATGTGGCTAGGGTAGAGGAGAATCAGAAGACTGCTTTTGCAACTTTTATGTTGAAAGAGGAGGCTAGCTATTGGTGGCAGGCCAACAAAACTCGGGAAGGACCAGGAGATGATGACAGGGATAGGTTAAAGGAGGCATTCTTGAGACCTATTTCCTAGAGAGTTGAAGAGTCGACTAGAGTTTGATTTTTGGAACTAAAGCAGGGAACAATGTCAGTGTCTGAGTATGCCACAAAATTCAACGAGTTGGCGAAGTTTGTGCCATATCAATCAAGCCATGCACGAGCAATGCAAAGCAAAGAGGTTTGAGTAGGGATCAAAACCACAGTTTGTGCAATGAGGTCTCCTATTCCAATTGAAGACATTTGCAGCAGTGATGGAGAAGGCAATTCTCGCTGAAAGTGGAGGTGAGGCAGTAACAAAGCATTATCAAGAGCAGAGAAAGAAGAAAGGTGAAGGTGAAGCTAAGAGTGGTGGTGACGGTAGTAATGGCAACAACCTGAAGAGGAAGTGGAATGGGAATGGAGGAGCTGGAAATCAGCAAAGAAACCAGCAAAATAAGAAGTTCGAAGCATGTGCTACGTGCGAAAAGTTTCATAAGGGAGTGTATTTGTTGGGGAAACGAGTATGCTTAAATTGTGGCCAGGAGGGTCACATCGCCCCAAATTGCACTCAAGCTAAGAAGAATGTGTGCTTCACGTGCGGATCCAAGGATCACTTTGCTCGTGAATTCCCTAAGAAGAGATCTGGTGAGACAAATGGGAGGAAGGGAAATGCTAGTGGAGGTGCGTTGGCTATTACTGGACCAACAACAACAAATAAGCCCACAGCCAGAACCTTCAACATGACGGTGCAGGATGCGGTGCAATCAAAAGATGTCGTGTCAGGTATTATCCCAATCAATGATATAGATGCATATGTATTATTTGATTCGGGTGCTACTTGCTCGTTTATATCTGATGAATTTGCTAAGAGGTTAGAAATACCTTGTGAAGAGTTGAAATTTCCTTTAAATATAGAAATTGCGAATAGGGAAGTGATTCCTGTTAGGTTCGTATACAAGAACTGTAGGGTGAACATTAAGGGGAATATTATGGCAGTAGATTTAATTCCAATTAAACTTGGGGAGTTTGATGTGATACTGGGAATGGATTGGCTATTCAATTATGGAGAGATAATTGATTGCCAAAAGAAGTGTGTAAACCTTATGACTCCGTTAAAGGTAGTTTTCCATGGTAGCAAATCGCCTAGACAAATGAAATGTCTGACGATGATGCAGGCCAAAAAGTTGTTAAGTAAAGGCTGTGTAGGGTACTTAGCCTACATAGTTGATACTCAAAAAGAGAAGAGTATGAAATTGGAGGAAATACCAGTGGTTAGGGAGTTCGTGGACGTGTTTCTGGAGGATTTGTCAGGACTTCCACCTGACCGAGATATCGAATTTGTGATTGTCTTAGCGCCAGGAACCGCTCCTATATCGAAGGCCCCATACAGAATGGCTCCGGTAGAGATGAAAGAACTAATGGTGCAACTGCAAGAACTGTTAGACAAGAAGTACATTCAGCCAAGTGTGTCACCGTGGGGAGCACCGGTGTTATTTATGAAGAAGAAGGATGGGTCAATGCGTCTTCGCATTGATTATAGGGAATTGAACAAAGTCACTATTAAAAATAAATATCCATTGCCAAGAATAGATGACTTGTTTGATCAGTTGAAGGGTGCAAGATATTTCTCGAAAATAGATTTGAGAAGTGGATATCATCAATTGAAAGTGAGGAAGGAGGATGTACCGAAGACGGCATTCCGAACTCGATATGGACATTACAAATTTTTAGTAATGTCATTTGGTTTGACAAACGCCCCTGTAGCGTTCATGGATCTGATAAACAGGGTGTTTAAACCATTTTTGGACAAGTTTGTGGTGTTATTTATCGATGATATTCTGGTGTACTTTAAAACTCAAGAGGAACACATGGAGCACCTACGTTTGACATTGGAGACATTAAGAAAGGAAAAGTTGTACGCGAAATTCTCCAATTGTGAATTTTGGCTGAAACGTGTACAATTTCTTAGGCATGTAATCGATAAAGATAGGATTTCCGTAGATCCATCAAAAGTTGAAGCTGTGATAAATTGGGAACAACCAAGAAATCCATCAGAAGTAAGAAGTTTCTTGGGGTTGGCAGGATATTATAGACGATTTATTCAAGATTTTTCCAAGATTGCTACTCCGTTGAAAAATTTGACAAGGAAGTCTGTAAAATTTGTTTGGACAGAGAAATGTGAAGAAAGTTTTCAAGAATTAAAGAAGAAGCTCAGTGTGGCACCTGTGTTGTCATTACTGAATAATACAGGAATTTTTGTGGTGTATGGTGATGCTTCACATAAAGGATTGGGTTGTGTTCTTATGCAGAATGGAAAGGTTATTGCGTATGCATCAAGGTAACTAAAGGACTACGAAAAAGGATATCTGACTCATGACTTAGAGTTGGCAGCGGTTGTGTTCGCACTGAAGATATGGAGACACTACCTCTACGGAGAAAAATGTGAGATCTACACAGACCATAAAAGTCTGAAGTATATTTTCACACAGAAAGACCTGAAATGCGGCAAAGGAGATGGATGGAATTGATAAAGGATTATGATTATGAGATCTTTTATCATCCAGGCAAAGCAAATGTGGTTACAGATGCCTTGAGTAGGAAAGGCAGAGAAAAGTTGATGTTGTTAACATATAAGGAGGAGCTTATTACAGCAATGGCAAGGTTAGAGCTGGAAATCAAATTTCCAGAAGAGCCCAATGAAAAATTATACGAGATAGAAGCTAGTCCAACTTTGGTGGATAAAGTGAAGAACGCTCAACTACGGGATAAAGAATGTAAGAAAATAAGGCAAATTGTAGTCGAGGGTAAAGAAGCGAAGTACAAGGTTGATACTGAGGGAATGCTACGATTTGAGGGACGAATTTGGGTTCCAGCAGCACAGGATATCAAAGAAGAAATCATGGCAGAAGCACATAGCTCCAGATATTCAATTCATCCGGGAAGTACGAAAATGTATTAAGATTTGCGGCGTCATTTTTGGTGGCCAAGCATGAAAAGAGATGTTGCAGAATGCGTTGCAAAGTGTTTGACATGTCAAGAAGTGAAGGCCGAGCATCAACGACCAAGCGGATTACTTCAACAGTTGGAGATACCAGAATGGAAGTGGGAGCATATCACAATGGATTTTGTGGTAGGTCTTCCAATGACTCAGAAAGGATATGATGTGATATGGGTAATAGTGGACAGATTTGCAAAATCTGCACACTTTCTGCCAATAAAGATTAGATTTAATCTTGATCAGCTGGCAAAATTATACGTTAAAGAGATCGTCTCAAGACATGGAGTTCCAGTATCAATTATATCAGATAGAGATCCGAGGTTCACATCAAATTTCTGGAAGAGACTACAAGAATGCATGGGAATGCAATTGAAGATGAGCACAACTTATCAGCCGCAAACCGATGGGCAAAACGAAAGAACGATCCAGACGCTTGAAGATATGCTCAGAACGTGCATCATAGATTTTAAAGGAAACTTGGATGATCATCTACCGTTAGTGGAATTTGCATACAACAATAGTTACCACGCAAGCATTGGTATGCTGCCATACAAGGCGTTATACGGCAGGAAGTGCAGAACTCCACTATGCTGGGATGAAGTTGGAGAACGTTAACTGTTAGGCCCAGAATTGGTACAGTAGACCGCTAAAATTGTCAAACTCATCGGAGCAAGATTGGTAGCTACTCAGGATCGACAGAAAAAGTATGCCGATCAACACAGGCAGAACCGTGAATTTGAAGTAGGAAGTTTCGTATTCCTGAAAATTTCTCCTTGCAAGGGGAAGATTCATTTCGGCAAGAAAGGAAAGCTCAGCCCAAGGTTTATTGGACCTTTTGAAATTCTACGCAAAGTGGGAGAGGTGACTTATGAGGTAGCTTTACCTCCAGAATTAGAGCATGTGCACAATGTTTTTCATGTGTCGGTGTTACGACCTTATAAACCCGATTACAAGCATGTGATTGAGTATGAACCGTTGCAGTTTAGTAAAGATTTGTCTTACGAAGAGATTCCTATCCAGATAGTCGACGGGAAAGAACAAGTGCTCAGGAATAAAGTGATACCTTCTGTGAAGGTGATATGGAAGAACCAAAACGTCGACGAGGCTACGTGGGAACTCGAAGCTGATATGATGAAGAATTATCCTGAGTTATTTGTTTAGTACGTGTCTTCGATTCTGGGGACAGAATCTTTGTAAGTAGGAGAGAATGTGACGAATTGATTGTTTAAATTGTGATTCTGGGGACAGAATCCTTGTAAGGAGGGAAGGATGTAACGATCCAAAATTTCAAAATTGTAATTTAAATATTTATTGAGTTATATAAATATTATTTGAGGTGTGTATTGTTAAATAAATATTTGTTGATGTGATGGTTGATGAATATAAATGATTGGAATTAATTTATAATTTAGAGGTTTGTATTATAACATGAGGTGTTATGTTGTTGTGTTGATTTAATAATTTAGATGGTATGTTAAATTATTAAATAAAGTTATAATAAAAATTATAATTTGGTGGTATTTGCTAAAATGCTATATTTAATTAAAATATAGTATGTGATTATAATTCTACACTAAGGTGTTTATTAAAATAAATTAAAAAGGATTTAAATTGGTTTTTGTCAAACAAGGCTTAAGTATTTTAATTCTTTAAAATTTATATGGGTTGCCAAACAAGACTTATGGCTTTTGAAATTTCTAGCTTTGAAATTAAATAAAATAAATAAAATAATTAAATAATAAATATAATATATACTTATAACTTAGGCGTTATAACTGATAATGTAATTAGTATTAGTGTTAAGGGTTTGTCAGTTTTTAAAATACGCTTAAGGTTATTTGGCCTAGATATACGCATTCTAGCATATTAAGTTGTGAGAGAGTTCAGAGAATTGTGAAACTTAAGAGAATTTAAGAGAGAACGTGAGCATATTCCAGTGATCGTAGCAAGAATTACACGCTAATTGAAGGTATGTTCTATCACTCTTATATTATTTATGTTTATGAGTATCTCGACGAAGTTTTGCTATGCTCTGTGAATTATATTTCTTCTTAATTGTGTTATATAACTAGGTTATGGTGGTTATACATGCTTTCAATGTTAGAGTTTATGGCTGAACCGGAACTCGTATGCTAGTTTCGCTATAACAGTAGAAAATTTTGACAGTGTTTGTTTATATGTGTTTTTCATATGTTCATGAAAAGTATCATTTAATGGCTAGGTTGTATATGAAAGTATAAATTGAAACTTGTATTTGGTAGTTCATCGAGATACGATCATAACGTAGTTTGAATGAGATGATTTGATCAAGTAATTAATTCACAGTGCTGATTTCTATAATGAATATCAAAAATAGAGTTTTAGTATGAAAATATGAATTTTGAGAAATTAAAATAGTTTTAGTTGGTGTTAAATTGTTCTAATTGGTTGTAAATGTGAGTAATCATGTTTTTGATAGTTGAATATTTATTTTACGTGTTGATATTACCGGTCCCAAGCCTTTGTATGGCGCAGCTGCGCCATACCCCGGTTTGAGATTCTGACTTCTGCTATTACTGCAGACTTGGGATAGCATCATAGTATGGCCTGAAATTATGTTAGTATGTTAAATGGGTAATGTTAAGGTTAACACAATATAGTGAATTATGGTTAGTGAGTTAAAAGTTGCAAACATGATTAGTAAGTCGAGAACGCGTTATGTGATAATTTAGTATACCTAATGAACATTAGATAAGTGTTGCGAAGTTAAACACTTAGAGTTTCTAAAATGTGAATGATAATGAACATGTTTTGGTATGTTATCATATCTAATAGATATTGTGGTTCTAAAATTATATATAGGTGATCGTGAGTTTAATTTTGTAGCTTACGCTCAAGGCAAGTTTTCTAACTCTATACTTACATTGAGCAAGTTTCTAAACTTCTCTTTTTACATTAAGCAAGCCTTTTATCATTACATTTCTATTGAGCTAGTTCTTACTTTAAAGTTTCGTTAAATGAACTATTGTATTCTTAATCATGATTTGAACAATCTAGCTATGACATTATTGTATTCAACCAAGTTTGAAGTCCAATACTTATTGATGCATTCTAACTTATTTATTGTTAGACAAGTTTCATTATTGTTATTCGGATATTATGAATGCAGTTTTCTTGAATTCTAATTTCAAATGTCGCATCATTATAGTTCATTTACTTGACACAAGTCATTTTCATGATAAGTGAGCTTTATTTTCAGCTTGCTATTACTTAATGTTTATTCAATGATTCATAGTCCTAGCTTAATTTTATTCAAGAAAGGTTTATTATTGTCACTCAATACTTATGCTTTGTAGTTGTTTCTAAACATGAGATCAAGTATAGACAGTTCGCTTACACTTATTCATTGTTTCATATTATTATTAATCAATCTAACAGATTATCAAACACTATTGATTCAACTAGTCCTCTAGTTGATGTTCGTTAAACTTCAAATTACCCTTGAAAGCTTATCCAAACCAAACTTTCTTTTGTGCGGACTTGTACTCTAAATACTGAGATGAACAACCCTATTAAGATTAGGGGATAACTTACGCATAGCGTTAAATGTTTGTGCACAATACATGGTACGAAGGGATGATCCCCCTAAGTACGAGGTCTTTATAGTCTTATGACTGTTAAAGTTGGAGTTGAGAGATTACTTGCAACTGTGGACGTAGTTCGTGGTCTTATGACCCTTAGTGATGTATATTCCATATTTTGGATTATAGTTTCTGATTATCATTGTTAGAGTACTATTCAGTCTTAATGAGCCTATTATTGGTAATTATTATTGTTATACTCATGTTGATTCTCTATTATATCCAGTGAACAACTATTTTGCTCACTCTTGCATATTTATGAATTCATTGCAGCTAAAGAGGAGAAGGTAGATGAACCTTCGACTAGCAAAGGAAAGGGAAAAATGTACAAGTGATGAAGACTTGTAATTTTAATTGTGATTATGATATTAGACTTTTATTTGTTATGATAATCTTAGACTTTATCTTAACGATGTTATGTAATAACTTAATTCCGCTTTTGAATGATGTTTAAAGGTTAGATAACCTGATATGTTTTTGAACTAAATGATGTAACCCTATTTATTATAGGAGGATTTTATGATTTAAATATTATTTTATTTGGGTTGATAGTATGAATGCTTGATTAGTGAGCACCAAATCTTGTGGGAATGGAGTACCTAGATTTGGGGGTGTCACATGGATCGCATGTCCAAGCCATCACTGATTGTCATCCCAACAGGATTACCTAGCAATCATGCATCATACATTTGCATCATGTTGTTGTATATAGCATCATGTTTATCTTGCTTGCATTTCAAGTGTCTAGGATTCTTTATCTTATCCATGCCTTGCATTGCATGAATATGATAAAGAGGGGTATCTGTAGACACTCAAAATTTTCTGCATGCCTGTTACTAACATTACAGGAGGGCAGATTCGTCTTTCGGAGATAACCCTGGAAGACAGCTTACATCCAATCCAGATACTACCGAAAATGCAATTCCAACCCGAGACACAAACTGGGAACATCAGTTCCAACCAAGAACACAAACCGGGAACTTTATCTCAAACTCAGAGCACACACCAGGAATGTCATTTCCAATCTCGGAGATAACCCCGAGGTTTGCAAGATCAAAAGACTAGCAACAACACCGAGTGGGCCAGATTACATCTCTACGATAACAACTGCGACGTTCGGTTCAGGTCCCGAAACAACACCGAGTAGCAACTCCATCCTTGGTGATAGCCCCAAGGGATGCTTTTGCAGTTCCAGCGATAACTCCGAAATTGTTTGTTTCAAACACATGAGATCAACTTCAAGCTCAGACCTCCTACCGAGGCAATCATACCTCAGACCCGGAGCTAACAACGGGTAGATAAGTTCTTTCACAGATGACCTTACGGTATTCAAACACTTGCAGCAGTCCAATCTCAGATGTAACCCTAAGAAACGTCTACTTTCCACTCAAACCGGCGATAACCCCGATAAGGAGTCAAAAGCGTCATCTTACCACCTCAACAAGATGATATCGCGGCATACCAACAAGTAGTCCAATCTCAGATATAACCCTAAGCAACGTCTACTTTCAACTCAAACCGGCGATAACCCCGGTGAGGAGTCAAACATCATCTTGTCTCTTCAACACCTGTGCGTCGTCTCGACATTTCATACATACATACATACAACAATGTCCCACAAGAACCTAGGAGTAACAATCCCGAGTGACTATTACGCGTGGCAGTACTTTGGATAGAATTTGAAGCTTGAAGACCATGGGCATAGACCCCTCTTCCTGACTTCGTACAACCTCTAATCTATGTCATTGCGTAACTCTCGACACAAGCGGTTCGAAGAAGGTCAGATATACCTCATTCGGATGCTTGAATTGAAGTTCTGCAAGTTCGAGCAGACATTATAGTGCACGAGTGCATGTACTACGAGACGACGGGACCAGCGAGGCTCGGATGCACCACGACCAGCCGCAGGTACAACTGCAGCTGCCACAGGTGTACCTACGGCCATCCGTCTATATATACAAGCCTTGGGGTCAACCATTTAAAGCCCTGTCCATTTTGAGTGTTTCCTTACTTTTAAACACTTGTTAGCTCACATATAGCTATCTTTTATCCGGCGGGAGCTGAGTGTTTATCCATTTAAAGTCATAGAAGTCTACTTTGGCAGCCCACTATAAGCCTTCTGACATTATATAAAGTCTTCTTCTCATATTAGCACACACTGTTGTACACGTTGAGAGTCGTGTGAGTGTGTTTGCCTGGACTTCGGTCCGTGGTTTTCATTCCTATCTGTATATATACTTATATATATATAAATATGTATATATTTCATATATGGACTAACATTATCGAGTTATGCCTTGATTGAGCCTAGACTTCGATGCGGAGCGTTTATTTGCTTTTATATATATATATATATATATATATATATATATATATATATATATATATATATATATAATTGTTCTCGAACATATCTGATGATCCCGGATTTTACATCTGGAGCATTTACTAAATTATATATATATATATATATACTTATATATATAATTGTTCTCAGACATATCTGATGATCCTGGATTTTACATCTGGAGCATTTACTCGCTTATATATATATATAATATATATATATATATACACTTATATATATAATTGTTCTCGCACATATCTCGATGATCCCGGATTTTACATCTGGAGCATTTACTAAGCTTATATATATATATATATATATATATATATATATATATATATATAATTGTTGTCGGACATATCCGATGAGCCCAGAATCACATCCTATTGCATTTATTTGCTTTTATATATATCTTTTTACATATATATATATATATATATATATATATATATATATATATATATATATATATATATATATATTTTATATTTCAGAACTCGGAGTTTACTTACGTGGCCTTTTACAAATAACTTTATTTACATTTAAATCTGCGCAGGAGTTTACTTAAGTGGCGCTTGATCGCTTTTATGACTTTATTTACATTTTGTCCCACACAGAGTTTACTTACGTGGTGGTTGATCATGTCCATATATATATATTTACCGCTATTTTATATTTACATTTCCGATCCCCATGGAGTTGTTTCGTGTGGTGGTTGATCATGTCTCAGATATATATATATATATTTACGACTTTTTATATATATAACTCGCTATCGCTTTCCATACAAATTGCGTTATCATGTGAGAGCTACTTAATCATGTGATCACAGATTCGATCTACTAAATCTAGATTCGGTTCTCATGATGGACATATTTTTCAAAATTATGGCGACTTGTACATTAATTTACAATGTCTGAATTTCCTTGGATGGTCATGTCATGCCCATGAGGACTTGACATCTCTTTGTATATTATTTTCTAGAATGCTTCTTCGCATTTCCAAAATAAAAGCAAACAAAATTTTAACATTTAATAATAAAATGGAAGTATGAAAAGGTCTCAATTCCTATTGAGCATGGGGTTTGAAAAACCTCTTTTACAAAACTTCATTGATATATCTTGGTTAAAACTGAATTTTTCTATAAAATTCAAACCTTGTGTATATAGGTGCAAACGAGGCCTTTTACTACTTTTAAATAATTGCACATTGATCCACACACACACACACATTCATATAACAATTTCTTTGAAAAGTGACGGTCACCGTGGTAACACGGATGTCGAGGGGGGTGCCTAACACCTTCACTCCGCATAATCAAGCCCCCGGACCCAAAATGAATCTCGGTTTCACAGACCCGTCTAGCAGTGTCAAATCACTGGGTTAATGTGCAAACCTTTTCGGTTGCGTTGGTGTAACCAGTTAAATACACCAACTAGCGACTCTTAAAGTCAAATCGTCGACATTATACATGTCAGACCTTTTTCACTTATTTTTTTAAACAAATATCACATTAACATGAGAACACCAAGGAACAAGTAACGAAAAGGGACACTCAAAAATCCCGACGTCGACAACACTATTCATCGTTTTCTACTCGGGAATTATTTTGAACTTCCGAGAAATACGTAACGTTATAATATCAAGGGGAGATGGATTATGTAATAATAATCTAAGTATGAAAAACATAATATTTCGCATGCGGACTTATTTTGAGAACGTTAGGAATATTAAGCGTTAAGAATAGAATGTATTGATTATAGGATATATAAGTATTATACGAGGTATTGAAAGCAAGTATGATTCGAAGTATTATTCGAGTATGTATGAAGAATGGAATAATGTATATTACGAATTAATATATGAATTAGAATACAAGAATTATACGTATAGTATATATGTCAAGGTTTTTAATTAAATGGAATGGACTTGTAGGATTGTTAGCATATTGGTAGAAGTCCAATAGAAATTGGATGTGCAAGCCCAAGTGTTTGATAATTAAAAGTACTAGCTAAAGTAATGCAAGCCCAATAGAAATAAGTTAAACTAATTAAAGTAAGCCCAATGTCATAATCCATTGGATAAATAGGTTCCATGGAGCAACCAAGGTGAATATGGGTAAGACTTGGTAAGAAAGAACTTTAAGTGGTGACCAAGTATAAGATAAGTCTTGTGGTGGCCAAGTAATAGAAGTGATAAGCAAGTTTACTTAGGGCTAAAGCAATGAATAGTAAGGAGGTTAGTTGAGGAGGTGGGAGGTTATAATGACCATAATACCCTAACTTTGAGAGCTCTATAAATTGCAAGCTCACAATTCAATTGTTGCTTGATTAAATTTCATCCAACTTCTATCAAGTTAAGTGCTTAAGTGTTAGAGAGAATAAGCTCACATAAGTCAAACATCCTTTGATAAATCTTCAAGGAAGAGAAGTACAAGTTCTTCTAGGGTAAGACTCTTGCCTAATATACCTTCATCTTTATCATAGTAGGGTGATAAGAGAAGTGTAATTAATGAACATGTATGCTAAAAACATATAAGAAGTGATTAATGAATGGACTTAAGCTGAATAAGTTATGAATAAAGTAACTTGAACCTAAATAAGTTATGAATTTATGATGAACTTGTAATATGTTTGTCATATGAAGTTAGTATATTGGATAGGATGTGAAAACATTGAGTAAAGGACTTAAATCCATAATAAGTCATAAGGAATTGAAATTTTAGTTTATAAGTTGTTATGTCATGAACTTATGAAGAATAAGTCAAAACCTAGTATAAAAATAAGTTGAGGTAATAACAAAGTTTGAAATGTTCATATGATGGTTAGAATCCATTTAGAATAATGAGCAAATTATTAGTAATGAGGTTTTGCCGGAATTCTTACGATTAGACAATAAACGTCGAATTCGTGAAATTCTCGGAATGGAAGTCGTATTTTGTGTTTGAACTCAGAAATGTTGGTTTTCGATGGAGACAAGTCATATATTGGCATTATAGAGTTGCGGACACGAAAATGACCGGATTCCGACTTAGAACTAAGAAACGAGCGTTGAACAATCACGAACGTTTATCGTTTTCGTTGAAAATGAACTAATAGGTGAAATTTTAGCAAACGAAGTCAAATAGATAAAATTCTTGCATGAACGCGTAGAGTATGTAATTTGTGAACCGTAGGCTCTTGAACGAGCCAATTTGGACTTATAACGAAGAAGTTATGCGTCCGGGAGTTTCGCAAAATTCCAAAGTCTGTAAAATTGTCTGAGGCACAGAGTTGGCACCGCGGCACCAACTCAAGGCCAAATGGTGGCGCAGCAGCGCCGGCACAATGTCTTGACATACTGCAGAGTCGTGCCATGGCGCGAGAAGGAGAGTTATGTGTGGCGCCGCAGCGCCAAGTTCGGATGCCAGGTACTGCTAACCCGCGCCGCAGCGCGAGTTGAAGGGTTATGATCGGCGTTGCAGTTCCAGTCCTAGGGTTTCTACAGACAAGAATGTTTACAAGTATAGAATGAAAGATAACTCATTAGTAATAAACTAAGGTGTAAATATAACATTGTTAAGGCATTGTTAGACACTTAATGTATGATGATTAAAGGTTGATAATCAATTGAAGATGAATGTAATGAGAACGACGTAATAAAAAGCTGGAACCAATAATAACAAATCTAAGCTATAATTAGATTGAGAAGAAGGGTAAGATACATTAGGGACTGTGTATGTTTATTTATGACCTAATGTGTTATGTGATGTTATTAATTACTGTAGAGACTTAAAAGATTTAAACCAAGAACGAGTTATTAACTGTAGCAGATGCTAAAGGCAAGTACTCTAACCCTTATTCCAGTTCAATCTGGACAAGCTTTGTAATTCATGTATTCTTACGCATGAAGTATTGTATGATGAAGTCGAAGCCAACTCTTTCAGCTAGACTTATATTATGTTTCTATCAAGCATGGTCAATGTTTACCAAGTTATATTGGTGTGGTTTGCAAATGAAGACTGAGTATGCTAAAATGTTTTGTCGTTTAATGACAGGCACGTGAGGTTTCCACAACTTAAACATATAGACATTTAATGAATGTAGTGTTGATCAACATAGAGTACTATGGGCTGATCACCCAAAAGTGCTCGTAAGAAATGTCAGACTTACGGACTTCGTGTCGGGACGTCCTTTTCAAAAGAACTTATGAAATGCTCAAGGTCTTGGACCGGAATTGATGTTTTACTGAATATTGTTGTTGTAAAACATTTTAAAGTAAAAGAAGTGCTATTTTGAATTATCGATAGTACTTCATAACTATGGTTCAGTTATTGAAGATATATGATTCCTATGTTTCAAGCATGTTGTTTATTAGAATTGTTGTACTTGCTGAGCTAGCCATGCTCATTCTTTCTTGAACCATATGAACACAGCTAAGATCAAATGGACCGAAGGGTCCGGCAAGGATAAGGGCAAGGCGAAGATGAACCCGTAGAATACTTATGTAATAGTATAGGGTGAATGATTTTAATATATTTGATATTATGACAAGAACAATGTAATGGTTATAAAGAACCTGGGGGAATGTTAATATTAATATGAATATATAAAAGACATATTCGTTCCTTTGAGACTTTTTAATTGAGTGTATGTGTGAATGGTAGTACCGTGTAACACCATCTGTTGGGTTGGAAGAGACCCGGATTTAGGGGCGTCATAGGTTGGTATCAAAGCATTAGGTTATAAAACTTAAGGGGGGATTAAAAACCTTAAGTCATAACCTTAAGAGAAGTCAAAGAAGTAAATAAGAAAATAACCCTATAAAACTGCGTTATGATTATGTTATGTGTTTTTATTATTCTACTGACGTGTACTAATCAACTTAATTGTTTTATGTAGATGTCAGGAGTAAATGGGATGCAGTTAGATGTACAAGCAGTTAGTGAAGAGTAGGTTAACCAAGTAGAGGTTATACCGAACCCCATAGCGGCAGATCCCGAAGTTGTTGTGATTGAGTCTAGAGACTCAGAGGATCCTGACCTCATGTCAATATTCGATGGTATGATAGAAGAGGAAGTGGAGGTAGTGTCCTTCAACCCGGTAGCTATAGCAGCAGAGATGGCTCCTGGGGAGTCGATGATGTCATTGTTTATGTCAGTGTTGGATAGAAATATCCATTACTGTCAGGAGGTTAAGGAGCTGAAAGCAGAGCTCCAGATGGTTATAGAGGATAAGACAGACGTGGAGTCCATGTGGGAGCAAGAACATGACGAGAGGATTTTGGCCAAGGACAAAGTCCACGAGTTGAAGCATGAGGTCTTTGAGCTCAAGGAGGAGCTAAAGATTAAACAGCAGAGGATAGGGAGAATGTCCTATATTCATAGGAGTTCTCATACAGATTTCAAGCAGCAGGTAGCTGGTTATCTTGTAGAGGTAGGGCAGACATGGCATACTATCAGCCGTGATATTATTGTCGGTCTTGCCAAGGCAGACTTATATAATGCCTTAAGGCAGATGTAATCTAGTAGTAGCTAGAGTAGTTTAAGTATGTAAATATTTTGTACTTAGTAGTGACGTAAAGCCCTCTTTTGTATAGCAAAGGGTAGTCTTTTGTAAATCCGAATTTTTGGAAAGCAATAGCGGGAAAGTAATGTAATCATCTTAGGCTGTGTAAAGTAAACAATGTAGTATTATACTACAAAGAATGAATATAAGCCTTTTTATGGAACATAATGAGCAAGGGATGATTGAAGTTATTGTTTAATAACGAATGATAACTAATAAAGAAAGGAATAATAACGAAATGTGTTGTTTATTGTATCAGTAAAATGTCGCCGAGAAGAGTGCAACGAAATCAAGGCACTAGTCAACCGGAGGGAGGTTCGGTTAACCCGATGTAAGAGTTTGTTAATCTTTTAACAGCTGCATTTAATAGAAAAGGGGCTAATATCCCCGTCAATCCGGGAGTAGCACGAGCTACGACCTTTAAGGATTTTAAAAGCGTGGGCTCGCCGGAGTTCAAAGGAACTATGGACCCTATTGAAGCCCAAATGTGGGTGAAGGAAATAGAGAAGGCATTTATGATAAAAAAAAATGTCGACGAGGCCTAAAAGGTTGCCTTTGCGAGCTATATGATGAAGGAAGAGGCCAACTTTTGGTGGGAGGCCAATCAAGCCAGAGCAGATATTGGGAATGTAACCTGGGAGAGGTTCAAGGAGATATTCTTCGAGAACTATTTCCCCACGAACATGCAGGGAAGGATGGAGATGCGGTTTCTCGAGTTAAAACAAGGGGACATGACAGTTCCCCAATACGCCGCCATGTTTAATGAACTAACGAGGTTCGCTCCACATTAAGTGGATACTGAGGTTAGGAAGGCGCAACAGTTTGAGTAGGGCTTGAAACCCTGGCTCTATAACTGTATTTCTGTAACGCCCCCATATCTATACTCCCATAGTATCTGATATGGTGTTTACAGAAAATCAACATAATGCTTTTAAATCTATACACCCATGGTATCTGATTATAAGATTACATTAAATAGAGGGACTATCAGATACAATTCTCATAGATTCAAGGTTCACAGTATCCCATAACAATTGGTAATTCTCAAGAGAACTATTATTGTGTTTGGATACCCTCACTTGAATATATGAACTGTATCTGTGACTAGAGTCTATCTATTCGAAATTCAGAGTATCAGTAATAACATGAACAGTCCATATTAATAATACCCTCACCCAGATGTATAGTTTAAGCCAGCGAATTTATACTATCGTATCGATAGTAACTATTTATCTAAAATCCAGAGTATTAATAACAACATGAACAGTCCATGCTATTAATACCCTCACTCAGCTAAATAGTTTCCAAGGATCTCAACTAGATTCGAAGAAGTCTAATTTTACATCTATATATGTAAGAATACACGGTTACGGAAATAAAAGATTTTATATACATCATAATATTAAGATTCGATTACATGATTCTCATAACGAGATCTTATTACAAGGTATTCAAACAAATAAGAACATAATCTAATCTATGTAGGGATGCTTCCCTTTATCTACTCCAGAAGTTCTAGGATTACCATTTAAAACTGCAAAGGGAATAATTTGCAGGGGTGAGCTATGATATGCTCAGCAAGTTGTATATTTATAACAATATAGGATTTGAAGAAATATAACAATTCAAATTTCAATTGATAGTTGTTACCATTTCTGGATTTCTCTAATTTCAACCATTTCAGGAATTTTTCTTTATTTCTGTCAGTCACAAAGACTTAGAAATTTTGTTCAGATATAAGATAGGGGATCAGCCTATTCAACATCCTAGGAGTATCCATATAACCTACAGTGCTCAAGATACACTAAAATTACTGTCAATATATGAATTGACTAAACTTTGCTCCCTTACGGGATACTCAACCTCAGTATAAGATTGTCTTACCAAAACAATTTGGTTTGACACAACAGTTTATGCTCAATAAACAATATCATATGGATAAACAATTCATTTCTTAGTTATGCTGGAACTATAGCAATAACTTTTCAATAATAAGGTAATTCAATTGTAGGTGTAGGATATTATATCAACAGCATATCAAGATAAAAATCTTGTCCAATGAATAAACAGGGTTTAAGAAATTTGTTTTATAAAATATTTAAGGATAGAGAACTTGCCTGAGCGTAGATCAGTTAAGTTATGTTATTCAAACATTAATAAGTACCTACGATATTCATATATATAAATCTAACACGTTAATATTGATAACAATATCCAATTATAACATTTATATAATATCGGGTTAGATTTAATAGGATTTAGTATCTAATACCTTTGTTATAAGGACTAAAATTTATTTATAACATTTATTTATCCATTATAATAAATTTTAAAATATTTATTTATCCTTTTAAATGATTTTTAAATCATTTATTTCTATTTATAAGTAACTAATATTTACATAAAATTTTACAAAAATATTGATTATTATTATTAAATAATTTATATTCATTTATTATAATTTTTATATCATTAATAATATTTTTCCATATTTATTTAGTATTTATAAATAATTATTCTCATTTCTTTATTAATAAGTTAATTATTAATAATATCAAAATAATATAAAATAATTATTAAATTTATGTAAAAATATCGTAATTTATTTATAATAATTTAGTATAATTTTTAAAACTGCTTTTATAATTATTTATATTTATTTATTAATTATTTCTAATTGTTATAATTTATTTTTAAAGAAAATAATTTTTGACTGTCGTTAAAGCCCTACAAAGGATGTAAAGTGTCATCAGTAGGTGTTCTTTTGAGTTTCAAGCAAATGATTTGGCGTGGTCGAGTGATCACTTTGACCATTAAATAACTAGCTACTGGTAATGATTTTCAATTTGGTCAAGCATTGATGTTATAGTACTCATATAATAGTACAACCTGAAACAAATCATAGACTCTAACTTACACATAACAAGAAGTTATAGAAGCTTAAAGTCATTGTCAGAGCTGTTCTTGGGTTTCTGGGTAACCCAGAACAGAAGTCATGGCCGGTCAACAGTTTTGTGGCTTAAATATCTTAGATTCTGTGTATTAGATGTGTATTTTTCTTGTTGTAATATATAGTATATATGTCATGGTACATATATATAACATTACCAGAATGAGATCATAACTCTAAGGTCTCTAAATTGGTCGGGTCAAAGTACAACCTAGATGTTGTTCTTCATGTTCTTCAGCTTTTCGAAAACCCGTAAAAACTCGGTCGCTTCTCATAACTGATTTTGACCAATAATTCCAGTAAACCTATACGTTGTTTGTTCAATTAAAGATCATAGATATTAAGTATGTATAACAGGGTACTAATCTATAACAAAAACATAAACAATTAACAATCAGAAGACGATTAAACATGTTTTGTCAAAGTAGCTTGCTTGATCGTTTTTCGAAGTTTTCAGGCAACCCAGAAAACCAACATCCGTGAACGGCCAACCCACTTTAACTGCTTATAACTTGAAATCTACAGTTCAACTAAACCTGTTTTCTTTTCCAGATTAAAGACCTACTAACAGGCTACAAATACCAATCGATTAATAGACCAAAACATAAACACACACGAATCTACAAGCCCTGACATTCGGCTGTCAGACCAAGTTTTACAAAATTTCAAGATTTCATAAAACACTTAATTAAGTCATCTAGATGTTATGAAAATGTGTTCTACCAATCTAACATACTTTCTAACATCCTAATACATAATTCTAAACATCTAAACAACAAATCTAACATAAGATCAAAGAGCAAATTATGAACTAGGGTTTGTACCTTTTCTTGAGCAATTTGTGATTCTAGCTTCTGATGTTGTTGTTGCTATCTCCCAGGCTTGATTTGGTAGGTTTATAAGTGTATCTAGGCTTTGAGAATTCGTGAGTTTGCTCAGCCCTAAGGTTACTATTTATAGAATTCTTCAACTTGGCTTTTTGATCATTTTTCCACCTACTTGCCTCTATAAAGATCTGATTTATGACTCTTCTGCTACTTGGGAGTTTTAAAGCATGTCATGTGATGTTTTAGAACTTGAAATTGTGACTCCCAACCTACTTGTGAGCTAGTTGGTCAAATTAGTAGCTTAATTAGGTTTAAATCTTCACTAATCTTGATTAGGGTTTTGTTTCTAATGATTAGGAATGTTAATTAATGTTAATTAGTACCTAATTGAAGTTTACTAACCATGATTAGGTGTTAAGATAAGCTAATTAGGGTTTGATTAGCTAATTAGGGTTTAATTTATAAATTAGGGTTAGGTTTTTGCTAATTAGGTTAGGTTTGTTAATCTAGGATTGTTAACCTAAATTTCTTGTTAATCCTAACAAGCACGACAAAGTGTTTTGTCGTTGTAAGCACGACAAAAAGCAACTTGTCAAAATAATTTTACCGAAAAGTCCTAATATCGAAAAAAAATTAAGCACGAGGTGTCAAGACGACGCTTTTTTTTTACAAAAATTTATTTGGTCAAATTTGTAAAACCAAGTATATATTAACACATAACACATTCAAAACAGAGAAATTTTATTTATATAATGGGATTTTACACTTATAAGTCTTATTAGGGTTTTGGGTTTTTACATTCACCCCCGCTAATAAGAATTTCGTCCTCGAAATTACAGTACAAGTTAAGTAAATAATTGAAGATAATTCTCGCGCATTTTATCTTCAAGCTCCCATGTAGCTTCTTCAACGTTCAGATTCCTCCAAATTACTTTGATCGATGCTATCACTTTATTTCTCAGGACTTGCTCTTTACGATCGACAATCTGCATAGGTTCCTCTATATAAGAAAGAACTTCCTCTATTTGGATTGGCTCATATTGTATAACGTGTTTATAATCAGGTTTATATGGTCGTAATACTGACACATAAAACACATTATGAATATGATTTAACTCAGGAGGTAGTGCTATTTCATAAGCAACTTCACCAACCCTTCTCAAAATTTCAAAAGGTCCAATGAATCTCGGACTTAATTTCCCCTTCTTGCCAAAACGTATCTTGCCTTTCCAAGGAGATACTTTCAAGAATACGTGACTTCCTACGTTAAAGTTTCGTTGTCGATTTATGCGGATCGACGATTTTTCTTTTGTCGATCTTGAGATGCTTGTAATCATTGATTTAATAATTCGATAGTTTCAGCTTGTTTGTTGAATTATCTCAGTCCAAACATTTGTCTTTCCCCGACTTCATCCCAACATAAAGGTGTTCTACATTTACGCCTATATAAAGCTTCATAGGGTGGCATACCTATGCTAGCATGATAACTATTGTTATAGGCAAATTCAACTAAGGGTAACTCGATCTTCCCAACTTCCTTTGAAGTCTATAATACAAGTTCTCAAAGATATCTTCTAATGTTTGTATAGTTTCTCACTCATTCATCACCGAGGGATGATAAGTCGTACTTAATCTTAGTTGTGTTCCTAAGTGTTTCTGAAGGCTTTTCCAAAAATTAGAAGTAAATCTTGGATCTCGATCTGATACTATGGACACAGGTACTCCATGCCTAGAGATAATTTCATTAATATAATGTTTGGCAACGTGATCTAGGTTATGAGTAATATTAATATGTAAAAAGTGAGTTGATTTTGTTAAACGGTCAACTATTACCCAAATGGCATTATGGCCCTTTTGTGTAGCTGGAAGACCAACAACAAAATCCATAGTTATATGTTCCCACTTCCACTCTGGAATTAGTAAGGGTTGAAGTAAACCACTCTTGCTTTTGATGCTCAAATTTTAACCCTTTGACACGTGAGACATTTACTTACCCATTCAGCTATTTCTCTTTTCATGTTCGACCACCAAAAGTGTCGACTTAAATATTTATACATTTTTGTACTGCCAAGATGTATAGTAAATTTAGAATTATGAGCTTCGTTTAAAATTTCATCTTTTAAAGCTTGGTTTAACAGAACCCAGATTCTATTTTCATATCTTATTATTCCATCCGCATCTATTCAAAATTTATTATACTTATCATGTGTTGAATTAGATTTAAACTTCTGACATTCTTCATCCTTTTCTTGTATCTCTTTAACTTTATAAAGAAAAGATGAAACTCCTTCTAAAATATACAATTTTTGGGTAGAGGTAGTTGGACATTCCACCTCAATTTCTAACTTTTCAAAGTCTTTTATTAACCTAATATTGGTGGTTAATACATTCAATTTTTCCTGATTCTTTCTACTTAACGCATCAGCTACAACATTGGCCTTACCGGGATGATATAAGATTTCATAATCATAATACTTTATCCGTTCTAACCATCGTCTCTGTCTTAAATTTAATTCTTTTTGTGTAAAAATATATTTCAGACTTTTATGATCTGTATATATCTTGCACTTCTCCCCATACAAGTAATGTCTCCAAATTTTTAGAGCAAAAACTACCGCGGCTAACTCTAGGTCATGAGTAGCATATCTCTTCTCATAATCTTTGAGTTGTCGTGATGCATAAGCTATCACTTTCCCATGTTGCATCAACACACACCCTAAACCTCTCGTGTGATGCGCCACTATATACTACAAGACCTCCTCAGATCATCCGGTAAGGATAACACTGGAGCCATGCTCACCGCTTCTTTTTAACTCTTGGAAGCTTTCCTCACATTTATCTCGTCCGCATGTATTTCACCGCCTTTCGAGTTAAATTGGTTAATGGGGTTGCTATTTTGAAAAAAATCTTTTATAAACCGTCGATAATAACCCGCTAAACCGAGAAAACTTCAGATTATGGAGTTGTTGGTTGTTCCCAATTCACAACCGCTTTCGATCTTAGTGGATCTACGATATTCCATTATTATCAATTACATGACCTAAAAATTGAACTCTCTTCAACCAGACCACACTTGGAAAACTTTGCATAAAGTTGTTCTTTTCAGAATATTTCCAATACGACTCTCAAGTGTTCAAGATGCTTTTCCCATGTTTTCGAGTATACCGTAATATCATCGATAAACACTACAATAAATTTGTCCAAGCATGGTTTAAACACTCGATTCATTAAATCCATAAATGTTGTTTGCATTTGTGTTAATCCAAAAGACATTACAAGAAATTCATAATGTCCATAACAGGTGTCCTAAATGTTGTTTTCTTCAAGACATCCTCCTTTCTTACCTTTAATTGATGATAACCTGTTCTAAGGTCAATTTTTGAAAAATATTAAGTCCCTTTTAATTGGTCAAACAAATCATCAATCCTTGGTAAAGGATATTTATTTTTAATAGTTAACTTATTTAGCTCCTTATAGTCTATACATAATCTCATAGTTCCATCCTTCTTCTTTACAAACAGAACTGGTTCTCCCCAAGGTGAAACACTAGGTTGTATGTACTTTTTATCTAAGAGTTTATGTAGTTTAATAAGTAACTCTTTCAGTTCTATAGGTGCCATTCTGTACAGTGCCTTAGAAACTGGCACCGTTCCTGGTGCAAGATCAATGACGAACTCAATTTCCCTATCTGGAGGCAAACCTGGTAAGTCATCCGAAAATACATCGGGAAAATCTTTAACTATAGGTATTTGATCTAGTTTTACTCCTTCCGTCGAGTATCAACTATATAGGCCAAATATCTTAAACAACCCTTTTAAGTAATCTTTCCGCCTCAACTATAGTCAAACATCGAGATTGCTTAGTGAACAACTACTGTTGAACACTACCTTTGACTTCAAGCAACCAAAAGGTTTATACGCTTATGATGACAATCAATCATCATATTATGATTAACTAACCAATCCATTCCTAGAATTACATCAAATTCTCCCAACTCGAATTGGTATCAAATCTTCCTTAAAATTATGTCCTTTTATTACCACACTACAGCTTTCAAAAATAGTCTTAACCGAATTTTTTCATTATTAGCAATTTCTACACAAAATGGTTTGTCTAAATTTTCACAAGTCGTATTCAAGTTTGTAGAGAAATTTCTAGACACAAACGAACATGTAGCACCGTAATCGAATAACACATATGCATTTAAAGTGTTGATAGGGATGATACCTATCACCACGCCCCGCTAAGCAACAAATCCTCACCGATATATTAAATGTTCTCGCCAGAGGGTCGATTCTCAACTCCAACCGCAGCCATCGTTGATTGATTATTCTCTCGTATTCTAACCCCTTTTCCTCCTCGATACTTAGGTTTGGGATGCTTTAGAAAAATGGTCCAATGAACCACAATTAAAACATTTATTTTTCCTCGAAGAGGACACTGTGGAAAATAATGTCCCGACTGTCCACAATTAAAACATTTGTTAAGAAGACATTCTCCTCTATGTTTCTTACCATAATTAGGACAAGGTTTAATAATATTATTACTGAAGTTGTTATTATCATTTCCTATCTTTTTCCCTGAGTTGTTAGAAAAAGAATTATCCCATTTGCGCTTGTTATTAAACCCACCTGAACTGGGTTCTGTCCTAATTTTCCCTTTTTCATTCTGACTTCTCTTGTCCTTATGAAATTTAGTAAGACTTTCATTCTCACTTTCAGCTATAGTGGCCTTCTCTAGTATTTCAGAGAAAGTTTTTATTTGAAGTACTGACAATCTACTCCGAATCTGAGGTTTTAAATCCTCCTGAAACCTACGAGTCTTTCTAAGTTCAGTGGTTACTTAATGTGGAGAAAACCTGGATAGTTCATTAAACTTAGTTGTATACTGGGTTACACTAAGATCTCCTTGTTTTAAGTCCAGAAATTTTATTTCCATTCGGTCTTTCAGGGATTGGGAAAAATAGTTTTCAAAGAACAACTCTTTAAATCTATCCCAAGGAACAATTTTAGTTTCTACCCAACCTTTGGTTGATTCCCACCAATAATTAGCCTCACTTTTTAAGAAAAAGGTTGCAAAAGTTGTGTTTTGGTTATTACTAACATTGGTCACTAGAAAGAATTTCTTTATCTCAGAAATCCAAATTTGTGCATCTACAGGTTCTGATGTCCCTTTAAATTCAGGTGGTCCAACTAATTTAAAGTCTTTAAAAGTTGTGTTCTGATTCACAGGTCTATTTACAACTCCTAGCATTAGGTCTACTAACTGCTGGGTAGAATTATCATCATTCATTTCTCTTTGGGGTCTTCTGGTTGGTGGCATGATTCTATATAAACCAATAAAATTCACATAAGAATTTGAGTAACACAACATATGGTTTATTTTATATATCATAATAGTATTACACAACAACTTCATAATTGAACATACTACTATTTTACAAAGTACTGATTACATTACAAACTTTGAATGCTTCTTTATTGTACTAATACAAAGCATTCAACCACCTATGCTATTCTCTAGAATTCATTGATATCATCAAAGGAATCCTGGATCATGTGACAAACCACAGATCGATCGATGAGATAAGTCGTCTTCTTCTCCTCTACCGGAAATCGAACTACACTACAGAAATCATTAAAAAGTATCTCGAACACCTAGAGATGTTTTAAGAAGCCTTGACTAAATTTTCTTCTTTTCCCTTTCAGCATGGTGCGGCTTGTAATTTTAGTCGCTGACTATGTCCTCTCTCATCAGTAACATTCCCTCACCTATATCAAATTTCTAAACCTCATCTTATTACCCTCATATTCTCGTTATTTTTAGCAAGGATGCCATTGTCTCATCATGCTCATCAATTCTCATTAATCGTCCCGCCATCGGATCCTCTTCTTCCTCAAAGATCTAATAGTTGTTGATCATGAAGCAATTCTCATCTTCTCATCACCGCTATGTATGACTCTATTAGTGGTGGATTATCACATTATCATTTCCACAAAGATTGAGAGTTGGCCATCTATAAAAGAAAACTCCTTTAATATCAGATAGAAATTTACACAACATAATAATTTTAATGTTATATGTTATATATACTTTTAAAATTTTTACGGACTCGAAGACTATATACTAAGATTTCTCTTCCTTATATCTATAGCCTTAAGCTCTGATACCAAAATTGTAACACCCCCATATCTATACTCCCACAGTATCCGATATGGTGTTTACAGAAAATCAACATAATACTTTTAAATCTATACACCCATGGTATCTAATTATAAGATTACATTAAATAGAGGGACTATCAGATACAATTCTCATAGATTCAAGGTTCACAGTAACCCATAAAAATT
This sequence comes from Panax ginseng, assembly GCA_020205605.1. Lineage (NCBI taxonomy): Eukaryota > Viridiplantae > Streptophyta > Magnoliopsida > Apiales > Araliaceae > Panax > Panax ginseng. The sequence goes on from CM035131.1 coordinate 82,227,941, forward strand.
GGTAATTCTCAAGAGAACTATTACTTTGTTTGGATACCCTCACTTGAATATATGAACTCATATCTCGTGACTAGAGTCTATCTATCCGAAATTCAGAGTATCAGTAATAACATGAACAGTCCATATTAATAATACCATCACCCAGATGTATAGTTTAAGCCAGCGAATTTATACTATCATATCGATAGCAACTACTTATCTGAAATCCAGAGTATTAATAACATGAACAGTCCATGTTATTAATACCCTCACTCAGCTAAATAGTTTCCAAGGCTCTCAAATAGATTCGAAGAAGTCTAATTTTACATCTATATATGTAAGAACACACGGTTGCGGAAATAAAAGATGTTATATATATCATAATATTAAGATTCGATTACATGATTCTCATAACGAGTTCTTATTGTAAGGTATTCAAACAAACAAGAATATAATCTAATCTATGTAGGGACGCTAACCTTTATCTACTCCAGAAGTTCTAGGATTACCAGCTAAAACTGCAAAGGGAATAATTTGCAGGGGTGAACTATGACATGCTCAGCAAGTTGTATATTTATAACAATATAGGATTTGAAGAAATATAACAATTCAAATTTCAACTGATAGTTGTTACCATTTCTGGATTTCTCTAATTTCAACCATTTCTGGAATTTTTCTTTATTTCTGTCAGTCACAAAGACTTAGAAATTTTGTTTAGATATGAGATAGGGGATCACCTTTTATTCAACATCCTAGAGTATGCATATCACCTACAATGCTCGAGATACACTAAAATTATTTGTCAATATATATGAATCGACTAAACTTCGCCTCCTTACGGGATACTCAACCTCAAGATAAGATTGTCTTACCAAAACAATTTGGTTTGACACAACAGCTTTATGCTCAATAAACAATATCATATGGATAAACAATTCATTTCTTAGTTATGTTGGAACTATAGCAATAACTTTTCAATAATAAGGTAATTCAATCAGGTGTAGGATATTATATCAACAAAAGATATCAAGATAAAAAATCTTGTCGGATGAATAAAAGGGTTTAAGAAATTTACTTAATAAGAGATTTATGATAGAGAACTTGCGAGCATAGATCACCAAGTTATGTTATTCAAACGTTAATAAGTACTTACGATATTCATATATATAAATCTAACACGTTAATATTGATAACAATATCCAATTATAACATTTATATAATATCTAAGTTAGATTTAATAGGTTTAGTATTTAATACCTTTGTTATAAGGATTAAATTTTATTTATAACATTTATTTATCCATTATAATAAATTTTAAAATATTTAAAATATTTATTTATCCTTTAAATAATTTTTAAATCATTTATTTCTATTTATAAGTAACTAATATTTACCCAAAATTTTACAAAAACATTGATTATTATTATTAAATAATTTATATTCATTTATTATAATTTTATATCATTAATAATATTTTTCCATATTTATTTAGTATTTATAAATAATTATTCTCATTTCTTTATTAATAAGTTAATTATTAATAATATCAAAATAATATAAAATAGTTATTAAATTTATGTAAAAATATCGTAATTTATTTATAATAATTTAATATAATTTTAAAACTATTTTTATAATTATTTATATTTATTTATTAATTATTTCTAATTGTTATAATTTATTTTTAAAGAAAATAATTTCTGTCTGTCACTAAAGCCCTACAGTGACAGAAAGTGTCGTTGTAGGTGTTCTTGAGTTTCTGGGTAGCGATTTGGTCGTGGTCGAGTGATCACTTTAACCATTAAATAACTAGCTACTGGTAATGATTTTCAGTTTGGTCAAGCATTGATGTTGTAGTACAACATGAAACAAATCATAGACTCTAACTTACACATAACAAGAAGTTATAGAAGCTTAAAGTCATTGTCGAGTCGTTTTGGGTTTCTCGGTAACCCGAGCAAGTAAGTCATGGCCGGTCAACGGTTTTGTGGCTTAAATATCTTCAATTATGTGTATTAGATGTGTATTTTGCTTGTTATAATATATAGTATATATGTCAAGGTACATATATATAACATTACTAGGAACAGATCATAACTCTAAGGTCTCTAAATTGGCTGGTCAAAGTACAGCTAGATGTTGTTCTTGTTTTCGCTTTTCTGAAAACCCGTAAAACTCCTCGGCCATGCTTCTAATCAACTGATTTTTGACCAATAATTCCAGTAAACCTATACGTTTTTTGTTTAATTAAGATCATAGATATGTAGTATGTATAACAGGGTACTAATCTATAACAAAAACTTAAATAATTAACAATCAGAAGACGATTAAACAGTTTCAAAAGTAGTTTGCTCGATTTGTTTTTGAGTTTTCCGGCAACCCGTAAAACCAACATCCGTGAATGGTCAACCCACTTTGACTGCTTATAACTTGAAATCTACGGTTCAACTGAACATGTTTTCTTTTCCAGATTAAAGACCTACTAACAGGCTAAAAATACCAATCGATTAACAGACCAAAACATAAACACGCACGAATCTACAAGCCCTAACATTCGGCTGTCAGAACAAGTTTTACAAAATTTCTAGATTTCATAAAACACTTAATTAAGTCATCTAGATGTTATGAAAATGTGTTCTACCAATCTAACATACTTTCTAACATCCTAATACATAATTCTAAACATCTAAACAACAAATCTAACATAAGATCAAAGAGCAAATTATGAACTAGGGTTTGCACCTTTTCTTGAGCAATTTGTGATTTTAGCTTCTGATGTTGTTATTGCTATCATCCAGGCTTGATTTGGTAGGATTATAAGTGTATCTAGGCTTTGAGAATTCGTGAGTTTGCTCAGCCTTAAGGTTCCTATTTATAGAATTCTTCAACTTGGCTTTTTGGTCATTTTTCCACCTACTTGCCTCTATAAAGATCTAATTTGTGACTCTTCTGCTACTTGGGAGTTTGAAAGCATGTCATGTGATGTTTTGGAACTTGAAATGTTGACTCCCAACCTACTTGTGAGCTAGTTAATCAAATTAGTAGCTTAATTAGGTTTAAATCTTCACTAATCTTGATTAGTGTTTTGTTTCTAATGATTAGGAATGTTAATTAATGTTAATAAGTACCTAATTGAAGTTTACTAACCATGATTAGGTGTTAAGATAAGCTAATTAGGGTTTGATTAGCTAATTAGGGTTTAATTTATAAATTAGGGTTAGGGTTTTGCTAATTAGGGTTAGGGTTTGTTAATCTAGGATTGTTAACCTAAATTTCTTGCTAATTCTAACAAGCACGACAAAGCAACTTGTCAAAATAATTTTTCCAAAAAGTCTGAATATAGAAAAAAATTTAAGCACGAGGTGTCAAGCACGACGTTTTCTGGACAAAAATTTATTTGGTCAAATATGTAAAACCAAGTATATATTAACACATAACACATTCAGAACAGAGAAATTTAATTTATATAATGGGATTTTACACTTACAAGTCTTATTAGGGTTTTGGGTTTTTACAATTTCAGTGTTCCAGAGTACTTCATTTGGAACCATTTTAGAGAAGGCGATAATCACCGAGGGTGGTAGTGAGGCATTGAGCCAATACCACAAGGATAAGAAGAATAAAGGGAAAGTTGACGGGGGAGTAAAGGTCGAAGGAGCCAGCGGTAGTGGCGAGGGAAAAAAGAGGAAGGCGTTCAGCTCTGGGAATACCGGAGTGAAGCAGGGTGACCCAAAGAGGAGGATGGAGGCCTTTAAGACCTGTGGGAAGACTCATTTAGGAGTTTGTCTCAAGGGGAAGGCCGTCTGTTACAACTGTGGATAGGAGGGGCACATTGCGCCTAACTTTCCAAGTCCGAAGAAGAACCACGAGTGCTTTGTGTGTGGGTCAACTGACCACATGGCAAAGAATTGCCCGAAGAAGGGGACGGATGGGAACCGGGGCACTAATGGCGGTAATTTAGCTATTAGTGGTCCAAATATGAATGGAGTAGTCCGATGGGCCGTACCTTTAACATGATGATCCAAGATGCAATTGCATCGTGGACGCTCGTCATAGTATTATTCCAATCAACGACATAAATGCTTACGTGTTGTTTGATTCGGGTGCTACTTGTTCGTTTATAGCATGCGATTTTGCTAGACGATTAGGATTACTTCCCAAAAAGTTGCCTATACCTTTAAATATTAAGGTATCAAACGAAGAAATAATTCATGTTGAAGATGTTCATAGGAGTTATTGCGTAGATATACGGGGTTATAAATTTTCGATAGATCTAATACCGATAAATTTAGGAGAATTCGACGTAATTCTGGGAATGGACTGGTTAGTTAATCATGGGGCAATTATAGATTGTCAAAAGAAATGTGTGAACATTAAAACGTTAAGACAACCTCAGGTAGTATTTTACAGGAATAGATCACCGGGACGTTCGTGTTGTCTAACCATGACACAAACTAGGAAATTATTGAGGAAGGGATGTGTAGGTTATCTGTGTCATGTTGTTGATACCCAGAGAGTGGTAGCAACCATGGAACACATACCTATAGTTAGAGAATTAGCCGATGTATTTCCAAGTAAATTGTCGGGTCTTCCGCCGGATAGGGAGACAGAGTTTGTAATAGACATCGTGCCAGGAGCGGCACCAGTTTCCAGGGCACCGTATCGTATGGCACCAGTGAAGATGAAGGAGTTAATGGTTCAATTACAAGAACTGTTGGACAAAAAGTACATTCAACCGAGTGTTTCGTTGTGGGGAGCACCGGTACTGTTTGTAAAGAAGAAGGACAGATCGTTAAGACTTTGTATCGACTATAGAGAGTTGAACAAGTTAACGATAAAGAATAAATACACATTGCCTAGGATCGATGATCTCTTTGATCAGTTGAAAGGGGCTAAGTATTTTTCTAAAATAGATTTAAGAATGGGGTATCACCAGTTGAAGGTTAAGAAAGAAGATGTACCAAAGACAGCATTCAGGACTCGTTATGGTCCTTACAAGTTTTTGGTGATGTCATTTGGATTGACTAATGCATCAGCTGCATTTATGAATATGATGAACAGAGTGTTCAAATAATATTTGGACAAGTTCGTCGGGGTGTTTATCGATGATATTCTAGTCTATTCTAAGACGCCAGAATATCATGCTGAACACTTAAGATTAGTGTTGGAGACACTAAGGAAGGAGAAGTTGTATGCGAAATTCACTAAGTGTGAATTTTGGTTAGAGAAGGTACAGCTTTTAGGCCATGTCATTGATCAAGAAGGGATTTCAGTAGATCCAGCGAAGGTGGAAGCAGTGATGAATTGGGAACAATCGAAAACGCCGACTGAGGTGCGGAGTTTCCTAGGGTTAGCGGGTTACTATCGGAGATTCATCCAGGATTTTTCAAAGATAGCTACTACGTTGGCTAATTTGACAAGGAATACGGTTAAGTACGCGTGGACTGATAAATGCGAGGATAGTTTTCAAGAACTGAAAAAGAGGTTGAGTGAAGCGCCTGTTTTATCATTGCCCGATGACACAGGAAATTTCATAGTTTATAGCGATGCTTCGTATAGAGGACTTGGTTGCGTGCTCATGCAGCATGGCAAGGTCATTGCGTATGCATCTAGGTAGTTGAAGGATTATGAGAAAGTTTACCCTACTCATGATCTGGAACTGGCCGCAGTAGTTTTTGCTCTAAAGATATGGAGACATTATCTTTATGGAGAAAAATGTGAGATATACACGGACCACAAGAGTCTAAAATATATCTTCACACAGAAGGAGTTAAATATGAGGCAGAGGAGATAGTTGGAGTTGATAAAGGATTACGACTGTGAAATCCTGTATCACCCTGGAAAAGCCAATGTAGTTGTCGACGCCTTAAGTAGGAAGGGTCAGGAAAAGTTGTCTTTGTTAACTGCTCAAACTGAGTTAATAATAGAGATGGCTAGGATGGAATTAGAAGTGAAGATGCCAAGTGAAGTGGGACAAATACTTTTTGCGATGGAGATGCAATCTACCATCGTAGAGAGAGTTAAGGAAGTGCAGCTCAAGACTGATGAGTGTGACCGGATGAAGGAGCAGCTAGCCAATAAAGAAGATACTAAGTACAGTCTTGATAATGAGGGATTATTGAGATTTGAAGGAAGAATTTGGGTTCTGAATGAGACAGAATTAAAGGAGCAGGTTCTACAAGAGGCTCATAGTTTAAGGTTTTTGATTCATCCTGGTAGCACTAAGATGTATCAAGATCTTCGACAGAGTTTCTGGTGGCCGAACATGAAGTGAGAGATTGCCGAGTATGTAAGTAGGTGCTTGACTTGTCAAAGAGTTAAGGTCGAACATCAACGACCAAGTGGCTTGCTACAGTCGTTAGAAATTTCAGAGTAGAAATGGGAGAATATCATGATGGATTTTGTGGTGGGACTTCCGACTACTCAGAAGGGGTATGATGCGATTTGGGTAATAGTGGATCGGTTGACGAAGTCGGCTCACTTTTTGCCAATTAGGGTCAAGTATAACTTAGACCAATTAGCTAGACTTTATATTAAGGAAATAATTTCTAGACATGGAGCACCAGTATCGATTGTGTCAGATCGTGACCCACGATTCACATCGAACTTTTGGAGGAGTCTACAAGAGCAGTTGGGAACGCAGTTGAAGCTGAGTATGGCATATCATCCACAGACCGATGGATAGAGCGAGAGAACAATTCAGACGTTAGAAGATATGTTAAGATCTTGCGTCTTGGATTTCAAGGGTAGTTGGGATGATCATCTACCATTAGTAGAGTTTGCGTATAATAATAGTTATCATGCAAGCATAGGAATGCTGCCTTACGAAGCTTTGTATGGAAGGAAATGCAGAACACCATTGTATTGGGATGAAGTGGGAGAATGCCGAATGCTAGGACCTGAATTGTTGCAGCAAAAAGCGGACATTGTTAAACTGATACAGATGCGTTTGGTAGTAGCTCAAGATAGATAAAAGAAGTTTACTGATTCGCATCGAGAAAATAGAGAATTTGAAGTAGGCTCTTACGTGTTTCTGAAGGTATCTCCTGGAAAGGAAAGATATGCTTTGGAAAGAAGGGAAAGTTAAGTCCGAGGTTTATATGACCTTTCGAAGTGCTAAAATGGGTAGGTGAGGTAGCTTATATGGTAGCATTACCTCCAGACTTAGAACGAATACATAATGTATTTCACGTTTCAGTATTGCGTCCTTATAAGCCGGATTATAAGCACGTAATAGAATATGAGCTTATTCATATCGAGAAGGACTTAACGTATGAAGAGATGCCGATTCGAATCATCGATAGGAAAGAGCAAGTTCTGCGGAACAAGGTCATACCTTCTGTGAAGGTAATATGGAAAAACCACGATGCAGAAGAAGAAACGTGGGAACTTGAAAAAAAGATGAAAAAGAATTACCCCAAATTGTTTATGTAATTTTTTTATATAGCGAGATTCTAGGGACAGAATCCTTATAAAGGGGAGAGAGTGTAACGCCCCAGAAAATCGTACCTTTGTAAATTAATTTAATAATAAATAAAATAATATTATTTATTATTATTACATGTTGATTAAATGAATGTTATTATATAACCTAGAAACATCGGAACGTCGTAGTATTTTAACTACGTTAGAGAATTAAAGTGTTTGAATTTCCAAGACAAAATTAAAAGCTTTCCGAGAAATTTTCCGAAAAACATTATTCATCATTTTCTGCTCGGGAATTATTTTTGAACTTCCAAGAAATACGTAACGTTATAATATCAAGCGGAGATGGATTACGTAATAATAATCTAAATATGGAAAACGCAATATTTCGCATGCGGACTTTATTTTGAGAATGTTAGGAATATTAAGCATTAAGAATATAATGTATTGATTATAGGATACGTAAATATTATACGAGGTATTGAAAGCAAGTATGATACGAAGTATTATTCGAGTATGTATGAAGAATGGAATAACGTATGTTACGAATTAATATACGAATTAGAATACAAGAATTATACGTATAGTATATATGTCAAGGTTTTTAATTAAATGGAATAGACTTGTAGGATTGTTAGCATATTGGTAGAAGTCCAATAGAAATTGGATGTGCTAGCCCAAGTGTTTGATAATTAAAAGTACTAGCTAAAGTAATGCAAGCCCAATAGAAATAAGCTAAACTAATTGAAGCAAGCCCAATGTCATGAATCATTGGATAAATAGGATCCATGGAGCAACCAAGGTGAATATGGGTAAGACTTGGTAAGCAAGTACTTTAAGTGATGACCAAGTATAAGATAAGTCTTGTGGTGGCCAAGTAATAGAAGTGATAAACAAGTTTACTTAGAGCTAAAGCAATGAATAGTAAGGAGGTTAGTTGAGGAGGTGGGAGGTTATAATGACCATAATACCCTAACTTTGAGAGCTCTATTAATAGCAAGCTCATAATTCAATTGTTGCTTGATTAAATTTCATCCAACTTCTATCAAGTTAAGTGCTTAAGTGTTAGAGAGAATAAGCTCACATAAGACAAACATCCTTTGATAAATATTCAAGGAAGAGCAGTACAAGTTCTTCTAGGGTAAGACTCTTGTCTAATATACCTTCATCTTTATCATAGTAGGGTGATAAGACAAGTGTAATTAATGAACATGTATGCTAATAACATATAAGAAGTGATTAATGAATGGACTTAAGCCGAATAAGTTATGAATAAAGTAATTTGAACCTAAATAAGTTATGAACTTATGATGAACTTATAATATGTTTGTCATATGAAGTTAGTATGTTGGATAGGATGTGAAAACATTGAGTAAAGGACTTAAATCCATAATAAGTCATAAGGAATGGAAATTTTAGTTTATAAGTTGTTATGTCATGAACTTATGCAGAATAAGTCAAAACCTAGTTTGAAAATAAGTTGAGGTAATAAGAAGGTTCAAATGTTCATATGATGGTTAGAATCCATTTAGAACAATGAGCAAATTATTAGTAATGAGGTTTTGCCGAAATTCTTACGATTAGACGATAAACGTCGAATTCGTGAAATTCTCAGAATGGAAGTCGTATTTTGTGTTTGAACTCGAAAACATTGGTTTTCGATGGAGACAAGTCATATTTGGCATTATAGAGTTGCGGACTCGAAAATGACCGAATTCTGACTTAGAACTAAGAAACGAGCGTTGAACGTTCACGAACGTTTGTTTTCGTTAAAAATGAACTAATAGGTGAAATTTTAGAAAACGAAGTCAAATAGATAAAATTCTTGCATGAACGCGTAGAGTATGTAATTTGTGAACCGTAGGCTCTTGAACGAGCCAATTCGGACATATAACGAAGAAGTTATGCGTCCAGGAGTTTGGTAAAATTTCAAAGTTTGTAAAATTGTCTGAGGCACAGAGTTGGCGTCGCGGAGCCAACCCAAGGCCAAATGGTGGCGCGACAGGCCAGACAAATGTCTCTTGACATCAGAAGTCGTATTTGACTGCGAAGAAGAGAGAGTTATGTGTGGCGCCGCAGCGCCAAGTTCGGATGCCAGTCATCGCTAACCCGCCAGAAGCAATTGAGTTGAAGGGCTATGATCGGCCACAGCAGCCAAATCCTAGGTTTCAACGCACAAGAATGTTTACAAGTATAGAATGAAAGATAACTCATTAGTAATGAACTAAGGTGTAAATATAACATTGTTAAGGAATTGTTAGATACTTAATGTATGATTATTAAAGGTTGATAATCAATTGAAGATGAACGTAATGAGAACGACGTAATAAAAAGCCGGAACCAATAATAACAAATCTAAGTTATAATTAGATTGAGAAGAAGGGTAAGATACATTAAGGATTGTGTATGTTTATTCATGACCTAATGTGTTATGTGATGTTATTAATTACTGTAGAGACTTAAAGATTTAAACCAAGAACGAGTTATTAACTATAGCAGACGCTAAAGGCAAGTACTCTAACCCTTGGTCCAGTTCAATCTGGACAAGCTTTGTAATTCATGTATTCTTACGCATGAAGTATTATATGATGAAGTCGAAGCCAAATCTTTCGACTAGACTTATATTATGTTTCTATCAAGCATGGTCAATGTTTACCAAGTTATATTGGTGTGGTTTTCAAATGAAGACTGAGTATGCTAAAAATGTTTTGTCGTTTAACGACAGGCACGTGAGGTTGCCACAACTTAAATGTATACACGTTTAATGAATGTAGTGTTGATCAACATAGAGTACTATGGGTTGATCACCCAGAAGTGCTCGTAAGAAATGTCGGACTTACGGACTTCGTGTTGGAACGTCCTTTTCAAAAGAACTTATGAAATGCTCAAGGTCTTGGACCAGAATTGATGTTTTACTAAATATTGTTGTTGTAAAACGTTTTGAAGGAAAAGAAGTACTATTTTGAATTATCGATAGTACTTCATAACTATTGTTCAGTTATTGAAGATATACAATTCCTATATTTCAAGCATGTTATTTATTAGAATTGTTGTACTTGCTGAGCTAGCCATGCTCACTCTTTCTTGAACCATATGAACACATCTAAGATCGAATAGACCGAAGGCTCCGGCAAGGATAAGGGGAAGGTGAAGACGAACCAGTAAAATACTTATGTAATAGTATAGGGTGAATGATTGTAATATATTTGATATTATGACAAGAACAATGTAATGGTTATAAAGAACCTGGGGGAATGTTAATATTATTCTGAATATATAGAAGACATATTCGTTCCTTTGAGACTTTTTAATTGAGTGTATGTGTGAATGGTAGAACCGTGTAGCACCATATGTCGGGTTGGAAGAGACCCGGATTTGGGGGCGTCACAGCTGTGCTCAAATCTTATGGATGAAAAATTAGCTAGCAGACAATGGGTCTGATTTCAAATCTATACATGTTCATTGTGTTAACACAAGTGTCATATCAATAACACACAATCCTGTCATGCATTCTAGGACTAAGCAAATAGAAATAAGATATCATTTCATTAGGGATCATGCTCAAAATAGAACTATATCTTTACAATACATTCCTACTGAAAACCAACTTGCTGATGTGTTTACAAAGCCTCTAGATTAATCTAGATTTAATAAATTGATAAGTGAGTTAGGCATGCTAAATCTACAACCATAAACTATGTGCTCTAGTTTATGCTAACCATGCAGATATAAAAGGTTATTTTCAAATCGTAGAGAGGATTGAAGAAGGACCACGATCGTAGAGTTTCCTCGACATGATAAAGAAGCATCCTATGATGACAACATTTCCAATAAATCCAAGCAATTCCTCTGATGAGCGCCTCAGGGACAAAACTGACCCTTAACCTAGAAGGAATGTTAAGTCAAAGTTTATCACAAGGACCAGGGCAGACAACGTTCATATAGCAGATTAAGAAGTGAACTCAACGATCGTAGTACAACCTCGACGATCATAGTCCTCCCAAAGGATGCACTGGCTCAGGGGGAGATAAGAGCAGATCAGTACTTTCCGCATCATTAAAAATCGTGGAGCCAAGCAGGACTTGACACATGCTCCACTATGCAAATCGAGAGGAGAGAAGTTACAAGTACAGTTTGAGAAAGTCTTTTTGAAAACTCACCTCAGAAGTTCAAAAAGCTTATTCCTCTCTCTCTCTCTACTAGCAGAAACCCTAGCTTTCAGAAATGCTCAACCAACCTCAGTGCAAGGAAATCAATGGTGGCTTCAAACATTATCACTGGTTACTGACTTTGCTTCAATGAGTTCAAGATAGCTGACCCTCAATTTCATAAAATTTTATCTCTACTGAGAAAGAGCTACTCGTAACTAGTAATGAGAATACAGCTCGAGCTGAGGGGGAGCTGCTTGAAGTTCGAATCGATGATCGAGTTGAGGGGGAGCCTCACGAAGTCCCTATGTCAAAGAAGGCTACAGCTGAGGAGGAATTGCCAAGAGATCATCATGAACCTTCCTCAGTCCCTCAAGAGATCCTAGCTTTAGAAACTGTAGAAATAGAAAGGATTGAAGTTATGGAGGATGAGAAAGCAGAAAAGCAAAAAAGAGAAGTGGAGATGATTGATGTAGTGGAAACTTCAAATGAAAACAGAGAAGAAGAAGAGGATGACGACGTTGAGATTATTGCAGTGGGCTGGGATGGAAATAGGAGAGCCAACTACAATCAATTGTTTTCCTATTTACCTATGATGCCCTTTCAGAGAGCCCAAATCCTCAACTCTTGGGATCACATTTTCTGGACCTTCAAAGCTTATCCAGCAATCTCTATGCTATCTCATGGATTCCCAGGAAACCTCACTTTTGCCCGAAAGCTAATCACTAATGGTCCCTCTTCAGATAATGGGCGTGAGGTATAATTTATTCCCATCTCTTTCAGGGTTAGTCACTGTCCACCATCAACCTTCAACCAATTCTACGAATTACCAAGATGGTTAGAAGTGATACTACATCCACTAAATCAATTTCCAGTTATAGAATCCTAACATTATGTAACTAATGAACCAAATGTGCCTAATTTTGTATTGATCCAATCTCCTACCATCTCCCACTCTACGATTACTGATCCTAATCAAATCATAGAGTCACCTGCTCAAATCATAGAGTCACCTCCTCTTGAGACTCAACCTCACACACCTGCTCCTCCATCAGACATCCCTTCATCATCAACCAATAACTATTTCAATCTTGATCTTGCTCTCTACAATATGTAAGATAAATATACAAGAGCCTCTCCTCCAAATAATCAGCAACTCCTTAAACTTATATCAGATCTTCCTACCAAAACGGAGTTGTCTAAAGCATCTCAAAAGGTGACCAAGGACATACAAGAAGATCTTGAAGTTTACTTAGACCTTATTCATCTGAGGCTGACTCATTTGATCGATGCTGCCAACACCCTCCCCAGCAACCTAATTACAGAGCTTACAAAGAAACTTAGGGAGATCGTAAAGGAAATGATTCAGAGCATCAACGAAAGGGATCAAATTCATTTTCAGGCTGCCAAGAAGCACAAGGAAGCAGTTCTCTTTCTGCAAAAGACTCAGGAATCTCAAAATAAGCTTATGATGGAGAGTCTCATGAGTCTACGAACTTCAATGAAAGAATTCCAAGCATTTTCCATGGGCCAAATGCAATAAACAGAAACCGTCTTGGCCATTCTACAAAAGAGAGAATCTCGAACTGATTCTCTGATCCAAGAAAACCGTTAAGACATTCCTCACTCCAAGAATCAGCTCCACAAGCTCGTCCAAGGCATGAATCTACTGTCTGAAGACATTCGAACTCTTGATGTTGACATAAAGGGGGAGAATAAAGGGGAGGAAAGAGAGAAAGGCAAAGGCAAAGGCAAAGGAAAATTCATTGCTTCAAGACAGCCTCATCATCAGACTCCATGACCTAAATAGTAGCACATTATCATGGCGCAACTGCTAAGGAGTCAAGGGCCTTCTCCCAACTCACAAGGGGTAATCACTACATGCCTAAACATGCCAATTGGAGATCCTGCATTCATGAATAGACACAATCATTTGGATATTCTAAGTCAAAGTGATCTGGAAGATATAGAATGGAGAAACGAAGCCAGCAGGAGAAGTAGAGCTGCAGAGTATGCCAATCCTCCAAGGAATGCAAAAGAAATAGAGATAAGTTGAAACTCAGTTCTTATTGATGTAACCAAGCTTTATTGTAATATCTGTATTTATAAACATCAATAAATTCATGCTTATTCTCTAGAGATTTCAGTTGCTCACTGAAACACTAAGTCATATTTACTTTCTAGCAACTGCATCTAGAAATTGATAATCATAACACAAATCTCCTTGGTTATGTCAACATCAAATAGGGGGAGATTGTTGGAAGATTGCATATTTAAATTTTATGTTAAAAGTCAATATTCATGATTATATGTAAAGTCCTTCAAGGAATACTTGTACAAGGACTTAGTGGTAGATCAAACTCGTTAGGTTGATCTGAGCTTTAATGTTTATCATTCTGTAAATGAATGTATAGAAGAAAAGATCAAAGCTGTTAGGTAGATCTATATCTTGAGAGGTAATAGATAGGCTTCAACAGAATCGTAGTCTATCAAGCTAATCAAAAGATTGCAGAAGCCAAGGCAAAATCGTAGAGCATCGAGGATCGTAGTCTATTTTCTTTGGAGGGCCTCTCATGAAATCGTAGAGTGGTCCAAACGCCTGCCGAGTCAAACTCAAGAATCGTAGAGTGCTATTGGAAGCGTAGAGTCTACAAGTCAAGCAAGTGAAGATCGTAGTGTGCCAGTACTTAAGAGAAATCGTAGTGTTCTCATCCATCAGTACCAGATCAAGCTCCAAGGTGGAAAGACACCACGATCATGATCGTAGTGTATCATCTATCTGCATCAGAAGCATCGAGCCTTGTCCATTTGTTTAAGAATAAAAGTCAACAAATGTGGAATGGATTATAGATGTTAAGACTATCGGGAGTCCCAATGACACAACAGTCATCCTTAGTATGTAACAAAGAAACGTATTGAAGAAGCTAAGGAAAGTACTATGGGTCATCAGAAAACACCTTTTCGGTGTTAGGTGAGATAGCGATCTGCGATGTCGATTGGGCGGTGACTGAAAGATTTCCAGAAAGTCACAATCAGTGCTCAGAAATGTCAAATACAATTAATGCTTCAACTGATGTCTTCAAACGGATATATTTCAAAGGCATCATATATGCAAAAGAGGAGCAGATGCAAAGATCAAGCAAGTATACAATGAAACGCTAAAGAACACTCAACGCTCAACTCTACAATCTGAAAAGAAAGCTTGCTCAGCTACTCAGTTCTTTCGAACACAAGCTTAACGGTAACTGAGTAGCACCATTCAAGAACTCAACCATCTTTAAGTGAAGTAAGAAGTTCCAAGTCAGAAGGACTTGAAGAATTCTAAGTGAACTGAGAAGTACCAAGTCTACTGGACTTGAAGAGTTCTAAAATGAACTAAGAAGTTCCAAGACTGCTGGTCTTGAAGGAATCTGTTAGATTCAAAGATTGTAAAGATATCCTTAGTGGATTTTCTACTCAAGGAGTAGAAGAGTGGACTAGGAGCCTTGATTGCTCTGAACTACTTAAAAACATTGTGTCTCTTATATTCTTGCCATAACTATTATATCTGCCATAACTGCTTATATTCTATCAACTAGCTTTATTTTAAAGGGAAAACAAACAAATCTCAAATTCCGCTGTGATTAAATCATTATCAACTCTGACAAGTATTTTGTAAAAGAATTTTTAAAATATCTATTCAACCCCCCTTATAGATAATTATTATGCGTTTGGGAACAAACACTATTTATGCTCACCCTTTTGCTTCACAATTCTTTTCAGGTAATAAGAGTGTAGCTGGGTCGAGCGGGGATAACAGGGGAATAGAGTGATGGTTTGTGACTGTTGAAGTTTCTCAATACATTATAAAAAAGCATGACAATATATAATTGTATTAAGAACTTAAAATATGTGTGTCGTATTTTATACGTCATTTAATTGTTAATTTTAGTGAACAACAATAAGGTGATGAGAACCTAACTTTGAAAGCGTCAAAAATGCACCTCATTAGAATGAGGACAGAAATCTTCTCGTGTTTCTTTGAAGACTTGAAATATTTGTTGCTGTATTTTATATGGCATTGTAATAATTTGGGTGTGTATATTGTCATATTATATTCAGTATAATATTTGTATTGAAACTCACAACTTATGTGTTGTCATATTTTGCACAATAGTTTAATAGTTGTAAAAAGGAAGTTTGTATTTGGATTTATGTGACGCCCCCAAAATAGGTATACATCACCCATCTTGAGTCACCAAATACATGGTACATAAATCAAATACAAACTTCTTTTATATAACTGTCGTGAAAATTACGACAAAACATAGCTGAGAGTTTAAACAAGAATATTGTCTTCTAGACAATACCCACACTCAATGGAGTCATCATTATAATTATTATCACATTATTTTATAAAAATAGTGAGGACTACTATAGCCACCATCTCGGACCATCACTCCATTCCCTGACTAGTCCTAGTTATATTCTCATTTCCTGAAGAGAACAGTGAAAGAAGAGGGTGAGCTCAACTAGCCCAGTAAGACATATTATGACTAAGATAATGCAAAATAAATTATCCTTAGCCTTCAACAGTATAACAACTGATAGAATACAATAGACAACAAGTTTTAGATCAACAACTGCAGCGGAACAAGCAATCCATTAGAAGAGTCAAGTAGAGCATGATATCTACTATCTTCTATGATTTAAAACTTTATCATCAATTTTATCCCTGTAATACCCATTAACAGTTCTTTATTATACCCAAGATAAAGAGAACTTTCATCACCTGTCTTCACCTGAACCACCAAAGATTTTAGTTAAATTCACAATTCATGTTTATAATAATGTGAATCAACAGTTCCTCCTTGCCACAAAAGCTTAATAGAATGTTTACTCAAAATCCTTACCCCAAAGGCTACAGATATTCAAATGTAATAACAATGATCATACCAATCAGTTGTATATCTTTGCACTACGGGCCAAAGATAGTCAACTATAAAACCAATGGTCATGATCATACCAATCAATTGCCTGTCAGTACACTAAGGCCAAAGACATTCAACTGTTAACTAATGGTCATGATCCTGCCAATCAAATCATCGAATTATCCCTGCACTACGACCAAGGATAGTTGTTAGTATCACCAGTGGTCATGATCATGTCATACACCTGCCCATCTTTGCATTACGGGCCAAAGCTATCAAACAATAGATCATCTTTGCACTACAGGCCAAAGATATTAAACAACAGATCATCTTTGCACTGCAGGCCAAAGACATACAACTGTAAAACCAATAACCAACAGTCCGTCTATGCACTACGGGCCAAAGATGACTTTTAACTCAATATAAGCATGAGGATCATGACAATGATATAAGGAATCAATCAAATGAGATAAAGGATAAATATTAAATATTTATAATTCAATTTATCTAGAGTTCAACAATATCTAAATTGTCAACATGATCACCAATTGTGGAGTAAAATTCAAGAATAATATTCACGTATCAAAAATAATTTGGACAGAAAAGAAATATATTTTTCGGGTGAATAGTACCGTGAATGAATAGAGTACCACAATAATAGTACTTCGGGAATAGTACCTCGTGAATAGTACTCCGGCATGAAAGTGCCCCAAATACCCGAGTGAATAATATTCGAGTGAATAATAATCGGGTGAAGAGTAACTCGTGAATAGTACTCCGGCATGAAAAGTGCCCCGAATACCCGAGTGAATAATATTCGAGTGAATAGTAATCGGATGAATAGTAACCTATAAATAGTAACTCATGAATAGTAAGAAATAATAACCCTTACGAATAAGAAATAAATAACATCCCTTATAAATATTGAACGAAAATAATATTCCTTACGAATATTAAACGAAGATAATGAATATTGAACGAAAATGATATTCCTTACGAATATTGAACGAAAATAACATTCATACGAATACGAAAAATAATATCTCTTCAAAATAAATAATACCCCTTACGACTGTTGAACGAAAATAATATTCCTACGAATATTGAACGAAGATGATATTCCTTACGAATATTGATTGAAAATAATATTCATACGAATACGAAAAATAATATCTCTTCAGAATATGAAATAAATAATACCCCTTACCTTGGAAGAAGACTAGATACTGGAATAGTGAAGTAGCAGACTACTCTTCTTTTTTCTCTCTATAGCTTCTCTCTCTACAATTGCTCTTGTGAGTCTTAGTGAATTGGTGAGAATGAAGGAACAATGAGCTTCTATTTAAAGAAAAATATAGTTTCGATAATTGCACGTTTTGGGGATCAAAATATTACAGTATAATACCTTCATCTTTTCTTTTATTTTTAATTTAGTCCTGCAAGTATTATCAAACTTGCACCACCTCCCCTAATAGTATATCATGTGAATCAATAGTATAATCATGTGACTCAATAGTTCTATACATATGAAAAAAAATAATTACAGTACAATACCTTCATTTATACCTTTATTTTTAATTTAGTCGTGCAAGTATTATCAATCTTGCACCACCTCCCTTAATAGTACATACATGTGAATCAATAGTACACACATGTGAACACATAGTTATAAGCATGTAAATTAATAGCAATTAATTGCTCATTGATCCGATTAATTACCCGATTGGTCAATATAACCTCCAGACATCAATTATTATCAGAATAGATGTCGATTTCCACTAACACTAATAATCCTAACACAATGGAAATATCAATTTCATCTTTAATCAACACGAACTTATTCATCATTAATATTATAACTCACAATATTTAACAACCAGATTATTCCCAGAAAAGAGGGGGCTTTCCGATAAGAATTTCACCCTATTGGCGCGCAATTAGGTGACCAAACCTCTCCTCGACAGAACTTTCTAGACATCGTCAATATTGCAAATAATAATATGAATAACTTTGTCATCTCAATTATTGATTTAATAATAATAAATATTATGCAGTAATTACTGTAGCAATAATTGAGTATAACTGAGTGACTTCTCACGTAAGCATCAATAATCAATATTGTGTGCTATTATGCAACCACTCGTATTACTGTACTTTTACTACCGGGTAGTTCAACAGTTTAACGGTAAAAACTTTCGCCGTTATTTTTTTTAAAAAAATGATATTTTTGTCATTTTCTAACTACGACAATACTTCCGTCGTGGGGTCCACCAATGATTGTGTCATCGTACGAATATTCCCTGTTAAAATGAATATTCCCAGACCAATCGAATATTCCCCAACACAACGAATATTTTATATCAACTTGCTTACTTTGCAAAATTTTCAAATATCACCCTTAACTTTAACCTTTATCAATTTAACCATTTACTAAATAACATAATAATTATAAGAAAATTGAATACTTTTATTTCATAAAATTTGGGATCTCACAATTTAGTAGTGTTGTTTTTGGCGACCCAGAATGGGTAGTGTGAACCTATTTTGGGGTAGTCACATATATAATTATATATATAGTCTTAAATGGAACAGTTGAGCCTAGATCGACTATATGTGGATTTTACTTACTTTTATATATATATATATATATATATATATATATATGTAGCTAAATGTTTATACATAGCTGTGTATTACACAGTAGGGCTATGTGTTAGAGTTTATGCACTAGAGGCCAATTATTTTATATAATTGCTTAACATTTTGATATTATATTTGATTGAATAAATGAATGATTTTATTATGGTTTTATTTACTGTGTTATATAAATGTTAACATAATAAAATTCCTTAGAATAGTGATACAAATTATATAGTTTCAGTATGTGACTTGAACATGAGATTATATAATTATAATTAGTATCATTGTTCTTAAATGTCCCTAGTCGAGTATTATTGTTGATGGGACAACAATGATGCATTGAGACTAGTATGTGGATTGACTGATGACCAAATCTCATTGGTCATAAATATATGAGATATTAAGTCAATGCATAGGTACATGTTAGAGAATGATGTACTGGACAGACCCACCATGAGAATTCTATATGGAGCATTATGCGAAGTGTCATTAGCAATTCTCATAATGACAATGATGTAATGGTCCTCCGACCTAAAATCACTATATTACTACATGAGAATTTATGTACTTTGATATCATCAAATGTCACCTTTAATAGGGTGGACTATAAAGGTGATTATTGGGTACATCATGAATCGTGTGAGGAATATGAGTGATCTAGATGGAATTTAACCATCCTATATATTAGGGGTGATATCCATAGGCCTCTTGATTGAGTAGGACTATGAAATGCATGGCCATGCTCAAATAGTGATTTGTTTCATATAGTCTACTCATTGATCAAGAAAACTCAGATTAAATTATGAAGAGTATGACACATTCCATGACTCGAGTTTAATCTAGGATATTAAGGTTAAAAGGATTAAATTACATTGAAACATTGGTCACGAAAAGGTTGCATCAAATCATCGATCTTATTATTACTTGGGTAGCAGTGATGCATTATTAGATGCTGCTCACTGTTTATAATTTTATAATATGATTTTAAAATTATTGCCAACGTAATAATAACCTATAGGGTCACACACATAGAACGAAATTAAAAGGGGATTAATTTAAATTATAAATATTTAAATATATCAATATGATTGATAGTATTTAAATTACTTAATTTAAATTAATAGGATAATTTATATATAGGTATATTAATTAAGTAAGACTTAATTAAGATATATATATATATATAAATTCGGATTTTATTAAATTAGGTTTTGAATAATATTTTTAAATGGCTATATATATATGATATGTTGCAGCCATTTTAGGTATTATTCATAAACTGAAAACCCTAGCCGCTCTTAGAGAGAGACTAGAGAGAAACAAGTTTTGAAAATCCTCATCCTTGGTAGCTAGTACCACGATTCCTTCTTCTGCAGATCGTAGGACGATTCTCGGAGCGTTCGTGTGGATACCGTAGAGGCGTGATTCATTTGGATTGCATTGGAGATTCGAGCGCATCAATTTCAGTATCAAAATCGGTATAATTTCTAACCACTGAGTTAATTGTTTTCGCATGGATCCTATTTTGGGTTTCGAAATTGCTTTAAATTGGTTTATTTCCGCTGCGTTTCTATGTCGAAACCCTACAATGGTATCAAAGCTACTTGCGAAAAGATTAATTCATATTACATGTTTTAATTGTATTCGATATATATGATATATGATATGATGCATGTTTACCGATATGAAATTGAATATATGATATTCCGTTGTATGTGTATTCTGGTAATATATATGATGATATTGTTAATCGTATCTTTAATCGGCGGAATAACAATATAACTGTTCTAATCAGATTAGAAGCATGAAGAATCGTTTTAATATGATTAATCGAAACTGGACATATATGATAAATTCTGGGTGTACTGTTATTCGTTTTAATATAATTAAATCGCCCCTGGACATATATGATTTGTTATTATGGGTGTTTTGGGGGATTAAAATACGTGATTCTGAAACTGTTTTAGAGAATCATTTGGAAAAATTCTGCAATACAAATTGTAGTTCAAAAATATTTCCGGGGTCGCCTTCAACCCGCCGCTCACTAACTTTGTCATCAATGAGACCACCACGTACCGATCGGTTAAGCGGGACCATCATGTGGGGAGACCCCCCGTCGTAGTGCACGATGGTCGTGTCCCCTATATGTTATATATGGTTTTCTTTAATTATATATAAATTGTTATGTGCTTATTGTGATATGCATGGTGCACAGTTATAGCCTTTTGACCCATAGGTTAGTGGTTTTTGGTTTTGAAATACGGCTTGCATGTCGTGCCTTTCTATAAATTCTAATGTAATATTCTCTTCTCATCTAAATCCCCTCGAATGTAACTCGAGGTTTCTTTATGTCATGTAATAATCTGTAATCAATGAAGATGTCAAGATGGAGAACATGATGGAAAGATGATGATGGAGAGGAGGCACATGCTTGAGGAAGATCCAAGGAAGCTATTTATTTTAAGATTTTTTACCACCTTAGATTGACCTTCAATCTTTCATTAGCTTGAAAAGATTGATAGTGGATTGGGCCATAACTGTGACACATTTTATTTTGCACTTTATTTATGCTTGTATGTGATATGATATGATAAATAATGTGCATGTTTAATAAGATTAAAATTGGTGAGATCTAAATTTTTTTATATATAAAATCCCTCATTAAATTATTAAGTCTAAATCAGATGCCTTCCAATGAATAACACTCATCAAGACCTTGATCAATAGATGTAGGTTTGCCAAAGAAAAGTACCCTATTTATCTAGGTAAGATGCGATAGGATAATTGTGATATCCAAACTGTTAAAATCATTGGGCCTGACTTAACTAAGTTATCTCAATAGGATTGTGGACTTAGAGACATAAAGTTTGGTTGGTACCATTAGATGGACTAGAAACAAATGTTGTTTACCAAACTATCCAAGAGTTATATATGATATAATTGATAAAAGGGTTGTCTACCTAAATAATTGTGTTTTAAGAGATTAGCCAAAGCTAACTTAGGGCATAATGAAATATGGATCTTGGCTCACTAGAAAGATTTAATTGAAAAATGCTTTCCGAATTAATGGTGAGGGCTATTAATTTGAATAAAATAGTGGGAGGTATATTTTGAATGTACTATTATCAATTACATAATATCAACTCTACAATTTGACTTATTATTTTTTTTGCACTTATAAATTGTAGATATCAATGGCAAACAACAACAATACAAGTAGTCTTTCACTACGATCAGTCCTTGAGAAGGACAAGCTGAGTAGAATTAATTTCCTTGACTGGCATAGGAACTTGAGGATTGTCCTCAAACAAGAGCGCAAGCTATATGTCATTGAAAAGCCCATTCCTGTAGTACCAGCTGATACTGCACCACGTGCGGAGCATAATGCTTACAAGAAGCATCAAGATGATGCTCTGGACGTGAGTTGTCTCATGCTAGCAACCATGAACGCCGAGCTTGTAAGCAACATACATGAGTTGATGGATGCTTATGAGATGATCGAGCATCTCAAGAAATTGTTCGAAGGGCATGCTCGACAGGAGAGGTATGATACAAGCAAGGCATTGTATCACTGCAAGATGGGTGAACATGATCCAGTAGGTCCACATGTGCTAAAAATGATTGGGTATATTGAGTACCTTGATAGGTTGGGTTTCCAATCACTCCGGAGGCCCAAACAGATCTTGTTTTGCAATCCCTGAACAGCAGCTATTCTCAATTTGTCATAAATTATCTTATGAATGAAATTGTGAAACCCCTTACTGAGTTGTTGAGCATGTTAAGAACTGTCGAGAATAACATGAAAAAGGCAGGACCCGCTCCCATAATGATGGTGCAAAAGGGGAATGCTAAGGGAAATTGGAAAGGCAAGAAGAAGATAGGATCTAAATCTGGTGCCAAACCCAATTTCAAAACCAAACAGGCTTTAAAGCCTAAAGGTGGGGTGGCTAAAGAAGGTGATTATCACTTTTGTGGAAAATCTGGACACTGGAAGAGGAATTGTCTTTCTTATTTGGAAGAAGTGAAGAAAAGGAAAGGAAGTGGGACTTCTGATTCAGGTATATATGTTATAGAAGTCAATTTATCTACTTCTACATCATGGGTATTGGATACTGGATGTGGTTCTCACATTTGTGTTAATGTGCAGGAACTCCGAAGGAGTAGGACTTTGGCAAAAGGAGAGGTCACTTCCACGTGTTGGGAATGGAGCAAAAGTTCTTTGCACTAAATGCCGTAGGAACTTATCATTTATCTTTGCCCTCTGGGTTAGTTTTAGAATTAGAAGATTGTTATTTTGTGCCTGCTATAAGCAAAAACATTATTTCTGTTTCTTGTTTGGACAAGAAAGGTTTTTCATTTATAATAAAGAACCGTTGTTCGTTTTACTTAAATGAAATATGTTATGGTGTTGCACAATTATTTAATGGTCTTTATATTCTTGATTTGGAAATGCCTATCTATAACATAAATACAAAACGATTTAAATCAAATGATTCAAATCCGATATATCTCAGCATCGCTGCTTTGGGCCATATAAATGAGAAACGCATATCAAAACTCCATAAAGATGGATTTTTGGATTCATTTGATTTTGAATCATATGAAAAATGCGAATCTTGTTTATTAGGCAAGATGACTAAAGCCCCTTTCACTGGACACGGTGAACGGGCTAGTGATATATTGGGACTTATACATAGTGATGTATGTGGACCCATGAGTTCGTTAGCAAGAGGTAGGTTTTATTACTTCATTACATTTACTGACGACTTCAGTAGATATGGATATGTGTATCTTATGAGACACAAATCTGAATGCTTTGAAAAGTTCAAGGAATTCAAGAATAAAGTTCAAAACCAATTTGGCAAAAGCATAAAAGTCCTCCGATCCGATCGAGGAGGTGAATACTTAAGCCAAGACTTTGATGACCTTCTAAAGGAGTGTGGTATTATATCACAGCTCACTCCACCTGGAACACCACAATGGAATGGTGTGTCTGAGAGGAGGAATCGAACCTGGTTAGACATGGTACGATCAATGATGAGTCATGCAAATCTTCCAATAAGCTTCTGGGGTCATGCCCTAGAGACAGCTGCATTCACACTTAACCGTGTTCCTACAAAAATGGTTCAGAAGACACCATATGAGATGTGGACCGGGAAGCGTCCTAGTATGTTGTTCATGAAGATTTGGGGTTGCGAAGCGTTTGTAAAACGTCTAGATTCTGACAAGCTCGGACCCAAATCTGACAAAAGTAATTTTGTGGGATACCCAAAGGAAACAAAAGGGTATTATTTCTACAAACCTTCTGAGAACAAAGTGGTTGTTGCTCGAACTGGTATTTTTCTAGAAAGAGAATTTGTCTCTAAAGGAAATAGTGGAAGGAAAGTAGAACTCGAAGAAATTCGAGAACCACAGAATATCATTGAACCTGAGTTGGAACGTGAGCAGAAACCACAAGATGTTGTGGAAAGTGAACCTGCTCAAATTACACAAGGAATTCATAGATCTGGTAGGACACGCTAAGAGCCTGAGAGATATTATGGATATCTTGTGACTCAAAACGGCGATGTGATGCTCATAGATCAGGATGAGCCTACTTCCTACCAAGAAGCTATGAATGAACCAGATTCTAAGAGATGGCTTAAAGCCATGAGATCTGAAATGGACTCCATGTATATTAACCAAGTATGGATTTGGTTGATCCACCCGAAGGGGTAAAACCAATCGGGTGCAAGTGGGTTTTCAAGAAGAAAACCGACATGGATGGTAATGTACAAACCTACAAAGGTCGACTGGTAGCAAAAGGTTATAAACAAGTTCAAGTTGTTGACTATGATGAAACCTTCTCTCTAGTGGCAATGGTTAAATCCATCAAGATCTTACTTGCTATTGCAGCCTTTTATGATTACGAAATCTGGCAGATGGATGTCAAAACTGCTTTCCTTAACTGAAATCTCCTTGAGGATGTGTATATGACACAACCTGAGGGTTTTGTCAATCCAAAGGATGCTGGAAAGGTATGTAAGCTGCAGCGATCCATTTATGGATGGAAGCAAGCCTCTCGGAGTTGGAATCTTCAATTTGATGAAGCAGTCAAAGAGTTTGGTTTTATTAAAAATGAAGATGAACCTTATGTATATAAGAAGGTTAGTGGGAGTCACATTGTATTCCTAGTATTATATGTTGATTTATATTAATTATTGGGAATGACATTCCTTCATTACAGTCAGAAAAAACATGGTTAGGAAAATGTTTCTCCATGAAAGATTTAGGCGATGCAGCCTACATTTTAGGTATCAAGATCTATCGAGATAGATCGAGAAAAATGTTCGGCCTAAGTCAGAGTACATATATTGATAAAGTGTTGAAACGGTTTAGCATGCAAGAGGCAAAAAGAGGACACTTACCCATGACTCATGGTATAAAGATCTCTAAGGCCCAATGTCCTAAATCACAAGATGATGCAGAGCGTATGAGAAAGATCCCTTATGCTTCGGTAATTGGATCTATCATGTATGCAATGATATGTACTCGTCCGGATGTCTCGTATGCTTTGAGCATGACGAGCAGATACTAGTCGAATCCAGGTGAAGGTCACTGGACAGCAGTCAAGAATATCCTCAAGTATCTAAAGAGGACTAAGGATTCATTCTTGGTATATGGAGGTGAAGAGGAACTGGCAATAAAGGGTTACACAGA
Organism: Panax ginseng; assembly: GCA_020205605.1. Taxonomy (NCBI): domain Eukaryota; kingdom Viridiplantae; phylum Streptophyta; class Magnoliopsida; order Apiales; family Araliaceae; genus Panax; species Panax ginseng. Next base: position 82,253,742 of record CM035131.1, read on the forward strand.
TGCTAGTTTCCAAACTGAGTATATTGCTACTTCTAGTGCAGCCAAGGAGGCTGTATGGATTAAAAAGTTCATCACTGAACTTGGTGTTGTTCCAACCATTGTTGATCCGGTTGCTCTATACTATGATAATAATGGAGCCATTGCACAGGCTAAGGAACCCAGATCTCACCAACGATTCAAGCATATACTTAGGAGGTACCATCTCATCCGTGAAATCATTGATAGAGGAGATGTACATATAGGAAGAGTGCCAACATATGATAATGTTGCAGATCCACTGACCAAGGCTTTGTCGCAGCAGAAGCACGAAGGTCACACTAGTTCCATGGGTATTAGATACATGAGTGATTGGCTCTAGTGCAAGTGGGAGACTGTTAGAGTTTATGCCCTAGAGGCCAATTATTTTATATAATTGCTTAACATTTTGATATTATATTTGATTGAATAAATGAATGATTTTATTATAATTTTATTCACTGCGTTATATAAATGTTAACATAATAAAATTCCTTAGAATAGTGATACAAATTATATAGTTTCAAGTATGTGACTTGAACATGAGATTATATAATTATAATTAGTATCATTGTTCTTAAATGTTCCTAGTCGAGTATTATTATTGATGGGACAACAGTGATGCATTGAGACTAGTATGTGGATTGACTGATGACCAAATCTCATTGGTCATAAATATATGAGATATTAAGTCAATGCATAGGTACATGTTAGAGAATGATGTACTGGATAGACCCACCATGAGAATTCTATATGGAGCATTATGCGAAGTGTCATTAGCAATTATCATAGTGACAATGATGTAATGGTCCTCCGACCTGAAATCACTATATTACTACACGGGAATTTATGTACTTTGATATCATCAAATGTCACCTTTAATAGGGTGGACTATAAAGGTGATTATTGGGTACATCATGAATCGTGTGAGGAATATGAGTGATCTAGATAGAATTTAACCATCCTATAAATTAGGGATGATATCCATAAGCCTCTTGATTGAGTAGGACAATGAAATGCATGGTCATGCTCAAATAGTGATTTGTTTCATATAGTCTAGTCATTGATCAAGAAAACTCAGATTAAATTATGAAGAGTATGACACATTCCATAACTCGAGTTTAATCTAGGATATTAAGGTTAAAAGGATTAAATTACATTGAAACATTGGTCACGAAAAGGTTGCATCGAATCATCGATCTTATTATTACTTGGGTAGCAGTGATGCATTACTAGATGCCGCTCACTGTTTATAATTTATAATATGATTTTAAAATTATTGCCAACGTAATAATAACCTATAGGGTCACACACATAGAACGAAATTAAAAGGGGATTATTTTAAATTGTAAATATTTAAATATATCAATATGATTGATAGTATTTAAATTACGAATTTAAATTAATAGGATAATTTATATATAGGTATATTAATTAAGTAAGACTTAATAAAGATATATATATATATATATATATATATAAATTCGGATTTTATTAAATTAGGTTTTGAATAATATTTTTAAATGGCTATATATATATGATATGTTACAGCCATTGTAGGTATTATTCATAAACTGAAAACCCTAGCCGCTCTTAGAGAGAGACTAGAGAGAAACAAGTTCTGAAAATCCTCATCCTTGGTGGCTAGTACCACGGTTCCTTCTTCTGCAGATCGTAGGACGATTCTCCGAGCGTTCGTGTGGATACCGTAGAGGCGTGATTCATTTGGATTGCGTTGGAGATTCGAGTGCATCAATTTCAGTATCAAAATTGGTATAATTTCTAACCACTGAGTTAATTGTTTTCGCATGGATCCTGTTTTGGGTTTCAAAATTGCTTTAAATTGGTTTATTTCCGCTGCGTTTCTGTGTCGAAACCCTACACTATGACGACAAATTTTTTGGGCTATAGTGACGGTAAGTTGTCGCCATAGCCCAGAATAGCTACGACAACGGGTGAAATCGTCGCTATAGCCCAAAAAATCGTCGCCATAACCTACTATGTAATACACAGCTGTGTACATACATTTTTTCCATATATATATATATATATATATATATATATATTAACTGTTTACTACGTTTAAATATCTGTTTTAACTGCTCATTCAATGTAAATCCATAATATGTAAATCTGTGGACTAGATTTATATAAATCTAGCCATATCTAATTTTTAACTAGTTCAAAAGTTACAAAACTGAAACTGTTGAGCTAGAATGGCTAAGATTTATTTAAATTTAATTTTTTTTCTAGTTTTTTATAAATATTAAGCAACCATGTGAGCCTAGGAGCTACGGGATCTAAGATCCAGCTAACGAATCTAGATCTAATTCCCACGATGACCTCTTTTTTTGTTGTACAGCCAGCTTGTAAATTATTTATGGTGTTTGGAGTTCCTTAGATGACTTTCATGCCCATAAGGAGCCCGATAGTACTATGTATATTATTTTGTCGAAGATACTTTGCATCTAAAGAATAAAATCAAATCAAACTGAATACGAAACAAAATGGAAGTATCAAATGCCTCAATTACTATGTGAGCATAAGGGTTTGAAAACCTATTTTCAAAACATCACTACTATATCTTGCTTAAAATTGAACTTTTATACAAATCAAACCCTTTGTATATAAGTGTAAACGAGGCATAGCACTACTTCCAAATAACTGCACTTAGGCCCAATAAACACACACACACACACTTCAAAAAATTTAGGAAATTGAAAAGTCGCGGTAACCGTGTTTTCACAGAAGTCGAGGGGTGCCTAACACCTTCCCCATGCTTAATCAAGCCCCCAAACTTTGTGAATCTCGATTTCCAAGGCCTGTTAAATATAGTCCAACAATTGGGCCTTTGTGTAAACATTTTCAAATTCAGTTGAGTTGGTACAACCATTTCAAAATTACCAACTGGCGACTCTGAATTTTCAAATCGTCGACATTTTGTGTCGGATTCTTTTCAAACTCGCCCTTTCAAACAAAACATAACACATATGGAATATAAAAGGGTAAAAAGAGTAATTCTAGAAAAGAGGAAATTTTTTTCGACGTCGACATATAATAAAATATTAACTTAAGTGAATATATGTGATCTAACAAAATTAATAATGCTCCCATACTAACTTATTATATCTTATTGCTTATAATTTTACCTTAGTGGTCGTCATATAAATTATTGAGTCAATGTTATTTATTATGAAAGTTTTTTCTCAATTAGAGTTGTAAAAGATATAAATACACGAGATTGTATAGAATTATAAATGTGACCCAGTATATTAAATATATATTCAAAAGGATTATCCTTCTTATGTATTCATGTAAAAGAAGGAAATTAATATTTTCACAAACAAAAGTAATATTTTTACAAAATTCTTTTTACATAAATAGTGTAGACACTCGAAATTTTCTTTTCATGTTACTAACTATGCAGGAGGGCAAAATTATCTTTTTCACACTTCAGAGGTAGCCCTGGAGTACCACAACATCAATTCTAACCCCGAAGATCGCCCCAGGAGATCCAGTTTCTAACCCCGGAGATAACCCCGAGAAATTAGTTTCCAACCCTGAAGATAACCTCGGGAAAGTTAGTTCCAACCCTAGAGATAACCCCAGGAGATCAAGTTCAATGCCCGGAGTCAACCTCGAATGGGCAAGACAACCTCAGAGATAACCCTGAGGACATTTAGAGTCAACAAAATGATAATCTCATACATAACCCTGGGAAAAAACCGCTACAACTGTGCGAAAATCGGAGATAACCCCGGGAAGGGAAAAATGGTCATTTTGATAACTTAACTTCACTTCAAATCAAATAAACTCATTTCAACTCAAATTTCTTCAAAAGAAGTCCCACAAGAACCATATCTTAACTTCGGAGCGCAAACTACGCAAAATAGCTTACCGGATTGCCTAACGGAGACCCAAAAATGCTATTTTGGTCATGGACCCATCTTCCCGAAATCAAAGAAGGACAAATCCCGGAATCATTACATAGCTCTCGGAAAGATCTTTCTGGAATGGTATGGCACGCTTCTATCGGACTCCCGAATTGAAAGTTATGAAGGTTCGAGCGAACAGCGCGTTGTCCGAGTACACGTACTTCGAGACAGCAGGACCCACACTGCCCGAGGAACCCCGGGAAGCCGCAAGTACACCTACTACTGCCGCAAGTACACCTGCGGCACCCCCTCTATAAATAGAGGGCTTGGGGTGGCCATATTTGCAAGGGAAAAAGCGATGAAGCCATGTCCAATTTGTTCTGTACACACCCCATATTGAGTGCTTTCTCATTTTACATACTTGTTAGCTCATATATAGCTATATTTTACCGATGGGAGCTGAGTGTTTATCCATATAGAGTCATAGAAACCTGCTTTAGCAGCCCACTGTAAGCCTTCTCACACTCTATAAAGCCTTTCTATTCATCTTTGCACACACTATTCTTCACATTAAGAGTCGTGTTGTGTGTGTATGCCCGAACTTCGGTCTGTGGTTTTCATTTTTGTCTATATATATATACTTATATATGTATATATTTATATATGGACTAACTGTAGGGTTTTGACACAGAAACGCACAGCGAAAAATAATATTTTATAAAGCAATTTCTGAAACCCAACACAGGATCCATGCGAAACAAATTTAATTCACTGGTTTAGAATTTATACCGATAATAGAAAACTTTGAAACCGCTTCAAATCTCCAACGCAATCCGAAAGAACTACGTCTCTACAGTATCCACACGAACGCCTGCGAATCATCACACGATTCTGTAATAAAGGGAGTTGCGGTACTAGCCACCAAAGGAACTCTAGTCTCTCTCTAAGAGCGGCTAGGGTTTTCTTAGGTTTTGATTAACTTTTCTAAAATGCTGATATATCATATATATAGCAGTAAATCAGAATTAATCAAAACCCTAATCTAATTATAATAAAATTTGAATTTATATATATATATATATATATATATATATATATACAAATCATCCTTTTTTTAATTTAAATTCGTGATTTAAAATACCATCAATCATATTAACATATTTAAATCTTTACAATTTAAATTAATTCCCTTTTAATTGCGTTCTATGTGTGCGACCCTATAGGTTATTATTACGTTGACAATAATTTTAAAATCATATTATAAAATTATAAACAGTGAGTGGCATCTAGTAATGCATCACTGCTACCCAAGTAATAATAAGATTGATAATTCGCTGCCCTTTTAGTGACCAATATTTCAATGTAATTTAATCCTTTTAACCTTGACATCCTAGATTAAACTCGAGTCATGGAATGTGTCATACTCTTCATAATTTAATCTGTGTTTTCTTGATCAATGAGTAGACTATATGAAGCAAATCACTATTTGAGCATGGCCATGCATTTCATAGTCATACTCAATCAAGAGGCCTATGGATATCACCCCTAATATATAGGAGGGTTAAATTCCATCTAGATCACTCATATTCCTCACACGATTCATGATGTACCCAATAATCATCTTTATAGTTCACCCTATTAAAGGTGACATTTAATGATATCAAAGTACATAAATTCCCGTGTAGTAATATAGTAATTTCAGGTCGAAGGACCATTACATCATTGTCACTATGAGAATCGTTAATAACACTTTGCATACTGTTCCATGTAGAATTATCATGGTGGGTCTGTCCAGTACATCGTTCTCTAACATGTACCTATGCATTGACTTAATATCTCATATATTTATGACCAATGAGATTTGGTCATCAGTCAATCCACATACTAGTCTCAATACATCATTGTTGTCCCATCAACAATGATACTCGACTAGGGACTTTTAAGAATAATGATACTAATTATAATTATATAATCTCATGCTCAAGTCACATACTTGAAACTATATAATTTGTATCACTATTCTAAGGAATTTTATTATGTTAACATTTATATAACGTAGTAAATAAAACCATAATAAAATCATTCATTTATTCAATCAAATATAATATCAAAATGTTAAGCAATTATATCAAATAATTAGCCTCTAGGGCACAAACTCTAACACTAACATTATCGAGTTATGCCTCGATTGAGCCTAGACTTATGTCTGGAGCGTTTACTTGCTTTTATATATATATATATATATATATATATATATATATATTTACATTTCTGACAGGCCTAGAGTTTACTTCGAGACCTTTTACTGCTTTCTTTACATTTAGTCCAGCCTGGAGTTTACTTCGTGGCGGTTGATCGTCTTTTACTGCTTTATTTACATTTAGTCCCGCCTGGAATTTACTTTGTGGCGGTTGATCATCTTTATAGATTTATTTACTTTTTTGATCCCCATGGAGGTGCTTCGTGGTGGTTGATCATGTCCATATATATATATATATATATATATATATATATATATATATATATATATATATATATATATATATATATATATATATATATATATATACCGCTTTTATATATTTACTTTTTCTCGATCCCTCATGGAGGTGCTTAGTGGTGGTTGATCATGTCCATATATAAATATATTTACCGCTTTTATATATTTACATTTCCAATCCCCATGGAGGTGCTTCGTGGTGGTGATCATATCTCATATATATATATATATATATATATATATATATATATATATATATATATATATATATATATGACTTTTATATATATAACGCTATCGCTTTTCATATAAATGCGACATCATGTGAGCTTAGAATCATGTGATCACAGATTCATTCTCATCAATCTAGATTCTTGTTCCGTGATGGACATTTTAAGTCATAAGTGACTTGTAAATTATTCACGGTGTTTGAATTTCCTTAGATGGCTTTCATGCCCATGAGGAGTTCTAAGATCATTATATATTATTTTCTCAAGATACTTCAGATCTCAAAAATAAAAACAACCAAGCCGAACATTTAATAATAAAATGGAAGTATGAAAATGCAAACTTTGAACGTGAATGTTGATGTGCTACTTTAAAAGTTAGAACCCGATGATTATGAGCAGGTTAGATGATACCCTTAGATGCACTCATGTATTATAAATGTATATATACCATGCTTAGTTATCATAGTTCAAGGAAATCATAAACGAAGCATATTTTTAAACAAAACTATGTTAAATACACATATGTGATATGAATACTCACAAGCATGTCTAATACGAGTTATATGACTACTTTATATGTTTAACAATCAAGCATGTTGGACGTTGTGATTTCATAACCTTAAATGGCCTTAATTTGTTGAGATGTCTAGCTTAAGACCATATCTTGCGAAATGGGACCTAGATTAAACTAGGAGAATGCAAAATGACCCTTAACATGTTAATATGTGTTTGTATGTAAGGATGTGAAGGCTTGGCCAAGCAATTGGTTGCTCAGTCCTGGTTTGAACTGGGAGCCACGCAGCCGCGCATCTCCTTAGTACAAATCAGGTGCGGCCGTGCCAGTTTGGAATCCCAGATATTGAGTTTTGATCTTTTGGACAGTAATTACATGATACTTATTATGCTAAATGTGATCTAAAACCTACTGATATATATATATGAGTGATGCCTAGTTGATAAGTCGGTGTTGCATTGAAATGAAAAGTCCATGTGTAGGAGGTCTTAACCTTGAGCATTCTTGATTTGCTTGTGAAGTAACTAAGTTCTTGATTCATAACGACGTATAAACTGATTTTGTACCATATGTTCATACTTGTATCGTGTCAAGCTTGATTAAAGACTGTGTTAGCTAATTAACATCTTGAACATATAATGCGTTATAAATAGGATTCGAAAGTGTTGAGTTATTAACGTGGATAAACTACGCTTAAGGCAAGTTCCCTAAACTTACTCTAATTATTATTGAGCAAGTTCCCTTGAACCTTACTTTTATTGAGCAAGTATTCGAACCCTACTATTACTGTTGTACAATATCATTGCAAATGTTGTAAGCTTATCTCTTGACTACAAGTTATATTACCTTCTCGCTCGAAAGAGCTAATATGCTTAAACCCTTGTGAAAGTTATTATTCATGTTAAACTTAGTATTGATCTTGAATATTGTGAAAGAGTCAATGCCATTTGATTCGGCTAGACTATATGCATGTTTATAATAAAGTTGTCCAAACCAATTGATTGAATGCGAAAATCTTGAAAATCGAGTTGAAACAACCCTTACGGTAGTGGGGTGTATGTTGTTGAAACCCCAACACATGAATAAATATTATTGTGGTGTTATGCATAACGTGAAGTATTGTAGACTAATCATCTATAGTACTTGATATTTCTGGTTATCAGTTTAATATTGGTAACTCTAGTGGAAGTTCAATGGTCCTTAGTGACTGCTCAGTATAAATTGCTTATCTAGTTGGATACCTTGTTTGCCATTGAATTCATATATATCTATTGATTTATATTGAATTGTCATATTCCTTATTCATGATGTTATTCTGACACTTTGAACTATCTTAGAAATAACTCTTCAATATTTCAAACCTTGTGATATTATATCCTACACCCTTGTTGTTTACTACTTGCTGGGCAATTTGTGCTCAGCCTTGCTTATTTAAAACCTTTCAGTTAGGGAAGAACAGGGAGGTGTCTCTGGAGCAGACAAGGGCAAGGGCAAGGCTACCGACTAGCTTGTCCTTTTTATGTTTAAAGCTATTATGTTATGCTAAGATTATTTGTGGACTATGTTTAAGCTTAAGTATGATCATGTAATAAGTCTTTATTAGATATTATTATGTAATCTATTAAGCACTGTAGGTTGCGAGACTTGGGGGAATAGTTATAATAAATCATTGTATATTATTCTAAAATAGATTTTTCGTTGTGTATGCGTTATTTTAGTTATTATGGTTTTACCATGAGAACGTGATGAACCGAATTCGAGTAGGGCCGTCACACTAACACCTTCCCTCCGCATAATCAAGCCCCCGAACCCAAATGAATCTCGGTTTCACAGACCCGTTTAGCAGTGTTACATCACTGGGTCAATGTGCAAACTTTTTTTTTTGTTATGTTGGTGCAACCATTAAAAACAACACCAATGGCGACTCTTACAAATCAAATCGTCGACATTACATATGTCGGACCCTTTTCACTTATTTTTTCAAACAAATCTCACCTAATATGAAAACACCAAAGAACAAGTAACAAAAATGGACAAATAAAAATCCTGACGTCGACAAATAGTATATAGGTTCATATTTATACGAGAGAAGTAAAAATATCAAATTTTACTTATATAAATAATAGTATCTAAAAAAGTCAATTAATAAAAATCACAAGATATATCCTTAAATTGTGGAGCCCCCAGTTTACATGTGTTTTATTTGTAGGGGTGTAACCGTCTAACCATATTCGTCTATACGCTAAGCACCCTAAATTGTCTCTTACCAAAATCTAATTAACATTAATTTTGCTGGTTAGCAATAAACCCTGCATTAAGGGGTAGTTTAGGTATTTTGTTAAGTACAGCTAATACTTTTCAGTAAGCCAATAGTTTTAGTCGCCGATTCCTCTTTCGACTCTTCCTATAAATAGTTAGGAATTGCATGCATTATTTACTAGCACTTTTTCCGTTCTCATTGTCCTTCTCTCTCTAAAATCTATACGTATATGTACCGTCTCTCTCTAAATTTCCGGCGTCACTTTTTTTTTTGCTTAGTGTTTTGTACTTGAATTTTCAACTTGGCCGTACATCTTCTGCTGCAACTTCTCAAGTAAGTTTTCTCTCTCTATATCTATCGTGTATATAGATTGATGTTTGTAATGATCATGTTGAATGATTTTTGTTGTTGTTGGATTTTAGGTTTTTGTGATCGTCTAGGTGAGAATGGATGACAGTAAATATCCAGTAGCTAAGCGTACAAGGTCACATTTGATTGCGAGGCATTTGGAGGGAATAAGGAAGAAGGCGAAACGTGCCGGTGACGGCTCAGGCGCCGGTGGTGGTGCCGGTTATTTGGAATTGAAGTTGAATGGGGGTACTAGGGCTAACGGGGTGAGTGTGGTTGGTGCAGGGGATGAAAGGATTTTGAAATTGGGAGAGGGGGGAAAGGGGGAAAATAATAATGGAGTTGGGGTAAATAAAGAAGTTACGAAAATTGAAAAGGGGAGAAAATTGGGAAGGACCTCAAATAGAGGTGATGATGAGAGTGAGGATGAAGAAGTGAAATTTCTTTGTGAGTTGGTACATCAATCAAATGGTTCACGTTTGAAAATAAAAGGGGATGATTTTGATTGTGAATATGTTGTCAATTCTAAAAATTTGGATGTACTTAAGGTTGTTGAGGAATTTGGATCTTTATCTAGGGCTAAGAAAGGCAGATTTAGCAATGTGGGGAAGAAAAGTGTTGGGGGTTTGAAGAGTAAAGTTGAAGTTAGTGATAATCAGTCCTTTGATTTAGATGATTCAAAGGAGTTAGAATGGACTTCTAGTGAAGAGGATAAGGGAAAGGTAGGGGGAAGAACAAGGTTGGAGATTTGAAGGGGAAAACAAAAGTTAGTGATTATCAGTCTGTTGATACAGATGATTCAGATGAGTTAGAATCAGGGCCTAGTGAAGAGGATAATGGAAAGAAAGGAGGAGGAAAGCTAGTTAAAAATATTAATGTGGGAAAGAAAAATGTTGGACCTTTGAAGCGAAAACTGAAAGCTACTGAGAATGAGTCTTTTGATTCAGAATACTCGGTGGAGTTAGAATCATCATCTAGTGAAGAGGATGATGAGGAATCTTATGATGCTTATGGACCTGATGATTCGTCCATCTGTGACACTGATAATTCGGATGATTCTTGTGGATATACTGAGGAGGAAGATGTTGACGAGGAAATAAAGGAAGAAAAGGGTGATGTTGATTCTGATGATGATGATGAGGAGGAGGAGGATGAGGAGGAGGAGGAGGAGGAGAATGATCACATAATTGGGAAAGAAAATAGGGTTGGTGGAAGAAGTGAAGAGTGGATTTGAGAGAGTAAAGTTTAATGGGAAGGGAAAGGGAAAGGGAAAAGGAAAAGCGGTTGTGGGCAGATTGAGGGAAAAGTTTAAACATCATTCCCAAAAGGAAGAATATTCCTGTTGGGATGATACGAGCAAAGATGGGAATGGCAGGACTATTAGGAACAATGGAAATAATGAAAAGAAGGCAGAGGAGGAAAAAGGGAAAACAGATGCAGCAAGAGTGAGTGGGTTAAAGAAAAGAAGATTTTGTGGATTGGATATCTTAGTTGATTCTAACAAGGATAATGTTGAAGAGCCTCAAGGCATGGCAAGTCGTCTTCGATCACGTTCTGTTTCTAAGTCTGGAAAGGAGAAACTTAATACAGGAAAAGCTAGCCACCCTCTTCCTCTAGATAATGTTATTGATTCTTCCTCTGGGACTGATGGTGATAAAGATGGCAGTGTAATGCATAAAGATGGTGGAAAACGCACGGGAAAGTTGGGGAAGCCCACTGGAAGAAAGAACTTGCATGCAGGCAAATATTTTGACCCTCTCAAAATTCTCACTGATTCCATATGGAATGAGGGAGAGAGTCTTCTGGAAAAGCTTTCCACTTCTGAAGAAAAGGCTCACGCTAAAGAAAAATTGGTTTACAAGTTCAGCCTTGCAGACCAGGATTCAAAACCCACGGAGAAATCAGAATGGGAGAAGGAAGTTGATAATCTTTTTGCTGAGATGCATATGTGTCTCACAGCTGAAGAGATTGGTTCCTTCTCCTTGGTAAGTTCTCATTAAGCTAGCTTGCACAAAAAGGAGCAAATTTAAGAATCCTGTTCGGTATTATGACTTAGATTAATTAATTACTTAAAAGAGTATCTTTCTTATTTAACAATTCTGTTGTTCTAGTTCATCGGTAAAAAGAATAACTTAACTCTTTGTTTGGACAATTCTTGAACACTTTGCCTATTATTATGATATATTCTTCAAAAGTAAGTTGGCCAGTAATAGACCATGTTTTTTTGTCCTAGAATAATTGTAGATTTTTTTTCATGTTTTATTGTTGACTCTATGAGGTGGATGACTGTACTACTGACCAACTATTTTTCTCCTCTTTAAAATTTTCTAACTCCAGTTTTATGAACTTTAACTACTGAATATTTAGTCAGGTGGAGCTAAGAATTGACATTGATGGCAGAAAGCCCAAACCTTCATAGTCTTATCTTGAAGTACATTATTAATAAAGCGCTTTTATGCATCTTAAAGTAGATGTTTCACATGAAGCCGCATAACTTATATGATTTTTATACTGCTTTGTTTGCATACTTATTGATAAATTTTAACTTTTATCTTTCATGTATAACTGTTGCTTCTTGGATATTGTCTTCCTTGTGCTTCAATAGATAGCAAGAAAACAAAACCTATGTAAGTTATAGTAATATTTGAAATTTATGTGCTCTTTAATGTACTTGTGATATACAAAATAAAACCTGCAGCTTTTTATCTATATCTTTCTGTTAGCACATGTTTCATGCTGTTTGAATAAGATACACTTATTTTCATGTCTCTGACCTTAGTAATGTAATATACTCCATGTCGAAGGGAGAAACTGGGGGATTATATATTTTTAACTTGTGACATAGACTGCTGTTCTGTTTTCCAAAGAGTTGAGTAGCATAAACCAGATAACTTTCCAGGTTAAGAATGATTATCATTATTTTTGCTAGAAATGAATTTCTTATAGTATTTGATGATGTCTACAAACCAATGCATGCATGAAATCGTACTTGCCTTTGCAACCTAAATACAGCCTTAAAATTGTTTGTCTTATTGCATGCATTAATTTATGCCTTCGCAACCTGCACTATAGCTTTCTTCTGTTTGTCCTCTTGTAGACCAATCCTGTGCGGCGGCTCTTAGTATCTGTGTCCATATATGGGTAACAAGCCTGGGCATTTGTGCGCCTGTCCGCCGTCTACCTTTATTTATTTTTAGAATAAAGCAAAAGCACAATTTATTTTCATATAAGTAACTGATTTTATTATTATTTTTTATTGATATTATTTTTTCAAGTTATGAAGATTGACAGCCCAAAACACTTTTTAGTTCTTGTATATTTGTTAAGAAGTTTTTATTTGGCAACTGCAGATACATCTATTGTTCTACCATTATTATAGGAAGTCATTTCACCACACATTCATTTCTTATGACCCGTCTTTATACCTTAATGAAATTTTTTTAAGGCTGCATTCATAAAAAGTATCTAATGAATTATGAGTTCAATAAATCCTATTTAGCAGAAAGACGGATATTCCTTGATCATTATCAGACAATCACTTATTCACAAACCTTGTGTGGGGCTAATAGTTTTCGTGCGACTAGATCAACGCATTATTGCTGCAAAAGAAGCCCCCCCTCAAAGTTCACTATGAATCTTTGGGTACCTATTATGAAATTTATGGGCAATATCTAATAGTACAAAGTATAAAAAAAAAGAAATTCTTTATATGTGTTTCCTTTCAATGCCTGCGGTATACTCAAAAGGAACATTCTTACTAGCATTTTTTTTTCTTTTCCCTTAATTGGATTCTCCGATATCATAAGGTCTATTAACATTTTTAAGCTCTTAAATTAATTCACTTCCATCTAGAGGTATTCATCTTTCATTTGATGATATGCAGGTTAACAATGATGACACCGAATGTCCGGCTGAAACTGATTCAGCTACTCTTTGCAGTCAAGGCTACCATCAACATAGGCTTGATGAAGAAATCGGGATTATATGCCGACATTGTTCTTATGTGCATCTGGAGATCAAACATATACTACCCTCTTTTGTATGTCATATGGACTTCGTCTTTTATTCAATGTTGACTTGATTTTTAGTAATGATATACTTCTTGACTTCTAGTTGGTGTAATGAGCCTGAAATGTTGACGTGTTATACTAAATTTAATAAATTCCATAATATTTGGAATCAGATTCTGCTATTTGCTTATGCTTTTATGGTTTCTAACCAATCACTTGAACATAATATGTTTAGAGAGTGATATTTCTACAAAAAAATTTAATATTTCAGCAAAGCTCCTCCTCTCTTAAATGGTAATATGAGAATGAGGAAGGGCCTATATCAAATTTCCTTGTGGAAATAACAATTAAATATCTATATTTTGAAACTGCTGACGAGCTGCCGGTTTAAGCAGTTACAGGCTTGGTTTATAATTCTTTTTTACCGAATTAAAGGGCCATAGCTTTGACTGTTAAGCATATGTAATCAATTCTCCATCTTTGTTCCAAGTGCATTCGTTTATCCACATGTGTAGGTCCTGTTACTTGCTTCTGTATAATATACAAAATGATTTTAAGAATATAATAAATGTTATTCTGAACCTGCTTTAGCTGGATTCTAATTCTGTCCTGAAAATAATCATACTGAGTAACTGCAAGGACCAAACTGTGCATATGTATCAGCAATGCATTCTTCCTCAACATCTGAGGATGTTAGTAGATGGGAGCATCTGGGATGATATAGGTTATATTTATTTCTAGTGGTTTTGTAGTTTCTTGTAAACTTAAATTTTCGTCCTCTTTCATTTAATATCATTGACCTTTCAGATTGTTTACTAATTAATAATTAAATAATATTCTTTTGGAACTTGGTTTTGTATACAGAGCAAGCATCCTTGCAGAAGGCCTGGGAAGTATTTCTTTGGCAAAGCAGACGGCATATACTCTGACTTTCAGTTCCATGACACTGGTGCTGAAAACCTGTACTGTTTTGAAGGCTCCATTCACAACAAAGGCACAGTGTGGGATTTGATACCTGGAACTAAAAGCAGTATGTATGAACATCAATGTAAAGGTTTTGAATTCATTTGGAAAAATATAGCTGGAGGTATCTGCATTGAGAATTTGGAGATGCCCCTTTCTAGTTGTGGGAATGGATGCATAATATTGCATGCCCCAGGTACAGGGAAAACCCGCCTGAGTATAGTCTTTCTCCAATCATTCATGAAACTGTATCCAGAATCCAGACCGGTAATTATAGCTCCTCGGAGCATGCTGCTTACTTGGGAGGAAGAGTTCAAGAAATGGAATGTTGATGTACCATTTCACAATATAAACAATCTGAAGTTGTCAGGCCAGGAAAATGAAGCTGCTGTCTGTTTTCTGAAGAAAGTTGGGTACAATGTCAAATCTAGAAAAGCTACCCGCATCATTAAGTTGTTATCATGGAAAAAAGACACGAGTGTTTTGGGAATAAGCTATAGATTATTTGAGAAACTCGCAGGAGGAGGTGAAACGAAAAGAAAAGTTCAATGTGACCCTCAAGAAGAACAAATGGGGAAAGCCCTTCTTCAACTTTCTAGCCTTCTAGTACTGGATGAAGGGCACACACCTCGCAATGAGCAAAGTCTTATCTGGAAGGCTTTGTTTAAGGTTGAGACAACGAGGCGCATCATCCTGTCAGGAACTCCATTCCAGAATAATTTCACTGAGCTATATAATACCCTGTGCTTGGTGAACCCTAAATTTTCTGATAGGTTCTTTTCTGAATATAATGGAGAATTGAAGAAAGATAACAGGGAAATTAGCAAAGCATCAAGAGGTAAATGGCCCTCTATGACCAATTCCATTGGTCATTCTCGTCATAAAATAAGGGAACTGAAAGCTATGATTGATCCCTTTGTTCATGTACATAAAGGAACCATACTTCAAGAAAAGCTTCCTGGGTTGAGGGATGCCCTAATTCTTTTAAGGCCAACAGATTTGCAGAAGAGCCTCTTTAGTCTCCTAAAACGCAAGGATGATGCAAGGAACTACCTGGAATTTTCCCATTTGGTTACACTAGTATCAGTCCACCCCTCGCTCTTGCCTGGAAGTTGGGTTAAAAACGCTGAGTTCTCAGCTCATAGGGCCAAGCTTAAAATGCATAAAATGGATCCTCATGCTGGAGTGAAGACCAACTTTGTCATAGAGCTTGCTAGGCTGTGTGTGGCACGGGATGAAAAGGTATTGGTTTTCAACCAATATCTTGACCCGTTAACCATCACACTGAAACAACTTGAAACTAAATTTAATTGGAATGAAGGAAGAGAGGTGTTGTATATGGATGGAAAACTTGATGAAAAGCAGCGTCAATCCTCAATTAGTTCTCTTAATGATCCGAATAGCAAAGTCCACGTGCTTCTTGCTTCAACAAAGGCTTGCTCTGAAGGTATAAATCTTGTTGGCGCTTCAAGAGTTGTTTTGCTTGACGTTGTTTGGAATCCATCTGTGGAACGGCAAGCTATCAGCCGAGCATACAGGCTTGGCCAGAGGAATATTGTGTACATTTACCATCTCATTGCCGGGATGATGGAGGTTGAGAGATATGAACATCAGATTGAGAAGGAGCGTTTATCGGACCTGGTCTTTTCTTCTAAAGACATGGACAGTTGTAAGGAAAACATGTCATCTGCAGTCTCTGAAGATGAGATCCTGGAAGCAATGGTTCAACGTAATGACAAGCTCGGAAACATGTTTCAAAACATTATTTACCAACCGAAAGTATCAAATTTAGTGGGGACTTATGATTTGGTGGATAAGTTTTAGATGCTCAACAGGATGTTCGTTCTTAATTGAAATATCGACCGTGTAATGTTTTTGCTGGAATTGTAGATTTTGTCGAATATGGCAGCGGAAAGTATATATATATTGAGTGATGCAGAACTTAATTATCACTTTTTTTTAATATAATATCCTATTTTGTAATTATAATTTTATTTGTAATTAAGAATATCTCATTCAAATTTAATTTAATTAGATAAAATTATATATTTACTCTTGTTTTATCAAATAAGTGATACAAATATATAATAATCTTAATATTATAATATTATTAATGGAGGTTTTTACTAATTAAAGTGATTAATTATGTTGATAGTTTAGTAATTTTGGTCATTCAAATAATTTAATTTAATTATTATTTGAAAGTGATCTTTAAGAATTTCATTATTATAATTTTAAATTAAAGTATGTATAAATAGTTTTGTTTTTGAGTATAACAACAAAATTTGGGATGTTTTTCATGATGTTGTTTTGTATGTTAAATAAAATATTGAATAAAATAAAACATATAATAATATTTATTTAAAAATAAAATTTTTTATTACTAATGTATTTTTGTGTTTTTTTTTTGAGTAATAAAATTTATCATTTTTATTGTAAATAATTATGCTCAAGTGTGAGTAATGTCTAGTTTAATATTTGAGAAAAATAATTCATATAAATTTTAATACTTTTTATATGAATTATAAGTTTATTTAAGTACTTTTACGTAATTTTAATATTTGGAAAAAATAATTATAATTTTTTTAGCATTAATTTGTACTTTTATGCATATTAAAATTTACTTTTTAATTACAAAAAATATATTTAAATGTATTACGTAAATTTTAATTTTTAATAAATTTAATTAGCAAAAAGTGTATGACTTTATTTTCTTGATAAAATAAATATTTATTATTTTTGATATTTATGTTATTTATTACACAAATTCATAATTTAATTAATTTGATCAAGTTAAGTAAAAATTATAACATACAAATTTATTTTTAGTGGATATATTAAATATTATAACTTGAATAAAGATATTAGACATTATATTAAAAATATTTTTAAATATGAATTGATCAATCGTACTAGGGATAATGAATGTCACATATTATAGATTAGAGGGGTACTGACTATTACTTAAAAAACTAGAGGGGTAGTGAGTGTTATAATGGTTATCTACAGGGGTGGTCAATGTATTTTATTCTATTTATTTCATGTGAATTAGAAATAAAGATGGAGAATTGATTAATTACAATTAAACTAATTATAATATAAAAACTAATAATGAGCAAGCAATCTAGGAATCTGAATACGTATACGTTAAACAATAAAACATAACATAAAATTCAATCTCTTCTATTTTTATAACTCAAATTACGCCATTAGTTTGATGAACATAATTCCAAAATTAAATCAATTAACTCAAATTAAAAGTAACTATAGTTTTAATTTTCTTTTCTTTTAATTTAGTAATTTTATAATTAATTAACGTGAGCAAGCATAGACTATGAAAATTTAATAAATAACTGCAACCCATCAAAACTTATACGAGCAAGCATGAATTATGAAAAACTCACATCTTAACAATGATCTATCAAAACCTTTTAATTAATTTAAAATCACATAAGAATTATAAAACGAATGTATTTCAATAACGAAACATGAATGCGAAATCTATTAAACATTAAAGCATAAATAATAGAAGAGATAGAAAATATTATCATGAATAATTATTTAATTTCATCTTCATCTTAGATTAGAGAAATTAACTAGATATGAAAATAAATAAATTAATTAAAAGAAAAAAGAAAAAGATTAAATATAAATAAAAAAAACTTCCTTTTACATACAATGAAGAAATAATTAATTCTACTCCTATTTATAACCTAAACTAATACGTAAAAATACCTAATATTTAAATCACCTTTCCCTACAACAAAAGACCTATTTATAGAAAAAATAAGTTGTCATCTAATCTAAGGTACATTGAACTTAGTCTTCATTAGTTTTCATTTTTTCTTTTACCCCTTTATCTTCAAATTGATTCCAACTCCATTATGATAATCCTTCAAGAGTCCTTTTTCATCTTTAAAAGATGAAATAATTAGTTTTTGCTTATTCACCAAGATAAACAAGATAAATCTCACAAAAAAATGTAGTAATTAAATAAAATAAACATAAATTTATAAAAATGAGAATATTAAAATGTATAATTAATGTGTATATTAAATATAAGAACCGAGAATTTTATACTATTATATATGTATATTTTTACGAATAAATTTTTTTAAGCATATAAGTGAATATGTGAATTACGTGAGCTACTTAATTTAATTATTTTAAGTTAACTAAGATGAATATTTAATCAATTTGATTAAAGAAGAGTAAGATAAGTTATGTTGAGAATTAACATAACTTAAATGATAAATTAAAAAGATTTATAATCTTTAAGTGATTAAATTGATATGAGTAATATAAAGTGATTATATGATTATGTAATAACTTATTAAGCCAATTAGAGATAGTTAAGTTAATGAATGAATGAAACAAAAAGGAAAGCTAAGAAATGAGAATATATTAATTAAATATTAATGATATTAAAAATTTTGTGACATGTAGTGAATGATAAATGTGTTATGGATTATGTGGAAAATGTATGTGTGACGCCCCTAAAATAGGTATACATCACCCATTCTGAGTCGCCAAATACATGGTACAGAAATAATTACAAATTTATTAATACAATTGTTGTGCAAAATATGACAACACATATACTGTGGATATCAACTGTGACTCTCATCCCTTTACTTGGATAGCACCTCACATTGATACCTTACAATGGTATCTTATATAAAGGTACAGTCAATAACTATTTTAGAAATTAAAATATTTAAAAAATGCTCAAGAAAACCTTCGTACATGGGAGGCCATGCATCTAAGTTATAATAGATATCATATGACTCGAGACTTATCCTTGGTTGACCTAATAGACCGAAAAAAAAACGAGAAGATTGCTATCATGTTCTTTCCAATGGTGAGTCTTCTCTTGACATATAATTATCTCCATTGTCTCCAATTGATAATTATATTTCAACAAAACTCCAAGATTATATAGGTAGTGCTCATAGATATAATCAGCAAGTGGATGTGCACAACCCTGTCTTATGATAACACGAAGTCGTAGGTCATTAGACATCTTGTATGATAGTGACAAAACACCTTTCTAAAGTTGGGTTCAACTCACCCTATTCGGTTCACCAAAATCAACGGTTAAATGACGTATAAAATACGACACACTTATCTCAAATTCTTAATAAAATTATTTCTATACTGTTTAGGGAGAACCTTAATAACTATAGACCACCGTTCTATTCCCCTGTTACCCCCGCTCGACCCAGCTACACTCTTATTACCTGAAAGGAATTGTGAAACAAAAGGGTGAGCACAACTAGCCCAGTAAAAAATATCATGACTAAAGATAATTAAATTATCA
The DNA here is from genome assembly GCA_020205605.1 of Panax ginseng. Lineage (NCBI taxonomy): Eukaryota > Viridiplantae > Streptophyta > Magnoliopsida > Apiales > Araliaceae > Panax > Panax ginseng. The sequence goes on from CM035131.1 coordinate 82,273,777, forward strand.
ATAGCCTTCATCAGTAATAAATCAAAGATTTAGAACATATGGTAGATGATAAAACTTTTCAACCATAGTTGCAGCGGAACGAGCAATCCATTAGAAGAGTCAAATAGACCATAAGGTCTATTATCTTCTCCATGTTAAAAGTCCACCAACAATATTTTATCCCTGTAATACCAATCAATAGTTTCTGTCCACAATCACGTGTATAACTCATAATCATAATTGTAGTTCTAAAATCCTCTTCTCATCCAGGACGAAGATAATTTTCATCACATGTCTTTACCCTCAAACATCAAAGATCATGGTTATACCAAATCACAGCCTCGCTCATAATCATACTAATAAATTCATCTTTGCACTACGGCCAAAGATATTCATCAATGATTCATCTTTGCACTACTGTGCCAAAGATATTCAACAACAGACATCTTTGCACTACGGGCCAAAGGTATTCATCAACTGCTCATCTTTGCACTACAGCCAAAGATATTCAATAATAGGTCATCTTTGCACTACGGGCCAAAGATATTCAACAACAAAATGCTTTGCACTACGGGCAAAGATATTAATATCTCAAAGAAATATATAATCATTTCAGAATTTATATAAACAATAATTATAACCATGTTGATCAATTCACCTTTGCCTAAAGATAATCGTTTATAAATTTAATGGTCATGATCATACCAGTCAACAATTCATCTTTGCACTACTGTCCAAAGAGAACTCATAGTTACGATCATACCAATAATCTACCCATCTTTACACTCAAGTGAAAGAGAAATTCCATCACCAAGGTTATAAAAATGTTATATATGATAATAAAAACAATATGATCAAAACATGGATTTAATTTCAAGAGTAATATTCATAAATCAATGATAATTTGGTCAGAAAAAGAAACCAATTTTATCGTGAATTACCATGAATAGTAACTCGTGAATAGTAACTCATGAACAGTAACTCTTGAATAGTAACTCATGAATAGTACTCTGTATTCGTACATAGTACCGTATATGTAAATAATGTCATATACATAAATAGTGTCATATACATGAATAGTGCCGTATACGTGAATATTTCCATATACGTGAATAGTAACCCCGACACGAAAAGGTAAAAATTTCACAATAAAATTCATATCAATATTTTGGTATACTGATATTGAAAGAAATAATATCATTTACGAAGAAAATAACATCCCTTACCTCAAAAGAACAGTACTTCTGACTGGAATATCGGATGTAATGCTGAAGGAAACTTGCACTGAATAACAACTCTCAAAGTATCTAAATACTCACAAGAATACGCTCGATAATATAGAGAGAGAAAACTTCAAATTCTGGTGTGATTTTCATTTCTAACTAACCATTCTATTTATAGAAAAATGTCAGAACACCAAAGTTGACAAACTGGTTATCGGTGGCTTTCCACCCACCCCATTCACGCACACCACACTTGAATTCAACAAAAATCAAGAGATAAAAGGACAAGTGGGTCCCACCTTCTAGAAATCTCCTCTAAAATTATTTATAAAAATAATTTCTGAATCAGTCACCTCGATCGTACGTTAAATTTACCGGTTCAAAATTTGTGGACATATACTCAACTTATATATGTATAACATATCCAAAAATCACAACGATCCAACGGTCGGATTAAAAATTATAACTCACGTAATATAGCTTAAGAACAATAATTTTTCGGACTATGAGTCCTTTAGACCAGTTTCATTCAAACAGTCACCATGAAAAATCTACAAAAGATTTTTGGCTGATTCAAATTTCTGCGTAGCTTACTTTCAGGGCTTTCTTTTGATATATGGCTCATCTCCTAACTCATTATACACAAAGAGTTATAGATTATTCAAAATCAAGTAATAAACTTATTTTTCTGAAAAATCTCCATATTTTGTTCTTTTGATTTCTAGATTTCTCTCATTTGATTCATGCACCGTCACTTTAGTGTAAAAATATCACCATTATTATATTATTATATAACCACATTATACATTTATAATGTAATATAATAATATATTTGAATAAATTATTTTATCAAAAAAGATAAAATATCAATTTTCAAAGAATTGTCACTTTTCTAAAAATTCCTCCATTTATATCCCCATTAAAATAAATATTTTCTTATCATATAAATCAATAATTAATTATTCACAAATAATATTACGAATCATAATTATGACAACTAGGTCGCTCCTGAGGAAAGAGGGGCTTTTCGATAAGGATTTCTCCTTCTTTGAGCGCAATTAGGTGACCAAACCCTTTCCTGATGAACTTCCTTAGACATTGCCAATAATGCTATCTAATAATATTATTCAAATAATATGAATTATTGATCCGATAATGGGAAATGTCATGTGCGTGACAATTATTGAAACAACAATAATATAAAATATCAACGTAGCAATTATTGAATCAATAAAATAAAATATTGAACAGTAATTACTGTAAAAATTATTGAGTAGTGCCTTCTTATGTATGAATCAATAATTCAAAAATACTTTGCAATACCGTGTGCTACTATGCAACCACGCCAGACATCGTATTTTAACTACTACCGTAATCCAACAGTGTTAATGGTAATAATTACGCCGTTATTTATAAAAACTCAAACTTGTCATTTTTTTCATCTGATAGTTATTCTGTTATGGGGCCCGCAAATGGTTGCACTGTCGTACAAATATTTCCCGACAACAAGAATATTCCACGACCAAATGAATATTCCCCCGACAACAATGAGTATTTTATAACCACTTGCGTATTTTGTAAACTTTACATATATCACCCTTAACTTTAACTTTTTATCAATTTAACCATTTACTGAATAATAATTATAAAAAAATTGAATACTTTTATTTCATAAAATTTGGGGTCTTACAATCTCCCCTCCTTATGAAATTTCATTCCCGAAATTTTCGTACCTGGTATTTCAAAGAGTTGAGAATACCTTGATTTCATTTCAGATTCCATATTCCCTGTCCTCATGATTTCTCCATTGCTCATCTCCTGTATTTCAGATATCATTCTAGAATACAACTTCAAAATAAAGGTTAACTGTGACGCCCCCAAATCCGGGTATCTTCCAACCCAACAGATGGTGCTACACGGTACTACCATTCACACATGTATTCAATTGAAAAGTCTCAAAAGAACGAATATGTCTTCTATATATTCAAAATAATGTTACATTCCCTAGGTTCTTTATAACCAATACTTTGTTCTTGTCATAATATTCAATATATTACAAACATTCACCTATACTATTACATAAGAAATCTAAGGATTCGTCTTCGCCTTGCCCTTATCCTTGCCGGAGCCTTCGGTCCGTTCGATCTTAGCTGTGTTCATATGGTTCAAGCAAGAGTGAGCACGACTAGCTCAACAAGTATAACAATTCTAATAAACAACATGCTTGAAACATAGGAATTAAATATCTTCAATAACTGAACAATAGTTACGAAGTACTATCGATAATTCAAAATAGCACTTCTTTTTCTTCAAAACGTTTTACAACAACAATATTCAGTAAAACATCAATTCCGGTCCAAGACCTTGAGCATTTCATAAGTTCTTTTGAAAAGGACATCCCGACACTAAGTCCGTAAGTCCGACATTACTTACGAGTACGTCTAGGTGATCAGCCTATAGTACTCTATGTTGATCAACACTACATTCATTAAACGTGTATACGTTTAAGTTGTGGAACCTCACGTGCCTGTCGTTTGACGACAAAACATTTTTAGCATACTCAGTCTTCGTTTAAAAACCACACCAATATAACTTGGGAAACATTGACCATGATTGATAGAAACACAATATAAGTCTAGCCGAAAGAATTGGCTTTGACTTCATCATACAATACTTCATGTGTAAGATTACATGAATTACAAAGCTTGTCCAGATTGAACTGGAACAAGGGTTAGAATAATTGCCTTTGGTGTCTGCTATAGTTAATAACACGTTCTTTGGTTTAAGTCTTTGAGTCTCTACAGTAATGATAATATCACACAACACATTATGTCATGAATGAACATACATAGTCCCTAATGTATCTTACCCTTCTTCTCAATCTAATTATAACTTAGATTTGTTTTTATTGGTTCCGACTTTTCGTTAATTCGTTCTCATTACGTTTATGTTTGATTACTTATCTTCAATCTTTATGCAACATTATTATGGTTTAACAGTACCTTATAATGCTTCATTAAGTTCTTTAGTTCTTTATTAAACTGTTACCATTCTTTCTCTATTTGTAAACCTTCTTCTCTATGCTTCTTTTTTAAGTCCAGCATTTGCAAGCTTCCACCATTTCCTCTCTATGCCATTATTGCGGCATGAAGAGTTAACATGATGCATGTCCCGGACTCAATGACAAGCGGCGCAGATCTCCTTTACTATGGCCGCGCTGTGACGCCATTTAGCAGTGTACTATGTCTCACCTCATGTTTGTAGTGCGAACCTCAAAGTCATGAGTCGTCGTCTGCCTAACGACTCTGTGCCTTAGAAAAATTTTGTAGATTTTTAATTTTGTGAACTTCCCGGACGCATAACTTCTTCGTTATAAGTCCGAATTGACTCGTTCAAAAGCTTACAATTCACAAATTACATACTCTACATGTTCATGCAAGAATTTTATCTATTTGACTTTGTTTGCTTAAAATTCACCTATTAGTTCATTTTTAACAAAAATGATAAATGTTCATGAACGTTCAATGCTCGTTTCTTCGTTCTAAGTCAGAATTCGGTCATTTTTGAGTTCGCCACTCTATAATGCCAAATATGACTTTTCTTCATTAAAAACCAATGTTTCCGAGCTCAAACACAAAATGCGACTTCCATTCCGAGAATTTCACGACTTCGATGATTATCGTCCAATCGTGTGAATTCCGGCATAACTTCGTTACTAACGATTTGATTATTATTCTAAATGGATTCTAACCATCATATAAACATTTTAAATTACTTATTACATTAACTTATTTTCAAACTAAGTTTTGACTTATTCTTCATAAGTTCATGGCTTATCAACTTATAACTTTCATGATTTCATTAACTTCATATGACAATCATGTTCTCAATGTTCATGGCTTACATTTACTTATTATTGATTTAAGTCCTTTACTCAATGTTCTCACATCTTATCCAACATACTAACTTCATATGACAATCATATGACAAGTTCATCATAAGATAATAACTTATTTAGGTTCAAGTTACATATTCATAACTTTATTCGGCTTAAGTGCATTACTTAATCAATTCTTACATGTTCTTAGCATACATGCTTATTAAGTTACACTTCTCTTATCACCCTACAATGATATAGATGAAAATGTATTAGACAAGAGTCTTACCCTTGAAGACTAGTACTTCTCTTCTCTTTGAAAATCTAGCAAAGGTTGATTGACTTATTCTTGACTTATTCTCTCTAACACTTAAGCACTTATCTTGATAGAAGTTGAATGAATTTTAATCAAGCAACAAATGAATTGTGGAGCTCTCTATTTATAAGCTTGGCAAAGTGAGGGTACTATGGTCATTATAACCTCCCACCTCCTCAACTAACCTCCTTACTAACCTCCTTACTATTCCTTACTTTAGCCCTAAGTAAACTTGCCCATCACTTCTATTACTTGGTCATCACAACACTTATCTTATGCTTGATCACCACTTAAAGTACTTGGTTACCAAGTTTAACCCATATCACTCATGGTTGCTCCATGGATCAAGTTCAACCCATTGGATCATTACATTGGGCTTAAGTCTAATTAACTTAACTTAACTTTGGGCTTGCATTACTTAATTCTTGTTGGACTATTCAATTGATACACAATCCTACAAGTCCATGTCTTTTAATTAAAAACCTCATCACATATGTTATATGTATAATTCTTGTATTCTAATTCGTATACTAATTCGTAATATACGTTATCTTATTATTCATACATATTTGTACAATACCTCGTATTCAATACCTCGTATCATACAATCATTACACTTTCTTCTTAACGTTTAATATTCCTAACGTTCTCAAATTAAGTCCGCATGTGAAATATTACGTTTTCCATACTTAGATTATTATTACATAATCCATCTCACCTGGATAGTGTAACGTTACGTATTTCTCGGAAGTTCAAAAATAATTCCCGAGCGTAAATCGATGAATAGTGTTTTTCGAAAAATTTCTCGAAAAACTTTTATTTTCATTTTAGAAATTCAAACACTTTAATTCTCCCACGTAGTTAAAATACTACGACTTTCTGATGTTTCTAGGTTATAGAACGACATTCATCTTACTAACACATAATAATAATAAATAATATTATTTTATTCATTATTAAAAGTATTTACAAAATGTTCGGTTTTATGGGGCGTTACACTCTCTCCCCCTTATAAGGATTCTGTCCCCAGAATCTCGCTATATAAAAAAAAATTACACAAACAATTGAGGGTAATTCTTTTTCATCTTTTCTTCAAGTTCCCACATTGCTTCTTCTGCATCGTGGTTCTTCCATAACACCTTTACCGAAGATATAATTTTGTTCTGCAGAACTTGTTCTTTTCTATCAATGATTTGAATTGGCATATCTTCATACGTTAAGTCCTTCTCGATATGGATAGGCTCATATTCTATTACGTGCTTATAATTTGGCTTATAAGGATGCAATACTGATGCGTGAAATACGTTATGTATTCGTTCTAGGTCTGGAGGTAATGATACCATGTAAGCTACCTCACCTACCCGTTTTAATACTTCGAAAGGTCCTATAAACCTCGAACTTAACTTCCCCTTCTTTCCAAAGCGTATCTTTCCTTTCCAGGGAGATACCTTCAGAAAGACGTAAGAGCCTACTTCGAATTCTCTATTTTCTCGATGCGAATAAGTAAACTTCTTTTGTTTGTCTTGAGCTGCTACCAAATGCATCTGTATCAGTTTAACAATGTCCGCTGTTTGCTGCACCAATTTAGGTCCTAGCATTCGGCGTTCTCCCACTTCATCCCAATACAATGGTGTTCTGCATTTCCTTCCATACAAAGCTTCGTAAGGTGGCATTCCTATGCTTACATGATAACTATTGTTATACGCAAACTCTACTAATGGTAGATGATCATCCCAACTACCCATCTACGCAAGATCTTAACATATCTTCTAACGTCTGAATTGTTCTCTCACTCTGTCCATCGATCTGTGGATGATATTGTAAGAACCCGAATTTTTAGAAAATATTAAAATAAGAATTTAGTGAATAAAATTCTATGTGAAGGGTTCAAATAAAAATATATAATGTGTTACGAGGTAGGTGGTATTGTGTTTCATAGGATTATATGAACTATGTAATAAGTAATGTTGTGTTTAATAAATATATATCATTATTATATATTTGTTAGAAATTTTAGAGATGAATTTATATGAAGATGGATAACATTAAATAATTTATAGAATTCTTTTATAGTAGTAAGTTGGTGACATTAAAATATCTTTGATAATCACCAATTTCTTGAGTATATGTACGAGTGAATATCAAGTCTAAGGTAGTGCAACCTTACTCTTTAATAGTTGACGTATAGGAGCTGGGCTAAACGATTCCTTTAGAGAGCGGAGGTATATACGAATTGGTAACCGATCTAACTCACTGTGAAAATAGTGTAGACGAGACGGAAACTAATTTGTTGGTTGTTTGTGGGAAACCACTCAGTGTACTATATTAAATACTATTAAAGACTTAAGGTGTGTTAGGTTTGGACTTGTATATATGTACGTTGTTGACGAGAGAAGAGAATCGATATACCTTTAAAGTGGTTAGAGAATTATTGAGTGAATTGATACACGACGAGAAGTGAGGATTAAAGGTATGCATGTATGTGTTATATTCGAGTGTTGTGTTGTCAGTGGTAAGAAACCATAAAGGAGATGTATAGTTGGGGAAATAGAGTTTTAAACTCGAAGCGTAACCCTTGAATTGTTAAGGAAAATAGTAATCGATGATGTGAAACCAAATAGAGGATTGATGATAGTCGAGTTAACACTTAAGAAGATTGTGTAAAGTATTTAGAAGCGTAAGGTTTCATTTCTGCTAAGGCAGAACTTGTCTGCCTGAGAATTTGGTATGGCGCAGCTGCGCCATTACCAAGCTTATGACCAGCGCAGCTACGCCAGTCTGTAATATCAGTTTTTGGAATTTAAAATCTAAGAAATGGGTATTAAGGACTCATAAGGATAATAAAATCCGAAATGATGGTTAAGTTGTCCATGAATGGATTTGAATAAGGTTTAATTAACTAACCCGGATTAATTAGTGGCTAATTAAGTGATATTATGGGATATTATATTATATTAATTAGAGGAATGCATAATAATGATTGAAAAGAAATAATTAATATTGATTAATTATTGTGTGGGTGGAAAGTACCTAACAAAATGATATTTAGCCCAATTAAAATATTAATGTGGGTATAATCATTAAATAATATTACTATGGGTAATATGGAAAATGTGAACAGTAGTAATATATAATACCTACGGCTTAAGAATACGTGGGGTGTGACATTTAATTGAGACTAATGATATAAGGTACCAAGTGGTACAGTGAAATCATATGTAGTGGTAATACAGAAATAATTAAATATCTGCGTATTCTAGAAACTGGTAGGAGATTAAATGTTTGAATAAACATTAAATAATGTTATAATGTGGTTATGTGAGTAGTAGAAATAATTTTGGAACTACTCGGGCAATAATGCCTAACTGCGTTGTTTTAATGCGTGTATTTAATGTACATGGATTATATGTATATTACGTAGCGCCTACTAACTTGAAATGTTTAATCATATGGTGACATTAGGTTATAATATATGGTTGATATAGCATAAGACTAAAAATGTGTACAAGTGTGTAGGCTAAGTGTTGGTGATAATCTCTTTTGTCCCAAAATGAGTGACACAAGGATATGAATAGTGACTACAAGCTATAATACGTATGTTTTCAAAAGGCTAAATCCTAGATGATCATGGCTAGCTAGGTGGTTGGTATAGAGTGGTTGAGCCACCCTTCTTGAACCATTGTTTCATTGCATCGCACCATGAATTCAACCTCAGTGCTAAGTCATTGTCCAGTCCAAACTTCTTCTATAAATGGCAGCCATGTTTATTAGTTGGTGTTGCTTGAAGTTGTTTGAGATTTGCTAAGTAGTGAGGTTGAGAGCATACAAGTGTTCTAGAGCTTAGAAGTTCATTTGGAGCAAGTTCTTTTCACCTTGCAAAGGTATAATCCCCTTTTCCTTGTTTCCCTTTCATTCTCTGTAAAAATGGAGTCTTGAGTCTTGAAATTCAAATTCTTGATTTTGTGGAATTGTATGTTAATGAGGTTGGGTAATGTCCATATAGATGTTATATGATCATATAAGCATGTTGCAATTGATATATGAGTGTTTAGAATCAATTTCGTGGGTAAATTTTGTGTTTGGGCTAAACATTTGCCGAAGCAGACTGTTCTTGGCTCAAACCGACATACGCCTTGATTCTTGCCATATTAGTATTGAGGCGCAGCAGCAATTGCTACCTTTGATCATTAATTCAGTTGAGTGTTCTGTTTTGTAATCTGATCCATGTTAGTTAATCATTATGACTTAAACTAGCATGTAAGCATGTGTGATATGTATATACAAGTATGTTACCCTAATGTGAGCATGTTTTACTAAGACTAGCATGATTTGGTATAAGGACTTTAAGTTTTGAATACAAACCTTGTTGAAGATCATGTTCTATAAATTTTGAACTTAGTGGTTGATATACATGATTGAATCAGATGTAAATGAGCATGATATAATGTTTATGGTGTCCGTATCCATGACTAAACTTGTTAAGTCTTGTGTTAGAGAAATTTTTAAGTATAATAGGCTAATGGACATGAATGCTACATGAGGTAGACTCGGAACTTAAAAAGATGATTACATGACTGATGTTACATGTTAATGAGCGTGCTTTGTGTACATAGTTCCTTTGTTTGTAATCAAACTCATTAGACCTTGTGTGAAATAAGTTTTCAAGAAAATTTGGTATGATAGAACTAAGGTGCATGAAGGCTATTTGATATACATTCTGACCTTGCAAGCATGTTAACATGACTTGACTACATATGAATAGAGCCTTAAAGTTGTCTTATATGTGTTGAGTGGCACTGTTCAAGTTTAAAGTGGTTTCAAAAGCAAACTGGAACATATTTTTAGAATCTAGTTGCATCACATGGATATCTATATTCTAAAGGATTTATATGTCATGATATGTCTAGAATATCCCTAGATATGGTTTATATGTGCTATGTCGCATCATTCATGAAAAATGATTTCAAGGGCAACCTCGAACATGTTTTTGAACTTAGGTTGCAGTATATGAGTATTTAGATTTTAAAGGCTCGAGATGCCATGTCATGTTTCATTATGTCTTTAAACATAAGTTGTACATGTTAAACATAATGGAAGTGAACCAAGCATGAGGTTAAAGCATGTTTTAAAGTGTTAAACGATGCTAGCTACGAGTAAAAGATGTGAATATGTACGAGCATGTGTAGTAAACATTATGTGACCTCTTTATGAGAACATAAGACTAATTAGTACACCTAGTGATTTCATAACCCTATTTGGTTTTGATTTCATGAAAATCGTAAACTAAAGTCTCTAACATATAAGGTTGAACTTGAAGTGGTCATACAAGTATGTAAAGACCTCCAGCGGGTATGCATGTTAAGTGTAAGTGTATAAGTGTACTAAAGTATGGACTGAAAATAGGAAGTGCAAAGCTCAGTCTTGAGTGCGGCGGGGGGGCAGTAGCAGATTCTGGTCGTCCCTAAGCTTTGGACGAGGCATATAGAATCACCATCCCTGCAGTTTTGAATAAGTTCTGTTTTTGATATGATGTTTGAAGCATACTTGTATGATTACTTTAAATTGCAACATGAGACCAATATGCTATGTAATGTGTTAGGAAGCATGCTATGTGATAATGATGAATGTTAATTAAGACTTTCAAAATATTAAAGTCGAAAGGAATGTTTTCAAGATATAATGCAATGACACGTTGTTTGAATTTGTGATGTATTACCATCTGATGTGTGCTAAGAGAATATAGAATAGGTGATGTGGTATGAAGTTACAACTAAGTTAGACATTTATGCATACATTTGAACTTACCTATGAGTTTTAAATGTGTCGAACACCTAGTGAGTCAAGTGTGTGGTGGCTATATATGAATGTTTATGTCATATATGAGTGGTTAAGGTAAACCTAGACATACCTAGCAATTCTAAGCGTATGATGAGAAAGTGAAGTGTAGGTTTTACAAACCTAGTTAGAGAACAATGTAACATTATTATTACATTGAGACTGTATGAAATATATGACTAATGGATATGAATCCATGATTATATAACTGTGTAGGAATACACGAAGTGCAGTTAAGCGTTAAACAGTTAAGTCGTAGTTCATAAACTACAAATCAGGCAAGTCTTTCAGTTTCTATTTGATATATGAATTTGATAACTGTTAGTTGATCTATATTATGCTATGTTGATGTATATATATGAAATGCATATGAAATGTGAAAGTTGATCTTTGATGATATGCTTGTGAAATAAATCTATATGCCTGTTATATGAGAAGTAACATGCGTAGTAAATATTAATTGATTATGAATGCATGAACTGAATATGCTATTATATGCTATGTGCTTTGCATGAAAACTATTAGAATTGTTTGGGTCATCGAGCTCACCCTTGCAAATAACAACTTTTGCAGGTTAAGGATACACGGTAAAGGTTACGTGCTATTTGATTGATAAAGTTCAATGGTATCGAAGGAGATTGATTTAATATTTAACTAGATGCTCTTGAACCATGTTTAGGTTCTAGTAGATATACATGATAGTAGTTTATAATGTGTAATACATGTTAAGTTGTAAAGTTGTACTAGGCGGTATGTAGTGAAATTCAAATTGAGATGTGAATATTTATACGGTAATTCGAATAGAAGGAATCATAACATAACTTGATTCAAGGATTTGTAATTGGTTCGAGTTAAGATATCAATAAAAGATTATTTTCAAAGGAGATTGAAAAAGTTTAAATTATTCCGCATATTTGTATAACATCGAATGTGATGTAAAACAGGAATAGTAAATGACCAAGATTAGAAACTTATAAAAGTTTTGGGGTCATTACACAGATCCTGGAAATGGAAAGAATTTATATTCTAAATTGTAATAAGTAAAGTTATATTCATTAAGTTATGAATAAAAGATATAAATAGTTTGACGATAGTAGTATCGTGGCGGACCGAACTCGAGGTTCAAAGGGACCTGGATTTGGGGGCGTCACAGATATGCCGTACTCAGCTTCAACTGCGTTCCCAACTGGTCTTGTAGACTCCTCCAAAAGTTTGATGTGAATCGTGGGTCACGATTTGACACAATCGATACTGGTGCTCCATGTCTAGAAATTATTTCCTTAATATAAAGTCTAACTAACTGGTCTAAGTTATACTTGACCCTAATTGGCAAAAAGTGAGCCGACTTTGTCAACCAATCTACTATTACCCAAATCTCATCATACCCCTTCTGAGTAGTCGGAAGTCCCACCACAAAATCCATCATGATATTCTCCCATTTCCACTACGGAATTTCTAACGACTGTAGCAAGCCACTTGGTCGTTGATGTTCGGCCTTAACCCTCTGACAAGTCAAGCACCTACTTACATACTCAGTGATCTCTCTCTTCATGTTCGGCCACTAGAAACTCTGTCGAAGATCTTGATACATCTTAGTGCTACCAGGATGAATTAAAACTTTTGAACTATGAGCCTCTTGTAGAACCTGCTCCTTTAATTTTGTCTCATTTAGAACCCAAATTCTTCCTTCAAATCTCAATAACCCATCGTTATCAAGACTGTACTTTGTCTCTTTTTCATTGGTTAACCACTCCTTTATCTGATCACACTCATTAGTTTTGAGCTGCACCTCCTTAACTCTCTCTACGATGGTAGATTGCATCTCCATCGCAAAAAGTGTAACGCCCGAGAAAATCGGATTTTTATGATATTAAATTTTATTTGATTATGTGAATTAAATGAATTTAATTGATTTGTTTTGTGAGTAAGCTATGTGAAGGTCGTTTTATGACCTAGAATGTGCTGATATGGTTAGTAATCTGGCTACATGTTAGAATTAATTGTTTAGAATTTTCAAGACGAAAACAATAGTTTTTTGAGAAATTTCTGTAAAAACACTATTCATCCGTTTCTTCTCGGGAATTAAGTTTGAAATTCCGAGAAATGCGTAATGATAGAATATTAAGATAAGATGAAATATATAATAATATTTCATTTATGGAAAACGAAGTTTTCGCCTGCGGACTTAAAACCTAAGGGTTGAGTATATTGATTTCCGAGAAGGAAATGAAACGCATAGAAGGAATTGCGATATTGTTAAAGTGTGTGTTATACTAGTATGATACTATTTAGTATCTATGTATAATACGACGAGTTAATACGAAGTACAATACGATTATCGTACGAGTATTATATGGAAAGAATACGTGGATTATACGTGTAGAATACGATTGGTATTATGGAATTAAGTGAAGACTTAATGTGAATTCAATTGATTTGGATTATGCCAAGTCCAATCAATTGTATAGGTAAGCCCAATGAATTAATGTTTAAGCCCAAGCTAAAGCCCAATATTAGATTGATTAAGCCCAATTCAAGAAAACCGAACTGTGGATCGAACCGGTGGGTTACCGAATGGGTAAAACCCATGGGGAAACCCATGGGCATGGTGGGCTGGCCACTTAGGGTGCAAGACAAGAAAACTACTTGGTCACCAAGTATTTTACTTGGTGACAAAGTGACGAATAGTAAGGAGGTAGAGGATAATGTCTATTTTGCCCTCCATTTCATTTGTCTATAAAATGAAAGCTAGAGTTGGTCATTTGAGGGTTTTTCAAGTTGTCAACATATATTTTGAGAGAGAGAAAGAGCTAGACTCATGCAAACAATCTACTTTAAAGATTTTCCTTAGAGTTTTTCAAGAACACCAAAGAAATCCTTAAGGTAATATTCCTTAATATTAGTTCCATCTCTTTTGATTTGTTTAAGAATGAAGAATCATAAATGGGTGGTGTAAGTCTATTATGGTGGAATAAGGATGACTTGTTATAGATACAATCTTTATAAGTCATGAAGACATAGAAATCATAACGATTGATGTGGGGTTAAATCATGGAAATATTGATTGTTGAGGTTGATTGTTGATAAACAATTGAACTCCATCAATACTTAAATATGTGCATCTTGCTTGGTTAGGATGTAGATATGACATCCATGGAGTATTCCATGTGATTTGGCGTATAGAACACTAGTAACAGAGTTATGGCGAATTTCACGAAAATAGACGTTAAACGTCAAAAACGTAGGAATTCCAGATTGATAGTCAAAAGTTGCCGTGAGACTTGAAAATGTTGGTTTCAATGTCAACACATGTGTTATGGTATTTAAGAGTCGTGGACTCAAGAATCGTCAGATTTCGACTTAAAACAAAGAAAACAAGTAATGAACGCTCATTAACGTTTAACGAACGCTTAAAATGAACTTAATAGTGAATTTTGAGTTAACAGATTCAAAAGTATAGAATTCTTATATGAACGCGTAGAGTATATCATTTATGACGTGTAGGCTTTTGAACGGACCAAATCAGACTTATACCGAAGAAGTTATGGATCCGAGAAACTCACCAAAATTTTTGACTGTTAAAATTTTTTGGTGCTAAGGTCCGCAATCGCTGCGTGCCAGACAAATGCTTTTAAAGTGTCGCTACATGCATGATGCGATCTGATGTCGAGGTTTCCTCTTTGAAGTGTGGCACCACAAATGTACCATGGTATGAAGAAGTCTCACGCCGCCTTGGCCGGAACTTAGCTTGCATCGCAAACCGCGCCATAGCAACGCCAGCCTTGTATAGGGAAGTCATGTACAATGACCGAGGTAGACTTTTTGTTAGATAACTTAGCTTTGAACTGTAATTGTTCAGGGACCTATCTTAGTTAAGTTTACACACTTGATAAGTGTATTAGAAATATTCCTATACTACATATACTAAGGTATATGGTATGGAAACTTAGGAATTTAACGCATGTTATTAACTTATGAACGAAGAACTCAACGTGTTATTAACGAACCATAATCGGTAATCAACATTGGTACTTCACCAATGATGATAGAGTCCGGATAACAACGTAAGATTGTTAATAAGCCGGGATGAAGGGTAATGAGTCGAATTAACTTTATTAAATGAAATAAAGTTAACTAAGACATAGAAGAGAAAGAAGTTGGTAGAAACAATGTGAGTAATTGTTTGGTAGCTAATTACAGTATGCTATGTGAATATATCATGTAGATTCTGTAAAGGCTATGATCAGTCGATTAAGTTATTTGAAGACGCCTGAAGGCAAGTTTTCTTAACGCTTGTCTAACCTTCGTGTTAGTCGAGTTTTCTGTGATTCATTGGAATGAGTTGCATGAATGATTTTAAAGAAAGGGTCAATGCCAGTTTTAACTCGGCTAGACTACTCGTAAGATATAGATTGGTTTGTATACATATCTGTTCCCACAGACGGCGCCAATGTTAACGCCAAATTTTATACGCCTGACGAAATCACCAAAACAGCATGCCAAAATCGCGCTAACGGTTGGTTGTATAATTGATTGTATTGTTGTGCAATCAAACTCACGAAATACATTCACACCAACACAAATAAAGAGATATAAATATGAACACAAGAATTTACGTGAAAACCTAATTGGGAAAAAACCACGGAGAGAGAGATAGTAATCCACTATAATAATATTGGGAGTACAAGATGTGTATATGGAGGGAGTACAAGTTATGAATTTGTGTTGTATCTCTTGTGTGTTGTCTTGTCCCCTAAAACCTAACTTGTAGCCGTATATATAGAAGTCACCTCCATCCCTATCCAACTAGGAGAAGGACTCCTTTTGCAGAATCACTTTATAACTATTGAATCCCATTAAGAGTAGGAGTCCTAATTAAACCTCCTTATCCCACCAAATAAGGAAACACAATCCTATTTTAATAAGGACTCTCCACTGTCACAATAAATACATATGGGCCATCACTAGATCCGGACCATTAAATAGACTGAGTTGCACCATGGCTAGACCCAAATAATCACATCCCAACATTTCCCCCCAGTCTCTTATTGATAAAGAACTTATAAATGAGAGAGTATACAAGTTTATCCCAACAAAAATGACCATATTTGCCAAAGACATAAAGAACCAACCTTATACCAACCGAACCAACCTTATCACTACCGAAGATATAAAGAACTATCCTTATACCAACCAAACCAACCTTATCACTACCGAAGATCTAAAGAACCAACCTTATACCAACCAAACCAACCTTATACCAACCGAACCAACCTTATCACTACCGAAGATATAAAGAACCATCCTTATACCAACCGAACCAACCTTATACCAACCGAACCAACCTTATCACTACCGAAGATATAAAGAACCAACCTTATACCAACCGAACCAACCTTATCACTACCGAAGATATAAAGAACCATCCTTATACCAACCGAACCAACCTTATTACTACTGAAGATATAAAGAACCAACCTTATACCAACCGAACCAACCTTATACCAACCGAACCAACCTTATCACTACCGAAGATATAAAGAACCATCCTTATACCAACCGAACCAACCTTATTACTACCGAAGATATAAAGAACCAACCTTATAACACCCCAACATTGCCCCTAGTCTCTTATTTATAAGGAACTTATAAATAAGAGAGTATTCAAAAAGTCTCTGCGAGATTTATATCCTCGGGATTTTATATCCTCGAGATTTATATCCTCGGGATTTTTATCCTCGGGATTTTATATCCTCGGGATTTATATCTGTAGAATGTTCATCCTTTCGGGAGATCAAAGCCTTCTCGAAGAACGTTTGTCCGACCTTATAACCCCTCCAACCTTATGCCGCCATAATATCCGTCCCAACCCCTATGGGAGGCTTCGATCAAACTTTATATCTGCCGAAAGTAAACAACCGAAGATATGATGACACCGGTGTAGCCCGAAGAGGAATCGCCAAAGAGATTGTCGAAGTGGTCCGAACCTAACTTCATCTGTTCCCATGTGGTAGGCAGATGTTGATAGTGACAAAGGACAAACTCAAAAAATACATTCACACCAACATAAATAAAGAGATATAAATATGAACACAAGAATTTACGTGGAAACCCAATTGGGAAAAAACCATGGAGAGAGAGAGAGAGTAATCCACTATAATAATATTGGGAGTACAAGATGTGTATATGGAGGGAGTACAAGTTGTGTATTTGTGTTATATCTCTTGTGTGTTGTCTTGTCCCCTAAAACCTAACTTGTAGCCGTATATATAGAAGTCACCTCCATCCCTATCCAACTAGGAGAAGGACTCCTTTTGCAGAATCACCTTATAACTATTGAATCCCATTAAGAGTAGGAGTCCTAATTAAACCTCCTTATCCCACCAAATGAGGAAACACAATCCTATTTTAATAAGGACTCTCCACTGTCACAATAAATACATATGGTCCATCACCAGATTCGAACCATTAAATAGACTGAGTTGCACCATGGCTAGACCCAAATAATAACATCCCAATAATATCTTTTTATATAGAAATGTTAACGCTATCCTATGCCAAGAAATTGGTACGGATTTGAAGGAAAGGTTTGTCTATGAACAAATAAAAGTATTTTTCATTGATTATTCGATGGATACGCGAGTTTGCCAAAACTTAAACGTAAATACGTTTAACGGATGAATGTTGATCAACATAGAGTACTATAGACTGATCACCTAGAAGTGCTCGTAAGTAATGCTAGATGTACAACCTTAGTTCTGTGATATCCTTTTCAAGTATGAAAACAGAAAGTTACTGTTCATGGTCTTATGACCGGTTCAGAATTCCTAAACTATTCTATACTTTGGGAATTGATGTTATATATTGTTAAAGTATTACTGTTTCATAATACTTCATAACTATTTGTTCAGTTATTTCTGATTTGTCATATAATTCACGAATGTGGTATTAATGTTATTCTTTGTTGAACTTGCTGAGCTTGTTATGCTCACTTCTTGCGTGAATTATATGATAGCAGTTAAGGATGAACGTACTGAGAAAGCTAAGAGAGATAAGGGCAAAGCTAAGATGGATAATTAACCATCGTGTAATAGACTAGTATGTTTGTAAGTATTATACATTACGAAAAATATACAATGTAATCGGTTTAAGAACCTGGGAAAGGATTTCACTTTGATTGTAATAAGAAGATAGTAATTACATTCATTATGTTGTGTTTTCAATGGAATGATTGTATAGTTATGAGTACCGTGTAGCACCATATGTCGGGTTAGAAGATACCCGAATTTAGGGGCGTCACAAAAAGTATCTGCCCCGCTTCACTTGGCAACTTCACTTCTATCTCCATTCTAGCCATCTCTGTTATTAACTCAGTTTGAGCCATTAACATAGACAACTTTTCCCGACCCTTTCTACTTAAGTCATCGACAACTACATTGACTTTTCCAGGGTGATACAAGATTTTACAGTCGTAATCCTTTATCAACTCCAGCCATCTCCTCTGCCTCATATTCAACTCCTTCTGTGTGAAGATATATTTTAGACTCTTACGGTCCGTGTATATCTCACATTTTTTCCCATAAAGATAATGTTGCCATATCTTTAGAGCAAAAACTACTACGGCCAGTTCCAGATCATGAGTAGGGTAAACTTTCTCATAATCCTTCAACTGCCTTGATGCATACGCAATGAGCTTGCCATGCTTCATGAGCACGCAACCAAGTCCTCTATTCGAAGCATCACTATAAACTATGAAATTTTCTGTGTCATCAGGTAATGACAAAACATGAGCTTCACTCAATCTCTTCTTCAGTTCTTGAAAACTGTCCTCGCACTTATCAGTCCACATGTATTTCATAGTCTTCCTTATCAAGTTAGTCAACGGAGTAGCTATCTTCGAAAAATCTTGGATGAATCTTCGATAGCAACCCGCTAACCCTAGGAAACTCCGCACCTTAGTCGGCATTTTTGGTTGTTCCCAATTCATCACGGCTTCCACCTTCACTGGATCTACTGAAATCCCTTCTTGATCAATGATATGACCTAAGAATTATAACTTCTCCAACCAAAATTCACACTTAGTGAACTTCGCATACAACTTCTCCTTCCTTAGTGTCTCTAACACTAATCTTAGGTGTTCAACATGATCTTCTGGCGTCTTAGAATAGACTAGAATATCATCGATAAACACCACGATGAACTTGTCCAAATATTGTTTGAACACTCTGTTCATCATATCCATAAATGCAGCTGGTGTATTAGTTAACCCAAATGACATCACTAGAAACTCGTAATGACCATAACGAGTCCTGAGTGTTGTCTTTGGTACATCCTCCTTCCTAACTTTTAGCTGATGATACCCCGTCCTTAAATCTATTTTAGAAAAATACTTAGCCCCTTTTAACTGATCAAAGAGATCATCGATCCTGGGCAATGGGTATTTATTCTTTATCCTTAACTTGTTCAACTCTCGATAGTCAATACAAAGTCTTAACGATCTGTCCTTCTTTTTGACAAACAATACCGGTGCTTCCCACGGCGAAACACTCGGTTGAATATACTTCCTGTCCAACAGTTCTTGTAACTGCACCATCAACTCCTTCATCTCCACTAGCGCCATACGATATGGTGCCCTGGAAACTGGTACCGCTCCTGACACGATGTCTATTACAAACTCTGTCTCCCTATCCTACGGAAGACCCGATAATTCAGTTAGAAATACATCGGCGAATTCTATAACTATAGGTATTTGTTCCATGGTTGCTACCACTCTCTGGGTATCAACAACATGACACAGATAACCTGCACACCCCTTCCTCAATAATTTCCTAGTTTGTGTCATGGTTAGACAACACGAACGTCCCAGTGATCTATTCCCATAAAATACTACTTGAGGTTATCTTAACGTTCTAATATTCACACATTTCTTTTGATAATCTATAATTGCCCCATGGTTTACCAACCAATCCATTCCAAGAATTACATCAAATTCTCCTAACTTTATCTATATTAAATCTACCGATAATTTACAACCCCGAATGTCTACGCAACAACTCCTATGAATATCTTCAACATGAATTATCTCTTCATTTGCTACCATAATGTTTAAAGGTATTGGCAACTTTTTGGGAAGTAACTCTAATCGTCTAGCAAAATCGCAAGCTATAAACAAACAAGTAGTACCTGAATCAAACAACACGTAAGCATTTATATCGTCGATCAGAATAATGCATGCGACAACGTCCCCTGATGCAACTGCATCTTGGACTGTCATGTTAAAGGTACGGCCCATCGGCCTACCTGACTGTGCTGGACCCCCAATAGCTAATTTCCCGCTATTAGTGCCTCGATTCCCATCCGTCCCCTTCTTCGGGCAGTTCTTTGCTATGTGGTCGGTTGACCCACACACAAAGCATCCATGATTCTTCTTTGGACTTGGACAGTTGGGCGAGATATGCCCTTCCTGTCCACAGTTATAACATACAGCCTTCCCCTTGAGACAGACTCCTAAATGAGTCTTCCCACAGGTTTTGCAGGCTTCCATCCTTCTCTTCGGGTCTCCTTGCTTCACTTTGGTATTCCCAGAGCTAAACGCCTTCCTCTTCTGTCCCTCACCACTACCGCTGGCTCCTTCAACCTTCACTCCTCCATCCACTTTCCCTTTATTTTTCTTCTCATTATGGTATTGGCTCAACGCCTCACTACCACCTTCGGCGAGTATCGCGTTCTCTAAAATGGTTCCAAATGAAGTACTCTGGAACACAGAAATACGATTATAGAGCCAGGGTTTCAAGCCCTTCTCAAACCATCGCGCCTTCCTTACCTCGGTATCCACTTGATGTGGAGCGAACCTTGCCAGTTCATTAAACTGGGCGGCGTATTGGGGAACCGACATGTCCCCTTGTTTTAACTCGAGAAACCGCATCTCCATCCTCCCTTGCATGCTCGTGGAAAAGTAGTTCTTGAAGAATATCTCCTTGAACCTCACCCACGTTAGATTCTCGATCCCGGCCCTAGCCTGATTGGCCTCCCACCAAAAGTTGACCTCTCCCTTCATCATGTAGGTTGCAAAGGCAACCTTCTGGGCCTCGTCGACATTTGCTATCACAAATGCCTTCTCGATTTCTTTCACCCACATTTGGGCTTCAATAGGGTCTGTAGTTCCTTTGAACTCGGGCGGACCCACGCTTTTAAAATCCTTAAAGGTCATAGCTCGTGCTACTCCCGGATTAACGGGGATATTAACCCCAGTTCTATTAAATACGGCTGTTATTAAATTAACAAACTCTGCGATTGGGTTAACTTGGACCTCCTCCTGGTGATTTACATTAGCTCCTTGGTTACGTTGTACTCTTCTTGGCGGCATTTTGCTGATACAATAAACAACACATTTCATTATTATTTCTTTCTTTATTATTTAGTTATTATTCAATATTTAAACAATAACTTCAATTATCCATTGCTCATTTTGTTTCATAAAAAGGATTATATTCATTCATTCATTATAGTATAATACTACATCGGTTACATTACACAGCCTAAGCTGATTACATTACTTTCTCGCTATTACTTTCCAAAAATTGGGATTTACAAAAGACTACCCTTTGCCATACAAAAGAGGGCTTTACGTCACTACTAAGTACAAATATTTACATATCTAAATTACTCTATTCACTGATCACATCTGCCTCAAGGCATTATCAAAATCGGCATTGGCAAGACCGGCAATAATATCACGGTTGATAGTATGCCGCGTCTGCCCTGCCTCTACCGGATAACCAGCTACCTGCTGTTGGAAATCTGTGTGAGAACTCCTATGGATATAGGACATTCTCCCTATCTTTTGACGTTTGGTTTTTAGCTCCTCCTTGAGCTCAAAAACCTCATGCTTCAGCTCGTGGACTTTGTCCTTAGCCAAAATCCTCTCATCATGTTCTTGTTCCCACATGGACTCCACGTCCATCTTGTCCTCTATAACAGCTTGGACATTTGCCTTTAGCTCCTTAACCTCCTGACAGTAATGGATATTTCTATCCAACACTGACATACATAATGACATCATTGACTCCCCCGGAGCCATCTCCGCTGCTATAGCTACCGAGTTGAAGGACACTACCTCCACTTCCTCTTCGATCATACCATCGAATACTGACATGAGGTCAGGATCCTCTGAGTCTCCAGACTCAATAACAACTACTTCGGGTTCCGCCGCTATGGGGTTTGGTATAACCTCTACTTGGTTAACTGACTCTTCACTAACTTCTTGCACATCTAACTGCATTCCATTTATTCCTGACATCTACACAAAATAATTAAGTTGATTAGTACACGTCAGTAGAATAATAAAAACACATAACATAATCATAATGCATTTTTATAAGGTTATTTTTCTTCTTTGACTTCTCTTAAGGTTATGACTTAAGGTTTTTAAATTCCCCCTTAAGTTTTATAACCTAATGCTTTGATACCAACCTGTGACGCCCCCAAATCCGGGTATTTTCCAACCCGACAGATGGTGCTACACGGTACTACCATTCACACATGCATTCAATTGAAAAGTATCAAAAGAACGAATATGTCTTCTATATATTCAAAATAATGTTACATTTCCCCAGGTTCTTTATAACCAATACTTCATTCTTGTCATAATATTCAATATATTACAAACATTCACCTATACTATTACATAAGAAATCAAAGGATTCGTCTTTGCCTTGCCCTTATCCTTGCCGGAGCCTTCG
This sequence comes from Panax ginseng, assembly GCA_020205605.1. Classification (NCBI taxonomy): domain Eukaryota; kingdom Viridiplantae; phylum Streptophyta; class Magnoliopsida; order Apiales; family Araliaceae; genus Panax; species Panax ginseng. The sequence continues at coordinate 82,296,748 of CM035131.1, forward strand.
GTCCGTTCGATCTTAGCTGTGTTCATATGGTTCAAGCAAGAGTGAGCACGACTAGCTCAGCAAGTATAACAATTCTAATAAACAACATACTTGAAACATAGGAATCAAATATCTTCAATAACTGAACAATAGTTACGAAGTACTATCGATAATTCAAAATAGCACTTCTTTTTCTTCAAAACATTTTACAACAACAATATTCAGTAAAACATCAATTCCGGTCCAAGTCCTTGAGCATTTCATAAGTTCTTTTGAAAAGGACATCCCGGCACTAAGTCCGTAAGTTTGACATTACTTACGAGCACGTCTAGGTGATCAGCCTATAGTACTCTATGTTGATCAACACTACATTCATTAAACATGTATACGTTTAAGTTGTGTCAACCTCACGTGCCTGTCGTTTGACGAGAAAACATTTTTAGCATATTCAGTCTTCGTTTGAAAACCACACCAATATAACTTGGTAAACATTGACCATGCTTGATAGAAACACAATATAAGTCTAGCCGAAATAATTGGCTTTGACTTCATCATACAATACTTCATGTGTAAGAATACATGAATTACAAAGCTTATCCAGATTGAACTGGAACAAGGGTTAGAATACCTGCCTTTGGCGTCTGCTACAGTTAATAACACGTTCTTTGGTTTAAGTCTTTGAGTCTCTACAGTAATGATAATATCACATAACACATTAGGTCATGAATGAACATACACAGTCCCTAATGTATCTTACCCTTCTTCTCAATCTAATTATAACTTAGATTTGTTCTTATTGGTTCCGACTTTTCGTTAATTCGTTCTCATTACGTTTATGTTTGATTACTTATCTTCAATCTTTATGCCATTTTAAGGTTTAATAGTACCTTATAATGCTTTATTAAGTTATTTAGTTCTTTATTAAACTGTTACCATTCTTTCTCTACTTGTAAACCTTCTTCTCTATGCTTCTTTTAGTCCTGATGTCATGCGCTACCACCATTTCTTCTCTCTCTGTCTTGCAATGCACATGAGTTAACATTATGCATATCCTGACTCGGCTGCCTATGAGTCTCCTTTACTATGGTCAGTCTCATGCGGTGCCATTTAGCAATGCACTATGTCTCGACCTCGCACTACGGCGCATGCCTCAAAGTTGTGAGTCGCGCTGCGGCGCCGACTCTGTGCCTTAGAAAAATTTTGCCGATTTTTAATTTTGTGAACTTCCCGGATGCATAACTTCTTCGTTATAAGTCCGAATTGGCTCATTCAAAAGCCTACGGTTCATAAATTACATACTCTACATGTTCATGTAAGAATTTTATCTATTTGACTTTGTTTGCTAAAAATTCACCTATTAGTTCATTTTTAATGAAAACGATAAACGTTCGTGAACGTTCAATGCTCGTTTCTTTGTTCTAAGTCAGAATTCGGTCATTTTCGAGTCCGCAACTCTATAATGCCAAATATGACTTGTCTCCATCGAAAACCAATATTTTTGAGCTCAAACACAAAATACAACTTCCATTCCGAGAATTTCACGACTTCGACGATTATCGTCCAATCGTGTGAATTCCGGCATAACTTCGTTACTAACGATTTGATTATTGTTCTAAATGGATTCGAACCATCATATAAACATTTTAAAGTACTTATTACATCAACTTATTTTCAAACTAAGTTTTGACTTATTCTTCATAAGTTCATGGCTTATCAACTTATAACTTTCATAATTTCATTTACTTATGACTTATTATTGATTTAAGTCCTTTACTCAATGTTCTCACATCTTATCCAACATACTAACTTCATATGACAATCATATGACAAGTTCATCATAATATAATAACTTATTTTGGTTCAAGTTACATATTCATAACTTTATTCGGCTTAAGTCCATTGCTTAATCAATTCTTACATGTTCTTAGCATACATGCTTATTAAGTTACACTTCTCTTATCACCCTACAATGATATAGATGAAGATGAATTAGACAAGAGTCTTACCCTTGAAGACTAGTACTTCTCTTCTCGTTGAAAATCTAGCAAAGGTTGATTGACTTATTTTTGACTTATTCTCTCTAACACTTAAGCACTTATCTTGATAGAAGTTGAATGAATTTTTATCAAGCAATAAATGAATTGTGGAGCTCTCTATTTATAGGCTTGGCAAAGTGAGGGTACTATGGTCATTATAACCTCCCACCTCCTCAACTAACCTCCTTACTAACCTCCTTACTATTCCTTACTTTAGCCCTAAGTAAACTTGCCCATCACTTCTATTACTTGGTCATCACAACACTTATCTTATGCTTGATCACCACTTAAAGTACTTGGTTACCAAGTTTAACCCATATCACTCATGGTTGCTCCATGGATCAAGTTCAACCCATTGGATCATTACATTGGGCTTAAGTCTAATTAACTTAACTTAACTTTGGGCTTGCATTACTTAATTCTCGTTGGACTATTCAATTGATACACAATCCTACAAGTCCATGTCTTTTAATTAAAAACCTCATCACATATGTTATATGTATAATTCTTGTATTCTAATTCGTATACTAATTCGTAATATACGGTATCTTATTATTCGTACATATTTGTACAATACCTCGATCATACAATCATTACACTTTCTTCTTAACGTTTAATATTCCTAACGTTCTCAAATTAAGCCTGCATGCGAAATATTACGTTTTTCATACTTAGATTATTATTACATAATCCATCTCACCTAGATAGTGTAACGTTACGTATTTCTCGAAAGTTCAAAAATAATTCCCGAGCGTAAATCGATGAATAGTGTTTTTCAAAAAATTTCTCGAAAAACTTTTATTTTCGTTTTAGAAATTCAAACACTTTAATTCTCCCACGTAGTTAAAATACTACGCCTTTCCGATGTTTCTAGGTTATAGAACGACATTCATCTTACTAACACATAATAATAATAAATAATATTATTTTATTCATTATTAAAAGTATTTACAAAATGTTCGATTTTCTGGGGCGTTACATTAACTGACATATCATAATTTATCAACTAATTAAGTAAGAAATTTCAGCTTAGGTAGGACACATTAGTGAAGGATTTACTCGTCTCTCCCCTCCTAGTTCTATTCCCCGATCTCTGCCAGAGACCATATCCCTAAGCTCTGATACCAACTGTGACACCCTCAAAGTAGGTATACATCACCCATTCTGAGTCGCCAAATGCATGATACAGAAATAACTACAAATTCATTAATATAATTTTTGTGCAAAATACGACAACACATATATTGTGGATACCAACTGTGACTCTCATCCCTTTACTTGGATAGCACCTCACATTGATATCTTACAATGGTATCTTACATAAAGGTACAGTCAATAACTGTTTTAGAAATTAAAATCTTTAGAAAATGCTTAAGGAAACCTTCGTACATGGGAGGCCATGCAACTAAGTTATAATAGATATCATATGACTCGAGAATTATCCTTGGTTGACCTAATAGACCCCAAAGAAAAATGAAAAGATTGCTATCATATTCTTTCCAATGGTGAGTCTTCTCTTGACATATAATTATCTCCATTGTCTCCAATTGAGAATTATATTTCAACCAAACTGCAAGATTATATAGGTAGTGCTCGTAGATATAATCAACAAGTGGATGTGTACAACCCTGTCTTATGATAACATGAAGTCGTAGGTTATAGGCATCTTGTATGATAGTGGCAAAACACACTTCCAAAGTTGGGTTCACCTCACCCTATTTGGTTCACCAAAATCAACGGTTAAATGACGTATAAAATACGACACACTTATCTCAAATTCTTAATAAAATTATTTTCATACTGTTTAGGGAGAACCTCAATAGCTATAGACCACCGTTATATTCCCCTATTACCCCGCTTCAACCCAAATTACCTTCATATTACCCGAAGAAATTATGAAACAAAAGGGTGAGAACAACTAGCCCAAAGAAAGATATCATGACTAAAGATAATTAAATTATCAATAGCCTTCATCAGTAATAAATCAGAGATTTAGAACATATGGTAGATGATAAAACTTTTCAACTATAGTTGCAGCGGAACGAGCAATCCATTAGAAGAGTCAAATAAACCATAAGGTTTATTATCTTCTCCATATTAAAAGTCCACCAACAATATTTTATCCATGTAACATCAATCAACAGTTTCTGTCCACAATCCCGTGTATAACTCATAATCATAATTGTAGTTCTAAATTCCTCTTCTCATCTAGGACGAAGATAATATTCATCACCTGTCTTTACCTGAAATATCAAAGATCATGGTTATACCAAATCACAATTCCTGTTCATAATCTTACTAATAAATTCATCTTTGCACTACGGGCCAACGATATTCATCAACAGTTCATATTTGCACTACATGCCAAAGATATTCAACAACAGGACATCTTTGCACCACGGGCCAAAGGTATTCATCAACAGTTCATCTTTGCACTACAGGCCAAAGATATTCAATAATAGGTCATCTTTGCACTATGGGCCAAAGATATTCAACAACAGGTCATCTTTGCACTACGGGCCAAAGATATTAATATCTCAAAGAAATATATAATCATTTCAGAATTTATATAAACAATAATTATAACCATGTTGATCAATTCACCTTTGTACTTAAGCTAAAGATAATCGTTTATAAATTTAATGGTCATGATCATACCAGTCAACAATTCATCTTTGCACTACTGGCCAAAGAGAACCCATAGTCATGATCATACCAATAATCTACCCATCTTTATACTCAAGTGAAAGAGAAATTCCATCACCAGGGCTATAAAATGTTATATATGATAATAAAAATAATATGATCAAAAAATGGATTTAATTTTAAGAGCAATATTCATAAATCAACGATAATTTGGTCAGAAAAAGAAACCAATTTTGACGTGAATAGTACGCCGTGAATAGTAACTCGTGAATAATAACTCGTGAATAGTAACTCATGAATAGTAACTCGTGAATAGTAACTCATGAATAGTAACTCGTGAATAGTACTCCGTATTCATACATAGTACCGTATACGTAAATATGCCATATACGTAAATAGTGTCATATACATGAATAGTACCGTATACGTGAATAATGTCGTATACGTGAATAGTAACCCCAACACGAAAAGGTAAAAATTTCACAATAAAATTCATATCAATATTTCGGTATAATGATATCGAAAGAAATAATATCATTTACGAAGAAAATAACATCCCTTACCTTAAAAGAACAGTACTTTTGACTGGAATATCGGATGTAATGCTGAAGGAAACTTGCACTGAGTAGCAACTCTCAAAGTATCTAAATACTCACAAGAATACGCTCGATAATATAGAGAGAAAAAACTTCAGATTTTGGTGTGATTTTCATTTCTAACTAAGCATTCTATTTATAAAAAAAATGCCAGAACACCAAAGTTGACAAACCGGCTACCGGTGGCTTTCCACCCACCCCATTCATGCACACCACACTTGAATTCAGTAAAATCAAGAGATAAAAGGACAAGTGGGTCCCACCTTCTAGAAATCTCCACCAAAATCATTTATAAAAACAATTTCTGAATCAGTCACCTCTTAAAATTCATAAAAAATCATACGTTAATTTTTAACGATTTAAAAGTTTTGGACATATACTCAACTTATATATGTATAATATATCCAAAAATGATCACGATCCAACGGTCGGATTAAAAATTATAACTCACACAATATAGCTTAAGAACACTGATTTTTCGGACTAGGAGTCCTTCGGACCCATTTCATTCGAATAGTCACCACGAAAAATCTACAAAGGATTTTTGGGTGATTCAAATTTCTGTGTTTAGCTTACTTCCAGGGCTTTCTTTTGATATATGGTTCATCTCCTAACTCATTATACACAAAGAGTTTTAGATTTTACCAAATCAAGTAATAAACTAATTTTTCTGAAAAATCTCCATATTTTGTTCTTTTTTTGATTTTTAAATTTCTCTCATTTGATTCATGCATCGTGACTTTAGTGTAAAAATATCACCATTATTATATAACCACATTATACATTTATAATGTAATATAATAATATATTTGAATAAATTATTTTATCGTAAAAGATAAAATATCAATTTTCAACAATTTTCACTTTTCTAAAAATTCCTCCATTTATATCCCCATTAAAATAAATATTTCCTTATCATATAAATTAATAATTAATTATTCACAAATAATATTACAGAATCACAATTATGACAACCAGGTCGTTCCCATAAAAAGGGGGCTTTCCGATAAGAATTTCTCCTTCTTCTGGCAATTAGGTGACCAAACCCTTTCCTGATGTAACTTCCTTAGACATTGCCAATAATGCTATCTAATAATATTATTCAAATAATATAAATTATTGTTCTGATAATGAGAAATACTGTGCAGTGACAATTATTGAAACAACAATAATATAAAATATCAACAATAATATAAAATATCAACGTAGCAATTATTGAATCAATAAAATAAAATATTGAATAAAGAATTACTGTAACAATTATTGAGTAGTGCCTTCTTACTTAAGAATCAATAATTCAAAAATACTGTGCAATACCTTATGCTACTGTGCAACCACGCGTAGTACTGTATTTTAACCACCAGGTAATCCAACAGTGTTAACGGTAACAATTACGCCGTTATTTATAAAAACTCAAACTTGTCATTTTTTTCATCCGACAATTATTCTGTTATGGGGTCCACAAATGGCTGTGCCGTCGTACGAATATTCTCCGACAGCAAGAATATTCCACGACCAAATGAATATTCTTCGACAGCGATGAATATTTTATAACCACTTGCGTATTTTGTAAACTTTACATATATCACCCTTAACTTTAACTTTTTATCAATTTAACAATTTACTGAATAATAATTATAAAAAAATTGAATGCTTTTATTTCATAAAATTTGGGGTCTTACAGTATGTGACTAAATATATATATATATATATATATATATATATATATATATATAAGTATTCTATTTTTCTTATAATTATTATTTTATTCAGTAAATGGTTAAATTGATAAAATATTAAAGTTAAGGGTGATATGTGAAAAATTTACGAAGTAAATAAGTTGTCATAAAATATTCGTTGTGTCAGAGAATATTCTTTTTGTCGGGGAATATTCGTACGGTGGCGCAATCATTGGTGGACCCCACAATGAAATAACTGTTGGATATAGAAAGCGACATAAATAATCTTTTTATAAAAATAACGGCAAAACTTTTATCGTTAAACTGTTGAAATACCCAGTGATAAAAGTACAGTAATATGCGTTGTTGCACAGTAGCACACGGTATTGTACAATATCTCTGATTATTGATGCTTGCGTAAGAAGTCACTCAGTTTTATTCATTAATTGTCACAGTAGTTGCTGCATAGTATCTTATATTATTGATTCTATTATTGTCACAGTAACATATGCACAATATTTTATATTATTAAATCAATAATTGACACGACACAGTTATTCATATTATTATTTGCATTATTGATTATGTATAAAAAATTTTGTCGAGAAAATGTGTTAAGTTATTTAAGTGTGCGCCAATAAGGAGAAATCCTTATCGGAAAGCCCCCCTTTCCTAGGAACGATCTGGTTGTCAATATTGTGAGTTATAATATTAATGATGAATAATTGTTGAAAGATTAAAAATGTTTTTTATAAATTTATTAGCGATAAGTGATGAGATTTAATAGTTAGTCAAGACTAATTAAATAGTTTGAACTAACTAACTAAGAAAGCAAAAGTGTGTATAAAACACAAGAAAATGAAATTAAAACTCAATTTTGAGTTCAAAATAGAATGTTGATGAGCCGACTACTCGGTTAAATCCGGAGCGATGGATCTAGTAAGAAAAGATTGTAAACTCGATATGGTTTCAAGGTTGACTTTTTGGTCAAAGTCATCAACTGACTTTTATGTAGAAAAGTCAAATGTAGAGTTTGAAGTTGAATTTGGATACACGGACGACATATTTGAGTCCGGGACGATTAAATTAGTCAAAATAAACTATAAACACAAAATTTGTCGGCCTTGACTTTTTGTTCAAAAAGTCAATAGTTGACTGTTTCAAAAAAAGTCAAACTTCAAAAATTCAAAGATGAAATTATTGATAAAAATATTTCCATTATGTTGGAAATATTAATGTTAGTGGAAATCGACATTTATTTCGATAATAGTTAATTTCTGGATGTTAAATTAATCAAATGGGCAAGTAATCGGAAAAATGAGGAATTAATTACTATTGGTTCACATGTAAGGAACTATTGGTTCACATGCAATGAACTATTAGTTCACATGCAAGTACTATTAGGGGATGATATGCAAGATTGATAATACTTTAGGGACTAAATTAAAAATAGAGGCAAAGATAAAAGTACTAAAGTATAATTAACATTGTAATTTGTCACCTTTTCCTAGCCTATAAAATACTCCTCCATCCATTCATTATTTCGTACCATTTTTTAAGAGCAAAGTTATAATCACAAGCTATAGTGAGAGAAGTTATAGAGAGAGAGAAAGAAGAAGAGTATTCTGCTACTACAATATTGCAGTATCTAATCTCCTACTAAGGTAAGGGATATTACTTTTTGTATTCGTAAGGGATATTAATTTTCGTATTCGTAAGGGGTATTATTTCTTTCTTATTCGTAAAGGATGTTATTTTCTTTCAATACTCGTAAGAGTTGTCATTCTATTCCTTATTAATCTGTGGGAATAACCTGTCTACGCGGACTACTACATGCCTGGTGAATAACCCTTCATATTCATTTCTTTATTAAGTTACGGGAATAACCTGTCTATGCGGACTACCGCATGCCTGGTGAATAACCTTTCGTATTCATTCTTCATTAAGTTGTGGAAATGATCTGTCTACGCGGATTACCACATAACAGGTGAAAAATCCATTTGCAATTTCATATATTATTTCATTTCATATTCCTAAATCTAAACTTACTATGGTAAGTATTGCTTCTATAATTCTAGTATTTTCATGTCGAGGTACTATTCATGTCAGGGTACTATTCGTGCCGGGGTACTATTCACGACAAAATTGGTTTCTTTTCTATCCAAATTATTTTTGATACATGAATATCATTCTTGAATTTTACTTCACAATTAGTTATCATGTTGAGAATTTGAACATTTTTGAACTCTGGATAAATTGAATTATAAATCTCTAATATTTATTCTTGATCTCACTTGATTCATTCTTTATATCATTGTCATAATCCTCAGACTTAAATTGTGGTTAAAGTTATCTTTGGCCCGTAGTACAAAGATGAACTATTGATTGATGAATATCTTCGGCCCGTAGTGCAAAGATGAACTGTTGATTGGTATGATTATAACTAGGAACTGTGTATTGGTATAATCATGACCTTTAATGTTACAGATAAAGACTTGTTATGAAAGTTCTTTTTGGCCTGTAGTGCAAAGAAGAATTGTTGATTGATATCTTTGGCCGCAGTGCAAAGATGAACTGTTGATTAATAGCTTTGGGTCGTATTACAAAAATGGATAGGGGTATGACATGATCATGACCACTGATGATACAAATAAATATCTTTGGCCCATAGTGCAAAGATAGACTATTGTTTGACATAATCATGACCATTGGTTTTACAGTTGAATGTCTTTGGCCCTAGTGCACTGACAGACAATTGAGTGTCATGATCATGACAATTGGTTTTAAAGTGGAATATATTTGGCCCATAGTGTAAAGATAGACAATTGATTGGTATGATCATTGATATTACATTTGAATGTCTTTAGCCTTTGTGGCAAGGACATTGAGTGAAAGTTCTATTAAGCCTTTGTGGCAAGGAGAAACTGTTGATTTACATTATTATAAACATGAATTATGAATTTAACTATAATCTTTGGTTGTTCAGGTGAAGATATGTAATGAAATTTCTCTTTGTCTTGGGTACAACAAAGAACTGTTGATGGGTATTACAGGAATGAAATATTAATGATGGACTTTTAATTTGGAGGACATAGTAGACATTATGCTCTACTTGACTCTTCTAATGGATTGTTGATTCCGCTGCAATTATGGTTGAATACCATATGTTCTAAATATCTAATTTATTACTGATGAAGGCTATTGATAATTTGATTATCTTTAGTCATAATATTCTTTACTGGGCTATTTGTGCTCACCCTTTTGCTTCACAATTCCTTTAAGGTAATAAGAGTGTAGCTAGGTCGAGCGGGGATAACAAGAGAGTAGAGTGATGGTCTGTGACTGTTGAACTTTCTTAATACATTATAAAACAACATGACAATATATAATTGTATTGAGGACTTAAAAATGTGGTGTCGTATTTTATACGTTATTTAATAGTTAATTTTGGTGAATAACAATATGGTGAGGTGATAAGTAGGTTTTATACCTACTTATTGGTTACCAACTCACTGAAATTTTGCTCAACTCAAGTAATTTTAGTATGGTTTATTTTCTTTTTGTGTTTCTTTTGCAGTGTGCATAGCTGGAACTCCTAAAGTATCCTAAGGCATGGTAAGGCATAGAAATGGAAGTAGCAATACGTACATGCAAGGCGTGGTGGCTTGTGCAAGAATGAAGTTGGCAACTAGAGTTAAGCAAGTGAAAATGACAGCTAGAAGAGCTTGGATGTGACCAAAAGAAGAAGTAAGAAGTGAAGAAGCAATGAGGAAAGCAAGCAGCAGACAACATCAAACACAATGACATGAAGAAGAAAGAAGAAGCTACAAAGACCGCCATATAGAGCTTAGTCATGGCGCGCCAACAAGCTTAGAAGAAATCTGAGAGGCAAAAATACATCGTCAAGATTTGCACTCTATTATCAAAGGGCCATGGCGCCCAAGTGCAAGCAAATACCTGACAGAGAATCCTACAACATACCAAGACTCGAACTATAGTAATTATACCATCGCAGCGGTCGCTACGTATTATGCTTATTTTTTAAAATGTTTGACTTTTTGTAATTTGAAAGGTGAAGCGTGTTTGTTATCTAAGACGATATGGTTGGTTACCAGATACGTGATTTCTAGTTTTTTCATGACTATGATTAGGTTTTATCTTATCTAGAGAGAGTTTGTGCATTTTCCTTAATATTTTGAGTTTCTCTCTTTAGTCAATTGCTTAATAAATATTACTTTTCATTCTGGAGACATTTGTGGATTTGAACAAGCCTAGAAATAGAATTTGCAGTAGAGATTAACATATTTGATCTCTTATTTCTCTCATATCTCTTGTTTGTAATTCTTATTTCCATGTTTTGCTTCAATCCCATAATGGTTGTTAGTTCAGAAATGAACTAATTCCTATTATGGGATTCTAATGGATTTTAATGCGTAGTCTAAACATGTGTGCCTGAATGATTGAATGCTTGATCACCATTCTCACTAATTGCTTGTATGGATTTGGAAAATAAAATATAAGTATTGATTAGACCATGTTGGAATATGTTCATGAGGCTTATTTGTATTAGATTTTGTGATTCGTGACCCGGATAGGCATATATTGGTTCATCATGTGTAGTCATTAAGAGAGCTTGTGCATAAAATCATTATTGTTGTAAATTCACATAGACATATCGTGAGTTTGGTATTTGTGTTGCTTACATGATTTCTATCAATTGTGGATTTTGTGTAAATTGGACATAGTTCATTGAAAGATGGTTATGTTCCACTTTTGTGCTCCTGACTAGCTTTCCATGTTAAATAATTAGGCAAAACAGAAGGCATGCATTTAGGATGAAGCATTAAATGGTATTAGAATCCCATATTTCTCTAACTTGATTACTTACTTTTAGTAATTATTATTTTTGTGTTGATAATTAATTTAAATATCAATTTATTTATTGATTGATCGTTTGAGCATACAGAAATAGTGATTAGGATGTTTCATGATAGATTAGATTTATTCACTTTTCTCCGTGGGATTGACACTTTCTTACTCTGTACTACTTGTTGACCCGTGTATACTTGCATGAGTTAGAGTCCATTTTATTAAACCAAAATGGAGGCAACAAGTTTTTGGCGCCGTTTCCGGGGAAAGGTGTTTATTTTTAATATTTTCGTCATCAACTAAAGCTAGATTTGTGTGACTTAGACAATTCTATTCTTATCTTATTTCTATTTTGTTTTTGTTTGAATTTCAGGTACTTGTGTACATTTTATGCACACGCGATCGTCAAATTCCAAGTTGATACCTGCACAAGATAATATCAACGGTAGGGCTTGGAAAGCGAGATCAAGACAGAGTACACAAGTAGATTCTGAGACTACATCATCCAACATGGCAGCAGAAGAGCAAAAAGAGAAACATCGGGCCTTAAAAGCTTATTCAATGACAAACATTAATGAGTTGCAGTCAAGCATCGTGAGGCCAGCTATAGCAGCCAATACTTTTGAGATAAAGCCAGACACTATACAAATGGTGCAGAATTCAGTACAATCCGGGGGTGCTGCTACAGATGACCCGAATGAACACTTGTTGAGCTTTATAGAGATATGTGTCACCTTCAAGTACAATGGAGTGTCTGAAGATGCAATTAGGCTCAGACTGTTCCCATTTTCTTTAAGGGACAAGGCTAGAAGTTGGCTCCACTATTTGCCATTGGGGTCTATTACCACATGGGAGGACTTAGCGCAGAAGTTCTTAGCCAAATTTTTTCCAATGGCTAAGACTGTAAAAATGAGGACAGCGATTTCCCAGTTTGAACAACAGGGTGAAACATTGTATGAAGCTTGGGAACGCTACAAAGAGATGCTAAGGAAATGCCCCTATCATGGAATGTCGAATTTGATGGTAATAAATAATTTTTATAATGGATTGGGATGGAAATCAAGGTCGATAGTGGATGTTACAGCGGGAGGAGCTTTATGGGCTAAGAGTTATGAAGAGGCTTATAATCTCATAGAGACTATGGTAGCAAATGACTTTCAGAATCCTACGGTCAGGATGCCACAACCTAAAGTTGCAGGGATGTTAGAGTAGATGCTATTACACAATTGTTAGCTCAGATGGCATCTATGGCAAAGAAGATTGATTCTTTGGCAGAAAATAAAGTGAAGTCAGTTGCTTATATATGCGAGATATGTGCGGGGTCACATCAAACCGACTAGTGTGCTATCAGTTTCGAATCTGTGAAATATGTGAGTAACTACCAGAAGAATCAGAATCAATTTCAGAATATCTATAATCCCAACAACCGCAACCATCCCAATTTTAGCTGGACTAACAATCAAAATCAACAAAATCAATAGTTTCAACCTTAACATCATTATCGGTCACAACCATCTCATCAACAATATGCACCAAAACAACCCTACCCTCTAGGATTCCAACAACAACCACAACATAATTCACCACCTGCACCTCAGCCAGAGAAAAAGTTAGAAACAGAGAAGATGATGCTCAAGTACATGGCGAATATAGAGGTTATAATCAAGAACCAAGCAGTGGCTATAAAAAATTTGGAGACTCGGATGGGCTAAATGGCTAATATGCTGAACAATGGACCATAAGGGACATTGCCAAGTATGACGGAAGCCAATACAAAAAGAGAGGGTAAGGATGTGACACCCCCAAATCTAGGTACTTCATTCCCTCAAGATTTGATGTTCACTTAATAAAAACATTCATGTTTAACTACCCAATCATAATAAAATTGAATAATAAACCTTCCCATTAAAGGATTACATTAATAAAAATCTCTCAGGTTATCTAACCTTCAAATACAAACATCATATACGGAAAACTAAATAAGTTCATTACAATAATTAAAATGAAGTCTGACAACAAAATGTTAACATGATTACAAGTCTTTAATACTTGTTCATCTTTCCCTTTCCTTTACTGGTGCTAGGTACATCGACCTTCTCAACTTTAGCTGTAATAATTATATAAGCAAGAGTGAGCAAACAAGGCTCACTTGAAATGACAATGAATAAAACTTTACAACAATTGCCAGATAATAGGCTCAATAGAACTGAACAATATGCTCTATTAATGATAATCAAAATTCTGAAATATATACATCTAAGGGTCATAAAACCACGAACAATGTCCATAGTTATAAGTAATCTTTCAACTTAAACTTTAACAGTCATAAGACTATAGGGACTCCTCGTACTTAGGGGGATCAACCCTTCATACAATGTATTGTGCACAAACATTTCAACGCTATGCGTAAATTATCCCCTAATAATAGGGTTGTTCATCTTAGCATTTAGAATACGAGTCCGCACCAAAGTAAGTTTGGTTTGGATAAGTTTTAAGGTAATTTGGAATTCAACGAACATTAACTACGGAGTAGTTGAATATAAAGGTAATAACTTTATGTTATGGAATAAATCATAACGGAATCAACATTGTATACTAAGTTCATGCTTTAGGAATAATCTAAGAGCATAAACATTGAATAATTATAACATACCTTGCTTGAACAATATTAAGCCAAGGTTATTTAGAATTGAGTACTAAGCATGCATAACAAATAATAAAGTGAACGATAAAACTTGTTCAACATTAGTATATCAGAATATATAAACTTGCATGTTAAATAACAAGTTAAAGACAAGAATAACTTGCTCAATCATAAGAATAAAGTTTAGGAAACTTGCGTAATTGTAATTGAGATAGGGTAAGTAAACTTGCTCAATAATAACAAGGTAGAGTAAGAAACTTGCCTTGCGTGTAAGCTAAACCATAATAATTCGATTCACAATATCCTATGCACATATTATCATGACATAATTAGTCATTACCAACACTCTATATATAAATAAGTATTTACATCATGTATGGTTTGATTTTTTTAATCACATAATCAAATTACATTAGTAATAAAACTAGTAGCATATTAAAAATATGTTCATTCTTAGTATAGTAATACTGAAATCATATCTTAACAGTCCCTCTATTAAATCATAACAACTTTTGCAGACTTTGTGTAACTAAAACACACTGTCTGACCATTCTCTAACTAACTCGCCCTCTGGTACCATAGTTTTACACTGTAATGGTAGGCATACCGCATCTTCTTCACGAGGCACAAGCCAATGCATGGTGTCATGCGTGGAGCTGGCGCTTCCGACGGAGAATTGCCTTCTTTGAGCCCATGACTGCGGCATCGAACTACTGATCCTCGGCGACCAAATTTCTAAGAAACAAACATGAACAAAGCCAATTTTGGCCTACAAGCTACTTTCTAACAATCGAATTAACACATAAAACATATACAGACTTCACACAAACATAAATTAAGGACTCTTAACATGATTTCACCCATATAACAATAAAGACATCGAATTTAAAACATCTAATTTCACTATTTTTGATAAAACTTCACTTTTTGATATTTTCAGTGAAAATTATCATTGTGATTGTGTTTTTCAACCAAAACAGTTAATTCAAAATACCTTGTTTATATTTATTCATCCTCTTTCAAATTCAATAGTAAATTTATATATTATACAGAGAATTAAACCTCAATTTTACTTTAAACTAAGCCATATTCATATATATATATATATATATATATATATATATATATATATATATATATATATATATATATATATATATATATATATATATATATACCAATTCAACTGTAATATGATTTCCTTCACAAAATTCATACATAACATGAATTCAATTACTATACTCAAATATAAACTTATGAAAACAATTTCATAACAACTAGTTATCACATAGAAACTATATAACAAAAATAATTTAACTTTCACAAAGTTTTTACAGAAATTTTTTGGAAGAGAATAAAACTATAACTTTAAAGAAATTTAAAAAAGTAAGATGATACCTTATTTTCTAGAAGATGATAACCTTCCCTTTGATCAACAAGCTTTTTTTTTCCTCAATTCTTCTCTCAAAACCTCTCTAGAATTCTCTCAAGTTCTCTCTCAATTTTTCTTCTTTTGTGTTCTTTTTCTCTATTATAACTTACGTACTAAAATATAACGTATAGGTAATAATATAAGTATTAATTATATAATATAATTATATGTATAACTGATATCATTTATCTTATTTTTAAAATCAAAAGTCATAATAAGACTTGTTTGGCTAACTATTTTAAAATTTAATCAGTTAAATCCTTATGCCTTGTTTGGTAAAACATATTTAAATTAAAGACTTAATATGCATTAAGCCTTGTTTGACAAAACTGAATTAATCTCCTTTAACTTATTTTAATAACTTCTTTATAGCATAGTTTATGGTCACACTTTAATTAATTAAATTTTAATATTTAATTTAATTAATTCTAATAACAATTTTTTAAATTAATTCACCACACAAATCAATACGACATAATTATAATTTTATTTAATCAACTAACACATCATTTTAATTACATATTCACATTAAAATATTATTATAATAATTCATTTAATCATTATAAACTCTAACTTAATTATTAAATTAAATGAGAATATTATCTCAAGATGATCAATTTTCTTAACTCATAAATTATTTATTTAACAAATAAATAATCAAATCAAATCACCTTAAACAAATATTTATTCGATTAATAAACACTTCAATTAAAATATTTATATAACTCAATAAATATTTTGAACTACAATTTAAAATTATGGATTGTTACATCCTTCCCTCCTTAGAAGGATTCTGTCCCCAAAATCACAACTCAAAAAAAATCATTCGTCACAAAGGAGCAGTGTCAGGCAATTACACTTAGATCAAGGAAGCAGACTGTAGGTTTATAGGATGGCGTGCCCACGCCACCTATATAAAGGGAAACCGCGCGGCCACACCTGCAGCAAGTTAGTTCTAATGAAAGTTTGATCAAAGAAGGTTCTGAATAGAGGGAAGTGGAGAAGAATAGTGAAGAATTATCTGAGAAACCAATGACTAGACCACCACCTGTACATCCCCATGTTTCATATCCACAAAGACTGTAGAAACAAATAGAAGATAAGCAATTTAACAAGTTTTTAGAGGTATTCAAGAAGCTACAACTCAATATACCCTTCACCGAGGCATTGGAACAGATGCCAAGTTATGCAAAGTTCATGAAGGGAATCTTGTCAAGGAAGAAAAGATTAGAGGACTTTGAAACAGTAGCCTTAATGGAAGAATGTAGTGCGGTATTACAACGCAAGTTACCTCCGAAGCTAAAGGACCCGGACAGCTTCACAATACCTTATTCAATAGGAAAGATGTGTTTTAACAAATGCTTGTGTGATTTAGGGGCGAGCATCAACTTGATGCCTTTGTCAGTTTTTAATCAGTTGGGATTGCTGGCTCCAAGGTCAACGAATATAAGCCTATAGCTTGCTGACAGCTCCATTACTTATCCACGGGGTATTGTAGAAGATGTGCTGGTTAAAGTGGATAAAATTTTTTTCCCAGCTGATTTCATCATCTTGGATTATGAAGAAGACATAAGTATACCTATCATCCTTGGGAGACCGTTCTTAGCCATAGGACGAAATTTGATAGATGTTTAGAAATGTGAATTGACAACGAGGGTTCATGATCAAAAAGTCACCTTCAACGTGTTCAAGGCTATGAAGTTTCCTACCGACGAAGAAGAATATTTTAGGATTGATATGGTGGAAAAGATGTTGAATGATGAAGTAGGGAATTTGGTGAAAAATGAGCCTTTAAGGAGTGCTATTTTGGGGAATTCAGAGATAGAAGATGATGATATTATAGAAATTGTTCAGATTCTTGACACAACACCACAATTTAGAAGGTTCAAGACTCCTGTTGAGCTACTAAAGCTTTCTGGGGAGACATCAGTGAAACTCAAGCCATCTCTTGAGTGCCTCCAGATCTTGAATTGAAACCTCTTCCAGACCACTTAAGGTATGCATTTTTAAATGAGGGTTCAAAGTTACATTTTATTATTTCTTCTGTATTAACGTCTTGCCAGGAAGAAAAGCTGCTAGGAGTTCTAAGAGAGTTCAAATCAGCCATAGGATGGACCATAGCAGACATCAAAGGGATCTGCCCATCATTCTGTATGCACAAGATCCTACTAGAAGATGATAGTAAACCTTCAGTGGAGCAACAACGGAGACTAAATCCAATTATAAAGGAAGTGGTAAAGAAGGAAGTTTTGAAGTGGCTAGATGTAGGAATAATATATCCGATCTCAAACAGCTCTTGGGTGAACCCGATACAGTGCATGCCGAAGAAAGGGGGAATGGCCGTAGTGTAAGACCTCAACTTTTTATAAATAAATTTGAATTTCCTCTAATTATTATTTTGAATAATAAGGTGTTAATTGATATAATATTTTAGTTATGGGTAAAATGTGCAAATATTACAAAATAAGCAAGTGGTTATAAAATATTCATTGTTGTCGGGGAATATTCGTACAACGACGCAACCATTTGTGGGCCCCATAATGGAAAACGATCGGATGAAGAAAACAACAAGTTTGAGTTTTTATAAATAATGACGTAATTATTACCGTTAACACTGTTGGAATACCTGGTAGTTAAAATACAGTAATACGTGTGGTTTCACAGTAGCACACAGTATTGCACAATATTTTTGGATTATTGATTCTTACGTAAGAAGGCAATACTCAATAATTGTTACAGTAATTACTGTTCAATATTTTATTTTATTGAGTCAGTAATTGCTACATTCATATTTTATATTATTATTGTTTCAATAATTATCACTGCACAGTATTTCCCATTATCAGATCAATAATTCATATTATTTGAATAATATTATAATATAACATTATTGGCAATGTCTAAGAAAGTTCTGTCTAGGAAAGGGGTTTGGTCACCTAATTGCGCACCAGTAAAGAGAAATCCTTATCGGAAAACCCCCTTCTTTCCTAGGAACGACCTGGTTGTCATAATTGTGATTTTGTAATATTATTTGTGAATAATCAATTATTGATTTATACGATAAGGAAATATTTATTTTATATGGATATAAATGAAGGAATTAATGCTGAGGTGTTTTATCAGTATTTTGTCAAAATGAGAGTGTTTTATCAGTATTTTGTCAAAATGGAGGTATTAAAAATCATCCGTATATGGATTTCGGTCATTTTCTGTTTGGAATTTAGAAAAACTTTCTTCTACAAAGTTGTAGAAAATTTAATTTCGTATGGAATGGACATAAAATTCATATTTTTCTGATAAAAGGGCTATTTATTATGAATTATTGAAGTTTTGGAAATAAATTTTTTTTTATTAAAAACATGGGTGGGCCCCACTTTTGGTTGGTGTGGAAATTTACTGAATTTGGTGGGCCCCATATGTGGTGTACTGAATTTTGTTCAAATTGGTGTGCGTAGAAAAATTATATTAATATTTTATTAATTTAGTCTGCTTTGGCGTTATGGTATTTTCCTATAAGTAGGGTGCTTAGTTAGAATTAAAATTCACACCAGAATCTGAAGTTTTCTCTCTATATATTATCGAGCGTATTCTTGTGAGTATTTAGATACTTTGAGAGTTGCTATTTAGTGCAAGTTTCCTTCAGCATTACATCCGATATTCCAGTCAGAAGTACTGTTCTTTTGAGGTAAGAGATGTTATTTTGTTCGTAAATGATGTTATTCTTTCAATATCATTATACCGAAATATTGGTATGAATTTTATTATGAAATTTTTACCTTTTCATGTCGAGGTTACTATTCACATATACGACACTATTCACGTATACGACACTATTCACGTATACGACACTATTCATGAATATGGTACTATTCATGAATATGGTACTATTCATGAAGTATGATTTTTCTTGTGGAATTTCTACCTTTTTGTGTCGGGGTTACTATTCATGTATACGACACTATTCACGAATACGACACTATTCATAGAAAAATTAAATTTTCTTTTCTTTATCCAAGTTGTCAATTATGGTTACTATCTTTGATTTTATCCATGTTTTGATCTTCGTTTTTGAATTCTGCTCTACAATTGATTATTATGGACTATTTTTGAACTTAGATAAACCAAAGTACGAATACCTAATCTTTGTCCTTTTATCTCATTAGATTCATTTTCTTTAAGATATTTTTCATCATCCTCAGTCTTAAATAATGATATAACTAAATATCTTTGACCTATAGTGCAAAGATGAATGATTACCTGATGAATATCTTTAGCCTATAGTGCAAAGATGAATGATTATCTGATGAATATCTTTGGCCCGTAGTGCAAAGATAAATAGGTGTTGAGATGAAC
This sequence comes from Panax ginseng, assembly GCA_020205605.1. Lineage (NCBI taxonomy): Eukaryota > Viridiplantae > Streptophyta > Magnoliopsida > Apiales > Araliaceae > Panax > Panax ginseng. The sequence goes on from CM035131.1 coordinate 82,316,982, forward strand.
ATGACCAACTGGTGATACGAATGAATATCTTTGGCCCGTAGTCCAAAGATAAATATTTGATTCAAGATGTATATTGATTGATGTTACAGGGATAAAATATTGATGATGGACTTTAAAATCATAGAAGATAGTAGACTTCATTCTCTACTTAACTATTCTAATGAATTATTGTTTTTGCTGCAGTTGATGATCTATAACTTGTTGTCTATTATATTCTATCAGATTTTTCCCTGTTGAAGACTAAGGATAAGTTTTTTGTACATTATCTTAGTCATAATATTCTTTACTGGCTAGTTGAGCTCACCCTTTTCCTTTTTGTTCCATTTTACTTCTCATGAGGCGAGAATATAGCGGGAACTAGTCGAGGTGTGGAGTGATGTTTCAAGTCGGTTGTTTTAGCAGTCCTCATTATTCTGTAAAATAGTGTATCAATAATTGTAATGAGGACTTATTTGAGTTTGGATATTGTTTAGAAGACAATATTTGTATTTAAACTCATAGCATATGTATTGTCGTATTTTGCACGATAATTGTAATAATGAAGTTGTAGTTATTTTCTGTAGTTGGTATCAGAGCTTAGGGATATGGTCTCTGGAGGAGATCGCGGATTAGAACTAGGAGGGGAGAGACGAGTAAATCCTTTGCTAGTGTGTCCTACCTAAGCTTATTTGTTGGTCTGTCATGATATAGGGGTATTATGTGGTATGTCAATTTCTTTAATTAACCCTTGTTTTATGGCAGTATTTGAGAATAGCAGCTGAAAATGTTAACAATGGAGTGAATGAGACCGTGGAGACACCTTTAATAACCAACCAGGAGAACGTGCAACATGACGACAATATTCCTCCTGTAAACAACACTACCGAACAAACGATGAATGATGGGATGTTTAGAAGCTTTTTGCAGTTCATGCAAAATTAGACGAGGGAAACTCGTGTACAAAATACGGGTGTAAATGATAGCATCGCACGACTTATCACAGCCAAGCAGTTCAAAGAGTTGGGATCGCCGGAGTTTTTGGGAAAGCTGGATCCGATCGAGGCAGAAACGTGGGTTAAGTAAATTACCAAGATATTTGATGTCTTGGGATGCACGGAGGAACAGAATGTTCCATTCGCCACCTTTATGTTACGTGGTTAGGCAGATTACTGGTGGGAATCTGTGAAGTGTACCTAGCTTGCCGTACTCAATATGTCTTGGGAAGCATTCTAGAAACTGTTCAATGACAAGTACTTTCCTGAAAGTATTCGTCATATGAATGAGGTAGAGTTTATTAGACTGGAACAGAACAACATGACTGTGTCCCAGTACGAGGCTAAGTTTACAGAGTTATCCAGGTTTGTACCTCATTTGGTAGAGAATGAGGAACGTATGACGCGGATGTTTCTGAGAGGTTTGAAACCCAAAATACGTCAATACCTCATTTCTCACAAACTTTGTTTATATTCAGATGTTATGAATAGGGCTCAATTATTGGAGCACGATAATGAGCCATCTCAACCAAATGGTAACGACCAACAACATGATAATAATCGTACCGGTGGCAACGACCATCAAAACAATGATAACCATCATGGAGGAAATTATCAAGCCAAAAATGGTAACCACTTCGGTGGTAATCATGGCCAAGATAATAGAAGAAATGATTCAAGTGGAAAATTCAAGAAGAGAAGATTTAACGATGATTTGAAGACGTCGGCAGCAGCACCGGCACCAGCAACAAATTCTAGGGGAGGAGAATGACCGCCAGTTAGATGCTACAGATGCGGAGAGGAGGTACACAAGTCCAAACTGTTCACAGCCTAACAAGGTATGTTTTAGTTATGGAAAAGACGGTCACATAGCTCAATTTTATCTTGTAGCAAAATCAAGTCCAGTTGGGACGGTGGCACCAAAGGCAACTACGGACAAAACAAAGTCGGTAGTTTAAGAGAAAGCATTTTTCATGATGGGGAACTGAACGAAGTTATCATGGGTTAGTTAATCATAAATTCTTGCGAATTCTATACCTTATTAGATACCGGTTCTACCCATTCTTTTATTTATCTTGCTTGTTCTCAATGTTTGAACTTGACCCTGAGGAATTAGACTTTGACTTATCTGTTGAAACTCCGTTAGGAGAAACTATCGTTACATCTACAGTTTATAAATCTTGCTTGATTCAAGTTGGCACCATCACATTACCTGTTGATCTTATCTCTTTAAAGATACTTTCCTTTGATGTGATTTTAGGAATCGATTGGTTAACTACTCATCATTCCAAAATTGATTGTTTTCGTAAGGTTGTTAGTTTTCATATTCCTAACCAACCTATTATGCGAATTCAAGAAACCAAACCACTAAAGTCAATCACTATCATATCAAGCCATAAAGCCATTCATTTATTGAAAATGGATGTCAAGCTTTCTAAGCCTATGTCATGGATTTAAAAAAAAATACGTTAGATTTGAATGATATTTCTGTTGTTAGTGAATTTCTTGACGTATTTCCTGAAGAAATTCCTGGCCTACTCCAGAGCGTGATATCAAATTTTGTATTGACCTTGAACTCGATACAAACCCCATTTCTAAAACTCCTATTGAACTTCAGGAGTTAAAAACCCAACTACAAGAGTTGGTACTCGAGCCTTTATCTGGTGACTTCCTTTTATGGAATGCACCGAAGCCAGACTCTCCGTAGGGGATGCCATATTCGTGAAGTGGTAAACTGATAGGTGCCATTGTGACGTGCTATCCAAGATTGGGATATGAGTCACAATTGAGAGCAACCTAAGTCAGTAATCGAAATACGTAGCTTTCTAGGCTTAGCTCGTTACTATAGGAGATTCGTGGAAGGATTTTCTCGAATCGCTACTCCATTAACTCAGCTGACTCGAAAAGATACAAAATTCGAATGGAGCGAGGAATGTGAGAAGAGCTTTCAATAACTCAACATGCGGCAACGACGTTGGCTCGAGCTGTTGAAAGATTATGACCATACCATTCAATACCATCCTGGAAAAGCAAACGTGGTAGCTGACGCGTTGAGAAGAAGATCGTATGCAATTACGAGTGAGATGTTTTTAACACGAAAACTCATTTTGTATACTTTAAAAATGATAGAAATAGAGTTAAAGACTCTTAGGACCCACGTGATGTTGTCAAATATACGCGTAGAACCGACTTTAATCGATAAAGTCACAGATCTGAAACTGATGAATATGAAGAAGAAAGTACAAGAATGTGTTATTCTAGAAGTAAGAATCGATGAAGAGAGGAAATCTCAACTCTCAATTTAGTGGTCCATTTGAAATCCTCGATCGAGTAGGAAATGTGGCCTATAGACTCTCTTTACCGCCAAGTATGTCTCGTGTTTATAACGTTTTCCACATATCCATGCTACGTAAATATGTGGATGACCCGAACTACATTATTGAGTTAGAACCAAACGAGATAGCCGAAGATTTAATGTACGAGGAGGTGCTTGTCAAGATCTTGGATAGGAAAGAGCATGTCCTACGCACAAAGGTTATACCACAAGTTAAGGTATTGTGGAGGAACCATGCTATTGAGGAAATAACCTGGGAGTTGGAATCGAAAATGAAAGCGAGATACCCTCACCTTTTCGAAACACCAGGTACGTACGTCACTTTCGAGGACAAAATTTCATGAGTGGAGGTTGTAAGACCCCAACTTTTTATAAATAAAATTGAATTTCCTCTAATTATTATTTTGAATAATAAGATGTTAATTTGATATAATGTTTTAGTTATGGGTAAAATGTGCTAATTTTGCGAAATAAGCAAGTGGTTATAAAATATTCATTGTTGTCGGGGAATATTCGTTTGGTCGTGGAATATTCTTATTGTCGGGGAATATTCGTACAACAGCGCAGACATTTGTGGGCCCCATAACGAAAAACAGTCGCATGAAGAAAATGGCAAGTTTGAGTTTTTATAAATAACTATGTAATACGCGTGGTTGCACAGTAGCACATGGTATTGCACAGTATTTTTGGAATATTGATTCTTACGTAAGAAGGCACTATTCAATAATTGTTATAGTAATTACTGTTCAATATTTTATTTTATTGAGTCAATAATTGCTACGTTGATATTTTATATTATTGTTGTTTCAATAATTGTCGCTACACAGTATTTCCCATTATCAGATCAATAATTCATATTATTTGAATAATATTATTAGATAGCATTATTGACAATGTCTAAGGAAATTCTGTTTAGAAAAGCGGTTTGGTCACCTAATTGCGTGCCAGTAAGGAGAAATCCTTATCGGAAAGCCCCCTTCTTTCCTGGGAACGACCTGGTTGTCATAATTGTGATTCTGTAATATTATTTATGAATAATTAATTATTGATTTATATGATAAAGAAATATTTATTTTATGTGGATATAAATGAAGGAATTAATGCTGAGGTGTTTTATTAGTATTTTGTCAGAATGAGAGTATTTTATCAGTTTTTATCAGAATGGAGGTATTAAAAATCATCCGTATGTGGATTTTGGTCATTTTCTGTTTGGAATTTAGAAAAACTTTCTTCTACAAAGTTGTAGAGAATTTAAGTTCCTATGGAATGGACATAAAATTCGTATTTTTCTGATAAAAGAGCTATTTATTATGAATTATTGAAGTTTTGGAAATAAATGTTTTTTTTATTAAAAACATAGGTGGTCCCCACTTTTGATTGGTGTGGAAATTTGCTGAATTTGGTGGGCCCCACATGTGGTGTACTGAATTTTGTTCAAATTGGTGTGCGTAGAAAAATTATATTAATATTTTATTAATTTAGTCTGCTTTGTCGTTATGGTATTTTTCTATAAATAGGGTGCTTAGTTAGAATTGAAAATCACACCAGAATCTGAAGTTTTCTCTCTCTCTATATATTATTGAGCGTATTCTTGTGAATATTTAGATACTTTGAGAGTTGCTATTCAGTGCAAGTTTCCTTCAGCATTACATCCGATATTCCGGTCAGAAGTACTGTTCTTTTTGAGGTAAGGGATGTTATTTTGTTCGTAAATGATGTTATTCTTTCAGTATTATTATACCAAAATATTGGTATGAATTTTATTATGAAATTTTCACCTTTTCATGTCGAGGTTACTATTCACGTATATGATACTATTCACATATACGACACTATTCACGAATACAGTACTATTCACGAAGTGTGATTTTTCTTGTGGAAATTCTACCTTTTTGTGTCGGAGTTACTATTCACGTATACTGCACTATTCACGAATACGACACTATTCACAGAAAAATTAAATTTTCTTTTCTTTGTCCAATTTGTCAATTATGGTTATTATATTTGATTGTATCCATGTTTTGATCTTCATTTTTGAATTCTGCTCCACAATTGATTATTATGGACTATTTTTGAACTTGGATAAGCCGAAGTGCGAATCCCTAATCTTTATCCTTTTATCTCACTGGATTCATTTTCTTTAAGATATTTTTCATCATCCTCAGTCCTAAATGATGATATAACTAAATATCTTTAGCCTGTAGTGCAAAGATGAATGATTACCTGATGAATATCTTTGGCCTGTAGTGCAAAGATGAATGATTATTTGATGAATATCTTTGGCCCGTAGTGCAAAGATGAACAGGTGTTGAGATGAACATGACCAACCTGTGATATTTAATGAATATCTTTGGCCCGTGGTGCAAAGATGAATATTTGATTCAAGATGTATATTGATTGATGTTACAGGGATAAAATATTGATGATGGACTTTAAAATCATAGAAGATAGTAGACTTCATTCTCTACTTAACTCTTCTAATGAATTGTTGTTTCCACTGTAGTTGTTGATCTAAAACTTGTTGTCTATTATATTCTATTAGATTTTTCCCTGTTGAAGACTAAGGATAATTTTTTGTACATTATCTTAGTCATAATATTCCTTACTGGGCTAGTTAAGCTCACCCTTTTCCTTTTTGTTCCATTTTACTTCTCAGTAGGCGAGAATATAGCGAGAACTAGTCGGGGTGTGGATTGATGTTTCAAGTCGGTTGTTTTAGTAGTCCTCACTATTTTGTAAAATAGTGTATTAATAATTGTAAAAAGGACTTATTTGAGTTTGGATATTGTCTAGAAGATAATATTTGTATTTAAACTCACATCATATGTATTGTCGTATTTTGCACGACAATTATAATAATAAAATTGTAGTTATTTTCTGTACCATGTATTTGGCGACTCAGAATGAGTTGTGTGGACCTATTTTGGGGGCATCATAGTTGGTATCAGAGCTTAGGGATATGGTCTCTGGAGGAGATCGGGGATTAGAACTAGGAGGGGAGAGACGAGTAAATCCTTCGCTAGTGTGTCCTATCTAAGCTTATTTGTTGGTCGGTCATAATATAGGGGTATTATGTGGTATGTCAATTTCTTTAATTAACCCTTGTTTTATTGTAGTATTTGAGAATGGCAGCTGAAAATGTTAACAATGGAGTGAATGAGACCGTGGAGACACCTTTAATCACCAACCAAGAGAACGTGTAACAGGACATCAATATTCCTCCTGTAAACAACACTACCAGACAAATGATGAATGATGGGATATTTAGAAGCTTTTTTCCGTTCATGAAAAATTAGACGAGGGAGACTCGTGTAAAAAATACGGGTGGAAATGATAGCAAGGTGCGGCTTGTCACAGCCAAGCAGTTCAAAGAGTTGGGACCGCCAGAGTTTTTGGGAAAGCCGGATCCGATTGAGGCAGAAACGTGGGTTAAATAAATTACCAAGATGTTTGATGTCTTGGGATGCACAGAAGAATAGAAGGTGACTCAGAATGGGTTTTGTAGTTGTTTTCTGTACCATATATTTGGCGACTCAGAATGGGTTGTGTGGACCTATTTTGGGGGTGTCACACGTAGTCTCCAACGAGAACAACAAACTAATACCGACCAGGACAGTGATGGGGTGGAGAGTCTGCATGGACTACTGCAGACTTAATAAAGCTACAAGGAAAGACCACTTTCCACTTTCGTTTATTGATCAGATGTTAGACAGGCTAGCAGGTCATGAGTACTATTGCCTTCTAGATGGGTATTCAGGGTATAATCATATATTGATAGCTCCAGAAGACCAGGAAAAGACAACTTTCATATGTCCATACAGAACATTCGCATTTAGAAGGATGTCTTTTGGGTTGTGCAATGCCCTGGCTACATTTTATAGGTGTATGATGGCAATTTTTTCGGATATGGTGGAGCATAATGTGGAAGTCTTCATGGATGACTTCTCAGTTTTTAGAGATTCGTTTGATTTTTGTTTAGAAAATTTGGTGATGGTGTTGAGGAGATGTGTTGAGATAAATTTGGTTCTAAATTGGGAAAAGTGTCATATTATCGTACAAGAAGGGATAATCTTGGGACACAAGGTTTCCAAGAAAGGATTAGAGGCGGACAGAGCCAAGTTAGAGACTATTGAGAATTTGCTTCCACCTACTTCTGTTAAAGGTGTTCGCAATTTTTTAGGGCATGCAGGGTTCTATCGTAGGTTTATTAAAGACTTCTCTAAGATCACGAAGCCACTCTGCAGTTTATTGGAGAAGGATGTGTAGTTTAAGTTTAATGAAGAATGCATGGCTGCATTTAAACATTTGAAGAAAAAGTTAACTACAACACCAGTGATCACAACACCAGACTGGGACCTTCCATTTAAATTAATGTGTGTAGTGACTTTCTTTGTGAAATTTGTTTTGGCGGGCCAAGGAAAAGATCTTCCATGTGATTTACTATGCGAGCAAGACCCTCACTGATGCTCAGTTAAACTACACCACCACAGAGAAGGAACTTTTAGCAATTGTGTATGTTTTCAATAAGTTATTGCATATTTGATTGGGTCTAGGGTGATAGTGTACACAAACCATGCAGCAATTCGGTATTTGGTGGCAAAGAAAGATGCCAAACCTCGTCTAATCAGGTGGATACTTCTTTTGCAAGAATTTGATTTGGAAATCAAGGACAGAAAAGGGACTGAGAATCAAGTGGCGGACCACTTATCTAGATTGGAAAATCCGGGAAGGGATATAAATGACAAGGTTGTGATTAATGAGTCCTTCCCAGATGAGCAGTTATTTGTGGTGAAAGGTGAAGTGCCATGGTTCGCAGACTATGCAAACTATTTAGTGAGCAAGATAATCCCTTCTAACTTGACTGGGCATCAAAAGAAGAAATTTCTGTATGATGTGAAATGGTTTATGTGGGATGAGTCGTACTTGTTCAAGCATTGTGTCGATCAAATGATAAGGAGATGTATCCCATATAGCGAGACAGAGGGTATTTTGCAGGATTGCCACGCGTCACTATATGGAGGTCACTACGGTGGTGAAAGGACAACGACTAGAGTTTTGCAAGCAGGATTTTACTGGCCGACAATTTTTAAAGATGCTTATAGTTTTGTTCAGAAATGTGACATATGTCAAAGAGTCGGGAACATATCCAAGAGAAATGAAATGCCCTTGAACACAATCCTCGAGATAGAAATTTTTGATGTGTGGGGGATAGATTTCATGGGGCCTTTCATTTCATCACGTGGGAACCTGTATATCTTATTGGTAGTCGACTACGTTTCTAAATGGGTGGAAGTGGCAACTCTTCCAACGAATGATACTAAGGTGGTCTTAAGATTTTTACAAAGGAGTATTTTCAGAAGATTTGGGACTCTGAGGAACATTATTAGTGATGAGGGCAACCATTTTTGTAATCGTCAGTTCACAGCTCTGTTGGCTAAATACGGGGTGAGTCATCATATTGCTATAGCTTACCACCCCCAGACTAATGGTCAGGCAGAGGTGTCGAATCGTTAAGTGAAGAGAATTCTAGAAAAGATTATGAATCCCATAAGGAAGGACTGGTCATTGAAGCTAGACGATGAAGTATGGGCTTATAGGACTGCTTATAAGACACTGTTGTGAATGTCACCATTCCAGCTTGTATATAGAAAGTGTGACAACCGAGACTTTGTGATTTAATTTTAAATATTTATTGGATTGAATAAATATTTTTTGATGAATTAATTATTAGATTAAATGATTAATTGATGAAGTTGTGGTAGATTAATTTAATTATATGTGTTATATTTATTAAATTAATGTGGAGAATTTTTATTATTCGAAGTATGTGATTATGTGAGCTTATTGTATTAAAAGAAATATTTAATAAGCCTGATAGTATTTTAATTAATTTAATTATTAATTAGAGATTTAATGATTGATATTATTATTAAATGAGAAAATTTAATTATGTGACTATGTGCATTATTGAGAAATCATTATATTTTTTAAAGTAAATTAAATAAGATATTGATTTATTTTATAAAGGAGTGTGACATTATTTAAACTATATGATAATGTTTTATTAAATTAAATGGTTTTTGAATTATTTTCTTGCTAGCCAAACATGGCACTAAGGGAGGTTATGGGCGCTAACCTCGATCGGGTAACCCACCACCAACGCTGCTAGTTCATTCTTTTTATTTGTACGTCTTCTTTCTTTTCATTTTTTTGGCTAAGTCTGGCATTAAACAGAGAGGGAAAAGAGAGAGTTTGAGAATTTAGAAAATTGTTAAGAGATTGTGAGAGTTAAGAAGAAATTGGGAAAGGTTTCAATCCTACTAATCTACACTTGGGTAATTCTCTTCAGCCCAAATTCTTATTTTACGTCTTTTAAGTTTCATGAATATGGCTTAAAGTCTTCTGTGAATCTCTGCAAATTGGAAAGTTGTTATAAGAATATATGTAATAATTCGAGTAGTGGCATGTTTTATATATATATATATATATATTGCATAACTCCATATCATCAGTTTCATGAAATTTTACAGTATACGATTACAGAGTACGTGATATGGCCATATGGCCTTATACGTGATTTTTATATGTCAAATATAATTTATTTTAAAATTCACACATTGATATGATTATGCATGTTAAAATGAACAAAATAAAACTTGAATGGTTGGATTTGGCTTTATAACGAACCCGTAGCATTAAAATCCATGTTTTTGTTAAAGAACATCAAGAACAGTCCAATTTTCATGCTTTAATTCTGTGATTATGTATTTCAATGGATTAAAATCACTCTATAGATGTTAAGTAATGATTATGTACGAATTATAACATGTGGGTATGTGTAATTTGGTGAAATTAGTGTTTAAGATGTGTTGATTTCGCTGAATTCTGTGTTCGTCGCGAACTGGAAATTTAGAGTCTGGGGTTTCAGTCTTGTGGCCATGAACTCCAAGTTCATTTCTCGCATCATGACGTTCTGCGCATACAATGTCACTTTGAAGACCTATGAACAATAATGCCACATGAAGCCATTACTACCTGCAATATGCAAAGACCAAGATATATATAAAAGTGGCGCCGCAACGCCACTTAGCAGAATGGTCAGAAATGAGTTTTTAAAAGTGTACAAGTATAGAAATGTGATAGCAACTTAGTCTAATGATTATAAAGACTTGTTAGAGCTATAATGAGATGTTAAAATAAATTCTTAACATGTCCATAACACAATTACGTGTGAATTGAATGATCAAATGCATAGTCACCTTATTGTTTGTGAAGTCTTAATTTTTGACAATAAGTGTAGTAATTGGCTAAGTATAGTCATGAACTCGAGTTAGACAAAGAATAAACTTGTGATGTTTATTACGTGATAATTGATTGGTATTGTGAACATGAATGATATGTAGGATCTAAATCAAAGAACGAGTTTTATTAACGTGTAATCTACGCACGAGGCAAGTTTCTTACCCTAAACTTTCGTTGAGCAAGTTTCTTAACCCTACTTGTTATCGTTATAGAAGTTGATTAATTCATCTTTCTATATTGAGCAAGTTATCATTATTATTGATCAAGCCTGTCTTGTATATTCAAGGTTATTAATCTTCAAGCATGATGTTGTTATACAATAATTATTCTATTGTATACCTTTTGAGATGTTATTCAAGTTAAATATTCATTTACTGTTAAACCTTATTAGACTAGCGAACCCTTATTGATTCGACTAGTCTATAGTTGATGAGCGTTCTAAATTTCAGAATCCCTTGATGAATTATCCAAACCAAACTTCCTTTGGTGCGGACTCGAATGTCAAACTGAGATGAACAACCCTGTATAGGGGATTATTTACGCTTTAGCGTTAAGATATTGTGCACAGTATGGTATTAAGGGCTGATCCCCCTAAGTACGAGAAGAAGAGTCCATAGTCTTATGACTGTTAAAGGTTTCAAGTATAAACACTTGACAACCTAGGATATAGTTCAAGGTCTTATAACCCTCAAAAAGTCTTTTGATTCTTGTTATTCATTCTTGATTCAAAAGTTGAGCTTTTATATCCGAAGTTATTATTTCTCTCGCATGTTATTATTCATTGTTATATTGTTATACTTGTGGGCAATCGTGCTCACTCTTGCGTAATAATAACAATGCAGTTAAGAACGAAAGAGCAGACGAACCTTCCACTAGTAAGGGCAAGGGCAAGATTATCAAGTAATGAAGACTGTTATTATTGTGATTATGTAATGTAATTAGTATTGATGTTACTTAAGACTTATTTGTTTATGTTTTTCGCATAGATGATTTAAGGTTAGAGTAACCTGGGATTTATTTAATTATGCAGTTGATGTAACCCCATAAGGGGAGAGATTTATTATTTATTTATTCTATTGCATGGTTTGCATTTTATTTATGGGTAGATAGATAGATGATGTTTGTACAGTGAACACCAAATCCTGTGGAAATGGAAGTACCGGATTTGGGGGTGTCACAGAAAGGCTTGTCACCTTCCCATGGAGCTTGAACACAAGGCATATTGGTCAATAAGATATCTGAATTTTGACTTGAAGGCTGCAGGAGAAAAATGTCTACTCCAACTCAATGAGTTGGACGAATTCAGATTGCAGGCCTATGAAAACTCCAAATTGTATAAGGAAAAGGTGAAGTTATGGCATGACCGTAAGATTTTGGAAAGTGTGTTTGAACTGGGGCAAAGAGTATTATTGTTTAATTCCAGGCTTAAACTCTTTCTACGGAAGCTCAAGTCAAGGTGATCTGGGCCGTTTACTGTGAAACAGGTATATTCGCATGGTGCAATTTAGATATTTGATAAGTTCCCAGACAAGCCTTTTAAGGTCAATGGACAACGGCTTAAGCACTATTATGGTGGTGAGGTTGACAGACAGAAGGTCACCTCAATTCTTTCTACTACATGATTGGATCAGAGATAGTCAAGCTAACTGACTATAAATTAGCGCTCAATGGGAGGCACCCCATTATTTTTCTTCTGCCCTTTTGTTTAATTCTTTGTGAATCATGTTTATTTCTCATCTTCATGTTTAATTCTTGATAGTAGAAATTTTTTGACACAAGTTTTGTTGGAGCAGGATACACATATCATTTTGGTTAGGAATAGCATTTAGAGCATTTTTGGATATACATTCATTCATACATGTTACTTGGTATATATTTTGATTTTGGGAATTGGTATATCTTATAATTGTAAATGCTTTCTGTGCAGGTTAAGTGAAGAGTGTCATTACCTACTGATTTCTACTTCAAGTGTAGCTCAGTTCTTTTCAGTGCAGGCGGCTGACTGTCAGCGTCTTAGTAGTTCAAATATGGCGCTTTCAAGACCTTACTTTTTACGCATTCTTGATCACAACATAGCATGCCCTTTCCCACGTTTATCAACAGTCTTGTAGCCAAGGCCCCGACGATTCTTGCAGAAAATTTAAATGTTTTAAAAATGTGTCCCACTCCATTTCTTTTATCAGTTGTAACTCTTTTTGAACGTGTGCCTCTCCATCTCTCTGTCACAAACCGACACCTCTATCTCTTCATATCTTCCAAACCATTTCTTTTCAAATTATTAACTCCTCGCCCCACTAATTTATACGCCTTTTGTTTCCTTCCCACATTCAACCTCTCATATATATCCTCGTTCATCTAATTAGGGTTTTTTCAGAGTGTGGAAAATAAAAAGTTTGGGGGTGTCCTTTGTTCTTCAGAGAAATTGTTTCATCAGTAAAGTTCTTCTCCTCTTTTCAGTTAGGGTTTTCTTCATTAATTTCAATGGCACCTAAGAGAGCACGTTCCTGCACTCCAGAATCATCATCTTCAAGCAGCCAGAGTAAGGACATAGTCGACCTCACCAAGTTCGTCAGTCTAGATGCTCAAATGGAGTATTACAGGATAGTGGCTAAGACCTTAGTGAAGGAGCGTGGATTTAAACCCGACAAACAAGACAGACAACTATGTGACATGATACGAGAAATATGCTGGGTTGGAGTTGTAACGACCCCCATGCATGTGCCCATGGGTGTTGTTCGTGAGTTTTATGCTAACGCCAAAGAAACCATGAGTGGGTGATCTTTTGTTAGAGGTTTTCAAGTAGATTATCGCCCACAGGCAATTAGAGGAGTGTTCAATTTTCCTGACCCACCTACTAGATGTGCTAATTGGGTAGAGGTTGCATGGTTCGAGACCAATTTAGACAGGGTTATCACTGACTTGTACATACTAGGTACGCAGTGGAACTATAAGCCTGGCATAAATCAGCATACAACTTTTTCGGCCTCAGCCCTTAATCGCTACGCCAAGGCCTGGAATTTATTTATCTGTGCAAAGCTTATGCCATCATCACATCAGAATGATATCACAACTGAGCAGATAATAATTTTATGGGGAATAGTTACAGGAAAATATATAGATGCGGGCCATCTCCTACACCAAAATATGTTACGCTACATGAGGGGGAGCACCACAGGAAGTATCCCACGTGCATCAGTTATCGCTCACTTATGTGTACGAGCAAGGGTCACTTGGGCCAATGAACAAATATAATATCCTAGCCAATATATCACTCATGATACTATTGCCAAATTTGAGGGTTGGGCAGGAGGTACACCGCACCCGAGGGGAAAGGGATTTATTCTTCCAACCACATCATCGGCGCCATCTCCGCAGCCAACTGAAGCAGGAACTTCAGCCCATGCCACTGCTAAACATGATGATCGTCGCCTTCAAAGGTTGGAGAGAAAAGTAGATGCCATGTATGACAATTTCTCGGCGTTTGCAAATGGTTTATCGTGGTCCTTAACCGAAGCTTTTGTGCAACAAAGAACAATGCTAGAGTGGCCTTAGTTCGGGACAACCATGCCTTTTCCATCGCCAGACTCACCACCCGAGGAGGGTAGTACAACTGATAATTAGGGGAGTTCTCATAACCCTTACATTCATTCATTGGGGACAATGAATATTATAAGTTTGGAGTTCTCATAAGTTTTGTAGTGTAGAGCATGTAGTTAATTACATGTAGTTATTTTGCATCATTTTTGCATGTTTAGTATAATTTTTGCATGTTTATGTGTTTAGTTTAATTATGCAGAAATTTTTTGCATTTTAGTGATTTTTATCTATTTTAGTTGTATGTTTAATTGCATATCCCAAGTATCTAGTTAGTGGAATTCTAGTTTAGCCAATGATGAATTGGAAATTTGATGGATTCTTGAATTTGGTGGATAATATGAGCTTAGTTATAATGTTCTACATGATTTGGTCCATATTTTTTGTTTAGATGCTATCGGTTAGCACTTAAGTGTTCATGTCTGCTTGTTGGTAAAAGAATAACTTATTTGCCTGCTGAGTAGAAAATATTATTTTTAAAGATAAAATTGTGTAGAAAGTGAACATAGATTAGGAAAACGCTGATATTCAAATTTTTGGGAACACATGGGTATGCTTGCTACATAAAAAAATATATATAAAAAAAAGAAAAGAAAAGAAAAAGAGAAAAATATAAAATTACCGTGGCTAGTCTTGTTTCGGGGCCTTTGTTACTTGAGCAAGTACGTCCGAGGGGGTCGTCTTTACACCTAGCACCCTAAGGTCTTTTATGGTCTGGGAGTCGTTAATTGAAAGCTCGCTAAGGGGTAGCACTGTTAGCCTAATGGAATAAGGCATTGCACAGTCATGGGAAAAAGAAAAGAAATAAATAAACACCGCGAAAAAGTGCATTGATGAGTAAAAATTAAGCAAAATAAACTCATTGTTGAACCTTAATTTGTATTGATGTGTTGGAATAGTTGTTGTTTCATTAGTATGCATAATTCTTGATTTAAACTTCAGTTTTTCTTTCTTAAGCAGTATAACATGTGTAGTATTTGCCTCTATCAAGCTTAATTGTGAATACATCACACACACACAACATCTTTATAGCGAGTTTGGATTATTTGATTGTAAGGTGTTATGCCTGTAGCTTGGTTTGATACTTTGTTCTTGAATCTGGATAATTCTCTGAGGCATACTTGATTGGAATTCAATTATGGCTAGAAATCTTGGGACTCACTTGCATGATAGTGTAGTTTACATAGCATGTAGTTGCATTGTTTATTTTATTTTTGTGTGCATTGCTTGAGGGCAAACAATAGTTCAAGTTTGGGGGTATTTGATAAGTAGGTTTTATACCTATTTATTGGTTACCAACTCACTGGAATTTTGCTCAACTCAAGTAATTTTAGTATGTTTTATTTGCTTTTTGTGTTTATTTTGCAATGTGCATAGCTGGAACTCCTAAAGTATCTTAAGGCATGGTAAGGCATGGAAATGGAAGTAGAAATACAAGGCGTTGTGGCTTGTGCAAGAATGAAGTTGGCAACTAGAGTCAAGCAAGTGAAAAGGACAACTAGAAGAGCTTGGATGTGACCAAAAGAAGAAGTAAGAAGTGAAGAAGCAATGAGGAAAGCAAGCAGAAGAAAACAACAAACACATCATATAGGAAGCAAAGAATAGCATGGTTGCTACCGCCATAGAAGCTTAGTCATGGCGCGCCTGCCGCCAAGAAAACAAAGGCGAATATACGATGCTACCACGCTCCATTATCAAAGGGCCATGGTGCGCCCGCGCCAAACACACGACAGAGAATCGTACAGCACGCCCACGCTCAAACCATAGTGTACCATCGCGTGGCCGCGCCGGTCACAGTTATTTTAAAATGCTGACTTTTTGTAATTTGAAAGTTGAAGCGTGTTTGTTATATAATACGATATGGTTGGTTACCAGGGATGCAATTTCTAGCTGTTTCATGACTATGATTAGGTTTTGTCTTCTCTAGAGAGAGTTTGAGCATTTTCCTTAATATTTTGAGCTTCTCTCTTTAGGCAATTGCTTAATAAATATTAGTTTTCATTCTGGAGACATTTGTGGATTTGAACAAGCCTAGAAATAGACTTTGTAGCAGAGATTAACAGATTTGATCTCTTATTTCACTCATATCTCTTGTTTGTAATTCTTATTTCCATGTTTTGCTTCAATCCCATAATGATTGTTGGTTCAGAAATGAACCAATTCCATTATGGAATTCTAATGGATTTTAATGCGTAGTCTAAACATGTATGCCTGATTGTAATGTTGTATACTTAATAGTGGATTGGCCATCATGGTTGTGCTAAATGATTGAATGCTTGATCACCATTCACACTAATTGCTTGTAAGGAATTGAAAAATGAAATATAAGTATAGATTAGACCATGTTAGCATATGTTCATGAGGCTTATTTATATTAGGTTTTGTGATTCGTGACCCGAATAAGCATATACCGGTTCATCATGTGTAGTCATTAAGGGAGCTTGTGCCTAAAATCATTATTATTGTAAATTCACATAGACATATCGTGAGTTTGGTAATTGTGATGCTTACATGATTTCTATCAATTGTGGATTTTGTGTAAATTGGCCATAGTTCATTGAAAGATGGTTATGTTCCACTTTTGTGCTCTTAACTAGCTTTCCATGTTAAATAATTAAGCAAAACAGAAGGCATGCATTTAGGATGAAGCATTAAATGATATTAGAATCCCATATTTCTCCAACTTGATTACCTACTTTTAGTAATTATTATTTTTGTGTTGATAATTAATTTAAATATCAAATTATTTATTGATTGATCGTTTGAGCATGCAGAAATAGTGATTAGGTTGTTGTATGATAGATTAAATTTATTCACTTTTCTCCGTAGGATCGACACTTTCTTACTCTGTACTACTTGTTAACCCGTGTATACTTGCATGAGTTAGAGTCCATTTTGTTAAACCAAAATGGAGGCAACATGAGGTGAACTCGAATTTGGAAGCATCAAAAATACACCCCATTAGAATGAGGATGACATAAATCTTCTCGTGTTCCTTTGAAGACTTGAAATATTTGTGTTGTATTTCATACGACATTGTAATAATTTGGATGTGTATATTGTCGTATTATATTCAGTACAATATTTTTATTGAAACGCACAGTTTAATAGTTGTATAAAGGAAGATTTGTATTTGAATTTTGTAGTGTGTATTTGGCGACCCAGAATGGGTCGTGTAGACCTATTTTGGGGGCGCCACAGAATATGTATATATATTTATTTATTATATAAAGAGAGTTAAAAAAAAAAGTTAAATAACCTAATTATACATTAGGTATGAAAATTTAATAAGTTAAGGGTTATGGTATTAAAAAAATATTAGTATTTAAAATATACACTAACTTAAGAGATTAATTTTATTATCTCAATTTATTATTTATTTTAAACCTAATTAAAGCAAGTCTATTTGGGTTGTGTAATTAAATGTACATGAGTAATTATTTAAATTCCAAAATGAATGGATTAAAAACCCTAATTAAATAATTATGGTAAGATAAAATTAAGGTATTGAGTCATGATTATTTTGTAGGGATCAAACAATTAAATTGGAAAGCCCAAAGAACAAATCAAGTGACCCAAATTTTAGCCCAAGTAAATTGGATTTTCTAGAAGATGATCCAAGCTAAATTAGTAAGTAAATAAAAAAAATCAAAATTTGACAAATTAAGGGGGATGTTCGACAATCAAAGGTGAGACAACCCGGAAAATCGGATTGTCAAAAATTTAAGTTTAAAGAATTAGTTATTAATAAAATGAATTTTTATTAATACTATTCTATGCTATGTGTTTATTAATCGTTCTATAACCTAGAATGATTATTAATCGGGAGGATTCTGGCTACGAGCTAGACTGAACAAGTAAGAATTTTCAAGATGAAAATGAAAATTTTCCGGGAACAAAAATATTTCTGGGGAAAAAGACGAAATATGCACTATTCAACTGACGAAACCTAAGGGTTAGGGTTTGAATAACCTAAGCCATTCCGAGAGTTCGGTATGTCGAAATGACATTCCGTCGAAAGATTTGATGATAATATATCGTGAAAATTTAATTAAGCTGATAAAAGTTTTTCTCAAAAAACGTACAGAAATCGATCGAAATAAAAATGACAAAAAGTACTGTTATGTACTTTTTACTCGTTTAGCTACGTTAGGGAAAAACGTGAAAGAAAACGCTTGACACCAAAAAGTGTTTTTCAGTTTTTTGGAAATTCGAAGAATACGTAAAACTTAATCGGTAAAGGAAAGACGAAATATCCAAAAATATTTGGATTCCGAGAATCGCAGTTTTTAAAAGCTGCTTTGACAAAACCCGAAAGATTTGATCTGAAGCTTCCAAGGGAAGCTACGTAAGGAGGTGGGGCGGCCACTTGGCCACCAAGTAAGGGTGGTGGCCAAGTAAACTTGGTGGCTAAGCCATGAATAGTAAGGAGGTGGGGGTGAAATGACCAAAATACCCCTAACTTTGGTTTTCTATATAAACAAGCCTTAAGCTATTTGTTTGGTTTGAAATTTCAACCAACACTTGAGAGATAGAGAGAGAGAGTTCGGATGGGAGAAGAAGAGGAAGAGGAATGAGGAAAAGCTAGCCCGAGTGCACACTTTGTCCGACGGAAGGAGATTAAAGAAGAACGGTAATCCGAACCCTAGTTTCTTCTAATTTTCTTTAAGTTTTATATGTTCAAAAACATAACTTAATGAAGATAAGAGATAGATGAAGTTAAGAATGATTTCATATGGTTGAAATCATGAGAAAATGAAGAAATAAGAATTAGGAATTTAGTTTATAAATTTCTTAAGGAAGTATAAGATTCGTAAGGATTTTGAGCGATCCGAATGAATCTTATGAATGAGTAGGTCAAATAAGTAGGGAATGATGTTCTATAACATCAAATTCCAAGAAAAAGTAAAATCATAATCCAAAATATCGATTAAAAATGAAGAACACGCGAAGAACACGCGAAGAATGTTGTTGATGGACAAATTTAAAACCATCGTAGGATAATTGTTGTTGATGGACAAGTTTAAAATCATTGAGTATAAGTTAGTTGCTTATTGCTTGGTTAGGAACGTTAAAAACGTTCATGAAGAACGGATTAAAAATTTAGCTATAGGCGAAATTTTCGTAAAAGATGAACGAGAATTAGAAAGTTAGTAAATGAACCCGAACGTATAGGGTTTCATAAGAATGTAAGAGAATGTATAAAACATGAGTCGTGGACTCAAGAACAAACGAATTCCGAGTTTAGATGACCGAATTACGGACGAACGAATGATGAACGGTAATAACGTAAAACAAACAAAGAGCGAAGATTAAGCCAATTGAATGGCATGTTAACGGATTCAGAACAAAGTTCTGTCCAAGGGTAATCGAAGTACGTAAGATAAGGAAGAAAATGGCTTCGGAACAACCTCGTTCCGAGTTATAACGAATAAGATATGAGATTTCAAAGTCAACGTCTCAAGCTTTTAAAAGACTTAGAAAATTTTTCTAGGTTTCATGCTTGGCGCCGCAGCGCGAGTCGTGCGTCACGATCCCATCTTCTTCCAAACATACATCATTATATAGCTAAATATAACAACATACATCCTCAAATCCCAAGTTCTAAAACCTTAAAACCTCTTTCATTCCAAATAATGATAATTACATTATTCTTTACATCTTGTACAAGTGACTTTTATCCGCCACCAAGGATACATAATCGTTCGTTAAACTATTCTATAGTTTAATTTTATCATTCTATATTACAAGTCTTCGCTTGATCTTCATGCACATTCATATAATGAATGGCACTTCTTCTGGATACCGATCAGCTTAATCTTTTCGGGATCCTTAAGTTCTTTCTAACATCGTTCGCTGAAAATGTTTTTATTTAAAGCAAGTGTGAGCATTCAATTGCTCAGCAAGTCATAGCAGTTGAACAAACAACTTTAAGAATTTAAACATTCTTGTAAGACTTCAATAACCGAACAAAGGTTATGAAGCAGCTTGAATAATAGGAATAATCTCGATTCCTATCATTTTAAAACATTAGTTATATTCCCTTTGAAATACTTTCATTCTCTACTCTCTTTCATACACATTCTGTCTGGCTAGAATCAATAGCACAGACTTAACAATAACCGTTCATGTATAAATAGAACATGCTTATATTGAACAGTTCAATCACAGAACAATTCATATCATAGAAACATCGAAGTGTTCACATTATGGCATAAGGCCTCATATATTCTAACACCTTGTACAAATATCACACATTTTCACATAGACAGAACTTCTCAAGTTCAACATCTAAGAAGTTTAGAAACTAGCATTCATTTAAAATATGAATGAAGTTAGGAAACTTGCCTTACGCATAGCTACAACTTATAGTTTATCTTTGAATCGCTCATTCCAATTCCTATGTATTATAAGGAAATAACACATACACCAATTAGTCATATACTTGACTTTACGCATTGGTTTACTTAACTTTACTTCTTAGGGTTCACGTTCTTACAAACTAAGTTTACGTGACCAACTTCCTTTACCGGTTAACGGCTTCATAACATACGAAGATGTCTTACTCAATACATTCATCATCTTTGATGATTTACATTCTTATCTTCTTCTTATACTTTCCTAGGACTCAGCACACATCGTGTCTCTACTAGTAGTCCATATGGTACTCTGAGTGGTTTCCCATAAATAACCAACAAACAAGTTCCCGTCTCATCTACACTGCCTACACAGTGAGTTAGATCGGTTTCCAGTTTTGTATATACCTTCACTCTCTGAAGGAATTGTTTAGCCCAGCTCCCATATGTCAACCATCAAAGGTTACGATTGTACCACAACCTAAACTTATCTTAACTTATCTGAACCATTAAACTATAATATTCGTTAAGTCAAATTCTTATTCCTTATGGCTTTCTGGAAATTAAATGCCATACCTCAAGATTCATTCTTTATCTTCTAAGTAATACAATCTTTTGTATACTCAGAACAATCATTCCATATTCATTCTATGCTTTAATAGTGATAAACATTTTACGTTACCTTATTCTTAACTTACAACGTCCGATTTATTCGACTCGGAACGTCATCCAAGTTATAAACATTAACTCGGCTTCTTTTACGTTATATGTACTTGTCTTTAAATTTAGCTTCTTCACCATTCACAGGTTTAATCATTGGTTTTGATTATCCTACGGTCAAACCATACACAGAGTGTAGGTTTTAACCGTTTAATATTCACGTACAGTCAACCTTTACGCCGGTTCAAGTGTTCAACTCTTACATTTCATTCTAACATTCTCCTCCGACTCACATTTGGCTTTCGTTAATCTTTTTACCGTTTGCTACGGCTTTCTTGATAATTCATATCTTACTTACTACTCCCGTCAACGTCTAAGTCATACAACCAATGTATACTTAAAACGTTCGCTCAACGTGAATACGATTCACGAGGATCGTTTACGTATTCAACATTTATGTTACTTGGCTCTTAATTCTATAAAACCTTCATCCAAGGTTTTAATTACTTTCATTCATTACTCACCACCTGAACCTCATGTTCATTATTCTTTCTTAATGTCAAAGTCATACGGTTCATTGTATGCTAAGACCGATCACTCATCGCAACAATGTTGCATTCACAACGTCTAAACGCTTTACATTCATCTCTCATGACCATGGCATAACATCGAAATGTTATTCATTACCCTAGTCAATCAACGTTTAAGGAATCACAAATATAGCAATCCCTCACGTTTGTTTCATTGTGACTACGGTTCCCGGACATTGGTTCCGTAACCCGCGTCTACATTCTTTATCTTTTAATCTCATTTAATATTTTCGTTCAACCTTCATCAATGGTTTATTACACTTTATAAAGTGTTACATTAGTTGAACTACATGTTCATATTTCTTTCTTGCACATCCCCAGTAATTGAGCAGTAAAAATCTCATTTCTTGGCATTTGCTTCCTGCGTATTGACTATGGCACACGGCAACTCCCTTTCTTTTATGTTATGGCGCCACTTAGCAGTAGTTAATGGCCCGAGCTCGCACTGTGGTGCCGGCCCCCAAGGCACGACTTGCGCTGCGGCGCCAAGCATGAAACCTAGAAAAATTTTCTAAGTCTTTTACAAGCTTGAGACGCTAACTTTGAAATCTCATATCTTATTCATTATAACTCGGAATGAGGTTGTTCCAAAGCCATTTTCTTCCTTATCTTATGTACTTTGATTACCCTCAGATAGAACTTTGTTCTGAATCCATTAACATGCCATTCAATTGGCTTAATCTTCGCTCTTTGTTCGTTTTATGTTATTACCGCTCTTCATTAGTTCGTCCGTAATTCGGTCATCTGAACTCGGAATTCATTCGTTCTTGAGTCCACGACTCATGTTTTATACGTTCTCTTACATTCTTATGAAACCCTATACGTTCTGGTTCATTTACTAACTTTCTAATTCTCGTTCATCTTTTACGAAAATTTCGCCATAACTTCGTTATAGCTAAATTTTTAATTCGTTCTTCATGAATGTTTCTAACGTTCCTAACCAAGCAATAAGAAACTAACTTATACGAGATGGTTTTAAACTTGTCCATCAACAACAATTATCCTACGATGGTTTTAAATTTGTCCATCAACAACATTCTTCGCGTTCTTCGTGTGTTCTTCGCGTTCTTCGCGTGTTCTTCGTTTTTAATCGATAGTTTGGATTATGATTTTACTTTTTCTTGGAATTTGATTGTATAGAACATCATTCCCTACTTATTTGACCTCCTCATTCATAAGATTCATTCGGATCGCTCAAAATCCTTACGAAACTTATACTTCCTTAAGAAATTTATAAACTAAATTATTATTTCTTATTTCTTTGTTTTCTCATAATTTCAACCATATGAAATCATTCTTAACTTCAGCTATCTCTTATCTTCATTAAGTTATGTTTTTGAACATATAAAACTTAAAGAAAATTAGAAGAAACTAGGGTTCGAATTACCGTTCTTCTTTAATCTCCTTCCGTCGGACAAAGCGTGAACTCGGGCTAGCTTTTCCTCATTCCTCTTCCTCTTCTTCTCCCATCCGAACTCTCTCTCTCTATCACTCAAGTGTTGGTTGAAATTTCAAACCAAACAAATGAGCTTAAGGCTTGTTTATATAGAAAACCAAAGTTAGGGGTATTTTGATCATTTCACCCCCACCTCCTTACTATTCATGGCTTAGCCACCAAGTTTAGTTGGCCACCACCCTTACTTGGTGGCCAAGTGGTCATTTACCTCCTTACGTAGCTTCCTTGGAAGCTTCAGATTCCGCCTTTTCGGTTTTGTCCGATGCTTTAAAAACTGCGATTCTCGGAATCCAAATATTTTTGGATATTTCGTCTTTCCTTTACCGATTAAGTTTTACGTATTCTTCGAATTTCCGAAAAATTGAAAAACACTTTTTGGTGTCAAGCGTTTTCTTTCACGTTTTTCCCTAACGTAGCTAAATGAATTAAAAGTACATAACAATACTTTTTGTCATTTTTATTTCATCCGATTTCTACACCTTTTTCGAGAAAAACTTTTATCGGCTTAATTAACTTTTCACGATATATTATCGTCAAATCTTTCGACAGAATGTCATTTCGACATACCGAACTCTCGGAACGCCTAAGGTTATTCAAACCCTAACCCTTAGGTTTTGTCGGGTGAATAGTGCATATTTCATCTTTTTCCCCAGAAATATTTTTTGTTCCCAGAAAATTTTCATTCTCGTCTTGAAAATTCTTACTCGTTCAGTCTAGCTCGTAGCCAGAATCCTCCCGATTAATAATCATTATAGGTTATAGAACGATTAATAAACACATAGCACAGAATAGTATTAATAAAAATTCAATTTATTAATAACTAATTCTTTAAACTTAAATTCTGGACAATCCGATTTTTCGGGTTGTCACATTCTTCCCTCCTTAAAAAAATTCCGTCCTCAGAATTTCTTAAAACCAAACCCTTACCCGGGTCCTCACAAAAGGGGTATTTTAACATATGCCCAAATCAATTCATATCTCTCTAAAGTCAAATAAAATCTACCCACTCCAAGCCAATTGTCTCCATATCATTTAACCTTATTCTTTTACCTAGATTTACAAGCGAGTGAAGGCTAAATAAAAGAGATAAGAGAGATTGGTGGGGAGATGTATATACATACATATATTATATGTATACATTTTTTTTACTAACAATAAATACCTCACTTCACTCTTTATCAAAAGGTTATTACATTTCTTCCAAACTAGCTAACTAAAGAGAAAAAGAAAGAGAGAGAAACCATGGGGATACAAAAAGGAAGGAAGATAAATTTTTTCATACACCCAAGATCCATCTCATATATTAGAAGGAGAAGAACTCATAAATCAAAGGTATAAAAATTCATCTATAAACTAGTTTATTCCTTCTAGTTAATTTGTTTTGATAAAATAAAGACCTAAGATTTCAAAACTCAAAAATCTTATATCCACGTGTTAATAAGTGTTTTATGTTTAGATCTAACCATTTTGAGTGTTTATGTGACGCTCCCAAAATAGGTATACATCACTCATTCTGAGTCGCCAAATACATGGTACAGAATACAAATACAACTTAAATATACAACATGAGCTGTGAGTTTTAATAAAAATAATGTCTTCTAGACAGTATTCAAACTCAAAATAAGTCCTCAATACATTTTTTATCACACTATTTCACAGAATAGTGAGGACTACTAATGCAAACATCTCGACCAATACTCCGCTCCCCAACTAGTCCCAAATATATTCTCATTTCTCAAGAGAACAATGAAAGCAAAGGGTGAGCTCAACTAGCCCAAAGAAGAAATATTATGACTAAGATTATGCGTAATAAATTATCGTTAGCCTTCAACAGTGTTAAACTGATAAAATACAATAGACATCAAGTTTAACTATAGTGAAACAAGCAATCCATTAGAAGAGTCAAGTAGAGCATGATATCTACTATCTTCTATGATTTAAAAGAATTTATCATCGGTTTATCATTTGAGACTCAAACTTCATAAATAATCCACATCATCGAATCACCCCGCACTTACTACTTAAGAATATTCATTAGTATCATGACCACAAATTATCCATGCACTACAGGCCAAGGATATTTGTGTTCTCACCGATGGTCATGATCATGCCAACAACTGTCCATCAATGCACTACGGGCCAATAAGGACTTTTACCACATCATTTGTAACATTACGATCATGATTATACCGAATAATCCATGGACATAATCATACCAAGTCCATCTATGCACTACGAGCCAAAGATGACTTTCATAACAATATAAGCATGAGGATGAAGACAATGATATAAGAATTCAATTAAAAGAAAGCAAAGGATAAATTTTAAAGACTTTAATATTTAATTTATCCAGAATTCAATAATGTCCAAAGTGTCAACATGATACTGCTTTGTGGAGTAAAATTCAAGAATAATATTCTATCAAAAATGATTTGGACCGAAAAGAAATCAATTTTTATCATGAATAGTACCCCGGGTGAATAGTAACTGAGTGAATAGTACACCGTGAATAGTAATTCGGGAATTATACCCCGTGAATAGTACTCCAGCATAAAAAAGTTAAAACTTATCAAGAATGCTCAGAATAATATTTCCATAAAAAGATACTGGATGAAACGCAAATATCAAGGATATTCTTCTAATTTCATGGAGTATAGAATCCAAAATTTTAACAAAATGAGTGTAGAATTCAAAATTTGAAACGAAATAATATTACTTATATACTACAGGGTATGGAAGAAAATATTATTTCATATGAATATAAACAAAAATAACATCCCTTACCATGAAAAGAAGAGTATTTCGACTGGTAGGACGGAGATATTCTTAAAGAAAACTTTCACTATTTTCTATGCTCAAAGCTTTCTAAAACTCGAAAGAAATACGCTCAATATTATAGAAGAAGAATTCTCTGATTCTGGTGTGATTTTCAATTCTAACTAAGCATCCTATTTATAGGAGAATGGAAAGGATACTATTTGAATTTTAGAATCAAGGACTGCACAGTATTTGAAATTAAACGAATTCACGGGCGCCGAACTGATTCACAAGATTTACTGTGCACTGCATAGTAAAATACTATGCAATTAAAATATAATATATTCTATTTTTCATAAAAAAACAAAACTTATTATAATATATAATAATAATAAGAAGAATATTATTCCCTCCTGACCAAGGCATTAGCCTCCCCCCCCCCCTTATTTCATTTCAGTACATGTATATATATATATAACAAAATTTATAATATAATATAATATATATATATATATAAGCATCCGCGACCTTCAGTTTTTCTTCCACCAAAAATCCTCCACACGTGGGGCCCACCATGTGTCATCATCACATGTGGGCCCCACCTTTTATAATATCAAATAATTTTCTACCGATTATTTTGAAAAATAGATAAATGGGGGTCCATAAAATAAGAAAAATTTACATCAAATACTTCATAAAAATCCCCTCAATATTTTTAATAACATTTATTCATTATTATTATAACTCGCAATATTTAACAACCAGATCGTCCCTAGGAAAGAGGGGGTTTTCCAATAAGAATTTCTTCCAATTGGCGCGCAATTAGATGACCCAACCTCTCCTTGACAGAACTTCTAGACATTGTCAATATTGCAAATAATAATATGAATAACTTTGGCGTCTCAATTATTGATTTAATAATATAAAATATTATGTAGTTGATACTGTGACAATAATTGAATAAATAATATAAGAGATATGATGCAGCAATTACTGTAGCAATAATTGAGTAATTGAGTGACTTCTCACGTAATCATCAATAATCAATACCGTGTGCTACTATGCAACCACCACAGACATCGCATTTTTTACTAACTGGGTATTTCAACAGTTAACGGTAAAACATCCGCCGTTATTTTCATAAAAAGATATTTCTGTCATTTTCTAACTTTGACAATACTTCTGTTGTGGGGTCCACCAATGATTGTTCTGTCGTACGAATATTCCCTATTAAACGAATATTCCCCGACCAATCGAATATTTTATAACAACTTACTTACTTTGCAAAATTTATAAATATTACCCATAATTTTAATATTATAACAAATGAACACCATAATTATTCAAAATGATATTTATAGAAAAATTCATCTTTATTCATAAAAGTTGGGGTCTTACAACCTCCCCTTCTTATGAAATTTTGCCCTCAAAATTAGGGTACATACCTGGTATGACGAATAGGTGAGGATACCTTGATTTCATTTCAGATTCTAACTCCTAGGTCATTTCCTCAACATCGTGGTTTCTCCACAAAACTTTGACTTGAGGTATAACCTTGGAGCATAAAATATTTTTCTTCTTATCCAAGATTTTAACAAGTACCTCTTCATACATTAAATCTTCTGCTATCTTGTTTGGTTCTAATTCAATAACTTGGTTTGGGTCTTTCACATATTTACATAACATAGATATGTGAAAAACGTTATGAACACGAGACATACTTGGCGGTAAAGCGAGTCTATAGGCCACAGTTCCTACTCGATCGAGGATTAAAAATGGGCCAATGAATCGAGGATTGAGCTTTCCTCTCTTTCTAAATCTCGTAACTCTTTTCCATAGAGCAACATGTAACAACACATGATCTCCAATATTGAATTCCACGTCCTTTCGATGAAGATTAGCATAACTCTTTTGTCGATCTTGTGAGGTTTTTATATATTGTTGGATTATTTGAATCTTTTCCATAGTCATACGTACCAACTCCGGTACCAACAACGTTGCTTCACCCACCTCATCCCAGCATACTAGAGAACGACACTTGCGTCCATACAACGCCTCGAATGGAGCCATACCAATACTTGCTTGATAACTATTGTTATAGGAAAACTCCACCAATTGTAAGAACTTGTCCCAACTTCCTTTGAAGTCAAGGACACAGAGTCTTAATAAATCTTCAAGAGTCTGAATAGTCCTTTCCGACTGCCCGTCCGTTTGAGGATGATAAGCTAAACTAAATCGTAAATCCGTGCCCATAGCTTTTTGCAAACTAACCCAAAATCTTGAAGTGAATCTTGGGTCTCGATCAGAAACTATGGATACTAGCATATCATGCAATCTTACAATCTCGTTTATGTATATACGAGTAAGACGTTCAAGTGTATAAGTTTCTCGTATATGAAAGAAATGAGCAGACTTGGGGGGTGTTTGATAAAAACTGAATAAATATGAATCTGAATCTGAATAAGCTGAATCTGAATCTGAATGAGTTAAATCTGAATCTGAATGAAAAAAGCTGTTTGATAATTGACATGTCTAAAACATCTGAATGACAAAACATTATTATTTTACCCCTATGAAAAAATTTAAAATTGTTGTAAATTTATTTAATATTACTTAATATAATAGTTAATATTTTTTTATTTTTTAGTTTTTTTAATTTTTTTTTACTTCATTCAGCTGCTCATTCAGCCATTCAGCTCAAAAAATCTGACTTAGCCATTCAGCTCATTCATCGTACCGATTCAGCCATTCAAACCAAAAAAAATGCACTGTCCAATTCAGCCATTCAGATTTAGCTCCATTCAGCTATAAACAAACACCCCCTTGGTCAATCTATCAACAATGACCCAAATTGCATCTATGCCTTGAGAAACCTTGGGAATACCAGTAACGAAATCCATTATAATGTGTTCCCACTTCCATTCTGGAATTTTAAGTGGTTGCAATGGACCTTTTGGCACTTGATGCTCCGCCTTGACTCGTTGACAAGTTAGACACCTTGAGATAAAACCCGCTATCTCTCTCTTCATATTGCTCCACCAAAATGTATGTCGAAGATCACGATACATTTTGGTACTCTCGGGACGGATTGTAAATGGTGTGTTGTGCGCCTCCATCATGATTTTATACTTCAAGTCAGAATCGTTAGGAACACAAAGTCTGGATTTGACTCTAAGTATTCCTTCTTCATCGATTCTTACTTCCGGAATAGCACCTTCTTGCACTTTCTTCCTTATACGCATCAGCTCCGTGTCTCAGTAGCTTGAAAGCGACTTTTAACTTTATCGATTAAAGTCGGTGATACTCGTATATTCGTCATCATCACATGGATCCCTGGAGTCTTTAACTCTATATCCATCCTTTGCAAGTCATACAAAATGGGCCTTTGCGTTGACAATATCGCACTCGTACCCGCATATGATCTTCTTCTCAATGCGTCAGCTACTACGTTCGCTTTTCCAAGATGGTATTGAATGGTATGATCATAATCTTTCAACAGCTCAAGCCAACGTCGTTGTCGCATGTTGAGCTCCTTTTGAGTGAAGAAATATTTGAGGCTTTTATGATCCGTATAGATCTCCACCTTCTCTCCATATAGGTAATGCCTCCAGATCTTTAGTGTAAAAACGACTGCTGCCAACTCTAGATCATGATTAGGATAACTCCTCTCATATTCTTTGAGTTGTCATGAGGCATAGGCTATGACTTTCCCATGTTGCATGAGAACACATCCTAAACCTTTGCTTGAAGCATCACTGTAGATGACAAATCCCTCTGAACCAGATGGTATTGTCAGAACAGGTGTTGAAATGAGTCTCCTCTTAAGTTCTTGAAAACTCTTCTCATATTCCTCGCTCCAACTGAATTTTGTATCTTTTCGAGTCAGTTGAGTTAATGGAGTAGCAATTCGAGAAAATACTTCCACGAATCTCTGATAATAACCAGCTAAGCTGAGAAAGCTACGTACTTTGGTCACTGACTTAGGTTGCTCCCAGCTTTGAATTGCTTCAATCTTTGTCAGGTCAACAGATATTCTGTGATTTGATATCACGTTCCCAAGGAATACAACTTCCTCAAGCCAGAACTCGCATTTCTTTAACTTGGCATAAAGCTTGTTTTCACGAAGTTTTTGGAGTATCAGCCTCAAGTGTTGCTCATGATCTTCACGACTTTTGGAATATATGAGAATGTCATCAATAAAGACAACCACAAAATGATCCAAATATTCCTTAAATACTCGGTTATTCATATCCATAAAGGCAGCAGGAGCATTAGTCAATCCAAAAGACATGACTAGGAATTCGTAATGCCCGTACCGAGTTCTGAAAGCCGTCTTTGGAATGTCATCAGTTTTAATCTTTAACTGATTATATCCGGAACGAAGATCGATATTTGAAAAGAATTAGGCACCTTGCAACTGGTCAAACATGTCATCAATACGCAGCAATGGGTACCTATTTTTTATGGTGACATGATTCAACTCCCGATAATCAATACAAAGTCGCATACTCCCATCTTTCTTCTTTACGAATAGAACATGAGCACCCCAAGGAAACGTACTAGGACGAATGAAACCGATGTCTAACAACTCTTGCAGTTGGGTTTTTAACTCCTGAAGTTCAATAGGAGCCATTCGATATGGGGCTTTGGAAATGGGTTTTGTACCGGGTTCATGGTTGATACAAAATTCAATTTCACGCTCTGGGGGTAGGCCAGGAAGTTCTTCGGGGAATACATTAGGAAATTTATTAACAATAAAAATATCATTTAAATCTGACGTATTATTGTTTAAATCCGTGACATGAGCTAAGAAAGCTTGACATCCGTTTTTAATAAATGAATAGCTTTATGGCTTGAGATGACAATGATTGATTTTAATGGTTTGGTTGCTTAAATTCACATAATAGGTTGGTTAGGAATATGAAAGCTAACAACCTTATGAAAACAATCAATTTTTGCATGATGAGTAGTTAACCAATTAATCCCTAGAATTACGTCAAATACAAGTATTTTCAATGAAATAAGATCGACAGTTAATGTGAGGGTACTGATTTGAACCAAACAAGACTTATAAACAGTGGATGTAATGAAGGTTTCTCCCAACGGAGTTTCAACAGATAAGTTAAAGTCTAATTTCTTCGGAGTCAAATTTAAACGTTGAGCACAAGTAGGAGAAATAAAACAATGGATAGAACCGGTATCAAATAAGGTATAGGCTTTGCTAGAGTTTATGATTAGCTTACCCGTGATAACCTCGTTCGGGTTTCTTGCTTTCTGGGAGGTCACAACAAACGCTCTCCCTTAAACTACTGGTTTTGACTTTTCTTGAACGGCCTTTGGTGCCTCCATCCCAGCTGGACTTGGCTTCCCTGAACGACAAAAAAATCGAGCTAGGTGACCTTCTCTTCCATAATTATAACACGTTTTGGACTACTGCGCACAGTTTGGACTGATATGTCCCTCCCCTCCGCATTTGAAGCATATGATAGGTGGTCGTTCTCCTTCATTAACAGCGGGTGATGGTGCTGACGTCTTTCCATCATTGTTGAATCTCCTCTTCTTAAAATGTCCACTTTTATTGTCTTGGCCTTGATTACCACCGAAGTGGTTACCATTTCTGGCATGTTAATTCCCTCCACATTTGTTATCACCGCTTTGATGACTGCTACCACTGGTATTATCGACTTGTTGGTTGCTCTCTCTTGGTTGGGTTGACTCATTATCACGTTCCAATAACTGAGCCATATTTACAACATCTGAATACACACACAGTTTGTGAGAGATAAAGTATTGACGTATCTCGGGTTTCAAACCTCTTAGAAACATCTACGTCATTCTCTCCTCGTTATCAACTAAGTGGGAAACAAACAGGGATAACTCGGTAAACTTGGCTTCGTACTGCGACACGGTAAAATTATTTTGCTCCAGCTTGATGAACTCTACCTCTTTAATATGACGAATACTTTCGGGAAAGTACTTGTCATTGAACAGTTCTCAGAACTTCTCCCAAGACATTTTGAGTGCGGCAGGCTGGGTACGCTTTACAGATTCCCACTAGTAATCTGCCTCTCCTCGCAACATGAAGGTGGTAAAGGGAACCTTTTGCTCCTCAGAGTATCCCAAGACATCAAATATCTTGGTGATCTACTTTATCCACATCTCCGCCTTAAGTGGTTTTGGCTCTCCCAAAAACTCCGGTGGTCCCAGCTCCTTGAACTACTTAGCGGTGACCGTCCGAGAGTTACCAGTGTTTCCACCTGCATTTTGGGCAGGAGCCGCTCTTTCCTGATGTTGCATGAATTGCATAAAGCCTCTGAACATCCCATCGTTCATCATTTGATCGGTGTTATTGTTTACCTGAGGATTATTATCTTCCTGTTACACATTATCCTGGGTATTGATCTGTGGTGACTCAACGGTCTCCTGTGCTCTATTGCTATTCTCAACATTCTCGGATGTCATTTTCAAATACTGCCACAAAACAAGGGTTAATTGACACACCACATATTATCTCTATATTCTGACCGACCAATTAAATAACAAATAAACTTAGGTAGGTCATACTAGCGAATGAATTACCCATCTCTCCCCCTAGTTCTAGTCTCACATCTTAGCCAAGGATCATATCCCTAAGCTTTGATACCAACTGTGACGCCGCAAAAATAAGTATACATCACCCATTCTGAGTCGCCAAATACATGTTACAGAATACAAATATAACTTAAATATACAACATGAGCTATGAGTTTTAATACAAATAATGTCTTTTAGACAGTATTCAAACTCAAAATAAGTCCTCAATACATTTATTATCACACTATCTTACAGAATAGTGAGGACTACTAATGCAAACATCTGGACCGACACTCCATTCCCTAACTAGTCCCAGCTATATTCTCATTTCCTGAAGAGAAAAATGAAAGCAAATGGTGAGCCCAACTAGCCCAGTAAGAAATATTATGACAAAGATAATGCATAATAAATTATCGTTAGCCTTCAACAGTTTTAAACTGATAAAATACAATAGATATCAAGTTTAACTGCAGCGGAATAAGCAATCCATTAAAAGAGTCAAGTAGAGCATGATATCTACTATCTTCTATGATTTAAAAGAATTTATCATCAGTTTTATCATTGAGACTCAGCTTCATAAATAATCCACATCATCGAATCACCCCTGCACTATGGCTAAGGATATTCATTAGTATCACGACCATAAATTATCCATGCACTACAGGCCAAGGATATTTGTGTTTTCACCGATGGTCATGATCATGCCAACAACTGTCCATCAATGCACTACGGGCCAATGAGGACTTTTACCACATCATTTGTAACATTACGATCATGATTATACCGAATAATCCATGGACATAATCATACCAAGTCCATCTATGCACTACGAGCCAAAGATGACTTTCATAACAATATAAGCATGAGGATGATGACAATGATATAAGAATTCAATTAAAAGAAAGCAAAGGATAAATTTTAAAGACTTTAATATTTAATTTATCCAGAATTCAATAATGTCCAAATTGTCAACATGATACTGCTTTGTGGAGTAAAATTCAAGAATAATATTCTATCAAAAATGATTTGGACCGAAAAGAAATTAATTTTTATCATGAATAGTACCTCGGTGAATAGTAAATCGAGTGAATAGTACCGTGAATAAGTATTTCTGAATTATACCCGTGAATAGTACTTTCAGCATAAAAAGTTAAAACTTATCAAGAATGCTCAGAATAATATTTCCATGAAAAGATACTGGATGAAGCGCAAATATCAGGGATATTCTACTAATTTCATGGAGTATAGAATCCAAAATTTTAACAAAATGATTGTAGAATTCAAAATCTGAAACGAAATAATATTACTTATATACTACAGGGTATGGAAGAAAATATTATTTCATATGAATACTAAACAAAAATAACATCTCTTACCTTGAAAAGAAGAGTATTTCGACTGGTAGGGCGGGGATATTCTTAAAAAAAAAAATCACTATTTTCTATGCTCAAAGCTTTCTAAAACTCGAAAGAAATACGCTCAATATTATAGAAGAAGAATTCTCTGATTCTGGTGTGATTTTCAATTCTAATTAAGCATCCTATTTATAGGAGAATGGAAAGGATACTATTTGAATTTTAGAATCAAAGACTGCACAGTATTTGAAATTAAACGAATTCACGGGCGCCGAACTGATTCACAAGATTTACTGTGCACTGCATAGTAAAATACTATGCAATTAAAATATAATATATTCTATTTTTCATAAAAAACAAAGCTTATTATAATATATAATAATAAGAATAAGAATGTTATTCCCTCCTGACCAAGGCATTAGCCTCCCCCCCCCCTTATTTCATTTCAGGCACATGTATATATATATATATATATAATACTTATATATATATATAACAAAATTTATAATATAATATATATATATATAAGCCTCCGTGACCTTCAGTTTTTCTTCCACCAAAAATCCTCCACACGTGTGCCCCACCATGTGTCATTATCACATGTGGGCCATACCTTTTATAATATTAAATAATTTTCTACCGAATATTTTGAAAAATGGTTAAATGGGGGTCCATAAAATAAGAAAAATTTACATCAAATACTTCATAAAAATTCCCTCAATATTTTTAATAATATTTATTCATTATTATTATAACTCGCAATATTTAACAACTAGGTAGTTCCCAGGAAAGAGGGAGCTTTCCAATAAGGATTTCTCCCTATTGGCGCGCAATTAGATGACCTAACCTCTCCTTAACAGAACTTCAAGATATTGTCAATATTGCAAATAATAATATGAATAACTTTGGCGTCTCAATTATTGATTTAATAATATAAAATATTATGCAGTTGATACTATGACAATAATTTAATCAATAATATTAAGAGATATGATGTAGCAATTAATGTAGCAATAATTGAGTATAACTGAGTGACTTCTCACGTAAGCATCAATAATCAATACCGTGTGCTACTATACAACCACGCCAGACATCAGATTTTTACTACCGGGTATTTCAATAGCTAACGGTAAAACTTCCTTAGTTATTTTATAAAAAGATATTTACGTCATTTTCTAACTTCGACAATACTTCCGCTGTAGGGTCCACTAATGATTGTGTTGTCATCTAATATTCCCCGACCAATCGAATATTTTATAACAACTTGCTTACTTTGCAAAATTTATAAAATATTACCCACAACTTTAATATTATAACAAATGAACACCATAATTATTCAAAATGATATTTATAGAAAAATTCATCTTTATTCATAAAAGTTGGGGTCTTACAACAGACACCTAAGGGGAGTTGTTACCTAAACTTTGACAAAATGGGAAGTAAAATGATTTAACCCACATGCTTATTTTTCTCCTTTTGTTGGCCGGATACTCCTCCTCCAAAATGCCCCAATTTTGATTTATTTTTAATGCCCAATTTTTGCTTAATCAAATGACCTAAAAGTCCCTACACTAATTTGGCCGATTAGTTAGCTACCATCAAGGGCAAAATTGTCATTATGCCATCAATAGAAAAGGACAAATGGTCATTCCACCATCTGTAGGAAATTTTCTAGAAATTTCCCTCTAGGACATATTCGTCATTAGTAATATTTATCAAGGGTATAATAGTTATTTGGCCATTTGCTAGGAAACTTCCTAAAAATTTCCCTCTAGGATACAAGGGTCATTAATGAGATTCCTTAATGGCAATTTGGTTATTTAATTATTCAATAGGAAATTTCCTACAAGGACACTATAGTTATTAATAATTTTCTCTTGGGGTAAAATAGTCATTTCATTATTACTAAGAAACTTCCTAGTAATTTCCTTCCTAGGGCACAAAAGTCATCAATAATTTTCTTTTAGGGAAAATAGTCTTTTGCCACTTCTAGGAAATTTCCTAATAATCATCACCCATCATTACTAGTGGGACCCACCCTTATTTACCAACACTTTCTTACATTTAACTCAAGTATAGATAGTTCCTAACCATAGTTATTCTACTAATCATATGTCTCACATAAGTCATAATATATTTATCATCATTGATAAATAATTATTAAATTTATTTATTAGGCTAGACATTTACACTACAAAAAAATAGACATTTGGTAACAATTTTTTCGGGCACGTTGCTGTTTATGAAAGGCTTTCATTTTTCGTAACGAAATTCATAAGTCGTTGCAAAAATTCGTTGCTAAATCGTTGGCGGGAAAAAACCGCTTTATTTTCTTTTTATTCTTGATGAGATTTCTCCTCATCGCTTAAGAATCGAAAACTTTTTATTGCTATATTTCGTTGCCTAATATAGGCCACATTCATTGGTAACAATTTTTTTCGCTATGATATTTAATACATTTTTTGCAACGACTAGTAAATTGTCTTGACCAAAATTAAGAAAAACCAATAACCATGCCTCTCCCCCCCAAACGCATCATTTTTCATTTAAATTTTTTTATATTTTTGGTGAAATGTTTCACTCCGTCCGTCTCAAAATAAATACCCAGTTTTATTTTTTTTAAAGTTATAATTTTTGAAATTAAAATTGAGCACATATAGATATATTTTTTAATTTACAAAAACTAAATTTTGTAGTTAATTGGATGTAGTTTATAATGATCATATTCGCACACTTAGAATTTTGAAAAAAAAAATATAATTAATTTCTAAAATAATTTATATGAATTTTTCTTATAACTCGTTATTTTACACTTTTTGACAAGGGATGAGCAAGGAATCGAAATCGCTCCCGAAATTGCACCAAAAATCGACCAAACTGCATCAATTAAGTCGCGCCAATGGTTCCGGCATAGACCAATTAAGTTGCACCAATGGTGTGTAAGTTCTTTTTTAACTCCCCTTTTTCAAATTCTCCTTTTTCTTGAATTGTAATTTTTTTTATAATCAAATATTAATTTCTCTTTATATCTTGAATTAAAGGGCGTTTGGTATAAGTTGGTCAAACTAAGTTATAAGTCATTTGTTATTATTTAGTGTTTGACAATAACTTAAATTTTAATTTATTTTTTTACTTATAAGTCATTATTAAAAAAAAATTCATGCTTCATGTCCAATATTTTTATGTATTAGATAAATTTTATTACCATATATATATACATACATATTCTTTTCAAACTTTCTTTCAAACTAATAAAATAATAAACAAATCTCAAAGATTAAACTAAATATATATAAAGTAACTATGAATATTTATATATATATATATGGTAAAAGAATTTATCTAATACACAAAAAATATAACATAAGAAGCAAAAATATTATAGCTAGGTTTCAAACCTAAGACCTATAGGTTAGTGGGCCATTAAGCTACCACTGAGCCATTCAAATTTATTAGTTAACTAAACAACCGCCATAACTTGTAGAGGTAGACAGTGTAGCACATGAGAAAATGATGGGCAAATGAATAATTTCTCATGTCGCTATAGCCTGTTGTAACAACCCCAAAATTCATACAATTCAATTATCGACTTCGATCGTTAATAATACATTCAACCTCTAATTTTACATCATTAAACGATAATACAACCATTGAAATTTGCGGAATAATTAAAATTTTCTATTACAATTAAAATTTTCTATTACAAACTATTCTCGTTCCCAAAACTTTCAACCTTTACATCTAAATATCTCATAATCATTTTAATAGAACTACAAGAGTTTACATCGTAAAACGATATAACAATTCAACATTAATACATTATTCGGAACCTTAAACATGGTTCAAATAATAATAACTCAACCAAAGTATATAAATCTTCAATTATCACATTTGATTCATATCTTTCAAGTAGCACATAACTTTACCTTAAATCTTTAACCTGCAAAAGTGGTTATTTGCAAGGTTGAGCTCGACAGCCCAGCAAAATCTAACAATTTTCATGCATCATATAACACATAATAACATGCTCGATATACATCTCATAAACATTGGACTAACATGACATACATGTTGTAGTTCATATAACAAGTATAAAGATTGAGTTCTTTACTCAATCAAC
Source organism: Panax ginseng (assembly GCA_020205605.1). Lineage (NCBI taxonomy): Eukaryota > Viridiplantae > Streptophyta > Magnoliopsida > Apiales > Araliaceae > Panax > Panax ginseng. The sequence goes on from CM035131.1 coordinate 82,355,051, forward strand.
ATTCATTAATCAATCAACGTAGTCATAAATTGACTTTAACATTTCATACTTTCAACATTAATATAACACACCATGCTATTTGCAATAAAGATTTCAAACAGTTCAACATCAAATTCACATAGCAAATAGGAACTAAAAGACTTGCCTTGATCGTTGTTTACCAATAACAGTTTCACAACTTACAGTTATCTGCACTTCACGTGCCCTACACAATTATATAATCATACACATCAACTATTAGTCACATAGCAACACATAGTAGTTGTAATGTAAATTTTACTCTATATCTCATAAGTCTGACGACATCCAACTTTGGATATGCTGTAAACATCATATTAACCTATTTTTAAAAGTTATTGGACACCCATTTCGATTAAGATCAGTCCAAAATAGTGTTCAAAAAGGGCGTTCAAAACTATTTTTCATTCTTTCCCAACTTTACCCTCTCGCTAAAACAGTCATAACAATTCCGTTGCAAAACATTTTTGAGCGATTATTGAGCCCACGCAAAGCTAACTTCCGGAACTAGTTCAAGGTGACTGCCCCGAGTTGGTTAGACAGTTTTGACGTGACTACTTTGAATGGTCATAACTCTTTGCTCTGAAGTCAGAATTAGTCTATTCCGGAATCTATGGAAAGCTTATTCAGTGTACTATAATATACCAAAAGCTCAAAATTTTCTAAACAATCTAGCTAACCCCAAATTTTTGTTTTTGGATCAGCAGTCCACTAGTTTTTCGGACTTCTCGTTTAGACATCCAAAACTCGCATCGACTCGTTCCAACCCAACTTTCTTTACAAATAAGTCTTATTTAACATAATCAGACTCGTCTAAGGTCTCGACTCTATATCTCTAATTACAATCATTAGAACTCATTTACATAATCAATTCCAAGCCAAAATAAACATAGTAAACTAACTAGTTTACTAACAAAACTAACTAAACTTTTAAAATTCAAACTTTAACTAACAAACTAAATACAATATTTAAAATAATAACATTACCAAAAATTAAACAAGAAACATACCCAAAAATACGAATTCCACAAACTGAATACGCACTTCCATGCCAAAATTTAACTAAGGAGGTCTTTATAAAAAGTCTTCCAACAACAAAGCCTTTCTCAAAATTGGAGGCCTTATTGTTGGTGAATGAAACAAAGGGTCAAGCCCTTCTATTTATATGTTTATCAAAGGGGTAAAGTTCTTAATTTAGTCGATGTGGGACTTGGTTTATACAAATTCTAATTTGTTTATACTAATTTTTCCTATTTTCAACATGTTAAGCGAAATCATTCACCACGAATTCGTTTCTTAACCAATTCGATCCATTCAAGTTGCGTTGTTTTCGTTTTATAGAGGAGAACAACAATCATCCATCAATTTAAAGTTTCCATCACGAATTCATCATCAACTTTAGTCCCAAAGTATACCAAAACACACATTACAATTAAAACCCAAATTCCTCTTCTTTAATATAAATACATGAATTTGATTTCTAAAAATTTGTTTCTAGATGACCATTATCAAATTATAAATATCTAATAATCTATATAACATCGTAACCTACAAATTCATTAACCAAAACTCCAATTTTAAAAGAAATTCAAGAACACATAAACTAGATATATAAACTAGATTGTGTACCTTTAATTCCTTAAGAAATAAAATTAACCTTGTCAGTAAAATTATAATTTTTATTCAACCATTATAATCATAACATTATTTAACAAATTCTCATTCCTCAAATTTAATTATTTAATTCAATTAGAATATCACCATTATACTCGCATAATAAAATACGATAAATCCCATCTATTTTATCACACTTAAATAAACTATCCCATAACAATTTTCATCAAATATTTACTTAATACCATAAATATTCATTTTATTCCATAAAGTTTCCAACTAAAATATTTAATGTACTTAATAAATATTTTACTCGCATTATACTAACATTTATATTTTCATGCAATATATTACATTCGCACTTTATTAAATCAATTATACTTGTATTAATTCACTATTTTAATTAAGTGAATTATTCACACTATTTATGAAACTTAACTCATAATAATTTCCATTGCCCATTAAGGCATAACAATTAAAATTATATTATCTCATAACATAATTTTAACTTAATTAAATTAACTAATATTATTTAATTTCTTTAATAGTTTAATTAACTATTAAATCTCACATTCTTCAACATACTTAATATATATAATTCTCTTCACACCAAATCACATAATTCAAAATATATACACCTCATAATAAGAATTTTAATTATTAAATTTTTATTTTAATAACTTATAAAAATTCAGGTTGTCACATCCTTCCCTCCTTATAAGGATTCCGTCTTCAGAATCAAAAAAACCTCCCTTACTCTATTTTCACCAAATCTCTTTTCAAAATTTATCATTGAATATCTTCAACACATTACCTTAATATAGGTTTTATATTTCCTACTATATTCATTACTTCAACAAATTCTAGGTTTTGTTTCATAACTTTCACTTGAACTCAATTATATTTTGAGTATTATATATTCTTTAACCCATTCATTTCATTTTCTAAGGATCGTTATCATAAACACTCGGGATATTACATTCACCCTTTCTTCTAAGAATTTTGTCCTCAAAATTTTATCTATTAATCTTTATTCATTCAATCTATTAAAATAGATTTTATGTTAATACTTAATTCATTCATTGGGTTCTATAACCACTTTCTCTCCACAAAGATCTTTCTACAATTATTAACTTTTCCATTAAAAGTTTTACATTATTTTTTGATAACTCATCTTTTTCTCATTTCAAATTTTTTTTTCTCACTTATTCAATATATTCATCATTCAGTGTCACATTCTACAACTTATTTCTTTCTAAGGAATATCATCCTTACCACATTCGCCTTTTAGAATAACAAAAATCTTCCACAATTGCACAATAATTGGGAAGCAGTATGAATAACTCAGGAATTTAAAAGATTCTCAAATCATGCTGAGGGGTCACAAGACCTTGAACTACATCCCCAGGTTCTCAAGTATCTTGACTTGAACCTTTAACAGTCATAAGACTATATGGACCTTTCTTCTCGTACTGATCAGCCCTTCGTACAATGTTTTATGCACAAACATTTTAACTCTTTTGCGTAATATAATCCCCTATAAAAGGGTTGTTCACCTCAGCTTCTCAACATCTGAATCCGCACCAAAATAATTTAGTTCGGGAAAATTTCAAAGAACACTTTGAATTTCATAAAACGTTGGTCTAGCTGAATCAAATAGCTTAGAGTCATACCAATAATTCAATTTCAATCGAAACATGTATGGGCAAACCTTGTTGGTAATTAACTATCTTTAAAATTCTGAAAATAATTTTATGACGTTAAGATACCGTACTATGTTTACAGCCCGTTTGAGGATTCCGTCATTTTGTGACTTTGTCATACTACATCATACTATAGTGGGCTGACGATCCTTAGATCACATCTGCATTGATAACTCCATCTTTTTTATCATCTTTGCACCAGGTTACATGATGCATTAATGATATAAAATATATTTTGATATTTTTAAATCATTTCGTCTAGCTGAAACAATTAGCATAGACTATTCTTTAAATAGTTCAAAAATCTTGAAAAATCAATTTTAGTTATATCATATCTCAACAACTAACGATGTGTTAGTGTCCCAAAGTCCACACATACACATTTGTCACCATGCGTTGAGAATAAAAATTCATTTTTAAAGGCACATAGTGCGAATTTAGCTTGATGTCAAAAATTTTGAAGTCTAGCATAGCTAGAAGATTTGGAATACCTGTGCTTCCATCATCAACTCCACATTCTATAATGTTCCATTGCTTAATAAGTCTATCTATTCCTATCATCCTCAATACTCCATTCACACTTAATTATACCACAATTCATTAAACTTACTCGTACCTAACCCTAATAATATCTAACTAATCTTAATAGTTTCTAACTATCAAATATACACATGAGAAAAGAATCACCTTTTCATCATATATACATTGATAATGCGACACCAACATTCCAATGATTATCAATGTGATAAACTGAGTGCAAGCACAAAACCGTCACCTATACAAAGGTTTGTACAACTCAGCCATCATATGAGTCCTCAATTGATATCCCACCTAACTCTATCTTGCTTATAACTTGCTTTTTACTCGATATAAATTTCTCGTACCACATTATCTATAACTCCTCATGAATTTATCTTGTATTATTTCATAGTACATCATCTTCATAACATCAAGCTATAATTATTCAAATATTACAGACCATCTTCCTTTTATAACTTAAACAGATCACGTCGTGATCTTATTCTATAATCATCTCCCTTAAAATTCTTTTCTTAACTCGTGATCGTTTTGTTTTACGATCCTCTTTCTTTCCTTTTTTATCATTTACGATTTCATTTCTACTTTTATCTTACAGACTTTGTCTATTCATCATTATTCATTATCTTGGCTATTAGAATTAGGTAACTCCCAATTCTTATCTTTAGATCTCTTTAAGATTCTTCTTTGAATTTTCTTGTTTATATAACAATTCTTCCTTTAAGAATTTCTTACTTCATTTACATTGCTCATCATTTCATTCGAGTTCCACATTTTCATCATACGTATCCATTTTCTATACTTGGTACACATCGAGTCTTTAAGAGTTTCAATATGGTACGCTGAGTGGTTTCCCACACACAACCAACAAACTAGGTTCCGAGTTGCTAGTTCGTATATACCTCTGCTCTATGAAGGAATTGTTTAGCCCAGATACCATACATAAATTGTGAGACCCCGAATTTTATGAAATAAAAGTATTCATTTTTCTTATAATTATTCTATTTAGTACATGGTTAAATTGATAAAAGGTTAAAGTTAAGGGTGATATCTAAACAATTTTCAAAGTAAACAAGTTGTCATAAAATAATCGGTGATAAAAGTATAGTAATACGCGTGGTTGCATAGTAGCTGCGGTGTTATACAAGTATCTTTGATTATTGATGCTTACGTGAAAAGTCACTCGCTTATACTCAATTATTACTACAAATTATTGCATCATATCTCTCATATTATTGATTCAATTATTGTCACAAAGATCATCTCATAATTTGTTATATTATTAAATCAATAATTGAGACGACAAAGTTATTCATATTATTATTTGCAATATTGACAATTTCTAGAAGTTCTGTCAATGAGAGGTTTGGTCACCTAATTGCGTGCCAATAGGGAGAAATCCTTATTGGAAAGCCCCCTCTTTCCTGGGAACGACCTGGTTGTTAAATATTTTACGTTATAATATTAATGATGAATAAGTTCGTGTTGATTAAAGATGAAATTGATAATTCCATTGTGTGAGAATTATTAGTGTTGGTGGAAATCGATATTTATTTCGATAATAATTGATGTCTGGAGGTTATATTGACTAATCGGGTGATTAACTAGATAAATGAGTAATTAATTGCTATTAATTCACATGCTTATAACTATGTGTTCACATGTGTGTACTATTGATTCACATGATTTACTATTAGAGGATTTTGTGCAAGATTGATAATACTTGCATGACTGAGTTAAAAATGGAGGTATAGGTGAAGGTACTATACTATAATTAATTTTTTTCACATGTTTAAAACTATTGAGTCACATGATTTACTATTGATTCACATGATTTACTATTAGGGGAGGTGGTGCAAGTTTGATAATACTTGCAGGACTAAATTAAAAATGAAGAAAAAGAGGAAGGTATTATACTGTAATATTTCGAGCCCCAAAATGTGCAATTATTGAAACTATATTTTCCTATAAATAGAAGCTCATTCTTCCATCATTTCTCACCAATTCACTAAGTCTCACAAAAGCAATTGTTATAGAGAAATTATAAAGAGAAAGAAGAAGAGAAGTCTGCTACCTCACTATTTCAGTATCTAGTTTCTTCTAAGGTAAGGGATATTATTATTATAGTAAGGGGTATTATTTCTTTCGTATTCATGAAGAGAGTTATTTCTTTCAATATTCGTAAGGGTTGTTATACCATTCTTTATTATTCTATTGGGAATAACCTGTCTATGCGGTCTATCGCATGCCTGGTGAATTCTTCTATTATTCTAATCTTTATTATTCTGTTGGGAATAACCTGTCTATACGAATTACTGCATACATGGTGAAATTCTTCTGTTATTCCATTCTTTATTATTATGTTGGAATAACCTATTTATGCGAAGTACTGCATACATGGTGAAATTCTTCTGTTATTCCATTCTTTATAATTTTGTTGGAGTATCCTGTCTGTGCGGATTATGCATGACCTGGTTCCATTTTTTTATTATTCAGTTGGAATATCTTGTCTGTGCGGATTACGCATGACCTGGTTCAATTATTTATTATTCTGTTAGAATAACCTGTCTACGCGGACTACCGCATGCATGGTGAATTCTACTGTTATTCCATTCTTTATTATTTTATTGGAATAACCTGTCTTTGTGGATTACCACATGCATGGTGAATGATCCTTCGTATTCATTCTTTATTAAATTGTGAAAATGATCTGTCTACGTGGATTACCGCATGGCGGGTGAAAATCCATTTGCAGTTTCGTATATTATATTATACTCATATGAGATATAATTTCTTTTGTACTCGTCATGGAATATCAGTTTCTTTGGTATTTTTTTTACGAGTTACTATTCATGGATTACTATTCACCCAGTTATTATTCACTTTAGTATTATTCACTCGGGTATTCGGGGCACTTTTTGTGTCGGAGTACTATTCATGAGTTACAATTCACCTGGTTACTATTCACTCTAGTATTATTCACTCGGGTATTCGGGGCACTTTTTGTGTCGGAGTACTATTCACGAGTTACTATTCACCCGATTACTATTCACTCTAGTATTATTCACTCGGGTATTTGGGGTACTTTTTATGTTGGGGTACTATTCACGAGGTACTATTCCCGAAGTACTATTCATAGGGTACTATTCACGGGGAACTCTTTACCCGAAAAATATATTTATTTTCTGTCCAAATTATTTTTGGGACATAAATATTATTCTTGAATTTTACTCCATAAAGCAGTATCAGATTGACAATTTGGATATTTTTAAACTCTGGATAAATTTAAAGTCTTTAATATTTATCCTTGATTTTGTTTGATTAATGCTTATATCATTGTCATCGTCCTCAGGCTTATATTGTGATGAAAGTCATCTTTGGCTTACGTGCATAGATGGACTGTTGATTATTGGTTTTACAGTTGTATATCTTTGGCTTACGTGCAAAGATGGACTTTTGATTATTGATTTTACAATTGTATATCTTTGGCTTACGCGCAAAGATGAACTGTTGATTGATAGCTTTGGCCCGTAGTGCAAAGATGGACAGGTGTATGACATGATCATGACCACTGGTGATACTAATGAATATCCTTGGCCCGTAGTGCATGGATAATTCGATAATGTGATTGGCAGGATCATGACCATTAGTTAACAGTTGTATGTCTTTGGCCGTAGAGCACTGACAGATAATTGATTCGTATGATCATGATCATTGGTTTTATAGTTGAATATCTTTGGCCTGTAATGCAAAGATAGACAATTGATTGGTATGATAATTGTTATTACATTTGAATATCTTTATCCCTTGGGGTAAGGATATTGAGTAAATGTTCTATTAAGCCTTTGTGGCAAGGAGAAACTGTTGATTTACATGATTATAAATATGAATTATGAATTTAACTGTAACCTTTAGTGGTTCAGGAAAAGACAGGTGATGAGAGTTCTCTTTTTCTTTGGTACAACAAAGAACAGTTGATGAGTATTACAGGAATGAAATATTAACGATGGACTTTTAATTTGGAGGAGATAGTAGACATTATGTTCTACATGACTCTTCTAATGGATTGTTTATTCCGTTGCAACTATGGTTGAAAAGTTTTATTATCTACCATATGTTCTAAATCTCTGATTTATTCTGATGAAGGCTGTTGATAAATTAATTATCTTAGTCATGATATTCTTTACTGGGCTAGTTGTCCTCACCCTTTTGCTTCAAAATTCCTTTCAGGTATTAAGAGTGTAGTTGGGTCGAGCAGAGATAATAGAGGAATAGTGTGATGGTCCGAGACTGTCGAAGTTTTTCAATACATTATAAAACGACATGACATGCAATATATAATTGTATTGAGGACCTAATATGGGTGTGTCATATATTATACGTCATTTAATAATTGATTTTGGTTAATAACAATAGGGTGATGAGAACCCGACTTTGAAAGCGTCAAAAGTGCACCTCATTAGAATGAACAGGATAGTTATCTTCTCATTTTTCTTTGGGGTCTTGAAATATTTGTTGTTGTATTTTATATGGCATTGTAATAATTTGAGTTTGGATACTGTCTACGAGACAATATTGTATTAAAACTCACAGCTCATATGTTGTCGTACTCTGCACGACAGATCAACAGTTGTATAAATGAAGTTTGTATTTGATTTTTATAGTGTGATATCTGACGACTCAAAATGGGTCGTGTGGACCTATTTTGGGGGCGTCACATTTGGTATCAGAGCTTAGGGATATGGTCGCTGGAGGAGATATGAGTCTAGAACTAGAAGGGGAGATACGAGCAATATACTTCGCTAGTGTGTGACTTACCTAAGCTGAAATTGTTTACTTAATAAATTGAAAATTTGTGATATGTCAATTAACCTTTATTTTGAAGATATATTCCAGAATGATATCTGAAATACAGGAGATGAGCAATGGGAAAATCATGATACATAGGAAATAACCAGGAAGGTACAATCCGAAAAGAAAGCAAGGTATTCTCATCTCTTCAATACTGTGCGTGCACGTAAATTTCGAGGGCAAAATTTCATAAGGAGGGGAGATTGTGAGACCCCAAATTTTATGAAATGAAAGTATTCATTTTTCTTATAATTATTCTAATTAGTAATTGGTTAAATTGATAAAAGGTTAAAGTTAAGGGTGATATGTGAAAATTTTTCAAAGTAAACAAGTTGTAATAAAATAATTGGTGATAAAAGTATAGTAATATGCGTGGTTGCATAGTAGCACACGGTATTGTACAGTATCTTTGATTATTGATGCTTACGTGAAAAGTCACTCAGTTATACTCAATTATTGCTACAGTAATTGCTGCATCATATCTCTCATATTATTTATTCAATTATTCTCACAGTATCATTTGCATAATATGTTATATTATTAAATCAATAATTGAGACAACAAAGTTATTCATATTATTATTTGCAATATTGACAATGTCTAGAAGTTCTATCAATGAGAGGTTTGGTCACCTAATTGCGCGCCAATAAGGAGAAATCCTTATTGGAAAGCCCCTCTTTCCTGGGAACGGCCTGGTTGTTAAATATTTTGCTTTATAATATTAATGATGAATAAGTTTGTGTTGATTAAAGATGAAATTGATAATTCCATTGTGTGGGAATTATTAGTGTTAGTGAAAATCGACATTTATTTCGATAATAATTGATGTCTGGAGGTTATATTGACCAATCGGGTGATTAACAGGATAAATGAGCAATTAATTGCTATTAATTCACATGCTTATAACTATGTGTTCACATGTGTATACTATTGATTCACATGATTTACTATTAGGGGATTTGGTGCAAGATTGATAATACTTGCATGACTGAGTTAAAAATGGAGTTATAGGTGAAGGTACTATATTATAATTAATTTTTTCACATGTTTAGAACTATTAAGTCACATGATTTACTATTGATTCACATGATTTACTATTAGGGGAGGTGGTGCAAGTTTGATAATACTTGCAGGACTAAATTAAAAATGAAAAAAAAAGAGGAAGGTATTATACTGTAATATTTCGAGCCCCAAAATGTGCAATTATCGAAACTATATTTTTCTATAAATAGAAGCTCATTCTTCCTTCATTTCTCACCAATTCACTAAGTCTCACAAGAGCAATTATTATAGAGAAATTATAGAGAGAAAGAAGAAGAGAAGTCTGCTACCTCACTATTTCAGTATCTAGTTTCTTCTAAGGTAAGGGATATTATTATTATAGTAAGGGGTATTATTTCTTTCGTATTCATGAAGAGAGTTATTTCTTTCAATATGCGTAAGGGTTGTTGTACCATTCTTTATTATTCTGTTGGGAATAACCTGTCTGTGCGGTCTATCGCATGCCTGGTGAATTCTTCTGTTATTCCATTCTTTATTATTACATTGGGAATAACTTTGCTCATATCGAATTCATGCATACATGGTGAAATTCTTCCATTATTCCATTCTTTATTATTATGTTGGAATAACTTTGCTCATGCGAATTATGCATACATGGTAAAATTCTTCCATTATTCCATTCTTTATTATTATGTTGGAATAACTTGTTTATGCCAATAATTGCATACATGGTGAAATTCTTCCATTATTCCATTCTTTATTATTCATTTTGGAATATCCTCATGCATGCGGATTACACATGACCGGTTCCATTCTTTATTATTTTGTTGGAATATCCCATGCATACGGATTACGCATGACTGGTTCCATTATTTATTATTACATTGGAATAACTTTTGCTCACGCGACTACCGCATGCATGGTGAAGTCTTCTGTTATTCCATTCTTTATTATTCTGTTGGAATAACCTGTCTATGTGGATTACCACATGCATGATGAATGATCCTTCGTATTCCTTTTTTATTAAATTGTGGAAATGATCTGTCTACATGGATTACCGAATGGCGGGTGAAAATCCATTTCCAGTTTCGTATCTCATATTATACTCATATGAGATATAATTTCTTTTGTACTCGTCATGGAATATCATTTTCTTTGGTATTTTTTTTATGAGTTACTATTCATGGGTTACTATTCACCTAGTTACTATTCACTTTAGTATTATTCACTCGAGTATTCGGGGCACTTTTTCGTGTTGACGTACTATTCATGAGTTACTATTCACGGGTTACGATTCACCCGATTACTATTCAGTCTAGTATTATTCACTCGGGTATTCGGGGCACTTTTTGTGCCAGAGTACTTTTCACGAGTTACTATTCACGGGTTACTATTCACCCAATTACTACTCACTCTAGTATTATTCACTCGGGTATTTGGGGTACTTTTCATGTCGGGGTACTATTCACGAGGTACTATTCTCGAAGTACTATTCACAGGATATTCACGGGGTACTATTTACCGAAAAATATATTTATTTTCTGTCCAAATTATTTTTGGTACATGAATATTATTCTTGAATTTTACTCCACAAAGCAGTATCAGGTTGACAATTTGGATATTTTTAAACTCTGGATAAATTTAAAGTCTTTAATATTTATCCTTGATTTTGTTTAATTAATGCTTATATCATTGTCATCGTCCTCAGGCTTATATTGTGATGAAAGTCATCTTTGGCTTACGTGCATAGATGGACTGTTGATTATTGGTTTTACAGTTGTATATCTTTGGCTTACGTGCAAAGATGGACTTTTGATTATTGATTTTACAATTGTATATCTTTGGCTTACGCGCAAAGATGAACTGTTGATTGATAGCTTTGGCCCGTAATGCAAAGATGGACAGGTGTATGACATGATCATGACCACTGGTGATACTAACGAATATCCTTGGCCCGTAGTGCATGGATAATTCAATAATGTGATTGGCAGGATCATGACCATTAGTTAACAGTTGTATGTCTTTGGCCGTAGAGCACTGACAGATAATTTATTGGTATGATCATGATCATTGGTTTTATAGTTGAATAACTTTGGCATGTAGTGCAAAGATAAACAATTGATTGGTTACATGATTATAAATATGAATTGTGAATTTAGCTATAACCTTTGGTGGTTCAGGAAAAGACAGGTGATGAGAGTTCTCTTTGTCTTGGGTGCAACAAAGAATAGTTGATGAGTATTATAGGAATGAAATATTAACGATGGACTTTTAATTTGGAGGAGATAGTAGACATTATGTTCTACATGACTCTTCTAATGGATTGTTTATTCCGTTGCAACTATGGTTGAAAAGTTTTATTATCTACCATATGTTCTAAATCTCTGATTTATTCTGATGAAGGCTGTTGATAAATTAATTATCTTAGTCATGATATTCTTTACTGGGCTAGTTGTCCTCACCCTTTTGCTTCACAATTCCTTTCAGGTATTAAGAGTGTAGCTGGGTCGAGCGGAGATAATAGAGGAATAGTGTGATGGTCCGAGACTGTCGAAGTTTTTCAATACATTATAAAACGACATGACGTGCAATATATAATTGTATTGAGGACCTAATATGGGTGTGTCATATATTATACGTCACTTAATAATTGATTTTGGTGAACAACAATAGGGTGATGAGAACCCGACTTTGAAAGCGTTAAAAGTGCACCTCATTAGAATGAACAGGATAGTTATCTTCTCATTTTTCTTTGGGGTCTTGAAATATTTGCTGCTGTATTTTATATGGGATTGTAATAATTTAAGTTTAGATACTGTCTACGAGATAATATTGTATTAAAACTCACAGCTCATATGTTGTCATACTCTGCACGACAGATCAACAGTTGTATAAATGAAGTTTGTATTTGATTTTTATAGTGTGATATCTGGCGACTCAGAATGGGTCGTGTGGACCTATTTTGGGGGCGTCACATAAACTATTAAAGAGTGCGATTGTACCATACTTAAATATAACTTTCTATTCTTAACTTCTTTATCATTATCTTTTTATAGACATTGTCTATTTATTATCACCTTACATCCTTATTATTGGAGTTTGGTCACCCCACATTCATATTCCTTATAACTATGCGAGATTCTTCTTTGAATCCTCTCACGCAAGTTTTAATCCCTTATTTATAAATTTCTTAAATTACTTCTTATAGTTCAAACTCTATTTGAGCTTATTTGTTCATTATCTTCACCTCTATTCTCTAAGGTTATAGCCTAAGGTACTCTTACCTAAGGTTTCTATCCTATCAGCTTTGATACCAACTGTAACGACCCAAAAATTCAAACAATTCAACTATCGACTTCGGTCGTTAATAATACATTCAACCTCTAATTTTACATCATTAAACGATAATACAACCATTGAAATTTGCAGAATAATTAAAATTTTCTATTATAATTAAAATTTTATATTACAAACTATTCTCGTTCCCAAAACTTTCAACCTTTACATCTAAATATCTCATAATCATTTTAATAGTACTACAAGAGTTTACATCGCAAAACGATATTACAATTCAACACTAATACATTATTCGGAACCTTAAACATGGTTTAAATAATAATAACTCAACCAAAGTATATAAATCTTCAAGTATCACATCTGATTCATATCTTTCAAGTAGCACATAACTTTACCTTAAATCTTTAACCTGCAAAAGTGGTTATTTGCAAGGTTGAGCTCGACCGCCCAGCAAAATCTAATAGTTTTCATGCATCACATAACACATAATAACATGCTCGATATACATCTCATAAACATTGGACTAACATAACATACATGTTGTAGTTCATATAACAAGTATAAAGATTGAGTTCCTTACTCAATCAGCATTCATTACTCAATCAACGTAGTCATAAATTGACTTTAACATTTCATAATTTCAACATTAATATAACAATAGCAATAAAGATTTCAAACAGTTCATCATCAAATTCACATAGCAAATAGGAACTGAAGGACTTGCCTTGATCGTTGTTTACTAATAACAGTTTAACAGCTTACAGTTATCTTCACTTCACGTGCCCTACACAATTATATAATCATACACATCAACTATTAGTCACATAACAACGCATAGTAGCTGTAATGTAAATTTTACTCTATATCTCATAAGTCTGATGTGACGCCCCCAAAATAGGTATACATCACCCATCTTGAGTCGCCAAATACATGGTACAAAATTCAAATACAACTTAATTATACAACAGTCGTGTAAAATATGACAAAACATAATATAAGAGTTTTAATAAGAATATTGTCATCTAGACAATATCCACACTCAATGGAGTCCTCATTACATTTATTATCACACTATTTAACAGAATTATGAGGACTACTAATGCTATCATCTGGACCGTCACTCCATTCCCCAACTAGTCCCAACTATATTCTCATTTCCTGAAGAGAACAATGAAAGCAAAGGGTAAGCTCAACTAGCCCAGTAAGAAATATTATGACTAAGATAATGCAGAATAAATTATCCTTAGCCTTCAACAGTATAACAACTAATAGAATATAATAGACAACAAGTGTTAGATCAACAACTGCAGCGGAATAAGCAATCATTAGAAGAGTCAAGTAGAGCATAAAATCTACTATCTTCTATGATTTAAAAATATTTTCATCAACTTTATCGCTGAGACTCAGCTTAATAAATAAACCACATCATCCCTGCACCACGGCCAAGGATATTCATGTAATCATCAATGGTCATGATTATACCGAATAATCCCTGGTCATAATCATACCAACAACTGTCCATCAATGAACTAGAGGCCAATGAGGACTTTTACCACATCATTCGTCACATTATGGTCATGATTATACCGAATAATCCCTGGTCATAATCATACCAAGTCCATCTATGCATGTAAGCCAAAGATGACTTTAATCACAATATAAGCTTGAGGATGATGACAATGACATAATAATTCAATAAAACAAGTTCAAGGATAAATTTTGAAGATTTATAATTTAATTTATCCAGAAATCAATAACGTCCAAATTGTCAACATGATATTGCTTTGTAGAGTAAAATTCAAGAATGCTCAGAAGAATATTTCCATGAAAAGATACTGGATGAAGCGCAAATATCAAGGATAGTCCACTAATTTCATGGAGTATAGAAGCTAAAACTTTAACCAACTGAGTATAATAGAATATATGAAACTGCAAATGGATTTTTGCCCGTCATGCAATAATCCACGTAGACAGATGATTTCCATAATTTAATAAGGAATGAATACGAAGGATCATTCACCATGCATGTGGTAATCCACATAGACAGGTTATTCCAACAGAATAATAAAGAATGGAATAACAAAAGAATTCACCAGGCATACGATAGATGCATAGACAGAAGTTATTCCAATGAATAATAAAAAGAATGGAACCCGGTCATCACGTAATCCGCATGCATGGATATTCCAATGAATAATAAAGAACGGAACCAGTCATGTATAATCCGCGTAGATGTGGATATTCCAAATGTAATAATAAATAATGGAATAAAAATAGAATTCACGAGTCATGCGATAGATCGCACAGACAGGTTATTCCAACAGAATAATAAAGAATGGAATAACAGAAGAATTTCACCATGTATGCGGTACTTCGCATAGACACATATCCAACATAATAATAAAGAATGGAATAACAACCCTTACGAGTATTGAAAGAAAATAACTCTCTTCATGAATACGAAAGAATAATACCCTTTACCTTAGAAGAAAACTGGAATAGTGAGGTAGTAGACTTCTCTTCTCCTTTCTCTCTATAATAATTGCTCTATAGCTATAGTGAATTAGTGAGAAATGAAGGAAGAATGAGCTTCTATTTATAGGAAAATATAGTTTCGATAATTGCACGTTTTGGGGCTCAAAATATTACAGTATAATACATTCCTCTTTTTCTTCATTTTTAATTTATTCTTGCAAGTATTATCAAACTTGCACCACCTCCCCTAATAGTAAATAATGTGAATCAATAGTAAATCATGTGAATTAATAGTTCTAGACATGTGAAAATACGAATTACAGTATAGTACCTCCATCTATACCTCTATTTTTAAATTAGTCATGCAAGTATTATCAATCTTGCACCATCTCCCCTAATAGTACACACATGTGAACAAATAGTTATAATCATGTGAATTAATAGCAATTAATTGCTCATTCATACAATTAATTACCTGATTGGTCAGTATAACTTCCAGACATCAATTAATATTGAAATAAATATCGATTTCCACTAACACTAATAATTCCAACACAATGGAACTATCAATTTCATCTTTAATCAATACGAACTTATTCATCATTAATATTATAGCTCATAATATTTAACAACCAGGTCGTTTTCAGGAAAGAGGGGGCTTTCCGATAAGGATTTCTCCTTATTGGCGCGCAATTAGATGACCAAACCTCTCCTTGACAGAACTTCTAGACATTGTCAATATTGTAATTTAATAATATATCATATTATGCAGATGATACTGTGACAATAATTGAATCAATAATATAAGAGATATATACGATGCAGCAATTACTGTAGCAATAATTGAGTATAATTGAGTGACTTCTCACGTAAGCATCAATAACCAATACCGTGTGCTACTATGCAACCACACGTATTACTATACTTTTACTACCGGGTAGCTCAACAGTTTTAACGGTAACACTTTCGCCGTTTTTTTTATAAAAGATAATTTCGCTGTTTTCTTTACTACGACAATACTTCCGTTAATGGGTTCCACTAATGATTGTGCCGTGGCATTTAATATTCCCTCGTTAAAATGAATATTCCCCACCAATCGAATATTATATAACCACTTACTTACTTTGCAAAATTTGTAAATATTACCCACAACTATAACATTATATCAAATCTACACCATAATATTCAAAAATATATTTCGAGAAAATTATTCTTTATTCATAAAAGTTGGAGTCTTACAACCTCCCCTTCTTATGAAATTTCGTCCTCGAAATTAGGGTACATACCTGGTATATCGAAGAGGTGAGGATATCTTAACTTCATCTCAGATTCTAACTCCCAAGTCATTTCTTCAACATCGTGGTTTCTCCACAAAATTTTGACTTGAGGTATAACCTTAGAGCGTAGAATATGATCCTTCTTATCCAAGATTTTAACAGGTAACTCTTCATATGTTAAATCTTCCTCTATCTCGTCTGGTTCTAATTCAATAATATGGTTCGGGTCTTTCACATATTTACGTAACATAGATATGTGAAAAATATTATGAACACGAGACATACTTGGCGGTAAGGCGAGTCTATAAGCCACAGTTCCTACTCGATCGAGGATTATAAATGGGCCAATGAATCGAGGATTGAGCTTTCCTCTTTTTCTAAATCTCGTAACTCCTTTCCATAGAGCAACACGTAACAACACGTGATCTCCAATATTGAATTCCACGTCCTTTCGATGAAGATCATCATAACTCTTTTGTCGATCTTGTGAGGTTTTTATACGTTGTCGGATCGTTTGAATCTTTTTCATAGTCATACGTACCAACTCCGATCCCAACAACATTGCTTCACCCACCTCATCCCAGCATACTGGAGAACAACACTTTCTTCCACACAACGCCCCAAATGGAGCCATTCCAATACTTGCTTGATAATTGTTGTTGTAGGAAAACTCTACCAATGGTAAGAACTTGTCACAACTTCCTTTGAAGTCAAGGACATAGAGTCTTAATAAATCTTCAAGAGTTTGAACAGTCCTTTCTGACTGCCCGTCTGTTTGAGGATGATATGCCGAACTGAATCGCAAATCCGTGCCCATAGCTTTTTACAAACTAACCCAAAATCTTGAAGTGAATCTTGGGTCTCGATCAGAAACTAAGGATACTGGCATACCATAAAATCTTACAATCTCGTTTACGTACATACGAGTAAGACGTTCAACTGTATAAGTTTCTCGTATCGGTAAGAAATGAGCAGACTTGGTCAATCTATCAACAATGACCCAAATCGCATCTATGCCTTGAGAAACCTTGGGAAGACCAGTAACGAAATCCATGGTAATGTGCTCCCACTTCCATTCTGAAATTTTAAGTGGTTGCAATGGACCTTTTGGCACTTGATGCTCCGCCTTGACTCGTTGACAAGTTAGACACCTTGAGATAAACCCCGCTATCTCTCTCTTCATATTGTTCCACCAAAATGTATGTCGAAGATCACGATACATTTTGGTACTCCCGGGATGGATTGCAAACGGTGTGTTGTGCGCCTCCATCATGATTTTATACTTCAAGTCAGAATCGTTAGGAACACAAAGTTTGGAGTTGACTCGAAGTATTCCTTCTTCATCGATTCTTGCTTCCGGAATAGCACCTTCTTGTACTTTCTTCCTCATACGTATCAGCTCCAGGTCTGTAGCTTGAGCAGCTTTAACTTTATCGATTAAAGTCGGTTCCACTCGTATATTCGCCATCATCACATGGGTCCCTGGAGTCTTTAACTCTATTTCCATCCTTTCCAAGTCATACAAAATGGGCTTTTTCATTGACAATATTACACTCGTGCCCGTATATGATCTTATACTCAATGCGTCAGCTACTACGTTCGCTTTTCCACGATGATATTGAATGGTATAATCGTAATCTTAAACAGCTTGAGCCAACATCTTTGGCACATTATACGTTTGTTTTGGTTGAAGAAATATTTAAGGGTTTTAGAAATGGGTTTTGTACTGAGGTCAATACAAAATTCGATTTCACGCTCTAGGATAGGCTAAGAAGTTCTTCGAGAATACGTCAGGAAATTTATTAACGATAGAAATGTCATTTAAAAACTGTGACTCTCATCCAAGACTTGGATAGCACATGAAATGAAGGTTTCTCCTAACGGAGTTTCAACCAATAAGTCAAGGTCTAATTTCTCCGGAGTTAAATTTAAACGTTGAACGCAAGCAAGAGAGATAAAAGAATGGGTAGAACCGGTATCTAATAAGGTATAGACTCCGTAAGAATTTATAATCAACTAACTCGTGCTAACTTCGTTCGGGTTACTCGCTTTTTGAGAAGTCACAAAAAATGCTCTCCCTGAAACCACCAACTTTGTTTTGTCCGTATCCGCCTTTAGTGCCACCATCCCAGTTGGACATGACTTTGGTGCACGACAAAATCGGGCTAGGTGACCTTCTTTTCCACAATTGTAACATGCTTTAGACTGCATCACGCAGTTTGGACTGATATTTCCCTCCCCTCCACATTTGAAGCATACAATTGGTGGTCGTTCTCCTTCCTTAAAAATGGGTGTTGGTGCAGCTGTCTTTCCATCGTTGTTGAACCTTCTCTTCTTGAAATTTCCACTCCTATTATCTTGGCCATGATTACCACCAAAGTGGTTACCATTCTTGGCATGATAATTTCCCCCACGATGGTCATTGTTCTGATGGTCGTTGCCACCGGTATGATTATTATCGTGTTGCTGGTCATTACCTTTTGGTTGTGCTGACTCATTATCGCGCTTCAATAACTGAGCCCTATTCATAACATCTTAATATAAACTAAGTTTGTGAGAGATAAGGTATTGACGTATCTCGGGTTTCAAAACTCTTAGAAACATCCGCGTCATTCTCTCCTCATTATCAACCAAGTGGGACGCAAACCGAGACAACTCGGCAAACTTAGCTTCGTACTGCGCCACGGTCATATTGTTTTGCTCGAGCTTGATGAACTCTACCTCCTTCATGTGACGAATACTTTCAGGAAAGTACTTGTCATTGAACAACTCTTGGAACTTCTCCCAAGACATTTTGAGTGCGGCAGGTTGAGTACGCTTTACAGATTCCCACCAGTAATCTGCCTCTACTCGCAACATGAAGGTGGCAAAGGGAACCTTTTGCTCCTCGGAGCATCCCAAGACATCAAATATCTTGTTGATCTGCTTTATCCACGTCTCCACCTTAAGTGGTTTTGGCTCTCCAAAAAACTCTGGTGGTCCCAGCTCCTTGAATTGCTTAGCGGTGACTGTCCGAGAGTTGTCAGTGTTTCCACCTGTATTTTGGACAGGAGCCGCTCTCGCCTGATGTTGCATGAATTGCATAAAGCCTCTGAACATCCCATCGTTCACCATTCATCGGTGTTATTGTTTACATGAGGATTATTGTCTTCCTATTGCACATTACCCTGGGTATTGATCGTTGGTGACTCAACGGTCTCATGTGCTTCATTGCTTATCTCAACATTTTCGGATGCCATTTTCAAATACTACCACAAAACAAGGGTTAATTAACATATCACATATTATCCCTATACTCTGACCGACCAATTAAATACCAAATAAACTTAGGTAGGTCATACTAGCGAAGGAATTCCCCGTCTCTCCCCTCCTAGTTCTTGTCTCACATCTCAGCCAGGATCATTATCCTAAGGCTTTGATACCAACTGTGACGCCCCCAAAATAGGTATACATCACCCATCTTGAGTCGCCAAATACATGGTACAAAATTCAAATACAACTTAATTATACAACAGTCATGTAAAATATGACAAAACAGAATATAAGAGTTTTAGTAAGAATATTGTCATCTAGACAATATCCACACTCAATGGAGTCCTCATTACATTTATTATCACACTATTTAACAGAATTGTGAGGACTACTAATGCTATTATCTGGACCGTCACTCCGTTCCCCGACTAGTCCCAGCTATATTCTCATTTCCTGAAGAGAACAATGAAACCAAAGGGTGAGCTCAACTAGCCCAGTAAGAAATATTATGACTAAGATAATGCAGAATAAATTATCCTTAGCCTTCAACAGTATAACAACTGATAGAATATAATAGACAACAAGTTTTAGATCAACAACTGCAGCGGAATAAACAATCATTAGAAGAGTCAAGTAGAGCATAAAATCTACTATCTTCTATGATTTAAAAATATTTTCATCAACTTTATCGCTGAGACTCAGCTTAATAAATAAACCACATCATCCCTGCACCACGACCAAGGATATTCATGTAATCATCAATGGTCATGATTATACCGAATAATCCCTGGTCATAATCATACTAACAACTGTCCATCAATGAACTAGAGGCCAATGAGGACTTTTACCACATCATTCGTCACATTACGGTCATGATTATACCGAATAATCCCTGGTCATAATCATACCAAGTCCATATATGCACGTAAGCCAAAGATGACTTTAATCACAATATAAGCATGAAGATGATGACAATGACATAATAATTCAATAAAAACAAGTTCAAGGATAAATTTTGAAGATTTATAATTTAATTTATCCAGAAATCAATAACGTCCAAATTGTCAACATGATATTGCTTTGTAGAGTAAAATTCAACAATGCTCAGAAGAATATTTTCATGAAAAGATACTGGATTAAGCGCAAATATCAAGGATATTCCACTAATTTCATGGAGTATAGAAGCCAAAACTTTAACCAACTGAGTATAATAGAATATATGAAACTACAAATGGATTTTCGCCCGCCATGCGGTAATCCACGTAGACAGATCATTTCCACAATTTAATAAGGAATGAATACGAAGGATCATTCACCATGCATGTGATAATTCACATAGACAGGTTATTCCAATAGAATAATAAAGAATGAAATAACAAAAGAATTCACCAGGCATGCGATAGACCACACAGACAGGTTATTCCAACAGAATAATTAAGAATAGAACCAGGTCATGCGTAATCCGCATAGACATGATATTCCAACAGAATAATAATGAACGGAACCAGGTCATGCGTAATTCGCACAGACAGGATATTCCAATAGAATAGTAAAGAATGGAATAACAACAGAATTCACTGTGCATGCGATGATAGATCAAGCATGACATGTGTTATTCCAATGAATAATAAAGAATGGAATAACAGAAGAATTTAACCATGTATGCGGTACTTCGCATAGACATGTTATTCCAACATAATAATAAAGAATGGAATAACAACCCTTACGAGTATTGAAAGAAAATAACTCTCTTCATGAATACGAAAGAATAATACCCTTTACCTTAGAAGAAAACTGGAATAGTGAGGTAGCAGACTTCTCTTCTCCTTTCTCTCTATAATAATTGCTCTATAGATATAGTGAATTGGTGAGAAATGAAGGAAGAATGAGCTTCTATTTATAGGAAAATATAGTTTCGATAATTGCATATTTTGGGGCTCGAAATATTATAGTATAATACCTTTCTCTTTTTCTTTATTTTTAATTTAGTCCTGCAAGTATTATCAAACTTTCACCACCTCCCCTAATAGTAAATCATGTGAATCAATAGTTCTAGACATGTGAAAATATGAATTACAGTATAATACATCCATCTATACCTCCATTTTTAACTTAGTCATGCAAGTATTATCAATCTTGCACCATCTCCCCTAATAGTATAAGAATGTGAATTAATAGTACACACATGTGAACAAATAGTTATAATCATGTGAATTAATAGCAATTTATTGCTCATTTATCCGATTAATTACCCGATTGGTCAGTATAACTTCCAGACATCAAGTAATATTGAAATAAATATCCATTTCCACCAACACTAATAATTCCAACACAATGGAACTATCAATTTCATCTTTAATCAACACAAACTTATTCATCATTAATATTATAACTCACAATATTTAACAACCAGGTGTTCTTGAGTTTTCAATCACAATTTTTCAGTTGTTCTACGTCAGAAGTTATGGTGAGGAGTAGAACAGTTACACCAGAAGGACAACTGATGGCTGTTAGTTTGTCCATACAGTGAGTCTCTGTCAAGGATCAGTTAGGTCCTTCAAAAAGTGCTCATGACAGCACGACTTCCAAATATAATTCAGAAGGTTCTCGTTCGAGAGCCCATGGTGATGCTATGAGGAGATTGGCTTTTGCAGCTAGTAAAAAGCGTGATCATGATCGAAAACGGGTAGAAGGCACACCGCCTAAAATCCAACACCGAAGTGGTCAAGATGATAAGGCTTCCAAGCTGGCCAAGATGGCAGACGAGGCAGATAAAGCTTTGGAGGTTCTTCTTAAGTAGAGGGAGGATATAGCTGAGCAGATACTTCGTATGGCCGAACTTAAGGATGAGGCGTCAAGTTATGTTCAACCCAAAAGGCATAGAAAATCTAGATATGTGCAACCAAGATAAGGGAAGGAGCTTGTACACTCTGGTCATGTATCTCGAGGTCGAACTCATAATCGAAGGAGATCAAGAAGTCGTACTCCTGAGGCATCAAAGAAAGCGCCTCACCCTATTGGTTCTCGGGGTCATGGTGGTAGCAAATGAAGGAGTAGGTCCAGGGAATATACACCAGAGAATACGAAGAAGGTATTCCATCTTGAGTATCCTCAGCACGAAGACAGAGCCCCACACTGAAGTAGATCTAGAAGTCGCACTCCTGAGAATTCGAAGAGGGCACACCGCCCTATGGATACTCATCATCGAAGAATCCCATCTAAAGCTGCCCGATTTATTATAAGTCATGTCTTTAGGGATGCTGAAACAAGCTGAGGATAGTTTGGGAGAGGCCAAAGAGTCTGACAGAGCAGTTGTAGTTCTTCAGCAGAAACAAAATTCATGGGCGTTGTATGCGGATGGATCGGCTACTTCAGACATCAATGGAGCAAGGATTATTTTGACAAGTCCGGAGGGATTCAAAGTACAGCAGGCCATCAGATTTAGGTTCAGAGCAACGAACAATGAGCCAGAGTACGAAGCGGTGCTAGCAGGAGTACGACTGGTGAAGAGTCTTGAAGTTCAAAAGCTGATTATCTATAGTGACTCTCAATTAGTCGTCAAGCAAATTTTAGGGGAGTATAAAACACGAGGACCAAGAATGATCAAGTACCTGGCAGAGTTGAAGGATCGGCTTCAATATTTTCTCTCCTATGAGTTTCAAGGTGTTGAGCATAATGATAATTATATAGAAGATGCATTATCAAAGCTGGCTACTACAGATGCTAGTAATTTTGATGGATCAGTTTATTTGGAGATTCTGCAGTAGCCAAGTATCCAATATGAATCGGTGATGTGTGTTGAGCGTTCTAACTACTGGCTGACCCCATATCTGGAATATCTGGTAGATGGAGTCCTTCCTTCGGATCAGATGTTGGCAAAAAAAGTTAAGTACAAGAGTGCTAATTTTATTCTTATTGATGGGGATCTTTATCGAAGGACTTTTTTTGTCTCCATTGTTGAAGTGTTTGATTCCATCTGAAACTGAATATGCTCTTCGAAAGATTTTCAAGGAAGCTACCGAGTATGTGAAGAAGTGACAACAATGCCAGCTCAACAGTCCGATCCCACATCAGCCACCAGAAGAGCTATATTCGATTCTATCTCCTATACCTTTTGTTGTCTGGGGGATATACTGGATCCATTGCCTAAGGGTTGGGTGGTAATTTAGGACAACAAACGCCAGTATGTGGGATCGAAGTTTGAAACATTCTTGAAAGAATTGGGGATTCAGCACAAAAAGACTTTGGTAGCTCATCTACAAATTTCATGGATGAAAGGAGGTTCGGGTGGACTTGCAGACCATTCGATGGTAGCCTATTTGGCAGGTGGTCCTTATGAATTTGTTAGGCCCTGAGTGGTAAACAAATTTCATGGATGAAAGGAGGTTTGGGTGGACTCGCTGACCATTCGATGGTAGCCTATTTGGCATGTGGTCCTTATGAATTTGTTAGGCCCTGAGTGGTAAACAAATTTCATGGATGAAAGGAGGTTCGGGTGGACTTGCTGACCATTCGATGGTAGCCTATTTGGCAGGTGGTCCTTATGAATTTGTTAGGCCCCGAGTGGTAAACAAATTTCATGGATGAAAGGAGGTTCGGGTGGACTCGCTAACCATTCGATGGTAGCCTATTTGGCAGGTGGTCCTTATGAATTTGTTAGGCCCTGAGTGGTAAACAAATTTCATGGATGAAAGGAGGTTCGGGTGGACTCGCTGACCATTCGATGGTAGCCTATTTGCTTGGTGTATCCTCTGAACTTGTTAGACCCTGTGTGGTAAACAATGTCCAAATGATGCAAGGAGGTTTGGTTGGATTAATCTTTTACAAGACCTATCTCGCACTTCGGTAACGATAAGTATTGCATTACTTTCTTACCTTATTCTGTTTAAGTGTTGAGTTCGGATTGTGTTATTCTTGATCTTAACTATTATATGATTTACTTGATTAATAGTTTAAATTAAGGTTGAAAAGAAGCTTGTACATTTTCCAAGATGATTGATACTGAATTATTGACAAGAAATAAATCTCACAAAAGTTATAAGGAATAAAGTTTATATTTCATTAATACTTGACTGTTTACATAAAAAGATATGAAATTTTTACAAAAATCCAAAGTTTAGGTAAAAGATAAGCCATCTTCAGGCATCGTCTTCACCATCTGATGAGTCTAGGAGAGACGGATCTACCTTGGCTTCGACAAGTTTTTCCTTGCCTTTACTTTGGCATTCCTCGTTTCCTTCTGAGAACACCCGAACGATCTCCTCATTCAGCTCAGCTAACTTTCGGTAGTTCATTTGGATATCTCTTCGGAGATCTTCGGTCAATGGTGGACCTAAATCTCTGAGGGCTCGAAGCTCTTTAACTTCATCTTCATGTTTTTGATGATCCTTTAGATAATGTAGCTCTGTAGTTTCGAACTCATTCACCTACAGTGCCAAGCTTTTGTTGGTCTTCGTCAGGGTCTCACTTTTTTGAACAAGGACTTTGTTCCTCTTAACTAGGTCCACGTTTATATCAGTGATCACCCGGTGATCTGCCTTCATCTTCTCCATTTGTTCCTTGGTCTGGGCCAAATCTTTCCGAAGGCACTCATTATTAAATTGGGCGACGTTGAGATCACCCCTTTCCTTCGCCAAGGTAGAATTCAATATGGCGTTTTCTCTTCAGGCGGTGTCCTCTTCAGATTCAGCTTCAACTTCTTTGTATTTAGGACAGAGACGCTCGAAGACAGCATTTGCCTACATATGTTTAGCCTTAATCTATTAAGTTCAGATAAAATAGTAGAAAGATAAGTACAAACATCAAAAAACGACTTACTTTGGCCTAGTACTTCATGCCTTCATCGACCAGGTCCATGATTGAGCTATTTCCAAACCTATGATCATCGGTATCACATACGAAGGAATCATAGAGCTGGAAGGGGAAATGTTCATTAAGCTCAGGCCATAGAGTGGGAGATGTTACGATTTCGTGCCTGGCTTCAGAGGAAGAGGGCCTTGATGGAGAGATGGGGGGTTGTTCGTGAGGTGGTGGTGGCTGAGTATAAGTAGTTTGAGGTGGAGATGGTTGGACTGGTTCAGATTCAAATATCGGTTCGAATTGTACATTAGAAAAATGTTTCCTTTTCCGAGTAAGCGAGGGAGTGGGTTCTGCTTGCTCTTCAAGCTCATCTTCAGAGACAACAATCTCCATAGGTATGACTAGGGGAAGGTCGGCTTCGGAAGAGGGCACTCTGAGTTCTTCGGCCGTTAGCGGGGTTATTATAGTCCTCCTCTTTTTAGTAAGGATGACTCGACTCCGTTCATCCAGAGGAAGGTCAAGCAAACTCTCGCTATGAGTTGGTGGAGGAGTGGGTTTAGCTTTTCGAACTGCTCTCTTCTTCCGGTGAGGAGGAGCAGGTTCGGTTGTGGAAGGAGCTTCGTAGACTGAGGGTTAATTGTTTGAGTTTCAGCTGTTGGAGGCTCATCGGTCGGAGGTTCAGTAGTTGAAGGTTCACCGGGGGATTCTGAATCTTTCTTAGACAAGAACTCTTCAAGATCTTTCACATCTGAAGAGGTTGGTTTGATCAGAGACACTGCAAGGAGTAAATGACAACAATTCAGAACTAATAGTATCACAAAGTTTCAGAAATTATATAAAAGAGCAGTACGATACTTATATTTGTGGTCGTATAACCATGCCTGTTTGGTAAGAAGTCCGTAGCTCCACTCTTTCTTCGGGAAGTTCTCTAAAAGGATTATCATTTCATTAATGCGTTCTTCGAAAATATCCCCAACATCTGCAGATAACTTCTCAGCAGTAGTCCAATCCGGGTGAGAAGATATCTCTGGTCTTTTAACGAAGAACCATTCCTTGTGCCATCCCTTATTACTCGAGGGGGTATTTATCAAAGAACGCCTCTCAAAGTTTTGGCCAGGTTTCGAGGATTGTTTACTCAGAGATTTAAACCCCTTTTCACGAGATTTACCGGCGTAATAAGTAGCAAAGAAGAAGTCCAGGGTAGGTGTAACTCCTACCTCATGACGTAGCGATAAAGGCGAATAATGTGGATATAGGAGTTCGGGATGAGTTGGGCAAATCACAATCGATAAACCCTAAGAGAGTAACCAGAAAGGGATGCAAAGGAATACGGACTCCGTTCTCTAAGATGGTGAGTGGAATGGCAGTCCAACCATCCGGCCTTTGGTACATTTTCTTAGAAGAGGACGGCCTTCTCAGTTGATGGGTGTCTGGAATCTGATATCGGATCCGAATATTGCGCAATTCAATTTTGGTAGCCGTGGAAGGGGTGTTGGCATGAGAAAAGCGTTCTGTATTCTTAAAAAATTCAGGAGGTGAAGGAAGGGGTTTCGGTGGTAGATTTTTGCTAGGGGTAGCAGATGATTTTGGGGTTGGAGCCCAAAGCCCCTTTGGTAAGGCTTGGGCTAGGAGGAATGGAGGTGATGGGGGTTACCTTGAGAGGACTTTCTTGACCGGATTCTTGGGAAGCCATTGTTGAAGATTTGCAGAGATAGAGATCGAGAGGAGGAGAGAAGCTTAAGGCGCCTAATTTTCAAAATAAGTTGGTAAAGCTGTCAATTTTGGGAAAAAGGGTTTTATAACAACCGTCCCTTCAGTTGTTCACGGTACATGAAGACGACGCATTAATTGACAGCGATGATAGTGAATTTGAAAATATATTAACCACATTGGGCCTCTCAGTTGGACTTCCGGTTTTAGTTTATCTTGCTATATGATATTTACCAGATGTGTTTTGGTTGGTTTTCATTTGGGCTCTTTTTGATCCTATCATATTTCCTTATATCATGGACCGTTCATAGTTTTCTATTAAACAGTCTGTTTAATAAAAAACTAGGGGGCAATGTTGGATCATAATATTTTATATATATTGGGTCGAACTCCTTAGTGGATCCCTTGGGTCATCACTATTAAATCCTTATGTTATTGGGCATATTCATTGGGCCAGAGCCAATAAGTAAATAATATCTACATTTTGTGGGTTTTGACCTGTGATGATGACAAAGATAATAGTTGACCGATATGTCTGCAAGGCATTAATGTGGATGAGATCTAGTCGGTCGGCGGTGGAGAACAGTGATGGGATGTAGTAAGTGAGCTGCATGCAGTCGGCTGAGATCATCATCAGTGGGGACTGTGTCAGATGGTAGTGGGTGGCTCAAGAAACCAGATATGAGAGTATAAGTGAGCTAGAACATCACATAAAAAAAGGTAACTGATATTTCTCTCTCTCAATATACTAGATATTATATTCCTCTATTGTTAATCTTGTGATCGTCTGTACTGACTCTCACGCCGGAACTATTCCCCGACGGTCGAAGCCGTCAAGTTTTTAGTATTGTCGTGTTCAGTAGTTGAAGGTTCACCGGGGGATTCTGAATCTTTCTTAGACAAGAACTCTTCAAGATCTTTCACATCTGAAGAGGTTGGTTTGATCAGAGACACTGCAAGGAGTAAATGACAACAATT
The DNA here is from genome assembly GCA_020205605.1 of Panax ginseng. NCBI lineage: Eukaryota > Viridiplantae > Streptophyta > Magnoliopsida > Apiales > Araliaceae > Panax > Panax ginseng. Next base: position 82,383,564 of record CM035131.1, read on the forward strand.
CAGAACTAATAGTATCACAAAGTTTCAGAAATTATATAAAAGAGCAGTACGATACTTACATTTGTGGTCGTATAACCATGCCTGTTTGGTAAGAAGTCCGTAGCTCCACTCTTTCTTCGGGAAGTTCTCTAAAAGCATTATCATTTCATTAATGCGTTCTTCGAAAATATCCCCAACATCTGCAGATAACTTCTCAGCAGTAGTCCAATCCGGGTGAGAAGATATCTCTGGTCTTTTAACGAAGAACCATTCCTTGTGCCATCCCTTATTACTCGAGGGGGTATTTATCAAAGAACGCCTCTCAAAGTTTTGGCCAGGTTTCGAGGATTGTTTACTCAGAGATTTAAACCCCTTTTCACGAGATTTACCGGCGTAATAAGTAGCAAAGAAGAAGTCCAGGGTAGGTGTAACTCCTACCTCATGACAGAAAGCGATAAAGGCCAGAATGTGGATATAGGAGTTCGGGATGAGTTGGGCAAATCCGACACCGATAAACCCTAAGAGAGTAACCAGAAAGGGATGCAAAGGAATACGGACTCCGTTCTCTAAGATGGTGAGTGGAATGGCAGTCCAACCATCCGGCCTTTGGTACATTTTCTTAGAAGAGGACGGCCTTCTCAGTTGATGGGTGTCTGGAATCTGATATCGGATCCGAATATTGCGCAATTCAATTTTGGTAGCCGTGGAAGGGGTGTTGGCATGAGAAAAGCGTTCTGTATTCTTAAAAAATTCAGGAGGTGAAGGAAGGGGTTTCGGTGGTAGATTTTTGCTAGGGGTAGCAGATGATTTTGGGGTTGGAGCCCAAAGCCCCTTTGGTAAGGCTTGGGCTAGGAGGAATGGAGGTGATGGGGGTTACCTTGAGAGGACTTTCTTGACCGGATTCTTGGGAAGCCATTGTTGAAGATTTGCGAGAGATAGAGATCGAGAGGAGGAGAGAAGCTTAAGGCGCTAATTTTCAAAATAAGTTGGTAAAGTCACCAATTTTGGGAAAAAGGGTTTTATAACAACCGTCCCTTCATTGTTCACTAGACACGAAGACGACGCATTAATTGGCAAATGATGATAGTGAATTTGAAAATATATTAACCACATTGGGCCTCTCGGTTGGACTTCCTGTTTTAGTTTATCTTGCTATATGATATTTACCAGATGTGTTTTGGTTGGTTTTCATTTGGGCTCTTTTGATCCTATCATATTTCCTTATATCATGGATCGTTCATAGTTTTCTATTAAACGATTGCTTTTAATAAAAAACTAGGGGCAATGTTGGATCATAATATTTTATATATATTGGGTCGAACTCCTTAGTGGATCCCTTGGGTCATCACTATTAAATCCTTATGTTATTGGGCATATTCATTGGGCGAGCCAATAAGTAAATAATATCTACATTTTGTGGGTTTTGACCGTGATGATGACAAAAGATAATAGTTGACCGATATGTCTCGCAAGGCATTAATGTGGATGAGATCTAGTGGATTTACGGTGGAGAACGATGATGGGATGTAGTAAGTGAGTTTTGCATGCGATCAATTTGAGATCATCATCAGTGGGGACTGTGTCAGATGGTAGTGGGTGGCTCAAGAAACCAGATATGAGAGTATAAGTGAGCTAGAACATCACATAAAAAAAGGTAACTGATATTTCTCTCTCTCAATATACTAGATATTATATTCCTCTATTGTTAATCTTGTGATCGTCTGTACTGACTCTCACGCCGGAACTATTCCCCGACGGTCGAAGCCGTCAAGTTTTTAGTATTGTCGTGTTTATTATGCAGGATTAGACGTGTTTTTGTGATTGGGACGTGCGAAAAGATTTTGGCGTTAACAAGATCAATTGGGTCTCTTCCTCGGTCAAAATTGATCATAGATGGGGTAGCTAGGTTTTTCTCTACTAATTTGGGTTTCTCTGTCTTCTTTGGCCATTATTTAGGCACGAAAATGAAAAACTTAACCCCAAATTTTGTCGCGCGAGATCGATAATTGATTGTGTGAATAATGTACTTAACCCCAAATTTTGTCGCGCGAGATCCATAATTAATTGTGTGAATAATGTTTCCTACGGTTAAAGGGATTATCATTAATCCCAAAAAATTTCTCTCAACTTCATCTTCGCATCAAAAAATCTGTTCTCTCTGTCCCAATTGCAAAAGCCCTAACTGGGAAGCCCCAAAGACCTGTCAATGCAATTTGTTTGAAGGTAATTTTTTTCCAACAACTTTGTTTCTCCATATTCCATTACTTGCTGAAATGATTTTCTTCTTCATCTTCTTCGGTACGCCACTTCGCTATCTCCCATCGTTTTGTTCTGCAACAAATTAGTCGTACACTGAGGTACCAATGGTATGTATGATTATATCTATCCGTTAAACCCTTAGTTAATTTATTTATATTTTTGGGTTTAATTGTTTATAATTTTTGGATACTCTTAGAACTCATTTGATTGTTCTTTGCGACCGTTTAATTCTTAACGTGATATGCGTAATTAGCAGAAGTAGCTGATTCGATTGTATTGTGCTAGCTATTGTCTTTTGACCTAGGTAAGAATTGATAGTGACATTCCTATGAAGATTTGCTCCAATTGAGAAATCAAATAGGCAGATAGGGGAATTTTTCTGATTATACTATATGTTTATCCAATTTATTTCAGTTTTGTGACCACTATTTGACCTGAATAAAGAAAAAAACCTATAAGGAGACGGAGAGATGGTAAAGAATTGGCCATAGATCGACAATTAGTATTTTTTTTTCTTCTGCATATTTGAATTGGGATTGTTTTGACATGGCTATGAATAAAAAAAATATTGCATTTTTTGAAGTAAATTTGCAGTTAAGATGTTTATACAAATGTCTCACTAAGTCCAGCCATTTTTTTGGCCAAAATCCGTTTTCAGGTTTGGATTTTTAATTTTGATTAAGCAAATTGTTGTTGCCTGTTATGTAGACTTGCTCATTTTATGTATTTAGTTTAATTTTGGGTTGCATTTGTGTTGCAATCTATTGAAATTTCATATTTTCAGCCCAGTCTATTATGTCAAAAATTTTAACTGTTAGATCATTATGAAAGTGTTTTACACAAAAATTGAAAAAACAAATCATTCAGAAAAATCTCAGTACAGGTAGCTGCTCACACTTGGTCGTATATCCCCTTATATGTGTACAATGTCTTTGGCCTCTATTTTCTCAATATATGTGTGGTTGCGTCCTATGAACGATAATAGCATCTGTCTTGTCTTGGTTATCAACTCGGTCGTCATGGGTGTTGTGGTTTCTGCATCCAAGTCTTGGCAGCGTGCTGGTACTTCTTTCTAGCAAGGGCGTTGCTGCTGGTATACATGGCTGCGTGCTGGTACTCCATTACCCCCTAAACGTTAATATATTTTCTGCATTTTTGATCCATTCGTGTTTGGTTACCGAGAACTTGAGGACGTTTCTATTGGTATTATGATATATTATGCAATTTTAATTTCCTTTGTGGCATCTAACTTAAACGTATTGTGAATCACAGTTCCAGATTATATATATATATATATATATATATATATATATATATATATATAGAATTAGGATCGTCCCTAGAGTGCGGACCTGATTAAATACGGACCCTATTTTATTTTTTATTTTTTTTTGCTTTTTTTTAAAAACAACTAAAAAAAAGTTTAATATTTTATGGAACTGGAATTTTTCCATAATACAGTGTTTTGGGTGTGATCTGGATACATATAACAAAATATGTATGTACAGACTGTACATACCTATTTTGTTATATGTAACCAAATCACACCCAAAATACTGTATTATGTAAAAATTCCAGTTCCATAAAATATTAAACTTTTTTTTAGTAGTTTTTTTAAAAAAAAAGCAAAAAAAAAAATCCGTAACTTAAGAAAATGCGGGAGTCCGGATAGGAACCGGACCCTATATATATATGTGTGTGGATGAATTTGGTGAAGCTATTTGTCAAAATTTAATCGACCTTTTCGTTGATTGGATTGAATTTATCAAATGTAAGCAATATATTAGTACTCAAAGGTCATACCTAATATACTGCTATACTGGAATGTTAGAGGAGCTATGGTGGTCCATATTGAGGTGCTTGTTATTGAAACAAATGTAATTACAGTTTTCAACAAAATTCATTCTAATAAGTCAAAGAATCCACTTCTTCGACAGTTTTAAGGAGGCTTTTAAATTTATCTAATCAAATATAATACGCCATCAATTGTCGCACCATTGCAATCGTTAGAATTTTTACAATCTAATTGTATTTTATTTTCATCCATTACAATTTGCATGCTGTGACTTACCCAAGTATGTGTTTGTATTTGTACGTGTCATTTGCTAATTTATTTTATCCATTCCCCCCCTTCCCCCCCCCCCCCCTCCCCCTCATCCTCATTTTGTGGCTATATATATGCAGGTCTATATGCCATGTGTCGCGCATGGCCATAGGTAAGCTTCTTAGCCTTCTTATATGCATAGTGGTTTGCTGTTAAGAATCCTTGTCTAACAGTTAATTATAGTAATTAGCAATTGAAAGGTTGATTTAACTAACAGTTATACCCACAATTTAAACCTTATATGTTGCCTAGTAACTAGTATTTTTCTTGATTGATATTAAATGGTACATTGATTTTTAGATGATTCATGATTAGCACTTTATTGCCAGAGTTGGAGTTTCTTATTATGATTCCAGTATTCGCCATCTTTATGTGATGGAATTTAGAGAGGATGGGAGCTCTGATTTTTCTCTATTGATATAGGTAAGAGATTTTGTCTCATTGCTAGAATAGGAGTCAATTTCATGTAACCCCGACCAGATTTTGTTTTATGTTTACTACAATTGACAGGGAGGAATATGTATTACTTGTTGACATTAAATTACTTCCTTGATTATCTGATTTTTATATGATGTTGGTTGTCATTTATTAAGGAATCATATATTGTTTAACATGTAACTTTCTATGTTGTGCATATAATACAAGTACTTTTGACTGATTTTGGTTCAGTTAAATCCCAAGCGAAGCCCCAAGTCATATACACAAGCACTAAGAGCGAAGAATCCCTTTTGTCCGCTTTACAACAAAATGGTATGCTATTCCATGCTTGGGTTACACTACACTAGTTTCAACAGTGTTTGCTGTTCAATATTTGAAGTGAGTCGGTGATACAGATGGAACAAGTGATTATCCTACTATGAAGCTCATGAAAAGTTCAATCTTCTGCTATGAGCAAGCGTGGCACAGTTTAGAATCATTAACAATTTGTTGTATTTACAATTTTTTTCTTTGTTCTGCTATCATTTTTAGTTGTTCATAGTGGTGCTATGTCAAGTCTGTATCATATAAAATTGTTTGTAGGCTATATTTTTTTATGTGTTTATAAGCTATATTTAGGATAGGCCTTGCATGTTTTCACTTTTTTACATATATGAATGATTGTTTGTATACCCAATCTTAATCCAACTGTTAGAAATCTTTATGACGAGGGAGTATTTATCTGTGTAATTATTATTCTTTTGTTCATGATTTTTTTGGATAGGCACATGCTATGATCGATTCTCTTTGAAACTACATGATTATTTACATGCAATTGTATCTTCTTACTTGTTTATATCGTTGTTGAATGGTAAAATGATTATTTAATAACCTTGATGAATAAGATACATTCCGAAGTATGTAGTAGTATTTATGGTTTCTAAGATGAGATGATACTGATTTAAAGTTGTGCTTAGAAATTGCAATGGACCTCAAATGTGTGCTTGTTATTGAAGTAAATGACATGGTTCACACCTTGTCCTGGTTAAGTTTTGAATATAAAGCAATAACGTTTTGTAGGTTACGTTCAAATGGCTTAAACATTTTTGTAATATTCTAGGTCCATCTTAGGGGCCATTACAGAAAGTTGCTTTCCATTTCCCTTATAGATCCATTAATTTACTGTTCACATGGAGCTGTTGTTTTGTTATTAATTTGCACTAATTCAGAATTTTTGACAAAGCAAGAAGAACTACCCCCTTCGATTCTTCATAGACCACAAAGTACACAATAGGATGATGAAGTACACATAAATGGAATCTGGGGAGGAGGATACAAAAATAACAAATCAGCAGATTCTTAAATGGAAGAACCGAAGAATTTATATAAGCACTCTGGGTGTGATGTTGTCTTCACACTAGATATTGATTTCAATTGGTCAATACTATGAAATTTCATTCCATTTCAGTGGTTAAGTAGCAGGAGACATGAAAGATATGTCTTATAGCATTTTCCTGACACGTTAATAAATCAATGGCTCTTATCATTCTTTAAGATTCCTCTGTCAATTATTGTTTTATTTCTTTCTGGGTATCACAGATTGGTATACCTTTGAGTAACAGGGATGGAAGAAGGTCTAAATGTCAAAGAGCGAATCTGTTTTGTAAGTTAAAAGTCACATGCTTGGCCTTTGTGTTATAATTCATTATTTTCGTGTTCTGTTAGTTCATTATTTTTGTGTTCTGTTAGTTCATTATTTTCTTTACTTCGAATGCTTGAATCACCTTCACCTTAGTGATGCTTTTCATCTTTCCAATAGTGTAATAATTTTCTTAACTTGGAAGGCTTGTATAATTGTGTTTTGTTTGGAGTTTGAGAATTATGTCAGGAATCACCATATAGTTTTTTTTGAACACACCACTCATGAGATATTAGTGCACAAATTTTTTTTTCTTAATTTCCACCTGGAAGTAATCACCAGCGAGACAACTTTGCACATTTTTAAGTTTTCAAGTGCATTTCCTCTATTTCTGTTTTATCTCATTTAGTGCTGTTAATCAAAGACATTTTGAATTCTAAGAAGACCTGTACTTTTGGAGGAAAATACCTTTGGTCCTTATATTTATGCAAGACATTATTCTTTCTTTTCGTCAAATGTAGCCGAGTACATTTGGTCCTCATGATGCCAAATTAGGCATAAATAAAGCAAATATGGGGGTCAAAGATGTATACGGATCACCGGTATAGACAGACTTAACCATTTCCTTAGCTGCTCCTTCTGGAATTCCAAATTTATTTCCTGCTGGAGTATTTGAAGATGTATATCGGCAGAAAGGAAATTTGTCAAATTAATATAAGCACAAGATTACAATGAATATTTTACACGTAAAAGAAAAGCTACACATAATAAAAGCAAGCCAATCATCCTTTCATCTTGTGTTAAAATTAATATATACCAAGGTAGAGAACAAAGAATATGGGGGTGACAGAATAAATATCAAACAAAGAAATGTTGTTGACAAGGAGAGCCTTTACTTTTAAAGAAATTCCTTCTTTATTTCTTTACCTCCACATAATATTATGTATTCCATCGGAGGGAGGGCATTTTGTACACTTACTTTCTAACCATTTCCATTCTACACGAGTGGCTCGCTCTAATAAACCTGTCAATCCATGTTACTAATCATTAATATCACCACAACTCACAACCCTCTTCATTAATATTATAAATGACTTAAATAGCTAGAAGAAGCTATTACATAAGCACTGCAGCTTATTCTTCAAGAATAGGGAATTCACTTTCCGGTGCAGTCGATATTTTCTGCTTATTGGATGTCAAATGCAACCCCATGTTCTAACACCTCTGATAAAACACTTCTCATTTTATCTAATAAAACACTTATCCTTCATCACCCTGTCTACAAGTGGCCTTCAAAAAAAATTTCACGTATTTGGACAGCACCAACCTCATAACCATCTGTACCGGGTCTAAAAATACCACCTTGTGCTCTAGAGTAATAACACTCAAGCACTCGTCTCCTGAACTAACAACTGTCAAGTCACAGCCTAGGTGCACAAGCAGTCCCTTGGTTACCGTCCTGCTAACCCTGCATTACCAAAATAAAAACACATATTTTCTTCCTTTCAACAAGGCCACAAGGGTCTAGATCTCTCCATCTTTTGCCCAAGGCCCCAAAGCCTGTTCTTGCTGCAGGATTAGACCTCATAAATATTGCTTTTATAGAGGTCAGATTTTTATTTTTATTTTCATATTCAGTAACTCTGTATGATCTCTGATAATATGTGCACTTCCCCTGATTCACCATGAAGGTCATACTGAAAAGCCATTTAGAAATATGGATGATGGCATTTCAAATTAGTGGTTTTCATGCATTCCTAATCATTCAAAATACAGTGTCAGCTCTCTGTAAAAATTCCTAATCTAAGAATAAATGTTGGGTTAAATGGTCCTTTTTTAATCTTCTTTTTTTTCTTTTTTGTTTCTAGTTTATTTTTATTTTTATGAAGGAAGTAAAAATTAAAATATATTATAGTGATAGAAGTAGGAAGTTATGATGTTAAAACTCGACCACCAGAACTTTAAAATCTACAATGGTTTTGCCTATAAGACTACTATTTGACTGTCAAACTTTTCAAGGGGATGGGTATATAAGTTCTATGTAATTTTGGGCAAAATTTTGTAGAGTTTAATTCTGTAACACTGAATAGCTTATCTTGTAGCATCAGGAAGTTTCAAGCTTTGCATTAATAAAGGCCTTACTGCCACCTTAGTGTAACTAACTGCTCTACATTATAATAGGTTTGTATTCCTGTATAGAAACAATAGAAGTAAGATTTTTTGCCTTTGCTTAATCATGCCATTCAAATACAAAAATCATCATATATTGAGTGTAAGACTTTTCTTTCTTCCGGTTCCTTTCCTTTATTCACGTTCAACATTTGAAAGAATCATTATACATCAAAACCAGTCAAATTTCACAAGGTATATTAATATCTATTTGATGCAATAGTAAGAATTTTTACATCTGCTTCGGTAACTTTCTGCGATTCTAAATTCTTATAAACTAGTAAATTAAATATCAATGTGGTTCTTATGAAATCCCAAATTTTCTTGCTTATACGTGGCACTGTGAGAGTTTTTTTGTTTTAAAGATTATGTTCATGAACAGTGATCATCTCCTATAATGTTTTACATATATGATAATTTCTCATGCGAATATTTATTATTGAATGGTTGAGCAGGTTCCGGGGGACATGGCGATGGATTCTTGGAGTAGCTGCTGTGCCAGCTGTTATTCAGTTTTCGCTTATGCTATTCTTACCGGAGTTGCCTCACTGGCTTTACATGAAGGTATAAAGTGTTTCTTTTATTTGATTAATCATCCAAATTTATTAAGGGTACATTACTCGTTCACTTCAGGTCACAATCTCTGGGTTGTAATGCCATACATGTCTGGGGGATCGTGCCTTCATATTATGAAATCTGCTTTTCTAGACGGTTTGGAAGAGCCTGTTATTGCTACATTACTACGCGAGGTCCTTAAAGCTCTTGTTTATCTTCATGCATATGGACGCATCCATAGAGATGTGAATGTATTATCACCATACTTGGTTCTGTTACAGGATTCATTGATTTTGGTCTCAGCATACTGACTCTTTCATTTCTTTAAAGTGTCACGGACTGTATAGCCAATTCACACAAAAAACATATATTGTACACAAATCAAATTTTTGATGAAATTTACTCTTACTGTTTTTTGTTTATTTTGATAAGTTGTTCTTTAGCATATATAGTCATTTATATATTGAAAATTGGCCATTTATTTTGAAAAATCATTACCTATAGTTACATGATAGTATAACATTATGTCGAACTTTTGTCATGCGATGGCAATGTCCAGGATAATGCACCACTTCTGAATTAGCATTTCCTATTCTGCCTTTTTTAAATTTTATTTGTTGTTCTTATTCCCACTAACATTATAATTTTTACAGGCTGGGAACATATTAGTTGATTCTAATGGTGTTGTCAAGGTAGCCGACTTTGGAGTATCCACAAGCATGTTCGATGCTGGGGATAGACAACGTTCAAGAAATACTTTTGTTGGAACTCCTTACTGGTATGTTTTCCTCTCCAGATCCTTGATGTTTGCATACTTGAGATCCTAATATATGTCACCATTTGTAACAAATGGATTTGGTTGTTGACTTGAAGGTGCTGTTCGCTAATGTTACAATATTTTTTCTCAGTATGGTTCCTGAAGTTATGTAGCAATTGCATGGATATGACTTTAAGTGAGTGGGTGGCTTTTCTGATCAATATTTCTCTGCTTCTCTATTTTTTTTCTATTATTTCGTGGGTGTATGGATTTATATTATATTATTATGTATATATAATACTGCATTCTTAGATGATATGTTTTTTTGTAAACAGAGCAGACATATGGTCATTTGGAATAACATCACTAGAACTTGCTCATGGTCATGCATCATTCTCCAAGTATTCTCCAATGAAGGTTAATCATAGATTCACCATTGTGAACTATCTAATTTATTTTAGAAGTAAACATAATATTGTTTTTTGAACAAGATTATTCAACTATTTTTTATTTTGTACTACTTTTGTAGGTGCTGCTGATGACATTACAAATGCACCCCAGGACTTGATTGTGAGAGGGATAAGAGATTTTCAAAGGTCTGTAAATTATTTAATTATATCTTTAAATTCCTTAATTAACCTCTTTATTGGTATAGTGGCTGATGCTGTTTTAATATTGGCAGAATACCTGGAGGATGAACCATGGTTGAAACTCTTGTGTAAGCTTAAGTATTGTTTCCTATTATAAACATTTCTTTCTTGATTTTTTTTCATATATGGCACTAGTGTTAACTTCTTGATGGCAGATAGTGTCAACTAAGACGGGCTTTGTAGTTTTCAGTCGTACGAAGTTTGATTGTAAAGATGATGAATGATCATGTATCAGATGATTTTATTTAATTAGTAATATTTTAGTTTTTTTTGTATTTTTGTCATAATTTGTTTATTGAGACATAATTTTTTTTGTTTATAAAATAATTTTGACATTCGTTACATAACAAAAGAAAAGGCAATATTTATATTGTTGCAAATCATAATAAATTTTGTTGCACGTGAAAAGTAATCGATAACGTATAGTGTCGTTGTAAATTGACAATAACTTTTGTTGCTCTTTAAAAGCAATAACCTTTGAATAGTATCGTTGCTAATTCATCATAATTATCCACAAAAAAACCAACAGCAACACAAAATTTTGTTGTAAATTAATATATAACTGGTTTATTTTGTACATTTAGCAACGAACATCGTTACCAAAAAGTACACAGTTAACAACGAAAATCAATTAAGGCAACAATTTCTATATTGTTCAGTAATGGAAAATTTCGTTGGCAAATGTGTATCAAATGCAACGAATTTTATCTTCATTGGAAAATAAAAAGATTCTTTTCGTTGCCAATTAGGCGTATTTTGCAACGAAGATTGTTTGCAGTAATAATTTCTTAATAAATTTGCTACAAAATATTTAGTTGCTAAATGATTTATGATTTTACACGAAAATAAAATTTCATTGCGAAATATATTACTTTCTGCAAAAAAAAAAAAATTCTGTTGCTAGACAATTAGCAACGTTCATTGCGCAACGAAATGTCCAACGACTGAAAAATCGTTGCAAATGGCATTTGGCAACGAAATTTCACACATTTAGCAACGAAAAACTGTTTGTTGCAAAATCACCATTTTTTTGTAGTGTTAATTCATGTCTTGTTAAAACCTTCTAATACGGTTTGTTGCATTCAATAAGCCTTTTCCATATGGCTAGCCATATATATTATTTTTACTTGCCACATTCTTAATTATATACGTAGCTTATACATATACACATTCTCTTTAACCTTATAGCATCACTTCATTTGACATTTATTTCCTTAATAAAATTCTCCACATGTATCATTATAAAATTTCTTACACCATTTAGTTCACATCAAATTTATAGGTATCATAGTACCTTGTCCTTAATATTCCTTCAAGTACATATAAGTTCATTTCTAGGGTTTTGAAATTTTGTAACCCATATTTTCTCTATTCTCTTTCAAATATTAAACCATATAGGTTCTTTAAATTTTTTTTAATTAATCCTCAAATTCCCATCTAGGTTTTATTTTTTAACCTTTATTTTAATCACTCAAGATCTTATAAATTTTTGGGTCGTCACATTCTTCCCCCCTATAAGGATTCCGTCCTCAGAATCACTATCCACCAAAAATAGATTTTCATTTTAACCTTTATCTAATCACCTCTGATTACACCCGTACTTAATGAGTTCATGCTACTTCCTTCTATGAGGATCTCTTCTATCTCCACATGCTACCATAACTATTCACTAGTAATTTACACTTCCTCTAATCATTCAGAAGTCTTCACAATTATTCAATAATTATGAAGTATAATAACTTGAAAAGGTTTTAACAGAAATTCATTTGCAAACCGTTTTATCTGGACACCAACTTGTGTAAATTTGATACCAATTTGCATTAACTTGACACCAATTTGTGTCAATTTGATACCAACTTGTATCACGTAATGCTGACACCAACTTGTGTCGGATACCAACTTGTATCCATTTGATACCAACTTAACATAAGATTTTGCACCAAAATAATTTGGTTTGGCATAAGCTCTCAAATAATACTTGATTTTCATAAATTAACATTTGTCTAGCTGAATCAAATAACTTACACATATACCAATAATTAGAACATCAATCGAAATATTTTTCTGGCCAATTCAATTGGCACTCACTTATTTTTAAAATTTTGAAAATTATTTTATGACGTCATGATACTGAACTGTAGTTACAGTCCGTTTGAGGATTCCATCATTTTGTGATTTGTTATACTACAATACACCATAGTAGGCTGACAATCCTTAGATCCCATTCACACTAGATAATTTTGCATTGATAACTCATCATTTTTATCATTTCTGCACCAGGTTTAATGATGCATTACTGATATATAAAATATATTTTGATATTTCAAATCATTTTTGTAAGACCCCAACTTATTATTAATGAAATTTAATTTTCTCTATTTATTATTTTGAAATAGTAAGGGTTGATTTGATTAATGTGGATAGTTATGGGTAAAATACGCAAATATTTCAAAATAAGCAAGTGGTTATAAAATATTCATTGTTGTCGGGGAATATTCGTTTGGTCGTGGAATATTCGTACTATCGGGAATATTCGTACGACGGCGCAGCCATGTGTGGGCCCCATAACGGAAAGCGATTGGATGAAGAAAACGAAAAATATAAGTTGTTTAAAAATAACTGCAGTAGTTATTCACCAATTAATCTTTGTTAAAATACTCATGGTTGGTTAAAACACGATAGACACCGTATTGCACCAATTATTGATTCTTACGTAAGAAGGCACTACTCAATAATGGTTACGATAATTCTTATTCAAAGATTTTATTTTATTGATTTAATAATTATTTGCGTTGATATTTTATATTCTTTGTTGTTTCAATAATTGTCATTACACAATTTTTTCATTATCGAAACAATAATTCATATTATCTCGAATAATATTATTAGATAACATTATTGGCAATGTCTAGAAAGTTCTGCCTAAGGAGAGGTTTGGTCACCTAATTGCGGCGCCAAGTGGAGAAATTCTTATTGAAAGCCCCTCTTTCCCGGAACCGCACGGTTGTCAATATTGTGATTCTCAGAATATTATTTGTGAATAATTAATTATTGATTCATATGATGAGAAAATATTGATTTTATGTGGATATTGATGGAGAAAATTTTAATGTGACAATTGTTGAAAATTGAAATTTTATCTTTTTCGATAAAATAATTCATTTAAATATATTATTATATTTTAATAATATAATAATGATGATATTTTTACGATGAATGTGGGATATATGAGTATATGTGGAGGAGAAGTATTTTTGTTACCAAAAATATTTAAAGCATGTTTTATGTGTTTGTGGACCCCATTTCTTGAATTGAAATTTGATTATAGATCGTAAAATCGCCTGCTTTGTGGATTTCTTTGGTCAATTTCTTCTTGGAATTTGGAAAACTTCTTCAGTAAAGTTGTAGAGAATTGAATTTCCTATAAAACTTGCGAGATTTGAATTTTCCGATAAAAGGGCTATTTATTATGAATTATTGAAGTTCAAGCTCAAATAATTGATTTTTGAAAGTTTAAAATAATTTAAATAAGAAAACGTTTTTTATGTTTGGTGGGCATCTTTAACATGTGCTAGAGACCTAATTCAGATGCTTGGATGCGTAGGAAGATGTGGAAAAATAAATAATATTAATTTATTAAATTTTCTACTTTGGTGTTCTAAGCATTTTCCTATAAATAGGTGCTTAGGTTAGAATTGAAAATCACACCGTAAATCAAGTTTTCTCTCTATATTATCGAGCGTATTCTTGTGAGTATTTTGAGTATTGCTATACGGTGTAAGTTCAAGTCATAGCCTATATCCGGTGTTTCAACTAGAAGTACTGATCTTTCGAGGTAAGGGATATTTTTTTTCTCGTAATGATATTATTTCTTCAATATCATTATGCTGAAATATTGATCTGAAGTTTTTATCAAATTTGAAACTTTTGGTGTCAGAGTTACTATTCACGTATACGACACTATTCACGTATACGACACTATTTATGAATACGGCACTATTCATCGAAAAATAAAAATTTTTCCTTTTCGTCTAAAATATCTATTGTGGATACTAGCTTTGATTGTATCCATGTTTTGATCATTCTTGAATTTTACACCACTATGATTATTTTTAAGGTATGGATAAAACAAAGTACGAATCCTTAATCCTTAATTCTTGTCATTTTGTTTCACTGGATTCGTTTCTTTAAAAATATTTTTCATCATCCTCAGTCTTAAATGATGATATTATTGAATATCTTTGGCCTGTAGTGTAAAGATGAATGATTTTTGATGAATATCTTTGGCCCGTAGTGTAAAGATGAACAGGTGTTTAGATGAACATGACCAACTGATGAATATCTTTGGCCTGTAGTGCAAAGATGAATATTTGATTCCAGATATATATTGATTGATGTTACAGGGATAAAAGATAGACGATGAACTTTTAAATTCATACATAGAAGATAGTAGTTTGCATTCTCTACTTAACTCTTCTAATGAATTATTATTTTCGCTGCGAATATTGATTTAAAACTTGTTGTCTATTGTATTCTATTAGATTTTTTCCTGTTGAAGACTAATGATAATTTGTTGTATATTATCTTAGTCATAATATTCTTTACTGGGCTAGTTGAGCTCACCCTTTTCCTTTTTGTTCCATTTTTCTTCTCAGGAGGCGAGAATATAGCGAGTACGAGTCGGGGTATGGAATGAAGGTTCTAGAGAGAGTTGTTTAGTAGTCCTCACCATTTTGTAAAATAATGTATCAATAAATGTGATGAGGATTTATTTGAGTATAGATATTGTCTAAGATAATATTTGTATTCAAACTCACGCTTTTTCTTGTTGTAATAATAAAGTTGTAGTTGTTTCGTACCATGTATTGACAACTCGTAATGGGTGATGTATACCTATTTTGGGGCGCCACAGGTTGGTATCGAGCTTAGGGATATGATCTCCGGCGGAGATCTGGGGAATAGAACTAGGAGGGAGAGACGAGTAAATCCTTCGCTAGTGTGTCCTACCTAAGCTTATTTGTTAGTTGGTCAAGATATAGGGATATTATGTGATATATTGATTTCCTTAATTAACCCTTATTTTATGACACATTTGAGAATGTCGATCGAGAATATTAACAAAGGAAATGAGACCATGAGACGCCTCAGACTCACCAACGAGGAGAACGTGCAACAGTCGACAATGTTCCTCCCATGAATAACACCACCGAAAGGATGATGAACGAGGGATGTTTAGAAGCTTTTTGCGCTCATGCAAAATCGCATTTAGGAGACTCGTGTTCAAAATACAGAGGAGGAAATGATAGCAATTCACGGGTTATCACAAATGCAAGCAGCTTCAAAGAGTTGGGACCACCAGAATTTAAGGGAAAGCCCGATCCGATCATGGCGGAAACATGGGTCAAGAAAATTACCAAGATATTCAATGTCTTGGGATGCACGGAGGAACATAAGGTTCCATTCGCCACCTTTATGTTCCATGGCGAGGCAGACTACTGGTGGGAGTCTATGAAGCGTACCCATCCAGCCGCACTCAGCATGTCTTGGGAGAGGTTTCGGAAACTATTTAATGACAAGTACTTTCCTGAAAGTGTTCGTCATATGAAGGAAGTGGAGTTCATCAGATTAGAACAAAACAACATGATTTGGTGTCTAAGTACGAGGCAAAGTTTGCGAGTTATCCGAGTTTTCAGCACCTCATTTGGTAGAGAATGAGGAACGTATGACTCGATGTTTTACGAGAGGTTTGAAACCCAAGATACGACAATATCTCATTTCTCATAAATTTTCTCTCTATTCGGATGTTGTAAACAGAGCTCCATTATTAGAGCGAGATAACGAAGTACTGGTCAACCGAGGGACCACAATCAGAGGATCATCTGAGATATAGCGGTCAAGAAAACAACGATAACCAAATGGAGAAAGAAAAAATGACGGACAAAAATGGTAACCACTCTGGTGGTAATCATGGCTATGAAAATAGATGAAGCGAGTCAGGAGGAGATTTTAAAAAGAGGAGATTTAACAACGACCATGTGAAGACGCACAAAGGTCTTGCAGAACAACCTGGTTCTAAGGAGGAGAACGACCATCGGTCGATGCTACTAAATGCGGAAAAGAGGGACATATCGGTCCAAACCGCCCACAACAGATTCAAGGTATGCTATAATTGTGGAAAGGAATGACATATCGCTTCGAGATTGTATGCGATAGCGAAACCTAGTTTAATGGGGACGGTGACTCAAAAGATCGTCCCGAAAAAGTCAAAGTCAATCGGTTCTGGAAGAGCATTTGTTGTGGATCGGTCAAAATGCGAGGAACCCAAACGAGGTGATCACGGGTAAACTATTTATAAATTCTTGCGAAGTTTATACCTTACTTGATACCGGTGCTACCCATTCATTTATCTCTCCTGCTTGTGCTCAACGTTTAAACTTGACTTCGGAGAAATTAGACTTTGACCTATCTGTGGAAACTCTGTTAGGAGAAACTTTCATCATATCCACTGTTTATAAATCTTGTTTGATTCAAGTTGGCACCATCACCTTTCCTGTTGACCTTATCTCTTTAAAGATACTTGTTTTTGATGTGATTTTAGGGATTGATTGGTTAACTACTTATCATGCCAAAATTGATTATTTTCGTAACGTTGTTAGTTTTCATATTTTTAACCAACCTGTTGTACGAATTCAAGCAACTAAACCATTAAAATCAATCACTGTCATATCTAATTATAAAGCTATTCGTTTATTGAAAAACGGATGTCAAGCTTTCTTAGCCCATGTTATGGATTTGAATAAAGACACGTCAAATTTGAATAATATTCCTATTGTTATTGACTTTCCTGACGTATTTTCGGAAGAACTTCCCGGTCTACCCCCAGAACGTGAAGTTGAATTCTTTATTGATCTTGAACCTGGTACAAAGCCCATTTCTAAAACCCCATATCGAATGGCTCCTATTGAACTTCAGGAGTTAAAGGTCCAACTACAAGAGTTGTTGGACATCGGTTTCATTCGTCCTAGTACATCTCCTTGGGGTGCTCCTGTTTTATTCGTAAAGAAGAAAGACGGTAGTATGCGACTTTGTATTGACTATCGGGAATTGAACCATGTCAACATCAAGAATAGGTATCCTCTACCTCGTATTGATGACTTGTTTGACCAGTTGCAAGGAGCACAATTCTTTCAAAGATCGATCTTCGTTCTGGATATCATCAGCTGAAGATTAAAACTGAGGATATTCCAAAGACTGCCTTCAGAACTCGGTACGGGCATTATGAATTCTTAGTCATGTCTTTCGGATTGACTAATGCTCCTGCGGCTTTCATGGATACGATGAACCGAGTATTCAAGGAATATTTGGATCAGTTCGTTGTTGTCTTTATTGATGACATCCTCATATATTCCAAAAGTCGTGAAGATCATGAGCACCATTTAAAGCTGGTACTCCAAAGGCTTCGTGAAAACAAACTATATGCCAAATTGAAGAAATGCGAGTTCTGGCTTGAGGAAGTAGCATTCCTTGGGCACGTGGTGTCGAAACATGGAGTATTTGTTGATCCGGCAAAGATTGAAGCAATACAAAGTTGGGAGCAACCGAAGTCGGTGACTGAAGTACGTAGCTTTTTGGGCTTAGCTGGTTATTATCGGAGATTCGTGGAAGGGTTTTCTCGAATTGCTACTCCATTAACCCAAATTAACTTCGGAAGGATACAAAATTCGTTTGGAGCGAAGAATGCGAGAAGAGTTTCCAAGAGCTCAAGGGAGACTCATTTTGGCACTGTTCTAACAATACCATCCGAACGGATGGATTTGTTATCTCATGACGATGCTTTAGGCAAAGGGTTAGGATGTGTTCTCATGCAACGTGGGAAAGTCATAGCCTATGCCTCGCGACAACTTAAAGAGTATGAGAGGAATTATCCTACTCATGATCTAGAGTTGGCAGCAGTCGTTTTTGCACTAAAGATATGGAGGCACTATCTATATGGGGAGAAAGTGGAGATATATTCAGACCATAAAAGCCTTAAATATTTCTTCACTCAAAAAAAACTCAACATGCGGCAGCGACGTTGGCTCGATCTATTGAAAGACTACGACCACACTATTCAATACCATCCTGGAAAAGCGAATGTGGTAGCTGACGCGTTGAGTAGAAGATCATATGCAAGAATGAGTGCGATGATGTCAAGTATACGCATAGAGCAAACTTTAATAGAAAAAGTTAAGGTTGCTCAAGCCACCGACCCGGAGCTGATGCGTATGAAGAAGAAAGTACAAGAAGGTGCTATTCCGGAAGCGAGAATTGATGAAGAAGGAATACTTCGAGTCCACTCTAGACTTTGTGTTCCTAACGACTCTGATTTGAAGTACAAGATTATGATGGAGGCACACAATAAACCATTTGCAATCCATCCTGGAAGTACTAAAATGTATCGTGATCTTCGACATACATTTTGGTGGAACAATATGAAGAGAGAGATTGCAAAGTTTATCTCGATGTGTTTAACTTGTCAACGTGTAAAGGCGGAGCATCTAGTACTTAAGGGCCCGTTGCAACCACTTGAGATTCCGAAATGGAAGTGGGAACACATTACCATGGATTTCGTTACGGGTCTTCCTACGGTTTCTCAAGGCATCAATGCCATTTAGGTTATTGTTGATAGATTAACCAAGTCTGCTCATTTCTTGCCGATACGGGAGACTTATTCCCTTGAACGTCTTGCTAGTATATATGTAAATGAGATTGTGAGGTTGCATGGCATGCCAGTATCCATAGTTTCGGATCGTGACCCAAGATTCACTTCAAGATTTTGGGTTAGCTTGCAAAAAGCTATGGGCACGGATTTACTGATTGATTGACATACCATCCTCAAACGGATGGACAATCAGAGAGGACTATTCAAACTCTTGAAGATCTATTAAGACTCTGTGTCCTAGACTTCAAGGGCAGTTGGGATAAGTATTTACCATTGCTGGAATTCTCCTATAACAACAGTTATCAGGCAAGTATAGGTGTGGCTCCATTTGAAGCATTATATGGACGAAAGTGTCGCTCTCCAATATGTTGGGATGAGGTGGGTGAAGCAACATTGTTGGGACCCGAGTTAGTACGTATGACTACCGAAAAGATCCAAATAATTCGACAACGTATACAAACGGCACAAGATCGACAAAAGAGTTATGCGGATCTTCAACGAAAGGACGTGGAATTTAGTATAGGGGATCATGTATTGTTGCGAGTTTCTCCATGGAAGGGAGTTACAAGATTTGGGAAGAGAGGAAAGATCAATCCACGATTTATTGGTCCATTTCAAATTCTTGACCGAGTAGAAAATGTAGCCTATAGACTCGCGTTACCTCTGAGTATGTCTCTTGTTCATAATGTGTTTCACATATCTGTACTTCGTAAATATGTGAAAGACTCGAACCACATTATAGAGTTAGACACGAACGAGATAGCCGAAGACTTAACGTACGAAGAGGTACCTGTCAAGATCTTGGATAGGAAGGAGCATGTCCTACGCACAAAGGTCATACCACAAGTTAGAGTTCTGTGGAGGAATCATGCTATAGAGGAAATGACTTGGGAATTGGAAACGGAAATGAAAGCTAGGTATCCTCACCTTTTCGAAACACCAGGTACGTACGTCAATTTCGAGGACAAAATTTCATAAGGAGGGGAGGTTGTAAGACCCCAACTTATTATTAATGAAATTTAATTTTCTCTATTTATTATTTTGAAATAGTAAGGGTTGATTTGATTAATGTGGATAGTTATGGGTAAAATACGCAAATATTTCAAAATAAGCAAGTGGTTATAAAATATTCATTGTTGTTTGGGAATATTCGTTTGGTCGTGGAATATTAAATCTTTTGGGAATATTAAATGCGGCTGGTAGCGACCATGTGTGGACCCCATAAAGGAAAGCGATTGGATGAAGAAAACGAAAAATATAAGTTGTTTAAAAATAACTACGTAGTTATTCTGAAGTAATCTTGTTAAAATACTAAATTGGTTAAAACACGAGAGCACACGGTATTGCACCAATTATTGATTCTTACGTGAAGAAGGCACTACTCAATAATGGTTACTGATAATTCTTTATTCGATTATTTTATTTTATTGATTTAATAATTGTCGCGTTGATATTTTATATTCTTTGTTGTTTCAATAATTGTCATTACACGATATTTTTCATTATCGAAGCAATAATTCATATTATATGAATAATATTATTAGATAACATTATTGGCAATGTCTAGAAAGTTACATCTAAGGAGAGGTTTGGTCACCTAATTGCGGCCGATGAAGGAGAAATTCTTATTGAAAGCCCCTCTTCCCTGAACCGCACTGGTTGTCAATATTGTGATTCTGTAATATTATTTGTGAATAATTAATTATTGATTCATATGATGAGAAAAATATTGATTTTATGTGGATATTGATGGAGAAAATTTTTAATGTGACAATTGTTGAAAATTGAAATTTTATCTTTTTCTGATAAAATAATTCATTTAAATATATTATTATATTTTAATAATATAATAATGATGATATTTTTACGAGGAATGTGGGATATATGAGTATATGTGGAGGAGAAGTATTTTTGTTACCAAAAATATTTAAAGCATGTTTTATGTGTCGGTGGACCCCATTTCTTGACTGAAATTTGATTATAGACTGTAAAATCGCCCGTTTGTGGATTTCGGTCAATTTCTTCTTGGAATTTGGAAAAACTTTCTTCTGTAAAGTTGTAGAGAATTGAATTTCCTATAAAAACACGCAAGATTTGAATTTTCTGATAAAAGGGCTATTTATTATGAATTATTGAAGTTCCGAAGCTCCGAAATAATTGATTTTTGGAAGTTTAAAATAATTTAAATAAGAAAAACGTTTTTTGTGTTTGGTGGGCATCTTTAACATGTGCTAGAGACTGAATTCAGATGCTTGGATGCGTAGGAAGATGTGGAAAAATAAATAATATTAATTTATTAAATTTTCTACTTTGGTGTTCTAAGCATTTTCCTATAAATAGGGTGCTTAGGTTAGAATTGAAAATCACACCAGAAACTGAAGTTTTCTCTCTATATTATCGGCGTATTCTTGTGAGTATTTTGAGTATTGCTATACTGATTGTAAGTTCAAGTCATAGCCTATATCCAGGTTTCAAATTAAAAATCTTGATCTTTCGAGGTAAGGGATATTTTTTTTGTAATGATATTATTTCTTCAATATCATTATGCTGAAATATTGATCTGAAGTTTTTATCAAATTTGGAACTTTTGGTGTCAGAGTTACTATTCACGTATACGACACTATTCACGTATACGACACTATTCATGAATACGACACTATTCATCGAAAAATAAAAATTTTTCCTTTTCGTCTAAAATATCTATTGTGGATACTAGCTTTGATTGTATCCATATTTTGATCATTCTTGAATTTTACACCACTATGATTATTTTTGAGGTATGGATAAAACAAAGTACGAATCCTTAATCCTTAATTCTTGTCATTTTGTTTCACTGGATTCGTTTCTTTAAAAATATTTTTCATCATCCTCAGTCTTAAATGATGATATTATTGAATATCTTTAGCCTGTAGTGCAAAGATGAATGATTTCGATGAATATCTTTGGCCCAGAGTGCAAAGATGAACATGTGTTTAGATGAACATGACCAATCGATGAATATCTTTGGCTTCAGTAGTGCAAAGATGAATATTTGATTCGGATATATATTGATTGATGTTACGAGGGATAAAAGATGAGCGATGAACTTTTAAATTCATACATAGAAGATAGTAGTTTTCATTCTCTACTTAACTCTTCTAATGAATTATTATTTCATTGCGAATATTGATTTAAAACTTGTTGTCTATTGTATTCTATTAGATTTTTTCCTGTTGAAGACTAATGATAATTTGTTGTATATTATCTTAGTCATAATATTCTTTCTTGGGGCTAGTTGAGCTCACCCTTTTCCTTTTTGTTCCATTTTTCTTCTCGGGAGGCGAGAATATAAATGAGTACGCAGTCGGGTATGGAATGAAGGTTCTAGAGAGAGTTGTTTAGTAGTCCTCACCATTTTGTAAAATAATGTATCAATAAATGTGATGAGGATATATTTGAGTATAGATATTGTCTAGAAGATAATATTTGTATTCAAACTCACGCTTTCTTGTTGTAATAATAAAGTTGTAGTTGTTTCGTACCATGTATGTATTGTGACTCGTAATGGGTGATGTATACCTATTTTGGGGGCGCCATAGTTGGTATCGAGCTTAGGGATATGATCTCCGGCGGAGATCGGGGAATAGAACTAGGAGGGAGAGACGAGTAAATCCTTCGCTAGTGTGTCCTACCTAAGCTTATTTGTTAGTTGGTCAGTATATAGGGATATTATGTGATATATTGATTTCCTTAATTAACCCTTATTTTATGACAGCATTTGAGAATGTCGACTGAGAATTAACAGTAGAAATGAGACCGAGGAGACGCCTGTACTCACCAACGAGGAGAACGTGCAACAGGCTGACAATGTTCCTCCTATGAACAACACCATTGAGCAGATGATGAACGAGGGGATGTTTACAAGCTTTTTGCAGTTCATGCAAAATCAGACGAGGGAGACTCGTGTTCAAAATACAGGAGGAAATGATAGCAATTCACGGGTTATCACAGCCAAGAAGTTCAAAGAGTTGGGACCACCAGAATTTAAGGGAAAGCCCGATCCGATCATGGCGGAAACATGGGTCAAGCAAATTACCAAGATATTCGATGTCTTGGGATGCACGGAGGAACATAAGGTTCCATTCGCCACCTTTATGTTCCATGGCGAGGTAGACTACTGGTGGGAGTCTATGAAGCGTACCCCATCCAAACTTTCGGCAAAGATGTCTTGGGAGACGTTTGAAACTATTTAATGACAAATACTTTCACGAAAAGTGTTCAGATTCAAACTCACGCTTTCTTGTTGTAATAATAAAGTTGTAGTTGTTTCTGTACCATGTATTGACAACTAAGAATGGGTGATGTATACCTATTTTGGGGGCATCACAATTTTTATCTAGCCGAAACAATTAACATAGAAATATAAATAATACAAATTTTAAAACTAATTGGTTCAATAATCTGACCCAATATTTTTTATTTTTTTTTCAAAAATACTTTTATTAGTAGTATGTCAATAAATTTTAAAGTCTAACATAGCTAGAAGATTTGAAATACCTATGCTTCCTGCATCAATCTCTAATTTTTCTCCAATGCTTCATTACTTAATAATTCTATCTATTTCTATCCTTAAAGTTTACTACACTAAAAATCCTCAATTCTCTATTCACAACTTTTCTAGCTATACCATAGTATAGTTCATCAAACTTAACCACACGTTATGAGTTCAGGAACTTATCACAATAATACGAGTTTAGGAACTTATCCTAGTAATGCGTAGTCCAAGAACCAATTAAGAACTGTCCATATGCTTAGGGGTTCAAAAATATACCATACAGTTATGAGTCACAAACTTACCATAAGTATGAGTTTTAAGAACTCTCACATAACCTTATATTCTCTACTTATCCGTTATACACATGAGAAAAGAATCACCTTTTCAATATGCATATAGCGAATAACGCGACTTCAGATTCCAATGATTATCAATCTAGAAAGCTAAGTGGTAGTCGAACCAAACGCAATCCCCTGCCCATACAACGAATTGGTCAACTCAGCCATTAATCAATATAGGAATCTAAGCGGTTGTTACACCAAGGACAAATCCCTGCCCATACAAGGAATTGTTCAACTCAACCACTATATCAATATACGAAGTTAAGTGGTTTTCAAACCAAGCACAAATTCCTGCCTATACCAGGAATCATACAACTCAGCCACTAACATGAGTCCTCAATTGAAATCCCACACAATCCTAATCTTATCTTACTCTTTGCTTAATAAGAATTTTCTTTAATCCGTATCTCACCATCTACAACTCTTTTATTAGTTTACATAGTAAAATTTCATAGTACACTTACGTACAACGATTCTGCTATAAAGTTTGTTAGTTCCCGGAGGCACACAATAGATCTAGAAGGGGGGGTTGAATAGATCCTTTAAAACTTTTTCTTTATTTTATATTATCTTGTTAAGTGATTAACAGATAATGAATAGAGGAATCAACTCATGCACACCTGAATAGATTAAGATACCCTTCAGAAATATAGCATTAAACACAGTTCTAATTTAAAGTTAATTACAAGAAGATATAACAGTTATAATACTGAATGTAAATGACATAAAGTAAATGACACTAGAGGTTTTAAGTGGTTCAAAGACTGAATGCTCCTAATCCACTCTTCTACTTCAACAAGCAGGGATTCCACTAAGGATTTGATTAACTTCGAATCATTAAGATTCCTTCAAGACTAGCAGCCTTGGAACACTAGTTCACTAAGAACTCTTTAAGAACAGCAGCCTTGGAAACTGTAGACTAAGCCCAGCAGACTTAGAATCTCTTTTACCCTTTGGTACTTAGCAAGCCCAACATAATTGACTTTGGTTTAGTCTCTAAGACAAGGACCCTACATACCTTGATTGCTTGATTGTTTGTTGTTTATTGTTGTTGAGTTGCTAAGATGACATTCAACTTATTTATTTCCTAGTACTTAGCAACTTCTTGTGATCGTTGCGCATTCAGCTTTGGTGTTTGATCACATGTAATGGACTACTAAGATGTGTTCAACTTGACATCTTGTTGGTACTTAGCAGTCTGACTCATCCTTTGGTGCTGCTGTTCTTTGCTGTTAATGCTTGTCTTCATCTGATATTCAACATTGTGCACCATCACCGTTGAGGTAGTGTTAAGTCTTTGTATATTAGCTTGACTTCTTTGGGTACTTAGCAGTTCTTGAACACTGTTTAACTTGTGCACAGATTCAACTCTATATCTTCTTTTCTTCAGCTCCGTGTGTTCATAGGAAAAACAGAGTGGCTCAAGTATCCTTCTTTCTATTCTGCCACTCATGTTGTTGTCTTCTTAGCCTTCTGGCTCTCAGCATAGATTCCACCTCGTTGTCATACTCTTTTGTATTGAGTGAAGCTTTTCCATTGTAGGACTCTCATTAGTTGTTCTTCACTCTTCTGTGGTGGTCTCACTCTCTGAGACCTTTTCTCTGTTAAGCTCTATATGACTTTCATCTTCTCAAGTTAACAATCATCTTCTCTGAAGTCTCGGCTCTTTTATAGATCCATCTCTTATCTTTTCGTTGCAACATAGCTGTTGGGAGTTTTTTCATTTATGAGCTCCCTTTGAGTCTTTATCCTATTTGCTTATGAAGGAGCCTTTGAAATGTTTCCGTTGAAGCTATTTGTTGTAGCATTTAATGCTCTAGACATTTCTGAGCACTGATGTTAACTTCCTGGAAATATGCTATTTTACCGTCTGGCCTACTGACACAACATACTGCTTTCTCACCTAACACCTAAAAAGATGTTTTCAGCAGGCATGCAGTCCTTTCCTTAGCTTCTTAAATACGTTTCTTCAATATATACTAAGGTTGAGTGTTGGATCATTGGGATTCCCAAAATGTCAACGGCTATAAACCATTCTTTAATGGTTATACTTCCTCCTTCATCAAATGGTTGAACCTTGGTGCTTCTAATGCTGACAGATGAGACACTACGATTATAATCGTTGTGTCTTGTCATACTCGTGCTTGATTCAGCTTGAAGGGAACACTACGATTTCTCTTAAACACTGATAGAATATGATCTTTGCTTGCTCATATTACAGACTCTATGTTTTTGAGAGCAGACTATGATTCTTGACTTGGTTCGGAAGATGCTCAGACCAACTCCATAATTCTGAGTGTGGCTTTCAAAAAAGACTACAATTATGAAGCAACTTCTTTGATACTCTACGATTCTACCTTGGCTTCTACAATCTCTTTTGATTTGTCATGCTCAACTTCCTTAACTTTCAGCCTTGTGATCTCTTGATCATACACCATGGTAAGGCTGAGCATTGATATCCTCCTTATTTGTCCTTTGCTTATTCTGTGGCAGGTTTACCATAATCTTTGTATTCCATTTATTAGGCTCTTCTTCTCTTTAATAAGCACTATGATCGTAGTCTTCTGTTTAGCACTTGTTGTAGACTCCTTCTGAATGGATTTTCACTTATCAATCAGCCTTGCTGATAGAGTTAGTGCTTTGATCTTCTACTTGCTTGTAGAGATCATTCAGAGAGTGCTTTTTGATAATCTTCAAATAGATTGCATGCTTAATCTTGACTGTTCTTACCAGAGAAAGCGATCTATGTATATACTTCATGTTTGCTTCTATTGAGAATCGTAGAGTGCTCTACGATTATGCCTTGACTATATGAGCATCTGGCACACTACGACTTTGGCTCTGGTTCTGTAGACTATGATTCTGATAGGTGATGACGTGTATACTTCATGATTCAGAGTGAAGTCTACGATTCTAACTCGACAGGCGCTCGGTAGACATCTTCTACGATTCCGAGTATAGTCTACGATTCTGCTTTGATAGACTACGATTCTGCCTTACTTTCTTGGTAGACTAACATGACTTGTGCAGAGCTCTACGATCAGACATGCTTAACAAGTTTGATCTTTTTATACATAGTCCTTATACATCATGATCTTTTGAAGGACTTTTACAAAACTCTTTATTCTCATTAGATCAACCTAACAAATTTGATCATATCAATCTAAGTCCTTGTCCATATTGTCTATCATCTATTAAGGACTTTACAGCTTTTATTAATGCAGATATGTTTGCATATTCATTCATTAACTTCATCATCTTCATCATCAAATTATACGAATAAAGGAATAACATTCACATGTATATTCCTAACAATCTCCCCCTATTTGATAATGATAAAAATACTGAATGCATATGTATGATATGAATGAATCTTAAGATACAACGAACTGCTGTATTGCTAGAATATGTAATATGAATGATATTAATGAGCATTTAATTACAGATGGTAGAGAAAATCTAAATTCTGGATTCAGAACTTACTATTACAATTAGAGATGTACCTTCTCCTTTTCACGTTTGTCTTTTGGATCTTCTTTTTGTTGTTACTACTCATCTGCTTGTTCTCTTGGTTCCTGCTCCCCCTTAGCTAATGACTTCATTACTTCATCTTCTTTGAGCTCCCCCTCAGATGATGAGTCCTCTTCTTCTTGCTTTGCCTTCAGCTTTTCCTACTTCTCTTTCTAGCTCTACTTCTTTATCTCCATTCGTCTCTTCTTATGTCTCTTTGAGTGCCTCTTTTTCCCCCTTTTTGTCATCAATCACTTGAGAGAGATGCTTGACATTGGACATGAGCTGCTCAATCAGGTGGGATGAGTTTCCAACTTTGATCTTTAGATCCTTCTGGCTAAGTTCTAGATGTTGGGAAAGAGACTGATTGAGAGTATCTATTTTCTCTGAGAGAGTCAGAATAGATTCTTCATTTTTCTTCTAAAGTTACAGGGCTTCTTTCCTCTGCTTCTCCATAGATTTCAAATAGATCTGATCTCTCTGATGAATCTTAATGGATATATCTGAGATAGTTACTTGAAGCTTCCTGTGGATCTCACTTTTTTCTCCTTCTTGCATGGTCTTTGCTTCCTCAATAATATTGGACAATTTCTCGACCAATTCTTTAGAGTTTTTCAATAACTCAGAGTCTTGAGAGATTTGGGCAGTTTATTTGAGTTTCTCATTTTTGTAGATGTTCTCAAAGGCAGTGAGAATGTCAATGAGATCATTATTGGATGAAGAGGGGATATCAGAGGGTATACTGCGATTGAGACTTGGAGTACTAAGAGTGGGGTTTGATGTTTGGGTATCAGGATGAGCTTGATTACTTATAATCGCAGAATATGAGACCTCTATAATTGTGGGTTTTGGTGTAGCCTTTCTACTATCTTAATTTTCTAAGAGATAGTAGGGAATGTAGACATTATTAGCATGACGGTAGATTCTGTAATGAGGGAAATTCATGATCAGCTTTGTGTGAAATGTCTTGGCCCTTGGGAAGTTCTGAGAGATCAGCTCCAAATTAGGAAAGTATGAGTGACACTAGCTGATGTAACTTTCATCTCCAGCAGTATAAGCCTTTAGCCAGGGCATCCATGGGTAAAACCATTTTATCAAATGGTTTTCAGGATTATACAGTATTGTAGTACGATCTAACACCATGTCTTAAAAATTATTGAACAGTTCTTCCATGTCTTTGATTCGTTCATTCCCATGATCTATCCATTTTCCCGATATCACATTTCGTGGTTCATTACAGACTTCCACCACTATTCTTCTGTGAACTATTGCTAGAAATGGAATATGATAATCTGTTGATTCCTGATCTACAGAGCTGGAGTCTGTCTCCATCTCTTCATTTTCTGACTTTGAGCTTAAATCATTTAGGGTCATTTCAACTGATTCATTAGTGGATCCTTCTAACTTATTTTCATTATTTGTTCCTTCTGTAGTATCCTTCTCAGAACTGTCTGACTCACTAGTCATTCCTTGCTCTTCAGACATCAAAGTCTCTTCGGTTTCACCTTCATCTTCTTCTTCTGACTTGGGTTCATTGACAGTTGCAGTCTTTTTACTTTCACTGTTGGAACTGTCAGAAATCATCCTCTTTTTACCTTTGATGTCTTCTCTTATAGACTCAAGTTTATCATCTTCATCATTATCATTGAGGTCAATCACTTTTGATGAAGAGCCTCCTTCTGTCTTCTGGTTTGTTCTTTGAAGTACCCGGTTACTCTTTCTTCTCCTTGGGGGTGCAACAGTAGGTAATATTTCCTTTCCTAATTCAGATCCCTTTCTATTAATAGCGGGACTACTTGATGGGACCTCTGTTGACTTCTTCATAAACTTAGATCTCTTCTTGGTTGGCTTTACTGGAGTGGCTACTGGAGATGCAGAATCATCAGATTGAAATGACCCGCTTTCCATTACTCTTGCCTTCCTCTTCTTTGCAGTACCCTTACTGCTGCTGCCAGATGTCTTTAGCTTCTTATTCTCCATTAAGTTTTTCTTCCAATTATCAAACAACTTTGGAGATATGACTTTTTGAACATTAAGGGGTTCTCCTTCATCATCCCTTATCTTGTTGTTTAGTTTCTTCTTTAGGATAATGCTCAAGAATCTTCCATGAAAAACCTTTGTGAGAGGTTTATCTGTAGACTTCTTCTTCTTAGCCTTTTCTAGCCATTTGGACAACTAATCAATCAGTAGGGCCCCAAAATTCATCTACTACTTCATAACAATTGCAGTCATAATTCTCAGTTACAGATCACTAATAGTATCGTGTGCAGTGTCTTTGCATAAGATACATTTTCCTGTAATTTTAGCAGGAAATTCAAACTCCTCAGGAAACTCCTTCTTCTTCATATCTTTCAGATTTGCATTTCTCTTGTAGCTCATTAACTTCTTGCCTTCTTTAATATCGACGTCGAGATTTATCAGACCTTGTTTAGAAAACCCTAGACATTGGTTATATCTGATTCTCTTATCTTCAAACTTACTCCTTTGATTTTTGTAGATAGAAGCCCATAATCTATCGTTGTATTTGAATGAAATTCCTTCACCAAATCGGTATAGACTGGAGTGTTGGCTTCCAAACACTCCAAAAACCCAGTATTCTTTATAAGCTCAAGAATATCTTTGAACTTCTTTTCTGATCTTTCAAACTTCTTAGAGCTGAGTTGAATTCTAGTGATAACACGCCAATTTTCCATTTTGAGAGTTCAAAGTGTGTGGGGTATTCGATTTTAGGGATCTTATAGGAGAAATTTGAAGGCAATTTGGATGGATTTTGGCTTTGAAGAGGATTTAGGGTTCGAAAAGAGAGGGAGAGGAAGTCGATAGCCTTTGGTAACTGTTTGGAGGTTTTTGAATTTGTCTTTATGCTAGTTCCCTCTTACTCTGCAAAAATTATGACATGTCAGAAAGCTATTGGTTGCACGATGCCCAAGAAGAAACTGTAATTCTCCATACACTAATCAATTTTTTTTGTTTTGATTTTCCTTTTAAGAATATGAGCATTACTGCCTTTGGTTGACTGTTGACTTCTCCAGTTCTTAGAGTAGCTTGATGAGATAGCTATAGACTCTACGATTTTCTTTGTCAACTCAATAATCGACTTCTGTGACTATGCTTCAGTAAATGATTCGTCATTAATCTTCAACTGGGAGTTGCATGGTTCATCAACATCTTGACTTCTTCTGAGGGATTTTCTATACATATACTCCGCATGAGTTCTTGCAATGCATTCTATTTCAGCTCTTCTTCTAGGTTAAGGAAGCTTAGAAAGGGTTGGCCTCTTAGTATAAAACTTAGGGCTAGGTTTGTCTTTGAGGTGCTTATCAGAAGAGAGACTGTATAGACTTGGTGGTAAGAATGTCATCATGATAGGTCTTTTTGCCAAAGTTCATTTGCCAACTTTGGAAGTACTTTGATATTAGTATTAGTCAATGGGAGAGGGTGAAGTGCTTTCACCTGCTTCATTTGTATGGATAAGAGAGTGTATTCAGAAAAGTAATGTAATCGCAGGGTTAATATACTTATACTCTACGTTCAAGATGTTGATCGTAGGAACTCTACGATTGAGACGGTGAGACTAACTTGATTATCAGTCATAAAGTTTAGAGACTCTAACCGGGAATGAAAATTTATTTGGTTTATCAGCTACAGAGTTTTGTGACTTTGTTACTGGGAGAGGGCTTGTTTGGATAACCAGAGTTTCAATTTAAGAATCATTGAACCTTCTTTTAATACCTGAAGAATTGTAGGTGGATAGTTCATCATGTAGTATTGTCAAATGAAGCAACTTTCATTTTAAGAACTTAAGATGAGCAGCTGATGGTCAATTCTGGAGAATTCTTAGTCCAGTACTTTTGAATGTTCATTGTTGATTCAAAAGGCTTCGTAGTAGAGAACTGGTGCTTTGTGAAATGGTCATCAGAGATGTAAGGAAGGTTGAACTTTCTTCCGAGCTCATCTCTGAATATAGCAATGAATTCCACTTCTACTCCTTCTTAAGTTTCTTTATCATGCAACTTCATGATCTTCATATCATCAGTTATTCTTACCTTTGCATCAGGTTCAACTACCTTCATTGTTTAAGAGATCTGAAGGATTTATTTTCAATGTGTTCCTCCTTAATTTGAGCATTGCTAGGCTTTAGCATATTATTGCTCCCCCATAGTTGATACCTCCATCTTAGAAGTAGATGAGCTAGCTTCTGTATATAGATCTTTGCAAGGTTACCTTGTACTTTTCCTTCTAGTTAGAATCTTCTGAACTGATCCAATATCTTTATGATTAAATCAGTTCCATTGGATCTTAGAATAATTTCTTTGGAACTGGTCACTCCACGATTTGTTGACCAGTCACTACGAGCGTAGGTTCTATCATTCAAACTTTTAGCATCTCTCGTACTCGTAGAGTTTCTAATCTACGATTCATACTTCATCACTATTGGCAGATGATTATAGATGTAATCTTTCTTCTTGGTCCTCTTGAGATGAAATGCTTTGCATGGATAAGCTTGTACGGTCTTCAATATCTTATCATAAATTTCATGCTTCCTTGGATGATCTTGAATGGGAGCATAGCCGAGGGATTTTGATATTGCAGCTTGGTAGGATCTTGGTAACTAAGCTTTAGCCTTTCTTAGTCAGGGTCATATATCATCAGGTACCTGCAGGTTAGATGATCTTCTATTTTGGTACCCATTTCGATTTAGGTTCTCCTAGGTTAGTTTTGACAAAAGTCTTAGTCATTCAAACTTTTTGGATTCTAATATACATGGAAATTATCATTTATAATCATGAAGCATGTACACATGTAAATGATAACAGTTATAAAACATGATTGTGAGTGTGTGTATGATTTAAGCAATCTTGATATATTAAAATTTTCTTTTGTTTTAATCACTTTTTATTTTTACTATGTTCCTAGATTTTGAACTTTCAGAGAGTGAGGATCAGTTCTATAGTTTACATCTAGTTGGTTCGTAGAGTTGATTAATGAGTGGGTTTTATACCTATGAATCGACCTCTAATTCAGACTTAAAATGTGTTGATCTTGTAAATTTATGTTCGTTTTTACTTGTTTATGTTTGTTTTACGTTTAGGTGGCGTGGCGTAGCATTGGTGGCATAAAGGTGGCTTTATAAAAGGAAGTGGCAATAAAATGAGCAAAGAATGCAGCTGTAGAAACACCCCTCGTCGGGGCGGGCAAAATACAAAGGAAAACCCCCATCGGGGCGGGGGTACATGATCAACTACAGAAACACCCCCCGTCGGGGCAGGCCTGAAATTTAAGTAGGCACACTTAGAAGGGGTGGTTGAATAAGTGTAGGTGCAAACTTTGTCCAATTTTTGATAAACTAAAAATTTCTTTGAATATACAATGCAGCAAACTGAATTATATATCTATATAAACTTTTTAAGATAAGATGATGAATCTTTGTTATATTTTTCGAGATGTGTAAATTCAAAATTTGTCCTATTTCAAACTGTGATTATGAGAAAAACAATTTACTAAATTAGTTTGATAATGTTTGTGGATATAGAATGCATGCAGCTGGATAGTTAACAGAATAATATACCACAGAAAATGCAATCACATAAACACCAGAATTTTTACGTGGTTAAACTACTACCCTCTATAATAGTAGCCTAATCCACGTCCAATACCAACTAGTATTGGAGAATCTCTTTTATTAAAACTTTTCTAATTATAATACAAGTTCCAACAACTTGAGCACCTTTGCTCCTTGTGCACCTATGCACCCTCAAACACCCATGCTTTCAAACTTGATTGTAATAATACACTAATCCAAATCGAATCACAAGTTAGATGAGATTGATTTGTATGAAAAAATATAGGATACACAATAGAGGTCTAATGATCAAGCAATATATTACTCACCAATGTAAGGCTCTAGTATGTAATGATATGCAATAAAATTATTACCAGAGTATTTTCTATAATATCACCTCAGCAGTAGCTTCTTCAATAGAAGGCTACTATAGTCGGAAGAATCACAGTTACGTAATATATATGTGATTAATTTTAGTATGTAATTCTTGTGTCTTTCTTTTTATCAGTTTTAGTTCTTTTATAGCCAACTATGATAAGTTACCGTTGCATAGACTCAAGGCGTAATATGACTATTTTAGCACCGAATGCACAAATCATGTGACTTCCAGATATTATGCCTGTGATCAATATTTTTCTAAGAATACACGTCATTCTTCGATTATGAGATATGAGTGATTGACGAAGGGATCATGCCTGATCACGTGATAACATGTCTTTCATGATTCCTATATTTTATCCCATCTTGTCATATATGGAATTTCTATATGTCAATTTATCGGACACATATCATGTGATCATATTACCTTATTATGCAATCTTAAAGACCAACACGTTTAAATTATTGCCATATCAATTAAATAAGTGGTTTAGAGACAGTCTTATTACGTTCCTTAAATAAAGTATTTATATGACGCATGATTCATGGTATTTGATTTAACCAACTATCAACAAAGTGTTACCTTATTTGATTAATCAGAGATAGATTCCTTGATTTATGACCTACAAGGTAAATCAATTATTTTTAAAACAATTAACCCATGATCTCAGCAAATCTGCTTATCAATTCATTTTAACAGATTTTAGTTTATTTATTAAATTCTGGATTATATATATATATATATATATATATAATTATATGTAAAATGCACATGTCCTAAAGCCTTGTATTGGAAAATAGTAAATGCTAAGATCTTAATATTTTTCCTAGGACTCAATTTACCTTTCATGCTTCAAAGATTTATTGTCTATGTATTTTTCTCCTTGATGTTCCTGTAATGCCATATCTTTCCCTGAAATTTCATAGAACATAATTAGAGGAATAATATGGTCATCATCAAAACATTTAGGAAGGAGTATGACATAAGTCAACATTCTCCCCCTTTTTGATGATGACAACAAAATAATTATGAATCCCCCTAAATTCATGCATATCTTTACATTTAGAACTAACTGCTTAACTCAGACTCTTCTGCATATATGCAATGTTTAATAACCCTGCACTTAACCTGTTAGTCCACAACAATACTTTAAGCATAAAGAATACCATTTAAAATAATCAATCATAAGTGCATCTATCAGCAATTAAAAGCATCCATCAAAAACTAACATTTAATAATATAGTTTTAAACAGAAGTCATCATGCATGAAACTTTAAAAGACATGTCTATAAAGGCCAACCAGAATTCAGAATTCATCTCCCCCTTTGGCATCCATCAAAAAGTGAAATAGGGAGCAAAAGGGAAAAGAGGGGGCAAAAGCTTAGGCATCCTCATCATCAATGTGGACATGGTTGGCTTTGTGAGCAGTGAAGTAGGGATGATGACGCCGGCGATGCTCGCATTCTTCTTGGGATAGGGAGTCTGCAAACCAGGGAGGGCGAGGGATGAAGGTAGGAGGGGGTTGAGGGAGATCCGGGAAATCGCCTTGGTATTCGGCCATCCAATTGCATTGTGGCCACTCAGGTATGCGAGAATTCACTTGGTCAGCCTGTAGCTCTTCACTCAAATCATTCATGCGGCGTTTGGTGAATCATCCGAGTGTCCCAATATGATTACAAATAAACTTTAATTCAGAGCTAAGTTGGCAGGCATTACGATTCATTTTCCTTTGTAGAGATTCAACCATAGCTCGTGTATGCAATTCAAACCCTGCTTGAAGATTGATGAACTCATCCTCTATGGTGCAAAAAATAGTGTTCAGTTCCGTGCGACTGATGGGGAGTTTCCCTTTTTCAAGAAAAGAGAGACAATGTTGTATATCCTTGACATCAGTAGTAAGGGAGGTTTGATTGGTAGCGATGGTGTGAAGAAGATTGAGAATTTCAGGAGAGGGAGGAGTGGAATTTTGGATTTGAGGAACAAGGGGAATTTCTGGAGTGATTCGTATGAACTGGCCATCGATCAGAGTAATATGAGTGCTTTTGAGATAGGCAGAATCGATGGAATCAGTAATTGTGATGGAACCTTCATTGTCGAGAGGGATTTGAAAGTGAGTGGACAACTTGGTAAGAAAACAACTGTACGGCAGACATTTTTTGGAATGTTTGATGCAGTTAACCATGTGTTTAAGCATCATAAGAGAAAAGTTCAATGGTTTTCCTTTCATTATTAGAGCCACCAAAACTAAATCCTGGTACGTGAAGTCAGCCCCACCCCCAATACCAGGAATAAAATTATACCGCAGTAATTTATGAAGAACTATAGCAATAGGAGACACCTTAATAGTCTTTGGGAGAGTGACTAAAGACAGATTAGGGTCAGCCATGATAGTTTGAAGTTGGTCAAGAGGGTACAGAGGCGTATACACTGGTCCCTTAAGAGTAAATGGACAATCTCCTGTAAAGGGATTGGACAATATGCTTCCCAAGTTCATAGCAGTAAAGAACAACGATTATCCTTTCATGAAAGTAGTATAGCAGTCACCATTATTTTCAAGGTTAGTGTAAAATTGTTGAACCAACTTGGGGTAGGCCATAGATGGAGGGGTGCTTTGTAAGGACAGACCACAAGACTCAATGAGATGTTGAAGTGGGGAATTTTGAAGATAGTACATGTCAATGGATTTTTCATAAACAAAAGATTTTTGATAGATGGAAGATTTAAAGAGAAATTCGAAGTTATGACCTCGAAAGAAATTTTCAGGAACATCTTGTAACGAGACAAATAAGGGTATTACCGTCATTGGAGGGGATTCGGGTGAGGATTCTTTGATTTTTTGCCGTTTGGTACCCATCGATATTCCAATCGGTGGAGGAGAAGGTAAACTTGATTCAGATTCGGCAGGGGATGATTTACCGGAGATGATTGTGACAGAAGATTGCTTTTTTTTTTCCCTTCATTTTTCGAGTGGCAGGAGGATGAGAAGGTTGGGAGGGCAGTGATACCTCGTCCTCAGAATCATCACGGAGTTATCTAGCATGCCTGGTTCTCATTTTCTCAAAGGAGATTTGAGACCGAATGAGAGTTGCAGAGACTGTTGATGTGCTGAAGAGACAGGGATGAAGCAAAAGAGTAAAGCAACTCTCTGTCTTTATCGAGGGTGCGTGTTACCAAGATATGGGAAGTCGTGGCGCTGTGTTTGGGAAGGACGATCTGAGCAGATTTAATTAACGTAATTATGGTAGGAAGATATGCCGTATAATCTAACCTGTCTGTCTAATTTCCTTAAAGCATGCAGACCATATCTATATTAGACACATCCCGAGTTCTCTTCTTAGAGTACAGTAACGTTCTTCACCTAGAGGTTTTGTAAATATATCTGCTAATTGGTGCTCAGTGGGAATAAATATTAATTTAATTAGTCCTTTGGACACATTGTCCCTAAGAAAATGGTGGCGAACTTCTATGTGTTTTGTGCAAGAGTGTAGAATTGGATTTTTAGAGATGTTTATAGTGCTTGTATTATCACAATATATGGGCACATTTTCACACATAATATCAAAATCCCATAGTGTTTGACGCATCCATAAAATCTGTGAGCAACAACTACCAACTGCTAAATATTCGCCCTAGTGGTGGATAAAACAACTGATGTTTGCTTCTTACTATACCATAGAATAAGACTTTGTCCCAAAAATGTATAAGCACCGCTTGTGCTTTTTCTATCTATTTGACAACCTGCATAGTCATCATCCGAGTAACCCATTAGATCAAAATTGTTACATTTTGGATAAAATAATCCTAGATTTGTGGTGCCACTCAAATACTTAAATATTCATTTAACAACTTGTAAATGTGATTCTTTGGGTCTTTCTTGAAAATGAGCACATAGACACACACTGTACATTATATCAGGTCTAGAAGCAGTTAGATATAATAAGGATCCGATCATACCTCTATATTTAGTTACTTCTATATCCATACCTTTTTCATCTGGTGTGATTTTTATTGATGTACTCTTTGGTGTAGGCTTTAGATTGGAGTTGTCAAACCCGAATCTCTTGAGTAGTTATTTTGTATACTTAGTTTGATGAATGAAGATACCTTCCTGATGTTATTTGATTTGAAGTCCCAGAAAGTAATTGAGTTCTCCCATTAAGCTTATATCAAACTCCTTGTGCATGCATTTAGAGAACCACTCACAAAGAAAATTATTAGTAGCACCAAATATTATATGGTCTACATATATTTGTACAATAATGATATCTTTATTTTGACGTTTAATTAATAAAGTAGAATTGATTTTACCTCTTATGAATCCATTTGATAGGAGATATTTACTTAGTCTCTTATACCAAGCTCTTGGAGCTTGTTTGATTCCATAGAGTGCCTTCTTTAATTTGAATACGTAATATGGGAACTTTTCATGCTCGAATCCAAGAGGCTGTTTTACGTATACTTCTTCATTTATATATCCGTTGAGGATGGCACTTTTGACGTCCATTTTGTGTAATTTGAACTTTTGGAAACATGCAAATGCTAACAGTATTCTAATGGATTCCAATCGGGCTACAGGGGAAAATGTTTCTTCATAGTCTATACCTTCTTGCTGATTGTATCCTTGAGATACTAATCTTACTTTGTTTCTTATAATTGTTCCATACTCGTCAAGTTTTTTTTTGAATGCCCATTTAGTTCCAATGATGGATACATCTTTTGGAGGTGGCATCAACTCCCAGGCTTAGCATCTTTCAAATTTTTGTAGCTCTTCTTGCATTGCTAGTAGCCAATTTTCATCAAGTATAGCTTCTTTGGCATTCTTTGGTTTAATTTGGGATAAGAATGCTGAAAATGCACACATATTTTGTACTCTTCTTCTTGTAGTCACTCCTTTATTTATATTTCCAATAATGTTATTGAGAGGATGATTTTTGATGTATCTTGCTAATTTTGGAAGTTGAATGTCATGGATCACATTTTCTAGACGATCTTCAGTAATTTCTGGATCATGGTCTTGTTGTTCGTTTGATTCAGCTTGCTGGATAGGTTCCTGGTCTTTGTATTCAGCTTGCTGGATAAGTTCCTGGTCCTACTGCTCTTCCAATCTAGCTTACTGGATAGATTCCTTTGTCTTGCTATTTTATTTTATGTGATAGGCTGGATCAGCAGCTGTCTCTAAATTTCCTGCATCATCTTCTCTTTCTTTTTTAATATCATCGTTAGTTTCATTAAATTTGATATGTATAGATTCTTTGATGCACATCTTTTGCACATTATAAATGCGATATGCTTTACTATTTTTGAGAGTAGCCAATGAATATTCCCTCATATGATCTAGCATCAAACTTACCCAAATTTTCACTAGTGTTAAGAATAAAACATTTAGATCCAAACACTTTGAAGTAGCTTATATTAGGAATGCGATTATTTAATAATTCATATGGTGTCTTCAAAATAATTGGTCGTATTAAAACTCTATATAGAACATAACATGATGTGTTTACAACTTCAGCCCAAAATTTCTTCGGAAGATTACTTTCTTAGATTAGGGTTCTAGCTGTTTCTTGTAATGTTCGATTCTTCCTTTCAACCATACTCCATTTTGTTGGGGAGTTCTAGGTGCTGAGAACTCATGAGTAATTCCTTTTTGATGATAAAATATAATGAAATCCTTTTGAAACTTAGTATCATGGTCACTTCGAATTTTTATAAGATTGAGAATATATTTTGTTTCCAAGTTTCTAATTAGCTTTTCAAATTCTTTGAATGCCTCATCTTTAGTTCTAAATAGTACCCATGTGTATCTAGAGAAATCATCAACTATCATAAAAGCATAAAATTTACCATTTAGACTAGCATGCCTTTTGGGTCCAAATAAAACAAGATGTAGTAATTGTAAGGGAGAAGAAGTTGATACCATGTTCTTGGCTGTGAATGATGTTCTTACTTGTTTTCCAAGTTGACATGGCTCACATAAACCTTTCTTCTCAAAATTCATCTTGGGTAGTCCTTTCACTAAGTTCTTTGATGATAACTTTTTGATTAGGTCCATATGTACATGTCCCATTCTTTTATGCCATAGATTTGCTTCATCTTGAATTGTTGTCAGACATAGTTCTTCCTCCAGTTGCTCAAATCAAGAGTGTATATATTTCCTTCTCTTTGGGCAACTAAAATTGCATTGTTAGTACCATGTGAAATTATACATTTTTCTCTTTCAAATTCACTTGATGTCCATTATCCATTAATTGACTCACACTGATTAAATTAAATTCTAAGCCATTTACCAGATGAACATTATTAATATTAACCTCACCGTTACCAATTTTACCTTTTCTGATTATTTCACATGACCGATTATCACCAAACGTGACAGTTCCATGTTTTTTTTTGATATTTAGGTCCACAAACTTTGATTTGTCACCCGTCATATGTCGTGAGCATCCACTGTCAAGAATCCACTTTTGAGAGGATACTTTTGCTTTGAAACATACCTGTTTAAGAAAGATACAATTTATCTTTTTGGTACCCATATCTTTTTGGGTCCATTTGTGTTAGTTGAAATCAAGTCACTTTTCTTTATCCATACTGCTTTACTTTGGCTGTTATTTTTCTTTCTTAAACAATTTATCTCTTGATGCCTTTTAGTGCCACAATTTTTGCAAGTAGTGAAAGGAGTACAATAATTTAATTTAAATGATGATTTAGATTTAAGCATTTTAACTTCTTTTCTATATACTGGATTATAACCAATTCCTTGTTTATCGTAACTGGGTCTTTGTTTCCCTAACATGACATAAAGATTTTTTTCACCATGAACAAATTTAGCTAGAGAGTTTTTTAATGATTCTATTTCCTTTTGAAATTCATTAGTTTGAGGTGTTTTATTACAAGATTCATCACCAAATGCATCAATGCATATATCTCTCATTTTTATTTCATTTTTCAATTTTTCGACTTCATCATTTAACTGTTTTACTTTGTTGAAAAGTATTTTATTGTAATTATCTAAATAATCATTTTTAGCAGCTAACACTTTTTCTTCATTTATGTGTGTTACTTTTTCTAATTCTTTCTTTTCATCTATTAGTGCTTCAACTTCGCCCATTAGAGTGTTTACTAGATCTTTTAAGTACATATTTTTTTTCTTTTAGCTTCTCATTTTCTTGTTTCAAAATAATAACATCAGAAAGAGATACCTCACTAGATTCACTTTCAAGTCCCATGAAGCATATTTGAGCCAGTTCATCGTTTGCATCTATCTCTACTTTGGATTCTTCATCGTCACTCCACGTTAAGAAGTCTTTATTCTTTTTGAACTCTTTATTTCCTTGTTTTCCTTTGTTTCTGAGCTTGAAGCAGTCCTTCTTGAAGTGACCTTGTCTTCCACATTCAAAACAAGTTTCTTCGGTTTCCTTGGCTTTGAGTTTGTTTGAATTGAATGCATTCTTCCTTTTATTCTTTCTCTGAAGTAGTCCCTTAAGTCTCCTTGAGATCATAGCTATTTCATCATCCGAGTTATTTTCAAGTTCCTCCTCAATTCCTGCATTTAGAGCTAGCACTTTCTTTCGAGGAACTTCTTCCTCTTCATCATATCTTTTTAATTGGTGTTCATATTCTTCTAGTTCACTAAAGAGTGTTAAGGTATCCATAAAAGAGATATTGACAGAATCTTGAAGAGTAGTAATTTTGGATGCAAACCTTTTGGGCATAGCCCGAAGTAGCTTACGATTGATTTCACTTTGTGGAATTGACTTGTCGAGCAACTTTAATGAATTTATGAGCACTAGGAATCGTGCTTGAGCCATTTTGATTGTTTCGTCTTTTTCAAGCTTGAACATTTCATAGTCATGCACGAGCATGCTTAGCTTAACTTCTCGTACTTTGGAGGTTCCTTCATGACTCACCACTAGAGTATCCCATATCTCCTTAGTTGTGTTGCATGAAGAGACTTTATCTATTTTGGATTGCACCATACCGCTAAGAAGGGTGTTCATTGCCTTTGAGTCGTATGAGACCATGTAGGTTTCGGTTGAGTCCATCTCAAGTAGAGTTTTCGGAGTGCCATCATCTTTCATTGGGATCACTGGTCCATTTTCTACCACCCACCAGTCCCATGGGTCTCGCTTAAAATATATCCTCATTCAGAACTTCCAGAAATTGTAGTTCTCTGTCCCAAAGAGTAATTGAGGTCGGTTTGTTGATTGTCCTTCTTGATGAGGGTTTTCAAATTGTGCCATGTCAGAATCTTTCCCTACAAGTCACCTTTAAGTCCAAGATAAGTAGAGCCAAGCTTTGATACCAAATGAAATTTAAGTAGGCACACTTAGAGGGGGGGGGGGGGTTGAATAAGTGCAGGTGCAAACTTTGTCCATTTTTTGATAAACTAAAAATTTCTTTGAATATACAATGAAGCAAACTGAATTATATATCTATATAAACTTTTTAAGATAAGATGATGAATCTTTGTTATATTTTCCGAGATGTGTAAATTCAAAATTTGTCCTATTTCAAACTGTGATTATGAGAAAAACAATTTACTAAATTAGTTTGATAATGTTTGTGGATATAGAATGCAGGCAGCTGGATAGTTAACAGAATAATATACCACAAAAAATGCAATCACATAAACACCAAAATTTTTACGTGGTTCAACTACTACCCTCTATAATAGTAGCCTAATCCACGTCTAATACCAACTAGTATTGGAGACTCTCTTTTATTAAAACTTTTCTAATTACAATACAAGTTCCAACCACTTGAGCACCTTTGCTCCTTGTGCACCTATGCACCCTCAAGCACCTATGCTTTCAAACTTGATTGTAATAATACACTAATCCAAACTGAATCACAAGTTAGATGAGATTGATTTGTATGAAAAAATATAAGATGCACAATAGAGGTCTAATGATCAAGCAATATATTACTCACCAATGCTAGGCTCTAGTATGTAATGATATGCAATAAAATTATTACCAGAGTATTTTCTACAATATCACCTCAACAGTAGCTTCTTCAATAGCAGGCTACAGTAGCCGGAAGAATCATAGTTACATAATATATATGTGATTAATTTCAGTATGTAATTCTTGTGTCTTTCTTTTTATCAGTTTTAGTTCTTTTATAGCCAACTATGATAAGTTACCGTTGCATAGACTCAAGGCGTAATATGACTATTTTAGCACCGAATGCACAAATCATGTGACTTCCAGATATTATGCCTGTGATCAATATTTTTTTCAATAATACACGTCATGCTCAGTATGAGATATGAGTGATTGGCGAAGGGATCATGCCTGATCACGTGATAACATGTCTTTCATGATTCCTATATTTTATCCCATCTTGTCATATATGGAATTTCTATATGTTTCATGTGATCATATTACCTTATTATGCAATCTTAAAGACCAACACGTTTAAATTATTGCCATATCAACTAAGTAAGTGGTTTGGAGACAGTCTTATTACATTCCTTAAATTAAGTATTTACATGATGCATGATTCATGGTATTTGATTTAACCAACTACTAACAAAGTGTTACCTTATTTGATTAATCAGAGATAGATTCCTTGATTTATGACCTGCAAGGTAAATCAATTATTTTTTAAAACTATTAACCCATGATCTAAGCAAATCTGCCTATTAATTCATTTTAACAGATTTTAGTCTATTTATTAAATTCTGGATTATATATATATATATATAATTATATATAAAATGCACATGTCCTAAAGCCTTGTATTGGAAAATAGTAAATGCTAAGATCTTACATATTTTTCCTAGGACTCAATTTACCTTTCATGCTTCAAAGATTTCTTGTCTTTGTATTTTTCTCCTTGATGTTCCTGTAATGCCATATCTTTCCTTGAAATTTCATAGAACATAATTAGAGGAATAATATGGTCATCATCAAAACATTTAGGAAGGAGTATGAAATAAGTCAACAAGGCCTCTATAGTGCAAATACCCCCCGCCGAGGCGGGCATCTATAGTGCAAATACCCCCCGCCGGGGTGGTGGTACGGGAGAGAGAAAGAAGTGTTCTACTTTAATTGGAGTTCTGCAGCAGCGTGAAGGGGAGCAAGTTGGCATGGCTTGGGACTTTGATAGGCGCCGATTTAAGAGCTAATTACATGATTTGTGTTGCATATAACACAATACAAAAAGAGAGACATAACAACAATCAATCAATTAGCAATATTAAGCCCTAATTTGAGTGAAGAACATTAGAGGAAAACAAGGAGGTCAAAATCACGAAGATTACGAATTGGAAGAAGAAGAAGGGTGGTTTTATATCTATTCTACTTCTTGAATTCAACTTTTGTAATTGGGATGATAGATTCTTTTATGATTTTAGTTTTTATTTCATTCATGATGAACTAAATTACTTTTTAGGCTTATGATAGATCTTTATTGTTGAACGATGATTATCATGCATTGAATTCAATTTAATAATCTTTCAATTCAGTTTATCTATTGTGATTTGTGTTTAATTTATGAATTGCTTGATCACCAATTCTGTTTGAATTTGTATGGATTCGAGAGATGATGTATGAATCTAGACTTAGTCACTTTAGCATGTTTTCTTGAATTATGTGTTTGAATGGAATCTTGATGAATGTTAGGATAGAGATATTCCTCACATCACATGTAATCGGGTAGAGAAGTTTAATTTAAACCTTATTTGATTTTAATTCACATAGAGATATAGTGAGTTGGTTGATTAGGCTGTTTGGCTTAATTCTATTAAATTTGTGTATTTAAGTTAATACGGTGTTAGTGCATCGAGAGATGGCTAATTCTACATGAGTGTTCTTAATTAATAAATTGAGATAGTGAATTAAACTGGATTAAGGTGTGATAATCGAAGTGAGACTTAAAGTGAAGTTGTAAGCCTAATTATCCAATATTTGTTTGAAGTTACGGTTTTTATGTTGTGTTGATTGATTGGTATTTTTAGTATTTTTAGTTTTTCTTATTTATAATCATTGATTTGGATAGTTTAATAAAATTGGGTTAATATAAAACTGGTAATTGATAGGTTTAATTTCTTACTATTCTTCGTGGGAACGACACTCGACTTATCACTATATTACTTGTTGACCACGTACACTTTTGTGTGAGCGTATTTAGAATTCGACCAACAAGATTTTTGGCGTCGTTGCTGGGGAATAGTATTGATTTTAATATTTTTCAATATCAGTTTAATTAGTTCAGTTTTACTTAAACAAATTTTT
Organism: Panax ginseng; assembly: GCA_020205605.1. NCBI lineage: Eukaryota > Viridiplantae > Streptophyta > Magnoliopsida > Apiales > Araliaceae > Panax > Panax ginseng. The sequence continues at coordinate 82,428,361 of CM035131.1, forward strand.
CTTTTTGTTTTGCTCTTTCTTGTTTCATGTTCTCTGAGTTAGTTTATGCAAACTCAGTCTATGAAGCCAGACTTGCTTCCTTTCGAGGACGATATCGAGAAATGGTTTCAAAGGCTAAGTAAGTGGATTAAAGACACAAAGGAAAACTTTGAGAACTCTGATAAGGAAGAAATAATGGCTGTAGAAGATCAGAAAGCACTAAGGGATTATGCTACTCCTAGGGTGACTGAGCTTCAGTCAAGTATCACCAGGCCTGCAATAGCTACAAATGTAACGCCCCGGAAAATCGAATATTTTGTAATTACTTTTAATAATGAATAAACTAATATTATTTATTATTATTACATGTTGAGAAGATGAATGTCGTTATATAACATAGAAACATTGGAATATCGTAGTATTTTAACGTGAATGAATTAAGGTATTTGCATTTCTAAGACGAAAATAAAAGCTTTCCGAAAAATACTATTCATCGATTTCTGCTCAGGAATTATTTTTGAATTTTCGAGAAATACGTAACGTTATAATATCAAGGCGATATTGATTATGTAATAATAATCTAAGTATGGAAAGCGTAATATTTCGCATGTGGACCTAATTTGGGAACGTTAGGTTTATTAAGCATTAAGGAAATAAAGTTGTGATCATATAATGTGTATACAATATATGAAGTAATTGATGTAAGTATAATACGATGTATTGTACTATTATGTATAAAGAATGAAATAATGTATATTATGAATTAATATACGAGTTAGTATATGAAGATTATACGTGGGGTATAAATGTTAAGTTATGTAAATTAAGGTAATGGGCTTGTAGAATTAATAGCCTAATATAGAAGTCCAATATAATGTGACAATCAAGCCGAAGTGTTTGATGTATCATTAGTCCAAACTATGTAGTACAAGCCCATGAAGAAAGTAGTTAGATTAATTATCAAAACCCAATGAAAAGCCTTGATCCATGGGTTAAACCTAGTAGGAAATGGGTAAGCTTGATGGGCAAACAAAAAGTGTGATGAGCAAGTATTGTGGCTAGCAAGTTACTTAATGGCTAGGTTATGAATAGTAAGGAGGTGGAGGATGAGGAGGTGGAATGAGGAGGTGGAATAAGGAGGTGGGATGTTTTAAAGTCTAAAATGCCCTAACCTTTGGTGGCCTATAAATACAAGCCTCATTTCAAATTTTGTTGGTTGTTATTTTCATCCAACTTTCCCCTCAAATATAAGCTACTTAATTGGTAGAGAGAATAAGTCACTTAAGACTTATAAGCCACTTCAACCTTTGCTATTTTTCCAAAGTGAATTGAAGTCTTCAAGGGTAAGACTCATCTCTTTTATCTACAAGTCTTCTATGATAGGATTGATAGAGAAGGGAGATTGTATTCTAAGATCATGTAATAGGTTAATAAGGAATGAACTTAAGCCGGATAATTTAGATAAGCAACTTGAACATTAATAAGTTGCTAGAACCATGAAGAACTTATCATATGTTGTCATATGATGATTAGTATGTTGAATATAGTATGAGAACATTGATTGATGGACTTAAGTTTATAGTAAGTCATAAGCATGAAGAATTATAGTTCATAAGTTGATTAAGTCATTGACTTATGAGAATAAGTCAAAACCTACTTTGATTATAAGTTGGTGTAATAAGTAACTTGTGATGATCATATGTTAGTTGAAATCCATTTAGAATCATTAAGAATGTAGTTTTGCCGGAATTCACACGATTGGACGATTATCGTCGAATTCGTGAAATTCTCGGAATAGAAGTCGTATTCTGTGTTTGAAGTCGGAAACATTGGTTTTTCGATGGAGACAAGTCATATTTGGCATTATAGAGTTACAGACTCAAAAATGACCGAATTCCGACTTAGAATGAAGAAACGAGTGTTGAACGTTCACGGACGTTTATCGTTTTCGTTAAAAATGAACTCGTAGGTGAAATTTTAGCAAACGAAGTCAAATAGATAAAATTCTTGCATGAACGCATTGAGTATGAAATTTGTGAACCGTAGGCTTTTGAACGGACCAATTCGGACTTATAACGAAGAAGTTATGCGTCCGGAAGTTAAGTAAAATTTCAAATCTGCAAAATTATCTCGAGGCACGAGTCATGGTAGTGGCTTGACTCATGACCTTAAAAGTGCGCTATGATCTTGAAGTGGAACGAACTGCATATATTGCTAACTCACACCGCGGCACGAGATGCAGAGTTAAGTGTGGCGCCGTGGCGCCAGTCCTAGAATTTTGATGGACAAGAATGTTTACAAGTGTAGAATGAAAAGAAACTTGTTAGTAATGAACTGAGATATAAACATAACATTGTAAGGTACTTGTAAGACACTAATGCATGATGATTAAGAGTTAATAATCAAGAAAAGATGAATGAAACATGAATGACGTAATGAAAGCCAGAAACCCATAATAGTAGATCTAAGTCAGGATTTACATTGAGATGAAGGGTAAGATATAATTGTATACATACTTGATTATATATAACCTAATGTGGTATGTTATATGATAATGTATTGTAGAAACGTAGAGACTTAAAATGTACGTGTGTTAATCAGTAAGCAGACACTGAAGGCAAGTATTCTAACCCTTGTTCTAGTTCAGTCTGGACAAGTTTTGTAATTCATGTATTCTTTCGCATGATGTTTTGAATGATGAAGTCTTAAGCCAATTCTTTCGGCTAGACTTATATATGATTCTGTCAAGCATGATTTATATTTATCGAGTTACATTGGTATGGTTTTCAATCGAAGACCAAGTATGCTAAAATGTTTTTGTCATTTAACGGCAGGCACGTGAGGTTGCCACAACTTAAACGTATACACGTTTAATGAATGTAGTGTTGATCAACATAGAGTACTATGGGCTGATCACCCAGAAGTGCTCGTAAGCTATGCCGAACTTACATACTTAGTGCCGGGTTGTCCTTTTCAAAAGAAATTATGAACTGCTCATAGTTCCGAGACTTAGTTGACATTCTACTGAATATTGTTGTTGGAAAATATTTTGAATGAAAAGAAGTGTTATTTTGAATTATCGATAGTACTTCGTAACTATTGTTCAGTTACTGAAGATATATAAGTTCTATGTTTCAAGCATGTTGCTTATTAGAATTGTAGTAGTTGCTGAGCTAGTCATGCTCACTCTTGCTTGAACCATATGAACACAGCTAAGATCGAGCAGACCGAAGGCTCAGGCAAGGACAAGGGCAAGGCGAAGACAAACCCTTAGATTACTTATGTAATAGTATAGGTGAACGATTGTAATATATTTGATATTATGACAAGAACAAACGAATGAGTTATAAAGAACCTGGGGAATGTAATATTATTTTGGTTATATAGAAGTTATATTAGTCCTTTTGAGACTATTCAATTGAATGAATGAATCAATGGTAGTACCGTGTAGCACCATCTGCCGGGTTGGAAGAGACCCGGATTTGGGGGCGTCACAGCAAACAATTTTGAGATTAAGCCTGGGACCATATAGATGATTCAGAACTCGGTGCAGTTTGGGGGATTAGCAAACGACGATCCGAATGAGCACTTGGTTAGTGTTGATTTATGTCATACTCCATCCTAAATGTTTTGATGATTGCCATATTATTCCTCTAATCATGCTCTATGAAATTTTAGGAAAAAAAATGGCATTACAGGAATATTGAGGAGGAAACTATAAAGACTCGAGATCTTTGAAGGATGAAGGGCCTTTTTGAGTCCTAGGAAATATATGTAAGATCTTAGCATTAGTTACTTTTCGATACAAGGCTTTAGGGCATGTGCATTTCATATAGACAATAATTATATATCCGGAATTTAACAAATATACTAAATGTTGGTAAAATGATTTGCTAGGCAGATTTGCTAATATTATGGGGTAATAGTTTAAAAGTAATTGATTTACCTCGTGGTTCATAAATCAAGGAATCTATTTCTGGTTAATCAATAAGGTAATTAATGTAAATAGCTGGTTAGATAAATACCATGAATCATGCTTCATATAAATGCTTAATTTAAGGGAAGTAATTGGACTGTCTCTAAACCACTTGCTTGATAAACTCGATATGGCAATAATTTTAGACGTGTTGGTTTTAAAGACTGCACAAGATGGTGATATGATTGCATGATATTAATTCGGTAATTGACATATAGCAAATCTACGTATAATAAGATGCGATATAATATAGGACACATAAAAGATATGGTATCACGTGATATGCACTCAATTAGGCATAATCTCCTCGCTAATCATTGATATATCACTATATCTTTACTGATCATGACAGTGTCCCACGTTAGTATATAACTGGAAGGAGTCTTGATCATTGGCACAATATCTGAATGTCACTCTAAAATTACATGATTTGTGCACTTTGTCCCAAACGGTCATATTATGAATTGGAACTAAGCAACAGTAACTTATCATAGTTGGCTATAAAAGAACTGAACCTAATGATAAGAATAAGTAAGATATACATACTAAAGTTGCTTATATACATACTATGAAATTGTGTTTCTGATTACTATTGAGTGCGATTAAGGAAGCTACTGCTGAGGTGATCTTGTAGAAAATACTCTGGTAATAATTTTCTTGCATTTCATTACATATTAGAGCCTTGTATTGGTAAGCGATTTATTGCTTGATCATTAGACCTCTATTGTGTAATTTAAATTTACTCATACAAATCAATATTTTCTAAATTGTGATCCAGTTTGGATTATTGTATTATTACAATCAAGTTTGTAAGCATAGGTGCACAAGGAGCAAAGGTGCTCAAGTTGTTGGAACTTGTATTGTAATTGGAAGAGTTTTAATAAAAGTGAGTCTCCAATACTAGTTTGTATTGGACGTGGATTAGGATACAATTATAGAGGGTAGTAGTTGAACCACGTAAAAATTCCGGTGTTTATGTGATTGCATTTTATGTTATATCATTCTGTTAACTATCCAGCAGCCTGCATTCAATATCCATAAATATTACCAAACTAATTTAGCAAATTATTTTTCTCATGATTATATTCTAAAAAAGGTTAAGTCTCGAATTTATACATCTTGGAAAGTGTTACATAAATTTAACACATTATCTTAACATTTTTATGTATAAAGATATAGAATCCAGCTTGCTGCATTGAATATCCAAAGGAATTTTTAGTTAATTAAAAGTTGGACATAGTTTGCTCCTACACTTATTCAACCCCCCTTCTAAGTGTGCCCACTTAAATTTCATTTGGTATCAGAGCTTGGCTCTACTTATCTTGTTCTTAAAGGTGACTTGTAGGGAAAGATTCTGATATGGCACAATTTGGAAACACTCATCAAGAAGGACAATCAACAAACCGACCTCCATTACTCTTTGGACAGAATACAATTTAATTCTGGAAATTCTGAATGAGGATATATCTTAAGCTTGACCCATGGGAATGGTGGGTGGTAGAAAATGGACCAGTGATCCTAAGGAAAGATGATGGCACTCCAAAAATTCTACTAGAGATGGACTCAACTGAAACCTACATGGTTTCATACGATTCAAAGGTAATGAACACCCTTCTTAGCGATATGGTGCAATCTGAAATAGATAAAGTTTCTTCATGCAACACAGCTAAGGAGATATGGGATACTCTAGTGGTGAGTCATGAAGGAACCTCTAAGGTATGAGAAGTTAAGCTAAGCAAGCTCATGCATGACTATGAAATGTTCAAGCTGGAAAAAGATGAAACAATTAAAATGGCTCAAGAACGATTCCTAGTACTTATAAATTCCTTGAAGTTGCTCGAAAAGTCAATTCCACAAAGTGAAATCAATCGTAAGCTACATTGGGATATGCCCAAAAGGTTTGCATCCAAAATTACTACCCTTCAAGATTCTGTCAATATTTCTTCTGTAATAACCGTGAATTTTAAGTCACCATGAATGTATGTACATTTTTTTTTACTTTGTGTTATATATGGATACATACATTTATGGATTTCATTAAAAATGAAAGCCTTGTGACCTAATTATACATTAGGTAAGGATATTAAATAACCTAAGGGTTATGGTAACACGAAAAAGTTAGTATTTTATATGTATACTAACTTAAGTGGGTAAACTTAGTATTTCAAGTGACTAATAATTTTAAACCTAATTCTTGTAAATCTAATTAGGTTATAAGATAAAATCATATGTATAAGTAATTAAACTTCATATGATTGGAGATGAAAGCCCTAAATTATCAAATTGGGTAACATTATTAAAATTGTTGGACTATGTTTTTATCTAGCCCAAATCAATTAAAAGAAAAGCCCAAGGAAAATAAAATATAATCCAATACTTAGCCCACTTGATTGGGGGTATTCTAGACATTTGATTAATCAAAATTGGGCATTTAAAATAAAAAGCTAAATGGTGGATATTATGAGGATCCTAAGTGGATTAATTAATCTAGCTTGTCCATTAGTAGACATGATTAAACATAAGGACAATGTTGTAAGGCTCCCATTGGTTGCCACTCCATTATGCACATTTAATCATGTTTAACCTAAGGTAAGTAATAATACAAAGTGTTTTACCTAATGGGCAACAAAATGATTGTGGGAGAATTAATAATGAATTGCTCATTACATTTTGAATGCACATCTCATTCTTCCAACACTTCATTCAGTATTCCAACATTTCATTTTCTCTCCATCTTCTTCATCTTCTTCTTCTATCTCTTGCTCCCAAGCTAGCCAACTTCAAAGAGAGAAAAGAAAGAGAGAATTTCATCCATAGAAAGAAAAAAAAATATAGGAGTGCTAGTTGTTTATGCCCCTAAGTTTATTAGTTACTTTGGAAAATCAAGGAAGGTAGCCACTAAGTCAAGGTATAATGTACCTTCATCTTCTTCTCTTACCTTGTTTTGATAGCTTGAGTTTTGATGGGGTTATGTACAACTACTCAAGATACACTAGTTATACATACCATCATGTATGGAACTAAGTATCTTGAGTGTTGGATCTAAGGCTTAGAGGAAGAAAATGAGCATATGTTCTCCAAGGGTGAAAACTCTTGTTTTTCTTCCACTAAATCTTGTGTAACTCAAGTTCTACAACTTGGAATTATGATCCGTCGAAGGGGGTGCTAGATACATGAGTTATCTAGTAAACCCAAGTGGTAGATCACAAATCTAGTAAGTTTTGAAACCTTTAAGATTATTTTTCCCAAAACAGTCCACTTTATATGCTAAAGCTTTGAAACTCTAAATCAGCTAATTGACTTGTTTTTTCATGAGGTTTTATTTGATTGGGTTCCTTGTCTTGTAAAAATCTGGAAAAATATTACAGAGGTACCTTATGAAGTTATCTACGCGTAGGAAAAAGAACGGACACGTTTCGAGTTTATATTGTGCGTAATGACTATTTCCGTAAAGGACTCCATAAATATTATCCTATGAATATCTCACTGTGTATACACTGGAAAATTCCAAAATGTTTACAGTAGCTTCATATATGTTAAGAGAACATACCCTGAAAATTTCAGATTTTTCTGAGTAAAACTCAATTTATGAAAAATAGAGCAAGATCCGAGTGTTTTGGACACTCTAAAAATAGTAAATCATTTTCTAAAATTCTAGAAAAATTAGAGGATCATTGTTGGTTCATATTCTGTTAAAATCCAGAAGCTGAGAAATTTTGGAATCAGTTTGCTATTTTTCCTAAAAATGATTAGGTTATGAATAAAAGGAAATAAATAGTTAAATGATGCCTTTAATGAGAAAAATATGATTTTTATGCTTGAATGCTCATAATATATTATATCATGACTATCTTAGGGCATTTTGGTAATTTATAATAATAAATATTACTTATGACCTTTTATGGATATTAAATAAGAGGTTATTAAAGGATGAACAATTAGAATAATTTGTTTATTAATTTAATAAATCATTGGAATATTATTATAATACTAATAATATTATAATATGATGTTGTTATGTAAATAAAAATATTAGATTAGAGTATTATTATTAAATAATAATATTCGAGATTAAATAAAATATTATTAAATGATTAATAATATTAGTAAGTGAATAAAATATTATTAAATGATTAATAATATTAGTAAAGGGATAAAATATTATTAAATGATTAATAATATTAGTAAGTGAATAAAATGTTGGTAAATGATTTAAAGTATTATTAGTGAACCAATAATACTAGAAGGTGAATTAATATTATCTAAGTTAATAATATTATGTGAATTAAAGGTAGTCGTTAATTAATAATAACACTATCTAGGCATGATAATGTTTATAAGAACTTATTGTAATGTATGATATCTATGTGATTACATAATCGATGTTATGCATTGACTAATTGAAAGACTAATTATAGGTCTCTCAAAGGAAGATAATTTAACTACATAGTGGATAGAAATTTATTTCAGAATCGTAACTCTCGATCGAGGCAAGTTTCTAACTCAACTTGAGTTATTATTTTCAAAGCATATTAGTGAATAATTATTGATGATTATTCACGTCTTTATTGATTATTGAAATTCGCACTTTGTGCAATTGAATTCCGTTCTACTGCCATTGATCTGTGAATTAAATTAAAGTTCTTCATTTATGAACTGTTTATGGGATAGATCTATGCTAATTGTATCAGCTAGATCAAGCATGTCTAAATTTGTTAAATCAAATGGATTTTAAATAACTTTTCTTATTAATTGATATGGTAAGAACTCTTGGCTGAGAAATGAACAAATTTGATTAAGGCATGATATCAATGTCGGATTATTAAGTGTTTATGCATAAATCACGGGGTATGAAAGGCTGATCCCCTTGAATACCAAAACTTTTAAAAGGTCCAGTTTAAATCACTGAGCACCTTGGCAAATGTTCATGGTTATTCAAAACCACTCGATTCATGTTATTCAATTATCGAATATTCAATTGTTGATTATTAATTCATGTTCCTTCACAATCTTATATTATTGTTGAACATTGAAGGCAATATTTCTTTCTAAGTCATGATATATATCCTTTGTCTTTATAAACTTGTGAAGCAAATTAGTTGCTTACTCTTGCTATATCATGACCTCTATTTTCGATTAAGCTCAAGGATCTAATGCGAAGGACAAGGGCAAGGGCAAGATCCGAGAGTAATTTTAGAATGAATGTTAAATTTGTTATTATCTAATGGAATTTCTTGAGTAAACTATTTGTATTATAAATGGTGTATTTAAAGTTAAGGTTAGAGAGACCTTAGGACCATGTTTTGAGACTTTTGTATAATGAACAATGTATGTTTATTATTTCGAAATAGTTATAGAATGCTTATGATGATGATAGGATCGTGAGCACTGAATTTGAGGTTAGAGAACCTGGATTTGGGGGCGTCACAGGTTGGTATCAAAGCGGTAGGTTATAAACATTAGGAATGCGAAACCTAGGTTATAACCTTAGTAGAAAACTCTTACGGAGTATGTTAGGAGATGGATTGTGGAAATTCATCGAGTATGTGTTGTACTTAATAAAATATTATTTCATTTCATCAATGGATATATTTTATTGTAGTACTGATGTTGTATCCTTATTTTATAGGATGTCGGTGATAGTCGGGGAGCCATTACATGGACCCGGAGGAGGTCGTCCCAGGAGGGAGGTGTCGGACACCTCGAAGGATGTGATGATTAGTAACTGTTAGAAAAAACTATGCTCGGGGAGCAAAGGATTTTATAGTTGGAGGCGGAGAATATGAACCATCAACACACGGAGGCGAAGATATAAGGATCTTTGCTTATCGTGCATGAGATGGAGCTAGCAGAGATACGAGTCCATCTAGAGAGAGAGAGAAGGCAAAGTTCATGACATTGAGAGTAGAGCATCCGGCGATCAGAGTGAGTTTGACGTAGAGATTGCGCAGACAAGATACTGGTGGAAGAAGCATTTCATAAGTCGGCCAAACAGGTTGACCTATTAGAGATGGCACTTGGATGCCATGAAGGTCGAGTGGAGACTTTAGGATCGGCATTAGGCAGCTGCGTGATGAGGGCCGGTAGCAAGTTGGGGCTAGGAGGGTCCACTCGAGATAGGAGAGTCTAGTTGATCCGCTCGACGTGGAGTTCTGGAGTAGTTGCTTCCTAGGAGCTCATCGGGAGTGACTGGCGGGGCCACCGAGTGGTGATGATGTGATGGCCATTGTAAATAGATGCATTAGTACCTTTCTTATTGTGTAATAAGGTTTTATGTTGATGTAAACCTCAACAGGTGTGAGGTAGTAAATGGTTAGGTACTTTCCCTAATTGTATGCAGTAGGAGGTATCATTATGAGTTAATCCCATCTTTTGTGTTAAAATGGGATAGTAGCATTTATAAAATATACCTGTATTAATCGTGTAAGTCACTGAAGATTGGTGTATGAATATAAATGCAGTATTATTATGATATGTGTTAGAAAATTTTAAATAGTAAATTTTCTATTTAATGTTATGTGAATTCAGTAGACTGATTTGGAAAATGTTCTTTAAAAACAAACTTAACCCACTAAGTAGGGAGAAAGACTTCCAAATCTCGGTAACTTAAAACTCTCACATAATGATCATCTGATTGTTTAAATAAATAGCGTATTACATACTAAGTAATCATATGATAATAAATCCGAAAGTAACGTGTTAGAATTTTTGTTTCACTAGATAATGGCGTATGAGGCGTGGACTCGTGAACCAAGATATTGAAGAGTCGAGTTAATAATGCAATGGATCTCAACAAAACCCAATGCAAGATTTTATTAACATGATGGTTGAAGCCATGAGGAATCAAAGCTCAACTGCGAGGAAATCGAAGCGAGCACCCAAATAGTAAACTTTAAGGACTTCAAGGCGAGAGGGACCGCCAGAGTTCGAGGAGGAACAACAGGACCGATAGAAGCCCAAATGTGGGTAAAGGAGATTGAGAAGGCCTTCGTTATTGCTAGAGTAGCGAAGAAAGAACGAAGACAATTTTTGCTACCTACTTAATGAAGGGGAGGCTAGCTATTGGTGGGATGCCAACCGAAACAAAGCCGAATCGGAATCGTGACTTGGGAAGCATTCAAGAAGTTGTTCTTTGAGAACTACTTCCACGAGAGTGTTCAAGCAAGAATGGAGATCAAGTTCTTGGGCTGAAAACAGGAGAATATGTCGATATTAGAGTATCTTTGCGAAATTCAATGAATTGGCGGTTCGCTCCACATAAGGTGGACACAGAGGCGAGGAAGCGAGAAGGTTTGAAAATGGACTAAAGCCGTGGATTTATAGTAAGGTAGAGGTTTTACAAATCACATCATTCTCAACTCTGTTGGAAAAAAGCTCTTATAGCGAAGGAGGAAGCGAAGCGGTATCAAGATACTGATCGGAGAAGAACAAGAAGAAAGCGAAGGTGGGAATCAAAATGTCGTGATGGCGGTGGCAACAATAAGAAGCAAAAATGGAGCGATGGGGTAGTAATCTGGAGATGCGCAGAGGAAGCGTGCAACACAAAAGAAGTCGGTGTGTGGGAACTGTGGAAAGGGTCACTTTCGGGAGTGCTTGAAAGGAAAAATGATATGTTATACATGTGGGCAAGAAGGGTATACCTCACCCAATTGTACTAAGGTGAAGAAAGGAGGTTGCTTTAATTGTGGTGAAGTGGGACATCGGATCAAGGATTTCCAAGAAGAAAAAAGCATGGATGGCGGAAATGGCAACGAATTTCAATAACACAAAGACAACCGGTGGAGGACCAAATTTCAACAAATGTGCCAACAAAGACGGACATTCAATATGACAAAGTCAAGAATCTTTGTGGCATCCAGGGAGGTGGTGTCAGGTATAATTCCGATCAATGATATAAATGCCTATGTGTTATTCGATTCGGGAGCTTCATGTTCTTTTGTATCTGATGAATTTGCTCAAAGATTAAGTTTACCTCATGAACTATTAGAACACCCAATGAATGTAGAAGTAGTAAACAAAGAAATTATCCCTGTAGACTACATCTATAGGAACTGTTGTGCTAATGTAAGAGGTTTTAAGCTTAACGTGGATTTGATACCGATTCGTCTTGGAGAGTTTGATGTAATCCTTGGGATGGATTAGTTATCAAGTCATGGAGCAATCATTGACTGTAAGAAAAAGTGCGTACACCTAAAGACTCCGAATAAGTCAAAGGTGGTATTTTATGGCAGTAAATCGCCAAGACAATCTTGTTGTTTGACGATGATGCAAGCAAGGAAGTTGCTTAGGAAGGGTTGTATAGGTTATTTGGCTCACGTTGTGGATACCCGCAGAATCGAGGGTGAACTGGGTCAAATACCTATTGTAAGGGAATTCGTTGACGTTTTCCCAGATGAAATTCCGGGATTGCCACCAGATAGAGAGATAGAGTTTGTTATCGATTTGGCACCGTGGGACATCACCGTATCAATCCAGCGCCGTGTCGTATGGCTCTGAGAAATGAAGGAACTGATGGTTCAACTACAAGAGTTGTTAGATAAGGGATACATTCGACCAAGCGTATCACCATGGGGAGCACCAGTCTTATTCGTAAAGAAGAAGGATGGGTCATTAAGACTTTATATCGACTACCGAGAGTTAAACAAGGTCACCATTAAGAATAAATACCCATTGCCCAGGATCGACGATTTGTTTGATCAGTTGAAGGGGGCAAAATACTTTTCAAAAATTGACTTGAGGACTGGTTATCACCAACTGAAGGTGAGACATGAGGATGTTCCAAAGACGGCATTCAGAACTCGGTATGGACACTTTGAGTTTCTGGTAATGTCTTTTGGGTTAACTAATGCACCAAAGGCTGACATTTATGGATTTGATGAACAGTGTTAAAGCGAGATTTGGATAAGTTTGTTGTCGTGTTCATCGACGACATTACGGTATATTCGAGACAGAGGAAGATCACGCCCGAACATCTAAGGAAAGTGTTGGAGACGTTAAGGAGGGAGAAGTTGTATGCAAAGTTCTCCAAGTGTGAATTTTGTTGCGAGAGTGCAATATTTGGGTCACGTTATCGACAAAGATGGTGTTTGGTAGAGATCCAAAGAAAAGTAGAAGCGGTTATCAATCGGGAACGACCAAAGACAATCGAAATGTAAATTAGGAGTTTCTTGGGATTAGCGAGGATACTATCGAAGATTCATCCAAGATTTTCAAAAGGTAGCATCGCCATTGACCAACCTTACTAGAAAGGCAAGTGAAGTTCGTTTGGATGGAAAAATGTGAACAGAGTTTCATGGAATTGAAGAAGAGGCTCGGTCGAAGCACCGTGTGTTGGCTTTACTTAGGACAACACGGGAGGATTTGTAGTGTATAGTGATGTCACACAAGGGTCTTGGTACGTGTCTTGATGCAAAAGACATGGCAAGGTCATTACAGACGCTTCCACGTCGCCTAAAGGACTATGAGAAGGGTTATCCGACTCATGACACGGAGTTAGCGCAGCAGATTTTTTGCCTTGAAAATTTGGAGGCACTATTTGTATGGAGAGAAGTGTGAGATATATCTGGGATCATAAGAGTCTAAAGTATATCTTCACCCGTAAGGAGCTAAATATGAGGCGTGTACCGATGGCTAGAATTGATCAAGGATTATGATTGTGAGATTCTGCACCATCCAGAAAAGCAAATGTAGTGGTGATGCCTGACGAGCGTAAAAGGCGGAGAGAAGTTATTGAAGTTAACCATTCAAGAGGAATTGGTGAAGGATTTCAACGACTTGACTTAGAGGTTAAGTACCGACCTGAGGTCAATGAGAAATTATTTATTGTGGCAAATGAGCCCTACTTTATTAGATAAGGTTAAAGAGGCTCAAGAGAAGGACGAAGATTGCGGACAAAGATCAAGAAGCTAATTAATGAAGGGGATGAATTGAAATACAAGATTGATGGCACCGGATCGCTAAGATTTGAAGGACGAATTTGGGTGCAGATTAATACGTAACTAAGAGAAGAGATTCGCAAGAAGCACATAATCTGAGGTACTCGATACACCGTGAAGCACAAAAATGTATCAAGACTTACGTCAACACTTTTGGTGGCCAAACATGAAGAGAGATGTTGCGAGAATGTGTCGAGAAATGTCTAACTTGTCGGAGAGTCAAGGCGAACATCAACGAATCGAAAGTGGACTATTACTGACCTTTAGAGATTCCAGAGTGGAAATGGGAGCACATCACGATGGATTTTGTGGTGGGACTTCCAAAGAACGCAAAAGGGACACGATGCCATATGGGTGATCGTAGATCGTCTTACGAAGTCGGCTCACTTTTTGCCGATCAAGATCAGGTATAGTCTGGACCAGCTAGCCAAACTATACATCAAAGAAATTATATCGAGACATGGCGTACCAGTATCTATTGTGTCGGATAGGGATCCGCGTTTCACGTCAAACTTCTGGAAGAGTCTTCAAGAAAGAACGGGGACGCAGCTATGGATGAGCACCGCGTATCATCCGCACACCGATGGGCAAAGTGAGAGAACGATTCAAACACTTGAAGACATGCTCAGAGCTTGTGTGATGGACTTCAAGGGTAGTTAGGAGGATCATCTTCCATTGGTAGAGTTCGCATACAACAATAGCTACCACGCCAGCATCGGAATGCCGCCGTACGAAGCACTGTATGGGAGGAAATGTAGAACGCCCGTATCTTGGGGATGAAGTGGGTGAACGTCAACTGTTGGGACCAGAACTGGTGCAGCAGACCGTAGAGACCATTAAGGTGATTAGAGCCCGACTGGTAGCAGCTCAAGATCGCTAGAAGAAGTATGCAGACTTACATCGCCAGAAGCGAGATTTTGAGGTGGGAAGCCATGCATTTTTGAAAGTATCTCCTTGGAAAGGAAAGATAAGGTTTGGAAAGAAAGGTAAAATCGAGTCCGAGATTTATTGGACCTTTTGAGATCTTGAAGAAGATAGGCGAAGTGGCGTACGAGGTAGCTCTACCTCCTGAACTGGAACATATTCATAATGTATTTCATGTGTCAGTGCTACGACCATATAAGCCTAATTACAAGCATGTGATATCGTACGAGCCAATTCAGGTCGAAAAAGATTTATCGGACGAGGAAATTCCAGTCGAAGTTTTAGATAGAAAGGAACAGAAATTGCGAAATAAGGTTATACATTCTGTAAAAGTTCTTTGGAGGAACCACAATGCTGAAGAAGCTACGTGGGAACTTGAAGAAAGGATAAGAGAAAATTACCCACACCTTTTTGAGTAACCTTATATGTAATTCCGGGGACTGAATTCTTATAAGGGGGGAGGATGTAATAACCGTGAATTTTAAGTCACCATGAATGTATGTACATTTTTTTTACTTTGTGTTATATATGGATACATACATTTATGGATTTCATTAAAAATGAAAGCCTTGTGACCTAATTATACATTAGGTAAGGATATTAAATAACCTAAGGGTTATGGTAACACGAAAAAGTTAGTATTTTATATGTATACTAACTTAAGTGGGTAAACTTAGTATTTCAAGTGACTAATAATTTTAAACCTAATTCTTGTAAATCTAATTAGGTTATGAGATAAAATCACATGTATAAATAATTAAACTTCATATGATTGGAGATGAAAGCCCTAAATTATCAAATTGGGTAACATTATTAAAATTGTTGGACTATGTTTTTATCTAGCCCAAATCAATTAAAAGAAAAGCCCAAGGAAAATAAAATGTAATCCAATACTTAGCCCACTTGATTGGGGGTATTCTAGACATTTGATTAATCAAAATTGGGCATTTAAAATAAAAGCTAAATGGTGGATATTATGAGGATCCTAAGTGGATTAATTAATCTAGCTTGTCCATTAGTAGACATGATTAAACATAAGGACAATGTTGTAAGGCTCCCATTGGTTGCCACTCCATTATGCATATTTAATCATGTTTAACCTAAGGTAAGTAATAATACAAAGTGTTTTACCTAATGGGCAACAAAATGATTGTGGGAGAATTAATAATGAATTGCCCATTACATTTTGAATGCACATCTCATTCTTCCAACACTTCATTCAGATTCCAACATTTCATTTTCTCTCCATCTTCTTCATCTTCTTCTTCTATCTCTTGCTCCCAAGCTAGCCAACTTCAAAGAGAGAAAAGAAAGAGAGAATTTCATCCATAGAAAGAAAAAAAATATAGGAGTGCTAGTTGTTTATGCCCCCTAAGTTTATTAGTTACTTTGGAAAATCAAGGAAGGTAGCCACTAAGTCAAGGTATAATGTACCTTCATCTTCTTCTCTTACCTTGTTTTGATAGCTTGAGTTTTGATGGGGTTATGTACAACTACTCAAGATACACTAGTTATACATACCATCATGCATGGAACTAAGTATCTTGAGTGTTGGATCTAAGGCTTAGAGGAAGAAAATGAGCATATGTTCTCCAAGGGTGAAAACTCTTGTTTTTCTTCCACTAAATCTTGTGTAACTCAAGTTCTACAACTTGGAATTATGATCCGTCAAGGGGGGTGATAGATACATGAGTTATCTAGTAAACCCAAGTGGTAGATCACAAATCTAGTAAGTTTTGAAACCTTTAAGATTATTTTTCCAAAAACAGTCCACTTTATATGCTAAAGCTTTGAAACTCTAAATCAGCTACTTGACTTGTTTTTCATGAGGCTGTTTCGGTCAGTTCCTTGTCTTGTAAAAAATCTGGAAAAATATTACAGAGGTACCTTATGAAGTTATCTACGCGTAGGAAAAAGAACGGACACGTTTTGAGTTATATATTGTGCGTAATGACTATTTCCGTAAAGGACTCCATAAATATTATCCTATGAATATCTCACTGTGTATACACTGGAAAATTCCAAAATGTTTACAGTAGCTTCATATATGTTAAGAGAACATACCCTGAAAATTTCAGATTTTTCGAGTAAAACTCAATTTATGAAAAATAGAGCGATCCGAGTGTTTTGGACACTCTAAAAATAGTAAATCATTTTCTAAAATTCTAGAAAAATTAGAGGATCATTGTTGGTTCATATTCTGTTAAAATCCAGAAGCTGAGAAATTTTGGAATCAGTTTGCTATTTTTCCTAAAATGATTAGGTTATGAATAAAAGGAAATAAATAGTTAAATGATACCTTTAATGAGAAAAATATGATTTTTATGCTTGAATGCTCATAATATATTATATCATGACTATCTTAGGGAATTTTGGTAATTTATAATAATAAATATTACTTATGACCTTTTATGGATATTAAATAAGAGGTTATTAAAGGATGAACAATTAGAATAATTTGTTTATTAATTTAATAAATCATTGGAATATTATTATAATACTAATAATATTATAATATGATGTTGTTATGTAAATAAAAATATTAGATTAGAGTATTATTATTAAATAATAATATTCGAGATTAAATAAAATATTATTAAATGATTAATAATATTAGTAAGTGAATAAAATATTATTAAATGATTAATAATATTAGTAAAGGGATAAAATATTATTAAATGATTAATAATATTAGTAAGTGAATAAAATTTTGGTAAATGATTTAAAGTATTATTAGTGAACCAATAATACTAGAAGGTGAATTAATATTATCTAAGTTAATAATATTATGTGAATTAAAGGTAGTCGTTAATTAATAATAACACTATCTAGGCATGATAATGTTTATAAGAACTTATTGTAATGTATGATATCTATGTGATTACATAATCGATGTTATGCATTGACTAATTGAAAGACTAATTATAGGTCTCTCAAAGGAAGATAATTTAACTACATAGTGGATAGAAATTTATTTCGTAGTACGTAACTCTGATCGAGGCAAGTTTCTAACTCAACTTGAGTTATTATTTTCAAAGCATATTAGTGAATAATTATTGATGATTATTCACGTCTTTATTGATTATTGAAATTGCGACTTTGTGCAATTGAATTCGCTTCTACCGCCATTGAATCGTGAATTAAATTAAAGTTCTTCATTTATGAATCTGTTTATGGGATAGATCTATGCTAATTGTATCGACTAGATCAAGCATGTCTAAATTTGTTAAATCAAATGGATTTTAAATAACTGCGTTCTTATTAATTGATATGGTAAGAACTCTTGGTGAAATGAAACAAATTTGATTAAGGCATGATATCAATGTCGGATTATTAAGTGTTTATGCATAAATCACGGGGTATGAAAGGTCGATCCCTTGAATACCAAAACTTTTTAAAAGGTCCAGCTTTAAATCATCGAGCACCTTGGCAAATGTTCATGGTTATTCAAAACCACTCGATTCATGTTATTCAATTATCGAATATTCAATTGTTGATTATTAATTCATGTTCCTTCACAATCTTATATTATTGTTGAACATTGAAGGCAATTTTTCTTTCTAAGTCATGATATATATCCTTTGTCTTTATAAACTTGTGAAGCAAATTAGTTGCTTACTCTTGCTATATCATGACCTCTATTTTCGATTAAGCTTCAAGGATCTAATGCGAAGGACAAGGGCAAGGGCAAGATCCAGGAGTAATTTTAGAATGCATGTTAAATTAGTTATTATCTAATGGAATTTCTTGAGTAAACTATTTGTATTATAAATGGTGTATTTAAAGTTAAGGTTAGAGAGACCTTGGGACCATGTTTTGAGACTTTTGTATAATGAACAATGTATGTTTATTATTTCGAAATAGTTATAGAATGCTTATGATGA
This sequence comes from Panax ginseng, assembly GCA_020205605.1. Classification (NCBI taxonomy): domain Eukaryota; kingdom Viridiplantae; phylum Streptophyta; class Magnoliopsida; order Apiales; family Araliaceae; genus Panax; species Panax ginseng. The sequence goes on from CM035131.1 coordinate 82,447,059, forward strand.
TGATAGGATCGTGAGCACTGAATCTGAGGTTAGAGAACCTGGATTTGGGGGCGTCACATCTTCTATGGATACCTTAACTCTCTTTGGTGAACTCGAAGAATATAAACACCAATTAAAAGATATGATGACGAGGAAGAAGTTCCTCGAAAGAAAGTGCTAGCTCTAAATGCAGGAATTGAAGATGAACTTGAAAATAACTCGGATGATGAAATAGCTATGATCTCAAGGAGACTTAAGGGACTACTTTAGAGAACGAATAAAAGGAAGAATGCATTCAATTCAAACAAACTCAAAGCCAAGCAAACCGAAGAAACTTGTTTTGAATGCGGACGACCATGCCACTTCAAGAAGGACTGCTTTCAGCTTAGAAACAAAGGAAAGCAAGGCAATAAAGTGATCAAAAATAATAAAGCCTTCTTAACATGGAGTGACGATGAAGAATCCGAAGTGTAGATAGATGTAAACGATGAACTGGCTCAAATATGCTTCATGGGACTTGAAGGTGAATCTAGTGAGGTATCCTTTTTTGATGTTATTTTGAAATAAGAAAATGAAAAGCTAAAAGAAAAAAATGTGTACTTAAAAGATCTAGTAAACACATTAATGGGCGAAGTTGAATCACTAATAGATGAAAAGAAGGAATTAGAAAAAGTAATACACACAAATGAAGAAAAAGTATTAGCGGCGAAAAATAATTATTTAGATAAATAAAATAAAATACTTTTTAACAAAGTAAAACAATTAAATGAGGAAGTGGAGAAATTAAAGAAGGAAATAAAAATGAGAGATGTATGCATTGATGCGTTTAGTGATGAATCTAATAAAAAAACCACCTCCAACTAATGAACTTCAAAAGGAAATGGAATCATTAAAACTTTCTCTGGCTAAATTTGTTCATGGTGAAGAAAATTTATACGTCATGCTAGGGAAACAAAGACCAAGTTATGATAAACAAGGAATTGGACATAATCCAGTATATAGAAAGGAAGTCAAAATGCTTAAGTCCAAATCATCATTTAAATTAAATTACTTTACACCATTTACTACTTGTAAAAATTGCGGTACTAAAGGGCATCTGGAGATAAACTGTTTAAAGAAGAAAAACAATAGTCAAAGAAAAACAATATGGATAAAGAAAAGTGATTTGATCTCAACTAACAAAAATGGACCCAAAAAGATATGGGTACCAAAAAGATAAATTTCACCTTCTTTGAACAGGTATGTCTTAAGGCAAAAATATCTTCCCAAAAGTGGATTCTAGACAGTGGATGCTCACACCACATGATGGGTGACAAATCAAAGTTTATGGAGCTAAATATCAAAAAGAAACATGGAAGCGTCACTTTTGGACATAATCGGTCATGTGAAATAGTCGGGAAAGGTAAAATCGGTAACGGTAAGGTTAATATTAATAATGTTCATCTTGTTAAGGGCTTAGAATTCAATCTTATTAGTGTTAGTCAATTAATGGATAATGGACATCAAGTACATTTTGAAAAAGACAAATGCACAATTTCACATGTTACTAACAATGCTACCTTAGTTTCCCAGAGAGAAGGAAACATATATACTCTTGATTTTGAGCAACATGAGGAAGAATTATGTCTTGCCACAATTCAAGATGAAGCAAATCTATAGCATAGAAGAATGGGGCATGTTCACATGGACCTAATCAAAAAGCTATCATCAAAGAACCTTGTGAAAGGTTTACCTAAAATAAATTTTGAGAAGAAAGGTATATGCGAGCATTATCAACTCGGAAAACAAGTAAGGACATCATTCACAGCCAGGAATATGGTATCAACCTCTTCTCCCTTACAACTACTCCATCTTGATTTATTTGGACCTGAAAGGCATGCTAGTCTAAATGGTAAATTTTATGCATTTGTGATAGTTGATGACTTTTCTAGATACACATGGGTATTCTTTCTTAGAACTAAAGATGAGGCATTTAAATAATTTGAAAAGCTCATTAGAAACTTGGAAACAAAATATAATCTAAATCTTATAAAAATTAGAAGTGATCATGGTACTGAATTTCAAAAGGATTTTATTATATTTTGTAATAAAAAAGGAATTACTCATGAGTTTTTAGCACCTAAAACTCCTCAACAAAATGGGGTGGTAGAAATGAAAAATCAAACACTACAAGAAACAGCCAGAACTCTTGTAACATTCCAGAATTTTAATTATAATATTAAATATTTATTGAGTTATATAAATATTTAATGGATGTGTTTATCATTTAATAAATATTTGTTTAATTGATTTGATTTTATTTGGTTAATTATTTGTTAAATAAATAATTAATGAGTTAAGAAAATTATTATTATGTTGATATTTCAATTTGATGGTTAATTATTTGTATTGAGTTATGTGATTAAATGATTTATTTAATTAATTGTTATTTGAATTAATTAAATTAAATTTGAAAGCTTGATTAAATAAAGTGTGACAAATAACTATAGTATAAGGAGTTATTAAAAATAAATTAAAGTATTTTTAATCTAGTTTTACCCAAACGATGCTTAAGGATATAAACTCTTTAATTTTAAATGATTTGCCAAACAAAGCCCTATGGCTTTTGGATTTCTTTTGAATTTTAAATTTTATAATATTAATTAAATAAATAAAATATAAATAAAATATATATTTTTTTGGGTAACTTATAACTTATTAATGTAATAAGTGGAGCGTCAGTTTTTATACGTTTTAAAATTGTGCGTTGGTTTTATTTTATTATACGATCTCGTTAATTGGCTTGCAGTTATCGCTTTTACGCTTTGAGTTATCTCGCTAAATTGAGAAAAGAAAGAAAAGCTAGAGAGTTTTGAGAAAAAGAAAGGTTCGTAGATTTTGAGAGAGTCTGAGAGAGAGAAGCAACAAGAGCTGAATTCTTCAAACTATTTCCAGTGATTAACAAGAATTTCTTAACAACAGAAAGGTATGTCTATGACCTTAATATTAGATACAAATATATGTTTTACGTTATAATATGTCTATGTGTTCTTCTTTTTCACCATGTATAAAGTTTTTACAAAATTCTTGTAAACCATGTTTTTGTAATTATTATACTAGCATATATGAATATATGATTGTATGTTTAACATGTATATAAGATTTTATGCTAATTACTTGTTAAAGAAAAAGGAATTGGATTTAAAGTAAATATTCATGTATGAACGTGGTTGGTAGAAATATCAAAATTGTATATGTTAATTGTGAAATTGAACCTTGTAGATGATAATTGGGTAAGAAATTCAGAGAAACATAGTTTAAAGTAATCAGATTGGTTGTTAGTAGGATTTACAGTGTTCACTGTGTTTATCAACTGTCAGTAATGGAGTTTTGTTTTAAAACATGTTTCAAGGATTTAAGTTTTCTAAATTTTTTTATTTATTTGTTTAAATTGGTACATATATGCTTGGTAATATTTATGCGTGCTTTACATGGATTACACATGTTAATTGGTGTTAGAAATTAAGACACAGTAGCTTGGTTTTGTTTCTGGTTTTGGGTGTTCTGTAATTCGGAGCCCCACCGCCAAATTTCGCGCCGTAGCGCCAAATTTCACTCCCTAACACCAAAAATAGGCCAGAACTTCGCGCCCCAACGCTAGAATTCTCGCCCCGGTGTTGGAATTCGCGCCCCAGCGCTGAAAAAGTGGTTAAGGTCGGATAGTTTTGATCTTCTGTAGTAAAATGGCCATAACATTTTCATACGAACTCCAATTGAGGTGATTCAAGATGATTCGGAAAGAGGAAGAATAGGCCTATAACTTTTATTCTTTAAGGTTTTGAATTTGAAATCATTATGAAGGGTCAAAATGACCATCTTTAGGACTGTTGTGTATTTAGAGCCAATCGAAGGGCGTCGGGATGCGCGAATGCAAGTGCAATCATTTGTGTGTTAGTATAACTTAATGATAACATGTTGGACATGTAATAGGATGTTGTATCAAGTTGTTAATGTGTATGTGGTGCAATGACATTATCACTTAAGTAGTTGTAATAAAGCTAAAAAGTAATGTTCATGAAAAGATGCGATGTTGTTTAAACTTAAACTTAGTTAGTAGCTATACTAAAAGTAAGAAAGCAACTCATGAAGGTAATGTTAGTGTAACTAATGTGTATTGTCAATACATATGGTATGTGTAGGACTTGGGGTGAACGTGAGTAGTGATTGTTTAACCTACGCACGAGGCAAGTTCTCTAACTCTACTTTTATAATTGTGCAAGTATCTAAACTATCTTTGATCAAGTTTTCCTAACTCTAAGTTTTCTTTGTGCAAGTTTCTTAACCCTAATTATATCGTGCAAGCTCCTAAACTTTATCTCTTGATTTTGAGCCAATCTTTAACTTGTTAATTAGCATGCAAATTTCTACATTTTAACACACTAATGTTGAACAAGTTTTATAATTCAACTTATTATTTGTTATGCATGCTTAAGATTCAACATTAAATAAGGTTTTAACCTTAGCTTAACATTGTTCAAAGCAAGGTATGTTACATTATTCAATACTTATGCTCTTAGATTATTCCTAAAGCATGACCTTATTACACAATGTTGATTCACTTATGAATTATTCCATAGCATAATGTTATTACAGTTTTATTCAACTAATCCTTAGTTGATGTTCGTAAACTCTAAATTACCTTGAAACTTATCCAAACCAAACTTACTTTGGTGCGGACTCGTATTCTAAATGTTGAGATGAACAACCCTATTATAGGGGATAACTTACGCGTAGCGTTAAAATGTTTGTGCATAATATATTGTACGAAGGGTTCATCCCCCTAAGTACGAGGAGTCCTTATAGTCTTATGAATGTTAAAGTTGGAGTTGAAAGATTACTCGCAACTGTGGACATAGTTTGTGGTCTCATGACCCTCAGATATATATTCCATATTTTGATTCCAGTCTTTGGTTATCATTGATAGAGTACTATTTAGTTTTGATGAGCCTATTCATTGGCAGTTATTATTATTATGTTGATTCATTGCTATATCTAGTGAGCAATTGTTTTGCTCACTCTTGCATATATACACACTCATTGCAGCTAAAGTTGAGAAGGTCGATGAACCTACAAAAAGCAAAGGAAATGGAAAAATGTACAAGTGATGAAGACTAGTAATTTTCATTTATTGTTATGATGATAGACTTTTATTTAATGATGTGATGTAATAATTTTATTTCCGCACTTATATGATGTTAAGGTTAGATAACCTGGGATGTTTTTGGATTTGATGATGTAACCCTATTAAAAGGGAGGATTTATGGTTTAAATAATAGTTTATTTGGGTAGATAGTATGAATGTATGGATAGTGAACACCAAATCTTGAGGGAATGAAGTACCTAGATTTGGGGGTGTCACAGGTTGGTATCAAAGCTTTAGGTTATGAACCTTAGGTGGGGAAAAGCCTTAGGAAATAACCTTTGAAAGATAGTGATGACTCTTATCGAGTTTTAAGGAAGAAGTAATAAAATACGTATGTGCTTATGTGATTACAACTTATGTTCTTGTGAGTGTCGAGTAGTAATGATTAGTAAGTAAAACTTAAAATTTGGTTGACAGGATGGCTAATATAGGAGGATCCAGTCAGTCTAGGGAGGAAGGATCCCAGATGCCAAGATAGGAGGAGCCTTGAGATATTCAGGTAGTGTGGGAATAACTACTGCCACGGGAAACAACTTCGTTGGTCACAGTAGTTGAGCAGGAGGGTATACTTGATGAGGATGATGAGATAGAGATGGATGAGGAGGACCCCGTGGAGCTTCCACAGTCGGATGAGTAGAACGAGGAAGAAGAGCTTCCACTTAACTCGATTGATGTCCGTATGTACGACGAGGTGTATGACCGTAATGTGGAACTTTAAGATACCGTTGAGGAGTTGCAAGAGATAGTAGCTGAACAACAGACCTCGATGGAACAGAAGGACAACGAGATCCAGGATCGAGATGAACGTCTGAATAACATTGAAGAGAAGCTTATCCACACGGAAGGGGAAAACGAGCAACTAATAGAGAAGATTGCATAACTGGAGAATAAGCTGAAAGAGGAATCTACCAAGAGGGCAAGAGCCGAAGACGCGTATGAGGAAACTTATCAGCAAGCTAGGATGGCAGAGAGGGATGTGCAAGCAAAGAGGATGAAGATGGAGGAGATGAATAATGTGTTCAACTCTGTGATCAATCGGGCTCAAGATCGGGTCATGTCTTATCCTATTCTATTCGAGACGCTGCCATCATATGTTTTAGATCACCGAACAATGACTCGAATTATGGAGGAAGAGCGTCGTAAGGCTACACAGTATCTTAGTAGGACATTGTAGGGAATGTATCTGATATGTGGATTGGGAGTAAATAAATTGTAAATCCCGGGTATTATATAACTAATGGGATAAATGATGATGATGTTATCCTGCAACTGTTATAGTTCAGGAAAGTAATGTAAATAGTAGTGATGCTATTATTTTGATGTTTTTAAAAGATTATGAATGAATAAAAGTTATTGTTTATTCAAAGTGTTATGTGTTATGTGATGATCTTTTATGATGTGCAATTTAAGTACGTAATACTTAAAAAGTTGAATAGAATCTAATGGGTGTATTTTAACAGAAAATGCCTCCAAGACGTCAACCACCCCGACAGAGAACTACTGAAGGAACCAATAACAATAATGCTGAAGATAATCCAGTTCAGCAATTCATAACGTTACTAACAGGAGCGTTACAGAATCAACCTCAGAATCAAGGAACAACTTTTAAGGATTTTAAGGCGGTTGGACCACCAGAATTTCATGGAACCATGAACCCGATTGAGGCACAGGCCTGGGTCATGGAGATAGAGAAAGTGTTCGATGTTGCGAGAGTAGGGGAGGATTAAAAGACTGCTTTTGCAACATTCATGTTGAAAGTAGAGGCTAGTTATTGGTGGCAGGCCAACAAAGCTCGAGAAGGACCAGGAGTGATGACCTGGGATAGGTTTAAGGAGTTGTTCTTCGAGACCTATTTCCCAAAGAGTTCAAAGAGTCAGCTAGAAGTGCAATTTTTAGAACTGAAGCAGGGAACGATGTCGATGTCTGAGTATGCCGCAAGATTCAATGAGTTAGCGAGGTTTGCGCCATATCAAGTCAGCATAGACGAACACAAGGTGAAAAGATTTGAACAAGGATTGAAGCCCTGGCTGTACAATAGGGTCTTCTTATTCCAACTAAAGACGTTTGCAGTGGTAATAATGGAGAAAGCAATTCTCGCTGAGAGTGGAGGCGAGGCTGTAACAAAACACAACCAAGAGCAGAGAAAGAAGAAGAGTGAAGGTGAAGCTAAGAATGGTGGTGGTGGTAACGGTGGAAATGGTAACAATAATTTGAAGAGGAAGTGGAATGCAAGTGTGGGAGCTAGAAATCAACAAGGAAACCAGCAAAAGAAGAAGTTCAAAGCATGTGCTACATGCGGGAAGTTTCACAAGGGTGTGTGCTTGATGGGGAAACGAGTATGCTTCAACTGTGGCCAGAAGGGTTATATTTCCCCAAATTTCAATCAACCTAAGAAGAACGTTTGCTTCACGTGCGGGTCTAAGGATCACTTTGCTCGTGAATGCCCTAAAAAGAGATCTGGTGAGGCAAATGGAAGCAAGGAAATGTTTGAGGTCTATCGACTATTGTTGGACCAACATCAACAAATAAGCCTACAACAAGAACCTTCAACATGACGGTGCAGGACGCGGTGCAATCAAAAGATGTCGTGTCAGGTATTATCCCAATCAATGATATAAATGTGTATGTATTATTTGATTCGGGTGCAACTTGCTCGTTTATATCGGATGATTTTGCTAAAAAGTTAGAAATACCTAATGAAGAGTTGAATTTCCCTTTAAACGTAGAAATTGCGAATAGGGAGGTAATTCCTGTTAGGTTGGTATACAAGGATTGTGGGGTGAACATTAAGGGGAATGTTATGAAAGTAGATTTAATCACGATAAAACTTGGAGAGTTTGACGTGATATTGGGAATGGATTGGTTATTCAATTATGGAGCGATAATTGATTGCCAAAAGAAGTGTGTAAACCTTATGACTCCGTCAAAGGTAGTTTTTAATGGTAGCAAATCGCCTAGAAAAATGAAATGTCTATCGATGATGCATGCCAAAAAGTTGTTAAGTAAAGGCTGTGTAGGGTAGTTAGCCTACATAGTCGATACTCAAAAGGAGAAGGGTGTGAAACTGGAGGAAATACCAGTGGTTAGGGAATTCGTGGATGTGTTTTTGGAAGATTTTCCAGGACTTCCGCCTGATAGAGAGATTGAATTCGTGATTGACTTAGCGCCAGGAACCGGTCCTATATCGAAGGCCCCATACATAATGGCTCCAGTAGAGATGAAGGAATTGATGGTACAACTGCAAGAACTGCTAGATAAGAAGTACATTCAATCGAGCATATCACCGTGGGGAGCACCAGTGTTATTCGTGAAGAAGAAGGATGGGTCAATGCGTCTTTGCATTGACTATAGGGAATTAAATAAGGTCACTATTAAGAACAAGTATCTATTGCCAAGAATAGATGACTTCTTCAATCAATTGAAGGGTGCTAGATATTTCTCAAAAAATAGATTTGAGAAGTGGATATCACTAACTGAAAGGTAGGAAGGAGGATGTACCGAAGACGGCATTTCGAACTCGCTATGGACATTATGAATTTTTGGTGATGTCTTTTGGTTTGACAAACGCCCCTACAACATTCATGGATTTGATGAACAGGGTGTTTAAACCATTTTAGACAAGTTTATGGTGGTGTTCATCGATGATATTCTGGTGTACTCTAAAACTCAAGAGGAACACGTGGAACACTTACGTCTAACGCTGGAGATGTTAAGAAAAGAAAAGTTGTACGCAAAATTCTCTAAATGTGAATTTTGGCTGGAATGTGTACAATTTCTTGGTCATGTAATCGATAAGGATGGGATTTCAGTGGATCCATCAAAAGTCAAAGCTGTGATAAATTGGTAACAACCAAGAACACCTTCGAAGGTGAGGAGTTTCTTGGGATTGGCAGGGTATTATAGACGATTTATTGAAGATTTTTCCAAGATTGCTACTCCGTTGACAAATTTGATGAGAAAATCTTTAAAATTTGTTTGGATAGTAAAGTGTGAGGAAAGTATTCAAGAACTAAAAAAGAAGTTAAGTGTGGCACCTGTGTTGTCATTACCAGATAATACAAGAAATTTTGTGGTGTACAGTGATGCTTCACACAAGGGTTTAGGATGCGTCCTTATGCAAAATGGCAAAGTCATTGCGTATGCATCAAGGCAATTGAAAGACTACCAGAAAGGGTATCCAACTCATGATTCAGAGTTGGTGGCAGTGGTGTTTGCACTGAAGATATGGAGACACTATCTCTGTGGAGAGAAGTGTGAAATCTACACGGACCATAAGAGTCTGAAGTATATCTTCACTCAAAAGGACTTGAATATGCGGCAAAGGAGATGGATGAAATTGATAAAGGATTATGATTGCGAGATCTTTTATCATCCAGGCAAAGTAAATGTAGTTGTAGATGCCTTGAGTAGGAAAGGGCGAGAGAAGTTGATGTTGTTAACCGATAAGGAGGAGCTCATTTCAGCAATGGAAAGGCTAGAGTTGGAAATCAAATTTCCAAAAGAATCCGTTGAAATTTTTTACCAGATAGAAGCTAGTCCAACTTTGGTGGACAAGGTGAAGAATGCACAAATACAAGATGAAGAATGCGGAAATATAAAAGAAAGTGTGGTCGAGGGAAAAGAAGTGAAGTACAATGTTGATACTGAGGGAATACTAAGATTCGAGGGACGAATTTGGGTTCCAACAGTACAAGATATTAAAGAAGAAATCTTGACAGAAGCGCATAACTCAAGATATTCTATTCATCCGGGAAGTATAAAAATGTATCAAGATTTGCGGTGACATTTTTGGTGGCCAAATATGAAAAGAGACATTGCAGAATGTGTTGCAAAGTGTTTGACATGTCAGAAAGTGAAAGCGAAACATCAAAGACCGAGCGGATTACTTCAACCGTTGGAAATACCGAAATAGAAGTGGGAGCATATCATAATGGATTTTGTGGTAGGTCTTCCAACGACTCAGAAAGGATACGATGCGATATGGGTGATAGTGGACAGATTGACAAAATATGCACACTTTTTGCCAATAAAGATTAGATTTAATCTTGATCAGCTGGCGAAGCTATACGTTAAAGAGATCGTCTCAAGACATGGAATTCCAGTGTCAATTGTATCAGACAAAGATCCAAGGTTCACATCAAATTTCTGAAAAAGACTATAAGAATGCATGGGAACACAACTGAAGATGAGCACATCATATCATCCGCAAACTTACGGGCAAAGCGAACGAACAATTCAGACGCTAGAAGATATGCTTAGAGCATGCATCATGGATTTCAAAGAAAACTGGGATGATCATCTACCGTTGGTGGAATTTGCATACAATAACAGTTACCACGCAAGCATTGGTATGCCGCCATACTAGGCGTTATACGGCAGGAAGTGCAGAACTCCACTATGTTGGGATGAAGTTGGTGAACGTCAACTGGTAGGCCCAGAACGGGTACAACAGACCGTTGAAGTTGTCAAACTCATCAGGAAAGATTGGTAGTAGCCCAAGATAGACAAAAAAAGTGTGTAGATCAACACAGGCAGAATCGCGAATTTGAAGTAGGAAATTTCGTTTTCCTAAAAGTTTCTCCTTGGAATGGGAAAATACATTTTGGCAAGAAAGGGAAGCTTAGCCCAAGATTTATTGGATCGTTCGAGATACTACAAAGAGTAGGAGAGGTGGCTTATGAAGTAGCTTTACCTTCAGAATTAGAGCATGTGCACAATGTTTTTTATGTGTCGGTGTTGCGACCGTATAAACCCGATTACAAGCATGTGATCGAGCATGAATCATTGCAGTTCAGTAAATACTTGTCTTATGAAGAGATTCCTATCCAGATAGTCGATAGGAAAGAATAAGTGCTCAGGAATAAAGTGATACCTTCTGTGAAGGTGATATGGAGGAACCACAATGTCGAAGAGGCTACATGGGAACTCGAAGCTGAAATGATGAAATATTACCCGGAGTTATTTGTTTGATCTGTGTCTTCGATTCTGGGGATATAATCTTTGTAAGAAGGGAAGAATGTGACGATTTGATTGTTTGAGTTGTGATTCTGAGGATAAAATCCTTGTAAGGAGGGAATGATGTAACATTTTTAGAATTTTAATTATAATATTAAATATTTATTGAGTTATATAAATATTTAATGGATGTGTTTATCATTGAATAAATATTTGTTTAATTGATTTGATTTTATTTGGTTAATTATTTGTTAAATAAATAATTAATGAGTTAAGGAAATTATTATTATGTTGATATTTCAATTTGATGGTTAATTATTTGTATTGAGTTATGTGATTAAATGATTTATTTAATTAATTGTTATTTGAATTAATTAAATTAAATATGAAAGCTTGATTAAATAAAGTGTGACAAATAACTATAGTATAAGGAGTTATTAAAAATAAATTAAAGTAGTTTTAATCTAGTTTTACCCAAACGATGCTTAAGGATATAAACTCTTTAATTTTAAATGATTTGCCAAACAAAGCCCTATGGCTTTTGGATTTCTTTTGAATTTTAAATTTTATAATATTAATTAAATAAATAAAATATAAATAAAATATATATTTTTTTGGGTAACTGATAACTTATTAATGTAATAAGTGGAGCGTCAGTTTTTATACGTTTTAAAATTGTGCGTTGGTTTTATTTTATTATACGTATACTGTTAATTGGTTTGGTTATCAATTTTACGCTTTGAGTTATCTGCTAAATTGAGAAAAGAAAGAAAAGCTAGAGAGAGTTTTGAGAAAAAGAAAGGTTCAGAGATTTTGAGAGAGTCTGAGAGAGAGAAGCAACAAGAGCTGAATTCTTCAAACTATTTCCAGTGATTAACAAGAATTTCTTAACAACAAAAAGGTATGTCTATAACCTTAATATTATATACTAATGTATGTTTTACGTTATAATATGTCTCCGTGTTCTTCTTTTTCACTATGTATAAAGTTTTTATAAAATTCTTGTAAACCATGTTTTTGTAATTATTATACTAGCATATATGAATATATGATTGTATGTTTAACATGTATATAAGATTTTATGCTAATTACGTGTTAAAGAAAAAGGAATCGAATTTACAGTAAATATTCATGTACGAACATGGTTGGTAGAAATATTAAAATTGTATATGTTAATTGTGAAATTGTGAAATTGAACCTTGTAGATGATAATTGGGTAAGAAATTCAGAGAAACATACTTTAAAGTAATTAGATTGGTTGTCAGTAGGATTTACAGTGTTAACTGTGTTTATCAACTGTCAATAATGGAGTTTTGTTTTAAAACATGTTTCAAGGATTTAAGTTTTCTAAAATTTTTGTTTAGTTGTTTAAATTGGTACTTATATGCTTGGTAATATTTATGCGTGCTTTACATGGATTACACATGTTAATTGGTGTTAGAAATTAAGACACAGTAGCTTGATTTTGTTTCTGGTTTTGGGTGTTCTGTAATTCGGAGGCCCACTGCCAAATTTCGTGCCCCAATGCCAAATTTCAACCGCCTCGGTAAAAAATAAGCTTTAACTTCATACCTAATGTTGAAGTTCGCGCCCGATCTTGGAATTCACGCCCAAATACCGAATTTGCACCCCAACACCATTGTCTCGTGCCCCAGCGCTAAAAAAGTGGTCTGGGTCGGATAGTTTTGACCTCCTGTAATAAAATGGCCATAACCTTTTCATACAAACTCTGATTAAGGTGATTCAACATGATTCAGAAAGAGGACGAATAGGCCTATAACTTTTATTCTTTAAGGTTTTCAATTTGAAATAGTTATGAAGGGTCAAAATGGCCATCTTTAGGACTGTTGTGAATTTGGAGCCAATCGGAGGGCGTCGGGATGTGCGAATGCAAGTGCAATCATTTGTGTGTTAGTATAACTTAATGATAACATATTGGACATGTAATAGGATATTATATCAAGTTGTTAATGTGTATTTGGTGCAATGACATGATCACTTAAGTAGTTGTAATAAAGCTAAAAAGTAATGTTCATGAAAAGATGCGATGTTGTTTAAACTTAAACTTAGTTAGTAGCTATACTAAAAGTAAGAAAGCAACTCATGAAGGTAATGTTAGTGTAATTAATGTGTATTGTCAATGCATATGCTATGTGTAGGACTTATGGTGAACGTGAGTAGTGATTGTTTAACCTACGCACGAGGCAAGTTCTCTAACTCTACTTTTATAATTGTGCAAGTATCTAAACTATCTTTGAGCAAGTTTTCCTAATTCTAAACTTTCTTTGTGAAAGTTTCTTCACCCTAATTATATCGTGCAAGCTCCTAAACTTTATCTCTTGATTTTGAGCCAATCTTTAACTTGTTAATTAGTATACAAATTTTTACATTCTAACACACTAATGTTGAACAAGTTTTATCATTCAACTTATTATTTGTTATGCATGCTTAAGATTCAACTCTAAATAAGGTTTTAACCTTAGCTTAACATTGTTCAAAGCAAGATATGTTACATTATTCAATACTTATGCTCTTAGATTATTCCTAAAGCATGACCTTAGTACACAATGTTGATTCACTTATGAATTATTCTATAGCATAATGTTATTACAGTTTTATTCAACTAATCCTTAGTTGATGTTCGTAAACTCTAAATTACCTTGAAACTTATCCAAACCAAACATACTTTGGTGCAGACTCGTATTCTAAATGCTGAGATGAACAACCCTATTATAGGGGATAACACACAATACATTGTACGAATGGTTGATCCCCCTAAGTACGAGGAGTCCTTATAGTCTTATGACTGTTAAAGTTGGAGTTGAAAGATTTATTGCAACTGTGGACATAGTTCGTGGTCTCATGACCCTCAGATATATATTCCATGTTTTGATTCCAGTCTTTGGTTATCATTGATAGAGTATTATTCAGTTTTGATGAGCCTACTCACTGGCAGTTGTTATTATCATGTTGATTCATTGCTATATCTAGTGAGCAATTGTTTTGCTCACTCTTGCATATATACACACTCATTGCAGCTAAAGTTGAGAAGGTCGATGAACCTAGAACTAGCAAAGGAAAGAGAAAAATGTACAAGTGATGAAGACTTGTAATTTTCATTTATTGTTATGATGATAGACTTTTATTTAATGATGTGATGTAATAATTTTATTTCCGCACTTATATGATGTTAAGGTTAGATAACCTGGGATGTTTTTGGATTTAATGATGTAACCCTATTAAAAAAGAGGATTTATGGTTTAAATAATAGTTTATTTGGGTAGATAGTATGAATGTATGTAACGATTGAGAAATTTGTAATTTAATTTAAATATTTATTGAATTAAATAAATATTTATAATAATTTATTTATTGAGGAAAATAAATAATTGATGAATTATGGTGAATTAATTTAGTAACTAAATTTATTAATGTTAATTAAAATGTCGAGTAATGATAATTTTATCTCAAGGATTTAATTTAAGGAAATAATTAAATTAAATCAATTGCTTAATATTTAAGAAAATAATTAAGCTAAATAAATTGTTTAATTTAATGGAAATAAATAAAGTGATGTGTCTAATTTATTAATTAAATTAGATATATAATTATTTATTAATTATAAGTATAAAGATAATAAGAATGTTATTAGTATTATAAGTTATTTAGCTAAACTAAAGTTATTTAAATTAACTAAATTAAAAGTGTGACAATTGGAAACTATATAATATAAGGTTATTAAAATAATTTAGTTATGAGATTTATGTGGTAGCCAAACAAGGCCTTATGGCCTTTGGCTTATCCCAATGGACGTCTTTTGTTTTTCTTTAACGGATGAATACGTGGGAGAGTTAAGCCATATTAGTTTTGTTCGTGTCTTATTTTTTCTAAGTCTTGTTAACATAGAAAAATAGAGGAAGAGAGAATTGCAGGGTTTTGAGAGTGAGAAATTGAGAGAGAGTAATCTCTGTGAGTTGCCAAGAGAAATAAGAGATTCACCATCTTTTGCTAGCATATAATCAAGGTATAAACTATTTCTATTCTTATTGTTAGTTTGGTGGTATATATATATTTGATACAAGTTGAAATCACATGAATTGTGATGTATATATGTTCATATAGAATTGCAAAACTCTGTTAATTATCATGTAAACTTGTTATTTGTTGTCAAATTCATGAGAAATTGGGTTTGAGGAAGAAAATGAAATCACAGTGTTTATGTTCATGTAAAGTAGCTTAGAAAGTACCAAATTTCTTGTCCAATATGTGTTGGAATCTGTGAATTGAAGTTGGGTTGTGATAATATGTTAAGAAACGAAAACAACGAAGTTTAAATCATGTCAATTGATTAAGAAACGAGTTCGTGGCAATCAAATTTGTTAAAAGTATAAAAATGAAGAAAATTAGGAAAAACTATGGTTTTGATTCCTCAAAATGGTGTATATGTAATGTTTTGTATATAGAATGGTGTTTAGCATGTATAACTATAGTATGTCAAAGTGTTAGATGTTGAAGTTAGGAGATTTTCTGTAAAATTGGGATTGTTGGCCTATAACAGAGTATTAGTTCGCCTATAAAATCGTATGCAATTGCATCACGCCAATGCATCGCTCAGCACGCATTGTCGCGCGCGTGGTCACAGAAGATTTAAGTATGGCCAAGGATGTGCATGTGGTATGCCATAATAGCCTGGAAGATAATACTCGCACGCACGCAGCTGAAGTAGCCCTGTCCCTGCATAAAGTGAAGTCTGCTTAATTTGCAGGTCATGTATAATGGACTTATGTTAGCTAAGCAAGCATGTTAGTGATGTTAAGGCATAGTAGAAACTATAATAATAGATTCCAATGTGTTGTAATGCAAAGTGTAAAGATTTGAAATAATTATTTAAATAAGTTCCAAAATGAAACTAAGTGTGATGTTTTTAAAGTTAGAGATGAATGATTAAGTTATGTTGGCTTGTAATGAGATTTCAGATTCGTTAAGTATGTTAACCTACGTGGTTAGGTGCTAGGTTAGGGTTATGATCTAAATGATGGTTTAAACCCTAAAGCTAATATTCATGCGATTAATTGTTGTTGCGATTTCAATGATATATGTAGGATAATTGGAGATTATTTCGCACTTGTGTAGCTTACAATCAAGGCAAGTTCTCTAACCCTACTTTTATAATTGTTCAAGTTTCTAAACCTTATCTCTTTACAATTGAGCAAGCTTTCTAACTTCATTCTTTTCATATTGAATGCAAGTTTCCATTCCTATATTATTATTGTTCAAGTTCTTAAAATTGAGCAAGTCCAATCTATCTTGAATATGTTTGTACAAGCTCTTGTACCCTAATTCGTTATATCGAGCGAGTTTTACTTTCTTAATTATTATTCAAAGCACATATTGTTCTAATACATCGATTCAAATGAGATTGTTCTAATTCTTTTGAATATAGCACTTTGCATGTATATCGTGTAATTCGATTGTATCTATTGTTGATATCCGATCTTTGACTTTGATAGCCTTGTTCAGTTATACATTCTCGTATTAAACCTTTATTGGTGGAAATTGAATAGTGTTCTAAAACTCTAGAAACACTGATAAGCTAGTTCCAAACTAAACTTTCTTTCGTGCGGAAATTCTAAATTCAAACTAAGATGAACAACCCTAATATAGGGGATTTTTGTACGTGTAACATTTAGATGTTTGTGCATAATACATGATACAAAGGGCTGATCCCCCTAAGTACGCTAAGAAGGGTATGTACAGTCTAATGACTGTTAAGGTTAAGGTAATAATACCTATATACCGGAGACATAGTTCGTGGTCCTAAGACCCTCAGACATTGATTTCGAACTTGAATTCTATTCTTAATTCACAGGACAAGTTCATTAATGTTAGCATTCGTTGTTCATTCTCATGTTGTTACCATTATTACTTCCTATATCAGTGAGCAATTGTTTGCTCACTCTTACATTTAACACTGCAGCTAAAGTTGAGAAAGTCGATGAGCTGTCTACTAGCAAAGGAAAGGGCAAGATGTCCAAATGTTGAAGACTTATGAGAATTTTTATTTTAATGAACTATGTTAAAGACTTGTTTTAATATGTGATGTATTCCGCAAACTTATGTAATAATTTTAAGGTTAGATTACCTGAGATTTATTTTGAGATGATAATGTAACCCTTTAATGGGAAAGATGATTGTTTAAGTTATTTAAATTATGTCTTTATCCTTTGATTATGGGTAGTTAGATGTATTAGTTTTTGATAAGTGAGCACCAAATCTTGTGGGAATGAAGTACCTAGATTTGGGGGTGTCACATGTTGGTATCAAAGCTTTAGGTTATGAACCTTAGGTGTGGAAACCTTAGGAAGTAACCTTTAAGCAGACAGAGAATATAGAGGTGTTCAACTCTTACCGAGTTTTAAGGAATGGATTAAGGTATCCATTGAAGACAAATAATAAAAGACATTATGTGCTATGTGTTAATAACTTATGTGTTCGCGAGTATCGAAAAATGTTAAGTAAAACTTAAAATATTTTGTTGTCAGGATGTCTAACGAAGGAGGATCCAGTCCAGCTAGAGAAGTGATACCTCAGATACCTATAGATGATGAGCCCTGGGATATTCATGTTATGCGGGAACAGTTGATCCAGGAGGATGTGCTTGTGACCGATCCCGAGGAGGTTAGTTCTGAGGATGTAGAGGAGGATGATGAGGAAGAGGATCCTGAGGAGTTTCCACCAAACTCCATATCAGCCGAGATGTATGATGCTTTGTATGACCATAACATAGAGTTACAGGACGAGGTCGAGGGGCTAAAGGAGATAGTTGAGGTGCATCACGCTTCGATGGAGCAGAAGGATGCAAAAATTCAGGAACTTGACTCAAAACTTGGAAACATGGAGTGGGAATTAGTTCATACAAAAGGTCAGCATGAAGACCTATTGGCAGTACACGAGAAGATGAAGACTGACATGGAGACATTAAAAGATGATTTCAAGGAGGAGTCAGCTAAGCGTAAAAGAGCAGAGGATGGTTGGATGAAGGTGACTCAATGTGCAGACCGTGTTGAGGCTAAGGTCCAAGTGAAGAAAGCCAAGATGAAGGAGATGGATTATTCTTTTAGTTCGGCGATTGATAGGGCCCAGGATCGAGTCTGCTATTACCCACCTTAGTTTGAGAATTCGTCGTGGTTCGTGATGAATCGTAGAACGACGTATCGTATTATGGAGGAGGAATGTTGGGAAGCCTTACGACACCTTAATATGTCTAGATAGAATAAGAGTGATAATAGTATGAGGTTAATTATGTGAATAAATAAATTGTGAATCCCTTATTTTGAGATAAATAAAGGGATAGTATGAGTATGTAATCCTAGAACTTATTTAGTTCAGGAAAGTGAATGTTTATAGCGGTTATGCTATTTTGAGGATGTTCTAAAACTTTATGAATAAATAAAATATCAAAGTTTATTTGAAATATTATGTGTTAAAGCTTTAATCTTAGAATGTTTAAGTTAAACATCAAATACCCAAGAAGTTGAGTAATGAGCTAATACACGTATATTTTAACAGAAGATGCCTCCTAGAAGAAGACAACCACATCAACAAACACCTCCTGAGGGGTCTACTAATAATAATAATGAGGCCAACACTAATCCGGTTCAGCAGTTGGTAGCTCTATTGACGAGTGCACTTGTGAATCAACTGCAAGCTCAAGTCACGACTTTCAAGGAATTCAAAGCTGTTGGACCGCCAGAGTTTCAAGGGTTTATGAATCCAGTGGAAGCCCAAACCTGGATTATGGAAATGGAGAAGGTGTTTGATGTTGCTAGGGTAAACGAAAGACCGTAAGATCGCGTTACATAACGCTTATCTTTGAAGTCTGAAGCTAGCTACTGGTGGCAAACAAACAAGGTTCGTGGAGGACAAGGAGTGATAGCGTGGGATAGATTTAAGGAGATGTTCTTTGAAATATACTTTTCAGCGAGTTCTCGAAATCAGTTGGAAGTACAATTTCTTGAGCTGAAGCAAGGAACAATGACGATGCCTGAATATGCTACGAAGTTTAACGAATTGGCAAGGTTTGCCACTTATCAAGTCAACACTGATGAACGTAAATCGAGAAGATTCGAACAAGGATTGAAGCCCTGGCTTTATAGCAAGGTTTCAATGTTCCAGTTGAATACATTTGTGGCTGTACTGGAGAAGGCAATTATCGTGGAAGGTGGAAGCGATGCCTTGACCAAGTACAATCAAGAACAAGAGAAGAAGAAGAACGAGAATAAGAATAAGGCAGGTGGTAGTAATGTTGGAAGTAATAGTCAGAAAAGGAAGTGGAGTGAGAATTCAACGGCAGGAGGACATCAAGGAAATCAGCAGAAGAAAAAGTTTGAGGCTTGTGCAACGTGCGGGAAGAACCATACTAGGGTATGTTTGAAGGGAAAGCGGGTGTGTTTCAACTGTGGTCAGGAGGGACACATTGCACTGAACTATTTTAGTCCAAAGAAAGGAGCATGCTTTACCAGCGGTTCAAAGGATCACATGGCTCGTGATTGCCCCAAGAAGCCAGCAGGAAGTGCAAGTGGTGGAAAAGGAAACAACAACAGTGGTGGTGCATTGACTATCACTGGACCAACATAGTCAAGCTGACCTATTGCGAGGACTTTTAATATATGACCACAGGATGTTTGTCATATCTAAGGATGTGGTGTCAGGTATCATTCCGATTAATGGTATTAATGCTTATGTACTATTTGATTTGGGTGCTACTTGTTCATTTATATCCGATGAATTTAATTAGAACTTAGATTTGCCTCAGGAAGAATTAGAATTTCCCTTATGTTTAGAGATTGCGAATAAGGAAGTGATTCCTGTCAGGTATATATATATGAATTATAGAGTGGTTATAAAGGGTCACAAGATGATGGTAGATTTGATACTAATTAGACTTGGTGAGTTTGATGTTATTCTGGGAATGGATTGGTTATTCAATTATGGAGCAGTAATTGATTGCCAAAGGAAGTGTGTTAACCTTATGACTCTGTCAAAGGTTGTGTTCTTTGGCAGTAAGTCACCTCGACAAGCAAGTTGTCTGACAGTGATGCAAGCCAAGAAGTTGTTGAGACAAGGATGTGTAGGATACTTAGCCTACATAGTGGATACATAAAAGAAAAGTGCGAAGCTAGAGGAGATACCGATCATAAGAGATTTTTCGGAAGTATTTCCTGACGATTTGCCGGGTCTTCTGCCAGATCGACAAATCAAGTTTGTGATTAACTTATTACCAGGAACGACCCCGATATCTAAAGTACCATATAGAATGGCCCCGGTAGAAATGAAAGAGTTGATGGTGCAGTTGCAAGAATTTCTTGACAAGAAGTATAATCAGCCGAGTGTGTCGCCATGGGGAGCACCGGTGTTGTTTGTTAAGAAGAAAGACGGATCGATGCGGCTCTGCATTGATTACAGAGAATTAAATAAGGTCACAATTAAAAATAAGTATCCATTACCTAGAATCGATGACCTGTTCGATCAGTTGAAGGGAGCAAGGTATTTCTCTAAGATAGACTTGAGAAGTGGTTATCATCAGTTGAAGGTGAGGCTGGAGGATGTACCGAAGACAGCGTTCAGGACTCGGTATGGTCATTACGAGTTTTTAGTTATGTCTTTTGGTTTAACCAATGCACCTAAAGCGTTCATGGATTTAATGAACAGGGTGTTTAAACCATTTCTAGACAAATTTGTGGTGGTGTTTATTGATGATATACTGGTGTATTCCAAAACCAAAGAGGAACATGTGGAACACATGAGATTGAAAACCAAGTCTATCTCCATCGAAAACCAAGTCTGCAACTCTATAATGCCAAATAAGACTATACTCCATCGAAAACCAACGTTTTCAATCTCATAGTCAAAATTTGACTTCCATTCCGAGAATTTCACAATTTCGATGATTATCGTCCGAAGTCGTGAATTCCGCCATAACTTCGTTACTTATGATTTGTTCATCATTCCAAATGGATTCTATCCATCATACTAACAACTTAACCTATATATTTCATTAACTTATTTACATGATAAGTTATTACTTGTTCTTCATGTGTTTATAACTTATAAAAGTATAAACTACTTATGATTTCATTTCATACGACTGATCATGGTTTTAGACTTCTAACCATCATCCTTACATCCTCTTATCATACAAATTTCATTCATGTAAACATATTACAATTTCTTATAAGTTCTTCCTTAGTTCATAACTTATATATGAACGAAGTGCTTATTCACGGCTTATTAAGACTTAAGTCCTTTGATTAATCATTCCTACTTCTTCTTAGCATACATGTTCTACCATTACTTACTTCTCTAACAATTGAAGAGAAAGAGAATCATGGTTTATGTTCTTACCCATGAAAATCACTTGATTAAGCTTTAATCTTCTTCTTGCTTCTTGAATTATAAAATCTAGCTTTTCTAGCTTTTTCTCTCTAACTAATAAGCACATAAGATGTTGGATGAAATGAAACAACCAAAAAATGAGCTAGCATCCTTCTTATTTATAGAAATCCCAAAGTGAGGGCTTAAGAGTCAATAACCCATCCACCTCCTTAATCACCTCCTTACTATTCATTACTTAAGCACTAAGTCAACTTGCTCATCACTTATAAGCACTTTACTTAGCCATTAAGTTTACTTGCTCACTACTTAACTTATCCTTTGCTTGCTCATCACATATAAGCACTTTATTTAGACATTAAGTTTAAGTACTTTACTTGGCCACCACATTGGGTCGCCCATGGTTTATCTTCACCCATTGGATCGATCCACAAATCCGGTTCTTACTTTGAGCTTTTAGCTTAATTAACTTAACTTATACTTTGGGCTTGTATTTATACAAACATTGGGCTTGTTCATTAATTAATATTGAACTTATCCATTCCTACACTTGGGCTTTATCATAATTCCAATTGGATATTACAATTTCCTACATAATCCTACAAGTCCATTACATTTGGCTTAAAGCCTTATAATGTATAATCTATGTATTAATCTCGTATTCCAACTCGTATACTTATTCATATACGACATACCATCATTCATACATACTCGTATAATATCTCGTATTCATTACCTCGTATAATACCTACGTATCATACGATCATCACTTTAATTCATTATAAGCATTTAAATTCCTTCTCGGAAATCACTTTCCCTAACCGTTAGGTTTTAAGTCCACAAGCAAAAACTTCGTTTGCCATAACTGAAATATTATTGGATATTCCATCTCTTCTTAGAATTCTATCATTACGCATTTCTCAGAAGTTCAAAAATAATTCCCGAGCAGAAATCAGTAAATAGTGTTTTTACGAAAATTTCTCGGAAAACTTTTATTTTCGTCTTGGAAATTCAAACAATTTAATTCTACCACATAGCCAAAATCCTAACCACATTCGCACATTCTAGGTCATAGAATGACCTTCACATAGCTTACTCACATAAATAATCAATTAAATTTATTTAATCCACATAATCAAATAAAAATTTAATTATCATAAAAATCCGATTTTCTTGGGCGTTACATTCTTCACCCCTTATAAGGATTCTGTCCCCAGAATCTCGCTACAATACATAAACAAATGAGGAAAAATTTTCTTCATTTTAATCTCGAGTTCCCACGTTGCTTCTTCGGCATTGTGGTTCCTCCATTTCACCTTCACCGAAGGTATTATCTTATTTCACATGTCTTACCCCTTCCTATCAATAATCTGAGTTGGAAGTTAAGCATTTACTAACACATTACGCTATCTCTCTTCCATATTTGGACAACCCAAGTTTCGTCGAAGGTCTTAATACATCCCAATACTACCTGGATGTATCGAACACCTCGAACTACGACTTCACATATTAATTTTCTTTAATCTTCAGAATTATTTGGAACTCAAATTTCTCTTTCAAAACAAGATTATACTTGGTCTTCTCTTCATCCTCCATCCTCCATCCTCTTCTTCATTCACTTGCTTTTCCCGTTACTTAGTTGTACTTCCTTAACTCGTTCCATTTTCGTGGATTGAATCTACATTGTGAATAACATTTCTACCACTTCATTCCGTAATTTAACTTCTAACTTCGTTCTTTCCATCTCTGTTATTAACTCATTCTAAGTCGTTAACATTGATATCTTTTCCCTACCCTTCCTACTTAACGCATTAGCTACTACATTTATCTTCCCTTTATGATATAAGATATCATAGTCGTGATCCTTTATCCATTCTAATAACCTTCTCTACCTCATATTCAACTCCTTCTGTGTGGAGATATATTCCAGACTCTCATAGTCCATGTATATCTCACACTTCTCCCCGTATAAATACTATCTCCAAATTTTTAATTCAAAAACTACAGCTGCCAATTCTAGATCATAAGTAGGATAAACCTTCTCATAATCCTTTAACTAACGTGATGCATACGCAATGACCTTGCCATGCTACAAGAGCACGCAACCTCGTCCTCTATACAAAGCATCGCTATAAATTACAAAGTTCTCCGTATCATCTTGTAAAGATAATACAAATGCCTCATTTAACTTTCCTTTTTAGTTCCTGAAAACTCTTTTTCCCACTTCTCATTTCCAACGTACTTATCAATAACAAATCTGTCTATCTTTTAAGCTAAAATTCACAATTAGTGAATTCCGTATCCAACTTCTCCCTCCTTAGTATTTCCCACACTATCTTCAAATGTTCAACGTGATCTTCTGACGTCTTAAAATAGACTAGAATATCACCAATGATCATTTTGACACACTCGTCCAAATATTATTTGAACACTCTATGACGCTAATGGTACTTTCAACCATAGCACCTCACAAGAGTACCTATCAGCTTACCACCGACTTACTCGGCGCCCCTTACGGAAAGTCTAACTTTAGTACATTAACCAACCCAAATGACAACCAAAAACTCGTAATAACCATAATGAGTTCTGAATGTCGTCTTAGGTACATCCTCTTTCCTTACTTTTAACTGATAATACCCCGTACACAAATATATCGTAGAAAAATACTTTGCCCCTTTCAACTGATCAAATAGATCATCGATCCTGGGAAATGGATATTTATCCTCAACCACTAACTTACTCCACTCATGATAGTCGATACACAAATGTAACGACTCATCCTCTTCCTTAACATCCTCCTAACTTGCCTCATGTTTAGACAACAAGAACGTTCTGGTGATTTATTACCGTAAAATACTACATTGGGTTTCTTAGAAAACTGAAGATTCATACTTTTATTCTGACAATTTATTAAAGTTCTATGGTTAATTAACCCATTCATATCGAGAATTACTTTAAATTCTCTCAACCTTATTGGTACTTATCTATCGATACTTTATTACCTTCATTATCCATGAAACAATTCCCATGAATATATTCAACGAGAGTTATTTCCTCATTCTCTACCTTAACGTTTAAAGGTATTTATAATCCTCTCAGGAATGAACTTAATCACTTAGCACATTCACATGCTATAAAAGAAAAAGTAGAACTCCAATCAAACAACACATAAGCATTCATTGTATTGACCGTAATGATACCTGTTACTACATCTGCTGATGCAACCATATCTTGGACCGTCATATTAAAAGTACAGGCCATAGGTCTACCCGACGATGGTGGTCTAGTAATGGCTAACTTACCACTACTAACACCTTTACTTTCCTCCGACTCCTTCTTTGGGCAAATTCTTGCCATGTGGTCCAATGACCCACAAACAAAACAACCTTGGTTTTTCTTAGGATTAGGACAATTAGGTGATATATGACCCTCCTGTCCACAGTTATAACAAACTGATTTCCCCTTCAGACAGACTCCTAGATGAGTCTTTCCACATGTCTTACATTCTTTAATCCTATGCTTAGGATCCCCTTGTCCCACTCCAGTATTCCCGGAGTTAAAATTCTTTCTTTTTGACATACTGCCACTACCGCTGGCACTCTCTGCCTTGGTTCCTCCCTCTCCTTGCTTTTATTCTCTCTCTTTGTGGTATTGGGTCAACGCCTCACTACCACCTTCTGCTATAATCTCTTTCTCCAGAATGGTCCCATCAGAAACACTCTAGAACACAGAAATTTGACTATAGAGCCAGGGTTTCAGGCCATACTCAAACCTGCGAGCCTTCCTCTCCTCAGTGTCCACTTGGTGTGGAGAAAACCTTGCCAATTCATTGAATTTGGCTGCGTACTGGGGAACCGTCATGTCCCCTTTCTTAAGTTCTAAGAACTTAATATCCATCCTCCCTTGCATGCTTGTAGGGAAATAGTTCTTAAAGAAAACCTTCTTGAACTGTTCCCACATTACCACATTTGTTCTAGCCCCACCCTGGTGAGCCTCCCACCAGTTGGCTTCTCCCTTCATCATGTAGGTCGCAAGAGAAATCTTTTGCGCCTCAGCTACGTTTGTAAGAACAAACGCCTTCTCTATTTCTTTCACCCATGTCTGGGCCTCTATTGGGTCTGTTGTTCCTTTGAACTCCGGCGGATCTACGCTTTTAAACTCTTTAAAGGTAGTCGTTCTTGTTACCTTAGGTCCCGCAGGTGCTCTACCCTGGTTTGGTTAAATGCAGCTGTTAATAAATTAACGAACTCTTGCATAGGGTTGTTTTGACCCCCTTGGTTATTATTATGTGATTTCGCTTCCTGATTACGTTGTCTTCTCCTTGGCGGCATTTTCTGATTAAATAAATAAAATTTCATTATTATCTATTTACTTACTTAGTTATTGCTCGTCAAACAAGAACTCATACTATAACAAAGCATATTAAATGAAAACTTCATTATATTCATATGCTTCTTCATAGTTTAAAACCATTTACAATTTGTCTCCATAGCCAAAAGCCATTACACTTCTATCTCGCAATTGAACTTTACCAAAAGTTGGGATTTACAAAAGACTACCCTTTTATACAAAAGAGGGTTTTACGCCACTACACACATATTTATAACTCTAGACTTCTAATAATGCATAACAGCGTCCTCATGTTTCTCATTTGCAAGAATCGACACAATATCCCGACTAATAGTATGTCGAGTTTGTCCCAACTCAATGGAATAACAAGAAACTTTCAGCTTGAAATCCTTATGAGCACTCTCATGGATGTAAGACATCCGTGCTATCTTCTGGTCTTTCTCAACTAGTTTCTTACGAAGCTCATCGGCCTCTTCCTTATAGTCCCTAGCCTTATTTGTCATAAGCACCTTTTCATCGTGCTCTGACTCAAAATCTGCTTCTGTAGACTCCTTTGCTTTATGGAGATAACTAATCTCTTTATTCTTATTATGCACAACTGTATGCAGTTGTACATTCCTGTCAAGCACTACCAGATACAATGCTCTTATTGTATCTGGAGGTGTTGACTCTTGTACAGGTACCACCGTATTAACCGATGTTACCTCCATTTCTTCCTCCACATCAATCATCATATTAAGGTATGATGCTATATCCATATCTCCCTCAGAGTAGTTCTCCTCAAAAAAGTACTCCTCTGGCTCTGACTCTTCTAGTATCACTAATGGTACCTCTGCCACTGGCATAGGTACAGGCTCTACTCTGTTCACCATTTTTTCGCTCACCACGTGTATATCTCTATACATCAAGCTATCGATCGACATCTACAATAACACATAACATGTTGATTAGTACATAATACACAATAGTATAAGCACAAATCACTTTTAATTTATTTAGCATTAATTTCCATCTTTTAAATCTTTTGATACTGAGTTTTCTCAATACCTTATTAACTCATTCGACTTAAGTAAAACTCGAGTTTACTTCCTTCGGACTTTTCCTTCCCTAACGATATTATTATCCTAAGGTTCTTCCCCCCTTAAGTTTTATAACCTAATGCTTTGATACCAACCTGTGACGCCCCCAAATTCAGGTATCTTCCAACCTGATAGATGGTGCTACACGATACTCATAACTGTACATTTATTCTATTGAAACAACATTAAAATATGTGTATCAACGACATTCTTATTACATTAATAATAATACATCCCGTTTCCAGGTTCTGAAACCATTACATTCTGTGTTCAATGTAATATAATTCATAGAAATATACTAGTCTATTACAGAATAAACTAGTCATTCATCTTTGCCTTGCCTTTATCTCTACTGGAACCCTCGGTTCGCTCGACCTTAGCTACAGTCATATGATTCAAGCAAGAAGTGAGCATAACTAGCTCAACAAGTTTAACAATATATTATATAAATACCACTTTGAGAATCATATGATTATTCTTCATTAACTGAACGATAGTTATGAAGTACTATGAAACATTGAATAACACTTCTCATCTCATAAAATAATTTCGAAGTGCATATAGTAGCTTGGAAATTCTGAGTAGGTCCATAGACCATGAACATTCTCTTTAACTTTTATTCATGAAAAGGACAACCCGACACTAAGACCGTAAGTCCGACATTTCTTATGAGCACTTCTAGGTGATCAACACTCATCCGTTAAACGTATTTATGTTTAAGTTTTGGCAACCTCACATGCCCATCGAATAATCGATGTAAAATACATTTGTTTATTCATACTCAGGCTTACCTTGAATCCGTACCAAACAATTGGCATAGGATAGCGTTATCAATTCTATATTGAAAGACTTGTAAATAAATCAATCAATCTTTCAAGATTAGTCTAAACTGGCATCGACCCTTTCTTTAAAACCATTCATGCATCTCATAACATGAATCACTGAAAACTTGGCTAACACGAAAGTTAGACAAACGATAAGAAAACTTTCCTTCAGCTTCTGCTACAGTAAAATTACTTTCCCTTTGAATCTTTACGGTCTCTACAACACATAACCACATAACATACCACATTAGGTCATGAATGAACATACATGGTTCCAAATGAATCTTACCCTTTTTCTCAATCTAATCATGTATTAGATTTGTTATTATTGGTTCCGGCTTGCCGTTAAAATTTACATCGTTCTTACGTTCACATTCACATAATCCTTAACAACTTTTAGTTATAATTCTCAGCGTTATAGTCATCATCGAATATGCTACTTTAAGTTAATTAATTCATCATCAATCAACTATCTTTCTTTTCATATACTTAATCATACTTATTTCATTACCAAAACTCGTTTTAAGAATTTATCCGCCCTTACGGCTTATTATCGTTTATCATTTCCGTATTAATAACTTACATTCAATTAATCTTTCTTTCAACCTTTAGTCGTTAACTTAAGGTTTACAACATCTTAATTGATGTTACATTAGGTTTAGCATTGATATGATTCATTATCATTAATTTGCTTTCCCTTTACATTCATAACCTTTCCTCTCTAGGCTTCACCTAATGCTGGCGTTGCGGCGCCAACTTTTGTTCTATAACTCGCGTTGCGACGCGGGTTTCCATTACCTAAAACCCGGCCTTGGCGCTGCGGCGCCATGCTCAGTTCAAAAGGCCGCGCTACGGCGCCACTCTTCATTGTGTTCTGGGCATCCTTGGCACTGTGGCGCCACTTTGTGTGCTTTGTCTGGTGCTGCGGCGCCATACCTCAGTACCAGACAGTTTTGACAGTTTTAGTACACAAACGAATTTCCCGGACTCATAACTTCTTCTTTATAAGTCCGAATTGGCTTGTTCGAAAGCCCTTAGCTCACAAATTACATACTCTATGTGTTCATGCAAGAAGTTTCCATTTTTGAATCCGTTAACTCAAAATTCACCTATTAGTTCATTTAAACGAAAATAATAAACGTTCAATGCTTGTTTCTTCGTTCTAAATCAGAATTCGGTCATTTTTGAGTCTGCAACTCTATAATGCCAAATAAGACTATACTCCATCGAAAACCAAAGTTTCTGAGCTCAAAGTTAAAATTTGACTTCCGTTCCGAGAATTTCACGATTTCGACGATTATCGTCCGAACTCATGATTTGTTCATCGTTCCAAATGGATTCTATCCATTATACTAACATCTTAACCTACATATTTCATCAACTTATTTACATGATAAGTTATTACTTGTTCTTCATGTGTTTATAACTTATAAAAGTATAAACTACTTATGATTTCATTTCATATGACTTATCATGGTTTTAGTCTTTTAACTATCATCCTTGCATCCTCTTATCTTACAAATTTCATTCATGTAAACATATTACAATTTCTTACAAGTTCTTCCTTAGTTCATAACTTATATATGAACGAAGTGCTTATTCACGGCTTATTAAGACTTAAGTCCTTTGATTAATCATTCCTACTTCTTCTTAGCATACATGTTCTACCATTACTCACTTCACTAACAATTGAAGAGAAAGAGAATCATGGTTTAGGTTCTTACCCATGAAGATCACTTGATTAAGCTTTAATCTTCTTCTTGCTTCTTGAATTATAAAATCTAGCTTTTTCTCTCTAACCAATAAGCACTTAAGATGTTGGATGAAATTAAACAACCGACAAATGAGCTAACATTCTTCTTACTTATAGAAATCCAAAAGTGAGGGCTTAATAGTCAATAAGCCATCCACCTCCTTAATCACCTCCTTACTATTCATTACTTAAACACTAAGTTAACATACTCATCACTTATAAGCACTTTACTTAGCCATTAAGTTTACTTGCTCACAACTTAAATTATCCTTTGCTTATTCATCACATATAAGCACTTTACTTAGACATTAAGTTTAAGTACTTTACTTGGACACCACATTGGGTCGCCCATGGTTTATCTTTACCCATTGGATCGATCCACGGATCCGGTTCTTACTTTGAGCTTTTAGCTTAATTAACTTAACTTATACTTTGGGCTTGTATTTAAACAAACATTGGGCTTGTTCATTAATTCATATTGGACTTATCCATTCCTACACTTGGGCCTTATCATAATTCCAATTGGATATTATAATTTCCTACACAATCCTACAAGTCCATTACATTTGGCTTAAAGCCTTATAACGTATAATCTACATATTAATATCGTATTCCAAGTTGTATACTTATTCATATACGACATACCATCATTCAAACATACTCGTATAATACCTCGTATTATACTCGTATTCATTACCTCGTGTAATACCTACGTATCATACGATCATCGCTTTAACTCATTATACGCATTAAAATTCCTTCTCGGAAATCACTTTCCCTAACCGTTAGGTTTTAAAGTCCGCAAGAAAAAACTTCATTTGCCATAACTGAAATATTATTGGATATTCCATCTCGTCTTAGACTTCTATCATTACGCGTTTTTCGGAAGTTCAAAAATAATTCCCGACCAGAAATCAGTGAATAATGTTTTTACGAAAATGTCTCGAAAAATTTTATTTTCGTCTTGGAAATTCAAACACTTTAATTCTACCACATAGCCAAAATCCTAACCACATCCGCACATTCTAGGTCATAGAACGACCTTAGCTTACTCACATAAACAATCAATTAAATTTATTTAATCCACATAATCAAATAAAAATTTAATTCTCATAAAAATCCAATTTCCTCGGATGTTACATGATCGGATCCTTGCTATATTTAACTGCCTCTAGATCTGATATAATATATAGTGTGTGTCTATGTGCTCGCTTTCAAGCTAAACCCAAAGAATCACATATACAAGCTGTTAAACGAATATTTAAATATTTGAGCGGTACTACAAATTTAGGATTATTTTACCCAAAATGTGACAATTTTGATCTAATGGGTTACTTTGCAGGTTGTCAAATAGATAGAAAAAGCATAAGCGGTGCTTGTACATTTTTGGGAAAAAGTCTTGTCTCATGGCATAGTAAGAAGTAAACCTCAGTTGCCCTATCCACCACTGAGGGTGAATATTTAGCAGTAAGAAGTTGCTGCTCCCAAATTTTATGGATGCGTCAAACACTATGTGACTTTGATATTATGTGTGCAAATGTGCCCATATATTGTGATAATACAAGCACTATAGACATTTCTAAAAATCCAATTCTACACTCTCGTACAAAACACATAGAAGTTCGCCACCATTTTCTTAGAGACAATGTGTCCAAAGGACTAATCAAATTAATATTTATTCCCATTGAGCACCAATTAGCAGATATATTTACAAAACCTCTAGGGGAAGAACGCTTCTGTACTCTAAGAAGAGAACTCGGGATTGATCTGATATAGATATGGTCTGCATGCTTTATGGAAATTAGATAGATAATTTAGATTTCATGGCATGCCTTACTACCAAAATTATGCTAATTAAATCTATTCAGATTTCCCTTTCCAAACACGGCGCCACGACTTCCCATATCTCGGTACCACGCACCCATGATAAGACATAATTTACTTTACTCTTTCGGCTTCATCGTTTTCTCTTCAGCACACCAACCGCCTCTGTAACCTTCAATTGCTCTCAAACCCTATCCGAGACAATGTGAACCAAGCGTGCTAGACAGCTTCGTGATGAGTCTGAGGATGAGGTATCCCTTCCTTCTCCACCCCTCAACCTCCGGCTACTTGAAAACTAAAAAGAAAGCAACCTTCCAACATGACCATCTGTGGTGACTCATCCCCTGCAGAATCTGAAGCGAGTTTATCATCCCTTCCATCGATTGGGATGTCTACTGGCACCAAACGTCGAAAAATCAAAGAATCCTCACCTAGGTCTCCTCCGATGATGGTAATCCCTCTATTTCTCTCCTCGCATGATGTTCTTGAGAATTTCTTTAGAGGTCATCACTTCGAACTTCATTTTAAATCTTCTATTTGCCAAAAATCCTTTGTTTATGAAAAATCTATTAATATGTACTATTTTTAAAACTCCCCACTTCAACATCTTCTTGAGTCTTTTGGTCTGTCTTCTTTAAGTGCTCCTCCATCTATGGCCTATCCAAAGTTGGTTCAACAATTCTACACGAACCTTGAAAATAATGGTGACTTTTATACTTCATTTGTGAAAGGGAAATCATTGTTTTTTTACTGCTATGGATTTAGGAAGCATATTGTACATCCCCTTTTCAGGAGACTGTCCATTTACCCTTAAGGGACCAGTTTATACTCCTATGTCCCCTCTTAACCAACTTCAAACTATCATGGTTGACCCCACTCTTTCTTTCGTCACTGTTCCAAAGACCATTGAGTTGTCCCCTATTGCTATAGTTCTTCACAAATTATTGAGGTATAATCTTATTCCTCGTATTGGTGGTGGGGCTGAATTTACTTACCAGG
The DNA here is from genome assembly GCA_020205605.1 of Panax ginseng. NCBI lineage: Eukaryota > Viridiplantae > Streptophyta > Magnoliopsida > Apiales > Araliaceae > Panax > Panax ginseng. Next base: position 82,479,396 of record CM035131.1, read on the forward strand.
ATTAATTTGGTGTTGGTTTCCTTGATAATGAAAGGAAAACCATTTAATTTTTCGCTTATGATGCTCAAACATATGATTAACTGCATCAAACACTCCAAAAAATGTTTGCCTTATAGTTATTTTCTCACCAAATTGTTCAATCATTTTCAAATCCCTTTAGACAATGAAGGTTCATTCACAATTACCGATTCCATCGATTCCGTCTATCTCAAAAGCGCTTATATCACCCTGGTAGATGGGAAGTTTATGAGAATTGCTCCAGAAATTCCCCTTGTTCCTCCAGTACATAATTCCACTCCTCCTATTCCACAACCTCCCTCTCTTGAGATTGTCACCCTTCTCCATACCATCGCTACCAATCTAACTTCCCTCACTACTGATGTTAAGGATATACAACATCGTCTTTCTGTGCTGGAAAAAGGAAAAATCCCCATTAGTCACACTGAACTAAACGATGTTTTTTGCCACATGGAAGATGAATTTATCGATCTTCAGGCAGGATTCGAACTACATACCCAGGCTATGGTAGAAGCCTTGCAGCGGAAAATGAATCAAAATGCATGCCAGCTAAGCACTGAACTCAAATTTCTCAGCAATCAGATTGGGTCCCTAGGCCGTTTCACCGAGCGGTGCATGAATGATCTCAATGAAGAGCTCCAAGCTGAACAAGTCATTTCTCGCATCCCCTGTTAGAGTTTATGCCCTAGAGGCCAATTATTTGATATAATTGCGTAACATTTTGATATTATATTTGATTGAATAAATGAATGATTTTATTAAGGTTTTATTTACTGCGTTATATAAATGTTAACATAATAAAATTCCTTAGAATAGTGATACAAATTATATAGTTTCAAGTATGTGACATGAGCATGAGATTATATAATTATAATTAGTATCATTATTCTTAAAAGTCCCTAGTCGAGTATCATTATTGATGGGACAACAATGATGTAATGAGACTAGTATGTGGATTGACTGATGACCAAATCTCATTGGTTATAAATATATGAGATATTAAGTCAATGCATAGGTACATGTTAGAGAACAATGTACTAGACAGACCCACTATGAGAATTCTACGTGGAACAGTATATAAAGTGTCATTAACGATTCTCATAGTGACAATGATGTAATGGTCCTCCGACTTGAAATCACTATATTACTACACGGGAATTTATGTGCTTTGATATCATCAAAGGTCACCTTTAATAGGGTGGACTATAAAGGTGATTATTGGGTACATCATGAATCGTGTGAGGAATATGAGTGATCTAGATGGAATTTAACCCTCCTATGTATTAGGGGTGATATCCATAGGCTTCTTGATTGAGTAAGACTATGAAATGCATGGCCATGCTTAAATAGTGATTTGTTTCATATAGTCTACTCATTGATCAAGAAAACACAGATTAAATTATGAAGAGTATGACACATTCCATGACTCGAGTTTAATCTAGGATGTTAAGGTTAAAAGGATTAAATTACATTGAAACATTGGTCACGAAAAAGGTTGCATCGAATCATCGATCTTATTATTACTTGGGTAGCAGTGATGCATTACTAGATGCCGCTTACTGTTTATAATTTTATAATATAATTTTAAAATTATTGCCAACGTAATAATAACCTATAGGGTCACACACATAGAACGTTATTAAAAGGGAATTAATTTAAATTGTAAGGATTTAAATATATCAATATGATTGATAGTATTTAAATCACGAATTTAAATTAAAAGGATGATTTATACATATATATATATATATATATAAATTCAGATTTTATTTTAATTAGATTAGAGTTTTGATTAATTTCGATTTATTGCTATATATATGATATATCAGCGCTTCAGGGAAGTTAATCATAACCAAAAACCCTAGCCGCTCTTAGAGAGAGACTAGGGAAAAATTTCAAAAATCCTAATCTTTGGTGGCTAGTACCGCAGTTCTCTTCACTGCAGATCATGCGACGATTCGCGGGGCGTTCGTGTGGATACCGTAGAGGCGCGGTTCTGATTGGATTGCGTAAGGGATTCGAAGCCATTTCAGAACTCTTTCAAAATTGGTATAATATCTAAACCACTGAATTAATTTCTGTTTTCGCATGGATCCTATTTTTGGGTTTCAGAAATTGCTTTGATTATTTTATATTTCCGCTGCATTTTTTTGTTGAAATCCCTACAGGAGTGGCCCCAATACAACTGGATGGCTGAATACCAAGGGGACTTCCTAGACCTTCCTTTACCTCCACCTACCTAATCCCACGTCCTCCCCGATTTGCAGACATCATGTCCTTGGAGGAGATTGAACACCATAGGCTTCACCGTCCCTATTTCACTATTCGCGAGGCCAACCATGTTCACATCGATGAAGACGATGCCTAAGCTCTTCCTTCCTAGAGTTCTTGGATTTCTTTTTGATGGATGTCAAAGGGGGAGATGAATTCTGCATTAAAAGACAATTTTTTAAAATTCTTCATTACCAGACAATTTTTAAATTTCATGCATGATGACTTTCTGGTTTTAAATCTATGCTTTAAGTGTTGTTGGATTTCTTTTTGTTGATGAATGCTTTTATGGGTTAATGGTGTAACTTCTGCTTAAAATATACCGTGGACTAACAGGTTAGTGCAGGGTTATTAAACACTGCATATATGCAGAAAACACTATATATGTTGAGATATGCATGAATTTAGGGGGAGTCATAATTATTTTGTTGTCATCATCAAAAAGGGGGAGAATGTTGATTTATGTCATACTCCATCCTAAATGTTTTGATGATGACCATATTATTCCTCTAATCATGCTCTATGAAATTTTAGGAAAAGAAATGGCATTACAGGAATATTGAGGAGGAAATTATAAAGACTTGAGATCTTTGAAGGATGAAGGGCCTTTTTGAGTCCTAGGAAATATATGTACGATCTTAGCATTAATTACTTTCCAATACAAGGCTTTAGGGCATGTGCATTTCATATAGACATAATTATATATCCAGAATTTAACAAATATACTAAATGTTGGTAAAATGATTTGTTAGGCAGATTTGCTAAGATTATGGGGTAATAGTTTAAAAGTAATTGATTTACCTCGTGGTTCATAAATCAAGGAATCTATTTCTGGTTAATCAATAAGGTAACTTAATGTAAATAGTTGGTTAGGTAAATACCATGAATCATGCTTCATATAAATGCTTAATTTAAGGGAAGTAATTAAACTGTCTCTAAACCACTTGCTTGATAAACTCGATATGTCAATAATTTTAGATGTGTTGGTTAAAGACTACACAAGATGGTAATATGATTGCATGATATTAATCCGGTAATTGACATATAGAAAATCTACGTATGACAAGATGGGATATAATATAAGAGACATAAAAGATATGGTAACACGTGATATGCACTCAATCAGGCATAATCTCCTCGCTAATCACTGATATACCACTATATCTCTACTGATCATGATAGTGTCCTACGTTAGTATATAACTGGAAGGAGTCTTGATCATTGACACAATATCTAGATGTCACTCTAAAATTACATGATTTGTACACTTTGTCCAAAACGGTCATATTACGAATTAGCACTAAGCAACGGTAACTTATCATAGTTGGCTATAAAAGAACTAAACCTAATGATAAGAATAAGTAAGAAATACATACTAAAGTTGCTCATATACATACTATGAAATTATGTTTCTGATTACTATTGAGTGCGATTAAGGAAGCTACTGCTGAGGTGATCTTGTAAAAAATACTCTGGTAATAATTTTCTTGCTTTTCATTACATACTAGAGCCTTTCATTGGTAAGTGATTTATTGCTTGATCATTAGACCTCTATTGTGTAATTTATATTTACTCATACAAATCAATATTTTCTAAATTATGATCCAGTTTGGATTATTGTATTATTACAATCAAGTTTGTAAGCATAGGTGCTTGAGGGTGCATACGTGCACAAGGAGCAAAAGTGCTCAAGTTGTTGGAACTTGTATTGTAATTGGAAGAGTTATAATAAAAGTGAGTCTTCAATACTAGTTTATATTGGATGTGGATTAGGCTACTATTATACAGGGTAGTAGTTGAACCACGTAAAAATTCTGATGTTTATGTGATTGCATTTTGTGTTATATTATTCTGTTAACTATCCAGCAGCCTGCATTCAATATCCATAAATATTACCAAACTAATTTAGCAAATTATTTTTCTCATAATCATATTTTGTAAAAGGTTAAGTCTCAAATTTATACATCTTGGAAAGTGTTACATAAGTTTAACACCTTGTCTTAACATTTCTATTTATAAAGATATAGAATCCAGCTTGCTGCATTGAATATCCAAAGGAATTTTTAGTTAATTAAAAGTTGGACATAGTTTGCTCCTACACTTATTCAACCCCCCTTTCTAAGTGTGCCTACTTAAATTTCAGTTAGCTTTCTGGAAATATGTAACACCTTTAGATACAATGGGGTGTCAGATGATGTAGTCAGACTTCTCTTGTTCCCGTTCACACTACAGGACAAGGCAAAAAGTTGGTTACACTCTCTACCGCTTGGTTCAATTACTACATGGGACGACCTTGCTCAGAAGTTCCTGGCTAAGTTCTTTCCACCAGCCAAGATTGCTAATATGAGAAACGAGATTATGATGTTTGAGCAGCTACATGGGGAATCTTTTTATGAGGTATGGGAAAGGTACAAGGAACTACTCAGAAAGTGCCCTCATCATGGACTACCTAAATGGCTACAGATGAACACATTCTACAATGGATTGAGTGGTAGTCTCAGGACTAGTATTGATGCAGCTTTGAGTGGAGAGTTCATTGCTCAGATCTACAAGGAGGCGTATGACCTGATAGAGATGATGGCGGCTAATAACTACCAATGGCCTACAGCCAGAATAACACAGCCTAAGGCAGTTGGGATGTTAGAGGTAGACGGGGTCACAACTTCGGGCGCACAGATTTCTACATTGTCAAAGAAAATGGATGCTCTGGTAGGTGTACAAACACAACAGGTGGCATATGTTTGTGAATTATGTGCAGGAGAATATCCTATAAAACAATGTGCCTTTAACCCCACAACGATATAGTTTGTGGGTAGCTACAATAGGATTCCGCAGAATATGTACCAAAATGCCGACAATCTATGGAATAGGAACCATCCCAACTTTTCGTGGAGTAATAATCAAAATAAGCTGGCTCCACGACCTTCTTATCCCCTGGGGTTTCAAAATTAACATCAACAAACAGCTCCACAACAAGAGAAAAAGGCAGATTTGGAAGAGATTTTGTTGAAGTATATATCAGGAAACGAGGCAATAATGAAATCATAAGTAGTGGCCATCAAAAACTTAGAAAATCAAATGGGACAGCTTGCCTTAGCACTTAATAATAGGCCTTAAGGGACTCTACCTAGTGACACAGAAAAGAATCTGAAGGGAAATCATGAGCAGTGTCAAGCAATCACTTTGAGGAGTGGAAAGCATCTTGAACGGAAAAATGCAGAAAATTCAGGTAAGAAGAATGTCAAAGAGAATGAAGATAGAGTGGTTGAAGGGAAACAAGGTGAGGAAAAGCAAGATGACAAGACTAAGTCTGATGTTGAGCCAGTTGTGTATCCTCCACCACCGTTTTAGAAGAGGGTCCAAAAATAGAAATTAGATAAGCAATTCTCAAAGTTTTTGGAAGTTTTCAAGAAACTTCAAATCAATATTCCTTTCACAGAAGCTCTAGAGTAAATGCCAAGTTATGCTAAATTTATGAAGGGTATTCTGTCAAGGAAGAAAAAGTTAGAGGATTATGAAACTGTAGCTTCGACAGAGGAATGCATCGCAGTTTTATAGAGAAAGTTACCTCCAAAGTTGAAGGATCCAGGGAGTTTCACCATTCCTTGCACAATCGGTAACATGGCTTTCAAAAAGTGTTTGAGTGACTTGGGGGCAAGTGTAAACCTCATGCCACTATCTGTTTATATTGAATTGGGTTTACCAGCTCCGAAGCCTACAAACATATCATTACAGTTAGCGGACAGATCGATAACCTATCTAAGAGGAAGGTATCTTGGTTAAGGTGGACAAATTTATTTTTCTAGCAGATTTCATGATTTTGGATTATGAAGAAGATAAAAACATCCCAATCATCCTAGGGAGAACATTTTTGGCTATGGGTAGGACTCTCATTGATGTTCAGAAAGGGGAATTAACTATGAGGGTCCAAGACCGGGAAGTCACATTCAATGTATTTAAAGCCATGAAGTTCCCTACTGATGAAGAGGAGTGTTTCTGGGTGGATGTCATCGACTGGATAGTTAATGAAGACTTGGTCAAAAGTTTGGTCAATGATTCGTTGGAAACCACACTACTGGGCGATGAGGATTTAGATGATCCAGAGTTTGTGGATTACTTATATATGTTGGATTCTTTGGATCGATTAGTAGATTCAAGGTTCCGTTTGAGCCACTACACACGGAAGAAAGAGGTTCAGCTCGGATGAAACCTTCACTTGAGGAGACACCCACTCTTGAGCTCAAACCGCTTCCTAAACACCTCAGGTATGCATATTTGGGTGATTTAAATAATTTACCTATTATTATTGCATCTGCGCTTAACGAATTATAGGAAAGTAAATTGTTGATGCTTTTGAGAGAATATAAGTCTACAATACGCTGGACAATTACCGACATTAAGGGGATCAGTCCATCCTTCTGCATTTACAAGATTCTCATGGAAGAGGATGTAAAGCCAACAGTAGAACAATAGAGACGGCTAAATCCAATCATAAAATAAGTGGTAAGGAAATAAATACTGAAGTGGATGGATGCGAGAATTATTTACCCAATTTTAGATAGTGCACGGGTCAGTCCAGTACAGTGCGTGCTGAAAAAGGGTGGTATGACAGTGGTTAAGAATGAAGACAATGAACTGATTCCAACGAGGACAGTGACCAGATGAATGGTTTGCATGGACTACAGAAAGCTGAATAAGGTAACCCGGAAGGATCACTTTTCTCTACCTTTTATTGACCAGATGTTGGACCAGTTAGCTGGACATGAATACTATTGTCTACTGGATGGATATTCGGGTTACAACCAAATAGTCATAGCTCCTAAGGATTAAGAGAAGACCTCCTTTACGTGCCTATACGGAACCTTTTTTGTATATAGAAGGATGTCTTTTGGGTTATGTAACGCACCGGCTACATTCCCATGATGTATGATTGCTATTTTCTCAAACATGGTGAAGAAGAACGTGGAAGTTTTCATGGACAACTTTTCAGTCTATGGAAACACTTTTGATAAGTTTCTAGAGAATTTGGTCATGGTCTTGAAGCGATGTGTGGAAACTAATTTGGTGCTTAACTGGGAGAAGTGCCACTTTATGGTTGAGGAAGGAATAATTCTAGGGCACAAGGTCTCTGTGAAAATCTTAAAGGTTGATAAGGCAAAGTTAGACATGATCGAGAATCTTCCACCGCCAAATTCAGTGAAGGGAATCCGTAGCTTTCTTGAACATGCCGGATTCTACCGAAGGTTTATTAAGGATTTCTCTAAGATTGCAAAACCATTGTGAAATCTTTTAGAGAAAGATGCAGTGTTTAGTTTTGACAAAGAGTGTAAAGCAGCGTTTGAGCAGTTGAAAATAAAGTTGACAACAACTCCAATGATCGTCGCACCAGATTGAACTATGCCTTTTGAGTTAATGTGCGATGCTAGCGACTACGCGGTAGGGGCTGTTTTGGGTCAACGCATATACTACACAAGTAAAACCTTTACGGATGCCCAATTGAACTACACAACCACCAAGAAGGAGTTACTTGCAGTAGTATATGCCTTTGATAAATTCAGAGCTTACTTGATTGGAACAAAGGTGGTGGTATACACGGATCACTAGGTGATTTGTTATTTGATCTCAAAAAAGGATGCTAAGCATAGATTAGATGAATTCTACTCCTTTAGGAATTCAACTTGGAAATAAAGGATAGGAAGGGGACAAAAAACCAAGTGGCAGATCATCTTTCGAGGCTGGAAAATTCAGATAAAGATGGAGCGGATAAGTGTGTAATCAATGAATTATTTTCGGATGAGTAGCTTTTTGGAGTTAACTCATAGTTTCCATGGTATGCAGATTTTGCCAATTAGTTGGTGAGCAAAATCCTTCCCCCTGATTTGACACGTCAACAAAAAAAGAAGTTCCTACATGACGTCAAGGGTACATGTGGGATGAACCCTATTTATTCAGAGAATGCACAGACAAGATCATTCATAGATGTGCACTGTACAACAAAGTGAAAAATATCTTGCACCAATGCCATTTATCTGCGTATGGGGGACATTATAGTAGTGAGCGGACAGTGGCTAAGGTACTTCAAGCAGGATTTTACTGGCCTACTGTGTTCAAGGATGCCCACCAGTTCATGAAAAACTATGAAGGATGCCAAATGGTGGGCAATATATCAAAGAGGAATGAGATGCCGCTCAACACTATCATGGAAGTGGAAATTTTTGATGTATTGGGGATGGACTTTATGGGACCATTTCCTCCTTCATTTAATAACCTGTATATCTTACTAGCTGTAGATTACGTGTTAAAATAGGTTGAAGCCATAGCACTCCCTACAAATGATGCCAAGGTGGTTCTTAAGTTCTTACAAATGAACATATTTACAAGGTTAGGCATGCCAAGAATAATCATCAGTAACGAGGGAAGTCACTTTTTTAATAGGTCATTTACAGCTCTCTTGGCGAAGTATGGAGTTAATCATAGAGTTACTACAGCCTATCACCCCCAAATGAGTGGTCAAGTTGAGGTTTCCAACAGAGAGGTAAAGAGAATTTTAGAGAAGGTGGTGAATCCGAGCTGAAAAGATTGGTCTCTAAAGTTAGATGACGCGTTAAGGGCTTATAGGATAGTATACAAGACACCAATTGGGATGTCTCCGTATTAGTTGGTCTATAGGAAAGCGTGTCACCTCCTAGTGGAATTACATCATAAGGCATATTAGGCCATTCAGAAACTCAGTTTTGATCAACCAACTGCAGGAGAGAAAAGGTTGCTCCAATTGAATGAACTTGACGAATTTTGACTGCAAGCGTATGAGAACTCAAAGTTGTACAAGGAAAAATTCAAGAAGTGGCATGACTAAAAGATTATGCAGAGAAAGTTTGAACTGGGACAATCAGTGTTACTGTTCAACTCACGACTGCGATTATTCCCAAGAAAGCTCAAATCCCGATGGTCGGGGCCATTCACGATTAGGAAGGTTTTCCCACATGGCGCCGTTGAACTATACATCAGAAATCAGCTTGAGAAATTTAAAGTCAACGGTTAAAGCACTACTAGGTTGGCAACATCGACAATGAAGCCACCGCGATCACACTTACCGATACACCATGAACAGGGAGTAGTCAGGCTGAAAGACTCAAAAACAAGCGCTCATTGGGAGGCAACCCAAATTACTTTCATTTACAGTATTTTTTATGTTATGTTAGTTAAATTGTAGTTTAATGTGTAATTCTAGTATCAAGCAAGTTTATTTCGGTCCAATAGGTAGTTAGTTAAGTTATGATTTTTAGTAAATTCGACCTTACTTGCTCAATTTTCACGATGTTATCTTATATTAGTGATTTCAATGTGTTTTAGGTGTTTAGGATGTTAGTGGACATGCATTTGATGAGAAGAAGTTGAAAGCTCAAAGCCATCGGCAGAATACCCCCCACGAGTGTGGGATTTTTGTGGAGGATACCCCGTAGGGCGGGTCTTAAATCGAAATGAATACCCTTGCTCAGGCGGGTTCCTCTGATATAAACACCTTTCAATCCAAGGGGGTACGGGACTTTAAGCAATCTCTTTTTCTGCAGATCGTTGCCAACCTCTCCACTTCCTTCCTTCTATTCTAATCGAAATTCCCATTCTCTCACCCACTAACTACCCACGATCTACCAACTTCCTATAAATTAACCCACTAATTCACACATATCCTCTACACTATATAATCTAAACCCTAATCCTCTCAATTTCACACATCTCCATCCAATTCCATCCAATTTGATTGCAATAAGGAAGGAGATAACTTCAAATTAGCATCACCCACTGGAGCAATATCATCAACAGAAAAGGGAAATCAGTAGGTAATCTACAAGTTTTAGTTTGTCATCATACTTTTGCATTCAGTTTGTCAGTTAGGGAATTGTGGATTGTGCACACAAATTGTTTGAAAAGTTATGTAAGTGAAGTGTGGAGGATTTTGTGATTGAATTGACTACTATGGCACCTAAGACACCATCCAAGCGATAACGAGGCTAGGGCTTAGGGTCTGGTTCATCACCATCCTCTTGACCTTTTAACAGATGTAAGTTCACGAGTGCCAGTGTCGTCAACAAGTACGACTATTTAGTGCCCAAAGCACTAACTCCAGAGTGGAGCTTGGCACCAGATAATGTTGATGGGAAGATGAGGAGACAAATATATGAGAAAGGTTGGGATAGGTTTACTAATGAGCCAGAACTAGCAATTGTCAATGTGGTGAAGGAGTTCTATACAAACGCTGAGGATAAGGCCTCGTTCAGTGCATTCATGAGGGGTAAATAGGTGCCCTTCAGTTTAGAGGCTATTAACAACTACTATAGCCTGCGAACCCCTGTGATATACCAGTATGCTCGATTGCATGACAATGGTTCTGATTATGATTTGATTCTAGTCGAGATAACTAAGCTGGGTACTTCATGGGTTAAAGAATGAAAAGGTGGCACAATCTTCCTCAACAAGGAGTTGTGTCGCTATGGCAAGATATGGTATGTATTTTTGTGCGCTAAGTAGTTTCCATCCACGCATACCACGGAGGTGACGAGGGAGAAAGTGCTTCTGCTATACGTAATTATGAAAGATTTTAACATCGAAGTCGGGGCCATTATCAGCTTCTCTATACAGTGATGCCTGCGAGGGCCATTCTCCGACTGTCTGCCACACCCATCCCTTATTTGTGGGTTATGCAAGAAGGTTGGTGTTAGATGGTCCAGAGATGAGCCTTTCCAGTAGCCTCTCCAGCTATTGGACTCTCGTATGATTGCATGCTACACAGTTTGGCTTGGGGGGGAGTCACACCCAAGAGGCATCGATTTTATATTTCCACCAGCTTTGGAGGAGGAGGAAGAGGTTGAAGACACATCTGAGGATGATGAATTCCAAGATGATGAGATGACAAGAGAAAAGGAGACTACAGAGAGTCGAAGGATGGGCAAATTTATGTTTAGAAACCAATTTCGCAGTCTCCAGCGCTTTGTGGATAAAATGCATAAAGAAGCCAACCGACAGATGAAGCGACTAGCGGCCAGGCAGGAACATATGTTCAATGCCATGAATACGTCCTTTGCCTTGCTAAATGCGGCCTTATAGACTCTGAATCCAACCGCGGCCACATAGTTTCCATACCATCCGCAAGAGCCCATGCCATAATTTCAACCATCTGATTCTGACAATGAAGAGCGCCGACTTTATGAGCCACGACCGCCATCACCACCATCACCTCAACCTTAGATGATTACAGGGAAGTCCTCTTACACTTACTGCTTTATTTTTACAATGAGGACATTGTAATTGTTAAGTTTGGGGGAGTTTAGTAGTTTAGTTCAGTTCGTTATTGCATGCTTAGTTTAGTTTGTTATATTTTTACATATGTTGTCATGTTTAGGTTTAGGTTCATTATGTTTACATTCATGTAGTTTAATTGCATAATAGTTTGCATAAGTAATGTAGTATTGTAATTAGTTTTTATTATTAGTTTCTGTTATTCTTATTTCATATTGTAAAAAAAATGGAAAAATTTGAAAAAAAGCACAAAAATTTTAGTTAGTACTGTGTTTATCTTGCATGAGTCTAGCTGTTAGATAGTACAATCTATTTTGGGGAATGATGAGATTGGAATTGAGTAGAAAAGTATAATACTGACTATTAGAGTGTTAATGTGATTTTCTGTTATGAATTGAATCTTTTTCTGTTTGAAACTGGTATAATAAGGTTATACAATAATAAACAACTATGTTGGCTGATGAAGTTCAAATTGATACATAATGGAACTCTAAAGGATAATGCTAGTTTGAATGAAAGAATATAAGAATAGGTAGTGAAGGCTAAAGTTAGGCAAGAACCTAAGTTTGGGAGAAAATTTGGGGTATATAAGCTATCTAAAAAAAATAAAAAATAAAAAAATAGTATGTAAATATGAATAAACACCATGGAAGGCTTGTCTAGTTTCGTGACCTTTATTACTTGAGTAAGTAAGCCCGAGGGGATTGTATTTACACCTAACGCCCTAAGGCCTTAATGGTTTGGGAATCGTTGGTCGAAAGCTCGTTAAGGTAGCATTGAAAAGCCTAAGGGAATAAGACATTGCACAGCTATGAGTATAAAAAAAGAAAAAGAGAAAAGAATAAAACAGGAAATAAGAGCAAAAAGCCCTCATACATGAAAAATAAAGCATAAGTACCCTATTTTGACCCTCGATATTGGTAATTGTTTGATTTTAGTTGGATCTTGACTATTTTTGAATTTCATAAGTTCACACTATACGATGCCTTCAAAGAGACCTATTATGTGTTAAATTTGATTTTTTATTAGTTAGCATGTATGTTGAGCACACACGCACTATATTAGTGATAGTAGTTTAAGATTTGATGATTGATTGGGAAATTACTGATTTGTTTTGATATGAGGTATTATCATGTTTACTTGATTTTCCTGAGGCCGGTTGAACAGACTTGTTTCTATCATTACTGCTAGATTTGTAGGCATGTAGATTAGTTGCATTCCATTGCATTGCATTTTTGTTTTGTTTTGTGCTCAAGGACTAGCACGAGTTTAAGTTTGGAGGAGTTTGATGAGTGGGTTTTATACCTACGAATCGGCATCTAATTCGGACTTAAATTATGTTGATCCTATAAATTTATGTTTGTTTTTACTTGTTTATGTTTGTTTTACGTTTAGGTGGCTTGGCGTAGCATTGGTGGCATAAAGGTGGCTTTATGACAAGAAGTGACATCAAAATGAACAAAAAGTGCAGCTGCAGAAATAGCCCCCGCCGAGGCAGGCAAAATATAAAACAATACCCCCGTCGGGGTGGGGGTATATGATTAAATACAGAAACATCCCCCGCTGGGGCGGGCCTCTATAGTGCAAATACCCCCCGCCGAGGCAGGGGTATGGGAGAGAGAAAGAAGTGTTCTATTTTAATTGGAGTTCTGCAGTAGCATGAAGGGGAGCAAGTTGGCATGGCTTAGGACTCTGATAGGCGTCAGTTTAAAAGCTAATTACATTATTTGTGTTGTATATAACACAATACAATAAGAGAGACATAACAACAATCAATCAATTAGTAATATTAACCCCTAATTTGAACGAAGAACATTTAAGGAAAGCAAGGGGGTTAGAATCATGAAGATTACGAATTGGAGCAAGAAAAAGGGTCGTTTTGTATCTATTCTACTTTTTTAATTCAACTTTTGTAATTGGGATGATGGATTCTTTTATGATTTTAGTTTTTATTTCATTCATGATGAACTAAATTACTTTTTAGGCTTATGATGGATCTATATTGTTGAAAGATGATTATCATACCTTGAATTCAGTTTAATAATCTATCAATTTAGTTTATCTATTGTGATTTATGTTTAATTTACGAATTGCTTGATCACCAATTCTATGTGGATTTGTATGGATTCGAGAGATAATGTATGAATCTAGACTTAGTCACTTTAGCATGTGTTCTTGAATTCTGTGTTTGAATGGAATCTTGATGAATGTTAGGATAGAGATATACCTAGCATCGCATGTAATCAGGTAGATAACTTAAATTTAAACCTTATTTGATTTTAATTCACATAGAGATATAGTGAGTTAGTTGATTAGGGTGTTTAGCTTAATTTTATCAAATTTATGGATTTAAGTTAATACGATGTTAGTGAATCGAGAGATGGCTAATTCTACATAAGTGTTCTTGATTAATAAATTGAGATTGTGAATTGAACTGGATTAAGGTGTGATAATCGGAGTGAGACTTAAAAGTGAAGTTGTAAGCCTAATTCTCCAATATTTACTTAAAGTTACGGTTTTTAAGTTGTGTTGATTGATTGGTATTTCTAGTTTTTTTAATTTTTCTTATTTATAATCATTAATTTGGATAGTTTAATAAAATTGGGTTAATATAAAATTAGTAATTGATAGGTATAATTTCTTACTATTCTTTATGGGAACGACACTCGACTTATCACTATATTACATATTGACCACGTGTACTTACGTGTGAGCGTATTTAAAATTCGACCAACATTGATCAGTCTCCAAGAACCTTCAAGATACAACTGTAGTATTGATCACACTCTATGTTTTGTAGAAATCACAAAACATTGATTTGTATGAATTTCCATACACACCTACCCATTAGCAAAGGTCGAGCAACTTAGAATGCTTAGATTATTCTTAAATTAAGGCATACATCAGATATCTTCCAAATGAAATATTTTTAACCTCAAGCATAGGTGGAGAGAGTTTTTCAATGAGTGGTGTCCAACTATAATATGATGAGTGTATATTTTGATGAAGATACATACCTTGCTACTGTCAGTCTCTTAACAGATAGTTGTTCTATTTATTTGCATAATGATATGAGGCATTGATGAATATAACTTTGTATTATCAATACTGACAACATTTTTTATTCAATATGGCTTTAGATTAGTCAAGTAGAGTCTTTCAATCATGATCAGATGAAGGTCTTGACACCTCAAATTCTTTGAAGCTCTTGAACGTCAAGGTTCAGATTCATGGATCTTGTCGATTGTGCATTTGACGAGTTTCTCTAACTCCTTCATTGGAGATGCAGTACATAGTTTGTTTAGGGGTATTATCTTCCTGAACTTTGAACATAAAGTTCTCAGTTTTGGCTGCATCAGGACTTTCAGTTTGTGGGCTGCAGACTGTTGATTAACTGTAGATTTTGTTAGATCGGCCTAATAATAATTTCATGCAAGAAAGAGGGCCAATCTGGATTGCATCCTGGTGGATATACACATTTATTTGCACATATAATTTTCACCTTGTGAGCTCAACTTTATTCAGAAGTGACTTAAAACTAATACCACGTTTAGAACTTATTTGTGCCATGGATCAAACTCAAAGCATGAGCTTTAACATATTCGTGAGAACCTACTTTGATACCAATTGTTAGTTCCGAGAGGCACATAATAGATCTAGAAGGGGGGGGGGGGGTTGAATAGATCCTTTAAAACTTTTTCTTTGTTTTATTTTATCTTGTTAAGTGATTAAACAAATAATGAATAGAGGAATCAATTCATGCACAAATGGAATAGATTATGATACCCTTCAAAAATATAGCATTAAAAATAATTCTAATGTAAAGTTAATTCCAAGCAGATATATGATTATAGTACTAAATGTAAATGACATAAAGTAAATGACACCAGAGGTTTTAAGTGGTTTAAAGACTGAATGCTCCTAATCCACTCTTCTGTTTCAACTAGCAAGGATTCCACTAAGGATTTGATCAAATTCGAATATCTAAGATTCCTTCAAGACTAGCAGCCTTGGAACACTAGTTCACTAAGAACTCTTCAACACTAGCAGCCTTGGAAACTGTAGACTAAGCCCAACAGACTTAGAATCTCTTGTACCCTTTGGTACTTAGCAAGCCCAGCAGACTTGACTTTGGTTTAGTCTCTAAGACATGGACCCTGTAGGCCCTGGTTGCTTGATTGTTTGTTTTTTGTTGTTGTTGAGATGCTAAGATGACATTCAACTTGTTCATCTTCTGGTACTTAGCAGCTTCTTGTGATCGTTGGGTATTCATCTTTTTTTTTGCTTAATTTAAACTGTTTTAAAATAAGGGAATGTACAAAAGATTGGAAAACCCCAATCAGAATATAGAATAGACATCATAGGACAGGCCCTATGATGTCATGACTATATAAAATTGCATGCCCATAGCCAAACAATTTAAAACCTGACATTACAGTCTAGTACTATTACATAAAGTGCTCAATCAAATATCCATTACAGAAGAGCCCCGCTAAAAGGTTACACAGATGGAGACCACCTGCTAAAGCCATATGACATGTCCACCAACTAAGGAAAATAATCAAAATAAGCAAAATAAGCAGCTAGAAGACCGTTACAGCACAACCAAAGCACCTGCAGCAGCAACCCGAACAGTTCCAAAGAAATGTAGCAGAGTGCAATTAGAGCATAGCAGTTTGCACATCAGTAGCAACAGACCAAGACCATCCCCTTTGTACAAACCCTCCCCCAAGCATAGCAGCTCGCACATAGTAGTAGCACATAGCGTGCAACAACAACAAGCACATCTCCAAAGAGCATTAGAATAATGGAGTACGAAACCCGAAACCCAAAGAAGAAAGCGTGCATACCCTCAAATTTACTAGCGAAGAATGCAACAAAACCAAAATGCAGTAACAGTCCCATAAAATGCAGTATCAAGAGCAGGAGCTCCATCAGAAACCCAGAACAACAAACGGCCGAGTGCAAGACCATCCCCTATAAAAGACAGAACCTACCCAAGCATAGCATCTCGCATCATGACAGACTCCCAAGCGGGTATTCAACTTTGGTGTTTGATCACATCTAATGGACTGCTAAGATGTGTTTAGCCTGGTATCTTGTTGGTACTTAGTAGTTTGACTCATCCTTCGGTGCTGCTGTTCTTTGTGGTTAATGCTTATCTTCATTTGATATTCAACATTGTGCACCATTACCGTTGAGGTACCGCAAAGTCTTTGCATATCAGCTTGACTTCTTTGGGTACTTAGCAGTTCTCGAACACTATTTGACTTGTGTACATATTCGGCTCTATATCTTTTTCTCTTCAGCTCTGTGTGTTCATAGGGAAAACAGAGTTGCTCAAGTATCCTTCTTTATGTTCTGCCACTCTTGTTATTGTCTTCTTGGCCTTCCAGCTCTTAGCACAGATTCCACCTTGTTATAATACTCTTTTGTATTGAGTAAAGCTTTTCCATTATAGGACTCTCATTAGTTATGCTTTACTCTTCTGTGGTGGTCTCACTCTCACTGAGACCTTTTCTCCGTTAAGCTCTATATGACTTTCATCTTCTCAAGTCAACAACCATCTTCTTTGAATTCTCGACTCTTTTATAGATCCATCTGTTATCCTTCTGTTGAAACATAGCCGTTGGAGAGTTTTTTCATTTATGAGCTCCCTTTGAATCTTTGTCTTATTTACTTGTGAAGGAACCTTTGAAATGTTTTTGTTGAAGCTATCTATTGTAGAATTTAATGCTCCAAACATTTCTGAGCACTGATGTTAACTTCCTAGAAATCTGTTGTTCTGTCGTCTGGCCTACTGACACAACAGAGTACTTTCTCACCTAACACAAAAAAGGTGTTTTTAGCAGGCATGCAGTCCTTTCCTTAGCTTCTTCAATATGTTTCTTCAATATATACTAAGGATGAGTGTTGGATCATTAGGATTCCCAAAATGTCAATGGCTATAAATCATTCTTTAATGGTTATACTTCCT
This sequence comes from Panax ginseng, assembly GCA_020205605.1. Lineage (NCBI taxonomy): Eukaryota > Viridiplantae > Streptophyta > Magnoliopsida > Apiales > Araliaceae > Panax > Panax ginseng. The sequence goes on from CM035131.1 coordinate 82,496,959, forward strand.
CCTTCATTAAATAGTTGTACCTTGGTGCTTCTGATACTGACAGGTGAGACACTACGATTATAATCGTTGTGTCTTGTCATACTTGTGCTTGATTTAGCCTGAAGAGAACACTACGATTTCTCTTAAGCACTGATAGACTATGATCTTTGCTTACTCATATTGTAGACTCTACGTTTTCGAGAGCAGACTATGATTCTTGACTTGGCTCGGTAGATGCTCAGATCAACTCCATGATTCTGAGTGTGGCTTTCAAGATAGACTATGATTCTGAACCGACTTCTTTGATACTCTACGATTCTGCCTTGGCTTCTGAAATCTCTTTTGATTTGTCATGCTCAGCTTCCTTAACTTTCAGCCTTGTGATCTCATAATCATGCACCATGGTAAGGTTGAGCATTGATATCCTCCTTATTTGTCCTTTGCTTATTCCGTGGCAGGTTTGCAATAATCTTTGTATTTCCTTTATCAGGCTCTTCTTCTATTTAGTAAGCACTATGATCGTAGTCTTCTATTTAGCACTTCTTGGAGACTCCTTCTGAATGGATTTTTACTTCTCAATCAGCCTTGCTGATAGAGTTGGTGCTTTGATCTTCTACTTGCTTGTAGAGATCATTCAGAGAGTGCTTTCTGATACTCTTCAAGTAGACTGCATTCTTAATCTTAACTGTTCTTACTAGAGAAAGCGATCTATGTATATACCTTAGGTTTACTTCTATTGAGAATCGTAGAGTGCTCTACGATTATGCCTTGACTATGTGACCATCTGGCTGACTATGACTTTGGCTCTGGTTCTGCAGACAATGATTCTGATAGGTGAAGATGTGTAAACTTCACGATTCTGAGTGAAGTCTACAATTCTAGCTTGACAGGCGCTTAGTAGACATCTTGTACGATTCCGAGTATAGTCTACGATTCTGTCTTACTTTATTGGCAGACTAACATGACTTGTACAGAGCTTTACGATCAGACATGCCTATCTATTACACTTTATAAGATCAACGTAACAAGTTTGATCTTTCTATACGTAGTCCTTGTACATCATGATCTTTTGAAGGACTTTTATAATACTCTTTATTCTCATTAGATCAACCTAACAAATTTGATCATATCAATCTAAGTCCTTATCCATATTGTCTATCATCTATTAAGGACTTTACAACTTTTATTAATGCAGACATGTTTGCATATTCATTCATTAACTTCATCATTTTCATCATCAAATTATACGAATAAAGGAATAACATTCACATGTATATTCCTAACAATGATTTCAATCATTTGATTGATCCTCTTTCCTTCTACGACCTCATCAGATAACATTTTGATTTCTTCTTATAATTGTGTTATATTACGATTCTTTTCTATCTTATGATCATTTTGTTTTACGATCTTTTTATCTTTTTCCTTAATCATATTATATTATGATTTTCTTTATGCATTTAGTCTTATAGACTCTATCTATTCATTATTGCTTTTCATCTTCATTATCAGAGTTGGGTAACTCTAGATTATTATCTTTATAACTTTTCAAAATTCTTCTTTGAATCTTATTTATCTTCTCCTTTACTTAATAATGAATTTCCCAAATTTATCTCTTAACACTTTAAACTCTATTTGAGTTTATTCCTTATCCTTAACTCTATGGTTATAGCCTAAGGTACCCCTAACTTAGGTTTATAACCTACATCTTTGATACCAAATGTAGCTTATATCCGTAAATGGACAACACCCCATAATGATACTTATCAACTTGCCAATGTCAACTTACGACGTCCCCTATGAAAAGTTTGGCTTCGGTGCATCCCAACTTACGGGGAGTCACCAGCAAAAGGTTCGGGGCTCTTCTCACCAACTTGTGATTATAGCTTTGATACCAACCTGTAGCACCCCCAATTTTAGGTACCTTTTACCTCGAACCTGGTATGTCACGATACATCATTTCTATAACTAATGCGGAAGATATAAACATAAATTTTTTATATAATAAACTTTTACAACATAATCCCAAGGTCTACAATCTTAACTTAATACATACCTTCAATAACTTGAAAGATTTACAATGTCATTTGCATAAAATAATTTAATAGTTCTAACTGCATAATAATCTAATCTTGGAATTTGCCTTTGCCTCTGTTATTATTCGAGCCTTCGTCTTAATCTGAAAATGTTATCATGATATAGCAAAGGTGAGCAACTATTTTGCCCAGCAAGTTTTAATATAATAAAGTTATATCATGATTGAAAGAATGAATAAGCTTTCGAATTTTTCAACAATATAATAATTGTGAAAGAGCATGAATCAGAATTTCAATAATTAAATGACTGAACAAATAATGTTGGGTGGCCAATAATGGCCATGAACAATTTTAACTGAATCTTATGGTAATGAATGTGATCAGCCTTTCATACCTTATGAACATATGCAACATGCACTAAGTGTGAATCAATAATCAGTATAGATGTGAATAATCAACAATAATTATTTACTGACATGTTTTGAAAATATAACTTAAGTTTGAGTTAGAAACTTTCCTTGCTTCACAATCAATTCTTACTACACAATCTACTATAATCTCTTTATTAAAAAGACCTATCATTGTTAAGATTGATCTTCCAATTAGCATAATACACTTTATCTCATAACATTACTATTTTCATAACATATTATCTAACATTTAGCATAAAAAATAAATATTAGATCTTACATCAAGTCCTTAGTAATATTATCATACCTTGATAATATTACTATCATCTTAAATTCACTTCATATCATTAATCTTAATAATATTTTATTCACTTCTTAGTATTATTAATCAATTAATAATACTTTAATCATATAATAATATCTTAATCGTTTATAAATATTATTAACCCTTTAATAATATTTTAACCACTTACTAATATTATTAATTATTTAATAATATTTTAACCATTTACAAATATTATTAACCTTTTAACAATATTGTAATCACACTTTAATATTATTAACCTTTTAATAATATTTTAATCACACTTTAATATTATTAATCATTTAATAATATTTTAATTTAACCTTAATATAATATTATTAATCATTTAATAATATTTTAAATCATTATCTAATAGTATTAATCATTTAATAATATTTTAATCTAACATTTATTAATAACATGTTAATCTAGTATTATTAATTATTTAATAATATTTTAATTTAACCTTAATATAATATTATTAATCATTTAATAATATTTTAATCTAACATTTATTAATAACATGTTAATCTAGTATTATTAATTATTTAATAATATTTTAAAATTTTATTAAACTTATAAATAATTTATTTTAATTGTTTACCCTTTACTAATTACTTTATTTAACAACCCTAAAATGCCATAAATATAACATCTCATCCAAAATGACCAAAATAGCCTCTATAAATTTGATTACATCATCTTTAGGGTCTTTTGTTAAAAATGTTACATTTTTACCCTTTATAACATCACTTAACTTATTTTATCTATTTATTCATAACTAAATCATCCACATGAAAAATACAAAAACAGTTTCAAAAATTCTACTTTTCTAGGAAACATCAATTAATATTACCCTTATCAGCACATAATTTTTCTAGAATTTTTCAGTTTCGTTTATTATGCTTAAAATGGCCAAAATAGTCGGATCTTGCAACAATTTTCATGAACTGATTTTTTGTCCAAAAATTCTGAAACTTTTAGGGGATGTTTTGGTTATGTATATGTACTTCCTATAAAAATTTTACAAGTTTTGGAGTTACACACTAAGAGTTATTCTCTTTTACTTTTTAAGTAGTCAATGTCTTGTAAAATCCATAACTTTCATCCTACACATCCAAAAATCACCATCTTTTTACTAAAAATAGTTAACTCATCATATTATCATCTCAAATGATTCCAGAATTTTTAAAGTAAAATAAATAGACAAAAATGCCCTTGCTATGAACTGCCCAAAAAATAGTCCTTTTTTATCTTTTTTGTAAAATCTGGACAGTTTTACTAAAAACAGCTCTCATGGTTTGAAAAATCAATATTTTTGAGTGCTACCACTTGGGTTTACTATTTAACTTACATATCTAGCACCCCTCTTTGACGGATTGCGAAAAGATATGTTAGAGAACATAAACTCTAGATCCCATTAAACTACCAAAAGAAATGGAATTGAAAGCTTTAAAATTAGGGTCTACCTTGATTTTTGAGCACACTTTCTTATATTTCCCAAGTAAGATCTAAATCTAGGATGAATAAAGCTTCAAGATATTCTCTCTTTTCTTCCCTCTTCTACCCGGAATTCTCTCTCTCTTTTTCCTTTTCTATTTTGCTTTGTTAAGTTAGAATGAGATGAAAAAGAAAGAGAGTAAGGTTTTGTTTGGGAGAATTGTATAGATATAAAATATGTATGCATATTATTGTCTAATGTGACGAATGAAATTTTTGTAATTTAATTTGAATATTTATTGAATTAAATAAATATTTTTTGATGATTTAATTTTTGGGTTAAAAAATTAATTGATGAATTGTGGTAGATTAATTTAATTATATGTGTTACATTTGTTAAATTAATGTGAAGAATTTATTTATTCCAAGTATTGATTTAATTGAGTTTATTTGATTAAATGAATTATTTAACAAGCATAATGTTATTCTAATTAATTTAATAATTAATTAGAGATTTAATGATTTTACATAATTAATAAATGAGAATTTAATTATGTGACTATGTGATTTAATGTGGAATTATTCTACCTTAGTTAATTGAATTAAATAAGATATTTAATTAATTGCTTAAATGAGTGTGACATTATTAAACTATATAATAAAAGTTTAATGAAATTAAGTGGGAAAGAGTATTTATGAGGCTAGCCAAACATGACCCTAGGAGGAGTTTGCCAGTTAACCCACTAAGGAATTAACCGATCATGACAATATTGCCAGTTATCAGTATGTGCATACATCAGTCTTATTTTTGTACTTACATATTTTATTTTCCTGAGACCTAAACTGTGAGAAAACAAAGAGAAAAGAGAGAGTTTGAGAGAATTGAAGAAGGAATTGAAGAATTAAGGAGTTTTCTTCCACTCTCAAGCAATCTTAACAGAGAAATTAAGGGTATTTCTCTAATCTAAACTTTTAATTTACGTACTTAGAAGCTTTTCATAAAAATTGGCTTTTAGCTTTCTGTAATTAGAATTTTTATGAGTAATTGCTAAAAAGTTGCTATAAATTATTTATATGCATGAATAATCTAACATATGATGTTTATAAACGATTTTGGGTGAATCAATCCATGTACTTTGGTTTTAAAAAAATGGGGTTTTTAAGTTTATAGTAACAATATATGATTTTGAAGTCAAAATCTGAGTTTTGATTGACGATGTAAGGACCCCAAAAATTCATACAATAATATTCTCCTTCTCGATCGTTAACAATACAACCTTAATCTATCTTTACATCATTATTCGATATTAAAATCACTAAAAATGCGGAATATTTAAAACTTTTATACATTTCCTTCTATATTGCCCTAAATTGCAACCTTTACATTATATCTCTTCGATTCAAATTTATATCATGAATCGTTACAACAAAATGACTATACAAAGTCTTACATCATATATAGATATCCATATACACCGGATAGCCCAACTTACAATTCAACAACATGTTACATTCAAAATATTAAATACATTCCTCATAAAATATAAGTAATCTTCGTGAATATGGATCTCTATAATTCACTTAGCACATATCCTGACCTTGAAATCTTGACCTGCAAAAATTATTATTTGCAAGAGTGAGCTCGACAACTCAGCAAGTTCTAACAGTTTTCATGCATCACATAACACATAAAAATATGATCAACATACATATCCTAATAATTAAATTAACATGGCATACATGCTTTAATTCACATAGAAAATATAAATATTGAGTTCCTTACTCAATCATCATTATTTAACCAAAACAATGTAGTCATAAATTAACTTTAACATTTCATGATTACAACATGTATAACATATCATGCTCGCTTACAACACATATCATATCATGCAATTTAAAACAGTTCATCAAGTCCACATAGAAAATAGGAACCGAAAGACTTGCCTTGGTCATTGTTTAGCAATAACAGTTTAACAGCTTACAGTTATCTATACTTCACGTGCCCTACACAATTATATAATCATACACATCAACTATTAGTCACATAGCAACGCATAGTAGTAGTAATGTAAACTTTACTCTATATCTCATAAGTCCGATGACATCCAACTTAGGATATGCTGTAAACATCATATTAAACTATTTTTAAAAGTTATTGGACACCCATTTCGGATAAGATAGACAGTTCGAAACAGTGTTCAAAAAGGTGCGTTCAAAACTATTTTTCATTCTTTCCCAGCTTTACCCTCTCTCGCTAAAATTGTCATAACGTTTCCGTTTCAAAACATTTTGAGCGATTCTTGAGCCCACGTGAAGCTAACTTCTAGGACTACAACTTTTATTCTTTGACCTATTTCAAATTCTAAACACAGAATTCCAGAAAATTAGTTCAAGGTGACTGTCCCGAGTTGGTTAGATAGTTTTGACGCGACTACTTTTAATGGTCATAACTCTTTGCTCCGAAGTCGAAATTAGTCCGTTCTGCAGTCTGTGGAAAGCTTATTCAGTGTACTATAACATACCAAAAGCCCAAAATTTTCTAAAAAATCTAGCTAACCCCAAATTTTCATTTTTGGATCAGAAGTCCACTAGTTTTTTGGACTTCTTGTTTTGGCATCCAAATCACACCTCGACTCGTTCCAACCTAACTTTCTTTACAAATAAGTCTTAATTAACATAATCAGACTCGTCTAAGGTCTCGGCTCCATATCTCTAATTACAATCATTAGAACTCATTTACATAATCAATTCCAAGACAAAATAAACATAGTAAACTAACTAGTTTACTAACAAAACTATCTAAACTTCCAAAATTCAAACTTTAACTGACAAACTAAATATAATATTTAAAATAATAACATTACCAAAAATTAAATAAGAAACATACCCGAAAATACGAATTCCACAAACTAAATACGTACTCGACCAAGATTTAACTAAGAAGATCTTTATAAAAAGTCCTCCCACAACAAAGCCTTTCTCAAAATTGGAGGCCTTATTGTTGGTGAATGAAACAAAGGGCCAAGCCCTTCTATTTATAGGTTTAGAAAAAAGGTAAAGTTCTCAATTTAGTCGATGTGGGACTTGGTTTGTACTATTTCTAATTGGTTTATACTAAATTTTCATATTTTTAACATGCTAAGTGTATTCATTATTCACGAATTCGTTTCTTAACAAATTCGATCCGTTCAAGTTGCGTTGTTTTTGCTTTATAGAGGAGAACAACAATCATCCATCAATTTAAAGTTTTAATCATGAATTCATCAACAATTTTAGTCTCAAAGTACACCAAAATACACATTACCATTAAAACCCAAATTCCACTTCTTTAGCATAAATACATGAATTTGATTTCTGAAAAATTGTTTCTAGATGACCATTATGAAATTATAAAATCTAATAACATATATAACATCATAACCACAAATTCATTAACCAAAACTCCAATTTTAAAAGAAACTCAAGAACACATAAACTAGAAATATAAACTAGATTATGTACCTTTAATTCCTTAAGAAATAAAATTAACCTTATCAGTAAAATTATAATTTCTATTCAACCATTATAATCATAACATTATTTAACAAATTTTCACTCCTCTAATTTAATTATTTAATTAAATTAGAATATCACCATTATACTCGCGTAATAAAATACGTATAAATCTCATCTATTTTATCACACTTAAATAAACTATCCCATAACAATTTTCATCAAATATTTATTTAATACCATAAATATTCATTTTATTCCATAAAGTTTTCAACTAAAATATTTAATGTACTTAATAAATATTTTACTCGCATTATACTAACATTTACATTTTCATGCAATATATTACTTTGGTGTTGGTTGCTTTGATAATGAAAGGAAAACCATTTAATTTTTCTCTTATGATGCTCAAACATATGATTAACTGCATCAAACACTCCAAAAAATGTTTGCCTTATAGTTATTTTCTCACAAAATTGTTCAATCATTTTCAAATTCCTTTAGACAATGAAGGTTCATTCACAATTACTGATTCCATCGATTCAGTCAATCTCAAAAGTGCTCATATCACCCCAGTAGATGGGAAGTTCATGAGAATTGCTCTAGAAATTCCCCTTGTTCCTCCAGTACATAATTCCACTCCTCATATCCCACAACCTCCCTCTCCTGAGATTGTCACCCTTCTCCATACCATCGCTACCAATCAAACTTCCCTCACTGCTGATGTTAAGGATATACAACATCGTCTTTCTGTGCTAGAAAAAGGAAAACTCCCCATTAGTCACACTGAACTAAACGATGTTTTTTGCCACATGGAAGATGAATTTATCGATCTTCAGGCAGGATTCGAACTACATACCCAAGCTATGGTAGAAGCCTTGCAGCGGAAAATGAATCGAAATGCATGCCAACTAAGCACTGAACTCAAATTTCTCAGTAATCAGATTGGGTCCCTAGGACGTTTCACCGAGCGGTGCATGAATGATCTCAATGAAGAGCTCCAGGCTGAACAAGTCATTTCTCGCATCCCCTGTTAGAGTTTGTGCCCTAGAGGCCAATTATTTGATATAATTGCGTAACATTTTGATATTATATTTGATTGGATAAATGAATGATTTTATTATGGTTTTATTTACTGCGTTATATAAATGTTAACATAATAAAATTCCTTAGAATAGTGATACAAATTATATAGTCTCAAGTATGTGACTTGAGCATGAGATTATATAATTATAATTAGTATCATTATTCTTAAAAGTCCCTAGTCGAGTATCATTATTGATGTACCAGACAGACCCACCATGAGAATTCTACGTGGAACAATATATAAAGTGTCATTAGCGATTCTCATAGTGACAATGATGTAATGGTCCACCGACCTGAAATCACTATATTACTACACGGGAATTTATGTGCTTTGATATCATCAAAGGTCACCTTTAATAGGGCAGACTATAAAGGTGATTATTGGGTACATCATGACTCATGTGAGGAATATGAGTGATCTAGATGGAATTTAACCCTCCTATGTATTAGGGGTGATATTCATAGACCTCTTGATTAAGTAAGACTATGAAATGCATGGCCATGCTTAAATAGTGATTTGTTTCATATAGTCTACTCATTGATCAAGAAAACACAGATTAAATTATAAAGAGTAGGACACATTCATGGCTCGAGTTTAATCTAGGATGTCAAGGTTAAAAGGATTAAATTACATTAAAACATTGGTCACGAAAAAGGTTGCATCGAATCATCGATCTTATTATTACTTGGGTAGCAGTGATGCATTACTAGATGTCGCTCACTGTTTATAATTTTATAATATAATTTAAAAATTATTGCCAACGTAATAATAACATATAGTGTCACACACATAGAACGTTATTAAAAGGGAATTAATTTAAATTGTAAGGATTTAAATATATCAATATGATTGATAGTATTTAAATCACGAATTTAAATTAAAAGGATGATATATATATATATCGGATTTTATTTTAATTAGATTAGAGTTTTGATTAATTCCGATTTATTGCTATATATATGATATATCAGCGCTTTAGGGAAGTTAATCATAACGAAAAACCCTAGCCGCTCTTAGAGAGAGACTAGAAAAAAATTTCAAAAATCCTAATTTTTTGTGGCTAATCTTCATGCAGCTCTTCAACAGTAAATTATCGACGATTAAGTATGCGTTCATGTGAGATACCGTAGAGGCACCTGCTCGATTTGATTATGTAAGGGATTCAAGCCGCTTTAAACTTTTTCATAATTGGTATAATATCTAAACCCTTCAATTAATTTACATTTTCAGATGGATCCTATTTTTGGGTTTCAAAAATTGTTTTGATTATTTTATATTTCCGCTGCGTTTTTGTGTCGAAATCCCTATAGGTGTGGCCCCAATGCAACTAGATGGCTCAATACCAAGGGGACTTCTTGGACCTTCCTTTACCTCCACCTACCTAATCCCACGTCCTCCCCGATTTGCAAACACCATGTCCTTGGAGGAGATTGAACACCATAGGCTTCACCATCCCTATTTCACTGTTCGCGAGGACAACCATGTTCACATCGATGAAGACGATGCCTAAGCTCTTCCTTCCTAGAGTTCTTGGATTTCTTTTTGATGGATGTCAAAGGGGGAGATGAATTTTGCATTAAAAAAATAATTTTTTAAAATTCTGCATTACCAGGCAATTTTTAAATTTCATGCATGATGTCTTTCTGGTTTTAAAACTATGCTTTAAGTGTTGTTGGATTTCTTTCTATTGATGAATGCTTTTATGGGTTAATGGTGTAACTTCTGCTTAAAATATACTGTGGACTAACAGGTTAGTGCAGGGTTATTAAACACTGCATATATGCAGAAAACACTATATATGTTGACATATGCATGAATTTAGGGGGAGTCATAATTATTTTGTTGTCATCATCAAAAAGGGGGAGAATGTTGATTTATGTCATACTCCATCCTAAATGTTTTGATGATGACCATATTATTCCTCTAATCATGCTCTATGAAATTTCAGGAAAAGGAATGGCATTACAGGAATATTGAGGAGGAAATTATAAAGACTTGAGATCTTTGAAGGATGAAGGGCCTTTTTGAGTCCTAGGAAATATATGTAAGATCTTAGCATTAATTACTTTCCGATACAAGGCTTTAGGGCATGTACATTTCATATAGACATAATTATATATCCAGAATTTAACAAATATACTAAATGTTGGTAAAATGATTTGTAAGGAAGATTTGCTAAGATTATGGGGTAATAGTTTAAAAGTAATTGATTTACCTCGTGGTTAATAAATCAAGGAATCTATTTCTGGTTATTCAATAAGGTAATTTAATGTAAATAGTTGGTTAGGTAAATACCATGAATCATGCTTCATAAATGCTTAATTTAAGGGAAGTAATTAGACTGTCTCTAAACCACTTGCTTGATAAACTTGATATGGAAATAATTTTAGACGTGTTGGTTAAAGATTGCACAATATGGTAATATGATTGCATGATATTAATCTGGTAATTGACATATAAAAAATCTACGTATGACAAGATGGGATATAATATAGGAGACATAAAAGATATGGTATCACGTAATATGCACTCAATCAAGCATAATCTCCTCACTAATCATTGATATATCACTATATCTCTACTGATCATGATAGTGTCCTACGTTAGTATATAACTGGAAGGAGTCTTGATCATTGGCACAATATCTAGATGTAACTCTATAATTACATGATTTGTGCACTTTGTCCCAAACAGTCATATTACGAATTAGCACTAAGTAACGGTAACTTATCATAGTTGGCTATAAAAGAACTGAACCTAATGATAAGAATAAGTAAGAAATACATACTAAAGTTTATCATATACATACTACGAAATTATGTTTCTGATTACTATTGAGTGCGATTAAGGAAGCTACTGCTGAGGTGATCTTGTAGAAAATACTCTGGTAATAATTTTCTTGCTTTTCATTACATACTAGAGCCTTTCATTGGTAAGTGATTTATTGCTTGATCATTAGACCTCTATTGTGTAATTTATATTTACTCATATAAATCAATATTTTCTAAATTATGATCCAATTTGGATTATTGTATTATTACAATCAAGTTTGTAAGCATAGGTGCTTGAGGGTGCATAGGTGCACAAGGAGCAAAGGTGCTCAAGTTGTTCGAACTTGTATTGTAATTGGAAGAATTTTAATAAAAGTGAGTCTCCAATACTAGTTGATATTGGACGTGGATTAGACTACTATTATAGAGGGTAGTAGTTGAACCACGTAAAAATTATGATGTTTATGTGATTGCATTTTGTGTTATATTATTTTGCTAACTATTCAGCAGTCTGCATTCAATATCCATAAATATTATCAAACTAATTTAGCAAATTATTTTTCTCATAATCATATTTTGAAAAAGGTGAAGTCTCGAATTTATACATCTTGGAAAGTGTTACATAAGTTTAACACCTTGTCTTAACATTTCTATTTATAAAGATATAGAATCCAGCTTGCTGCATTGAATATCCAAAGGAATTTTTAGTTAATTAAAAGTTGGACATAGTTTGCTTTCTGGAAATATGTGACACCTTTAGATACAATGGGGTGTCAGATGATGTAGTCAGACTTCACTTGTTCCCGTTCACACTGCGGGATAAGGCAAAAAGTTGGTTACACTCTCTATCGCTTGGTTAAAAAAGTTGGTATATATTTTTGTGCGCTAAGTTGTTTCCATCCATGCATACCACGGAGCTGACGAAGGAGAAAGTGCTTCTGCTATACGAAATTATGAAAGATTTCAACATCGAAGTCGGTGCCATTATCAACTTCTCTATACAGTGATGCCTGCGAGGGCCATTCTCCGACTGTCTGCCACACCCATCCCTTATTTGTGGGTTATGCAAGAAGGCTGGTGTTAGATGGTCCAGAGATGAGCCTTTCTAGTAGCCTCTCCAGCTATTGGACTCTTGTATGATTGCACGCTACACAGTTTGGCCTGGGGGGAGTCACACCCAAGAGGCATCGATTTTATATTTCCACTAGCTTTGGAGGAGGAGGAAGAGGATGAAGACACATCTGAGGATGATGAATTCCAAGATGATGAGATGACTGGAGAGAAGGAGACTGCAGAGAGTCAAAGGATGGGCAAATTTATGTTTAGAAACCAATTTCACAGTCTCCGGTGCCTTGTGGACAAAAGGCATAAAGAAGCCAACCGACAGATGAGGCGACTGGCGGCCAGGTAGGAACATATGTTCAATGCCATGAATACGTCCTTTACCTTGCTAAATACGGCCTTATAGACTCTGAATCCAACCGCGGCCACATAGTTTCCATACCATCCGCAAGAGCCCATACCATAATTTCAACCATCTGATTCTGACAATGAAGAGCGCCGAGTTTATGAGCCACGACCGCCATCACCACCATCACCTCAACCTTAGATGATTACAGGGAAGTCCTCTTACACTTACTGCTTTATTTTTATAATGAGGACATTGTAATTGTTAAGTTTGGGGGAGTTTAGTAGTTTAGTTCAGTTCGTTATTGCATGCTTAGTTTAGTTTGTTATATTTTCACATATGTTGTTATGTTTAGGTTTAGGTTCATTATGTTTACATTCATGTAGTTTAATTGCATAATAGTTTGCCTAAGTAATGTAGTATTGTAATTAGTTTTTATTATTAGTTTCTGTTATTCTTATTTCATATTGTAAAAAAAATGGAAAAATTTGAAAAAAAGCACAAAAATTTTAGTTAGTACTGTGTTTATCTTGCATGAGTCTAGCTGTTAGATAGTACAATCTATTTTGGCTAATGATGAGATTGGAATTGAGTAGAAAAGTATAATACTGACTATTAGAGTGTTAATGTGATTTTCTGTTATGAATTGAATCTTTTTCTGTTTGAAACTGGTATAATAAGGTTAGCACAGTAATAACAACTATGTTGACTGATGAAGTTCAAATTGATACATAATGGAACTCTAAAGGATAATGCTAGTTTGAATGAAAGAATATAAGAATAGGTAGTGAAGGCTAAAGTTAGGCAAGAACCTAAGTTTGGGGGAAAATTTGGGGTATATAAGCTATCTAAAAAAAATAAAAAATAAAAAATAAAAAAATAGTATGTAAATATGAATAAACACCATGGAAGGCTTGTCTAGTTTCGTGACCTTTATTACTTGAGTAAGTAAGCCCGAGGGGATTGTCTTTACACCTAACGCCCTAAGGCCTTAATGGTTTGGGAATCGTTGGTCGAAAGCTCGTTAAGGTAGCATTGGAAAGCCTAAGGGAATAAGACATTGCACAGCTATGAGTATAAAAAAAGAAAAAGAGAAAAGAATAAAATAGGAAATAAGAGCAAAAAGCCCTCGTAAATGAAAAATAAAGCATAAGTACCCTATTTTGACCCTCGATATTGGTAATTGTTTGATTTTAGTAGGATCTTGACTATTTTTGAATTTCATAAGTTCACACTATACGATGCCTTCAAAGAGACCTATTATGTGTTAAATTTGATTTTTTATCAGTTAGCATGGGTGTTGAGCACACACACACTATATTAGTGATAGTAGTTTAAGATTTGATGATTGATTGGAAAATTACTAATTTGTTTTGATATGAGGTATTATCATGTTTACTTGATTTTCTTGAGGCCGGTTGAACAGACTAATTTCTATCATTACTGCTGGATTTGTAGGCATGTAGATTAGTTGCATTCCATTGCATTGCATTTTTGTTTTGTTTTGTGCTCAAGGACTAGCACGAGTTTAAGTTTGGAGGAGTTTGATGAGTGGGTTTTATACCTACGAATCGGCATCTAATTCGGACTTAAATTATGTTGATCCTATAAATTTATGTTTGTTTTTACTTGTTTATGTTTGTTTTACGTTTAGGTGGCTTGGCGTAGCATTGGTGGCATAAAGGTGGCTTTATGACAAGAAGTGACATCAAAATGAACAAAAAGTGCAAATTACAGAAATAGCCCACGTAGAGCGTGCAAAATATAAAACAATACCCCCGCCGGGGTGAGAGTATATGATCAAATACAGAAACATCCCCCGCTGGGGTGGGCCTCTATAGTGCAAATACCCCCCGCCGAGGCAGGGGTATGGGAGAGAGAAAGAAGTGTTCTATTTTAATTGGAGTTCTGCAGTAGCATGAAGGGGAGCAAGTTGGCATGGCTTAGGACTCTGATAGGCGTCAGTTTAAAAGATATTTACATTATTTGTGTTGTATATAACACAATACAATAAGAGAGACATAACAACAATCAATCAATTAGCAATATTGAGCCCTAATTTGAGCGAAGAACATTTAAGGAAAGCAAGGAGGTTAGAATCATGAAGATTACGAATTGGAGCAAGAAAAAGGGTCGTTTTGTATCTATTCTACTTTTTTAATTCAACTTTTGTAATTGGGATGATAGATTCTTTTATGATTTTAGTTTTTATTTCATTCATGATGAACTAAATTACTTTTTAGGCTTATAATGGATCTATATTGTTGAACGATGATTATCATACCTTGAATTCAGTTTAATAATCTATCAATTCAGTTTATCTATTGTGATTTGTGTTTAATTTACGAATTGCTTGATCACCAATTCTATGTGGATTTGTATGGATTCGATAGATGATGTATGAATCTAGACTTAGTCACTTTAGCATGTGTTCTTGAATTCTGTGTTTGAATGGAATCTTGATGAATGTTAGGATAGAGATATACCTAGCATCGCATGTAATCAGGTAGATAACTTAAATTTAAACCTTATTTGATTTTAATTCACATAGAGATATAGTGAGTTAGTTGATTAGGGTGTTTAGCTTAATTCTATCAAATTTATGGATTTAAGTTAATACGATGTTAGTGAATCGAGAGATGGCTAATTCTACATAAGTGTTCTTGATTAATAAATTGAGATTGTGAATTGAACTGGATTAAGGTGTGATAATCAGAGTGAGACTTAAAAGTGAAGTTGTAAGCCTAATTCTCCAATATTTACTTAAAGTTACGGTTTTTAAGTTGTGTTGATTGATTGGTATTTCTAGTGTTTTTTAGTTTTTCTTATTTATAATCATTGATTTGGATAGTTTAGTAAAATTGGGTTAATATAAAATTAGTAATTGATAGGTATAATTTCTTACTATTCTTTATGGGAACAACACTCGACTTATCACTATATTACATATTGACCACGTGTACTTACGTGTGAGCGTATTTAGAATTCGACCAACATTGATCAGTCTCCAAGAACCTTCAAGATACAACTATAGTATTGATCACACTCTATGTTTTGTAGAAATCACAAAACATTGATTTGTATGAATTTCCATACACACCTACCCATTAGCAAAGGTCGAGCAACTTAGAATGCTTAGATTATTCTTAAATTAAGGCATACATCAGATATCTTCCAAATGAAATATTTTTAACCTCAACCATAGGTGGAGAGAGTTTTTCAATGAGTGGTGTCCAACTATAATATGATGAGTGTATATTTTGATGAAGATACATACCTTGCTACTGTCAGTCTCTTAACAGATAGTTGTTCTATTTATTTGCATAATGATATGAGGCATTGATGAATATAACTTTGTATTATCAATACTGACAACATTTTTTATTCAATATGGCTTTAGATTAGTCAAGTAGAGTCTTTCAATCATGATCAGATGAAGGTCTTGACACCTTAAATTCTTTGAAGCTCTTGAACGTCAAGGTTCGGATTCATGGATCTTGTCGATTATGCATTTGACGAGTTTGTCTAACTCCTTCATTGGAGATGCAGTACATAGTTTGTTTAGGGGTATTATCTTCCTGAACTTTGAACATAAAGTTCTCGATTTTGGTACGCATCGGGACTTTTTTGTTTGTGGGTCGCAGATCACGATTAATCAGAGATTTTGTTAGATCGGCCTAATAATAATTTCATGCAAGAAAGAGGGCCAATCTGGATTGCATCCTGGTGGATATACACATTTATTTGCACATATAATTTTCACCTTGTGAGCTCAACTTTATTCAGAAGTGACTTAAAACTAATACCACGTTTAGAACTTATTTGTGCCATGGATCAAACTCAAAGCGTGAGCTTTAACATATTCGTGAGAACCTACTTTGATACCAATTGTTAGTTCCGAGAGGCACATAATAGATCTAGAAGGGGGGGGGGTTGAATAGATCCTTTAAAACTTTTTCTTTGTTTTATTTTATCTTGTTAAGTGATTAAACAAATAATGAATAGAGGAATCAATTCATGCACAACGGAATAGATTATGATACCCTTCAAAAATATAGCATTAAAAATAATTCTAATGTAAAGTTAATTCCAAGCAGATATAACAGTTATAGTACTAAATGTAAATGACATAAAGTAAATGACACCAGAGGTTTTAAGTGGTTTAAAGACTGAATGCTCCTAATCCACTCTTCTGTTTCAACTAGCAAGGATTCCACTAAGGATTTGATCAAATTCGAATCACTAAGATTCCTTCAAGACCAGCAGCCTTGGAACACTAGTTCACTAAGAACTCTTCAACACTAGCAGCCTTGGAAACTGTAGACTAAGCCCAACAGACTTAGAATCTCTTGTACCCTTTGGTACTTAGCAAGCCCAGCAGACTTGACTTTGGTTTAGTCTCTAAGACATGGACCATGTAGGCCCTGGTTGCTTGATTGTTTGTTTTTTGTTGTTGTTGAGATGCTAAGATGACATTCAACTTGTTCATCTTCTGGTACTTAGCAGCTTCTTGTGATCGTTGGGTATTCATCTTTTTTTTTGCTTAATTTAAACTGTTTTAAAATAAGGGAATGTACAAAAGATTGGAAAACCCCAATCAGAATATAGAATAGACATCATAGGACAGGCCCTATGATGTCATGACTATATAAAATTGCATGCCCATAGCCAAACAATTTAAAACCTGACATTACAGTCTAGTACTATTACATAAAGTGCTCAATCAAATATCCATTACAGAAGAGCCCTGCTAAAAGGTTACAAGGAAGGAGACCACCTGCTAAAGCCATATGACATGTCCACCAACTAAGGAAAATAAGCAAAATAAGCAGCTAGAAGACCATTACAGCACAACCAAAGCACCTGCAGCAGCAACCCGAACAGTTCCAAAGAAATGTAGCCGAGTGCAATTAGAGCATAGCAGTTTGCACATCAGTAGACTATGATTCTGAACCAACTTCTTTGATACTCTACGATTCTGCCTTGGCTTCTGAAATCTCTTTTGATTTGTCATGCTCAGCTTCCTTAACTTTCAGCCTTGTGATCTCATAATCTTGCGCCATGGTATGGTTGAGTATTGATATCCTACTTATTTGTCCTTTGCTTATTCTATGGCAGGTTTGCCATAATCTTTGTATTTCCTTTATCAGGCTCTTCTTCTCTTTAGTAAGCACTATGATGGTAGTCTTCTATTTAGCACTTCTTGTAGACTCCTTCTGAATGGATTTTCACTTCTCAATCAGCCTTGCTGATAGAGTTGGTGCTTTGATCTTCTACTTGCTTGTAGAGATCATTCAGAGAGTGCTTTCTGATAATCTTCAAGTAGACTGCATTCTTAATCTTGACTGTTCTTATTAGCGAAAGTGATCTATGTATATACTTTAGGTTTACTTCTATTGAGAATCGTAGAGTGCTCTACGATTATGCCTTGACTATGTGAGCATCTGGCTGACTATGACTTTGGCTCTGGTTCTGCAGACTATGATTCTGATAGGTGACGACGTGTAGACTTCACGATTCTGAGTGAAGTCTACGATTCTAGATTGACAGGCGCTTAGTAGACATCTTCTACGATTTCGAGTATAGTCTACGATTACGCGCTTTACTTTATCAAGTGCACTAACAATGACTTGTCTTGCAAGCTCTACTATTGAGACATTCCTATCTATTACACTTTATAAGATCAACTTAACAAGTTTGATCTTTCTATACGTAGTCCTTGTACATCATGATCTTTTGAAGGACTTGTACAAAACTCTTTATTCTCATTAGATCAACCTAACAAATTTGATCATATTAATCTAAGTCCTTATCCATATTGTCTATCATCTATTAAGGACTTTACAACTTTTATTAATGCAGACTTGTTTTCATATTCATTCATTAACTTCATCATCTTCATCATCAAATTATACGAATAAAGGAATAACATTCAAATGTATATTCCTAACAATGTTTTCAATCATTTGATTGATCCTCTTTCCTTCTACGATCTCATCAGATAACATTTTGATTTCTTCTTATAATTGTGTTATATTACAATTCTTTTCTATCTTATGATCGTTTTGTTTTACGATCTTTTTATCTTTTCCCTTAATCATATTATATTATGATTTTCTTTATGCATTTAGTCTTATAGACTCTATCTATTCATTATTGCTTTTCATCTTCATTATCAAAGTTGGGTAACTCTGGATTATTATCTTTATAACTTTTCAAAATTCTTCTTTGAATCTTATTTATCTTCTCCTTTACTTAATAATGAATTTCCCAAATTTATCTCTTAACACTTTAAACTCTATTTGAGTTTATTCCTTATCCTTAACTCTATGGTTATAGCCTAAGGTACCCCTAACTTAGGTTTATAACCTACATCTTTGATACCAAATGTAGCTTATATCCGTAAATAGACAACACCCCATAGTGATACTTATCAACTTGCCAATGTCAACTTACGACGTCCCCTATGAAAAGTTTGGCTTCGGTGCATCCCAACTTACGGGGAGTCACCAGCAAAAGGTTCGGGGCTCTTCTCACCAACTTGTGATTATAGCTTTGATACCAACCTGTACCACCCCCAATTTTAGGTACCTTTTATCTCGAACCTGGTATATCACGATACATCATTTCTATAACTAATGCGGAACATATAAACATAAATTTTTTATATAATAAACTTTTACAACATAATCCCAAGGTCTACAATCTTAACTTAATACATAACTTCAATAACTTGAAAGATTTACAATGTCATTTGCATCAAATAGTTTAATAGTTCTAACTTCATAATAATCTAATCTTGGAATTTGCCTTTGCCTCTGTTATTATTCGAGCCTTCGTCTTAATCTGAAATGTTATCATGATATAGCAAAGGTGAGCAACTATTTTGCCCAGCAAGTTTTAATATAATAAAGTTATATCATAATTGAAAGAATGAATAAGCTTTCGAATTTTTCAACAATATAATAATTGTGAAAGAGCATGAATCATAATTTCAATAATTAAATGACTGAACCAATAATGTTGGGTGGCCAATAATGGCCATGAACAATTTTAACTGAATCTTATGGTAATGAATGTGATCAGCCTTTCATACCTTATGAACATATGCAACATGCACTAAGTGTGAATCAATAATCAGTATAGATGTGAATAATCAACAATAATTATTTACTGACATGTTTTGAAAATATAACTTAAGTTTGAGTTAGGAAACTTTCCTTGCCTGTCAATTACTGCTACACATTCTACTATAATCTCTTTATTAAAAAGACCTATCATTGTTAAGATTGATCTTCCAATTAGAATAATACACTTTATCTCATAACATTACTATTTTCATAACATATTATCTAACATTTAGCCGCAAAATAAATATTAGATCTTACATCAAGTCCTTAGTAATATTATCATACCTTGATAATATTACTATCATCTTAAATTCACTTCATATCATTAATCTTAATAATATTTTATTCACTTCTTAGTATTATTAATCAATTAATAATAGTTTAATCATATAATAATATCTTAATCGTTTATAAATATTATTAACCCTTTAATAATATTTTAACCACTTACTAATATTATTAATTATTTAATAATATTTTAACCATTTACAAATATTATTAACCTTTTAACAATATTTTAATCACACTTTAATATTATTAACCTTTTAATAATATTTTAATCACACTTTAATATTATTAATCATTTAATAATATTTTAATTTAACTCTAATATAATATTATTAATCATTTAATAATATTTTAATTTAACTCTTAATATAATATTATTAATCATTTAATAATATTTTAATCTAACATTTATTAATAACATGTTAATCTAGTATTATTAATTATTTAATAATATTTTAAAATTTTATTAAACTTATAAATAATTTATTTTAATTGTTTACCCTTTACTAATTACTTTATTTAACAACCCTAAAATGCCATAAATATAACATCTCATCAAAAATGACCAAAATAGCCTCTATAAATTTGATTACATCATCTTTAGGGTCTTTTGTTAAAAATATTACATTTTTACCCTTTATAACATCACTTAACTTATTTTATCTATTTATTCACAACTCAATCATTCACATGAAAAATACAAAAACAGTTTCAAAAAATCTACTTTTCTAGGAAACATCAATTAATATTACCCTTATCAGCACATAATTTTTCTAGAATTTTTCAGTTTCGTTTATTATGCTTAAAATGGCCAAAACAGTCGGATCTTGCAACAATTTTCATGAACTGATTTTTTGTCCAAAAATTCTGAAACTTTTAGGGGATGTTTTGGTTATGTATATGTACTTCCTATAAAAAATTTACAAGTTTTGGAGTTACACATTAAGAGTTATTCTCTTTTACTTTTTAAGTAGTCAATGTCTTGTAAAATCCATAACTTTCATCCTACACATCCATAAATCACCATCTTTTTATTGAAAATAGTTAACTCATCATATTATCATCTCAAATGATTCTAGAAATTTTAAAGTAAAATAAATAGACAAAAATGCCCTTGCTATGAACTGCCCAAAAATAGTCCTTTTTTATCTTTTTTGTAAAATCTGGACAGTTTTACTAAAAACAGCTCTCATGGTTTGAAAAATTAATATTTTTGAGTGCTACCACTTGGGTTTACTATTTAACTTACATATCTAGCACCCCTCTTTGACGGATTGCGAAAAGATAAGTTAAAGAACATAAACTCTAGATCCCATTAAACTACCAAAAGAAATGGAATTGAAAGCTTTAAAATTAGGGTCTACCTTGATTTTTGAGCACACTTTCTTATATTTCCAAAGTAAGATCTAAATCTAGGATGAATAAAGCTTCAAGATATTCTCTCTTTTCTTCCCTCTTCTACCTGGAATTCTCTCTCTCTTTTTCCTTTTCTATTTTGCTTTGTTAAGTTAGAATGAGATGAAAAAGAAAGAGAGTAAGGTTTTGTTTAGGAGAATTGTATAGATATAAAATATGTATGCATATTATTGTCTAATGTGACGAATGAAATTTTTGTAATTTAATTTGAATATTTATTGAATTAAATAAATATTTTTGATGATTTAATTTTTGGGTTAAAAAATTAATTGATGAATTATGGCGATTAATTTAATTATATGTGTTACATTTGTTAAATTAATGTGAAGAATTTATTTATTCCAAGTATTGATTTAATTGAGCTTATTTGATTAAATGAATTATTTAACAAGCATAATGTTATTCTAATTAATTTAATAATTAATTAGAGATTTAATGATTTTACATAATTAATAAATGAGAATTTAATTATGTGACTATGTGATTTAATGTGGAATTATTCTACCTTAGTTAATTGAATTAAATAAGATATTTAATTAATTGCTTAAATGAGTGTGACATTATTAAACTATATAATAAGAGTTTAATTAAATTAAGTGGGAAATAGTATTTATGAGGCTAGCCAAACATGACCCTAGGAGGAGTTGTTGGCGCTTAACCCACTAAGGAATTAACCGATCACGACAATATTGCAGATTATCGGTATGTGCATACATCGGTCTTATTTTGTACTTACATATTTTATTTTCATGAGACCTAAACTTTGAGAAAACAAAGAGAAAAGAGAGAGTTTGAGAGAATTGAAGAAGGAATTGGAGAATTAAGGAGTTTTCTTCCACTCTCAAGCAATCTTAACAGAGAAATTAAGGGTATTTCCTTAATCTAAACTTTTAATTTATGTACTTAGAAGCTTTTCATAAAAATTGGCTTTTAGCTTTCTATAATTAGAATTTTTATGAGTAATTGCTAAAAAATTGCTATAAATTGTTTATATGCATGAATAATCTAATATATGATGTTTATAAACGATTTTGGGTGAATCAATCCATGTACTTTAGTTTTAAAAAAATGGGGTTTTTAAGTTTATAGTAACAATATATGATTTTGAAGTCAAAATCTGAGTTTTGATTGACGATGTAACGACCCCAAAAATTCATACAATAATATTCTCCTTCTCGATCGTTAACAATACAACCTTAATCTATCTTTACATCATTATTCGATATTAAAATCACTAAAAATGTGGAATATTTAAAACTTTTATACATTTCCTTCTATATTGCCCTAAATTGCAACCTTTACATTATATCTCTTCGATTCAAATTTATATCATGAATCGTTACAACAAAATGACTATACAAAGTCTTACATCATATATAGATATCCATATACACCGGATAGCCCAACTTACAATTCAACAACATGTTACATTCAAAATATTAAATACATTCCTCATAAAATATAAGTAATCTTCGTGAATATGGATCTCTATAATTCACTTAGCACATATCCTGACCTTGAAATCTTGACCTGCAAAAATTATTATTTGCAAGAGTGAGCTCGACAACTCAGCAAGTTCTAACAGTTTTCATGCATCATATAGCACATAACAATATGATCAACATACATATCCTAATAATTAAAATAACATGGCATACATGCTTTAATTCACATAGAAAATATAAAGATTGAGTTCCTTACTCAATCATCATTATTTAACCAAAACAATGTAGTCATAAATTAACTTTAACATTTCATGATTACAACATGTATAACATATCATGCTCACTTACAACACATATATCATATCATGCAATTTAAAATAGTTCATCAAGTCCACATAGAAAATAGGAACCGAAAGACTTGCCTTGGTCATTGTTTACCAATAACAGTTTAACAGCTTACAGTAATCTATACTTCACGTGCCCTACACAATTATATAATCATACACATCAACTATTAGTCACATAGCAACGCATAGTAGTAGTAATGTAAACTTTACTCTATATCTCATAAGGCCGATGACATCCAACTTTGGATATGCTGTAAACATCATATTAAACTATTTTTAAAAGTTATTGGACACCCATTTCGGATAAGATAGACAGTCCAAAACAGTGTTCAAAAAGGGGCGTTCAAAACTATTTTTCATTCTTTCCCAGCTTTACCCTCTCTCGCTAAAATAGTCATAACATTTCCTTTTCAAAACATTTTTGAGCGATTCTTGAGCCCACGGGAAGCTAACTTCCAGGACTTCAACTTTTATTCTTTGACCTATTTCAAATCCTAAACACAGAATTCCAGAAAATTAGTTCAAGGTGACTGACCCGAGTTGGTTAGATAGTTTTGACACGACTACTTTTAATGGTCATAACACTTTGCTCCGAAGTCGAAATTAGTCCGTTCTGCAGTCTATGGAAAGCTTATTCAGTGTACTATAACATACCAAAAGCCCAAAATTTTCTAAACAATCTAGCTAACCCCGAATTTTCATTTTTGGATCAGAAGTCCACTAGTTTTTTGGACTTCTCGTTTTGGCATCCAAATCACACCTCGACTCGTTCCAACCTAACTTTCTTTACGAATAAGTCTTATTTAACATAATCAGACTCGTCTAAGGTCTCGACTCCATATCTCTAATTACAATCATTAGAACTCATTTACATAATCAATTCCAAGACAAAATAAACATAGTAAACTAACTAGTTTACTAACAAAACTATCAAAACTTCCAAAATTCAAACTTTAACTAACAAACTAAATACAATATTTAAAATAATAACATTACCAAAAATTAAATAAGAAACATATCCAGAAATACGAATTTCACAAACTAAATACATACTCAACCAAGATTTAACTAAGAAGATCTTTATAAAAAGTCCCCCCACAACAAAGCCTTTCTCAAAATTGGAGGCCTTATTATTGGTGAATGAAACAAAGGGCCAATCCCTTCTATTTATAGGTTTAGAAAAAAGGTAAAGTTCTCAATTTAGTCGATGTGAGACTTGGTTTATACTATTTATAATTGGTTTATACTAATTTTTCATATTTTTAACATGCTAAGTGTATTCATTAATCACGAATTCGTTTCTTAACCAATTCGATCCATTCAAGTTGTATTGTTTTCATTTTATAGATGAGAACAACAGTCATCCATCAATTTAAAGTTTTAATCATGAATTCGTCAACAATTTTAGTCTCAAAGTACACCAAAACACACATTACCATTAAAACCCAAATTCATCTTCTTTAGCATAAATACATGAATTTGATATTTGAAAAATCATTTTTAGATGACCATTATGAAATTATAAGATCTAATAACATATATAACATCATAACCACAAATTCATTAACCAAAACCCCAATTTTAAAAGAAACTCAAGAACACATAAACTAGAAATATAAACTAGATTATGTACATTTAATTCCTTAAGAAATAAAATTAACCTTATCAGTAAAATTATAATTTCTATTCAACCATTATAATCATAACATTATTTAACAAATTCTCACTCCTCTAATTTAATTATTTAATTAAATTAGAATATCACCATTATACTCGCGTAATAAAATACGTATAAATCTCATCTATTTTATCACACTTAAATAAACTATCCCATAACAATTTTCATCAAATATTTATTTAATACCATAAATATTCATTTTATTCCATAAAGTTTTCAACTAAAATATTTAATGTACTTAATAAATATTTTACTCGCATTATACTAACATTTACATTTTCATGCAATATATTACTTTGGTGTTGGTTGCTTTGATAATGAAAGGAAAACCATTTAATTTTTCTCTTATGATGCTCAAACATATGATTAACTGCATCAAACACTCCAAAAAATGTTTGCCTTATAGTTATTTTCTACAAAATTGTTCAATCATTTTCAAATTCCTTTAGACAATGAAGGTTCATTCACAATTACTGATTCAGTCTATCTCAAAAGCACTCATATCACCCCGGTAGATGGGAAGTTCATGAGAATTGCTCCAGAAATTCACCTTGTTCCTCCAGTACATAATTCCACTCCTCATATCCCACAACCTCCCTCTCCTGAGATTGTCACCCTTCTCCATACCATCGCTACCAATCAAACTTCCCTCACTGCTGATGTTAAGGATATACAACATCGTCTTTCTGTGCTGGAAAAAGGAAAACTCCCCATTAGTCACACTGAACTAAACGATGTTTTTTGCCACATGGAAGATGAATTTATCGATCTTCAGGCAGGATTCGAACTACATACCCAAGCTATGGTAGAAGCCTTGCAGCGGAAAATGAATCGAAATGCATGCCAACTAAGCACTGAACTCAAATTTCTCAGTAATCAGATTGGGTCCCTAGGACGTTTCACCGAGCGGTGCATGAATGATCTCAATGAAGAGCTCCAGGCTGAACAAGTCATTTCTCGCATCCCCTGTTAGAGTTTGTGCCCTAGAGGCCAATTATTTGATATAATTGCGTAACATTTTGATATTATATTTGATTGAATAAATGAATGATTTTATTATGGTTTTATTTACTGCGTTATATAAATGTTAACATAATAAAATTCCTTAGAATAGTGATACAAATTATATAGTTTCAAGTATGTGACTTGAGCATGAGATTATATAATTATAATTAGTATTATTATTCTTAAAAGTCCCTAGTCCAGTATCATTATTGATGGGACAATAATGATGCATTGAGACTAGTATGTGGATTGACTGATGACCAAATCTCATTGGTCATAAATATATGAGATATTAAGTCAATGCATTGGTACATGTTAGAGAATGATGTACTGGACAGACCCACCATGAGAATTCTACGTGGAACAATATATAAAGTGTCATTAGCGATTCTCATAGTGACAATGATGTAATGGTCCTCCGACCTAAAATCACTATATTACTACACGGGAATTTATGTGCTTTGATATCATCAAAGGTCACCTTTAATAGGGTGGACTATAAAGGTGATTATTGGGTACATCATGAATCGTGTGAGGAATATGAGTGATCTAGATGGAATTTAACCCTCCTATGTATTAGGGGTGATATCCATAGGCCTCTTGATTGAGTAAGACTATGAAATGCATGGCCATGCTTAAATAGTGATTTGTTTCATATAGTCTACACATTGATCAAGAAAACACAGATTAAATTATAAAGAGTATGACACATTCCATGGCTCGAGTTTAATCTAGGATGTCAAGGTTAAAAGGATTAAATTACATTGAAACATTGGTCACGAAAAAGGTTGCATCGAATCATCGTTCTTATTATTACTTGGGTAGCAGTGATGCATTACTAGATGTCGCTCACTGTTTATAATTTTATAATATAATTTTAAAATTATTGCCAACCTAATAATAACATATAGTGTCACACACATAGAACGTTATTAAAAGGGAATTAATTTAAATTGTAAGGATTTAAATATATCAATATGATTGATAGTATTTAAATCACTTAATTTAAATTAAAAGGATGATATATATATATATATATATATATATATATATATATATATATATATATATTCGGATTTTATTTTAATTAGATTAGAGTTTTGATTAATTCTGATTTATTGCTATATATATGATATATCAGCGCTTTAGGGAAGTTAATCATAACCAAAAACCCTAACCGCTCTTAGAGAGAGACTAGAAAAAAATTTCAAAAATCCTAATTTTTGGTGGCTAATCTTCTTGATTCTTTCTTCATCAAATCATGCGACGATTATGGCGGGCGTTCGTGTAGATACCGTAGAGGCGCGGTTCTGATTGGATTGCGTAAGGGATTCAAAGCCGTTTTAGAACTCTTTCATAATTGGTATAATATCTAAACCACTGAATTAATTTCTGTTTCGCATGGATCCTATTTTTGGGTTTCAAAAATTGCTTTGATTATTTTATATTTCTGTTGCGTTTTTGTGTCGAAATCCCTACAGGAGTGGCCCCAATGCAACTGGATGGCTCAATACCAAGGGGACTTCCTGGACCTTCCTTACCTCCACCTACCTAATCCCACGTCCTCCCCGATTTGCAAACACCATGTCCTTGGAGGAGATTGAACACCATAGGCTTCACCGTCCCTATTTCACTGTTCGCGAGGCCAACCATGTTCACATCGATGAAGACGATGCCTAAGCTCTTCTTTCCTAGAGTTCTTGGATTTCTTTTTGATGGATGTCAAAGGGGGAGATGAATTTTGCATGAAAAGATAATTTTTTAAAATTCTGCATTACCAGGAAATTTTTAAATTTCATGCATGATGACTTTCTGGTTTTAAAACTATGCTTTAAGTGTTGTTGGATTTCTTTCTGTTGATGAATGCTTTTATGGGTTAATGGTGTAACTTCTGCTTAAAATATACTGTGGACTAACAGGTTAGTGCAGGGTTATTAAACACTGCATATATGTAGAAAACACTATATATGTTGACATATGCATGAATTTAGGGGGAGTCATAATTATTTTGTTGTCATCATCAAAAAGGGGGAGAATGTTGATTTATGTCATACTCCATCCTAAATGTTTTGATGATGACCATATTATTCCTCTAATCATGCTCTATGAAATTTCAGGAAAAGAAATGGCATTACAGGAATATTGAGGAGGAAATTATAAAGACTTGAGATCTTTGAAGGATGAAGGGCCTTTTTGAGTCCTAGGAAATATATGTAAGACCTTAGCATTAATTACTTTCCGATACAAGGCTTTAGGGCATGTGCATTTCATATAGACATAATTATATATCCAGAATTTAACAAATATACTAAATGTTGGTAAAATGATTTGTAAAGAAGATTTGCTAAGATTATGGGGTAATAGTTTAAAAGTAATTGATTTACCTCGTGGTTCATAAATCAAGGGATCTATTTCTGGTTAATCAATAAGGTAATTTAATGTAAATAATTGGTTAGGTAAATACCATGAATCATGCTTCATATAAATGCTTAATTTAAGGGAAGTAATTAGACTGTCTCTAAACCACTTGCTTGATAAACTTGATATGGCAATAATTTTAGACGTGTTGGTTAAAGATTGCACAATATGGTAATATGATTGCATGATATTAATCTGGTAATTGACATATAAAAAATCTACGTATGACAAGATGGGATATAATATAGGAGACATAAAAGATATGGTATCACGTGATATGCACTCAATCAAGCATAATCTCCTCACTAATCACTGATATATCACTATATCTCTACTGATCATGATAGTGTCCTACGTTAGTATATAACTGGAAGGAGTCTTGATCATTGGCACAATATCTGGATGTCACTCTAAAATTACATGATTTGTACACTTTGTCCCAAATAGTCATATTACGAATTAGCACTAAGCAACGGTAACTTATCATAGTTGGATATAAAAGAACTGAACCTAATGATAAGAATAAGTAAGAAATACATACTAAAGTTTCTTATATACATACTACGAAATTATATTTTTGATTACTATTGAGTGCGATTAAGGAAGCTACTGCTGAGGTGATCTTGTAGAAAATACTCTGGTAATAATTTTCTTGCTTTTCATTACATACTAGAGCCTTTCATTGGTAAGTGATTTATTGCTTGATCATTAGACCTCTATTGTGTAATTTATATTTACACATACAAATCAATATTTTCTAAATTATGATCCAGTTTGGATTATTGTATTATTATAATCAAGTTTGTAAGCATAGGTGCTTGAGGGTGCATAGGTGCACAAGGAGCAAAGGTGCTCAAGTTGTTGGAACTTGTATTGTAATTGGAAGAGTTTTAATAAAAGTGAGTCTCCAATACTAGTTGATATTGAACGTGGATTAGGCTACTATTATAGAGGGTAGTAGTTGAACCACGTAAAAATTATGATGTTTATGTGATTACATTTTGTGTTATATTATTTTGTTAACTATCCAGCAGCCTGCATTCAATATCCATAAATATTATCAAACCAATTTAGCAAATTATTTTTCTCATAATCATATTCTGAAAAAGGTTAAGTCTCGAATTTATACATCTTGGAAAGTGTTACATAAGTTTAACACCTTATCTTAACATTTCTATTTATAAAGATATAGAATCCAGCTTGCTGCATTGAATATCCAAAGGAATTTTTAGTTAATTAAAAGTTGGACATAGTTTGCTCCTACACTTATTCAACCCCCTTCTAAGTGTGCCTACTTAAATTTTAGTTAGCTTTCTGGAAATATGTGACACCTTTAGATACAATGGGGTGTCAGATGATGTAGTCAGACTTCGCTTGTTCCCATTCACACTGTGGTCTCACTCTCACTGAGACCTTTTCTCCATTAAGCTCTATATGACTTTCATTTTCTCAAGTCAACAACCATCTTCTTTGACGTCTCGACTCTTTTATAGATTCATTTGTTATCTTTCTATTGAAACATAGCCGTTGGGGAGTTTTTTCATTTATGAGCTCCCTTTGAATCTTTGTCTTATTTACTTGTGAAGGAACCTTTGAAATGTTTTTGTTGAAGCTATCTGTTGTAGCATTTAATGCTCCAAACATTTCTGAGCACTGATGTTAACTTCCTAGAAATCTGCTATTCTGTCGTCTGGCCTACTGACACAACAGACTACTTTCTCACCTAACACCAGAAAAGGTGTTTTTAGCAGGCATGCAGTCCTTTCCTTAGTTTATTCAATATGTTTCTTCAATATATACTAAGGATGAGTGTTGGATTATTAGGATTCCCAAAATGTCAATGGCTATAAACCATTCTTTAATGGTTATACTTCCTCCATCATTAAATGGTTGAACCTTGGTACTTCTGATGCTGACAGGTGAGGCACTACAATTATAATCGTTGTGTCTTGTCATACTTGTGCTTGATTTAGCCTGAAGAGAACACTACGATTTCTCTTAAGCACTGATAGACTATGATCTTTGCTTACTCATATTGTACACTCTACGTTTTCGAGAGCAGACTATGATTCTTGACTTGGCTCGGTAGATGCTCAGATCAACTCCATGATTTTGAGTGTGGCTTTCAAGATAGAATACGATTCTGAACCAACTTCTTTGATACTCTACGATTCTACCTTGGCTTCTGCAATCTCTTTTGATTTGTCATGCTCAGCTTCCTTAACTTTCAGCCTTGTGATCTCTTGATCATGCACCATAGTAAGGTTGAGCATTGATATCCTCCTTATTTGTCCTTTGCTTGTTCTATGGCAGGTTTGCCATAATCTTTGTATTTCCTTTATCAGGCTCTTCTTCTCTTTAGTAAGCATTCTTCTCTTTCAATATTCTTCTTTGAATCTTATTTATCTTCTCCTTTACTTAATAATGAATTTCCCAAATTTATCTCTTAACACTTTAAACTCTATTTGAGTTTATTCCTTATCCTTAACTCTGTGGTTATAGCCTAAGGTACCCCTAACTTAGGTTTATAACCTACATCTTTGATACCAAATGTAGCTCATATCCGTAAATGGACAACACCCCATAGTGATACTTATCAACTTGCCAATGTCAACTTACGACGTCCCCTACGAAAAGATTGGCTTCGGTGCATCCCAACTTACGGGGAGTCACCAGCAAAAGGTTCGGGGCTCTTCTCACCAACTTGTGATTATAGCTTTGATACCAACCTGTAGCGCCCCCAAATTTGGGTACCTTTAACCTCGAACCTGGTATGTCACGATACATCATTTCTATAATTAATGCGAAAGATATAAACATAAATTTTTTATATAATAAACTTTTACAACATAATCCCAAGGTCTACAATCTTAACTTAATATACCTTCAATAACTTGAAAGATTTACAATGTCGTTTGCATCAAATAATTTAATAGTTCTAACTGCATAATAATCTAATCTTGGAATTTGCCTTTGCCTCTGTTATTATTCGAGCCTTCGTCTTAATCTGAAAATGTTATCATGATATAGCAAAGGTTAACAACTATTTTGCCCACCAAGTTTTAATATAATAAAGATATATCATGATTGAAAGAATGAATAAGCTTTCGAATTTTTCAACAATATAATAATTATGAAAGAGCATGAATCAGAATTTCAATAATTAAATGACTGAACCAATAATGTTGGGTGGCCAATAATGGCCATGAACAATTTTAACTGAATCTTATGGTAATGAATGTGATCAGCCTTTCATACCTTATGAACATATGCAACATGCACTAAGTGTGAATCAATAATCAGTATAGATGTGAATAATCAACAATAATTATTTACTGACATGTTTTGAAAATATAACTTAAGTTTGAGTTAGGAAACTTTCCTTGCCTATCAATTACTGCTACACAATCTACTATAATCTCTTTATTAAAAAGACCTATCATTGTTAAGATTGATCTTCCAATTAGCATAATACACTTTATCTCATAACATTACTATTTTCATAACATATTAACTAACATTTAGCCGCAAAATAAATATTAGATCTTACATCAAGTCCTTAGTAATATTATCATACCTTGATAATATTACTATCATCTTAAATTCACTTCATATCATTAATCTTAATAATATTTTATTCACTTCTTAGTATTATTAATCAATTAATAATACTTTAATCATATAATAATATCTTAATCGTTTACAAATATTATTAACCCTTTAATAATATTTTAATCGATTACTAATATTATTAATTATTTAATAATATTTTTACCATTTACAAATATTATTAACCTTTTAACAATATTTTAATCACACTTTAATATTATTAACCTTTTAATAATATTTTAATCACACTTTAATATTATTAATTATTTAATAATATTTTAATTTAACCTTAATATGATATTATTAATCATTTAATAATATTTTAAATCATTATCTAATATTATTAATCATTTAATAATATTTTAATCTAACATTTATTAATAACATGTTAATCTAGTATTATTAATTATTTAATAATATTTTAAAATTTTATTAAACTTATAAATAATTTATTTTAATTGTTTACCATTTACTAATTACTTTATTTAACATCCCTAAAATGCCATAAATATAATATCTCATCAAAAATGACCAAAATAGCCTCCATAAATTTGATTACATCATCTTTAGGGTCTTTTGTTAAAAATATTACATTTTTACCCTTTATAACATCACTTAACTTATTTTATCCATTTATTCATAACTCAATCATTCACATGAAAAATACAAAAATAGTTTCAAAAAATCTACTTTTCTAGGAAACATCAATTAATATTACCCTTATTAGCACATAATTTTTCTAGAATTTTTCAGTTTCGTTTATTATGCTTAAAATGGCCAAAACAGTCGGATCTTGCAACAATTTTCATGAACTGATTTTTTGTCCAAAAATTCTGAAACTTTTAGGGGATGTTTTGGTTATGTATATGTACTTCCTATAAAAATTTTACAAGTTTTGAAGTTACACACTAAGAGTTATTCTCTTTTACTTTTTAAGTAGTCAATGTCTTGTAAAATCTATAACTTTCATCCTACACATCCAAAAATCACCATCTTTTTACTGAAAACAGTTAACTCATCATATTATCATCTCAAAAGTTTTTAGAATTTTTAAAATAAAATAAATAGACAAAAATGCCCTTGCTATAAACTGCCCAAAAATAGTCCTTTTTTATCTTTTTCTAAAATATGGACAGTTTTACTAAAAACAACTCCCATGGTTTGAAAAATCAATATTTTTGAGTGCTACCACTTGGGTTTACTATTTAACTTACATATCTAGCACCCCTCTTTGACGGATTTCGAAAAGATAAGTTAGAGAACATAAACTCTAGATCCCATTAAACTACCAAAAGAAATGGAATTGAAAGCTTTAAAATTAGGGTCTACCTTGATTTTTGAGCACACTTTCTTATAGTTCCAAAGTAGGATCTAAATCTAGGATGAATAAAGCTTCAAGATATTCTCTCTTTTCTTCCCTCTTTTACCCGAAATTCTCTCTCTCTTTTTCCTTTTCTATTTTGCTTTGTTAAGTTAGAATGAGATGAAAAAGAAAGAGAGTAAGATTTTGTTTGGGAGAATTATATAGATATAAAATATGTATGCATATTATTGTCTAATGTGACGAACGAAATTTTTGTAATTTAATTTGAATATTTATTGAATTAAATAAATATTTTTTGATGATTTAATTTTTGGGTTAAATAATTAATTGATGAATTTTGGTAGATTAATTTAATTATATGTGTTACATTGGTTAAATTAATGTGAAAAATTTATTTATTCCAAGTATTGATTTAATTGAGCTTATTTGATTAAATGAATTATTTAACAAGCATAATGTTTTTCTAATTAATTTAATAATTAATTAGAGATTTAATGATTTGACATAATTAATAAATAAGAATTTAATTATGTGACTATGTGATTTAATGTGGAATTATTCTACCTTATTTAATTGAATTAAATAAGATATTTAATAAATTGCTTAAATGAGTGTGACATTATTAAACTATATAATAAGAGTTTAATTAAATTAAGTGGGAAATAGTATTTATGAGGCTAGCCAAACATGACCCTAGGAGGAGTTGGCCAGTTAACCCACTAAGGAATTAACCGATCACGACAATATTGCCAGTTATCAGTATGTGCATACATCAGTCTTATTTTTGTACTTACATATTTTATTTTCCTGAGACCTAAACTTTGAGAAAACAAAGAGAAAAGAGAGAGTTTGAGAGAATTGAAGAAGGAATTGGAGAATTAAGGAGTTTTCTTCCACTCTCAAGCAATCTTAACAGAGAAATTAAGGGTATTTCCTTAATCTAAACTTTTAATTTATGTACTTAGAAGCTTTTCATAAAAATTGGCTTTTAGCTTTCTATAATTAGAATTTTTATGAGTAATTGCTAAAAAATTGCTATAAATTGTTTATATGCATGAATAATCTAATATATGATGTTTATAAACGATTTTGGGTGAATCAATCCATGTACTTTAGTTTTAAAAAAATGGGGTTTTTAAGTTTATAGTAACAATATATGATTTTGAAGTCAAAATCTGAGTTTTGATTGACGATGTAACGACCCCAAAAATTCATACAATAATATTCTCCTTCTCGATCGTTAACAATACAACTTTAATCTATCTTTACATCATTATTCGATATTAAAATCACTAAAAATGAAGAATATTTAAAACTTTTATACATTTCCTTCTATATTGCACTAAATTGCAACCTTTGTATTATATCTCTTCGATTCAAATTTATATCATGAATCGTTACAACAAAATGACTATACAAAGTTTTTCATCATTGTTCGGGAGTATTTTACCGACCTTCATGTGGGCCAAATGCCTGACATTAGAAGGGCTTTAGGAGACTACCGGGCTGAAGCCCATGAAGAGGTTGGAGCTGGTCTGCCTGCGGTCCCAGTCCTTTTTTGGTGGATCGTACCCCCTCGTTCGGGGTTCGGGGTCGGGCCTTTCGAGTTCTTTGGGCCGAAGTCCAGACCTAATGGTGGGATTGTTTGGGCCTGCACGGTGGGCTTTTCTGCGCGCAGAGTTCGGAATCCTAATCATAATTGAATAAGGTAACTCCAAAGGTAGTCGTTGGATTGGATTCCACTTGCACCTTTTAACGAGATTGTGTTGGACCCAAATATTGGTAACTTACCATATTTAGGAGTCCTAATCCGACTCGGAGGAGGATTCTAAGGTGGTGTGAGCGTTATAAATACAAGGCCAAGGTCACAATTAACATGTAATACATACTTTTGAGCACTAAACACTTAGCCTCCATTGTTAAACCTAGTAACGGCCTGTACTTATTCTCACACCGGACCTATCCCCCGGCGGCACAAGCAATCAAGCTTCTGTGTGATCTGTTATTGTGCAGGTTCTAGCGCGTGGATTCTATGATTGGACGCGCCGGCGAAACTTGGCGTTTACAATCATAAATAGATATCCATATACACCGGATAGCCCAACTTACAATTAAACAACATGTTACATTCAAAATATTAAATACATTCCTCATAAAATATAAGTAATCTTCTTGAATATGGATCTCTATAATTCACTTAGGACATATCCTTACCTTGAAATCTTGACCTGCAAAAATTATTATTTGCAAGAGTGAGCTCGACAACTCAGCAAATTCTAACAGTTTTCATGCATCACATAGCACATAACAATATGATCAACATACATATCCTAATAATTAAAGTAACATGGCATACATGCTTTAATTCACATAGAAAATATAAAGATTGAGTTCCTTACTCAATCATCATTATTTAACCAAAACAATTTAGTCATAAATTGACTTTAACATTTCATGATTACAACATGTATAACATATCATGCTCACTTACAACACATATATCATATCATGCAATTTAAAACAGTTCATCAAGTCCACATAGAAAATAGGAACCGAAAGACTTGCCTTGGTCATTGTTTACCAATAATAGTTTAACAGCTTACAGTAATCTATAATTCACGTGCCCTACACAATTATATAATCATACACATCAACTATTAGTCACATAGCAACGTATAGTAGTAGTAATGTAAACTTTACTCTATATCTCATAAGTCCGATGACATCCAACTTTGGATATGTTGTAAACATCATATTAAACTATTTTTAAAAGTTATTGGACACCCATTTCGGATAAGATAGACAGTCCAAAACAGTGTTCAAAAAGGGGCGTTCAAAACTATTTTTCATTCTTTCCCAGCTTTACCCTCTCTCGTAAAAATAGTCATAACGTTTCCATTTCAAAACATTTTTGAGCGATTCTTGAGCCCACGTGAAGCTAACTTCCAGGACTACAACTTTTATTCTTTGACCTATTTCAAATTCTAAACACAGAATTCTAGAAAATTAGTTCAAGGTGATTGCCCCGAGTTGGTTAGACAGTTTTGACGCGACTACTTTTAATGGTCATAACTCTTTCCTCCGAAGTCAGAATTAGTCCGTTCTGGAGTCTATGGAAAGCTTATTCAGTGTACTATAACATACCAAAGGCCCAAAATTTTCTAAATAATCTAGCTAACCCCAAAATTCATTTTTGGATCAGAAGTCCACTAGTTTTTCGGACTTCTCGTTTTAGCATCCAAAACTCACCTCTACTCGTTCCAACCTAACTTTCTTTACAAATAAGTCTTATTTAACATAATCAGACTCGTCTAAGGTCTCGGCTCCATATCTCTAATTACAATCATTAGAACTCATTTACATAATCAATTCCAAGCCAAAATAAACATAGTAAACTAACTAGTTTACTAACAAAACTATCTAAACTTCCAAAATTCAAACTTTTACTAACAAACTAAATACAATATTTAAAATAATAACATTACCAAAAATTAAATAAGAAACATATCCAGAAATACGAATTTCACAAACTAAATACATACTCAACCAAGATTTAACTAAGAAGATCTTTATAAAAAGTCCCCCCCACAACAAAGCCTTTCTCAAAATTGGAGGCCTTATTATTGGTGAATGAAACAAAGGGCCAATCCCTTCTATTTATAGGTTTAGAAAAAAGGTAAAGTTCTCAATTTAGTCGATGTGAGACTTGGTTTATACTATTTATAATTGGTTTATACTAATTTTTCATATTTTTAACATGCTAAGTGTATTCATTAATCACGAATTCGTTTCTTAACCAATTCGACCTATTCAAGTTGCATTGTTTTCATTTTATAGATGAGAACAATAGTCATCCATCAATTTAAAGTTTTAATCATGAATTCGTCAACAATTTTAGTCTCAAAGTACACCAAAACACACATTACCATTAAAACCCAAATTCCTCTTCTTTAGCATAAATACATGAATTTGATTTCTGAAAAATCGTTTTTAGATGACCATTATGAAATTATAAAATCTAATAACATATATAACATCATAACCACAAATTCATTAACCAAAACCCCAATTTTAAAAGAAACTCAAGAACACATAAACTAGAAATATAAACTAGATTATGCACTTTTAATTCCTTAAGAAATAAAATTAACCTTATCAGTAAAATTATAATTTCTATTCAACCATTATAATCATAACATTATTTAACAAATTCTCACTCCTCTAATTTAATTATTTAATTAAATTAGAATATCACTATTATACTCGCGTAATAAAATACGTATAAATTTCATCTATTTTATCACACTTAAATAAACTATCCCATAACAATTTTCATCAAATATTTATTTAATACAATAAATATTCATTTTATTCCATAAAGTTTTCAACTAAAATATTTAATGTACTTAATAAAAATTCTACCCGCATTATATTAACATTTACATTTTCATGCAATATATTACCTTCTCACTTTATTAAATCAATTATACTTGTATTAATTCACTATTTTAATCAAGTGAATTATTCACACTATTTATGAAACTTAACTCATAATAATTTCCATTGTCCACAAGGCATAACAATTAAAATTATATTATCTCATAACATAATTTCAACTTAATTCAATTAACTAATATTATTTAATTTCTTTAATAGTTTAATTAACTATTAAATCTCACATTCTCCAACATATGAATATATAATTCTCTTCACACCAAATCACATAATTCAAAATATATACACCTCATAATAAGAATTTTAATTATTAAATTCTTATTTTAATAACTTATGAAAATTCGGGTTGTCACAAACGATTTGTTAGAATAATGGATGTTTATGTTGTTTAATAGATATAATCTATTATATATGGGTTGAAAATTATTTTTGTGTGTGAATTGATTCATGAAAACATGCTTTACAAAAGAAGTTTGAGTCTTGTTATAAAAGTAAAAAAGGTTGATTTTAGAACCAAAATTAGTGTTCAATTCTTATTGTAATCTATAAATTGATTTCAGAATGTGTTAGTGTGTTAATTACGAAAAGAATGCAACTGAAATGGCTTAATTTGGTTAAGAAACGAAGATTTGGTGGTTGATTTTGCTAAATATGTTGAAATATGAAGAAAACTAGTAAAAACATGATTTTTATCCTTAAAAGTTGATTTTGTATGATGTTTATATTATTAAAATCATGATATGCATGCTTGGTGTTGTGGTTAACAAAATTATAGCTTAAAGGTATGTTAAATTTCTGTTAAGTTAGGGGTGTCATGGGTTGGTATCAAAGCTATAGGTTATGAACCTTAGGTGGGGGAAAAACCTTAGGTAGTAGCCTTATAGGAGATCGAGAACATAGTGGTGATAAATTCTTATCGAGTTCTAAGAAATGAATTCCTTAATTCATTGAAGATAATAAAAGACTTTATGTGCTTATGTGATAAACTTATGTGCTCACGAGTATCGATTAGTAACTAACAACTTAAAACCGTGTTGTCAGGATATCGAATGTTGGAGGATCTAGTCGAGCTAGGGAGGAGGAACCTCGAGTACATAGAGAGGAGGAGCCCCGAGACATCCATGTTGTCCGGGAGCAGTTGGTACAGAGAGAGCCATCTCCATTGATCACTATTATGGGTCAGGAGCATGTGTCTGAGACTGATCCGGAGGAGGAT
Organism: Panax ginseng; assembly: GCA_020205605.1. NCBI lineage: Eukaryota > Viridiplantae > Streptophyta > Magnoliopsida > Apiales > Araliaceae > Panax > Panax ginseng. The sequence continues at coordinate 82,536,220 of CM035131.1, forward strand.
CCCGAGGAGGAAGATGAGTTCCCACCAAACTATATTGCAGCTCAGATGTATGACGAGGTGCATGACCGTAACATTAAGCTTCAGGATAGAGTCATAGAATTAGAGGAGCTGGCAGATAGACGTCAGAATACTATAGGTCAGAAGAATGAGGAAATCCAAGGTCTTGATGCACGTCTTGGAAATGTGGAGTGAAAATTAGTTCACTTAGAGGGTGACAATGAGTAGTTGACGGCAGAGGTTGTAAAGATGATAGATGATCTGAGAGAGGAGTCCGCTAAACGAGCTAGAGCTGAAGATGCTCATGAGGAGGCTTTTTGGTGAGCAGATGTAATCGAAGAAGAGGTACAAACAAAGAAGGTCAAGATGGTGGAAATGGACTGTGCATTCAACACTGAGGTGAACAAAGCTCAAGATCGAGTTATGTACTATCCATTTCAGTTTGAGGACTTACCTTGGTACATGCTGGATCGTAGGATGATATTTTATATCATGGAAAAAGAGCACAGAGAAGCTGTTCGACGTCTTAATAGGTCGTGATAGGAACAATATGAATTATGTAAATATCTATGTTAGTTAATGATGTAAATTCTAGTGTATATATATGTAATGGAATATGATGATTTAATCTCGAAGATTCTTCATCTCGGGATAGTTGATGTAAATAGCAGTGATGCTATCATAATATGTTAAAACTTTCGACTTAAATAAAATATCAGAGTTCATTTAAGATAATGTGTTAAATGATTATGTCTTGATGCTTAAGTTAAGCCTTAAATGTTTAGAGGATTGAATAAAGACCTAATAAACGTATATTTTAACAGAAATATGCTGCCGAGAAGAAGACCAAACTGTCAACCGACCCAAGGAGGGTCGACGAACAATAAAAACGACGCCAATGCTAACACTGTTCAGCAGTTGGTGAACTTATTGGCTGGAGCGATTAATAATCAACCTCAAACTCCACCAAATACAATGTTCAAGGACTTCAAGGCGGTGGAACCGCCAGAGTTTAAAGGCTCCATGAACCCAATGGAACCTCAAACTTGGGTTATGGAGATGGAAAAAGTTTTTGATGTCACAAGAGTAAGAGAGGACCACAAAACTTCCTATGCAATGTTCATGCTGAAATCAGAAGCCAGTTATTAGTGGCAAGTAAATAAGGTCCGTGGAGGAGAAGGTGTGATCACCTGGGAGAGGTTCAAAGAGGTGTTCTTCGAGATGTATTTTTTGACAAGCTCACAGAACCAAATGGACGTATAATTTTTGGAATTGAAGAAATGCAATATGTCCGTATCAGACTATGTGGCAAAATTCAATGAGTTGGCTAGGTTCGCCACGTATCAAGTACACACGGATGAGAGGAAAGCAAGAAGGTTTGAATAGGGACTGAAGCCCTGGTTATATAGTAAAGTGTCAATGTTTTAGCTGAACACTTTTCCCGGAGTACTGGAGAAGGCCATCCTCACTGAAGGTGGGAGCGATGCGGTGACCAAGTGTAAGACCCCAACTTTTATGAATAAAGATTAATTTTTCTCGAAATATATTTTTAAATATTATGGTGTGGATTTGATATAATGTTATAGTTGTGGGTAATATTTACAATTTTTGCAAAGTAAGCAAGTTGTTATAAATATTCGATTGGTCAAGGAATATTCATTTTAATAGGGAATATTCGTACGACGGCACAATCATTAGTGGACCCCATAACAGAAGTATTATCGTAGTTAGAAAACTATAGAAATATATTTTTATAAAAATAACAGCGAAAGTTTTACCGTTAAACTGTTGAATTACCCGGTTGTAAAAGTACTATAATACGCGTGGTTGCATTGTAGCACACGATATTGATTATTGATGCTTACGTGAGAAGTCACTCAGTTATACTTAATTATTACTACAGTAATTGCTACATAATATCTCTCATATTATTGATTCAATTATTGTCATAGTATCATCTGCATAATATTTATTATTATTAAATCAATAATTGAGACGACACAGTTATTCATATTATTGTTTACAATATTAACGATGTCTAGAAAGTTTTGTCGAGGAGAGGTTTGGTCACCTAAGTGCGCGCCAATAGGGAGAACTCCTTATCGGAAAGCCCCTTATTTCCTTGGAATGATCTGGTTGTTAAATATTGTGAGTTATAATATTAATGATGAATAAGTTCGTGTTGATTAAAGATGAAATTGATATTTGTATTGTGTTGGGATTATTAGTGTTAGTGGAAATCGACATTTATTTTGATGAGGTTATATTGACCAATCGGGTAATTAATCGGATAAATGAACAATTAATTGCTATTAATTCACATGCTTATAACTATTTGATCACATGTATGTACTATTGATTCACATGCATGTACTATTAGGGGAGGTGGTGCAAGATTGATAATACTTGTATGGCTAAATTAAAAATAGAGGTATAGATGAAGGTACTATACTGTAACTATTTTTTTCACATGTATAGTACTATTGATTCACATGACTGAACTATTGATTCACATGATGTATTATTAGGGGAGGTGGTGCAAGTTTGATAATACTTGCAGGACTAAATTAAAAATGAAGGAAAAGATTAAGGTATTATACCGTAATATTTTGAGCCCCAAAACGTGAAATTATCGAAACTATATTTTCCTATAAATAGAAGCCCATTCTTCTTTCATTCTCACCAATTCACTAAGACTCACAAGAGCAATTATAGAGAGAGATGCTATAGAGAGAGAAGCTATAGAGAGAAAGAAGAAGAGAAGTCTGCTACTTCACTATTGCAGTATCCATCCTTCTACTAAGGTAAGGGGTATTATTTCTTTTGTATTCGTATGGGATATAATTTTTGTTTAGTATTCGTATGAAATACTTTCTTCCATACTCTATAGTATGTAAGTAATATTATTTCATTTCGTATCCCTAATTCTACATTTATTTTGTTGAAGTATTGCTTCTATAGTCCATGAAATTAGTAGACTATCCTTGATATTTGCGCTTCATCTAGTATCTTTTAATGGAAATATTATTCTGAGCTTTCTTGATAATTATTAATCTTTTCATGCATGAATACTATTCACGAGTTACTATTCATGAGTTACTATTTACGGGTTACTATACACCCTATTACTATTCACTCGAATATTATTCACTCGGGTATTCGGGGCACTTTTTATGCCGGAGTACTATTCACGAGTTACTATTCACCTAGTTACTATTTACTCAAATATTATTCACTCAGGCATTTTTTATGCTGGGGTACTATTCACGAGGTACTATTCCTGAAGTACTATTCACGGGGTACTATTCACCCAAAAAATATATTTCTTTTCTGTCCAAATTATTTTTGATACATAAATATTATTCTTGAATTTTACTTCACAAAGCAGTATCATGTTGACAATTTGGATATTTTTAAACTCTGGATAAATTTAAAGTCTTTAATATTTATCCTTGATTTCGTTTGATTAATGCTTATATCATTGTCATCATCCTCATACTTATATTGTGATGAAAGTCATCTTTGGCTTACGTGCATAGATGAACTATTGATTGGTATGATTATGACCAGGGATCATTCGGTATAATCATGACCCGTAATGTTACAAATGATGTGGTAGAAGTCCTCATTGGCCCGTAGTGCATTGATGGATAGTTGTTGGTATGATTATGATCAGGGATTATTCGGTATAATCAGTACCATTGATGATTACATGAATATCTTTGGCCCGTAGTGCAGGGATGATTCGATGATGTGGTTTATTTATTAAGCTGAGTCTCAACGATAAAGTGGATGAAAAACTTTTTAAATCATAGAATATATTAGATATCATGCTCTACTTGAATCTTATAATAGATTGCTTGTTCCGCTGCAGTAAAACTTGATGTTTATTGTATTTTAATAGTTTAACACTGTTGAAGGCTAATGATAATTTATTTTGCATTATCTTAGTTATAATATTTCTTACTGGGCTAGTTGAGCTCACCCTTTTGCTTTCATTGTTCTTTTCAGGAAATGAGAACGTAGCCGGGACTAGTCTGGGAATGGAGTGACGGTCCGAGATGGTTATTTTAGTAGTCTTCACTACTTAGTGTGATAATAAATGTAATGAGGATTAAATTTGAGTTTGTATATTGTCTATAAGACAATATTCATGTAAAAACTCAGCTATGTTTTGTCATATTTTTACACGACAGTTGTAGTAAAGAAGTTTGTATTTGATTTCTGTACCATATATTTGGCGACTCAAGATGGGTGATGTATACCTATTTTGGGGGCATCACAGTTAGTATCAAAGCTTAGGGATATGATCCCTTGCTGAGATGTGAGACTAGAACTAAGAGGGGAGAGACGGGTAAATCCTTCGCTAGTATGACCTACCTAAGTTTATTTGTTATTTAATTGGTTGGTCAGAGTATAATTGGTTGGTCAGAGTATAGGGATAATATGTGATATGTCAATTAACCCTTGTTTTGTAGCAGTATTTGAAAATGACATCTGAAAATGTTAAGATGAGCAATGGAGCACATTCGATCGTTAAGACACCTCTAATCACCAACCAGGATAATGTGATGTCAGGTGAAGAAGAAATTAGAGATATCAATATGGTGAGTGAAGAATTAATAGTTGCATCCGAGCTAGTCGCAAAGGTTGCAACTAAGAGTGAGGAAGAAGAGGAACCTAAGGAAGAATATTTATTAGGAGAACTTTATGATCAAAATGTAGAATTGCAAAATCGTATTCATGAGTTAGAAGAGCAGGCTGAAGAACGGCAGGTGGTCGTGGAACAAAGGGATGCAATAATTCAAAATTGTGTTACTCGATGTGCGATGCTTGAACAGAAGAACTCTTTGGCAGAGTATAAGATATTAGAGCTGGAATCTGAGAATGCTATGATCAATGTTCTGATGAAAGAAGAAACAACTGAATGAATGAAAATGGAGGATGCATGGATAAAAGCCGCACGATGCGTTGATATTGTAGAAAAAGACGTCCGATCCAATAAGGCCAAAATAGATTAAATGGATTTTAATTTTTGGATAGCAATTGGGAGAATCCAACATCAAGTTCAGAATTACCCTGCGCAGAGCAGTTAACCCCAATTCGATATGGATCGCAAAGTAATGATTCAAATCATGGATCAGGAATGTGATGAAGCAATTAAGGGTGGAATATACTGTTAGACCCCAAAGTTTATGAATAAAGATTTAAATTACTCTAAATATTTTTTTTAATATTATGGTGTGGATTTGATATAATGTTATAGTTGTGGGTAATATTTATAAATTTTGCAAAGTACGCAAGTTGTTATATAATATTCGATTGGTCGGGGAATATTCATTTTAACAGGGAATATTCGTATGACGGCACAATCATTGGTGGACCCCATAACGGAATTATTGTCGGATTGAGAAAATGACAAAAATATTTTATGAAAATAACGGCAAAAGTTTTATCGTTAACTGTTGAAACACTCGGTGTTAAAAGTACAGTAATACACGTGGTTGCATAGTAGCACCCGGTATTTGTTATTGATGCTTACGTGATAAGTCACTCAGTTATACTTAATTATTGCTACAGTAATTGCTGCATCATATCTCTCATATTATTGATTCGATTATTGTCACAATATCATCTGCATAATATTTTATATATTATTAAATAAATAATTGAGACGACAAAGTTATTCATATTATTAAATTACAATATTTACAATGTCTAGAAGTTCTGTCGAGGAGAGGTTTGGTCACCTAATTACGCGTCAATAGGGAGAAATCCTTATTGGAAAGCCCCCTCTTTCCTGGGAACGACCTGGTTGTTAAATATTGTGAGTTATGATATTAATGATGAATAAGTTCGTGTTGATTAAAGATGAATTTGATAGATCCATTGTGTTGGGATTATTGGTGTTAGTTGAAATCGACATCTATTCCGATAATAATTGATGTCAAGGGGTTATATTGATAAATCAGGTAATTTATCGGATAAATGGTCAATTAATTGCTACTAATTCACATGCTTATATAACTATTTGTTCACATGTGTGTACTATTGAGTCACATCCACTTACTATTAGGGGAGTTGGTGAAAGATTGATAATACTTGCATGACTAAGTTAAAAGGGGAGGTATAGATGGAGGTACTATACTGTATTTCGTATTTTCACATGATTATAACAATTGATTCACATGATTGAACTATTAATTCACATTATTTACTATTAGGGGAGGTGGTGCAGGTTTGATAATACTTGCATGACTAAATTAAAAATAAAAGAAAAGTTGGAGGTATTGTACTGTAATTTTTCCAAATTTCAAACGTGCAATTATTGAAACTATATTTTTCTATAAATAGAAGCTCATTCTTCCTTCATTTCTCACCAATTCACTAAAGCTTTAGAGCCATTATTATAGAGAGAAATTATAGAGAGAAAGAAGAAAAGAAGTCTGCTACCTCACTATTCCAGTATCCAGTCTTTCTTTGCACTACAGGCTAAAGATATTCATCAGTTGGTCATGTTCATCTCAACACATGTTCATCTTTGCACTACGGGCAAAAAATATTCATCAGGAAATCATTCATCTTTGCACTACATGCCAAAGATATTCAGTTATATCATCATTTATGACTGAGACGAACAACCCTAACATAGGGGATTTTGTACGTGTAACGTTTAGATGTTTGTGCACAATATATGGTACAAAGGGTTGATCCCCCTAAGTACGTTAAGAAGGGTCTGTATAGTCTAAATTATTGTTAAGGTTGAGAAAATATTACCTAAATACCGACGACATAGTTCGTGGTCTTAAGACCCTCATATATTAAATTTGAACTTGTTTTCTATTTTTGTTTCGTAGAACAAGTTAATTATTGTTTAGTATTCATTGTTCATTCTCATGTTGTTATCATCACCACTCTCTATATCAGTGAGCAATTGTTTGCTCACTCTTGCATTTAACACTATAGCTAAAGTTGAGAAAATCGATGAGCCATCTACTAGCAAAGGAAATGGCAAGATGTCCAAATGTTGAAGATATTAGGTTTGTAATATTCATGAACTCAATCAAATTGCACAAAATAAGCGGAAACATGTAAAAATCAGAGTTTAAAATTTTACAAACCATATACCCGGATCAGCTTTTATGCACAGTTATTAATTAAACGAAAAGATATGAAGAACGAGAATCATACCCTTGGAGATTCGAGCTTCCTCAGGTACAAGTTCACCTCTAATCCTTTTCTCGTTCAACTTGAATCCACCAGGTTTGGTTCCTTCCTTTGATCAACGTTAGCCACCCAAGTGTTTGGCCTCTAGAGGTGATCCACAAAGAAAGAATAAAGATTCAAGAAGATGGGTGTTTGGCAAAACCTTAGTTTTTCTATCTCTCATAGAAAAGGGTGTACTCTCCCAAATATTGAAATTACGTATTCTATGAAACTCGTTACATGTTGGAATTACTTAACACCTAGTGCCCTAAAGCCCTCCGGTTTGGGAGTCAATGGTCCAAAACTCGTTATATGGGTAATTTTGAATAGCCTAAGAAAATGAGACACGATTAGGCGAGAAAAAGGAAAAATTTTCCAAGGCATAAAAGTAAAGCCCCTTGATGAGTGAGTTTTAACTCATAATTGAGTGCGTTTGAGCTTAATCTTTTGGTTGATTTTAAGTGTTTGTGTCTATTCATGCATGTTATACGTTGTTTTGTAGGAATTGAAACAAAAGTTACTTGGATCGACGTTTGGGGTGGCTAGATTCGCGTTTTCGGCATACCATTTACACAACAGTCACTTCAGAGCCAATTTGAGTATTTGTCCAGACCTTATTTCGAAAAACTTAAAGAATGAAAGTTGTAGATATACGTCTCCTCTTTCTGGAACATCTTGAATCATCGATATCGGAGTTCATTTGGAGACGTTATGGCCATTTTCCCAAAGGACGTCGGAGCAGAAAATTTCCAAAAATGTTCCAGCGCCGGGGCGCCCAAATCATGCCTATTTGCAGCGCCAGGGCACTAGGGGGCAGTGTTCCAGAGCCGTGCCCAGCGCTGGGGCACTGGGGAAGAGTCTGGTGAGGCTTGGGCGCGTTTTGGGGCGAATTATGACGCCTTTTTGACTCCAAATTGGATTGGGTTTGTTCCTAAGCTAAAAATTGGACTTGTAACCTATAAATACATGATGTAAGGCATAAAATAAAGGGAGATTACATAGATTAGACTAGATAAAACACTCCATTAGATTAGAATATAAACCCTAGTTCTTAATTAGCCATTGGAGATTGAAGCAAATTGAAGAACACTGAAGAACAAGAGCAAGAGCAAGAGGGGAGCATCAGATTTGCTGACAACAGATTCTATTCTCTTATCTAATCTTACTTTTATCTTTTAATGTCTATTCAGTTGTGGAATCTTGATTTTAATTCATTAATTATGAACTAACTCTTTTATTGAGATTTTAATTGAACCTTTTATGGCTATAAATTAGTTATTCAATTTATTCCAATTATTTGTGTCGAAGTGAATTGTTTATCTTGCCTTGTATTTATTGATTAATTATTTGGCCAATAATTACCTTGTTACTCTAGAAGGAATTGAAAGAGGAAATCTAGGGTTAGAACTGGGCATGATAACATGTGACTTAGTTATTTGCATGGTGAATAATTAGGTTTGTGAATTGAATGGAAATATCTGTTAACCTCATGTAATGCGTAAGGAATTGGGATTGAAGGAGTTTAATTCAATTGTTTTGCATAGGAATATAACAAGATTAATCTGGATTAAATAGAAGTCATTTGATCACTTGGAAAAGGACTTTTGGCATTTGAGAATTCTCATTAACAATTCAAGAGAGTATAATAATTGGGATAATTGGATAACTGATTTATAGTTCATAATTGGGGATATTGAAGTCTTAATCTTTATTTATCTGAATTCATTCGTTGAGTCTTAATCTTTATTTATTTGAATTAATTTTAGAGTAATCTAGTTTTAATTGACTAATTTAGTTTTCTTAATTAGAAAAATCACAATTTGCGATTGTTTAAATAAAATTGATTTGGTTAAGAGTTAGTAATTGGTAATTTTTATTAAATAATTCCTCGTGGGAATGATACTTTTCTTATCACTTTATTACTTGTTGACCGTGTATACTTTCACGTATTCATTGATTGCGAAATCGATCAACACCCCTGCTAAGACTTGCGTCACTCATAGGGTGTGTGTCATATGAAGTCAATTCTATGAAAAATAACGTCTAGAGCAAATATGAAGTTTCTCTAATAAAGGGAGATAAGTCTTTTAAAATCTAATCCTACCCAGGAATAATTACCATGGATGTTTACAAATTTCCTTGCGATTTCGTAACTCATTCCATTTCATAATTTGTACTTCAAATGCCTTATTCACAAGAATATACTAATCCTGACGGCCAATCCGTCAAGCTTTTTGTACATTTTGCTCTTTTGATGTGAAGGATATTGCTCACTCGCAACTTGGTCAACAAATAGAATTTCCCATATTAGTCCCCGACAACAACATGCGAAAGGACTGGGGCATTTTCCAATTCCAAGAAATGGAAGAATTTTAAGGAGAGATAAAGCTTCTCTTCAAAAGAAAGAAGAGAACTCCTGAAGGAAATCATGGTGACATAAGCTTTCCCCTATAGAAGAAGGGGAAATTTTTCAAAAAAGTCCTTAACTTAAGAGCAGAAGGCCAATGACGAAAGGACTAGCAAATGAAATCCTCACCATCAAATGTGTCAACCTGCGTCAAGTCCTCACAAGTCGAGGCCTCTACACCGAAGTTCAAATCTGGGAAGCAAAAGAACGGGTTATAACCTCCAGGGATGTCAGCAGCATTCAGATCATCAGTTTAGCCGGGTTGCGAATCAAAAGCTCAAGGGAATGGGGCCCAAGCACCCCAACAGTGAAGAGAAACTCCAAATCGCCTCAAAAAGGGCGAGGTAAGTTTATACTCCAAACACTTTAAAATGTGCATCAACCTAGGACAATAGACTCCTAAGGACAAATCTAGGTCAGCACATCATGCATGATCTGCACATGTGCAAAAGCGCTACATCAGCGTACATCTCCATCAACATTTAGCATGCATCTCCTATAGATTTAAATATGTGTGCACATTAAATGTCTAGATTAGAGGAAAATTCCGTCATAGACACCAGTTGGTTGTCATCAATCCAGCGTAACATCAGGCGGAGTCTGGTGAATTAAGACGTTGAATATTACTTCAGCGAAGGTATCAGAAGAATCAATATTCTAAACCATTGGAGATAAAGCAAGAGAGGAAACACATTGAGTTTGAATTCTCTGTGATTGTCAAGGAGAGGGATTTCTTAACCTAGTCATCATCTTTTACATCATACAATCAAAGAAGAAGGTATAATTTACTTCAATTTTAACTTTTATGTTTGAAATTTCTATTGATAGTTATGTTGGATTAATACATATAAATGTATATATTGTGTATAATCTGTTAATCATCTTATGTGAGTGCTATTTGATGATTAGAATACAAGAAATTGGTTTGTAGGAAGAAAAAATAAATAACAGTGATATGTTTATATGATATGGCTTTAGAAAGTACAAAATTTCATGTCCTATGTGCTATAATCTGCAAATTGGTGTTGGATTGTGTTAGTACGTTAAGAAACCAAAGCGGCATAGTTTAAATCGTGGTAATTGGTTAAGAAACGAAGTCGTGGTAATCAAATTCGCTAAAAGTGTAAAATATGGTGAAATTTGGAAAATTGTAGTTTTTATTCTTCAAATTTGTGTATATGTAATGTTTATATAATTGAAGTGGTGAATAACATGTTTATTGATGTTATTACATAGTTTAGATGTTAAGTTTCATGAATTTCTATAGGAATTGGGTTAGTTTTTGGAGTCAGGCATGTAACAGAGTTCTTGTAGTTTTACATGCTGGTGTGGCGCAGCTTGTACCTTAGCACCAAAGGCAAAAATAAGCGCAATTGCTTGGCAGTAGGCTTCTTCATGAATCATAGCAGAAGACAATTGCTTGGAAGTGCCAAGGTATAGGATAACAGTAGTCATGCTGCTGCCTCGAGCCTAGGCAGTGACTTCAACTTATTTGTAGGTTATAATTCATGGACTTAGTCTAGTGTGACATACATGTTAATGATGATTAAAACATAACGTGGACTACAATAACAGATTTCAATGTGTTTTAATACAAAGTGTGAAGATTTTAAGTGATTATTTGAATAAGCTATATAATGGAACTAAAAGTGATGCTTATGAAAGTTAAAGATAAATGATAAGAGTTATGTTAGACCATTGTGAGATTTTAGATTCGTTAAAGGTGTTAACCAACATGGTTAGGTGTTAAGTTAAGGTTATGACCTAAATGATGGGTTAGACCTATAAAGCTAATATTAATACAATTAAGTGTTATTGCGATTTCAATGATATGTGTAGGGTAATTGGCGAACATTATTACACTTGTGTAGCTTATATACAAGGTATGTTCCCTAACCTATGCTACTTTGTTATTCAACAAGGTTTACCTTTCATTGTTACGTTATACTTATGCAAGTTTTCTATCTACATTCTCTTCGTATTGAATGCAAGTTTCCTAAACTTTTATTGAGCAAGCCTATTGATTCTATACTTATGTATGGTTAAATAAGCTCTTGTAACCTAATTCATTACATTGAACGAGTTTCATATTCCTATGTCTTGTTATTGTTATTCAAAGCATATGTTGTTCTAATACATTGATTCAATTAAGGTTGTTCTAATTCTTTTTGTGACGCCCCCAAAATAGGTATACACCACCCATTTTGAGTCGCCAAATACATGGTACAGAAATAGCTACAACTTTATTAATACAATTGTCGTGCAAAATAAGACAACACATAAACTGTGAGTTTAAATAAAAATATTGTCTTCTAGACAATATTCACACTCAAATAAGTCCTCATTACAATTATTGATACACTATTTTACAAAATAGTGAGGACTACTAAAACAACTTTCTAGAACCATCATTCCACACCCTGACTACTTCCCGCTACATTCTCGCTCCCTGAGAAGAAAAATGGAACAAAAAGGAAAAGGGTGAGCTCAACTAGCCCAGTAAAGAATATTATGACTACGATAATATAGAACAAATTATCATTAGTCCTCAACAGGGAAAAATCTGATAGAATATAATAAACAACAAGTTTCAGATCAATGTTCGCAGCGAAAATAAAATTCATTAGAAGAGTTAAGTAGAATATGAAATCTACTATCATCTATGAATTTAAAAGTCCATCATCAATATTTTATCCCTATAACATCAATCAATATACATTTTGAATCAAAAATTTATCTTTGCACTACAGGCTAAAGATATTCAACAGATGGTCATGTTCATCTCAACACCTGTTCATCTTTGCACTACGGGCCAAATATATTCGTCAGCAAATCATTCATCTTTGCACTACAGGCCAAAGATATTCAGTTATATCATCATTTATGACTGAAGATAATGAAAAATATTTTAAAGAAAACGAATCCAGTGAGACAAAAGAATAAATATTAAGGATTCGTACTTCGGTTTATCCATGTTCAAAAACACTCCATAATATACCATAGTGGAGTAAAATTCAAGAATGAAGATAAAAACATGGATACAATCAAAGATAGTAACAAAAATAGACATCTGGGACAATGAAGAGAAAATTTCATTTTTTGGTGAATAGTGCCGTATTCGTGAGTTCCATATACGTGAATAGTGTCGTATACATGAATAGTAACCCCGACACAAAAAGGTAAAAATTCCACAATAAAATTCTTACCAATATTCCGACATAATGATATTAAAAAAAATAATATCATTTATGAAGAAAATAATATCCCTTACCTCAAAAGAATAGTACTTCTGGATGGAATATCAGATATAACGTTGAAGGGAACTTGCACCATATAGCAACACTCAAAGTATCAAAATACTCACAATAATATGCTCGATAATATAGAGAGAGAAAACTTCAGTTTCTGGTGTGATTTTCAATTCTAACCTAAGCACCCTATATATAGGAAAATGATTAGAACACCAAAGCAGAAAATTTAATAAAATAATAAATTTATATAAAAAATCATACGCACCATTAGAAATCTGATTTCTGCACATTTACCACATAAGTGGGGCCCACCAAAATGAAAAAAACGTATTTCTTTAAAAAAATATTTAAAACTTCAAAAATCAATTATTTTGGAACTTCAATAATTCATAATAAATAGCCCTTTTATCAAAAAAATTTGAATCTTATGTCCATTCCATAGGAAATTCAATTCTCTACAACTTTGTAGCTTTAAGTATTTTCAAATTCCAAACAGAAATTGATTGAAATCCACATACGAACCATTTTATAGGCTATAATCAAATATCAGCCATAAATGGGGCCCACCAACATGTTTAACATGTTTTTAACATTTATTGTAACAAAAATACTCTTCCTCCTAATTTATTCATATATCACACATTCATTGTAAATATATCACCATTATTATATTATTATAATATAATAATATATTGAAATGAATTAATTTATCAGAAAAAATAAAATATTAATTTTCAACAATTGTCACTTTTCTAAAAATTCCTCCATATATATCCACATAAATAAATATTTTTCTTATCATATAAATCAATAATTAATTATTCACGAATAATAATACAAAATCATAATAATGACAACCAGGTCGTTCCTATGAAAGAGGGTGCTTTTAAATAAGGATTTCTTCTTACTGGCGCGCAATTAGATGACCAAACCTCTCCTTAGACAGAACTTCCTTAGACATTTCCAATAATGCTATCTAATAATATTATTCAAATAATATGAATTATTGATCTGATAATGGGAAATACTTTGTAGTGACAATTATTGAAACAACAATAATATAAAATATTAACGTAGCAATTATTGAATCAATAAAATAAAATATTGAATAGTAATTACTATAACAATTATTGAGTAGTGCCTTCCTACGTAAGAATCAATAAATCAAAAATATTGTGCAATACCGCAAAGCTTCGCGGCAACCACGCCAGTATTACTATATTTTAACCAAGATATTCCAACAAAGATTAATTGGTAACCATTACGCCGTTATTTATAAAAACTCAAACTAGTCGTTTTCTTCATCCAATCGTTTTTCGTTATGGGGCCCACACAAGGTTGCGCCGTCGTACGAATATTCTACGACCAAACGAATATTCCCCGACAACAATGAACATTTTATAACCACTTGCTTATTGAAGATAGTTGTGCATTTTACCCATAACTAACCACATTAATCAAATCAACCCTTACTATTTCAAAATAATAAATAGAGAAAATTCAATTTCATTTTTAATAAGTTGGGGTCTTACAACCTCCCCTCCTTATGAAATTTTGTCCTCAAAATTGACGTACGTACCTGGTGTTTCGAAAAGGTGAGGATACCTTGCTTTCATTTCCATTTCCAACTCCCAGGTCATTTCCTCTATAGCATGGTTCCTCCACAAAACTTTGACTTGTGGTATGAACTTTGTGCGTAGGACATGTTCCTTCCTACCCAAGATCTTGACAGGTACCTCCTCGTACGTTAAGTCTTCGGTTATCTCGTCGGGTTCTAACTCAATAATGTGGTTTGAGTCTTTCACATATTTACGAAGTACAGATATGTGAAAAATATTATGAACACGAGACATGCTTGGAGGTAACGCGAGTTTATAGGTTACATTTCCTACTAGGTCAAGAATCTGAAATGGACCAATAAATCGTGGATTGAGCTTTCCTCTTTTTCCAAATCTTGTAACTCCCTTCCATGGAGCAACACGCAACAATACATGATCCCCAATACTAAATTCCACGTCCTTTCGATGAAGATCCGCATAACTCTTTTATCGATCATGTGCCGTTTGTATACGTTGTCGAATCATTTGGATCTTTTTTGTAGTGATACGTACCAACTCTGGTCCCAACAATGTTTCACCCACCTCATCCCAACATATTGGAGAGTGACACTTTCGTCCATACAATACTTCGAATGGAGCCACACCTATACTTGCCTGATAACTATTGTTGTAGGAGAATTCCACCAATGGTAAATACTTATCCCAACTCCCTTTGAAGTCTAGGACAGAAAGTCTTAATAGATCTTCATGAGTTTGAATAATCCTCTCTGATTGTCCGTCTGTTTGAGGATGGTATGCCGAACTGAATCATAAATCCGTGCCCATAGCTTTCTGCAAGCTAACCCAAAATTATGAAGTGAATCTTGGGTCAAGATTCAAAACTATGGATACAGGCATGCCATGTAATCTCAGAATCTCATTTACGTCCATACGAGCAAGACGTTCAAGGGAATAAGTTTCCAGTATCAGCAAGAAATGAGCAGACTAAGTTAATCTATCAACAATAACCCAAATCGCATCTATGCGTTGAGAAACCGTGGAAAGACCGTAACAAAATCCATGGTAATGTGTTCCCACTTCTATTTTAGAATCTCAAGTGGTTGCAATGGACCCTTTGGTACTTGATGCTCCGCCTTTACACGTTGACAAGTTAAACACCTCGAGATAAACTTGGCGATCTCTCTCTTCATATTGTTCCACCAAAATGTATGTCGAAGATCACAATACATTTTGGTACTTCCAAGATGGATTACAAACGGTGTATTTTGTGCCTCCATCATGATCTTATACTTCAAATCAGAGTCGTTAGGAACACAAAGTCTAGAGTTGACTCGAAGTATTCCTTCTTCATCGATTCTTGCTTCTGGGATAACACCTTCTTGTACTTTCTTCTTCATACGCATCAGCTCCGGGTCTGTGGCTTGAGCAACTTTAACTTTATCGAGTAAAGTTGGTTCTATGTGTATACTTGACATCATCGCATGGGTCCCCGGTGTCTTGAATTATATCTTCATCTTTTTTAAATCACACAAAATGGGCCTTTGTGTTGACAACATCGCACTCGCTCCCGCATATGATCTTCTACTTAATGTGTCAGCTACCATGTTCGCTTTTCCAGGATGGTATTGAATGGTGTGGCCATAATCTTTCAAAAGCTCGAGCCAATGTCGTTGCTGCATGTTGAGTTCCTTTTGGGAGAAGAAATATTTGAGGCTTTTATGATCCGAATATATCTCCACTTTCTCCCCATATAGATAGTGCCTCCAGATTTTTAACGCAAAAATGACTGCTACCAACTCTAGATCATGAGTAGGATAATTCCTCTCATATTCTTTGAGTTGTCGCGAGGCATAAGCTATGACCTTCCCATGTTGCATGAGAACACATCCTAAACCTTTGCCTAAAGTATCACTGTAGATAACAAATCCATCTGAACCAGATGGTATTGCCAGAACAGGTGCCAAAATGAGTCTCCTCTTAAGCTCTTGAAAACTTTTCTCGCATTCCTCGCTCCATACAAATTTTGTATCTTTCCAAGTCAGCTGAGTTAACTGAGTAGCGATTCAAGAAAATCCTTCCTTGAATCTCTGATAATAACTAGCTAAGCCCAGAAAGCAACGTACTTCGGTTACTATCTTAGGTTGCTCCCAACTTTGTATTGCCTTCAATCTTCGTTGGGTCAACAGATACTCCATGTTTTGACAGCACGTGCCCAAGGAATGCAACTTCTTCAAGCCAGAACTCGCATTTCTTTTTGACAGCACGTGCTCATGATCTTCATGACTTTTGGAATATATGAGGATGTCATCAATAAAGACAACAACGAACTGATCCAAATATTCCTTGAATACTCGGTTCATCATATCCATGAAAGACGCAGGAGCATTAGTCAATCCAAAAGACATGACTATGAATTCATAATGCCCGTACCGAGTTCTGAAGGCATTCTTCGGAATATCCTCAGTTCTAATCTTCAGCTGATGATATCCATAACGAAGATCAATCTTTAAAAAGAATTGTGCTCCTTTTAACTGGTCAAACAGGTCATCAATTCGAGGTAGCGGATACCAATTCTTGATGGTGACATGATTTAATTCCCGGTAGTCAATACAAAGTCGCATACTCCTGTCTTTCTTCTTTACGAATAAAACAGGAACATTCCAAGGAGATGTACTAGGATGAATGAAGTCGATGTCCAATAACTCCTGTAGTTGGACCTTTAACTCCTGAAGTTCAATAGGAGCCATTCGATATGGGGTTTTAGAAATGGGCTTTGTACCAGGTTCAAGGTCAATAACAAATTCAACTTCACGTTCTGGGGGTAGACTGGGAAGTTCTTCAGGAAATACGTCAAGAAATTCTCTAACAACAGAAATATTATTCAAATCTGAAGTGTTTTTGTTCAAGTCCATGACATGGGCTAAGAAAGCTTGACATCCATTTTTTAATAAACGAATGGCTTTATAGCTTGATATGACAGTGATTTACTTTAGTGGTTTGGTTGCTTGGATTCGCATAACAGGTTGGTTAGGAATATAAAAACTAACAACCTTACGAAAATAATCAATTTTGGCATGATGAGTAGTTAACCAATCAATCCCTAAAATCACATCAAATGGAAGTATCTTTAAAGAGATAAGATCAACAGGTAATGTGATGGTGCCAACTTGGATCAAAAAAGATTTATAAACACTAGATGTAATGAAAGTTTCTCCTAACGGAGTCTCCACAGATAAGTCAAGGTTTAATTTTTTCGGAATCAAGTTTAAACATTGAGCACAAGTAGGAGAGATAAATGAATGGGTAGAACCGGTATCTAGTAAGGTATAAACTTTGCAAGAGTTTATGATTAGCTTATCCGTGATCACCTCATTCGGGTTCCTCACATTTTGGCCAGTCACGACAAACGCTCTTTCAGGAACCGCTGACTTTGACTTTTCTGGGACAGCCTTTTGAGTCACCATCTCCGCTGGACTTGGTTTTGCTATAGTACAATCTCGAGCGATATGACCTTCTATTCCATAATTATAACATACCTTGAACTGTTGTGGATAGTTTGGGCTGATGTGTCCCTCTTTTCCACATTTATAACATACGACCGGTGGTCGTTCTCCTCCCTTAAAAATAGTTGATGCTGTTGCTGACGTCTTCACATTGTCATTGTTGTACCTTCTCTTTTTAAAATCTCCCCCGGACTCACTTCTTCTATTTTCATGGCCACGATTACCACTAGAGTGGTTATTGCTTTTGTCCGTATTTTACCCTCCCCGCTGGTTATCATTGCTCCGATGACTGCTGCCACCGGTATGACCCTGGTTGTGGTCCCTCGGTTGAACGTACACATTATCTCGATCTAATAATTGAGCCTGTTGACAACATCTGAATATAGAAAAAATTTATGAGAAATGAGATATTGATGTATATCAGGTTTCAGACCTCTCAGAAACATCCGCGTCATACGTTCCTCATTCTCTACCAAATAAGGTGCAAACCTGGATAACTCCACGGACTTAGCCTCGTACTGGGACACCATCATGTTGTTGTGTTCCAATCTAATAAACTCCACCTCCTTCATATGACGAATACTTTCAGGAAAGTACTTGTCATTGAACAGTTTCTAAAATGTTTCCCAAGACATGTTGAGTGCGGTTGGCTGGGTACGCTTCATAGATTCCCACTAGTAATCTGCCTCACCACGGAACATAAAGGTGGCGAATGGAACCTTCTATTCCTCCGTGCATCCCAAGACATCGAATATCCACACTCAAATAAGTCCTCATTACAATTATTGATACATTATTTTACAAAATAGTGAGGACTACTAAAATAACTTTCTAGAACTATCATTCCACACCATGACTACTTCCCACTACATTCTCGCTTCCTGAGAAGAAAAATGGAACAAAAAGGAAAAGGGTGAGCTCAACTAGCCCAATAAAGAATATTATGACTAAGATAATATAGAACAAATTATCATTAGTCCTCAATAGGGAAAAAACTGATAGAATATAATAAACAACAAGTTTCAGATCAATGTTCACTGCGGAAATAAAATTCATTAGAAGAGTTAAGTAGAGAATAAAATCTACTATATTCATCTATGAATTTAAAAGTCCATCATCAATATTTTATCCCTGTAACATCAATCAATATACATCTTGAATCAAATATTCATCTTTGCACTACAGGCTAAAGATATTCATCAGTTGGTCATGTTCATCTCAACACCTGTTCATCTTTGCACTACGGGCAAAAAATATTCATCAGGAAATCATTCATCTTTGCACTACATGCCAAAGATATTCAGTTATATCATCATTTATGACTGAGGATGATGAAAAATATTTTTAAAAAACGAATCCAGTGAGACAAAAAAACAAATATTAAGGATTCGTAGTTTGGTTTATCCATGTTCAAAAACACTCAATAACATACAATAGTGGAGTAAAATTCAAGAATGAAGATCAAAACATGGATACAATCAAAGATAGTAACAAAAATAGACATCTGGGACAAAGAAGAGAAAATTTTATTTTTCGATGAATAGTGTCGTATTCGTGAATAGTGTTGTATACGTGAATAGTGTAGTATACGTGAATAGTAACCCCGACACAAAAAGGTAGAAATTCCACAATAAAATTCATACCAATATTTCGGCATAATGATATTGAAAAAAATAATATCATTTACGAAGAAAATAACATCCCTTACCTCAAAAGAATAGTACTTCTGGCTGGAATATCAAATATAACGCTGAAGGGAACTTGCACCGTATAACAACACTCAAAGGATCAAAATACTCACAATAATACGCTCGATAATATATAGAGAAAAAACTTCAGTTTCTGGTGTGATTTTCAATTCTAACCTAAGCACCCTATTTATAGGAAAATGCTTAGAACACCAAAGCAGAAAATTTAATAAAATAATAAATTTATATAAAAAATCATACGCACCATTAGAAATTTGATTTCAGCACATTTACCACACAAGTGGGGCCCACCAAAATGAAAAAAAATGTTTTTCTTTAAAAAAATATTTAAAACTTTAAAAATCAATTATTCCGAAACTTCAATAATTCATAATAAATAGCCGTTTTATCTGAAAAATTCGAATCTTATGTCCATTCCATAGGAAATTCAATTCTCTACAACTTTGTAGCTTTAAGTTTTTCCAAATTCCAAACATAAATTGACCGAAATCCACATACGAACGATTTTATAGGATATAATAAAATTTCAGCCAAAAATGGGGCCAAAAATTTCAGCCAAAAATTTAGACATTGCCAATAATGCTATCTAATAATATTATTCAAATAATATGAATTATTGATCTGAGAATGGAAAATATTGTGTAGTGACAATTATTGAAACAACAATAATATAAAATATCAACGTAGCAATTATAGAATCAAATAAAATAAAATATTGAACAATAATTACTGTAACAATTATTGAGTAGTGTCTTCCTACGTAAGAATCAATAATTCAAAAATATTGTGCAATACCGTGTGCTACTGTGCAACCACGCGTATTACTGTATTTTAACCACTGGGTATTCCAACAGTATTAACGGTAACCATTACGTCGTTATTTATAAAAACTCAAACATGTCATTTTCTTCATCCAATCGCTTTCCATTATGGGGCCTACACAAGGCTGTGCCGTCGTACAAATATTCCCCGACAATAAGAATATTCCACGACCAAACGAATATTTCCCGACATCAATGAATATTTTATAACCAGTTGCTTATTTAAGATATTTATGCATTTTACCCATAATTAACCACATTAATCAAATCAATCCTTACTATTTCAAAATAATAAATAGAGAAAATTCAATTTCATTTATAATAAGTTAGGGTCTTACACTTTTGAATATGGTACCTTGCACGAATACCATGTCTATTTAAATATATAATGTTGTTCAATTCTATATTGTTATATTAAGCCTTCAAGTAGTAAGCAAACTCTTATTGATTGACTTCTACTTTTTTGTAGGTTATAATTCATGGACTTAGTCTAGTCTTACATACACGTTAATGATGATTAAAACATAATGTATACTACAATAACAAATTTCAATGTGTTGTAATACAAAGTGTGAATATTTTAAGTGATTATTTGAATAAGCTATATAATGGAACTAAAAGTGATGTTTATGAAAGTTAAAGATAAATGATAAGAGTTATGTTAGACCATTGTGAGATTTGAGATTCGTTAAAGGTGTTAACCAACATGGTTAGGTGTTAAGTTAAGGTTATGACCTAAATGATGGGTTAGACCTATAAAGCTAATATTAATACAACTAATTGTTATTGCGATTCTAATGATATGTGTAGGGTAATTGGCGAACATTATTACACTTGTGTACCTTAAATACAAGGCAAGTTCCCTAACCTATTCTTCTTTATTATTCAGCAAGGTTTACCTTTTGTTGTTATGTTATACATATGCAAGTTTTCTAACTTCATTCTCTTCGTATTGAATGCAAGTTTTCTAAACTTTTATTGAGCAAGCCTATTGATTCTATACTTATATATGGTTAAATAAGCTCTTGTAACCTAATTAAATTACATTGAATTGAGTTTCATATTCCTATGTCTTGTTATTTTTATTCAAAGCATATGTTGTTCTAATACATTAATTCAATTAAGGTTGTTATAATTCTTTTGATTATGATACCTTGCACGTATACTATGTCTATTCAAATATATAATGTTGTTGTTCAATTCTATATGTCGTACAAATATTCCCTGACAGTAAGAATATTCCATGACGAAACGAATATTCCCCGAGATCAATGAATATTTTATAACCACTTGCTTATTTAAGATATTTGCGCATTTTACCCATAATTAACCACATTAATCAAATCAATCCTTACTATTTCAAAATAATAAATAGAGAAAATTCAATTTCATTTATAATAAGTTAGGGTCTTACATTTTTGAATATGCTACCTTGAACGAATACCATGTCTATTCAAATATATAATGTTGTTGTTCAATTCTATATTGTTGTATTAAGCCTTCAAGTAGTAAGCAAACTCTTATTGATTGAACTAGTCTATTATGGAATAGTGTTCTAAAATTCTAAAACCACTGATAAGTTAATTCCGAGGTAAACTTTCTTTAGTGCAGAAATTCTAAATCCAAACTGAGACGAATATCCCTAACATAGGGGATTTTGTACGTGTAACGTTTAGATGTTTGTGCACAATATATGGTACAAAGGGTTGATCCCCCTAAGTACGTTAAGAAGGGTCTGTATAGTCTAAATGATTGTTAAGGTTGAGGAAATAATACCTAAATACCGGAGACATAGTTCATGGTCTTAAGACCTTCAGATATTAAATTTGAACTTGTTTTCTATTTTTGTTTCGTAGAACAAGTTAATTATTGTTCAGTATTCATTGTTCATTCTCATGTTGTTATCATCACCACTTTCTATATCAGTGATCAAGTGTTTGCTCACTCTTGCATTTAACACTATAGCTAAAGTTGAGAAAATCGATGAGCCATCTACTAGCAAAGGAAATGGCAAGATGTCCAAATGTTGAAGATGTTAGGTTTGTAATATTCATGAACGCAATCAAATTGATCAAAATAAGCGGAAACGTGTAAAAATCAGAGTTTAAAATTTTACAAACCATATACCAGGGTCATCCTTTATGCACAATTATTAATTAAACGAAAAGATATGAAGAACGAGAATCATACCCTTGGAGATTCGAGCTTCCTCAGGTACAAGTTCACCTCCAATCCTTTTCGCGTTCAACTTGAATCCACCAGGTTTGGTTCCTTCCTTTGAACAATGTTAGCCACCCAAGTGTTTGGCCTCTAGAGGTGATCCACCAAGAAAGAATAAAGATTCAAGAAGATGGGTGTTTGGCAAAACCCTAGTTTTTCTATCTCTCATAGAAAAGGGCGTACTCTCCCAAATATTGGAATTACGTATTCTATGAAAACGTCAACCACCACACCACCCATAATAAGACTCCTCTTATTTATAGATGTGGGCAACCCTTCTTAACAATTAAAGAATTGGGTTTTATTTAATTAATTAAATTCTTTTAATTAATTAAGCTCCCTAATCTTATTAGGGATAATTAATTAAACTCTTTTAATTAATTTGCCTCCTAATCCTATTAGGATATTTGAGAATACTTTTATTAATTAATTCCCAAACTCCTTTAGAATTAAATAATAATAATAGTAATAATAATAATAAGACTCCTCTTATTAATTTATATTTAATATTTCTAAAATATTAAATAATAAATATTAAGTTATTTAATTTATTCTATCACCATAGATTATATTAAATATACTTAACTTATTATTACGATTATGACATCAACTTCTTAAATAATTATTCTTCCTTTTATGGTGTGACCCTTTAGGTTCTCCATATTAAACCGGTTGTGAATAAATCAATTAGAACAATTCTAATCTTATTTAAATAAATAAATTAAACTACTAATTTATTTAAATAAATAATATTTATTCTACAATAGGGATAAGCCTCCCTAGCGATCAACAACTTTCCAGATAATATAGATTTCAACATTAATCATAAAAGAACCTTTGAGTAAATAGTTACCGTACAATTTAATCCTTCCACCATACAATGTCCCAACTAAATATAAAACATGAAATTAATGTCAAGTCTTATTTTATTTAATTATATGTATTTCGACTCTTAAATGTACAACTTCAAATAATGCAAATTAGAAACTCTTTTCTAATTTCATTCTGCCTTGGCCAAGGACTACTGGGTTGTCATTTATCGAATCACATAGGACATTTCTTTTCTTTTACTAGAAGTGGTAGATTCTTAATTGATCTTACATTATCTCCATGTACAACTTATTATACCCAAGCATACCCTTTGATATACCCTAAGGGTCTTAAGGAATAAGTCAAAGTATAACTCATCATACACAAGATACTATGATGATCTCAAGTCCAAGGATCACTTGTACTACTATCACTTTAGACAGGCAAGTAAAACTCTATTAGGTATTCCTTAGCGAGCCACGTTCAGTGAACTTATTCTCTAATAAGCACCTACATACTTGCTTTAGTTTCTCCACACAAATGATCATGAGATCAATCATCCTCATCCAATGAGCAAGCAACGTATGTACCAATCTATCCAGATTCACTAATCCCCAATTTAGTAATCCAACGATTGGGAACTATTTTAGTTTTAAGCTTTCTAAGAATTTAGATCTCATTAGAATGATCATCATCATTATTCTAAAAGCATTGCTTAAAACTATGGGTTTATCACATATTATAAAACAACATCATGTAGATAATTAAAAGCCTTTAATAAATTAATACTTTTTATTAATAAATGAATAAGATTGTTACAAAGTATATGCTTTATCATCAAACATGATTGGCTTGTGTGCATACTACTTTCAATCTCCCACTTGCACTAAAGCCAATTGCCATGGTATCTCATACCCTTCTTCTCTAAGTGACGATTATCCTGCTGTTGTATAAGCTTTAGTTAATGGATATGTAATGTTGTTCTTGAGAGTCCACTATCTCTATAGTGATTTCCCATCTTTCAATGATTCCTATAATCAAATAAAAGTGCCACAACACATGTTTAGATCCAAGATGAGACTCAGGATCTATTCCTAGTTCTGTAATGAACTTTTCATCCAAACAATCAATTTGCAGCTTTATTTATAGCTATATACTTTGTCTTTATCACTAAACCAATAACTCTTTGCTATTTGGAACTTTTCCAATTTCACTGCACCACCGTTCAAGGTAACGCTTTACCTTAAAGTGTATTTTTTGTCGTCTTGGTTTGTCTGAAAAAAAAAACTCGAGTCTTTTAAGCCCTCTAGTTGTAATTTAGACCCACCATAAATTTTAATCACAACCTTAGTAACAGTTAAGTACTTTAAGATGTTTTTCATTGACTCACAGTGAACTTCTCCAGAATATGACTGATCATCATCAGGTCTCGTATATTTCATTGCATACATGATTGTCACTCATGCGATCTCTCTTTTCAGGAGTTTGTGGGGACTATTAAGAGAGATACACTCCATGTCTCATCAACATGAGACATCTCTTGGAGTTTGCCATGCTAAACGACTTTAGCATCAAATGAATATACGTTCCTTGGGTTTAGTCGAGTATCCTTTTTAATCTATCTATATATATTTTTATCCCCAATTACGATACTCTTCCCAAATCATTCATGGAGGAATGTTTAGACAACTTTATCTTTACTGATTATAGCATTGGTATGTCATTCTTTATCCATAGTATATCAACATATAAAACTATAAATGTCACGACGCTCCCACTGACCCTTTTGTACACACTAGTTTCATTCTTGTTTTTGATAAAATCAAACTCTTTTGATTATCTCATCAAAACTAATGTTCCATATTTGAGAAGCTTAATTCAATCCATTTCTCTGAGTGTCTACAACTCTTACCTCATCGTATGTAACTGGATCATCATTTTCTATGATGCGTATCTCCTCATCATCATCTATGATGAATCCATACCTCTCAGGTATCTTCGGTACTATTCCAGATTTACGATTCAGTTGTGGTACAATAGGTCTATCTACATGTTCTTCTTATTTGACTTATAGTGCTTTGTGGTTCTTGAACTCTTCAAGATCTATTATCCTCCCACTAGCCCCTTCAATGATAAACACCTTTATCTTAGAAGGTAGTATGTTTCGCAATAAACACCTTTTGTTAAGTAGGATTATAGAACATATACCCTAAACTTATTTTAGGATGTCCCACAAATTGTACTCGTCAAATTTTTGTCCCAAGATTATCCTTTGAAACCTTTTCACATAAGTTGGACAACCCCATATCTTAACATACTTCAGATTAGGAATCCTCCCTGTCCATAACTTTTATGGAGCCTTGGGGCCGGATTTTGAGGTTACCTTTTCCGTAGATATGCAGCCATTTCTAGGGCATGACCCCAGAGGGATACTGGAATGTCGATAAAATCATTATGGACCGCACCATGTCCAACAAGGTACAATTTTTCTTTTCAGATACACCAATGATTTATTACGTATCAGGAGGCGTCCATTATGAGAAAACCATTTGAGATGATCTAGAAACTTATTGCACAAGTATTTATTCCCTGATCTAATCAAAGAATCTTAATACTTTGCCAATTTATTTCACTTCTGAATTCTTTGAACCTTTCAAATAATTCACACTTGTATTTCAGCAAATACATACATTCAACACTTTGAATGATCATCTCCTTTTCCTATACTAGTTTGTTCAATTTGAAAAATTATTTTCACGTAAGTCAAGTATACAAAATCCATTAAATAAAATTCCAGTTCTATACAAAACATTATTATTATAAATAGAACAACAATTGTTCTTAAATATAATACCAAAGATTTCATTGTCCAATAACAAAATGAAATTAATGTTTCTAACGAGAACTAGAATATAATAACAACTTATTGACTTAATAGACTTTCCCGTAGGCAATGCTAAACAATAAGTTCCTATGGCTAATATAGCAACATTTGCTTCATTTTCCACACATAGGATTACCTATCTTTATTTAGCTTTCTACTTCTGCTTGGTCCCTTCATAAATCTATATTTATGATAACCAAAGTCGGTATCCAATACCCAAGTAAAAACATGACTTAAGGAAAAATTTATTTCAATAATGAACAAAAAATATATTTGTAACCGAAACTTCACTAAGCTTCTTCTAGTTAGCCTCTATAAGATGCTTCTCGCAGTTTCTTTCCAATGTCCAGGTTTATTGCAGTGGAAGCAAATTCCTTTGCTATACATATCAGTTTTGTTCTTATTATCCTTTGTTTTTTCCTTTTTTTATTTACCTTCTTAGAATCGTTCTTCTTTTCAGAAGATCCTTTGGCCCCTACCAGTAAGACATGGTCTTTCTTGGTTGCAAAGTGACTCTCAACATTTTTCAACATGTTAAGCAAATCAGCGAAGCTGATATCTAGCTTGTTCATTTGAAAAATTCACAACAATTGTGAAAGGAGTCCGGGAGTGAGTATAAGATCAAATCTTGGCTCAACTCTCCATCCGTGACAAAACCTATTGTCCTAATTGATCAATCAAATTGATAATGTTAAGGACTTTTATATGTACTGTAGTGTCATCGGTCATTCTAGATCGAAAGAGCTCCTTAGATATCTGATATCTATCAGTCCTACTTTCCTCACCATCAACTACTTGATGTGCAGGAATATAGTAAGAGCATCCATAGTTTCATGTTGACGCTGAAGCAAGTTACTCATGGATGCGAGAATGATTCATTGAGCCAACTGTGCATCATCTTGTCACTTTCTAAAAGTAGTAATCTCTTCCTCAGAGGTATTGTCTGTAACCATTGTAGGGATAGGCGTATTAAGGACATAAGATAACTTTTCAGCTTTGAGAATTATTCTCAAATTCCTTAACCAATCCGTTTAATATGGTCCGGTTAATTTAGCATTTAATATGCTACGCAGTGATAGTAATTTTAGACATTATAAAATTCTGTAAATAAATTTGTAATTAACAACATTTTAATATACATTCTTTTATTAATTACCAAAATAATTTAGGTCTTGTTTTAAATTGGTATCTCCCACTATTTTCTTCAAACTATATTACCCTCACTTATATAGTTTGGTAAAATCTAATTAAAGATTTGCTAGTGAGAATAAGGATCCCATTTCAAATGTATATAGCCTTGTGTGTGCACAACAAACTATATATAAATAAATAGGTAGACAACTCGATCTTGTCAATTACATCAACTATGTAACTCCTTGTATTTTTCCTCTTAAATCATAATGGTCAAGTGTGTGCACATCCGAACTAAAATGATTTAAGTTAAGTCAGACCCAGTATTTCCATATAAGGGAAGAGAAAACTACAACCCTTGTGTGTGCACAACAAAGTAGTAATGTTCAATTCCTTATAAACATCATATGTAATAAAAATAACATCTTAAATATTTAATACCTGCCTTGTGTGTACACAACAAACTCATATTAAATATTCAATACTCTATTTTTTCTATCATGGTAGAAGGCGATGTTCGATATTCCAAATATCTTTGAACGTTACAACTTAATATAAAATATTTGAGGGGTTTGTTTGTAATTAATTTGTCTCATCTTGTTTAGCACGCATGCAAATATATATATAAAATACGCGTCATATTAATTAACATGCGAAGCATGTTTGCATAATATATAATATATATATTATAAGCATGCACATATAGAATACTATATTCTACCCGGATTGATTATCGACTTTTATTCTAGTTTCGTTCACTAGAGCCACCAAGTGAACCAAAAGGTCAAACCCTAGAGGTGCAAGAATTAGTATTTAAATATAACTATTACATTTAAACCAGGGCTCCATTATAAACGGGGCTAACAGTTAACAGTGCTAAGTTGCTAACTATCATATATATATATATAATTCAATATTTCTGAAAAACATATAGGAGATACACAAACTGATTTCTTCTTTAAAAAAAACGTGATCCTGTATATCTTTTTAAACTAGTATGATTGCTTTAGTTATTATTATATTATAAAATTATATATATAATTAACCGAAGCATATAGTAATGAACAGATCATGTAAAAAGGTTTTGCGAATCACGTAATTTTAAAAAAAAATAGTTGGCGTTATTTTTTTATTTTTTTAAAATTTTATACAACAAAATTATGCCTAATTAAATTATTCTAAACACATATCAATATACATATCAAATTAAAAACAATTAATAATTCGTATAAAGGTTTAGCTCTGATACCATTGTTAGGTTTGTAATATTCATAAACGCAATCAAATTGCACAAAATAAGAGGAAACATGTGAAAATCAGAGTTTAAAATTTTACAAACCATATACCTGGATCATCCTTTATGCATAATTATTAATTAAACGAAAAGATATGAAGAACAAGAATCATACCATTGGAGATTCGAGCTTCCTCAGGTACAAGTTCACCTCCAATCCTTTTCGCGTTCAACTTGAATCCACCAGGTTTGGTTCCTTCCTTTGATCAACGTTAGCCACCCAAGTGTTTGGCCTCTAGAGGTGATCCACCAAGAAAGAATAAAGATTCAAGAATATGGGTGTTTGGCAAAACCCTAGTTTTTCTATCTCTCATAGAAAAAGGGTGCTCTCCCAAATATTGGAATTACGTATTCAATGAAAACGTCAACCACCACACCACCCATAATAAGACTCATGTTATTTATAGATGTGGGCAACCCTCCTTAACAATTAAGGAATTGGGTTTTATTTAATTAATTAAATTCTTTTAATTAATTAAGCTCCCTAATCTTATTAGGGATAATTAATTAAACTCTTTTAATTAATTTGCCTCATAATCCTATTAGGATATTTGAGAGTACTTGTGTTAATTAATTCCTAAACTCCTTTAGGAATTAAATAATAATAATAGTAATAATAATAATAAGACTCCTCTTATTAATTTATATTTAATATTTTTAAAATATTAAATATTAAATATTAAGTTATTTAATTTATTCTATCACCATAAATTAAATTAAATATACTTAACTTATTATTACGATTATAACATTAACTTCTTAAATAATTATTCTTCCTTTTATAGTGTGACCCTTTAGGTTCTCCATATTAAACCGGTTGTGAATAAATAAATTAGAACAATTCTAATCTTATTTAAATAAATAAATTAAACTATTAATTTATTTAAATAAATAATATTTATTCTACAATAGGGATAAGCCTCCCTAGCGATCAACAACTTTCCAGATAATATAGATTTCAACATTAATCATTAAAGAACCTTTGAGTAAATAGTTACCGTACAATTCAATCCTTCCACCATACAATATCCCAATTAAATATAAGACATGGAATTAATGTCAAGTCTTATTTTATTTAATTATATGTATTTCACCTCTTAAATAAACAACTCCAAATAATGCAAATTAGAAACTCCTTTCTAATTTCATTCTGCCTTGGCCAAGGACTACTGGGTTGTCACTTATCGAATCACATATGACATTTCTCTTCTTTTACTAGAAGTGGTAGATTCTTTATTGATCATACATTATCTCCATGTACAACTTATTATACCCAAGCATACCCTTTGATATACCCTAAGGGTCTTAAGGAATAAGTCAAAGTATAACTCATCATACACAAGATACTATGATGATCTCAAGTCCAAGGATCACTTGTATTACTATCACTACATGAATTTCTATTGACAGGTAAGTAAAACTCCATTAGGTATTCCTTAGTGAGCCACGTTCAGTGAACTTATTCTCTAATAAGCACCTATATACTTGCTTTAGTGTCTCCACACAAATGATCATGAGACCAATCATCCTCATCCAATGAGCAAGCAACGTATGTACCAATCTATCCGGATTCACTAATCCCCAATTTAGTAATCTAACGATTGGGAACTATTTTAGTTTTAAACTTTCTAAGAATTTAGATCTCATTAGAATGATCATCATCATTATTCTAAAAGCATTGCTTAAAACTATGGGTTTATCACAAATTATAAAACAGCATCATGTTGATAATTAAAAGCCTTTAATAAATTAATACTTTTTATTAATAAATGAATAAGATTTTTACAAAGTACATGCTTTATCATCAAACATGATTGACTTATGTGCATACTACTTTCGGAAGAGTTACGCGAATTTATTTAAATGAATTATATTATAAGACTTGTTTTATTTTATGATGTATTTCGCAAACTTATGTAATTATTTAAGGTTAGATTACCTGGGATTGTTTTAGAGATGATGTAACCCTTTAATGGGAAAGATTATTGTTTAAGTTAAATTATGTCTTTATCCTTTGATATGGGTAGTTAGATGTAATGGTTTTGGATAGTGAACACCAAATCATGTGGAAATGGAGTACCCGGATTTGGGGGTATCACATGTTGGTATCAAAGCTTTAGGTTATGAACCTTAGGTGGGGAAACCCTAGAAAGTAACCTTTAAGGAGACATAAAACATAGAGGTGTCCAACTCTTATCGAGTTTTAAGGAATGGATTATGGTATCCATTGAAGCTAAATAATAAAAGACACTATGTGTTATATGTTAATAACTTATGTGCTCGCGAGTATCGAAAAATGTTAAGTAAAACTTAAAATATTTTGTTATTAGGATGTCTAACGAAGGACGATCCAGTCCAGCTAGGGAAATAATACCTCAGGTACCTAGAGATGACGAACCCTAGGATATTCATGTTGTGCGGGACCAGTTTATCAAGAAGGATGAGCCTGTGACCGATCCCGAGGAGGATAGTTCGGAGGAGATAGAGGAGGATGATGAGGAAGAAGATCCTGTGGAGTTTCCACCAAACTCTATATTAGTTGAGATGTATGACGCTCTGTATGACCGTAACATAGAATTACAGGACAAGGTTGAGGAGCTAAAGGAGTTGGTTGAGATGCATCACGCTACGATGGAGCAGAAGGATGTGGAGATCCAGGAACTCGACTCAAGATATGGAAACACGGAGTGGGACCTGGTTCATACAAAGGGTCAACATAAAGATTTGTTGGCAGTAAACGAGAAGATGAAGATTGACATGGAGAAATTAAAAGATGGCTTCAAAGAGGAATTGTGACACCCCCAAATCCGAGTTACTTGACCCCCGAGTTTGGTGCTCACGATCCACGATATATTATCATCTAACTACCCATTAAAATATAAATAGGAATACATAACTCATTAACATATGTTGTTAATACATAAGTCCTAGGTCTGCTAACTTTAACATTACAGACATACCCTTTAGATATACAAAAAGGGTTTACAATACAACATAATAATAATAAGGTTCATTATACTAATTTATCACTATACTTTTTCCTTTGTTCTTCTTCACAACACCTTCTGCAACTTCGTCCCTAGCTGAAAAGTTTTATTTAGCAAGGGTGAGCAACAAATTTGCCCCGCAAGTTAAGACATATAATAAAGGTATAGAAATCAATATCAAGTATTCTCACATTCTAAGCAACAATATTTTGTTAATGAAAGAGTACAACACTTTTAAGGTTTTCTACGATATTCAAATGAATAATCAAGAATTAATTCTATGAAATAGTAAAATGGAATGTGTTCCAGATTTATGCTGAGCGATCCATTGGATCTTGAACTTCTCTTCTCGGGTATCTATCAAAGATTTACTTTGATATATACTCAGGTGTATCAGATAACCATAAAGATTAAATCATACCCCTTTGCGAGTACTTAGAGCCAGCCAACTCCTTGTACCCTATATTATGCATAATACTTAAGTCGCGCGCAATGATCGAATATACGAACAAAAATATTCCCTTTATATAAAAGGTTGTTCTTCTCAGTCTCAGAATCAAGATTTGATTTAACAACGAAATTCAATGATTTCAATATCTAATAACTTCTCTTCTCTTCTCAAACCTATCAAGTTTTCTTTTTTGATCTAGCCGATACAACTGACATTGATCTATCAATAATAATTAAATTCTCTTCTCTTCTCTTCTAGAACCTATCAAGTTCTAACAAATGTTCGTCTAGCCAGAATAATTAGCTAAGACATTTCTCAACATAATTCGACAATAAACAGGAATTATCTGTATTGTCATTATTAGTTTCTATAGATATGAATATCCAACAACAGTAATTCTACGAATATATTTTTCAAATCAGTAATTCAATTTGAATTATTAAACATACACTAACTACGAATAATCAACAATAAATTCTTAGACATGGTATAATTAACAATAATCAACCACTATAATATTTAAACAATATTAACTCAAGGTTGAGTTAGGAAACTTGCCTCTTCCGCTGATTACAGCTACTCAAATAAACTTATCTGCGTTTGTAAGACCTATAATTAACAATATCGGTCTCACAATTAGCATAATAATTCATAACACACAATATTGTAATTTACATTCAATATTTCTCCTAGACACATTACCACATAGTCACATCAATGTTTATAACCTATATAAACACTTATCAAGTCTAATTAGTTCAGTTTGATTAAACTTCGGTCAATTTTTGGTGTACTAGTCACCTTATCCGACAATTAACACAGTTATTGTCCATTAGACTTGGTCTCTAAGCTTCAATATTATTTTAGATAAGTCAACTATCCTTTATAGTATTTATCGAAAGCTTTTAATAATTAATAAACAATTATTATAATTTATAATAATTTTTCAAACACTGAAATTATTTTTAAATGATTTAATTATCAAATAATCTTATCATTATTATTATTTAAATATTAATGAAATTATCATTCAAATATTAAAAGTTATTAATTATAACTTAAATATTTTAAAATCATTTTCTCATTTTTAAATCAATAAAATCTTTTTAATTCCTTTATTTAATATAATAATTAAATAAATCTAATATCATTAATATTAATTTATTAATGAGAATTCTCCAAAATATTGAAAATTATATTTTATAATTCAAAATATTTTTAACACTTTATTCTCATTTAAAATGATATTTATAATATGAAAATCATTTTCTCTAATTTATTTAATATAATAATTAAATAAATCCAATATCATTAATATTAAATTATTAATGAAAATTCTCTAAAAATATTAAAAGTTACTTTTTATAAATCTAAATATTTTTAAATACTTTATTCTTATTTAAAAGGATTTTATAATATTAAAATAATTTTTCTCTAATTTATTTAATACACTAATTAAATATAACTATTATTCAAATAATTATAATTATTAATGAAAAATATCCCAAATTATCAAAAATTATTTTTCATAATTTAAAATAAGTTTTAAAACCATTTTTGGTAATTTTTAGAATTTATTTCTATTTTTAATTAATTTTTGGAAAATCAGAAAATAAAATAAATAGAAAGCGTCGCTCAAGCCTATAGCGACACTTGTCTGTTGTCTTAGGTGTTCTTGACATCAAGAACACTGATAAGTCAGTGTTGAAGGTGGCTCGTTTGACTGCCTTTGATTCTCAGTGTAATCATGTTCTGGGCTAACTTAGGCTTCAATCGTGTAGTACTCATGTAGTACTACCATTATCAACCATTAACATAGTCATAACTTAACAAGCTAGCAAGATCAGCCCCTTCAAAGTTACTGTCAGACCAAATCTGGGTTTTCTGGGTAACACAGAAACCCAGACAATGTTGACCAGACACTTTTAAGCTCACTTTAATCTAGGTTCTGGTCATTAATTAAGTGGTCTCATGGTCCAAATCTATACTCCTTGCATCAAGGAACAACACTACAATAACATATCGAATAAACAACAACAACATCACAAGTTACAGCTTGGTTAAAGGTTGTCAGAAAGTTCGTTCATACAATTTCTGGGTTTTCCAGAAACTGTGTTCGTGACCAAATGACTAGGTTTGACCACCCATTACATTCCATATGTTTGTGATATAAGGGATCTTAAAGCATGGATCTATTGTCCAGACAACAGGCTACAAACAGTATACAACAACATCATTATAACCTTTACAACCTGACAGATCAAAGAGCTTGAAAATATTGTCAGACACAGAAAAATACTTTCTGGGTTACCCAGAATGCATTTGGTCATGCCCGTTCAACAACGGGTTTTGACCGATTATAATTTGAAATATACACATCCAATAACTGTGATGTCACTTCCAGATAAAAGACCAAATACCAAACTATAGATCCAACTCATAAAACATCAAGAATCATAAACAGACATGAATCTGTGGCTCAGGACATTAGCTTGTCAGACCACAAACCATGTTCTTAGATAGTTTTGTAAAACTTCAATTTTAAAGCATTTTGGTACTATGGATCTATGTTATATCAACATAGATCATCATAAAACATCATCTAACACTGATTTAAACACATAAACATAAACTTTAGCTTAGCACACAAGATCTAAGATGGGTTTAAGTTTATACCTTTCTAGTCCAAGCTTTGATCTTGATTCTCCTTAACTGGTTTTTAGTGTTCAAAGGGGTTATCTAGTGACTGAATCACTTTAAATTTTTGAAGGGTTAGAAGAGAAAAAGAGTTGTTGAGAGTTTGATAACAATTGAGCTTATTTTGCATACTTTCTCTCTCTTAATCTATTTATATTCTTAGATGTAATGAATTTTGCTAATGTAGCTGCTACCCTAGACTGATTTGCTGGAGTTTCTTAAGTCACCAAGTCAATATATTAGGTCACCAACTAAAGTTGCTAGCAATTTCTACAAGTCACCAATTAAAGAAATAAAAAAGGGCATTTTGGTCTTTAGCATTGTATTTTTAATGGCATACTTGACATTTGTACAAACCCTTAGGGTTTAACCCTAAGGTTCTAGTCCTTAGGTTTTATAACATTAGTTTCTAAAATTTCTAATTAGGGTTTTAATTAAAAAATTTAAAATTTCTAATTACAATTAGGGTTTCCTAATTAAATTAGGGTTTCCTAATCACATCAATGTTTAATAAACACAGTAGGCTTGCCAATTAGGATTAGGGTTTCCTAATTAGGGTTTAGGAATCTTGGATATGAAATTAGGGTTTCTCGGCTTTCGATTAGGATTTCTAACTTTACGTTAGGGTTTTTAATCCTGAGACTAGGATTTCTAATCTCTTATTAGGGTTTATAAATTTTAAGTCTTATCTGATCATTCATCGATCAAAATCTCTATATTGTACAAACACGTACCTATCAAAATAATTATTTTAATTATATTTTCTATCAAATCCCTATCCAGAAATTAGGGTTAGGGTTTCTAAACTGTTAAGCACAACTCTACTCTAATTTCTTAGTCAATACACAAATTGACCAATTCTCGAGACTTGTATCACATATACCAAGTACACTATTAACAGTCAATATTAAATAAATAAAAAAATTATTCGTAAAAGTTAGATTATTTGAAATCCCGGGTTATCACATTCACCCCTCCTTAAAAGGATTCCGTCCTCGGAATCATCGCTTTCTTATTCTCTACAATCTTTTAAATTTGTATCATGAATTCATTTTTTATCAACACAATATTAATTTGTGACTCATATTACTCACGTAATTTAAGTATTAAGCGAAATCGTTACCTGTTTCCACCTCCTGAGTAGCCATTGCATCCTGCGCCGTCATGTTGAATGTACGGGAAGTTGATCTTCTTGGTTGTGCAGGTCCTCGAATTGCCAAGGTTCCACCACTGGGTCCCTTGTTGACACTTTCCTTCTCTGCATTCTTCTTCGGATACTTCCTAACCAAATGATCCGTCGATCCACACACATAACAACCTTGTATCTTCTTCGGATTGGAACAATTGGGTGACATGTGTCCCTCTTGCCCGCAGTTATAGCATACTCCTTTCTTCTTAAAACAAAGTCCTGGATGATTCTTTCCACAGTTCGCACAAGGCTCTCCTCCTTTCTTATTCCCTTCCGTCTTGCTACCCGATTGGGTATTCTCACTCCACTTTCTTTTATTTGGATTACTTCCACCACAACTTCGACCATCATTTGTCTTCTTCTTCTTATCCTGATGAAATCGAGATGCAGCTTCGCTCCCTCGTTCAGCAATTAATGCTTTCTCCAGTAAAGCCGCGAATGTATTGATATGCAATACTGCTACCTTGTTGAATATCCCTGGTTTCAGTCCATTCTAAAATCTTCTCGCTTTCCTTGCTTCTATGTCCACCTGATGAGGTGCAAATCTCGCTAATTCGTTGAATTTAGCAGCGTATTCAGTCACCGACATGTTTTCCTACTTTAGTTCTAGAAACTTGACTTCCATTCGAGCTTGAATGCTTGATGAAAAGTAGTTCTCAAAGAACAGTTCCTTGAATCTGGTCCATGTCACTATGGCTGTACCAGCTCTCCCCTGATTAGTCTCCCACCAGTAATTAACTTCTCCCTTCATCAAGTATGTTACAATAGCTGTCTTTTGCTCCTCCGCTACTCTGGTGATAATGAATGCTTTCTCTATCTCCTTCACCCAAGTCTGGGCTTCAATCAGATCCATGGTTCCTTTGAATTCAGGCGGTCATACTGCTTTAAAGTCTTTGAAGTTTGCCAATCTGTTGGCTGGCTGATT
Organism: Panax ginseng; assembly: GCA_020205605.1. Taxonomy (NCBI): domain Eukaryota; kingdom Viridiplantae; phylum Streptophyta; class Magnoliopsida; order Apiales; family Araliaceae; genus Panax; species Panax ginseng. The sequence continues at coordinate 82,573,261 of CM035131.1, forward strand.
CCTCGCTCTTCCTCTTGCAGCTTAAGCTCTATTTTCCATAGCTTGGGCTAGCATGTCTACAAAATTCTGCATTGGGTCCGCTTGACCTCCATCGTTATTCACTGACTGTTCTTCTCGTTGGTTTCGATTCTGTCCTCTAGCCGGCATGATCTGATTTAAATAAAAATCTTATATTAATTCTCTTTATCTATATAATTTCTTAACACCATAGGAATTCAACACATAGTTCTCATGTAATCGCATACTTGTTCAAATAGCACATAGTACATATAGTACTTAACACATATTATTATCCCTTTAAAATAATTTTAGGATTAACACACAACTTTACACAAAAAGTTTTAATTCTCCAACTTTACACAAAAAGTTGCCATTTACCATTCTCACATAGCTATTACCAGTTCATCAAACTTATCACACTTATGAGTTCAGTAACTTGTCACAATTATATGAGTGTATGAACTTATCCTAGTCAGACCTTTGGCATCCATTTGCTGAGGGGTTCAAAGCATTTCATATAGTTATGAGTCATGAACTTACCATAAGTATGAGTTTTAAGAACTCACAAATTTAACTTAATCTTATATTCATATAGAAAATAAAGATTTTATTCATACAAACATATATATTTACATATGTTTACACATCATTCTCGATATTACAACACTTAATATCATAATCTTCTACCAAAAGATACTAACGCTCAAACTTAAACTATCTACTGTCCACTCCCTCCACTAGTCTTTTTCTTGTTAGGACACTTGTTGAATCCGTGACCCGTTCTACCACATGAGAAACACTTCCTCATATTCGGATTTGGACAATGCAAAGAAATATGTCCTTCCTGCTTACAATTGAAGCACACGTTCTTCCACATCATGCATTCTCCCACGTGAGTCTTTCCACACCTGCTGCATGCTTTCCTCTTCTTCGGGTTTGAATTATTGCTGTCGTTATCCCTCTTTCTCTTATTCTTATTTTTCTTGCTTATTCCTTCAGATGATCCACCACCCTTAGTCTTCATCCTTTCTATTTGCGCCTTCAGTTCGTTCCGTTCTTCAGTCATTTCGCGTAACGCTCGCTCCGTCTTCCATAACTCCTGTAATAGAAATACTTTACTCCAGAGTTCCTGGACTTCTGCAGATAGTTGATCTTGTTCTCCAAATTTGATCTTATTATTTAACTCCACCTTAGCTTCTTTAGACTCTGCCTCCTCATCACTACTCAGATACATCACGGGATAATCATCATGATCACTCCCGAGATTAACCATGGGTTCATCTTTTCCTACTTCTTCCACTGACTCGCTTTGCACTGGCACCTTGGCTACTGGCACTGGTGCAACAGCAGCTGGCATCCTCGTACTCATCTCATCTTCTCCCGGCATCCTACAATCAGTTTAAACAACTTGATTAGTACTTCCCCAGTACAAACTTCTCACACTATTTATCCACATATCTCACTATCGATACACTTCTGCAATCCCTCACCTAGTACTCTAAATGAGTATTCTCTATCTCGCTCATGGTTATAATCCTAGGGTTTTCCCCCACCCCACTTAAGGTTTATAATCTACAGCTTTGATACCAACCTGTGACACCCCCAAATCCGGGTTACCTGACCCCTGAGTTTGGTGCTCATAATCCACGATATATTATCATCTAACTACCCATTCAAATATAAATAGGAATACATAACTCATTAACATATGTTGTTAATACATAAGTCCTAGGTCCGCTAACCTTAGCATTACAGACATACCCTTTAGATATACAAAAAGGGTTTACAATACACCATAATAATAAGGTTCATTATACTAATTTATCACTATGCCTTTTCCTTTGTTCTTCTTCACAGCACCTTTTGCAACTTCGTCCCTAGCTGAAAAGTTTTATTTAGCAAGGGTGAGCAACAAATTTGCCCCGTAAGTTAAGACATACAATAAAGGTATATAAATCAATATCAAGTCTTCTCACATTCTATGCAACAATATTTTGTTAATGAAATAGTACAACGCTTTCAAGGTTTTCTACGATATTCAAATGAATAATCAAGAATTAATTCTACGAAATAGCAAAGTGGAATGTGTTCTAGATTTATGCTGAGCGATCCATTGGATCTTAAACTTCTCTTCTCGGGTATCTATCAAAGATTTACTTTGATATATACTCAGGTGTATCAGATAACCGTAAAGATTAAATCATACCCCTCTGCAAGTACTTAGAGCCGGCCAACTCCTTGTACCTTATATTATGCATAATACTTAAGTCACGCGCAATGATCGAATAAACGATCAAAAATGTTCCCTTTATATAAAAGGTTGCTCTTCTCAGTCTCAGAATCAAGATTAGATTTAACAACGAAATTCAATGATTTCAATATCTAATCACTTCTCTTCTCTTCTCTTCTCAAACCTATCAAGTTTTCTTTTTTTGATCTAAATTTATACAACTGGCATTGATCTATCAATAATAATTAAATTCTCTTCTCTTCTCTTCTCGAACCTATCAAGTTCTAACAAATGTTCATCTAGTCAGAATAATTAGCTAAGACATTTCTCAAATTAATTTGACAATAAGCAGGAATTATCTGTACTGTCAATATTAGCTTCTACAGATATGAATATCCAACAACAGTAATTCTACGAATATATATTTTCTGAATAAGTAATTCAATTTGAATTATTAAACATGCACTAACTGCGAATAATCAACAATAAATTCTTGGACGTGGTATAATTAACAATAATCAACCACTATAATATTTAAACAGTATTAACTCAAGGTTGAGTTAGGAAACTTGCCTCTCCCGCTGATTACAGCTACTCAAATAAACTTATCTGCGTTTGTAAGACCTATAATTAACAATATCAGTCTCACATTTAGCACAATAATTCACAACACATAATACTATAATTTACAGTCAATATTTCTCCTAGACACATTACCACATAGTCACATCAGTGTTTATAACCTATATAAATACTTATCAAGGCTAATTAGTTCAGTCTAGTTGAACTTCGGTCTATTTTCGATCTACTGGACACCCTATACGATAATTAACATAGTTATTGTCCATTAAACTTGGTCTCTAAGCTTCAATATTATTTAGATAAGTCAATTATCCTTTATAATATTTATTGGAAGCTTTTAATAATTAATAAACAATTATTATAATTTATAATAATTTGTCAAACACTAAAATCATTTTTAAATGATTTAATTATCAAATAATCTTATCATCATTAATATTTAAATATTAATGAAATTATCATCCAAATATTAAAAGTCATTAATTATAACTTAAAAAATATTTTTAAATCATTTTTCTCAATTTTAAATGATTTTTAAATTAATAAAATCATTTTTAAGTCCTTTATCTAATATAATAATTAAATAAATCTAATATTATTAATATTAATTTATTAATGAGAATTCTCCAAAAATATTGAAAATTATATTTTATAATTCAAAATATTTTCTAACACTTTATTCTCATTTAAAATGATTTTTATAATATTAAAATTATTTTTCTCTAATTTATTTAATATAATAATTAAATAAATCCAATATCATTAATATTAAATTATTAATAAAAATTCTCTAAAAATATTAAAAGTTACTTTTTATAACTCAAAATATTTTTAAATACTTTATTCTTATTTAAAAGGATTTTTATAATATTAAAATTATTTTTCTCTAATTTATTTAATACACTAATTAAATATAACCATCATTCAAATAATTATAAATATTAATGAAAAATATCCCAAATTATCAAAAATTATTTTTCATAATTTAAAATAATTTTTAAAACCATTTTTGGTAATTTTAAGAATTTATTTCTATTTTTAATTAATTTTTGGAAAATCAAAAAATAAAATAAATAGAAACCGTCGCTAAAGCCTATAGCGACACTTGTCTGTCGTCTTAGGTGTTCTTGGCATCAAGAACACTGATAAGTCAGTGTTCAAGGTGGCTCGTTTGACTGCCTTTGATTCTCATCAGAATCATTTCTAGCTAACTTAGAAGCTCAATCGTGTAGTACTCATGTAGTACTACCATTATCAACCCTTAACAGAGTCATAACTTAACAAGCTAGCAAGATCAACCCCTTCAAATTTACTATCAGACCAAATTTGGGTTTTCTGGGTAACCTAGAAACCCAGACAATGTCGACCAGGCACTTTTAAGCTCACTTTATCTAGGTTCTGGTCATTAATTAAGTGGTCTCATGGTCCAAATCTATACTCCTTGCATCAAGGAATAACACTACAACAACAGATCGAATAAACAACAACAACATCATAAGTTACAGCTTGGTCAAAGGCTGTTAGAAAGTTCGTTCTTACAATTTCCGGGTTTTCCAGAAACTGTGTCCGTGACCAAATGACTATGTTTGACCACCCATTACATTCTATATGTTTGTGATATAAGGGATCTTAAAGCATGGATCTATTGTCCAGACAACATGCTACAAACAGTATACAACAACATCGTCATAGCCCTTACAACATGACAGATCAAAGAGCTTGAAAATATTGTCAGACACAAAAAAATACTTTCTGGGTTACCCATAATGCATTTAGTCATGCCCGGTTAATGGGTTTTGACCGATTATAACTTGAAATATACACATCCAATAACTGTGATGTCACTTCTAGACAAAAGAACACATACCAAACTATAGATCCAACTCATAAAACATCAAGAATCATAAACAGACAAGAATCTGTGGCTCCTGACATTAGCTTGTCAGACCATAAACCATGTTCTTAGGCAGTTTTGTAAAAATTCAATTCTAAAGCATTTTGATACTATGGATCTATGTTATATCAACATAGATCATCACAAAACATCATCTAACACTGATTTAAACACATAAACACAAACTTTAGCTTAGCACACAAGATCTAAGATGGGTTTAAGTTTATACCTTTCTAGTCCAAGCTTTGATCTTGATTATCCTTAACTAGTTTTTAGTGTTCAAAGAGGTTATCTAGTGACTGAATCACTTTAAATTTTCGGAGGTTTGGGAGCGAAAAAGAGTTGTTGAGAGTTTGATAACAATTGAGCTTATTTTGCATACTTTCTCTCTCTTAATCTAATTATATTCTTAGATGCATGCAATGAATTTTGATAATGTAGCTGCTACCCTAGACTAATTTGCTGGAGTTTCTTAAGTCACCAAGTCAATATATTAGGTCACCAACTAAAGTTGCTAGCAATTTCTATAAGTCACCAATTAAAGAAATGAAAAAGGACATTTTGGTCTTTAGCACTGTATTTTTAATGGCATACTTGACATTTGTACAAACCCTTAGGGTTTAACCCTAAGGTTCTAATCCTTAGATTTTACAACATTAGTTTCTAAAATTTCTAATTAGAGTTTTAATTAGAAAATTTAAAATTTCTAAATTACAATTAGCTAGGGTTTCCTAATTAAATTAGGGTTTCCTAATCACATCAACGTTTAATAAACACAGTAGGCTTGCCAATTAAGATTAGGGTTTCCTAATTAGGGTTTAGGAATCCTGGATATGAAATTAGGGTTTATTAGCTTTAGATTAGGGTTTCTAACTGTGCGTTAGGGTTTCTAATCATGAGATTAGGGTTTCTAATCTCTTATTAGGGTTTATAAATTTTAAGTCTTATCTGATCAATCATCGATCAAAATCTCTATACCGTACAAACACATAACTATCAAAATAATTATTTTAATTATATTTTCTATCAAATCCCTATCCAAAAATTAGGGTTAAGGTTTCTAAACTGTTAAGCACAACTCTACTCTAATTTCTCAGTCAATACACAAATTGACCAATTCTCGAGACTTGCATCACAGATACACAATACAATATTAACAGTCAATGTCAATATTAAATAAAAAAAAATTATTCATAAAAGTTGGATTATTTGAAACCCCGGGTTATCACAGGAATCAGCTAAGCGTGTAAGGGCAGAGGATGCTTGGATGAAGGCGACTTAACGTGCAGACCGTGCTGAGGCTAAGGTTCAAGTGAAGAAGGCCAAGATGAATGAGATGGATTACACTTTTAATTCTGCTATTGATAGGGCCCAGGATCGAGTCTTTAATTACCCACCTTAGTTTGAGAATTCGACGTGGTTCGTGATGGATCGTAGAATGGCGTATCGTATCATGGAGGAAGAGTGTCGAGAAGCCTTACGACGTCTTAATATGTCTAGATAGAAAGAATGAGAATAATAATAATATGTGGTTAAGTAAGTGAGTAAATAAACTGTGAATCCCTTATTTTGAGATGAATAAAGGGATAGTATGAGTATGTAATCCTGAAACTTGTCAAGTTCACGAAAGTGAATGTTAATAGCGGTTATGCTATCTTGAATATGTTTTAAAACGTTATGAATGAATAAAATATCAAAGTTTATTTGAAATGTTATGTGTTATAGCTTTAATATTAAAATGTTTAAGTTAAACTTCAAATACCCAAGAAGTTGAGTAATGAACTAATAAGCGTATGTTTGAACAGAAAATGCCTCCTAGAAGAAGACAACCATGCCAACACCCACCTCCTGAGGGGTCCACTAATAATAATAATGAGGCCAACAGTAATCTGGTTCAGTAGTTGGTAACTCTATTGACGGGTGCACTTGCGAATCAACTGCAAGCTCAAGTCACGACCTTTAAGGAATTAAAAGCGGTTGGACCGCCAGAGTTTTAAGGGTCTATGATCCAGTTGAAGCCTAAACCTGTATCATGGAAATGGAGAAGGTGTTCGACGTTGCTAGAGTTAACGAGGATCAGAAGACTGCATTCACAACGTTCATGCTGAAGTCTGAAGCTAGCTACTGGTGACAGGAAAATAAGGTTCGTGGGGGACAAGGAGTGATAGCGTGGGATAGATTTAAGGAGATGTTTTTTGAAATTTACTTTTCAAATGAGTTCTCGAATCGGTTGGAGGTGCAATTTACGAGTCAAACAAGGAACTCGATAGTGCGAGAATATGTCATAAGTTTAACAAGATGGCAAGGTTTGCCACTCATCAAGTTAAAACTTATGAACGTAAGGCAAGAAGGTTCGAACAAGAATTGAAACCCTGGCTGTATAGCAAGGTTTCAATGTTTTAGCAAAATACATTTGCGGCTGTACTAGAAAAGGCAATTATCGCGGAAGGTGGAAGCGATGCCTTGACCAAGTACAATCAAGAACAGAAGAAGAGGAAGAATGAGAATGAAAATAAGGTTGGAGGAAGTAACGTTGGAAATAACAATCAGAAGAGAAAGTGGAGCGAGAATTCGACTGCGGGAGGACAACAAGGAAGTCAACCAAAGAAGAAATTTGAAGCTTGTGCTACGTACGGGAAGAACCATAATGGAGTATGTTTGAAGGGAAAGCGGGTGTGTTTCAACTTTGGTTAGGAGGGACACATTGCACCGAACTATTTTAGCCTAAAGAAAAGAGCATGTTTTACCTGCGGTTCAAAGGATCACATGGCTCGTGATTGCCCTAGGAAGCCAGCGGGAAGTGCAAGTGGTGGAAAAGGAAACAATAATGGTGGTGGTTCATTTACTATCACTAGACCAACACAGTTAAGCCGACCTACTGTGAGGACTTTCAATATGACCGTGTAGGATGCTGTGCAGTCTAAGGATGTGGTGTCAGGTATCATTATGATTAATGGTATTAATGCTTATGTGATATTTGATTCGGGTGCTACTTGTTCATTTATATCCGATGAATTTTCTCAGAATTTAGATTTTCCTAAGGAAGAATTAGAATTTCCCTTAAGCATAGAGATTGCGAATAGGGAAGTGATTCTTGTTAGATTCATATATAGGAATTGTAGAGTGATTATAAAGGATCACGAGATGATGGTAGATTTGATACCAATTAGACTTGGTGAGTTTGATGTTATTCTAAGAATGGAGTGGTTATTTAATTACGGAGCAGTAATTGATTGCCAAAGAAAATGCGTTAACCTTATGAATCCGTCAAAGGTTGTGTTCTATGGAAGCAAGTCACCTCGACAAGCAAGTTGTCTGACGGTGATGCAAGCCAAGAAGTTGTTGAGACAAGGATGTGTAGGATACTTAGCCTACATAGTAGATACACAGAGGAAGAGTGCGAAGTTAGAAGAGATATCGATTATAAGAGATTTTACAGACGTATTTCCAAACGATTTGTCGGGTCTTCCGCTGGATCAACAAATCGAGTTCGTGATTGACTTATTACCAGGAATGACCGCGATATCTAAGGCACCATACAGAATGGCCCTAGTAGAGATGAAAGAGTTGATGGTGCAGTTGCAAGAATTGCTCGACAAGAAGTATATTCAGCCGAGTGTGTCGCCATGGGGAGCACCAGTGTTGTTTGTTAAGAAGAAAGATGGATCGATGCGACTCTGCATTGACTATCAAGAATTGAATAAAGTCACGATTAAAAATAAGTATCCATTACCTAGAATTGACGACCTATTCGATCAATTGAAGGGAGCGAGGTATTTCTCAAAGATAGACTTAAGAAGTGGTTATCATCAGCTAAAGGTGAGGCTGGAGGATGTACCAAAAACAGCGTTCAGAACTTGGTATGGTCATTACGAGTTTCTGGTTATGTCTTTGTGTTTAACCAATGCACCTGCAACGTTCATGGATTTGATGAACATGGTGTTTAAACCATTATTAGACAAATTTATGGTGGTGTTTATTGATGATATATTGGTATATTCCAAAACCATGGAGGAACATGTGGAACATTTAAGAGTGATATTGGAGACATTAAGAAAAGAGAAGTTGTACGCTAAGTTCTCAAAATGTGAATTTTGGTTGGAACGTGTACAGTTTCTCGGACATGTTATTGATAAAAATAGAATTTTGGTAGATCCATCAAAAGTGGAAGCTGTAATAAACTGGGATCAGCCGAAGACACCATCGGAAGTAAGGAGTTTCTTAGGATTGGCAGGTTACTATAGGCATTTTATTCAGGACTTTTCCAAGATCACGACTCCGTTGATGAATTTAACTAGGAAGGTGGTTAAGTTTGTTTGGACAGAGAAGTGCGGGGAAAGTTTTTGAGAATTAAAGAAGAGGTTGAGTTCAACACCTGTGATATCATTGCCTGATGATACAGGGAGTTTTGTGGTATATAGTGATGCATCGCATAAAGGACTAGGCTGTATGCTTATACAGAACGGTAGAGTTATTGCGTATGCATCACGTTAGTTGAAAGATTACGAGAAAGGGTATCCGACTCATGACTTAGAGTTAGCCGCAGTGGTGTTTGCCCTAAAGACTTGGAGACATTATCTTTATAGAGAGTGGTGTGAGATATATACCGACCATAAAAGTCTTAAGTATATCTTTACACAAAAAGACTTGAATATGAGGCAGAGAAGATTGTTGGAGTTGATAAAAGACTATGACTGCGAGATTTTCTGTCATCCTGGAAAGGCGAATGTTGTTGCTGATGCTTTAAGTAGGAAAGGACGGGAAAAATTAATGATGTTAACTGCTCAAGAAAAGCTAGTGTCAGAAATGGCTAAGATGGAGTTGGAAATTAATTATCTGACAGAATCCAATGAAAAGTTGTTCCAGATGGGAAACGGTTCAACGTTGGTAGATAAAGTGAAGAATGCACAACTTCAGGATGAACACTGCGAAAAGATAAAACAAAGAGTATCTGAAGGTGAGGAAAACAAATTCAAAATTGATTCGGAAGGATTACTTTGATTCGAAGGGAGAATTTGGGTTCCGCTAGTACCATAAGTTAAAGAGGAAATTCTGAGTGAAGTCATAACTCAAGATATTCGATTCACCCTAGGAGTAAAAAAATGTACCAGGATCTTAGACATCATTTTTAGTGGCCGAATATGAAGAAGGACGTGGCTGAGTGCATGGAGAAGTGCTTAACATGTCAGAAAGTTAAAGCTGAACATCAAAGGCCAAGCAGATTATTACAACCGTTGGAGATACCATAATGGAAATGGGAGCATATTACAATGGATTTTGTGATAGGTCTTCCAAGGACCCAACAAGGTTACGATGCCATTTGGGTGATTATCGATTGATTGACGAAGTCGGCACATTTTTTGCCAATTAAGATTAGATTTACCCTAGATCGGTTAGCAAAATTGTACGTGAAGGAAATTGTTTCAAGAGACGGTGTACCTGTGTCCATTGTATCAGACAGAGATCCACATTTCACATCAAATTTCTGGAAACGATTACAAGAATGCTTGGGAACACAGCTGAGAATGAGCACAACATACCATCCTCAAACCGACGGACAGAGTGAGAGAACCATCCAAACACTAGAAGATATGCTCAGAGCATGTATCATGGATTTCAAGGGAAATTGGGACGATCATTTATCGTTGGTTGAATTTGCCTATAATAATAGTTATCACGCAAGTATTGGTATGCCGCCTTACGAAGCGTTATACGACATGAAATGCAGAACTCCGTTATGCTGGGATGAGGTAGGTGAACGTCAGCTATTGTGTCTAGAATTGGTACAACAGACTATCGAGATCATCAAGGTTATTCAAGCGAGATTAATAGCTGCACAGGATAGATAGAAGAAATATGCCGATCAACATCGAAAAAATCGGGAATTCGATGTTGGTAGTTTTGTTTTCTTGAAAGTGTCTCCTTGGAAGCGGAAAATTCGGTTTGCCAAGAAGGGGAAATTAAGCCCTAGGTTTAAAAGAACTTTTGAGGTGCTTCGACGAGTTGGTGAAGTGGCGTACGAGGTAGCTTTACTTCCAGAGTTGGAATATATTCATAATATTTTCCATGTATCGGTATTGAGGCCATATAAGCCTGATTATAAGCATGTGATAGAATATGAACCCTTGCAGTTTGAGAAAGATTTGTCATATGAAGAAGTCCCTGTTCAAATTGTTGACAGAAAAGAGCAAGTACCGAGGAATAAGGTGATACCTTCTGTAAAGGTAGTCTGGAGAAATCAAAATGCTGAAGAAGCTACGTGGGAACTTGAAAGCGTTATGATGAAGAATTATTTTCACTTATTTACTTAATCTTAAATAGCGATTCTAGGGACAAAATCTTGTTAAGGAGGGAAGAATGTAAGGAATAAATTTTTCGAGTTGTGATTCTGGGGACAGAATCCTTTTAAGGAGGGAAGGATGTAATGATCGAGAAAATTTGTAATTTAATTTAAATATTTATTAAATTAAATAAATATTTTAAGTAATTTATTTATTGAGGAAAATAAATAATTGATGAATTATGATGTAATAATTTAGTTGAGTATGTGTGCTAACTAAATTAATGAATGGTAATTTTATTATTTAAGGATTTAATTTAATGAAATAATTAAATTAAATGAGTTGTTTAATATAAAAGGAAATAAGTAAATTAAATAAAGTAATGTTTAAATCTAATTTATTAATTAAATTAGATATATGTAATTATTTATTAATTATAAGTATAATTATAATAAAAATTATTATGAATACTATTGTAAGTTATTTAAATTAACTAATCTAAAGGTATTTAAATTAACTAAATTAAAGTGTGACAAGTGAAACTATATAATATAATATTATTAAAATAAACTAGTATGGAAATTATGTGTTTAGCCAAACAAGGCCTTGTGGCCTTTGGCCTAATTTAACTGACACAGACGTATTATATTTTTACCTGACATTAGTAGGGGAGTGGGAGTCAGTATATTTTTACGCGTCTTATTTTTTTTCCCTAAGTCTAGTACTAGGTTGGGTGAAAAGAAGAAACACAAAGAGCTTGGAGAGAGAGAAAGAGAGGAAACACAATGAGTTTTAATTCTCTGTTACTGTCGAGGAGAGGGATTTCTAAACCTAGTCATCATCTTTTGCATCATACAATTAAAGAAGAAGGTATAATTTACTTCAATTTTAACTTTTATGTTTGAAATTTCTATCGATAGTTATGTTGGATTAATACATATATAGGTATATATGGTGTATAATCTGTTAATCATCTTATGTGAGTGCTATTTGATGATTAAAGTACAAGAAATTAGTTTGTAGGAAGAAAAAATAAATAACAATGATATGTTTATATGATATGGCTTTAGAAAGTACAAAATTTCATGTTCTATATGTGCTATAATCTGCAAATTGGTGTTGGATTGTGTTAGTACGTTAAGAAACGAAAGCGGCATAGTTTAAATCATGGTAATTGATTAAGAAACGAAATCGTGGCGATCGAATTCGCTAAAAGTGTAAAATATGGTGAAATTTGGAAAATTGTAGTTTTTATTCTTCAAATTTGTGTATATGTAATGTTTATGTAATTGAAGTGGTGAATATCATGTTTATTGATGTTATTACATACTTTAGATGTTAAGTTTCATAAATTTCTGTAGGAATTGGGTTGGTTTTTGGAGTCAAGCATGTAGCAAGTCTGCTGCAGTCATGCAGGTGTGTGCGTGAATTCTTGTAAAACCATAGTGAAAAGCTACAAATTATTCTTATAGCCTTCTCAAGGAATCAAGAGGTAGAAATAGAATTTCTTGGCTTAAGGTTAAGGCACGGATGTGCATAGCAAGGCTGCGTTCTCGAGCCTAGGTAGTGACTTCTTCTTTTTTTGTAGGTTATAATTCATGGACTTAGTCTAGTCTTACATACACGTTAATGATGATTAAAACATAATGTGGACTACAATAACAAATTTCAATGTGTTGTAATAAAAACTGTGAAGATTTTAAGTGATTATTTGAATACGCTATATAATGGAACTAAAAGTGATGTTTATGAAAGTTAAAGATAAATGATAAGAGTTATGTTAGACCATTGTGAGATTTGAGATTCGTTAAAGGTGTTAACCAATATGGTTAGGTGTTAAGTTAAAGTTATGACCTAAATGATGGGTTAGACCTACAAAGTTAATATTAATACAACTAATTGTTATTGCGATTCTAGTGATATGTGTAGGGTAATTGGCGAACATTATTACACTTGTGTAGCTTAAATACAAGCCAAGTTCCCTAACCTATTCTACTTTATTATTCAGCAAGGTTTACCTTTTGTTGTTATGTTATACTTATGCAAGTTTTCTAACTTCGTTCTCTTCGTATTGAATGCAAGTTTTCTAAACTTTTATTGAGCAAGCCTATTGATTCTATACTTATATATGGTTAAATAAGCTCTTGTAACCTAATTCGTTACATTGAACGAGTTTCATATTCCTATGTCTTGTTATTATTATTCAAAGCATATGTTGTTCTAATACATTAATTCAATTAAGGTTGTTCTAATTCTTTTGATTATGCTACCTTGAACGTATACTATGTTTATTCAAATATATAATGTTGTTGTTCAATTCTATATGTCGTACAAATATTCCCCGACAGTAAGAATATTCCACGACCAAACCAATATTCCCCGACATCAATGAATATTTTGTAACCACTTGCTTATTTAAGATATTTGCGCATTTTACCCATAATTAACCACATTAATCAAATCAATCCTTACTATTTCAAAATAATAAATAGAGAAAATTCAATTTCATTTATAATAAGTTAGGGTCTTACACTTTTGAATATGCTACCTTGCACGAATACCATGTCTATTCAAATATATAATGTTGTTGTTCAATTCTATATTGTTGTATTAAGCCTTCAAGTAGTAATCAAACTCTTATTAATTGAACTAGTCTATTATGGAATAGTGTTCTAAAATTCTAAAACCACTGATAAGTTAGTTCCGAGCTAAACAGTCTTTAGTGCAGAAATTCTAAATCCAAACTAAGACGAACAACCCTAACATAGGGGATTTTATACGTGTAACGTTTAGATGTTTGTGCACAATACATGGTACAAAGGGTTGATCCCCCTGAGTACGTTAAGAAGGGTCTATATAATCTAAAGGACTATTAAGGTTAAGGTAATAATACCTAAATACCGGAGATATAGTTTGTGGTCTTAAGACCCTCAGATATTAAATTTGAACTTGTTTTCTATTTTTGATTCGTAGAATAAGTTCATTATTGTTCAGCATTCATTGTTCTTTCTCATGTTGTTATCATTACTACTCTCTATATCAGTGAGCAATTGTTTGCTCACTCTTGCATTTAACACTGCAACTAAAGGTGAGAAAGACGATGAGCCATCTACTAGCAAAGGAGAGGGAAAGATGTCCAAATGTTAAAGAGTTACGAGAATTTATTTAAATGAATTATATTATAAGACTTATTTTATTTTATGATGTATTCCACAAACTTATGTAATAATTTAAGGTTAGATTACCTGGGATTATTTTAGAGATGATGTAACCGTTTAATGGGAAAGATTATTGTTTAAGTTAAATTATGTCTATATCCTTTGTTATAGGTAGTTAGATGTAATAGTTTTGGATAGTGAACACCAAATCTTGTGGAAATGGAGTACCCGGATTTGGGGGTGTCAAAACAGAGATGTAGAAAACATCTCAACTTATCTTCATCAAACAAGCATCAACAACACCAATAAAAAGCCCAAACCGTTGGAGTCAACACCAACATACGCATCAACAACAACCGATAAAGGTAAATGTAATTTGCGATATGCGAAGTGCGATTTGAGAGTTGCGATTTGTGATATGCGAAATGCGATGTGGGAGTTGCCAAATGCGAAAAGCGAAGTGCGAAGTGCAAAATGTGACATACAATTTGTGAACTATGATTTGCGAAAGCATTTTAACATTCATCATAACTTTCATTACATTGCGATTTGCATCATTCAAAATACCTTATCATATTTTAAGTGTCTAGTAATCTTTATCATGTCCATTTCATTGCATTGCATGAACATGATAAAGAGGGGCATCTGTAGACACTCGAAATTTCATTTTCCTATTACTAACTATGAAGGAGGACAAAAACATCTTTTTCACACTCCAGAGATAACCTTGGAGGACCACAATATCAATTCTAACCCTAGAGATTTCTCGGGAAAGTAATTTTCCAACCCCGGAGATAACCCCGGGAAATCAGTTGCCAAACCCAAAAATAACCCCAGGAAAGTCAGTTCTAACCCCGAAAATAACCCTGGTAGATCAAGTGCAAAAATAGTAGTCAACCTCGAGAGGTCAAGCGAACCTCAGAGATAACCTTAAGGACATTTAGAGTTGACAGTAGGCCAATCTCAGAGATAACCCTGAGAAAAGACTGCCACAACTGCGCCAAAACCGGAGTTAACCCCTGTGACGCCCCCAAAATAGGTATACATCACCTATTTTGAGTCGCCAAATACATGGTACAAAATTCAAATACAACTTAATAATACAGCTATCGTGTAAAGTATGACAAAACATAAACTGAGAGTTTTAATAAGAATATTGTCATCTAGACAATATCCACACTCAAAGGAGTCCTCATTACATTTATTGTCACACTATTTAACAGAATAGTGAGGACTACTAATACTATCATCTGGACCGTCACTCCATTCCCTGACTAGTCCCGGCTACGTTCTCATTTCCTGAAGAGAACAGTGAAAGAAAGGGTGAACTCAACTAGCCCAGTAAGAAATATTTTGACAAAGATAATGCAGAATAAATTATCGTTAGCCTTCAATAGTGTTAAACTAATACAATATAACAAACATCAAGTTTAATTGTAGCGGAATAAGCAATCAATTAAAAGAGTCAAGTAAAGAATAAAATCTACTATCTTTTTTGATTTAAAAAGCTTTTTCATCACTTTTATCGCTGGGACTCAGCTTAATAAATAATCCACATCATCCCTGCACTACGGCCGAGGGTATTCATTAGTATCACAACCACAAATTATCCATGCACTACAGGCCAAGGATATTCGTGTATTCATCAATGGTCATGATCATGCCAACAACTGTCGATCAATGCACTACGGGCCAATGAGGACTTTTACCACATCATTTGTAACATTATGGTCATGATTATACCGATTAATCCCTGGTCATAATCATACCAAGTCCATCTATGCACTACAGGCCATAGATGACTTTCAACATAATATAAACATGAGGATGATGACAATGATATAAGAATTCAATAAAACAAGTTCAAGAATTAATTTATACAGGAAATAATATCTTCTAAATTGTCAACATGATACTTCTTTGTAGAGTAAAACTCAAGAATGCTCAGAAGAATATTTCCATGAAAAGATACTGGATGAAGCGCAAATATAAAGGATATTCCACTAATTTCATGGAGTATAGAAGTTAAAACTTTAACCAACTGAGTATAATAAAGAATGGAATAACAAAAAAAATCACCAGGCATGCGATAGATCGCACATACAGGTTATTCCAACAGAATAATAAATAACAGAACCAGGTCATGCATAAACGCATCGACAAGATATTCTAAGAGAATAATAAATAACAGAACCAGGTTAGGCGAAATTCGCACCGATAGGATGTTCCAACAGAATAATAAATAACGGAACCAGGTCATGCGTAAATGCACAGATAGGATGTTCCAATAGAATAATAAAGAATGGAATAACAAAATAATTTCACCATGTATGCGATACTTCGCATAAACAGGTTATTCCAACATAATAATAAAGAATGGAATAATAGAAGAATTTCACCAAGTATAGGGTAGCCCGCGTATACAGGTTATTCCAACAGAATAATAAGAATGGAATAACAGAAGTTCTCTTCATGAATACAAAAGAAATAATACCCTTACCGTAGAAGAAGAGTATTCAGACTGGTAGGGCGAGGATATTCTTGAAGAAAACTTGCACTACGCTCAAAGCTTCTTAAAACTCTAAAAAAATATGCTCAAGATTATAAAAGAGAATTTCTCTGAATTTCTGGTGTGATTTCAATTCTAACTAAGTATCCTATTTATAGGAGAATGGGAGGATACTATTTAGAAAAAAATTATCATGGACCAACAGTAGGTTTTCGGATGAAACAAATTGAAGAATCACGGATGGCGAAATAATTTTTCCGTAGTCGTCCAATTTTCAAAATATTAATATAATATTCAATAAAATATAATATATTCTATTTTTTCATAAAAAACAAAACTTATAATATATATATATAACCTTTGCCTTACGGCAAAGGCTTAACAATTCTTCCACCAAAATTTGCTTAATATCTCCGCCAAACTCCCACCCACATGATTAATCATATAATATATATATATATATATATATATATATATATATACACATGTTATTATTAATATAATATATATATATATATATATATAACTATCCACCCAACATATAATATATATATATATATATAACTTACCTTCCATTCATGTAATGTACTCCATCCCCCCTTTCTGACAATTCAACATAATTCATATGTGGGCCCCACATGTGAGCCCCACCTTTATTATATAAAAAAAAACTGGATAACCTTCTACCGATTATTTTAAAAAAAATTGATAAATGGGAGGTCCATAAATACAACAAATACTTCATAAAAATCTCCTCAATATTTTTAAGAACATTTATCATCATTATTATAATTCACAATATTAATCGACCAGGTCGTTCCCAGGAAAGACAGGGCTTTCCAATAAGAATTTCTCCCTATCAAGTGCAATTAGGTGACCAAACCTCTCCTCGATGTAACTTCTAGACATCGTTAATATTGCAAATAATAATATGAATAACTTTATCGTCTCAATTATTGATTTAATAATATATAAAATATTGACAATAATTGAATCAAATAACGTGAGATACTATGCAATAATTACTGAAGCAATAATTGAACAAAACCGAGTGACTTCTCACGTAAGCATCAATAATCAATACCGCAGCTACTATACAACCACGCCAGATTCTCGCATTTTTTTAACACCGGGTGTTTCAACAGCTTAATGATAAAACTTCCGCCGTTATTTTCATAAAATATTTTTGTCATTTTCTCAATCCGATAATAATTACATTGTGGGGTCCACTAATGATTGTCTTGTTGTATGAATATTCCCCGTTAAAACGAATATTCCCCACCAATCGAATATTATATAACAACTTGTGTACTTTGCAAAATTTATAAATATTACCCACAACTATAACATTATATCAAATTCATTCCATAATATTAAAAAATGATAATTATAGAAAATTCATCTTTATTCATAAAAGTTGGGGTCTTACAACCCCGGGAGGGGTAAAATGGTCATTTTGCCAACTCAAGTTCAACTCAAATCACATCAACTCATTTTAACTCAAAATTCTTCAAAAGAAGTCCCACAAGAACAATATCTTAACTTTCGAGCGCAAACTACGCAAAACGACTCAACGGACTGCCTTGTGGAAACCCAAAAATGCCATTTCGGTCATGGAACCATCTTCCTGGAATCAAAAAAGGGAAAATCCTATGTCATTGCATAGCTCTCAGAAAGATCTTTCTGGAATGGTATGGCACGCTTCCATCAGACTCCGGATTGAAAGTTATGAAGATTCAAGCGAACAGCGCGTCGTCCGAGTGCACGTACTTCGAGACAGCGGGATCCACGCTGCCCGGGGCACCCCGAGTAGCTTCAGGTACACCTGCGGGTCCTCCTCTATAAATAGAGGGCTTGGGGTGGCAATATTTGCAAGAGAAAAGGCAAGGAAGCCATGTCCAATTTGCTCTGTACACACTATAAACTGAGTGCTTTCTCATTTTAAACACTTGTCAGCTCATATATTGTCATATTTTTACCGTTGGGAGCTGAGTGTTCATCCACTTAAAGCTATTGAAGTCTTCTTTGGCAGTCCAATGTGAGCCTTCTTACACACTTTAAAGCATTTCTCTTCATCTTTGCACACACTCTTCTTCACATTGAGAGTCGTGTTGTGTGTGTAGGCCCGAACTTCGGTCTGTGGTTTTTATTTCTGTTTATAATGTTAGTCCATATATATATATATATGAACTGTTGTCGAACTCTGTTCGATGAGCCTGGATTTTACATCCGGTGCATTTACTACTTTTATATATATAGCGACAAATCACTGAAATGATAAATCGAGTCGAGATCGATATATATCTTGTCGTTTTACATTTATATATATATATATATATATATATATATATATATATATATAATTCATCAGTTCGGAGTTTACTTACGTGGCCTTTTATTTTTTTATTTACATTCCGTCCCCGTCTGGAGTTTACTTACGTGGCGGTTGATCGTTTTTACTATTTTATTTACATTTAGTCCCACTTGGAGTTTACTTCGTGGTGGTTGATCGATTTATTGCTTTATTTATATTTCTGATCCCCCATGGAGGTGCTTCGTGGTGGTTGATCATGTACGTGTGTGTGTGTATATATATATATATATATATATATATATATATATATATATATATATATATATATATACTAACTTTTATATATAAAACTGCTATCGCTTTTCATATAAACTACGGCATCATGTGAGCCTAGGAAACATGTGATCTTAGATTCAGTCTACTGAATCTAGATTCGGTTCCCGTGATGGACATTTTTAGCTGTAACCAACTTGTAAATTATTCACGGTGTTTGAATTTCCATAGATGGCTTTCATGTCCATAAGGAGTTCGGCACTACTATCTATTATTTTCTCGAAGATGCTTCACATATCGAAAATAAAAGCAATCAAGCCGAACATTTAATAATAAAATGGAAGTATCAAAGGCCTCAATTACTGTAGTGTCCCCCGAATCCTGGCCCCAAATCGTCGCGGATTCGGTACACTAATCTTTCTATAACTTTTTGCGGAAGATATAAACATAAATTGTTTATACATTACATTACACACTATTCCCCAAGGTCGAGTAACCTTAACTTATACACATTTCATAAACTATTTATTACATAACAATATTTATCACAATACGCTATTACAAACTAGCTGCACTTTATAACCCAAGCTGAACTTGGCCTTAACCTTTTCCTGTATCCGAACGCATTCGCCTTATCTGCAATGTTTTATCATGATATAGCAAGGGTGAGCATGAAAGTTGCCCAAAGAAGTTTAAATACAACAATATAAGGATATATCATGATTGAAGAGTATGAATAATGGGCTTGCTATAATTCATCAATATAATTGAGAACTAGCACGAACAAATTTTTTTGACCGAACAAGTTTTAAACATGAACAAGCATTTCTGAACCAACTGGTAATGAAGGTGATCAGCCTTTCATACCTGACTTATACATGCAAGATGTACAGAGTACAATTTTCATGGCAATCAGCAATGATTTAACCATAAGCTTGAATAAAACACTCTTAGTAGAGTTAAGTAAATACAAACTTGCTCGAACTGCTGATTACACGCAACGCAATTTATAACGCTTTTACCCAAGACCTAATATTAATAATATAGATCTCCAATATTAGAATCACAAATAATATTGTTATATCTAAATACACGTAATAACCTAAACACATAACACATAACCCTATAAGTCTATACAAAGACATAAGACTTAGCATCGTGTCAAACTATTTCAAATCGACTTAAAATCGACACAATTCTATTGTTGATCGATTTCAAGAATCAATGAATACGCAAGTATACACTAATAACAAGTAATAAAGTGAAAGTAGAGTATCGTTCCTACGAGGAATTATTTAATAAAAATTACCAAATACTAACTCTTAACCAAATCAATTTTATTTAAACAATTACAAATTGTGAATTTTCTAATTAAGAAAACTAAATTAAACAATTAAAAGAGATTAGTCTAAAAGAAAGCAAATAAACAAGTAAGATTTGATTGAATTCAGGTAAATAAGGATTAAGACTCCAATATCCCCAATTATGAACTATAAATCAATTATCCAATTATCCCAATTAGTATGTCTATTGAATTGTTAACAGGAATTCTCAAATGCCAAAAGCCCTTTTCCAAGTGATCAATTGCCTTCTATTTAATCCAGATTAATTTTGCTATATTCCTATGCAAAACAATTGAATTAAACTCATTCTAATCCCAATTCCTTATGTGTTACATGCGTATGTGAAAGATATTTCCATTCTATTCACAAACCTAATTATTCATTGTGTGCAAATAACTAAGTCACATGATATCATGCCAGCTTCTAACCCTAGAATTCCTTTTCCAATTCCTTCTAGAGTAACAAGGTAATTACTGATCAGATAATTAATCAATAAACACAAGACAAGATAAACAACTCACTTTAACATAAATAATTGGAATATAATGAATAACTAATTTATAGACATAAAAAGTTCAATTGGAATCTTAATAAAAGAGTTAGTTCATAATTAATGAATTAAAACCAAGAATCCACAAATCAATAGACATCAAAAGATAAAAGTAAGATGAGAGAAGAGAATAGAATCTGTTGTCAAAGAAATCGATGCTCCCTCTTGCTCTTGCTCTTGATCTTCAATGGTCTCCAAGTTGCTTCAATCTCCAAAACTAATAAGAACTAGGGTTATTTTCTAATCTAAAGGAGTGTTTAATCTAGGGTAAGCTATGTAATCTCCCTTTATTGTATGCCTTACATCATGTATTTATAGGTTACAAGTCCAATTTTTAGTTTAGGAACAAACCCAATCCTATTTGGAGTCAAAAAGGTGTCAAAATTCGCCCAAAACACGTCCAGGCCGCACCAAACCCTTCCCCGGCCCCAAAATACTAAGCAATGCATTCCGAGTTCTCGCTTCTAAGCGCGCCAACGCCCCAAAATCCGACATTTTCTGCTTCGACGTCCTTTGAGAAAATGGCCATAACATCTTCGTCCGAACTCCGATTTCGATGAATCAAGATGTTCCGGAAAGAGGAGAAGTAGATCTACAACTTTCATTCTTTGAGTTTTTCGAAATAATGTCAGGAGCTATAGTCAAATTGGCTCTGAAGTGTCTCATTGTAAATGGCAAGTCGAAAACGCGAATCTAGCCACCCCAAACATCGATCCATGTAACTTTTGTCCCAAATCCTACAAAACAATATAAAACATGCTTGAATAGACACAAACACATAAAAACATCCTAAAAGACTTAAGAACAACAATAAATTAAGCCCTAATGTATCCAATTCATGGGTATAAAACTCACTCATCAAATACCCCAAACTTAAATCTTTGCTTGTCCTCAAGCAAAAACACAAAAAATGTTATGCAATGCAATGTAATGAAACTAATCTATATGCCTACTGAATCCAACAAAGAATGACGTAAACAAGTCTATTCAACCGCTTTAGAGAAATCAAGTAAACATGATAATACATCATATTAAAACAACTCAAGAATTTCCCAATCAATCATCAAATCTTAGATCATATTATCAGATATATAGTGTGTGTGCTCCACAACAATGTTAATCGATATAAAATCAAATTTAAGACATAATAGATATCTTTGAAGGCATCATACAAAGGCAAATTCACAAAATTCACGAACAAGCTATATCCAACTAAAGTCAAATATCCACCAAGTTCAAGAGTCCAATCTGGGATACTTATGCTTTACTTTTCATTACGGGGCTTTTTGCTCTTTTCCCGCTTTTATTATTTTTTTTTTTTAACTATAATCAGGTAATGTCTCATTCCATTAGGCTAACATGTCACCCTTAGCGAGCTTTCACCAACGACTCCTGCACTATAAGACCTTAGGGCGCTTAGGTTTTAAGATACCCCTTCAGCGCATTTCTACTCAAGTAACAAAGGCCCCAAACAAAACTAGCCACTAGTAAATTTTTTTTTTTTTTTTTTTTTTTAGATGATGGTCTGTGAGTGCGTTTTACGCCCATCCATCTCACGCTTGTGTTTATGGGGAGTGTTTCTCCTCAACCCACCACAAGACTCAACATGTTTTTTTTTAAAGCTTATATACCCCAAAATTTCCCCCAAACTTAAGTTTTTATCAAAATTTAGCCATCTCCGCCTTTCATTCATGTCTTTCATTCCTTCAAACTAGTATTATCCTTAAAAATCCATTATGTATCAATTTAAACTTAATCGCTTAACATAGTCATTATTAACGTGCTAACCTTGATTATACCATTTCAAACAGAAAAGATTCAATTCATAACAAGAAATCACATCAAAGCTCTAATATTCAATACTATACTTATCTACTTAACTCCAGTCTCATCATTGGCCAAAATAGACTTTTACTATCTAACAGCTTGGAATCATGCAAATATAAACTAATCTGCAACAAACATAGTAAACTAACTACTATTTTTTGCGATTTTTAAATATTTTTTTTTTTAAACAAAAAACTAATGCAACAACTAAATGTAAATAACTTGAAAACATAACGAACTACAATGTAAATAACTAACTATATGCAATACGACACTAAAATGCCCCAAACTTAAACTAGACATTGTCCTCAATGACCAAATAGAAAAAAATTAAAGCGAGAGACTTCCTAAAAATATAGCAATCTTCCTCCTTGCCCGCTAAGTTTGGAGAATAGGCTAGCAAGCAAATGGAACAAATTGGGCACCACACTTGAATTTGACTTGAATAACTCAGAAAACCATGATAGAAGCAATTTTATTAAATCCTAAATAAATGCAAATTCCAAACTACTAATATAAAACTTAATAAAAATTAAAAATAAAAATTAAACTTGGGTTGCCTCCCAATAAGCGCTTGTTTTATAGTCTCAGCCTGACTTCTTCAATTCTCTATCCAATTCCCCTACGAAAGTTGAGGAACCCTCCATCCATCGGAAATAATATAGCTTTTGGTAGGTTCCCATTTGTAATAGCCATTGTATTAAAGTCACCTAGAATGCTTTCTTGAGATAATATCACATTCAAGAACGTCCAGCATCTAGGTGGTTTCTCCATTGTGTCTGCGAATATATTCTGGCATAGAGGCTTGTCAGACACAACAATTTCTTCTTCTATCTTCTCTAGCTCATCGCACCATGGTTTCGAAGGTGTACTTGCTTTTACATCACAGAGAGTATTGCCGACGACATGACTACCAATCGGACAAGGTTTTGCAAATCTAACCGGACTCTTGAACTGTGTAGGAGAAGGCACTTGAGGCATAAATAACATTGGCTCATCATCATTGGTTCTCACAATTAGTTCTTCACCGACCTTGTTCTTCACTCATCATCTATCATCCCGACGATCTAGTCGGACAATACTCGAGTTTAAGTTTAGTTAAACTCTGCCTAACCCTTAACAATTATCACAGATAATTTTCTTAGCAGTCAAAACATTTTTCCTAGGCTCGTAATAATTTTCAGATAATTATTACCATTTATCATGATTTTCCAATCATTAATATCGTATTTAAATACCACAATATTCATTAATCATTAATATTCATTTAATATAAAATATTAAAGAAAATCCTTACATAATATCATAATGTAATTATAATATTTTTCAAAAATATTTTAATACCTTAAAATCATAATTATTTGATTTTAAACACTTAAATCCATTATCCGATAATTAATATTAATATTAAAATATTAATATTTTCATGCCAAAATATCAAAAGTTATATTTTATAACTTAAAATATTTTTATAACACTTAAATCATTTTTAAATAATTTTAAAACATTAATTTATTTTTCCTTAATTTATTTAATATATTTATTAAATAAACTAATTACCATTAATAATAAATTATTAGTGAAATTTGTCATAAAATATTAAAAGTCATCAAAAAATAACTTCAAATATTTTCTTTTACCATAATATTATTTTTCATGATTTTCATGAATTAAAATCTATTTTTCATAATTTATTTAATATTATAATTAAATAAATAAATACCTTTTATATTCCAAAAATATTAAATATTTTCAAAATATACTCAAAATAATTAAAAACTATTTTTCGGACTTTAAAATAATTTTTCATAATTTAATATGTATTTTTAATAATTAAAACCATTTTTTTCTAATTTTTAATCATTTCCGAAAATAGAAAATAAACTGTCGCTAAAGGGGCCCTATAGCGACAGAACCGTCGCTATAGGTGTTCTTGGGAAAATTCCGATCTTCATGTCGAGTTCGAGGTTACCACTTTGACCGTAAATAAATTCATGTTCCTTTTATAATCAAAGCGATAATGTTACCTAACATGTAGTATAAGTGTAATACTATTATTATCAATCGATAACATGGCCATCCAACAACAAAACAAAGAATATCCGGGTAATCAAAAACCTTGTCGAAAGCACGCTTTGGTTTTCTCGGGCAACCCGTAAACCCAAGGCGCTTCGAGTGCCTACATTTGAAGCTTTAAATCTTAATCTTCTGGGTTCGGTTTATGTGATCTAGTGGTTTCATTTTGTAGTACTAATGTCCGGGTACACAACCATAACACCAAAGCAACCTAACAACATCAAATGTTCACGATCTAGCATGGTCAAAATAGGGTCCGGATCGTTTTGAACAACTGGGTTTTCCCAGATTTGTTCTTCGCGTATAGTCAACCCTAGTTTGACCATACTTATATCCGCTTTTGGTTTATGCTTTTGGTAAAATAAATGTTTATATATATAGCCTACATGTCAATATACAAGATCCAACAGAGATAACATCACATAACCACCTAAACAACTCAAGATCTAGCGCTTTGAAATAACTTGTCGAGAAAAATTTTGAATTTTGGGCTACCTAATCGCATTTTGAATGGTCAACTACTTTGACCGGTCATATCTCTCACCCATTCATGATCCGATCGTGTTTCTTGATTCGAGCACAATGATACATGACATAGAACACATATATAACTTAAAACATAACAAACATTTAATGTAAAAAGATCTAGAGGCTCGACATTCGTTTGTCGACCTCAACTTTAAAATTTTTCCAGATTTTCAAAAATGTAAGATTTGAGCTCTTTAATGTTATGGATCATGGATTTATCAACCCAGATCATCAATTGACACCTTATTACATATCTTTGACCAATCAATTACAACATTTAACATCAAATCATGAGATTTCAATTTTAGGTTCATATACCTTTTGAGTTTTAATTTTAATCCGTCCTTTGATCGATCCATAGCTTGTTACAAGATGATCATGCTTCATCTTTTCTTTCTATATCTTTCTAACTCCCGAATTTTAGAGAGAGAAAATGGCTTGGACAAAATGAGAATAAATAATGAACTTTTCTCTCTCTTTTTAATTTATATAATCTACAAGTGCAATGTATTTTGATGAAATGGCTGGCATATAGGCTGATGTGTTGTGTTTGTAGGTTATACAAAGTCAAGATTGGTTCAACAACTAAAGTTATTGCAATTTCTACAAGTTAGCTTATTAAAGAAACCTAAAAGGGAATTTTGGTATTTTCCATAAATTTCTAGAATTTGCCATTTAATGAAACCCTTAGGGTTTAGGTTTTGAGCAATCTAGGATTTAGGGTTTGGATATTTTTAGGGTTTAGGTTTTAACCCTCAAATATTTAGCAACTTGGATTTCAAAAAATTTCTAATTAAATTTTAAAATAGAAAATTTTTGATTTCTAATTAAAATTAGGGCTTCCTAATTATATCATAATTTCCTAATCATGAATCATTATTTGCTAATTAGGACAATTTATCCTAATTAAAATTGCTAATTAAGCACTTAGGGTCAAATTTGTACATTATAATTTATAACCCAAAAATTAGGGTTTTAAATATAAAAATAATATTTCAATTTTTAAAAATTAGATTTCCCAATTAGATTAGGGTTTCTAATAACTTGACAATTAGGATTTATATTTCCTAATTAACATTGCAATTATTGCAATTAACTCCACCACTGTACAATTAGGGTTCAAAATGGTCATTAGGGTTTTCAACCCACAATTTAGGGTTTCTAATAGAAAATAATTTTCTAAAAATAGAATTTAAATACTTGTAATTAGATTACAGTTTTCTAATTACTCAATCTTGGAAATTAGAATTAATATATCCTAATTAACATTAAATTACTAAATTAACACTTTCATTTTCCCCATTTACAAATTAGGGTTTTTAAATCCATCATTAAGGTTCCTGACGGAAAAGTTTAAGTTCGATAATTTGAAATTAGGGTTTGCTAATTAATTAAGCGTTACCTAATTAATATTATAATAATAAAGTGAGAGCATTATAATTCTCCATTAATTTCCCAGATTAGGGCTTCAATTTATCGTAATCAAACTAGGGTTTTCGGATCAAGTATTAGGGTTTTGATTTGGAATTAGGGTTTTGTAATCAATTTGTTAAGATTAACCCTAATTAATCTTATAGTTATTTACACTTATGCCATTAAGTTCCGATTTAGGGTTTCATGCACCTAATTAGGGTTTTGATTCCTTAATCGAAACTAGGGTTTTCAGAACCGATTTCTAGGGTTTCTTATTAGACATTAGGGTTTTCTAACCGAACGTTGGCGTTCTTAATATATTCTTAGGGTTTGTTACAGATATAATTTATCTGGTCAACCCTTGACCCTTAACCACATTTTGAACACATCATTAACCATATACACATAACTTAATCACATAAACTCTTAATCCTGAATAATTCACCTATATCCTTCACCGAATTTTGAAATCCTCAAAATTCAATCCCAATAACATCAAACACATACACTTATTTTCTGTCTAGGTCTATTATTTGACCTTAAATCAATCATTTAAGATTTTACTAAATTGTCCAAATTCTCGGGTTATCACAATTACTATTGAGCACAGGGTTTAAAAAACCTCTTTTACAAAACCTCATTACTATATCTTGTTTAAAACTGCATTTTTATATAAATTTAAACCCTGTGTATATAGGTGCGAACGAGGCATAGCACTACTTCCATATAACGGCACACTGACCCATACACACGCACACACACATTCATATAACAGTTTCTTGAAAAGTGGAGGTCACTGTGGTAACACGGATGTCGGGGGGTGCCTAACACCTTCCCTCCGCATAATCAAGCCCACGAACCCAAATGAATCTCGGTTTCATAAACCCGTTTTAAAGTGTCACATCACCGGGTCAATGTGCAAACCTTTTCTCGGTTGTGTTGGTGCAACCAGTTAAAAACACCAACTGGCGACTCTTACAATCAAATCGTTGACATATACATGTCAGACCTTTTTCAATTACTTTTTTAAACAAATCTCACATAACATGAGAACACCAAAGAACAAGAATAGAAAAGGGACAAATAAAAATCCCAATGTCGACAGTGTTCATAACGTTTTTCACGTATCGATGTTACGTAAATATGTGGACGACCCAAACCACATTATTAAATTAGAACTAGATGAGATAGCGAAAGATTTAACGTATGAAGAAGTACCTATTAAAATCTTGAATAAAAAGGATTATATTCTATGCTCCAAGGTTATACCTCAAGCCAAAGTTTTGTGGAGAAACCACGATGTTGAGAAAATGACCTGGGAGTTAGAATCTGAAATGAAGTCAAGGTATCCTCACCTCTTTGACATACGAGGTACGTACCCTAATTTCGAGGATGAAATGTCATAAGAAGGGGAGGTTGTAAGACCCCAACTTCTATGAATAAAGATTAACTTTTCTCGAAATATATTTTTGAATATTATGGTGTGGATTTGATATACTGTTATAGTTGTGGGTAATATTTACAAATTTTGCAAAGTAAGAAAGTTGTTATAAAATATTCGATTGGTCGGAAAATATTCGTTTTAATAGGGAATATTCGTACGACGGCACAATCATTTATGGACCCCATAACAGAAGTATTATCGTAGTTAGAAAATGACAGAAATATCTTTTTATAAAAATAACGGCAAAAAATTTATCGTTAAATTGTTGAACTACCTGGTGGTAAAAGTACAGTAATACGTGTTGTTGCATAGTAGCACACGGTATTGATTATTGATGATTACGTGAGAAGTCACTTAGTTATACTCAATTATTGCTATAGTAATTATTGCATAATATTTCTCATATTATTGATTCAATTATTATTATAGTATCATCTGCATAATATTTATTATTATTAAATTAATAATTGAGACGACAAAGTTATTCATATTATTATTTACAATATTGACGATGATTATAAAGTTTTATCGAGGAGAGGTTTGGTTACCTAATTGCGTGCCAATAGGGAGAAATCCTTATCGGAAAGCCCCTTCTTTCCTGGGAATGATCTAATTGTTAAATATTGTGAGTTATAATATTAATGATGAATAAGTTCGTGTTGATTAAAGATGAAATTGATATTTTCATTGTGTTGGGATTATTAGAGTTAGTGGAAATCAACATTTATTTTGATAAGGTTATATTGACCAATCGGGTAATTAATCGGATAAATGAACAATTAATTGCTATTAATTCATATGTTTATAACTATTTGTTCACATGTATGTAATATTGATTCACATGCATGTACTATTAGGGGAGGTAGTGCAAGATTGATAATACTTGCATGACTAAATTAAAAATAGAGGTATAGATGAATGTACTATACTGTAACTATTTTTTCACATTTATAGAATTATTGATTAACATGACTGAACTATTGATTCACATGATGTACTACTAGGGGAGGTGGTGCAGGTTTGATAATACTTGCAGGACTAAATTAAAAATAAAGGAAAAGATGGAGGTATTATACCGTAATAATATTTTGAGCCCCAAAGCGTGCAATTATCGAAACTATATTTTTTTATAAATAGAAACTCATTCTTCTTTCATTCTCACCAATTCACTAAGACTCACAAGATCAATTATAGAGAGAGAAGTTATAGAGAGAGAAGCTATAGAGAAAAAGAAGAAGAAAAGTCTGTTACTTCACTATTGTAGTATCCAACCTTCTACTAAGGTAAGGGGTATTATTTCTTTCATATTCGTATAAGATATTATTTTTGTTCAGTATTCGTATGAAATAATACTTTCTTCTATACTCTGTAGTATTTAAGTAATATTATTTTGTTTCGTATCCCTAATTCTACACTCATTTTGTTGAAGTATTGCTTCTATATTCCATGAAATTAGTAAAATATTCTTGATACTTGTGCTTCATCCAGTATCTTTTAATGGAAATATTATTATGAGCTTTCTTGATAATTATTGATCTTTTCATGTCGGAATACTATTCACGAGTTACTATTCATGAGTTACTATTTACGGGTTACTATTCACCCAGTTACTATTCACTTAAATATTATTCACTCGGGTATTCGGGGCACTTTTCATGCCAGAGTACTATTCATGAGTTACTATTCACCTGGTTACTACTCACTCGAGTATTTGGGGCACTTTTTATGTCGGGATACTATTCACGAGGTACTATTCCTGAAGTACTATTTACAAGGTACTATTCACGGGGTACTATTCACCCAAAAATATATTTCTTTTCTGTCCAAATTATTTTTGATACATAAATATTATTCTTGAATTTTACTCCACAAAGCAGTATCATGTTGACAATTTGGATATTTTTAAACTCTAGATAAATTTATAGTCTTTAATATTTATCCTTGATTTCGTTTGATTAATGCTTATTATATCATTGTCATCATCCTCATGCTTATATTGTGATGAAAGTCATCTTTGGCTTACGTGCATAGATGGATCGTTTGATTGGTATGATTATGAATGCAGGGATCATTCTAAGATAATCATGACTCATAATGTTACAAATGATGTGGTAAAAGTTCTCATTGGCCCGTAGTGCATTGATGGACAGTTGTTGGTATGATTATGACCAGGGATTATTCGGTATAATCAGTACCATTGATGATTACATGAATATCCTTGGCCCGTAGTGCAAGGATGATTCGATGATGTGGTTTATTTATTAAGCTGAGTCTCAACGATAAAGTGGATGAAAAACTTTTTAAATCATAGAAGATAGTATATATCATGCTCTACTTGACTCTTCTAATGGATTGCTTGTTCCCCTGCAGTTAAACTTGATGTTTATTGTATTTTATCAGTTTAACATTGTTGAAGGCTAATGATAATTTATTCTGCATTATCTTAGTCATAATATTTATTACTGGGCTAGTTGAGCTCACCCTTTTGCTTTCATTGTTCTCTTCGGGAAATGAGAACATAGCCGGGACTAGTCGGGGAATGGAGTGACGGTCTGAGATGGTTATTTTAGTAGTCCTCACTACTTAGTATGATAATAAATGTAATGAGGATTGAATTTGAGTTTGGATATTGACTATGAGACAATATTCATGTAAAAACTCAGCTATGTTTTGTCGAATTTTTACATGACAGTTGTATTAAAGAAGTTTGTATTTGATTTATGTACCATGTATTTGGTGACTAAAGATGGGTGATGTACACCTATTTTGGGGGCGTCACACCAAGTACAATCAAATTTAGAAGAAGAAGAAGAGTGAAAATGAGGGGAATAATAAGGCCAATGGTAGCAACACGGGAGGAAGTAGCAATCAAAAGAGGAGGTGGACTGATAACTCATCAACTGGAAATCAACAAGGAGGTCAGAAGAAGAGGATTGAAGCATGTCTAACCAACGAGAAAGCTCACCCGGGGGTCTGTATGAAACGGAAAAGAGTCTGCTACAATTGTGGTCAGGAAGGCCATATAACACCTAATTTCCCTAACCCAAAGAAGGGCGCCTACTTCACATGTGGGTCGAAAGACCACTTGGCCAGGGACTGTCCCAAGAAAGGATCCAAAGGAGCTAGAACAGGAGGGAACAAGGGAAACAGCGGTGACAATGCTCTAACTATCACGGGACCAACTGCAACCAACCGACCGACTGCCAAAACATTCAACATGACAGTGCAGGATGCTGTGCCGTCTCGCGATGTGGTGTCAGGTATCATTTCGATCAATAAATTTAATGCTTATATATTATTTGATTCGGGTGCTACTTGTTCATTTATATCTGTTGACTTTGCGAAGAACTTTGAATTGCCTAAGGACGAGTTAGAATACCCCATGAACATAGAGATTGTGAATAGAGAAGTAATCCCTATTAAGTACGTACACAAGAATTGTAAGGTGGATATTAAAGGAAACATTATGAACGTAGATCTTACCCCTATTAGACTCGGAGAATTTGATGTCATTCTAGGAATGGATTGGTTATTCAATTACGGGGCTGTAATTGATTGGCAGAAGAAATGTATTAACCTTATGACTCCGTCAAAGGTTGTGTTTTATGGTAGCAAGTCGCCTAGACAAGCGAGTTGTCTGATGATGATGCAGGTCAGGAAGTTATTAAGACAAGGCTGTGTGGGATATTTAGTCTACATAGTCGACAGTCGTAAAGAGAACTCGAAGATAGAGGAAATACTAGTAGTGAGGGACTTCGCATACGTATTTCTGGATGATCTACCAGGACTTCTGCCAGACAGAGAGGTGGAGTTTGTGATCGATTTGACGCCAGGTATGACTCCAATATCGAAGGTACTATACCAGATGGCTCTAGTAGAGATGAAAGAATTGATGGTACAACTGCAAGAGTTACTGGACAAGAAATACATTCAACCGAACGTATCATCATGGGGAGCCCACCGATGTTATTTATGAAGAAGAAATTATTAGAGAGAAATAGAAGAGTAGCTTTGGTTTATGACTTAGAGCTCCACCTAGCAAGAACAAGAAAAAGAAGAAAAACCCAAAAGGGAAAAGGTATAAACCCTAAACACTTAGTTTACGTATTTTTATTTAATAATTTGATGAAATAAAGAACTTATGTTTTGAACTTTAAAACTCTTGATCTACATGTTTTGGAGTGTGTTATGTGTAGATCTAACCATTTTAGGTGTTAAAAGTTTGATCCAAAGAAAGAAAAGTAAATAGTTTTTATAAAGCTTAGAAAAGCTAGTGACTGCTGTCTCTAAACAGAAAATTTGGGAATAGATAAATTGCCCTAAAAATTATGTTCTTTTGGTATATTGTAGTACACTGAATAAGCTTTCCATAGACTCTGGAACAGACTAAATTCGACTTCGAAGGATAGAGTTATGATATTTCAAAGTAGTAGCGTCAAAACTGGAAAACAAACTCGGGTCAGTCACTTTACACAAAATTTCTAGAATTTTATGTTCAGAATTTGGAAAAGGTAAAAGAATAAAAGTTGTAGTTCCAGAAGTTATCTTCGCATGGGCTAAAGAATCGTCTAAAAATGTTTTAAAACGAAAAATTTATGACTATTTTAGTAAAAATAGTGTTGTGTCTTTTAAGGAAAAATAGACTATTTTAGACAGTCAAGGGTAGGGGGTAGTTTTGTCATTTTTCTTATATTAAAAGATTCTAGAAAAGTTTTGAAGGATACTATGATAAGTTTTCTAACATCTCCAAGTGGAATCACTAAAAAAGGAGTTGTAGATTTTCATATAGACTATTTTTAACAAAACACGAAAAAGTGAAAAAGGAGAAAAAGCTACTATCTAAAATTTTGTAAGGGCTGTTTCGGCCACTTAAATTATGAAATAAATTCTGGCCTCTTGGGACATGAAAATATATGGTATTAAGTAGCTCCTGTCCAAAAATGAGCACATTCTGACTTAAAATGACCAAGTTATGACTATGTCAATTTTGTAATTTTTCGACAAAAACGCATATAACCGGAGTTCTATAACTCTGATGGCCACGAAATTTAAACTGGAGGCTCATGTTAAAACATACAAGATTGTGTCAAGAGATGGGAATTTCTGGAGTTAAGCACGAGGTAGCTAATTCTTAAGGAATAAACTAGAAATTGATTTTTGAAAAATATTTAAGGGAGTTGAAAAATTCTAGAAAAATACTTTTTGTGTATGGAATATATGTATATATGATTGGCCAAAAGATTAAAAAAAATAATAAGCTGATTTCATATTTTTGTGAATAGTGTATTTCAGCTTCCCGAAATGAACATTTCAGGTTGTTGAAAAGGGAAACTGAAATGTCAGGAAGAGAAGTCAGTTTTGTTTTAGCTTGCTAAAATAGAAACTGAAATGATATATTAAGTCTACTGAGTTCATAAATAGTTTTTCAAGTTATAATACGAACTTATAAATGAACGAGTAAGTGTTAAGTCTAAGATAGTATAGTGTACTCATCAATGATTGGTTATGTGATTTCATGTTAAATTGCTATGAGTAAGATATGTGATGCTAATTAAGAGATCGATCTTATCAGTTATCAATGATAGGTTTTACAAAAAAAGTTAACTTAAATTGAGTAGCAGTAGTCAACGAATCAGGCAAGTTTCCTAACTCAACTTGAGTTACTATTTTTCAAGCATGGTAGTGAATAATTATCAATAGTTATTCACATCTATAATGATTGTTGTAATATATTCGCATGTAGTGCAATTGATTCTTGTTCTATTATTTGAACTATTTATAAATCATGTCTCATCTAATTGTTTTGGCGAGACTAATATTTGTTAAAGCATGAAATGTTCTATTTATTATGAACTGAATTGTTATTGGAAGATCTATGCCATTGGTTTCGGCTAGATTAGTGTTGTTATTAATTATTGAAATCATAGTATTTCTTTGAAAGTAATCTAAACCATATTTTTGTGGTACGAACTCGTGACGTAAGACTGAGATGAACAAATTTTAATGTCGTAAATCGACCTATGCGCTATTATTGAGTATTATGCATAATATAGGGTACAAAGGAGTTGGCCGCTCCAGGTACTTGCAGGAGAGTATAGTTTAGTTTTTATAACTAATTATATTCTTGTGGTAATTTAGTTTTAATAACTAAATGATTCCTGTATTAGTTCATGATCCTTTGTGATCACTCAACATGAAATCTAGGTCTATCCCACTTTATTGAATATTGTTGCAGTATTGTTAATTCTTATTATTCAATTGAATATTATTGAATCTTTGAAAGAATTTTACTCTTTCATCTCTGATATGTTATTCAGTATGAAATTAGAGAAAGTTTATTATTGAGATTGAATTATTATTCCGCCACTATGAAATCTTTTGATTATTGTTGAAGTTCTATAAAAGCTAGATTCTTCTATTCATGATATATATCATTTATTGTATATTTTAACTTACTGAGCAAACTTGTTGCTCACCCTTGCTTAAATAAAATATTTCAGTTAATGCCGATGTAGTAGAAGGTTCTAACAGGGACAAAGGAAAAGGCAAGGCTCAGGAGTAGTTATTGTCAACTTCTAATGGATATTTTTTATTATGTAATTATTTATGTAAACCTTTTTGGTTATATAAGGGTATGTAAGTTATGTCAAGGTTAGTTAACCTGGGATATTGTTATAAGTTGTATTAAGGAATATTATGAATAAGTTGTAGTAGATGTGATATATATGATGGATCATGAGCACTAAACCCGAGGTTAGGGAACCCAGATTTGGGGGCGTCACAAGTTGGTATCAAACCTGTAGGTTATAAACCTTAGGTGGGGGGAAAGCCTTAGGAATATAACCATAAATAGGATAGAGAAAACTCGTTTAGAGTTCTAAATGATGGATTAGGAAAATTCATCAATAGTAAGATATGGGGACACTCAGTGTTTATGGATTATTTTTGATAATGATGTACTAATGAAGTTATTTAAAACTGGTGACAGGATGTCAGGAGATTATAAGATGGTTACGGAAATGTTAGCAGTTGCACCAATGCCATTAGTCGAGGTGTCAGCTCAGAGTGAGTCAGTTGAGGAAGTTTTAAGAGACGAACCTGCGGTAAATCTAGCAAGCGATCATGACGAGTACCCCGAGATGGAGCTGGATGAAAAGGAAGAAGTATATTCCAAAGAAACTAAGGTGGAGCCATAAATAAAGATCAAAGATGGGGAAGAAGGCAAAGTAGCAATCGAAGAAGGTCAAGCATTTGCAGAAGTTCAAGATTTAAGGACTAAAGTACTTCTCCTAGAGGAATTATGGAAGACAAAAAGAGCATTACGCGAGATGACAGAAGAACAAAATAATCTGAAGGCATAAGTCGATAGAATGAGGGTTAAGTGTAGTGTATCATCTAAAGATGTAAGTAAGAAAAAGAAGGGTAATAAAAGGAAAAAGAACTACGATGGTGACAATAACTCAGAGAATTCACATTCAAAGAAGAAATAAGCATGTGGCAAGTATGGAAAGAACCATTTAGGGGAATGTATGTGGGGTAAGAATGTGTGTTACAATTGTGGCCAGGAAGGACATCTATCACCAAATTGTCCTAAACCAAAGAAAGGAGGATGTTTTGCATGTGGTGAAACGTGTCATAGGGTTAAAAATTATCCTAAAAAGAAGATAGATGGAGGAAGTGGATGGAAGAAAGATTAAGTGTGAGGAGTATAATCTTTTGGAGTATAATATTCGCTTTGGTATGAATATCAAGATAACTTTTGTATGTCTCAACTTTTTGTGTAAAGATGTAGTAATGAATCCCGACTTTTGTCACAAAGGGATAGTAACCGTTTGTAGTAGTATGTGCTATGTACTGAAAAGTACTATGTACTATTTGTATGAATATAAATGTAATGATATGATTATATGTTTGAATAAGTAATAAAATTATGAGAAGTAAATTATTAAGATGATTATCTGATGAATTTGATAATTCAGTAAGCTGAATTAGATAATCTAGAAAGCTAAAATTTGTTTAAGTTTAAAATTTTGTATACTACTAATAAGATGTGGCATAAAGACAAGGTATTATTGTAAGTCTTTATTTCATCAAATAATGCCGCCAAGACGTCAAAATCGTAACCAAAGGGAGGAGCGGTCTGTGAAAAATGAGGGAGATCAAGCTGATCCAATGCAGAACTTCGCAGACATGCTAGCTCAAGCTATGCAAACTAGAGCCCCAGCAGTAAGAAATCGACCAGCTAATCGATTGGCTAACTTTAAAGACTTTAAAGCCGTAGGAGCTCTAGAATTCAAGGGAACCACTGACCCTATAAAAGCCCAGACATGGGTAAAGGAGATGGAGAAAGCTTTTGTTATTGCTAGAGTAGCGGAGGAGCAAAAAGATGATTTTTGCTACCTATTTGATGAAGGGGTGAGGCGAATTCATCGGTGGGAGACAAACAAAGCTAGAGCTGGTACATCAGTAGTAACCTGGACAAGGTTTAAGGAATTATTTTTTGAAAATTATTTCTCAGAAAGTATGCAAGCAAGAATGGAAGTAAACTTTTTGGAGTTGAAGCAGGAGAGTTTGTGGGTTGCAGAATACGCCGCCAAATTCAACGAACTAGAGAGATTTGCTCCGCATCAGGTGGACATTTAGGTACGAAAGGCGCGAAGGTTTAAGAATGGACTGAAGCCAGGAATATATAGCAAGGTAGCTGTGTTGCAGATTAAGACATTTTCGGCCCTGTTGGAAAAAGCAATCATCGCCAAAGGAAGTGAAGTTGTGTCAAGGTATCGTTAAGAGAAAAAGAAAAAGATGAATGAAGGAGGTAGCAGTGGAGGAAGTAACTCTAATAAGCGTAAGTGGAAGGACAATACTGAATCTTGAGATAAATCAGGAGATAATAGGAAGATATGTGAGGCATGTGCAAATTATGGTAAAAAGCATTCGGGAGTATGTTTGAAGGGAAAATGAGTGTGTTTTAACTGTGGACAAGAGGGACACATCTCTCCAAATTGTCCAAGTCCAAAGAAGATACCAGGTTGTTTTTCATGTTGATCGCTAGAATATCAAATTCGTAACTGTCCAAAGAAGAATGTAGAAAGAGGAAGCAACAATAGAGGGAACAACAATGGAACAATGGCGATCAAAGGACCTGCTCAGCCGGGAAGACTGACAGCACGCACGTTCAACATGATGTTGCAAGATGCAGTAGCTGCCTAGGAGGTGGTGATAGGTAATGATTTAGTTGAGTAAATGAATTACACGAGAAATATTGGGTAGATATAGCTGTGAATGGTTTTCTTTTATAGATCCCAATTCACAAGTTAGTATATGAAACACAAATTAATATTGTGTTGATATAAATGATTTGATTATATAACTTTAAAAGATATTAGAGAGTAAGAAAGCAGTGATTCCGAGGACGGAATCCTTATAAGGAGGGGAGAATGTGAGAACCTAGAATTTCACATAATTTAAATTTTTTGAAAAAAAAGAAAAAGAAAAGAAAGTACTTGAATCATATAAGTGTATATAATAATTAAGTTAGATAGTTAATTTATTAACTAAGAAGTAGACTTAATCATTTTCAAGGAAGAGTAATGAAAGTTAAGAAATTAACATAGCTTGAATGTTAACCTTGATTATTAAATTAAAAGGATTTACAATCCTAAAGTAATTGATTATTAAGATGAATATGTATGTGTATATAACTTATTAAGTCAATTTGGGCTAATAAGTTAATAAACTAGGGGAAATATGTTAGGACATATGTGAATTATGTACGTGATTGAGTAAATATGTATTATATAATGTGTATACAATTATTTAGTAAAGAGATGACGAATGAAGTTATGTAACCTAATACATATATTAGGTATGATAATTAAATAACCTAATGGGTTATAATTTAAGAGAATGTTGGTATTTAAAAAGATATAATAATCCTAAGAGATTTATTTTATAAATCTTAATTAATTAATTTTATAACCTAAGAATAACAAGTCTAATTGAGTTATGAAATTAAAGATATATGAGTAAGAAATTAACTTACTAATGTGTGTAAGGGAACCCTAATTAAATAACGGGGAATGGATAAAAATTAATAAGTATAGAATTAAGTTGATTTTAAGGCCGAAAGAATTAATTTGTAGCCCAAGTGTTTATTTAAGCATGAGACTTGTAGTTAATTAATTTAAGAACAATTAAATATATTGGACTATGATATTCTATACATGGCCCAAAACAATTATTAGAGAGCCCAAATTTCAACATTTAGCCTAAGGGAGAAAAAATAAGCACATGTTATTTTCATAGATTTGCTAAGATATTTGGAAGATATGAAAAGATATAGAGATAATTGGTAAGATATGATTTCATATGCTAAGATTTGGAGAGATTTGTAAGATTTTGTAGAGATAGGAGAGAGAAAGAGAAAACATATTGGATAGATATGAAAGAGATATGGAAAGATATGAAAGGGATATGGAAGGGATTTTGGGAGATTTTATATATACATACATATGTTATATGTATGCTTTTCTCCTACTATAAATATCCCTCATCTATTTTACAAATAAATTTTTTCATCTTATTCTAAATAGATAAGGAAAGAAAAACAAATTATTAGAGAGAAGTAGAAGAGTAGCTTTGGTTCATGACTTAGAGCTCCACCTAGCAAGAACAAGAAGAAGAAGAAAAACCCAAAAGGGAAAAGGTATAAACCCTAAACACTTAGTTTATGTATTTTTATTTAATAATTTGATGAAATAAAGAACTTATGTTTTGAACTTTAAAACTCTTGATCTACATGTTTTAGAGTGTGTTATGTGTAGATCTAACCATTTTAGGTGTTAAAAGTTTGATCCAAAGAAAGAAAAGTAAAACAGTTTTTATAAAGCTTAGAAAAGCTAGTGACTGCTGTCCCTAAATAGAAAATTTGGGGTTAACTAAATTGCCTTAAAAATTCTGGAACTGTGGTATATTGTAGTACACTGAATAAGCTTTCCATAGACTCCAGAACAGACTAAATCCGACTTTGGAGGAGAGAGTTATGATATTTCAAAGTAATAGCGTCAAAACTGGAAAACAAACTCGGGTCAGTCACTTTACACGAAATTTCTGGAATTTTGTGTTTAGAATTTGGAAAAGGTCAAAGAATAAAAGTTGTAGTCCAAGAAGTTAGCTTCGCGTGGGCTCAAGAATCGCCTAAAAATGTTTTAAAACAAAAACGTTATGACTATTTTAGCAAAAATAGTTTTGTATCTTCTATGGAAAAATAGACTATTTTGGATAGTCAAGGGTAGGGGGTAGTTTCATAATTTTTCTGACATTCAAAAATTCTGGAAAAATTTGGAAGGATACTATGATAAGTTTTCGAACATCTCCAAGTGGAATCACTGAAAAAGGAGTTGTAGGTTTTCGTATGGACTATTTTTAACAAAGCACGAAAAAATGAAAAAGGAGAAAAAGCTACTGTCCAAAGTTTTGTAAGAGCTATTTCGGCCACTTAAATTATGAAATAAATTCCGACCTTTTGGGACATGAAAATATATGGTATTAAGTAGCTCCTGTCCAAAAATGAACTCATTCCGACTTAAAATTACCAAGTTATGACTATGTCAATTTTTATGATTTTCTGACAAAAACGACTATAATCGGAGTTCTATAACTCCGATGGCCACAAAATTTAAACAGGAGGCTCACGTTAACACATACAAGATTGTGTCAAGAGATGGGAATTCCTGGAGTTAAGCACGAGGTAGCTAATTTCTTAAGGAATTAACTAGAAAATGATTTTTGAAAAATACTTAAGGGAGTTGAAAAAATCTAGAAAAATACTTTTTGTGTATGGAATATATGTATATATGATTGGCCAAAAGATTAAAAAAAATAATAAGCTGATTTTATATTTTTCATGAATAGTGTATTTCAAATTTTCCTCTAAATGAACATTTCAAAGTTCTTTGAAAAGGGAAACTGAAAATGTCGGAAGAGAAGTCAATTTTGTTTTAGCTTAAAATAATAAAACCGAAATGATATATTAAGTCTACTAAGTTCATAAATAGTTTGTCAAGTTATATTACGAACTTATAAATGAACGAGTAAGTGTTAAGTCTAAGATAGTATAGTGTACTCACTAATGATTGGTTATGTGATTTCATGTTAAATTGTTATGAGTAAGATATGTGATGCTAATTAAGAAATCGATCTTATCAATGATAGGTCTTACAAAAGAAGTTAACTTAAATTGCGTAGCAGTAGTCAACGAATCAGGCAAGTTTCCTAACTCAACTTGAGTTACTATTTTTCAAGCATGGTAGTGAATAATTATTGATAGTTATTCACATCTATAATGATTGTTGTAATATATTCGCACGCAGTGAAATTGATTCTTGTTCTATTATTTGAACTATTTATAAATCATGTCTCAGCTAATTGTTTTGGCGAGACTAATATTTGTTAAAGCATGAAATGTTCTAATTATTATGAACTGAATTGTTATTGGAAGATCTATGCCATTGGTTTCGGCTAGATTAGTATTGTTATTAATTATTGAAATCATAATATTTCTTTGAAAGTAATCTAAACCATATTGTTGTGGTATCAACGCGTGACGTAAGACTGAGATGAACAAATTTTAATGTCGTAAATCGACCTATGCGCTATTATTGAGTATTATGCATAATATAGGATACAAAGGAGTTGACCGCTCCAGGTACTTGCAGAAGAATATAGTTTTGTTTTTATAACTAATTTATATTCTTGTGGTAATTTAGTTTTAATAACTAAATGATTCCTCTATTAGTTCATGATCCTTTGTGATCACTCAACATGAAATCTGGGTATATCCCACTTTATTGAATATTGTTGCAATATTGTTAATTCTTATTATTCAATTGAATATTATTGAATCTTTGAAAGAATTTTACTCTTTCATCTCTGATATGTTATTCAGTATGAAATGGGAGAAAGTTTATTATTGCGATTGAATTATTATTCCGCCACTTCGAAATCTTTTGATTATAGTTGAAGTTTTATAGAAGCTAGATTCTTCTATTCATGATATATATCATTTATTGTATTTTTTAACTTGCTGAGCAAACTCGTTGCTCACCCTTGCTTAAATAAAATATTTCAGCTAATGCCGATGTAGTAGAAGGTTCTAGCAGGGAAAAAGGCAAAGGCAATGCTCAGGAGTAGTTATTGTCAACTTCTAATAGATATGTTTTATTATGTAATTATTTATGTAAACCTTTTGGTTATATAAGGGTATGTAAGTTATGTCAAGGTTAGTTAACCTTGGATATTGTTATAAGTTGAATTAAGGAATATTATGAATGATGTTTTTCATTAATGAATGAATAGTTAGATGTCATATATATGATGGATCGTGAGCATTAAACCTGAGGTTAGGGAACCCAGATTTGGGGGCGTCACAACAACTTTGCTAGATAAAGTTAAGGAGGCTCAACTTCAGGACGAAGAATGTGAGAAAGTAAAAAAGAAGATATTTGAAGGAACCGAACCGAGATTCAAGATAGACAGTGAGGGACTGTAATGACCGTGAATTTTAAACTCCTTATTAAATAAATATGTGATTTAATTTTAATGAGTTAATTTTGTGAGTATATTTAAACCTTATGTGGTTATGTAAATTTATGAAATGATTAAAGGGAGTCACTAATAGTTTATTTAAATTAGTGGACTAACCCTAAGATTTTAATATCAATGAATTGATAGGATTATTAGTAATTAAATATTCAATTTATTTGAATATAGTGGCAGGATTTGAACATATTGATTAATTACAATTATGGGTAATTAAAATGTGTTGACTTATAATTATTTTGAATAAATAATAATTAATGAGTAAGAGATTAATAAATATAATATGATTAATTTGTTCAAGCATACAATATAGTAAACCTTTATTATATGATAGTTAACTATATATTTTATATAGTACAAGGTGACACATTAATATGTCTATATATTATAGACTATATAGTAAGAGTTATTACATTCATGTGAGTACATAAATAATCCCTAACTTTCCATTGTGTAGTAGCATTAACACATTAAAATTATATTTTGGGGATATAAGAGAACAAAGTAAGCATTATAAACACGTTGTTGTGATTTAAAAGTCGGTGTCCCATATTAAGAGTCCCATATAGTAACCAAACAGTAGCATACCTTCTTCATTGCGTAAAACTCTAACTTCATAGCATTAGCAGTGATGATGGCTAGGAATTGACAGTTGGCCAACTCCTCTATAACCCTTGTATCCTTCCAATTTCAAGTAAATTAAACCATGGAACAAAGTCATGAACTGGGTAACCCTTTTCTCTATAAATGGCAGCCAAATTCTTCTCATTCTCAGTGCTTGAAAACTTGTCTGATAAGTGTAGGAAGAGAGTGAGTGTGCTGAGCATTGAGGGTGTGACACCCCAAAATTCAGGTACTTCATTTCCACCAGATTTAGTGTTCACTTGATAAAACATTCATGTTTAACTACCCAAACATAACAAAATTAATAATAAACCTTCCCATTAAAGGATTACATCAATAAGTTCAATAAAATCACCCAGGTTATCTAATCTTTAAATACAAATATCATGTGCAAAAAATTAAATAACTACATCATA
Organism: Panax ginseng; assembly: GCA_020205605.1. NCBI lineage: Eukaryota > Viridiplantae > Streptophyta > Magnoliopsida > Apiales > Araliaceae > Panax > Panax ginseng. Next base: position 82,616,322 of record CM035131.1, read on the forward strand.
AGATTTAAAATAAAGTCCAACAATATAAAAGCTAACAGGTTTACAAGTCTTCAATACTTGCTTATCTTCCCTTTCCCTTTACTGGTTGTAGGTTCCTCGACCTTCTCAACTCTAGCAATAATATTTATATAAGCAAGAGTGAGCAAATAATGCTCACTTGAAATGACAATGAATAACATTATATCAACTACCAAATGATTAGGCTTAAAAGAAATGAATAAGGTACTTCATCAATAATAATCAGGAACAGAATTTGAAAATATATAACTGAGGGTCAAAAGACCACGAACTATGTCCATAGTTATAAGTATTCTTTCAACTTAAACTTTAACAGTCATAAGATTATAGGGACTCCTCGTACTTAGGGAGATCAGCCCTTCGTACAATGTATTGTGCACAAACATTTCAACGCTATGTGTAATAGGATTGTTCATCTCAGTATTTAGAATACAAGTTCGCACCAAAGTAAGTTTGGTTTGGATAAGTTTCAAGGTAATTTAGAGTTTAACGAACATCAACTAAGGATTAGTTGAATAAAATTTAGTAACAATGCTCTATGTAATAAGTCATAAATTAATCAACATTGCATAATAAGGTCATGCTTTAGTAATGAACTAAAAGCATAAGCATTGAATAACATAACATACCTTGCTTGAACAATATTAAGCTAAGGTTAAAATCTTATTTAGAATTGAGTATTGAGCATGCATGTCAAATATTAAATTGAACGATAACACTTGTTCAACATTAATGTATCAGAATTTAGAAACTTGCATACTAAATAACAAGTTAAAGATTAGAAAAACTGGCTCAATATCAAGAGGTAAGGTTTAGGAGCTTGCACAATATAAGTAGAGTTAAGAAACTTGCACAAAGAAAGTTTAGGGTTAGAAAACTTGCCTTGCGTGTAAACTAAACCGTAACAGTTTGATTCACAATATCCTAAACATATGTCATTATGACATAATTAGTCACTACAGATACTCTGTATACAAATAAGTATCTATTTCATGTATGATTTGATTTTTAACCACGTAGTTAAGTTACATTAGTAATCAAAACTCGTTAATGTCAATCAAAACAAATTATTCGTCACATTCTTTTCTCCTTACAAAGATTTTGTCCCCAGAATCGAAGACACAAATTAAACAAATAACTTAGGGTAATTCTTCATCATTTCAGCTTCGAGTTCCCACGTAGCCTCTTCGACATTGTGGTTCCTCCATATTACCTTCACGGAAGGTATTACTTTATTCCTGAGCACTTGTTCTTTCCTGTCAACTATCTGGATACGAACCTCTTCATAAGATAAGTCTTTATCGAAATGTGATGGTTCGTACTCAATCACATGCTTATAATCGGGTTTATACGGTCGTAACACCGAAACATGAAAAACATTATGAACGTGTTCCAACTCTGTAGGTAGAGCTACCTCATAAGCCACTTGTGACAGCGCCAAATCTGGGTCCCAGATCACCACGGATCTGGTACAATCATTGTAAGACCCCAACTTTTATGAATAAAGAATAATTTTTTCGAAATATATTTTTGAATATTTTGGTGTGGATTTGATATAATGTTATAGTTGTGGGTAATATTTACAAATTTTGCAAAGTAAGAAAGTGGTTATATAATATTCGATTGGTTGGGGAATATTCGTATTTACGACACAATCATCATCAGGACCCTACAACCAAGTATTGTCGTAGTAAGAAAAGCTTACGTAATTATCTTTTATAAAAATAACTACGAAAGTGTTACCATTAAAGTCGTTGAACTACCCTAGAGTAAAAGTACAAGAATACGCCGTGGTTGCATAGTAGCACACCTGGTATTGGTTATTGATGTTGTAATAACCCAATATTTTCACTAAGAAATTTTGAGATTTAATTTTTTTTTTATATATAAAGGTGGGAATATGTGCAAAGTAAAGTATATATATCTATGTGATAAATAAATTTATGTATTAGAAGTAAATAATTTCTTATTAGACTTATTGATCATTATAGATTATATTCTTATAATAAAATAATTTTGTAATAAAAATATTTATTATTTATTTTCAATGAAAATATGATTATGGTATATATGATATGATTATTAGGATTCTTATGATATGTATTTTATTATAATTGGTTAGGTTAATTATTTTGACTTAATTAATGATGGTATGTACGAAGGTTATGTCAGATATGAATTCAAAACCCTAAGTCTAGATTTTGAATAAGGAATGCGAATAATAATATAATATTATTTATATTTCAGTGATATAGATATGCCTGATATGTGTGTAATGTTAATGTGTGGAACAGTTATAGTAAAATAGTACAAACCCTAGCATTACTGATAAACTATAGTAGAGAAGTCAGCTATGACTGTAAGGTTTGTTAAGTTATGTGTTATGTAATTAATGACCATTATTATGTTTACTGTTAATTAGGTAAACCCTAATTAATATCTAGAAACCCTATTTACTAAATTAGAACCCTAATTGCTAAATTATAAACCCTAAGTATTAATTTAGCAAGGATAATAGTAATTAATATATTATAAAGGCTAATTTACAAATCTTAGGTGATTAGGAGACCTAGTGTAATTAGAGAACCCTAATCAACATTCTTAGAAACTAAGATTTCCATTTTTTCCCTTAATACACAATTCTAGATTTAGAGCTTAGGAAACCTTAGGGTTAAACCCTAAGGGTTAGAAATGAATTGACAACTTTGCCACAAAAAGTAAGTACCAAAATGACATAATTGCCCTTGTTATTATTTTAATGAGGTGGAGTGTAGATCTAACCCTAGTAAGGAGTTGGTGACCAACTCTAGCTAGCCATGTGGTCTAGAAGTAAGCCTTAATCATTCAATCTCAGCCATCTTGCATCACAAGTACACTAGATTCAAGTATTATATATAGATTATGAGAAAGAGAATGTCATATTCAAGCTCATTTGATCACAACACTCAACCAAAACCCTCTCAACTTCAAACATCCGAAATTTTCTTGCTAGACCAGTGCCTAATCAAGCCCCACTAAATCTTGTAGCATATCAGAAGCATTAGATCAAGATTTGGTTCATAAAAAGGTATAAAAACCCTAAACCTAGAAATTCTTATGATTCATGTTAATCTTTGTGTTTAGATGTTTAAAGTTGTGTGATAGGATGTTATTGAGTGGTCTGGATTGTTATAACTAAGATCCATAACACATAGATGCTCGAAATTGATGTTTTTAGAATTCTGGAAAAATTTGAAATTGTGGTCTGACAATGAATGTCAGTGCCTTTAGATTCTTGTATGATCTTGGTTTTTGTTGTATAAAGCTTTGTATTTGTAGTATGTAATGCTATCTTTGATCTAGATCAATAATCAGACTTAGATCTGATCTAGATTGCAAGTTATTCTTGGTCAAAGGTCGTTGACCGACCATGACCAGACCATTTCTGGGCAACCCAGAAATGGGTTTTCAGTGTCTGACATGATATTTAAGGCTCCGGATCTGTCATGATTTTGATGTTTTGAGTTTGTTGTTGAAACCATGTTATAGTATGTTAGTTTAACTCTCGATCCATGCTTTTAGTGCCTCTAGATATCAAGTGTACATGATTTCGTGACTAGTCAAAGGAGGTCAAATGTCCATGAAATCAGTTTTTTAGGTAACCCAAAAAACTGATGAACATGACGAATTGATGATTTCTTTGACCAAAGATGTATCTCACAGATATGTTGTTGTTATGATGATATGTTGATATGCTATTGTACCTGGGCATGCATTCTACAAGTATGAACCATTAGATCTTACAAACTAGAACTTGAGTGCAAGTTATAAGGATCTAAATATAACACCCTTATCGTTTCTTCATTTTCTCTCGAAAACCCGTAAAATGAAGATCAACCTCATCGACTTTTTCTCGTAGCTTAGATCTTGATGATTTGATATGTTTTTGCCATGGAACTTGTTTAGGGGTGTAGTACTACATCAGTACTACAATATTATCTCATTAGACAACCCAGAAACAACAAGGAACATAGATCAAATTCTAGTTAAACTACCTACCCTGTACACTGAGTTTGAAGATCTAGGTTTACTGATGAACACTCAAGAACACCTATAGCCACAGTTTTGTTGCTATAGGGCTCTTTAGCGACAGTTTATTTATGGAAATTATTATTTTTATTAAATAAATATAGAAAATTAGTTTTTAATTATTAAAAATACATAATAAATTATTAAAAATTATTTTAAAGTCTAAAAATAGGTTTTTAATTATTTTGAATATATTTCATTAATATTTATTATTTTTGAAATTTTAATGGTATTTAATTTATTTAATTATAATATTAAATAAATTACTTAAAATGATTTTAATACTTGAAAAATCATTTAAAATTATATTATGTTATAAGAAAATATTTTAAGTTATTTTTAATATTTTGTGATGAATTTTATTAAATAAATAATATTAATGATATTAATTTAATATTAAATGATATTCGATTTATTTAATAATTATATTAAATAAATAATTTTAAAATGATTTTATTTGTTTAAAAATCATTTAAAAAGGATATGAATGAATTAAAAATATTTTTAAGTTATACTTAAAGACTTTTAATATTTTGAGAAATTGTACATTAATATTTTAATATTAATGGTAATTATTTAAAATAATTTTAAATATTTTAAAAATCATTTAAGGGTAATATAAATGTTTTAAAAATATTTTGAGTTATTATAAATAACTTTAGTATTTTGGCAATGGTTTCATTAATAGTTTATTATTAATTAAATGTTAATGATAATAGAATTGTTTAATATTTAAATCATGATTCCGGTGTTTGAAAATTCATGATAAATTATAATAAATGTTTTAAAATTGTTATAAGTCATTTAAAAATGATATGTCAGATACTAACAGATATTGAACTTTAGAATAGAGTCTTATACTCGATAATAACCGATAAAGCTGTCGGAACACCGACATGTTTCAAAAATTATTCTGGACTTAGATGTTTTGACTGTATTAATGTTTGTTTGTGATTTAATGACTGTTAAATATGTGTGACAAGGTGATTAGGTTATGTGTTGACTGCAATAAGCAGTGCAATGTGTTATAATATGTTATTCTAATCGATCGAATGATCTTATTAATGATAGGTTTCGGTATAAAAGATAAAACTATGTTTTCATAACAGTAAGCAGCAGACCAGGCAAGTATCCTACCTTTGTATTTTTCTTTATGCAATGGACATGGGTAAGAAATTTCAGAATTATATTATTATTGTACTAGATTATTAACCCTATTGTTATATATGTTATATCCGAACATTGATTATCAACATGGTACTATATGGTAATTTAGATATATATATTCTGTTCGTAAATTTCTAAATGTGGTTATTCAAGTGTCCGCACTTGGATAATTATTGTATTTAATCACATGTTGATATATATATATATATATATATATATATATATATATATATATATATATATATATATATATATATATATATATACCTATGGATCCCCATGTGTATACATTAAGAAAAAGTCGTCTAAGCTATTTGACCAAATTTAGACACGATTTAGAAATATTGTTGAATATGATAAAACCTTTTGTATCCAATCAAATTGTTTTGGTTCGATTCCGCACTAAGTATGAACATCCCGATCAAGGAAAACTTTTATGCTACTTCTGTGGCGTGTAAGGTGAACGATAATATCGTTCTTACATGTAGTATTGATTGATCACAGGCACATTGGGCGAGATCACCCTCGTGTCCGAAAAGTTATGATGATTTACTTGATGAAGTTCGCTAAACCTCGCGAAAATGAAAACAATGTTCATAGTATGTCACCTTAACCCTTTTATAGTCAAGACGTAGTTTCAAAAATTTGATAGAGAGTTATGTTATTATTATTTGGTTGTATTACTTCACAACTTTTGATTTGTTGTAGAAGGGTAGTACAAAGAAAATAATATTCTTTCAGCTAATATTTATAATTGTTATTACTTGCTGGGCACTCAAATGCTCATCCTTGCTTAATTTAAATGTTTTCAGTTATGTATGATCAGCCAGAGGGCTCTGCCAGGAACAAAGGGAAAGGAAAGCTATCAGAATAAGTTTGGGCTATCTTATGTAATAGCTAGACTAAATAAGATAATTATATTTATTATCTATCATGTAATGAAATGTTTTAAGGTCGCGTACCTGGGATTAGACTCTGATATGTAAATTAAGTTTGATATTTATGACAATATTATTATTTTCCGCTCATAGAAATGGTATCGTAATGCACTGAGTTCGGGTTTCAAGTATCTGAATTTGGGGGCGTTACAAATGCTTACGTGAGAAGTCAATCAGTTATACTCAATAATTGCTGCATCATATATATCTCTTATATTATTGATTCAATTATTATCACAGTATCATCTGCATAATATGATATATTATTAAATCCATAATTGAGACGACAAAGTTATTCATATTATTAAATTACAATATTGACAATGTCTAAAAGTTTTGTCAAGGAGAGGTTTGGTCATCTAATTGCGCGCCAATAAGGAGAAATACTTATCGGAAAGTCCCCTCTTTCCTGGGAACGACCTGGTTGTTAAATATTATGAGTTATAATATTAATGATGAATAAGTTCATGTTGATTAAAGATGAAATTGATAGTTCCATTGTGTTGGAATTATTAGTGTTAGTGGAAATCAATATTTATTTCGATATTAATTGATGTCTGGAAGTTATACTGACCAATCGGGTAATTAATCGGATAAATGAGAAATTAATTGCTATTAATTCACATGATTATAACTATTGTTCACATGTGTGTACTATTGATTCACATTCTTGTACTATTAGGGGAGATGATGTAAGATTAATAATACTTGTAGGACTAAATTAAAAATGAAGAAAAAGAGGAAGGTATTATACTGATTTTGAGCCCCAAAACGTGCAATTATTGAAACTATATTTTCCTACAAATAGAAGCTCATTCTTCCTTCATTTCTCACCAATTCACTAAAGTTATAGAGCAATTATTATAGAGAGAAATTATTGAGAGAAAGGAGAAGAGAAGTCTGCTACCTCACTATTCTAGTTTTCTTCTAAGGTAAGGGGTATTATTCTTTCGTATTCATGAAGAGAGTTATTTTCTTTCAATACTCGCAAGGTTTTTATTCCATTCTTTATTATTATGTTGGAATAACCTGTCTATGCGAAGTACCACATACATGGTGAAATTCTTCTATTATTCCATTCTTTATTATTCTGTTGGAATAACCTATCTGTGCGGTCTATCGCATGCCTAGTGAATTCTGTTGTTATTCCGTTCTTTATTATTCTCTTGGAATATCCTGTTTGTGCGGATTATGCATGACCTGGTTCCATTCTTTTTTATTCTGTTGGAATAACCTGTCTGTGCGGTCTATCGGATGCCTGATGAATTATTTTGTTATTCCATTCTTTATTATTCTGTTAGAATAACCTGTCTATATGGATTACCACATGCATAGTGAATGATCCTTCGTATTCATTCCTTATTAAATTGTGGAAATGATCTGTCTACGTGGATTACTGCATGGCGGGAGAAAATCCATTTGCAGTTTCATATATTCTATTATACTCAGTTGGTTAATGTTTTGGCTTCTATACTCCATGAAATTAGTGGAATGTCCTTGATATTTACGCTTCATCCAGTATCTTTTCATGGAAATATTCTTCTGAGCATTCTTGAATTTTACTCTACAAAGCAGTATCATGTTGACAATTTGGACGTTATTGATTTCTGGATAAATTAAATTATAAATCTTCAAAATTTATCCTTGAACTTGTTTTATTGAATTATTATGTCATTGTCATCATCCTCATGCTTATATTGCGATTAAAGTCATCTTTGGCTTACGTGCATAGATGGACTTGATATGATTATGACCAGGGATTATTCAGTATAATCATGACCGTAATGTGACGAATGATATGGTAAAAGTTCTCATTAGCCTGTAGTTCATTGATGGACAGTTGTTGGTATGATTATGAGCAGAGATTATTCGGTATAATCATGACCATTGATGATTACATGAATATCCTTGGCCGTGGTGTATGGATTATGTGGTTTATTTATTAAGCTGAGTCTCAGCGATAAAGTTGATGAAAATCTTTTTAAATCATAGAAGATAGTAGATTTTATGCTCTATTTGACTCTTCTAATGGATTGTTTATTCCGCTGCAGTTGTTGATCTAAAACTTGTTGTCTATTATATTCTATCAGTTGTTATACCGTTGAAGGCTAAGGAAAATTTATTCTGCATTATCTTAGTCATAATATTTCTTACTGGGCTAGTTGAGCTCACCCTTTGCTTTCATTGTCATCTTCAAGAAATGAGAATATAGCTTGGACTAGTCGGGGAATGGAGTGACGGTCCAGATGATAGCATTAGTAGTCCTCACTATTCTGTTAAATAGTGTGATAATAAATGTAATGAGGACTCCATTGGGTGTGGATATTGTCAAGATGACAATATTCTTATTAAAACTCTTATATTATATTTTGTCGTATTTTACACGACTGTTGTATAAATAAGTTGTATTTGAATTTTATACCATGTATTTGGCGACTCAAGATGGGTGATGTATACCTATTTTGGGGGCGTCATAGTTGGTATCAAAGCTTAGGGATATGATTCCTTATCGAGATGTCGACAAGAACTAGGAGGGAGAGATTAGAAATTCCTTTGCTAGTATGACCTACCTAAGTTTATTTGGTATTTAATTGGTCACTCAGAGTATAGGGATAATATGTGATATGTTAATTAACCCTTGTTTTGTGGCAGTATTTGAAAATGACATCCAAAAATATTGAGATAAGCAAGGAAGCACATGAGACCGTTGAGTCACCAACGATCAATGCCCAGGGTAATGTGCAACAGTAAGACAATAATCCTCATGTAAACAATAACACCGATGAAATGGTGAACGATGGGATGTTTAGAGGCTTTATGAAATTCATGCAATATTAGGCGAGAGCGACTCCTGTCCAAAATGCAAGTGGAAACACTGACAACTCTCGGACGGTCACCGCTAAGTGTTTCAAGGAGCTAGGACCACCGGAGTTTTTTGGAGAGCCAAAACCACTTAAGGCGGAGACGTGGATAAAGCATATTAACAAGATATATGATGTCTTGGGATGCTCCGAGGAGCAAAAGGTTCCCTTTGCCAGCTTCATGTTGCGAGAAGAGGCAGATTACTGGTGGGAATTTGTAAAGCGTACTCAACCTGCCGCACTTAAAATGTCTTGGGAGAAGTTCCAAGAGCTGTTCAACTACAAGTACTTTCCTAAAAGTATTCGTCACATGAAGGAGGTAGAGTTCATCAAGCTTGAGCAAAATAATATGACCGTGGCGCAGTACGAAGCTAAGTTTGCCGAGTTATCTTGGTTTGCATCCCACTTGGTTGATAATGACGCGGATGTTTCTAAGATGTTTGAAACCCGAGATACGTCTATACCTTATCTCTCATAAACTTTGATTGTATTTAGATGTTGTGAATAGGGCTCAGTTATTGGAACGCGATAATGAGTCAACCCAACCAAAAGAGAGCAGCCGACAAAATGATAATACCAGTGGTAGCAGTCATCGAAGCGATGACAACAAGCATGAAGGGAATCAACATGCCATAAATGGTAATCACTTCGGTGGTAATCATGGCCATAACAATAAGAGTGGATATTTTAAGAAGAGGAGATTCAACAATGATGGAAAGACGTCAGTACCAGCACCTGCTGTTAAGGAAGGAGAACGACCGCCGGTCGTATCTTACAAATGTGGAGTGGAAGGACACATCACCAAAATCGCGCACGGTCCAAAAGCGTGTTACAATTATGGAAAAGAAGGTCACCTAGCCCGATTTTGTCGCGGCACCAAAGTCAAGTCCAAATTGGGAGGAGGCATCAATGGGTGTCCCAGACAAGATAAAACTGGTAGTTCAAGGGAGAGCGTTTGTCATAACCTCCCAAAAGGCGAGAAATCCGAATGAGGTGATCACAGGTAAGTTAATCATAAACTCTAGCGAAGTTTATTCTTTATTTGATACTGGTTCTACCCATTCTTTTATTTCTCCTACTTGCGCTCAACGGTTAAATTTGACTCCGGAGAAATTAGACTTTGACTTATCAGTTGAAACTCTGTTGGGAACCTTCATTACATCCACTGTTTATAAGTCTTGTTTGATTCGGTAACCGCACGTTACCTATCGATCTTATTTCTTTGAAAATACTTGCATTTGATGTGATTTTAGGGATTGATTGGTTAACTACTCATCATGTTAAAATCGATTATTTTCGTAAGGTTGTTAGCTTTCATATTCCTAACCAACCTATTACATGAATTCAAGCAACTAAACCACTAAAATCAATCACTGTCATATCAAGCCATAAAGCTATTCGTTTATTGATAAACGAATGTCAATCTTTCTTAGCCCATGTCACGGATTTAAATAAAAATACGTCAGATTTGAATGATATTTCTATTGTTAATAAATTTCCTGACGTATTCCCTGAAAAACTTCCTGGCCTACCCCTAGAGCGTGAAATTGAATTTTGTATCGACCTTGAATCTGGTACAAAACCCATTTCCAAAGCCCCATATCGAATGGCTCCTATTGAACTTCAGGAGTTAAAAACCTAACTACATGAATTATTAGACATCAGTTTCATTCGTCCTAGTACGTCTCCTTGGGGTGCTCCTGTTCTATTCATGAAGAAGAAAGATGGAAGTATTCGACTTTGTATTGATTATCGGGAGTTGAATCATGTCACCATCAAAAATAGGTACCCATTGCCTCACATTGATGACCTGTTTGACCAGTTGTAAGGAGCCAAATTCTTTTCAAAGATTGATCTTCATTCCGGATATCATCAGTTGAAGATTAAAACTGATGACATTCCAAAGACTGCTTTCAGAACTCGATACATGCATTATGAATTCCTAGTCATGTCTTTTGGATTGACTAATTCTCCTGCTGCCTTCATGGATATGATGAACCGAGTATTCAAGGAATATTTGGATCACTTTGTGGTAGTCTTTATTAATGACATCCTCATATATTCCAAAACCCGTGAAGACCATGAGCAACACTTGAGGCCGATACTCCAAAAGCTTCGTGAAAACAAGCTACATGCCAAGTTGAAGAAATGCGAGTTCTAGCTTTAGAAAGTTGCATTCCTTGGGAACGTAATATGAAATCATGGAATATCTGTTGACCCGACAAATATTGAAGCAATTCAAAGCTGGGAGCAACCAAAATTAGTGACCGAAGTACGTAGCTCTCTCGGCTTAGCTGGTTATTATTGGAGATTCGTGGAAGGATTTTTTCGAATCGTTACTCCATTAACTCAGCTGACTCAAAAAGATATAAAATTCGGTTAGAGCGAGGAATGTGAAAAGAGTTTTCAAGAACTTAAGAGAAGACTCATTTCAGCACATGTTCTAACAATTTCATCTGGCTCAGAGGGATTTGTCATCTACAGTGATGCTTCAGGCAAAGGGTTAGGATGTGTTCTCATGCAACTTGGAAAAGTCATAGCCTATGCCTCACGACAACTCAAAGAATAAGAGAGGAATTATCCTACTCATGATCTAGAGTTGGCAGCAGTTATTTTTACGCTTAAGATTTGGAGGAATTACCTGTATGGAGAGAAGGTGGAGATCTATACGGATCATAAAGCCTCAAATATTTCTTCACTCAAAAGGAACTCAACATGCGACAACGACGGTGGCTTGAGTTGTTGAAAGATTATGAAAATACCATCCAATACCATTCTGGAAAAGCGAATGTAGTCGCTGACGTATTGAGTAGAAGATCATATGCGGGCATGAGTGCAATATTGTCAATTCAAAGGCCCATTTTGTATAACTTGGAAAAGATGGAAATAGAGTTAAAGACTCCAGGGACCCATGTGATGATGGCAAATATACGAGTGGAACCGACTTTAATCAATAAAGTTAAAGCTGCTCAAGCTACAGACCTGGAGCTGGAGCTGATACGTATGAGGAAGAAAGTACAAGAAGGTGTTATTCCGGAAGCAAGAATCGATGAAGAGGGAATACTTTGAGTCAACTCCAGACTTTGTGTTCCTAACGATTCTGACTTGAAGTATAAAATCATGATAGAGGCGCACAACACACCGTTTGTAATCCATCCTGGGAGTACCAAAATGTATTATGATCTTCGACATACATTTTGGTGGAGCAATATTAAGAGAGAGATAGCGGGGTTTATCTCAAGGTATCTAACTTGTCAACGAGTCAAGGCGGAGCATCATGTGCCAAAAGGTCCATTGTAACCACTTGAAATTCCAGAATGGAAGTGGGAGCATATTACCATAGATTTCGTTACTGGTTTTCCCAAGGTTTCTCAAGGCATAGATGCGATTTGGGTTATTGTTGATAGTTTGACCAAGTTTTCTCATTTATTACCGATACAAAAAACTTATACACTTGAACGTCTTGCTAGTATGTACATAAACGAGATTGTAAGATTGCATGGTATGCCAGTCTCCATAGTTTCTAATCGAGACCCAAGATTCACTTCACGATTTTAGGTTAGTTTGCAAAAAGTTATGGGCACAGATTTATGATTTAATTCGGCATATCATCCTCAAATGGATGGGCAGTCGGAAAGGACTATTCAAACTCTTGAAGATTTATTAAGACTCTGTGTCCTTGACTTCAAGGGAAGTTGGGACAAGTTCTTACCATTGGTGGAGTTTTTCTACAACAATAGTTATCAAACAAGTATTGGCATGGCTCCATTTGAGGCATTGTATGGAAGAAAGTATCGTTCTCCAGTATGCTAGGATGAGGTGGTTGAAGCAACGTTGTTGGGATCAGAGTTAGTACGTATGACTACAGAAAAGATTCAAACGATCCGACAACGTATAAAAACCTCACAAGATCGACAAAAGAGTTATGCTGATCTTCATTGAAAGGACGTGGAATTCAATATTGGAGATCACGTGTTGTTACGTGTTGCTCCATGGAAAGGAGTTATGAGATTTGGAAAAAGAGGAAAGCTCAATCCTCGATTCATTGGACCATTAATAATCCTCGATTGAGTAGGAACTGTGGCCTATAGACTCGTCTTACCACCAAGTATGTCTCGTGTTCATAACATTTTTCACATATCTATGTTACGTAAATATGTGAAAGACCCGAACCATATTATTGAATTAGAACCAAACGAGATAGAGGAAGATTTAACATATGAAGAGTTACCTGTTAAAAGCTTGGATAAGAAGGATCACATTATACTCTCCAAGGTTATACCTCAAGTCAAAGTTTTATAGAGAAACCACGATGTGGAAGAAATGACTTGGGAGTTAGAATCTGAGATGAAGTAAAGATATCCTCACCTCTTCGATATACCGGACATCGCACCTAATTTCGAGGACGAAATTTCATAAGAAGGGAGGTTGTAAGACCCCAACTTTTATGAATAAAGAATAATTTTCTCAAAATATATTTTTGAATATTATGGTGTGGATTTGATATAATGTTATAGTTGTGGGTAATATTTACAAATTTTGCAAAGTAAGCAAGTGATTATATAATATTCGATTGGTCGGGGAATATTCGTTTTAACAGGGAATATTCGTACGACGACACAATCATTGGTGCACCCCACAACGGAAGTATTATCGTAGTAAGAAAACGACAGAATTATCATTTTATAAAAATAACGGCGAAAGTGTTACCGTTAAAACTGTTGAACTACCCGGTAGTAAAAGTACAGTAATACACGTGGTTGAATAGTAGCACACGGTATTGGTTATTAATGCTTACGTGAGAAGTCACTCAGTTATACTCAATTATTGCTACAGTAATTGATGCATCATATATATCTCTTATATTATTGATTCAATTATTGTCACAGTATCACCTGCATAATATGATATATTATTAAATCAATAATTGAGACGACAAAGTTATTCATATTATTAAATTGCAATATTGACAATGTCTAGAAGTTCTGTCAAGGAGAGGTTTGGTCATCTAATTGCTCGCCAATAAGGAGAAATCCTTATCGGAAAGCCCACTTTTTCCTGGGAACGACCTAGTTGTTAAATATTGTGAGTTATAATATAAATAATGAATAAGTTCGTGTTGATTAAACATGAAATTGATAGTTCCATTGTGTTGGAATTATTAGTGTTAGTCGAAATCTATATTTATTTCGATATTAATTGGTGTCTAGAAGTTATACTGACCAATCGGGTAATTAATCGGATTATAACTATTTGTTCATGTGTGTACTATTGATTCACATTCTTGTACTATTAGGGGAGATGGTGTAAGATTGATAATACTTGCAGGACTAAATTAAAAATGAAGAAAAAGAGGAAGGTATTATACTGTAATATTTTGAGCCCCAAAACGTTCAATTATCGAAACTATATTTTCCTATAAATAGAAGCTCATTCTTCCTTCATTTCTCACCAATTCACTAAAGCTATAGAGCAATTATTATAGAGAGAAATTATAGAGAGAAAGGAGAAGGAGAAGTCTGCTACCTCATATTCCAGGTTTTCTTCTAAGGTAAGGGGTATTATTCTTTCGTATTCATGAAGAGAGTTATTTTCTTTCAATACTCGTAAGGGTTGTTATTCCATTCTTTATTATTATGTTGGAATAACCTGTCTATGAGAAGTACCGCATACATGGTGAAATTCTTCTATTATTCCATTCTTTATTATTCTGTTGGAATAACCTGTCTGTGTTGTCTATCGCATGCCTGGTGAATTCTGTTGTTATTCCATTCTTTATTATTCTGTTGAAATATCATGTCTGTGCGAATTACGCATGACCTGGTTCCGTTCTTTATTATTCTATTGGAATATCCTGTCTGTGCGGATTACGCATGACCTGGTTCATTCTTTATTATTCTGTTGGAATAACCTGTCTGTGCGGTCTATCGCATGCCTGGTGAATTCTTTTGTTATTCCATTCTTTATTATTCTGTCAGAATAACATGTCTATGTGGGTTACCACATGCATGGTGAATGATCATTCGTATTCATTTCTTATTAAATTGTGAAAATGATCTGTCAACGTGGATTACTGCATGGCGGGAAAAAATCCATTTGTAGTTTCATATATTCTATTATAATCAGTTGGTTAAAGTTTTGGCTTCTATACTCCATGAAATTAGTAGAATATTCTTGATATTTACGCTTCATCCAGTATCTTTTCATGAAAATATTCTTCTGAGCATTCTTGAATTTTACTCTACACAGCAGTATCATGTTGAAAATTTGGACGCTATTGATTTATGAAAAAATTAAATTATAAATCTTCAAAATTTATCCTTGAACTTGTTTTATTGAATTATTATGTCATTGTCATCATCCTCATGCTTATATTGTGATTAAAGTCATCTTTGGCTTAAATGCATAGATGGACTTGGTATGATTATGACTATGGATTATTCGGTATAATCATGATCGTAATGTGACGAATGATGTGGTAAAAGTCCTCATTGGCCTGTAGTTCATTGATGGACAGTTGTTGGTATGATTATGACCAGAGATTATTCGGTATAATCATGACCATTGATGATTACATGAATATCCTTGGCCGTGGTGCAGGGATGATGTGGTTTATTTATTAAGCTGAGTCTCAACGATAAAGTTGATGAAAATCTTTTTAAATCATAGAAAATAGTAGATTTTATGCTCTACTTGACTCTTCTAATGGATTGTTTATTCCGCTGCAGTTGTTGATCTAAAACTTATTGTCTATTATATTCTATCAGTTCTTATACTATTGAAGGCTAAGGATAATTTATTCAGCATTATCTTTGTCATAATATTTCTTACTGGGCTAGTTGAGCTCACCGTTTGTTTTCATTGTTCTCTTCAGGAAATGAGAATATAGGTGGCACTAGTCGGGTAATGGAGTGAGGGTCTAGATGATAGCATTAGTAGTCCTCACTATTCTGTTAAATAGTGTGATAATAAATGTAATGAGGACTCCATTGAGTGTGGATATTGTCTAGATGACAATATTCTTATTAAAACTCTTATATTATGTTTTGTCGTATTTTACACGACTGTTGTATAATTAAGTTGTATTTAAATTTTGTACCATGTATTTGGTGACTCAAGATGGGTGATGTATACCTATTTTGGGGGCGGCACAATCATTTTACAACTATTGCGGAAGATATAAATATAAATTGTTTATACATTAAACTTACACACTTTTCCCCAAGGTCGAGTAACCTTAACTTATATACAATTCATAACTTATCTAACACATAACATTATTATCATACAACAATATTACAAATCTAATCGCGCACATTAACTTTAAGCTGGAACTGTCTTTAACCTTTCCTTGTATCCAACGCATACGTCTTTATCTACAATGTTTTATCATGATATAGCAAGGGTGAGTATGAAAGTTGCCCAGCAAGTTTAAATTTATTTAAGGAGATATCATGATTGAAAGAGTCTGAATAATAAGCTGGCTATAATTTCTCAATATAGTTGAGAACTAGCACGAACAAACTTTTGAATGAACAAGTATTAAACATGAACAAATATATCTGGACCGAACGGTAATGAAGGTGATCAGCCTTTCATACCTGACTTATACATGCAATATGTACAGAGTACAATTCTACAATGGCAATCAACAATGATTAACCATAAGCATATCTGAATGAAATAACTCTTAGTAGGGTTCAGAAAAACTTGCCTGTATAGTTGATTATCGTTACACAATTTATAACGCTTTATCCGAAGACCTAATATTAGTAATATCGATATACAAGTTAGAATAATATCATCACAATTTAATACTATTATATATATATTCATAGAATAACCTAAACATATAACACATAACCCTATCGGTCTATTCAAAGACATAAAACTTAGCATCAAGTCGAGTATTTAAGTCCAAGTTGAATCCGATTTAAATTAACAACACCCAACGGCCTAGTCGGATAATACTCGAGTTTAATTTCAATTAAACTCGCTTAAACACTTAACAATTATCTTAGATAATTTATTATCAATCAAAATAATTTTCCAAGTCTCATATTAATTTTTAAATAATTATTATCATTTTACATGATTTTCCAATCATAGATATCATATTTATCTAATTTAAATACCACAATATTCTAATATCATTAATATTTATTTAATACTAAATATTAATGGAAAACATAACATAATATTATAATATATTTATAATATTACAAAGTATTTTAATACCTTAAAATCATATTTATATAATTTTTAAACACTTAAATCCATTATCCAATAATTGATATTAATATTAAAATATTAATATTTTCATGACAAAATATAAAAAGTTATATTTTATAACTCAAAATATTTTTTAACCCTTAAATCATTTTTATATGATTTTTAAATTATTATTTCTAATTTTCCATAATTTATTTAATATATTTATTAAACAAAATAATCATCATTCATATTAAATTATTAATGAAATTCATCACAAAATATCAAAAGTTATTCAAAATAACTTAAAATATTTTCTAACACCAAAAATAATTTTTCATGATTTTTTTCATGTATTAAAATCATTTTTAATTAATTTATTTAATATTATAATTAAATAAATTAAATACCTTTTATATTCAAAAATTATTAAATATTTTTGAAATATACTAAAATAATTAAAAACTATTTTTCGTGCTTTAAAATAATTTTTCATAATTTATTATGTATTTTTAATAATTAAAAAATATTTATTTCTATTTATTTAATTAATTAATAATTTTCAGTAATTAAATGTTGCTAAAAGGGCCCTATAGCGACATAACCGTCGCTATAGGTGTTCTTGAGCATGTTCTTGAGCTTCAACAGCAAACCTAGAAAACCATGTCAGTGCTCGAGTTGGTAGGTTTGACTATCAATTAATCTATGATCCTAAGTTTTTCTGGGCTGGATAAAGTGTTGATGATGTAGTATTCATGTAATACTACAACTAGAAACTAATTTTCTAGCCAAACTATATCAGATCTAATCATTATAAGTCTCACAAAAGTAGTATATGAGGTTGTTCTTCATTTCCAGGTTACCTAGAATTGAAGAATGCACTACGGGTCTCACTTTGACCACTTGAATCTTACTTGCCCAAGACTTCTTAATGTGATATAAAGTAACTAACTTGTGTAATCTTGATGACGAGGAACAACACCATATCACTAGATCATTCTAACATCACCAAATACAAGAGGTCAAAGTCATTTAAAGTAGTGATCGTGAACCATATCTTGAATTTTTTGGGTTTTTCTAGAAAGTTCTTATATTATATCGGTCAACGCAGTTTGACCACAAATTTCTTTCATTCTGTTAAAGATCTGGGTGATCTAAAAGTATGGATATGTAGTATTCATGACAGGTTACAAATATCAAGCAACAACTTAGCCTAAACATTAACATACAGCAAGACTAGAACCTTAGAACATGTTTGTCAAAGTTTCTGGAAATTTCTGGGCTGCCTAGAAAGCAGTTTCGTGATTGGTCAACTAGGTTTGACCGTTCATAACTTTCAATTTAAACATGATCTGAACCTGATTTCAGTTCCAGATCCTAGTCCACATGGCATACTATAGATCTATAACATAAAACACACAAAACATCAAACACAGAAGAATCTAGAGGCTCTGACATTAGGCTGTCAGGCCTTATTTTTCCACTTTTCCAGATTTGATAAATCTTTACATTCAAGTACTTTGATGCTATGGATCTGGGATCTAACACCCGCATCGATAGAATTAACACCCTCTAATACAACTTTAAACAACAAATCATAACTTCTAACATCAAATCATATGATTTCTAAGTTTAGGGTTTTTATACCTTTCTAATGCATGATCTTGATTCTGATCTTTGAGTTCTGATCTTGTTAAGCTAAGAACTGATATTGGCTTATCTAATCTCTCTCTCTCACTCTAAATTTCGAAGTTGAAGAAAGAGAATGGGCTTAGAGAAAATGAAAATGAAAGTATGCATTTTCTCTCTCTTAATCTATATAAATGGCATGATTCAATGTATTCTAGAAATCTAAATGGCTGATTTTGGACACATAGCTAGGGCTAGGACTAGGGTTAGTTCACCCACTCAAGATTATAGCAAGATATGCAAGCTACCAAATAAAGAATATGACATAAGGGTATAATATTCATTTCCATACCATTTTAATTCTATAATTGTCATTTGATCAAACCCTTAGGGTTTAACCCTTAGGGTTTGGCCCTTAGGGTTAAAACCTAAGGTTTCTATAAATACCAATTTCTAGGATTTTTAACTTAGATTTTCAAAATAGAAAATTATGATAATTAAATTATAATTAGTGTTTCTTAATTATATTATAATTTGCTTATCATATTATGTGACACCCCGAAAATAGGTATACATCACCTATTCTTAGTCGCCAAAAATATGGTACAGAATACAAATACAACTTAATTATACAACAGTCGTATAAAATACGACATAACATAATCTAAGAGTTTTAATAAGAATATTGTCATCTAGACAATATCCACACTCAATGGAGTCCTCGTTACATTTTTTTTGTCACACAATTTAACATAATAGTGAGGACTACTAATGCTATCATTTGGACCAATTATCTCGCTCCCCAACTAGTCCCTTGCCACGCTCTCATTTCCTGAAGAGAACAAAGAAAGAAAGGGTGAGCTCAACTAGCCCAAAGAAGAAATATTATGACTAAGATAATGCGTAATAAATCATCGTTAGCCTTCAACAAAGATTAAACGATACAATATAACAAACATCAAGTTTAACTACAGCGGAACAAACAATCCATTAAAAGAGTCAAGTAGAGAATAAAATCTACTATCTTTTATGATTTAAAAGGTTTTTTTATCACTTTTATCGCTGGGACTCAGCTTAATAAATAATCCACATCATCCCTGCACTACGACCAAGGATATTCATTAGTATCACAACCACAAATTATCCATGCACTACGGGCCAAGGATATTCGTGTATTCATCAATGGTCATGATCATGCCATAAAACAATTCAACTTTGCACCCTCGGGTGAAAAGAATCCATAGCCATAATCATACCAAAACTCGTCCATCAATGCACTACGGGCCAATGAGGACTTTTTCCACATCATTTGTAACATTACGGTCATGATTATATCGAATAATCCCTGGTCATAATCATACCAAGTCCATCTATGCACTATAGGCCACATATGACTTTCAACATAATATAAACACAAGAATGATGACAATGATATAAGAATTCAATAAAACAAGTTCAAGAATTAATTTATCCAGGAACTAATAACGTCCAAATTGTTAACATGATACTGCTTTGTGGAGTAAAATTCAAGAATGCTCCGAAGAATATTTCCATGAAAAGATACTGGATGAAACACAAATATCAAACATATTCCACTAATTTCATGGAGTATAAAAGCCAAAACTTTAACCAACTGGGTATAATAAAGAATGGAATAACAAAAGAAATCACCATGCATGCGATAGAACACACAGAGAGGTTATTCCAACAGAATAATAAATAACGGAATCAGGTCAGGCGAAATTCGCACCGACAGGATATTCCAACAGAATAATAAAGAATGGAATAACAATAGAAATCACCATGCATGCGATAGACCGCATAGACAAGTTATTCCAACAGAATAATAATTAATGGAACCAGGTCAGGCGTAATACGCACCGACAGGATATTCCAACATAATAATAAATAATGGAACTGTGTCATGCGTGAAACGCACATACATGATGTTCCAATGTAATAATAAAGAATGGAATAACATAAGAATTTCACCATATATGCGGTATTTATGACAAAGTTATTCCAACATAATGATAAAGAATGGAATAATGTAAGAATTTCACCATGTATGCGGTATTGCATGTATGAAAAGTTATTCCAACATAATGATAAATAAGGGAATAACAGAAGAATTTGACCAAGTATAGGGTAGCCCACGTATACAGGTTATTCCAACAGAATAATAAAGAATGGAATAATAGAAGTTCTCTTCATGAATACGAAAGAAATAATACCCCTTACCGTAAAAGAAGAGAATTCCGACTGGTTGGGCGAGGATATTCTTGAAGAAAACTTGCACTACGCTCAAAGCTTCTTTAAACTCTAAAGAAATACACTCAAGATTATAGAAGAATTTTCTGAACTTCTAGTGTGATTTCAATTCTAACTAAGCTTCCTATTTATAGGAAAATAGAAAGGATAATATGCAATAAAATATAATATATATACACATATATATATATATATATTTATATATTTTATTTAAAATCTAATAAAACAAATAACTTTATAAAAGTATTTTGTTTTATATAAAAAAAATTTACTATGCAAAACACTATGCAGGCACTATGCAATACTATGCATAATAAAATATAATATATTCTAATTATTTTCTAATAAAACAAATAACTTTATAAAAGTATTCTGTTTTATATAAAAAGATTTTACTATGCAAAATACTATGCTGGCACTACACAACACTATGCATAATAAAATATAATATATTCTAATTATTGTCTAATAAAATAAATAACTTTATAAAAGTATTCTGCTTTTATATAAAAGATTTTCCATTTTATTACATTAATAATACTAATAAAACAAAATTTATATAATATATATATATATATATATATATATATATATATATATATATATACAAACTTCCGTGACTTCATAAAAAGACATCTCAATATATTTAACAACATTTATCATCATTATTATAATTCACAATATTAATCTACCAGGTCGTTCCCAGGAAAAAAGGGGCTTTCCAATAAGGATTTCTCCCTATTGGCGCGCAATTAGGTGACCAAACATCTCCTTGGCAGAACTTCTAGACATCATTAATATTGCAAATAATAATATTAATAACTTTGTCATCTCAATAATTGATTTAATAATATATAAAATATCGACAATAATTGAATCAAATAACGTGAGATACTATGCAACAATTACTGCAACAATAATTGAACAAAATTGAGTGACTTCTCACGTGAGCATCAATAATCAATACCGTGTGCAATAGTAATGCAACCACGCCAGACATCGTACTTTTTACTACCGAAAGTAGTTCAACAGCTTTTAACGGTAAAAGCTTCCACCGCTATTTTCATAAAAATATTTTTGTCGCTTTCTCGATCGACAATAATTCTATTGTGGGGGTCACTAATGATTTTACCGTCAGCATTTGATATTCCACGACAAAAAGAATATTTCCCGACCAATCGAATATTATACAACAACTTGCATACTTTTCAAAATTTATAAATATTACCCACAACTATAACATTATCTCAAATCCACACCATAATTTTTATAAAAAAAATTCGAGAAAATTAAATCTTTATTCGTAAATTTTGGGATTTTACATATTAGGACTTAAACAAATTAGGATTTATATTTCCTAATTAAGAATTAAAATTACCTAATTACAAATTAGGGTTTCAAATATACAAATTAGGGTTCCTAATCATTAGGGTTTTTAATTATTAGAATTTCTAATTAATCAATTAGGGTTATCCCTAATTAAGTTTGTGATTAATACAAAAACCATATACGTTGTACTTAAATCCCCAATTTAGGGTTTCCATATACCAAATTAGGGTTTTAAATTCCCGAAACTGAACTTAGGGTTTCAAGAACCGTTTTCTAGGGTTTCTTATCAGTCATTAGGGTTTTCTAATTGAACATCGATATTTGACAATAATCTAAGGGTTTGACACTAATAAAATTTATCTGGTCAACCCTTGACCCTTAACCACATACTGAACACATATAATATCATAATCACAGAACATATACACATATACACTTAATCCTGAATAATTCACCAAAAGCCTTCACAGCATTTTGAAATCTTCCCAATTCCTTCCTAAAAATGCTAAATGCATACACTTATTTTCTGTCTAGGTCTATTATGTAACCTTCAATCCATCATTTAAGATTTTAATAAATTGTCTAATTTCTCGGGTTGTCACATTTAACCCTTCTTCTAAAAATTTCGTCCCCGAATTTTAACTTACACCTTACTCCTTATACTATGCACCATACACCATTCATACACATCATCACATGCTACCCAATACACTACTCACAAGAGTAAAAATATTCAAATTGTGTTGAGGAGTCATATAGACTATTTGTCTGTCATTTTCGCAAAGGTTTTATGGAAATTCATCCGCAAAGCGTCATAACTTACGAACACAAAGGGTGATTAGCCCGATATGCCCTGTACTGGCCAAGTACTGCTGGTCTGATTTGTTTCTCATCACTGCCATAGGCGCAAAAATTTTGTACCACAGTCTTATTGGATTCCGCACCAAAACAATTTGGTTCGGGAAATTTCTTTCAATGAACACTTAGAGTTTTCATAAACATTAGTCTAGCTGAATTGAATAGCATAAACTCATATCAATAATTCAATTCAATCAAATTATTTAGGTGTAGCCAAACCACGTTGGCAAATTAAAATTTTGAAAATATTTTTGAGAATGACGTCATGATGTCATCCTGTATTAACAGTCCATTTGAGGATGTCGCCATCGTATGACTTTTGACATAACACATCATACAATAGTGGAACAATGATTTTTAGATCAATTCACACTAATTATTCCCCGCATTTACAACTCATCAACTTTTTATCATCTCTACACCAGGTTATATGGTACATAAGTGATAAATAAAATATATTTTTATATTTCAAATCATTTGCTTCTAGCTAAAATAAGTAGCATAGACTATACTTTAAATCGTTTCAAAAATGATTACGAGTCCACATTTTTATAAAAAAAACACATAGTGCATATTTAGCTTGATGTCAAAATTTTAAAGTCTTGCATAGCTAGGAGTTTTGGGAAAAAAAACTTATATCTCCACTAATAATCATTTACTTAGTAATCTATCTATTCTTATTATCCTCAATACTCCATTCACACACAACTATGCCCACTCATAAATTGCCACAATCATATGAGTTTAAGAACTTTCCTAGATGCACCTTTGGCGTCCCATTCATTTGAGGGGTTCATAAATATTTCATATAACTATGAGTCAAGAATGTCACATAAGTATGAGTTTTAAGAACTCATACTTAACCTTATATCCTCTACCTATAACCTATCTATTTGTTATACACATGAGAAAGGAATCACCTCTTAACATGCATATAGCAAATAAATAGCGACACAAATATTTCAATGATTATCGCTGCATGTAAACTAAGTGGTTTTTAAACCAAGTAGAATTCCCCACCCATACAAGGAATCATACAACTCAGCTGCCGAAATGAGTCCTCAATTGAAATCCCCACCTAATCCTAACTCCCTTCTCAATACGAAATTTCATTCAACTCAGATTCATAATCCTTTCCTAATCTGTTCCAATTCACACAAAGATTCTTCTCAGTAAACTTTTCAATCATTTGATTGATCCTTTTCTCATACTATAACCTTATCAGATCACGGGGTGATCTCATCGCATATATTATGATTTATTTCTATGTCTTGATCATTTTATTTTACGATCTCCTATCCCTGTACTTTTATTCTTTTAGACTCTATCTATTCATCACTACTGTTCAACTTTATTATCAGAGTTAGGGAACTCCATATCTTTATAACTCACTGAGATTCGTCTTTGAATCTTACTGACTCACTAACTCTATTTGAGTTAGTCCTAATCCTAATCACTGCGGTTATTGGTCTTAGGTATTCCTTACCTAAGGTTCATAACCTATAGCTTTGATACCAACTGTGACAGCCCAAAATCTAGGTCCCAAATCACCACGGATCTGGTACAATCATTCTACAACTATTGCAGAAGATATAAACATAAATTGTTTATACATTAAACTTACACACTTTTCCCCAAGGTCGAGTAACCTTAACTTATACACAATTCATAACTTATCTAACACATAACATTATTATCATACAACACTATTACAAATCTAATCACGCACATTAACTTTAAGCTGGAACTGTCTTTAACCTTTCCTTGTATCCAATGCATTCGTCTTCATCTGCAATGTTTTATAATGATATAACAAGGTTGAACATGAAAGTTTCCCAACAAGTTTAAATTTATTTAAGGAGATATCATGATTGAAAGAGTCTGAATAATAAGCTGGCTATAATTTCTCAATATATTTGAGAACTAGCACGAACAAACTTTTGACTGAATAAGTATTAAACATGAACAAATATATCTTGACCAAACGGTAATGAAGGTGATCAACCTTTTATACCTGACTTATACATGCAATATGTACAGAGTATAATTCTACAATGGCAATCAGCAATGATTAACCATAAGCATATCTGAATGAAATAACTCTTAGTAGAGTTTAGAAAAACATGCATGTATCATTGATTATCGTTAAGTAATTTATAACACTTTATCTGAAGACCTAATATTAGTAATATCGATATAGTTAGAATAATATCATCACAATTTAATACTATTATATATATATTCATAGAATAACCTAAACATATAACACATAACCCTATCAGTCTATTCAACACATAAAACTTAGCATCAAGTCAGAGTATTTAAGTCCGAGTTGAATCCGACGAAATTCTAACACCCCGACGGTCTAGTCGGACAATACTCGAGTTTAAGTTCAATTAAACTCTGCCTAAACACTTAACAATTATCTTAGATAATTTATTATCAGTCAAAATAATTTTCCAAGTCTCATAATAATTTTCAAATAATTATTATCATTTTACATGATTTTCCAATCATTAATATTGTATTTATCTAATTTAATTACCACAATATTCTAATATCATTAATATTTATTTAATACTAAATATTAATGGAAATCATAACATAATATTATAATATATTTATAATATTACAAAGTATTTTAATACCTTAAAATCATATTTATATGATTTTTAATCACTTAAAATCCATTATCCGATAATTGATATTAATATTAAAATATTAATATTTTCATAAAAAATATCAAAAGTTATATTTTATAACTCAAAATATTTTTCTAACCCTTAAATCATTTTTATATGATTTTAAATCATTATTTCTAATTTTCCATAATTTATTTAATATATTTATTAAATAAATTAATCATCATTAATATTAAATTATTAATAAAATTCATCACAAAATATCAAAAGTTATTAAAAATAACTTAAAATATTTTCTAACACCATAAAATATTTTTTCATGATTTTTTCAAGTATTAAAATCATTTTTAACTACTTTATTTAATATTATAATTAAATAAATTAAATACCTTTATATAGTCCAAAATTATTAAATATTTTTGAAATATACTAAAAATAATTAAAACTATTTCTCGTGCTTTAAAATAATTTTTCATAATTTATTATGTATTTTTAATAATTAAAAACTATTTATTTCTATTTATTTAATTAATTAATAATTTTAGTAATTAAATGTCGCTAAAGGGGCCCTATAGCGACATAACCGTCAAGTTATAGGTGTTCTTGAGCATGTTCTTGAGCTTCAACAAAGAAACCTAGAAAACCATGTCAAGTGCTTTCGAGTTGGTAGGTTTGACCATCATTTGATCTATGATCATAAGTTTTTTTAGGCTGGATAAAGTGTTGATTGTGACGCCCCCAAAATAGGTATACATCACCCATTCTGAGTTGCCAAATACATGATACAGAAAAACTACTACAACTTTATTAATACAATTGTCGTGCAAAATACGACAACACATACTGTGAGTTTTAATACAAATATTGTCTTCAAGACAATATCAACACCCAAATAAAGTCCTCATTAAAAATTATTGATGTACTATTTTACAAAAATAGTGAGGACTGCTAAAACAACTGTCTAGGACCATCACTCTATACCCCAACTTGTTCCTGCTATGTTCTCGTTTCCTGAGAAGAAAATGGAACAAAAAGGAAAAGAATGAGCTCAACTAGCCCAATAAAGAATATTATGACTAAGATAATATACAACAAATTATCATTAGTCTTCAACAGGGAAAAATCTGATAGAATATAATCGACAATAAGTTTTAGATCAACAACTACAGCGGAAACAACAAATCATTATAAGAGTCAAGTAGAGAATGAAATCTACTATCATCTATGAATTTAAAAGTCTATAATCAATATTTTATCCCTGTACCATCAATCAATATACATCTTTGTACTACGGGCCAAAGATATTCATTTGTATCACCAGTTGATCATGTTCATCTCAACACCTGTTCATCTTTACACTACGGGCCAAAGATATTCATCAGGTAATCATTCATCTTTGCACTACAGGCCAAAGATATTTATCAAGTACCACCATTAAGGACTGAGGATGATGAAAAACATTTTAGAGAACGAATCCAGTAAGACAGAAGGACAAATATTAGGGATTCGTGTTTCGATTTATCCAAATTCAATAATACTCCATAATAACCAAGTATGAAGTAGAATTCAAAAATAAAGATCAAAACATGGATACAATCAAAGATAGTAACCATAAAAGACATATGGGACAAAAAAGAGAAAATTTCATTTTTCGGTGAATAGTGTCGTATACGTAAATAGTGTCGTATACGTGAATAGTAACCCCGACACAAAAAGTTCCAAATTTGATTAAAAAGTTCAAACCAATATTTCGGCATAATGATATTGAAGAAAATAATATCATTTAAGAAGAAAATAACATCCCTTACCTCAAAGAATCAGTACTTCGGAATGAAAGGTCGGAAGTGATGCTGAATGAAACTTGTACTACACAACAACTCTCAAAGAATCTAAATACTCACAAAATACGCTCGATAATATAGAGAGAGAAAGAGAGAAAGCTTATGTTTCTGGTGTGATTTTCAATTCTAACTTAGCCCTCTATTTATAAGAAAATGTTAGAACAATCAAGCGGACTTGACTCGCTACTGATTGCTTTACACCGCTACTATTGCCACCCACCACATTTGAAATAAAAATTCAAAGACATTTCTTCACCAACCACAAGTGGGGCCCACTCAATTCTAGAATTTTCTACCTAAATCATTTATAAACCTAATTTCCGAATCAACACCACTTAAAATTCATAACAAATCATACGCTTCATTTTTAACGGTTCAAAATTTGTGAACACATACTCAACTTATATATGTATAACATATCCAAAAATCACAACGATCCAACGGTTGGATTAAAAATTATAACTCACGCAATATATCGTAAAAATACTGATTTGATTTTTAATACCTCCATTCCGACAAAAATACTGATAAAACACCTCAACATTAAATCCTTCAATTATAACCACATAAAATAAATAAATCCATCATTTATATCCACATCAAATAAATATTTCCTTATCATATAAATCAATAATTAATTATTCACAAATAATATTACAGAATCACAATTATGACAACTAGGCCGTTCCCAGGAAAGAGGGTGCTTTCCAATAAGGATTTCTCCTTACTGGCACGCAATTAGGTGACCAAACCTCTCCTTAGACAGAACTTTCTAGACATTTCCAATAATGTTATCTAATAATATTATTCAAATAATATGAATTATTGATCTAAATACTGTGCAATGACAATTATTGAAATAACAATAATATAAAATATCAACGCAGCAATTATTGAATCAATAAAATAAATATTAAAAAGTAATTACTGTAACAATTATTGAGTAGTGCCTTCTTACGTAAGAATCAATAATTCAAAAATATTGTGCAATATCGTGTGCTACTGTGCAACCACGCGTATTACTATATTTTAACCACCGGGTATTCCAATAGTGCTAACGGTAACAACTACGCCGTTATTTATAAAAACTCAAACTTGTTGTTTTCTTCATCCGACAATTATTCTGTTATGAGGCCCACGAATGGATGCGCCGTCGTACGAATATTCCCCGACAACAAGAATATTCCACGACCAAACGAATATTCCCCGACAAAAAAGTAATATTTTATAACCACTTCCTTATTTTGTAAAATTTGCACATTTCACCCATAACCAAAGTATTATATCAAATTAACTCCTTCTTATTTCAAGATAAGAAATAGAGAAAATTTAATTTTTATTCATAATAAGATGGGGTCTTACATTGATGATGTAGTATTCATGTAATACTACAACTAGAAACTAATTTTCTAGCCAAACTATATTAGATTTGATCATTATAAGTCTCACAAAAGTATGTCAGAGGCTGTTCTTCATTTCTGGGTTACCCAGAAATGAAGAACAGACCATGGGTCTCACTTTGAGCACTTGAATCTTACGGTTCCAGGACTTCTTAATGTGATATAAAGTGACTAACTTGTAGTACTGATGATAGGGAACAACACCATATCACTTGATCATTCTAACATCACCGAATACAAGAGATCAAAGCTGGTTAAAGTAGTGATCAGGAACCGGATCTTGAATTTTCTTGGTTTTTCCAGAAAGTTCTTAAGGCTAATCGGTCAACGCAGTTTGACCACAAATTTCTTTCATTCTGTTAAAGATCTGGGTGATCTAAAAGTATGGATATGTAGTAATCATGATAGGTTACAAATATCAAGCAACAACTTAATTAGCCTAAACATTAACATACAACAAGATCAGAAGCTTAGAACATGCTTGTCGAGTTTCGAAATTTTACGAAATTTTAGAAAGCGCTTTCATGATCGGTCAACTAGGTTTGACCATTCATAAATTTCAATTTAAACATGATCTGAACCTAATTTTAGTTCCAGATCCTAGTCCACATGGCATACTACAGATCTATAACATAAAACACACAAAACATCTAACACAGAAGAATCTAGAGGCTCTGACATTACGTTGTCAGGCCTTATTTTTCCACTTTTCCAGATTTGATAAATCTTTACATTCGAGCACTTTGATGTTATGGATCTGGGATCTAACAACCCAGATCACTAATTAACATCTTCTAAGACAACTTTAAACAAAAAATCATAACTTCTAACATCAAATCATATGATTTTTAAGTTTACGGTTTTTATACCTTTCTAATGCTTGATCTTGATTCTGATCTTTGAGTTTTGATCTTGTTAAGCTAAGAACTGATATTGGATTATCTTATCTCACTCTCTCACTCTAAATTTTGAAGTTGAAGAGAGAGAATGGGCTTGGAGAAAATGAAAATGAAAGTATGCATTTTCTCTCTCTTAATCTATATAAATGGCATGATTCAATGTATTCTAGCAATCTAAATAGCTGATTTTGGACACATAGCTAGGACTAGGGTTAGTTCACCCACTCAAGATTATAGCAAGATGTGCAAGCTACCAAATAAAGAATGTGACATAAGGGTATAATAGTCATTTCTATACCATTTTAATTCTAAAATTGTCATTTAATCAAAACCTTAGGGGTTTAACCCTTGTGGTTTAAACCTAAGGTTTCCATAAGTACCAATTTCTAGGATTTTCAAAATAGAAAATTATGATAATTAAATTATAATTAGTGTTTCCTAATTATATTAGGAATTAAATAAATTAGGATTAATATTTCCTAATTAAGAATTAAAATTACCTAATTAAAAATTAGGTTTCAAATTTACAAATTAGGGTTCCTAATAATTAGGGTTTCTAATTATTAGAATTTCTAATTAATTAATTAGGATTATCCCTAATTAAGTTTGTGATTAATAAAAAAATCATATACATTGTACTTAAATCCCCAATTTAGGGTTCCATATATATCGAATTAGGGTTTTAAATTCCTAACCCCGAACTTAGGGTTTCAAGAACCGTTTTCTAGGGTTTCTTATCAGTCATTAGGGTTTTCTAATTGAACGTCGATATTTGACAATAATCTTAGGGTTTGACACTAATAAAATTTATCTGGTCAACCCTTAACCCATAACCACATACCCGAACATATAATATCATAATCACGTAACATATACACATATACACTTAATCCTCGAATAATTGACCAAAAGCCTTCACAAAGATTCTCAAATACTCAAAATTCCTTCCCAAAATGCTAAACGCATACACTTATTTTCTATCTAGGTCTATTATTTGACCTTCAATCCATCATTTAAGATTTTAATAAATTGTCTAATTTCTTGGGTTGTCACACCACTTCTCCTACTCTTAGCAAAGACTTCAAAGGGTTCAATAAATCTGCGGGCTTAGCTTTCCCTTTTACCTCAAAGCGAATTTTCCTTTCCAAGGAGAAACTTTTAAGAAGACAAAATTTCCTACGTCAATTCACGATCTTGTTTGTGTTGATCAACATTCTTCTTCCATCTATCTTGACCAAATACCAATCTTGTCCTGATGAGTTTAAAAATCTTAGCAGTTTGCTATACCAGTTCAGGTCCTAATAGTTGGCGGTCACCGACTTCATCCCAGCACAGTGGAGTTCTGTACTTCGTGTCGTATAATGCTTCGTAAGGCGACATGACGATGCTTGCGTGGTAACTGTTGTTGTAGGAAAATTCCACCAATGGTAAATGTTCATCCCAGCTCCCTTTGAAATCTATGATGCATGCTCTAAGCATATCTTCTAACGTCTGGATTGTTCGTTCACTTTGGCCATCTGTTTGTGGATGGTATGTCATACTCATTCTCAATTGTGTTCCTATGCATTCTTGTAGTCTCTTACAGAAGTTTAACATGAATCACAGATCTCTATCTGATACAATTGACACTTGAACTACATGTCTCAAAACGATCTCTTTAACGTACAACTTTGCCAACTAATCAAGATTGAATCTAATCTTTATAGGCAAAAAGTGTGTTGATTTTATCAGTTTGTCCACTATCACCCAAATCGCATCATATCCTCTCTGAGTAGTTGGATGGCCTACCAACAAATCTATTGTGATATGTTCCCACTTCCACTCTGGTATTTCCAACGGTTGAAGTAACCCGCTTGGCCTCTGGTGTTCTGCCTTTATTCTTTGACATGTTAAGCATCTCACAACACATTCTGCGACATCTCTCTTCATGTTTGGCCACAAAAAGTGCCGTCGTAAATCTTGATACATCTTTGTACTTCCCAGGTGAATCAAATATCTTGAGTTATAAGCTTCGGTCAAGATTTTGTCTATAATATCTGGTACTACTGGAACCCAAATTCTTCCCTCGAATCTTAGTAGCCCTTCAGTATCGATCTTGTATTTAACTTCACTACCCTCAACAACTTTCTCTTTGATTTTTACACATTCTTCATCTTGTAGTTGAGCATTCTTTACCTTGTCCACCAAAGTTGGACTAGCTTCTATTTGGAATAGTCACTCATCGGATTCTTTTGGAAATTTTATTTCTAATTCTAGCTTTGTCATTGCTGAAATAAGCTGCTCTTGAGTGGTTATCAACATCAACTTTTCCCGACATTTCCTGCTTAAAGCATCTGCAACTACATTCGCTTTTCCTGGATGATAAAAGATCTCAGAATCGTAATATTTTATCAATTCCATCCATATCCTTTGACACATGTTCAGGTCCTTCTAGGTGAAAATATACTTCAGACTCTTATGGTCTATGTAGATCTCACATTTTTCTCCATAGAGATAGTGTAAGCTAAATAACCCACACAACCTTGACTCAACAACTTCTTGGCCTGCATAATCGTCAGACATCTCGCATGTCTAGGTGATTTGCTACCATAGAAAACTACCTTTGACGGAGTCCTAAGGTTTACACATTTCTTTTGACAATCAATTATCGCTCCATAATTGAGCGCGTACCAATCCATTCCCAAAATAACATCAAACTCTCCAAGTTTTATCTGAATTAAATCTACCATCATGACATTCCCTTAATGTTCACCCTACAATTCTTGTATACTGAACCTAACAGAATCACCTCCCTATTCAAAATTTCTATGTTTAAAGGGAATTCAATTCTTCCCTAGGCAATCCTAACCTCTTAGCAAATTCATTAGATATAAGCGAACAAGTAGCACCTAGAATCAAATAATACATAAGCATTTATATCATTGATTGGGATAATACCTGACACATCATCTTTTGATTGTACAGCATCCTGCACAGTCATATTGAAGGTTCTGGCTGTGGGATTGTTTGATGACGTTGGTCCTGCAATGGTTAATGTGCCTTCACTGCTACCTCCCTTGTTTCTTGTTGTCTCTTCAGCTTTCTTCTTAGGGCACTCATGAGAAAAATGATCCTTCGACCTGCACGTGTAGTAACCATTCTTCTTGGGTTGGCTGCAATTTGGGGGCAATGTGACCCTCCTGGCCACAGTTAAAGCATACACGCTTCCCCCTTAAGTACACACCCTTGTGAAACATCCTGCATGTAGTACATGCTTTAAACTTTTTCTTCTGCTGGTTTCCAGAACCCACATTTCCATTCCATTTTCTCTTCAGATTATTGTTACCATTTCCACCACTTCCACCACCATTCTTAGTTTCACCCTCATTCTTTTTCTTTCTTTGTTCTTTATTGTACTTTATCACAGCCTCGCCTCCACCCTCAACGAGAATTGCCTTCTCAAGCACCACTGTAAATGTCTTCAGCTGGAATAGGGAGACCTTACTGTATAACCAGGGTTTCAGTCCCTGCTCAAACCTCCTCGCCATGCGCTCATCTGTATTGACTTGATATGTCGCAAACCTCACCAACTCGTTAAATTTTATGGCATACTCCGATACCGTCATTGATCCCTGCTTTAGTTCTAGAAACTGTACCTCCATCTGATTCTTTGAACTCTCTGGGAAATAAGTCTCGAAGAATATCTCCTTAAACCTATCCCAAGTAATCACCCCTTGTCCTCCTCGAGTTTTATTGGCTTGCCACCAATAACTAGCCTTTGCTTTCAACATGAATGTTGCAAAAGCAGTCTTCTGATTCTCCCCTACTCTAGCTACATTAAACACTTTCTCTATCTCCATGATCCAGGTCTGAGCCTCAACTAGATTCATGGACCCACAAAATTCTGGTGGTCCAACCGCCTTGAAGTCCTTAAATGTCACTGCTTGATTCTGCGGTTGATTCTGTAACGCACCCGTCAGTAACGTCACTAACTACTGAATGTGGTTATCTTCCGCGTTGTTATTGTTGGTAGATCCCTCAGGGGTTCTTTGTCATGGCTGACGTCTTCTTGGTGCCATTTTCTGTTAAAATACACTCATTAGATTGTTACTCAATTCCTTTAAGTATTTTCTACTTAATTTGCACACCATAAATGATTATCACGTAACACATAACACTTTGAATAAATTAATAACTTTTATTCATTCATAATCTTTTAGAAAACATAAGAACAATAGCATCACTGCTATTTACATTACTTTCCTGAACTACTAAAGTTCCAGGATAACAACATCATATCCCATAGGTTACATAATACCTCGAGGCTCCTCCTCCCTAGGCATCTGGAATCTTTCCTTCCTAGCCTGACTGGATTCTCCTACATTAGCCATCCTGACAACAAAATTTATAAGTTTTAATTACTAATCATTCCTACTCGACACTCACGAGCATATAGGTTTTATTCATATAAGCACATAAGTGTTTTATTATTTCTTCCTTAAAACTTAATAAGAGTTTATCACCACTATCTTTTCAAAGGTTACTTCCTAAGGCTTTTCCCCACCTAAGGTTCATAACCTAAGGCTTTGATACCTACTTGTGACACCCCCAAATCTGGGTACCACCAGATTTAGTGTTCACTTGATAAAACATTCATGTCTAACTACCCAAACATAACAAAATTAATAATAAACCTTCCCATTAAAGGATTACACAATAAGTTCAATAAAATCTCCCAGGTTATCTAACCTTTAAATACAAATATCATGTGCAGAAAATTAAATAACTACATCACAAGATTTAAAATAAAGTCCAACAATATAAAAGCTAACAGGTTTACAAGTCTTCAATACTTGCTTATCTTCCCTTTCCCTTTACTGGTTGTAGGTTCCTCGACCTTCTCAACTTTAGCTGTAATATTTATATAAGCAAGAGTGACCAAACAATGCTCACTTGAAATGACAATGAATAACATCATATCAACTGCCAAATGATTAGGCCTAGAAGAAATGAATAAGGTACTTCATCAATAATAATCAGAAACATTATTTGAAATATATAACCGAGGGTCGAAAAGACCATGAACTATGCCTATAGTTATAAGTATTCTTTTAACTTAAACTTTAACAGTCATAAGACTATAGGGACTCCTCATACTTAGGGGGATCAGCCCTTCGTACAATGTATTATGCACAAATATTTCAATGCTATGTGTAAATTATCCCCTGTAATAGGGTTGTTCATCTCAAAGATTTAGAATACAAGTCTGCACCAAAGTAAGTTTGGTTTGGATAAGTTTCAAGGTAATTTAGAGTTTAACGAACATTAATTAAGGATTAGTTGAATAAAATGTAGTAACAATGCCCTGTGTAATAAGTCATAAATGAATCAACATTGCATAGTAAGGTCATGCTTTAGGAGTGAACTAAAAGCATAAGCATCGGATAACATAACATACCTTGCTTGAACAATATTAAGCTAAGGTTAAAATCTTTTTAGAATTTAGTATTGAGCATGCATATCAAATATTAAATTGAACGATAACACTTGTTCAACATTAATGTATCAGAATTTAGAAACTTGCATGCTAAATAACAAGTTAAAGATTAGAAAAACTGGCTCAATATCAAGAGGTAAGGTTTAGGAGCTTGCACAATATAAGTAGAGTTAAGAAACTTGCACAAAGAAAGTTTAGGGTTAGAAAACTTGCCTTGCGTGTAAGCTAAACCGTAACAGTTTGATTCACAATATCCTAAACACATGTCATTATGACACAATTAGTCACTACAGATACTCTATATACAAATAAGTATCTATTTCATGTATGATTTGATTTTTAACCACATAGTCAAGTTACATTAATAATCAAAACTCGTTAAATGTTAATTATAGGCTCATTCTTAGTACTATGATACAATAATTAACAGCAGTCACATTCTAACAGTCATAATACTGCAACGTATCAACAATTACAGACTCTGTGTAAAAGAAAAAAAAAATTCCGGCCATTATGCTAATCGGCGTTGTGGCGCCACATTTTATACTGAGGGTTGGCATCATGGCGGAGGTGCTTAGGTCATGACGACGAGTCACATGCCAGCGATGGCGTATGGTGTATGCGGTTAACATTATTAGGATACTGATTTTTGGCGTTCTACACTTAATTACAATCATTGTGTATGAAAAACAAAAACAAAGCTAATTTTGACTGTTTAATAACTTCTAGCACCTAAATTAACACATATAACTTACATAAGTTACATATAAACGTTACACATCATATATATACTGATTTCAAAAGAACTAAACCATGATTTTAAAAAAATTAAATCCTTGAATGCCATGTTTTAAACCAAAACTCCATTTTTTTTAACATTATTTGACAAAATTAACACTATAACAATAATTATACACCAAATTAATTCATTTAAACTACTTTATCTTTATTTCTTAACATATTAACATATTTAAGGTTCAATTTATCTATTAGTTCACAATCAAATATAAATTTTGGTACTCCTATAAACCATGTTCATACATATATTCACTTTAAACCATTTTCTTTCTTTTTGAACATAAATTAAGATACAATCACACAATCACACACACACACACACACACATATATATATATATATATATATATATATGCTAGTTATAACATCACAATTGCATATCCACATAATTTCCATTTGTAAAAATTTGGATTATAGACAATTTTGTAAACAACTTTATACTACAGTGAAACTCCAGAACACAGAAACTTAGGAATTATGCCGTAAAACATATATATATATATATATATATATACATATATACATATCATATTAAGGTTATAGAAAAATACCTTCAATTGCTTGAGCAATCCTTGCTAACCACAGATAATTGTTTGAAAGTCTCGTGAATCCTCTCTTAATTCTCTCTCAAACTCTCTCAATTTCTCTGAAAGCTCTTAAGCCAATCCTTTTTACTTAACATAGGATAAAGCCAACTCTCACTTAAGCGTAACACAAATAAACTGATAGGCTAGCCATAATACGGATACTTAATATAACAGTTACAAAAATGTAAACGTATATAGGTTATAAATAAAATTTATTTATTATTTGATTTATTTGATTTATTATAATTCAAATTCAAAATTTAAAAGCCATAAGGCTATGTTTGGCAAAAACTCTTTAAAATTTAAAGACTTAATATCCTTAAGCCTTGTTTGGCAAAACTAAATTAAACTTCCTTAATTTATTTTAATACCTCATTTATAACATAGTTTATTGTGACCCTTTTATAACCAAATTAAATTAAAAACATTATAATAATCCATTTAATCCTATTAACTCTCTAATTTAATTATTAAATTAAATTAGGTATAATCTCATAATAATTAATTTCTTTCACTCATTAATTATTTATTTAACAAATAAATAATGAAATCAAATCAAATTAAACAAATATTTATTCAACAATAAATGATCAATTAAATATTTCAATTAAATATTTATATAATTTAATAAATATTTAAAATTATAATTTAAAATTACGGATTGTTACTGGAGGGAGCATAATTAGTGCTTTGAGAATTCCATTTAAGCTTTAAGGAGGTATAATTTATATTTTGTTCTTAGTTTAAGTTTTGTCAAATTCTTGCAATTCTCATGAAATCTCTCATTAAGAAGTATGAATTAGCATGTCTCTGTGTTGCTTGAGTTGGTATGAATGCTTTGAAGTGTTTCAGATATAGTGCGGTTTTGGAAATTGCCATACATATATGTTAAGGCTCTGCAGTAAGCGAGCCATTTATTTTTGCTTTCTAAACGAAGTATGCTTACCATTCCACTTCTATAGCTTGTTACCGCTACGGGGTGTTTTTCTTAGATCTTCTTTGTAATGACTCGATGAGGGATGTACATGCTACCTTGGTTATTATATGCTTATACACAACCTTAACATATGGAATGAGGATGTTATGGATATAGTGAGCCATGATTAGTTGTTTTAGTTTGATTATTCAAAGAGGACTTAAAGAGTTGGAAACTAGTTTTGATAAACTTTTTCAAAAACATGTTCTGACCTTGGTTGTGAATGTATTAAGTTCTGATATACATTAAAATGTGACCAATATGTTAGTTACATTGTTGGTGAGGGTATGTTGTAGTTTACCATGAATTAAAAGGAAAATACAAGTAAAAGACTATATTAGCTATGTGTACATGAACTATGCATAAATTAAGTTTTAAACTTCATAAACATGCCCATGTGACCTATTATGTGGTTATGGAAGCATGTTATGGAATATGTGAACTTACCTTCCATGCTTGAATAAATTTTAATAATAAAAACTTAAAGTTTGAAAACAAACTCTATATACGTTTTGAGTAAGATTTACGATCATGCTTATGAGGTTTAACTCTTGTGTGAGACATCACAATTAGGTGTGTCATGCATGTAAATGTAATTGATATGAAGTCCTAGTGAGTTATATGCATTGTGAAACTAGTTAAGTGTGGTTGAGAGTAAGCGTAAATTAAGTAGAACGTCATAACTTGAGATACTTGATTTAACAAATGCAAGCATGTGAAGTAGAGACCTATGAACCACATAGCATGTGTTTAACAATTAAACGTAAGAAAATTATGAATTGAACACTTGAACTCTTGATTAAATAGAAATAGATTGTGACCTATGTTAATGTTATGATATAAGGTCAAACTTGGTTGTCCACATTCTAACATATGTGTTTTGCATGATTATTCGTATACGTGCAAGTCGTGTGTACACTGGCTTTTTGCAGGAGAAACCATGTCTTGGTTTGCACTAGGATCAGCGCGGCCGCACCACTCCCTATTACAAACCAAGCGCGACTGCGCCAATCTGCAATAGGTTCTGAGTTTTGTTAATAAATTGAGAGCTGATGCATGCTTATATGGTTACTCTAATCTATAATACCTGTCCAGTATAGTATTTATGTGTTAATAAGCATGTTATTGAAAGGATCCTATGATGAATTAGTGTTTACAACTTTAAAGTCAAATCATGATTTTAACTATAACATAGTGTGTTAGAAACTAATTTGCATGTGATGACTTACGTGCAAGATTATGCGACTAAAAGACTAGCAATATATGTTAGCATTGATAAATTACACTTGTGTATGATAGTAAGTTAAGATAATAGGTGTACATGTTGAGCTTGTATAACTAATGTGATT
Organism: Panax ginseng; assembly: GCA_020205605.1. Lineage (NCBI taxonomy): Eukaryota > Viridiplantae > Streptophyta > Magnoliopsida > Apiales > Araliaceae > Panax > Panax ginseng. The sequence goes on from CM035131.1 coordinate 82,655,640, forward strand.
ATACATGAATAGGATATCATAGTGCATTGGATTGATATTAAGATTTACTTTAGTAAACTACGCTTGAGGTAAGTTTCCTAACTTACACAACTTTGAATTTTATGAAAGTTTCCTATCCTTCTCATATTGTATTGAGTAGATTATTGTTGAATAGAAAGTTATTCATTTAAGCTTGAACTTTATTTCCAAGCATGCTATTAAGTGGTTTTAATTACTTTACAATTATTCCACATCGATATTATTGATATTCACACTTAGTGCACTTGAATTCTTACAATCTTGGATTGTACATCATTTAAAGTTCTATAATTCTTAAACTGTATCAGATAGAGTCTGAACCTTTGTTCGGTCAGACAAATGTATGAAGTTTTATAAAAGCTATCCAAACCAATTGATGGTAAGGATTCTTAGACTAAAAGAACACCCCTTTTATGATAGGGGAGTACCTCGAGTATCTAATATAAGATACAAAGAGCAGATTTAAATGTTATGCATATATATGGTGTACGTGAGGCTGATCCCCTCCAGTACTTATTATGTAGACAATAACCAAAGGGTCAATCAGCTATTAATTCCATTGGAGTTTTATAGTTCAAAGTCTACTTGACTATCAATTATTCTAAAAGAAATCATTATTTTTGCTTCTAATATGCATATTGTTGAATTCATTGTCAGATATTTTCTATGACACCCCCAAATCCAGGAACTCCATTCCCACGATTTGGTGTTCACTATTCAAAACCATTACATCTAACTACCCATAATAAAAGGATAAAGACATAATTTAAATAACTTAACAATAATCTTTCCCATTAAAGGGTTACATCATCTAAAAAACAATCCCAGGTAATCTAACCTTAAATTTATTACATAAGTTTGTAGAATACATCATAAAATAAAACAAGTCTTATAATATAATTCATTTAAATAAATTCTCATAAATCTTCAATACTTGGACATCTTGCCCTTTTCTTTGCTAGTAGATGGCGCATCGACTCTTTCAACTTTAGCTGCAGTGTAAAATGCAAGAGTGACCAAACAATTACTCATTGATATAGAGAGTAGTAATGATAACAACATGAGAATAAACAATGAATGCTGAACAATAATGAACTTGTTCTACGAATAAAAAATAGAAAACAAGTTCGAATTTAATATCCGAGAGGGTCTTAAGACCACTTAACTATATCTCCGTTATTTATGTATTATTACCTCAACCTTAATATCATTTAGACTATATAGACCTTCTTAACGTATTTAGGGGATCACCCTTTGTACCATGTATTGTGAACAAATATCTTAACGTTACATCGCAAAAATCCCCTATATTAGGGTTGTTCATCTCAGTTTGAATTTAAAATTTCCGCACTAAAGAAAGTTTAGCTCGGAACTAACTTATCAGTGGTTCTAGAATTTTAGAACACTATTCCATAATAGACTAGTTCAATCAATAAGAGTTTTCTTACAACTTGAAGGCTTAATACGACAATATAGAATTGAACAACAACATTATATATTTGAATAGACATGGTATACGTGCAAGGTACCATATTCAAAAGAATTAGAATAACCTTAATTGAATCAGTGTATTAGAACAACATATGCTTTGAATAACAATAACAAGACATAGGAATATGAAACTCGTTCAATGTAACTAATTAGGTTACAAGAGCTTATTTAACTATACATAAGTATAGAATCAATAGGCTTGCTCAATAAAAGTTTAGGAGACTTGCATTCAATATGAAGAGAATGAAGTTAGAAAACTTGCATAATTATAACATAACAACGAAAGGTAAACCTTGCTGAATAATAAAGTAGCATAGGTTAGGGAACTTGCCTTGTATTTAAGCTACACAAGTGTAATAATGTTCGCCAATTACCCTACACATATTATTGGAATCACAATAACAATTAGTTGTATTAATATTAGCTTTATAGGTCTAACCCATAATTTAGGTCATAACCTTAACTTAACAACTAACCATATTGGTTAACACCTTTAACAAATCTGAAATATCATAATGGTCTAACATAACTCTTATCATTTTTCTTTAACTTTCATAAACATCACTTTTAGTTCCATTATATAGCTTATTCAAATAATCACTTAAAATCTTCACACTTTGTATTACAACACATTGAAATTTGTTATTGTATTCCACGTTATGTTTTAATCATCATTAACATGTATGTCACACAAGACTAAGTCCATTAATTATAACCTATAAATAAGCTGAAGTCACTGCCTAATAACCCAATTCCTACATAAATTCATGAAACTTAACATCTAAACTATGTAATAACATCAATAAACATGTTATTCACCACTTCAATTACATAAACATTACATATACACAAATTTCGAAAATAAAAACTACAATTTTCCAAATTTCACCATATTTTACACTTTTAGCGAATTCGATCGCCAAAACTTTGTTTCTTATCCAATTACCACGATTTAAACCATGCCGCTTTTGTTTCTTAACGTACTAACACAATCCAACACCATTTTGCAGATTATAGCATATATAGAACATGAAATTTTGTACTTTCTAAAGCCATATCATATAAACATATCATTGTTATTTATTTTTTCTTCCTACAAACCAATTTTTTGTATTTTAATCATCAAATAGCACTCACATAAGATGATTAACAGATTATACACCATATATGCATATATATGTATTAATCCAACATAACTATCAATAGAAATTTCGAACATAAAAGTTAAAATTGAAGTAAATTATACCTTCTTCTTTGATTGTATGATGCAAAAGATGATGACTAGGTTTAGAAATCCCTCTCCTTGACAATCACAGAGAATTCAAACTCACTGTGTTTCCTCTCTTGCTCTCTCTCCAAGCTCTATACATTTCTTCTTTTCACCCAACCCAGTACTAGAATTAGGGAAAAAAATAAGACGCGTAAAAATATACTGACTCCCACTCCCCCACTAACGTCAGGTAAAAATATAATACGTCTGTGTCAGTTAAATTAGGCCAAAGCCCACAAGGCCTTGTTTGGCCAAACACATAATTTCCATACTAGTTTATTTTAATAATATTATATTATATAGTTTCACTTGTCACACTTTAATTTAGTTAATTTAAATAACTTACAATAGTATTCATAATAATTTTTATTATAATTATACTTATAATTAATAAATAATTACATATATCTAATTTAATTAATAAATTAGATTTAAACATTACTTTATTTAATTTACTTATTTCTTTTTATATTAAACAACTCATTTAATTTAATTATTTCATTAAATTAAATCCTTAAATAATAAAATTACCATTCATTAATTTAGTTAGCACACACACTCAACTAAATTATTACATCATAATTCATCAATTATTTATTTTTCTCAATAAATAAATTAATTAAAATATTTATTTAATTCAATAAATATTTAAATTAAATTATAAATTTTCTCGATCGTTACATTTTCCATTCATCATAATATATCCGTATTGTTGTACTTAAACTTGTTGCCCAAACTTGTTGCTCATCCTTGCTATATCATGAATTATATTGCAGTTAAGCTCTAAACCTCATGAAAGGACAAGGGTAAAGGAAAGATGTAGGATAGTGGTGAGGAGCAGACTTTACCTTACGCCTAGTTTAAATTACTATTATGTAATATGAACCCTAATGATTATTTTAGGGTAGGTTTGTAAGATTATATTAAGGTTATCAAATCTTGGGACTAGTAACACCTTTTGAATGAACGACATACGTTTATTATATTCCGCAGTTTAGTTATCGTATGTTGCTTAGAGGTGGATGTTTTTATTTTATAGTGATGACTAGGCCAAATTTAATTAGGTTTCGGGGTGTCACGGGGACTACTGAGATTTGAGAGCAGAGTTTGGGTACCGCTAGTGCTAGAGATTAAGGAAGATATTTTGAGTGGGGCTCATAGCTCAGGATATTCGATTCACACTAGTAGTACCAAGATGTACCAAGATCTTCGACAACATTTTTGGTGGCCAAATTTGAAACGAGATCTTGCATAGTGTGTTGCCAAGCGTCTGACATGTCAGAAAGTGAAAGCAGAACATCAGAGACCGAGTGGGTTATTACAACCATTAGAAATCCCAGAATAGAAATGAGAATATATCACAATGGATAGCAATCATGTGCAACTATCAATCTCGGTTGAATAACCTTAATGATCTCGACAGTCTGTTGCACTAATTCTGGTCCCAATAGCTGACGTTCACCTACCTCATCCCAGCATAACGAAGTTCTGCATTTCCTGCCGTATAATGCTTTATAAGGTGGCATTCCAATACTCATGTGATAACTGTTATTATAAGAAAATTCCACTAATGGTAAATGATCGTCCCAATTTCCCTTGAAATCCATGATACATGCTCTGAGCATATCTTCTAGTGTTTGGATGGTTCTCTCACTCTGTCCGTCGATTTGAGGATGGTACGCTGTGCTTATTCTCAGTTGTGTTCCCAAGCTTTCTTGTAATCGTTTCCAGAAATTAGATGTGAAACGTGGATCTCTGTCTGACACAATGGACACAAGAACACCGTGTCTAGAAACAATTTTCTTCACGTATAATTTTGCTAACTGATCTAGGGTAAACCTAATCTTGATTGGCAAAAAGTTTGTCGACTTCGTCAGTCGATCGGCAATCACCCAAATGGCATCGTAACCTTGTTGGGTCATTGGAAGACCTACCACAAAATCCATTGTGATATGCTCCCATTTCTATTCTGGTATCTCCAACGGTTGTAATAATCTGCTTGGCCTTTGATGCTCAACTTTAACTTTCTAACACGTTAAGCACTTCATCACACACTCAGCCACATCCTTTTTTCATATTCGACCACCAAAAATGATGTCTAAGATCCTGGTACATCTTTGTACTCCCAAGGTGAATCGAATATCTTGAGTTATAAGCTTCACTTAGAATTTCCTCTTTAACCTCTGGTACTGGCGGAACCCAAATTCACACATTCGAATCAAAGTAATCCTTCCGAATCGATTTTGAATTTGTTTTCCTCACCTTCAGATACTCTCTGTTTTATCTTTTCACAGTCTTCATCTTGAAGTTGTGCATTCTTCACCTTATCTACCAACATTGATCTGTTTCCCATCTGGAACAACTTTTCATCAGATTCTATCGGATATTTAATTTCCAACTCCATCTTAGCCATTTCAGACACTAGCTTCTTCTGAGCAGTCAACAACATTAACTTCTCCCGTCCCTTCCTACTTAAAGCATCAGCAACAACATTCGCCTTTCCGGGATGATAGAAAATCTCACAGTCATAGTCTTTGATCAACTCCAACCATCTTCTTTGTCGCATGTTCAGATCCTGTTGTGTGAAAATATATTTCAGACTCTTATGATTAGTATATATCTCACACCTCCCTCCATAAAGATAATGTTTCCAAATTTTCAGGGTAAACACCACCGCCGCCAACTCTAAGTCATGAGTCAAATACCCTTTCTCGTAATCTTTCAATTATCATGATGCATGCACAATAACTCTGCCTTTCTGTATAAGCACACAGCCTAGTCCTTTATGCGATGTGTCACTATACACCACAAAATTTCCTGTATCATCAGGTAACGACAAAACAGGTGCTGAACTCAACCTCTTCTTCAATTCTCGAAAAATTTCTTCTCACTTTTCTGTCCAAACAAACTTAACCGTCTTCCGAGTTAAATTCATCAACGGAGTTGCGATCTTGGAAAAAGTCTTGAATAAAACGCCTATAGTAACCTACCAATCCTAAGAAACTCCTTACTTCCAATGGTGTCTTCGGTTGATCCCAGTTTATTATAGCTTCCACTTTTGATGGATCTACCGAAATTTTATTTTTATCAATAACATGTCCGAGAAACTATACACGTTCCAACCAAAATTCATATTTTGAGAACTTAGCGTACAACATCTCTTTTCTCAACGTCTCCAACGTCAATCTCAATTGTAAAACATGTTCCTCTTTGGTCTTGGAATATACCAATATATCATCAATAAACCCCACTACAAATTTGTCTAAGAATGGTTTAAACACCCTATTCATCAAATCCATGAAATGTGCAGGTGCATTGGTTAAACCAAAAGACATAACCAAAAACTCAGTAATGACCATATCGAGTTTTTTGAGCGCCTATCTTCGGTACATCCTCCACCTCATCTTCAATTGATGATAACCACTCCTCAAGTCTATCTTTGAGAAATACCTCGCTCCCTTCAATTGTTCGAACAGGTCATCAATTCTTGGTAATGGATACTTATTTTTAATCGTGACCTTATTCGATTCTTGATAGTCAATGTAGAGCCGCATCAATCCATCTTTCTTCTTAACAAACAACACCAGTGCTCCCCATGGCGACACACTCGACTGAATATACTTCTTGTCAAGCAATTTTTGCAACTGCACCATCAACTCTTTTATCTCTACCGGGGCCATTCTGTATGGTGCCTTAGATATCAGGGTCGTTCCTGGTAATAAGTCAATTATGAACTTGATTTATCGATCCGGCGGAAGACCGGGCAAATCGTCTGGAAATACGTCTGCAAAATCTCTTATGATCGGTATCTCTTCTAACTTCGCACTCTTCCTCAGTGTGTCGACTATGTAGGCTAAGTATCCTACACATCCTTGTCTCAGCAACTTCTTGGATTGCATCACCGTCACACAACTTGCTTGTCGAGGTGACTTGCTGCCATAGAACACAACCTTTGACCGAGTCATAAGGTTAACACACTTCTTTTGGCAATCAATAACTGCTCCGTAATTGAATAACCAATCCATTCCAAGTATAACATCAAACTCACCAAGCCTAATTGGTATCAAATTTACCATCATCTCGTGACCTTTTATAACCACCCTATAATTCCTATATATGAATCTAACAGGAATCATTTCCCTATTCGCAATCTCTATGCTTAAGGGAAATTCTAATTCTTCCTGAGGCAAATCTAAATTCTGAGCAAATTCATCGGATATAAATGAACAAGTAGCACCCGAATCAAATAGCACATAAGCATTAATACCATTAATCGGAATGATACCTGACACCACATCCTTAGAATGTACAGCATCATGTACGGTCATATTGAAAGTCCTCGTAGTGGGTCGGCTTGACTGTGTTGGTCCCGTGATTGTCAATGAACCATCACCGTTGTTGTTTCCTTTTCCACCACTTGCACTTCCCACTGTCTTCTTAGGGCAATCACGAGCCATGTGATCCTTCAAACCACAGGTAAAACATGCTCCTTTCTTTGGACTAAAATAGTACTGTGTAATGTGTCCCTCCTGACCACAGTTGAAACACACCCGCTTTCCCTTCAAACATAATCCAGTATGGTTCTTCCCGCACGTAGCACAAGCCTCAAATTTCTTCCTTGGTTGACTTCGTTGTTGTATTCCCGCAGTCGAATTCTCACTCTACTTCCTCTTCTGACTGTTATTTCCAACGTTACTTCTACCAGTCTTATTTTAATTCTCATTCTTCCTCTTTTTATGTTCTTGATTGTACTTGGTCAAGGCATCGCTTCCACCTTCCACGATAATTGCCTTCTCCAGTACAGCCGCAAATGTATTTAGCTGGAACATTGAAACCTTGATATACAGCCAGGATTTCAATCCTTGTTCCAACCTTCTCGCCTTACGCTTATCAGTATTAACTTGATAAGTGGCAAACCCTGCCAACTCGTTAAACTTCGTTGCATATTCTGGCACCGTCATAGTTCCTTGTTTCAGCTCCAGAAATTGCACCTCCAACTGATTTTGAGAACTCGTTGGAAAGTACATTTTGAAAAACATCTCCTTAAATCTATCCCACGCTATCACTCCTTTTCCCCCACAAACCTTATTTGCCTGCCACCAGTAGCTAGCTTTAGACTTGAACATGAACGTTGCGAACGCAGTCTTCTGATCCTCGTTAACTCTAGCAACATCGAACACCTTCTTCATTTCCATGATCTAGGTTTGGGCTTCAACTGGATTCATAGACCCTTGAAACTCTGGTGGTACAACAACTTTGAATTCCTTAAAGTTCGTGACTTGAGCTTGCAGTTGATTCGCAAGTGCTCCCGTCAACAGGGTTACCAACTGCTGAATCGGATTAGCGTTGACCTCGTTATTATTATTAGTAGACCCCTCATAAGGTGGTTGTTGACGTGGTTGTCTTCTTCTAGGAGGCATTTTCTTTTAAAATACACGCTTATTAGTTCATTCATCAACTTCTTGGGTATTTGAAGTTTAACTTAAACATTCTAAGATTAAATCTAGAACACATAACATTTTAAATAAACTTTGATATTTTATTCATTAATAACGTTTTAAAACATATTAAAGATAGCATAACCGCTACTAACATTCACTTTCCTGAACTAGACAAGTTTCAGGATTACATACTCATACTATCCCTTTATTCATCTCAAAATAAGGGATTCACAGTTTATTTACTCACTTACTTAACCACACATTATTATTATTCTCATTCTTTCTATCTAGACATATTAAGACGTCGTAAGGCTTCTCGACGCTCTTCCTCCATGATACGATACGCCGTTCTACGATCCATCACGAACCATGGTGAATTCTCAAACTGAGGTGGGTAATAAAAGACTCGATCCTGGGCCCTATCAATCGTAGAGTTAAAAGCATAATCCATCTCATTCATCTCGACCTTCTTCACTTGAACCTTAGCATCAGCATGGTCTTCACGTTGAGTCGCCTTCATCCAAGAGTCATCTGCCCTTACACGCTTAGCTGATTCCTCTTCGAAGTCATCTTTTAATTTCTCCATGTCAGTCTTCATCTTCTCATTTACTGCCAACAAATCTTCATGTTGACTATTTGTATGAACTAGGTCCCACTCCGTGTTTCCAAGTCTTGAGTCGAGTTCCTGGATCTCCGCATCCTTCTTCTCCATCGTAGCATGATGCATCTCAACCAACTCCTTTAGCTCCTCAACCTTGTCCTGTAATTCTATGTTACGGTCATACAGAGCGTCATACATCTCATCTGATATAGAGTTTGGTGGAAACTCCACAGGATCCTCTTCCTCATCATCCTCCTTTATCTCCTCAAAACTATCCTCCTCGGAATCGGTCACAGGCTCATCCTCCTGGATCAACTGTTCCCGCACAACATGAATATCCCGAGGTTCATCATCTCTAGGTACCTGAGATATCACTTAAATAGCTGGACTAGATCCTCCTTCGTTAGACATCCTGACAACAAAATATTTTAAGTTTTACTTAACATTTTTTGATACTCCCGAGCACATAAGTTATTAACACATAACACATAGTGTCTTTTATTATTTAGCTTCAATGGATACCTTACTCCATTCCTTAAAACCCGAAAAGAGTTGGACACCTCTATGTTTTCTATCTCCTTAAAGGTTACTTCCTAGGGTTTCCCCACCTAAGGTTTATAACCTAAAGCTTTGATACCAGCCTGTGACACCCCCAAATCCAGGTACTCCATTCCCACAAGATTTGGTGTTCACTATTCAAAACCATTATATCTAACTACCCATAATCAAAGGATAAAGACATAATTTAAATAACTTAACAATAATCTTTCCCATTAAAGGGTTACATCATCTAAAAAACAATCCCAGGTAATCTAACCTTAAATTTATTACATAAGTTTGCGGAATACATTATAAAATAAAAAAGTCTTATAATATAATTCATTTAAATAAATTCTCATAAATCTTCAATACTTGGACATCTTGCCCTTTCCTTTGCTAGTAGATGGCTCATCGACTCTTTCAACTTTAGCTGCAATGTTAAATACAAGAGTGAGCAAACAATTACTCACTGATATAAAGAGTAGTAATGATAACAACATGAGAATGAACAATGAATGCTGAAGAATAATAAACTTGTTCTACGAATCAAAAATAGAAAACAAGTTCGAATTTAATATCTGAGGGGCTTAAGACCACGGACTATGTCTCTGATATTTAGGTATTATTACCTCAACCTTAATAGTCATTTAGACTATACAGACCCTTCTTAACGTACTTAGGCAGATCAGCCCTTTGTACCATGTATTGTGCAAAAACATCTAAACGTTACACGTGAAAAATCCCCAATGTTAGGGTTGTTCGTCTCAGTTTGGATTTAGAATTTCTGCACTAAAGAAAGTTTAGCTCAGAACTAACTTATCAGTGGTTTTAGAATTTTAGAACACTATTCCATAATAGACTAGTTCAATCAATAAGAGTTTGCTTACTACTTGAAGGCTTCATACAACAATATAGAATTGAACAACAACATTATATATTTGAATAGACATGGTATACGTGCAAGGTACCATATTCAAAAGAATTAGAACAACCTTAATTGAATCAATGTATTAGAACAACATATGCTTTGAATAATAATAACAAGACATGGGAATATGAAACTCGTTCAATGTAACGAATTAGGTTACAAGAGCTTATTTAACCATACATAATCAATAGGCTTGCTCAATAAAAGTTTAGGAGACTTGCATTCAATATGAAGATAATGAAGTTAGAAAACTTGCATAATTATAACATAACAACGAAAGGTAAACCTTGCTGAATAATAAAGTAACATAGGATAGGGAACTTGCCTTGTATGTAAGCTACACAAGTGTAATAATGTTCGCTAATTACCCTACACATATAATTGGAATCGCAATAACAATTAGTTGTATTAATATTAGATTTATAGGTCTAACCCATCATTTAGGTCTTAACCTTAACTTAATACCTAACCATGTTGGTTAACACCTTTAACAAATCTAAAATCTCACAATGGTCTAACATAACTCTTATCATTTATCTTTAACTTTCATAAACATCACTTTTAGTTCCATTATATAGCTTATTCAAATAATCATTCAAAATCTTCACACTTTGTATTACAACACATTGAAATCTGTTATTGTAGTCCACATTATGTTTTAATCATCATTAACATGTATGTCACACTAGACTAAGTCCATGAATTATAACCTACAAATAAGTCAAGTCATTTGCTTAATCTCGTAAGACACTGGCCAGCAACAAGACCGTCCCATGCTCTTGCACATTGCACAAGGCACAAAGCTATGATTAGATTCAGAGAAAGGCCTACTTACAGCGAACCATTAAGTTTTACGCATAATGCTACAGATTCTGCTGCCACCCGCATGTAAACCGTAGTAGCTCTGTTACATGCCTGACTCCAAAAACCAATCCAATTCCTACAGAAATTCATGAAACTTAACATCTAAACTATGTAATATCATCAATATACATGCTATTCACCACTTCAATTACATAAACATTACATATACACAAATTTGAAGAATAAAAACTATAATTTTCCAAATTTCACCACATTTTACACTTTTAGCGAATTCGATAGCCACGACTTCGTTTCTTAACCAATTACCACGATTTAAACTACGCCACTTTTGTTTCTTAACGTACTAACACAATCCAACACCAATTTGCAGATTATAGCACATATAGGACATGAAATTTTGTACTTTCTAAAGCCATATCATATAAACATATCACTGTTATTTATTTTTTCTTCCTACAAACCAATTTCTTGTATTCTAATCATCAAATAGCACTCACATAAGATGATTAACATATTATACACCATATATACTTAAATATGTATTAATCCAACACAATTATCAATAGAATTTTCAAAAACAAGGGTTAAAATTAGAGTAGGTTATACCTTGTTCCTTTGATTGTTTGATAGCAAAGTTGATAGCAATCCTTTCCCAAAACCCTTCTTCTCCAACTCTCAATATCACTATGTTTTTTTCTCTCTTCTTACCAAGCTCTCTCCAACCCTCTGCTATTTTGGCCTTAGAAAAGACGCGTAAAAAATAAACTGACTCCCCTCTCTCTCACATATACATCAGTTAAAAAAAACCAATAGGCGTCAATTAGAAATAAACCAAAAGCCACAAGGTTGTGTTTGCTTTAGACAAAATTTCCCCCACTAATTTATTTTAATAATATTATATTGTATAGTTTTTATTTGTCACATATGCAACCAATTTAAATAGCTTACAATTATAATTATAATAATTATAATTTTTTTATTATAATTATACTTATGATTAATAAATAATTATATATCTAATTTAATTAATAAATTAGACTAGAACATCACTTTATTTAATTAATTTATTTTCTTTAATATTAAACCATTTATTTAATTTAATTATTCCATTAAATTAAATCTTTCAAATAAAAATTACCATTCATTAATTTAGTTAGCCAACATACTCAACTAAATTATTACACCACAATTCATCAAATATTTATTTATCTCAATAAATAAATTATTTAAAATGTATATTGAATTCAATAAATATTTAAATTTAATTACAAATTTCTCGACCGTTACATTTTCCATTCATCATAATATATCCTTATTGTTGTACTTAAACTTGTTGAGCAAACTTGTTGCTCATCCTTGCTACATCATGAATTATATTGCAGTTAAGCCTGAGACCTCAGGAAAGGATAAGGGTAAAGGAAAGATGTAGGATAGTGGCAAGGTGCAGACTTTACCTTACACCTAGTTTAAATTACTATTATGTAATATGAACCCTAATGATTATTTTAGGGTATGTTTGTAAGATTATATTAAGGTTATCAAATCTTGGGACTAGTAACACCTTTTGAATGAACGACGTACGTTTATTATATTCCGTATTTTAGTTATCGTATGTTGTTTAGAGGTGGATGTTTTTATTTTATAGTGATGACCGGACCAGGGTCAGAGGACCCAGTTTCGGGGGTGTCACAGGGATTACTGAGATTTTAGAGCAGAGTTTGGGTAATGCTAGTGCCAGAGATTAAGGAATATATTTTGAGTGAGGCTCATAGCTCAGGATATTCGATTCACACTGGTAGTACCAAGATGTACCAAGATCTTTGACAACATTTTTGGTGGCCAAATTTGAAACGAGATGTTGCAAAGTGTGTTGCCAAGTGTTTAACCTGTCAAAAAGTGAAAGCAGAACATCAGAGGTCGAGTGGGTTATTACAACCGTTAGAAATCCCAGAATAGAAATGGGAATATATCACAATGGATTTCATGGTTGGCCTTTCGACAACTCAGAAAGGCTATGACATAGTATGTGTTATTGTCGATCGATTAACAAAATCTGCACACTTCCTTTCGATCAGAATCAAATTTAACTTAGACCAGTTGGCAAGGTTATACGTGAAAGAGATTGTTTCGAGGCATGGATTTCAAATATCAATTATTTCCGATAGGGATCCGCTTTACATTGAACTTCTAAAACAACTACAGAAGTGCATGGGGACGCAATTGAGATTGAGTATGGTATATCACCCTCAAATAGACGGGCATAACGAAAGAACAATTCAGACATTGAAGGATATGTTGAAAACGTGCATCATGGATTGTAAAGGAAATTGGGATGATCACTCATCGCTTGTTGAATTTTATTACAACAACAGTTACCATGCTAGTATTGGAATGCTGACTTACGAAGTGATGTATGATCGAAAGTGCAGAACTCCACTTTACTGGGATGAAGTTGGCGAGAGACAATTACTAGAACTAATCTTTGGTACAATCAACAAGCAGAGAGATAGTCAAAGTAATCCAGAAAAGACTAGTAGCAGCTCAGGATAGGCAGAAGAAATACGTCGATCCACACCGTAAGAATGTTGAGTTCGAATCGAATAACTTGGTATTCTTGAAAGTCTCTCCCTGGAAGGGATTAGATTTGGTAAGAAAGGGAAATTGAGCCCGAGGTTCATTGGACCCTTTGAAGTTTTGCGAAGAATTGGTGAAGTTGCCTATGAGGAAGCCTTACCTTTGGCCTTAGAACATATTCATAATGTTTTCCATGTTTCTGTCTTATGACCGTATAAGCCCGATTACAAGCACGTTATAGAATATGAACCCCTACAATTTGAGAAAGACTTGTCCTATGAAGAAATTCATTTTCAGATTGTTGACAAGAAAGAGCAAGTTCTCAGAAATAAATTAATACCTTTTATTAAGGTAATTTGGAGGAACCACAACGCTAAAGAAGCTACGTGGAAACTCGAAGAACAAATGATGAAGAATTATCCTCATTTATTTGCTTAATCCGTGTAATGATTCTGGGGACAAAATCTTTGTAAGGAGGGAGAATGTAACGAGACGAATTGATTAAATGTTATGATTCTGGGCACATAATCCTTTTAAGGAGGGAAAGATATGATGAACAAGATTTTTGTAATTTAATTTGAATATTTATTGAATTAAATAAAAAAAATTCAATGATTTAATTTTTGGGTTAAATAATTAATTGATGAATTATGGCAGATTATTTTAATTATATGTGTTACATTGGTTAAATTAATGTGAATAATTTATTTATTCCAAGTATATATTCAATTGAGCTTATTTAATTAAATGAATTATTTAATAAGCACAATGTTATTCTAATTAATTTAATAATTAATTAGAGATTTAATGATTTGACATAATTAATAAATGAGAATTTAATTATGTGACTATATGATTTAATGTTGAATTATTCTTCCCTATTTAATTGAATTAAATAAGATATTTAATTAATTGCTTAAATGGGTGTGACATTAATATTAAACTGTATAATAAGAGTTTTATTAAATTAAGTGAGAAAAATATTTATGAGGCTAGCCAAACATGACCTTAGGAGGAGTTGGCTAGTTAACCCACTAAGGGATTAACCGACCCCGACAATGCCAGTTATCAATATACGCATACATCAGTCTTATTTTTATACTTACGTATTTTATTTTCCTAAGACCTAAACTTTGAGAAAACAGAGAGAAAAGAGAGAGTTTGAGAGAATTGAAGAAAGAATTGGAGAATTAAGGAGTTTTCTTCCACTCTCAAGCAATCTTAACACAGAAATTAAGGGTAATTCTTTAATCTAAACTTTTAATTTACGTACTTAGATGCTTTTCATAAAAATTAGCTTTTAGCTTTCTGTAACTAGAATTTTTATGAGTAATTGTTGAAAAGTTGTTATAAATTGTTTATATGCATGAATAATCAAATATATGATTTTGGATGAATTAATCCACGTACTTTGGTTTCAAAAATGGGGTTTTTAAGTTTATAGTAACAATATATGATTTTGAAGTCAAAATCTGAGTTTTGATAAATGATTTGTTAGAATAATGGATGTTTATGTTGTTTAATAGATATAATATGTTATATGTGGGTTGAAACTGATTTTTTTTTTATGAATTGATTCATGAAAACATGTTTTACAAAAGAAGTTTGAGTTTTGTTATAAAAGTACAAAAAGACTGATTTTAGAACCAAAATTAGTGTTCAATTCTTATTGTAATCTATAAATTGATTTCAAAATGTGTTAGTGTGTTGAATTACGAAAAGAATGAAACTTAAATGGCTTAATTTGGTTAAAAAACAAAGATTTGGTGGTTGATTTCGCTAAATATGTTGAAATATGAAGAAAACTAGTAAAAACATGATTTTGATCCTTACAAGTTAATTTTGTATGATGTTTATATTATTAAAATCATGATATGCATGCTTGGTGTTGTGGTTAACAAACTTATATCTTTAAGGTATGTTAAATTTCTGTTAAGTTGAAGAAATTGGATTGTTTGGGTTACACTGTGAAGCAGAGTACACAGTCTTCATGTTTTTGTCTTCGTACTGGAGCAGCTACACTGGTACCCAAGGCAGAAATGGCGCAACTGCGTATACTCACCATAGCATCTGCGCCGGTGCCAAGGCTTGAGGTAGCATAGTTGTGCCCTCCCCTGAGCAGAAACAATTTGTTTTCTTTTAGTTTTCAGACCATGACATATTGGTTGAACCTAGTCTAAGGTGCAAACCTAGTCTCAGGGGCATGATAGTGTGTTAAACATATAATGAGGTTTTATAATTAATTATAAGCACGTGTTCAATGATTTCAAATTGTGAAGTTAATAAGTTGTGAAAACTTTCAATTTGCTAATTGTTCAAGTCTTGAGATGTATTTAAAGGTTACATTACTATGATAGACTTATGATTTCAGATTGGTGACATGATGTTAATTTGAAAGTCGAAATTTGAATTACATTAACAAATTGGATTTAAATGAGAACTAAAACATATAGGGTTAATGTTAGTGTAACTAATCTAAGATAACGATTCTAATGATATATGTAGGGTTTTGACTTAACGTGTGTTATAGTTGTTTATGTCACAATCCGTAATTTTAAATTATAATTTTAAATATTTATTAAATTATATAAATATTTAATTGATGTGTTTATTGTGGAATAAATATTTGTTTAATTTGATTTGATTTAATTATTTATTTGTTAAATAAATAATTAATGAGTGAAAGAAATTAATTATTATAAGATAATATTCTAATTTAATTTAATAATTAAATTAGAGAGTTGATAGGGATTAAATGGATTATTATAATATTTTAATTTAAATTAAATTTGGTAATAAAAGTGTGACTATAAACTATGCTATAAATGGGTTATTAAAATAAATTAAAGAGTTTAATTTAGTTTTTCCAAACAAGGCTCAAGGATATTAAGTCTTTAATTTTTAAAGAGTTTTTGCCAAACAAAGATAAGGCTTTTGAATTTTGAATTTTTGATTTTAATTAAAAAAAATAAAAAAAATAAAAAATATATATATAATATCTTATAACTAATACGTAATCATTATAATAGTAATTATATGGCAGTTACATACGTTTGTAAGCGTTTGTTTTATCCTACGTGAAAAGCTTTTGGCTTAACTAAGAAGAGAATAGAAGGTTGTAGAGAATAGAGAGAGTTTGAGAGAGAATTAAGAGAGGATTCCCAGAGACTTTCAAACAATTATCTGTCGTTAGCAAGGATTTCTCAAGCAATTGAAGGTATTTTTCTATAACCTGAATATGATATATATATATATATATATATATATATATGTTTTTACGACATAATTCCCAAAGTCTCTTAGTTCTTGACTGTAGTATAAAGTTCTTTACAAAATTGTCTGTAATCAAATTTTTTTATGATTGGTTAAAAAATTATAGGTATATTGTAATTGTGATATTATAACTAGCATATATATATATATATATATATGATTGTAGTTGATTTGTATGCTAATTTACATTCAAAAAGAAAGAAAATGGTTTTATAGTGAATATATGTATCAACATGGTTTGTAGGAGTACCAAAATTGATATCTGATTGTGCACTGATAGATAAATTGAACCTTGAATATGTTAATATGTTAATAAATGAAGAGAACGTAGTTCGAATGAATCAATTTGGTGTATAATTGTGGTTACAGTGTTAATTTTATCAAACAATGTCAAAAATGGAGTTTTGGGTTGAAACATGTCATTCAAAGATTTCTGAAGTTGTTTCAAATTAGTATATGTATGATGGGTAATAGTTATGTGTAATTTACATAAGTTATACGTGTTAATTTAGGTTGTAGAAGTTAATAAACAGTTAAAAAAATTAGCTTCGTTTTTGTCTTGTGCTCAGCATTGTAATTCGATCTTCGTAACGCTTGAAGCCTTAAGCATGCCATGGCCTAAAGACTTCGCGCATACAAATACTACAAACTCGTCGCCACAATGCCAACCTCACGCCATAGTGCCCTTCCGGTTGGCTTGTTACTCATACATGCAAATTTCAATCATAGTAAAAAGCATAAGGCCATGAACACCGATTAATGTAATGGCGGAAAATTGTTTTCTTTTACACAGAGTCTGTAATTGTTGATATGATGCAATATTATGAATGTTAGAATGTAATTTTTATAATTTTTATATCATAGTAGTGATAATGAGCATATTATTAATAATTAACGAGTTTTATTATTTCATTACTAGTGTAGCTTGATTATGTGTTTAAAAAAAATCAAACCATACATGAAGTAGATACTTATTTGTAGAGAGAATAATTGTAGTGACTAATTGTGTTATAATGACATGTGTTTAGGATATTGTGAATCAAACTGTTATGGTTTAGTTTACATACAAGGCAAGTTTTCTAACCTTAAGCTTTCTTTGTGCAAGTTTCTTAACCCTAATTATATCGTGCAAGCTCCTAAATCTTACCTCTTGATATTGAGCAAGTTATTTTTATTAACTTGTTATTTAGCATGTAAGTCTCTAAATTCTGATACACTAACGTTAAACAAGTTTATCGTTCAATTTACTATTTTTTATGCAAGCTCAATACTCAATTCTAAATAAGATTTTAACCTTAGCTTAATATCGTTCAAGCAAGGTATGTTATGTTCTTCATTGCTTATTCTTTTAGTTCATTCCTAAAGCATGACCTTAGTATTCAATGTTGATTCATTTATGACTTATTACATAGCGCATTGTTACTACATTTTATTCAACTAATCCTTAGTTGATGTTCGTTAAACTCTAAATTACCTTGAAACTTATCCAAACCAAACTTACTTTTGTACGGACTTGTATTCTAAATATTGAGATGAACAACCCTACTACAGGGGATAATTTACGCTTAGCGTTGAAATGTTTGTGCACAATAAATTGTACGAAAGGCTGATCCCCCTAAGTACAAGGAGTCCCTATTGTCTTATGTCTGTTAAAGTTTAATATTAAAGAATACTTAGAACTATGGACATAGTTCGTGGTGTTTTGACCCTCAGTTATATACTTTAAATTCTGTTCCTGATTATTATTGATGAAGTACCTTATTCATTTCTATTGAGTCTATTCATTTGGTAGTTTATATGATGTTATTCATTGTCATTTCAAGTGAGCATTGTTTGCTCACTCTTGTTTATATAAACATTTCAGCTAAAGTTGAGAAGGTCGATGAACCTACAACCAGTAAAGGGAAAGGGAAAATAAGCAAGTACTGAAGACTTGTAAATCTATTCATTTTTATATTGTTAGACTTTATTTTAAACCTTGTGATGTAAAATCATGATAGAGGCGCACAACACACCGTTTGTAATCCATCCTGGGAGTACCAAAATGTATTATGATCTTCGACATACATTTTGGTGGAGCAATATTAAGAGAGAGATAACGGGGTTTATCTCAAGGTATCTAACTTGTCAACGAGTCAAGGCGGAGCATCATGTGCCAAAAGGTCCATTGTAACCACTTGAAATTCCAGAATGGAAGTGGGAGCATATTACCATAGATTTCGTTACTGGTTTTCCCAAGGTTTCTCAAGGCATAGATGCGATTTGGGTTATTGTTGATAGTTTGACCAAGTTTTCTCATTTATTACCGATACAAAAAACTTATACACTTGAACGTCTTGCTAGTATGTACATAAACGAGATTGTAAGATTGCATGGTATGCCAGTCTCCATAGTTTCTAATCGAGACCCAAGATTCACTTCACGATTTTAGGTTAGTTTGCAAAAAGTTATGGGCACAGATTTATGATTTAATTCGGCATATCATCTTCAAATGGATGGGCAGTCGGAAAGGACTATTCAAACTCTTGAAGATTTATTAAGACTCTGTGTCCTTGACTTCAAGGGAAGTTGGGACAAGTTCTTATCATTGGTGGAGTTTTTCTACAACAATAGTTATCAAACAAGTATTGGCATGGCTCCATTTGAGGCATTGTATGGAAGAATTATCGTTCTCCAGTATGCTAGGATGAGGTGGTTGAAGCAACGTTGTTGGGATCAGAGTTAGTACGTATGACTACAGAAAAGATTCAAACGATCCGACAACGTATAAAAACCTCACAAGATCGACAAAAGAGTTATGTTGATCTTCATCGAAAGGACGTGGAATTCAATATTGGAGATCATGTGTTGTTACGTGTTGCTCCATGGAAAGGAGTTATGAGATTTGGAAAAAGAGGAAAGCTCAATCCTCGATTCATTGGACCATTAATAATCCTCGATCGAGTAGGAACTGTGGCCTATAGACTCGTCTTACCGCCAAGTATGTCTCGTGTTCATAACGTTTTTCACATATCTATGTTACGTAAATATGTGAAAGACCCGAACCATATTATTGAATTAGAACCAAACGAGATAGAGGAAGATTTAACATATGAAGAGTTACCTGTTAAAAGCTTGGATAAGAAGGATCACATTATACTCTCCAAGGTTATACCTCAAGTCAAAGTTTTGTAGAGAAACCACGATGTGGAAGAAATGACTTGGGAGTTAGAATCTGAGATGAAGTAAAGATATCCTCACCTCTTCGATATACCAGACACGTACCCTAATTTCGAGGACGAAATTTCATAAGAAGGGGAGGTTGTAAGACCCCAACTTTTATGAATAAAGAATAATTTTCTCGAAATATATTTTTGAATATTATGGTGTGGATTTGATATAATGTTATAGTTGTGGGTAATATTTACAAATTTTGCAAAAGTAAGCAAGTGATTATATAATATTCGATTGGTTAGGGAAATATTCGCTTTTAACAGGAATATTCGTATGCTAAGCACAATCATTGGTGCACCCCACAACGGAAGTATTATCGTAGTAAGAAAAAGCAGTAATTATCATTTTATAAAAATAACTTGCAAAGTGTTACCAATTAAAACCGTTGAACTACCCTTGGTAGTAAAAGTACGATGAATACGTGGGTTGAATAGTAGCACACGGTATTGGTTATTAATGCTTACGTGAGAAGTCACTCAGTTATACTCAATTATTGCTACAGTAATTGATGCATCATATATATCTCTTATATTATTGATTCAATTATTGTCACAGTATCACCTGCATAATATGATATATTATTAAATCAATAATTGAGACGACAAAGTTATTCATATTATTAAATTGCAATATTGACAATGTCTAGAAGTTCATCGAAGGAGAGGTTTGGTCATCTAATTGCTCGCTTGATAAGGAGAAATCCTTATCTGAAAGCCCCCTTTTTCCTGGGAACGACCTAGTTGTTAAATATTGTGAGTTATAATATTAATAATGAATAAGTTCGTGTTGATTAAAGATGAAATTGATAGTTCCATTGTGTTGGAATTATTAGTGTTAGTCGAAATCTATATTTATTTCGATATTAATTGGTGTCTAGAAGTTATACTGACCAATCGGGTAATTAATCGGATTATAACTATTTGTTCATGTGTGTACTATTGATTCACATTCTTGTACTATTAGGGGAGATGGTGTAAGATTGATAATACTTGCAGGACTAAATTAAAAATGAAGAAAAAGAGGAAGGTATTATACTGTAATATTTTGAGCCCCAAAACGTGCAATTATCGAAACTATATTTTCCTATAAATAGAAGCTCATTCTTCCTTCATTTCTCACCAATTCACTAAAGCTATGGAGCAATTATTATAGAGAGAAAGGAGAAGAGAAGTCTGCTACCTCACTATTCCAGTTTTCTTCTAAGGTAAGGGGTATTATTCTTTCGTATTCATGAAGAGAGTTATTTTCTTTCAATACTCGTAAGGGTTGTTATTCCATTCTTTATTATTATGTTGGAATAACTTTTATCTATGAGAAGTACCGCATACATGGTGAAATTCTTCTATTATTCCATTCTTTATTATTACGTTGGAATAACTTTTATGCGTATTGTCTATCGCATGCCCGGTGAATTCTCGTTGTTATTCCATTCTTTATTATTACTTGTTGAAATATCATGTGCATGCGAATTACGCATGACTTCGGTTCCGCTTCTTTATTATTCTATTGGAATATCCTCGTGCATGCGGATTACGCATGACCCGGTTCCATTCTTTATTATTCATTGGAATAACTTTTATGCAATGCGGTCTATCGCATGCACGGTGAATTCTTTTGTTATTCCATTCTTTATTATTCTGTCAGAATAACATGTCTATGTGGGTTACCACATGCATGGTGAATGATCATTCGTATTCATTTCTTATTAAATTGTGAAAATGATCTGTCAACGTGGATTACTGCATGGCGGGCAAAAATCCATTTGTAGTTTCATATATTCTATTATAATCAGTTGGTTAAAGTTTTGGCTTCTATACTCCATGAATATTCTTGATATTTACGCTTCATCCAGTATCTTTTCATGAAAATATTCTTCTGAGCATTCTTGAATTTTACTCTACAAAGCAGTATCATGTTGAAAATTTGGACGTTATTGATTTATGAAAAAAATTAAATTATAAATCTTCAAAATTTATCCTTGAACTTGTTTTATTGAATTATTATGTCATTGTCATCATCCTCATGCTTATATTGTAATTAAAGTCATCTTTGGCTTAAATGCATAGATGGACTTGGTATGATTATGACCATGGATTATTCGGTATAATCATGATCGTAATGTGACGAATGATGTGGTAAAAGTCCTCATTGGCCTGTAGTTCATTGATGGACAATTTGTTGAGTATATGATTATGACCGAGAGATTATTCGGTATAATCATGACCATTGATGATTACATGAATATCCTTGGTCGTGGTGCAGGGATGATGTGGTTTATTTATTAAGCTGAGTCTCAGCGATAAAGTTGATGAAAATCTTTTTAAATCATAGAAAATAGTAGATTTTATGCTCTACTTGACTCTTCTAATGGATTGTTTATTCCGCTGCAGTTGTTGATCTAAAACTTATTGGCTATTATATTCTATCAGTTCTTATACTATTGAAGGCTAAGGATAATTTATTCAGCATTATCTTTGTCATAATATTTCTTACTGGGCTAGTTGAGCTCACCGTTTGTTTTCATTGTTCTCTTCAGGAAATGAGAATATAGGTGGCACTAGTCGGGTAATGGAGTGAGGGTCTAGATGATAGCATTAGTAGTCCTCACTACTCGGTTAAATAGTGTGATAATAAATGTAATGAGGACTCCATTGAGTGTGGATATTGTCTAGATGACAATATTCTTATTAAAACTCTTATATTATGTTTTGTCGTATTTTACACGACTGTTGTATAATTAAGTTGTATTTAAATTTTGTACCATGTATTTGGTGACTCAAGATGGGTGATGTATACCTATTTTGGGGGCGGCACAATCATTTTACAACTATTGCGGAAGATATAAATATAAATTGTTTATACATTAAACTTACACACTTTTTCCCAAGGCCGAGTAACCTTAACTTATATACAATTCATAACTTATCTAACACATAACATTATTATCATACAACAATATTACAAATCTAATCGCACACATTAACTTTAAGCTGGAACTGTCTTTAACCTTTCCTTGTATCCAACGCATACGTCTTTATCTACAATGTTTTATCATGATATAGCAAGGGTGAGTATGAAAGTTGCCCAGCAAGTTTAAATTTATTTAAGGAGATATCATGATTGAAAGAGTCTGAATAATAAGTTGGCTATAATTTCTCAATATAGTTGAGAACTAGCACGAACAAACTTTTGAATGAACAAGTATTAAACATGAACAAATATATCTGGACCGAACGGTAATGAAGGTGATCAGCCTTTCATACCTGACTTATACATGCAATATGTACAGAGTACAATTCTACAATGGCAATCAACAATGATTAACCATAAGCATATCTGAATGAAATAACTCTTAGTAGGGTTCAGAAAAACTTGCCTGTATAGTTGATTATCGTTACACAATTTATAACGCTTTATCCGAAGACCTAATATTAGTAATATCGATATACAAGTTAGAATAATATCATCACAATTTAATACTATTATATATATATATTCATAGAATAACCTAAACATATAACACATAACCCTATCAGTCTATTCAGCACATAAAACTTAGCATCAAGTCAGAGTATTTAAGTCCAAGTTGAATCCGACGAAATTCTAACACCCCGATTAGTCCAGTGACAATACTCGAGTTTAAGTTCAATTAAACTCTGCCTAAATACTTAACAATTATCTTAGATAATTTATTATCAGTCAAAATAATTTTCCAAGTCTCATATTAATTTTTAAATAATTATTATCATTTTACATGATTTTCCAATCATAGATATCATATGTATCTAATTTAAATACCACAATATTCTAATATCATTAATATTTATTTAATACTAAATATTAATGGAAAACATAACATAATATTATAATATATTTATAATATTACAAAGTATTTTAATACCTTAAAATCATATTTATATAATTTTAAACACTTAAATCCATTATCCAATAATTGATATTAATATTAAAATATTAATATTTTCATGACAAAATATCAAAAGTTATATTTTATAACTCAAAATATTTTTAACCCTTAAATCATTTTTATATGATTTTTAAATTATTATTTCTAATTTTCCATAATTTATTTAATAAATTTATTAAACAAAATAATCATCATTCATATTAAATTATTAATGAAATTCATCACAAAATATCAAAAGTTATTCAAAATAACTTAAAATATTTTCTAACACCAAAAAATAATTTTTTCATGATTTTTTTCAAGTATTAAAATCATTTTTAATTAATTTATTTAATATTATAATTAAATAAATTAAATACCTTTTATATTCTAAAATTATTAAATATTTTTGAAATATACTAAAATAATTAAAAACTATTTTTCAGTGCTTTAAAATAATTTTTCATAATTTATTATGTATTTTTAATAATTAAAAATATTTATTTCTATTTATTTAATTAATTAATAATTTTCATAATTAAATGTCGCTAAAAAGGGCCTATAGCGACATAAACCGCTATAGGTGGTGTTCTTGAGCATGTTCTTGAGCTTCAACAGCAAACCTAGAAAACCATGTCAGTGCTCGAGTTGGTAGGTTTGACCATCAATTAATCTATGATCCTAAGTTTTTCTGGGCTGGATAAAGTGTTGATGATGTAGTATTCATGTAATACTACAACTAGAAACTAATTTTCTAGCCAAACTATATCAGATCTAATCATTATAAGTCTCACAAAAGTATGTCAGAGGTTGTTCTTCATTTCTAGGTTACCTAGAATTGAAGAACAGACCATGGGTCTCACTTTGACCACTTAAATCTTACGGTTCCAAGACTTCTTAATGTGATATAAAGTAACTAACTTGTAGTACTGATGACAGGGAACAACACCATATCACTAGATCATTCTAACATCACCAAATACAAGAGGTCAAAGCTGTTTAAAGTAGTGATCAGGAACCATATCTTGAATTTTTTGGGTTTTTCTAGAAAGTTCTTAAGGCTTATCGGTCAACGCAGTTTGACCACAAATTTCTTTCATTCTGTTAAAGATCTGGGTGATCTAAAAGTATGGATATGTAGTATTCATGACAGGTTACAAATATCAAGCAACAACTTAGCCTAAACATTAACATACAGCAAGACTAGAACCGTAGAACATGTTTGTCAAAGTTTCTGGAAATTTCTGGGCTGCCTAGAAAGCAGTTTCGTGATTGGTCAACTAGGTTTGACCGTTCATAACTTTCAATTTAAACATGATCTGAACCTGATTTCAGTTCCAGATCCTAGTCCACATGGCATACTATAGATCTATAACATAAAACACACAAAATATCAAACACAAAAGAATCTAGAGGCTCTGACATTAGGCTGTCAGGCCTTATTTTTCCACTTTTCCAGATTTGATAAATCTTTACATTCAAGTACTTTGATGCTATGGATCTGGGATCTAACAACCCAGATCAGTAATTAACACCCTCTAATACAACTTTAAACAACAAATCATAACTTCTAACATCAAATCATATGATTTCTAAGTTTAGGGTTTTTATACCTTTCTAATGCATGATCTTGATTCTGATCTTTGAGTTCTGATCTTGTTAAGCTAAGAACTGATATTGGCTTATCTAATCTCTCTCTCTCACTCTAAATTTCGAAGTTGAAGAAAGAGAATGGGCTTAGAGAAAATGAAAATGAAAGTATACATTTTCTCTCTCTTAATCTATATAAATGGCATGATTCAATGTATTCTAGAAATCTAAATGGCTGATTTTGGACACATAGCTAGGGCTAGGACTAGGGTTAGTTCACCCACTCAAGATTATAGCAAGATATGCAAGCTACCAAATAAAGAATGTGACATAAGGGTATAATATTGATTTCCATACCATTTTAATTCTATAATTGTCATTTGATCAAACCCTTAGGGTTAAAACCTAAGGTTTCTATAAATACCAATTTCTAGGATTTTTAACTTAGATTTTCAAAATAGAAAATTATGATAATTAAATTATAATTAGTGTTTCTTAATTATATTATAATTTGCTTATCATATTATGTGACGCCCCAAAAATAGGTATACATCACCTATTCTTAGTCGCCAAAAATATGGTACATAATACAAATACAACTTAATTATACAACAGTCGTATAAAATACGACATAACATAATCTAAGAGTTTTAATAAGAATATTGTCATCTAGACAATATCCACACTCAATGGAGTCCTCGTTACATTTTTTTGTCACACAATTTAACATAATAGTGAGGACTACTAATGCTATCATTTGGACCGTTACTCCATTCCCCAACTAGTCCCGGCTACGTTCTCATTTCTTGAAGAGAACAGTGAAAGAAAGGGTGAGCTCAACTAGCCCAGTAAGAAATATTATGACTAAGATAATGCAGAATAAATTATCGTTAGCCTTCAACAGTATTAAACTGATACAATATAACAAACATCAAGTTTAACTACAGCGGAACAAACAATCCATTAAAAGAGTCAAGTAGAGAATAAAATCTACTATCTTTTATGATTTAAAAGGTTTTTTTATCACTTTTATCATTTGGGACTCGACAAATAAATAATCCACATCATCCCTGCACTACGGCCAAGGATATTCATTAGTATCACAACCACAAATTATCCATGCACTACGGGCCAAGGATATTCGTGTATTCATCAATGGTCATGATCATGCCATAAAACAATTCAACTTTGCACCCTTGGCCGAAAAGAATCCATAGCCATAATCATACCAAAAACTGTCCATCAATGCACTACGGGCCAATGAGGACTTTTTCCACATCATTTGTAACATTACGGTCATGATTATATCGAATAATCCCTGGTCATAATCATACCAAGTCCATCTATGCACTATAGGCCACATATGACTTTCAACATAATATAAACACAAGAATGATGACAATGATATAAGAATTCAATAAAACAAGTTCAAGAATTAATTTATCCAGGAACTAATAACGTCCAAATTGTTAACATGATCTTTGCTTTGTGGAGTAAAATTCAAGAATGCTCAAAGAATATTTCCATGAAAAGATCTTTGGATGAAACACAAATATCAAACATATTCCACTAATTTCATGGAGTATAAAAGCCAAAACTTTAACCAACCGGGTATAATAAAGAATGGAATAACAAAAGAAATCACCATGCATGCGATAGAACACACGTAGAGGTTATTCCAATGTAATAATAAATAACGGAATCGTGTCGGTCGCAAATTACATGCGGCGGGATATTCCAACAGAATAATAAAGAATGGAATAACAATAGAAATCACCATGCATGCGATAGACCGCATAGACAAGTTATTCCAACCGAATAATAATTAATGGAACCAGGTCAGGCGTAATACGCACCGACAGGATATTCCAACATAATAATAAATAATGGAACCAGGTCATGCGTAAACGCACATACATGATGTTCCAACAGAATAATAAAGAATGGAATAACATAAGAATTTCACCATATATGCGGTACTTCGCATAGACAGGTTATTCCAACATAATGATAAAGAATGGAATAACAGAAGAATTTCACCATGTATGCGGTACTTGATGAGGCGAGTTATTCAACATAATGATAAATAAGGGAATAACAGAAGAATTTGACCAAGTATAGGGTAGCCCACGTATACAGGTTATTCCAACAGAATAATAAAGAATGGAATAATAGAAGTTCTCTTCATGAATACGAAAGAAATAATACCCCTTACCGTAAAAGAAGAGAATTCCGACTGGTTGGGCGAGGATATTCTTGAAGAAAACTTGCACTACGTTCAAAGCTTCTTAAAACTCTAAAGAAATACACTCAAGATTATAGAAGAATTTTCTGAACTTCTAGTGTGATTTCAATTCTAACTAAGCTTCCTATTTATAGGAAAATAGAAAGGATAATATGCAATAAAATATAATATATATACACATATATATATATATATATATATATATATATTTATATATTTTATTTAAAATCTAATAAAACAAATAACTTTATAAAAGTATTTTGTTTTATATAAAAAAATTTACTATCTGACAAAACACTATATCAGTGCACTATGCAATACTATGCATAATAAAATATAATATATTCTAATTATTTTCTAATAAAACAAATAACTTTATAAAAGTATTACATTTTATATAAAAAGATTTTACTATGCAAAATACTATCTTTGGCCTACACAACACTATGCATAATAAAATATAATATATTCTAATTATTGTCTAATAAAATAAATAACTTTATAAAAGTATTACATTTTATATAAAAGATTTTCCATTTTATTACATTAATAATACTAATAAAACAAAATTTATATAATATATATATATATATATATATATACAAACTTCCGTGACTTCATAAAAAGACATCTCAATATATTTAACAACATTTATCATCATTATTATAATTCACAATATTAATCTACCAGGTCGTTCCCAGGAAAAAGGGGGCTTTCCAATAAGGATTTCTCCCTATTGGCGCGCAATTAGGTGACCAAACATCTCCTTGGCAGAACTTCTAGACATCATTAATATTGCAAATAATAATATTAATAACTTTGTCATCTCAATTATTGATTTAATAATATATAAAATATCGACAATAATTGAATCAAATAACGTGAGATACTATGCAACAATTACTGCAACAATAATTGAACAAAATTGAGTGACTTCTCACGTGAGCATCAATAATCAATACCGTGTGCAATAGTAATGCAACCACGCGTATTACTGTACTTTTACTACCGAGTAGTTCAACAGTTTTAACGGTAAAGCTTCCACCGTTATTTTCATAAAAATATTTTTGTCGTTTTCTCAATCTGACAATAATTCTATTGTGGGGTCACCAATGATTTTACCGTCGTACGGATATTCCACGACAAAAAGAATATTTCCCGACCAATCGAATATTATACAACAACTTGCATACTTTTCAAAATTTATAAATATTACCCACAACTATAACATTATCTCAAATCCACACCATAATTTTTATAAAAAAAATTCGAGAAAATTAAATCTTTATTCGTAAATTTTGGGATTTTACATATTAGGACTTAAACAAATTAGGATTTATATTTCAAAATTAAGAATTAAAATTACCTAATTACAAATTAGGGTTTCAAATTTACAAATTAGGGTTCCTAATCATTGTGGTTTTTAATTATTAAATTTCTAATTAATCAATTAGGGTTATCCTAATTAAGTTTGTGATTAATACAAAAACCATATCGTTGTACTTAAATCCCCAATTTAGGGTTTCCATATACCAAATTAGGGTTTTAAATTCCCGAAACTGAACTTAGGGTTTCAAGAACCGTTTTCTAGGGTTTCTTATCAGTCATTAGGGTTTTCTAATTGAACGTCGATATTTGACAATAATCTAAGGGTTTGACACTAATAAAATTTATCTGGTCAACCCTTGACCCTTAACCACATACTGAACACATATAATATCATAATCACAGAACATATACACATATACACTTAATCCTGAATAATTCACCAAAAGCCTTCACAGCATTTTGAAATCTTCCCAATTCCTTCCTAAAAATGCTAAATGCATACACTTATTTTCTGTCTAGGTCTATTATGTAACCTTCAATCCATCATTTAAGATTTTAATAAATTGTCTAATTTCTCGGGTTGTCACATTTAACCCTTCTTCTAAAAATTTCGTCCCCGAATTTTAACTTACACCTTACTCCTTATACTATGCACCATACACCATTCATACACATCATCACATGCTACCCAATACACTACTCACAAGAGTAAAAATATTCAAATTTTGTTGAGGAGTCATATAGACTATTTGTCAGTCATTTTCGCAAAGGTTATATGGAAATTCATCCACAAACCTGCATAACTTACGAACACAATGGGTGATTAGCCCGATATGCCTATCTTGGCCAAGTCTTCTTTGGTCTGATTTGTTTCTTCATCAACGCCATAAAGCAAAAAATTTTATACCACAGTCTTATTGGATTCCGCACCAAAACAATTTGGTTCGGGAAATTTCTTTCAATGAACACTTAGAGTTTTCATAAACATTAGTCTAGCTGAATTGAATAGCATAAACTCATATCAATAATTCAATTCAATCAAATTATTTAGGTGTAGCCAAACCCCGTTGGCAAATTAAAATTTTGAAAATATTTTTGAGAATGACGTCATAATGTCATCCTGTATTAACAGTCCATTTGAGGATGTCGTCATCGTATGACTTTGACATAACACATCATACAATAGTGGAACAATGATTTTTAGATCGAATTCACACTAATTATTCCTGCATTTACAACTCTGTCAACTTTTTATCATCCCTACACCAGGTTATATGGTACATAAGTGATAAATAAAATATATTTTTATATTTCAAATCATTTGCTTCTAGCTAAAATAAGTAGCATAGACTATACTTTAAATCGTTTCAAAAATGATTACGAGTCTACATTTTTATAAAAAAAACACATAGTGCATATTTAGCTTGATGTCAAAATTTTGAAGTCTAGCATAGCTAGGAGTTTTGGGAAAAAAAACTTATATCTCCACTAATAATCATTTACTTAGTAATCTATCTATTCTTATTATCCTCAATACTCCATTCACACACAACTATGCCCAGTCATAAATTGCCACAATCATATGAGTTTAAGAACTTTCCTAGACAGACCTTTGGCGTCCATTCGCTGAGGGGTTCATAAATATTTCATATAACTATGAGTCAAGAATGTCACATAAGTATGAGTTTTAAGAACTCATACTTAACCTTATATCCTCTACCTATAACCTATCTATTTGTTATACACATGAGAAAGGAATCACCCTCTTAACATGCATATAGCAAATAGCACGACACAAATATTTCAATGATTATCAGTGCCAGAAACTAAGTGGTTTTTAAACCAAGTAGAATTCCCCGCCCATACAAGGAATCATACAACTCAGCTGCCGAAATGAGTCCTCAATTGAAATCCCCACCTAATCCTAACTCCCTTCTCAATACGAATTTCATTCAACTCGTATTCATAATCCTTTCCTGAATCTGTTCCAATTCACACAACATTCTTGCTGTAAACTTTTCAATCATTTGATTGATCCTTTTCTCATACTATAACCTTATCAGATCACGGGGTGATCTCATCGCATATATTATGATTTATTTCTATGTCTTGATCATTTTATTTTATGATCTCCTATCCCTGTACTTTTAT
This sequence comes from Panax ginseng, assembly GCA_020205605.1. Lineage (NCBI taxonomy): Eukaryota > Viridiplantae > Streptophyta > Magnoliopsida > Apiales > Araliaceae > Panax > Panax ginseng. Next base: position 82,687,033 of record CM035131.1, read on the forward strand.
TCTTTTAGACTCTATCTATTCATCACTACTGTTCAACTTTATTATCAGAGTTAGGGAACTCCATATCTTTATAACTCACTGAGATTCGTCTTTGAATCTTACTGACTCACTAACTCTATTTGAGTTAGTCCTAATCCTAATCACTGCGGTTATTGGTCTTAGGTATTCCTTACCTAAGGTTCATAACCTATAGCTTTGATACCAACTGTGACAGCCCAAAATCTAGGTCCCAAATCACCAAGGATCTGGTACAATCATTCTACAACTATTGCAGAAAGATATAAACATAAATTGTTTATACATTAAACTTACACACTTTTCCCCAAGGTCGAGTAACCTTAACTTATACACAATTCATAACTTATCTAACACATAACATTATTATCATACAACACTATTACAAATCTAATCACGCACATTAACTTTAAGCTCGAACCGCTTTAACCTTTCCTTGTATCCAATGCATTCGTCTTCATCTGCAATGTTTTATAATGATATAACAAGGTTGAACATGAAAGTTGCCCAACAAGTTTAAATTTATTTAAGGAGATATCATGATTGAAAGAGTCTGAATAATAAGCTGGCTATAATTTCTCAATATATTTGAGAACTAGCACGAACAAACTTTTGACTGAATAAGTATTAAACATGAACAAATATATCTGGACCGAACGGTAATGAAGGTGATCAACCTTTTATACCTGACTTATACATGCAATATGTACAGAGTATAATTCTAGAATGGCAATCAGCAATGATTAACCATAAGCATATCTGAATGAAATAACCCTTAGTAGAGTTTAGAAAAACATGCCTGTATCATTGATTATCGTTAAGTAATTTATAACACTTTATCTGAAGACCTAATATTAGTAATATCGATATAGTTAGAATAATATCATCACCATTTAATACTATTATATATATATTCATAGAATAACCTAAACATATAACACATAACCCTATCGGTCTATTCAAAGACATAAAACTTAGCATCAAGTCGGAGTATTTAAGTCCGAGTTGAATCCGAAATTAAATTCTAACACCCCGACGATCTAGTTGGACAATACTCGAGTTTAAGTTCAATTAAACTCGCTTAAACACTTAACAATTATCTTAGATAATTTATTATCGATCAAAATAATTTTCCAAGTCTCATAATAATTTTCAAATAATTATTATCATTTTACATGATTTTCCAATCATTAATATTGTATTTATCTAATTTAATTACCACAATATTCTAATATCATTAATATTTATTTAATACTAAATATTAATGGAAATCATAACATAATATTATAATATATTTATAATATTACAAAGTATTTTAATACCTTAAAATCATATTTATATGATTTTTAATCACTTAAATCCATTATCCGATAATTGATATTAATATTAAAATATTAATATTTTCATAAAAAATATCAAAAGTTATATTTTATAACTCAAAATATTTTTCTAACCCTTAAATCATTTTTATATGATTTTAAATCATTATTTCTAATTTTCCATAATTTATTTAATATATTTATTAAATAAATTAATCATCATTAATATTAAATTATTAATGAAATTCATCACAAAAATATCAAAAGTTATTAAAAATAACTTAAAATATTTTCTAACACCATAAAATATTTTTTCATGATTTTTTCAAGTATTAAAATCATTTTTAACTACTTTATTTAATATTATAATTAAATAAATTAAATACCTTTTATAGTCCAAAATTATTAAATATTTTTGAAATATACTAAAAATAATTAAAAACTATTTCTCAGGCTTTAAAATAATTTTTCATAATTTATTATGTATTTTTAATAATTAAAAACTATTTATTTCTATTTATTTAATTAATTAATAATTTTTAGTAATTAAATGTCGCTAAAGGGGCCCTATAGCGACATAACCGTCGTTATAGGTGTTCTTGAGCATGTTCTTGAGCTTCAACATCAAACCTAGAAAACCATGTCAGTGCTCGAGTTGGTAGGTTTGACCATCATTTGATCTATGATCATAAGTTTTTTTAGGCTGGATAAAGTGTTGATTGTGACGCCCCCAAAATAGGTATACATCACCCATTCTGAGTTGCCAAATACATGATACAGAAAAACTACTACAACTTTATTAATACAATTGTCGTGCAAAATACGACAACACATATTGTGAGTTTTAATACAAATATTGTCTTCAAGACAATATCAACACCCAAATAAAGTCCTCATTACAATTATTGATGTACTATTTTACAAAAATAGTGAGGATCATAAAACAACCGCTCAGGACCATCACTCTATACCCAAATCGTTCCTCTTTATGTTCTCGTTTCCTGAGAAGAAAATGGAACAAAAAGGAAAAGAATGAGCTCAACTAGCCCAGTAAAGAATATTATGACTAAGATAATATACAACAAATTATCATTAGTCTTCAACGGGGAAAAATCTGATAGAATATAATCGACAATAAGTTTTAGATCAACAACTACAGCGGAAACAACAAATCATTATAAGAGTCAAGTAGAGAATGAAATCTACTATCATCTATGAATTTAAAAGTCTATAATCAATATTTTATCCCCAGTAACATCAATCAATATACATCTTTGTACTACGGGCCAAAGATATTCATTTGTATCACCAAATTGATCATGTTCATCTCAACACTGCTCATCTTTACACTACACGGCCAAAGATATTCATCGGTAATCATTCATCTTTGCACTATGAAGCCAAAGATATTCATCAAGTACCACCATTAAGGACTGAGGATGATGAAAAACATTTTAGAGAACGAATCCAGTAAGACAGAAGGACAAATATTAGGGATTCGTGTTTCGATTTATTCAAATTCAATAATACTCCATAATAACCAAGTATGAAGTAGAATTCAAAAATAAAGATCAAAACATGGATACAATCAAAGATAGTAACCATAAAAGACATATGGGACAAAAAAGAAAAATTTCATTTTTCTATTGAATAGTGTCGATATCGTAAATAGTGTCGATATCGTGAATAGTAACCCCGACACAAAAGTTCCAAATTTGATTAAAAAGTTCAAACCAATATTTCGGCATAATGATATTGAAGAAAATAATATCATTTAAGAAGAAAATAACATCCCTTACCTCAAAGAATCAGTACTTCGGAATGAAAGGTCGGAAGTGATGCTGAATGAAACTTGTACTACACAACAACTCTCAAAGTATCTAAATACTCACAAAATACGCTCGATAATATAGAGAGAGAAAGAGAGAAAGCTTATGTTTCTGGTGTGATTTTCAATTCTAACTTAGCCCTCTATTTATAAGAAAATGTTAGCACGAGGAGCAGACTTGACCTGCTACCTGATTGCTTTACCTGCTACTATTGCCACCCACCACATTTGAAATAAAAATTCAGCACATTTCTTCACCAACCACAAGTGGGGCCCACTCAATTCTAGAATTTTCTACCTAAATCATTTATAAACCTAATTTCCGAATCAGTCACCACTTAAAATTCATAACAAATCATACGTTCATTTTTAACGGTTCAAAATTTGTGAACACATACTCAACTTATATATGTATAACATATCCAAAAATCACAACGATCCAACGGTCGGATTAAAAATTATAACTCACGCAATATATCGTAAAAATACTGATTTGATTTTTAATACCTCCATTCCGACAAAAATACTGATAAAACACCTCAACATTAAATCCTTCAATTATAACCACATAAAATAAATAAATCCATCATTTATATCCACATCAAATAAATATTTCCTTATCATATAAATCAATAATTAATTATTCACAAATAATATTACAGAATCACAATTATGACAACTAGGCCATTCCTAGGAAAGAGGGTGCTTTCCAATAAGGATTTCTCCTTACTGGCACGCAATTTGGTGACCAAACCTCTCTTTAGACAGAACTTTCTAGACATTTCCAATAATGTTATCTAATAATATTATTCAAATAATATGAATTATTGATCTAAATACTGTGCAATGACAATTATTGAAATAACAATAATATAAAATATCAACGCAACAATTATTGAATCAATAAAATAAAATATTAAAAAGTAATTACTGTAACAATTATTGAGTAGTGCCTTTCTTACGTAAGAATCAATAATTCAAAATATTGTACAATATCGTGTACTCTCGTGCGACCACGCCAGATTACTATATTTTAACCAACGGGTATTCCAATAGTGCTAACGGTAACAACTACGCCGTTATTTATAAAAAAAACTCAAACTTGTCGTTTTCTTCATCCGAAGCGCTTATTACATTATGAGGCCCACGAATGGTCATACTGTCGTCATTTAATATTCCCCGACAACAAGAATATTCCACGACCAAACGAATATTCCCCGACAAAAAAGTAATATTTTATAACCACTTCCTTATTTTGTAAAATTTGCACATTTCACCCATAACCAAAGTATTATATCAAATTAACTCCTTCTTATTTCAAGATAAGAAATAGAGAAAATTTAATTTTTATTCATAATAAGATGGGGTCTTACATTGATGATGTAGTATTCATGTAATACTACAACTAGAAACTAATTTTCTAGCCAAACTATATTAGATCTGATCATTATAAGTCTCACAAAAGTATGTCAGAGGCTATTCTTCATTTCTGGGTTACCCAGAAATGAAGAACAGACCATGGGTCTCACTTTGAGCACTTGAATCTTACGGTTCCAGGACTTCTTAATGTGATATAAAGTGACTAACTTGTAAATCTGATGATAGGGAACAACACCATATCACTTGATCATTCTAACATCACCAAATACAAGAGATCAAAGTCGGTTAAAGTAGTGATCGTGAACCGGATCTTGAATTTTCTTGGTTTTCGAAAAGTTCTTAAACACCCCACAACGCAGTTTGACCACAAATTTCTTTCATTCTCATTAAAGATCCGGGTGATCTAAAAGTATGGATATGTAGTAATCATGATAGGTTACAAATATCAAGCAACAACTTAATTAGCCTAAACATTAACATACAACAAGATCAGAAGCTTAGAACATGCTTGTCAGAGTTTCTGGAAATTTCTGGGCTGCCTAGAAAGCAGTTTCATGATCGGTCAACTAGGTTTGACCATTCATAAATTTCAATTTAAACATGATCTGAACCTAATTTTAGTTCCAGATCCTAGTCCACATGGCATACTACAGATCTATAACATAAAACACACAAAACATCTAACACAGAAGAATCTAGAGGCTCTGACATTAGGTTGTCAGGCCTTATTTTTCCACTTTTCCAGATTTGATAAATCTTTACATTCGAGCACTTTGATGTTATGGATCTGGGATCTAACAACCCAGATCACTAATTAACATCTTCTAACACAACTTTAAACAAAAAATCATAACTTCTAACATCAAATCATATGATTTTTAAGTTTAGGGTTTTATACCTTTCTAATGCTTGATCTTGATTACGATCTTTGAGTTCTGATCTTGTTAAGCTAAGAACTGATATTGGATTATCTTATCTCACTCTCTCACTCTAAATTTTGAAGTTGAAGAGAGAGAATGGGCTTGGAGAAAATGAAAATGAAAGTATGCATTTTCTCTCTCTTAATCTATATAAATGGCATGATTCAATGTATTCTAGCAATCTAAATAGCTGATTTTGGACACATAGCTAGGACTAGGGTTAGTTCACCCACTCAAGATTATAGCAAGATTTGCAAGCTACCAAATAAAGAATGTGACATAAGGGTATAATAGTCATTTCTATACCATTTTAATTCTAAAATTGTCATTTAATCAAAACCTTAGGGTTTAACCCTTAGGGTTTAAACCTAAGGTTTCCATAAGTACCAATTTCTAGGATTTTCAAAATAGAAAATTATGATAATTAAATTATAATTAGTGTTTCCTAATTATATTAGGAATTAAATAAATTAGGATTAATATTTCCTAATTAAGAATTAAAATTACCTAATTAAAAATTAGGGTTTCAAATTTACAAATTAGGGTTCCTAATAATTAGGGTCTCTAATTATTAGAATTTCTAATTAATTAATTAGGATTATCCCTAATTAAGTTTGTGATTAATAAAAAAATCATATACATTGTACTTAAATCCCCAATTTAGGGTTCCCATATATCGAATTAGGGTTTTAAATTCCCGGAACTGAACTTAGGGTTTTAAGAACCGTTTTCTAGGGTTTCTTATCAGTCATTAGGGTTTTCTAATTGAACGTCGATATTTGACAATAATCTTAGGGTTTGACACTAATAAAATTTATCTGGTCAACCCTTAACCCATAACCACATACTGAACATATAATATCATAATCACAGAACATATACATATATACACTTAATCCTGAATAATTGACCAAAAGCCTTCACATCATTCTGAAATACTCAAAATTCCTTCCCAAAAATGCTAAACGCATACACCTATTTTCTATCTAGGTCTATTATTTGACCTTCAATCCATCATTTAAGATTTTAATAAATTGTCTAATTTCTTGGGTTGTCACACCACTTCTCCTACTCTTAGCAGCACTTCAAAGGGTTCAATAAACTGCGGGCTTAGCTTTCCCTTTTTACCGAAACGAATTTTCCTTTCCAAGGAGAAACTTTTAAGAAGACAAAATTTCCTACGTCGAATTCACGATCTTGTTTGTGTTGATCAACATTCTTCTTCTGTCTATCTTGACCAGCTACCAATCTTGTCCTGATGAGTTTAAAAATCTTAGCAGTTTGCTATACCAGTTCAGGTCCTAATAGTTGGCGGTCACCGACTTCATCCCAAAGACAATGGAGTTACTGTATTGTGTAGATAATGCTTCGTAAAGGCGACATGACGATGCTTGCGTGGTAACTTTTGTTGTAGGAAAATTCCACCAATGGTAAATGTTCATCCCAGCTCCCTTTGAAATCCATGATGCATGCTCTAAGCATATCTTCTAACGTCTGGATTGTTCGTTCACTTTGGCCATCTGTTTGTGGATGGTATGTCATACTCATTCTCAATTGTGTTCCTATGCATTCTTGTAGTCTCTTCGTAAGTTTAACATGAATCACGATCTCTATCTCGATACAATTGACACTTGAACTACATGTCTCAAAACGATCTCTTTAACGTCTAACTTTGCCAACTAATCAAGATTGAATCTAATCTTTATAGGCAAAAGTGTGTTGATTTTATCGGTTTGTCCACTATCACCCAAATCGCATCATATCCTCTCTGAGTAGTTGGATGGCCTACCAACAAATCTATTGTGATATGTTCCCACTTCCACTCTGGTATTTCCAACGGTTGAAGTAACCCGCTTGGCCTCTGGTGTTCTGCCTTTATTCTTTGACATGTTAAGCATCTCACAACACATTCTGCGACATCTCTCTTCATGTTTGGCCACAAAAAGTGCCGTCAGAAATCTTGATACATCTTTGTACTTCCCGGTGAATCAAATATCTTGAGTTATAAGCTTGGTCAAGATTTTGTCTATAATATCTGTACTTCTTCTGAACCCAAATTCTTCCTCGAATCTTAGTAGCCCTTCATGATCGATCTTGTATTTCACTTCACTACCCTCAACAACTTTCTCTTTGATTTTTACATATTCTTCATCTTGTAGTTGAGCATTCTTTACCTTGTCCACCAAAGTTGGACTAGCTTCTATTTGGAATAGTCACTCATCGGATTCTTTTGGAAATTTTATTTCTAATTCTAGCTTTGTCATTGCTGAAATAAGCTGCTCTTGAGTGATTATCAACATCAACTTTTTCCCGACATTTCCTGCTTAAAGCATCTGCAACTACATTCGCTTTTCCTGGATGATAAAAGATCTCAGAATCGTAATATTTTATCAATTCCATCCATATCCTTTGACACATGTTCAGGTCCTTCTAGGTGAAAATATACTTCAGACTCTTATGGTCTATGTAGATCTCACATTTTTCTCCATAGAGATAGTGTAAGCTAAATAACCCACACAACCTTGACTCAACAACTTCTTGGCCTGCATAATCGTCAGACATCTCGCATGTCTAGGTGATTTGCTACCATAGAAAACTACCTTTGACGGAGTCCTAAGGTTTACACATTTCTTTTGACAATCAATTATCGCTCCATAATTGAGCAGCCAATCCATTCCCAAAATAACATCAAACTCTCCAAGTTTTATCGGAATTAAATCTACCATCATGACATTCCCCTTAATGTTCACCCTACAATTCTTGTATACGAACCTAACAGGAATCACCTCCCTATTCAAAATTTCTATGTTTAAAGGGGAATTCAATTCTTCCCTAGGCAATCCTAACCTCTTAGCAAATTCATTAGATATAAACGAACAAGTAGCACCCGAATCAAATAATACATAAGCATTTATATCATTGATTGGGATAATACCTGACACATCATCTTTTGATTGTACAACATCCTGCACAGTCATATTGAAGGTTCTGGCTGTGGGATTGTTTGATGACTTTGGTCCTGCAATGGTTAATGTGCCTTCACTGCTACCTCCCTTGTTTCTTGTTGTCTCTTCAGCTTTCTTCTTAGGGCACTCATGAGAAAAATGATCCTTCGACCTGCACGTGTAGTAACCATTCTTCTTGGGTTGGCTGCAATTTGGGGGCAATGTGACCCTCCTGGCCACAGTTAAAGCATACACGCTTCCCCCTTAAGTACACACCCTTGTGAAACATCCTGCATGTAGTACATGCTTTAAACTTTTTCTTCTGCTGGTTTCCAGAACCCACATTTCCATTCCATTTTCTCTTCAGATTATTGTTACCATTTCCACCACTTCCACCACCATTCTTAGTTTCACCCTCATTCTTTTTCTTTCTTTGTTCTTTATTGTACTTTATCACAGCCTCGCCTCCACCCTCAACGAGAATTGCCTTCTCAAGCACCACTGCAAATGTCTTCAGCTGGAATAGGGAGACCTTACTGTATAACCAGGGTTTCAGTCCCTGCTCAAACCTCCTCGCCATGTGCTCATCTCAGATTGACTTGATATGTCATGAACCTCACCAACTCGTTAAATTTTATGGCATACTCCGATCTGGTCATTGATCCTCGCTTTAGTTCTAGAAACTGTGCCTCCATCCGATTCTTTGAACTCTCTCGGGAAATAAGTCTCAAGAATATCTCCTTAAACCTATCCCAAGTAATCACCCCTTGTCCTCCTCGAGTTTTATTGGCTTGCCACCAATAACTAGCCTTTGCTTTCAACATGAATGTTGCAAAAGCAGTCTTCTGATTCTCCCCTACTCTAGCTACATTAAACACTTTCTCTATCTCCATGATCCAGGTCTGAGCCTCAACTAGATTCATGGACCCATAAAATTCTGGTGGTCCAACCGCCTTGAAGTCCTTAAATGTCACTACTTGATTCTGCGGTTGATTCTGTAACGCACCCGTCAGTAACGTCACTAACTACTGAATGTGGTTATCTTCCGCGTTGTTATTGTTGGTAGATCCCTCAGGGGTTCTTTGTCATGGCTGACGTCTTCTTGGTGCCATTTTCTGTTAAAATACACTCATTAGATTGTTACTCAATTCCTTTAAGTATTTTCTACTTAATTTGCACACCATAAATGATTATCACGTAACACATAACACTTTGAATAAATTAATAACTTTTATTCATTCATAATCTTTTAGAAAACATAAGAACAATAGCATCACTGCTATTTACATTACTTTCCTGAACTACTAAAGTTCCAGGATAACAACATCATATCCCATAGGTTACATAATACTTGGAATTTACATCTTATTTATCATATCATTAATTACATATCAAATACATTTATAACGACCTACTAAAATACTGCATAGCCTTATGACGCTCTTCTTCCATAATAGGAAACATTGTTCGATGATCTAACATGTACGATGGCAGAGTGTCAAACTGAATCAGATAACCCATGACCTGATCTTGAGCTTGATTGATTACAGTGTTGAAAACACTATTCATCTCTTCCATCTTGATTTTCTTCACTTATACATCTCTCTCTGCTACTCCGGCTTGTTTAGAAGCTTCTTCGTACGCGTCTTCGGCTCTTTCCCTCTTAGTAGATTCTTTCTTCAGCTTGTTCTTCAGTTCTGTTATTTCCTCTGTTAATTGCTCGTTTCCTCCTTTAGTGTGGACCAGCTTCCCTTCGACATTACTCAGACGTTCCTCTAGATCCTGGATCTCGTTGTCCTTCTGCGCCATTGAGGTCTGTTGTTCAGCTACTATCTCTCTCAACTCCTCAATGCTATCTTAAAGTTTCACATTGCGGTCGTATACTTCGTCGTACATACGGGCATCGATCGAGTTTAGTGGAATCTCTTCCTCCTCGTCCTCCTCATCCTCATTCGACTGTGGCAGCTCCACAAGGTCTTCATCGTTCGTCTCTATCTCATCATCCTCATCAGGTAACCCCTCTTGCTCAACCACTGTGACCAACAGAGATGATTCCTGTGGTAATAGTTGCTCCCAAATCACCTGAATATCTCGAGGCTCCTCCTCCCTAGGCATCTGGAATCTTTCCTTCCTAACCTGACTGGATTCTCCTACATTAGCCATCCTGACAACAAAATTTATAAGTTTTAATTACTAATCATTCCTACTCGACACTCACGAGCATATAGGTTTTATTCATATAAGCACATAAGTGTTTTATTATTTCTTCCTTAAAACTTAATAAGAGTTTATCACCACTATCTTTTCAAAGGTTACTTCCTAAGGCTTTTCCCCACCTAAGGTTCATAACCTAAGGCTTTGATACCTACTTGTGACACCCCCAAATCTGGGTACCACCAGATTTAGTGTTCACTTGATAAAACATTCATGTCTAACTACCCAAACATAACAAAATTAATAATAAACCTTCCCATTAAAGGATTACACAATAAGTTCAATAAAATCTCCCAGGTTATCTAACCTTTAAATACAAATATCATGTGCAGAAAATTAAATAACTACATCACAAGATTTTAAAATAAAGTCCAACAATATAAAAGCTAACAGGTTTACAAGTCTTCAATACTTGCTTATCTTCCCTTTCCCTTTACTGGTTGTAGGTTCCTCGACCTTCTCAACTTTAGCTGTAATATTTATATAAGCAAGAGTGACCAAACAATGCTCACTTGAAATGACAATGAATAACATCATATCAACTGCCAAATGATTAGGCCTAGAAGAAATGAATAAGGTACTTCATCAATAATAATCAGAAACATAATTTGAAATATATAACTGAGGGTCGAAAGACCATGAACTATGCCTATAGTTATAAGTATTCTTTTAACTTAAACTTTAACAGTCATAAGACTATAGGGACTCCTCATACTTAGGGGGATCAGCCCTTCGTACAATGTATTATGCACAAATATTTCAACGCTATGTGTAAATTATCCCCTGTAATAGGGTTGTTCATCTCAGTATTTAGAATACAAGTCTGCACCAAAGTAAGTTTGGTTTGGATAAGTTTCAAGGTAATTTAGAGTTTAACGAACATTAATTAAGGATTAGTTGAATAAAATGTAGTAACAATGCCCTGTCTAATAAGTCATAAATGAATCAACATTGCATAGTAAGGTCATGCTTTAGGAGTGAACTAAAAGCATAAGCATCAGATAACATAACATACCTTGCTTGAACAATATTAAGCTAAGGTTAAAATCTTTTTAGAATTGAGTATTGAGCATGCATATCAAATATTAAATTGAACGATAACACTTGTTCAACATTAATGTATCAGAATTTAGAAACTTGCATGCTAAATAACAAGTTAAAGATTAGAAAAACTGGCTCAATATCAAGAGGTAAGGTTTAGGAGCTTGCACAATATAAGTAGAGTTAAGAAACTTGCACAAAGAAAGTTTAGGGTTAGAAAACTTGCCTTGCGTATAAGCTAAACCGTAACAGTTTGATTCACAATATCCTAAACACATGTCATTATGACACAATTAGTCACTACAGATACTCTATATACAAATAAGTATCTATTTCATGTATGATTTGATTTTTAACCACATAGTCAAGTTACATTAATAATCAAAACTCGTTAAATGTTAATTATAGGCTCATTCTTAGTACTATGATACAATAATTAACAAAGAATCACATTCTAACGGTCATAATATTTTAACGTATCAACAATTACGCACTACGTGTAAAAAAAAAAAAATTCTTACGCCCATTATGCTAATCGGTATTTGTGGTATCCACATTTTATACTGGGGTTGGCACTTGCGGCGAGGTGCTGAAATCATGCACGACGAGTCACATGCCGTGGTGGCGGCTGTATGAGAGGTTAACATTAATGGTACTGATTTTGGCGTTATATATTAATTATTACACTTATTGTGTATGAAAAACAAAAACAAAGCTAATTTTGACTGTTTAATAACTTCTAGCATCTAAATTAACACATATAACTTACATAAGTTACATATAAACGTTACACATCATATATATACTGATTTTAAAAGAACTAAACCATGATTTTAAAAAAATTAAATCCTTGAATGCCATGTTTTAAACCAAAACTCCATTTTTTTTACATTATTTGACAAAATTAACACTATAACCATAATTATACACCAAATTAATTCATTTAAACTACTTTATCTTTATTTCTTAACATATTAACATATTTAAGGTTCAATTTATCTATTAGTTCACAATCAAATATAAATTTTGGTACTCCTATAAACCATGTTCATACATATATTCACTTTAAACCATTTTCTTTCTTTTTGAACATAAATTAAGATACAATCACACAATCACACACACACATATATATATATATATATATATATATACTAGTTATAACATCACAATTGCATATCCACATAATTTCCATTTGTAAAAATTTGGATTATAGACAATTTTGTAAACAACTTTATACTACAGTGAAACTCCAGAACACAGAAACTTAGGAATTATGCCGTAAAACATATATATATATATATATATATATACATATATACATATCATATTAAGGTTATAGAAAAATACCTTCAATTGCTTGAGCAATCCTTGCTAACCACAGATAATTGTTTGAAAGTCTCAGGAATCCTCTCTTAATTCTCTCTCAAACTCTCTCAATTTCTCTGAAAGCTCTTAAGCCAATCCTTTTTACTTAACATAGGATAAAGCCAACTCTCACTTAAGCGTAACACAAATAAACTGATAGGCTAGCCATAATACAGATACTTAACATAACAGTTACAAAAATGTAAACGTATATAGGTTATAAATAAAATTTATTTATTATTTGATTTATTATAATTCAAATTCAAAATTTAAAAGCCATAAGGCTATGTTTGGCAAAAACTCTTTAAAATTTAAAGACTTAATATCCTTAAGCCTTGTTTGGCAAAACTAAATTAAACTTCCTTAATTTATTTTAATAACTCATTTATAACATAGTTTATTGTGACCCTTTTATAACCAAATTAAATTAAAAACATTATAATAATCCATTTAATCCCTATTAACTCTCTAATTTAATTATTAAATTAAATTATGGTATAATCTCATAATAATTAATTTCTTTCACTCATTAATTATTTATTTAACAAATAAATAATGAAATCAAATCAAATTAAACAAATATTTATTCAACAATAAACAGATCAATTAAATATTTCAATTAAATATTTATATAATTTAATAAATATTTAAAATTATAATTTAAAATTCTGGATTGTTACAGAGGGAGCATAATTAGTGCTTTGAGAATTCCATTTAAGCTTTAAGGAGGTATAATTTATATTTTGTTCTTAGTTTAAGTTTTGTCAAATTCTTGCAATTCTCATGAAATCTCTGTTAAGAAGTATGAATTAGCATGTCTCTGTGTTGCTTGAGTTGGTATGAATGCTTTGAAGTGTTTCAGATAGTCTGGTTTTGGAAATTGCCATACATATGTTAAGGCTCTGCAGAAGCAGAGCCATTTATTTTTGCCTCTAAACGAAGTGGCGCGGCCGCACCACTTCTATAGCTTGTTACCGCGCGGGGTGTTTTTCTTAGATACTGCTGTAATGACTCAGTAAGAGGATGTACATGCTACCTTGGTTATTATATGCTTATACACAACCTTAACATATGGAATGAGGATGTTATGGATATAGTGAGCCATGATTAGTTGTTTTAGTTTGATTATTCAAAGAGGACTTAAAGAGTTGGAAACTAGTTTTGATAAACTTTTTCAAAAACATGTTCTGACCTTGGTTGTGAATGTATTAAGTTCTGATATACATTAAAATGTGACCAATATGTTAGTTACATTGTTGGTGAGGGTATGTTGTAGTTTACCATGAATTAAAAGGAAAATACAAGTAAAAGACTATATTAGCTATGTGTACATGAACTATGCATAAATTATGTTTTAAACTTCATAAACATGCCCATGTGACCTATTATGTGGTTATGGAAGCATGTTATGGAATATGTGAACTTACCTTCCATGCTTGAATAAATTTTAATAATAAAAACTTAAAGTTTGAAAACAAACTCTATATACGTTTTGAGTAAGATTTACGATCATGCTTATGAGGTTTAACTCTTGTGTGAGACATCACGATTAGGTGTGTCATGCATGTAAATGTAATTGATATGAAGTCCTAGTGAGTTATATGCATTGTGAAACTAGTTAAGTGTGGTTGAGAGTAAGCGTAAATTAAGTAGAACGTCATAACTTGAGATACTTGATTTAACAAATGCAAGCATGTGAAGTAGAGACCTATGAACCACATAGCATGTGTTTAACAATTAAACGTAAAAAATTATGAATTGAACACTTGAACTCTTGATTAAATAGAAATAGATTGTGACCTATGTTAATGTTATGATATAAGGTCAAACTTGGTTGTCCACATTCTAACATATGTGTTTTGTATGATTATTCGTATACGTGCAAGTCGTGTGTACACTGGCTTTTTGCAGGAGAAACCATGTCTTGGTTTGCACTAGGATCGGTAGTGGCCACACTTTCCCTATTACAAACCAAGCGCGACTGCGCCAATCTGCAATAGGTTCTGAGTTTTGTTAATAAATTGAGAGCTGATGCATGCTTATATGGTTACTCTAATCTATAATACCTGTCCAGTATAGTATTTATGTGTTAATAAGCATGTTATTGAAAGGATCCTATGATGAATTAGTGTTTACAACTTTAAAGTCAAATCATGATTTTAACTATAACATAGTGTGTTAGAAACTAATTTGCATGTGATGACTTACGTGCAAGATTATGCGACTAAAAGACTAGCAATATATGTTAGCATTGATAAATTACACTTGTGTATGATAGTAAGTTAAGATAATAGGTGTACATGTTGAGCTTGTATAACTAATGTGATTATACATGAATAGGATATCATAGTGCATTGGATTGATATTAAGATTTACTTTAGTAAACTACGCTTGAGGTAAGTTTCCTAACTTACACAACTTTGAATTTTATGAAAGTTTCCTATCCTTCTCATATTGTATTGAGCAGATTATTGTTGAATAGAAAGTTATTCATTTAAGCTTGAACTTTATTTCCAAGCATGCTATTACGTGGTTTTAATTACTTTACAATTATTCCACATCGATATTATTGATATTCACACTTAGTGCACTTGAATTCGTACAATCTTGGATTGTACATCATTTAAAGTTCTATAATTCTTAAACTGTGTCAGATAGAGTCTGAACCTTTGTTCGGTCAGACAAATGTATAAAGTTTTATAAAAGCTATCCAAACCAATTGATGGTAAGGATTCTTAGACTAAAAGAACACCCCTTTTATGATAGGGGAGTACCTCGAGTATCTAATATAAGATACAAAGAGCAGATTTAAATGTTATGCATATATATGGTGTACGTGAGGCTGATCCCCTCAAGTACTTATTATGTAGACAATAACCAAAGGGTCAATCAGCTATTAATTCCATTGGAGTTTTATAGTTCAAAGTCTACTTGACTATCAATTATTCTAAAAGAAATCATTATCTTTGCTTCTAATATGCATATTGTTGAATTCATTGTCAGATATTTTCTATGACACCCCCAAATCCAGGAACTCCATTCCCACACGATTTGGTGTTCACTATTCAAAACCATTACATCTAACTACCCATAATCAAAGGATAAAGACATAATTTAAATAACTTAACAATAATCTTTCCCATTAAAGGGTTACATCATCTAAAAAACAATCCCAGGTAATCTAACCTTAAATTTATTACATAAGTTTGTAGAATACATCATAAAATAAAACAAGTCTTATAATATAATTCATTTAAATAAATTCTCATAAATCTTCAATACTTGGACATCTTGCGCTTTTCTTTGCTAGTAGATGGCGCATCGACTCTTTCAACTTTAGCTGCAGTGTTAAATGCAAGAGTGACCAAACAATTACTCATTGATATAGAGAGTAGTAATGATAACAACATGAGAATAAACAATGAATGCTGAACAATAATGAACTTGTTCTACGAATCAAAAATAGAAAACAAGTTCGAATTTAATATCTGAGGGTCTTAAGACCACGAACTATATCTCCGGTATTTATGTATTATTACCTCAACCTTAACAGTCATTTAGACTATATAGACCTTCTTAACGTATTTAGGGGGATCAACCCTTTGTACCATGTATTGTGAACAAATATCTTAACGTTACACGTACAAAATCCCCTATATTAGGGTTGTTCATCTCAGTTTGAATTTAAAATTTCCGCACTAAAGAAAGTTTAGCTCGAACTAACTTATCAGTGGTTCTAGAATTTTAGAACACTATTCCATAATAGACTAGTTCAATCAATAAGAGTTTGCTTACAACTTGAAGGCTTAATACGACAATATAGAATTGAACAACAACATTATATATTTGAATAGACATGGTATACGTGCAAGGTACCATATTCAAAAGAATTAGAATAACCTTAATTGAATCAATGT
Organism: Panax ginseng; assembly: GCA_020205605.1. Taxonomy (NCBI): domain Eukaryota; kingdom Viridiplantae; phylum Streptophyta; class Magnoliopsida; order Apiales; family Araliaceae; genus Panax; species Panax ginseng. The sequence goes on from CM035131.1 coordinate 82,703,980, forward strand.
ATTAGAACAACATATGCTTTGAATAACAATAACAAGACATAGGAATATGAAACTCGTTCAATGTAACTAATTAGGTTACAAGAGCTTATTTAACCATACATAAGTATAGAATCAATAGGCTTGCTCAATAAAAGTTTAGGAGACTTGCATTCAATATGAAGAGAATGAAGTTAGAAAACTTGCATAATTATAACATAACAACGAAAGGTAAACCTTGCTGAATAATAAAGTAGCATAGGTTAGGGAACTTGCCTTGTATTTAAGCTAAACAAGTGTAAGAATGTTCGCCAATTACCCTACACATATTATTGGAATCACAATAACAATTAGATGTATTAATATTAGCTTTATAGGTCTAACCCATAATTTTGGTCATAACCTTAACTTAACAACTAACCATATTGGTTAACACCTTTAACAAATCTGAAATATCATAATGGTCTAACATAACTCTTATCATTTTTCTTTAACTTTCATAAACATCACTTTTAGTTCCATTATATAGCTTATTCAAATAATCACTTAAAATCTTCACACTTTGTATTACAACACATTGAAATTTGTTATTGTATTCCACGTTATGTTTTAATCATCATTAACATGTATGTCACACAAGACTAAAGTCCATTAATTATAACCTACAAATAAAATTTGAAGTCCTCAACGCCTAATAACCCAATTCCTACATAAATTCATGAAACTTAACATCTAAACTATGTAATAACATCAATAAACATGTTATTCACCACTTCAATTACATAAACATTACATATACACAAATTTCGAAAATAAAAACTACAATTTTCCAAATTTCACCATATTTTACACTTTTAGCGAATTCGATCGCCACAACTTTGTTTCTTATCCAATTACCACGATTTAAACCACGCCGCTTTTGTTTCTTAACGTACTAACACAATCCAACACCAATTTGCAGATTATAGCATATATAGAACATGAAATTTTGTACTTTCTAAAGCCATATCATATAAACATATCATTGTTATTTATTTTTTCTTCCTACAAACCATTTTTTTGTATTTTAATCATCAAATAGCACTCACATAAGATGATTAACAGATTATACACCATATATGCATATATATGTATTAATCCAACATAACTATCAATAGAAATTTCGAACATAAAAGTTAAAATTGAAGTAAATTATACCTTCTTCTTTGATTGTATGATGCAAAAGATGATGACTAGGTTTAGAAATCCCTCTCCTTGACAATCACAGAGAATTCAAACTCACTGTGTTTCCTCTCTTGCTCTCTCTCCAAGCTCTATACATTTCTTCTTTTCACCCAACCCAGTACTAGAATTAGGGAAAAAAATAAGACGCGTAAAAATATACTGACTCCCACTCCCCCACTAACGTCAGGTAAAAATATAATATGTCTGTGTCAGTTAAATTAGGCCAAAGCCCACAAGGCCTTGTTTGGCTAAACACATAATTTCCATACTAGTTTATTTTAATAATATTATATTATATAGTTTCACTTGTCACACTTTAATTTAGTTAATTTAAATAACTTACAATAGTATTCATAATAATTTTTATTATAATTATACTTATAATTAATAAATAATTACATATATCTAATTTAATTAATAAATTAGATTTAAACATTACTTTATTTAATTTACTTATTTCTTTTTATATTAAACAACTCATTTAATTTAATTATTTCATTAAATTAAATCCTTAAATAATAAAATTACCATTCATTAATTTAGTTAGCACACACACTCAACTAAATTATTACATCATAATTCATCAATTATTTATTTTTCTCAATAAATAAATTAATTAAAATATTTATTTAATTCAATAAATATTTAAATTAAATTATAAATTTTCTCGATCGTTACATTTTCCATTCATCATAATATATCCGTATTGTTGTACTTAAACTTGTTGCCCAAACTTGTTGCTCATCCTTGCTATATCATGAATTATATTGCAGTTAAGCCCGAAACCTCATGAAAGGACAAGGGTAAAGGAAAGATGTAGGATAGTGGTGAGGAGCAGACTTTACCTTACGCCTAGTTTAAATTACTATTATGTAATATGAACCCTAATGATTATTTTAGGGTAGGTTTGTAAGATTATATTAAGGTTATCAAATCTTGGGACTAGTAACACCTTTTGAATGAACGACGTACGTTTATTATATTCCGCATTTTAGTTATCGTATGTTGTTTAGAGGTGGATGTTTTTATTTTATAGTGATGACAAGACCGGGGTCAGACGACTAGGTTTCGGGGGTGTCACAGGGACTACTGAGATTTGAGAGCAGAGTTTGGGTACCGCTAGTGCTAGAGATTAAGGAAGATATTTTGAGTGGGGCTCATAGCTCAGGATATTCGATTCACACTAGTAGTACCAAGATATACCAAGATCTTCGACAACATTTTTGGTGGCCAAATTTGAAACGAGATCTTGCAGAGTGTGTTGCTGTCGTCGACATGTCAGAAAGTGAAAGCAGAACATCAGAGACCGAGTGGGTTATTACAACCATTAGAAATCCCAGAATAGAAATGAGAATATATCACAATGGATAGCAATCATGTGCAACTATCAATCTCGGTTGAATAACCTTAATGATCTCGACAGTCTGTTGCACTAATTCTGGTCCCAATAGCTGACGTTCACCTACCTCATTCCAGCATAACAAAGTTCTGCATTTCCTGCCGTATAATGCTTTATAAGGTGGCATGCCAATACTCATGTGATAACTGTTATTATAAGAAAATTCCACTAATGGTAAATGATCTTCCCAATTTCCCTTGAAATCCATGATACATGCTCTGAGCATATCTTCTAGTGTTTGGATGGTTCTCTCACTCTGTCCGTCGATTTGAGGATGGTACGCTGTGCTTATTCTCAGTTGTGTTCCCAAGCTTTCTTGTAATCGTTTCCAGAAATTAGATGTGAAACGTGGATCTCTGTCTGACACAATGGACACAAGAACACCGTGTCTAGAAACAATTTTCTTCACGTATAATTTTGCTAACTGATCTAGGGTAAACCTAATCTTGATTGGCAAAAAGTTTGTCGACTTCGTCAGTCGATCGGCAATCACCCAAATGGCATCGTAACCTTGTTGGGTCATTGGAAGACCTACCACAAAATCCATTGTGATATGCTCCCATTTCTATTCTGGTATCTCCAACGGTTGTAATAATCTGCTTGGCCTTTGATGCTCAGCTTTAACTTTCTAACACGTTAAGCACTTCACCACACACTCAGCCACATCCTTTTTTCATATTCGACCACCAAAAATGATGTCTAAGATCCTGGTACATCTTTGTACTCCCAAGGTGAATCGAATATCTTGAGTTATAAGCTTCACTTAGAATTTCCTCTTTAACCTCTGGTATCAAGTGGAACCCAAATTCACACATTCAATCAAAGTAATCCTTCCGAATCAATTTTGAATTTGTTTTCCTCACCTTCAGATACTCTCTGCTTTTATCTTTCACAGTCTTCATCTTGAAGTTGTGCATTCTTCACCTTATCTACCAACATTGATCTGTTTCCCATCTGGAACAACTTTTCATCAGATTCTATCGGATATTTAATTTCCAACTCCATCTTAGCCATTTCAGACACTAGCTTCTTCTGACCAGTCAACAACATTAACTTCTCCCGTCCCTTCCTACTTAAAGCATCAGCAACAACATTCGCCTTTCCGGGATGATAGAAAATCTCACAGTCATAGTCTTTGATCAACTCCAACCATCTTCTTTGTCGCATGTTCAGATCCTGTTGTGTGAAAATATATTTTAGACTCTTATGATTAGTATATATCTCACACCTCCCTCCATAAAGATAATGTTTCCAAATTTTCAGGGCAAACACCACCGCCGCCAACTCTAAGTCATGAGTCAAATACCCTTTCTCGTAATCTTTCAATTATCATGATGCATGCACAATAACTCCGCTTTCTCTTATAAGCAAGCACACACTTTAGTCCTTTATGCGATGTGTCACTATACACCACAAAATTTCCTGTATCATCAGGTAACGACAACACAGGTGCTGAACTCAACCTCTTCTTCAATTCTCGAAAAATTTCTTCTCACTTTTCTGTCCAAACAAACTTAACCGTCTTCCGAGTTAAATTCATCAACGGAGTTGCGATCTTGGAAAAAGTCTTGAATAAAACGCCTATAGTAACCTGCCAATCCTAAGAAACTCCTTACTTCCAATGGTGTCTTCGGTTGATCCCAGTTTATTACAGCTTCCACTTTTGATGGATCTACCGAAATTCTATTTTTATCAATAACATGTCCGAGAAACTATACACGTTCCAACCAAAATTCATATTTTGAGAACTTAGCGTACAACATCTCTTTTCTCAACGTCTCCAACGTCAATCTCAATTGTTCAACATGTTCCTCTTTGGTCTTGGAATATACCAATATATCATCAATAAACCCCACTACAAATTTGTCTAAGAATGGTTTAAACACCCTATTCATCAAATCCATGAAATGTGCAGGTGCATTGGTTAAACCAAAAGACATAACCAAAAACTCGTAATGACCATATCGAGTTTTGAACGCTGTCTTCGGTACATCCTCCAGCCTCATCTTCAATTGATGATAACCACTCCTCAAGTCTATCTTTGAGAAATACCTCGCTCCCTTCAATTGTTCGAACAGGTCATCAATTCTTGGTAATGGATACTTATTTTTAATCGTGACCTTATTCGATTCTTGATAGTCAATGTAGAGCCGCATCAATCCATCTTTCTTCTTAACAAACAACACCAGTGCTCCCCATGGCGACACACTCGACTGAATATACTTCTTGTCAAGCAATTTTTGCAACTGCACCATCAACTCTTTTATCTCTACCGGGGCCATTCTGTATGGTGCCTTAGATATCAGGGTCGTTCCTGGTAATAAGTCAATTATGAACTTGATTTATCGATCCGTCGGAAGACCGGGCAAATCGTCTGAAATACGTCCGCAAAAAAATCTCTTATGATCGGTATCTCTTCTAACTTCGCACTCTTCCTCGATTATTATCGACTATGTAGGCTAAGTATCCTACACATCCTTGTCTCAAAGAACTTCTTGGATTGCATCACCGTCACACAACTTGCTTGTCGAGGTGACTTTCTGCCATAGAACACAACCTTTGACCGAGTCATAAGGTTAACACACTTCTTTTGGCAATCAATAAGCGCTCGTAATTGAATAACCAATCCATTCCAAGTATAACATCAAACTCACCAAGCCTAATTGGTATCAAATTTACCATCATCTCGTGACCTTTTATAACCACCTATATAATTCCTATATATGAATCTAATGAGAATCATTTCCTATTCGCAATCTCTATGCTTAAGGGAAATTCTAATTCTTCCCGAGGAAAATCTAAATTCGAGCAAATTCATGGGATATAAATGAACAAGTAGCACCTTTAAATCAAATAGCACATAAGCATTAATACCATTAATCGGAATGATACCTGACACCACATCCTTAGAATGTACAGCATCATGTACGGTCATATTGAAAGTCCTCGTAGTGGGTCAGCTTGACTGTGTTGGTCCCGTGATAGTCAATGAACCATCACCGTTGTTGTTTTCTTTTCCACCACTTGCACTTCCCACTGTCTTCTTAGGGCAATCACGAGCCATGTGATCCTTCAAACCACAGGTAAAACATGCTCCTTTCTTTGGACTAAAATAGTACTGTGTAAAGTGTCCCTCCTGACCATAGTTGAAACACACCCACTTTCCCTTCAAACATAATCCAGTATGGTTCTTCCCGCACGTAGCACAAGCCTCAAATTTCTTCCTTGGTTGACTTCGTTGTTGTATTTCCGCAGTCGAATTCTCGCTCTACTTCCTCTTCTGACTGTTATTTCCAACGTTACTTCTACCAGTCTTATTTTAATTCTCATTCTTCCTCTTTTTATGTTCTTGATTGTACTTGGTCAAGGCATCGCTTCCACCTTCCACGATAATTGCCTTCTCCAGTACAGCCGCAAATGTATTTAGCTGGAACATTGAAACCTTGATATACAGCCAGGGTTTCAATCCTTGTTCCAACCTTCTCGCCTTACGCTTATCAGTATTAACTTGATAAGTGGCAAACCCTCGCTAACTCGTTAAACTTCGTTTGCATATTCGCACCGCCATAGTTCCTTGTTTCAGCTCCAGAAATTGCACCTCCAACTGATTTTGAGAACTCGTTGGAAAGTACATTTTGAAAAACATCTCCTTAAATCTATCTCACGCTATCACTCCTTGTCCCCCACAAACCTTATTTGCCTGCCACCAGTAGCTAGCTTTAGACTTGAACATGAACGTTGCGAACGCAGTCTTCTGATCCTCGTTAACTCTAGCAACATCGAACACCTTCTTCATTTCCATGATCTAGGTTTGGGCTTCAACTGGATTCATAGACCCTTGAAACTCTGGTGGTACAACAACTTTGAATTCCTTAAAGTTCGTGACTTGAGCTTGCAGTTGATTCGCAAGTGCTCCGTCAATGGTTACCAAGCTATTTTGAACCTGATTAGCGTTGACCTCGTTATTATTATTAGTAGACCCCTCATAAGGTGGTTGTTGGCGTGGTTGTCTTCTTCTTCTAGAGGCATTTTCTTTTAAAATACACGCTTATTAGTTCATTCATCAACTTCTTGGGTATTTGAAGTTTAACTTAAACATTCTAAGATTAAATCTAGAACACATAACATTTTAAATAAACTTTGATATTTTATTCATTAATAACGTTTTAAAACATATTAAAGATAGCATAACCGCTACTAACATTCACTTTCCTGAACTAGACAAGTTTCAGGATTACATACTCATACTATCCCTTTATTCATCTCAAAATAAGGGATTCACAGTTTATTTACTCACTTACTTAACCACACATTATTATTATTCTCATTCTTTCTATCTAGACATATTAAGACGTCGTAAGGCTTCTCGACGCTCTTCCTCCATGATACGATACGCCGTTCTACGATCCATCACGAACCATGGTGAATTCTCAAACTGAGGTGGGTAATAAAAGACTCGATCCTGGGCCCTATCAATCGTAGAGTTAAAAGCATAATCCATCTCATTCATCTCGGCCTTCTTCACTTGAACCTTAGCATCAGCATGGTCCTCACGTTGAGTCGCCTTCATCCAAGAGTCCTCTGCCCTTACACGCTTAGCTGATTCCTCTTCGAAGTCATCTTTTAATTTCTCCATGTCAGTCTTCATCTTCTCATTTACTGCCAACAAATCTTCATGTTGACTATTTGTATGAACTAGGTCCCACTCCGTGTTTCCAAGTCTTGAGTCGAGTTCCTGGATCTCCGCATCCTTCTTCTCCATCGTAGCATGATGCATCTCAACCAACTCCTTTAGCTCCTCAACCTTGTCCTGTAATTCTATGTTACGGTCATACAGAGCGTCATACATCTCAGCTGATATAGAGTTTGGTGGAAACTCCACAGGATCCTCTTCCTCATCATCCTCCTTTATCTCCTCAAAACTATCCTCCTCGGAATCGGTCACAGGCTCATCCTCCTGGATCAACTGTTCCCGCACAACATGAATATCCCGAGGTTCATCATCTCTAGGTACCTGAGATATCACTTAAATAGCTGGACTAGATCCTCCTTCGTTAGACATCCTGACAACAAAATATTTTAAGTTTTAATTACATTTTTTGATACTCCCGAGCACATAAGTTATTAACACATAACACATAGTGTCTTTTATTATTTAACTTCAATGGATACCTTACTCCATTCCTTAAAACCCGAAAAGAGTTGGACACCTCTATGTTTTCTATCTCCTTAAAGGTTACTTCCTAGGGTTTCCCCACCTAAGGTTTATAACCTAAAGCTTTGATACCAGCCTGTGACACCCCCAAATCCAGGTACTCCATTCCCACAAGATTTGGTGTTCACTATTCAAAACCATTATATCTAACTACCCATAATCAAAGGATAAAGACATAATTTAAATAACTTAACAATAATCTTTCCCATTAAAGGGTTACATCATCTAAAAAACAATCCCAGGTAATCTAACCTTAAATTTATTACATAAGTTTGCGGAATACATTATAAAATAAAAAAGTCTTATAATATAATTCATTTAAATAAATTCTCATAAATCTTCAATACTCGGACATCTTTCCCTTTCCTTTGCTAGTAGATGGCTCATCGACTCTTTCAACTTTAGCTGCAATGTTAAATACAAGAGTGAGCAAACAATTACTCACTGATATAGAGAGTAGTAATGATAACAACATGAGAATGAACAATGAATGCTGAAGAATAATAAACTTGTTCTACGAATCAAAAATAGAAAACAAGTTCGAATTTAATATCTGAGGGGCTTAAGACCACGGACTATGTCTCCGATATTTAGGTATTATTACCTCAACCTTAATAGTCATTTAGACTATACAGACCCTTCTTAACGTACTTAGGCGGATCAGCCCTTTGTACCATGTATTGTGCAAAAACATCTAAACGTTACACGTGAAAAATCCCCAATGTTAGGGTTGTTCGTCTCAGTTTGGATTTAGAATTTCCGCACTAAAGAAAGTTTAGCTCAGAACTAACTTATCAGTGGTTTTAGAATTTTAGAACATTATTCCATAATAGACTAGTTCAATCAATAAGAGTTTGCTTACTACTTGAAGGCTTCATACAACAATATAGAATTGAACAACAACATTATATATTTGAATAAACATGGTATACGTGCAAGGTACCATATTCAAAAGAATTAGAACAACCTTAATTGAATCAATGTATTAGAACAACATATGCTTTGAATAATAATAACAAGACATGGGAATATGAAACTCGTTCAATGTAACGAATTAGGTTACAAGAGCTTATTTAACCATACATAATCAATAGGCTTGTTCAATAAAAGTTTAGGAGACTTGCATTCAATATGAAGATAATGAAGTTAGAAAACTTGCATAATTATAACATAACAACGAAAGGTAAACCTTGCTGAATAATAAAGTAACATAGGTTAGGGAACTTGCCTTGTATGTAAGCTACACAAGTGTAATAATGTTCGCCAATTACCCTACACATATAATTGGAATGGCAATAACAATTAGTTGTATTAATATTAGATTTATAGGTCTAACCCATCATTTAGGTCTTAACCTTAACTTAATACCTAACCATGTTGGTTAACACCTTTAACAAATCTGAAATCTCACAATGGTCTAACATAACTCTTATCATTTATCTTTAACTTTCATAAACATCACTTTTAGTTCCATTATATAGCTTATTCAAATAATCATTTAAAATCTTCACACTTTGTATTACAACACATTGAAATCTGTTATTGTAGTCCACATTATGTTTTAATCATCATTAACATGTATGTCACACTAGACTAAGTCCATGAATTATAACCTACAAATAAGCTGAAGTCACTTTGCTTAATCTCGAGAGCACTGGCAATTGCGCGTTGTCCCATGCCTTGTATACCTGCCAAGGCAAGACTGCTTCTGAGATTCATGAGAAGGCTACTGGCCAAGCATGTTCTGCCGTTCTACACTTTAATAATCAAGGCGTACTGCATATTGCACCAGACGAAGCCTTAGTAGCTCTGTTACATGCCCGACTCCAAAACCAATCCAATTCCTCTGAAAATTCATGAAACTTAACATCTAAACTATGTAATATCATCAATATACATGCTATTCACCACTTCAATTACATAAACATTACATATACACAAATTTGAAGAATAAAAACTATAATTTTCCAAATTTCACCACATTTTACACTTTTAGCGAATTCGATAGCCACGACTTCGTTTCTTAACCAATTACCACGATTTAAACTTCATACCACTTTTGTTTCTTAACGTACTAACACAATCCAACACCAATTTGCAGATTATAGCACATATAGGACATGAAATTTTGTACTTTCTAAAGCCATATCATATAAACATATCACTGTTATTTATTTTTTCTTCCTACAAACCAATTTCTTGTATTCTAATCATCAAATAGCACTCACATAAGATGATTAACATATTATACACCATATATACTTAAATATGTATTAATCCAACACAATTATCAATAGAATTTTCAAAAACAAGGGTTAAAATTAGAGTAGGTTATACCTTGTTCCTTTGATTGTTTGATAGCAAAGTTGATAGCAATCCTTTCCCAAAACCCTTCTTCTCCAACTCTCAATATCACTATGTTTTTTTCTCTCTTCTTACCAAGCTCTCTCCAACCCTCTCGCTATTTTGGCCTTGTAGAAAAGACGCGTAAAAATAAACCGACTCCTCTCTCTCACATATACATCAGCTTAAAAAAAAAACAATAGGCGTCAATTAGAAATAAACCAAAAGCCACAAGGTTGTGTTTGCTTTAACAAAATTTCCCCACTAATTTATTTTAATAATATTATATTGTATAGTTTTTATTTGTCACATATGCAACCAATTTAAATAGCTTACAATTATAATTATAATAATTATAATTTTTTATTATTATAATTATACTTATGATTAATAAATAATTATATATCTAATTTAATTAATAAATTAGACTAGAACATCACTTTATTTAATTAATTTATTTTCTTTAATATTAAACCATTTATTTAATTTAATTATTCCATTAAATTAAATCTTTCAAATAAAATTACCATTCATTAATTTAGTTAGCCAACATACTCAACTAAATTATTACACCACAATTCATCAAATATTTATTTATCTCAATAAATAAATTATTTAAAATGTATATTGAATTCAATAAATATTTAAATTTAATTACAAATTTCTCGACCGTTACATTTTCCATTCATCATAATATATCCTTATTGTTGTACTTAAACTTGTTGAGCAAACTTGTTGCTCATCCTTGCTACATCATGAATTATATTGCAGTTAAGCCTGAGACCTCAGGAAAGGATAAGGGTAAAGGAAAGATGTAGGATAGTGGCAAGGTGCAGACTTTACCTTACGCCTAGTTTAAATTACTATTATGTAATATGAACCCTAATGATTATTTTAGGGTATGTTTATAAGATTATATTAAGGTTATCAAATCTTGGGACTAGTATCACCTTTTGAATGAACGACGTACGTTTATTATATTCCGTATTTTAGTTATCGTATGTTGTTTAGAGGTGGATGTTTTTATTTTATAGTGATGACCTAGGACCGAAATCGAGAGGACCCGATTTGGGGGTGTCACGAGGATTCTTGAGATTTTAGAGCGAGTTTGGGTAATGCTAGTGCCAGAGATTAAGGAAGATATTTTGAGTGAGGCTCATAGCTCAGGATATTCGATTCACACTGGTAGTACCAAGATGTACCAAGATCTTTGACAACATTTTTGGTGGCCAAATTTGAAACGAGATGTTGCAAAGTGTGTTGCCAAGTGTTTAACCTGTCAAAAAGTGAAAGCAGAACATCAGAGGTCGAGTGGGTTATTACAACCGTTAGAAATCCCAGAATAGAAATGGGAATATATCACAATGGATTTCATGGTTGGCCTTTCGACAACTCAGAAAGGCTATGACATAGTATGTGTTATTGTTGATCGATTAACAAAATCTGCACACTTCCTTTCGATCAGAATCAAATTTAACTTAGACCAGTTGGCAAGGTTATACGTGAAAGAGATTGTTTCGAGGCATGGATTTCCAGCGTCAATTATTTCCGATAGGGATCCGCGCTTTACATTGAACTTCTAAAAACAACTACAGAAGTGCATGGGGACGCAATTGAGATTGAGTATGGTATATCACCCTCAAATAGACGGGCATAACGAAAGAACAATTCAGACATTGAAGGATATGTTGAGAACGTGCATCATGGATTGTAAAGGAAATTGGGATGATCACTCATCGCTTGTTGAATTTTATTACAACAACAGTTACCATGCTAGTATTGGAATGCTGACTTACGAAGTGATGTATGATCGAAAGTGCAGAACTCCACTTTACTGGGATGAAGTTGGTGAGAGACAATTACTAGAACTAGTACTGGTACACCAAACAGTAGAGATAGTCAAAGTAATCCAGAAAAGACTAGTAGCAGCTCAGGATAGGCAGAAGAAATACGTCGATCCACACCGTAAGAATGTTGAGTTCGAATCGAATAACTTGGTATTCTTGAAAGTCTCTCCTGGAAGGATTAGATTTAGTAAGAAAGGGAAATTGAGCAGGGGTTCATTGGACCCTTTGAAGTTTTGCGAAGAATTGGTGAAGTTGCCTATGAGGAAGCCTTACCTTTGGCCTTAGAACATATTCATAATGTTTTCCATGTTTCTGTCTTATGACCGTATAAGCCCGATTACAAGCACGTTATAGAATATGAACCCCTACAATTTGAGAAAGACTTGTCCTATGAAGAAATTCATTTTCAGATTGTTAACAAGAAAGAGCAAGTTCTCAGAAATAAATTAATACCTTTTATTAAGGTAATTTGGAGGAACCACAACGCTAAAGAAGCTACGTGGAAACTCGAAGAACAAATGATGAAGAATTATCCTCATTTATTTGCTTAATCCGTGTAATGATTACGGGGACAAAATCTTTGTAAGGAGGAGAATGTAACGAGGCGAATTGATTAAATGTTATGATTACGGGCACATAATCCTTTTAAGGAGGGAAGATATGATGAACAAGATTTTTGTAATTTAATTTGAATATTTATTGAATTAAATAAAAAAATTCAATGATTTAATTTTTGGGTTAAATAATTAATTGATGAATTATGGCGATTAATTTAATTATATGTGTTACATTGGTTAAATTAATGTGAATAATTTATTTATTCCAAGTATATATTCAATTGAGCTTATTTAATTAAATGAATTATTTAATAAGCACAATGTTATTCTAATTAATTTAATAATTAATTAGAGATTTAATGATTTGACATAATTAATAAATGAGAATTTAATTATGTGACTATATGATTTAATGTTGAATTATTCTTCCCTATTTAATTGAATTAAATAAGATATTTAATTAATTGCTTAAATGGGTGTGACATTAATATTAAACTGTATAATAAGAGTTTTATTAAATTAAGTGAGAAAAATATTTATGAGGCTAGCCAAACATGACCTTAGGAGGAGTTGGCTAGTTAACCCACTAAGGGATTAACCGACCCCGACAATGCCAGTTATCAATATACGCATACATCAGTCTTATTTTTATACTTACGTATTTTATTTTCCTAAGACCTAAACTTTGAGAAAACAGAGAGAAAAGAGAGAGTTTGAGAGAATTGAAGAAAGAATTGGAGAATTAAGGAGTTTTCTTCCACTCTCAAGCAATCTTAACACAGAAATTAAGGGTAATTCTTTAATCTAAACTTTTAATTTACGTACTTAGATGCTTTTCATAAAAATTAGCTTTTAGCTTTCTGTAACTAGAATTTTTATGAGTAATTGTTGAAAAGTTGTTATAAATTGTTTATATGCATGAATAATCAAATATATGATTTTGGATGAATTAATCCACGTACTTTGGTTTCAAAAATGGGGTTTTTAAGTTTATAGTAACAATATATGATTTTGAAGTCAAAATCTGAGTTTTGATAAATGATTTGTTAGAATAATGGATGTTTATGTTGTTTAATAGATATAATATGTTATATGTGGGTTGAAACCATTTTTTTTTTTATGAATTGATTCATGAAAACATGTTTTACAAAAAAAGAAGTTTGAGTTTTGTTATAAAAGTAGAAAAAGACTGATTTTAGAACCAAAATTAGTGTTCAATTCTTATTGTAATCTATAAATTGATTTCAAAATGTGTTAGTGTGTTGAATTACGAAAAGAATGAAACTTAAATGGCTTAATTTGGTTAAAAAACAAAGATTTGGTGGTTGATTTACGCTAAATATGTTGAAATATGAAGAAAACTAGTAAAAACATGATTTTGATCCTTACAAGTTAATTTTGTATGATGTTTATATTATTAAAATCATGATATGCATGCTTGGTGTTGTGGTTAACAAACTTATATCTTCAAGGTATGTTAAATTTCTGTTAAGTTGAAGAAATTGGATTGTTTGGGTTACACTGTGAAGCAGAGTACACAGTCTTCATGTTTTGTCTTACGTCTTTGAGGCAACTACTACTTGGTACCCAGAAATAAATGGGCTATCACAGATACTCACCATAACATCTGCTTGTGCAAGCGAAACTTGAGGTAGCATAATTGTGCCCTCCCCTGAGCAGAAACAATTTGTTTTCTTTTAGTTTTCAGACCATGACATATTGGTTGAACCTAGTCTAAGGTGCAAACCTAGTCTCAGGGGCATGATAGTGTGTTAAACATATAATGAGGTTTTATAATTAATTATAAGCACGTGTTCAATGATTTCAAATTGTGAAGTTAATAAGTTATGAAAACTTTCAATTTGCTAATTGTTCAAGTCTTGAGATGTATTTAAAGGTTACATTACTATGATAGACTTATGATTTCAGATTGGTGACATGATGTTAATTTGAAAGTCAGAATTTGAATTCCGTTAACAAATTGGATTTAAATGAGAACTAAAACATATAGGGTTAATGTTAGTGTAACTAATCGGTATAACGATTCTAATGATATATGTAGGGTTTTGACGAACGTGTGTTATAGTTGTTTATGTCACAATCCAGAATTTTAAATTATAATTTTAAATATTTATTAAATTATATAAATATTTAATTGATGTGTTTATTGTGGAATACATATTTGTTTAATTTGATTTGATTTAATTATTTATTTGTTAAATAAATAATTAATGAGTGAAAGAAATTAATTATTATAAGATAATATTCTAATTTAATTTAATAATTAAATTAGAGAGTTGATAGGGATTAAATGGATTATTATAATGTTTTAATTTAAATTAAATTTGGTAATAAAAGTGTGACAATAAACTATGCTATAAATGGGTTATTAAAATAAATTAAAGAGTTTAATTTAGTTTTTCTAAACAAGGCTCAAGGATATTAAGTCTTTAATTTTTAAAGAGTTTTTGCCAAACAAAGATAAGGTTTTTGAATTTTGAATTTTTGATTTTAATTAAAAAAAATAAAAAAAATAAAAAATATATATATAATATCTTATAACTAATACGTAATCATTATAATAGTAATTATATGGCAGTTACATACGTTTGTAAGCGTTTGTTTTATCCTACGTGAAAAGCTTTTGGCTTAACTAAGAAGAGAATAGAAGGTTGTAGAGAATAGAGAGAGTTTGAGAGAGAATTAAGAGAGGATTCCTGAGACTTTCAAACAATTATCTGTCGTTAGCAAGGATTTCTCAAGCAATTGAAGGTATTTTTCTATAACCTGAATATGATATATATATATATATATATATGTTTTTACGACATAATTCCCAAAGTCTCTTAGTTCTTGACTGTAGTATAAAGTTCTTTACAAAATTGTCTGTAATCAAATTTTTTTATGATTGGTTAAAAAATTATAGGTATATTGTAATTGTGATATTATAACTAGCATATATATATATATGATTGTAGTTTATTTGTATGCTAATTTACATTCAAAAAGAAAGAAAATGGTTTTATAGTGAATATATGTATCAACATGGTTTGTAGGAGTACCAAAATTGATATCTGATTGTGCATTGATAGATAAATTGAACCTTGAATATGTTAATATGTTAATAAATGAAGAGAACGTAGTTCGAATGAATCAATTTGGTGTATAATTGTGGTTACAGTGTTAATTTTATCAAACAATGTCAAAAATGGAGTTTTGGGTTGAAACATGGCATTCAAAGATTTCTGAAGTTGTTTCAAATTAGTATATGTATGATGGGTAACAGTTATGTGTAATTTACATAAGTTATACGTGTTAATTTAGGTGGTAGAAGTTAATAAACAGTTAAAAAAATTAGCTTCGTTTTTGTCTTGTGCTCGACATTTGTAATTCGATCTTTAACGCATAAGCCTTATTAGCCATGGACATAAAAGACTTCAGCATACAAATACCAAACTCGGCATACACAATGCCAACCTCACGCCACAGTGGTTATCGGTGGCATGTTACTCATACAAATTGACCCAATCATAGTGTAAATCTGTAAGCGCAACACCGATTAACAGAATGGCCAGAAAATTGTTTTCTTTTACACAGAGTCTGTAATTGTTGATATGATGCAATATTATGAATGTTAGAATGTAATTTTTATAATTTTTATATCATAGTAGTGATAATGAGCATATTATTAATAATTAACGAGTTTTATTATTTCATTACTAGTGTAGCTTGATTATGTGGTTAAAAAAAATCAAACCATACATGAAGTAGATACTTATTTGTAGAGAGAGTAATTGTAGTGACTAATTGTGTTATAATGACATGTGTTTAGGATATTGTGAATCAAACTGTTATGGTTTAGTTTACATACAAGGCAAGTTTTCTAACCTTAAGCTTTCTTTGTGCAAGTTTCTTAACCCTAATTATATCGTGCAAGCTCCTAAATCTTACCTCTTGATATTGAGCAAGTTATTTTTATTAACTTGTTATTTAGCATGTAAGTCTCTAAATTCTGATACACTAACGTTAAACAAGTTTATCGTTCAATTTACTATTTTTTATGCAAGCTCAATACTCAATTCTAAATAAGATTTTAACCTTAGCTTAATATCGTTCAAGCAAGGTATGTTATGTTCTTCATTGCTTATGCTTTTAGTTCATTCCTAAAGCATGACCTTACTATTCAATGTTGATTCATTTATGACTTATTACATAGCGCATTGTTACTACATTTTATTCAACTAATCCTTAGTTGATGTTCGTTAAACTCTAAATTACCTTGAAACTTATCCAAACCAAACTTACTTTTGTACGGACTTGTATTCTAAATATTGAGATGAACAACCCTACTACAGGGGATAATTTACGCTTAGCGTTGAAATGTTTGTGCACAATAAATTGTACGAAAGGCTGATCCCCCTAAATACAAGGAGTCCCTATTGTCTTATGTCTGTTAAAGTTTAATATTAAAGAATACTTAGAACTATGGACATAGTTAAGTGGTGTTTTGACCCTCGATTATATACTTTAAATTCTGTTCCTGATTATTATTGATGAAGTACCTTATTCATTTCTATTGAGTCTATTCATTTGGTAGTTGATATGATGTTATTCATTGTCATTTCAAGTGAGCATTGTTTGCTCACTCTTGTTTATATAAACATTTCAGCTAAAGTTGAGAAGGTCGATGAACCTACAACCAGTAAAGGGAAAGGGAAAATAAGCAAGTATTGAAGACTTGTAAATCTATTCATTTTTATATTGTTAGACTTTATTTTAAATCTTGTGATGTAATTATTTAATTTTCTGCATATTACGTTTGTATTAAAGGTTAGATAACCTGGGAGATTTTGTTGAACTTATTGATGTAACCCTTTAATGGGAAGGTTTATTATTAAACTTTATTATATTTGGGTAGTTAGATATGAATGTTTTTATAAAGTGAACACCAAATCTGGTGAAAATGAAGTACCCGAATTTGGGGGTGTCACAAGTTGGTATCAAAGCCTTAGGTTATGAACCTTAGGTGTGGGAAAAGCCTTAGGAAGTAACCTTTGAAAAGATAGTGGTGATAAACTCTTATCGAGTTTTAAGGAAGAAGTAATAAAACACTTACGTGCTTATGTGATTACAAATTATGTGCTCGTGAGTGTCGAGTAGTAATAATTAGTAATTAAAACTTAACAAATTTTGTTGTCAGGATGGCTAATGTAGGAGAATCCAGCCAGGCTAAGGAGGAAGGACCGCAGATGCCTAGAGAAGAGGAGCCTCGAGATATTCAAGTGATTTGGGAACAACTACTGCCACGAGAATCATCTTCGTTGGTCACAGTAGCTGAGGATGAGGGGTTACTTGATGAGGTTGATGAGATAGAGATGGACGAGGAAGACCCTGAGGAGCTGCCACAGTTGAATGAGGATGAGGAGGACGAGGAGGAAGAGATTACACTTAACTCGATTGTTGCCCATATGTACGACGAAGTGTACGACTGCAATGTGGAACTTTTGGATAGCGTCGATGAGTTCAAAGAGATAGTAGTTGAACAACAGACCTCAATGGCGCAGAAGGATAACGAGATCCATGATCTAGAGGAACGTCTGAGTAATGTTGAAGGGAAGCTGGTCCACACTAAAGGAGGAAACGAGCAATTAACAGAGGAAATAACAGAACTGAAGAACAAGCTGAAGAAAGAATCTACTAAGAGGGAAAGAGCCGAAGACGCTTACAAAGAAGCTTCTAAATGAGCCAAGGTATTACAAGTGAGGAAGATCAAGATGGAAGAGATGGGTAGTGTTTTTAACACTGTGATCAATCGAGCTCAAGATCGGGTCATGGGTTATCCGATTCAGTTCGAGACGCTACCATTGTATATATTAGATCGCTGAACAATGTTTCGTATTATGGAAGAAGAGCGTCGTAAGGCTATGCAGTATTTTAGTAGGTCGTCATAAATGTACTTGATATGTGATTAATGATATGATAAATAATATGTAAATCCCAATTGTTATGTAACCTATGGGGTATGATGATGATGTTATCCTGGAACTTTAGTAGTTTAGGAAAGTAATGTAAATATCAGTGATGTTATTGTTATTTTATTTTCTAAAAGATTATGAATGAATAAAAGTTATTATTTTATTCAAAGTGTTATGTGTTAGGTGATAATCTTTTATGGTGTGCAAATTAAGTAGAAAATACTTAAAGGAATTGAGTAACAATCTAGTGAGTGTATTTTAACAGAAAATGCCTCTAAGAAGACGTCAGCCACGACAAAGAACCCCTGAGGGATCTACCAACAATAACAACGCTGAAGCTAACCCCGTTCAGCAGTTAGTGACATAACTGACGGGTGCATTACAGAATCTACCGCAGAATCAAGTTGTGACATATAAGGACTTCAAGGCGGTTGGACCACCAGAATTCCACGGGTCCATGAATCCAGTTGAGGCACATACCTGGATCACGGAGATAGAAAAAGTGTTTTATGTAGCTAGAGTATGTGAGAATCAGAAGACTGCTTTTGCAACATTCATGTTGAAAGTAGAGGCGGGTTATTGGTGGCAAGCTAATAAAACTCGAGGAGGAAAAGGGGTGATGACTTGGGATAGGTTTAAGGTGATATTCTTCGAGTCCTATTTCCTAGAGAGTTCGAAGAATTAGATGGAGGTGCAGTTTCTGGAACTAAAGCAGGGATAAATGACGATATCAGAGTATGCCGCAAAATTTAACGAATTAGCGGCATATCAAGTCAACACAGATGAACGCAAGGCGAGGAGATTTGAGCAGGGACTGAATTCCTGGTTGTACAGCAGTGCTTGAGAAGGCAATTCTCGGTTAGAGTGGAGGCGAGGCTGTGACAAAGTACAATCAAGAACAAAGAAAAAAGAAGAATGAGGGTGAAGGTAAGAATAGTAATGGGAGTTGAGGAAATGGTAACAATAACCTGAAGAGAAAATGGAATAGAAATGTGGGTTCTGGAAACTAGCAGGGTAACCAGCAGAAGAAAAAGTTCAAAGCATGTGCTACATGCTGAAAGTTTCACGCGGGTGTGTGCTTAAGGGGGAAGCGTGTATGCTTTAACTATGGCCAGGAGGGTCACATTGCCCCAAATTGCAATCAACCCAAGAAGAATGTTTGCTACACGTGCGGATCAAAGGATCATTTTTCTCATGAGTGCCCTAAGAAGAAAGCTGAAGAGACAACGGGGAACATGGGAGGTAGCAGTGGAGCACATTGACCATTGTAGGACCAACGTCATTAAACAAACCCACAACCAGAACCTTCAATATAACGGTGTAGGATGAAGTACAATCAAAAGATGTTGTGTCAGGTATTATCTCAATCAATGATATTGATGCTTATGTATTATTTGATTCGGGTGCTACTTGCTCATTTATATATGATGAATTTGCTAAGAGGTTAGGATTTCCTAATGAAGAATTGAATTTCCCTTTGAACATAGAAATTGTGAATAGTGAGGTGATTCCTGTTAGGTTCAGATACAAGAATTTTAGGGTAAACATTAAGGGGAATATCATGATGGTAGATTTAATTCCAATAAAACTTGGGGAGTTTGATGTTATTTTGGGAATGGATTGGCTGTTCAATTATGGAGGGATAATTAATTGCCAAAAGAAATGTGTAAACATTATGACAAAGTCAAAGGTAGTTTTCTTTGGTAGCAGATCGCCTAGACATGCGAGATGTCTGACGATTATACAGGCCAAGAAGTTGTTGAGTCAAGGTTGTGTGGGTTATTTAGCTTACATAGTCGATACTCAGAGGAAGGGATAAAACTGGAAGATATACCAGTGGTTAGGGAATTTGTAGATTTGTTTCTAGAGGATTTGCCAGGACTTTTGCCTGACCGAGAGATTGAGTTCGTGATCGACTTAGCGCCAGGAACCGCTCCGATATCGAAGGCACCGTACATGATGGCTCCGGTAGAAATAAAGGAACTGATGGTACAATTGCAAGAGTTATTGGACAAGAAGTACATTCAGCCGAGTGTGTCACCGTGGGGAGCACCGATGTTATTCGTGAAGAAGAAGGATGGGTCAATGCGTCTTTGCATTGATTAAAGGGAATTAAACAAAGTCACCATTAAGAATAAATATCCATTGCTAAGAATAGATGACTTGTTTGATCAATTAAAGGGTGCTAGATACTTCTCAAAAATAGATTTGAGAAGTGGGTGTCACCAATTGAAAGTAAAAAAGGAGGATGTACCAAAGACGTCATTCAAAACTCGGTATGGACATTACGAGTTTCTGGGGATGTCTTTTGGATTGACAAATGCACTTGCTGCATTCATGGATTTGATGAACAGGGTGTTGAAACCATTCTTAGATAAGTTTGTGGTGGTATTAATTTATGATATTCTGGTGTACTCCAAATCTCAAGAAGAACACGTGGAACATTTACGTTTGACGTTGGAGACACTAAGAAAGGAAAAGTTGTACGCGAAATTCTCTAAGTGTGAATTTTGGCTAGAACGTGTACAATTTCTTGGACATGTAATTGACAAAGATGGGATTTCAGTGGATCCATCCAAAGTTGAAGCCGTAATTAATTGGGAACAACCAAGAACACCCTCAGAGGTGAGGAGTTTCTTGGGACTGGCCGGCTATTATAGATGGTTTATTCAGGACTTTTCCAGGATTGCCACTCCGTTAACAAATTTGACAAGGAAAGGTGTAAAATTTGTTTGGACGGAGATGTGTGAAGAGAGTTTTCAAGAATTGAAAAAAAAAGTTAAGTGTGGCACCTGTGTTGTCATTACTAGATAATACATGAAACTTTGAGGTGTATAGTGATGCCTCACATAAAGGATTGGGTTGTGTTCTTATGCAGAACAACAAAGTTATTGCATATGCATCAAAACAACTGAAGGACTATGAGAAAGGATATCCAACTCATGATTTAGAGTTAATTACGGTGGTATTTGCTCTAAAGATATGGAGACACTATCTCTATGGAGAAAAATATGAGATCTACACAGACCATACGAGTCTGAAGTATATTTTCACTCAGAAGGACCAGAACATGCGTAAAGAAAGATGGATGGAATTGATAAAAGATTACAATTGTGAGATCTTTTATCATCTAGGAAAAGCGAATGTGGTTGCAGATGCTTTAAGCAGGAAAGGTCGAGAAAAGTTGATGCTGATAACCACTCAGGAGGAGCTTATTTTAGCAATGATAAAGCTAGAGTTGGAAATAACATTTCCAAGAGAATCCGATGAGCGACTATTCCAAATAGAAGCTAGTCCAACTTTGGTGGACAAGATAAAGAATGATCAACTATGAGATAAAGAATATAAAAAAATCATAGAGAAAGTGGTTGAGGGTAGTGAAGTGAAATACAAGATCGATACTGAAGGGTTACTAAGATTCGAGGGAAGAATTTGGGTTCTAGTAGTACAAGATATTAAAGACGAAATCTTGATCGAAGCTCATAACTCAAGATATTCGATTCACCTGGGAAGTACGAAAATGTATCAAGATTTATGATGACACTTTTGGTGGCCAAACATGAAAAGAGATGTCGCAGAATGTGTTGTGAAATGCTTGACATGTTAAAGAGTCAAGGCTGAGCATCAAAGACAAAGCGAATTACTTCAACCGTTGGAAATACCAGAATGGAAGTGGGAACACATCACAATTGATTTTGTGGTGGGTCTTCCAACTACTCAGAGAGGATACGATGCGATTTGGGTGATAGTGGACAGAATGATAAAATTAGCACACTTTTTGCCAATAAAGATTAGATTCAATCTTGATCAGTTGGCAAAGTTGTACGTTAAAGAAATTATTTCGAGACATGGAGTTCCAGTGTCAATTGTATCAGATAGACATCCACGATTCATGTCAAACTTCTGGAAGAGACTACAAGAATGCATGGGAACACAATTAAGAATGAGTACGGCATATCATCCTCAAATAGATGGCCAAAGCGAACGAACAATCCAGACGTTGGAAGATATGCTTAGAGCATGCATCATGGATTTCAAAGGGAGCTAGGATGAACATTTACCATTGTTGGAATTCGCCTACAACAACAGTTACCACGCAAGCATTGGCATGCCGCCTTATGAAGCATTATACGGCAGAGAGTGCATAACTCCACTGTGCTGGGATGAAGTCGGTAAACGATAACTATTAGGACCAGAACTGGTACAGCAAACTGCTGAGGTTGTTAAACTGACCAGGACAAGATTGCTAGTTGCTCAAGACAAACAGAAGAAGTATGCTGATCAACACAGACAAGATAGTGAATTTGATGTAGGAGATTTTGTGTTCTTAAAAGTTTCTCCTTGGAAGGGGAAAATTCGTTTCGGTGAAAAGGGAAAGCTAAGCCTGAGGTTTATTGGACCCTTTAAAGTGCTGCGAAGAGTAGGAGAAGTGGCTTATGAGGTAGCTCTACCTCCAGAGTTGGAACACATTCATAATGTACTTCATATTTTGGTGTTACGACTATATAAACCCGATTACAAGCATGTGATCGAGTACGAACCATTACAGTTCGATAAAGACTTGTCTTATGAAGAGGTTCCTATCCAGATAGTCGACAAGAAAGAACAAGTGCTCATGAATAAAGTGATACCTTCTGTGAAGGTAATATGGAGGAACCACAATATCGAAGAGGCTACGTGGGAGCTCAAAGCTGAAATGATGAAGAATTACCCTGAGTTATTTGTTTAATCTGTGTCTTCGATTCTAGGGACAAAATCTTTGTAAGGAGGGAAGAATGTGACGAATAATTTATTTGAGTTGTGATTCTGGGGACAGAATCCTTGTAAGTAGGGAATGATGTAATAATCCAGAATTTTAAATTGTAATTTTAAATATTTATTGAATTATATAAATATTTAAATGATTTGTTTATTGTGAAATAAATATTTGTTTAATTTGATTTGATTTAATTATTTATTTATTATATAAATAATTAATGAGTGAAGGAAATTAATTATTATGAGATAATATTCTAATTTAATTTAATAATTAAATTAGAGAGATGCTAGGGATTAAATGGATTATTATAATGTTTTAATTTAAATTAAATTTGGTAATAAAAGTGTGACAATAAACTATGTTATAAATGGGTTATTAAAATAAATTAAAGGAGTTTAATTTAGTTTTGCCAAACAAGGCTCAAGGATATTAAGTCTTTAATTTTTAAAGATTTTTTGCCAAACAAAGCCTTATGGCCTTTGAATTTCGAATTTTTGATTTTAATTAAAATAAATCAAAATAATATATATAATATCTTATAACTAATGCGTAATCATTATAATAGTATTTATATGGCAGTTATATATGTTTGTAAGCGTTTGTTTTATCCTACGTGAAAAGCTTTTGGGCGTTTGTTTTATCTTACGTGAAAAGCTTTTTGCTTAACAAAGAAGAGAATAGAGAGAGTTTGAGAGAGAATTAAGAGAGGATTCCTGAGACTTTCAAACAATTATTTGTCGCTCGCAAGGATTTCTCAAGCAATTAAAGGTATTTTTCTATAACTTGAATATGATATGTATATATATATATATATATATATATATATATATATGTTTGTACGACATAATTCCTAAAGTCTCTGTGTTTTTGACTGTTGTAGACACTCGAAATTTTTTGCACGCCTATTACGAACATTGCAGGAGGGCAGATTCGTCTTTCGGAGATAACCCTGGAAGACAGCTTACATCCATTCCGGATACTGCCGGAGATCAGTCTCAAAACCCGGGACACACACCGAGAACATCATTTCCAATCCTGGAACACACACCGGAAGGATCATTTCCAACCTCGGAGATAACCCCGAGTTTCGTCCTTGGTGATAACCCCAAGGAATGCAGTCACATTTTCGGCGATAACTCCAGAAATACTTGTTTCAAATGCATGCTATCAGCTTCAATCTCAGCCCTCCTGCCGATGCACTCATACCTCAGACCCGGAGCTAACACCGGGTAGACAGGCACTCTCACAAGATGACATTGCGGCATACAAACAAGTAGTCCAATCTCAGATGTAACCCTGAGCAACGTCTGCTTTCAACTCAAATCGGCGATAACCCCGGCGAAGAGTCAAATGTTATCTTACCCCTTCAACACATGCGCGTCGTCTCAACACTTCATACCTGCCCCACAATGTCCCACTAGAACCGAGGAGTTACAATCCCGAGTGACTACTACGCGTGGCAGTACCTTGGATAGAATTTGAAGCTTGAAGACCATGGGCATGGACCCCTCTTCCTGACTTCGTACAACCTCTAATCCATGTCATTGCGTAACTCTCGACACAAGCGGTCCGAAGAAGGTCACATATACCTTGTTCGAATGCTCGGATTGAATTTCTGCAAGTTTGAGCGGACATTATAGTGCACAAGTGCACGTACTTTGAGACGACGGGACCCGCCAAACCCGGGGACACCTCGACCGATCATGAGTTATAGCTGCAGGGTTGCCAGTAAATACACTATGACCATCAGTCTATAAATATAGACCTTGGGGTCAGCCATTTGAAAGAGAAAAAAGGAGAGAGAAAGGCGAGGAAGCCCTATCCAATTTACTCTGTACACACCCATATTGAGTGTTTTCTCATCTCTAAATATCTATTAGCTCACATATAGCTATCTTTTTGTCCGGCGGGAGCTGAGTGTTTATCCATATAGAGTCATAGAAGCTTAAATTGGCAGCCCACTGTAAGCCTTCTCACATTCTATAAAGCCTTCTTCTCATATTAGCACACATTGTTATACACATTGAGAGTCGTGTTGTGTGCGTTTTCCCGGACTTCGGTCCGTAGTATTCATTTATGTCTGTATATATATACTTATATATGTATATATTTTATATATGGACTAACATTATCAAGTTATGCCTTGATTAAGCCTAGACTTATGTTTGGAGAGTTTACTTCCTTATATATATATATATATATTTACATTTCTATCAGGCCTGGAGTTTACTTCGTGGCAGTTGATCGTTTTTACAGCTTTATTTATATTTCTTCCACACAGAGTTTACTTCGTGGTGGTTGATCATGTCCATATATATATATATATATATATATATATATATATATATATATATATATATATATATATATATATTACCGCTTTTATATATTTACATTTCGATCCCCATGGAGTTGCTTCGTGGTGGTTGATCAAGTCTGTATATATATATATATATTTACAGCTTTTATATATATAACTGCTTACTGCTTTCTATACAAACTGCAGTATCATGTGAGCCTAGGAATCATGTTATCACAGATTCAGTTTATTGAATCTAGATTCGATTCCTATGATGGACCTTTTTCAGCTGTGAGCAACTTGTACATTATTGTACAGTGTCTAAATTTTCTTGGATGGCTGTCATGCCAATGAGGAGTTTGGCACTGCTGTATATTATTTTCTCAAAGATGCTTCACATCTCGAAAATAAAAGCAAACAAGCCGAACATTTAATAATAAAATGGAACTATCAAAGGTCTCAATTACTATTGAGCACATGGTTTGAAAAACCTCTTTTTATAAAACTTCATTGCTATATCCTGTTTAAAACTGAATTTTTCTATAAATTCAAACCCTTTGTATATAGGTACGAACGAGGTGTGGCACTACTTCAAAATAATTGCACATTGATCCACACACACACACATTCATATAACAATTTCTTTGAAAAGTGGCGGTCACCGTGGCAACACAGATGTCGGGGGGTGCCTAACACCTTCCCTCCGCATAATCAAGCCCCCCAACCTAAATGAATCTCGGTTTCATAGACCCGTTTACTAGTGCCACATCACTGGGTCAATGTGCAAACCTTTTTCGGTTGCGTTGATGCAACTAGTTAAATACACCAACTGGCGACTCTTAAAGTCAAATCGTCGACATTATACATGTCGGACCTTTTTTGACTTATTTTTTTAAACAAATCTCACATTAACATGAGAACACCAAAGAACAATTAACGAAAAGAGACACTAAAAAATCCCGACGTCGACAGGTGGCGACTCTGCTGGGAACTCCAGTAAGAGGGCTTAAGCCGCTGTTACAAGCTTTTCAAAACTATTTTATGGTTGTGTGTGAATGTTGCATTTACATTTATGATAAATGTGTACGAATGCATTTTTACTTACTGCACTATACTATATGTATCTGTGATATTAGTACTTTGCACATGTCATCATTTTCATAAACGGTGAGACACGTTGTATGTGAATGTATGTTTTGTGGTTCCTCCATCAGGAGGCTATCCTATTGGTGTTTGATTACTAGACTCGTAGGAAGAATAATTCCAACGGGGCTCAGGAAAGGCACCACCCAGATTCGGTCCAGTTGAAAGACCGGATTAATTTCCCGTCAAGTAGATTGCGATGATCTGGGAACCTTCATGCCAAAAAGCCGCGAGAGAAACCCTAAGATAGGTCAACCTCTGATAAACCAAACGCGGAGGAAAGTCTCTTCATGCTTTCCATTTTCAATTACTTGTAAAAGCATTTACTTGTAATTTTATTCCATGCTCATCTTTATATAATGGAAAATATGAAGATTATCTATGCATGCATGTTATCAATTAACACTCGGTTTTGCAGGACAATATTCCTAAAACAAACATGCTATGATAACATTTACATTAACCTAAGACTAAACTACATAAGTCTTTTGTAGGGAAATCATTGGGTCTGTTAGTCGCTCAAAATCCAAAAAGGCCACGAGCCTACAACCAATCATGTCTTCGTCTGACCAGTCTAATCCTATTTTTCGTGAAGTGTTTTTCGGATTAAGTCAGCAAATCACAAATTTGGCTATCTTGCTTAAAGAATTGCATCAGTCCACTCAGGGTACAAAGATACCTCCACATACAGAATCCTCTATACAAGGAGGAACACAAGGTCTAGATAAAATAAATCTAGAACCTCCGTTGGATATGATCAACAAAGACCCTGAAAACAGCCATCTCAAAGGAGATCCAAACACCGGTGATATCAGGAAGAAAGTGCTCCAAATGGAGGAAACTATCCGTGTTCTCAAAGGGATTGGAACACATTGAAGTGTTTCATATGCTGACCTTAGCATCTTCCCTGATATTCATTATCCAAAGAAATTCAAAACCCCTGATTTCAAAAAGTATGACGGATTAGGGGATCCTTATAGACATTTGAAAGTGTTCATTGGAGAACTTGGGTCATACATAAAGTTCATAATGCAGCTATTTCAGAAAAGTCTGACTGGAGAAGCCCGTTCATGGTATACTAGATTAGACAACTCAAAGATCCATAGCTGGGAAGAGCTGGCACACGCCTTCCTCACTCAATACAGTTTTCAATCTCAGATGGCTCCTGACCGGTACCAAATTACCAAGGTCAAGAAATAGTCTAATGATTCTTTCAGAGAGTATGCTCAAAGGTGGAGGCGCCTTGTTGCTCAAGTTATTCCTTCCATGAAAGAATCAGAAATGGTCATAACATTCATAGATGTACAGGAAGCTCCTTTCTATGAGAGAATCTTAGCTGGTATTGGCAAACCATTCTCTGAAATTATCAATCACGGAGAGATGGCTGAAATGGGATTGAAGTCTGGTAAAATTCAAGACCTAGCCGCTCTTAAAGCTATTGCTGAGCACATCCAATCCGGATCTTATTGAAACAACCCCCGGAGGGTACATAAAAAGAAAGAGGAGGATGTTTCCTTGATACTGCAAGGTCAAAAAGGCAGTCAAAATATGCCTATACAGAGGAAAAACTACTCCCCTTTCAAGCACAAACTTCAAACCCTCCATTGCCTAAAGGTGGAGAAGTAAAGCGTCCTCGAACGGTGAGATGATACTCAAGATACTCAAGATTGTTGGGCCTTAAAACACAAAATCTAAGATTTAATAGACAACGGTGAGATCGTGGCCACCAAACCAGATCAACCTCATGTTTAAGACAACCCTCTTCCTCAACACAAAGAAAAAGAGGTCAACATGATCAGTTGGAACACTAGATAGAGTTCCAATTCTAATGGTGAATCATCCCAAACCCTCAAAGACGGTGTTGACAGATGGGATTTTGCAAAGTTCCAGTTTACTATGGAACGAAAGATGAAAGCTCTTTGCAAACAAATTGAGCAATTGGCAGAACTGGTGACCCACCACCATAAGTCACACACCAATTAATCAGGCAGGAGCATGCCTATCTCCTTCCATTTGTTATGAATGCTCCATCACCACCTTCAGAAAGTGAAGCCATGGAGGATAAGGTTGCAAAGAGAGTAAGTTCTAAAGCCCATTGGGATTTTGCGAATCAAAGGGAATTTACCTATCTGGGCCAATCTATGGAGGAAATACTGCAAATGTTGATCAACGAAGGAAGAATTACCTTCCTCCTACCTCCAATCAATCCCCACTCAGGATGGTTCAATTCTGATGAAGTATGTCAATATCATTCACATTCTCGCGGTCACAACACAGAAGAATGCTGGGCACTCCGCCATCTCATTCAGAATCATATTGATAGCGGTGACCTGCAAATAGCAGATGATTACACTATGCAACTCAAGGGTGGGAATGCATGTCCTACCAGATGGAAGGGATCAATAGGAGTTATATCCAAAGTGGATGATGAAACTGTCAAAGTATTTACCATACAAGCAATTCAACTCAAACGAGCTGACAATCCTTTGAAAGTGGCAGCACCAGAGCCAATTTCTTTACCATTCAGACCACAATATCCTGTTGTCAGCTTACACAAAGTTCCATGGAATTATGGAGAAGCTGAAGGATCCATGTCTCATACTACCGCTACAGTGTCAACGCTGAACCAGAATGTCCTGGACAAGGAACTCTATCAATCATCAGCTTCAATTCAGAAGTTGAACCGACCAGTTTTCATACTCTAGAAGTGAGTACCACGTAATACCATTCTATTGGAGCGCCACTTCCCGTACCCAAGATTTCTGCTGAGGTTATGTCGGCCACTCAAGAAATGATGTCATTGGGTCATCAACATGGACAAGGGCTTGTTAAAGATAAGCAGGGTATTAAGCACCCTATTCAAGTGTCTAGTCAAATTGGAACAGCCGGGCTAGGCTATTTTGCCAGTTCCAGTCACAGGAATCCTCATAAGCACAAGTAGGTTCCTCAAGCTTCCGCCGCACGACAATTTTCTATTCCTTTATCTCATGAGTTGATACAATCTCCAGTAAAGGTGCCAACCCATGTTGTGGCCATGCTGTTTCCTAAACCAGTGCCAATCAAAGCTAAAGAGGTGCTGATTCCTGATCCCGAAGTGGAAGAAAAGGAATAGAAACGTAAATATGACATTGCCTTAATGATGGCAGGCATACGCATCATTGTTCATGATGAACATACAAACAGATACACCCCAGATGATGATTGCCCAGATGTTATGGTTATCATTCGGGAGAAGGAGAACAATTATGATCCTTCCATCACTGCAGTCCATCAGGACTTTCCCCTCGACAATTGGAGCAGCACTCTATGCATTGGTCGATTTAGGTAAAATGGGCGAAAAATCCTCCATCTCCGTAGATAACTTTAATTGCTTACTTTTCTTTACAGTACTAACAGTTATTTTATCAAGTACATGCTAACACTTTCGTATGATCAAGAAGTTGCATATATTAAGTGAAAGCATATTCTGTTTTAGGACTCTGAATTTAGATGTGCATGTACTTGTTGATGAGGTTCCTTCTCTCCACAAGGGCTGTAACTTTGATGCAAAGTTGGACTCAGACTTGATGGATATACAAGAGGACATTGAGACACCTCAGGAGATTAATGAATGGGTCGCAGACAAACCCAAACCCAATCTTGATCAAACCACTTCTTTCAATCTCATAACCATAGACAACCCTAAGCTAATTCAAATTGGTTCAGACTTTTCCACAAATCAGCGGAATGACATGGTTGCACTATTAACCCAGTTCCAAGATGTGTTTACATGGTCTCATGAAGACATGGTGGGTTTGTCCACTGACATTGTTCTTCATCGCCTTCCCATTAAAGAAGGATTCAAGCCAGTTAGACAAAAACTCAGGCGATTGAAACCTGAGTGGAGTTTAAAGGTTAAAGAAGAAATTATGAAACAATTTCAAGCTGGCATTATCATGGTGTCTACTTATCTGGAGTGGATATCCAACATTGTTACCAGGATTTGAACAAAGCTTGCCTTAAAGATAGCTTTCCCGTGCCATTTATCTACATTCTTAATGACAACACTGCTCAATACAGCATATACTGCTTTGCTGATTGCTTTGCGGGATACCATCAAATTATGGTCACTGAGGAAGATCGTGAGAAAACTTCTTTCATCACGCCTTGGGAACTTTTTGCTACAAACGGTTGTCATTCGGCCTCATCAATGCCGGGGCATCCTATCAGCGAGCTATGATGTCTCTTTTCCATGATTTAATGCACAAAGAGATAGAGATCTACGCGGATGACATCATTATCAAATCCCGAAAGGCGGAGGACCACTTAGACCATTTTAAAAAGCTTTGCAATAGGTTGCTTAAGTACAACTTGAAGTTGAATCCAACCAAGTGCGCCTTTGGTGTTAAGTCAGGCAAGTTGCTAGGTTTCCTAGTAAGCCACAAAGGAATTGAACTGGATCCTACCAAAATCTAGGCCATCAAGGAAATTCCCATTCCTCAGACATAAAAGGAAATACGGGGATTTTTATGAAGAATCAACTTCATTAGCAGGTTCATTTCTCAACTCATAGCAACTTGTGAGCCAATCTTCAAGTTGTTAAGGAAGAACTCCTCCATGAAATGGAACGATGAGTGTCAGAAAGCCTTCCTTACCATTAAAGAGGAGCTAATTAACGCTCCTGTTTTGGTACCTCCCAGGGATGATGTTCCACTATTCATGTACCTATCCATAAATGACAATGTCATGGGTTGTATGCTGGGGCAAAAAGATGATAGAGGCCAAGAACAAGCTATCTATTACCTCAGTAAAAGATTCAGCATCAGTGAACACAAGTATACTCTAATCGAGAAGACTTGTTGTGCTTTAGCATGGGCTTCCATGAGGTTACAGAATTACCTCCATGGTCACATGACCAATCTCATATCCCGCGTGGATCCTCTCAAGTATGTGTTCAGTAAGCCCATATTGAATTGTCGATTATCCAGATGGCAGTTGATCCTACAGCAATTTGACATCATCTACGTGACGCAAAAGTTTGTCGAAGGTCAAGGAATTTCGGATCAACTGGCTGTCGCACCTGCAGGGGACTACAGACCCTTGGAAACATACTTTCCCGGTGAAGGGGTAATGACAGTTCAGCAACAACATCAGTAAGATACATTCCGTACGTGGAAAATATATTTTGATGGAGCTGTCAACGCAGAAGGTTATGGAGCTGGAGCAGTTCTAGTATGCGATACGGGGGAGCAGTATCCCGTCGCCTTCAAATTTTAGTTTGTCAGCACCAATAACACAACTGAGTATGAAGGCTATATCATGGGGCTAAAACTTACCCGTTCAATGGGCGTTAGGTGGTTAACTGTCTTTGGGGATTCCAAATTGGTAATCAGACAATCCACTGGAATCTATTAAACCAAAGAATTACATTTCTTTGCCTTACCATCTACAAAGTTCTCTGAGATGGCTTTGGAGTTTGAAGAAATCTCCTTTCTACACATTCCTCGCAATAGGAATGATTTTGTGGATGCATTAGCAATGTTGGCCTCCTTGGTTCACATACCTGACAAGGAAAACATGCCAAGTACCACGTTTGGTCAACAAAAAGCCCCAGTCTATGGGAACTATATTGGAGAAGTATCGGATGAACTACCTCCCATCCACAACCCTTGGTATCAGCACATCAAGGAGTATCTGCGAGATGGATCTACAACCACTGAGGCGAGCCTAACTGAGAAGAGGCAGATTCATCGACTTGCTAAGAAATTCTACCTGAGCGGAGATGCACTCTACAAAAGAGATGCACGATTAGGTCTCCTCAGATGTCTGGATAAAGACCAAGCTCAGAGACTCATGGATGAGATCCATGCTGGAGTATGTGGCCCTCACATGAGCGGACCCCTACTTGTCAAAAAGATCCTCAGAACAGGGCATTATTGTCTTACACTCAAAGCTGACTGTGATGATCACATCAAGAGGTGTTATCAATGCCAGATTCATGGAAATTCCATCCACGCCCCTCCAAGGGAACTCCACAATATGAGTTCGCCATAGCCCTTCTCAATGTGGGGAATGGACGTGATCGGGCCCATCGAGCCCAAAGCCAGTAATGGACATCGATTCATATTCACCATGATCGACTACTTCACCAAATGGGTAGAAGCAACATCCTTCCCCAGGGTTACTAAAGAAGTTATCATTGTTTTCATCAGAAACAATGTCGTCTCTCGATATGGACAACCAAAGGTCATTGTGTCAGACAATGCTAAAAACCTTAACAACAAAATGATGGACGAGTTATGCAGAAAATTCCACATCAAACACCTTAACTCCGTCATCTATCATCCAAAGATGAATGGTGCTATTGAAGCGGCTAATAAAAACATCAAAAAGATCATGTAGAAAATGTCCGCCAATCACAAAGGATGGCCTGACCTCTTGCCTCTGACTTTATTAGCCTACAGAACTTCAATGCGTACTTCCACTGGGGAAACCCCCTACTCATTAGCCTATGGGATGGAAGTAATGCTCCCCATAGAGGTGGAAATGGATGCTCAGTTGGATGAAGACCAATGGGTACAAGACAGGTATCACCAATTGTCTCTAATAGACGAAAGGTGAACCGCGACTATCTTCCATGGTCAGTTATATCAACAAAGGATCGCATGATCCTACAACAGAAAAGTCCGACTATGGCAGTTTAAACAACATGACTTGGTTTTAAAGAAGATCATTGACAACCAAGATCAATCTAAGGGAAAATTTTCTCCTAACTGGGAAGGCCCATTTGTTGTCAAGGAGGTATTGACAGTAGGTGCTCTCAGATTATAGGAAATGGATGGCGATGAATTTCCACAGCTTATCAACTCGGACACCGTGAAACTGTACTATGTTTGAGGTTACCATCAAACAAACATCCTGGTTTTGATCATCAAATCACCAGTCATTCCGGTTTTGAACCCTCTCCTTTTCACATACTCTTCTGCCCCTCAGGGAAACATACACTTCAAACTAGCAGCCTGGTGTCACTTTATTTCAAACCTTTCATACAATTTCGATTATCCTGAAGACGGGATTGAACCTTTCACACTTGCAGTTTATCTTGAAGACGGGATTAAACTTTTTCACACTTGTAGTTTCTCCTGAAGACGAGATTAAACTTTTCAATGCTTGCAGTTTGTCCTAAAGACGGGATCAAACTTTTTCTACACCTGCAGTTTGTCCCCTTTATGGGATCAAACTTTCTTCTCCCCGCAGTATAGCCTGCACATGGGATTCATATTTCTCTTTAGCTGCGATTCGTCTTGAGGGGCGAACTACGTCGACCTGATCTCCCTGATACCCGAGGGTACATAGGCAACCATATTCTATATGGCTCGGTCCCAATAAACAACAAAAAGTAACAAAAACATTTCTACCCCTTCTCCACAAAAACAACAAAAATATTTCTCCACCCATCTGCCTTTCATATTCTGCGTTGAACCCCTTACACCAGGTTCGAACTACGCATACTTGATCTCCTCTTCAATAGGAGTACATAGGTAGCCATTTATGGTTCAGTCTAACCCTACCAGAAAAAAAATATTTGTCACACAGTACTAGGATCAACCTTTAATTCACCATATTTCATCAGTTTCAGATCAAAGGGATGGAATTACCGAACCTTTTCTCACAAATAGAAGTATTGGCGACCATCTGTGGTGTGGTCAATCTCAGAGAGGAAAAACCACCCTCCTCTCCACTTTTACATACAGATACCAGTCCTAAGACACCAAAGATGGTAGGGATTTACAGAAATTAATGATTTGTTCTGAGAGATCTTACGACGTCTCAATGTCCACCTACCAAGGATGAGTTCAGAATGCATCAAGATCACAAGGCCCTGGAGAAACAGGCAAATATCAAGCAAGTATCAAGGCATAGCTAAAAGGGAAGTGAATCAAAATATATTTCCCTGCCATACATAATACTGTTTGATATATACATTTGTGTTGTACATGACAAAATGGCTAAGCTAGTCTATTCAGCAAAATACAAAGCTATCTACAGATCTGTGTATATGCGGACTATCAGATCTAACATGGGATCCTCTCCTCAAGAGGCGGAGGTAGCTACCGCAAGCTCCTGCCCAAGGGTATCTACACGAGCTAGCAGATCAGAGGCTAACTGCATAGTGGCATAATGCTCATCAATATAAGCACTCATGTCGACAAGACTGACAGTCATCTGGGATCTCAGTGAAGTACTATCTGCAATGGCCACATCCCTAGCAGATAAGGCAGCATCCCGCTCCGTAATCAAAGCATCCCTGACTGATCTAGCCTCATCCCTCTCTAACAGAGCGGCGTCTCTCCAATCAAGAGCTATCAACATTGTGGCCCTAGCCTGATCTCTATCGTAGGTCATCAGATGTAAGCTCTGCTCCAAATGTCTTGTCTTAAATACCGGTAACAAATGGCACTTTCGGGGAGAGAATCCATCACAAATGTCTTGTGACCAACAGATCAAGTCATCGATGGGAATATCAGCCTCCTCTATAGGCTCCTCATCGTCAGAATCAGTCTCCTGTACTGTGGATACTACTGCAACCGATGCAATCTCTTTCTCCATCCATGCGAAATACTCTGCAGAACAACTGGATGACTGGCAGAAAATCCAGCCAGCTCTCACTGATCCTAACAGGCATACAACCTGGATCTGTCCTCCGCTGATAAACGGAGTGAGGCGAAGCGATGACTCACTGCCCCCTCAAAAGGATGAAAATCCTGAAACTGGTTAAACTGACACATCACGGCCAGTGGGTGGTAAGTAATCATGCCCCTTAATCCAACTAGAGGAATATAATCCATGCCCAGAGCATGAGTAATGAAGCTGTAGGGTGAGCTAAGCCCTGAACACGGCAATATAGCAAACGGATCACTAATCCCTGCCAAGAAAGCTGACCATGATGCATCATCTGTACACTCCGCAGGCTGAAAGGAGTATGACATGGCTATATCATGGGTGAAACAAAACCCCTGCCGTTTAAGTGTACCAATTTGTCTCAAGTGTGATATAAACCACACATACAGCATGACCGAGCTACCTGTGAACACTCCTGTTAGATAAGTGCAGCAGTATGTAGCTGACCTCAGAGTCTCTGCAATGATCATCGGTAAAATGGTATGACCCTCCCTGAGAGCTCTATTTGCCATACTGACGCCGATATCCAGCCCATCCATATATCTTGGCATGAAGATGTATTACAATACGCACAATAGTAGTACATTCACTCTGGTTGAACTCCAATGGTCCTCCGGTGTGGTGAAATCCCTGAAGTGCTGTGCATAACTATCCTCAAAGCCAAATCTGTCAAACAGAAAATGCTGGGATATCACATGGCCTGATGTAATCTCATCCTGTACCACTCTACGTCTCAAACCGGTGACGGTCATGAACTGTCTGCTCATGTCTCCGATAGCCATATGCACGCAATGTCTGTCCAACAGCAGCATCGTCAACCGTGCATACTTCTCCAAAGTAGGAGTCAACTCCTGGGTCCCAAATCAGAAAACCTAACTCTCTGATACCCAGTGCTATAGCATACCCTCTACAAATCCTGTGGGAACCTGAAACATCAATAGGGTCATAGTATGCTACAACAAATCATCTACGATCACCATGTCTGATGATGATATACTATTATACCATGAGCGCATACTAGATACCACCAAAAATGGTGGGGTATGATCAATACGGCTAACTGTCGAAGAAGACATCTGTACGGGCCGTGTCATAAGACCATCCAGGGCTCAACGCTGAATATCTCTGGACATACATACATATGCATAACATAATAACATGTATGATACAATAAATGGCAATATGATATAGGGAATGGAAAACTGTACATACATTCCTAAGTATATCATCATCTAATACATCTCTGTATAGTTAAAATACAGGGAAATGGGGCGAAGCTACCCAACATCTAACAGAGGCCTATCAAAAGATATAGTGATAATGGGGCGAAGCAACCCATCATCTAACAGAGGCCTATAAAAAGAGATAACGAGATATACATCAGAAAAAGTCAATGGTGTCGATGTCTACATCATCGATCCTATCCACCTAATGTAACTCCTCCTGAGTTACTGGATCTCTATCTACAGGGATGTTAGGCTTATACAAGGGAGGATCTACCCCGGCAAAGCCATATGGATCACTTGAGGGGCCAGCTCCAGAGCTGGAAGGATAAAAAGTATTTACCTCTGAAGGATCTCTGTTCAAATGCCGAATGAAAAGATGTGTCCGGGTCCATTCACCGTCAATCGATCATCAATCTATGTCACATGAGTCGGATCTCTGACATAGGCTAGCTAATCCGTCATCATCATGGATCCTAGAACCATATCCCCCATAAACTGTGTGGCGTGGGTCTAAGCTCTAATAGTACGAGGGATCTGTTGGGCTTCGGCATAGAAAGGCACAGCGGAAATTAAAATTTTAAAGCAATTTCAAAACCCTAAAAGCAGATTCATGCAAAAAATCAATTAATTCGAGAGGTTTAGAGATTATACCGGATATAAAAAAAATGAGAATCAAACCAATCTGCGCCTCGAATCTCCAACGCATAAAAAACCGATTGCGCCTCTCTACTATATCCACATCGAACGCCGCATCTAACCGTCGAACGATTCTCGCAATAAGAAGGACTTAAGTACTAGCCACCAAAAGGAATGGATTTTATGAAACTGCTTTTCTCTCTAGGGTTTTCAATTATGATATATTACCCTAAGTAGTCGCTATATATCATATATATAGTAGTTAAAAGGAATTAATCAAATCAAAACCTAATTTTATAAAATCCGAATTTATATATATATATCTCTTAATTAAGTCTTACTTAATTAATATACATATATACAAATTATCCTTTTAATTTAAATTAAGTGATTTAAATACTATTAATCATATTAATATATTTAAATCCTTAAAATTTAAATTAATTCCCTTTAAATAACGTTCTATGTGTGTGACCTATAGGTTATTATTACGTTGGCAATAATTTTAAAATCATATTATAAAATTATAAACAAAGAAAGCAACATCTAGTAATGCATCACCGCTACCCAAGTAATAATAAGATCGATGATTCGATGCAACCTTTTAAGTGACCAATGTTTCAATGTAATTTAATCCTTTTAACCTTAATATCCTAGATTAAACTCGAGTCATGGAATGTGTCATACTCTTCATAATTTAATCTGAGTTTTCTTGATCAATGAGTAGACTATATGAAATAAATCACTATTTGAGCATGGCCATGCATTTCATAGTCCTACTCAATCAAGAGGCCTATGGATATCACCCATAATATATAGGATGGTTAAATTCCATCTAGATCACTCATATTTCTCACACGATTAATGATGAACCCAATAATCACCTTTATAGTCCACCCTATTAAAGGTGACATTTGATGATATCAAAGTACATAAATTCTCGTGTAGTAATATAGCGATTTCGTGCCTGGAGACCATTACATCATTGTCACTATGAGAATTGCTAATGACACTTCGCATAATGCTCCATATAGAATTCTCATGGTGGGTCCATCCAAAGACATCGTTCTCTAACATGTACCTATGCATTGACTTAATATCTCATATATTTATGACCAATGAGATTTGGTCATCAACATCCACATACTAGTCTCAATGCATCATTGTTGTCCCATCAACAATGATACTCGACTAGGGACATTTAAGAACACCGATACTAATGGTAATATATAATCTCATGTTCAAGTCACATACTTGAAACTATAATTTGTATCACTATTCTAAGGAATTTTATTATGTTAACAATTATATTACGCAAAGAAATAAAACCATAATAAAATCATATATTTATTCAATCAAATATAATATCAAAACGTTAAGCAATTATATCAAATAATTGGCCTCTGGGCATAAACTCTAACAGATCTCCCGCTTGCACTAGAGCCAATCACTCATGTATCTAATACCCATGGAACTAGTGTGACCGTTGTGCTTCCTTTCACGACAAAGCCTTGGTTAGTGGATCTCGCAACATTATCATCTGTTGGCACTCTTCCTATATGTACATCTCCTCTATCAATGATTTCACGGACGAGATGAGATGGTACCGCCTAAGTATATGCTTGGATCGTTGGTGAGATCTGGGTTCCTTAGCTTTGTCTGAATGGCTCCATTATTATCACAAGATAGAAACAACCGGATCAACAAATGGTTGGAACAACACCAAGTTCGATGATGAACTTTTTAATCCATACAACCTCCTTGGGCTCGCACTAGAAGCGACAATATACTCACCTCTGCTTTAGAATCGCCTATTGCCTCTTGCTTGAACTTTTCACTTAATGACACCACCATTAAGGCAAAACACAAAACCTGACTGAGACTTATAGTCATCATTGTCAGTCTGGAAACTAGCATCTGTGTAACCCTTTACTGCTAGACAAAGACCAAGCTCAGAGGCTCATGGATGAGATCCATGGTGGAGTATGTGGCCTACACATGAGCGGACCCCTACTTGTTAAGAAGATCCTCAGAATAGGGCATTATTGGCTTATGCTCAAAGATGACTGTGATGATCACGTCAAGAGGTGCTATCAATGCCAAATTTATGGGAATGCTATCCACGCCCATCAAAGGGAACTCCGCAATATGAGTTTGCCATGACTCTTCTCAATGTGGGGAATGGACGTGATCGGGCCCAAAGACAATAATGGACATCGATTCATATTCACCACGATTGACTACTTTACCAAATGGGTAGAAGCAGCCTCCTTCCCCAGGGTTACCAAAGAAGTCATCATTGCTTTCATCAGAAACAATATCGTCTGTCGATATGGACAACCAGAGGTCATTATGTCAGACAATGCTAAGAACCTCAACAACAAAATGATGTAGGAGTTATAAAGTAAATTCCACATCAAACACCTTAACTCCGTCATCTACCATCCAAAGATGAATGGTGTTGTTGAAGTGGCTAATAAAAACATCAAGAAGATCATGCAGAAAATGTCTACCAATCACAAAGGATGACTTTACCTCTTGCCTCTGACTTTATTAGCCTATAGAACTTCAATGCATACTTCCACTGGGGCAACCCCCAACTCATTAGCCTATGGGATGGAAACAGTGCTCCCCATAGAGGTGGAAATGGAATCTGTTAGAGTGCTGATGGATGCTCAGTTGGATGAAGACCAATGGGTACAAGATAGGTATCACCAATTGTCTCTAATAGACGAAAGGCGAATTGCGGCTATATTCCATGGTCAGTTATATCAGCAAAGGATCGCAAGATCCTACAATAGGAAAGTCCAGCTATAGCAGTTTAAACAACATAACTTGGTTTTAAAGAAGATCATTGACAACCAAGATCAATCTAAGGGAAAATTTTCTCCTAACTGGGAAGGCCCATTTGTTGTTAAGGAGGTATTGACAGAAGGCACTATCGGACTACAGGAAATGGATGGTGATGAAACGGTACTATGTCTGAGGATATCATCAAGCAAACATCTTGGTTTTGGATCATCAGATCACCAGTCATTCCGATTTTCTAACCCTTTTTACATACTCTTTTGCCCCTCAGGGAAACATACACTTTAAACCAGCAGCCTGGTTTCACCTCATTTCAAAACTTTCACACAATTTTGGTTATGTAACGCCCGAGAAAATCGGATTTTTATGATAATTAAATTTTATTTGATTATGTGAATTTAATGAATTTAATTGATTTGTTTTGTGAGTAAGCTATGTGAAGGTCGTTTTATAACCTAGAATGTGCTGATATGGTTAGTAATCTGGCTACGTGTTAGAATTAATTGTTTAGAATTTCTAAGACGAAAATAATTATTTTCTGAGAAATTTTTGTAAAAACACTATTCATCCGTTTCTACTCGGGAATTAAGTTTGAAATTATGAGAAACGCGTAATGATAGAATATTAAGATGGGATGAAATATCTAATAATATTTCACTTATGGCAAATGAAGTTTTCGCCTGCGGGCTTAAAACCTAAGGGTTGAGTATATTAATTTCCGAGAAGGAAATGAAACGCGTAGAAGGAATTGTAATATTGTTAAAGTGTGTGTTATACTAGTATGATACTATTTAGTATCTATGTATAATATGACAAGTTAATATGAAGTATAATACGATTATCGTACAAGTAATATATGGAAAGAATATGTGAATTATAACGTGTAGAATACGATTGGTATTATGAAATTAAGTTAAGACTTAAAGTGAATTCGATTGATTTGGATTATGCCCAGTCCAATCAATTGTATAGGTAAGACCAATGAATTAATGTGTTAAGCCCAAGTTAAAGCCCAATATTAGATTAATTAAGCCCAATTCAAGAAAATCGAACCGGTGGGTTATCGAATGGGTAAAACCCATGGGGCAACCCATGGGGATGACCCATGGGCATGGTGGGCCGGCCACTTGGGGTGCAAGAAAGGAAAACTACTTGGTCACATTTTACTTGGTGACAAAGTGAGGAATAGTAAGGAGGTGGAGGATAATGTCTATTTTGCCCTCCATTTCATTTGTCTATAAATAAAAAGCTAGAGTTGGTCATTTGTGGGTTTTTCAAGTTGTCAACATATATTTTGAGAGAGAGAAAGAGCTAGACTCAAGCAAATAATCTACTTTGAAGCTTTGCCTTAGAGTTTTTCAAGAACACCAAAGAAATCGTTAAGGTAATATTCCTTAATATTAGTTCCATCTCTTTTGATAGCTTTATGAATGAAGAATCATAAATGGGTAGTGTAAGTCTATTATGGTGGAATAAGGATGACTTGTTATAGATACAATCTTTATAAGTCCTGAAGACATAGAAATCATAAGGATTGATGTGGGGTCAAATCATGGAAATATTGATTGTTGATAAACAATTGAACTCCATCGATACTTAAATATGTGCATCTTGCTTGGTTAGGATGTCTCAATACCACAAGGAAAGGAAGAATAAGAATAAGGGTGAGGGAGGAAATAAGGCAGAGGTTGCCAGCGGTAGTGGCATTAAGCCAAAAAGGAAGAGCTTTAACCCTGGGAATATAGGGGTGAGGCAAGGAGATCCTAAGAGGAGGATGGAGGCATGTAAGATATGCGAGAAGACTCATGTGGGAGTCTATTTAAAGGGGAAATCAGTTTGTTATAATTGTGGATAGGAGGTACATCTATCACCCAGCTGTCCTAACCCTAAGAAGAATCATGGGTGTTTTGTGTGTGGATCATTGGACCACATGGCAAGAAATTTCCCAAAAAAAGGGTTAGAGGGAAATAATAGTTTTGGTAGTGGTAAGTTAGCCATTACTGGACCAGCACCATCTGTGGGTAGACCCTCAACCCGCACATTTAATATGACTGTCCAAGATGCTGTTGCATCATCAGATGTAGTAGCAGGTATCATTCCAGTCAATGAAATAAATGTTTATGTGTTATTTGACTTGGGTGCTACTTGTTCTTTTATAGCATGTGGATTTGCTAAGCGATTAGGTTTAATCCCTGAGAAGTTAGCAATACCTATAGACGTTAAGGTAGCAAATGAAGAGATAATCCTTATTGAACATATTCATAAGGATTGTTGTGTAGATATTAGGGGTAATAAGTTATCGGTAGATTTGGTACCGATAAGGTTAAAAGAATTCGATGTAATTCTTGGTATGGATTGGTTGATTAACCATAAGGCGATAATAGATTGCCATAGGAAAAACGTGAACCTTCGGCTTTCTAAGAAAACCAAGGTAGTGTTCTACGGTAGTAAATCACCGAGGCGCTCTTGTTGTCTAACGATGACACAAGCTAGGAAGATGTTGAGAAAAGTGTGTGTAGGTTATCTGTGCCATATTGTGGATACCCAATGAGTGGGAACATCCTTGGATTAGATACCTATAGTTCAAAAATTCGCAGATATATTTCCGGAGGAATTACCGGGTATTCCACCGGATAGGGAAGTTGAATTTGTTATTGATCTGTTACCAGGTACGACACCAGTTTCATGGGCACCATATCGGATGGCACCAATTGAGATGAAAGAGTTAATGGTTCAGTTATAAGAACTATTAGACAAGAAGTACATTCAACCGAGTATGTCTCCTTGGGGAGCATCGGTATTGTTTGTAAAGAAAAAAGATGGGTCGTTACGACTTTGTATCGACTATCGAGAGTTGAACAAGTTAACGATTAAGAATAAATACATGTTGCCTAGGATCGATGATCTATTTGATCAGTTGAAAGGGGCAAAGTATTTTTCTAAAATAGATTTGCATACGGGGTATCACCAGTTGAAAGTGAGGAAGGAGGATGTACCTAAGACGGCGTTTAGAACTCGTTATGGTCATTACGATTTTCTAGTGATGTCGTTTGGGTTGACAAATGCGCCAGCCGCATTTATGGATATGATGAACAGAGTGTTCAAATAGTATTTAGACAAGTTCTTCGTAGTGTTCATTGATGATATTCTAGTCTATTCTAAGACGCCGGAAGATCATGAGGAACATTTAAGGATAGTGTTAGAAACACTGCGTAAAGAGAAGATGTATGCGAAATTCACAAAGTGTGAGTTTTGGCTTGAGCGGGTGCAGTTCCTAGGACATTTTATTGATAAGGATGGCATTTTCGTGGATCCAGCAAAGGTAGAAGTAGTTAATGAGTGGGAGCAACCGAAAACGCCAACTGAGGATCGGTGTTTTCTGGGGTTAGCGGGATACTATAGAAGGTTCATTCAGGACTTTTCTAAAATAGCTACTCCATTGACAAATCTGACAAGGAAGTCGGTGAAGTATGTGTGGACTGAAAAATGTGAAAATAGTTTTCAGGAACTGAAGAAGAGGTTAAGTGAGGCACCTGTATTATCCTTACCAGATGATACAGGGAACTTTGTAGTGTATAGCGATGCTTCGCATAAAAGAATGGGTTGCGTGCTCATGCAGCATTGCAAGGTCATTGCGTATGCATCACGTCAATTAAAAGATTATGAGAAGGCTTATCCTACTCATGATCTGGAATTGGCAACTGTAGTTTTTGCCTTGAAGATATGGAGGCATTATCTTTACGGTAAGAAGTGTGAGATATATACGGACCACAAAAGTTTGAAATATATCTTTACAAAGAAGGAGTTGAATATGAGGCAGAGAACGTGGTTAGAACTGATAAAAGATTACGACTGTGATATCTTATATCATCCGGGAAAAGCAAATGTAGTAGCCGATGCGCTAAGTAGAAAGGGTAGAGAGAAACTATCAATGTTAACAACTCAGAATCAGTTGATAACAGTGATGGCAAGAATGGAGTTAGAAGTTAAGTTACCGGAGGAAGTAGTGGAAATGTTATTTTCCATGGAAACCCAACCGACCATAGTGGAACGGGTTAAGAGAGTACAATTGAGAAACGAAGAATGCGAGTAGAGGAAGAAAAGGATAGAAGATGAAGATAAGACTAAGTATAACCTCGATAAGGAGGGATTACTTTATTTTGAAGGAAGAATTTGGGTTCCAACTGATTCCGAATTAAAGGAGGAGATAATGATGGAGGCTCAAAGTTTGAGGTACTCGATACATCTCAGTAGTACGAAGATGTATCAAGACCTTCGTCAGAACTTTTGGTGGCCGAACATAAAAAGGGGAGATAGCAGAATATGTTAGTAGGTGCTTAACTTGTCAAAAAGTTAAGCCTAAACACCAACAACCTAGTGG
Organism: Panax ginseng; assembly: GCA_020205605.1. Lineage (NCBI taxonomy): Eukaryota > Viridiplantae > Streptophyta > Magnoliopsida > Apiales > Araliaceae > Panax > Panax ginseng. The sequence goes on from CM035131.1 coordinate 82,748,429, forward strand.
GTTGTTGCAATCATTAGAAATTCCAGAGTGGAAATGGGGGCACATCACAATGAATTTTATGGTGGGACTTCCGACAACAAGGAAAGGATACGATGCTATTTGGGTGATAGTGGATCGATTGACGAAATTGGCTCATTTTCTACCAATAGGAGTTAGGTATAACCTAGATCAATTAGCTAAGTTGTATGTCAAGGAAATTATTTCTAGACATGGAGTACCTATTTCTATTGTATCAGATCGTGATCCATGATTCACATCGAACTTTTGGAGAAGTTTGCAAGAGCAAATGGGAACGCAGTTAAGATTGAGTACGACGTATCATCCTCAGACGGATGGGCAGAGTGAACGGACAATTCAAACGCTTGAAGATATGTTAAGATCTTGCATTATGGATTTCAATGGAAGTTGGGACGACTATATACCGTTGGTGGAATTTTTGTACAACAATAGTTTTCAAGCTAGTATAGGCATGCCGCCTTACGAAGCGTTGCATGGAAGAAAGTGCCGAACTCCATTGTGTTGGGATGAGGTTGGTGAATGTTAGATGTTGGGACCCGAGATGGTACAACAAACGGCGGACATGGTAAAGATGATACGTGCTCGATTGGTAGTAGCCCAAGATAAGTAGAAGAAGTGTGCAGATCCTCACAGAGAAAAGAGAGAGTTTGATGTAGGATCTTTTGTCATTATGAAAGTATCGCCTTGGAAGGGAAAGATACGTTTTGGAAAGAAAGGGAAGTTAAGTCCAAGGTTTGTAGGACCTTTTGAAATTTTAAGAAGAGTAGGAGAGGTAGCTTATGAAGTAGCCTTACTATAACGATCCGGAATTTCAAATTATAATATTAAATATTTATTAAAATATAAATATTTATTTGATGTGTTTATTGTTGAAATTGATGAGATAAATATTTTATTGATATAATGGTTACTAGTAAATATTTATGAATCTAAATTAATTAGATAATATTCTAAATTAAATTAATTTATAATTTAGAGAGTTGTAATATAACATGAGATGTTATATTGTTGTTTTAATTTAATAATTTAAGGTGGTATATTAAGTTATTAAATAAAATTATAATAAAATTATAATTTTGTGATATTTGGTTAAGTGGGAAATTTATTTAGTATGTGGTAATTAGTTAATTTAATTAAGATTGGATATGGAAATCCAAGTAAACAATGCAGGACAATAAACTATATTATAAATGACTTATGAAAATAAATTAAAAGAATTTTAATTTGGTTTTACCAAACAAAGCCTTAGAGCTTTTAAAATTCTTATTTTAAGCTTGTTTTGCCAAACAAGGTTTATGGAATGATTAAGTCATTATTTTAAGTGGTTTTACCAAACAAGGTATAAGGATTAATTGATTAATTTTAATTACGTTAGCCAAACAAGCCTTATGGCTTTTGATTTTTAAAATTTGATAACTGATGTCAATTAAAGTTATATACTTAATATCTATATTATTATTATTATACGTTATATTTTTGTTAGTGCGTAAGTTAGAAGTTAGGGAGAAAGACTCAAAAGAAAGAAAAAGAAGAAAAGAAGAAATTGAGAGAAAACTTGAGAGAATCCTAGAGAGATTTTGAGAAAAGAATTGGGGAAAAAGAAGTCTTGTTGATCAAAGGAAAAAAAATTTCACCTTCTAGCATACAAGGTATCCTCTTACCCTTTTAAAATTCTTAAAGTTGTGGTTGTCTTCTCTTCCAAAATTCTCTGTAAAATCTTTGTAGAGGTTGAATTAATTGTTATATATAGTTTATATGATAAATTAGTTGTTGTGAAATTGTTTTCATAAGTTTATATATGAGTATAGTCAATGAATTCATGTTATGTATGTTATGGCTTAGTTGGAGTCAAAGTTTAGTTATGAAATCACGATGAAAACCTTAAATTGATGATGTATTATGATAGTACTTGGAAAAACGAAAACAACCCAAGTTGAACGAGTCAAAACGGATGTAAAACGAATTCATAGTGAAGAATTTCGCTATGAATGTCAAAAGAAGAAGAAATAATAGAAATAGTGAAATTAAAGTTTGTAATCTTTGATGTTTATGTTGTTTATGTGGTTAGAAACGCGTTAGAAAAATATTAGATTATATTTTTTGTAAACCTATTACACCTTGGGTAGGTTGGTATGGTTGTTAGAAAGGAGTTTGTAGGCCTAATTTGGCTTTCTGTAGTATTTGGGATCAAAATTCACGATTTAGCAGAAGGGACCCCTGCCCCGGTGGCCCCCCCTAGTGTAAAAACCCCCGCCCCGGTGGGGGGGGTGGGGGGTAGTCTGCCTAGCCAATTTTGGAAAAAAAATCTAACAGGATATGGTTTACTAAAACAGTCATAACCTTTTCATACGAACTCGGATTGAGGGGATTCAAGATGATCTGGAACGAGGACGAATAGACCTACAACTTTTGTTCTTTAAGTTGTTCAATTTGAGGTCGTTATGGAGGGTAAAAATAGTCATCTTTTTTACTATTACGTAATCGCAGGGCGTCAGGCATGCACGTATGCAAGTGTAGTGCTCTTGATGATAAAAGATGTTGTTTTGAGTTATAGAATATGAATGTTAGTAAATATAATGATGATTAACATTAATATAATAATGTATTAGATAAGTTATAGAAGCATAGTAAGCATGCACAAGAGAGGCAAATCGGGAGTGTGACGAATAAACGTTGAAACGCCGTGATACGTGTTAATGAACGTAAAAAGTATTTTAAGTCAAATGAAATAGATATTACAAAATATGAAATTGGTTTAATATAAAACCAATAATGATTCCTAGCAAGATTTAAACACTTGAATGAATTTTGAATATTACATAAGTCAAATGTTAACACAATCTAATTGGTCATTGTGCACTAACTAATAGGAAAGACTATGAGATGCGGAGTAGAGTGTACATTACAATTACTATGTGTTGTTATGTGACTAATAATTGATGTGTATGATTATATAATTGTGTAGGGCACGCAAAGATCAGAGAACCGTAAAGTCGTTAAACTGTTATTGGTAAACAACGATCAAGGCAAGTCTTTCAGTTCCTATTTGTTATGTGAACTTGATGATTAACTATTTTAAATATTTATTGCAAAGAGCATGAGGTGTTGTATATATGTTGAAAGTATGAAATGTTAAAGTCAACTTATGACTATGTTAATTGATTAAAGCATGCTGATTGAGTAAGGACTCAATCTTTATACTTGTTATATGAACTATATCATGTATGTTATATGTTGAGCATGTTATTATGTGCTATGTGATGCATGAAAACTATTAGATTTTGCTGGGCTGTCGAGCTCAACCTTGTAAATAATCACTTTTGCAGGTTCAAGATTCAAGGTAAAGTTATGTGTTACTTGAAAGACATGAATCAGATGTGATACTTGAAGATTTATACACTTTGGTTGTGTTATTATTAATTGAACCATGTTTAAGGTTCCGAATAATGTATTAATGTTGAATTGTAATATTATTTTGCAATGTAAACTATTATAGTGTTAAAAATGATTCTGAGATATTTAGATGTAAAGGTTAAAAGTTTTGGGAACGAGAATAGTTTATAATAGAAAATTTTAATTGTAATAGAAAATTTTAATTATTTCGTAAATTTCAATGGTTATATTATCGTTTAATGATGTAAAATTAGAGGTTGATTGTATTATTAATGACCTAAGTTGAGAATTGAGTTGTATGAATTTTGGGGTCGTCACACTTACCTCCAAAAATGGAACGCATTCATAATGTGTTTCATGTGTCTATGTTGCGTCCTTATAAACCAGACTATAAACACGTAATAGAGTATGAATCTATCCAGATAGAGAAAGATTTATCATATGAGGAACTTCCAATCCAAATTATTGATAGGAAGGAACATGTTTTAAGAAATAAGGTAATACATTCAGTGAAGGTGTTATGGAGAAACCACAATGCTGAAGAAGCAACATGGGAACTCGAAAGTAAAATGAAGAAAAATTTTCCTCATTTGTTTGTATAATTATAAGCGAGATTCTGGGGACAGAATCCTTATAAGGGAGAGTAAATGTAACGCCCGAGAAAATCGGATTTTTATGATAATTAAATTTTATTTCATTATGTGAATTTAATTGATTTGTTTTGTGAGTAAGCTATGTGAAGGTCATTTTATGACCTAGAATGTGATGATATGGTTAGTAATCTAGCTACGCGTTAGAATTTCCAAGACGAAAATAATTATTTTCTGAGAAATTTCTGTAAAAACACTATTCATCCGTTTCTGCTCGAGAATTAAGTTTGAAATTCCAAGAAATGCGTAATGATAGAATATTACAACAATAAAACTGTGAGTTTGAATACAAATATTATCTTCTAGACAATATCTATACTCAAATAAATCCTCATCACATTTATTGATACATTATTTTACAAAAATGGTGAGGACTACTAAACAACTCTCTCTAGAACCTTCATTCCATACCCCGACTGGTACTCGCTATATTCTCGCCTCCTGAGAAGAAAAATGGAACAAAAAAGAAAAGGGTGAGCACAACTAGCCCAGTAAAGAATATTATGACTAAGATAATATACAACAAATTATCATTAGTCTTCAACAGAGAAAAAATCTAATAGAATACAATAGACAACAAGTTTTAAATCAATATTCTCAGCGAAAATAATAATTCATTAGAAGAGTTAAGTAGAGAATGCAAACTATTATCTTCTATGTATGAATTTAAAAGTTCATCGTCTATCTTTTATCCCTGTAACATCAATCAATATATATCCGAATCAAATATTCAACTTTGCACTACAAAAAGCCAAAGATATTCATCAATTGGTCATGTTCATCTAAACACTGCTCATCTTTGCACTACGGGCCAAAGATATTCATCGAAATCATTCATCTTTGCACTACGTGCCAAAGATATTCAGTAATATCATCATTTAAGACTGAGGATGATAAAAAATATTTTTAAAGAAACGAATCCAGTGAAACAAAATGACAAGGATTAAGGATTAAGGATTCGTACTTTGTTTTATCCATACCTCAAAAATAATCATAGTGGTGTAAAATTCAAGAATGATCAAAACATGGATACAATCAAAGCTAATATCCACAATAGATATTTTAGATGAAAAGGGAAATTTTTTTTTGATGAATAGTGCCGTATTCGTGAATAGTGTCGTATATGTGAATAATGTCGTATACGTGAATAGTAACTCCAACACCAAAAGTTCCAAATTTAATAGAAACTTCAGATCAATATTTCAGCATAATGATATTAAAGAAATAATATCATTACGAAAAAAAAAATAATATCCCTTACCTCGAAAGATCAGTACTTCTAGCTGAAACACCGGATATAGGCTATGACTTGAACTTGCACCGTATAGCAATACTCAAAATATACTCAAAATACTCACAAGAATACACTCGATAATATAGAGAGAGAAAACTTCAGTTTCTGGTGTGATTTTCAATTCTAACCTAAGCACCCTATTTAAAGGAAATTGCTTAGAACACCAAAGTAGAAAATTTAATATAATATTAATATATATAAAATTTTTCCTACGCACAATCTTATAAACTGAAATCATCTCATTTCAACAACTAACCAAGCCCACCAAACATATCAAAAACGTTTTTCTAATTTAAATTATTTTAAACTTCCAAAAATCATTTATTTCGGAGCTTCAGAACTTCAATAATTCATAATAAATAGCCCTTTTATCAGAAAAATTCGAATCACACAAGTTTTTATAGGAAATCCAATTCTCTACAACTTTGCAGAAGAAAGTTTTTCCAAATTCCAAAATGTAAATTGACCAAATCCACAAACTGGACGACGATTTTACAAAGCTATAATCAAATTTCAAATCAAGAAATGGGGTCCACCGATACATAAAACATGCTTTAAATATTTTTGTAACAAAAATACTCCTCCTCCATATATACTCATATATCCCACATTTATCGTAAAAATATCATCATTATTATATTATTAAAATATAATAATATATTTAAATGAATTATTTTATCGTAAAAAGATAAAATTTCAATTTTCAACAATTGTCACATTAAAAATTTTCTCCATCTATATCCACATAAAATCAATATTTTTCTCATCATATGAATCAATAATTAATTATTCACAAATAATATTACGAAATCATAATATCGACAATCAGTGCGCTTCTAGGAAGGGAGGCTTTCCAATAAGAATTTCTCCTTCTTTGGCGCAAATTAGGTGACCAAACCTCTCCTTAGATGTAACTTTCTAGACATTGCCAATAATGTTATCTAATAATATTATTCGGATAATATGAATTATTGCTTCGATAATGAAAAATACCGTGTAATGACAATTATTGAAACAACAAAGAATATAAAATATCAACGCAACAATTACTAAATCAATAAAATACTTGATAAAGAATTATCATAACCATTATTGAGTAGTGCAATACCGCAGTGCTACTGTGTTTTAACCAATTTAGTATTTTAATAGTATTAACGGTAACAACTACGCCAGTTATTTTTAAACAACTTATATTTATCATTTTCTTCATCCAATCGCTTTTTACACATGGGGCCCACACATGGTCAAGCGCCATCGCATTTAATATTCCCTTGACAAGATTTAATATTCCACGACCAAACGAATATTCCCTAATAATAATGAATATTTTATAACCACTTGCTTATTTCAAAATATTTATGTATTTTACCTATAACTATCCACATTAATCAAATCAACCCTTACTATTTCAAAATAATAAATAGAGAAAATTAAATTTCATTAATAATAAGTTGGGGTCTTACAACCTCCCTCCTTATGAAATTTCATCCTCGAAATTGACGTCACGTATATGGTGTTTCAAAAAAAGGTGAGGATACCTCGCTTTCATTTCCGCTTCCAATTCCCTGTGTCATTTCTCTATAGCATGATTCCTCCACGTAACTTTAATTTGTGGTATGACCTTTGTGCGTAGGGACATGCTCCTTCCTATCCAAAATCTTGATAGGTACCTCTTCGCAGACGTTAAGTCTTCTACTATCTCGTCCGTTCTAACTCTATAACGTGGTTCGGGTCTTTCACATATTTACTGAAGTACGAGATATGTGAAACACATTATGAACACGAGACATACTCGGAGGTAACGCGAGTCTATAGGCTACATTTCCTACTCGGTCAAGAATTTGAAATGGACCAATAAATCATGGATTGAGCTTTCCTCTCTTCCCAAATCTTGTAACTCCCTTCCCAAATCTTGTAACTCCCTTCCATCGAGCAACTCGCAACAATACATGATCCCCTATACTAAATTCCACGTCCTTTCGATGAAGATCCGCATAACTCTTTTCTCGATCTTGTGCCGTTTGTATACGTTGTCGAATCATTTGGATCTTTTCGGTAGTCATATCGTGTATTAACTTCTGGGTCCCAACAATGTTGCTTCACCCACCTCATCCCAACATATTGGAGAGCGACACTTTCGTCCATATAATGCTTTAAATGGAGCCACACCTATACTTGCTCGATAACTCGTTGTTGTAGGAGAATTCCACCAATGGTAAATACTTATCCCAATCGCCCTTGAAGTCTAGGACACGTAGTCTTAATAGATCTTCAAGAGTTTGAATAGTCCTCTCTCGATTGTCCGTCTGCTTGAGGATGGTATGCGAATCAATCGTAAATCCGCGCTCATAGCTTTTTGCAAAGCTAACCCAAAATCTTGAAGTGAATCTTGGGTCACGATCAGAAACTATGGATACTGGCATGCCACGCAACCTCACAATCTCATTTACATATATACTAGCAAGATGTTCAAGGGAATAAGTCTTCCGTATCGGCAAGAAATGAGCAGACTTGGTTAATTTATCAACAATAACCCAAATGGCATTGATGCCTTGAGAAACCGTAGGGGAAGACACAGAACGAAATCCATGGTAATGTGTTCCACTTCCATTTCGAATCTCAAGTGGTTGCAACGGACCATTAGGTACTAGATGCTCCGCCTTTACACATTGACAAGTTAAACACATCGAGATAAACTTTACAATCTCTCTCTTCATATTGTTCCACCAAAATGTATGTCGAAGATCACGATACATTTTAGTACTTTCGTGATGGATTGCAAATGGTGTATTGTGTGCCTCCATCATAATCTTGTACTTCAAATCGTCAGTCGTTAGGAACACAAAGTCTAGAGTGGACTCGAAGTATTCCTTCTTCATCAATTCTCGCTTACGGAATAGCTCCTTCTAGTACTTTCTTCTTCATACGTGTATCACCCGGCCTGCGGGTTGAGCAACCTTAACTTTTTCTATTAAAGTTGGATCTATCGTATACTTGACATCATCACACTCATTCCTGCATATGATCTTCTACTCAACGCGTCCAACTACCACGTTAAACTTTTCGTGATGGTATTGAATAGTGTGGTCGTAGTCTTTCAATAGCTCGAGCCAACGTCATTACGCCACGATGTTGTGTTCTTTTTTTAGTGAAGAAATATTTAAGGCTTTTATGGTCTAAATATATCTCCACTTTCTCCCCATATAGATAGTGCCTCCATATCTTTAGCGCGAAAATGACTGCTGCCAACTCTAGATCATGAGTAGGATAATTCCTCTCATACTCTATAAGTTGTCGCGAGGCATAGGCTATGACTTTCCCACGTTGCATGAGAACACATCCTAACCCTTTGCTTGAAGCATCACTGTAGATAACAAATCCATCCGTACCAGATGGTATTGTTATAACAGGTGCCGAAATGAATCTCCTCTTGAGCTCTTGGAAACTCTTCTCCCATTCTTCGCTCCAAACGAATTTTGTATCCTTCCGAGTTAGCTGGGTTAATGGAGTAGCGATTCAAGAAAACCCTTCCACGAATCTCCGATAATAACCAGCTAAGCCCAAAAAGCTACGTGCTTCAGTCACCGACTTCGGTTGCTCCCAACTTTGTATTGCTTCAATCTTCGCCGGATCAACAGATACTCCATGTTTCGACACCACGTGCCCAAGGAATGCTACTTCCTCAAGCCAGAACTTGCATTTCTTCAATTTGGCATATAGTTTGTTTTCACGAAGCCTTTGGAGTACCAGCTTCAAATGGTGCTCATGATCTTCACGACTTTTGGAATATATGAGGATGTCATCAATAAAAACAACAACGAACTGATCCAAATATTCCTTGAATACTCGGTTCATCATATCCATGAAAGCCGCAGGAGCATTAGTCAATCCGAAAGACATGACTAAGAATTCATAATGCCTGTACCGAGTTCTGAAGGCAGTCTTTGGAATATCCTCAGTTCTAATCTTCAGCTGATGATATCTAGAACGAAGATCGATTTTTGAAAAGAATTGTGCTCCTTGCAACTGGTCAAACAAGTCATCAATACGAGGTAGAGGATACCTATTCTTGATGGTGACATTGTTCAATTCCAGATAGTCAATACAAAGTCGCATACTACCGTCTTTCTTCTTTACGAATAAAACAGGAACACCCCAAGGAGATGTACTAGGACGAATGAAATCGATGTCCAACAACTCCTGTAGTTGGACCTTTAACTCCTGAAGTTCAATAGGAGCCATTCGATACGGGGTTTTAGAAATGGGCTTTGTACCAGGTTCAAGATCAATAAAGAATTCAACTTCACGTTATGGGGGTAGACCGGGAAGTTCTTCAGGAAATACGTCAGGAAAGTCAATAACAATAGGAATATTATTCAAATTTGACGTGTCTTTATTCAAATCCATAACATGGGCTAAGAAAGCTTGACATCCATTTTCAATAAACGAATAGCTTTGTGATTAGATATGACAGTGATTGATTTTAATGGTTTAGTTGCTTGAATTCGTACAACAGGTTGGTTATGAATATGAAAACTAACAACCTTACGAAAACAATCAATTTTGGCATGATGAGTAGTTAACCAATCAATCCCTAAAATCACATCAAAAGCAAGTATCTTTAAAGAGATAAGGTCAACAGGTAAGGTGATGATGCCAACTTGAATCAAAAAAGATTTATAAATAGTGGATGTGATGAAAGTTTCTGCTAACGGAGTTTCCACAGATAGGTCAAAGTCTAATTTCTTCGGAGTCAAGTTTAAACGTTGAGCACAAGTAGGAGAGATAAATGAATGGGTAGCACCGGTATCAAGTAAGGTATAAACTTCGCAAGAATTTATAAATAACTTACCCGTGATCACCTCGTTTGGGTTCATCGCATTTTGGCCAGTCACAACAAACGCTCTTCCAGGAACCGTTGACTTTGACTTTTCTGGGACAGTCTTTTGAGTCACCGTCCCTGCTGAACTAGGTTTCTCTACCGTACAATCTCGAGCGATATGTCCTTCCTTTCCATAATTATAGCATACCTTGAACTGTTGTGGACAGTTTGGACTAATATGTCCCTCTTTCCCGCATTTATAGCATATGACCGGTGGTCGTTCTCCTCCCTTAGAACCGATTCTTTCGCAAGACCGCTGCGTCTTCACATGGTTGTTGTTAAATCTCCTCTTTTTAAAATCTCCTCCTGACTCGCTTCTTCTATTTTCATGGCCATGATTACCACCAGAGTGGTTACCATTTTGTCCGTCTTTTTTTCTTTCTCCGCCGGTTATCGTTGTTTTGTTGATCGCTATCTCCAATATGATCCTCGATTGTGGTCCCTCGGTTGACCGTACTCGTTATCTCGCTCTAATAATTGAGCCCTCATTTACAACATCCTAATAGAGAGAAAATTTATGAGAAATGATATATTGTCGTATCGCCGGTTTCAAACCTCTCGTAAACATCCGCCATATACGCTCCTCATTCTCTACCAAATGAGGTGCAAACACGATAACTCGCAAACTTAACCTCGTCTTTGAGACACCGCCATGTTGTTTGTTCTAATCGATGATCTCCACTTCCTTTATATGACGAACACTTTCAGGAAAGTATTTGTCATTAAATAGTTTCTGAAACGTCTCCCAAGACATGCTGAGTACGGCTGGATGGGTACGCTTCACAGACTCCCACCAGTAGTATGCCTCGCCACGGAACATAAAGGTGGCGAATGGAACCTTCTGTTCCTCCGTGCATCCCAAGACATCAAATATCTTGGTAATTTGCTTGACCCATGTTTCCGCCATGATCGGATCGGGCTTTCCCTTAAATTTTGGTGGTCCCAACTCTTTGAACTGCTTGGCTGTGACAACCCGTGAATTGCTATCATTTCCTCCTATATTTTGAACACGAGTCTCCTCGCATGCGATTTTGCATAAACCGCAAAAAGCTTCTAAGCATCCCTCGCTCATCATCTCGCTTTCAAAGGTGTTGTTCACGGAAAGGAACATTGCCACTGCTGTTGCGCGTTCTCCTCATTGGTGAGTACAAAGGCTCTCCACTTGGTCTCATTTACTCCACTGTTAATATTCTCAGTCGACATTCTCAAATACTGCCATAAAATAAGGGTTAATTAAGGAAATCAATATATCACATAATATCCCTATATACTGACCAACTAACAAATAAGCTTAGGTAGGACACACTAGCGAAGGATTTACTCGTCTCTCCCCTCCTAGTTCTATTCCCCGATCTCCGCTAGAGATCATATCCCTAAGCTCTGATACCAATTGTGACGCCCCCAAAATAGGTATACATCACCCATTCTGAGTTGTCAATACATGGTACAGAAACAACTACAACTTTATTATTACAACAATAAAACTGTGAGTTTGAATACAAATATTATCTTCTAGACAATATCTATACTCAAATAAATCCTCATCACATTTATTGATACATTATTTTACAAAAATGGTGAGGACTACTAAATAACTCTCTCTAGAACCTTCATTCCATACCCGACTGTACTCGCTATATTCTCGCCTCCCGAGAAGAAAAATGGAACAAAAAGGAAAAGGGTGAGCTCAACTAGCCCAATAAAAGAATATTATGACTAAGATAATATACAACAAATTATCATTAGTCTTCAACAGGAAAAAATCTAATAGAATACAATAGACAACAAGTTTTAAATCAATATTCGCAATGAAAAATAATAATTCATTAGAAGAGTTAAGTAGAGAATGTAAACTACTATCTTCTATGTATGAATTTAAAAGTTCATCGCTCTATCTTTTATCCCCGTAACATCAATCAATATATATCTGAATCAAATATTCATCTTTGTACTACAGAACCAAGATTTTCATCAGTTGGGTCATATTCATCTAAACACCTGTTCATCTTTGCACTACGGGCCAAAGATATTCATCAGAAATCATTCATCTTTGCACTACAGGCCAAAGATATTCAATAATATCATCATTTAAGACTGAGGATGATGAAAAATATTTTTAAAGAAACGAATCCAGTGAAACAAAATGACAAGGATTAAGGATTAAGGATTCGTACTTTGTTTTATCCATACCTCAAAAATAATCATAGTGGTGTAAAATTCAAGAATAATCAAAACATGGATACAATCAAAGCTAGTATCCACAATAGATATTTTAGACGAAAAGGGAAAATTTTCATTTTTCGATGAATAGTGCCGTATTCGTGAATAGTGTCGTATACGTGAATAATGCCGTATACGTGAATAGTAACTCCGACACCAAAAGTTCCAAATTTGATAGAAACTTCAGATCAATATTTCAGCATAATGATATTGAAGAAATAAAATCATTACGAAAAAAAATAATATCCCTTACCTCGAAAGATCAGTACTTCTAGCTGAAACACCGGATATAGGCTATGACTTGAACTTGTACCGTATAGCAATACTCAAAATATAGTCAAAATAATCACAAGAATACGCTCGATAATATAGAGAGAGAAAACTTCAGTTTCTGGTGTGATTTTCAATTCTAACCTAAGCACCCTATTTATAGGAAATTGCTTAAAACACCAAAGTAGAAAATTTAATATAATATTAATATATATAAAATTTTTCCTACGCACACTCTTATAAACTGAAATCAGCTCATTTCAACAACCAACCAAGCACACCAAACATATCAAAAATGTTTTTCTAATTTAAATTATTTTTAACTTCCAAAAATCAATTATTTCGGAGCTTCGGAACTTCAATAATTCATAATAAATAGCCCTTTTATTAGAAAAATTTGAATCTCATGAATTTTTATAGGAAATCCAATTCTCTACAACTTTGCAGAAGAAAGTTTTTCCAAATTCCAAATGTAAATTGACCAAAAATCCATAAACCAAGCGATTTTACAAGCTATAATCAAATTTCAAATAAGAAATGGGGTCCACCGACACATAAAACATGCTTTAAATATTTTTGGTAACAAAAATACTCCTCCTCCACATATACTCATATATCCCACATTTATCGTAAAAATATCATCATTATTATATTATTAAAATATAATAATATATTTAAATGAATTATTTTATCGTAAAAAGATAAAATTTCAATTTTCAACAATTGTCACATTAAAATTTTCTCCATCTATATCCACATAAAATCAATATTTTCCTCATCATATGAATCAATAATTAATTATTCACAAATAATATTACGTAATCACAATATTGACAACTGATAGCCTCCGGAAAGAGGGGCTTTCCAATTAGAATTTCTCCTTATCGGCCGCAATTAAGTGACCAAACCTCTCCTTAGATGAACTTTCTAGACATTGCCAATAATGTTATCTAATAATATTATTCAGATAATATGAATTATTGCTTCGATAATGAAAAATACTTGTGTAATGACAATTATTGAAACAACAAAGAATATAAAATATCAACGCAAAGAATTACTAAATCAATAAAATAATCGAATAAGAATTATCGTAACCATTATTGAGTAATGCCTTCTTACGTAAGAATCAATAATTGGTGCAATACTGTACTCTCTTGTGGTTTAACCAATTTATATTTTAACAAAGATTAATTCAGAATAACTACGCCGTTATTTTTAAACAACTTATATTTGTCATTTTCTTCATCAAATCGCTTTTCTTTATGGGGCCCACACATGGTTGCGCCGTCGTACGAATATTCCCTGACAGTACGAATATTCCACGACCAAACGAATATTCCCCGACAACAATGAATATTTTATAACCACTTCCTTATTTTCAAAATATTTGCGTATTTTACCCATAATTATCCACATTAATCAAATCAACCCTTACTATTTCAAAATAATAAATAGAGAAAATTAAATTTCATTAATAATAAGTTGGGGTCTTACAATACTAGTATGATACTATTTAGTATCTATGTATAATACAACAAGTTAATACGAAGTACAATACGATTATTGTACGAGTATTATATGGAAAGAATACGTGAATTATACGTGTAGAATACGTGTAGAAGACTTAAAGTGAATACGAAATTCGATTGATTTCGATGGAATTAAGTTAAGACTTAAAGTTCAATCAATTGTATAGGTAAGCCCAATGAATTAATGTGTTAAGCCCAAGCTAAAGCCCAATATTAGATTGATTAGGCCCAATTCAAGAAAATTAAACCGGTGGGTTACCAAATGGGTAAAAACCATGGGGCAACCGATGGGAATGACCCATGGGCATGGTGGGCCGACCACTTGGGGTGTAAGACAAGAAAACTACTTGGTCACCAAGTATTTTACTTGGTGACAAAGTGAGGAATAGTAAGGAGGTGGAGGATACTGCCTATTTTTCCATCCATTTCATTTGTCTATAAATAGAAAGCTAGAGTTGGTCATTTGAGGGTTTTTCAAGTTGTCAACATATATTTTGAGAGAGAGAAAGAGCTAGACTCAAGCAAACAATCTACTTTGAAGTTTTGCCTTAGAGTTTTTTAAGAACACCAAAGAAATCCTTAAGGTAATATTCCTTAATATTAGTTCCATATCTTTTGATTTCTTTATGAATGAAGAATCATAAATGGGTGGTGTAAGTCTATTATGGTTGAATAAGGATGACTTGTTATAGATACAATCTTTATAAGTCATGAAGACATAGAAATCATAAGGATTGATGTGGGGTTAAATCATGAAAATATTGATTGTTGAGGTTGATTGTTGATAAACAATTGAACTCCATCGATACTTAAATATGTGCATCTTGCTTGGTTAGGATGTAGATATGAAATCCATGGAGTATTCCATGTAATTTGGCTTATAGAACACTAGTAATGGAGTTATGGAAAATTTCACGGAAATAGACGTTAAACGTCGA
This sequence comes from Panax ginseng, assembly GCA_020205605.1. Taxonomy (NCBI): domain Eukaryota; kingdom Viridiplantae; phylum Streptophyta; class Magnoliopsida; order Apiales; family Araliaceae; genus Panax; species Panax ginseng. The sequence continues at coordinate 82,763,626 of CM035131.1, forward strand.
AAACGTAGTAATTTCAGATTGATAGTCAAAAGTTGCCATAAGACTTGAAAACGTTGGTTTTCAGTGTCAACACGTGTGTTATGGTATTTAAGAGTCATGGATTCAAGAATCGTCGGTTTTCGACTTAAAACAAAGAAAATGAGTAATGAACGCTCATTAATGTTTAACGAATGCTTAAAATGAACTTAATAGTGAATTTTTAGTTAACAGATTTGAAAGTGTAGATTTCTTATATGAACATGTAGAGTATATCATTTATGTCGTGTAGGCTTTTGAACGGACCAAATCGGACTTATAACGAAGAAGTTATGGATCCGAGAAACTCACCAAAATTTTTATCTGTTAAAATTTTACGACACGAGGTCTGCGCGCCATGACGCCGTAAAGAGCTTTAAAGTGCCACGCTTTGAGTGCCGATATAGTGTCAAGATTTATCGGAAAGTGGCGCCAAAGCACCATCGGTATGAAGAAGTCTCATACCGCCTCGAGATCGAGCTTGAGTAATCTTTAACCGAGCCGCAATGGCCTTGATCTTGTATAGGGAAGTCACGCCATGCGGTCGAAAAGCGCACTTTTTGTTAAATAACTTAGCTTTGAACTGCAATTTTTTAGGGACCTATCTTAGTTAAGTTTACACACTTAATAAGTATATTAGAACTATTCCTATACTACATATACTAAGGTATATTGTAATGAAACTTAGGAATTTAAAGCATGTTATTAAGTTATGAACGAAGAACACAACGTGTTGTTAATGAACCATAATCGGTAATCAACATTGGTACTTCACCAATTATGATAGAGTCCGGATAATAACGTAAGATTGTTAATAAGCCGGGATGAAGGGTAATGAGTCGAATTGACTTTATTAAATGAAATAAAGTTAACTAAGACATAGAATAGAAAGAAGTTGGTAGAAACAATGTGAGTAATTGTTTGGTAGCTAATTACAGTGTGTTATGTGTATATCATGTAGATTCTGTAAAGGCTTAGATCAGTCGATTAAGTTATTTGAAGACGCTTGACGGCAAGTTTTCTTAACGCATGTCTAACCTTCGTGTTAGTCGAGTTTTCTGTAATTCATTGGAATGAGTTGCATGAATAATTTTAAAGAAAGGGTCAATGCCAGTTTTAACTCGGCTAGACTACTCATAAGATATAGATTGATTTGTATACATATCTTTCTATATAGAAATGTTAACTTTATCCTATGCCAAGAAATTGGTACGGATTTGAAGGTAAGGTTTGTCTATGAACAAACAAAAGTATTTTTCATCGATTATTCGATGGGCACGCAAATTTGCCAAAACTTAAATGTAAATACATTTAACGGATGAATGTTAATCAACATAGAGTACTATAGGCTGATCACCTAGAAGTGCTCTTAAGTAATGTCGGATGTACAGCCTTAGTGTTGTGATATCCTTTTCAAGTATGAAAACAGAAAGTTACTGTTCATGGTCTATCGACCGGTTCAGAATTCCTAATCTATTATATATTTTGGGAATTGATGTTATGAATTATTAAAGTATTACTGTTTCATAATACTTCATAACTATTTGTTCAGTTATGTCTGATTGGTCATATAATTCACGAATGTGGTATTAATGTTATTCTTTGTTGAACTTGCTGAGCTTGTTATGCTCACTTCTTGCATGAATTATATGACAGCAGTTAAGGATGAACGTATTGAGAAAGCTAAGAGAGATAAGGGCAAAGCTAAGATGGATAATTAACCATCGTGTAATAGACTAGTACGTTTGTATGTATTATACATTATGAACAACAAACAATGTATTCGGTTTATGAACCTGGGAAAGGATTTCACTTTGATTGTAATAAGAAGATAGTAATTACATTCATTATGTTATGTTTTCAATGGAATGATTGTATAGTTATGAGTACCGTGTAGCACCATATATCGGGTTGGAAGATACCCGAATTTGGGGGTGTCACAGGTTATCCCCGGGATTGAACCTTTCATACCTGCAGCTTATCCTGAAGACGAGATTAAACTTTTCTACGCTTGCAGTTTGTTCTGAAGACGGGATCAAACTTTTTCCACACCTGCAGTTTGTCCCAATCATGGGATTAAACTTTCTTCTCCCATGATATAGCTCGCATATGGGATTCATACTTCTCTTCTACCGCAATTCATCTCATGGGCGAACTACGTCGACCTGATCTCCCTGACACCCGGGAGTACGTAGGAAACCATATTCTATATGGCCCGGTCGCAATAAAAAAAACAACAAAAACATTTCTGCCCTTTTTCTAGAAAAACAAAAACCACAAAAATACTTCTACACCCTTCTTCATCAATAAAGCTTCTACACCCATCTGCCTTTCACATTCAACGTTGAACCTCTTACACCAGGTTCGAACTACGCAGACCTGATCTCCTCTTCAATAGGAGTACGTAGGAAGCAATTTATGGTTCGGTCTAACCCCCTACCAGAACAAAAATACTTGTCACACGGTACTGGGATCAAATTTCAATCCACCACATTTCATCGGCTTCGGACCAAAGGGATGGAATTAAGATCAATGATCCATTCTGAAAGATCCTGCGACGTCTCAATGTCCAAACATCAAGGATGAGTTAAGAATGCATCAAGATCACAAAGCCCTCAAGAAATAGGCAAATATCAAGCAAGTATCAAGGCACAACTGAAAGGGAAGTAAATCAAAATATATTTCTATGTCATATATAATACTTTTGATATATACAATATGTGTTGTACATGATAAAATGGCTAGGCTAGTCTGTGTAGGAAAATGAAAGTCTATCTACGGATCTGTGTGTATACGCACTATCAGATCTAACATAGCATCCCTCTCTAAAGAAGGAGGTAACGCTATAAGCTCTTGCCCAATGGTATCTACACGAGCTAGCAGATCCGAGGTCAACTGCATGGTGGCATAATGCTCATCAATGTATGCACTCATATCAGCAAGGATGCCAATCGTAAGGGATCTCACTGAAGTATTATCTGTGACGACCACATCCCAGGCAGATAGGGCAACATCCCGCTCTATAATCAATGCATCTCTAGCTGATCTAGTCTCGTCTCTCTATAATAGAGATGTGTCTCTCCCATCAAGAGCTATCAACATCAAGACCCTAGTCTGATCTCTCTCAAAGGTCATCAGATGTAGACTCTGCTCCAGATACTGTGCTGAATGTTGAATCACAGTAGCACTCATAGTGGGAGAATCGATCACAAATGCTGGCTACCCAGTAGTCAAATCCTCCTCAATGGGAATATTAGCCTCCTTCATAGGTTTCTCATCGTCGGAATCAATCCCCTGCACTCTGGATACTACCGCAGCCGATGTAGTCTCTGTCTCCATCCATGCGAAATACTCTGCAGAACAACCCAGATGGCTGACGGAAAACTCAGCTAGCTCTCGCTGATCCCAACAGGCATACAACCTGGATCTGTCCTATACTGATAAGTGGCGAGAAGCGAAGCGCTGACTCGATGCCCCCTCAAAAGTATGAAAATCCTGGAACTGGTCAAACTGACACATCACAACCAGTGGGTGGTAAGTAATCATGCCTCTCAAACCAGCTAGAGGAAGATAATCTGTAACACTCTAGAATTTAATTGTTATATTAAATATTTATTGAATTATTTAAATATTTAATGAATGTGTTTATTGTTGAATAAATTATTGTTCAAATTTGAATTGATGTGGTTAATTATTTGTTAAATAGATAATTAAGGAAAATTAATTATTTTGCTAATTTAATTTAATTATTAAGTTAGAGAATTTTGATTAATTGAATTACTATTCTTTTTATTGGAATTTGTAATAAAAAAGGATGTGTTGGTGGATTAAATAAAAGTTATAATTTTATAGAAAATTATAATTTTGGTGGTATCGATTTATGTGATGAAGTGATTTAATAAATTGTTATTATGATTAATTTAATTTAATAAAGTGTGACAAATAACCTTTTATAAAGTAGTTATTAAAATATCTTAAATGAGTTTTAATTCAGTTTTGCCAAGCAAGGCCTAATGCCTATTAAGTCTTTAATCTATTTAAGTTTTACCAAACAGGGTGTTAGGATTAATGGGTTATTTTTGTTAGTGGTTAGCCAAACAAGCCTTATGGCTTTTGGTTTTCAAAATAAAATAACTGATGTCAGTAAGTTAGAGTTATATTATATAATTAATATATATATTATATGCTATATACGTTAGATTGTTAGTACGCTCCAGAGTTAGGAAGAAAAACAAGAACACAAAGGAAGAAGAAGAAGAAGAAGAAGAAGAGAAGAAGAAAAGAAGAGAGGAAGGAAGGCTAGAGAATTGAGAAAAGAATTGGAGAAAATAAGTTTGATAATCAAAAGGGATAGCCATATCATCTTCTATCAAGGTATTCTCCTATTCCTTTTAGTTTTAAAAGTTTAGTTTTTATCTTCCCAAATTGTCTATAGAATCTTTGTGTAAGCATGAATTTTTGTTGTTATGTGGCTTTATATGACATACTAGTGATGTTAAAACTATTTTCATAAGTTATAATCAAAGAATTGATGATATGTATGTAATTTTGGAGAAAAGTATTTTACAGAGAGTTTATATATATATATATATATATTGTTTAGTTAAAATAGAAATTATGAGTTGTTTAGTTGTTTTATTGATAAATTGGCTATTCAATTTGTTAGAGTATATATATACTTTGATAAAATGCTTTGAATAAGAGGTTTTGGTTGAGAAACAAAATTATAGTGTTTATTTTTATCAAAAATATCAACAAGTGAGTTTTAGCCAAAATAGTGAATTTGGGTGTGTTAATTTTGTTGTTTATGTTGTTGTATGGGTAGAATCATGTTTAGAGTTTGTGAAATATGTTTACATGAAGTTGTCGTATGATTTACATGCTTTTTGGTCTGTTAGAAACGAGCTTGTAGGCCAAAATTAGCTTTTTTCTGCGTGCTTTAGCCGAGGTCGTCTGCCGAGGTCTCCATTCAATGCGACAGCTTGGTCGTGGACTTGTAGTACCTTTGTGGAGCCACAAATACCATGCTCATGCCAAGCATGTCATGACCTTGTAGCCTTGGTCTCCGCACAACAGAGCGCCATGCCCATGTGGCAGCCATGCTACCCACAATGTAAATCGGTAAATACATGCACATGAAGTTAGCGTAATGGTCTAACAATGTACTTTTTGTACACAAAAATTTTATGAAAAGTTATGTGTTGATAATAAGACTGCTAAATGTTGATTTTAGTATTCCTATACTATGAATAAGTATGTTATTAACGATTAGCTTGTGTTATAACTCGATTATGCGATTAAAAATCAAATTTTTAAATGATTAACGTACTTAGTTATGTTTGTAAGATGGTAATGACTAATTATGTCATGATGACATATGTTTATAGGATATTGTGATTCTTATTGATTTGGTTTAGCCTACGAGCAAGGCATGTTTTCTAAACTTTCTTTTTACATTGAGCAAGTTCTCTAACTCTACTTTTGTAATTGGAATCAATTATTGTTCTAAATATAGTAATGCAAGTTTTCTAATTCTTTATCTTGTTGAACTATTTATTCAATTCGATCACTTTATAAATGATGCAAGCTTCCTAAACTTTGGTTTGATGTTGACAAGTTATTCTTGTATTTAACTTGTTCTTTAGCATGCGCAATTATTTATACTAATATCGAGCAATTTTATCGTTTAAACTGTTATGCATGCTTAGTATTCAATTCTAATTAACCTTGACTTAATATTGTTCAAGCAAGGCATGTTATGGTTATTCAAAGTACATGCTATTAGATTATTCCTAAAGCTTGATTTTGATTTACCATGTTGATTCAATTACGATTATTCTGTAATATGATATTATTAATTCAACTAGTCCTCTAGTTTATGATCGTTGAACTTCAAATTACCCTTGAAAGCTTATCCAAACAAAACTCTCTTTGGTGCCGACTTGTACTCCAAATACTGAGATGAACAACCCTATTATTATTAGGGGATAACTTATGCGTAGCGTTAAATGTTTGTGCATAATACATGGTTCGAAGGGCTGATCCCCCTAAGTACGAGGAGTCCTTATAGTCTTATGACTGTTAAAGTTGAAGTTGAAAGATTACTCGCAACTGTGGACATAGTTCATGGTCTTATGACCCTCAGTTATATTTATTCCACATTTTGGATTTCAGTTTCTGATTATTGATGATAGAGTACTATTCATTATTGATGAGCCAATTATTGGAAATTATTATTGCTATACTCCTGTTGATTCTATATTACATCCAGTGAGCAATTGTTTTGCTCACTCTTGCATATTTATAAACTCATTGTAGCTAAAGAGGAGAAGGTAGATGAACCTTCGACTAGCAAAGGAAAGGAAAAAATGTACTAGTGATGAAGACTTGTAATTTTTACTTTAGACTTTTATTATGATAATCTTAGACTTGGATTTAATGAAGCTTTATTTAATTTCCGCATATGAATGATTGTATTTAAAGGTTAGATAACCTGGGATTTTATTATGTAACCCTTTAATGGGAAAGGTTTTATTTATCCAGTTTTATTGTGATTGGATAGTTAGATATGAATGTTTGATTAAGTGAACATCAGATCCTGTGGGAATGAAGTACCTGGATTTGGGGGTTGTCACATAATCCATGCCCGGAGCATGAGTGATGAAGTTGTAGGGTCAGCTAAGCCTCGTACACGACAATATAGGAAACGGATCTCGGATTCCTACCAGGAAAGTTGACCAAGATGCATCATATATACACTCCACAAGCTAAAAGGAGTATGACATGGCTATATCATGGGTGAAACAATACCCATGCCGTCTGAAAGTGCCAATCGATCTCAAGTGTGACATAAACCACACGTGCAGCATGACTGAGTTGCCTGTAAACATGATTAGTGAGTTTTATACCCATGAATTGGATACATTCGGGCTTAATTTATTGTTGTTCTCAAGTCTTTTAGAATAGTTTTTAAGTGTTTATGTCTTTTCAAGCATGTTTTATGTTGTTTTGTAGGAATTGGGACAAAAGTTACTTGGATCGACGTTTGGGGTGGCTAGATTCGTGTTTTCGGCTTGCCATTTACACACCAGTCACTTCATAGCCAATTTTAGTATAGCTCCGGATATTATTTCGAAAACCTTAAAGAAAGAAAATTGTAGATCTACGTCTCCTCTTTCCGGATCATCTTGAATCATCGAAATCGAAGTTCAGACGAAGAAGCTATGGCCATTTTCCCAAAGGACGTCGGAGTAGAAAATGTCAGAACATGTGACAGCGCCAGGGAGCTGGGGGGCAGGGTTGCAGTGCCGTGCCCAGTGCTGGGGCGCTAGGGAAGAGGTTGGTTGGGCCTGGATGCATTTTTGGGCGAATCTTGACACATTTTTGACTCCAAATTGGATTAGGTTTGTTCCTAAGCTAAAAATTGGACTTGTAACCTATAAATACATGATGTAAGACATAAAATAAAGGGAGAATACATAGATTAGCTTAGATCAAACACTCCATTAAATTAGAATCTAAACCCTAGTTCTTAATTAGCCATTGAAGATTGAAGCAAATTGAAGAACACTGAAGATCAAGAGCAAGAGCAAGAGCAAGAGCAAGAGCAAGAGCAAGAGGGGAGCATCAGATTTGCTGACAACATATTTTATTCTCTTCTCTTATCATACTTTTATCTTTTAATGTCTATTCAATTGTGGATTCTTGGTTTTAATTCATTAATTATGAACTAACTCTTTTATAGAGATTCTAATTGAACCTTTTATGATTATAAATTAGTTATTCAATTTATTCCAATTATTTATATTGAAGTGAGTTGTTCATCTTGCTTTGTACTGATTGATTAATTATCTAGCCAATAATTACGTTATTACTCTAGGAGGAATTGGAAGAGGAATTCTAGGGTTAGAACTGGGCATGGTGACATGTGACTTAGTTATTTGCACAGTGAATAATTAGGTTTGTGAATAGAATGGAAATATCTTTTTGCCGCATGTAACATATAAGGAATTGGGGATTGTAACGAGTTTAATTCAATTGTTTTGCATAGGAATATAGAAAAATTAATCTCGGTTAAATAGAAGGCAATTAATCACTTGGAAAAGGGCTTTTGGCATTTGAGAATTCCTGTTAACAATTCAGTAGATATAATAATTAGGATAATTGGATAATTGATTTATAGTTTATAATTGGGGATATTGAAGTCTTAATCCTTATTTATTTGAGTTCAATCAAATCTTAGTTTGTTTATTTGATTTATTTTAGAATAATTTCTTTTAATTGTTAATTTAGTTTTCTTAATTAGAAAAATCACAATTATTGGTTGTTTAAATAAAATGGATTTGGTTAAGAGTTAGTATTTGGTGATTTTTATTAAATAATTCCCCGTGGGAACGATACTCTACGTTCACTTTATTACTTGTTGACCATGTATACTTGCACGTATTCATTGATTGCGAAATTGAACAACAAGTTTTTGGCACCGTTGTCGGGGAATTATTTTAATAATTATTTACCAATATTAATTTCAATCAAATTAGTCTTAATTTAAACATTTTTATTTTTATTTTTAATTCTCTTCCTATATTTCTCTCTTTTCAGGTACCATGGATGAGTTTGAGTATCAATGGCCATACACGTTCTTGGCTCAACCAAGGGAAACAGGGATTGATGGACTTAATACATCTTCTATAGAGGCAACTTCAAGACGTTGGAAGTTTGCCGCAGCCCTATCGGAGTCGAAGGATGGCAAGAATGACTCAGCCAAGGGGAGAGGAGATTGACAGACTCGAGAAACTTTCTACATTGTCAGCACAGATTGAGACACTTTCGAGGATGTTTGAAGCTTTTGAAGCTCAACGTCGTCAAAGTGTGGCGGTTACTTGTGATTATTGTGATGAAAATCATATGAGTCATCAATGCACCATCAATTTCGAGCCGGTATAGTACGATAGTGATTACCCCAATAATTATGTCTATCCTAACAACTATTATCAGGATTTGGGGTATCACCCGAATTTTTCATGGAGCCATACTCATCAAGATCAATTTTATGCTCCAAGTCCAACATAGCCACCGGATTTCTCGTGTCCACCTCCACTACAACAGGAAGAACATTCAAATTTGGAGGAAACTTTGTCCAAGTACATATCTTCATGTGAGGAGGGGAGGATTAATCAAGAGATATTGAGTCAAAATTTTACGAACCAAACAGAATAACTAACCAATGCCTCAAACATTTGTCCTCAATACCCTTGGCTCTATGACATGAATTCCGAGACTGATGGTGAGCCCGAACCAAATCTGCAACCGGATGTGCCAAATGATATAGATGTTGAAAGAGAGGAAAGACTTGGAGACCAAGAAAAGGAGATCAGCGAAGATCTAACTTTGAGTACCAATGAAGATGAACTGATTTCATTAGTGTCCCGTGTACCTTCTCCACCAAAGTTCAAGAATCCGGGCAATTTTGCAAAACCATGCCCAATTGGCAGTCATGTTGTCGGCAAAGCTCTTTGTGACATAAGAGCTTGTACAGTTGTGGAGTCATGGTGGGATGAAAAGGAGAAGATAGAGGAAGACTCCATTATGTTTATTAAGCTCCAATGCCCCAATCTGATCATAGACATAATGGAGAAAACACCTAGTTGTTGGACGTTCTTAATAGGGAACCTATCTCCAAAGGGCATGCTAGGTGACTTCAATTCAAGGGTTTTTGCTAATGGGAACCTCCTAAAAGAGCCATTGCTACTGATGGATGGAGGGTTCCTCAATTTTCGTAGGGGAATTGGATAGAGAATTGAAGAAGTCAGGCCGAGATTATAAAACAAGCGCTTATTGGGAGGCAACCCAAGTTTAATTTTAATTTTTAATTTTTATTAAATTTTATATTAGTAGTTTTGAATTTACATTTACTTAGAATTTAATAAAATTGTTTCTGTCATGGTTTATAGGTAATTCAAGTCAAATTCAAGTGTGGTGCCCAATTTGTTCCATGTGCCTAGCTTATTCTCCAAACTTAACGGACAAGGAGGAAGATTGCTATATTTTAAGGGAAGTCCTCTGCTTTCATTTTTCTATCTTAGTCATTGAGGACAATGTCTAGTTTAAGTTTGGGGGCATTTTAGTGTCGTATTGCATATAGTTAGTTATCTGCATAGTAGTTCATTTTTTTTATCTGTTAGCATTGTTTTTTTTAGATTGCATATAATATATGGTAGTTATTTGCATATTCATATATGTGTTGCATTAGTATGTGTTCATGTAGTATAATTGCATTTTTTTTATTTTTGCATGAATCTGTGTGATCGGTTAGTGTGGTCTTAGCTCGGCCTATGATAAGATTGGTTTTGCATGTTAACTTGAACATTGTTGATAATTGATGATGAGTTCTAATTTTAATCATGATGATAATCTGAGCCTATCTTAAACTTACGTAACTTGTTAGCACTTAAAGTTTAACTGTTTTAATCCACTTGCTTCAAGGGTTTCATAATTTGTTTCTGAGGTCGAAAGCTCGTTAAGGTAGCACTGAAAAGCCTAAGGGAATAAGACATTGCATAGCCATGAGAAAAAAAATGAAAAAACACGAGAAAGAGCAAAATGCCCTCGTGGTGGAATAAGAGTATAAATAAATCTTGTATTTACCCTTAAACTTGGTAATTGCTTTATTTTAATTGGAGTTGTCATGTTCACAAAAGTAATTGAATTGGAACTGAAATTTTCCTTTTAAGAAGTTTGTTATGTGATTATCTTGAATTGTGGTTGGTTAGAATGGTTAACAAGTACACACGCACAACATGGGTGATGACAGGTTTGGATTGACTAATTGGTTAGAGTTATGGATTTTAACTTGATTGGATATATTGTTTGAGTATCAATGGTATCTTTGAGGCCTGTTGCTATATATCATACTGATTTATTACTCGGTTCATAGGTATATTAGGAAGTAGATCATGCATATGCATTCATTTAGTTGAGTTATTTTGTTTATTTTTAGTTTTTTTGTGTTTTTGCTTGAGGACAAGCAACGATTTAAGTTTGAGGGTATTTGATGAGTCAGTTTTATACCCATGAATTGGATACATTTGGGCTTAATTTATTATTGTTCTCAAGTCTTTTAGAATAGTTTTTAAGTGTTTGTGTCTATTCAAGCATGTTTTATGTTGTTTTGTAGGAATTGGGACAAAAGTTACTTGGATCGACGTTTGGGGTGGCTAGATTCGCGTTTTCGGCTTGCCATTTATGCACCAGTCACTTCAGAGCCAATTTGAGTATAGCTCCGGACCTTATTTCGAAAATCTTAAAGAATAAAAGTTGTAGATCTACATCTCCTCTTTCTAGATAATCTTGAATCATCAAAATCGGAGTTCGGACGAAGAAATTATGGTCATTTTCTCAAAGGACGTCGGAGCAGAAAATGTCAGAACATGTGGCAGTGTCGGGGCGCTGGGGAAGAGGTTTGTTGGGCCTGGACGCATTTTTGGGCGAATTTTGACACCTTTTTGACTCCAAATTGGATTGGGTTTATTCCTAAGCTAAAAATTGGACTTGTAACCTATAAATACATGATGTAAGGCATAAAATAAAGGGAGAATACATAGATTAACTTAGATCAAACACTCCATTAAATTAGAATCTAAACCCTAGTTCTTAATTAGCCATTGAAGATTGAAGCAAATTGAAGAACACTGAAGATTAAGAGCAAGAGCAAGAGCAAGAGCAAGAGGGGAGCATCAGATTTGCTGACAACAGATTCTATTATTCTCTTCTCTTATCATACTATTATCTTTTAATGTCTAATCAATTGTGGATTCTTGGTTTTAATTCATTACTTATGAACTAACTCTTTTATTAAGATTCTAATTGAAGCTTTTATGATTATAAATTAGTTATTCAATTTATTCCAATTATTTATGTTTAAGTGAATTGTTCATCTTGCTTTGTACTAATTGATTAATTATCTGACCGATAATTACCTTGTTACTCTAGAAGGAATTGGAAGAGGAATTCTAGGGTTAGAACTTGACATGGTGACATGTGACTTTGTTATTTGCATAGTGAATAATTAGGTTTGTGAATAGAATTGAAATATCTGTTTGCCGCATTTAACATATAAGGAATTGGGGATTGTAACGAGTTTAATTCAATTGTTTTGCATAGGAATATAGCAAAATTAATCTGGGTTAAATAGAAGGCAATTGATCACTTGAAAAAGGGCTTTTGGCATTGGAGAATTCCTGTTAACAATTTAGTAGATATAATAATTGGGATAATTGGATAATTGATTTATAGTTTATAATTGGGGTTATTGGAGTCTTAATCCTTATTTATTTGAGTTCAATCAAATCTTAGTTTGTTTATTTGATTTATTTTACAATAATTTCTTTTAATTGTTAATTTAGTTTTCTTAATTAGAAAAATCACAATTATTGGTTGTTTAAATAAAATGGATTTGGTTAAGAGTTAGTATTTGGTAATTTTTATTAAATAATTCATCGTGGGAATGATACTCTACTTTCACTTTATTACTTGTTGACCGTGTATACTAGCACGTATTCATTGATTGCGAAATCGATCAACAAAACACTCCCGTCGAATAAGTGCAGCAGTATGTGGCCGACCTCAAAGTCTCTTCTATGATCATCGGTGTGATGGTGTGACCCTCCCTGAGATCTCTCACTGCCATGATGACTCCTATGTCCAACTCATCCATGTACCGTGACATGTAGACATATGACAGTACGCACAATAGCAGTACATCTACTCTGGCCAAACGCCAATGATCATTCGGTGTGGTGAAATCCCCGGAATGTCGTGTATAACTATCCTCTGAGCCAAATCTATCAAACAGAAAATGCTGGGATATAACGTGGCCAGATGTGAGCTCATCCTGCACCATCCTACGCCAACTCTACTAATGATAAGTGATCATCCCAACTACCTTTGAAATCCATGACGTAAGATCTCAACATATCTTCTAGCGTCTGAATTGTCCTTTCACTCTGTCTATTGGTTTGTGGATGATACGCTGTAATTAACTTCAACTGCATTCCCAACTGTTCTTGTAGACTTCTCTAAAAGTTCGATGTGAATCATGGGTCACGATCTAACACTATCAAAACATGTACTCCATGTCTGAAAATAATTTCCTTACATAAAATTTAGCTAACTGATCTAAGTTATTCTTGACCCTTATTGGAAAAAAATGAGCCAACTTTGTCAATCAGTCCATAATTACCCAAATAGCGTCATACCCTTTCTGTGTTATCGGAAGTCCCACCACAAGTCCATTGTGATATGCTCCCATTTCCATTCTGGAATCTCCAATGACTGTAACAAGCCACTTGGTCGTTGATGTTCGGCCTTAACTTTCTAACAAGTTAAGCACCTACTCACGTATTGTGCTATATCTCTCTTCATGTTCGGCCACCAAAAACTGTGTTAAAGGTCTTGATACATCTTAGTACTACCAGGATGAATCGAGTACCTCGAACTATGAGCTTCTTGTAACACTTTCTCCTTTAATTTTGTCTCATTCGGAATCAAAATTCTTCCTTCAAATCTTAATAATCCCTCATTATCAAGACTATACTTTATATCTTTTTCCTTTGCTAGCTGCTTCTTCATCTGGTCACACTCATCAGTTCTGAGTTGTACCTCCTTGACTCTTCCTATAATGGTAGATCAAATCTCCGTTGTAAATAATCTATGTCCAGACTCACTCGGCAACTTCACCTCTAACTCCATTCTAGCCATCTCTTTTGTCTCATATTTAAATCTTTTTGTGTGAAGATATATTTTAGACTCTTATGGTCCTTGTATATCTCACATTTCTCTTCGTAAAGATAATGTCTCCATATCTTTAAGACAAACACTACCACGGCCAGTTCTAGATCATGAGTAGGATAAACTTTCTCATAATCCTTTAACTGTCGTCATGCATACGCAATGACCTTGCCATGCTGCATGAGCACACAACCAAGTCATTTGTGCGAAGCATCGCTATAAACTACAAAATTTCCTGTATCATCGGGCAATGACTACAAGTGCTTCACTCAATCTTTTCTTCAGTTCTTGAAAACTGTCTTCACACTTCTCAGTCCATACGTACTTCACTGTCTTCCTTGTCAAATTAGTCAACAGAGTAGCTATCATAGAAAAATCTTGGATGAATCTTTGATAGTATCCCACTAACCCTAGGAAACTCCTTACTTTAGTCGGCGTTTTTGGTTGTTCCCAACTAATCACTGCTTCCACCTTCACTGGATCTACTGAAATTCCATCCTTATCAATAACGTGTCCCAAAAACTGTACCCTTTCTAGCCAAAATTCACACTTTGTGAATTTTTCATATAACTTCTCCTTACTTAGTGTCTCCAACACTATCCGTAGGTGTTTAATGTGATCTTCTAGTGTCTTAGAATAGACTAAAATATCATCGATAAATACTACGACGAATTTGTCCAAATATTGTTTGAACACTCTGTTCATCATAACCATAAATGCAGCTGGTGCATTTGTCAATCCAAATGACATCACCAGAAACTCGTAATGGCCGTAACGAGTCCTGAATGTTGTCTTAGGTACATCCTCCTTCCTAACCTTCAACTGATGATACCCCATTCGCAAATCTATCTTAGAAAAATACTTTAGCCCTTTCAACTAATCAAAAAGATCATCGATCCTGGGTAATGGGTATTTATTCTTTATCGTTAACTTGTTTAACTCTCGGTAGTCGATACAAAGTCTTAACGATCCATCCTTCTTCTTCACAAATAGTACCGGTGCTTCCCACGGTGAAACACTCGGTTGAATATACTTTCTATCCAATAGTTCTTTTAATTGAACCATTAACTCCTTTATCTCCACTGGCACCATACAATACGGTGCCCTTGAAACTGATGCCGCTCCTGGCACAATATCTATTATGAATTTGATCTCCCTATCTGGCGGAAGACTTGGTAATTCGCTTGGAAATATATCCACGAATTCTTTGACTATAGGTATTTATTCCATCATTTCTCCAACTCTTTGGGTATCAACAATATGACACAAATAACCTACACATCCCTTCCTTACCAATTTCCTAGTTTGTGTCATAGTAAGACAACACGAACGTCTCGGCAATTTATTACTGTAAAATACTACATAAGGTTGTGTCAACATTCTAATGTTTACACATTTCTTTTGGCAATCTATAATTTCACAATGGTTAAACAACCAATCCATCCCGAGAATTATATCGAATTCTCCTAACTTTATCGGTATCAAATCTTTTTGATAATTTATAACCTCGTATTTCTACACAACAATCCCTATGAATGTTTTCAACATGAATTATTTCTTCATTGGCTACCTTGATATTCAAAGGTATATGCAATCTTTCGGGATGTAATCCTAATAGTTTAGCAAAATCACATGGTATGAAAGTACAAGTACCACCCGAATTAAACAACACATACGCATTTATATCGTTGATCGGGATAATACCTGCAACTACATCCCCTGATGCAATTACATCCTGGATCGTTATATTAAAGGTGCGGGCCATTGGCCTACTCGGCTGAGCTGGACCACTAATAGCTAACTTACCACTATTAGTGCCCTTATTCACGTCCATCCCCTTCTTTAGGCAGTTCTTCATTACGTGGTCAGTTGATCCACATATGAAGCATCCATGGTTCTTCTTGGGACTTGGACAATTAGGCAAAATGTGCCCCTCATGTCCACAGTTGTAACACACCGACTTTCCCTTGAGACAGACTACTAAATGAGTCTTCTCACAGTTCTTGCACGCCTCCATCCTCTTCTTAGCATCTCCTTGCTTTACTCCGATATTCCCAAAGTTAAAACCCTTCCTTTTCTGCCCATTTCCACTACCACTTGCTCCTTTGATTTTCACTCCCCCATCAACCTTCTTCTTCTTCTTCTCTTTGTGGTATTGGCGTAAAGCCTTGTTACCACCCTCGGCGATTATCTCCTTTTCAAGAATGGTTCCAAATGAAGTACTTTGAAACACTGATATCCGGATGTAGAGCCAGGGTTTCAAGCCCTGCTCGAATCTCCTTGCCTTCCTAACCTTTGTATCCACTTGATGTGGAGCAAACCTCGCCAATTCATTGAACTTTGCAGCATATTGGGGAACAGTCATTTTCCCTTGTTTCAGTTCTAAGAACCTCATCTCCATCCTCCCTTGCATACTCGTGGGAAAATAGTTCTCAAAGAAAATCTCCTTGAACCGCGACCACATTAAATTCTCTATCTCAACCCTAGCTTGGTTCGCCTCCCACCAGAAATTAGCCTCTCCTTTCATCATGTAGGAAGCAAAAGTAACCTTTTTCCCCTCTTCGACATTTGCAATAACAAATGCCTTCTCTATCTCTTTCACCCAAGTCTGGGCTTCTATGGGGTCCGTAGTTCCTTTGAACTCCAGCGGACCTACACTCTTAAAATCCTTAAACGTGGTAGCTCATACTACTGCAGGATTTATAGGTATATTCATTCTATTTTGGTTAAAGGCAGCCGTTATTAAATTAACGAACTCCTGCATTGGGTTAATCGGTCCCCTTCCGGTTGATTCACATTTGCTCCTTGATTTCTTTGTCTTTTTCTTGGCGGCATTTTTCTGTTAAAATAAATAACACTTCATTATTATTTCTTTCTTGTTAATTAGTTATTATTCATTATTAAACAATAACTCATACTCATTGCACAACATGTTTCAATAAAAGGCTTAAATTGATATGTTCTTCCTTGTAGTATAATAGTACATCGTTCATCATTACACAGCCTTAGCTGATTACATTACTTTCCTGCCATTGCTTTCCAAAAATTGGGATTTACAAAAGACTACCCTTTGTTATACAAAAGGGGTTTTTACGTCACTACATAGATACAACATATTTACATATCTAACTCTACTCTAATTACTAACTAGATTACATTTTCCTTATGGCATTCTCATAGTCGGCATTGGCAATACCGGCTATCACATCTCAGCTAATAGTATGCCGGGTCTGTCCTGCCTCCACAGGATACTCAGCCACTTGCCGCTGAAAATCCCCGTGAGGACTCCTATGTATATAAGACATTCTACTAATCTTTTACTTCATGGTCTTTAGCTCTTGCTTGAGCTCAAAGACCTCGTGTTTTAACTCATAGACCTTGTCCTTGGCTAACACCTTCTCTTCGTGCTCTTCCTCCCACATTGACTCCATACTTTTCTTATCCTCCAAGATAGCATGGATCTCCTCCTTCAATTCTTTTACCTCCTTCCCATACTGGATGTTTCTATCCAACACGGTCATGAACAACGATTTCATTGACTCCCCTGGAGTCATTTCTTCTATAGGTGCTACTATATGAAACGATACCAACTCGACCTCCTCATCTGACATCCCATCAAACAAGGATATGAATTCAAAGTTTTTCGAGTCTTCTGACTCAATCACCACAACTTCCGGCAACTCAGCTATTGGTGTCGGTAAAATCTCTACTTGATTCACAGACTCCTCACTAACGACTTGTATATCTCTATACATCACATTATCTCCTGACATCTACAACAAAACAATTTAGTTTGATTATTAAACATCATTAGCATAGTAAAAACACATATCACATTTAATGCATTTTTAAGGTTAATTTCATCTTTTACTTCCTTAACTCTTCTTAAGGTTATCGCTTAAGGTTCTTTCCCCCCCCCTTATGTTTTATATCCTCTTGCTCTGATACCAACCTATGACGCCCCTAAATTCGGGTATCTTCCAGCTCTATAGATGGTGCTACACGGTACTACCATTCACATATACATTCAATTGAAATATTTTAAAAGAGTGAATATGTCTTATTTATATTCCAAAACAATATCCCCCTTCCCAGGTTCATTATAACCATTACATATGTTCCTTGTTATAATATCAAATAATTACAACATCAATCCTATACTATTACATAGACAGCTTAGTGGTCTTCCTTAGCCCTCCCTTTATCCTTATTAGATCCTTCAGGTTGTTCAGTCTTATCTGTATTCATATGGTTCAAGCAAGAGTGAGCATAACTAGCTCAGCAAGTATGACAATTTCATTTAAACAACAGGCTTGAATCATAGGAATCGTATATCTTCTATAACTGAATTAATAGTTATGAAGTACTATTGATAATTTAAAATAGCACTTCTCTTTTCTTTAAAACATTTTACTATGAACAACGTTCATAAAACATAAACTTTTTGGTCCAAGACCTTGAACATTTCATTCTTTCTTTAAAAAGGACAACCCGACACTAAGTCCGTAGGTCCGGTATATTTTACGAGCACGTCTAGGTAATCAGTCTATAGTACTCTATGTTGTACAACACTTCTTCTTTAAACGTATTTACGTTTAAGTTTTGGAAACCTCACGTGTCTGTCGTTTGACGACAAAACGTTTGTTTATTCATACTCAGTCTTTCTTTGAAATCCATACCAAAATAGTTTGGCAAAAGATATCCATTTTGATAAAATTTTGATAGATTATAAGAAATCCACTAAATACATTAAGTCTAGCCGAAGGAATTGGCTTTGACTTCATTATACATCAATTCATGCGTAAGATACACGAATCACAAAACTTGTCCAAAATGAACATAGACAAGGGTTACAACACTTGCCTTCAGTGTCTTCTACTATTAATACACTTCCCTTTTGTATCTGTAAGGTTTCTACAATACATAATCATGTAAAATACCACATTAGGTCATAATCAATCATGTATGGTCACTAATGTATCTTACCCTTAATCTCAATCTAATCGTTCTTTAGATTGTTTAACATTTGTTACAGTTATCGCATTGTTTTACATTTACGTTCAAGTAATCTTTCGTCAACCTCTAGTTGTAATTCTTAAGGTTGTTATCATCATTAAGGATGTTACTTCAAGTTAATTAAAGTATTAATTCAATATTAATTAACTAACTTTGTTTTTACCTTCATAAGCTTTCTTCTCTATGCATTACCTAGTGCTAGCGTTGGGCGCCAACTTGTTATGTACTTCTCGCCCTGCGACACGAATCTCCAGTAACTATTGCCCGGCTCTGGTGCTGCGGTGCCATTCTTAGTACAAATAGACGTTACGGTAGCTTAATCTCCGATAAATTTTGGCCTTGGCACGGCATTGTATGCGCTTGACTTTAAAGCCTTGTGTCAAGTTGCATAAATACCGGCCCTATGCCTCAGACAACTTTGACAGATTTCTTGTTTTGTGAACTTTCCAGACTCATAAATTGTTCATTTTAAGTCTAAATTGGTTCATTCAAAAGCCGTTAGCTCACAAATCACATGAACAATGTGTTCATATAAGAATTTTACATTTTTGAATCTGTTAACACAAAATTCATCGTTTAAGTCATTTATTACGAAAATAATAAACATTTATGAATGTTCATAGCTCGTTTCTTTGTTCTAAGTTGGAATTTGACCATTTTTTGAGTCCGCAACTCTAAAATGCACACTTAGACTATTCTCCATCGAAAACCAATGTTTCTAAGTTAAATGGTGACTTTTGACTTCCATTCCGAGAATTTAATGATTTCGACGATTATCGTCTAATCTCGTAAATTTTGTTATAACTTTGTTAATTGAGATTTTTACACCGTTCCAAATGGATTCATTCCACTATCACAACACATATTATCTAAGCCTACAAATTATGGTTTTAAACTTGTCCATCAACTATAACATTACATTTCTTTAATGTTCTTGACTGGTTCATAACTTTTATACTTATGATTTCACTTTCACATTGTTCATTAAAGTTTTAAGTCTTCTAACAACCATCCTTGTTCCTTCTTATCATACATGATCCACCAATACTCACCTCTCTATCAAACTATAATTGAAGAGATGGAGATTAATGGTTAGGGATCATTACCTTTTGAAGTTCTAAATTTGGTTCTTCTTCTTTCTTCTTGAATTATCAAAGACTAACTCTCACTTTTCTCTCTATATGCTTAGCTCTAGGATGTTGGTAAATTTGAACAAGCAAGAAATAATCTAGCAAGCTTCCTATTTATAGGATTTACAAAGTGAGGGCTTATTAGTCTTTTAGGCCATTCCACCTCCTTTCATAACCTCCTTACTATTCATTACTTGGCCTCCACAAAACTTATCCCTTGCTTGGCCAACACACATGGCCAGCCATGACTCACCTATGGGGCCCACATGGGTTGCCCTATGGGTTTTTTTCTTATCCGGTAACCCATTGGTTCGATCCACGGATCTGGTTATTAGTTTGGGCTTAGGCTTTAATAACTTTGGCTTAACATTTGGGCTTTCATTATCAAACATTAGACCCTTAACAAGTTGGCCATTGGGCTAGCACAAATCCTACAAGTCCATTACATTTAGCTTAATGCTTATAACGTATAGTCTACGTATTCTTCTCGTATACTAGTTCGTATAATCATACATCATATACGACATATCATCTTTCATATATACTCGTATAATACTTCATATCATACTCGTATTCATTGCCTCGTACAGTACTTACGTATCATACGATCATCGTTTATTAAATCTTCAATTTCCCTAACATTCTCGAACTTAATACGCAGGCAAAAAACTGCATTTGTCATGCTTAAATTATTATTACATAATTGATCCTTCCTTGTTATTCTATCGTTACGTATTTCTCGAAAGTTCAAAAATAATTCCCGAGCAGATATTGATGAATAGTGTTTTTTGGAAAATTTCTCGAAAAACTTTTATTTTCGTCTTGGAAATTCAAACACTTTAATTCCTCCACGTAGCCAGAATACTACGATATTCCAACATGCTTAGGTTATAGAATAACATTCATCTTGCTTACTCATTATAATATAATTTTATTCATTATTTAACCAAATAAATTTATTTACAAATAATCCCATTTTTTCGGTCGTTATAACATCTACATGGAAGTGTTTTGAATATTGTTCTAGTAGATTATGCATGTGATTTTGATTTATTTGAATTCTTCGTGATTAGAAAAAAGATATTTGTTCATTCGTTGTATTTCATGTTTAATCCAGGAATTCAGGTGTACAAGTTTATGCGACGTGATGAGTTTCAAAAGTTGACATTTGACCCAGGATCATTGAATTGGTTTTGTTTTCTAATAACCGAGATCATTAGATTAACTTTTGATCCAGGGATTCATCATTGGGAGAATCTATCACATGAAGAGTTATGCGTGATGATTTTTGATTATTTTAGCGGATAGTAGATTAGTTTATAAAGATAGTATTTTGGGAGTAACTGGTCCACAAATTGTTAATTCGGGAGAGAAGTCCGACTTTGCTATGTTCTTAGTGGGAGTTAGAGTTTTTGATGCTTATATATGTTATTTGCAAGTTGAGTTTTGGCATTATGATCTGCTTGATGCTACTAACTTAGTTTGTTTTTATGTAGGGACAAGTTTGTGGATAACTCCTTTTCAAGAGAAGGGGGTGCCAGATTTGAGGAGAAATCCTTTTCAAGAGGAGGGGAATAACAAAATCCTGACCAGGCACACATGAAACAATAATGACTCAACTCGCGTTCTAAGGGTTCAACGAATGATTATGAGTAGTTGGGTTGAATTCAACCCGTAGAGGCTTACATTGGAGGTCAAGTCCATTGGTGCCATGTACGTTGCATGGATAAAAGCTAACAATCTCTCAAGTGATAACACAAGGTTGTAATTTATGAAAAGAAGAAGAAGGGTTCAAGCGTCAAGGCATTGCATTCATCATGCAACCGAGCTCAAAGATTGGCATTTTTAGCTTGCCAAATACATACCAACCACTTCAAGATAGATTTCAACCTTGATCTAGCCAGAATCCTTTGATCCTCAAAGAATGAAAGTTGTAGAACTATTTGTTTTCTTTCCGAAGCTACTTGATTCACCTCAATCAAAGTTCAAATAAGAAAGCTATGGCTATTTTACCAGAGGACATCGCAACAGGAAAATCATACCCATGTTGGTGGGTTTTCAAGGCATAAAAGCCCGCCCCGATGGGCTTCCCAGGCCTAAAAAGTGATGAGTGGGTTTCATATGTATGAATTGGATACTTTTCAGACTTAAACGGTTGCTTATCCGTATGTTTTAGTATTGTTTTATGCGTATGTTGTGTTTGTGTGCAGGTTTAATTTGTGTTGGCTAAGGAGAGGTTTGATTTGTAGGGCAGCAAAAAGAGCAGAGAAAGTAAAAAAAAATAGTAGAGTATAGAGCATACCCCCACCGGGGTGGATCGGCGTGGGTCCACATCATCAACCATATTTGACGCCCGCCGGGGCAGGGCTACCAAGAGAAAAATGTCCGCTAGGGCGGGGGTGCGCGATATGATTGGCAGTCTTTTGATGTAATTCTACTTCTAGTATTGCGAAGCTTTTGGACTTAGTACGTGATTGGGGAAAGATAAGAAGGCTATTGCAGTTACAGAAAAGAGAGATCACTGATCACAATCATCGTTCAACATACTAAATGGCAAACCCTAACTTAGAGAAGATTTTTGGAGGAATAGACGCTATGAGGTTGGAGCATGAAAATTTCAGAGTGAATTGAAGAAAAGTGGTGGTTCTATTTACTATTTATATTCTTCAAATTTAGTTCTGTAATCAAGATGCTTGATTCTTTGATCTTTTTAGTTTTTAATTCATTAGTTATGAACTACATTCTTTTATTAAGCCTATGCTAGATATTTTTGCCTAGTAAGGATTGTCATGCTTTGAATTTAATTTAATGATGCTATTTTCAGTTCGTCTATTATGGTTTGTCCGTAATTTATGAGTTGCTTGATCACCAATTCTTTGTGAACTTATATGAACTCGAGAGATGAAATATAGGTTGAGACTTAATCATAATAGCATGTTGTGATTTCTGCATTTTGTTGGGATTCATAATTTATGTCTATGATAGAGATATACCTATACATCACATGTAATCTTATGAGAACTTGGGATTAAACCTTCTTTAATTATAATTCACATAGAGATATAGTTAATTAGTTAATTAGGGTGTTCTGCTTAATTCTATCATCTGTATATTTAAGTTGATCTGGGTATAATACGTGGAGAGATGGTTATATCTACTTTTGTGTTATTGGTTAATGAACCCGAATAGTTATTTTGAATAAAAAAGAAGTGTAACAATCTAAGTGAAGCATAAAGTGAAATTGTAGGCTTAATTCTCCAATATTTGATTAAAGTTTGTGGTATTTAGTAAATTTTTCTTTATTTAGTAATTTTTCATTAGTTTCATCATTAAATCATTAGTTTAATGTAATTGAAATAATACAAGGTTGGTAATTGTTAAGATAAAATTTAATATTTGTCTATGTGGGAACGATACTCTATTTATCATTATATTACTTTTTGATCATGTGTACTTGCGTGCTATGCATATTTAGATTACACCCAACAAGTTTTTGGCGCCATTGTCGGGGATGGATAATTGAGTTTATTACTTTCAATATCAGTTTAATTATATCAGTTTTACTTAAGCATTTTTCTTTTTCTTTTTGTTTTATTTCTTGTTTCAGGTTCTCTTGAATAGTGCATGCAAACTCGGTCAAAGAAGCCAAACTTACTACCTTATGAGGATGATATCGAAAGAAGGCTTCAGTGGTTGAGTAAGTGGATAAAAGAGACTTGAGAGAACTTTAAAAGGCAAGAAATAATGGCTGCCGAAGATCAGAAAGGACTGAGGGATTATGCCACGCCTTGGGTAACCGAAATTCATTCGAGTATTACCAGGCCTGAGATTATTACTAACAACTTTGAGATAAATCCTAGTATAATACAAATGATTCAGAATTCAATGAAGTTTGAGGGATTGGCTAATGATGATCCGAACAAGCATTTTATAAGCTTTATGGAGATATGTGATACCTTTAAGTACAATGGGGTATTTGATAATGTAGTGAGACTTCGTTTGTTCCCATTAAGACTTCGAGATAAGGCAAGAGTTGGTTAGATTCACTACCAACATGTTCAATTACTACTTGGGATGACCTAGCTCAAAAGTTCTTAGCAAAATTCTTCCAACCGACGAAGACAAAAAAGATGAGGAATGAGATTATGACATTTAAACAATAGCATGGAGAGTCATTGTATGAAGCTTGGGAGAGATATACAGAGTTATGGAGGAAGTGTCCGCATCATGGATTGCCCAAGTGGTTGCAGATGAACACCTTCTATAATGGGTTGAACATTAATCTTAGGACTAGCATAGATGTAACATCGAGAGGAGCATTTAAGACTAAGAGATTTGAGGAGGCATATGATTTAATTGAGACTATGGCAGCTAATAACTACCAGTGGCCAACTACAAGGATAACTTAACTTAAGGCAATTAAAGTGTTAGAAGTGGATGGAGTTATGGCCTTAACAGCTTAGATTTCTGCGCTATCAAAGAAAATGGATGCCCTCATGGGAGTACAGGTTCAGCAGGTAGCTTATGTGTCTGAATTGTGTGTGGGGGAACATCCGACAGATCAGTGTTCTATAAATCCAGCAGTGGTTCAGTTTGTAGGTAGTTATAATCGACCACCTAATCTATATTAGAATACCTACAATCCAGGGGAGAGGAACCACCCAAATTTTTCATGGAGCAACAACCAGAATCAGCAGCAAGCTCCATGACCATCATATCCCCCCAGATTTTAAAATCAACACCAACAGTTTGCTCCACAACATGAGAAGAAGTCAGATTTGGAGGTGATACTTTTGAAATATATATTTGGTAATGAGGTGGCAATGAAATTGCAGGCGGCTACAAATTAAAATCTTGAATATTAAATGGCCTTGAATAATACACCTCAAGGGTCTTTACCGAGTGACACTGAAAATAATTCCAGGGAAAATCAAGAGCAGTGTCAAGCTATTACATTACGGAGTGGAAAAAATCTAGAGGGGCAAAGTGAAAAAAATTCACCAAATAAAGATGTTAAGGAAAGTGAAGAAAAGGTAGTTGAAGAGAAAAAGGGTGAAGAAAGACAAGTGGCTGAGGAACATGCAGATGTTGTATCAGTTGTCTATCCTCCACCACCATTTCAACAAAGGGTTCAAAAGAAAAAGTTAGACAAACAGTTCTCTAAGTTCCTGGAAATCTTCAAGAAGCTACAGATAAATATTCCATTTGCTGAAGCCTTAGAACAAATGCCGAGTTATGCTAAGTTTATGAATGGTATTTTGTCAAGGAAGAAGAAATTGGTAGATTATGAGACTGTAGCACTGACGGAGGAGTGTAGTGAGGTATTATTGCAAAGGAAGTTAC
Organism: Panax ginseng; assembly: GCA_020205605.1. Classification (NCBI taxonomy): domain Eukaryota; kingdom Viridiplantae; phylum Streptophyta; class Magnoliopsida; order Apiales; family Araliaceae; genus Panax; species Panax ginseng. The sequence goes on from CM035131.1 coordinate 82,788,918, forward strand.
CTCCGAAGTTGAAGGATCCGGGTAGTGTCACTATTCCTTGCACGATTGGAAACATGTCCTTCAATAAATGTTTATGTGATTTGGGTGCGAGTGTGACTCTCATGTCGTTATCAGTGTACACTCAGTTAGGTTTAACTGCACCGAAACCAACAAACATATCATTATAACTTGCTGATAGATTCGTTACTTACCCGAGGGGAATTGTTGAATATATATTAGTCCAGATGGATAAGTTTATATTTCCAGCGGACTTCATTATCCTTAACTATGAAGAAGATAAGAACATTCCAATTATTTTAGGGAGACCATTCTTAGCAACTGGGAGGATTCTCATTGATGTGCAAAAAGGAGAGTTAACTATGAGAGTTCAAGACCAAGAGGGTACATTTAATATTTTTAAAGCTATGAAATTCCTTACGGATGAGGAAGAATGTTTTAGGATGGATGTTATTGAAAATATGGTTAGTGAAGATTTGATTCGAGGCATGAACAGGGACCTGTTGGAAAACACACTGCTGGGAGATGTTGACTTAGACGATCCCGAGTTTATCGATTATTTGAATATGATGGATGCATTACCTATAGTGAGCATATTCAAGATTCCGTTTGAGCCATTAGAAATTACAGACAAATCATCGGCATGGATGAAACCCTCACTAGAGGAACCACCCACACTTGAACTTAAACCTCTTTCTAAACACCTTAGGTATGCATTTTTATGTAATTCATCTACTTTATCTATTATTATTTCATCTGCACTTAACGATTTGTAGGAAAGTAAGCTATTAAGGGCTCTCCAAGAATACAAATATACTATAGGATGAACAATTGCTGATATTGTGACACCCCCAAATCTGGATATTTCATTCCCACATGATTTGGTGTTCACTATCCAAACATTCATTTCTAACTACCCAAATTTAATTTAAACATTAATTCTTCCCATTAAAGGGTTACATAATTATATTCAATAACTCCCAGGTCATCTAACCTTAAAACATTCATCAAATGCGGAAAGTTAAATATTTACATCACATAATTAAAATTAAGTTTGAATATATAATATGAAATAAACAACAAGTCTTCAACACTTGTTCATCTTTCCTTTTCCTTTGCTAGTGGTTGGCTTATCAACCTTCTCAATTTTAGCTGCAATGGTTATATATATGCAAGAGTGAGAAAAACAAATGCTCACTTAAAAGGATATAATATCTGACAATGAATAAACTCAATTGAATTGAATAACAATTTATAATATTGATAATCAAGAACTGATATTGAAAACCATTTGAGGGTCACAATACCATGAACTATGTCCTAGGTTATAAATATTTCTACTTAAACCTTTAACAATCCTTAGACTATATGGACCTTCTTTCTCGTACTTAGGGGGATCAACCCTTCGTACCATGTATTGTGCACAAACATCTAAACGCTTTCGCATAATAATCCTTTATAATAGGGTTGTTCATCTCAGTTTTAACATATGAGTCCGCACCAAAGAAAGTTTGGTTTAGATAAGTTTCAAGGGTAATTTAGAGTTCAACGTACATCAACTAAGGATTAGTTGAATCAAAAGTTATATGGCAATGTCAAGGTTTAACAACGACATGATATAAAGTAGTTATAAACCATAAATGAATAATATAATACATCAAAGTCATGCTTTAAGAATAAATTTTAAAGCATTGAAAAGATATAATAAACCTTGCTTGAACAAAATGATAAGCTAAGGTTACATTTTCCAAATAAGGAAACAAAATTAAGAAATTGCTCAATAGAATTCAAGAACTTGCATAATTTATAAACAAGATAGGATAAAGAAACTTGCTCAAGTAAAATTAGGATTAAAGAACTTGCATAAAATAAATAGGACAAACTCAAATAGAGATTAGGGTTCGGAAACTTGCCGTGTGTGTAAGCTAAACAATATAACTTGATTCTAAATATCCTATACATATGTTATCATGACATAATTAATTACTACATGATCTCAGTAAATAATTAAATATCTATTTCATGTACGACTTGTAGCCTTATGTTTAACCACATGGTTAAGCCACAATTTTAATGCAATAACACAACTCTTCAATTATCACATAATTCGATAATTACTAATATTATTTTTCATATTTGGTACTATAACACCACAATATAACAAATCTCATTTTTATAGTCATAACATTACACTATTTTAATAATTACACAATTGTATAATAAAAATCAAATTTTTGGGCCAAATCGCTAAGTATGCGTCTGGCCTTGATTTGAATCGGGAACCGATGTTGCAGTCTTTGGTTGGCTTACATCGCTTTTGTTTACTCACAGAACCGGTGTTATGGCGCTGCAGTGCTTCTATTTACTCACATAATCGGCGTTGCAGCGCCTGTACTCATCAACAGGCACTAATTAGCGCTATAGCGCCCAATTTCATTACAGAATTGGTGCTGCGGTGCCATAGCACAGTTGCACACAGACAGTGTTCGTGAAGAACACAAAATAAAGCCAATTTAGCCTAAAAGCTCCTTTCTAACAACAGTACCAACTTACCCAAGTAGTATAAACTTTACAGAAACAATAACTAATATTTCTAACATGTTTCTACCCATATAAACAACATAAACATCAAAATTGCAGCCTTTAAATTCACACTTTTTACTATTTCTTCACTTTTTAACATTCTCAGTGAAATTAATCACTATAAATTCGTTTTTCAACCAAAACAGTTAGTTTAAATTACTTTGTTTTTGTTTCTTCATGTATTTTCACAATCAATAGTCAATTTACACTTTATACTATGAATTGAGTATCAGTATTGACTCTAAAATAAGTTATATCATACATGTATCACTGTAACTTACTATAAACATGGTTTCCTCACATATATCATTTTTCATGAATTTAACAACTTTAAATCACATACTAAACATATAAAAATAGTTTATATGAACAAATTAACATGTTTAACCAATATCTTTAACTAATTCTCTTGAAACTAAAACACAGAGAACTTTTAAAATAAAACAAAACATAATTTTAAAAATTAAAATTATACCTTCAATTACTTGTTTAGCTTTGTTAGATGATAGCAGAATGCTTTGATAATTCCCCCTCATCTTTTAATTTTCTCTCAAACTGTATGACCCTAAATTTTGTGAATAAATATTAATTTTCTCAAAATATTATTTTAGTATTATGGTGTGAATTTGATATAATGTTATAGTTGTGAGTAGTATTTATAAATTTTGCAAAGTATGCAAGTTGTCATAAAATATTCGATTGGTTAGGAAATATTCATTTTAACAGGGAATATTCGTACGATGACACAATCATTGGTGGACCCCACAATGGAATTATTGTCGGAATGAGAAAACGACATAAATATCTTTTTATAAAAATAACGGCAGAAGTTTTACCGTTAACTATTGAAATAACTGGTGTCAAAAGTACAGTAATACGCGTGGTTGCATAGTAGCACACGGTATTGATTATTGATGCTTACGTGAGAAGTCACTCAGTTATATTTAATTATTGTTACAGTAATTACTGCATAATATCTCACATTATTTGATTCAATTATTGTCGATATTTTATATATTATTAAATCAATAATTGAGACGATACAGTTATTCATATTATTATTTGTAATATTGACGATGTCTAGAAAGTTTGGTCGAGGAGAGGTTTGGTCATCTAATTGGGCGCCAATAGGGAGAAATCCTTATCGAAAAGTCCCCTCTGTAACGATCCGGGATTTTAAATTGTAATATTAAATATTTATTGAATAGTATAAATATTTATTTGATGTGTCTATTATTGAAATTGATGAAATAGATATTTTATTGATATGGTGATTGTTAATAAATATTAATGAATCTAAATTGTTAGATAATATTCTAAATTAAATTAAATTATAATTTAGAGAGTGTAATATAACATGAGAGGTTATATTGTTGTGATGATTTTATAAAATTGTATATAAAAGTAAGGGAGTTAATTTAGTTTTTGCCAAACAAGGCTTAAGTATATTAATTCTTTAAAATTTAAAGGGTTTTGCCAAACAAAGCCTTATGGCTTTTGGGATTTCTAATTTTTGAATTTAAATAAAATAAATAAATTATATTAAAATAATAAATATAATATATTTATAATATATACGTTTCTTTTATCTGATGTTAGTTATTAGGATTATTAAGGTTATCAGTTTTTTTTCTTTGCGCTTAAGTGCTACGTGACTTAGTATTTGGCTATATTGAGAAGAGAGTTCAGAGAGTTTGATAGAGCTTGATAGTGAAACTTGAGAGAGATTGAGAGGAAGCTTCAGGATTTCAAAGCTAATTCAGTGGTGTTTGCAAGGAATTATCACGCTAATTGAAGGTATTTTCCCTAATTATATATATATATATATATATATATATATATATATATATATGCATATATGAATTCACGGCATGGTTTGTTTGTGTTCTGTGAAATAGAAATTGATTAATTAGGGATATATACTTGGTAATTGTGATGATACATGCTTATAATGCTAGAGTTATATTTAAAACAAAAAATTTGTATGCTAAATTCGTTGACAGTAGGAAGAAAATAATGTCAGTATATGTATTATCATATGGTTCATGAAAAGTATCAATTGTAGTGGCAAATTAGTATGTTTGAGAAATTAACCTAACTTAAATTGTTGTTAAATTGTTTAAATTGGTGGAATATGTTCACAAATATGTTTGTGATAGTTTTATACCATTTTTACATGTTATTATCACTGTTTGGTGGGTGAAATTTGCGTTTGTTGGGCTTAAGTTTGCTCACTATTCATCACCGCTCTCTGCGTCTGCGTGCCAAGTTAAAAAAACGCAATTGCCACGGCACAAGTGGGAAAAATCGGTGCAAGCTAACTGCTACCGTCCCTGTGTTTGTATATGCGCGTAATTTGCACCATGCCTCAATCCACGTATTAATCAAGTCTGCCACATCGCAAATTTTTCTATACCCCTATACGTTGGACTAATGATATGTTAACATGTCAAACACGTAACAACAAGGTTAAAACATAGTTGTAGTATGTGGTTAGTAAATTCAAAGTTTAAATGATTAGTAAACTAAGAAAATGGCATGTTGTGATTTATTAAGCATAATGAATAGTAAACAGGTGTTGTGAAGGTTAACACACTTATGAATTTCTGATATTTTTATCGTAGCATAAGACTTGTGCTAAAATGATAAGTTTAGTTAGAAATGTACATGTTATAGTATGTTAGCATATCTAATAGGTATTGTGGTTCTAAACCTTTGTGTAGGTGAATGTGAGTTTAATATTATAGCTTACGCTCGAGGCAAGTTTTCTAAACTTCTCTTTTTACATTGAGCAAGTTTCTTACTTTAACTTTTCATTAAGTGAATTCTTGTATTCCTAATCATTATTTTAACAAGCCAGCTATGACTTAAGCTTTATTCGAACAAGTTTTGAATTCCAATATTTATTGATGTATTCTAACTTGTTATTGTTAGACAAGTTTCTTTATTGTCCTTCATGTACTATGAATGTAATTTTCTTGAATTCTAATTTCTAATGTTGAATTATCTTAGTCCATTTACTTGACACAAGTTATTCTCATAACGAACAAGCTTTATTTTTAGCTTGCTATTACTTAATGTATATTCAATAATTTATAGTCCTAGCTTATTATTATTCAAGAAAGGTTTGTTGTCGTTCAATACTTATGCTTTGTAGTTGTTTCTAAGCATGAGTTCAAGATATAGTTAGTTTGCTTACACTTATGCATTGTTCCGTATTATGTTATTATTGATCAACTGTTGTGTTATCAAAAACTATTGATTAAACTAGTCCTCTAGTTGATGTTCGTTAAACTTTAAATTACCCTTGAAAGCTTATCCAAACCAAACTTTCTTTGATTTGGACTTGTACTCTAAAAACTGAGATGAACAACCCTATTATTATTATTAGGGGATAATTTACGCTTAGCGTTGAAATGTTTGTTCACAATACATTGTACGAAGGGCTGATCCCCCTAAGTACGAGGAGTCCTTATAGTCTTATGACTGTTAAAGTTGAAGTTGAAAGATTACTTGCAACTGTGGACATAGTTGGTGGTCTATTAACCCTCAGTTTTATGTATTCCATATTTTGATTCCAGTCGTTGGTTATTATTGATAGAGTACTATTCAGATCTTGATGAGCCTATTCATTGGCAGTTATTTCATTCTTGTTTATTCATTGCTATACCTAGTGAGGAATTATTTTGCTCACTCTTGCATATTTATACACTCCTTGCAGCTAAAGTTGAGAACGTAGATGAGCCTTCAACTAGCAAAGGAAAGGGAAAAATGTACAAGTGATAAAGACTTGTAATTTTATTTAATTGTCATAATGATAGACTTTTGAATAACGATGTGATGTAATAATAATTTTATTTCCGCACTGATATGATGTTTAAAGGTTAGACAACCTAGGATGTTTTTGAACTTAATGATGTAACCCTATTTAAAAGGGAGGATTTATGGTTTAAATATTATTTTATTTGGGTAGATAGTATGAATGTATGGATAGTGAGCACCAAATCTTGTGGGAATGAAGTACCTAGATTTGGGGGTGTCACATGTTGGTATCAAAGCTTTAGGTTATGAACCTTAGGTGGGGGAAAAGCCTTAGGAAGTAACCTTTTAAAAGATTGTGATGATAAACTCTTATCGAGTTTTAAGGAAGAAGTAATAAAATATTTATGTGCTTATGTGATTATAACTTATGTGCTCGTGAGTGTCGAGTATTAATGATTAGTAATTAAACTTAAAATTGGTTGATAGGATGGCTAATATTGAAGGATCCAGTCAGTCTAGGGATGAAGGATCCCAGATGCCTAGAGGGGAGGAGCCTCGAGACATTCAGGTTGTGTGGGAACAGCTACTGCCATGGGAAGCATCTCCGTTGGTTACAGTAGTTGAGCAGGAGAGAATACCTGATGAGGATTGTGAGATAGAGACGGATGAGGAGGACATTGTTGAGCTGCCAGAGTCGGATGAGGATGACGAGGTGTATGACCGCAATGTGGAACTTCAAGATACCGTCGAGGAGTTACAAGAGATAGTAGCTGAACAACATACCTCGATGGCACAGAAGGACGACGAGCTCCAAGATCGAGAGGACCGTTTGAACAACGTTGAAGAGAAGCTGATCCACACGGAAGGGGAAAACGAGCAAGTGATAGAGAAGATTGCAGAACTGGAGGATAAGCTAAAAGAGGAATCTACCAAGAGGGCTAGAGCCGAAGATGCGTATGAGAAAACTTATCAGCGAGCTAGGATGACAGAGAGGGACGCGCAAGCAAATAGGAGGAAGATGTAGGAGATGAATAATGTATTCAACACCGTGAAAAATCAATCTCAAGATCGGGTCATGTGTTATCCTATTCAGTTCGAGACACTGCCATCATACATTTTAGATCGCCGAACAATGACTCGGATTATGGAAAAAGAGCGTCATAAGGCTACACAGTATCTTAGTAGGACATTGTAGGGAATGTACCCGATAGGGTGTTAGGGAGTAAATAAATTGTAAATCCTGGGTATAATATAAACAATGGGATAGATGATGATGATGTTGTCCTGAAACTGTTATAGTTCAGGAAAAGTAATGTAAATAGTAGTGATGCTATTGTTTTTATGTTTTTAAAAGATTATGAATGAATAAAAGTTATTATTTTATTCAAAGTGTTATGTGTTACGTGATAATCTTATATGGTGTGCAAATTGAGTAGTAATACTTAAAGAAATTGAATAGAATCTAATGGATGTATTTTAACAGAGAATGCCTCCAAGACGTCAACCACCACGACAGAGAACTACCGAGGAAACCAACAATAACAATGTGGAAGGTAACCCAGTTTAACAGCTAGTGACGTTACTGACGGGTGCTTTGCAGAATCAACCTCAAAACCAAGGTACATCGTTTAAAGATTTCAATGCGGTTGGACCACCAGAATTCCGTGGGTCCATGAATCCGGTGGAAGCACAGACCTGGATCATGGAAATAGAGAAGGTGTTCGATGTTGCTAGGGTAGAGGATAACCAAAAGACTACTTTTGCAACATTCATGTTGAAAGCAGAGGCGAGTTATTGGTGGCAAGCCAATAAAACCCGAGGAGGTCAAGAGGTAAAGTCTTGGGAAAGGTTTAAGGAAATATTCTTTGAGACCTATTTTCCAAAAAGTTCAAAGAGTCAGTTAGAAGTGCGGTTTTTGGAATTGAAGCAAATAATGATGTCGGTGTCTGAGTATGTCGCAAGATTCAATGAGTTGGCGAGGTTTGCACCATATCAAGTTAGTACAGACGAACGTAAGGCGAAGAGGTTTAAACAGGGACTGAAGCCCTGGTTGTACAGTAGGGTCTCCTTGTTCCAGTTAAAGACGTTTGTAGCAGTAATGGAGAAAGCAATTCTCGCTGAGAGTGGAGGCGAGGCTGTAACAAAACACAACCAAGAGCAGAGGAAGAAGAAGAATGAAGGTGAAGTTAAAAATGGTGGAGGTAGTAACGGTGGAAACAACAACAACAATTTGAAGAGGGGGTGGAATGCAAGTGTGGGAGCTGGAAATCAGCAAGGAAGCCAGTAAAAGAAGAAGTTCGAAGCATGTGCTACATGCGAAAAGTTTCACAAGGGTGTGTGCTTGATAGGGAAACGAGTATGCTTCAACTATTGCCAGGAGGGTCACATTGCCCCAAATGCAATCAACCTAAGAAGAACGTTTGCTTCACGTGCGGGTCTAAGGATCACTTTGCTCGTGAATGCCCTAAGAAGAGGTCTGGTGAGGCAAATGGAAGCTAGGCAAATGTGTTAGTGGAGGTACACTGGCTATTGCGGGACCAACGTCAACAAATAAGTCCACAACAAGAACCATTAACATGACGGTGCAGGATGCAGTGCATTCAAAAGATGTTGTGTCAGGTATTATCCCAATCAATGATATAAATGCATATGTATTATTTGATTCAGGTGCTACTTGCTCTTTTATATCTGATGAATTTGCTAAGAGGTTAGAAATACCTAGTGAAGAGTTGAATTTTCCTTTAAATTTAGAAATTGCGAATAGGGAAGTGATTCCTGTTAGGGTTGTATACAAGGATTATAGGGTGAACATTAAGGGGAATGTCATGAAAGTAGATTTAATCCCGATAAAACTCGGAGAATTCGATGTTATTTTGGGAATGGATTGGTTATTCAATTATGGAGCGATAATTGATTGTCAAAAGAAGTGTGTAAACCATATGACTCCGTTAAAGGTAGTTTTTCCTGGTAGCAAATTGACTAGACAAATGAGATGTCTGACGATGATGCAGGCCAAGAAGTTATTGAGTAAAGGCTGTATAGGGTACTTAGCTTACATAGTCGATACTAAAAAGGAGAAGGGGTGTAAAACTGGAGGAAATACTAGTGGTTAGGGAATTCGTGGATGTGTTTCCGGAAGATTTCCCAGGACTTCCGCCTGACAGAGAAATTGAGTTCGTGATTGATTTAGCGCCAGGAACCGCTCCAATATCGAAGGCCCCGTATAGAATGGCTCTGGTAGAAATGAAAGAACTGATGGTGCAACTGCAAGAGCTGCTAGATAAGAAGTACATTCAATCGAGTGTATCACCGTGGGGAGCACCGGTGTTATTCGTGAAGAAGAAGGATGGGTCAATGCATCTTTGCATTGACTATAGGGAATTAAACAAAGTTACTATTAAGAACAAGTATCAATTGCCAAGAATAGATGATTTGTTTGATCAATTGAAGGGTGCTAGGTACTTCTCGAAAATAGATTTGAGAAGTGGGTATCACCAATTGAAAGTAAGGAAGGAGGATGTACCGAAGACGGCATTCCGAACTCGGTATGGACATTACAAGTTTTTGGGGATGTCATTTGGTTTGACAAACGCCCCTGTAGCGTTCATGGATTTAATGAACAGGGTGTTTAAACCATTTTTAGACAAGCTTATGGTGGTATTTATCTATGATATTCTGGTGTACTCTAAAATTCAAGAAGAACATGTGGAACACTTACGTCTGACGTTGGAGACGTTAAGAAAGGAAAAGTTGTACGCAAAATTCTCTAAATGTAAATTTTGGCTGGAACGTGTATAGTTCCTTGGGCATGTAATCGATAAGGAAGGAATTTCAGTGGATCCATCAAAAGTCGAAGCTGTGATAAATTGGGAACAACTAATAACTCCATCAGAAGTGAGAAGTTTCTTGGGATTGGCAGGTTATTATAGACGGTTTATTCAGGATTTTTCCAAGATTACCACTCCGTTGACGAATTTGACGAGAAAATCTATAAAATTTGTTTGGACGGAGAAGTGTGAAGAAAGTTTTCAAGAACTGAAAAAGAAGTTAAGTGTGGCACATATGTTGTCATTACCAGACAATACAGGAAAATTTGTGGTGTATAGCGATGCTTCACACAAGGGATTGGGTTGTGTCCTTATGCAGAATGACAAAGTTATTGCGTATGCATCAAGGAAATTGAAAGACTACGAGAAAGGATATCTGACTCATGATTTAGAGTTGGCGGCAGTGGTGTTTGCTCTGAAGATATGGAGACACTATCTCTATGGAGAAAAATGTGAGATCTACACAGACCATAAAAGTCTTAAGTATATTTTCACACAGAAGGATATGAACATGCGTCAGAGAAGATGGATGGAATTGATAAAAGATTATAATTGTCAGATCTTTTATCATCTGGGCAAAGCTAGCGTGGTTGTAGATTCCTTGAGTATGAAAGGTAGAGAAAAGTTGATGTTGTTAACCGATAAGGAGGAGTTCATTTCAGCAATGGCAAGGTTAGAGTTGGAAATCAAATTTCTAAAAGAATCCAATGAAAAATTATACCAAATAGAAGCTAGTCCAACTTTGGTGGACAAAGTGAAGAACGCACAACTACAAGATGAAGAATGTAGAAAAATAAAGGAGAGTGTGGTCGAGGGTAAAGAAGTGAAGTATAAGGTCGATACTGAGGGAATGCTGACAAATTTGGGTTCCACCAGTACAGGATATTAAAGAAGACATCTTAACAGAAGCTCATAGCTCAAGATATTTAATTCATCCGGGAAGTACAAAGATGTATCAAGATTTGCGACGGCATTTTTGGTGGCCATATATGAAAAGAAACGTTGCAGAATGCGTTGCAAAGTGCTTGACATGTCAGAAAGTGAAGGTCGAGCATCAAAGACCAAGCGGATTACTTCAACCATTAGAAATACCAGAATGGAAGTGGGAGCATATCACAATGGATTTCGTGGTAGGTCTTCCAACGACTCAGAAAGGATACGATGCGATATGGGTGATAGTGGACAGATTGACAAAATCTGCACACTTTTTGCCAATAAAGATTAGATTTAATCTTGATCAGCTGGCAAAGCTATTCATTAAAGAGATCGTTTCAAGACATGGAGTTCCAGTGTCAATTGTATCAGACAGAGGTCCGAGATTTATATCAAATTTCTGGAAGAGACTACAAGAATGCATGGGAACACAACTGAAGATGAGCACAACATATCATCCACAAACTGATGGGAAAAGCGAACGAACAATCCAAACGTTAGAGGATATGCTTAGAGTGTGCATAATGGATTTCAAAGGAAACTGGGATGATCATCTATCGTTGGTGGAATTTGCATACAACAATAGTTACCACGCAAGCATTGGTATGCCGCCATACGAGGCTTTATACGGTAGGAAGTGCAAAACTCCACTATGCTGGGATGAAGTTGGTGAACGTCAACTGTTAAGCCCAGAACTGGTACAGCAGACCGTTGAAGTTGTCAAACTCATCAGAGCAAGATTAGTAGCTGCTCAAGATCGACAGAAGAAGTATGCTGATCAACATAGGTAGAATTGTGAATTTGAAGCAGGAAATTTCGTATTCCTGAAAGTTTCTCCTTGGAAGGGGAAAATTTGTTTTGGCAAGAAAGGAAAGTTCAGCCCAAGGTTTATTGGACCTTTCGAAATATTGTGAAGAGTGGGAGAGGTGGCTTACGAAGTAGCTTTACCTCCAGAATTAGAGCATGTGCACAACGTTTTTCATCTGTCGATATTGCGACCATATAAACCCGATTATAGGTATGTGATCGAGTATGAACCATTTCACTTCTGTAAAGATTTATCTTATGAAGAGATTCCTATCCAGATAGTCAACAGGAAAGAACAAGTGCTCAGGAATAAAATTATACCTTCTGTGAAGGTGATATGGAGAAACCATAACGTCGAAGACGCTATGTGGGAACTCGAAGCTGAAATGATGAAGAATTACCATGAGTTATTTGTTTAGTCTGTGTCTTCGATTCTGGGGATAGAATCTTTGTAAGATGGGAAGAATGTGACGATTTGATTGTTTGAATTGTGATTTTGGGGACAGAATCCTTGTAAGGAGGGAAGGATGTAACGATCCGAAATTTCAAATTATAAAATTAAATATTTATTGAATAGTATAAATATTTATTTGATGTGTCTATTGTTGAAATTGATGAAATAGATATTTTATTGATACGATGATTGTTAATAAATATTAATGAATCTAAATTGTTAGATAATATTCTAAATTAAATTAAATAATAATTTAGAGAGTGTAATATAACATGAGAGGTTATATTGTTGTGATGATTTAATAATTTAAATGGTATATTAAATTATTAAATAAAATTGTATATATTGTTGTGATAATTTTATAATTTAAATGGTATATTAAATTATTAAATAAAATTATAAATCGAAATTACAATTTTATGGTATATTTAATTAGAATATAGCATGTATAATTAATTTATTTAATTAATATTGGATTTGGAAATCCAAATAAATAAGCTGTAATTACAAATTATAAACTAAATTATTTATTAAAATAAAAGTAAGGGAGTTAATTTAGTTTTTGCCAAACAAGGCTTAAGTATATTAATTCTTTAAAATTTAAAGGGTTTTGCCAAACAAAGCCTTATGGCTTTTGGGATTTCTAATTTTTGAATTTAAATAATATAAATATAATAAATAAATTAAATTAAAATAATAAATATAATATATTTATAATATATACGTTTCTTTTATCTGATGTTAGTTATTAGGATTATTAAGGTTATCAGTTTTTTTTTCTTTGCGCTTAAGTGCTACGTGACTTAGTATTTGGCTATATTGAGAAGAGAGTTCAGAGAGTTTGATAGAGCTTGACAGTGAAACTTGAGAGAGATTGAGAGGATGCTTAAGGATTTTGAAGCTAATTCAGTGGTGTTTGCAAGGAATTATCACGCTAATTGAAGGTATTTTTCCTAATTATATATATATATATATATATATATATATATATATATATATATATATATATATATATGTATGCATATATGAATTCACGGCATGGTTTGTTTGTGTTCTATGAAATTGAAATTGATGAATTAGGGATATATACTTGGTAATTGTGATGATACATGCTTATGATGTTAGAGTTATGTTTAAAACAAGAAATTTGTATACTAAATTTGTTGACAGTAGGAAGAAAATAATGTCTGTATATGTATTTTCATATGGTTCATGAAAAGTATCAATTGTAGTGGCCAATTAGTATGTGAAATTGTAAATTGAAGCTTGATTATGTTAGATCATTAAGAAACGAGCATACATAATTTGAATGAAGTGATTTGGCTAAGTATTAAATTCGGAGTGATGATTTTTGGGATGGATATCAAAATTTGAGTTTTTATGAAAATCGTGGAATTTGAGAAATTAACCTAACTTAAATTTTTGTTAAATTGTTTTAATTGGTGGAATATGTTCACAAACATGTTTGTGATAGTTTTATACCATTTTTACATGTTATTATCACTATTTGTGGGTGAAATTTGTGTTTGTTGGGCTAAAGTCGGCTGCTGTTCATCAACCATCTCTGCGTTTGTCTATGCATGCAACGTAAGTCGCTGCGTTAAGTGCAAAGGCAAAATGTCATGATACTTGCTGGGTCCAAGGCTTGTGTATGTATGGCGCAATTGCCGCATATACCCTATCCACAGACATTGAAGTCTGCTGCTGCTACAAATTTTGCTATACCCCTATACGTTGGACTAATGATATGTTAGCATGTAAAACACGTAACAACAAGGTTAAAACATAGTTATAGTATGTGGTTAGTAAATTCAAAGTTTAAATGATTAGTAAACTAATAAAATGGCATGTTGTGATTTATTAAGCATAATGAATAGTAAACAGGTGTTGTGAAGGTTAACACACTTATGAATTTCTGATATTTGTATAGTAGCATAAGACTTGTGCTAAAATGATAAGTTTAGTTAGAAATGTACATGTTATAGTATGTTAGCATATCTAATTAGTATTGTGGTTCTAAACCTTTGTGTAGGTGAACGTGAGTTTAATATTATAGCTTACGCTCGAGGCAAGTTTTCTAAACTTCTCTTTTTACATTGAGCAAGTTTCTTACTTTAACTTTTCATTAAGTGAATTCTTGTATTTTTAATCATTATTTTAACAAGCCAGCTATGACTTAAGCTTTATTCGAACAAGTTTTGAATTCCAATATTTATTGATGTATTCTAACTTGTTTATTGTTAGACAAGTTTCTTTATTGTCCTTCATGTACTATGAATGAAATTTTCTTGAATTCTAATTTCTAATGTTGAATTATCTTAGTCAATTTACTTGACACAAGCTATTCTCAAAACGAACAAGCTTTATTTTCAGCTTGCTATTACTTAATGTATATTCAATAATTTATAGTCCTAGCTTATTATTATTCAAGCAAGGTTTGTTGTCGTTCAATACTTATGCTTTGTAGTTGTTTCTAAGCATGAGTTCAAGATATAGTTAGTTCGCTTACACTTATGCATTGTTCCGTATTATGTTATTATTGATCAACTGTTGTGTTATCAAACACTATTGATTCAACTAGTCCTCTAGTTGATGTTCGTTAAACTTTAAATTACCCTTGAAAGCTTATCTAAACCAAACTTTCTTTGGTTTGGACTTGTACTCTAAATACTGAGATGAACAACCCTATTATTATTATTAGGGGATAATTTACGCTTAGCGTTGAAATGTTTGTTCACAATACATTGTACGAAGGGCTGATCCCCCTAAGTACGAGGAGTCCTTATAGTCTTATGACTGTTAATGTTGAAGTTGAAAGATTACTTGCAACTGTGGACATAGTTCGTGGTCTATTAACCCTCAGTTTTATGTATTCCATATATTGATTCCAGTCGTTGGTTATTATTGATAGAGTACTATTCAGATCTTGATGAGCTTATTCATTGGCAGTTATTTCATTTTTGGTGATTCATTGTTATACCTAGTGAGCAATTATTTTGCTCACTCTTGTATATTTATACACTCATTGCAGCTAAAGTTGAGAAGGTAGATGAGCCTTTAACTAGCAAAGGAAAGGAAAAAATATACAAGTGATGAAGACTTGTAATTTTATTTAATTGTGATAATGATAGACTTTTGAATAACGATGTGATGTAATAATACTTTTATTTTTGCACTTATATGATGTTTAAAGGTTAGACAACCTGAGATGTTTTTGAAATTAATGATATAACCCTATTTAAAAGGGAGGATTTATAGTTTAAATATTATTTTATTTGGGTAGATAGTATGAATGTATGGATAGTGAACACCAAATCTTGTGGGAATGAAGTACCTAGTTTTGGGGGTGTCACACCCTCTTTCATGGGAACGATCTGGTTGTTAATATTGCGAGTTATAATAATGATGAATAAATGTTGTTTAAAATATTGAGTTAAATAGATGAGATTTTTATGAAGTATTTGTTGTAAATTTTGCTTATTATATGGACACCCATTTCCCCATTTTTCAAAATAATCAGTAGAAAGTTTTTCATTATAAGAGGTGGCGCCCACATGTAATGATGACATGTGGGGCCCACATATTTATGACTTTTGGGGGAGGTTTGCTGATAATTGTTGTGAGTTGTTAAACTTAATATATATATATATATATATAGACAGAGAGAGAGAGAGTCCAGATCCAGTCCGGACTCCAGCATTTTCTTGAAAATATATATTAAAAAATAAAATATATTATATTTTATTATGCATAGTGCCTGCATAGTGTTTGCATAGTAAAAATCTCATGATTTTTGAAAATCAGAGAAATTGAAGGCGTCCGTGATGTTTTTTTCTGTTTCGTCCGTGAAACTTACTGAACAGTACCCCTTCCATTATCCTATAAATAGGATACTTAGTTAGAATTGAAAATCACACAAGAATCAGAAAATTCTTCTTCTATAATCTTGAGTGTATTTCTCTAGAGTTTTAAGAAGCTTTGAGCGTAGAAAACAGTTCAAGTTTTCTTCAAGAATATCCCCGCCCTACCAGTCGAAATACTCTTCTTTTTAAGGTAAGGGATATTATTTTTGTTCAATATTCATATGAAATAATATTTTTCTTCCATACTCTGTAGTATGTAAGTAATATTATTTCGTTTCAGATTCTGAATTCTATACTCATTTTGTTAAAGTTTTTGCTTCTATACTCCATGAAATTAGTAGAATATCCTTGATATTTGCGCTTCATCTAGTATCTTTTTATGAAAATATTATTCTGAGCATTTTTGATAAGTTTAAACTTTTTCATACTGGAGTACTATTCACGGGGCTACTATTCCCGAAGTTACTATTCATGGGGTACTATTCACTCAGTTACTATTCACCCGGGGTACTATTTATGATAAAAATTGATTCCTTTTCGGTCCAAATTATTTTTGATACAATATTATTATTGAATTTTACTCCACAAAGCAGTATCATGTTGACAATTTGGACATTATTGAATTCCGGATAAATTAAATTATAAATCTTTAAAATTTATTATTTACTTTCTTTTAATTGAATTCTTATATCATTGTCATCATCCTCAAACTTATATTGTTATGAAAGTCATCTTTGGCCGTAGTGCACATATGGACTTGGTATGATTATGACCAGGGATTATTCGGTATAATCATGACCGTAATGTTACAAATGATGTGGTAAAGGTCCTTATTGGCAAAGTTGTGGGTAGTATTTATAAATTTTGCAAAGTATGCAAGTTGTTATAAAATATTCAATTGGTCGGGGAATATTCATTTTAACAGGGAATATTCATACGACGACATAATCATTGGTGGACCCCATAACAGAATTATTGTCGGAATGAGAAAACGACAGAAATATCTTTTTATAAAAATAACGGCGAAAGTTTTACCGTTAATTATTGAAATACCCGGTGTTAAAAGTACAGTAATACGCGTGGTTGCATAGTAGCACACAGTATTGATTATTGATTCTTAAGTGAGAAGTCACTCAGTTATATTCAATTATTGCTACAGTAATTACTGCATAATATCTCACGTTATTTGATTCAATTATTGTCGATATTTTATATATTATTAAATCATTAATTGAGACGATACAGTTATTCATATTATTATTTGCAATACCGACGATGTCTAGAAAGTTTTGTCGAGTAGAGGTTTGGTCATCTAATTGCGTGCCAATATGGAGAAATCCTTATTGGAAAGCCCCCTCTTTCCTGGGAACGATCTAGTTGTTAATATTGCGAGTTATAATAATGATGAATAAATATTTTTTAAAATATTGAGTTAAATAGAGGGGAATTTTAAGAAGTATTTGTTGTAAATTTTGCTTATTATATGGACCCCCATTTACCCATTTTTCAAAATAATCGATAGAAAGTTTTTCATTATAAGAGGTGGAGCCCACATGTGATGATGACATGGCCACATGTTTATGACTTCTGGGGGAGGTTTGCTGATAATTGTCACGGGTTGTTAAACTTTATATATATATATATATATATATATATATATATTATAATAAGTTTTATTTTTTATGACAAATAAAATATATTATATTTTATTATGCATAATGCTTGCATAGTAAAAATCTCATAATTTTTGAAAATCAGAGAAAATGAAGGCATCCGTGATGTTTTTTCTGTTTCGTCCGTGAAACTTACTAAGCAGTACCCCTTCCATTATCCTATAAATAGGATGCTTCGTTAGAATTGACAATCACACCAAAATCATAGAATCCTTCTTCTATAATCTTGAGCGTATTTTTTTAGAGTTTTAAGAAGCTTTGAGCGTAGAAAAAAGTTCAAGTTTTCTTCAAGAATATCCCCGCCCTACCAGTCGGAATACTCTTCTTTTTAAGGTAAGTGATATTATTTTTGTTCAATATTTATATGAAATAATATTTTCTTTCATACTCTGTAGTATGTAAGTAATATTATTTTGTTTCAGATTCCGAATTCTATACTCATTTTGTTAATGTTTTGGCTTATACTCCATGAAATTAGTAGAATATCCTTGATATTTGCGCTTCATCCAGTATCTTTTTATGGAAATATTTTTCTGAGAATTTTTGATAAGTTTTAGTTTTTTCATGCTGGAGTACTATTCACGGGGTTACTATTCCTGAATTTACTATTCACGGGGTACTATTTACTCGATTACTATTCACTCGAGGTACTATTCATGACAAAAATTGATTCCTTTTCGGTCCAAATCATTTTTGATACAATATTATTCTTGAATTTTACTCCACAAAGTAGTATCATGTTGACAATTTGGACATTATTGAATTCCGGATAAATTAAATTATAAATCTTTAAAATTTATCATTTACTTTCTTTTAATTGAATTCTTATATCATTGTCATCATCCTCATACTTATATTGTTATGAAAGTCATCTTTGGCCGTAGTGCACAGATGGACTTGGTATGATTATGACCAGGGATTATTCGGTATAATCCTGACCGTAATGTAACAAATGATGTGGTAAAGGTCCTCATTAGCCTATAGTGCATTGATGGACAGTGGTTGGTATGATCATGACCATTGATGAAAACACGAATATCCTTGACCCGTAATGCTTCTTGAACTCTAATTCCTAGTATTGAACTGTCATATTTCAATTACTTTGCACAAGTTATTATCATGTTGAACAAGCTTTGTTTCCAGCATGCTATCAGTTAATGTAAGTTCAGAAATTAAATTTCTAATTTGACAAGTTCATAGACCTAGCTTATTATTGTTCAAGCAAAGGTTTATTGTTTTATTTAATGCTTATGCTTTCTAGTTATTTCCAAGTATGAGTTTAATATATAGTCGATTCACCTATGATTCTCAATTATTCTATATTATGTTGTTATTAAGCAACCGTAGTGTTATCAAATTTTCTTGATTCAACTAATCCTTTAGTTGATGATCGTGAAACTCTAAATTACCCTTGAAGTTTATCCAAGCCAAACTTTCTTTGGTGCAGACTTGTACTCTAAAACTGAGAAGAACAACCCTATTTTAGGGGTATGCGATGCGTTTAGATGTTTGTGCATAATACATGGTACGAACAGCTGATCCCCCTAAGTACGTGAAGTCTGTAGACACACAAAATTTTCTTTTCCTGTTACTAACTATGCATGAGGGCAAAATAGTCTTTTTAACACTCCAAAGGTAACCCTGGAGGACTACAACATCATTTCCTGCCCTCGAAGTTAACCTTGAGAAGTCAAGCCAACCTCAGAGATAACCCTGAGTACATTCAGAGTCAAACAGCATGCCCATCTCAGAGATAACCCTGGGAAAAACCCGCTACAACTGTGCAAAAACCAGAGATAACCCCGGGAGGGGAAAAATAGTCATTTTGCCGACTCAACTTCACTTCAAATCAAATACACTTATGTCAACTCATATTGATTCAAAATTGGTCCCACAAGACTCATATCTTAACTTCGGAGCAAAAACTACGCGAAATAGCTCACCAGATTGCCTGACGGGAACCCGAGAATGCTATTTTGGTCATGGACCCATCTTCCTGAAATTAAAAAGGGCAAATCCCATGTCATTGCATAACTCTCAACAAAATCAGTCCGAAGATGGTCTTGTACACCTCGTTCGGATGCTCGAATTGAAGTTCTGCAAGTTCGAGCGGACATTACATTGTATGAGTGCACGTACTTCGAGATGACGGAACCCACGTGGCCCGGATGCACCATGACCAACCGCAGATGTATCAGAGGCTGTCGTAGGTACACCTGCAGCCATCAGTTCAATATATATGGGGCTTGGGCCAGCCATATTTGCAAGAGAAAAGGCGAGGAAGCCCTGTCCAATTGGCTTTATACACACCCTATATTGAGTGCTTGCTCTTTTTAAATACCTGTTAGCCCATATACAGTCATATATTTACCAGCGGGAGCTGAGTGTTTATCCATTTAGAGTCATAGAAGTCTGCATTGGCAGTCCACTGTAAGCCTTCTTACATTCTATAAAGCCTCTCTCTTCATATTGGCACACACTATTCTACACATTGAGAGTCGTGTTATGTGCGTATGCCCGGACTTCAATCCGTGGCTTTCATTTTTGTCTCATATATATATATATATATATATATATATATATATATATATATATATATATATATTTTTATACTTTGACTAACATTATCGAGTTATGCCTCGATTGAGCCTGAGACTTATGTCCGAGCGCTTTACTTGCTTTTCTATATATATATATATACTTATATATATGAACTATTGTCGACTTTATCGATGAGCACAGATTTTACATTGAGCGTTTACTTGCTTTTATATATATATATATATATATATATATATATATATATATATTGTTGTGGACATATCCTATGAGCCCTAATTTTATATCCATGCGTTTCTCGCTTTTATATATATATATATATATATATATATATATATATATATATATACATCTTTTATATATTACTTTACTGATCCCCCATGGAGTTGCTTTCATGGTGGTGATCATGCACATATATATATATATATATATATATATATATATATATATATATATATATATATATAAACCGCAGATCATGTGAGCCTAGGAATCATGTGATCACAGATTCATCTCGAATCTAGATTCATTCTCGTGATGGACTTTTTTAAGTCATAAGCGACTTGTACATTATTTACAAAGGTAATGAATTTCCTTGGATGGCTGTCATGCCCATAAGGAGTTCGGTACTGTTGTATATTATTTTCTCGAAGATGGTTCACATCTAGAAAATAAAAGCAAACAAGCCGAACATTTAATAATAAAATAGAACTATGAAAAGGTCTCAATTCATATTGAGCACAGGGTTTGAAAAAACCTCTTTTACAAAATGTCATTGCTATATCTTGGTTAAAACTGAATTTTCCTAAAAAATTTAAACCTTGTGTATATAGGTGCGAATGAGGCCTCGCACTACTTTCAAATAACTACACATTAATCCACACACACACATAAACACACATTTATATAACAATTTCTTTGAAAAGTGGCGGTCACCGTGGTAACACGGATGTCGGGGGGTGCCTACCACCTTCCCTCCGTATAATCAAGCCCCCGGACCCAAAATGAATCTCGGTTTCACAAACCCGTCTAGCAGTGTCAAAACATTGGGTCAATGTGCAAACCTTTTCGGTTGCGTTGGTGCAACCGGTTAAATACACCAACTGGCGACTCTTAAGTTAAATCATCGACATTATACATGTCGGTCCTTTTTCATGTGTTTTTTTCAAACAAATCTCACATTAACATGAGAACACCAAAGAACAAGTAACGAAAAGGGACACTCAAAAATCCCGATGTCGACAGGTGGCGACTCCGCTGGGGACTCCAGTAAGAGGGCTTAAACCGTTATTACAAGCTTTTCAAAATTGTTATATGCTTGTGTGTGAATTTTGCATTTACATTTATGATGAATGTGTACGAATGCATCTTAATTACTGCACTGCTAAATATCTATCTGTGATATTAGTGATTCGCACATGTCATCATTTTGCATAAACGGTGAGACACGTTATATGTGAATGTATGTTGTGTGGTCCCTCCACCAGGAGGCTATCCTGTCGGTGTTTGATTACTGGACTCATGGGAAGAATAATTCCCCGGGGCTCAGGAAAGGCACCACTCAGATTTTCTCTAGTTGAACGATCAGATTAACTTCTCGTCAAGTAAATTGCGATGATCTGGGAACCTTCATGCCAAAAAGCCGCGAGAGTAACAATAAAATAGGTATCAGAGGCCTGGATGCACCACGACCAGCCGCAGGTGTATCAGAGGCTACCGCAGGTACACCTACGGCCATCAGTTCTATATATATGGGGCTTGGGCCAGCCATATTTTCAAGAGAAAAGGCGAGGAAGCCCTGTCCAATTGGCTTTATACACACCCTATATTGCGTGCTTGCTCTTTTTAAACACATGTTAGCCCATATACAGTCATATATTTACCAGCGGGAGCTGAGTATTTATCCATTTAGAGTCATAGAAGTCTGCATTGGCGTTTCACAATCGTAAGCCTTCTTACATTCTATAAAGCCTCTCTCTTCATATTGGCACACACTATTCTACACATTGAGAGTCGTGTTATGTGCGTATGCCCGGACTTCGGTCTATGGCTTTCATTTCTGTATGTATATATATACTTATATATATGTATATATTTTTTATACTGACTAACATTATCGAGTTATGCCTCGATTGAGCCTAGACTTATGTCTGGAGGGTTTACTTGCTTTTCTATATATATATACTTATATATATGAACTGTTGTCAGACTTTGTCTGATGAGCCTGGATTTTACATTTGGAGCGTTTACTTTCTTTTATATATATATATATATATATATATATATATAATTGTTGTCGGACATATCTGATGAGCTTGGATTTTATATCCAAAGTATGTTTATTGCTTATATATATATATATATATATATATATATATATTACATTTACATTTCGCACCCGAGTTTACTTATTGGGCCTTTTACAACTTTATTTACATTTCGTCCCTTTGAGTTTACTTAAGTGGCGGTTGATCGCTTTTACAACTTTATTTACATTTCGTCCCGCCTGGAGTTTACTTCGTGGAGTTTACAGCTTTATTTACTTTTTTGATCACCCACGGAGTTGCTTCGTGGTGGCTGATCATGCACATAAATATATATTTACAGATTTTATATATTACTTTACTGATCCCCCATGGAGTTGCTTCGTGGCGGCTGATCATGCACATATATATATATTTACCGCTTATATATATATATACATATATAATTGCATACTGCTTTCCATATAAACTGCAATATCATGTGAGGCTAGGAATCATGTGATCACAGATTCAGTCTAATGAATCTAGAGTCGGTTCCCGTGATGGACTTTTTCAGCTGTAAGCAGCTTGTACATTATTTACAGTGTACGAATTTCCTTGGATGGTTGTCATGCCCATAAGGAGTTCGGCACTGCTGTATATTATTTTCTCAAAGATGCTTCGCATCTCGAAAATAAAAGCAAACAAGCCGAACATTTAATAATAAAATGGAAGTATGAAAAGGTCTCAATTCCTATTGAGCACAGGGTTTGAAAAAAAATCTTTTACAAAACGTCATTGCTATATCTTGGTTAAAACTGAATTTTCCTATAAAATTCAAACCTTGTGTATATAGGTGCAAACGAGGCCTCGCACTACTTTCAAATAACTGCATATTGATCCACACACACACACACAAACACACACATTCATATAATAATTTCTTTAAAAAGTGGCGGTCACCGTGGTAACACGGATGTCGGGGGGTGCCTAACACCTTCCCTTCGCATAATCAAGTCCCCGAACCCAAAATGAATCTCGGTTTCACAGACCCGTCTAGCAGTGTCAAAACACTGGGTCAATGTGCAAACCTTTTCGGTTGCGTTGGTGCAACCAGTTAAATACACCAATTGGCGACTCTTAAAGTCAAATCTTCGACATTATACATGTCGAACCTTTTTCACTTGTTATTTTCAAACAAATCTCATATTAACATGAGAACACCAAAGAACAAGTAATGAAAAGGGACACTCAAAAATCTCGACGTCGACAAAGTCTCTACAGTGTAACTGTTTAGGTTAAAGTTAAAAGATTATTTGTAACCGTGGACATAGTTCTTGGTCTTATGACCCTTAAATATATTTACTGTTTTGATTCCAGTTATGAGTTATCATTGATAAAATATTATTCAGTTTTGATGAGCCTATTCATTGGCGGTTATTATTCTCTTATTGTTCATTACTATATCTAGTGGGCATTTGTTTTGCTCACTCTTGCATAAATATAATTATTGCAGCGAAGGTTGAGAAGGTCGATGAACATACTACAAACAAAGGAAAAGGAAAAATGTACAAGTGATGAAGACTTGTAATTTATTGACTTTTATGTTAATAAACTTTATATTTAATGATGTGATGTAATTATTTTATTTCCTCACTCGATTTATGTTAAAGGTTAGATAACCTGGGAGACTTTTTGATTTAATGATGTAATCTTTATTGGATGGATTTATGGTTTAAATGTTACCATATTTGGGTAGATAGTATGAATGTATGGAAAGTGAACACCAAGTCTTAGGGGAATGAAGTACCCAGATTTGAGGGTGTCATAGTGTTGATCAACATACTTCTTCTGTCTGTCTTGAGCAACTACAAATCTTGCCCTAATGATTTTGACAATCTCAATAGTCTGCTGTACCAGTTTCGCTCCTAATAATTGACGTTCACCAATTTCATCCCAGCATAGTGGAGTTCTGCACTTTCTGCCGTACAATGCTTTGTAAGGCAGAATGCCAATATTCGCATGGTAACTGTGACGCCCCCAAATTCAGACCCTCGTATCTCAAATTTGGTTTGTCACTTTATAATTCTAATATCAAACTAAAATCATCAACAACGAAATAATAGAATAATTTACATTGATATAATATAATTATTCGCGTCCCAAGGTCTCGTGACCATTACTACAACATTTATGGAATATAAACTGAACATGACTTAAACATAAATTAATCATCCTTAATAAATCATTATAATCATAATAATAACAATAGTTCTCCTATGGAAAAAGGACTAAGCTAATCTGTAGCCTTGTCATTTCCTTTGTCATTTCCCGAAGTACCGCTTTGCTCTACCTTAACTGTAATATTTTTAGGGAAGCATGAATGAGCAACAAGTTTGCCCAGGAAGTAGTATAGCAATAAGAATAAATAGTTATAAGGTTTAGGTCTCAACGGTATAACAGTAAATGATAGTTTCAAGAATAACAAGAAGTATCAATAGTTCTCAATAATTATCGCTATAGACAGAAGGATATCAACAAGATTTCCAAGTTTAATCATTTCAAGGTTCAATAAGAATGAACACTAGGTAGTCACTAGGGACTAAGAACCCTTGTTAGAATTAACAGTGTTATACTGTAAATCCAAAATAAACGAGTACAATAGGTGATTAACCTAAAGTACCCTACGTTATGCATAACATTTAAATATGCTAGTATGTGCGCACGTCGGTTTGTATAACTTCCCCTTCAATGAGGGTTGTTCATCTCAACAGAATTAAGAGTCCGCACCAAGTCAATTTGGTTTAGATAACTTTCTAACATACGATAATAACATAGTCAAATCAATGGCCTAGACAACTTTTATAATGCATTTAAGAACGATAAGTTCAATGCTTACAACAACATCCATTTATACAAAAGATTTTTCAATAGTAATGTATTTTTGCTCGATATAAATATGCTTGGATAAAAATAATTCAGAATTAAACAACATATACAGTATAAGAATTAGGGAACTCATAATAATGTTGGAAGTTTAAGGTGAGAGACTTGCAATAACTGTGAATATTCAATAACAATCAGTGAATGTGGAGTAATCAACAATAGTTATCCACTAACATACTTTGAAAAATAATAACTCGAGTTGAGTTAGGAAAACTTGCCTTTAGCGTTGATTACCACTTATAGCGTAAAATCTCCTCAGTGAACTATATTATACTATTTATGTATGTATAGACATTCATTAGTCACACACACTTTGACATATATATCAACATGTATTTATCACACATATTTTTATCCATGTATGCTATACACATTAAGACTCGTAGATGTATAATTCACATTGTTCTTACTTTTGACAACCTTAGATACATTTTAGCAATTTTTTTAGTCCCTTATACCCATCTCCTATTTGTATACGTGAAATATTACTTAAGTCACATTCTGGTTGAAGTTGTGTCACGCATATATGTTAAGGAACTTTTAAACTAGGTTCTGTATTTTCTATTTACTTTCAACAATTGTTAGTTTTACTCATAACATCTCCATTTTAATATGTAAGAAAGTTCATTGTGTCAAAGGCTAACCATAACATTCATTAAACCACACAACAATGCTAAAAAATCTTTCCTACACATGCTTGCATGTATTAGATTTATTTGCACACAACTAGTAGAAATCTCTACTTAAAAACTCATTATAGTTAATGCCTGAGTAGTTTATAACTAAATAATAATATTTATCACATTAATCCAGCCTTTTCTAAAGTCACGACATTATCTTCGAATCCAAAGACATCTACTGAAGTCGAAGATGTCATCTCCGAACCTGGAGGCATCTTTTGAAGTCGAAGACTTCATCTCCGAACCCGAAGACATCTTCCGAAGTCAAAGATATCATCTCTGAAGTCGAAGACGTCTTCCGAAGTCGAAGATATCATCTACGAAGTAGAAGACATCATCTCCGAAGTCGAAGACATCATCTCCAAAGTTGAAGAAATCATCTCCGAAGTCGAAGACGTCTTCTAAAGTCGAAGACATCATCTATGATGTCGAAGGCATCATCTACAAATTTGAAGACACCATCTCCAAAGTTGAAGACATCTTCTGAACCCAACTCTTTGGGACAACTCAGTCTTTGGGGATTATGACCGCTTCTTCTATCCCAATTCCTATCTAACTCCTCCTCAAACTCCATAGCTAGTTGTACTACGTGTCTAACTAGACGTGGGATCATGGCAATTACCTCTAGAGGCATACAATATCTTATTATGCAAAAGTTCACAATATTTATTGATTTTAGTTTGCTAACTAGGAGACAAGGACCCGAAAGGAAAAATAATAAATCATAACTATTCCCGAGGCATGCCATGCAATTAGCTTAGGTCTATTTTACTTTGGCAGAGTCTAAGTTCTTGGGTTTGTTGAGATCATTCATGGGTACACATATAGCCAACTTATCACTTTATTCAAGTTACTAGTCAGTTTAATGCTTTTAACGTTTGGTCTTGGATACAACTATCATGATAACCAATAGGACTCTTCCATATGCATACTACATTACTTAACCAAAAGAACTAACTGGCTAAAATTCACAAGTAATACTTAAGCTAACAAGGTCATACCTTTATGCCTTCACAGACATTCCACCTAGATTTTGCCTTCCCGAACAGCAAGAGCTTCTTAGTTTTTATTCTTTGTTCTCAACTCTCTTTGGCTCTCTCTATACTAGAACTTAGCAACTGAAATGTGGTAAATTTCCACCAACACTCCAAGGCTCCTATTTATAGGAAAATCATTATCCAATAATTGGGGTATTATCCAAGGGTAAAAGTTGAGTTGGTGCAAAGTTCTACCAACCCACACTATTGTTACACTATTCATTGTACTTGCACCATCATTTCCCCCAGATGAACTTTTCTTGTGTGCTCAATTAGCTTGAAAAATTAGCATTTTGGCAAGGGGAATGGGCACGGTCGGTTATGGGGCTTATTGCCTTATGTTATATTTTATTTATTCCACCTTTTGTACCTACATATATTTTTATCCATATATACTTATATATGGATACTTAGCTTATAAATATATACATATACCCATATAATTATATGACCCAAGTGTATTGGGCTAAACATTAGTCTAATAATTCAATTTCTTGGGCTAAACTCCAAACTTATGCATATATGTAACATTATTAATGTCTGGCTTGGATATATCCTAGATCCAACACTTCATTAAGTTATCCATCAATTAATCTCATTAAGAAATTAATTATGCCACAAGAGGCTTAACACTTAAGCTTAATTAATCATAACCAAGCTTATTAACATTATCAATATAATTCTTAATCATTTCTTACATGATTCAATTTGTATTGAATTATTAGTCCCATGTCACATATATATATATATATATATATGCACACAAATAATTGCAAATATCTTTATTTTATTACTAAAATTACTTATAAAATTCTTGGGTATTACATCCTCCCGCTTATAAAAATTCCGTCATCGGAATTGGTATAAGGTTACATAAATAGATGGGGATAGTCATTCCTCATCTTATCCTCTAATTCCCACGTAGCCTCCTTAGCGTTGTGGTTTCTCCAAATTACCTTTACAGAAGATATAACTTTATTCCTCAATGTTTGCTCTTTCCTATCTATTATTTGGACAGGAATCTCTTCATACGTTAGATTTTTCTCTACTTGAATGCGCTCATAAGAGATCACGTGCTTATAGTCTGGCTTATAGGGACGTAACACTGAAATGTGAAACACGTTATGGATGTGTTCCAATTCAGGCGCTGAAGCTACCTTGTATGCCACTTCGCCTATTTTTCTCAACACTTCAAATGGTCCTATGAACCTCGAACTCAATTTCCCTTTCTTGTCAAATCTGATCTTTCCCTTCCAGGGAGACACCTTTAAAAACATAAAACTACCGACTTCAAAGACTCGGTTCTGATGATACAAATCTGTGTACTTCTTTTGGCGATCTTGAGTTGCTACCAATCTGGCTCTTTTCAATGTTACCATGTCGTTCGTTTGTTGAACTAATTATGGTCCTAAAAGTCGTCGTTCTCTGACTTCATCCCAACACAATGGTGTTCTACACTTTCTCCCGTAAAGAGCTTCATATGGTGGTATACCGATACTTGCATGATAACTATTATTGTAAGCGAATTCTACTAATGGAAAGTGGTCATCCCAATTTCCTTTGAAGTCCATTACGCAAGCTCTAAGCATGTCCTCCAAGGTTTGTATGGTGCGTTCACTCTTCCCATCCGTTTAAGGGTGATAAGAAGTACTTAATCTTAACTGAGTTCCCTTTCGTTCTTGCAAGCTTTTCCAACATTTTTATGTGAAACACAAATCTCGATCGGAAACAATCGACACTGACACTCCATGTTGGGATACGAGTTCCTTTACATATAAATTTGATAACTCGTTTAAATTGAATCGGATCTGTATGATCATAACCCAAATGGCATCATAACCCTTCTGTGTGATCAGAAGTCTAACCACGAAGTCCATCTTAATGTGCTCCAATTTCCATTATGGTATTTCCAGCAATTGAAGTAGTACACTTGGCCTCTAGTGTTCTGCTTTGACTCTTCGACATGTGAGACATCTACCGACGCATTCTACAACCTCTCGTTTCAGATTAGGCCACCAAAATTGTTTTTAAAGATCTCGGTACATCTTCGTGCCTCCTGGATGAACATAATATGTTGTATTATGTGCCTCGTGCAGGATTTCCTCTCTCAGTTCGGTTATAGCTGGCACCTATACTCAACCCTCAAATCTTAATATACCGTACTTATCCATCTTAAACTTCTGTTCCTCATTTTATACTATTCTCTTTCTTATCTTTTTGCATTCTTCATCTTTCTCTTGTGCTTCCTTTATTCTATCCAATAACGTCGGGTAAGCTTCCATTACGAATAATTTTTCTCCCGCTTCTTTCGGTTCCTCCACCTCTATTTCCAACCTTTTCGTTTCTCTTATTAATTCCTCTTGATTTATCAATTTGAATAATTTCTCCCTTCCCTTTCTACTTAAAGCGTTGGCTACTACATTTCCTTTTCCCGGGTGATAAAGAATTTTGCAGTCGTAATTCTTGATTAATTCCAACCACCTTCTTTGTCGCATATTCAACTCCTTCTGTGTGAAGATATATTTCAGACTCTTGTGGTCTATGTATATCTCACATTTTTCTCCATACAAATAATTCCTCTAAATCTTCAACGCAAAAACTACCGCCACTAACTCCAAGTCATGGGTAGGGTATCATTTTTCAAAATCTCTCAACTATCGTGATGCATACGCAATGACCTTGTCATGCTGCATTAGCACACAACCAAGTCCTATGTACGAGGCATCACTATACACCACAAATCCTCCTATATAACCTGGTAATGATAATACAGGCGCCTCGCTCAACCTCCTCTTCAACTCTTGGAAACTCTTTTCACATTTGTCCGTCCATATGAACTTCATTGTCTTCCTCGTTAGATTGGTCAGCGGGGTTGCTATCTTAGAAAAATCTTGCATAAATCTTCGATAGTACCCAGTTAACCCTAAGAAACTTCTTACTTCTGTTGGCGTCTTCGGTTGTTCCCAGTTACTTACCGCCTCCACTTTTGCAGGATCCATTGAAATCTAATTTTGATCTATCACGTGTCCTAAAAATTGAACCTTCTCCATCCAAAATTCACATTTTGAAATTTAACGTACATCTTTTCCCTTCTCAAAGCTTCCAATACCATCTTTAGGTGTTCGACGTGTTCTTCTTTAGTTTTTGAATAGATAAAAATGTCGCCGATAAATACTATTACAAATTTATCTAAGTATGGCTTGAAAACTCGGTTAATCAAGTCCATAAATGTTTTCGGAGCATTAGCCAACTCGAGTGACATCACTAGAAAATCGTAATGTGCATAACGGGTTTCGAACGCTGTCTTTGGTATGTCCTTCTCCCTCACTTTTAATTGATGATACCCCGTTCATAAATCTATTTTGAAAAAACACCTCACTCCCTTTAGTTGATCAAAAAGGTCGTCTATCCTTGGCAACAAATATCTATTCTTAATCGTCACTCGGTTCAACTCCCAATTGTCAATATAGAGCCTCATCGATCCATCCTTCTTCTTTACAAACAACATTGGTGCTCTCCAAGTACACACACTAGCCTGAATGTAACCCTTATCTGGCAACTCTTGCAATTGTATCATCAATTTCTTCATTTCTACTAGCGCCATATGATATGGGGCTTTCAAAATTGGTGTAGTTCCCGGTGCTAAGTCTATCACAAATTCAATTTCTCTGTCTGGCAGAAGGCCAGGCAGATCTTCTGGAAACACGTCTTGAAAATCTTTCACTTCCAATATATTTCTAATCCCTTTTTCTGAGTATCCACAATATAGGCTAAATAACATACACATGCTTTCTTTAACAATTTCTTGGCCTGCATCATTGTAAGGCAACACAATTGCTTAAGCGATGAGCTACCATAAAACACCACCTTAGACCGATTTAAAGTCTAAATGGTCACACTTTTCTTTTGACAGTCGATTATCGTAGTGTGCCTGGATAACCAATCAATTCCTAATATCACATCAAACTATCCCAGTCTTATAGGAATCAAATCTATGCTTAGTTCGTGACCTTTAATGTTTTCAAAATAATTTTGGTAAACAAACTCTACGAGAATTACTTCCTTATTCGTAATCTCTATGTTTAACGAATTTTCTATGCGTTTTTGGGGTATGTTTAGTTGTCTACCAAATTCTTCAGACACAAATGAACAGGTAGCACCCGAATCAAATAATACATAAGTATTTATATTATTGATTGGGATAATACCTAACACCACGTCCTTCGCAGCTACATTGTCTTGGACAATCATGTTAAAGGTTCGGGCAGTTAGTCGGTTGGATTGTGTTAGTCCGCTGATCATCAGCTTGTTGCCCCTTCCCTGTTGGCCGCTTCCTCCATTGTTCCCCTTCTTTAGAAAATCTTTGATTTGATGCTCAGTTAAGCCACACACAAAACATCCCTTGATCTTTTTCGGCTTTGGCCAGTTGGGTGAAATGTGCCCTTCCTGGCCTCAGTTGTAGCAGGCACTGCTCCCTTTCCACCTTGAATGTTCTTCCCACATTTTGAGCAAGCTTCACTTCTTTTCTTAAACCCTCCTTAGTAACTTCCTGATTGGTTGATGTTTCGGTTATTATTATTACTAGAGTTGTTGTTATGGTTATCCCATTTCCTCTTTCCTAGATTTCTTCCACCACTGCTACTCCCTCCACGAGTTTCTCCCCCAACATTCTTGTTCTTCTTCTCCTTGTTGTATTGGCTCAACGCCTCGCTACCTCCCTCAGTAATTATCGCCTTCTCCAATAATGCGGTGAATAAGTTGATTTGAAGGACCAACACATTGTTGAATAACCAAGGTTTCAGTCCAAGTTCGAAGCGCCAAGCTTTCCTTTCTTTGGTGTCTACTTGATGCGTTGCAAAATGTACGAGTTCTTTGAACTTGGTCACGTACTGCGTTACCATCATCTCCCCTTATTTCAGTTCTAGAAACTTTTCCTTAATCCTATTCTTCATGCTCTCCGGGAAGTAATTCTCGAAGAACAAAGTCTTAAACCTTTGCTAGGTTATAGTCCTTTCTCCCGCCCTCTGTTGATTTGCTTCCCACCAGTTGTTTGCTTCACCCCTCATAATGTACGCAGCGAACACAGTTTTTGATCTTCACCTATATGAGCAATGGCAAAGGCTTTCTCCATTTCTTTAATCCACGTCTGTGCCATGATAGGGTCGGTAGTACCCGTAAAATTAGGAGGTCCTACACTCCTAAAGTCTTTAAAGTTCATAACTGGAACCGCTTGGAGATTGGGTGGTACCGGTTCATTGTTTCTTCCCTGTAGGGCTTCTCCCAGTAAGTCTACTAGCCGTTGGATAGGGTCCACTTGTTCCCTTCCGCTATTGACCGATTCTTATGGTGTTGCTATTCTACATCTAAGCGGCATTTTCTGTATCACAAAATTTCATCTTCAGTCTCTAATTATATTAATTATGTATTTCTTTAATACGGAAAGGAAATTTTTTTTATGACACGATTTCTAAAATAAGAACATTTATATTCATATGTCAAATCATTACATTGATATGATCATTCCTAGCATACTTCTATAAACGTTAACTTTTATCCCCTAATATCACAAAAGCTGGGGAAAACACTTACATACTACCTCTCTAACATTGCATAAAAGTTTGGGATTACAACAAACGATCATAGAAAAACACTAACTACTACTACGAGACTACTAACATCTAGACCTCAATCGAACATTCCGTGCTCCACAACGCTCTTGTATTCCACTTCAGCTGTGCACCACCAAATCTCTACTTATGGTATGACGGGTCTGTCCCTGCTCTGCTGGGTAATGGTATGCACCATCAATCAATCTCTCTATGGCCGTGCGAAAAGTATAACCCATCTTGTTCATCTTCCTCCTCTTACACCTCACTTCATCTTCCAAGTCTCCTAACCTCTCATTAACTTCCTCCCACTTCTCCTTGAAGTGGATTCTCTCAATAACCTCCAGCTCAAGCTGAGTGCGAAGAGCCTCTTTCTTGGCTTTGTCACTCAACTCCTTCTACTCAGACTCCTCTAGCTTACCCACCAATTCCATGTTCCTGGATATCAATCGGTTAAAAAAGGTTCCCATCTGAATACCTACATCTTTGCGATATGCAATCTCTACCTCCATCTCTTGCATCTTCATTTTCATCTTATGGTCTTCTCCCTCAGTTTTTGCATATCAGTTTCTCTTTCTTGAGCCTGGGTCTCTAGTTCCTCAACTCGGCATTCGAATTCCAAAATCCGATCCTCATATTCCCCCAACATTTGGTCTTCAAATGTAGCCTCATCGGAATCTTCCACGGGTTCATCCTCCATGGGTTCTTCCTAGGGATCCGACTCTAGGAGATCTAGCTCCATCTCCTCCTCCTCGTCATCATTGATAGGAGCCACTACCGAAATGGGCTCAGCTACCAATGGTGCCTCATATACCACGTGTATGTCACGTGGATCCTCCTCTACCACTCTATTGGGTCCTCCCATGTCCGTCATCCTATAACCATAAACATAAGATAAACAAACAACAAACTCCATCAGAACATAAATTCATTGTATGGAATGAAATTATATTTCATAATGCCATTAAATCACTAAGAAAATTCTATATGATTTTTATCTCCTTCTATCTTCTAAGTTCTTCTTAAGGTATAGTCTAAGGATTCTTGCTCCTAAGGTTTATAACCTAATGCTTTGAAACCAACATGTGACCCCCCCCCCCAATTCAGACCCTCGTATCTCAAATTTGGTTTGTCACGTTATAATTCTAATATCAAACTAAAATCATCAACAATGGAATAATAGAATAATTTACATCGATATAATATAATTATTCGCGTCCCAAGGTCTTGCGACCGTTACTACAACATTTCAGGAATATAAACTGAAGATGACTTAAACATAAATTAATCATCCTTAATATATCATTATAATCATAATAATAACAATAGTTCTCCTACACAAAAAGGACTAAGCTAATCTGTAACTTTTCCCTTTCCTTTGTCTTTTCCCGAAGTACCGCCTTGCTCTGCCTTAACTGTAATATTTTTAGGGAAGCAAGAATGAGCAACAAGTTTACCTAGCAAGTAGTATAGCAATAAGAATAAACAGTTATAAGGTTTGGGTCTCAATAGTATAACAATAAATGATAGTTTCAAGAATATCAAAAAGTATCAATAGTTCTCAATAATTGTCACTATAGACTGAAGGACATCAACAAGATTTCCAAGTTTAATAATTTAATTTCAAGGTTCAATAAGAATGAACACTGAGCAGTCACTAGGGACTAAGAACTCTCGCTAGAATTAACAGTACTATACTGCAAATCCAATACAAACGAGTACAACAAGTGATCAGCCTAAAGTACCCTACGTTATGCATAACATTTAAATATGCTAGTATGTGCGCGCGTTGGTTCCAAGACAATCGTATAACTTCCCCTTTAATGAGGGTTGTTCATCTTAGTAGATTTAGGAGTCCGCACCAAGTCAATTTGGTTTGGATAGCTTTCTAACATACGATAATAGCATAGTCAAATCAATGGCTTAGACAACTTTTATAATGCATTTAAGAACTATAAGTTCAATGCTTACAACAACATCAATATATAAAAATGATTTTTGAATAGTAATAGATATTTGCTCGATATAAATATGCTTAGATAGAAATAATTTGGAAATATACAACATATACAATATAAGAATTAGGGAACTTGCAATAATGTTGGAAGTTTAAGGTGAGAGACTTGCAATAACTACGAATATTCAATAACAATCAGTGAATGTAGAGTAATCAACAATAGTTATCCACTAACATACTTTAAAAAATAATAACTTGAGTTGAGTTAAGGAAACTTGCCTTTAGCGTTGATTACCACTTATAGCGTAAAATCACCTCAATGAACTATATTATACTATTTATGTATGTATAGGCATTTATTAGTCACACACACTTTGACATATATATTAACATGTATTTATCACACATATTTTTATCCATGTATGTTATACACATTCTGACTCATAGATGTTAATTCATATTGTTCTTACTTTTGACAACCTTAGATACATTTTAGCAATTTTTTAGTCCCATATTCCCATCTCCTGTTTGTATACGTGAAATATTACTTAAGTCACATATTTTGGTTCAAGTTGTTTCACACACATATGTTAAGGAACTTTTAAACTAGGTTTTGTATTTTCTATTTACTTTCATCAATTGTTAGTTTTACTCATAACATCTCCATTTTACAATTTAAGAAAGTTCATTGTGTCAAAGGCTAACCATAACATTCATTAAACCACACAACAATGCTAAACAATCTTTCCTACACATTCTTGCATGTATTAGATTTATTTGCACGTAACTAGTAAAAATCTCTACTTAAAAAATCATTTTAGTTCATGCCTGAGTAGTTTATAACTAAATAATAATATTTATCACATTAATCCAACCTTTACTAAAGTCATGACACTATCTCTGAATCTGAAGACATCTTCTAAAGTCGAAGACGTCATCTCCGAACCCGAAGACATCTTCCGAAGTGAAAGACATCATCTCTGAAGTCGAAGACGTCTTTCGAAGTCGAAGACATCATCTACGAAGTAGAAGACATCATCTCTGAAGTCGAAGACATCATCTCCAAAGTCGAAGACTTCTTCTGAAGTCGAAGACATCATCTACGAAGTTGAAGACATCATCTCTGAAGTTGAAGACATCTTCTGAACCCAGCTCTTTGGGATAACTAAGTCTTTGGGGATTATGACCACTTCTTCTATCCCGACTCTTATCTAACTCCTCCTCAAACTCCATAACTAGATGTACTACGTGTCTAACTAGACGTGGGATCATGTCGATTACCTCTAGAGGCATACAATATCATATTATGAAAGAGTTCACAATATTTAACACTTAAGCTTAATTAATAATAACCTAGCTTATTAACATTGTCAATATAATTCTTAATGATTTCATACATGATTCAATTTGTATTAAATTATTAGTCCAATGTCACATATACATATATATATATATATATATGCACACAAATAATTAAAAATATCTTTATTTTATTACTAAAATTACTTATAACATTCTTGGGTATTACATCCTCCCCCTTATAAAAATTTCGTCCTCAGAATTGATATAAGGTTACATAAATAGACGGGGATAGTCATTCCTCATCTTATCCTCTAATTCTCACGTAGCCTCCTTGGCGTTGTGGTTTCGCCAAATTACCTTTACAGAAGATATAACTTTATTCCTAAATGTTTTCTATTTCCTATCTATTATTTGGATAGGAATCTCTTCATACATTAGATTTTTCTCTACTTGAATGGGCTCATAATAAATCACGTACTTATAGTCGGTCTTGTAGGGAC
Source organism: Panax ginseng (assembly GCA_020205605.1). Taxonomy (NCBI): domain Eukaryota; kingdom Viridiplantae; phylum Streptophyta; class Magnoliopsida; order Apiales; family Araliaceae; genus Panax; species Panax ginseng. Next base: position 82,825,647 of record CM035131.1, read on the forward strand.
ATAACACCGAAATGTGAAACACGTTGTGGATATGTTCCAATTCTGACGGTAAAGCTACCTTGTATGCCACTTCGCCTATTTTTCTCAACACTTCAAATGGTCCTATGAACCTCGGACTCAATTTCCCTTTCTTGCCGAATCTGATCTTTCCCTTCCAGGGAGACACCTTCAAAAACACAAAACTACCAACTTCAAAGTCTCAATTCTGATGATGCAAATCTACGTACTTCTTTTGGCGATCTTGAGCTGCTACCAATCTGGCTCTTATGGTTGTTACCACGTCGACCGTTTGTTTAACTAATTACGGTCCTAAAAGTCATCATTCTTCGACTTCATCCCAACACAATGGTGTTCTACACTTTCTCCCGTAAAGAGCTTCATATGGCGGCATACCGATACTTGTTTGATAATTATTATTGTAAGCAAATTCTACCAATGGCAAATGGTCGTCCCAATTACCTTTGAAGTCCATCACGCAAGCTCTAAGCATGTCCTCCAAGGTTTGTATGGTTCATTCACTCTGCTCATCTGTTTGAGGGTGATAAGCAATAATTAGTCTTAACTGAGTTCCCATTCGTTCGTGCAAGCTTTTCCAATATTTTTATGTGAAATACGGATCTCGATCGGAGACAATCGACACTGGCACTCCATAACATTACTACACTATTACTACCAACCCACACTATTACTACACTATTCCTAGTACTTGTACCATCATTTCCCCCACATAGACTATGCTTGTGAGCTCAATTTTCTAACGATCGAGAAATTTGTAATATAATTTAAATACTTATTGAATTAAATAAATATTTTAAATAATTTATTTATTAAGGAAAATAAATAATCAAGGAATTATGGTGAATCAATTTAGTAATTAAATTGATTAATGTTAATTAAATTGAGTATTGATAATTTTATTTAAAGGATTTAATTTAAGGAAATAATTAAATTAAAATCAATTGCCTAATATTTAAGAAAATAATTAAGCTAAATAAATTGTTTAATTTAATGAAAATGAGTAAATTAAATAAAGTGATGTGTCTAATTTATTAATTAAATTAGATATATAATTATTTATTAATTATAAGATATAATGATAATAAGAATTTTATTATTATTATAAGCTAAAATCAAAGTTATTTAATTATTTGAAGTAAGGTGTGACACATGAAAACTATGTAATATAAATAAAATAATAATAAACTAGTTTGGGAATATTGTGGTAGCCAAACAAGGCCTTGTGGCCTTTGGTTTTTTTCAACTTACGCCTTTTGTTATTTTCTAACTGATAGAGAATGCGTCATATCAGTTTATTATACGCATCTTATTTTTCCTCCTAAGGCTATAGTTAGTGAAGAGCAAAGAGTTTGTGAGGAAAGGGGAAAAACACAGAGAGTTGCTAAGGGATTGAGGGCTTTGTTGTGGAAGGGAGAGGAATTGAAGCCATTCTATAACAAATACTTCAATAATCAAGGATTAAGGTATAATTCATTCCTAAATTTCTAAGTTTTAGTTTTATCTAAGTTATCTGTAAATTGGTTTTTATGAATTTGTTGTTCAAGCGTTGTGTATATGGTGTGTATTATGTGGGAGAATCTGTTAATTACCATATATAAGGGTTGTTTAAGTATCAAATTCGTGGGAATTGAGTTGTAGCAGAAGACTATATATAACAGTGTTTATGTTCTTATTATATGGCTTAGAAAGTACAAGAAATTGATGCTCTATATGTGTAATAATCTGCAACTTGTTGGTGGATTGCGAAAATATATTGAGATACGAAAACAACGCAGTTTAAATTATGTCAATTGATTGAAAAACGAATTCATGGTGATCAAATTCGCTAAAGGTGTCAAAAATGGAGTTTTCATGACAAAACATGAAATTTAAGGAATTAAAATAGTTTAATTTGATGTTTAATTGTTCTAAGTTAATGAATATATGAGGAAACATGTATGTGTTAGTTTTATATCAGTTGGATGTGCTAATTTCACCGTTTGATTGGTGAAATTTGTGTTTGTTGGGCTAAAGTTTGGCCATCGCTTCATCGACCATCTCGCAAATCTGCATGCAAGACCTAAGACAAACAAGCAGCATTGCCTGAGTTCGAAAGCTTTAAGTGTGCGCAATTGCATTGCACCACACTTCTAATCGTGATGAGAGGTCTGCATTTGTTTGCAGTCGGGGCATATCGGACTTTGTGTTAGTTTAGCGTGTATGTTAATGATGTTAAAACATGATATAAACTATAATAACAGATGTCAATGTGTTGAAGTGCAAAGTGTAAAGATTTGAAATAATTATTTAAATAAGTTATAAAATGAAACCAAATGAGATGTTTTCGAAAGATAGAGTTGAACGATTAAGTTATGTTGATCAATGTGTAATTTCAGAAGCGTTAAGTTTGTTAGCCTAAATGGTTAGGTTCTAGGTTAGGGTTATGACCTAAATGATGGTTTAAACCCTAAAGCTAATATTCATACAATTAATTGTTATTGTGGTTTCAATGTTATGTGTAGGGTAATTGGAGATTATTTTACATTTATGTAGCTTACAAGCAAGGCAAGTTTTCTAACTCTACCTTGTTAGTATTGAGCAAGTTCTTAAATCTTAACTCTTTACATTGAGCAAAGCTTTCTAACTTCATTCTTTTCGTATTGAATGCAAGTTCCCATTCCTATATTATTATTGTGCAAGTTCCTAACATTCTTTATGAAGTTGAGCAAGCTTAACCTATCTTGCGTATGTTTGTACAAGCTTATGTAACCTAATTCGTTACATCGAGCAAGATTTAGTTTCCTAATTATTATTCAAAGCATATATTGTTGTAATACATTGATTCAAGGGAGATTGTTTTAACTCTTCTATAGCGCTTTCCATGTATATCATGTTTACTCAATTATATATTATTGTTATTCAATCTTTGACTTTGATATCCTTGTTCAGAGCTTTATCGTTGTATTAAACCTTCAAGTAGTAAGCAAACCTTTATTGATTGAATTAATCAATATTCGAATAGTGTTCTAAAATTCTAGAAACACTGATAGGCTAGTTCCAAACTAAACTTTCTTTAGTGCGGAAATTCTAAATTCAAATCGAGACGAACAACCCTAACATAGGGATTTTTATGCGTAACGCGTTTAGATGTTTGTGCACAATACATGGTACAAACCCCTAAGTACGTTAAGAAGGGTCCGTATAGTCTAAATGATTGTTATGATTGGGTAATAATACCTAAGTACCGAGGACATAGTTCATGGTCTTAAGACGCTCAGATAATTAAAGTTCGAACTTGTTTTCTAGTTTGATTTGTAGAACAAGTTCCTTATTGTTCAGCTTTCGTTGTTCACTCTCATGTTACCATCATTGCTACCTTCTATATGAGTGAGCATTTGTTTGCTCACTCTTGCAATTAACACTGCAGCTAAATTGGAGAAAGTTGATGAGCCGTGGACTAGCAAAGACAAGGGCAAGATGTCCAAATGATGAAGACCTTTGAGAATTTTATTTTAATGAATTATGTTAAAGACTTGCTTTAATATGTGATGTATTCCGCAAACTTAGGTAATAATTTTAAGGTTAGATTACCTGGGATTTAATTTGAGATGATGATGTAACCCTTTAATGGGAAAGATAATTTTTTTTAGTTATTTAAATTATGTCTTTATCCTTAATTGATGGGTAGTTAGATGTAATAGTTTTGATAAGTGAGCACCAAATCTTGTGAGAATGGAGTACCTGGATTTGGGGGTGTCACACAATTAGCTTGAAAAATTAGCATTTTGGCAAGGGGAATGGGCACGGTCGATCATGGGCATATTGCCCTATGTTACATTTTATTTATTCCACCTTATGTACATACATATATTTTAACCCATATATACCTATATATGGATACTTAGCTTATTAATATATACATATACCCATATAAGTATATGACCCAAGTGTATTGGGCTAAACATTAGTCTACTAATTTAATTTCTTGGGCTAAACTCCCAACTTATGTAATTATGTTACATTATTAATGTTGGGCTTGGATATATCTTAGATCCAGTACACTTCATTAAGTTATCTATCAATTAATCTCATTAAGAAATTAATTATGCCACAACAGGCTTAACGCTTAAGCTTAATTAATCATAACCAAGCTTATTAACATCACCAATATAATTCTTAATCCTTTCATACATGATTCAATTTTTATTGAATTATTAGTCCCATGTCACACACACACACACACACACACAGACACACACACACACACATATATATATATATATATATGTGTGGGTGTGTGTGTGCACACAAATAATAGCAAATATCTTTATTTTATTACTAAAATTACTTATAAAATTCCCGAGTATTACAGTAACTGTTATTGTAGGCGAATTCAACCAACGGTAAATGATCGTCCCAACTTCCTTTGAAAATCCATAATGCACGCTCTTAGCATATCTTCTAATGTCTGGATTGTTCGTTCGCTTTGGCCGTCTGTTTGAGGATGGTACGCCGTACTCATTCTCAATTGTTTTCCTATGCATTCCTGTAGTCTCTTCCAGAAGTTTGACGTGAACCACGAATCTTTGTCTGACACAATTGAGAATGGAACCCTATGTCTCAAAATGATCTCCTTCACGTACAACTTTGCCAACTGATCAGGATTGAATCTAATCTTTATTGGCAAAAAGTACGCTGATTTCGTTAGTCTGTCCACTATCACCCAGATTACGTTATACCATTTTCGAGTAGTCAAAAGACCCACCACAAAATCCATTATGATATGCTCCCACATCAATTCCGGTATTTCCAACAGTTGAAGTAATCCGCTTGGTCTCTGATGCTCAGCTTTAACTTTTTGACATGTCAACCATTTTGTAAGACATTCTGCAACATCTCTTTTCATATTTGGCCACCAAAAATGTTGTCGCAAATCCTGATACATCTTCGTACTCCTCGGGTGAATTGAATATCTTGAGTTATGAGCTTCAGTTAAAAATTCATCTTAAGTTTCAGGCAGGAACCAAAATCATTACCTCGAACCTCAGTAATCCTTCAGCATTGATCTTGAACTTCATCTCATTACCCTTTAACACTCTTTCTTTGATTTTCTCACATTCTTCGTCTTGTAGTTGAGTGTTCTTTACCTTGTCCATTAAAGTTATACCAGCTTCCATCTGGAATAATCTTTCATCTAATTCCTTCTGAAATCTTATTCCCAACTCTAGTTTCGCTATTGTTGAAAAGAGTTCCTCCTAGGCAGTTAACAACATCAACTTCTCCCGTCCCTTTCTACTCAAGGCATCGAAAACTACATTAGCTTTATCCGGATGATAAAAGATTTCACAATCATAATCTTTTATCAATTCTAACCATCACCTCTAACATATGTTCAGATCCTTCTATGTGAAAATATACTTCAGACTTTTATAATCAATATATATCTCACATTTCTCCACATAAAGATAGTGTCTCCATATCGTCAGAGCAAATACCACCGCAGCCAACTCCAAATCATGAGTCGGGTATCCTTTTTTATAGTCCTTCAGTTGCCTTGATGCATACGCAATGACTTTGCCATTTTGTATAAGCACACAACCCAGTACTTTATGCGTTGCATCACTATATACCATAAAATTTCCTGTACTATTCGATAATGACAACACAGGTGCCATGCTTAGCTTCTTTTTCAACTTTTGAAAGCTCTCTTCGCACTTCTCCATCCAGACAAATTTTACGGCTTTCTTTTTCAAATTCATCAACAGAGTGACAATCTTATAAAAATCTTGAATAAACCGTCTATAACCCTAGAAACTCCTCACCTCTGATGGTGTCCTTAGTTGTTCCCAATTTATTATAGATTCAACCTTTGATGGATCCACTGAGATTCCATCTTTTTCAATCACATGACCAAGAAATTGTAAACGTTCTAACCAGAATTCACACTTAGAGAATTTTGCGTACAACTCTTCCCTTCGTAGCGTCTCCAACGTCAAACGTAAATGTTCCACGTGCTCCTCTTGAGTTTTGGAGTACATCAAGATATCATCGATGAACACCACCACAAACTTATCTAAGAAGGGTTGAAACACCCTGTTCATCAAATCCATGAATGATGCAGAAGCATTGGTCAAACCAAAAGACATTACCAGAAACTAGTAATGTCGATACCGAGTTCTAAATGTCGTCTTCTGGACATCCTTTTTCCTTAGCTTTAGTTGATGATACCCACTTCTCAAATCTATCTTTGAAAAGTATCTAACTCCTTTCAACTGATCAAATAAGTCATCTATTCTTGGCAATGAATATTTATTTTTAATAGTGACTTTGTTTAACTCCTTATAATCAATGTAAATATGCATCGACCCATCCGTATTCTTCACAAACAACACCGGCACTCCCCAAGGTGTCATACTCAGCTGAATGTATTTCTTGTCTAGCAACTCTTGCAGTTGTACCATCAATTCTTTCATCTATACCGAAGCCACCCTGTATGGGGCCTTCGATATCAGAGCAGTCCCTGATGCTAAATCGATAACAAACTCAATTTCTTTGTTAGGCAAAAGTCGTGGAAAATCTTCCGGAAATATATCCACAAAATCATTAACAACTGGTATCTCCTCCAGTTTCACACCCTTCTTCTGAGTATCGACTGTGTAAGCTAAATACCCTACACAGCCTTGCCTCAACAACTTCTTGGCTTGCATAATCGTCAGATAACTCGCTTGTGTAGGTGATTTGCTACTATTGAAAACTACCTTTGATGGAGTCATAAGGTTTACACTTTTCTTCTGGCAATCAATTATCGCTCCATAAATAGCCAATCCATCCCCAATATATCATCAAACTCTCCAAGTTTGATCAGAATTAAATCCACGGTCATAACATTTCCTTTAATATTCACCCTACAGTTCCTATATACGAATCTAACAGGAATCACCTCCCTATTCACAATTTCTATATTCAAAGGGAAATTTAACTCTTCACTAGTCAACCCCAAAGTCTTAGCACATTCATCATATATAAATGAGCAAGTAGCACCCGAATAAAATAATACATTAGCATCTATATCATTGATTGGAATGATACCTAACACCACATCTTTTGATTGCACAACATCCTACACAGTCATGTTGAAGGTTCTGGTCGTGGGTCCGTTTGTCGATGTTGGTCCAGTAATAACCAATGTACCTCCACTCTTACCTCCCTTGCTTCCAGTTGTATTTCCAGCCGTCTTCTTAGGGCACTCGCGAGCTAGATGATCATTTGCCCCATATATGAAACAAGCACCCTTCTTTGGTTGAGGGCTACTCGGAGAAATGTGACTCTCCTGGCCACAGTTATAGCACACCCGCTTTCCTATCAAGCACACTCTAGTGTGATTCCATCCACAAGTAGCACATGCTTCAATTTTCCTCTTCTGCTAGCTACTCTGATGACTTCCAGCACCTGTACCCTCATTCCACTTCCTCTTCGGGGTAATATTTCCACAACTATTACCCCACCAGTTTTACCTTCATTCTCATTCTTCTTCTTTCTTTGTTTTTGATTGTATTTTGTTAAGGCATCGCTTCCACCTTCCGTGATAATTGCCTTCTCAAGCACTGCTACAAACGTTTTTAACTGAAACAAAGAGACTCTATTATACAAAATGGGTTTCAATCCCTATTCAAACCTTCTTGCCTTGAGCTCATCTGTGTTAATCGGATACAGTGAAAACCTCGCTAACTCATTGAATTTTGCTGCATACTATGAGACCGTCATCGTACCTTGCTTCAATTCTAAAAATTGGACCTCCATCTGATTTTGTGAACTCTCTAAAAAATAGTTTTCAAAGAATATTTCCGTAAACCTATTCCAAGTCATCACCCCTGACCTCCTCGGGTTTTGTTTACCTGCCACCAGTAGCTGGCTTTTGCTTTCAACATGAATGTTGCAAAGGCAGTCTTCTGGTCCTCACCAACTCTAGCAACATAAAAAACATTTTCTATTTCCATGATCAATGTCTGTGCCTCAACTGGATTCATGGACCCACAAAATTCTGGTGGTCCTTCCGCCTTAAAATCTTTGAAGGTCGCTACTTGGTTCTATGGCTGGTTCTGCAGTGCTCCAATCAATAATGTCACCAATTGCTGAATTAGGTTAGCATCAACGTTGTTGTTATTGGTCGACCCCTCAGGGGTTCGTTGTCATGGTTGACGTCTTCTTGGAGGCATTTTCTAATTAAAATACAATTATTATATCATTACTCAATTTCTTAAGTATTTTCTACTTAACTTGCACATCATAAATAATCATTACATAACATATAACGTCTAGAATAAATATTAACATTTTATTCATTCATGATCTTTTCAAAAAAATATAGTAACAATAACATCTTTGTTATTTATATCAAATTCCTGAACTAATAAAGTTTCAGGATAGCATCACCATATCCCATCGATCACATAACACTTGGGATTTACATCTTATTTATTATATAATTATTCATTCAATAATTACACTTAATATTAAAGCTTACTAAGACGTTGCACAGATTTACGACACTCCTCTTCCATGATAAGAAAAATTGTTCTACGATCTAACATATACCATCCTAATTGCGTGCCAATAAGGAGAAATCCTTATCGGAAAGTCTCCTCTTTCCTAGGAACGACCTGGTTGTCATTATTATGATTCTATAATATTATTTGTGATTAATTAATTATTAATAAAATTGATAAGAAAATATTTATTTAATGGATAAATTTTTAAAAAGACAATTATTATGAGTTGATATTTTATCTTCTTCGATAAAATAATTCATTAAAATATATTATTGTAATATTACATTATAAGTGTATGATGTAATAATATAATAATATAATAACGGTGATATTTTTACAATGAATTCACGATATATGAATAAATGAGGTAGAAGAGAGACAATTGGGTGCGGAATATTTTTGTTACAAAAAACATGTTAAATATGTTAGTGGGCCTCATTGTTGACTAAAATTTGATTATAGCTTGAAAAATCATTCGTATGTGGATTTCGGTCATTGTCTGTTTAGAATTTGAAAAAACTTTCTCCTACAAAGTTGTAGAGAATTAAATTTCTTATAGAATGGACATAAAATTCGTGTTTTTCTGATAAAATAGCTATTTATTATAAATTATTAAAATTCCGGAATATTAGGTCTGAATTGATTTTTGGGATTATAAATATTTTCTTAATAAAAACCATTTTTTGTGAGGTAGGCCCCACTTCTGTGGGCTGGTGAAATGGTCAAGGAGGTGTGCGTAATTTTTTTTATAAATATAATATTTTATTAAATTTTTTTCTTTGGCATTCTAAGCATTTTCCTATAAATAATGTGCTTAGGTTAGAATTGAAAATCACACCAGAATAAGAAGTTTTTTGTCAATAACATCGAGTGTATTTTTGTGAGTATTTAAATACTTTGAGTGTTACTATTCAGCGCAAGTTTCCTTCAGTACTATATCCAATATTCCAGCCATAAGTACTATTCTTTTGAGGTAAGAGATGTTATTTTTTTCATAAATGATATTATTTCTTTTAATATCATTATACCAAAATATTGATATGAATTTTATTGTGAAAGTTTTACCTTTCTGTGTTGGGGTTACTATTCACATATACAACACTATTCACGAATACACCACTATTTATAGAAAAATTAAATTTTCTTTTCTTCGTCCAAGTTGTCTATTATGGTTGTTATCTTTCATTGTATCCATGTTTTGATCTTCATTCTTGAATTTTGCTCCACAATTACTTATTATAGAGTATTTTTAAACTTGGATAAACTTAAGTACGAATCCCTAATCTTTGTCCTTTTATCTCACTATATTCATTTTCTTTAAAATATTTTTTATCATCCTCAGTAATGGTGATATAACTGAATATCTTTGGCATGTAGTGACAAGATAAATGATTACTTGATGAATATCGTTGGCCTGTAGTGCAAAGATGAAAAATTACTTGATGAATAGCCTTGGACCGTAGTGCAAATATGGACAAGTGTTGAGATGAACATGACCAAATTGTGATACAAATGAATATCTTTAGCCCATAGTACAAAGATGAATATTTGGTTCAAGATGTATATTTATTGATGTCACATGGATAAAATATTGATGATTGACTTTTAAATCATAGAAGATAGTCACCTTCATTCTCTACTTAACTCTTCTAATGAATTATTATTTCTGCTGCGAATATTGATCTAAACTTGTTGTCCATTATATTTTATCTGATTTATTGAAGGCTAATAATAATTTGTTTTTCATTATCTTAGTCATAATATTCTTAACGGGCTTCTTGAGCTCATCCTTTTCCTTTTTGTTCCATTTTTCTTCTCAGGAGACGAGAATATAGCGGGAACTAGTCGTGGTGTGGAGTGATGGTTCAAGATAGTTGTTCTAGCAGTCCTCACTATTTTGTAAAATAGTGTATCAATAATTATAATGAGGACTTTATTTGATTTTGGATATTGTCTAGAAGACAATATTTATACTAAAACTCACAACACATGTGTTGTCGTATTTTGCACAACAGTTGTATTAATGAAGTTGTATTTAGTTTCTGTACCATGTATTGCCGACTCAAAATGGGTTGTGGACCTATTTTGGGGGCGTCACAAAAATTATCCATGAAAACCTCTACATTACATTCCACCATATTGGAGAATATTGCCATCATACATCTCTGAAAACTCGTCGGTGCGTTACACAGTCCAAATGACATCCTCCTTAAGGAAAAGGTGCCATATGGGCATGTGAACATTATTTTCTCTTGGTCTTCCAGTGTAATAACAATCTGATTGTGCCTCGAATAACCATCTAACAAGAAGTAGTACTCATGTCCCGCCAATCTATCCAATATCTGATCAATGAAAGGTAAGGGGAACAGATCCTTTCTGGTTGCCTTGTTGAGTTTTCCTGTAATCCATGCACACCCTCCAACTGGTTACTATCCAAGTTGGTATCAGCTCATTATCTTCATTGGTCACAACTATCATCCCACCTTCCTTTGGGACACACTGAACTGGGCTCACCCATGAACTATCTGAGGATAGGGTAGATTATCCCAGCATCCAGCCATTTCAAAATTTATTTCTTCACTACCTCTTTCATAATCGGGTTTTACCTACGTTGTTTTTCCACTGTGGGTTTTGCATCATTTTCCAGAAGTATCTTTTGCATACAGAATGAAGGGCTTATCCCCTTGATATCTGTAACAATCAAGAATTTTTACATGTAATTTCAAATATTTATTGAATTAAATAAATATTTAGTTGATGTGTCTATATAAATATTTATTTAATTTGATTATTTATTAATTAAATAAATAATTCATGAGTTGTGAGGAATTTTAACTTGATTAAGTGTAATATGTTAATTAAGTTAATATCCAGTAATTTTATATCTTGAGGTTAATTTAATCAAAAGAGTGATGAATTAATTAATTTAATTTAGTAATTAAATTAGAGATTTGATAAGGATTAAAGGAGTTGTTATAATATTGTTTTCATTTAATTTAGTAATTTAAGTGATGTATTAATTTATTAAATAAAATTATAATAAAAATTATAATTTTGTGGCAACTTGGTTATGTGGCATTTTGATTTAATAAGTTGATATTAACTTTAATTTAATCGAATTTGAATATCAGAATTTAATTAAATAAAGTGTGACAATAAGCTATATAATAAATGAGTTATTAAAACAAAGTAAAAGAGTTTTAATTCAGTTTTGCCAAACAAGGCTTAATGGATTTTAAGTCTTTAAATTTTAAAAGGGGATTTACCAAACAAGGTTTAAGGCTTGTTAATCATTATTTTTTAATTTTGTTTTGCCAAACAAGCCTTAGTGGCTTTTGATTTATTTAAAAAAAACATAACTGATAAATTATTAAGTAGACATTATGGGTTTTGTCAGTTTTTTTTATACGTGTTATAACATTTTATATTATATCAGTTATTTTACATAAAGCTAGAAGAGAGAAAGAACAGAGAAGAGAGAAAGAAGAGAAAACACAGAGAAAGATAAGAGAGAGAGGTTTGAGAGAAAATTGAAAGACGAGGGGGATTATCAAAGCATTTTGCTATCATCTAACAAAGCTAAACAAGTAATTGAAGGTATAATTTTAATTTTTAAAGTTTTGTTTTGTTTTATTTTAAAAGTTCTCTATGATTGAGTTTCATTAACAATTAGTTGAAGATATGGGTTAAACATGTTGATTTGTTCATATAAATTGTTCCTATATGTTTAGTATGTGATTTAAAGTTGTTAAATTCATGAAAATATGATATATGTGAAGAAACCATGTTTATAGTAAGTTACAGTGATACATGTATGATATGGCTTATTTTAGAGTCAAAATTGATACTTAATTCATAGTATAAAGTGTAAATTGACTATTGATTGTGAAAATACATGAATAAATGAAAACAAAGTAATTTAAACTAACTGTTTTGGTTGAAAAATGAATTCACAATGTTTAATTTCTCTAAGAATGTCAAAAAGTGAGAAATAGTAAAAAAATGAATTTAAAGGTTGTAATTTTGATGTTTATATGGTTGGAAACATGTTAGAAACATTAGTTGTTATTTCTGTAAAGTTTATAATACTTGGGTAAGATGGTATTGTTGTTAGAAAGGAGCTTTTAGGTCAATTTGGCTTTGTTATATGTTCTTTGCGAATACTGTCTGCGTGCAATTATGCCGCAGTACCGCAACGCCAGTTTTGCGATGAAATTGGGCACTGCAGCACCATTTAGTGCCTGTTAATGAGTCCAAGCATTGCAGCACCGATTCTGTGAGTAAATACAAGCGCTTATAAGCGCCGACCCGGTAGCCATATGAACGCTCGACTCCCGCTTAAACTGGGCGTTGCGATGCCGATTAGCGATTTAGCCTAGAAATTTGATTTTTATTATACAATTGTGTAATTGTTAAAATAGTGTAATGTTATGACTATAAAAATGAGATTTGTCATATTATGGTGTTATAGTACTAAATATGAAAACAATTATTAGTAATTAATGAATTATGTGATAACTAAAGAGTTGTGTTATTGCATTAAACGTGTGGCTTAACCATGTAGTTAAAGCTAAGGCTACAAGTCGTACATGAAATATATATTTAATTATGTACTGAGATTATGTAGTAACTAATTATGTCATGATGACATGTGTATAGGATATTGATAATCAAGTTATATTATTTAGCTTACACGCAAGGCAAGTTTCTAAACCCTACTCTCTATTTGAGTTTGTCCTATTTTACTTATTTAATGCAAGTTCTCTGACCCTAATTTACTTGAGCAAGTTTATGTATCCTATCTTGTTTATAAATTACGCAAGTTCTTGTATTCTATTGAGCAAAGTTCTTAATTTTGTTTCCTTATTTGGAAAATGTAACCTTACCTTATCATTTTGTTCAAGCAAGGTTTATTATATATTTTCAATGCTTTGAAATTTATTCTTAAAGCATGACTTTGATGTATTATACTATTCATTTATGGTTCATAACTACTCTATAACATGTCGTTGTTGAACCCTCGCATTGTCATAAAACTTTTGATTCAACTTAATCCTTAGTTGATGTACATTAAACTCTAAATTACCCTTGAAACTTATCCAAACCAAACTTTCTTTGGTGCAGACTCGTATGTTAAAACTGAGATGAACAACCCTGTTATAGGGGATTATTACGCAAAAGCGTTTAGATATTTGTGCACAGTACATGGTACGAATGGGATGATCCCCCTAAGTACGAGAAAGAAGATCCATATAGTCTAAGGACTGTTAAAGGTCAAAGTAGAAATACTTATAACCTGGGACATAGTTCATGGTCTTGTGACCCTCAGATGGTTTTTCAATATCAGTTCTTGATTATCGATATTATAAATTGTTAATCAGTTCAATTGAGTTTATTTATTTTTAGTTATTATATCCTTTTAAGTGAGTATTTGTTTTGCTCATTCTTTCATATATATAACCATTGCAGCTAAAATTGAGAAGGTTGATGAGCCAAATACTAGCAAATAAAAAGGAAAGATGAACAAGTGTTGAAGACTTTTTGTTTATTTCAGATTATATATTCGGAGTTAATTTTAATTATGTGATGTAAATATTTAACTTTCCACATTTGATGAATGTTTTAAAGTTAGATGACCTAGGATTTATTGGATTTAATTATGTAACCCTTTAATGGGAAGAGTTAATGTTTAAATTTTATTTAATTTAGATAGTTAGAAATGAATGTGTGGATAGTGAACACCAAATCATGTGGGAATGAAGTACCCAAATTTGGGGGTGTCACAAGTTCGTATCAAAGCTTTAGGTTATGAACCTTAGGTGGGGAGAAAAACCTTAGGAACTAACCTTATAGGAAATTGAAAATATAGTGGTGATAGACTCTTATCGAGTTTTAAGGAAAAAGATAATAAAACACTCTATGTGCTTATGTGGTTGCAACCTATGTGCTCATGAGTGTCGAGTAGTGACCGTTAGTAATTAAAAACTTTAAAGATTTATAATTTAATTTATCCAGAATTCAATAAAGTCTAAATTGTCAACATGATACTACTTTGTGAAGTAAAATTCAAGAATAATATGGTACCAAAAATAATTTGGACCAAAAACAAATTAATTTTTATCATGAATAATACCCCGGGTGAATAATACTCGAGTGAATAGTTCCTCGTGAATAGTACTTCAACATGAAAAAGTTAAAACTTATCAAGAATGCTCAGAATAATATTTTCATGAAAAGATACTGGATGAAGCGCAAATATCAAGGATATTCTACTAATTTCATGGAGTTTAGAAGCCAAAATTTTAACAAAACGAGTATAGAATTCGAAATCTGAAAGGAAATAATATTACTTACATACTACAGAGTATGGAAGAAAATATTATTTCAAGCGAATATTGAACAAAAATAACATCCCTTACCTTGAAAAGAAGAGTATTCCAACTGGTATAACGGGGATATTCTTGAAGAAAACTTTCACTATGTTTTACGCTCAAAACTTTCTAGAACTCGAAAGAAATATGCTCAAGATTATAGAAGAAGAATTCTCTGATTCTGATGTGATTTTCAATTCTAACTAAGCATCATATTTATAGGAGAATAGAAAGGATACTATGCAATAAAATATTCTAATAAAATGAAAACTTTTAAATATATTATATATTTATTATATATATAACATATGATTAATAATGTCACGGGATGCAACCCATGATCATCCTAATTCCCGTGATTCAAATAATATATATATATATATATATATATATGTGTGTGTGTATAATTCATATAGTACTCCTTCCCGTGACATTACAAAGAAAACTCCCCCTGACCAATTTTTCTTCCACATGTGGCCCCACCTTTATTATATAAAATAATTTTCTACCGATTATTTTAAAAAATGGGTAAATTGGGGTCCATAAAATAAGCAAGATTTACATCAAATACTTCATAAAAATTCTTCAATATTTTTAACAATATTTATCATCATTATTATAATTAATATTTAATAACCAGGTCGTTCCCAGGAAAGAGGGGGCTTTCCAATAAGGATTTCTCCCTATTAGCGCGCAATTAGGTGACCAAACCTCTCCTTGATAGAACTTCTAGACATCATCAATATTGCAAATAATAATATTAACAATTTTATCGTCTTAATTATTGATTATATAAAATATCGACAATAATTAAATCTGTAACGATCGATAAATTTGTAATCTAATTTAAATATTTAAGAAATTAAATAAATATTTTAAATAATTTATTTATTGAGGAAAATAAATAATTGATGAATTGTGGTGAATTAATTTAGTAATTAAATTGATTATTGATAATTAAATTGAGTGTTGATAATTTTATCTCAAGGATTTAATTTAAGGAAATAATTAAATTAAATCAATTACTTAATATTTAAGAAAATAATCAAGCTAAATAAATTGTTTAATTTAATGGAAATAAATTAAATAAAGTGATGTGTCTAATTTATTAATTAAATTAGATATATAATTATTTAATTATTTACTATAAGCATAATTGTAATAAGAATATAATAATTATAATTATAAGTTATAAGTTATTTAATGGGTTGCAAGTGTGACAATTGGAAACTATATAATATAAATAATATAAAAATAAATTGGTTTAGGGAAAATATGTGGTAGCCAAACAAGGCCTTGTGGCCTTTGGCTTATTCAACTAACGCAGACTTTTTATTTTTCTAACGTAAGGAACGTGGGAGAGGCCAATTATATGGCATACGCGTCTTATTTTTCCTTAGGCTTGTTAGCATAGAAAAGTAGAGGAAGAGAGAATTGCAGAGGAGATTGAGAGTGAGAGCTTGAGAGATTGTTCTGCGATTTCAAGAGGAAGGAGAGGATTGCTAAACCTTGTTGTTATCTTTTGCTAGCCAATAATCAAAGATTAAGGTATAACTAATTCTAATTCTAAGACTTGTGATTTTCTATTCTCTGTAAACTGGTTTTGTGGATTTGTTGCTCAAGCATTATGTATATGACGTGGATTAAGTTATAGAATCTGTTGTCATCTTATATGCGTGTTGTATCAGTTATCAAATTGTGAGAAATTAGATGTCGGAAGAAAATGAAAATAACAGTGTTTATGTTCATATGTTATGGCCTTAGAAATTACCAATTTTAGTGGTCAATTTGTGTATAAAACTGTAAATTGACGCTTGCATATGGTAGTTCATTGAGATACGAATATAACGTAATTTGAATGGAATGATTTGGTCAAATAATGAATTCACAAAGATGATTTTGGGATAGACTATCAAAATGGAGTTTTATATGAAAACATGAAAATTGAGAAATTAAAATAGTTCTAATTGTTGTTAAATTGTACTAAGTGGTTGAATATGTTAGCAATCATGTTTATGTTAGTTGTATATTTATTTTACATGTTGTTATCACTGTTTGATGGGTGAAATTTGTGTTTGTTGAGCTAAAACTCTCATCGTCCATTGTAGTCTCTGCGTCTGAACTGAACATTGGCAAGAATTGCTAGGCAAGTGTTAAATAAAACGCCAAGCAGTTGCTTTGGCCCTTAACTTCTAAGTTGGTAAGTGCATAGTAATTTGCACTACACCTGATATTAGTTTAGTAAGCATGTTATTGATGTTGAGGCATAATATAAACTTTAATAGCATATTGTCATGCATTATAATACAAAGTATAAAAGATTTTGATGTTCTTGTTAATTGAGTTACATAATGAAACTAAAAGTGGTGTTTTAAAAAGTTGAGATGAACTATTAAGTTATGTTGGCTCGTAATGAGATTTCAGATTCGTTAAGGTGTTAAGGTTATGACCTAAATGATGATTTGAACCCTCAAAGCTAATATTCATACAATTAATTGTTGTTGCAATTTCAATGATATGTGTAGGGTAATTGGAGATTATTTTATATTTGTGTAGCTTACAAGCAAGGAAAGTTTTCTAACTCTACCTTGTTATTATTGAGCAAGTTTCTAAACCTTATCTCTTTACATTTGAGCAAGCTTCCGAACTTCATTCTTTTCATATCGAATGCAAGTTTCCATTCCTATATTATTGTCCTTCAAGTAATTGAGCAAGCCTAATCTATCTTGAGTATGTTTGTACAAGCTTATGTAACCTAATTTGTTACATCGAGCGAGATTTAGTTTCCTAATTATTATTCAAAGCATATATTGTTCTAATAAATTGATTCAAGGGAGATTGTTTTAACTCTTCTATAGCACTTTGTATGTATATCATGTTTACTTAATTATATATTATTGTTATTCAATCTTTGACTTTGATAACCTTGTTCAAAGCTTTATCGTTGTATTAAACCTTCAAGTAGTAAGCAAACCTTTATTGACTGAATTTATCTATATTTGAATAGTGTTCTAAAATTCTAGAAACACTGATAAGCTAGTTCAAAACTAAACTTTCTTTAGTGCGGAAATTCTAAATCCAAACTGAGACGAACAACCCTATCATAGGGGATTTTGTACGTGTAACGTTTAGATGTTTGTGCACAATACACGGTACAAAGGGTTGATCCCCCTAAGTACGTTAAGAAGGGTTCGTATAGTCTAAATGACTGTTATGGTTGGGTAATAATACCTAAGTACCGGGGACATAGTTCGTGGTCTTAAGACCCTTTTATAATCAAAATTCGAACTTGTTTTCTAGTTTGATTTTTAGAATAAGTTCCTTATTGTTCAGCTTTCGTTGTTCACTCTTATGTTACCATCATTGCTACTTTCCATATCAGTGAGCATTTGTTTGCTCACTCTTGCAATCTTTCTACCGCAGCCTAAAGTGGAGAAAGTTGATGAGTAAATCGACTAGCAAAAGCAAGGGCAAGATGTCCAAGTGATGAAGACTTTTGAAAATTTTATTTTAATGAATTATGTTAAGACTTGTTTTATTTTATGATGTATTCCGCAAACTGATGTAATAATTTTAAGGTTAGATTACCTGGGATTTAATTCGAGATGATGATGTAACCCTTTAATGGGAGAGATTATTGTTTAAGTTATTTTAATTATTTCTTTATCCTTTATTATGGGTAGTTAGATGTAATAGTTTTTGATAAGTGAGCACCAAATCCTGTGGGAATGAAGTACCTAGATTTGGGGGTGTCACAGGTTGGTATCAAAGCCTTAGGTTATGAACCTTAGGTGGGGAAGCCTTAGGAAGTAACCTTTAAGGAAATATAAAATATAGAGGTGTTTAACTCTTATCGAGTTTTAAGGAATGGATTAAGGTATCCATTGAAGCTAAATAATAAAAGACATTATGTGCTATATGTTAATAACTTACGTGCTCGCGAGTATCAAAAATATTAAGTAAAACTTAAAACATTTTGTTGTCAGGATGTCTACCGAAGGAGGATCCAGTCCAGCTAGAGAGGTGATACCTTAGGTACCTATAGATGATGAACCTCGGGATATACATGTGGTGCGGGAGCAGTTGATTCAAGAGGATGAGCATGTGACCGATCCCATGGAGGATAATTCTGAGGAGGTATAGGAGGATGATGAGGAAGGGGATCCTGAGGAGTTTCCACCAAACACCATATCGGCCGAGATGTATGATGCTTTGTATGACTATAATGTAGAATTACAAGACGAGGTTGAGCAGCTGAAGGAAATGGTTGAGATGCATCACGCTTCGATGGGGGAAACGGATGTAGAGCTTCAGGAAATCGACTCAAAACTTGGGAACACGGAGTGGGACTTAGTTCATACAAAGGGTCAGTATGAAGACTTGTTGGCAGTACACGAGAAGATGAAGATGGACATGGAAAAATTGAAAGATGATTTCAAGGAGGAGTCAGCTAAGCGTGCAAGAGTAGAGGATGCGTGGATGAAGGCGACTCAACGTGCAGATCGTGCTGAGGCTAAGGTTCAAGTGAAGAAAGCCAAAATGAAAGAGATGGATTATGCTTTTAATTCGGCAATTGATAGGGCCCAGGATCGAGTCTACTATTACCCACCTCAGTTTGAGAATTCGCCGTGGTTCATGACGGATCGTAGAACGGCATATCGTATCATGGAGGAGGAGCGTCGGGAAGCCTTACGACATCTTAATATGCCTAGATAGAATAAGATAGATAATAATATGCGGATAAATTATGTGAATAAATAAATTGTGAATCCCTTATTTTGAGATAAATAAAAGGATATTATGAGTATGTAATCCTGAAACTTGTCTAGTTCAGGAAAGTGGATGTTATAGCGATTATGCTATCTTTATCATGTTTTAAAACGTTTTGAATAAATAAAATATCAAAGTTAGTTTAAAATGTTATGTGTTTAAGTTAAACTTCATATACCCAAGAAGTTGAGTAAGGAACTAATAAGCGTATATCTTAACAGAAAATGCCTCCTAGAAGAAGACAACCACATCAGCAGGCACCTTCTGAGGGGTCTAAGAATAATAACAACCAGACCAACGGTAATCCAGTTCAGCAGCTGGTAGCTCTGTTGACGGGGGCACTTGCGAATCAACCGCAAACTCAAGTCACAACTTTTAAGGAATTCAAAGCGGTTGGACCGCCAGAATTTCAAGGGTCTATAAATCCAGTGAAAGCCCAAACCTGGATCATAGAAATGGAGAAGGTGTTCGACGTTGCCAGAGTTAATGAAGACCAGAAGACTGCGTTCGCAATGTTTATGCTGAAGTCTAAAGCTAGCTACTGGTGACAAGCAAATAAGGTTCATGGAGGACAAGGAGTAATAGCATGGGTTAGATTTAAGGAGATGTTCTTTGAGATGTACTTTCCAGCGAGTTCTCGGAATCAGCTGGAAATGCAATTTCTGGAGTTGAAGCAAGGAACTATGACGGTGCCGGAATATGCTGCGAAATTTAATGAGTTGGCAAGGTTTGCCACATATCAAGTCAATACTGATGAGCGTAAAGCGAGAAGATTCGAACAAGGATTGAAGCCCTGGCTTTACAGCAAGGTTTCAATGTTCCAGCTGAACACATTTGCTGCTGTGTTGGGGAAGGCTATTATCGCGGAAGGTGGATGCGATGCCTTGACCAAGTACAACCAATAGTAGAAGAAAAGGAAGAATGAGAATGAGAATAAGGCTGGTGGTAGTAATGTTGGAAGTAACAATCAAAAGAGGAAGTGGAACGAGAGGGAAGGACATCAAGGAAATTAGCAGAAGAAAAAGTTTGAGGCTTGCGCAACTTGCGGGAAGAAGTATACTGGGGTATGCTTGAAGGGAAAGAGAGTGTGTTTCAACTATGGTCAGGAGGGACACAATGAACTGAACTGTTTTAGTCCGAAGAAAGGAGCATGTTTCACCTGCGGTTCAAAAGATCACATGGCTCGTGATTACCCTAAGAAGCCAGTGGGAAGTTCAAGTGGCGAAAAAGGAAATAACAACGATGGTGGTTCATTGACTATCACTGGACCAGCACAATCAAGTCGACCTATTACGAGGACTTTCAATATGACCGTGCAGGATGCTGTACAGTCTAAGGATGTGGTGTCTGGTATCATTCCGATTAATGGTATTAATGCTTATGTACTATTTGATTCGGGGGCTACTTATTCATTATATCTGATGAATTTGCTCAGAACTCAGATGTGCCTCAAGAAAAATTAGAATTTCCCTTAAGTATAGAGATCGCGAATAAGGAAGTGATTCCTGTAAGATACATTTATAGGAATTGTAGAGTGGGTATAAAAGGTCACGAGATGATGGTAGATTTGATACCAATTAGACTTTGTGAATTTGATGTTATACTTGGAATGGATTGGTTATTCAATTACGGAGTAGTAATTGATTGTCAAAGGAAGTGTGTTAACCTTATGACTCCGTCAAAGGTTGTGTTTTTTGGCAGCAAGTCACCTCCACAAGCAAGTTGTCTGACGGTGATGCAAGCCAAGAAGTTATTGAGATAAGGATGTGTAGGATATTTAGCTTATATAGTCGATACACAGAAGAATAGTGTAAAGTTAGATGAAATACCGATCATAAGAGATTTTACAGACGTATTTCCATAAAATTTACCGGGTCTTCCACCGGATCGACAAATCGAGTTCTTGATTGACTTACTACCAGGAACGACTCTGATATCTAAGGCACCATATAGAATGGCCCCGGTAGAAATGAAAGAGTTGATGGTGCAATTGCAAGAATTGCTTGACAAAAAGTATATTCAGCCGAGTGTTTCGCCATGGGGAGCACCGATGTTGTTTGTTAAGAAGAAAGATGGAACGATGCGGCTTTGCATTAATTATAGAGAATTGAATAAGGTCACGGTTAAAAATAAGTATCCATTACCTAGAATCGATGACCTGTTCGATCAATTGAAAGGAGCGAGGTATTTCTTGAAGATAAACCTGAGAAGTGGTTATCATCAGTTGAAGGTGAGGCCGGAGGATGTGCCAAAGACAGCATTCAGAACTCGGTATGGTCATTACGAGTTTCTGGTTATGACTTTTGGGTTAACTAATGCATCTGCAGCGTTTATGGACTTGATGAACACGGTGTTTAAACCATTCTTAGACAAATTTATGGTGGTGTTTATTGATGATATATTGGTATATTCTAAGACCAAGGAGGAACATGTGGAACACTTGAGAGTGACATTAGAGACGTTGAGAAAAGAGAAGTTGCACGCTAAGTTCTCAAAATGTGAATTTTGGTTGGAACGTGTACATTTTCTCGGGCACGTTATTGATAAGGACATAATTTTTGTAGATCCATCAAAGGTGGAAGCTGTAATAAACTTGGATCAGCCAAAAACACCGTTAGAAGTGAGGAGTTTCTTAGGATTGGCGGGTTACTATCGGCGTTTTATTCAAGACTTTTCCAAGATCGCGACTCAGTTGGCGAATTTAACTAGAAAAGCGGTTAAGTTTGTTTGGAAAAAGAAGTGTGAGGAAAGTTTTCAAGAGTTAAAGAAGAGGTTGAGTTCAGCACCTATGTTGTCACTGCTTGATGATACCGGGAATGTTGTGGTGTATAGTGACGCATCGCATAAAGGACTAGGCTGCGTGCTTATGCAAAACGACAGAGTTATTGCGTATGCATCACGTCAGTTGAAAGATTACGAGAAGGGGTATTCGACTCAAGACTTAGAGTTGGCAGCAGTGGTGTTTGCCCTAAAAAATTGGAGACATTATCTTTATGGAAAGAGGTGTGAGATATATACCGACCATAAAAGTCTGAAATATATCTTTACACAAAAAGATTTGAGCATGCGACAAAGAAGATGGTTGGAGCTGATCAGAGATTATGATTGCGAGATTTTCTATCATCCCGGAAAGGCGAACGTTGTTGCTGATGCCTTAAGTAGGAAGGGATGGGAGAAATTAATGATGTTAACCGATCAAGAAAAGTTAGTGTCAGAAATGGCTAAGATGGAGTTAGAAATTAAATATCTGACAGAATCCGATGAAAAGTTATTCTAGATGGGAAATAGTTCAACGTTAGCGGATAAGGTGAAAAATACACAACTTCAAGATGGAGACTGCTAAAAGATAAAACAAAGGATATCTGAAGGTGAGGGAAACAAATTTAAAATCGATTCGGAGGGATTACTTCGATTCGAAGAGAGGATTTGGCTTCCGCCAGTAACAGAGGTTAAAGAAGAAATTCTGAATGAAGCTCACAACTCAAGATATTCGATTCACCCTGAGAGTACAAAGATGTACCAAGATCTTAAACATCATTTTTCGTGGCCGAATATGATGTGGGATGTGGCTGAGTGTGTGGTGAAATGTTTAACGTGTCAGAAAGTCAAAGCTGAACCTCAAAGGCCAAGGGGATTATTACAACCGTTGGAGATACCAGAATGGAAATGGGAGCATATCACAATGGATTTTGTGGTAGGTCTTCCAACGACTCAACAAGGTTATGACACCATTTGGGTGATTGTTGACCGACTAACGAAGTCGGCACACTTTTTGCCAATCAAGATTCGGTTTACCCTAGATCGGTTAGGAAAAATGTATGTGAAAGAGATTGTGTCAAGACACGATGTACCTGTGTCTATTGTATCAGACAGAGATCCGCGATTCACATCTAATTTTTGGAAACGATTACAAGAGTGTTTGGGAACACAGCTGAGAAAGAGCACAGCGTACCATCCTCAGACCAACGGACAGAGTGAAAGAACCATCCAAACACTAGAAGATATGCTCAGAGCATGTATCATGGATTTCAAGGGAAATTGGGATGACCATCTGCCATTGGTGGAATTTGCTTATAATAATAGTTATCACGCGAGTATTGGCATACCGCCTTACGAAGCGTTATACGGCAAGAAATGCAGAACTCCAATATGTTGGGACGATGTTGGTGAACGTCAGCTATTGGGTCCAAAATTGGTACAACAGACTGTTGAAATACTCAAGGTTATTCGAGCAAGATTAATAGCTGCACAGGATAGACAGAAGAAATATGCCGATCAACATCGACAGAATCGGGAATTCGATGTCTGTAGTTATGTTTTCTTGAAAGTGTCTCCCTGGAAGGGGAAAATTCGGTTTTGCAAGAAAGGAAAATTGAGCCCTAGATTTATAGAACCTTTCGAAGTGCTTCGACGAGTTGGCGAAGTGGCGTACGAGGTAGCCTTACCTCCGGAGTTATAACATTTTCATAATGTTTTCCATGTTTTGGTATTGAGACCATATAAGCCTGAATATAAGCATGTTATAGAATATGAGCCCTTACGGTTTGAGAAGGATTTGTCATATGAAGAAGGCCCTTTCAAACTGTTGACAGAAAAGAGCAAGTACAGAGGAATAAGGTGATACCTTCTGTTAAGGTAATCTGGAGAAACCACAATGCTGAGGAAGCTACGTTGGAACTTGAAAGCGTTATGATGAAGAATTATCCACAGTTGTTTGCTTGATTTTATATAGCGATTATGGGGACATAATCTTGTTAAGGAGGGAAGGGTGCAACGGATAAATTTTTTGAGTTGTGATTCTGGGGACATAATCCTTTTAAGGAGGGAAGGATGTAACGATCAAGAAATTTGTAATCTAATTTAAATATTTATGGAATTAAATAAATATTTTAATTAATTTAGTAATTAAATTGATTATTGATAATTAAATTGAGTGTTGATAGTTTTATCTGAAGGATTTAATTTAAGGAAATAATTAAATTAAATCAATTGCTTAATATTTAAGATAATAATCAAGCTAAATAAATTGTTTAATTTAATGGAAATAAATTAAATAAAGTGACGTGTCTAATTTATTAATTAAATTAGATATATAATTATTTAATTATTTACTATAAGCATAATTGTAATAAGAATATAATAATTATAATTATAAGTTATAAGTTATTTAATGGGTTGCAAGTGTGACAATTGGAAACTATATAATATAAATAATATAAAAATAAATTGGTTTAGGGAAAATATGTGGTAGCCAAACAAGGCCTTGTGGCCTTTGGCTTATCCAACTGACGCAGACTTTTTATTTTTCTAACGTATGGAACGTGGGAGAGGCTAGTTATATGTCATACGTGTCTTATTTTTCCTTAGGCTTGTTTGCATAGAAAAGTAGAGGAAGAGAGAATTGTAGAGGAGATTGAGAGTGAGAGCTTGAGAGATTGTTCTGAGATTTCAAGAGGAATGAGAGGATGGCTAAATCTTGTTGTAATCTTTTGCTAGCCAATAATCAAAGATTAAGGTATAACTAATTCTAATTCTAAGACTTGTGATTTTCTATTCTCTGTAAACTGGTTTTGTGGATTTGTTGCTCAAGCGTTATGTATATGGCATGGATTAAGTTGTAGAATCTATTGTCATCTTGTATGCGTGTTGTATCAGTTATCAAATTATAAGAAATTGGATGTGGGAAGAAAATGAAAATAACAGTGTTTATGTTCATATGTTATGGCCTTAAAAAGTATAAATTTTAGTGGTCAATTTGTGTATAAAACTGTAAATTGACGCTTGCATATTGTAGTTCCCTGAGATACGAATATAACGTAATTTGAATGGAATGATTTGGTCAAATAATGAATTCACAATGATGATTTTGGGATAGACTATCAAAAATGGAGTTTTATATGAAAAACATGAAAATTGAGAAATTAAAATAGTTCTAATTGTTGTTAAATTGTACTAAGTGGTTGAATATGTTAGCAATCATGTTTATGTTAGTTGTATATTTATTTTACATGTTGTTATCACCGTTTGATGGGTGAAATTTGTGTTTGTTGGGCTAAAACGCACCATCGCTCAACATTTGCATCTCTGCGTCTGTCTCGAACACCGCCAGCATTCTACGCTTTGTCATAAAGGCAAAAAATAGCACAAAATTTGCATTGATCCTGGTTTCTAAGTGTGGCGCATTGCTACACACCACTAATCGTGATGATGAATGTCTCTGCTTAATTGCAAGTCAGACATAATGGACTTATATTAGTTTAGTAAGCATGTTATTGATGTTGAGGCATAATATAAACTATAATAGCAGATTGTCATGCGTTATAATACAAAGTATAAAAGATTTTGAAGTGATTGTTAATTGAGTTACATAATGAAACTAAAAGTGGTGTTTTAAAAAGTTGAGATGAACGATTAAGTTATGTTGGATTGTAATGAGATTTCAGATTCGTTAAGGTGTTAACTAACGTGGTTAGGAGCTAAGTTAAGGTTATGACCTAAATGATGGTTTAAATCCTAAAAGCTAATATTCATACAATTAATTGTTATTGCGATTTCAATGATATGTGTAGGGTAATTGGAGATTATTTAACATTTGTGTAGCTTACAAGCAAGGCAAGTTTTCTAACTCTATCTTGTTATTATTGAGCAAGTTTCTAAACCTTATCTCTTTACATTTGAGCAAGCTTTCAAACTTCATTCTTTTCATATCGAAAGCAAGTTTCCATTCCTATATTATTGTCCTTCAAGTAATTGAGCAAGCCTAATCTATCTTGTGTATATTTGTACAAGCTTATGTAACCTAATTCGTTACATCGAGCGAGATTTAGTTTCCTAATTATTATTCAAAGCATATATTGTTCTAATAAATTGATTCAAGGGAGATTGTTTTAACTCTTCTATAGCACTTTGTATGTATATCATGTTTACTTAATTATATATTATTGTTATTCAATCTTTGACTTTGATAACCTTGTTCAAAGCTTTATCGTTGTATTAAACCTTCAAGTAGTAAGCAAACCTTTATTGACTGAATTTATCTATATTTGAATAGTGTTCTAAAATTCTAGAAACACTGATAAGCTAGTTCCAAACTAAACTTTCTTTAGTGCGGAAATTCTAAATCCAAACTGAGACGAACAACCCTATCATAGGGGATTTTGTACGTGTAACGTTTAGATGTTTGTGCACAATACACGGTACAAAGGGTTGATCCCCCTAAGTACGTTAAGAAGGGTTCGTATAGTCTAAATGACTGTTATGGTTGGGTAATAATACCTAAGTACCGGGGACATAGTTCGTGGTCTTAAGACCCTTTGATAATCAAAGTTCGAACTTGTTTTCTAGTTTGATTTGTAGAATAAGTTCCTTATTGTTCAGCTTTCGTTGTTCACTCTTATGTTACCATCATTGCTACTTTTTATATCAGTGAGCATTTGTTTGCTCACTCTTGCAATTAACACTGCATCTAAAGTGGAGAAAGTTGATGAGCCGTGGACTAGCAAAGGCAAGGGCAAGATGTCCAAATGATGAAGACTTTTGAAAATTTTATTTTAATGAATTATGTTAAGACTTGTTTTATTTTATGATGTATTCCGCAAACTAATGTAATAATTTTAAGGTTGTATTACCTAGGATTTAATTCGAGATGATGATGTAACCCTTTAATGGGACAGATTATTGTTTAACTTATTTTAATTATGTCTTTATCCTTTATTATGGGTAGTTAGATGTAATAGTTTTTGATAAGTGAGCACCAAATCCTATGAGAATGAAGTACCTGGATTTGTGGGTGTTACATAATTAAATAACGTGAGATACTATACAGCAATTACTATAGCAATAATTGAACAAAACTGAGTGACTTCTCATGTAAGCATCAATAATCAATACTATGTGCTACTATGCAACCACACATATTACTATACTTTTAACACTAGGTGTTTCAACAGTTAACAGTAAAAATTTCGTCGTTATTTTTATAAAAAGATATTTTTGTCGTTTTCTCAATTAGACAATAATTCCATTGTGGGGTCCACCAATGACTGTGTCGTCGTACGAATATTCCCTGTTAAAACGAATATTCCCTGACCAATCAAATATAATATAACAACTTGCGTGCTTTGCAAAATTTATAAATATTACCTACAACTATAACATTATATTAAATTCATTCCATAATATTCAAAAATGATATTTATAAAAAATTCATTTTTATTCATAAAAGTTGGGGTCTTAAAACCTCCCCTTCTTATGAAATTTCACCCTCGAAATTAGGGTATATACCTGGTATGATGAATAGGTGAGGATACCTTGATTTTATTTCAGATTCTAATTCCCAGGTCACTTCCTCAACATCGTGATTTCTCCACAAAACTTTGACTTGAGGTGTAACCTTGGAGTGTAAAATATGCTCTTTCTTATCCAAGATTTTAATAGGAACCTCTTCATACGTTAAATCTTCCGCTATTTCATCCGGTTCTAACTCAATAATGTGGTTCAGGTCTTCCACATATTTACGTAACATGGATATATGAAAAATGTTATGAACACGCGACATACTTGGCGGTAAAGCGAGTCTATAGGCCACAGTTCCTACTCAATAAAGGATTAAAAATGGGCCAATGAATCAAGGATTGAGCTTTCCTCTCTTTCTAAATCTCGTAACTCCTTTCCATGGAGTAACACGTAACAACACATGATCTCCAATATTGAATTCCACGTCCTTTCGATGAAGATCAACATAACTCTTTTGTTGATCTTGTGAGGCTTTTATACGTTGTCGGATCGTTTGAATCTTTTCCGTAGTCATACGTACCAACTCCGGTCCCAACAACGTTGCTTCACCCACCTCATCCCAGCATATTAGAGATAGAAAAAGTGCGTCCATACAACGCCTCGAATGGAGCCATGCCATTACTTGCTTGATAACTATTGTTATAGGAAAAATCCACCAATGGTAAGAACTTGTCCCAACTTCCTTTGAAGTCAAGGACACACAGTCTTAATAAATCTTCAAGAGTTTGAATAGTCCTTTTCGACTGCCCGTCCGTTTGAGGATGATATGCCAAACTAAATCATAAATTCGTGCCCATAGCTTTTTGTAAACTAACCCAAAATCTTGAAGTAAATCTTGGGTCTCGATCAGAAACTTTAGGCACTAGCATACCATTCAATCTTATAACCTTGATTATGTACATACGAGAAAGATGTTCAAGTGTATAAGTTTCTCATATAGTTAAGAAATGGGCAGACTTGGTCAATCTATCAACAATGACCCAAATTGCATCTATGCCTTGAGAAACCTTGGGAAGACCAATAACAAAATCCATGGTAATGTGTTCCCACTTCCATTCTGGAATTTCAAATGGTTGCAATGGACCTTTTGACACTTGATGCTCCGCCTTGACTCGTTGACAAGTTAGACACCTTGAGATAAACTTTGTGATCTCTCTCTTCATATTGCTCCACCAAAATGTATGTCAAAGATCACGATACATTTTGGTACTCCCAGAATGGATTGCAAACGGTGTGTTGTGCGCCTCTATCATGATTTTATACTTCAAGTCAGAATTGTTAGGAACACAAAGTCTAGAGTTGACTCGAAGTATTCCTTTTTCATCGATTCTTGCTTCCGGAATAGCACCTTCTTGCATTTTCTTCCTCATAAGCATCAGCTCTAGGTTTATGGCTTGAGCAACTTTAACTTTATCGATTAAAGTCGGTTCTACTCATATATTCGCCATCATCACATGGGTCCCTAGAGTCTTTAACTCTATCTCCATCCTTTGTAAGTCATACAAAATGGGCCTTGTGTTGATAATATTGCACCTGCATCGCATATGATCTTCTTCTACTCAATCGCCACCACTACTACGTTAAACTTTACCGGATGGTATTGAATGGTATGATTATAATCATTCAATGATTCAAGCCAACGTCGTTGCCGCATGTTGAGTTCCTTTTGTGTGAAGAAATATTTGAGGCTTTTATGATCCGTAAAGATCTCCACTTTTTCCCCATACAAGTAATGCCTCCAAATTTTAAGTGCGAAGACAACAGCTGCCAACTCTAGATCATGTAAAACGTTTTGGACTGTTGCGCATAGTTTGGACTGATATGTCTCTCCCCTCCGCATTTGAAACATATGGTAGGTTATCGTTCTCCTTCCTTAACAATGGGTGCTGGTGCTGACATCTTTCCATCATTGTTGAATCTCATTTTCTTGAAATGACCACTTTTATTGTCTTGGCCATGATTACCACCGAAGTGGTTACCATTTCTGGCATGTTGATTCCCTCCACGTTTGTTGTCACCGCTTCGATGACTGTTACCACTGGTATTATTGACTTGTCGGCTGCTCTCTCTTGGATGGGTTGACTCATTATCGCGCTCCAATAACTGAGCCCTATTTACAACATCTGAATACAAACACAGTTTGTCAGAGATAAGGTATTGACGTATCTCAGGTTTCAAACCTCTTAGAAACATCCGCGTCATTCTCTCTTCATTATCAACTAAGTGAGATGCAAACCGGGACAACTCGGCAAACTTGGCTTTGTACTGCGACACGGTCATGATGTTTTGCTCCAGTTTAGTGAACTCTACCTCTTTCATGTGGTGAATACTTTCGGGAAAGTACTTGTCGTTGAATAGTTCTTGGAACTTCTCCCAAGAAATCTTCAATGCGGCATGTTGAGTACGCTTTATAGATTCCCACCAGTAATTTGCCTCTGCTCGCAACATGAAGGTGGCAAAGGGAACCTTTTGCTCTTCGGAGCATCCCAAGACATCAAATATCTTGTTGAACTGCTTTATCCACGTCTCCGCCCTAAGTGATTTTGGCTCTCCAAAAAAATCCGGTGGTCCCAGTTCCTTGAACTGTTTAGCGGTGACCGTCCGAGAGTTGCCAGTGTTTCCACCTGCATTTTGGATAGGAGCCGCTCTCACCTGATGTTGCATGAATTGTATAAAGCCTCTGAACATTCCATCGTTCATCATTTAATCGGTGTAGTTGTTTGCATGAGGATTGTTGCCTTCCTGATGCACATTATCCTGATTATTGATATGTGGTGACTCAACGGTCTCCTGTTCTCCATTGCTATTCTCAACATTCTCAGATGTCATTTTCAAATACTGCCACAAAATAAGGGTTAATTGACATGTTACATATTATCCCTATACTCTAACCGACCAATTAAATACCAAATAAACTTAGGTAGGTCATACTAGCGAAGGAATTCCCCATCTTTTCCCTCTTAGTTCTTGTCTCACATCTCAGCCAGGGATCATATCCCTAAGCTTTGATACCAACTGTGACGCCCCCAAAATAGGTATATATCACCCATCTTGAGTCGCCAAATACATGGTACAAAATTCAAATACAACTTAATAATATAATTGTCGTGTAAAATACGACAAAACATAAACTGAGAGTTTTAATGCGAATATTGTCTTCTAGACAGTATTCAAACTCAAATGGAGTCCTCAATACATTTATTATCACACTATTTCATAGAATAGTGAGGACTACTAATGCTATCATCTGGACCGTCACTCCGCTTTCCCATAGTCTCTTTTCGTTCTCATTTCTGAAGAGAACAATGAAAGCAAAAGGGTGAGCTCAACTAGCCCAGTAAGAAATATTATGACTGAGATAATGCAGAATAATTTATCGTTAGCCTTCAAAAGTGTTACACTGATAAAATATAACAAACATCAAGTTTAACTGCAGCGGAACAAGCAATCCATTAGAAGAGTCAAGTAGAACATAAAATCTACTATCTTCTTTAAAAGGTTTATCATCAATTTTATCGCTGAGACTCAGCTTAATAAATAATCCACATCATCGAATCACCCTTGCACTACGGCCAAGGATATTCTTTAGTATCACGACCACAAATTATCCATGCACTACGGGCCAAGGATATTCGTGTATTCATTAATGGTCATGATCATGCCAACAACCGTCCATCAATGCAGTACAGGCCAATGAGGACTTTTACCACATCTTTTATAACATTACGGTCATGATTACACCGAATAATCCATGGTCATAATCATACCAAGTCCATCTATGCATTACAGTCCACATATGACTTTCAATATAATATAAGCATGAGGATGATGACAATGATATAAGAATTCAACTAAATGAAAGCAAAGGATAAATTTTTAAAGATTTATAATTTAATTTATCTAGAATTCAATAAAGTCTAAATTGTCAACATGATACTACTTTGTGGAGTAAAATTTAAGAATAATATGGTACCAAAAATAATTT
This sequence comes from Panax ginseng, assembly GCA_020205605.1. NCBI lineage: Eukaryota > Viridiplantae > Streptophyta > Magnoliopsida > Apiales > Araliaceae > Panax > Panax ginseng. The sequence goes on from CM035131.1 coordinate 82,857,614, forward strand.
GGACCAAAAACGAATCAATTTTTATCATAAATAATACCCTGGGTAAATAGTACTTGAGTGAATAGTATCCCGTGAATAGTACTTCAGCATGAAAAAGTTAAAACTTATCAAGAATGCTCAGAATAATATTTCCATGAAAAGATACTGGATGAAGCGCAAATATCAAGGATATTCTACTAATTTCATGGAGTTTAGAAGCCAAAACATTAACAAAAAGAGTATAGATTTCGAAATCTAAAACGAAATAATATTTCTTACATACTACGGAGTATGGAAGAAAATATTATTTCAAGCGAATATTGAACAAAAATAACATCCCTTACCTTGAAAAGAAGAGTATTCCAACTGGTATAGCGGGGATATTCTTGAAGAAAACTTTCACTATTTTCTACGCTCAAATCTTTCTAAAACTCGAAAGAAATACGCTCAAGATTATAGAAGTAGAATTCTCTTATTCTGGTGTGATTTTCAATTCTAACTAAGCATCCTATTTATAGGAGAATTAAAAGGATACTATGCAATAAAATATTCTAATAAAATGAAAACTTATATATTTATTATATATATATATATATATATATATATATATATGATTAATAATGTCATGGGATGCAACCTATGATCATCCTAATTCCCGTGATTCAAATAATATATATATATATATATAATTCATATAGTACTCATTCCTGTGACATTACAAAGATAACTCCCCCTGACCAATTTTTCTTCCACATATGGGCCCCACATATGGGCCCCACATATGGCCCCCACATGTGGCCCCACCTTTATTATATAAAATAATTTTCTACCGATTATTTTGAAAAATGGGTAAATAGGGGTCCATAAAATAAGCAAAATTTACATCAAATACTTCATAAAAATTTCTCAACATTTTTAACAACATTTATCATCATTATTATAATTCGCAATATTTAACAACCAGGTCGTTCCCAGGAAAGAGGGGGCTTTCCAATAAGGATTTCTCTCTATTAGCGCGCAATTAGGTGACCAAACCTCTCCTTGATAGAACTTCTAGACATCATCAATATTGCAAATAATAATATTAATAACTTTGTCGTCTTAGTTATTGATTATATAAAATATCGACAATAATTGAATCAAATAACATGAGATATTATGCAACAATTACTATAGTAATAATTGAACAAAACTGAGTGACTTCTCACGTAAGCATCAATAATCAATATCGTGTGCTACTATGAAACCACGTGTATTACTATACTTTTAACACCGGGTGTTTCAACAGTTAACGGTAAAACTTTAGCCGTTATTTTTATAAAAAGATATTTTTGTTGTTTTCTCAATTCGATAATAATTCCATTTTGGGGTCCACCAATGATTGTGCCATCGTACAAATATTTCCTGTTAAAACGAATATTCCCTAACCAATCGAATATTATATAACAACTTGCGTACTTTGCAAAATTTATAAATATTACCCACAACTATAACATTTTATTAAATTCACTCCATAATATTCAAAAATGATATTTATAGAAAATTCATTTTTATTCATAAAAGTTGGGGTCTTACATTTAACATATTTACGAAGCACATATATGTGAAAAATATTATGAACACGAGACATGTTTTGCGGTAATGCGAGTCTATAGGCCACATTTCCTACTCGGTTAAGAATCTCAAATGGACCAACAAATTGTGGATTGAACTTTCCTCTCTTCTCGAATCTTTTAACTCCTTTCCATGGAGCAACACGTAACAATATATGATCCCCAAATTAAATTCCACGTACTGTCGATATAGATCAGCATAACTCTTTTGTCAATCCTGTGGCGTTTGTATTCGTTGTCGGATCATTTGGATCTTTTTTGTAGTCTTACGTACCAACTCTGGTCCCAATAATGTTTCTTCACCCACCTCATCCCAAAATACTGGATAACGACACTTTCGTCTATACAATTCTTTGAATGAAGCCACACATATACTTGCCTGATAACTGTTGTTGTAGGAGAATTCCACCAATGGTAAGTACTTATCCTAACTCCCTTTGAAGTCTAGAACACAAAGTCTCAATAGATCTTCAAGAGTTTGAATAGTCATTTCTGATTGCCCATCCATTTGAGGATGTGCCGAACTGAATCATAAATTCGTGCACATAGCTTTCTGTAAGCTAACCCAAAATCGTGAAGTGAATCTTGGGTCTCGATCAGAAACTATGGATATTGGCATACCATGCAATCTCACAATCTCATTTATGTACATATAAGCAAGACGTTCAAGTGAATAAGTTTCTTGTATAGGCAAGAAATGAACAGACTTGGTTAATCTATTGACAATGACCCAAATTGTATCTATGCCTTGAGAAACCTTGGGAAGACCAGTAACGAAATCCATGTTAATGTGCTCCAACTTCTATTATAGAATCTCAAGTGGTTGAAATAGACCTTTTGGTACTTGATGCTCTGCCTTAACATGTTGACAAGTTAAACATCTTGAGATAAACATCACGATCGCTCTCTTCATATTGCTCCACCAAAATGTATGTCGAAGATCACGATACATTTTGGTACTTCTAGGATGGATTGCAAATGGTGTGTTGTATGCCTCCATCATGAATTTGTACTTCAAATCAGAGTCGTTAGGAACACAAAGTCTAGAGTTGACTCAAAGTATTCCTTTTTTATCGATTCTTGCTTCTAGAATAACACCTTCTTGTACTTTCTTCTTCATACGCATCAGCTCTGGGTCTGTAGCTTGAGCAGCTTTAACTTTATCGATTAAAGTCGGTTCTACTCATATATTTGATAGCATCACGTAGGTACATGGAGCCTTTAACTCTATCTCCATCCTTTGTAAGTCGTATAAATGGGTCTTTGTGTTAACAACATCACACTCGTCCCCGCATACGATCTTCTACTCAATGCGTCAACTACCACATTTGCTTTTCCAGGATGGAATTGAATGGTATGGTCGTAATCTTTCAACAACTCGAGTCAACGTCATTACCACATGTTGAGTTCCTTTTGGGTAAAAAATATTTGAGGCTTTTATGATCTGAATATATCTCCACTTTCTCCCCATATAGATAATGCCTCCAGATTTTTAACGCGAAAACGACTGCTACCAACTCTAGATCATGAGTAGGATAATTCCTCTCATATTCTTTGAGTTGTCGTGAGGCATAGGCTATGACTTTCTTATGTTGCATGAGAACACAACCTAAACCTTTTCCTGAAGCATCGCTGTAAATGAAAAATCCCTCAGAACCTGATGGTATTGTCAAAATAGGTGCGAAAATGAGTCTCCTCTTGAGTTCTCAGAAGCTCTTCTCACATTCCTCGCTCCATTTGAAGTTTGTATCTTTTCGAGTCAGCTGAGTTAATGGATTAGTGATTCAAGAAAATCCTTCCATGAATCTCCGATAATAACCAGCTAAGCCCAGAAAGCTACATACTTCGATTACTAAGTTAGGTTTCTCCCAACTTTGTATTTCATAAATCTTTGTCGGGTCAACTGATATTCCATTCTTCGATACCATGTGCCCAAGGAATGCTACTTCCTCAAGCTAGAACTTGCATTTCTTCAACTTGGCATATAGCTTGTTTTCACGAAGCTTTTGGAGTATCAGCCTCAAGTGTTGCTCATTATCTTCACGACTTTTGGAATAGACGAGGATGTCATTAATAAAGACAACCACAAAATGATCAAATTATTCCTTGAATACTCGGTTCATCATATCCAAGAAGGTCGCAGGAGTATTAGTCAATCCAAAAGACGTGACTAGGAATTCATAATGCTCGTACCGAGTCCTGAAAGCAGTCTTTGGAATGTCATCAGTTTTAATCTTTAACTGATGATATCCGGAATGAAGATCGATTTTTAAGAAGAATTTAGCACCTTGTAACTAGTCAAACATGTCATCAATGCAAGGTAGTGGGTATCTATTTTTGATGGTGACATGGTTCAACTCCTGATAGTCAATGCAAAGTCGCGTACTCCCATCTTTCTTCTTTACGAAGAAAATAGGAGCACCCCAAGGAGATGTACTAGGACGAATGAAACCAATATCCAACAACTCATGTAGTTAGGTTTTTAACTCCTGAAGTACAATAGGAGTCATTCGATATGGGGTTTTGGAAATGGGTTTTGTATCGGGTTCAAGTTCAATACAAAATTCGATATCACGCTCTGGGGGTAGGCCAGGAAGTTCTTCAGGAAATACGTCAGAAAATTCACTAACAACAGAAATATTATTCATATCTAACGTATTTTTGTTTAAATCCATGACATGGGCTAAGAAAGCTTGACATCCATTTTTTAATAAACGAATGGCTTTATTGCTTGATATGATAGTGATTGACTTTAGTGGTTTGGTTGCTTGAATTCGCATAACAGGTTGGTTAGAAATATGAAAACTAACGACCTTATGAAAATAATCAATTTTGGCATGATGAGTAGTTAACCAATTAATCCCTAAAATCACATCAAATGCAAGTATTTTCAAAGAGATAAGATCAACAAGTAATGTGATGGTTCCAACTTGAATCAAACAAGATTTATAAACAGTGGATGTAATGAAAGTTTCTCCTAGCAGAGTTTCAACAGATAAGTCAAAGTTTAATTTCTCAAGGGTCAAGTTTAAACGTTGAGCACGGGTAATAGAAATAAAAGAATGGGTAGAACAGGTATCTAATAAGGTATAGACTTCGTAAGAATTTATGATTAACTAACCCGTGATAACTTCTTTCAGGTTCCTAGTAATTTGAGAAGTCATGACAAAGGCTTTCCCTTGAACCACTGACTTTGACTTGTCTGGGGTAGCCTTTGGTGTCATCGTCCCAACTAGACTTAACTTCGTTATAGAGTACATTCCACCCTAAATTTCCTTGTCGCATTTCTGATCCATGATTTGAATCATTACTCTTTAATCCATATCGAATTGGGGTTGACCGCTCTGCATAGGGTAATTCCAAACTCGATATTGGATTCTCCCAATTGCTGTCCAAAAAGCTAAATCCATTTCATCTATTTTGGCCTTCTTGGATCGAACGTATTTTTCTACAATATCAACGCGTCGTGCGACTTTTACCCATGCATCCTCCAATTTCATAGGTTCATTTGTTTCTTCTTTCATCAGAACTTTGATCATAGCATTCTCAGATTCCAGCTCTAATATCTTAGAGTGCTTCTGTTTAAGCATCGCACTTCGGGTAACAAAATTTTGAATTGCTATAACCCTTTACTCCACTACCGCCTGACGTTCTTTAGCCTGCTCTTCTAACTCATGAATATGATTTTGTAGTTCTATATTTCGATCATAATGTTCTCCTAATAAATGTAACGCCCCAGAAAATTTGGATTTTTGAGAATTAAATTTTTATTTTGATTATGTGGATTAAATGAATTTAATTCATTATTTATGGGAGTAAGCTAATTGAAGGTCGTTCTATGACCTAGACATATCAGAACGTCGTAGTATTTTGGCTACGTGATAGAATTAAAGTGTTTGAATTTCCAAGACGAAAATAAAAGCTTTCCGAGAAATTTTCTAAAAAACACTATTCATGTATTTCTGCTCTAGAATTATTTTTGAATTTTCAAGAAATATATAATGATAGAATATCGAGGTGAGATAGAATATCCAATAATATTTCAGTTATGGCAAACACAGTTTTTTGCCTACGGACTTAAAACCTAACGGTTAGGGAAAATAAGTTCCGAGAAGGAATTTAAATGCGTATAATGAATTAAAGCAATGATTGTATAATACGTAAGTATTGTACGAGGTAATGAATACAAGTATAATACGAGGTATTATACGAGCATGTATGAATGATGGAATGTCGTATATTAAATAAGTATACGAGTTAGAATACAAGATTAATACGTAAATTATACGTTTTGAGACTTTAAGCTAAATGTATTGGACTTGTACGATTTGTTAGGAATTATACAAGCCCAAGTATAGGAATGGTTAAGCCCAAGGGTGGAAATGGTTAAGTCCAATGTGAATTAATAAACAAGCCCAATGTTTGTTTAATTATAAGCCCAATGTATAAGTTAGGATTAATAAAACCTTAAACCCAAAGTAAGAATCCAATGGATTAGGAGGATCCATGGGGAAACCCATGATCATATGGGTGAATTGGTGATCAAGAACTTTGTGTGATGAGCTAGTAGACTTAAGGGTTAAGCAAAGTATAAGTTAGGTAGACTTAATGGCTAAGCAAGAGATAAGTTATGTAATGACCAAGAAAACTTAAAAGCTAAGTAAAGTGCTTATGTGATGAGCAAGCAAATAAGGTGGTGGCCAAGTTAACTTGATGGCTAAGTGTTGTGGTGGCCAAGTAATTCATGTGAAGAGCAAGTTAACTTAATGTCTAGGTAATGAATAGTAAGGAGGTGTGATTGGATTAATGACCCTTATGCCCTAATCTAGCAACTCCTATAAATAGCAAGTTTGGTTTTCATTTTGTTGGTTGTTCATTTCATCTAATAAGTTGAGAGCTTATTGGTTAGAGAGAATAAGTGAGAATAAGCTATAAAAGCTAAAACAGTTTAGCCTTTGAGAATTCAAGAAGCAAGAAGGAGAGTAAGGATTTAAGCAAGTGATCTTCATAGGTAAGAACTTAAACCATAATTTCTTTCTCTTCAATTGTTAGAGAAGGGGGTAGTGGTAGAACATGTATGTTAAGGAATGATAAGAATGATTAATCAATGGACTTAAGTCGTATAAGTCATGAATAAGTAATTTAAACTTAATTAAGTTATCAATTTATAAAGAGTTTATATGAACTACTCGTATGTGTACTTTAATAAAATTGTATGATAATAAGAAAAAAGAATGGTGGTTAAAAGACTTAATCTATAATAAGTCATGAGAAAGGAAGTCATAAGTAGTTTATACTTTTATAAGTTATAAACTCACGAAGAACAAGTAATAACTTATCATGTTTATAAGTTAATGAGTATGTATGTCAAGATGTTAGTACGATGGATTGAATCCATTTGAAGCGATGAACAATTCATAAGAAATGAAGTTAAGGCGAAATTTACGAGTTTGGACGATAATCGTCGAATTCGTGAAAATCTTAGAATGGAAGTCGAATTTTGATATTGAGCTTTGAAACATTGATTTTCAATGGAGACAAGTCTTATTTGGAATTATAGAGCTGCGGACTCGAGAATGACCGAATTCCGACTTAGAACGAAGAAACGTGCGTTGAGCGTTCACGAACGTTTACCGTTTTTGTTAAAAATGGACTAATATCTGAATTTTGAGCAAACGAAGTCAAATAGATAAAATTCTTGCATGAACACATATAATATGTAATTTTTGAACCGTAGACTTTTGAATGAGCCAATTCGGACTTATAACGAAGAAGTTATGCGTCCTAGAGTTTCGCAAAAATTTTAAAAGCTGTAAATTTTCTAAGGCACAGAGTTGGTGTTGCGGCGCCAACCCAAGGCCAAATGGTGGCGACTAAGACAACACAAGACGTTGATGTCATTGTCTCATCGCAAACTCGCGTCATGATGAGAGAGGAGAGCTATGTGTGGCGTCGCGGCGCTAGTCCTAGGGTTTCGACAGACAATAATGTTTACAAGTATAGAATGAAAGATAACTCATTAATAATGAACTAAGGTATAATTATAACATTGTTAAGGCACTGTTAAACACTTAATGTATGATGATTAAAGGTTAATAATCAATTGAAGATGAACCTAATGAGAATGACAAAATGAAAAGCCGGAACCAATAATAATAAATCTAAATTATAATTAGATTGAGAAGAAGGGTAAGATATATTAGGGTCTATGTATGTTCATTCATGACCTAATGTGTTATGTGATATTGTCATTACTGTAAAAACTTAGAGACTTAAAGTGTACGTGTTATAAGTAGAAGACGCTAAAGGCAAGTATTCTAACCCTTGTTCCAGTTCAGTCTGGACAAGCTTTGTAATTCATGTATCCTTTCGCATGAAGTTTTGTATGAGGAAGTCAAAGCCAATTCTTTCGGCTAGACTTATGTTATGATTCTATCAAGCATGTTTAATGTTTACCAAGTTATATTGGTGTGATTTTCAATCGAAGACTGAGTATGCTAAAAATGTTTTTGTCGTTTAACGATAGGCACGTGAGGTTGCCACAACCTAAATGTATACACGTTTAATGAATGTAGTGTTGATCAACATAGAGTACTATGGGTTGATCACCTAGAAGTGCTCGTAAGATATGCCGAACTTACGGACTTAGTGTCGGGTTGTCATTTTCAAAGAAATTATGAAACGCTCATGGTCTTGAGCCAGAATTGATGTTTTACTGAATATTGTCATTGTAAAATGTTTTGAAGGACAAGAAGTGCTATTTTGAATTATCGATAGTACTTCATAACTACTGTCTAGTTATTGAAGATATACGATTCCTATGTTTCAAGCATGGTTGTTAAAAGAAATTGTTGTACTTGCTGAGCTTGTTATGCTCACTCTTGCTTGAAACATATGAATACAGCTAGGACCGAACAAACCGAGGGATCCGACAAGGTTAAAGGCAAGATGAAGAGGAACGATTAGTTTACCTTGTAATAAACTAGTAAATTGTATATATTATAGTATGATGAACAAAGAATGTAATGGTTTTAGAACCTAGGAACGAGATGTAATATTTTTAATATAATAAGAATGTCGTTGATACACACATTTTGATGTTGTTTCAATAGAATGAATGTACAGTTATGAGTACCATGTAGCACCATCTGTCGGGTTGGAAGATACCCGGATTTGGGGGCGTCATAATAAATCCTCCTTAGGTTCCTCTTTTTCCTCACTCTCAGCTGCTACCTCTGTGACTAACTCGGGTGCAACTACTAATTCTTCACTCACCACATGGATATCTCTAATTTCTTCTTCTCCTAACATCACATTATCCTGGTTGGTGATTAGAGGTGTCTCAACAGTCTCATTCACTCCATTGTTAACATTTCAGCTACCATTCTCAAATACTGTCATAAAACAAGGGTTAATTAAAGAAATTGACATGCCACATAATATCCCTATATTCTAACCGACCAAACAAATAAACTTAGGTAGGACACACTAGCGAAGGATTCACTCGTCTCTCCCCTCCTAGTTCTAATTCCAGATCTCCACTAGAGATCATATCCCTAAGTTCTGATACCAACTGTGACGCGCCCAAAATAGGTCCACACAACCCATTCTGAGTCACCAATACATGGTACAGAAACTAAATACAACTTCATTAATACAACTGTCGTGCAAAATACGACAACACTTGTGCTGTGAGTTTTAGCACAAATATTGTCTTCTAGACAATATCCAAACTCAAATAAAGTCATTATTATAATTATTGATACACTATTTTACAAAATAGTGAGGACTGCTAGAACAACTATCTTAAGCCATCACTCCACACTCCAACTAGTTCCCGCTATATTCTCGTCTCCTAAGAAGAAAAATGGAACAAAAAGGAAAAGAATGAGCTCAACTAGCCCAGTAAAGAATATTAAGAATAAGATAATGAAAAACAAATTATCGTTAGCCTTCAATAAATCAGATAAAATAAAATGGACAACAAGTTTAGATCAATATTCGCAACGGAAATAACAATTCACTAGAAGAGTTAAGTAGAGAATGAAGTCTACTATCTTCTATGATTTAAAAGTCCATCATCAATATTTTATCCCTATGACATCAATCAATATACATCTTGAAACCAAATATTCATCTTTGCACTACGGGCCAAAGATATTCATTTTTATCACTAGTTGGTCATGTTCATCTTAACACCTGTCCATCTTTGCACTGCGGGCCAAGGATATTCATCAAGTAATCATTCATCTTTGCACTACAGGCCAAAGATATTTATCAAGTAATCATTTATCTTTGCACTACAGGCTAAAGATATTAATTTATATCACCATTTAAGACTGAGGATGATAAAAAATATTTTAAAGGAAATGAATCAAGAGAGATAAAAGGACAAATATTATGGATTCGTACTTTAGTTTGTCCAAGTTTTAGAATACTCCATAATAAGAAATTGTGTACCAATATTCAAGAATGGAGATCAAAACATGGATACAATAAAAGATAGTAACCATAATAGACAACTTGGACAAAGATTTTTTTTTTAATTTTTCTATGAATACTGTCGTATTTGTGAATAGTGTCGTATACGTAAATAGTAACCCCGACACGAAAAGGTAAAACTTTCACAATAAAATTCATATCAATATTTTGGTATAATGATATTAAAAGAAATAATATCATTTATGAAAAAAATAGCATCTCTTACCTCAAAAGAATAGTACTTCTGGCTAAAATATTGGATATAATATTGAAAGAAACTTGCACTGAATAGTAATACTCAAAGTATTTAAATACTCACAAAAATACGCTAGATATTATAGACAGAAAACTTCTAATTATGGTGTGTTTTTCAATTCTAACCTAAACACCCTATTTATACGAAAATGCTTAGAACACCAAAGCATAAAATTTAATCAAATATTATATTTATAAAAAAAAATCCGAACACCTCCTTTACCATTTCATCAGCCTACACAAGTGGGGCCCACTTTACGAAAAATGTTTTTTATTAAGAAAATATTTATAACCCTAAAAATCAATTCAGACCCAATATTCCCTAACTTCAATAATTTATAATAAATACTCCTTTTATCAGAAAAATAGGAATTTTATGTCCATTCCATAGGAAATTTAATTCTCTACAACTTTGTAGAAGAAAGTTTTTCCAAATTCTAAACGGACAATGACCGAAATCCACATATGAATGATTTTGCAGGCTATAATCAAATTTTAGTCAAAAATGGGGTCCACCGACATATTTAATATGTTTTTTGTAACAAAAATACTCCGGACCCAATTTGCTCTCTTCCTCCTCATTTATTCATATATCGTGCATTCATTGTAAAAATATCACAGTTATTATATTATTATATTATTACATCATACACTTATAATGTAATATTACATTAATATATTTAAATGAATTATTTTATCGAAGAAGATAACACATCAACTCTTAATAATTGTCGTTTTAAAAAATAATTAATTATTCACAAATAATATTACAGAATCACAATAATGACAACCAGGTCGTTCCCAGGAAAGATGGGGCTTTCGGATAAGGATTTCTCCTTATTGGCGTGCAATTAGGTGACCAAACCCCTTTCCTAGACAGAACTTCCTTAGATATTGCCAAAAATGTTATCTAATAATATTATTCAAATAATATGAATTGTTGAACTGATAATTTGAAATACTGTGCAATGATAATAATTCAATCAATAATATAAAATATCAACGTAGCAATTATTGAATCAATAAAATAAAATATTGAACAGTAATTACTATAATAATTATTGAGTAGTGACTTCTTACGTAAGAACCAATAATTAGAATTTTTGTGCAATATCGTGTGCTACTGTGCAACACCGCGTATTACTGTATTTTAACCACCTAGTATTTCTACAAATTTAACGATAACCGTTACGCCGTTATTATTAAAAAAGTCATTCGTGTCATTTTCTTCATCCGACAGTTTTCCGTTATGGGGCCCACAAATGGTTTTGCGTATAATTTAAATATTCCCCGACAACAAGAATATTCCACGACCAAATGAATATTCCCCGACAACAATGAATATTTTATAACCACTTGCTTATTTAAAATATTTGCGCATATTACTCATAACTAACCACATTAATCAAATCAACCCCTTACTATATCAAAATAATAAATAGAGGAAATTCACTTTTATAAAAAGTTGGGGTCTTACAATTTTTTAGTGTATGGGGGATACATTCGACAGTTGTCTAGATAATCTTGTCATCGTACTGAAACGTTATGTAGAAACCAATCTAGTACTTAACTGGGAAAAATGTCACTTTATGGTTGAATAAGGAATCATCCTTGGGCTTAAAGTCTCTGCAAAGGCGTTGGAAGTGGACAGTGCAAAATTAGAAACAATTGAGAATCGTCCACCCTCGACATTAGTAAAAGGGATTCGCAGTTTTCTCGATCATGCTGGATTCTACCGCCAGTTTATAAAAGATTTCTCAAAGATTGCAAAACCACTATGTAGTTTATTGGAGAAAGATGAAATTTTTAGATTTGACGAAGCTTGTTTAATGGCGTTTGATCAGTTAAAGAAGAAGTTGACAACAACACCTGTAATCATAACACCAGATTGTACTATGCCGTTTGAACTAATGTGTGATGCTAGTGATTATGCAGTAGGGGCTATTTTGGGACAACGTCGAGAGAAATTTTTTCATGTAATCTACTATGCAAGTAAAAACCTAACAGATGCTTAATTAAATTACACAACTACCGATTTGCGGTCGTGTATGCCTTTGACAAATTTCACACATATCTGATAGGAACAAAGGTTGTCGTGTACACCGACCATTTGGCGATATGGTATCTAATTTCCAAGAAAGATACAAATCCTAGACTTATTCGTTGGATTCTACTCCTTCAAGAGTTTGACATAGAAATCAAAGATAGGAAGGGGATAAAAAATCAAGTAGTTAATCATCTTTCGAGGATGGAAAATTCGGATAAAGATAAGGCAGATAAGTTGTTGATCAATGAATCATTTCCGGATGAACAGTTGTTTGGGGTGAGTTCTAAATTTTATGGTATGCGAATTTTTCCAACTACTTGGTGAGCAAGATCCTTCCCCCAGACTTGACACGTCAGCAGAAGAAGAAATTCCTACATGATGTAAAATGGTATATGTAGGAGGAGCCGTATTTTTTTCAGATAGTGTGCAGACAAGATGATTCGTCGATGCGTGCCGCAAAGTGAAGTGAACAACATTTTGCATGCATGCCATACATCCTTATATGGGGGACACTATAGAAGTGAAAGAATAGCAACAAAAGTTCTTCAGACAAGATTCTACTGGCCCACATTGTTCAAAGATGCACACCAATTCGTGAAAAACTTTGATCGATGTCAAAGGGTGGGAAATATATCAAAAAGGAATGAGATGCCGCTCAACATGATCTTGGAAATAGAAGTTTTTGATGTGTGGGGGATGGATTTCATGGGACCTTTTCCACCTTTATAAATATAATCTGTATATCTTGCTGGCAGTAGACTACATTTCTAAGTGGGTCGAAGTTGTAGCACTCCCAACAAATGATGCCAAAGTTGTCTTGAAAATTCTACAAACGAACATCTTTACAAGATTTATCACGCCAAGAGTGATTATATGTGATGAGGGAAGTCACTTCTGCAATAAGTTCTGAAAGTAGTATGCATACAAGTCAATCATGTACGATGAAAAAGCATATACGTTGTAATCAATCTTATTTATTTATTATTAAAATAATTATTTATTAAAGGCATTTAATTATCTACATGGTGTTGTTTTAATAATATGTGATAAACCCATAGTTTTAAGCAATTCTTTTGGAATCATGATGAAATCATGCTAATGAGATCTAAATTCTTAGATAGCTTAAAACTACAATGTTCTCAATCAATTGATTACTAAAAAGGTGATTAGTGAATCAGGATAAATTGATACATACGTTGTGACAACCCGAGTACCGGAGTGTCCAGAATTTAAGTTAAAGAATTAGTTATTAATAAAATGAATTTTTATTAATACTATTTTGTGCTATATGTTTATTAATCGTTCTATAACCTAGAATGATTATTAATTGGGAGGATTCTAGCTATGAGATAGACTGAACGAGTAAGAATTTTCAAGACGAAAATAAAAAATTTTCGGGAACAAAATATTTCTGGGAAAAAAGATGAAATAAGCACTATTCACCTGATGAAACCCTAGGGGTTAGGGTTTGAATAACCTATGCCTTTCTGAGAGTTCGGTGTTTCGAAATAACATTCCATCGTGAAATTTATCTAGGCAAACTTTAGAAGGGGGGGTTGAATAAGTGTGAGAGCAATCTATGACCAATTTTTAAACTTTAAACTAAACTATTAATTTTAGGCTACTATAATAATTGAAATCAGCTTACTGAATTAATATAGCCTATTGAATTGATTGAATATTTTAAGAAAATATGCTACTGATTTTATAACTTGAATAAAATACTTGGTGTTAAAGAATTATCTTAATATAATGCAAAAATTCAAATTTTAATTATTAAGATAATTAAATAGCTTATGTGATTTTAAAGTAACTCAAACAATAAAATCAACACCAAGATTTTTACATGGTTCAGCTATTACCCTCTATAATAATAGCCTAGTCCACGTCCAATACCAACTAGTATTGGAGACTCACTTTTTTATTTCTTTATAAATAAACACTGATTCCAAACAGATTCTTACAAAAATTAATTAACAATTAATTCTTCTTGAGCACTCTAGCTCCTTGTGCACCTATGCACTCTTCAACCACCTTTGCTTCCTTGAACCTGTTTGTAAGTCTTTTCCCTAATCCACTATGATTAACAACTTTAGACTACACTTAGTCTAAATAGAAAATTCAATACAAATATAGAGATCTATGATCAATGCAAGAATAATAAATTTAACAATTAAAGGGTCAACTATATGCATTGATCAATTAGCACAAAAATAAAAAAAAAAATTAAATCTTAACAAATACCGGCTCAAATTATATCAGAAATTTAATTGCTTGGCAACTCAAAAGTTACACTGATTTAAATCAAATTGCTCGAAAATAACAGTAATAAGTGCAAAAATAATTTCGTGAGTTGTGTCTTTTTCCATGCTTGAGAATACTGATTTATAGCCCACAAAATATTACTGTTACTATCAAAAATAACGTTTTATGAGTCCACAAAATCTGGCTTGTTTAGAAACACCCTCCAACGGTAAAACATTGAATCAGTCCACAACGTTAATATTTATCCAAAAACAAATTCCTGTTAGTTATAAAGTTTGGATAAATCAAAAGACCTTATAAAGAGATAACCCACTAATCAACTCTGACTTATATCTCTCCAAGCATCAAGTAGCATGTTGAAGTGGAATGCATCAATTACTCATCCTTTCCAAGACACACGGTCTTTAAAATTCCAACGAAACCATAATTACCTTTCCTTGAAAAACGTATATGCATCACAAAGAAGTAAAGTTGTCGGCTTTTAGTCTATCTAGTATATCATAGATATCCACGTGTATCAAGCCCAAAGATATCATTTAAACATTTATTTAGACAAGCATACGTATCACAATTAATGTTATCCTCCTTTTTAGGCATATATTAACATACATGCATGTGAAGCATATATTAAGTGATATACACATGTAATATATATATATAAATATAAATATATATATATATATATATATATATCAAACAAAATATCAATTCCTTTTTATGATGATATATATATATATATATATATATATATATATAATCGATCTATTTTTAGTGTTTAGAAAAACCTTTTTCGTTTAAAAACATTTTCCATTTAAGACATATAACAAAATGCAAATAATATGTCCTAAAGCCTTTAAATAAAAAATCAATTATTATGAAATTGATCATACATTTGTTTTCCTAGAAAAGACGATCTTCTTTATCCATATGAAAATCCCACCAATGTTCATTTAATCAACAGATACCTGAAAAGCCATAAAACAATTTAGTACATGAATAATTCATTATCAAAACATAAGGATGGAATATGACAAAGTCAACATTCTCCCCCTTTTTGATGATGACAACCCAAAATTGTTTAACTCTCATTAGCCCCCCCTGAATATATGCATAACATAATTAGCTCCCCCTAAATCCATGCAATAATATCATTTTAGGATTCTGAAAAAGAACTTTCAGTAAATCCAAAAAATCCAGAATGTTGTACCTACAGTGTTGTTAGTTCACCAAATTTTAACTGCTAACAAATATATCAACTTTAAGCAAATGTTAACATTCCAAATTAATAATAAGTTTTTTTGCTGATGCACACCAAACCAAAACCAACATAAAATCATAAGTTTTTAAAATCCGTTTATAAACAACCAAAAAAAATAATCATAAAATCATCATAAAAACTTCTCCCCCTTTGTCATCAAACAAAAAAGGGAAGCAGTTCAATCATCGAGAACTACCACGGCTGCGCGCTAAGCTGCCCTTTGTGTGAAATAGGGGCGATGATTTGCACGATGAACCTTCTCAGCAATGCTCAGATTAGTAGTAAATTGGGGAGGACGGGGAATAACAGTTGCAGGTGGTAGAGGTACATCAAGAAATTCACCTTGATATTCGGTTAACCAGTTGCAATGCACCCACTCCGGAATAGTTGAGTGCTTATGCTGCATATATAGCTTAGATCTTACATCATTGAACCGCAGAGCCATGAATTCAGCTAATTCCCCAAACTGATTACTAACGAACTTAATTTCCTGACTCAACTGATAAGAATTTCGATTAAGTCATCGTTGCATTAACTCAGCCAAGGCAATAGTTTGCACTTCAAAACCAGCTTGTAAATCTATAAACTCATCTTCAATGTTATGATGGAGTTTATTGATTTCAGGAGCTCCTAATGGCAACTTGCCTTTTTCTAACAAAGACATACGGTTATGAAGGGCAGACATTTTAACTTGCATTTTCTCTTGATTACTAAGAATAACTTTCAACAGATCGACAATTTTAGGAGAAGATTGAGTGGGGGCTGAACAGGAGAGGAAGGAATTGAGATTGAAGGGGAAGAATTCTCAGAAGTAACACGAACAAATTGACCATCAATCAAAGTGATACGAGAAAGCTTAAAAGTATTGACACTGAGGGAATCATTCACAACAACAGAGAATTGATTTTCAAAAGAAATTTTAAAGTGATTGAAGAAAGTGGTGAGACTAGCACTATAAGGCAAACAGGTTTTTGTTTTTCTCAAATAGCTTGTCATTTGATGGAGTAGCATTTGAGGTAAATTAAAAGACAGACCTTTTAAAATCATGGCAACAATGATAAAATCTTGATAAGTAAAATCAGCACTACCACCTAAACGAGGCAAAAGATTAAACCTAACAAGATGATGAATCACACAAGCAAGAGGAGAAACATCTACGATTTTTGGAGTAAAAACATCATTCAACATAGGATTATCCATTACAATATTTAATTGTTCCAAAGGGGTGAATGGAGAATGAACAACCCCTTTTCGTGTAAATGGACAATCACCAGTGAATGGAATGTTTAAAATAGTATCGAAATCCATGACCATGAAATACGAAGATTTTCCTTTAACAAATGAGGTGTAAAACTCCCCATGACATTCCAGATTAGCATAGAATTGTTGAACTAATCTGGATATGCAATAGAAGGAGGAAAAAACATGAAAGAGATACCACAAGATTCAAACAAAGTTTTCAAAGGAGACTCTTGATAACAGATTTGATCCATTGATTTTTCATAAACCAATTATTTTTGGAAAAATGACAGTTTTAAAACGCACCTCATAAGCATTACTTTGAAAGAAGTTGTCAGGAAGATTAGAGGAAAGATTAGGGTTTACCGAAACTAGTGGAGGTGTAACCTCCGGCTTAAAAGATGGAGTTGTTGGCTGACGTCGCCGAGAGGGACCAGATGATTTCGGTAATGAGGGACTGAAAGTTGATTCGTCAGAAGACGAAAAGTCTACATACTCCGTTTCCTCAGACATGACTTTCTTCAGTTTTCTTTGCTTTCGTGAAGGTCCGGCAATCGATTGGGGAATAACAGTCATCTGATCATCATTAGAATCAATCATCGATCTCTTGAGCGTACGAGTTCTCATGGCGATTGAAGGTTGTAGATGAAGAACAAGAAGAGAGAAAGTCAGAAGAAAATAGGAAACGTATCTTGTGAAGATACAAAATAATGGAGAGAGAGAAGGATTAATAGCCTTATCACATGCATGTACAAAGGACACTCCTGCACACCTACGTCTTCCAAGAAGCTCAGTCAACTTGTCTTTTCAATTTTCAAAAAAAATTAAGAGATAAAAATAAATTAACTAAACAAATGCATGTATGTATACGCATTTACGTCTCCCGAGAAGCCTTTTTCCATCCGGTCTTTTCAGTTTTCAAAAACACTTATGATAGACTCCTTGATTATTGTGTCAATAAATTAAGGAGTTAAATGAGCAGTCGAAAAATTTAAAAACACATAATTATCCTAATTTTATTAATTAATGAGATATACATGCAAACTAGGATAACACTAACACAGATTTTAAAATCATGTCATACACATCCCAAGTTCTCTTCGCAGCATGCAAAATCTATCTTCACTTAATGGTTTAGTAAAAAAATCTGCAATTTGATTTTCAGTTGGAATAAAAATCAATTTTATTAAACCCTTTGACACAATATCTCTTAAAAAATGATGTCTTACTTCTATGTGTTTTGTACGTGAGTGTAACACAGGATTTTT
Organism: Panax ginseng; assembly: GCA_020205605.1. Taxonomy (NCBI): domain Eukaryota; kingdom Viridiplantae; phylum Streptophyta; class Magnoliopsida; order Apiales; family Araliaceae; genus Panax; species Panax ginseng. The sequence goes on from CM035131.1 coordinate 82,876,019, forward strand.
AGAGATATCTATTGCACTAGAATTATCACAATATATAGGCACACAATCACATAATATATCAAAATCACATAGAGTTTGCCGCATCCATAAAATCTGAGAGCAACAACTTCCGGCAGCTAGGTATTCACCCTCAGTAGTTGAAAGCGCCACTGAGGTTTGCTTTTTACTATGCCATGAAACGAGACTTTGACCCAAGAAGGTACAAGCAGCACTTGTACTTTTTCTATCAATTTGACACCCTGCGTAGTCAACATCTAAATAACCTATTAGTTTAAAGTGATTATAAATTCGATAAAACAAACCTAAATTTATTGTACCACTTAAATATTTCAAAATTCTTTTAATAGCATTTAAATAGGATTCCTTGGGTTTTGCCTGAAATCTTGCACATAGAGAAACACTATACATTATATCGGGTCTAGAAGCAGTTAAGCATAATAAACATCCAATCATACCTCAATATTTTGTTATATCAACATCAATACCTTTTTCATCAGTAGTGAGCTTTATTGATGTGCTCATGGGTGTACCTTTTGAGTTAGATCCTTTAAAACCAAATCTCTTGAGTAATTCTTTTGTGTATTTGGTTTGATGGATGTAAATTCCTTCCTTCGTTTGCTTGATTTGAAGTCCCAAAAAGTAGTTGAGTTATCCCATTAAGCTTATATCAAATTATTTATGCATGCACTTGGAAAACCACTCACAAAGATGATCATTAGTAGCACCAAAAATTATATCATCTACATATATTTGAACAATAACGATATCTATATTTTTATGCTTAATAAATAATGTAGAATCTATTTTACCACTAATTAATCCATTTGACAAGAGATACTTACTTAACCTTTCATACCACGTCCTTGGAGCTTGTTTCAAGCCATAAAGTGCTTTCTTTAATTTGTAGACATGATTAGGATACTTTTTATGCTCGAATCCAGGAGGTTATTTTATATAGACCTCTTCATTAATGTATCCGTTGAGGAAAGCACTCTTTACATCCATTTGATAAAGCTTAAACTTTTTGTAGCATGCAAATGCCAACAAAATTCGGATTAATTCTAGCCTAGCCACTGGTGCATAGGTTTCTTTATAGTCTATCCCCTCTTGATGGTTATACCCTTGAGATACTAGCCTTGCTTTGTTTCGAGTGATTGTTCCGTGCTCATCAAGCTTGTTTTTGAACACCCATTTTGTACTAATGATAGAAGCATCTTTTGGAGGAAGCATAAGTTCCCATACTTGGAATCTTTCAAATTGTTGAAGTTCTTCTTGCATCGCTAATAACCAATTTTCATTAAGGACTGCATCCTTTGCATTCTTTGGCTTAACCTGTGAAAAAATGAAAAGAATTCACAATGATTTTGTAAACCTCTTTGTGTGGTTACACCTTTGTTGATATCTCCAATGATATTCTCCGTAGGATGATTCTTGACATATCTAGCTATTTTTGGCATTTAAATATCATGTAAAACTTCCTCTTGATCATGAGATTCATCTTCAGCATCCTGCAAATTTTTAGGTTCACATTCTTGCTGGTTATCAATTTTAGTTTCCTAAGACTGTTCATTAAGTCTCCTGTTTTGATCATTTCGGTTTGCTAAAATTCTGACTGTCTCTAAATTTCCTGCATCGTCTTCACTTTCTCTTGGAACATCATTGTTAGTCTCATTGAAAGTGATATGAATAGATTCTTCTACACATGACTTTCTAATATTGATAATATGATAAGCCTTACTATTTTGAGAATAACCAATAAAAATTCCTTCGTATGACTTAGCATCAAATTTTCCCAAATTATCACTTGTATTTAAGATGAAACATTTAGAACCAAATACTTTGAAATAACTTATGTTTGGAATTTTATTATTTAGAAGCTCATAAGGTGTTTTCAAAATAATAGGACGAATGAGTACTCTATTTAAAACATAACATGATGTACTTACTGCTTCGGCCCAAAATTTCTTTGGAAGCTTACTTTCTTGTAGTAGAGTTCTTGTCGTCTCTTGTAGAGTTCTATTCTTCCTTTCCACCACCCCATTTTGTTGAGGAGTCCTTGGGGCTAAAAATTCATGACTAATACCTCTTTGATCACAAAAAGTTATGAAATCTTTTTGAAATTCAGTACCATGATCACTTCTAATTCTAATGAGTTTGTAGCTATACTTAGTTTCAAGATTCCTTATTAATTTTTCAAACTCTTTAAATGCTTTATCCTTAGTTCTCAAAAATAATACCCATGTGTATCTTGAAAAGTCATCAACAATTACAAATGCATAAAATTTACTATTAATACTAAAATGTCTTTCTGGTCCAAATAAATGAAGATGAAGTAGTTGCAAAGGAGAAGAGGTTGATACCATATTCTTTACTGAAAAAGAAGTTCTTACTTGTTTTCCCAGTTGACAAGTAATACATATTCCTTTCTTTTTAAACCTGATTCTTGGCAACCCTTTGACGAGATTCTTTGAGGATAGTTTCTTGATTAGGTCCATGTGAACTTTACCCATCCTTTTATGCCATATAAAAGCTTCATCTTGTACTGAAGTAAGACTTAGTTCTTCATCCTGTTGCTCAAAATCAAGAATATATATATTTCCTTCTCTTTGTGCAACTAGAGTAGTATTGTTAGTACCATGAAATATTGTGCATTTATCATTTTCAAAATTAACTTGATGGCCATTATCCATTAATTGACTAATACTAATTAAATTGAATTCAACACCATTAACAAGGTGCACATTATTTATACTTTCCTTTCCATTACCAATTTTACCTTTTCCAATTATCTCGCAGGTTTTAATGTCTCCAAACGTGACCGTTCCATTCTTCTTCTTGATATTTAGTTCTACGAATATTGATTTATCACCTGTTATGCACCGAGAACATCCGCTATCAAGAATCCATTTTTGAGATGGAACTCTTGCCTTTAAACATTCCTGTCAAGAAAGAATAATTCATCCTTTTGATACCCATATCTTCTTGGGTCCACTTATGTTAGTAGCAAGTAAATCATTCTTTTTAATCCATACCTTTTTAACCTTGTTTCGTTTCTTAAAACAATTTATATCTAAATGACCTTTAATACCACAATGTTTATAAGTTCTGAAAGGAGAGCAATAATTTAAACTAAACCGTGACTTTGATTTTAGTATTTTTATATTACTCTTTTTATGCATAGAATCATAACCAATTCCTTGTCTTTCAAAACTAGGTCTTTGTTTACCTAATATGACATTTAAATTTTCTTCACCTTGGACAAATTTAGCAGGAGATAATTTTAATGAAGCTATTTCCTTTTGAAGTTCATTATTAGGAAAGGTTTTAACATGAGATTTATCACTAAATGCATCAATACACACATCTCTCATTTTTAGCTCATTAGTCAATTTTTGGACTTCATTATTCAAGAAATTTACCTTATTGAAAAGTTTTTTGTTATAATTATCTAAATAATCAATCTTAGCAATCAAAACCTTTTCTTCTTTACAAGTGGATTCGTTTTCAATTTCTTTCTTTTCATCTATTAGTGAATCTACTTCACTCATTAAAGTATTAACTAAACTTTTTAAACATGCATTCTTTTCTTTTAATTTTTTATTTTCTTATTCTAATGAGTTCAATTCATTAAGAGATACCTGATTAAATTCACCTTCAATTCCTACGAAGCATACTTGTGATATCTCATCTTTAGCATCGATGTCCACTTCAGATTCCTCATCACTCCAAGTCACAAGAGCTTTGTTCTTCTTGTTGTCTCTGTAGTTTATCTTCCCTTTGTTCTTTAATTGAAAACAATCTTTCTTGAAGTGACCAGGACGTCCACATTCAAAGAATGTTTCTTCAGTTTGCTTTCCTTTGGACTTATTTGAATTGAAAGTATTTCTTCTCTTATTCTTCCTTCGTCATAGCCCCTTGAGTCTTCTAGACATCATGGCCATTCCTTCATCCGAGTCATCATCTAGCTCCTCTTCATTATCTGTAGTAAGAGCTAAGACCTTTCTTCGAGGAGTTTCCTCCTCATCATCATATCTCTTTAACTGATGTTCATATTCTTCTAATTCACCAAACAAAGTTAAAGTATCCATTGAAGAAATAGTTGCAGAATCTTGAAGAGTAGTGATTTTAGAAGCAAGACTTTTGGGCATAGCCCGAAGAAGCTTACGGTTGCTCTCACTTTGAGTAATAGTCTTGTCCAGTAATTTCAAGGAGATTATAAGGACATGAAATCTTGCTTGAGCTAGCTTAATGGTTTCATCTTTTTCGAGCTTGAACATTTCATAATCGTGCATAAGCATGCTTAGCTTGACTTCTCGTACTTTGGAAGTACCTTCACGACTTACCACTAGAGTATCCCAGATTTCCTTAGCTGTGTTGAATGAGGAAAATTTGTCTATCTCGAATTGTACCATGCCGCTAAAAAGCGTGTTCATTGCCTTTGAATCATATAAGACCATGTAGATTTCAGTTGAATCCATTTCTAGTAGAATCTTTGGTGTCCCATCATCTCTTCGTGAAATAATTGGTCCGTTCTCCACAACCCACCTTTCCCAAGGATCTCTTTTAAGATAGATCCTCATTCTGAACTTCCAGAAGTTGTAATTTTCCATTCCAAACAGAGAAGGAGGTCTATTGGTTGATTGTCCTTCTTGATTGTTGTTCCCGAACTGTGCCATGTCAGAATCTTTCCCTACAAGTCACCTTTAATACCAAGATAAGTAGACTACAACAAAAGGCTAATTTTCGACGGAATATTCCGTTGGCCATAAGGTTATTCTGTCGAGGAAAACCTTATATACGACGGAATATTCAGTCGGTAATTCGGTCATATATAAGCACGTCGAAATTAAGTCCATCAATTTTTCGGTCCAGAATACTTAGAGTCGACAGAATTATTATCGACCGACTAGTCTGTCAGAGTTAATATATCTCCGACTGAAAAATGTCTGTCGAGGATATTCGGTCGATGATAATCATACCACGTGGCAGTCTGATAAAATTGGAAAAACAGCTTAAACTCGACGGAATTCTGTTGATTATACAACCAATTCGTGGAGGTTATTCGGTCGATGATAGGTGTGCCATGTGGCAGTCTGCTAAAAATGGGAAACATCTTAACCTCGACGGATATCCGTCGAGCATACCACCATTCCATCGAGGATAATGTTTTTTTAAATGTTTTGCTTGTTTTTGCAATATCCAGGGATTTAACCCACATCTTGTACCTGTACCTGTTTTCCCAACATCACATACACAATTCAAAAACATCCCATTACTACTAGCATGCATAACCGCAACAAACCAAAGTAATGAAATGTAAAACTGCATTAATCAAAGTAAATTAAACTAAGGTAAATTACAAAAGATCCCATTAATCTAAACTAAACTATAACAAACATCCCATTAAGCTAAATTAAAATAAGTGTCAAACCGCAACAAAACCAAAGTAATGATAAGGTTTAAACTACAATATGTACGTCAAAAGTTATGTAAAATATAAAAGAATTTAAACTACAAAAGCATGTAAACTAAGTCAAGCTAGTAGAGCCCCCGATGTGAGGAGGATCATCGGGCGGGCGTCGACGCTGCTCTGGAGTATGAAAATTGCCCTCATCGTCATCCTGCTTGTCAGTCCGCTTGTCACCTTGTTGATACAATATAATGTAACTCATTAGTCCATATATATGATTCAGTTAAAGATAACTAAATGAAAATTAAATAACATGCAAAATATATATTTGTATTTAAAATGAAATATACTTGAACAGTCGAGCGCTAACTCAACATTGGCCCAAATGCGTCCTCGACTAAGGTAACCACCATCCAAACAATCTCGTCGCATATCGCGACCCACTACTCCAGAGGGATACTCGTACTCTCTCGCGGTGGCACCAAATTTAACGTCTGCTGGCAAGTGATGGAGGCGAGAACAGGCAAGGCGGAGTCTGACGATGGAATAGTAGATCGGTGTCACACCTCTCTAACACCGCAACCATAACACGCTGGAACAAAGCATCATCTAAGCCAGCGCCCGTATGTGATGGTCCCACGGGGGCTCTTGGACGCAGACGCTAGTTAGAGCCTACAAAAATAAATATAACATGAATAATATTACAAGTTTACTTTATTCATAAACAAGAAATAAAATTATACCTCCTGGCAGTGTATAGGCTGGTATCCTCGGTAACCCCAGCACTCGATACCGGCCGGTAGTACTAGTGGGAGTATCCGGAGACGCGACCTAAAGAGTCATCTCCTCGTCCTGAGATAATCTAATCTCAGATGGAGGGACGGTGGAATCTAACGTCTCAGCATCGCCCCCAGCAGCCTGCAACTCTGCTATACGCTGGCTGTGGAGCTTCTCAAACCGCTCCTGTAATTAGATATACAAGTGAGTTATCTTGGTTTCAACATATAAATTACGTAATATTATCCTAAATAATATTTATTATAGTAAATGTATTACCCGTATAGCTAGTATTCTGGAGATATCGTCGACCCCGAAGTAGAGCCCTTCAGCGTATGGACTCTATCCCAGAACTCGATCATAGTTTGAGGTCAGCCCCAAGTTACTCCGCATGGCCTAAATCATATACATTAAATAATATCACCTTAATTACTATAGTTGAAGTATAATATAGAACTAAACTAAAGAGAAATACATATACCTAATATATGAAAGTATGTAATATATACTACCTGATAAGTTAAAATATAAAGATGACGAATATTGCACAATGTATGTGATATTACCTCTCAAATGGATACATCCATCGATATTCCACCGGTCCTCCAAGTTTAAGTTCATATGACAGATGAATAGGCAAATGCTCCATGCTGTCAAAGAACCCCGGTGGTAAAATCATTTCGAGCTTGCACATTGTCAACACTATGTTTTTCTCCATCTACTCCACATCACTATACCTTATAACAGTTGAGCAAATATCCCGAAAGAAATTTGAAAGTGCGGTAAAAGTATCATTAATATTCCTGGGTAAAACCTCACGAAATGCAATTGGCATCAACTTTTGCATGAATACATGACAGTTGTGACTTTTGAACCCAGTAGTTTTCAACTTCTCAACCTTAGTACAACGAGATATGTTAGAAGCATATCCATCTGGGAGCTTCAATGCACTAAGCCACTTGTAAATGTTTTCAACCTATTGCTTGGTAAGACAAAATGGAGCTTTTGGTTTTATGTTGTTAGGTCAGAGCGACAATTCTCGCCTGATATTCATTTCCTCCAAGTCTTTACGTGCTTTTATCATTGTCTTTTGTTTTACCACTTGTATCTAGTATGGTGTAAAACAAGTTCTCAAATACATTCTTTTCTGTATGCATAACATCTATACAATGACGAAGTGCTAGTGTGACCCAGTATGGCAACTCAAATCAAATCGACGAGTGAGTCCAGTTATGATTTTTCCATATCCTATAGCTCTCAACATACCATGCTCTTTCCCAGGGGGTGGAAATGTTAGATCATTTAGCCAGCCCAATATGTCGCTGCCCGACAAGCGACCAACAACCCCTTTCTTCCCTGTCTTTCTATTGAATTGTATAGACATTTTTCTATAACTGTGCTTAGCAGGCAAGAATCTACGAGTAGTTCCAAAGAAACTAGTTTTTCGGCCATAACGTAGTTGAGTGCCTTGCACATCCCCCATGCAGACTAGACATGACAACTTACCATGAGTCGACCAACCACTAATCATTCCAAGTGCCGGAAAGTCGGTGATAGTCCACAACAAGGCTGCCTTCATCACAAAAATCTGCCCAAAAGATTTATCAAAAGTCTAAACACCTGTTTCCCACAGCATCTTAAGTTCATCGACTAACGGCCTGAGGTACACGTTAATGTCTTTTGTAGGAATCTTATCCCCCCAGTATAAGTAAGGTCAAGAAAAGATATGGATCCCTCACGCACATTTACGGTGGAAGATTGTAAGCTACCATAATCAACGCCAAAATGAATAAGGCGACTAAAATTATTAAATGGACAAAATCCATCTCAGAGCCATGCCAAGCTGACATTCCTAACTTCTTGACAAATTATGGAAAATTGGCATCAAAATTCTTCCATTCATCTCCATCTCATTGGGTGAGTCAACCCACTGAGAACGACATCCCTTGTTCTATGCCAACTCATATGTTGAAAGCGGTGTCTTGCAACATGAATAGCCGCTGCAACCTCGGCGCAAGAGGAAAATACCGTAAAATCTTCTTTGGAACATGTTTCTCCTTCTCCCCACATTTTGTGAACTTGTACCTTGGCGAGATGCAGATATCACACTGCACCTTATCTTTGTCCTCCCCATAATATAACGTGCAATCCTACTCACAAGCATCGATCTTCTCATACCCTAGATTCAACCCCTTAACCATCTTCTTCACCCCATAGTAATTCGCGGGCAACCTATTATCCCTGGGTAAGAACTCGCTAAGAATATCAAGAAAATAATTGAATCCTCTCTCACTGCAGTCATGCTCATTCTTGAAATGTAAAATCTTTGTAACTGTAGAATGGGTAGTTCTCATAGACAGCTTCTCATAACTCCAAATTCCTCAAATGGGTAGTTCTCATAGAAATAGAGGTAAGACATTCTTTGAGCACTACCCATCTGAGGATTTTGGAATGGTGAGAAGCTGTCTATGTCATGGATTGGACCCATATCGGGCAATGATTCATTCTTAGTAGAGAAGTGATCGTTCGCTCATCTAGAGGGTTGCTTAACCTATAACTTTGTTCAACAACTTAATGGCACTCCTTCCGTATGTTGGCATCTGTTATGGTGGAACAATGAGGAATGTCTTCAATAATTCAATTAACTTTATTATTCGAGTATAAGACACAAACAGAAACTACGACCTTTTTTTTTTAAAATTGTTGTCGAGGAACCGGTTGGAGTACTATTAGCTACAACTGCTATGTCGAACTCTTCATAAAAGGAAGTGCTTCATTTAATTTATATGTTATTATATTTGAAAATTATAGCAAACTAAGCAAATATGGTATTTGGTTTATTTTACCAATGAAAAACTAGGTAAATGCTACCCAGTCAACATGTATTTTATTTTATTTATTGAATATGTAGAGAACTTATTATTCAGTTACTTTTAATTGTAGAAAACTAAGCAAATTCTACTTAGTTTATTATTTTATTTTATGTAAATTTATTTCAAATATATTATGTTATTTTAATTTATGTTTACTTAATTTATTAGCTTGATTTTATTTAATTTAGGATATTTTTTATGTAATGGAAAACTAAGCAAATGCTACTTAGTTTAAGATAATTATTGTATTTTATTTTATTTTACTATATATGTTTTACTTTACTTTAATTTAATTTAATTTAGTTAAATTAATTTAAATTAATTTATTTATTTAGATTTATTTTTTATTTATTTTAATTTAATTTAATTTTTATAATATTATATTAAATAATAAAGTAAATTTATTTTATTGTATTAAATTAAATTAAATTAAATTAATTTTATTTTTAATTATATTATATTAAATAATAAAGTAAATTTATTTTATTTTAAAGATTATTATATTATATTATATTATTTATTAAAGTTATTTAAAGCTCTAGTATTTTTTTTGTATTAATTTATTAATTTATATAAATATTTATTTATTATATTATAATATATTGTCTTTTATATAGTTAATTAAATATTTATTTATTATCATCTATAACTTCCACAGAAACACCAAAATAAAGGATGTCTTCAATTGATTCACAAATTAAAATTCACAATGCTGGAAAAGGCAGAAATCAGAACACTGCATTATAACTCCTCAATATCAGATAACAAATTACACTCACTACTAATTATGGACATTATAACTGGCTGGGCACAAATTAAACACCAATGTAGTAAACCAATATCAGTCACCGAGCAACATCTTAGTCTCAAAATAAGTTTTATACCAAACCAAATTTAGCAAACTATCACAGAAAATCCCAATTTCAACAACACTACAAAAGAAATTTAGGGTTCAATAACCTTTGAACAGAATATTTTAACACTATCAACAATATTTCAACACTTTCAACAACATTTAAACATAAAATTTAGGGTTCAAAGTGCTTATACCCAAATTTATGCATAATCATATACATATCTGAAAATTTAGGGTTCTAAATTTAAAATTAATTGATAAAACTAACCTTCAATTGAGAGAGAGCACCAGAGGGAGCTGGAGGTGAGGCTGCTGGCGAGGAGAGGGACAGGAGGAGGGACAGAGAACGCAGCAGCAGAGCAGAGAGAGAAAAGAGGAAAAAAAATTAGGAGAAGCTGAAGTGAGGCTCACGTCTGTTAGTGTGTAGGTTTTAAGGACTATTTCCGACGAAAATCTGTCGGGATGCATTCAGTCGACAATAAAATATCCTCGACGGACAATCAGTTGATATTAATATCTCTTCCGTCGAGGTTGTTATTGGTGCTGGAGGGAAATTTTTGCGCCACAAGCATGGTATAGGATCGACTGAATTTAGTCAAATTTGTACTATTCTCGAGGGAGTTATGAATGACTGAATATTCCGTCGGCAATACGTTAATGCCGAGCGAATCCATTCAGTCGACCTTAATTCCGTCGTAAATAGTCCTATTTCTTGTAGTGTTAGAGCCAAGCTTTAATACCAAATGAAATTTATCTAGAAACACTTAGAAGGGGGGGGGGGGTTGAATAAGTGTGAGAGCAATCTATGACCAATTTTTAAACTTTAAACTAAACTATTAATTTCAGGCTACTATAATAATTGAAATCAGCTTACTGAATTAATATAGCCTATTGAATTGATTGAATATTTTAAGAAAATATGCTACTGATTTTATAACTTGAATAAAATACTTGGTGTTAAAGAATTATCTTAATATAATGCAAAAATTCAAATTTTAATTATTAAGATAATTAAATAGCTTATGTGATTTTAAAGTAAAGCAAATTATAAAATCAACACCAAGATTTTTACGTGGTTCAGCTATTACCCTCTATAATAATAGCCTAGTCCACGTCAAATACCAACTAGTATTGGAGACTCACTTTTTTATTTCTTTTTAAATAAACACTGATTCCAAATAGATTCTTACAAAAATTAATTATCAATTAATTCTTCTTGAGCACTCTAGCTCCTTGTGCACCTATGCACTCTTCAAGCACCTTTGCTTCCTTGAACCTGTTTGTAAGTCTTTTCCCTAATCCACTAGGATTAACACCTTTAGACTACACTTAGTCTAAATAGAAAATTCAATACAAATATAGAGGTCTATGATCAATGCAAAAATAATCAATTTAACAATTAAAGGCTCAACTATATGCAATGATCAATTAGCACAAAAATAATAAACAATTAAATATTACCACCGGCTCAAATTATATCAAAAATTTAATTGCTTGGCAACTCAAAAGTTGCACTGATTTAAATCAATTTGCTCGAAAATAACAGTAGTACGTGCAAAAATAATTTCGTGAGTTATGTCTTTTTCCATGCTTGAGAATACTGATTTATAGCCCACAAAATATTACCGTTAATATCAAAAATAACATTTTATGAATCCACAAAATCTGGCTTGTTTAGAAATACCCTCCGACGGTAAAACATTGAATCAGTCCACAACGTTAATATTGATCCAAAAACAAATTCCTGTTAGTTATAAAGTTTGGATAAATCAAAAGACCTTATAAAGAGATAACCCACTAATCAACTCTGACTTATAAATCTCCTAGCATCAAGTAGCGTATAGAAGTGGAATGCATCAATTAATTCTCCTTTCCAATACACACGGTCTTTAAAATTCAAACAAAACCATAATTACCTTTCCTTGAAAAATGTATATGCATCAAATCACAAAGAAGTAAAGCTGTCGACTTTTTGTCTATCTAGTATATCATAGATATCCACGTGTATCAAGCTCAAAGATATCAATTAAACATTTATTTAGACATGCATACGTATCACAATTAATGATATCCTCCTTTTTAGGCATATATTAACATACAGACATGTAAAGCATAAATTAAGTAATATACACATGTAATATATATATATATATATATATATATATATATATATAATTAATCTGATCTCTTTTAGTGTTTAGAAAAACCTTTTTTGTTTAAATTTTTTTTCCATTTAAGACATATAACAAAATGCAAATAATATGTCCTACAACCTTTAAATGAAAAATCAATTATTATGCAATTGATCCTACATTTGTTTTCCTAAAAAAGACAATCTTCTTTATCCATTTGACAATCCCACAAATTTTCTTTTGATCAACAGATACCTGAAAAGCCATAAAACAATTTAGTACATGAATAATTAATCATCAAAACATAAGGATGGAATACGAAAAAGTCAACACGTTGAAAGATTTGACAATAATATATCGTGAAAAGTTAAGTAAGCCGATAAAAGTTTTTCTCAAAAAACGTGTAGAAATCGTACGAAATAAAAACGATGAAAAGTATTGCTATGTACTTTTCACTCATTTAACTACATTAGGGGAAAACGTGACGGAAAACGCTTAATGTGGAAAAGTGTTTTTCAGTTTTTCGGAGATTCGAAGAATGCGTAAAAGTTAATCGGTAAAGGAAAGACGAAATATTCAAAAATATTTGGACTCCGAGAATCCCAATTTTCGAACTGTCGAATGAATTCTGCAAGACAGAAGCACGAAGCTTCCAAAGGAAGCTTCATGAATAGTAAGGAGGTCTATTGAGGATGTGTGAATATTAAGGAGGTTGGGGCAAAATGACTAAAATACCCCTAGCCTTGGTTTTCTATAAATAGGACTAACTTCATTGTTTTGGGATTTTGAAAATCCTACACTTTTGAGAGAGAGAGAGAGTTCGGATGGGGGAAGAGAAGGAGGAAAAGGAGGAAAAGCTTGCTCGTGAGCAAACTTTGTCCAAAGGAAGGACATTAAAGAAGAAAGGTAATCCGGAAACCTAACTTCTAGATAATTTTCTTTAAGTTTATATGTTAAAAACATAGCTTAGTAATAATAAGAAGTAAAATATGTTAGGAATGATTTTATATGGTTGAAATCATGAGAAAAGAAGAAATAAGAAATTAGAAGTTTAGTTTACAAATTTCTTAAGGAAGTATAAGATTCGTAATGAATTAGAACGATCCGAGTGGATTATATGAATGAGTAGGTGAATTAAGTAAGGAATAGTGTTCTATAACATCAAATTCCAAGAAAAAGTAAAATCGTAATGAAAATATCGATTAAAAATGAAGAACGAGCGAAGAACGTGAAGAACGCGAAGAACGTTGCTGATGGACAAATTTAAAACCATCGTAGGATAATTGTTGTTGATGGACAAGTTTAAAACCATCGCATATAAGTTAGTTGCTAATTGTTTGGCTAGGAACGTTAGAAACGTTCATGAAGAATGGATTAAAATTGAGCTATAACGAAGTTATGGCAAAAATTTATAAAAGAAGAATGAGAAATAGAAAGTATGTAAATGAACCCGAACGTGTAGGGTTTCATAAGAATGTAAGAGAACATATAAAACATGAGTCGTGGACTCAAGAACGAATGAGTTTCGAGTTCGGATGACCGAATTACGGACGAACGAACGAAGAACGTTAAAAATGTAAAACGAACGAAGGGTGAAGATTAAGCCAATTGAATGGCATGTTAATGGATTCAGAATGAAGTTCTGTTTGAGGGTAATCAAAGTACGTAAGATAAGGAAGGGAATGGCTTTGGAATGACCTCGTTCTGAGTTATAACGAATAAGTTATGGAATCGGGAAGTAAGCGTCTTAAGCAATTTCTAAGACTTAGAAAAAAAATTTAGGTTTTGTGCTTGGCACCGCAGCGCCAGTCAAGCCTTGGGAGGTGGTCTTTCAACGGGAGGCCCGGGCCATCAGCTACTACTGAGTGGCACCGTGGCACGAGAGATAAAGAAGAAAGTGGCAGCCATGACCGACCTCGGCGCTTGACACTCTGAGTGAAGGAAGGGGCCCTGTGGCAGTGGTACCTGGTGCGAGGGAAAAAGCCAGTGATGAGCTTTTAAGTTCTCAATTACTAGGGGATGTGCAAGAAATAAATATGAACATGTAGTTCAACTAATGTAACACTTAATCAAGTGTATTAAACCTTTAATGAAGGTTGAACGATAAGATTAAACGATATTAAAGACAAAGAATTTAAGCAGGTTACGAAACCGATGTCCTGGGGCCGTAGTCGCAATAAACAAACGTGGGGAATTACTATGATTGTGATTCCTTAGACGTTGAGTGATAAGGGTAATGTATAACATTTCGATGTTATGACATGGTTATGAGAGAAGAATGTAAAGCGTATAGACGCTGTGAACGCAACGTTATTGTGATGAGTGATCGGTCTTAGCATACAACGAACCGTATGGCTTTGACATTAAGAAAGAATAATGAACATGGGGTTCAGGTGGCAAGTAATGAATGAAAGCGATTAAAACCTTAAGTAAAGGTTGAATGTTAGATTAAGGGATGAACAACATAAATGTTGTATACGTAAACGATCCTTGTGAATAGTATTTATGTCGAGCGAACGTTCTAAGTATACGTTGGTTGTATGACTTAGATGTTGACGAAGTAGTAAGTAAGATATGAATTATCAAGAAAACCGTAGAGAACGTTAAGAAGATTACGGAAAACCGAATGTGAGGCGGATGAGAATGTTAGAATGAAATGTAAGCGTTGTACACTTTAACCAATGTAAAGGTTAAGTGTACGCGAATATTAAATGAGTAGAACCTACACCCCGTGTATGGTTTGACCATAGGATAATGAAGACCAATGATTAAACCTGTGAACGGTGAAGAAGCTGAATTAAAGTCAAGTACGTATAACGTAAAGAAGCTGAGTTAATGTTTATAACTTGGATGACGTTTCAAGTCAAATTAATCGAACGTTGTAAGATAAGAATAAGGTAACGTAAAATGGTTAACGTTATAAATGCGTAAAATTAATATTGAATGATCGTTCTGAGTAAACAAAAGACTGTATGACTTAGACGATAAAGAATGAATCCTGAGGTATGGCATTTAGTTGCCAGAAAGCCATAAGGAATAAGAATTTGACTTAACGAACATTATTGTTTAATAGTTCAAATAAGTTAAGATGAATTTAGGTTGTATTACAATTCTAACCTTTGATGGTTGATATATGAGAGCTGGGCTAAGCAATTCCTTCAGAGAGCGAAGGTATATAAAAAACTGGCAACCGATCTAACTCACTATTATGGGCAGTGTAGATGAGACGAGAACTTATTTGTTGGTTGTTTATGGGAAACCACTTAGAGTACCACATGGACTGCTAGCAGAGACACGATGTGTGCTGAGTCCTAGAAAAGTTATAAGAAGAAGATAAAAATGTAAATCATCAAAGATGATGAGTGTTTGAGTAAGACATCTCCATATGTCATGAATACGTTAACTGGTAAAGGAAGTTGGTCACGTAAACTTAGATTATAAAAACGCAAACCCTAAGAAGTAAAGGTAAGCAAACCAATGTAAAGTCAAGTATATGACTAATTACTGTATGTGTTATTTCCTTATGTGCTACATAGGAATTGGAATGAGCATTTCAGCGTAAACTATAAGCTGTAGCTGTGCGTAAGGCAAGTTTCTTAACTTCATTCATATTTTAAATGAATGCTATTTTCTAAAAATTCTCAGATGTTGAACTTGAGAAGTTTTTTCTATGTGCGAATGTGCAATATTTGTACAAGGTGGTAGAATGTATGAGGCCTTATGCCACAATGTGAACACTTTGGTGTTTCTATGATATGAATTGTTCTATGATTGAACTGTTCAATATGAGCATGTTCTGTTTATACATGAATCGTTATTGTTAAGTCTGTGCTATTGATTCTAGCTAGACATAATGTGTATGAAAGAGAGTAGATAATGAATGTATTTCAAAGGGAATATGACTAATGTTTTAAAATGATAGGAATCAAGATTATTCATATTATTCAAGCTGCTTCATAACCTTTGTTCGGTTATTGAAGTCTTAAAGGAATGTTTAAATTCTTGAAGTTGTTTGTTCAACTGCTATGACTTGCTGGGCAATTGAATGCCCACACTTGCTTTAAATAAAAATATTTTCAGCGAACGATGTTAGAAGAACTTAAAGATCCCGTAAAGATCAAGCTGGTCGGTATCCAGAAGAAGTGTCATTCATTATATGAATGAGCGTGAAGATCAAGCGAAGACTTGTAATATATAATGCTAGAATTAAACTATATAATAGTTTAATGAATGATTATGTATCCTTGGTGGCGGATAAAAGTCACTTGTACTAGATGAAAAGAATAATGTAATTATCATTATTTGTAATGGAAGAAGTTATAAGGTTTTAGAACTTGGGATTTGAGAATGTATGTTTTTATATTTAGCTATATAATGATATATGTTTGGAAGAAGATGGGATCGTGACGTACGGAATCCAGATGTGAAAATAGACCGGATTTTGGGGCGTTACAAAGTGGTATCAAAGCTGATAGATTATAAACCTTAGGTGTGAGTACCTAAGGCTATAATCGTAGAGAGAAGGATAAGAAAATCGTTGAGTTAAACGATTAAGGAAGGAGATCACCACGTGATCATAGTAAATCGTAGTAATAAATGAGCTGTTAAACGATGGATTATTTGTAGCTAATGCTATAAATGAATGGTACTACTAAGTAGTACGGAAAGAAGAACTCAGATTGAGTTGTAAAGGATAACATACAAATTAAAGAAAATTTGTATTAAGTAGAGAGAAAATTTAGAAGTTGTAAGATTTCAATTGAGGATTCATATGATGGCTGAGTTGTATGAACCTTTGTATGGGCAGAGGTTTGTGCTTGGTTTAACAACCACTCGGTTTATTACAGTGATAATCATTGAAATTGGTCGCACTATCAAGATGAATATGACGAGAAGGTGAATCTTTTCTCATGTATATATTTGATAGGTAGAGAAGGTTAAGATAAGGTGCAAGTTCTTGAAACTCATAGTTATGGTAGGTTCGTGACTCATAATAATATGGTATGTTTTTGAACTCCTTAGCGAATGGACGCCTATAGTCTGTCTGTGATAGTTCTTAAACTCATAATATTGTGGAAAGTTCTTGAACTCATAATGTGTGGTAAGCTGATGGACTGTACTAAGGTATGAGAATGGGTAGACTAAAAATGAGTTATTTTTAGTAAACTCAGCATTGAAGGTGCTAGAGAAGATTAAGTATTGTCATAAGTAAGATAATTAAGGAAGATGAGGAATAGGATATTCCAAGTCATCTAGTTATACTAGATTTTGAAGTTTCTTGAAATCTTGCTGGTGTGCGGGTTTTGAAAATGAAAGAATTGGTTCAACTTTTGGAACCAATGGATTTTAAAAGAACTATTCTTGGTATGTATGCTAATTGATTTGGCTAGACAGAAATTGATTTGAAATATCAAAATAAATTTTATATCATCAGTGCATTTGATGCAAGGATGGTAAAAGGATGGAGTTATTATTGCAATTAAACCTGGTGTTGGATTTGATCTTAGGATCAACAACCAGCTATGGTATGATGTATAATGACGAAGTCATAAACTGATGAAGTCCTCAACGTACTGTGAAAGTATGGTAACATGACGTCATAAAACGTTTTTATGTATTGCAAAAGAATTTAAAGAAGTAGTTGATGTCAATTGATTTGACTAGACGAATGTTTCAAGTTGATGTCCAATTTATTGGTATGGTCTAAGCTACTTGATTTGGCGAAGATGAATGGTATGTCATGATTAAAAGAAAATTGAGCTTTCTTTGAAGAGTTATGTCGAACCAAATTGTTTTGGTGCGAAATCTAATGATTAAGTCTGAGGTGAACATACCCTGAAATGGGGTTATACGATGGGTTAATCGCCTAAGTATGGAAGAGGTAGTTTACCTTCTTTGTGATTGTAAACTTACCGTGAAAGAAGGGTTTACAGTGAAATACTGTTAAACCTAGTAAGAGTTCATGGTCAATTTGACCCCTCAGCAAAAGAATGAAATGTTTTAAAGGAATCTTTATATTCCTATTTATTCCTTTCACTTCATGATTCTTGATAAGTTATGAAGGGTAGGGAATGTATGAAAGATAAGAACTTCTTTAAAGAGAAGTTGAGAAGAAGGGTAAGCTAAAAGTTCGAGGACGAAATTCTGTGAAGAAGGGGTGAATGTGAGGACCCGAAAGATTGAAAGTATAGTTAAGCGTGAGGTTTAACTAATGACGATTATGTTAACAGGTGATCCTTGTGAGAAGGATGAATTGAGATTAAACCTTTGCTAAAGGTTGTAGGCACCCGTGTATAGGTGTGTTTTTAAGAAATTTTGAGGATAGAGTTTTTATAAGGAGGGAAGTGTGACAACCCGAGTAAAACCGGATTGCCCATAATTTAAGTTAAAGAATTAGTTATTAATAATATGAATTTTTATTAATACTATTATGTGTTTATTAATCATTCTATAACCTAGAATGATAATTAATCGGGAGGATTTTGGCTACAAGCTAGACTGAACGAGTGAGAATTTTCAAGACGAAAATAATAAATTTTCGGGAACAAAAAATTTCCAGGGAAAAAGATGAAATAGGCACTATTCACCCGACGAAACCCTAAGGGTTAGGGTTTGAATAACCTAAGCCTTTTTGAGAGTTCGATGTGTCAAAATGACATTTCATCGAAAGATTTGACGATAATATATCGTGAAAAGTAAAGTAAGTCGATAAAAGTTTTTCTTAAAAAACATGCAGAAATCGGACGAAATAAAAAAGACGAAAAGTACTGCTATGTACTATTCACTCATTTAACTACGTTAGGGGAAAACATGAAGGAAAATACTTAACATGGAAAAGTGTTTTTTAGTTTTTCGGAGATCCAAAGAATGCGTAAAAGTTAATCGGTAAAGGAAAGACGAAATATCCAAAAATATTTGGATTCCGAAAATCACAGTTTTTGAACTATCGGACGAATTCTACAAGACGAAAGCACAAAGCTTCCAAAGGAAGCTTCGTGAATAGTAAGGAGGTCTATTGAGGAGGTGTGAATAGTAAGGAGGTTGGGGCAAAATGACTAAAATACCCCTAGCCTTGGTTTTCTATAAATAGGAAGCTTAATTCATTGTTTTGGGATTTTGAAAATCCTACACTTTTCACAAAGAGAGAGATAAAGAGTTCAGATGGGGGAAGAGAAGGAGAAAAAGGAGGAAAAGCTTGCTCGTGAGCAAACTTTGTCTGATGGAAGGAGATTAAAGAAGAAAGGTAATCCGAAAACCGAACTTCTAAATAATTTTCTTTAAGTTTATATGTTAAAAACTTAGCTTGATGAGAATAAGAAGTAAAATATGTTAAGAATGATTTCATATGGTTGAAATCATGAGAAAAGAAGAAATAAGAAATTAGAAATTTAGTTTATAAATTTCTTAATGAAGTATAAGATTCGTAATGAATTAGAACGATCCTAGTGGATTATATGAATGAGTAGGTGAATTAAGTAAGGAAAGGTGTTCTATAACATTAAATTCCAAGAAAAAGTAAAATCGTAATAAAAATATCGATTAAAAATGAAGAACAAGCGAAGAATGCGCGAAGAACGCGAAGAACGTTATTGATGGACAAATTTAAAACTATCGTAGGATAATTGTTGTTGATGGACAAGTTTAAAACCATCGCGTATAAGTTAGTTGCTAATTTCTTGGTTAGGAACGTTAGAAACTTTCATGAAGAACGGATTAAAATTGAGCTATAACGAAGTTATAATAAAAATTCGTAAAAGATGAATGAGAAATAAAAAGTATATAAATTTACCCGAACGTGTAGGGTTTCATAAGAATGTAAGAGAACGTATAAAACATGAGTCGTGGACTCGAGAGCGAATGAGTTCCGAGTTTGTATGACCGAATTACGGACGAACGAACGAAGAACCTTATAAATGTAAAACGAACGAAGGGTGAAGATTAAGCCAAGTGAATGGCATGTTAATAGATTCAGAACAAAGTTCTGTCTGAGGGTAATCAAAGTAAGTAAGATAAGGAAGAGAATGCCTTTGGAATGACCTCGTTCTGAGTTATAACGAATAAGTTATGGAATCAAGAAATAAGCGTCTTAAGCAATTTCTAAGACTTAGAAAAATTTTCTAGGTTTTGTGCTCGGTGCTTCAAGAACGCCACCAAGCCTTGGGAGGCGTGACTGCAAGAATATGAGGCCGGGCCATCACTATCTTCTTGAGTGGCACCACCAGTCTTGAGAGATAAAAAACCAGTGGTGCCAATGGCCACCCCTTGGCGATTTGACACTTTCAGAGGTAAAGGAAGGGGCCCGGCGCCGCGACGTTTGTTCAGGGGAAAAGCCAGTGATGAGCTTTTAAGTGCTCAATTATTGGGGGATGTGCAAGAAAGAAATATGAATATATAGTTCCACTAATGTAATACTTAATCAAGTGTATTAACCTTTTAATGAAGGTTGAACGATAGAATTAAACGATATTAAAAGACAAAGAATTTTAGCGGGTTGTGAAACCGATGTCTGGGGGCCGTAGTCGCAATAAACGTACGTGGGGAATTACTGTGATTGTGATTCCTTACACCTTAAGTTATGAGGGTAACGTATAACATTTCAATGTTATGACATGGATATGAGAGAAAAATGTAAAGTGTATAGACGTTGTGAACGCAACGTTGTTGCGATGAGTGATCTATCTTAGCATACAACAAACTGTATGGCTTTGACATTAAGAAAGAATAATGAACATGGGGTTCAGGTGGTGAGTAATGAATGAAAGTGATTAAAACCTTAAGTAAAGGTTGAATGTGAGATTAAGGGATGAACAGCGTAAATGTTGTATACGTAAACGATCCTTGTGAATCGTATTTACATCGAGCGAACGTTCTAAGTATACGTTAATTGTATGACTTAGACGTTGATGAAGTAGTAAGTAAGATATGAATTATCAAGAACGTTATAGAGAACGGTAAAAAGATTAATGAAAGCGGAATGTGAGTCGGATGAGAATGTTAGAATGAAATGTAAGCGTTGAACACTTTAACCAACGTAAACGTTAAGTGTATGCTAATATTAAATGGGTAGAACCTACACCCCGTGTAAGGTTTGACCGTAAGATAATGAAGACCACTGATTAAACTTGTAAACGATGAAGAAGCTGAATTAAAGTCAAGTACGTATAACGTAAAGAAGCCGAGTTAATGTTTATAACTTGGATGACATTTCGAGTCGAATTAATCAGATGTTGTAAGATAAGAATAAGGTAACGTAAAATGGTTAACGCAATAAATGCGTAGAATTAATATTGAATGATCGTTCTGAGTATACAAAAGATTGTATGACTTAGACGATAAAGAATGAATCCTGAGGTATGGCATTTAGGTGCCAGAAAGCCATAAGGAATAAGAATTTGACTTAACAAACATTATAGTTTAATAGTTTGGATAAGTTAAGATGAATTTAGGTTGTAGTACAATTTTAACCTTTGATGGTTGACATATGGGAGCTGGGATAAGCAATTCCTTCAGAGAGCGAAGGTATATACAAAACTGGCAACTGATCTAACTCACTGTTATGGGCAGTGTAGATGAGACGGGAACTTGTTTGTTGGTTGTTTGTGGGAACCCACTCAGAGTACCATATGGACTGCTAGCAAAGACATGATGTGTGCTGAGTCCTAAAAAAGTTATAAGAAGAAGATAAGAATGTAAATCATCAAAAATGATGAATGTTTGAGTAAGACATCTTTGTATGTCATGAATCCATTAACTGGTAAAGGAAGTTGGTCGCGTAAACTTAGATTATAAGAATGCGAACCCTAAGAAGTAAAGTTAAGTAAACCAATGTAAAGTCAAGTATATGACTAATTAGTATATGTGTTATTTCCTTATGTGCTACATAGGAATTGGAATGAGCTGTTCAGCGTAAACTATAAGTTGTAGTTGTGCGTAAGGCAAGCTTCCTAACTTCATTCATATTTTAAATGAATGCTAGTTTCTAAAACTTCTCAAATGTTGAACTTGAGAAGTTCTGTATATGTACGAATGTCCGATATTTGTACAAGGTGGTAGAACATATGAGGCCTTGTGCCACAATGTGAACACTTTGGTATTTCGATGATAAAAACTGTTCTGTGATTGAACTATTTAATATGAGCATGTTCTGTTTATACATGAACCGTTATTGTTAAGTCTGTGGTATTGATTCTAGCCAGACAGAATGTGTATGAAAGACACTAGAGAATGAATGTATTTCAAAGGGAATGTGACTAATGTTTTAAAATAAGAGGAATCAAGATTATTCCTATTATTCAAGCTATTTCATAACCTTTGTTCGGTTATTGAAGTTTTAAAAGAATGTTTAAATTCTTGAAGTTGTTTGTTCAACTGCTATGACTTGCTGGGCAATTAAATGCTCACACTTGCTTTAAATAAAAACATTTTTAGCGAACGATGTTAGAAGAACTTAAGGATCCCATAAAGATCAAGCTGATCGGTATCTAGAAGAAGTGTCATTCATTATATGAATGTATAGAATGATAGAATTAAATTATAGAATAGTTTAATGAATGATTATGTATCCTTGGTGGCGGATAAAAGTCACTTGTACAAGATGTAAAGAATAATGTAATTATCATTATTTGTAATGGAAGAGGTTATAAGGTTTTAGAACCTGGGATTTGAGAATGTATGTTGTTATATTTATCTATGTAATGATGTATGTTTGGAAGAAGATGGGATCGTGACGTACGAATCCAGATGTGAAAATAGACCGAATTTCGGGGCGTTACATACGTTGCTTGCTCGTTGGATGAGAATGATTGATCTCATGATCATTTGTGTGGAGACACTAAAGCAAGTATGTAGGTGCTTATTGGAGAATAAGTTCACTGAACGTGACTCGCTAAGAAATAACTAATGGAGTTTTACTTGCATGTCAATAAGAATTTCTATTGTGATAGTAGTACAAATGATCCTTAGACTTGAGATCATCATAGTATCTTATATATAATGAATTACACTTTGACTTATTCCTTAAGACTCTTAGAGTATATCAAAAGGTATGCTTGGGTGTAATAAGTTATATATGGAGATAAAGATTGATCAATAAAGAATCTACCACTTCTAGTAAAAGAAGATAAATGTCCTATGTTATTCGTTAAATGACAACCCAGGAATACTTAGAATAATTATTTAAGAAGTTAATGGCATAGTCATAATAATATGTGAAGTATATTTAATTTAATCTATCGTGATAGAATAAATTAAATAGTTTAATATTTATTATTTAATATTTTGAAAATATTAAATATAAATTAATAAGAGGAGTCTTATAAATATTATTATAATTATAATTATTTTAATTTCTAAAAGAGTTTATGAATTAATTTAATATAAGTACTCTCATTTATTCCTAATAGGATTAGGAGGTAGAATTAGTTAAACGAGTTTAATTAATTATCCCTAATAAGATTAGGGAGCCCAATTAATTAAAGAAGATTAATCAAATAAATAATATCTTATTTTAATTGAATAGGGTTACCTGATATCTTTATAAGAGGAGTCTTATATTAGATATATGTAATTCTAATAGTTGGAAAGTACGGCCCTTTTTCTATAGAGATGGGAAAAGTTAGGGTTTTAACCAATACACCCTTCTTCTTGAAAATTCTTCTTCCTTGGTGGATCACCTCTAGACGACATACACTTGGGTTGTTAACATTGATCAAAGGAAGGAATCTACTTAGACATTCAAGGAGATCGCGGAGAAGTAGGAGTTGAACTCGTACATGTGGAAGCTCGTATCTACAAGGGTATGTTTCCATAACTTCATGTTCTTCTTTTTAATTAATAATATGCATAAAGGATGATCCAAGTAATTGTTTTGTGAAATTTTTTTAAATCTATTTTGCCATGCTTCCACTAATTTTTGAAATTTGATTGCGTTTATGTTTTTCACAAAACCTTACAGTGGCATTAGAGCCAAACTTTATGCGAATTATTAATTGTTTTGATTCCATATATGTATGGGTATGGATTTAGAATAATTTATTGAGCATAATTTGTTATATAAAATATATTTTAAAAAAAAGAAAAGAAAAATCTCGCAAAATCACAATACCGGTTTTTTTTTTAAAACAAGGGGCTTCGCGTATCACGTTATACTCTGAACTGATTTTCGTTGTGTCAGGAGATTCAGGATTTCTTTCATTAACTATATATATATATATATATATATATGTGTGTGTGTGTGTGTGTGTGTGTGTGTGTGTGTATTAAAATATTCTTAATAATTTATAATTAAAATAAAGAGTTTATTTTAATCTTAAAATTTGATTTTATGCAATTTAAAAATGCCCATTAAATGATACTCATATATATATGGAATGATTTTAATTTATGAGATGAATATTTTATTTATTGATACATATGGTGATATGTATGATAATAAATGTGATTGATTATGGACTATTGACCAATGTGATTAGATTTATTTTGGTTGAATGTTTGAATGGATGAGTTTTATTAAATGGGGTCTATGTACCTCGTTTTTTTTTTCTTCTTGATGTAAATTCTATCTCTCTCCTACGTATTTTGCCCTGACTGTTGATTAATGTTTCTATTTAAATTAAATAGTTTAATTGTATAGGATTATTTAGAATTTTTTGAAAAACCGGAGATCAAGGAGCAAGAAGCGCTCGAAGACCCGTTTATAATGGAGTCCGGGTTTAAATGTAATAGTTATATTTAAATGTTTATTCTTGCACCCTAGGGTTTGACCTTTTGATTCACTTGGTGTCTCTAGTGAACCAAACTAGAATAAAGTCCATAATCAATCCGAGTAGAATATAGTATTCTATATATGTGAATGCTAGTATTATATATATATATATATATATATATTTGCATGTGCGCTAAACAAGATGAGACTAATAATAACAAACCCCTCAATGAAAATATATTAAGTCTTAAGCGTTCAAAGATATTTAGAATATCGAACGTCGCCTTCTAACATGATAAAATTAATAAAGTATTAAATATTTAATATGAGTTTGTTGTGTCACCACAAGGCAATTATTAAGTATTTAAGATGTTAATTTATCACATTTGATGCTTTTAAAGAAAATTGAACAATATTGTTTTATTATTTCACCACAAGGACAATATTTTTCTTTTTTGAATATATGAAAGTGCTAGGTTGGACTTAACTTAAATAATTTTGATTTGGATGTGCCACCACTTGATCAAAATAATCCAAGATGCAAAACATAAGGAGTTACATGATGATGTAATTGACAAGGAGTTGTCTACCGATTTATTTATATATAGTTTGTTGTGTCACCACAAGGCTATATATATTTGAAATGGGATCCTTATTCTCACTAGCAAAAACTTTAATTAGATTTTGCCAAACTATATAGATGAGGGTAATATAGTTTGAAGAAAATAGTAGGAGATACCAATATAAAAAAAGACCTAATTTATTTTGGTAAAATAAATTAATAAATGAATGTTTGCTAAAATATAGTCTTTCACATGCAGAAATTTGAAAATGTCACACTCACTAATTTCACTGCGTAGCATACTTGATGCTAACAAACTGACCGGACCGAACTTTACGGACTGGTAAAGAAATTTGAGAATTGTTTTCACTGTTGAAAAGATTTCTTATGCCCTAAATTCGCCCGTACCTACAAAAGTTACAGAGACAACCTCTTAGGAAGAGATTACTACTTTTAAACAGTGGCAAGATGATGCATATGTGGCTCAATGCATCATGCTCGCATCCATGAGTAACGAGCTTCAACGTCAGTATGAAACCATGGATGCTACTACTATGATGTTGCACTTGCAAGAGTTGTTTGGTGAACAAAGTAGGACTGCTAGATATAAAATATCTAAGGAGCTCTTCCGATCTCGGATGACCGAGGGTACTACCGTTCAGACTCATATCTTTAAGATGAACAATCTGATTGAACATCTTGGACAGCTTGGGTTCATCATGGATGGGGAGTTGAGTCAATATTTGATCTTGCAGTCACTATCTGACACCTTCTCACAATTTTTTGTGAATTTTCACATGAATAAGTTGGATGTCAGCTTGCCTGAGTTACTTAACATGTTGAAAACTGCTGAAGGTCACTTCCCATCCAAGAAGAACCATGTCTTACTGGTGGATGATTTCCAAGAAAAGGAAGAGGCCCAAGGTATCTTCTGAAAAGAAGAAATCCAAGAAGGCTAAAGGAAAGGCGAAAGTGAAGGATCAAAAGAAACCTGATCCAGCTAGCAAAGGAATTTACTTCCATTGCAACAAACCGGGTCACTTGAAGAGGAACTGCAAGGATTATCTTGCGGAACAAAAGTAGAAGTAGCTTAGAGAAGCTTCAAATCCTAATCAAGGTTTAGTTATGATTAAAATTGATTTTTCTGAATGTCAATCTTCCACTTGGGTATTGGATACCGGCTGTGGTTCTCATATATGTAATAATATGAAGAGACTAGTCAGAAGTAGAAAGCTGAGCAAGGATGAGGTCGTCCTACAAGTGGGAAATAAAGCAAAGATTGTTGCATTAGCTGTAGGGACTTATTGTTTAGCACTGCCTATGGGCAAGTCCATTAGTTTAAATAATTGTTATTTTGTTCCGTCACTTAGTAGAAACATTATTTCAATATATGTATTGGATATGGATGGTTTTAACATTATAATAAAAAATAATAGTTGTTATATTTATAATAATAATTTTTTATATGGTGTTGGTAATTTACAAAATGGACTTTACATTCTTGACTTGCATGAAAATATACTTTAAATTGATATAAATTATACCTTCATGTGGCACTGTAGACTAAGTCATATTAATGAAACAAAATTATCCAAGTTTCATAAAGATGGGCTCTTAGAGCTATCTGATTATTAATCATATCCAACTTGTGAATCTTGTCCAATGGGCAAAATGACTAAATCTCCTTTTAGTGGAAAAGGAGAAAGAGTTACAGAGTTGTTAGCGTTGGTTCACACATATGTATGTGGACCTATGACAACTAATGCACGAGGAGGGTATTCTTATTTTATTACATTCACCGATGATCACTCAAGATTTGGATATGTGTATTTAATGAAATATAAATCTGAATCATTTGAAAAGTTCAAAGAGTTCAGAAGTTAAGTAGAGAAGCAAACTGGCTAGAGTATTAAGATTCTTCGATCAGATCGAGGAGGTGAATACTTAAGTAGTGAGTTTCTCAATTGTCTCAAAGAAAATTATATAATCTAACAATGGAATCCACCAGGGAAACCACAACTCAATGGTGTATCTGAAAGGAGAAATCGAACATTGTTGGACATGGTTCTTTCCATGATGAATTTTATCGATCTTCCGGTGTCATTCTGGGGATATGCCCTAGAAGCGGCTACATATCTACTAAATAAGGTTCCCTCAAAATCCGTCCCTAAAACTCCATATGAGATTTGGACAAGGAGGAAACCTAGTCTTAAGCATATTAAGATTTGGGGATGTCTAGCTTATGTGAAAAGGTTTCAGAATGATAAGCTTGGGACAAGATCTGATAAGTGTACTTTTGTGGGATATCATAAAGAAAGTTTAGGATATTATTTCTATAATCCTACCGAATAAAAAGTATTTTTTTCCAAACATGCTGCCTTCTTGGAAAAGGAGTTTATCCTTGAAGAAATTCAAGAACCAAATACCACTATAGATCAAATGGATGAACCTGTCCAAGTAGAGATACCTTCTGTACAACACCTTATTCATAAATTTGGAAGAGTACCGAAGATACCTGATAGGTATGGATTCGTCATGGAGGATGATGATGAGGTATGCATCATATATGATGATGATCCATTAAATTACGAACATGAAATGAGTAGTAAAGACTCAAAGAAGTGGCAAGAAGCCATGAAATCTGAGATGGACTCCATATATGAAAACCAAGTATGGACTTTGGTTTCACCACCTGAAGGCATTAAGCCTATTAAGTGTAAATGGGTCTCTAAAAGAAAGATTAGAGTAGATGGCAAGGTAGAGACCTATAAGGCCCGACTGGTCACCAAAGGTTTCAAACAGAGATAAGGAGTTTACTATGATGAAACCTTCACACCAGTAGCGATGCTCAAGTCCATTCGAATTTTTCTTGCGATTGCAGCTTACCATAACTACGAAATCTAAAAGATGGATGTGAAAATGACCTTCCTCAAGGGGAAACTTGAGGAGGATGTATATATAACACAGTCAGAGGGATTTATTTCAAAGGTTGGAACAAATCAGGCCTGTAAGCTACAATGATCCATTTATGGATTCAAGCAAGCTTTTCGTAGGTGGAACATCTATTTTGATGAGACAATCAAAGAGTTTGATTTTATAAAAAATGAGGATGAACCATGTATATACAAGAAGGTTAATGGGAGCGCTGTTTCATTCCTTGTATTATATGTTGATGATATATTATTGATAGGGAATGATATTCTGATGCTACAATCAATTAAAATCTTGTTATCTAAACACTTCTCCATGAAGGACTTGAGAGAAGCATCCTACATTTTGGGGATAAAGATATATAGGATAGATCTAAAATGATGCTTGGCTTATTCTAAGGAACGTACATTGACTCGATGCTAAAGAAGTTTAGCATGGAAGATTACAAAAAAGGTTTCATGCCAATGAGCCATGGAATACATCTCTTAAAGAAATAGGCCCCAAAGACACCTGAGGAGAGGGACCGTATGGGTAAGATTCCTTATGCTTCAACAATAGGATTTAAAATGTACGATATGATATGTACTAGACCGGATCTCACTCATGCACTAAGTGTGACAAGCAAATATCAGTCGAATCCAGGAGAAGAGCACTAGAAGGCAGTAAAATATATCCTAAAGTACTTAAGAAGAACTAAGGATGTATTTCTTATCTACTATGTGTCTGAATTGAAACTAGAGGGCTTTACAGACTCAAGTTTTCAAATGGACCAAGATGACAGTAAATCCGTTTTGGGGTATGTGTTACCTTAAACGGTGGTACAGTAGTTGGAAGAGTTCCATACAGCAAACAATTGTTGATTCAGTGATAGAGACAGAGTACATAGCTGCAAGTGAAGCTGCAAAGGAGGCTGTTTAGATGAAGAAGTTCATTACTAAACTTGGTGTGGTTCCTATCATTACAGGACCCGTACCTTTATTCTGTGACAACACCGGAGCTGTTGCAAAGGCTAAGGAACCCAGGTCTCATTAGAAATTGAAACACATGTTGCGGCGTTTTCATTTGATTCGAGAAATCATTGAAAGAGGAGATGTCACCCTAGAGCGTGTGGGCTCTCAAGACAATATAACAGATCCATTTACTAAAGCGTTAACACAACTTCAGTTTGATTGTCACTTAGAGAAGATGGTTATGAGATACCACGGCGATTGACTTTGTGCAAGTGGGAGATTGAAAGTAGTATGCATACAAGCCAATCATGTATGATGATAAAGCATATACTTTGTAATCAATCTTATTTATTTATTATTATAAGAATTATTTATTAAATGCATTTAATTATCTACATGGTGCTGTTTTAATAATATGTGATAAACCCATAGTTTTAAGCAATGCTTTTTGAATCATGATGAGATCATGCTAATGAGATCTAAATTCTTAGATAGCTATGTTCTCAATCAATGGATTACTAAAAAGGGGATTAGTGAATCCGGATAGATTGATACATATGTTGCTTGCTCATTGGATAAGAATGATTGATCTTATGATCATTTGTATGGAGACAATAAAGCAAGTATGTAGGTGCTTATTGGAGAATAAGTTCACTGAACGTGACTCGCTAAGGAATACCTAATAGAGTTTTACTTGCCTGTTAATAGGAATTCATGTAGTGATAGTAGTACAAATGATCCTTAGACTTGAGATCATCATAGTATCTTATATATAATGAATTACACTTTGACTTATTCCTTAAGACTCTTAGAGTATATCAAAGGGTATGCTTGGGTGTAATAAGTTATATATGGAGATAATGAATGATCAATAAAGAATCTACCACTTCTAGTAAAAGAAGAGAAATGTCCTATGTGATTCGATAAATGACAACCCAGGAATCCTTGGCCAAGGTGGAATGAAATAAAAAGTAATTTCTAATTTGCATTCATAGGAGTTGTGCATTTAGGAAACGAAATACATATAATTAAATAAAATAAGACTTGACAATAATTCCATGTCTTATATTTAATTGGGATATTATATGGTGGAATGATTGAATTGTACGGTAACTATTTACTCAAAGGTTCTTTTATGATTAATGTTGAAATCTATATTATTTGGAAAGTCGTTGATCGATAGGGAGACTTATCTCTATTGTAGAATAAATATTATTTATTTAAATAAATTAATAGTTTAATTTATTTATTTAAATAAGATTAGAATTGTTCTAATTGATTTATTCACAACCTGTTTAATATGGAGAACCTAAATGGTCACACCATAAAAGGAAGAATAATTATTTAAGAAGTTAATGACATAATCATAATAATATGTTAACTATATTTTATTTAATCTATGGTGATAGAATAAATTAAATAGTTTAATATTTATTATTTAATATTTTGGAAATATTAAATATAAATTAATAAGAGGAGTCTTATAATATTATTACAATTATTATTATTTTAATTTCTAAAAGAGTTTAGGAATTAATTTAATATAAGTACTCTCATTTATTCCTAATGGGATTAGGAGGCAAAATTAGTTAAAGGAGTTTAATTAATTATTCCTAATAAGATTAGGGAGCCCAATTAATTAAAGAAGTTTAATTAAATAAATAATACCTTATTTTAATTAAATAGGGTTATCTGATACCTTTATAAGAGGAGTTATATATCAAATATATGTAATTCCAATAATTGGAGAGTACGCCCTTTTTTCTATCGAGATAGGAAAAGCTATGGTTTTAGCCAATACACCATTCTTCTTGAAAATTCTTCTTCTTTGGTGGATCACCTCTAGAGGCCATACACTTGGGTGGCTAACATTGATCAAAGGAAGGAATCTACTCGAAAATTCAAGGAGATTATGGAGAAGTAAGAGTTTAACTCGTACATGTGGAAGCTCGTATCTACAAGGGTATGATTCCATAATTTCTTGTTCTTCGTTTTAATTAATAATATGCATAAAGGATGATCCGGGTAATTGGTTTATGAAATATTTTAAAATCTATGCTGATTGCGTTTATGTTTTTCACAAAACCTTACAAGTTCTTCACAGTTCTCTTGGCTAAATATAGGGACAACCATAGAATTGCGACGACATATCATCCCTAAACGAGTGGCTAAGCCAAAGTTTCAAATAGAGAGGTGAAAAGAAATTTAGAGAAAATACTGAATCCAAACAGAAATGATTGGTCTCTGAAATTGGATGTTGCTTTATGGCATATCGCACAGCATACAAGACACCGATTGGTATGTCTCCGTATCAGCTCGTCTACAGAAAAGCATGTCACCTCCCAGTCGAACTTGAACATAAAGCATATTGCCATACAGAAGCTAAATTTTTGATCTATCAGCTGCGGGGGATAAAATATTGCTACAACTTAAGGAGTTAGATGAATTATATCTACAAGCTTACGAGAACTCCAAGTTGTATAAAGAAAAGGTCAAGAAGTGGCACGACCAGAAAATTTTGAATAGAAATTTTGAACCGGGCCAAGCTATGTTATTGTACAACTATTGGTTGAGATTGTTTTCCGAAAAACTCAAAGCCAGATGGTTGGGGCCATTCACCGTCAAAACAGTCTATCCACATGGCGCCGTTGAATTGTATAGCAAAAATCCACTAGAAACTTTTAAAGTAAACGGATAACACTTAAAGCATTATTAGGGTTGTGACTGTCGACATCGAGATTTTATTTGTGTCCATGCTTGTCCTTTGGAGTTATCATTTTTGGTGATTTTTGTGTACAGGTTTAAAAAGGTCCGGCATATGACTGTCGACGATTTAACTTAGAGTCGGCAGTTGGTAGATTTGAAATGGTTGCACCAACTGAATCGATTTTGAAAAGGTTTGTACAAAGACCCAATGGTTGGACACTGTTTAACTGGTCTTGGAAACCAAGACTCGTTAGGGTTTGGGGGCTTGATTAAGCAGAGGGAAGGTGTTTGGCACCCCCCAACTTCCGTGAAAACACGGTTACCACAACTTTTCAATTAACTTTTGTGTCTAAATGTATGTGTGTGTGTATTGTGTGAGACCCCAAATTTTATTAATAAAGATTTAAATTTCTCGAAATATTTTTTTTAATATTATGGTATGGATTTGATATAATGTTATAGTTGTGGGTAGTATTTATAAATTTTGTAAAGTATGCAAGTTGTTATAAAATATTTGTTTGGTCGGGGAATATTCTTTTTTGTCGGGAGTATTCGTACGACGGCACAATCATTGGTGAACCCACAACGGAAGTATTGTCGTAGTAATAAAATGACAAAATTATTTTTATTAAAATAACGGCGAAAGTTTCTGAATTAAAAGCTGCTTGAACTACACGGTAGTAAAAGTACGATGTCTGGCGTGGTTTGCATAGTAGCACACAATATAGGTTATTGATGCTTACTTGATAAGTCAATCAGTTATACTCAATTATTGCTACAGTAATTGCTGCATCATATCTCTCATATTATTGATTCGATTATTGTCACAGTATCATCTTCGTTATATGATATATTATTAAATCAATAATCGAGACGACAAAGTTATTCATATTATTAAATTGCAATATTTACAATGTCTAAAAGTTTTGTCAATGAGAGGTTTGGTCACCTAATTGCGCGCCAATAAGGAGAAATCCTTATCGGAAAGCCCCTCTTTCACAGGAGCGACACGGTTGTTAAATATTGTGAGTTATGATATTAATGATGAATAAGTTCGTGTTGATTAAAGATGAATTTGATAGTTCCATTGTGTTGGGATTATTAGTGTTAGTGGAAATCGACATCTATTTCGATGATAATTGATGTCCGGGGTTATATTGATAAATCTGGTGATTAATCGGATAAATGAGCAATTAATTGCAACTAATTCACATGCTTATATAACTATTTTTTCACATGTTTAGAACTATTGAGTCACATGATTTACTATTAGGGAAGGTGGCGCAAGTTTGATAATACTTGGATGACTGAATTATAAATGAAAGAAAAGTTGGAGGTATTGTACTGTAATTTTTTGAGCCCCAAAATGTGCAATTGTCAAAACTATGTTTTCCTATAAATAGAAGCTCATTCTTCCTTCATTTCTCACCAATTCACTAAAGCTTTAGAGCTATTATTATTGAGAGAAATTATAGAGAGAAAGAAGAGAATTATTCCAGTATTCCATAACCACTATTCCAGTATTATTCCAGTATTCCATAACCACTATTCCAGAATTATTCCAGTATTCCATAACCACTATTATAGAGAGAAAGAAGAGAATTATTCCAGTATTCCATAAGCCACTAAAGCTTTAGAGCAATTCACTAAAGTCTACTACCTCACTATTCCAGTATCCAGTCTTCTTTTGAGGTAAGGGGTATTATTCTTTCGTATTCATGAAGAGAATTATTTCTTTCAATACTGTAAAGAGTTGTTATTCCATTCTTTATTATTATGTTGGAATAACTTTGTTTATCACAAAGTCTGCATACATGGTAAAATTCTTCTATTATTTTATTCTTTGTTATTCTATTGGAATAACCTGTTTATGCGAAGTACCGCATACATGGTGAAATTCTTCTATTATGCCATTCTTTATTATTCTGTCGGAATATCCTGTCTATGTGTTTACGCCGGACCTAGTTCCATTATTTATTATTTTGTTGGAATAACCTGTCTGTACGGTCTATCGCTTGCATGGTGATTTTTGTTGTTATTCCATTCTTTATTATTCTGTCGGAATATCCTTTCTATGCATTTATGCCGGACCTAGTTCCATTATTTATTATTCTATTAGAATAACTTGTCTGTGTGGTCTATCGCACGCATGGTGATTTCTGTTGTTATTCCATTCTTTATTATTACGCCGGAATATCACATGCAAATGCGTTGGCCGGGACTGGTTCGATTATTTATTATTCTGTTGGGAATAACTTGTTTGTATAGTCTATCGCACGCATGGTGAATCCTTATGTTATTCCATTCTTTATTATTCTGTTGGAATAACCTGCCTGTGTGGATTACCACATGCATGGTGAATGATCCTTTGTATTCATTCCTTATTAAATTGTGAAAATGATCTGTTTACATTGATTATGATGAAAGTCATAATAAAAGCATTAGACAAATGTAAATCATGGGTATATGAAGTATTAGTAAGTGTTATGATGAGTTATGTTGGTTATTATGAGAAAACATGAAAGTTTCTTAAAAATCACAAAGAGTTGAAAATCAGATTTTGATGAAAATAGAACATGAAATTCAATTGATCATATCTCCTATTATATTTTGAATTTTTGATGTGGTCGAGTCCTAATGTTAGATCTATGAGTTTACTAACTTATCCAAGTGGAATCACTAGAAAAAGTGTTGTAGATTTTCGTGTGGACTGTTTTTAGCAAAAGAGTCAAAAGCTAGAAAATAGCAAAAAGCTACTGCCCATAATTTTGTAAGGGCTGTTTCGGCCACTTAATTTATGAGAAAAATTACTGCCTTTTGGGACATGAAATTATACGGTATAAAGTACCTCCTGTCCAAAAATGAGCTCATTCCGACTTAAAATGAGCAAGTTATGACCATTTCAATATTTACGTTTTTTTGACGAAAAATGCCATAACCGGAGTTCTATAACTTCGATGACCATGAAATTTAAACTGGAAGCTCATGTTAACATGTGTAAGATTCTGTCAAGATTTGGGAATTTCTGGAGTTAAACTTGAGGTAGCTAATTTCTTAAGGAATTAATTAGACATTGATTTCTGAAAAAATAGTGAATGAATTTTAAAAATTTCGAGAAAAATATATGTTCATTATGGAACTATATTCTGCTAAATTCCAGAAAAGAAATATTTTTGGGACTGATTTGGTATTTTTCATAAAAATGGCTTAGTTACGAACATATGAATTAAATATGTTATGTGAAGTAACAAAATTGTTAAATAGGATTTTATGGCTTGGGAATCCTATATAGGGTATATGCAGATGTTTGATAAAGGATTTGATCATTGGTGATGAGATCTTATGAGTATGGCATTTTGAATGATTAAATGCATTATGTGGTAAAGTGTAAACAATTGAAATAAATTGTTTATAAGTTTGAGAAGTGATTAAAATATTGTTATAATATTAATAATATTAGATTATGAGTTTATTAAGTGATTGATAATATTTGGATAAATTTAAAGTCTTTAATATTTATCCTTGTTTTAGTTTGATTAATGCTTATATCATTGTCATCATCCTCATGCTTATATGGTGATGAAAGTTATCTTTGGCTTACGTGCGAAGATGGACTGTTGTTTATTGAATTATATATCTTTAGCTTACGTGCAAAGATGGATTATTGATTCTTGGTTTTATGGTTCTATATCTTTGACTTACGTGCAGAGATGGACTTG
Source organism: Panax ginseng (assembly GCA_020205605.1). NCBI lineage: Eukaryota > Viridiplantae > Streptophyta > Magnoliopsida > Apiales > Araliaceae > Panax > Panax ginseng. The sequence goes on from CM035131.1 coordinate 82,911,638, forward strand.
GTATGATTATGACCATGGATTATTCGGTATAGTCATGACCATTGATGATTTAAAGAATATCCTTGGCCCGTAGTGCATGGATGATTTGATGATGTGGTTTATTTATTAAGCTGAGTCTCAGCGATAAAAATTGATGAAAACATTTTAAATCATAGAAGATAGTAGATTTTATTCTCCACTTGACTTTTCTAATGGATTGCTTGTTCCGCTGCAGTTAAACTTGATGTCTTTTATATTTTATCAGTTTAACATTGTTGAAGACTAATGATAATTTATTCTGCATTATCTTAGTCATAATATTTCTTACTGGGCTAGTTGAGCTCACCCTTTCTTTCACTGTTCTCTTTAGGAAATGAGAATATAGCTGGGACGAGTCGGGGAACAGAGTGACGGTCCAGATGATAACATTAGTAGTCCTCACTATTCTGTTAAATAGTGTGACAATAAATGTAATGAGGACTTCATTTGGAGAGGATATTGTCTAGAAGGCAATATTCTTGTTTAAACTCTCAGTTTATGTTTTGTCGTATTTTACACGACAGTTGTATTATTAAGTTGTATTTGTATTTTTGTACCATGTATTTGGCAATTCAAGATGGGTGATGTATACCTATTTTGGGGGCGTCATATATTGGGCCTATGTGTAATTATCTGGAAGTAGTGTTATGCCTCGTTTGCACCTATATACAAAGGGTTTGACTTGTTTATAAAAAAATTAATTTTAACATGATATAACAGTGATGTTTTGGAAAATAGGTTTTCAAACCCTTATGCTCAATATTAATTGAGGCATTTGTTACTTCTATTTTATTCTGTATTCGGCTTGATTGCTTTTACTTTTGAGATGCAAAACATCTTCGAGAAAATAAGATACATAGCAGTGATGAACTCCTTATGAGCATGAGAGCCATCTAAGGATATCCAGACACCGTAGATAATTTACAAGCTGGCTGTAGCTGAGAAATGTCCATCGTGGGAACCAAATCTAGATTTAGAGGCTAAATCTTTGATCACATGATTCCTAGGCTCGGAGGAAAAAGCAATATGTACAAAAGCTAGAAAAAGAACTAGATTTAAATAAATCTAAACCATTCTATCTTCAACCGTTCCAGTTTAGTTATTTTTGAACCGATCAAAGTTAGAAATAGCCATATTTAGGCAAATCTAGCCCACAGGCTGGAAATTTAAATATTTACATCATGAAAGTAGTTAAAGCAGATATATATATAAAAGTAGTAAAAGGCCACGAAGTAAACTCCAGGCCAGACAGAAATATAAATATTTATATATAAATATATAAAAACATTAAACGCTTCAGATATTATATCCAGGCTCACTTGAGTTCACGTTCAGATATATATATATATATATATATATATATATATAGAAGGAAAAAGTCACGGATCAATGATTCGGGCATACCCACTCGACGAGACTATCACTGTTAGTATACATATAGATATAAAAGTGATGGAAAGCTTAAAAATCTGAAATATCTTATAGTGAGCTTCCAAGAAGACTTCAGATAGCTTTTGAGGCCTGAAAACTTGGTTTCCACTGGTTAAACTTTAGTATGTTGCAAAACACGAGCTTATAAGTGTTTAGAAAGGAGAATCACTAAGTTTAGAGCACTCTAGAAGGGTTTACAGGCTGAAATGGATAGAGTTTTCTCTCGTTTCTTCTTCTTTTTTTTTCAAATGAGCTGCCAAGAGCTCATATTTAAAGACCAGATGGCTGCAAGTCAACCCGTGGCAGTCGTGGGTCTACCTGCGACTGCCCGGGCTACTCTGAGGTTTGCGGGTCCCATCGTCTCGAAGTACGTGACTTAGGCTATGCGTTGTCCGCTCGAACCTTTATATCTTTCAATCCGGGCATCCGATAAAGGAGTGTTGTATCTTTTTAAAAAGCTATTGTCGAGAGCTACAAAATGACATGGGAATAAAGTTTGTACATAGCTGGGAAGATGGGTCCATGACCAGATCTCTAAGTCTTTAATGTCTATCCATTGTGTTATCTTATGTAGTTGTTACTTAGGATTTGAGCTATGGATCTTATGGGACATCCTTGTATGCAGTTTGAGTTGAACTATGTTGAGATGACGCGGATGTTATGTTGAGGTGGAAAAATGATAATTTTTCACCTACTGGGGTTATCTCTGGCTTTGGCATAGTTATAACAGTCATTTCTTAGGGTTATCTCTAAGATTGTGTTGTTGTTGTTAATTCTGAATGTCCTCGTGGTTATCTCTCAGGTTGGCTTGACCTCCCGGGGTTATCTTTGGGTTTGGAACTGGATCTCCCGGGGTTGAAACTGACTTTTTTGGGATTATCTTAAGAACTTAAATTGGATCCCTTAGGGTTATCTCCTAGGGTTATCTTTGGGGTTGAAACTGAATCTCTCGGGATTATCTCCGAGATTGAAAACTGATATAACTTCCAGGGTTATCTCTAGAAGACGATTCTTCCCTCCTACAGAGTTAGTAATAGGAACACAAAATTTTGAGTGTTTACAGATGCCACTCTTTGTCATATTTATGCGATGTAATGGCATGTATAAGATAAAGACTACTAGACACTTAAAATACGACAAGATAAGAATGATGCAAATGCAATGTAGCATGATGCAATGTTATGCTGAATATTGTTTGTTGTTGGAATGATTTCCAATGGGATGGGATAACTGCCTGCTCTCGCCACTTCTATTGGGGGATATAGTTGTTAATGATGGCCCTGTTGAACCGTTTTGATATCTACTCGACGGGTAGTTTACAAAGCTCTCATCACCGGAACCTCCCGATGCTACACTGGGGTTATCGTGTAAGACCCCAACTTTTATGAAATAAGATTTAATTTTTCTTTAAATATTATTTTGAATAATAAGGTGTTAATTTGATATAATGCTATAGTTATGGGTGATATATGCAAATTTTACAAAGTAAGCAAGTTGTCATAAAATATTTATTTTGTCAGGAATATTCTTTTTGTCAAGAAATATTAGTACGACGACGCAATTATTGGTGAACCACATAACAGAATAATTGTCGGATATAGAAAGCGACAGAAATGACATTTTAAAAAAAATAACGACAAAGCTTTTACCGTTAACTGTTGAAATACCCGGTGCTAAAATTACAGTAATACGGGTTATTGCATAGTAACACACGGTATTGCACAGTATTTCTAATTATTGATTCTTACGAAAGAAATCACTCAGTTTTATTCAATAATTGTCACAGTAATTGTTGAATAATATCTCATAATATTGATTCAATTATTGTTACACTATCATTTGCATAATATTTATATTATTAAATCAATAATTGACACAACACAATTATTCATATTATTAGTTAGCATTATTGGCAATGTCTAGAAAGTTTTGTCGAGAAAAGTGCCAATAAAAATTTTTTTTTATCGGAAAGCCCTCTTTCCTGGGAATGATCTGGTTGTTAATATTGTGAGCTTTTAATATTAATTGTGAATAATTATTATGTGGTGGATATTGGTTCAATTTTGATATAAATGAAGGAATTTAGCATGAAACATTTGTTGAAAGTTTGGCATATTATTTTCTTCAATAAAATATTCATTAAAATATATTATTATAATATATTATTTAAATAGTAATATTATAATAATATATATAATTTCTTGGCATGTGAATAAATGGAGTGGAGGTTAACAACTTGAATTGGAATTCTTTATTAGTAAATTTGTTGGCTAAGTTTCTTGCATAGTTTTTATTTTTCTTTCTTCTTTCTTCCAATTTGTGGGGGGTGAGACTTCCTGCAAGTCATTATACTTTGTTTCCAAATTGGTGGGCCCTCAATCAATAAAATGTAAGTTAGGCATATGTTAGGCAGGAAGTTAGGCTGAGAAAGAAAAGAAAATTCCGCAGGTTTGTTATTTTTTCTCCGAAGTTGCACTATAAAAGGGAGGTTACCCCTCCTTCCTAAACACACCAAAAATCTCAAGCATTCCTGCTGCAATATTGTGAGTATTTCTTTTGAGTATAAGAATACTTTGAGTGTAGCTTTTACTGCAAGATTTTCTCAGGATAATATCTGATATCCCAGTCAAATCTAGTTTTCTACTAAGGTAAACGATATTATTTTATTTCAATACTCGTAAGAAATATCATTTTCTTTCATACTCCATATTATGTAAGTGATATTATATCATTTCATATTCCTAAATTTAAACTTACTATGGTAAGTATTGCTTCTATAATTCCTGAAATAATTAGAATTTCCTTAAAAATTGTGCTTCATCTAATATCATTTCACTGGAGTATTGGTTTGAATTTTCTTATTAAATTTTAATATTTTCATTTTGGGGTACTATTCATAGGTACTATTCATACGATACTATTCATGAGTACTATTCATACATACTATTCATTCATAACGAAATTTAATTTTCTTTTCTGTCCAAATTATTTTGATACATGAATATCATTCTTGAATTTTACTTCATAAATAGTTATCATGTGGACATTTTGGACATTTTTGAACTTTGGATAAATTGAATTATAAATCTCTAATATTTATCCTTGATCTCACTTGATTGATTCTTTATATCATTGTCATTGTCCTCATGTTTATATTGTGGTGAAAGTCATCTTTGGCCCATAGTGCAAAGATGGACTGTTGATTGGTATGATTATTACCATGAATTATGTATTGGTATAATCATAACCTTTAATGTTACAAATAAGGTTTGTGGTGGAAGTCCTCTTTGGCCCGTAGTGCATAAATGGACAGATGTATGACATGATCATGACTACTGGTGATGTAAACGATTATCTTTGGCATGTAGTGCATAGATAATTCTTTGATAAGAAATATTTATTGATAGGTATTACAGGGATAAAATATTGATGATGGAATTTTAAATCATAGAAGATAGTAGACATCATGCTCTACTTGACTCTTCTAATGGATTGTATTTTCCCTATAGTTGTTATTCTAAAACTTGTTGTCTATTTTATTCTATCAGATTTTTCCCAGTTGAGGACTAATGATAATTTGTTCTATATTATCTTAGTTATAATATTCTTTACTGGGCTAGTTGAGCTCACCATTTTCCTTTTGGTTCCATTGTTCTTCTCAGGAGGCGAGAATGTAGCTAGGACTAGTTGGGGAGTGGAGTAATGATTCAAGATGGTTATTTTAGCAATCCTCACTATTTTGTAAAATAGTGTGACAATAATTATAATGAGAATTTTATTTGAGATATTGTCTTCGAGATAATATTTGTATTAAAACTCATAGCGTATATTTTGTCGTATTTTACATGACAATTAATAGTTGTATAAATGAAGTTCTATTTGAATTATATACCATGTATTTGGCGACTCAGAATGAGTTGTGTGGATCTATTTTGGGGCCGTCATAAATCGCCAGCAATTTGAACTGTAGCGTCCCCTAATCCAGGTACTAATCACCACAAATCTGGTACATTATTTGTAAGACCCAAACTTTTATGAATAAAGATTATTTTTCTCGAAATATTAAGGTATGGATTTGATATAATGTTATAGTTGTAGGTAATATTTACAAATGTTTCAAAGTAAGCAAGTTGTTATAAAATATTCGTTTGGTCAGGGAATATTCATTTTATCAGGAAATATTCGTACGACCACACAATCATTTGTGGACCCCACAACAGAATTACTATCGGAGTTAGAAAACGACAGAAATATCTTTTTATAAAAATAATGCCTAAAGTTTTACCGTTAACTGTTGAAATACCCGGTGATAAAAGTACAGTAATACGCGTGGTTGCATAGTAGCACACGGTATTGTACAATATCTTTGATTATTAATGCTTACGTGAGAAGTCACTCAGTTTATTTCAATTATTACCACAATAATTGTTGCATAGTATCTCACGTTATTGATTCAATTATTGTCACAATATTTTATATTATTAAATCAATATTTCAGACGACAAAGTTATTCATATTATTATTTGCATTATTGACGATGTCTAGAAAATTCTGTCAAGAAAAGGGGTTTAGTCACCTAATTGCACGCCAATAGGGAGAAATCCTTATCGAAAAAACCCTATTTCCTGGGAATGATTTGGTTGTTAATATTATGAGTTATAATATTAATGATGAATGCTATTAAAAATGTGTTTTGAGAAGCCAAGTGAATTTAGATAAATAGAGGGAATTTTTATGAAGTATTTGTTGTAAGTTTGGCGTATTATTTGGACCCCCACTTACCCATTTTCCAAAATTATCGGTAGAAGTTATCTCAGTTTTGTTTATATACATATATATATATATATATATATATATAAGTATTATATATATAATATAATAACCCCCATGAATACCATATAACTAACTTTATTATATATATATAAGTATTATATATATATATATAATAAAGTTAGTCATGAGGGTATTCACTGAGAAATTATTGTTATTATATATATATATATATAATAATAAGTTTTGTTTTTACAGAAAATAGAATATAATATATTTTATTATGCATAGTGTCTTCATAGTAAAATTACTTTTTTTTTAGCCGACGACCGTGAATTCATTCGAATTTCCACTGTGCAGTTCGTGATTTTCTAATTCAAATAGTATCCTTCCATTCTCTTATAAATAGGCTGTTTAGTTTAGAATTAAAAATCACACTAGAATCAATCAAGAATATCTCTGCTATACCAGTCGGAATACTCTTCTTTTTAAGGTAAGGGGTATTATTTATTTCATATCCGCTTATGATATTATTTTTCGTATTCGTAAGGAATTTTATTTTCATTCAATGTTTGTAAGGAATATTATTTTCGTTCAATATTCGTAAGGAATATTATCTTCGTTTAATATTCGTAAGGAATATTATTTTCGTTCAATAGTTGTAAGAGATATTATTTTTGTTCAATATTTGTAATAAATAATATTTTCTTCCATACTCTGTAGTATGTAAGTAAATATTATTTCGTTTCAGATTCCGAATTCTACACTCATTTTGTTAAAGTAGTGCTTCTATACTCTATGAAATTAGTAAAATATCCTTGAAATGTGTGTTTCATCTAGTATCGTTTCACAAGAATATTTTTCTTAACATTCTTGTTCATTTTTAATCTTTTCATGTCGGGGTACTATTCTCAAAGTACTATTCATGGGGTACTATTCACCTGGGGTACAATTCATGACAAAAATTGATTTCTTTTCTGTCCAAATTATTTTTGATACAATATTATTCTTGAATTTTACTCCATAAAGCAGTATCATGTTGACAATTTGGACATTATTGAATTCTGGATAAATTGAATTATAAATCTTAAAAAATTATCCTTGCTCTCATTTAATTGAATTCTTATATCATTGTCATCATCCTCATGCTTATATTGTGATGAAAGTCATCTTTGGCCCGTAGTGCATAGATGGACTGTCGATTGGTATAATTATGACTATGTATCGGTATAATCTTGATCAGTAATGTTACAAATGATGTGGTAAAAGTCCTCATTGACCGTTAGTGCATTGACGGACAGTTGTTGGTATGATCATGACCATTGGTTCTCTTCGACCAAGGGTGCAAAGATGAATTGTTGAGTGGCATGATCATGACCATTGGTGATAATAACGAATATCCTTGGCCCGTAGTGCATTTATGATTCGTGGATGTGATAATAATGAATATCATTGGCCTGTAGTGCATGAATTATTCAGTGATATGGATTATATATTAAGTTGAGTCACAGCGATAAAATTGATGATAAACTTTTAAATCATAAAAGATAATAGATATCATGCTCTACTTGACTCTTATAATATATTGCTTATTTCGCTGCAATAGTTGACCTAAAACGTGTTGTCTACTGTATTCTATCAGTTGTTATACTATTGAAGGCTAAGGATAATTTATTCTGCATTATCTTAGTCATAATATTCTTTACTGGGCTAGTTGAGCTCACCCTTTTCATTCATTGTTCTCTTTAGGGAAATGAGAATATAGCTGGGACTAGTCAGGGAATGGAGTGACGGTCCGAGATGGTTGCTATATTAGTCCTCACTATTCTATGAAATAGTGTGATAATAATTGTAATGAGGATTTAATTTGAGTTTGGATATTGTCTACGAAACAATATTCGTGTTGAAACTCAGCTATTGCGTTGTCGTATTTTGCACGATAGTTGTATAATTAAGTTTGTATTTAAAATTATGTACCTTGTATTTGGCAACTCAGAATGGGTTGTTTATACCTATTTTGGGGGTGTCACAGTTAGTATCAAAGCTTAGCGATATGATCCCTGTTTGAGATTTGAGACTAGAACTAGGAGGGGAGAGACGGGTAAATCCTTTGTTAGTATGACCTACCTAAGTTTATTTGTTATTTAATTGGTCGGTCAGAATATAGGGATAATATGTCGGATATCAATTAACCCTTATTTTGTGATAGTATTTGAAAATGGCATCTGAAAAATGTTGAGATAAGAAATGGAGCACATGAGACCGTTGAGTCACCGATGATCAATAACCAGGATAATGTGCATCAGGAAGGCAATAATCCTCGTGTAAACAACAACACCGACCAAATGACGAATGATGGTACGTTTAGGAGCTTTTTAGAATTCATGCAACACTAAATGTGAGAGACTCCTGTTCATAATGTAGGTGGGGTCAATGGCAACTCAAAGCTGGTCATTGCTAAGCAACTCAAGGAGCTGGGACCGCCACAATTTTTGGGAAATCTAGAGCCACTTATGGCAGAGACGTGGATTAAGCAGATCACCAAGATATTTGATGTTATAGAATGCTCAGAGGAGTAAGAGGTTTCCTTCGCCACCTTTATATTGCGTGAAGAAGTAGATTACTGGTGGGAATCTATAAAACGTACTCAACCTACTGCACTAAAGATGCCATGGGAGAAGTTCCAAGAATTGTTCAAGGACAAGTACTTTCCCAAAAGTATTTGTCACATGAAGGAGGTGGTAATCATCAAGCTGGAGCAAAACAATATAACCGTGTCGCAGTACGAGGCTAAGTTTGCCGAGTTGTCCCAGTTTGCATCTTATTTGGTAGATAATGAGGAGCGAATGACGCGAATGTGTCTACGAGGTTTGAAACCCAAAATACGTCAATACCTCATTTCTCACAAACTTTGTTTATGTTCAGATGTTGTGAATAGGGCTCGGTTATTGGAGCACAATAATGAGTCAGCCCAACCAAAAGGCAACGACCAACAACACGATAATAATCGTACCATTAGCAATGGCCATCGAAACAATGATAACTATCGTGGAGAAAATTATCATACCAAAAATGGTAACCACTTAGGTGGTAATCATGGCTAAGATGATAAGAGAGGTGAACTAAGTGGGAATAACTTTAAGAAAAGAAGATTTAACAATGACGGAAAGACGGCAGCAGTAGTACCAAGACTTGTTTTCAAGGAAGGAGAATGACCACCGGTCATATGCTACAGATGCGGAGGGGAGGGACAAATCCGTCCAAACTGTACGCAGCAACCCAAAGCGTGTTTCAATTGCTGAAGAGAAGGTCACCTAGCTCAATTTTGTCCTGTAATAAGGTCAAGTCCAGTTGGGATGGTGACGCCAAAGGATGTCACTGATAGTCAAAGTCGATAGTTTAAGAGAACATTTTTTGTGATGAGGAACCCAAACGAAGTTATCAAGTGTAAGCTAAGTATAAACTCTTGTGAAGTCTATACCTTATTCGATACCGGTTCTACTCACTCTTTTATTTCACCTAGTTGTGCTCAACGTTTGAACTTGACCCCTAAGAAATTATGCTATGACTTATCTGTTGAAACTCCGTTGGGAGAAACCTTCGTTACATCCACTATTTATAAATCTTGTTTGATTCAAATCAGCAACCTCATGTTATATGTTGATCTCATCTCTTTGAAAATACTTGCATTTGATGTGATTTTAGGAATCGACTTGTTAACTACTCATCATGCTAAAATTTATTATTTTCGTAAGGTTATTAGCTTTCATATTCCTAACCAACCTGCTATGTGAATTCAAGCAACCAAACCATTAAAGTCAATCACTGTCATATCAAGCCATTAGTAAAGAGCCCCGAGCCTTTCGCCGGTGACTTCCTTGTGTGGGATGCACTGAAGCCAGACTCTTCGTAGGGGAAGCCGTGAATAACGGTGGCAAGTTGATAGTTATCAATGTGAGGTGTTATCCAAGTCTTGGATGAGAGTCACAATTTTGAATGATATTTCTATTATTAATAAATTTCCTAACGTATTCCCTGAAGAACTTCCTGGCCTACTCCAGAGCGTAAAAATTGAATTTTGTATTGACCTTGAACCCGATACAAAACCCTCAAATATTTATTCACCAAAAATGAATGTAGCATGCGCCAAAGACGTTGGCTCGAGCTATTGAGAGATTACGACCATACCATTCAATACCATCTTGGAAAAGCGAACGTAGTAGTTGACGCATTGAGTAAAAGATCGTATGCGGTTACGAGTGCGACGCTGTTAACACAAAGACCCAATTCATATAACTTACAAATGATGGAGGTAGAGTTAAAGACTCTAGAGACCCATGTGATGATGTCAAATATACGAGTAGAATAGACTTTAATCGATAAAGTTAAAGATGCTCAAGCTACAGACTCAGAGATTATGAATATAAAGAAGAAGGTGTAAAGAAGGCGTTATTCTAAAAGCAAGAATCGACAAAGAGAGGAAATCTCAACCCTTAATTTTATTGGTCTATTTAAAATCCTCGAACGAGTAGGAACTGTGGCCTATAGACTTGCTTTATCGCCAAGTATGTCGCGTGTTCGTAACGTTTTTCACGTATTGATGTTACGTAAATATGTGGACGACCCGAACCACATTATTGAATTAGAACTAGACGAGATAGCAGAATATTTAACGTATGAGGAGATACCTGTTAAAATCTTGGATAAGAAGGATCATATTCTACGCTCAAAGGTTATACCTCAAGAGTTAGAATTTGACGAGGTATCCTCACCTCTTTGACATACCAGGTACGTACACCAATTTCGAGGATGAAATTAGTAAAATCCCAAATTTTACGAATAAAGATTTAATTTTCTCTATTTTTTTTTAAAAAAATTATGGTGTGGATTTGAGATAATGTTATAGTTGTGGGTAATATTTATAAATTTTGAAAAGTATGCAAGTTGTTGTATAATATTCGATTGGTCGGAGAATATTCGTACAACGGTACAATCATTGGTGGACCCCACAACGGAAGTATTTTCATAGTAAGAAAATGACAGAATTATCTATTTATAAAAATAACGGCGGAAGTGTTACCATTAAAACTGTTGAACTACCCGGTAGTAAAAGTATAGTATTACTCATGGTTGCATAGTAGCACACGGTATTGATTATTGATGTTTACGTGAGAAGTCACTCAGTTTTGTTCAATTATTGCTGCAATAATTATTGCATAGTATCTCACGTTATTTGATTCAATTATTGTCGATATTTTATATATTATTAAATCAATAATTGAGATGACAAAGTTATTAATATTATTATTTGCAATATTAAGGATGCCTAGAAGTTCATCCTCATGTTTATATTATGTTGAAAGTCATCAGTAGCCTGTAGTATGACCAGGGATTATTCGGTATAATCATGACCGTAATGTTACAAATGATGTGGAAAAAGTCCTCATTGGCCCGTAGTGCATTGATGGACAGTTTTTGGTATGATTATGGCTATGGATTCTCTTCGGCCAAGGGTCCAAAGATGAATTGCTTTATGGCATGATAAGGACCGTTGATGAAAACATGATTATCTTTAGCCAGTAGTGCATGGATAATTCATGGTCGTGATACTAAATAATATCCTTGGCCTGTAGTGCAGGGATGATTTGATGATGTGGATTATTGATTAAGCTGAGTTCCAGCGATAAAAGTGATGAAAAACCTTTTAAATCATAGAAGATAATAGATTTTATTCTCTACTTGACTCTTATAATGGGTTGCATGTTCCGCTGCCGTTAAACTTGATATTTGTTATATTGTATTAGTTTAACACTGTTGAAGGCTAACGATAATTTATTCTGCATTATCTTAGTCATAATATTTCTTACTAGGCTAGTTGAGCTCACCCTTTTTGCTTTCATTGTTCTCTTGGGGAAAGAGAACGTGGCGAGGACTAGTCGAGAACAGGTGGCGGTCCAGATGATAGCATTAGTAGTCCTCACTATTCTATGAAATAGTGTGATAATAAATGTAATAAGATTGAATTTGAGTGTGGATATTGTCTAGATGACAATATTTGTGTTAAAACTCTCAGATTATGTTTTGTCTTATTTTGAGTTTGAATACTGTCTAGAAGACAATATTTGTATTAAAACTTATAGCTCATGTTGTATAATTAAGTTTGTATTTGAATTCTATACCATGTATTTGGCGACTCAAGATGGGTGATGTATACCTATTTTGGGGGCGTCATAGTTGGTATCAAAGCTTAGGGATATGATCCCTAGCTAAGATGTGAGACAAGAACTAGGAGGGGAGAGACGGGGAATTCCTTTGCTAGTATGACCTACCTAAGTTTATTTGGTATTTAATTGGTCGGTCAGAGTATAGGGATAATATGTGATATGTTAATTAATCCTTGTTTTGTGGCGATTTGAAAATGACATCCAGAATGTTGAGAACATCAATGGAGCACAGAGAGATTGAGTCTCCATATATCAATAATCAGGATAATGTGCATCAGGAAGGCGACAATCCTCAGGTAAACAACAACACTGATCAAATGATGAACGATGGAATGTTCAGCGGCTTTATGCAATTCATGCAAAAATAGGTAAGAGAGACTCTGTTAAAAATATAGGTGGAAATAATGGCAACCCACGATTACGGGTCACCGCATTAGCGATTCAAGGAGTCGGGACCACTTTGGAGTTTTGGGAAAGCCGTAACCACTTAAGGCGGAGACGTGGTTAAAGCAAATCACCAAGATATTTGATGTATTGGGATGCTCAGAGGAGCAAAATGTTCCCTTTGCCACCTTTATGTTGCGTGAAGAGGCAGATTACTGGTGGGAATCTGTAAAACGTACCTAGACTGACACACTCAAGATGTCTTGGGAGAAGTTCTAGGAGCTGTTCAACGACATGTACTTTCCCGAAAGTATTTGTCACATAAAGGAGGTGGAGTTCATAAAGTGGAGCAAAACAATATGACCGTGTCGTAGTACGAGGCTAAGTTTGCCGAGTTATCTCGGTTTGCATCCCATTTGGTCGATAATGAGGAGCGAATGACGCGAATGTTTCTAAGAGGTTTGAAACCCAATATACGTCAATACCTCATTTTTCATAAACTTTATTTATATTCAGATGTTGTGAATAGGGCTCAGTTATTGGAGCGCGATAATGAGTCAGCACAACCAAAAGGCAACGACCAACAACACGATAATAATAATCAAATTGGCAATGGTCATCGAACAATGATAACCATCGTGGGGGAAATTATCATGCCATGAATGGTAACCACTTTGGTGGTAATCATGGCCAAGATAATAGAAGTGGAAATTTTAAGAAGAGAAGGTTCAATAATGATGGAAAGACAGCAGCACCAACACCCATTTCAAAGGAAGAAGAATGACCACCTGTCATAATTTTCAAATGCGGACAGCAGGGACACATCCGTCCAAACTGTACGCAACAATCCAAAGCGTGTTTTAATTGCGGAAGAGAAGGTCACCTAGCTCAATTTTGTCATATGGTGAAGTCAAGTCTAGCTGGGATAGTGATGCCAAAGGATGTCTCAAACAAGCCAAAGCTGGTAGTTTAAAAGAGAGCGTTTTTTTTTTCATAACGAGGAACCCGAATAAAATTATCACGGGTAATTTAATCATAAACTCTTACGAATTCTATACTATGTTAGATACCGGTTCTACTCACTCTTTTATTTTACCTAGTTCTGTTTAATGTTTGAATTTAACTCCGGAGATGTTAGACTTTGATTCATCTGTTGAAACTCAGTTGGGAGAAACCTTCGTTACCTCCACTATTTATAAATCTTGTTTGATTCAAATAAACACTTTCACGTAACCTGTCAATCTTATCTCTTTGAAAATACTTGCCTTTGATGTGATTTTAGGAATCGAATGGTTAACTACTCATCATGCTTTTAGTAAGGTTGTTAGCTTTCATATTCCTAACCAACCTGTTATGCGAATTCAAGCAACCAAACCACTAAAGTCAATCATTGTCATATCAAGCCATAAGTAAAGAGCCTCGGTCCTTTCGTTGTTGACTTCCTTGTGTGGAATGCACCGAAGCCAGACTTTTCGTAGGGGACATTATGAAAAACGATGGCAAGTTGATAGGTATCAATGTGACGTGTTATCCAAGTCTTGGATGAGAGCCATAGTTGCGAATGATATTTCTATTGTTAATAAATTTCCTGACGTATTCTCGAAGACTTCCTAGCCTACCCCTAGAGCGTGAAATCGAATTTTGTATTGACCCCAGTACAAAACCCCATTTCTAAAACCCTTAAATATTTCTTCAACCAAAACGAACGTATAATGCGCCAAAGACGTTCGCTCGAGCTGTTGAAGATTACGATCGTACCATTCAATATCATCATTAAAGAGCGAACGTGATAGCTGACGCGTTGAATAAAAGATCGTATGTGTTTACAAGTGCGATGTTGTTAACACAAAAACCCATTTCGTATAACTTACAAATGATGAAGATAGAGTTAAAGACTATAGGGACCCACATGATGATAACGAATATACAAGTAGAATCGACTTTAATCGATAAAGTTAAAGGCCGCTCAAGCTACAGACCCGGAGTTGATGAATACGAAGAAGAAGGTTCAAGAAGGCGTTATTCTAGAAGCAAGAATCGACGAAGATATGAAATCTCAACCCTCGATTTAATTGGCTCATTTAAAATCCTTGATCGAGTAGAAACTGTGGCTTATAGACTCGTTTTACCGCCAAGTATGTCACGTGTTCATAACGTTTTTAACGTATCGATGTTACATAAATATGTGGATGACCCGAACCATATTATTAATTTAGAACCGGACGAGATAGCGAAAGATTTAACATATGAAGATGTACTTGTTAATAATCTTGAAATATATTTTACGCTCAAAGGTTATATCTCAAGAGTTAGAATCTGACGGAGTGTCCTCATTTGTTCGGCATACCAGGTACGTACGTAAATTTTGAGGGCGAAATTTCATAAGGAGGGGAGATTGTAAAATCCCAAATTTTACGAATAAAGATTTAATTTTCTCGAATTTTTTTTTACAATTATGGTGTGGATTGGAGATAATGTTATAGTTGTGGGTAATATTTATGAATTTTGAAAAGTATGCAAGTTGTTGTATAATATTCGATTGGTCGGGGAATATTTGTTTTAACAGGGAATATTCGTGATGCGGCAAGACACAATCATTGGTGGACCCCACAACGGAAGTATTGTCGTAGTAAGAAAACGACGAAATTATCTTTTTATAAAATAACGGCGGAAGTGTTACCGTTAAAACTGTTGAACTACCCGGTAGTAAAAGTACAATATTACGCGTGGTTGCATAGTAGCACACGGTATTGATTATTGATGCTTACGTGAGAAGTCACTCGGTTTTGTTCAATTATTGCTTGCGATAATTGTTGCATAGTATCTCACGTTATTTGATTCAATTATTGTCGATATTTTATATATTATTAAATCAATAATTGAGATGACAAAGTTATTAATATTATTATTTGCAATATTAACGATGTCTAGAAGTTACGCCAAGGAGAAGTTTGGTCACCTAATTACGCTGCCATAGGGAGAAATCCTTATTGAAAGCCCCCTCTTTCCTAGGAACGACCTGGTCGATTAATATTGTGAATTATATTAATGATGATAAATGTTGTTAGATATATTGAGGTGTCTTTTTATGAAGTCACGAAAGTTTATATATATATATATATATATATAAAATTTTTTTGTTTTATTAGTATTATTAATGTAATAAAACAGAAAAGCTTTTTATATAAAACATAATACTTTTATAAAGTTATTTGTTTTATTAGACAATAATTAGAATATATTATATTTTATTATGCATAGTATTTGCATAGTGTCTGCATAGTATTTGCATCGTAAAATCTTAGTATATAAAATAAAATACTTTTTATAAAGTTTTATTTTATTTGAATATAAATAGAATATATTGTATTTTATTGCATAGTGCAGCATAGTATCCTTTCTATTTTCCTATAAATAGGATGCTTAGTTAGAATTGAAAACCACACCAGAAGTTCAGAGAATTCTTGTATAATCTTGAGCGTATTTCTTTAGAATTTTAAGAAGTTTTGAGCGTAGTGCAAGTTTTCTTCAAGAATATCCTCGCCCTACCAGTCAGAATACTCTTCTTTTACAGTAAGGGATATTATTTGTTGTACTCGTAAGGGGTATTATTTCTTTCTTTCGTCTTCATGAAGAGAACTTCTGTTATTCTATTCTTTGTTATTATGTTGGAATAACCTGTCTACGCGAAGTACCGTATACATGGTGAAAATCTTCTATTATTCCATTCCTTATTATTATGTTGGAATAACCTGTCTATGCAAAGTACTGCATACATGGTGAAATTCTTTTATTATTCCATTCTTTACTATTCTGTCGGAATATCCTGTCTATGTGTTTTACGCATGACCTGGTTCCATTCTTTATTAGTCTATCGAAATATCACATCACATGCGTGCGTTTACGCATGACTGTTTCCATTATTTATTATTACATTGGAATATCTTGTCTGCGGCGTTCGCACGACACCGATTACATTATTTATTATTACATTGGAATAACTTTTATGCGTGTGGTTTATCGCATGCCTGGTGATTTCTTTTGTTATTCCATTCTTTATTATACTTAGTTGGTTAAAGTTTTGACTTCTACACTCCATGAAATTAGTGGAATATCCTTAATATTTGCGCTTCATCCAGTATCTTTTTATGGAAATACTCTTCTAAGCATTCTTGAATTTTACTCTACAAAGAAGTATCATGTTGATAATTTGGACGTTATTAGTTCCTGAATAAATTAATTCTTGAACTTGTTTTATTGAATTATTATGTCATTGTCATCATCCTCATGTTTTTATTATGTTGAAAGTCATCTGTGACCTGTAGTGCATAGATGGACTTGGTATGATTATGACTAGGGATTATTCGGTATAATCATGACCGTAATGTTACAAATGATGTGGAAAAAGTCCTCATTGGCCCGTAATGCATTGATAGACAGTTTTTGGTATGATCATGGCTACGGATTCTCTTTGGCCAAGGGTGCAAAGATGAATTATTTTATGGCATTATCAGGACCGTTGATGAAAACATGATTATCTTTAGCCTGTAGTGCATGGATAATTCGTGGTCGTGATACTAAAGAATATCCTTGGCCTGTAGTGCAGGGATGATTTGATGATGTGGATTATTGATTAAGCTGAGTTCCAGCGATAAAAGTGATGAAAAACCTTTTAAATCATAGAAGATAGTAGATTTTATTCTCTACTTGACTCTTCTAATGGGTTGCATGTTCCGCATCCGTTAAACTTGATATTTGTTATATTGTATCAGTTTAACACTGTTGAAGGCTAACGATAATTTATTCTGCATTATCTTAGTCATAATATTTCTTACTAGGCTAGTTGAGATCACCCTTTTTGCTTTCATTGTTCTCTTCAGGAAAAGAGAACGTAGCAGGGACTAGTCAGCGAATAGAGTGACGGTCCAGATGATAGCATTAGTAGTCTTCACTATTCTATGAAATATTGTGATAATAAATGTAATAAGATTGAATTTGAGTGTGGATATTGTCTAGATGACAATATTTGTGTTAAAACTCTCAGATTATGTTTTGTCGTATTTTGAGTTTGAATACTGTTAGACGACAATATTTGTATTAAAACTCATAGCTCATGTTGTATAATTAAGTTTGTATTTGAATTATGTACCATGTATTTGGCGACTCAAGATGGGTGATGTATACCTATTTTGGGGGCGTCACAAAATTTTATAAGAAAGGGAGGTTGTAAGACCCCAACTTTTATGAATAAAAATTATTTTTCTCGAAATATTATTCTTGAATATTAAGGTGTGGATTTGATATAATGTTATAGTTATGGAAAAAATTTACAAATTTTTCAAAGTAAGTAAGTTGTTAAAAAATATTCGTTTGGTCGGGGAATATTCGTACGACGTCACAATCAATGGTGGACCCCACAACGGAATTCCTGTCGGAGTTAGAAAATGACAGAAATATCTTTTCATAAAAATAACGGCGAAAGTTTTACCGTTAACTATTGAAATACCCAGTGATAAAAGTACAGTAATACGCGTGGTTGCATAGTAGCACACGGTATTGTACAGTATCTTTGATTATTGATGCTTACATGAGAAGTCACTCAATTTATTTCAATTATTACCATAGTAATTGTTGCATAGTATCTCATGTTATTGATTCAATTATTATCACAATATTTTATATTATTAAATCAATAATTGAGACGACAAAGTTATTCATATTATTATTTGCATTATTGATGATGTCTAGAAAGTTCTGTCGAGGAAAAGGGTTTGGTCACCTAATTACGCGCCTATAGGGAGAAATCCTTATCGGAAAGCCCCTCTTTCCTGGGAATGATATGGTTGTTAATATTGTGAATTATAGTATTAATGATGAAAGTTATTAAAAATGTGTTTTGAGAAGCCAAGTGAATTGAGATAAATAGAGGGGATTTTTATGAAGTATTTATTGTAAGTTTGGCGTATTATTTGGACCCCCACTTAACCATTTTTCAAAACTTTCGGTAGAAGTTATCTCAGTTTTGTTATATATATATATATATATATATATATTAGTATTATATATATGTATATATTTAATAAAAAAAGTAGTCACGCGGGGGGTTATTCACTGGTAGGGGTGGGGGTTACTATTGTTATTATTTATTTATATATATATATATATATATATGTATATATAGGGCTATATGTATATACACAGCTGTGTATTACAGAGTAGGGCTATTGCGACGGGTTATTTTGGGCTATGACGACGGTTCATCCGTCGCCATAGCCCAGAATAGCTATGGCGACGGGTGAAACCAACGCTATATCCCAAAATACCATCGGCATAGCCGACTAAGTAATACACAACTGTGTACATACATTTTTTCCACATATATTATAATAAGTTTTGTTTTTTATGAAAAATAAAATATATTATATTTTATTATGCACAGTATTCGCATAGTATCTGCATAGTATTTGCATGGTGCTACATAGTAAAATCAAATTTTTTTAGCCGACGCTCGTGAATTCTTACGAATTTCCACTATGTAGTCCATGATTTTCTAATTCAAAATAGTATCCTTCCATTCTCCTATAAATAGGATGCTTAGTTTAGAATTGAAAATCACACCAGAATTAGAGAATTCTTTTTCTATAATATTGAGCGTATTTCTTTTGAGTTTAAGGAAGCTTTATGGTGTAGAAAATAGTGAAAGTTTTCTTCAAGAATATCTCCGCTATACCAGTCGAAATACTCTTCTTTTTAAGGTAAGGGAGATTACTTATTTCATATCCACTTACGATATTATTTTTCGTATGCGTAAGGAATTTTATTTTCGTTCAATATTCGTAAGGAATATTATTTTCGTTCAATATTCGTAAGGAATATTCTCTTCGTTTAATATTCGTAAAGAATATTATTTTTTTTCAAAAGTTGTAAGGGATATTATTTTTGTTCAATATTCGTAAGAAATAATATTTTTTTCCATACTCTATAGTATGTAAGTAATATTATTTCGTTTCAGATTCCAAATTCAACACTAATGTTGTTAAAGTATTGCTTCTATACTCCTTGAAATTAGTAGAATATTCTTGAAATTTTTGTTTCATCTAGTATCGCTTCAAAAGAATATAAATCTGAACATTCTTGTTAATTTTTAATCTTTTCATGTCGGGGTACTATTCACGGGCTGCTATTCCTGAAGTACTATTTAAGGGGTACTATTCACCTGATGTACTATTCATGACAAAAATTCATTTCTTTTCTATCCTAATCATTTTTGATACAATATTAGTCTTAAATTTTACTCCACAAAGCAGTATCATGTTGACAATTAAGACATTATTGAATTCTGGATAAATTGAATTATAAATCTTTAAAGTTTATCATTGCACTCATTTAATTGAATTCTTATATCATTGTCATCATCCTTATGGTTATATTATGATGAAAGTTATCTTTGGCCCGTAGTGCTTAGATGGACTGTTGATTGATATTACTATGACTATGTATTGGTATAATCATAACATGTAATATTACAAATGATGTGGTAAAAGTTCTCATTGGCCCGTAGTGCATTGATGAACAGTTGTTGGTATGATTATGACCATGAGTTCTCTTCGGCCAAGGGTTCAAAGATGAATTGTTGATTGACATGATTATGACCATTGATGATAATAACGAATATCCTTGGCCCATAGTGCATGGATGATTCATGGATGTGATAATGAATATCCTCGGCCCGTAGTGCATGGATAATTTAGTGATATAAATTATTTATTAAGCTGAGTCTCAACGATAAAATTGATGATAAACTTTTAAATCATAGAAGATAGTAGATATCATGCTCTACTTGACTCTTCTAATGTATTGTTTCTTCTGCTGCAGTAGTTGATCTAAAACTTTTTGTCTATTATATTCAATCGTTGTTATACTGTTGAAGGCTAAGGATAATTTATTTTACATTAACTTAGTCATAATTTTCTTTACTAGGCTAGTTGAGCTCACCTTTTTCTTTCATTATTCTCTTCAGGAAATGAGAATATAGCTGAGATTAGTCAGTGAATGGAGTGACGGTCTGAGATAGTTGCCATAGTAGTCCTCACTATTCTATGAAATAGTGTGATAATAATTGTAATGAGGATTTAATTTGAGTTTTGATATTGTCTACGAGACAATATTCGTGTTAAAACTTAACTATTGTGTTATCGTATTTTTCACGACAGTTGTAATAATTAAGTTTGTATTTGAATTATGTGTCATGTATTTGGCGACTCAGAATGAGTTGTGTATACCTATTTTGGGTGCGTCACATCATTTCTATAACTATTGCGGAAGATATAAACATAAATTGTTTATACAATAACCTTTACATATAATCCCCAAGGTCGATAACCTTAACTTAATATACATATTCATACATTACAGGACTTACAATGTTATTTGCCTTCAATACTATTTACAATTTTAACTGTACAATAATCCATTACATGTAACTTATCATTGCCTTTGCATGTGTCCGAAGTATTCGTCCTAATCTGAAATGTTAATCATGATATAGCAAGGGTGAGAAACAAGTTTGCCCAACAAGTTTAAGTTCAATGAAAGATATATCATGATTGAAAGAATAATAAGTTGGCTGACAAACTTTCAACAATATAATAATTGTGAAAAATCATGAATCAATTGTCATAACTGAATGACCGAGTCAATAATAATGAATGGCCAACAATGAACATAAACAATTTAACTGGACTAAATGGTAATGAAGGTGATCAGCCTTTCATACCTGATGAACATATGCAACATGCATAACGTGCGAATCAATAATCAAAGATGTGATATAATCAGTAATGATTAACCACAAGTATTCTTTTGAAATTGCAACTCAAATTTGAGTCTGAGAACTTGCACAATAAAAGTATAGGAACTTGCCTGAACTATAGATTACTGCTACACAAAGTTAATTTAGCTTCAGTTGAAAGACCTATTATTGATAATATCGATCTCTCAATTAGAATAATATCATCACATACACTACTGTTAATTATAGTCATTATACAACTTAAACACTTATCACGTAATCATATATTAGATTACTCCTTAAAACCTCATTATTATTATCGTCCTTTGATAATTCATTAATCACTATATCATATACAATATGATTTAACACTTTAATCCTATATATTATAAGTTATTCTTTAAAATCTAATAACTCAAATACTAATCCAGCAACATGGATTATCTAAACATACCAAACCAGCAACCTAGATTGCAATCCAGCAACCCAGATTGCAATCCAGCAAACTAGATTATAATCCAGCAAACTAGATTCCAAATCCAGCAACCAGATGGCCAATACAGTAAACTGGATTCCAATTCTACCAACTATATTGCAATATGGCAAACTGGATTCAACATGTTTTCAATTCAGTAAACTATTTTTCAATCCTGCAAACTGGATTCAACAGATTTTCAATCTAGCAAGCCTGAACTCATTAGTTTTTCAATCCAGCAAGCTGGATTCATTCTCTCTTTTCATAAAAATACCAAATCAACTTATTATTTTTCTATCATTTGACTAAACATATATACATATATTTTATACACAAAAAGTATTTTTCCATAATTTTTCAACTCCCTTTAGTATTATTCAAAAATCATTTTTAGTTCGTAGCTTAAGAAATTAGCCCTATCATGCTCAACTACACAAATTCCCATCTCTTGACATAATCTTATACATTTTAATGTGAGCCTCCAGTTTATACTTTATGGCCATCAGAGTTATAGAACTTCGGTTATACCCATTTTCGTCGGAAAATCCTAAAATTTAAATGATCATAACTTGGTGATTTTAAGTCGGAATGAGCTCATTTTTGAACAAGAGCTACTTTATATCATATATTTTTATTTCCCAAAAGGCCAGAATTTATTTCATAAATTAAGTGGCCGAAACTACCCTTGGAAAGTTCTGGGCAGTTAGGGCAGTAGCTTTTTCAAAATTTTCACTTTTTCGTGCTTTGTTAAAAACAGTCCATACAGAAATCTACAACTCCTTTTTCAGTGATTCCACTCGGAGATGTTTGAAAACTCATCATATTATCATCTAAAATTTTTTAGAAATTTTGAATGTCAGAAAAATGATGAAACTACCCCTAGCAATGACTGGACCAAAATAGTATATTTTCCATTTCAACAACAAAACTATTTTTGCTAAAATAGCCAATACAGCTTGTGTACTCAACATTTTTGAGTGCTACCACTTGGGTTTAGTAGTTAATTTACATATATAGCACCTCTCTTTGACGGATTGCAAAAAGAAGGTGTAGAACGAAAATGGTGGAAATCCAAAGTACATAAAAATTTTATGGTTTATAAACTAGAAAAATAACTTTTCTTTTCTTTTGATTTCCAAACAAATTAAGACCCAATATGGGTATATCTAAACATAAAACACTCAACAACAAGTAGATACAAAGTTTTTGAGTTTAGAAACATAAATTCAAGGTTTGATTAAGAATAATCAAAAATACAAAAACAAAAAGCTATGTATACCTTTGATTCCCATGCTCCCCCTTCTTCTTCTTCCTTGTTTGATTATGACACTTGGTAGCTTTGCAAAAACTCTCTCCTTTTTCTTCCTTTAATAGCTGCCATTGCTCCTCCCTCTCTCTCTCTCTTTTGTTTCTTAGTTTAGCTGGAGAGAAATTGATGAAAGAGATATTAACTAGATTTTTGTTGTATTAAAAATGTATAGATATAATATGTACGTGTAAATACATTTCACCAACATCTCATCTCTTTCTCTCTCTCTCAATAATCATCACTTAGATGTATGGAAGGTTATTAAGTAATGTGACTTCATAAATAAATTGACACATAGCTAATTAAGTTTGGTGAAATATCTATTGCAAATGTGTGGAGCTTATAATTGATGACAAGCATTCCCTTTTCTCTCCACCCATTTTGCCGGCCAAGTGGCCTAATTCTCCTCCATGCTTTATTTTATTTTTATGCTTATTTAGTATACTAAAGGTCCAAAATGTCCCTCCTTCAATTGGGCTAAACTTGGGCCATTTTCTTTAATTTTTTGGGCTTTTAATTTAATTCTTTATGCTATGAAAAATTATCATAGTCCAACACATTTAATTTTATCCTACCATAATCATTTAATTAGGGTTTTCATTTCCTCAATTATAAGTTAATTCCTTACTTATATACACTAAATTTCTTAACCCAATTAAACTTGTTTTAATTAAGTTATAAAATTAATTAATTGAGATGTATAAAATAAATCTCTTGGAATTAGTATATATTTTAAATACTATTATTCTCTCATATCATAACCCTTAAGTTATTTAATTTTTCATTCTTAATATATATTTAAGTTACCTTAGTTTCTTTTATTTGTTTATAATAAACAAATAAAAACAAACACATAATATTCATATTCACTTACTCACATATTCACACAAATTAATTTAGTGGGTGGATACATGATTCAAAATATCTTAGATTAGGTCACTAGTATATAATTAAATACTAGGACCACTCAATAAAGATAACCATTTAGGTTATCTAATTCTAATACCTAATTTATAATTAGGTTATGTAACTTTTAATTTTTCTTTAATAAATAAATATATATACTTAATATATTTATTTACTTAATCACATACATACATAACATAAGTAAAAAGCATTTATCATTATCATATCTCTTTATTGAAATTTATTTCCTTAATAAATTTCCCACATTCATAATCTATTCATTTCTTTTAAAAATTTAAATCATTCTCATAATTTCTTTCATTAATTCACATAAAATTAAAGATAACCTAATACCTTATTCTTAACATACTTCCAAATATAATTTCATTCTAGGTTTTGAATTTTGTAACATTTATTTTCTTAATTCTTATTCAAATAGCAAACCATATAGGTTTTTCTTTAAAAATTTTAAATCATTCCTCTATTTTCACTCTAAGTTTTATTCTTTAACCTTTAATTTAATTATTTAAGATCTTATGAATTTTTGGGATGTCACATGAACTGTCCATCAATGCTATTTCAGCCTGATTTGCTGACAAGTAATAGAAATGTCTTCGAAATCCCTAAAGTGGAGGTTTCTCAATGATTGAGACCATATGATGTTGACATTGGGGTTATCACCAAAGTCCTTAATCCTTTGTACAGGCTTTCAAGCAAAGATGTTCTTCTCTTTCGCGAAAAACTCTTGAGGATTGCGTTTGGATTGCTGGGGATCTGTATAATAGATTCCATCATCGGTCCTCCTCGATGAGGATGATTTTCCATGGTTTATATCATCAGGTTTCTTTGATGCTTCGATGGAGTTATTGCCAATGGTTTGCAATGTTAAGGATGCCTGGCCCTTTTTGAAGTAGCTTTCAATGACTTGTATCATCGGACCCTTTTTTGATGCTTCGTTGGAGTTATTGCCAATGACTGGTAATGTCAAGACTGCCTAATCTTCGTTGAAATAGCTTTTAACAACTTAAGATGTCCAAAATCTCGGCTAGGGATGTATTCCTCATGAGAGATACTCTTGATGAGTCTGTATGCTTTTGATGACAATCATAACCCTAGTTTGATGGCATCAGACCCTCGTGATGTGTTGACAAGTGTAACGCCCCCAAATCTGGGTATCTTCCAACCCGACAGATGGTGCTATACTGTACAAACATTCATACACTCATTCAATTGAAAAGCCTCAAAAGAATGAATATATCTTATATATAATCAAAATAATATTTATATTCTCCCAAGTTCTAAACCCATTACAAAGGTTCTTTGTCATAATATCAATCACATTATAACATTAAACCTATACTATTAAATAGACAGCTTAACGATCTGCCTTAGCTTTTCCTTTATCCTTATTCGATCCTTCAGGACGTTCAGTCTTAGCTGCATTCATATGGTTCAAGCAAGAGTGAGCATAACTAGCTCGGCAAGTATGACAATTTTAATAAATAACATGCTTGACACATAAGAATCATAAATCTTCAATAACTGAATAATAGTTATGAAGTGCTATTGATAATTCAAAATAGCACTTCATTTTTCTTTCAAAATGTTTTACAATAATAACAATATTCAGTAAAGCATTCACTTCGGTCAGAGACCTTGAGCATTTCATTCTTCTTTGAAAAGGACAACCCAGAAAAAAGTCCGTAATCCCGGTATTACTTACGAGCACTTCTAGGTGATCAGCCTATTGTATTCTATGTTGATCAACACTACATTCATTAAACGTATGTACGTTTAATTTGTGGCAACCTCACGTGCCTGTCGTATGACAACAAAACATTTGTTTATCATACTCAGTCTTCTTTTGAAAACCATATCAAGTAGTTGACAAAAGATAACAACATTTGATAACAGATGGATAGATTATCAATAATCCAACCAATATATCAATATAGCCGAAAGGATTGGCTTTAACTTCTTCATACATCAATTCATGAGTAAGGATACATGAACTTCAAAACTTGTTCAGAATGAACTGAGACAAGAGTTAGAATACTTGCCTTTAGCGTCTGTTACGGTATAATTACTTTATGATTGAATCTTTCAAGTCACTACACATGATCACATAATGCCTCATATTAGGTCATATATAATCAAGTATGTATATGACTATCTCACCCTTCATCTCAATCTAATTGTGTATTAGATCCATTTACTATCCATTCTGGCTTATCATTAAACTTGCATTCATATTTGACTAGGTTATCACAACCTTTATACCTCATCCTTAAGGTTTAACATAGTTTTAACAATGTTACTTTATGTTCCTTAAAGTAGGTTTACTTTGAAATCAATCACCTTCCTTTCTTTGTACTTATAAACATTCATCACCATCTTTGTTCCAAGTCTGGCGCTGCGTCGCCAATCATAAGCCTACATCTCGCGCTGCGACGCGAGTTAATAGTGGGGAGGTCCCGGACTTGGCTCTACGGCGCGAGTCCTTACTCAGTGGGCCGCGCTGCGGCGCCACTCTGTAGTAGGTCATGGCCTATTCATAGCGCTGTGGCGCCATCATTAGACTATGGTTCGCGCTGCGGCGCATGTTTCCAGTGTGCTCAGACACTATTACAGCGCTGCGGCGCCAACTCTGTGCACCAGAAAATTTTTACAAACTTTGAATTTTGTGAACTTCCCGGACGCATAATTTCTTGGTTATAAGTCCGAATTGGCTCGTTCAAAAGCCTACGGTTCACAAATTACGTACTCTACGCGTCCATGCAAGAATTTTATCTATTTGACAATAGCTAAGTATAATACTTCGTATTATACTCTTTTTCATTACTTTGTACAATAGCTAAGTATCATACAATTATTACTTACATAATAATACTTCGCTTTCCTTAATATTCATAACTTAAGTCCGCAAGCGAAATATTATATTTTCCATAACTAGATTATTATTACATAATATGTCTTACCTTGATATTCTATCATTATGTATTTCTCAGAAATTCAAAAATAATTCCCGAGCAAATACCAATGAATAGTGTTTTTTAGAAATTTTCTCGGAAAACTTTTATTTTTGTCTTAGAAATTCAAACACTATAATTCCATCACATAACTAAAATACTACGACATTCCAACATCAATAGATTATAGAATGACAACCATCTTGATATCACAGAAAATATAATTTTATTATTATTTAATTTAATAAAATTATTTTACAATAAAAATCCGAATTTCTCGGTCGTTACATCCTTCCTCCCTTATAAAGATTATGTCCCCAGAATCTCGTCTTACTTTAATCAAATAGACGAGGAAAATTTTTCTTCATCTTTTCTTCTAATTCTCACATTGCTTCTTCGGCATCGTGGTTCTTCCATAATACCTTTACTGATGGTATTACTTTGTTCCGCAGAACTTGTTCCTTTTCAATATGAATCAGTGATTCTTCATAGATTAAGTCCTTTTCAATATGAATCAGCTTATATTCAATTACATGCTTATAATCTTGTTTATAAGGACGTAATACAGATACGTGGAACAGGTTATGTATTCTTTCCAGGTCTGGAGGTAATGCTATCATATAAGCTACCTCTCCCACCCTTTTTAATACCTCAAAAGGTCCTATAAACCTTGGGCTTAACTTTCCTTTCTTTCCAAAATGCATCTTTCCTTTCCAGGGAGATACCTTTAGAAACACATACGAGCCTACTTCAAATTCTCGATTTAATCTATACGAGTCTGCATACTTCTTCCGTCTGTCCTGAGCTGTAACAAGACGCATCCGAATTAACTTTATTACATCCGCTGTCTGCTGCACCAATTCTGGTCCTAGAATTCAGCGTTCTCCCACTTCATCCCAATAAAATGGTGTTCTGCACCTTATTCCGTACAAAGCTTCATAAGGCAGCATGCCTATGCTTGCATGATAACTGTTGTTATATGCAAACTCTACAAGTGGTAGGTGATCATCCCAACTACCCTTGAAATCCATGACGCAAGACCTCAACATGTCTTCTAACGTCTGAATTGTCCTCTCGCTCTGCCCATCAATTTGTGGTTGATACGCTGTACTTAACTTCAACTGTGTTCCCAGCTGTTCTTGCAAACTTCTCCAAAAGTTCGATGTGAATCATGGATCACGATCTGACACAATCAATACTGTTACTCCATGTCTGGAAATAATTTCCTTAACATAAAGTTTAGCTAACTGGTCCAAGTAATACTTGACCCTAATTGGTAAAAAGTGAGCCGATTTCGTCAACCGGTCTACTATTAACCAAATCAAATCGTACCCTTTGGTCGTTGTCGGAAGTCCCACCATGAAGTCCATCATGATAAGCTCCTACTTCCATTCTGGAATCTCCAATGACTGTAACAAGCCACTTGGTCGTTGATGTTCAGCTTTAACTTTTTGACAAGTTAAGTATCTACTCACGTACTCAGCTATTTCTCTCTCCATGTTCGGCCACTAAGAAAAAAAAGTATCTGCTTCGAGTCACTTGGCATCTTCACTTCTATTTCCATCCTAGCCATCTCTGTTATTAACTCATCTTGAGTCGTTAACATAGACAACTTTTCCCGACCCTTCCTACTTAAGGCGTCGACAACTACATTGGCTTTTCCAAGGTGATACAAGATTTCACAATCGTAATCCTTTATCAACTCCAGTCATCTTCTCTGTCTCATATACAACTCCTTCTGAGTGAAGATATATTTAAGACTCTTATGGTCTGTATATATCTCACATTTCTCCCCATAAAGGTAATGTCTCTATATCTTTAATGCAAATACTATTGCGGCCAGTTCCAGATCATGAGTAGGGTAAACTTTCTCATAATCCTTCAACTGTCGTAATGCATACGCAATGACCTTACCATGTTGCATGAACATGCAACCAAGTCCTCTATACGAAGCATCACTGTAAACTACAAAATTTCTCGTGTCATCGGGTAATGACAAAATAGGCGCTTCACTTAATCTTTTCTTCAGTTCTTGAAAACCGTCTTCACATTTATCCGTCAATACGTATTTCACCGTTTTCCTTGTCAGGTTAGTCAACGGAGTAGCTATCTTTGAAAAATCTTGGATAAATCTTCGATAGTATCCCGCTAACCCTAGGAAACTCCGCACCTCTGTCGGTGTTTTCGGTTCTTCCCAGCTCATCACTGCTTCTACCTTCGCTGGATCCACTAAAATCCCTTCTTGGTCAATGACATGACCTAAAAACTGTACTTTCTCCAGCCAAAATTCACACTTAGTAAATTTTGCATATAAGTTTTCCTTTTTTAGTGTCTCCAACACTAATCTTAAGTGTTCAGTATAATCTTCTTGCGTCTTAGAATATACTAGAATATCATCGATAAACACAACAACGAACTTGTCTAAATATTGTTTGAACACTCTGTTCATCATATCCATAAATGCAGTTGGTGCATTCGTCAACCCAAATGACATTACCAGAAACTCGTAATGACCATAACGAGTCCTGAATGTTGTCTTTGGTATGTCCTCCTTTCTAATCTTCAATTGGTGATACCCAGTCCGCAAATCTATCTTAGAAAAATACTTTGCCTCTTTCAACTGATCAAAAAGATCATCGATCCTAGGCAATGGGTATTTATTCTTTATCGTTAACGTGTTCAACTCTCGATAGTCGATACAAAGTCTTAACGATCCATCTTTCTTCTTGACAAACAACACCGGTGCCCCCCACGGGGAAACACTCAGTTTAATGTACTTCCTATCCAATAGTTCCTATAACTGAACCATTAGCTCTTTCATTTCCACAGGTGCCATATGATACTATGCCCTTGAGACTGGTGTCGCTCCTGGCATAATGTCTATTACAAATTCAATCTCTCTATCCGGTGGTAATCCCGATAATTCACTTGGAAACACATCCATTAATTCGTTCACTATGGGTATTTGTTCTATGGTTGCTCCCACTCGTTGGGTGTCAACAACATGGCACAGATAACCTACACATCCCTTCCTTAAAAGTTTTCTAGTTTGTGTCATCGTAAGACAACACGAGCGTCCTGACGATTTATTACCGTAAAACACTACAAGAGGTTATTTCAACGTCCTAATGCTCACACATTTCTTCTGGCAATCTATAATTGCTCCATGGTTAATCAACCAATCCATTCTAAGAATTACATTGAATTCTCCCAACTTTATTGGTATTAAATCTATCGATAATTTACAACCACGTATATCTACGCAACAATTCCTATGACTATCTTCAACAGGAATTATCTCTTCATTTGCTACCTTAATAATCAAAGGTATTAACAACTTTTTGGAAAGTAATTCTAATCGTCTAGCAAAATCACATGATATAAACGAACAAGTAGCACCCGAATCAAATAGCACGTAAGCATTTATGTTATTGATTGGGATAATACCTGCAACTACATCCCCTAATGCCACTGTATCTTGGATCGTCATATTAAAAGTGCGGGCCATTACTCTACCTGGCTGAGTTGAACCACTAATAGCTAACTTACCGCTATTAGTGCCCTTATTTCCATCTGTCCCCTTCTTTGGGCAGTTCTTTGCTATGTGGTCAGTTGATCCACATACAAAACATCTGTGATTTTTCTTCGAATTTGGACAGTTAGGCGAAATATGCCCTTCCTGTCCACAATTATAACATACTGCCTTTCCCTTGAGACAGACTCCTAAATGAGTCTTCCCACAGTTTCTGAGCCTCCATCCTCCTCTTAGGATCCCCTTGCTTTACTCCAAAGATTCCCAGAGTTAAATCCTTCTTCTTTTGGACGGCCGTCGCCACTCTGGCCCGGCTCCCTCGGTCTTCATTCCTCCCTCAATTTTACCCTTGTTTTTCTTATCCTGGTGGAACTGGCTGAGAGCCTCATTCCCACCCTCGGCAATTATTTCCTTTTCTAATATGGTTCCAAAGAAAGTACTTTGGAACATAGAAATTCGGCTATAGAGCCAGGGTTTCAAGCCCTGCTCAAATCGTCTAGCTTTTCTCACTTCCGTTTCCACTTAATGTGGAGCAAATCTTTCCAGTTCATTAAACTTAGCACCATACTGGGGAACTGTCATATCCCCTTGTTTCAAATCAAGAAACCTCATCTCCATTCTTCCCTGCATACTCGTGGGAAAATAGTTCTCGAAGAAATTCCCCTTGAACCGTATCCACGTTAGATTTTCTATCCCGGCCCTAGCCTGGTTTGCCTCCCATTAGAAATTGGCCTCCCCTTTCATCATGTAAGTTGCAAAAGCAACCTTTTGACCTTCCTCAACATTCGCTATAACAAATGCTTTCTCAATCTTCTTCACCCAAGTTTGGGCTTCTATAAGGTCCGTAGTTCCTTTGAACTCCGGCGGACCGACACTTTTAAAATCCTTAAAAGTAGTAGCTCGTACTACCCCAGGATTTATGGGTACATTAGCCCCAGTTCTATTAAACGCGACCGTTAAAAGATTAACGAACTCTTGCATTGGATTAATTGGACCTCCTTCTGGTTGGTTAACATTAGAATCTTGATTTCGTTGTCTCCTTCTTGGCGGCATTTTGTTGTTAAGAAAACAACACGTCATTATTACTTTCTTCTTGTTGGTTAGTTATTATTTATACTGAAACAATAACTCATAATCATTACTCAATGTGTTCCATAAAAAGACTTATATTGATTCATAACTTGTAGTATAATACTACATTTTTTACATTACTTAGCCTTAGCTGATTACATTACCATCCCATAATTGCTTTCCAAAAATTGGGATTTACAAAAGACTACCCTTTGACATACAAAAGAGGTTTTACGTCACTACTAGATACATAATATTTACATATCTAAACTATTCCAGCTATCACTAGATTACATCTGCCGAATGGCATTCTCAAAGTCTTTAGTCGCCAGACCGGTAATGATATCCCGACTATAGTATGTCGAGTCTGCCCTTCTTCTATCGGATACCCAACTACTTGCTGCTGTAAATCCACATGAGAACTCCTATATATATAGGACATCCTCTCTATCTTCCATTTCATAATCTTTAGCTCCTACTTGAGCTCAAAGACGTGTTTCAGCTCGTGGACCTTGTCCTTGGCCAAAACATGATCGTCGTGTTCCTCTTCCCACATACCCTCCATACTCATCTTGTCCTCCCGGACAGCTTGGAGTTCCCCTTTCAACTCCTTAACCTCTTCACAGTAATGGACATTTCTATCCAATACTGACATGAACAGTGCCTTCATTGACTCCCCCGTAGTCAACTCTTCTGTAGGTGAAACCTGGTCAAAGGACATCATGTCCACCTCTTCCTCTAGCATGCCATCAAATATAGACATGTAGTCTAAATTGTCCGAGTCTCCAGACTCGATTGCCACCACTTCCGGTTCTACTGCTATGGGATTAGGTAGTATCTCTACTCGATCAACCGAATCCTCGCTCACTACATGTATGTCTCTATAAATATCATTTTCTCCTGACATCTACAATAAAACAATATAGTTTGATTAGTACACGTCAGTAGAATAATAAAAGCACATAACATAATATAATGCATTTTTATAGGGTTAGGTTTCATCTTTTACTTCTTTATTCTTTCTTAAGGTTTTAATTTCCCCCTTAAGTTTTATAACCTAGGCTTTGATACCAACCTGTAATGCCCCCAAATCTGGGTATCTTCCAACCCGACAGATGGTGCTATACTGTACAAACATTCACACACTCATTCAATTGAAAAGCCTCAAAAGAACGAATATCTCTTATATATAATCAAAATAATATTTACATTCTCCCAAGTTCTAAACACATTACAAAGGTTCTTTGTCATAATATCAATTACATTATAACATTAAACCTATACTATTATATAGACATCTTAACGATCTACCTTAGCTTTTCCTTTATCCTTATTCGATCCTTCAGGACGTTCAGTCTTAGCTGCATTCATATGCTTCAAGCAAGAGTGAGCATAACTAGCTCAACAAGTATGATAATTTCAATAAATAACATGCTTGACACATAAGAATCGTATATCTTCAATAACTGAACAATAGTTATGAAGTGCTATTGATGATTCAAAATAGCACTTCATCTTTCTTTCAAAATGTTTTACAATATTAACAATATTCAGTAAAACATTCACTCCGGTCAGAGACCTTGAGCATTTCATTCTTCTTTGAAAAGGACAACCCAGAACTAAGTCCGTAAGCCCGGTATTACTTACGAGCACTTCTAGGTGATCAGCCTATTGTACTCTATATTGATCAACACTACATTCATTAAACATATGTACGTTTAATTTGTGGCAACCTCACGTGCCTGTCATATGCCGACAAAACATTTGTTTATCATACTCAGTCTTCTTTTGAAAACCATATCAAATAGTTGACAAAAGATAACAACATTTGATAACAGATGGATAGATTATTAATAATCCAACCAATATATCAAGTATAGCCGAAAGGATTGGCTTTAACTTCTTCATACATCAATTCATGCGTATGGATACATGGAATTTAAAACTTGTTCAGAATGAACTGAGACAAGAGTTAGAATACATGCCTTTAGCGTCTGCTACGGTATAATTACTTTATGATTGAATCTTTCAAGTCTCTACAACACATGATCACATAATGCCTCATATTAGGTCATATATAATCAAGTATGTATATGACTATCTTACTCTTCATCTCAATCTAATTGTGTATTAGATCAATTTACTATCCATTCCGGCTTATCATTAAACTTGCATTCATATTTGACTAGGTTATCACAACCTTTATACCACATCCTTAAGGTTTAACATAGTTTTAACAATGTTACTTTATGTTCCTTAAAGTAGGTTTACTTTGAAATCAATCACCTTCCTTTCTTTGTACTTATAAACATTCATCACCATCTTTATTCCAAGTCCAGTAATAGCATTTGCCTAGTCATAAGCTTTACATCTCGTATTGCATGTACGAGTCCTTATTACTCGATGGGCGTATATGCTGCCACTCTCTATGATGAATCATGGCCTATTCATGGCGATGCGACGCTATCATTATACTATGGTTCGCGCTGCAGCGCGAGTTTCCAGTGTGCTCAGACACTGTTATGGCACTGCGGCGCCACTCAAATGGCCTAGGGTTGGCCCCGCGACGCCAACTCTGTGCACCAGAAAATTTTTACACTCTTTGAATTTTGTGAACTTCCCGAATGCATAATTTCTTCGTTATAAGTCTGAATTGGCTCGTTCAAAAGCCTACGGTTCACAAATTATGTACGCTACGCATTCATGCAAGAATTTTATCTAGTTGACTTTGTTTGCTAAAAATTCACCTATTGGATCATTTTTAACGTAAACGATAAACGTTCGTGAACGTTCAACGCTCGTTTCTTTGTACTAAGTTGGAATTCGGTCATTTTCGAGTCTGCAACTCTTGAATGCCAAATATGACTTGTCTCCATCAAAAACCAACGTTTCTGAGATGAAACACAAAATTTGACTTCTAATCCGGGAATTTCACAAATTCGACGATTATCGTCCAATCGTGTAATTTCTGGCAAATTTTCATTACTTATGATTTGTTCATTACTTCAAATGCATTCAAGTTATTCTATGAACATATCAACATACTTAATACAACAACTTATATTCATTGTTGGATTTTGACTTATTCCTTCATGAGCTTATAACTTATTAAATTATAAACTACTTTCAGATTCATTGTTCATAACTTATGAAAGTTAAAGTCTTTTCATCATCATACTTATATGTTCTTAACATATAATATTGTTCATGTTTACATGATACAAATTCAAATAAACCCTTAACTTTCATACTAACATTCAAGGTTAACTTATAACAAGTTCTTAACTTTTATAAGTTCAAACGACTTATTTCCAACTTATGTGACTTAAGTTCATTGCTTACTCATTCTTCTTACTTCTTAACATTCATGTTCCTTAATCCAACTTTTCTTATCAACCTATCATGATAGAGATAGAAGTTAATTTGGAGAAGAAGTCTTACCCTTGAAGTATTTGCAAAGTAGTCTTCTTCTTCTTCTTGCTTATGGAAATAACTTATTTGTAGCTTAATCTCCCTAACACTTAAGCACTTTGTAATAGTTTGGATTGTTTGAACAAGTGTTAAATGGCTAGCAAGCCTTTTCTATTTATAGAACTCACAAGGTTAGGGTAATTTAGTCATTAAATCACCCACCTCCTTAAGCCACCTCCTTACTATTCATTACTTGCTTAGCACAAATCCTATCCTTTGCTTGGTCATTACTCCTAACACTTGGTCATTACATTAACTTAGTCACCACATTAACTTAGTCACCATACATAAAACTTGGTTACATGGAGAAACCATATTAATATGGTTTGTCCCATGGTTTAATCAACCCATTGGATTCTAGCTTGGGCTTAACTTAACTTAACATTTAGGCTTTACATTAACAAACTAACTTGATTATTAATTCAATAGCTAGGCCTCACACTTAATTCACTTGGGCTTGTATAAAATCCTAACCAATCTTTACAAGTCCAATATCATTACTCAATACATATACATATAGTTTATGTATCATTCTCGTATTTAACTCGTATATAAATTTATTATATACTATAATCCATCATTCGTTCAAACTCGTATAATACTTCGTATTATACTCGTTTTCATTACTTTGTACAGTGGAAGTATTATTATCCTTAATATTCATAACTTAAGTCCGCAAGCGAAATATTACATTTTCCATAACTAGATTATTATTACATAATCCGTCTTACCTTGATATTCTATCATTACGTATTTCTCGGAAATTCAAAAATAATTCCTGAGCAAATATCGATGACTAGTGTTTTTCAGAAAATTTCTCAAAAAACTTTTATTTTCATCCTGGAAATTCAAACACTTTAATTCCATCACATAGTTAAAATACTACGGCATTCCAACATCAATAGATTATAGAATGGCAACCATCTTGATATCACATAAAATATAATTTTATTATTATTTAATTTAATAAAATTATTTTACAATAAAAATCTGAATTTCTCGGTCGTTACAACAAGAGCCAATTTCAATTGCTTTTCTCATCGTCTTCCTGAACCATGTATCTGGCCGAATACTAATGATTGATATGTAGATCCGCAGTTTGGTCTATGAAACCAGGATTTCAGGCTTTTTCGCTTAGTCGCGTAATATCTTTTTTTTATTTGACTTTTCAGCTTCTGGGACCTCCTTTGCAACTCAAATTTGATCGAGCCGGAGGGGGTGGGGACCACCTAAGGTAGCCGCAGGTGGACCCGCGGCTTCCGCAGTTTGACCCGCTGCCACCCATGGGTTATATTTCACTTCTCATCTCTTTCAAAGTCATTTTCAAGTTGAAGTCGCACAGAGAATCCTAGATTTTCTCTTGAGATCTACTGAGTTCGGGATATTTTCTGCAAAATCCGTCACCGTACAATCGTTCTGCACTATCCCAGTAATGTTTACATGTTTTCTTTTCTAGTTTTGACCGTTAAAAAGTTCTATCATATAAAATGCTTCAAAACATATAGTAGTGAATATACATGCTCATATGACTTGATAAAAATTATTCAACGTAGTCAATGATAGTAATTTACCATAATAAACGTATTAATGTGAAAAAAATTTGAATTTTGTCACCCTTCTTTTTTTTCAGAAAAATAATAGAATAAAGAAAGAGATAGTCTATATCCTGTATTGATCATAGGATCACTCTATGAATAGGTCAATTCTCTGTGACCTCCCACCGTTCACGACATCCCTTGCTTCTCGCTGCGAACGGCTCCTCCGCTGATGGGCGGGGAGCAGCTGATAATCAAACTGATTGCCTGCCCAGCTCTATAAGGTATTCAAAGGGGGGTTTTCCAGGTCAAGAGTGTCAATTGGTACCCATTTCTGCTATTTTTTTCATTCTATTTGAGGATAAATGAGCAACGGTTTTCAAGAAAAGTAATCCTGGTAATTTGGCTGCCCTTATAGATACGACTTTGATGTTTCTTCATGCATATAAGATGTTTATGACTTTGAGTTTGTGTGTTACTGAATGGCCACCTATGTGACGCCCCCAAAATAGGTATACATCACCTATTCTGAGTTGCCAAATACATGGTACAGAATACAAAAATAAACTTAATTATACAACTGTCGTGTAATATACAACAATACATATGTTGTGAGTTTTAATACAAATATTGTCATCTAGATAATATCCACACTCAATTGAGTACTCATTACATTTATTATCACACTATTTAACAGAATAGTGAGGACTACTAATGCTATTATCTGGACCGTCACTCCGTTCCCCGACTAGTCCCTGCTACGTTCTCATTTCCTGAAGAGAACAATGAAAGTAAAAGGGTGAGCTCAACTAGCCCAGTAAGAAATATTATGACTAAGATAATGCAAAATAAATTATCATTAGTCTCCAACAATGTTAAACTAATAAAATATAATAGACATCAAGTTTAACTGCAGCGGAATAAGCAATCCATTAAAAGAGTCAAGTAGAGAATAAAATCTACTATCTTTTATGATTTAAAAGGTTTTCATCACTTTTATCATTTGGGACTCGACTTTTAATAAATAATCCACATCATCCCTGCACTATGGCCAAGGATATTCATTAGTATCACAACCATAAATTATCCATGCACTATGGCCAAGGATATTCGTGTATTCACCAATGGTCATAATCATGCTAACAACTGTCCATCAATGCACTACGGGCCAATGAGGACTTTTATCACATCATTTGTAACATTACGGTCATGATTACACCGAATAATCCCTGGTCATAATCATACCAAGTCCATCTATGCACTACAGGCCACAGATAACTTTCAATATAATATAAACATGAGGATGATGATAATGATATAAGAATTCAATAAAACAAGTTCAAGAGTTAATTTAACCAAGAACTAATAACGTCCAAATTGTCAACATGATACTTTTTTGTAGAGTAAAATTCAAGAATGCTCATAAGAATATATCTCCATGAAAAGATACTGGATGAAGCACAAATATCAAGGATATTCCACTATTTTCATGGAGTATAGAAGTCAAAACTTTAACCAACTGAGTATAATAAAGAATGGAATAACAAAAGAAATCACCATGCATGCGATTATTTAGATGTAGACGAGTTATTCCAACGTAATAATAAATAACGGAACCGTGTCGGTAATAATACGCATGCGAGCGTGATATTCCAATGTAAAAATAAAGAATGGAATAACAATAGAAATCACCATGCATACAGTACTTCACATAGACTGGTTATTCAAATAGAATAATAAATAACGGAACCAGGTCCGGCGTAAAATGCACAGACAGGATATTCCAACAGAATAATAAAGACGGAACCAGGTCCGACGTAAAACACACAGACATGATATTCCAATAGAATAATAAAGACGGAACCAGGTCCGTCGTAAAATGCACAAACATGATATTCCAATAGAATAATAATGAATGGAATAACAACAAAATTTCACCATGTATGCGGTACTTCACATAGACAGGTTATTCCAGCAGAATAATAAATAATGGAATAACAGAAGAATTTCACCAAGTATAGGGTAGACCACGTATACAGGTTATTCCAATAGAATAATAAAGAATGGAATAACAGAAGTTCTCTTCATGAATATGAAAAAAAATAATACCCCTACCTCAAAAGAAGATCGGATCTTTGGAATAGTGAGGTAGTGAGACTTCTCTTCTTCTCTCTCTCTATAATTTCTCTCTATAATAATGGCTCTAAAGCTTTAGTGAATTGGTGAGAAATGAAGGAAGAATGAGCTTCTATTTATAGAAAAATATAGTTTCGATAATTGCACGTTTTGGGGATCGAAAATTACGATCTGAATACCTCCAACTTTTCTTTAATTTTTAATTTAGTCCTCACGCAAGTATTATCAAACTTGCACCAGCTTCCCTAATAGTAAATAATGTGAATCAATAGTTCAATCATGTGAATCAATAGTTATAATCATGTGAAAATATGAAATACAGTATAGTACCTCCATCTATACCTCCCTTTTTAACTTAGTCATGCAAGTATTATCAATCTTGCACCAACTCCCCTAATAGTAAGTGAATGTGACTCAATAGTACACACATGTTAACAAATAGTTATATAAGCATTTGAATTAGTAGCAATTAATTGCTCATTTATCCGATAAATTACCCGATTTATCAATGTAACCCCCAGACATCAATTATCATTGGAATAGGTGTCGATTTCAACTAACACCAATAATCCCAACATAATGGAACTATCAAATTTATCTTTAATCAACACGAACTTATTCATCATTAATATCATAACTCACAATATTTAACAACCAGGTCATTCCCAGGAAACAGGGGACTTTCCAATAAGGATTTCTCCCTATTGGCGCGCAATTAGGTGACCAAACCTCTCCTCGACAGAACTTTTAGGCATTGTAAATATTTCAATTTAATAATATGAATAACTTTTTCATCTCACTTATTGATTTAATAATATATAAAATATTATGCAAATGATACTGTGACAATAATCGAATCAATAATATGAGAGATATGATGCAGCAATTACTATAGCAATAATTGAGTATAACTGAGTGACTTATCACGTAAGCATCAATAACCAATACCGTGTGCTACTATGCAACCACGCGTATTACTGTATATTTAACACCGGGTGTTTCAACAGTTAACGATAAAACTTCCGCCGTTGTTTTCATAAAATATTTTGGTCATTTTCTCAATCTGACAATAATTCTGTTGTGGGGTCCACCAATGATTGTGCCGTCGTACGAATATTCCCTGTTATTTGAGTCACCACCCCTCGATTTATCTTCATACAAATGAGTTAATAGCCGTGTTGATCTTCCTTTTCCCATTTATGGGGGAAACGGTTCTGATTTTGATTTTCACTTTGATGCGGGTTCCTAACTTTATGCAGCCCAGAGGGAACTGGTTTAGCATACATTCTCTATACCAGACTTTTCATCCAGAGTACCAAGAGATTTTTAATGCCTGAGGCTTCGAGGCTTTCTTTTCCATCCTCCCCCATCGTTGTCCCTAGGGTTATCTCAGGGCTTTGTCTGAGCGCTGGTTTCACCAGACCTAGTCTTTTAATGTTTTGAATTGTGAGGTGATGATGACACCGATGGATTGGTGATTCATCACTAGGATGGAGTTTTCCAAGGTGCTAGTGCCTTTGGTGGTTGAAATTTCCCTGACTGCCGTCAGATCCTTGTTGGGAGTCCCAGCTACGATGCTCAAGGGTAGGACAGTATATTATGGTCCCTTAAGTGTAGATGCCATGAGTGGAGCTCTAACTGAGACATTTCCTAATGATCAGAGGGATAGAGATCGCATCATTCGGTGAGTATTTCTAATCATCCTCAAGGGTTTTTTCCTGGCTGATAACTCTTCGACGATGTCACTCTTTATTTAGTGCCATTCGGGAGGTGGACCTTATTGGAGAGTGTTATTGGGGCTCCTATAACTTTTCCTACTTCCTTAGGGGGAATATATCTATGCTCAGAGGGTGTGACAGAGGCTTGGTTACGATTTTACCCATTCGTGCTGGTGAGCATTTTCTCTTTTGATTTCCCTTTGTTCAGGTTACCAGTTTGACTGATCGCATATATTTGATCTTTGTATTTATAGTTTTGTGCCTATGAAAGGCTCCCATGTCTTCGTCCCATTAGCACATTAGGTTTGGACACCTATCTACGGGGACGGTGATGGAATTTCTCCAATTTGGTGGAGGTTCCTATTGTGATGCCCGCAAAACAGGTATACATCACCCATCTTGAGTCGCCAAATACATGGTACAAAAATACAAATACAACTTAATTATACAACCGTCGTGTAATATACGACAATACATAAACTGAGAGTTTTAATAGAAATATTGTCATCTAGACAATATCCACACTCAAAGCAGTCCTAATTACATTTATTATCAAACTATCTAACAGAATAGTGAGGACTACTAATGCTATCATCTGGACTGTCACTCCTTTCCCCGACTAGTCCCAGCTATATTCTCATTTTCTGAAGAGAATAGTGAAAGAAAGAATGAGCTCAACTAGCCCAGTAAGATATATTATGACTAAGATATAATGCAGAATAAATTATCATTAGTCTTTAACAATGTTAAACTGATAAAATACAATAGACATCAAGTTTAACTACAGCAGAATAAGCAATCCATTAGAAGAGTCAAGTAGAGCATGATATCTACTAACTTCTATGATTTCAAATATTTTCATCAATTTTTATCACTGAGACTCAGTTTAATAAATAAACCACATCATCGAGTCATCCCTGCACTATGGGCCAAGGATATTCATTAAATCATCAATGGTCATGACTATACCGAACAATCCCTGGTCATAATCATACCAAAAACTGTCCATCAATGCATTACAGTCCATTGAGGACTTTTACCATATCATTTATAACATTACAGGTCATGATTATACTGAATGATCCCTGAAAATAATCATACCAAGTCAATCTCTGCACGTAAGCCAAAGATATACAACTATAAAACCAATAATCAACCGTCCATCTTTGCACGTAAGCCAAAGATAAACAATTCATAAATTTAACAGTCCATTTTTGCACGTAAGCCAAAGATAACTTTCATCACCATATAAACATGAGGATGATGACAATGATATAAGCATTAATCAAACGAAAACAAGGATTAATATTAAAGACTTTAAATTTAGCAAAATATTATCAATCACTTAATAAACTCATAATCTAATATTATTAATATTATAACAATATTTTAATCACTTCTTAAACTTATAAATAATTTATTTCAATTGTTTACACTTTACCAAATAATGCATTTAATCATTCAAAAATGCCATACTCATAAGATTTTATCACCAATGATCAAATTCCTTATCAAAAATCTACATATACCCTAATAGGCTTCCCAAGCAATAAAATCTTATTTTCCAATTTTGTTACTTCACATAACATATTTAACTCATTTACTTATAACTAGATTATTTTTATGAAAAATACCAAATCTGTCCCAAAAATATTTCTTTTATTGGATTTAGCAGAATATAGTCCCATATTGAACATATATTTTTCTCGAAATTTTTAAATTTCATTTTTTATTTTAAAAAAATCAATTTCTAATTAATTCCTTAAGAAATTAGCTACCTCACGTTTAACTCCAGCAATTCCCAAATCTTGGCAGGATCTTACACATGTTAACGTGAGCTTCCAGTTTAAATTTAATGGTCATCGGAGTTATAGAACTCCGGTTATAGCGTTTTTTGTCGGAAAAACATAAATATTGAAATAGTCATAACTTGCTCATTTTAAGTCGGAATGAGCTCATTTTTGGACAGGAGATACTTTATACCATATATTTTCATGTCCCAAAAGGCCATAATTTTTCTCACAAATTAAGTGGCCGAAAATGCCCTTTTAAATTTCTGGGCAGTAGCTTTTTGGTATTTTGCAGTTTTTGACTCATTTGCTAAAATTAGTCCACACAAAAATCTACAACATCTTTTCCAGTGATTCCACTTAGATAAGTTAGAAAACTCATAGATCTAACTCTAGAACTTGACCACACTCAAAAATTCGAAATATAATAGGAGATATGGTCAATTGAATTTCATGTTCCATTTTCACCAAAATCTGATTTTCAACCCTTTGGGATTTCTAAGAAACTTTCATGTTTACACATGATAACCAACATAACTCATCATAACACTTACTAATACTACATATACCCATAATTTTCATCAGTCCAATACTTTTATTATGACTTTCATCATAATCCATGTAAATAGGTCATTTCCATAATTAAATAAGGAATGAATACAAAGGATCATTCACCATGCATGTGGTAATCCACATAGACAGGTTATTCCAACAGAAAAATAAAGAATGGAATAACAAAAGAATTCACCATGCATGCGATAGATCGCACAGACGGGTTAATCCCAACAGAATAATAAATAATGGAACCAGATCATGTGTAAACGCACAGACATGATATTCTGACAGAATAATAAATAATGGAATAACAACAGAAATCACCATGCATGCGATACACCACACAGACA
This sequence comes from Panax ginseng, assembly GCA_020205605.1. Lineage (NCBI taxonomy): Eukaryota > Viridiplantae > Streptophyta > Magnoliopsida > Apiales > Araliaceae > Panax > Panax ginseng. The sequence goes on from CM035131.1 coordinate 82,955,073, forward strand.
GGTTATTCTAATAGAATAATAATTAATGGAACCAGGTCAGGCAAAATTCGCACCGACAGGATATTCCAATAGAATAATAAAGAATGGAATAACAACAGAAATCACAATGCATGCGATAGACCGCACAGACAGGTTATTCCAATAGAATAATAAATAATGGAATCAAGTCCGGCGTAAACGCACAAACAGGATATTCTGACAGAATAATAAATAATGGAACCAGGTCCGACATAAACGAACAAACAGGATATTTTGACAAAATAATAAAGAACGAAATAATAGAAGAATTTCACCATGTATGCGGTACTTCGCATAAACTGGTTATTTCAACATAATAATAAAGGATGGAATAATAGAAGAATTTCACCATGTATGCGGTACTTCGCATAGACATGTTATTCCAACATAATAATAAAGATTGGAATAACAGAAGAATTTCACCATGTATGCGGTACTTCATATAAACAGGTTATTCCAACATAATAATAAAAAATGAAATAACAGAAGAATTTCACCAAGTATAGGGCAGTCCACGTATACAGGTTATTCTAACAGAATAATAAAGAATGGAATAACAGAAGTTCTCTTCGTGAATACGAAAGAAATAATACCCCTTACGAGTACAACAAATAATATCCCTTACCTTAGAATAAAGCTGGATACTGGAAAAGGGAGGTAGCAGACTTCTCTTCTTCTTTCTCTCTATAATTCCTCTCTCTAGAGTTTTAGCGAATTCGTAAGAAATAATGAAGGAATGAGATTCTATTTATAGGAGAATGGACTGAATAGTAACTAATTCATGAACGGTCCAGATTGATTTACTTTAAAACGAATAGTCCATATTGATTTACTATTAAAACTTAAAGCAACGGTCCATACTGATTCACTATTAAAACTTTAAACCAGCGATCCATATTGATTCACTATTATAACTTCCCACCAGCGGTCCATATTGATTCACTATTTAGCACATCTCCTCATGGAATAATATTCTACCCAAAAATGATTTGGACCGAAAAGAAATATATTTTTCAGGTGAATAGTATCCCCGTGAATAGTATTTTGGGAATAGAACCCCATGAATAGTACCCTGACACGAAAAGTGTTCCAAATACCCGAGTGAATAATACTAGAGTGAATAGTAATCTGGTGAATAGTAACTTGTGAATAGTAACTTGTGAATAGTAACTCGAGAATAGTAACTCCGACACAAAAAGTGCCCCGAATACCCGATTGAATAATATAACCTCCAGACATCAATTATTATCGAAATAAATGTCAATTTCCACTAACATAAATAATTTCAACACAATGGAACTATCAAATTCATCTTTAATCAACATGAACTTATTCATCATTAATATTCTCACTAACAATATTTAACAACCAGTTCGTTCCCAGGAAAGAGGGGGTTTTCCAATAAGGATTTCTCACTATTGGCGCGCAATTAGGTGACCAAACCTCTCCTTGACAGAACTTCTAGACATTGTAAATATTGCAATTTAATAATATGAACAACTTTGTCATCTCAATTATTGATTTAATAATATATCATTTTATGCAGATGATACCGTGACAATAACTGAATCAATAATATAAGAGATATGATGCAACAATTACTTTAGCAATAATTGAGTATAGCTGAGTGACTTTTCACGTAAGCATAAATAATCAATACCGTGTGCTACTATGCAACCACGCGTATTACTGTACTTTTACTACCGGGTAGTTCAAAAGTTTTAACGGTAACACATCCGCCGTTATTTTTATAACAAGATAATTCTGTCGTTTTTCTTACTACGACAATACTTTCGTTGTGGGTTCCACCAATGATTGTGTCATTGTACGAATATTCCCCGACCAATCGAATATTATATAACAACTTGTGAACTTTGCAAAACTTATAAATACTACCCACAACTATAACACTATCTCAAATCCACACTATAATATTTTAAAAAAATATTTTGAGAAAATTAAATATTTATTCATAAAATCTGGGGTCTCACAATCTCCCCTCCTTATAAAATTTTGCCCTCGAAATTTGCATACGTACCTGGTATGCCGAAGAGGTGAGGATACATTGACTTCATTTCAGATTCTAACTCTTGAGTTATAACCTTTGAGTGTTGAATACGATCCTTTTTATCCAAGATTTTAACACGTATCTCCTCATACGTTAAATCTTCTGCCATCTCGTCTAGTTCTAATTTAATAATGTGGTTCAGGTCATCGACATATTTATGTAACATCAATACGTGAAAAATGTTATGAACACGCGATATACTTGTCGGTAAAACAAGTCTATAAGCCACAGTTCCTACTCGATCAAGGATTTCAAATGGGCCAATTAAATCGAGGGTTGAGATTTCCTCTCTTCAGTAACTCTTGCTTTTAAAATAACGCCCTCTTGAACCTTCTTTATCTTATTCATCAGCTCTGGGTCTGTAGCTTTAGCAGCTTTAACATTATCGACTAAAGTCGATTCTAATCATATATTCGTTATCTTCACTTGGGTCCCTAGAGTCTTTAACTCTATCTTCATCATTTGTAAGTTATACGAAATAGGTCTTTGTGTTAACAACATCGCACTCGTAAACACATATGATCTTCTACTCAACGCATCAGCTACCACGTTTGCTCTTCCACAATGATATTGAATGGTACGATCGTAATCTTCAACAGCTCGAGCCAACATCTTTAGCGCATTATATGTTCATTTTGGTTGAAGAAGTATTTGAAGGTTTTAGAAATGGGTTTTGTACTGGGGTTAATACAAAATTCGATTTCACTCTCTGGGGTAGGTCAAGAAGTCTTCAGGGAATACGTCAGGAAATTTATTAACAATAAAAATATCATTCAAAACTGTGACTCTCATCCAAGACTTTGATAGCACATGTAATGAAGGTTTCTCTTAACAGAGTTTCAACTAATAAGTCAAAGTCTAACTTCTCTAGAGTTAAATTTAAACGTTGAGCGCAAGCAAGAGACATAAAAAAAATGGTTAGAACCGATATCTAATAAGGTATAGACTTCGCAAGAATTTATAATTAACTAACACGTGCTAACTTCGTTCGGGTTACTCGCTTTTTTGAGAAGTCACGAAAAATGCTCTTCCTCAAACCACCGACTTTGTTTTGTCCGTATCCGCCTTTGGTGCCACCGTCCCAGTTGGACTTGACTTTGGTGCACGACAAAATCGAGCTAAATGACCTTCTCTTCTTGAAATTTCCACTTCTATTATCTTGGCCATGATTACCACCGAAGTGGTTATCATTCTAGGCATGATAATTTCCTCCATGATGGTTATCATTGTTCTGATAGCCGTTGCCGCCGGTATTATTATTATCGTGTTGTTGCTCGTTACCTTTTGCTTGAACTGAATCAACGCTCTCATGTGCTTCATTGCTTATCTCAGCATTTTCAGATGCCATTCTCAAACACTGTCACAAAATAAGGGTTAATTAACATATCACATATTATCCCTATACTCTGACCGACTAATTAAATAGCAAATAAACTTAGGTAGGTCATACTAGCGAAGGAATTCCCCGTCTCTCCCCTCCTAGTTCCTGTCTCACATGTCAGCCATGGATCATATCCCTAAGTTTTGATACCAACTGTGACGCCCACAAAACAGGTATACATCACCCATCTTGAGTCACCAAATACATGGTAAAAAAAATATAAATATAACTTAATAATACAATCGTCGTGTAATATACGACAATACATAAACTGAGAGTTTTAATAGGAATATTGTCATCTAGATAATATCCACACTCAAAGGAGTCCTAATTACATTTATTGTCACACTATCTAACAGAATAGTGAGGACTATTAATGCTATCATCTGGACTGTCACTCCTTTCCCCGACTAGTCCCAGCTATATTCCCATTTTCTGAAGAGAACAGTGAAAGAAAGGGTGAGCTCAACTAGCCTAGTAAGGAATATTATGACTAAAATAATGCAGAATAAATTATCATTAGTCTTTAACAATGTTAAACTGATAAAATACAATAGACATCAAGTTTAACTGCAGCGGAATAAGCAATCCATTAGAAGAGTCAAGTAGAGCATGATATCTACTAACTTCTATGATTTAAAATATTTTCATCAATTTTTATCACTAAGACTCAGCTTAATAAATAAACCACATCATCGAGTCATCCCTGCACTACGGGCCAAGGATATTCATTAAATCATTAATGGTCATGACTATACCAAACAATCCTTGGTCATAATCATACCAAAAACTGTCCATCAGTGCATTATAGGCCACTGCGGACTTTTACCATATCATTTATAACATTACAGGTCATGATTATATCGAATGATCCCTGATCATAGTCATACCAAGTCCATCTCTGCACGTAAGCCAAAGATATACAACTATAAACCAATAATCAACAGTCCATCTTTGCACGTAAGCCAAAGATATACAATTCAATAATTTAACAGTCCATTTTTGCACGTAAGCCAAAGATAACTTTCATCACCATATAAGCGTGAGGATGATGACAATGATATAAACATTAATCAAACGAAAACAAGGATAAATATTAAAGACTTTAAATTTATCCATATATTATCAATATCTTAATATACTCATAATCTAATATTATTAATATTATGACAATATTTTAATCACTTCTTAAACTTATAAACAATTTATTTCAATTGTTTACACTTTACCAAATAATTCATTTAAAAATTTAAAAATGCCATACTCATAAGATTTCATCACCAATGATGAAATCCCTTATCAAAAATCTGCATATACCTTATATAGACTTCCCAAGCCATAAAATCCTATTTTCCAATTTTGTTACTTCACATAACATATTTAACTCATTTACTCATAACTAGATTATTTTTATGAAAAATACCAAACAGTCCAAAAAATATTTTTTTTTCTGGGATTTAGCAGAATATAGTCCCATATTGAACATATATTTTTCTCAGAATTTTTAAAATTCATTTACTATTTTAAAAAAATCAATTTCTAATTAATTCCTTAAGAAATTAGCCACCTCACGTTTAACTCCAGCAATTCCCAAATCTTGGCAGGATCTTACACATGTTAACGTGAGCTTCCAGTTTTAATTTCATGGTCATCAGAGTTATAGAACTTCAGTTATAGCATTTTTTGTCCGAAAAACATAAATATTGAAATTGTCATAACTTGCACATTTTAAGTCGGAATGAACTCATTTTTGGACAGGAGGTACTTTATACCATATATTTCCATGTCCCAAAAGGCCGTAATTTTTCTCATAAATTAAGTGGCCGAAAATAACCTTTTAAATTTCTGGGCAGTAGCTTTTTGGTATTTTGCAGTTTTTGACTCTTTTGCTAAAATTAGTCCACACGAAAATCTACAACACCTTTTCCAGTGATTCCACTTAGATAAGTTAGAAAACTCATAGATCTAACTCTAGAACTTGACCACACTCAAAAATTCAAAATATAATAGGAGATATGGTCAATTGAATTTCATGTTCCATTTTCACCAAAATCTTATTTTCAACCCTTTGTGATTTCTAAGAAACTTTCATGTTTACACATGATAACCAACCTAACTCATCATAACACTTACTAATACTAAATATACCCATGATTTTTATCAGTCCAATGCTTTTATTATGACTTTCATCATAATCCACGTAAATAGGTCATTTCCACAATTTAATAAGGAATGAATACAAAGGATCATTCACAATGCATGTGGTAATCCATATAGACAGGTTATTCCAATAGAATAATAAAGAATGGAATAACAGAAGAATTCACCATGCATGCGATAAATCGCATGCATACGAGTTATTCCCAATGAATAATATATAATGGAACGAATTCATGCGTAAGCGCACGAGCGTGATATTCCGGCGTAATAATAAATAATGGAATAACAACGTAAATCACCATGCATGCGATAGACCACACGACATAAAAGTTATTCCAATGAATAAAAATTAATAGAACTAGGTCAAGCGAAATTGCATGCAATGGGATATTCCAAATGTAATAATAAAGAATGGAATAACAATGTAAATCACCATACATACGATGTACATACGCATGAAGTTATTCAAATGTAATAATAAATAATTGAACCAGTCCGAAGCGTAAATGCACGAGATAGGATACTCGACGAAATAATAAATAATGGAACCAGTCCGATGTAAACGCACGGACAAGATATTCCAACAAAATAATAAAAAAGAAATAATAGAAGAATTTCACCATGTATGCGATTTGCTTATAAATAAAGTTATTCCAACATAATAATAAAGGATGGAATAATGTAAGAATTTCACCATGTATGCGGTACTTGATAGACAAGTTATTCCAACATAATAATAAAGAATGGGATAATGTAAGAATTTCACCATGTATGCGATTTAGATAAACAAAGTTATTCCAACATAATAATAAAGAATGGAATAACAGAAGAATTTCACCAAGTATAGGGGAGTCCGCGTATACAGGTTATTCTAACAGAATAATAAAAAAATGGAATAACAGAATTTCTCTTCGTTAATACAAAAGAAATAATACCCCGTACGAGTACAACAAATAATATCCCTTACCTTAGAATAAAGTTGGATACTGGAATAGAGAGGTAGAAGACTTCTCTTCTTCTTTCTCTCTATAATTTCTCTCTCTAGAGTTTCAGTGAATTCGTAAGAAATAGTGAAGGAATGAGCTTCTATTTATAGGAGAATGGACTGAATAGTAATTAATTCATTAATGGTCCAGATTGATTTACTTTTAAACGGAAGGTCCATATTGATTTACTATTAAAACTTAAAGCAACGGTCCATACTGATTCACTATTAAAACTTTAAACTAGCGATCCATATTGATTCACTATTATAACTTCAACTAACGGTCTGAAAATTTAGCACATCTCCTCATGGAATAATATTGTACCGAAAAGAAATATATTATTTGGGTGAATAGTACCCCGTGAATAGTACTTCGGGAATAGTACCTCATAAATAGTACCCCGACACGAAAAGTGTCCCAAATACCCGAGTGAACAATACTAGAGTGAATAGTAATTGGGTGAATAGTAACTCGAGAATAGTAATTCGTGAATAGTAACTCTAACACAAAAAGTGCCCCAAATACCCGATTGAATAATATAACCTCCAGACATCAATTATTATCAAAATAAATGTCAATTTCCTCTAACACAAATAATTCCAACACAATGGAACTATCAAATTCATCTTTAATCAACACGAACTTATTCATCCTTAATATTATAACTCACAATATTTAACAACCAGGTCGTTCCCAGGAAAGAGGGGGCATTCCAATAAGGGTTTCTCCCTATTGGCGCGCAATTAGGTGACCAAACCTCTCCTTGACAGAACTTCTAGACATTGTAAATATTATAATTTAATAATATGAACAACTTTGTTGTCTCAATTATTGATTTAATAATATATCATATTATGCAGATAATACTGTGACAATAACTGAATCAATAATATGAGAGATATGATGCAACAATTACTGTAGCAATAATTGAGTATAGCTGAGTGACTTTTCAAGTAAGCATCAATAATCAATACCGTGTGCTAGTATGCAACCACGCATATTACTGTACTTTTACTACTGGGTAGTTCAACAGTTTTAACGGTAACACTTCCGCCGTTATTTTTATAACAAGATAATTCTGTCGTTTTTCTTACTACGATAATACTTTTGTTGTGGGTTCCACCAATGATTGTGTCGTTGTACGAATATTTCCTGTTAAAATGAATATTCTTCGACCAATCGAATATTATATAACAACTTGCGTACTTTGCAAAATTTATAAATACTACCCACAACTATAACACTATCTCAAATCTACACCATAATATTTAAAAAAAATATTTCGAGAAAATTAAATCTTTATTCATAAAATCTGGGGTCTCACACCTATAGCTGAGGGTTTCAACCATTCTCGCCTACAGTTGGAGTTGTTAACCATAGAGGTCATTACATGGGTTCCTTCAAGGGTGGTTTCCTGACTGGAGTCGAGTATATATTGTCCACCCGCTGAATTTCTCTCCTTACTAATGGAGGTTGGGAGCTCTATTTGAGAGAGCGTGCTATTAGGAGCACTACAAGAGAGATACGTATTCTGTTCTTTCCTCCTGTTAGGTGTCATTAGCCTTTATCACAACCAATCACTGAGATCCCATTGATGGGCATGGATGACTTTACTTTGTCAGAGGGACCCCCCACTTAGGAGGCTTTTTTACCGCTGGTGGCTCCCTCGCACCATTGGAGCACAGACCTGTGCCACACAGTTCATGGGGAATATGGTTCCTAACTCTATCAGGATGATAGTTTGGATGGCCTGCGTCCGAGAGCCTACTCATCTAACGCAAATTGATAGTTTGACTCAGCAGTTGGACCGGACACATTTCTTTATCCTGTATTTGGGTAGAGATCCACCAAAGGAGGATACTTTTGATCCTTCTAGCTCTTGGGCAGGCCCTTCAGGTGGCCCATATTCAAATGGTTTTGCCAGCGTAGATCCTCTATTGTATTGGCCTGATATTCCTTTTTGGTAAAGATTCAGTGACTCGGGAGGAGTTACATCAAATGGATAAATTGGATCATGAGGATATCAACATCATTGACTTCTTCTGAAGCATTTCTCACTATTTCTTTTGATAGGCCTCTGTTAGATATTGAGCGGCTGTGCCCCAGTTCTCATTATATCTCTTAATAGGCCCCTGTTAGATATTAGGCGGTTGTGCCCTATTTCCCTATATTTTTTTAGTTGTATTCAAAGATGATGTATTTTAGATGATGATGTACTTAGGAATGTATGTATAACTCTTTCTATTCCCTACATCATATTGTCATCTGTCATTTATTATGCATTTATTATGTCATGGATATACATTTCCAGATAAGAGTTTAACATTGACCCGTGGATGGTCTTATGAGACGGCTCTACAGATGTCTTCATCTACTATTGGCCGGATTGAGCATACCCCACCTATGTTAGTGGCCTCTTCTTTGAGATTGTGGTTTAGTAGTTTGTCTTCCCTAGATCAGGTGACAGTTGATTAGTTGTTGAGACACTCTATGATCCTCTTGACATTTCAGGTTCTGCTAGGATTTATAGAGGGCATGCTTGAGCATTGGATACTAGACAGATAAGTGTTCAGATTTGGTACCCATAAGTTGACTCCTACATTAGAGGAGTATAAGCATCTTACAGACTGACCATTGGATCGGCCTTGCGCTCAGTTGGCTATCGGTGACATGAGCCGGCAGTTTATGACCTTGACAAGCTTGAAACGCATAGTTTCCTTGGACAAGATTACCTTGGGGCATGTGGTGTCCATGAGTTTCCTGATTGATAGATTTGGGTCGTTGGACAGCTATCTATGATACTTTGGGGACTTCACCAATTCTAAGGGTGATTGGCATCTCGCCCATGTAGATTTATTCTTGATGTGTATAGTGGCCTATCTGTACATGTCATTGTACATGAACCACCTAGATATCGGTGTGATTATGGTAGTTCGTTCTCTCTGGGAGGGTCATACCATCTTATCGATGATTTAGGCAGAGACCTTGAAGTCAACCACATTTTGCCATTCCCATTTAGTGGGGGTTTTTATAGGTAGTGCAGTCTTGTTGTACGTGGGATTTATGACATACTTAAGATTGATTGGCACTTTCAGACGTCATGGGTATTATTTTTCCCACGAGATAGCCATGTTATATTCCTATCAGCTGACTGAGTGTAAAGTTGCAACATCTTGGTTGGCTTTCTTGTCAGGGATCGAGGACTCGTTCGATATTTTGCCATGTTCAGAGCTCAGCTCTCCCTATAGCTTTATCACTCATGCAGTTGGCATGGACTATCTTCCCCTGGCCGATTTGAGGGGGTGATCACATATCATCCACTGGCTGTTCTGGCACAGTTTAACCAATTTCAGGATATTCATCCCTTTGACAGGGCAGTGGATCAACGATTGTCATCTTGACTTCTGTCAACAAAAGATTTGTCCAGGATTTATGACTGTTGGACTCGTCGCGAGAGGGATAACTTTTCGACTAGTCATCCAGGTCACTCTCTAGAGTATTCTGTATGGTTAGAGGCACAGATTTCATCGGCTAGGGTTGTGTCCTCAAAGCTGGGTATTGATTCTGATGTTAGAGAGCCTATGGAGTACCTTGATTCTCCAATTAAGGATGAGCTATTTACTGGTTCGTTAGTAGCTTTGGTTAATTCTCCTAGTATTCATACAGCTGTGGCTCCACATTTTATAGAGTATTTAGAGTAGAGGTTACATCTGATGACGTTTGAGAGGGATCAGGCTAGGACCTTAATGTTAACAACTCTTTAAAATAGAGATGTCACTCATGTTGAGAGAGATGATGCTCTAGCTCGCAAGGATACCACTGTTATTGAGCAGGATGATGCTCGGTCATCTAGGGATGCAACTGTTGTTGAGTGGGACGAGGCTCTAGCTACCCGACATGTTGCCACTACAAATAGTATTGTACTTAGATCTCATACTGCTGACATTATTGTAGAGATGAGTGTGTTCATTGATGAGCACGGTAGCACCATGCAGATGGTCGTAGATCTCCTAGCTCGCATGGACACCCTAGGGCAAGAGCTCATAGATTTACCTCCATCTAAAGAGAGGGATGTTATATTGGATTTGATGGCTCGCATATCCACGGATTTGTATATTAACTTTGATTTTCCTGTATAGACTAGGTTAGTCATTTTTGTCATGTACATCCTATATTGTTTATATTAAATAGTATTGTATGGTAAGGAAATATGTTTTGATTCACTTCCCTTTTAGATATGCCTTGTTACTTGCTTGGTAGTTGCCTTTTTCTCCAAGACTTGTGATCTCGATGTATTCTGAACTCCTCTTTGGTGGATGGACATTGAGATGTCTCGGGATCTTTCAGAATGGATCGTCGATCTTTATATTTCCCCATTCTTTTTTTGGTGTCTTGGGACTGGTTTCTAAATGTGGTGGTGGAAAGGATTTTGGCTTTCTTATCCGAGGTTAACCGTACCACAGATGGTCATCGATACTCCCGTCTCTTATGGGTTGGTGTTTCTCTTTGAGGATTTAACTATAGTATTGATGGTCGTCGATGAGGTGTGGTTTAACCGCCCCACAAATGTTCACCGGTGTATTCCCGTGTTTGGGGGAGATCAGGTAGTTCCATCTCTTATGGTTAGGTTTGAAATGTTAAAGGATGCTCCCAGTACTGTTGACAAGATTTTATGTTTTTATAGGGGTGAGACTGCTCCGTGAATGGATGCCTACGTACTCCTATTGATGAGGGGAGATCGGGTCAGAGTAGTTCGAACCTAGCATAAAAAGGTTCGAAAGGTTGACAAAGTTGAAGGGTGTGGATTTTTTTCTTTTAGTTAGATCGTACCATAGAAGGTTGCCTATGTGCTATCGTCTATGGGGGAGATCAGGTCTGCATAGTTCCAACCAAGCATGAAAAGGTTAAAAGTTGTATATGGTGAAAGGGTTTTGTTTTTGTTTGTTTTTACAAAGGTTAGACTGGACCATAAATGGCTACCTACGTACTCCCGTGTATGGGGGAGATCAAGTCTGCGTAGTTTATCCTTGGTGGGACAAAAACTGATGTGGTTAGAAAGGTTTTAAAAACCTGAATTAACTGATGGATTGATGATCCAGAAACAGGATGCTGGTTTGAAGGTAACTTCAAACATAATACCTCTTTACGGTGTCTGAGTTGATGAGTTGGGGAAATTCTTCACCATCCATTTCTTGTAATCTGAGGGCTCCTCCTGTTAATACCTCCTTGACAATGAACGGACCTTCCCTGTTTGGGGTGAACTTTCCTTTAGATTGATCTTGGTTGTCAAGGACTTTCTTCAAGACCAAGTCATTTTCTTTAAATTGCCGTAAATGGACTTTCTTGTTGTAGGATCGAGCGATCCTCTGTTGATATAATTGACCATGGAAAATGGTTGTGGCTCTCCTTTCATCTATCATAGATAATTGGTGGTATCGATCCTATAACCATTGGTCTTCCTCTATTTTAGCATCTATCAACACTCTTAGCGATTCCATTTCTACCTCTATGGGGAGCACTGCTTCCATGCCATAGGTTAATGAATAGGGGGTTGCCCCAGTGGAAGTGCGTATTGACGTTTTATATGCTAATAGAGTCAGATGCAATAAGCCAGGCCATCCTTTATGATTGGCGAACATCTTTTGCATGATCTTTTTGATGTTCTTATTATCTACTTCAACAACACCATTCATCTTTGGACAATAGATGACGGCGTTGAGATACTTGATATGGAACTTACTGCATAATTCCTCCATCATTTGGTTGTTGAGGTTTTTGGCATTGTCTGATACAATCCCCTCTAGTTGTCCATGTTGACAAATGACATTGTTTCTAATGAAACCAAGGATCACCTCTTTGGTAACTCTGGGGAAAGAGGCTTCTTCTACCCACTTGGTGAAGTAGTCAATCATGGTGAAGATAAACCGATGACCATTGCTGGCTTTGGGCTCGATTTGCTTGATCGTGTCCATTCCCTGTATTTAGAAGGGCCAGGGTGAACTCATATTATGGAATTCCCTAGGAGGGTATGGATAGCATTGCCATGAATTTGGAATTGATAACATCTCCTGACGTGATCATCACAATCAGGTTTGAGAGAGAGCCAGTAATGTCATGTTCTTAAGATTTTCTTAACAAGTACAGGACCGCTTATATGTGGACCGCACACTACACCATGGATTTCATCCATTAGTCTTCGGGTTTGGTCTTTGTCTAGGCACCTCAGAAGGCCTAGTCCTGCAACTCTTTTATAGAGTGCGTCTCTACTCAAATAGAATTTCATGGCCATTATATGGATCCACTTTCTATCAGCTCAACTCGCCCCAGTAGGCATAGATCCATCTCGCAGATATTCCTTGATGGAATGGTACCAAGGGTGTTGGATGTGAGGCAGCTCATCTGATACTTCTCCAATGAAATTCCCATAGGTTGGGGCTTTTTGTTTGTAAAATTTGATATTTGGAATGTCTCCCTTGTTAGATATATTGATCAAAGAAGCCAAAGTTGCTAACGCATCCACAAAGTCATTCCTGTTTCAAGGAATATGGAGGAAGTATATTTCTTCAAACTCCAAAGCCATCTGAATAACATACCGGCTGTAAGGTAGCAAATGTAATTCTTTGGTGTGATAGACCCCAATGATTTATTTGATTACCAGCTCAGAATCTCCAAAGATAGCTAACCGTTTGACGCCCATAGATTGGGCTAGCTTTAACCCCATTATACAGTCTTCATATTCAGTTGTATTGTTGGTGCTGACAAACTGTAATTTGATAGCAACGAGATACTTTTCTCCCAAAGTAGACTCCAGAATTGCTCCTGCTCCAGCACCTTCCATGTTTACAGCTCCATCAAAATACATTTTCTATGACTAGACTGTATCTTCCTGATGGTGTTGTTGAATTGTCATTACCCCTTTATCGGGGAAATATGTTTCCAAGGGTTTGAAATCCCCTGATGGTGATGCGGCCAATTGGTCTGCAATTCCTTGACCCGTAATAGACTTTTGGGTAACGTAGATGATGTCAAATTGCTAGAGGATCAACTGACATTTGGACAGTCGACAATTCAACATGGGTTTGCTCAATACATATTTGAGAGGATCCATGCGGGAGATGAGATGGGTTATGTGACCATAGAGATAATGATATAATCTCATGGAAGCCCATGCTAATGCACAACAAGTATTTTCAATCAAGGTATACTTGTACTCACTGATGCTGAATCTTTTACTGAGGTAATAAATAGCCCTGACTTGATGTCGAAGGCACACTTGGCCAGATTTACTTTCAAGTTATACTTGCACAACCGGTTGAAGAGTTTTTTGAGATGGTCTATGTGGTCTTCTTCCCTTTGGGATTTGACAATGATGATGTCCACATAGACTTCTATTTCATTGTGCATTAAATTATGGAAAAGAGCCATTATGGCTCACTGATAGGTAGCTCCAGGGTTGATGAGGCCGAATGACAACCATCTGTAGCAAAAGGTTCCCCAGGGAGTGATGAATGTTGTCTTCTCCCGGTCCTCTTCAGCAACCATGATTTGGTGGTACACAATAAAGTAGTCAACAAAGGAGTACATGCCATACTGAGCTGTATTGTCAATGAGTATGTGGATAAATGGTAACAGGAAGTTGTCTTTGAGACATGCTTTGTTCAAATCCTTGTAATCCATGCATACTCGCACCTGCCCTTCGGGTTTAGGTACGGGAACTATATTGGATAGCCACTCAGGGTATGTTAATACCATGATGATGCCGAATTTGAATTATTTCACAATATCTTCATTGACTTTGAAATTCCACTCAGGTTTTAATCGCCTGAGCTTATGTTTGACTTACTTAAATCCCTCTTTAATGGGCAAGCGATTAATGACGATATCAGCTGACAAACCGATCATGTCTTCATGAGACCATGCAAACACATCCTGAAATAAGGTCAATAAAGCAATCATGTTATTCCTTTGGCTTGGGGTAAGGTCCGTGCTAATCTGAATTTTTTTGGGGTTTTCTTAGGTTCCAAGGTTGAAGGAAGTGGTTTGATCAAGGTTTGGTTTGGGTTTATCTTGACCCATTGTTTGATCTCCTCAGGCACCTCATAGAACTCTTGCTCAATCTCCATCAAGTTGAAGTCCAACTTTACATCAAAGTTGAGTCATTGTGAAGAATTGGCATTCCATCAGCAAGTTTAGACAAATCTAACTCTGGAGTCCTGAAACAAAATGCTTTCACTTAATATATGAAATTGTTTGATCATATATAGTGTTAGCATGGCATGACAAAAGTAACTACTTATACTATGCAACAAAATAAGCAGTTAATGATATCTACAGGGCTGATGGATTTTCTGCCCTTTTTACCCTTTTTGGCAAATGTAAGGAGTGCTGCTCCAATTTCCTAGGGTCAAGTCCTGATAGACAGCTGTGATGAAGGGGCGATTATCATCCTCTTCTTCTTGGATAATGACCATGACATCTGGATAGTCGTCATCTAGGGTATTATTGTCCATACCCTCTGTATGTCCTAGAACATACATCTTTGATAACCGACTCTTTGTGTCTTATTTGCGCCTTTGATTCCTTTCCTCAATATATGGGTCTGGAATTAGGACTTCCTTCCCACAAGCCGGTATGGGCTTAGGAAATAGCATACCTACCACGGAGACAGGAATTTTCCTTATAGGCCCTACAAAATTTGCATATGTAGGTTTAGGCAATAAAATTGTAGATGAAAGAACCAGTGTATGATTGTCCAGTTTCTTGTGACTTGGCCCAGAGGAATAGCCTAGTCCGTCCTTCCCTGTCTAGCTGGGAATTAGAACTAAGCATTTGATTACTTGTTGATTCTTTCCTAACCCTTATCCTGGTTGGAAACCCAAGGATATCATCTCTTGACTGGTCGACATTACCTCGGCGGAAACTCTGGGTTTCAAAACTGGAGCCCCGATGGGTTGATAGTGAGTGTTGCGCACCTTAAGGGAATGAAAGCTGACAGGCTCAACTCCTTCATTGAAACTGATTATAGGCATATCACCTTGGACATGATACTCTAGTTCAGTGTTGGGTAAAATCTATATACGCACAACGTGCAAGTATATGTGGTCAACAAGTAATAGACTGATGAGAAGAGTATCGTTCCCACAGAGACTAACTAGCAATATCCTTAACTTACAATTATCAATTACCTATTAACCCTAATTTTATTAAACAAATCAACTCAATAATTGTAATTAAAGAATCTAAATTAAAGAATAATTAAACTAACACAGAATAATATCAAATATCAAAATCTGGAATTTCAAACAATTAATGGAGAATTAGAATTATGATTTCACCTTAAGCTTCACTCTGATTTTAACACCTTTATTCCAATTCAATGAACTATCCCAGTTTATTAACTAAGAACACGAACGTAGTATTAACCACCTCTCAATGCACTAATACCGTATTAACGTCAATCCACAATTAAGATAGAAATCCGTTAAACACCTTAATCAACTAACCCACTATATCTCTATGTGAATTACATTTGAAGAAGGTTTAAGAATAAGTTCTCTATCCGATTACATGCGATGTCAAGCATATCTCTACCTTAACATTCATCACAATTAAGCTATTCACAAAATCATGAACACATGCTATATCAACTAGGTCTAGAATTGAACATCCTCTCTCGATTCCATCCAAATCCACAAAGAATTGTTGATCAGGCAATTAATAGATTCAAGCACAAATCAATATAGATAAACTGGAAATAGATTATTAAATTGGAAATCAAAGTCTACAAAATCAATTATTCACTCAAGGATCCATCACAAGCCTAAAAAGTGAATTAGTTCATGCTAAACGAAATAAACACTAAAATAAATCATAGAAATCATCCTTAGATTACAAATAATAATCTAACACAAAGAATATTGAAAAACACCCTTCACGTAGACTAGAATCGCAATCGTCCCGAAAAATCCCTTCGAAATACTCCTCCACACGTGCTCTCAAAAACTCAGATTAGATCTTCGTAATATGTCTTGTGTCTGTCTAATTGTTGTTCATTGAGTATATGTTATCCAACAACCAAGTCCCAGTAGAATTCTCCATCAAATAGAGTTACATTGCCATACAAATAGATAAGATTCGTGCCCAAAAATAAGTTCAATCACAACAAGACAATGCCAGATTTTCCACCCCCCGCCCCGGCGGGCATCCTTTATGTATAACCCGTATGAAGACCCCCCGCCCCGGTGGGGGTATATAGTGTAAATTGTCCCACCCCGGTGGGCTACCTTCTTGCTAATTGGAATTGAGACCCCCCGCCCCGGCGGGGGTGTTAAGCTGTACTCCATTTTTTTCCAATTATGCTCCAATTTACTTCAATTCAAACCGAATAGCTCCAAATGTACATTTAATGCGACAACCACCATTCTATACATGAAATAACATAAAACAAGTAAAAATGAACATGATCACAAAGATTTAGCAACAAATAAGCATGAAATGGATATTGAATCGCGTATATAAAATCCACTTATCAAAATCCCCCAAACTTAAACCGTGCTAGTCCTCGAGCACAAAACAACTACATGCAATGCAATGCAAGGAAATGAATATGACTTAACTTATATGCTTTCAAATCCAACAATATCGTAGAATCAAGATTATCTTAACAGCCTCAGCGGAACAAGCAACTATACAATACCTATTACCAAACACCAATCTATAATTGTGTTTTAATCCACGAATCTCAATCCATCATCACTGGTATTGTGTGTGTGTGCAACATCCATGATCACCGATACTGACTTAAATTTCAATACATAACCAATCTCTTAAAAGGAATCATGCAGCACAAACTTAAAAATTTCAAAAATAGACAACTTCAACTAAAATCAAACAATCACTAACTCGGGGGTTCAAGCGTGGTACTTATACTTTATTCATATTATATATATATATATATATATATATATATATATATATATATATATATATATATCTTTTATATATATATATATACGGGGGCTTTTTGCTCTTATTTCCCGTTTTATTTTTTTAATTTTTTTTATTATACACATAGCTATGCAATGTCTTATTCCCTTAGGCTTTTCAATGCTACGTTAACGAGCTTTTGACCAACGACTCCCAGACAATTAAGACCTTAGGGCGCTAGGTGTAAAGACAATCCCATCAGGCTTACTTACTCAAGTAACAAAGGCCACAAAACTAGACAAGCATGCCACGGTGTTTATTTATACTTTTTTTTTCTTTTTTTTTATCTTTTTTTTACAAAGCTTATATACCCCACATAACATCCCCCAAACATAGGTTCTTGCCTAACGTTATCCTTTACTATCCATCCTTGTCATTTTATCATTCACTCTAGCATTATCCTTTAGAGACCATTTAGGTACCAATTTGAACTGACCAATTAACATAGATGTTTGTTACTCGTGCTATCCTTTTATACCAGTTTCAAACAAACTCAAGATTCGATTCACAAATAAAAAAAAATTCACAGTTCTACTTGTTAACTTATTGTCAATAACATCATAGGCCCACAAATAATATAAACTACAACATTGATGGACTTACGCAAATACAATAATTACTAACTATTTTTTTTTAAGGATAACAAAATGCATTACAAGATTATCTACTATGCAATGACAAACATTAACCTAAGCTACTATGAATGCACCTAAGCTATCATGCAATATTGAAAATAAAATGCAATACAAAAATTTAAATGACCAAAATTCAAAATGCAACCTAAATGAGCTAAATGCATGCAAGCATGTATTTAAATCCCCCAAACTTAAGTTAGACAATGTCCTCATTGGATGATTAGTCAAAATAAGTACGTGAGGACTTCCCTGTTATCGCTTAAGTCTGAGGAGGTGGTTGTTGTTCTTCTTCATCGGAATCACTCGGTGGGAACCTTGGCATTGGTCCGGGCTGTTGGTATGGAAATTGTGTCGCCGGGTTGAAAATTTGAAGAGTTGTGTTCAACGAGGCGAAAGATGTGTGTATAGCATCGAACATATGTTCTTGCATCATTGCCAATCGGCGCATTTCCCGACGAGTTGCCTTGGTGTGTGCATTCATTTGATTTTGGAATTCAAGGAATTGAGAACTGGATATGGCCTCGGCCTGCGATAGTTGCTCAGCCCCTTGTTCTCCCATTTCTTCATCTTCATCCCCTGATGTCTCTGTAGCATCCACGTTATCTTCCGACGACGACGGAAAAATGAATCCCACACCACGCGGATGTGACTCGCCTTCTGTCCATACAGAATACCACTCTATCATTCTCGAATCAAGCAACACAAGCGGCAATTGAGTGGGCTCGTCATCGGACCATTTCACCCCTGCTTGATGACACAACCCACAAATAAGGAATGGGTGTGGTAGGCCTCCAGAAAAATTTCCACATAGGCACCGACGGATGGAGGAGCAAATAATGGCCCCGACATCAATAATAAAATCTTGGACTATGGCGTATAATAGTAACGCCTTCTCTTTGGTGACGTCCAAAGTGTGTTGGGACAGAAGCAATTTCACACATAGGAAGGCGTACCAAATTTTTCCATACCGGCTAAGGTCTTTGCTATGAAATACGGTGCCTCTCTTTCGACCCTTGATCCAAGATGTTCCCGGCTTTGTCATATCCATGATTATAGCATCAAAGTCTGGGTCAAAATTATGGAGATGAGCATACTGGCAGTGGCGAGGTACCCGCAGTTGGTAGTAAGTGTTGATTGCGTCCGCACTAAATGGAACCAACCGACCTCGTACAAAAGCGTGGAATGGTTCTTTGTCCTCTATATTTGCGTAAAATTCTTTGACGATGTTAACAACAGCTGGTTCCGGCTCCTTGGTGAATTTGGTCCATCCCTTTTGGTAAATTTGCGGCATAAGCTCCCCATCGTTAGGATCCGATGCCAACCCCCGCTCCGGTGTAAGGGCTTTGGTAATCATGTAGTCATACCGGTCGGCGGCGGTGGCACTAGCAAATTCCCAGCGATCGAAGGTGCGGGTTGGTTGCGATGGCCGTGAACTTTCTCCCCTTTGGCATTTAGAAGATGAATGTGAAGCCATGTCTCTCCCAATTGCTGGTTGCGATGGCCATCAACTATACTCTCTTTTTGCTTTATATCAAGTGTGGTGGGAGAGTTTGTATGAGATGTGGTGGTATTTATAGAGGGAGAGGGGAGGCTATCATTGGTGGAGTGAAGAGGTGGAGAGGAGTTATGGAGTATTGGGAATGTGGGGAAGAAGTAATGGTAGTTGGTGGTTGTTATGGAGTTATCAAGTAGTGGGGAAGTGGGAAAAGGGGGTTATTGGAAGGTGGAGTGGGTGTTAATGGGAAGGGGAGAAGTCAGTATAATTACCAGACTGCCCCGGTGGGCGTGCATTATTTCAACCAGATTCGAGGACCCCCGCCCCGGCGGGCCATGCCAATGTAAGATTCTTTGTTCTGCTTCATGTAGTTGCTCCATTTTCCATCCTGCTAGAATTGACACATGCATATTAGTGAATTGTTTATGCATGATGTATTGTGGATAGATTAGCGAGATTTTTATTTTATTCATCTACCTAATAATGAAATGAAAACTATGATAAAGCAATATAAAATATGATAAAGACTAAGGATTGGGTTGCCTCCCAATTAGCGCTTGATTTTAAGTCGTTCAGCCTAACTACTTCCTGCTTATGTTGTGTCGGTCAATGTCGGTGTTGGTTTTTCCACCCCAGTAATGCTTTAGATGGTGTCCGTTGACTTTGAATGTTTTGAGTGGATTGCAATTGTAGATTTTGACTGCACCGTGAGGGAATACCCGCTTGACCGTGAATGGTCCCGACCATCTCGATTTAAGTTTTTCGGGGAACAATTACAGCCGTGAATTGAACAAGAGTACTGATTGGCCTAGCTCGAATGTTCAACGTAAAATTTTCTGGTCGTGCCATCTTTTGACTTTTTCTTTGTATAGTTTGGCATTCTCATAGGCGTGAAGGCGAAATTCATCGAGTTCATTCAATTGACGTAGTCTCTTTTCACCTACAACTGTTTGATCGAAATTGAGTTTTTGCACAGTCCAATATGTCTTATGTTGTAGCTCCACTGGTAAATGACATGCCTTCCCGTACAATAGTTGATATGGTGACATCCAGATTGGCGTCTTGTATGCAGTCCGGTAGGCCCATAAAGCATCGTCCAATCTTAGTGACCAATCTTTTTGACTCAAATTCACCACTTTCTCCAATATCTTTTTGACTTCTCTGTTTGATACCTCAACTTGTTCACTGGTTTGAGGGTGATACGATGTAGCTATCTTGTGGTTGACCCCATACTTGGCCAAAAGAGCAGTAAGCGACTTATTGCAGAAGTGACTACCTTCGTCATTGATAATTGCTCTTGGTGTGCCAAACCTCGTGAAGATGTTCTTTTGAAGGAATTTGAGGACCACCTTGGCATCGTTTGTTGGTAGAGTTGCAGCTTCAACCCACTTTAACACGTAGTCCACTGCGAGTAGAATGTATTGATTGTTCAATGACGAGGGAAATGGTCCCATGAAATCGATACCCCATACGTCAAAAATTTCAACTTCCAGAATCGTTTGTAAGGGCATCTCATTATGTTTCAAAATGTTTCCCACCCTTTGACACCTATCGCATTGTTTGACAAATTGGTGGGCATCTTGGAATAATGTGGGCCAATAAAAACAACATTGCAGCACCTTTGTTGCTGTCCTCTCACTCCCATAATGCCCACCATACGCCGATGAGTGACACTCATACAGAATATTCTTCCACTTCACTATATGGGACGCACCGTTGAATCATCTTCTCGGCACACTATTTGAACAAATATGGTTCATCCCACATGTACCATTTCACATCGTGAAGAAATTTCCTTTTCTGTTATCTTGTGATGTCAGGTGGTAGAATGTTGCTCACAACAAAATTTTGCATAATCGCCATACCACGGAATCTCTACTGAAATCCCAAACAGTTGCTCATCTGGGAATCACTCATTAATCTCACATCTGTCATCTTTTTCTTTCCCGTGGTTTTCCAACCTCGACAAGTTATCGGCTACTTGGTTCTCCGTCCCCTTTTTATCCTTTATTTCTAAGTCAAACTCTTGAAGTAGGAGAATCCACCAGATAAGGCGTGGTTTAGCATCCTTTTTTGCTATCAAGTACCGAATCGCTGCATGGTCTGTATAGACTATCACCTTAGTCCCGATCAAGTAAGCCCAAAATTTGTCAAACGCATACACCACTACAAGCAATTCCTTTTCTGTGGTTGGGTAGTTCATTTGAGTTTTTGTAAGTGTTTTGCTTGCGTAGTATATGGTGTGAAACACCTTGTCTCTATGTTGGCCCAAAACAGCCCCAACTGCGAAGTCGCTTGCATCACACATAAGCTCGAATGGCATGCTCTAATCTGGTGCGACTATAATGGGGGCTGTAGTTAATTTCCTCTTTAATAAGTCAAAAGTCGTTTTGCATTCTTCATCAAAGATGAACGTCGCATCCTTCTCTAAAAGACTGCATAGAGGTTTCGCAATTTTAGAGAAGTCTTTTATAAACCTCTTGTAGAACCCAGCATGTCCCAAGAAACTCCTAATACCCTTAATTGAGTTTGGTGGAGGCAATTTATCAATCGTTTCCAGCTTTGCTTTATCAACTTCCAATCCTTGAGCCGATACCTTATGGCCCAAAATTATGCCCTCTTCAACCATGAAGTGGCATTTTACCTAATTTAGTACGAGATTTGTGTCCTGACATCTTTACAACACCATGACCAGATTCTGTAAGAAAATATCGAAGTTGTCCCCATAAACCGAAAAGTCATCCATAAAGACCTCAACATTTTTCTCCACCATATCTGAAAAAATGGACATCATACACCGTTGGAAAGTTGCAGGTGCATTGCATAGCCCGAATGACATCCTCCTGAATGCAAATGTGCCATAAGGACACGTGAATGTGGTCTTCTCTTGATCCTCCAGAGCGATGACTATTTGGTTGTAGCCAGAGTACCCATCCAACAAACAGTAATATTGGTGTCCCGCCAATCTATCTAACATTTGATCAATAAAGGGCAGCGGGAAATGATCTTTTCGGGTTGCCTTGTTTAATTTTCTGTAATCCATGAAAACCCTCCAACCTGTCACTATTCTAGTCGGTATTAATTCATTGTCCTCATTCTGTACCACTGACATTCCTCCTTTCTTCGGCACACACTGCACTAGACTAACCCATTTATTGTCGGAATAGGGTAGATGATGTCGGCATCTAGCCACTTTAAAATTTCCTTCTTCACAACTTCCTTTATAATTAGATTAAGTCGTCGTTGTTGCTCCACCGTTGGTTTTGCCTTTTCTTCCATTAGGATCTTGTGCATGCAAAATGAAGGGCTGATTCCCTTTATATCCGCGATTTTCCACCCGATCGTTGACTTGTGTTCCCTAAGCACCCTCAGCAACTTTTCTTCCTGCAATTCATTAAGTGCGGCAGAAATAATAACAGGTAAAGAATTTGAATTGCCTAAATATGCATACCTGAGGTGTTTAGGGAGTGGTTTATGTTCTAACTTTGGTGGCTCTTCCAATGATGGTTTCAGTTTTTCTGCGGTTACCTCCTCCATGTGTAGTGGTTCAAACGGTGTTTTAAATCAGGAAACTCGTGGAAATGAGTCTAGCCTTTGTAGGTAATCTACCAATTCCAGATCGTCAACCTCTTCATCCCCTAATAATGTTGTTTCTAATGGATCGTTTACCAAACTCTTGCTCATGTCATCACTAATGATTTCCTCAATTAAATCCATTCGAAAACATTCTTCCTCATCCGTAGGGAATTTCATAGCCTTAAACACATTGAATTTTACTTCTTGATCTTGGACCCTCATAGTGAGTTCTCCCTTTTGTACATCTATGAGTGTCCTCCTTGTAGCCAAAAATGGTCTCCCTAGGATAATTGGAATGTTCTTGTCCTCCTCAAAATCCAGAATGTTAAAGTTTGCGGGAAATATAAACTTATCCACTTTCACTAAGATGTCCTCTACTATGCCTCTCGAATATGTGACTGACCTATCCGCCAACTGTAAGGAGATGTTCGTAGGCCTTGGTGCAGGCAAACCCAATTCTAAGTATACTGACAATGGCATAAGGTTTACACTCGCCCCCAAATCACATAAACACTTGCTAAAGTGCATATTCCCGATCGTGCATGGAATAGTGAAGCTCCCTGGGTCCTTGAGTTTTGGTGGTAATTTCTGCTTTAATACCGCACTACACTCCTCTGTTAGTGCCACAGTTTCAAAATCGTCCCATTTTTTCTTTCTTAACAGAATCCCTTTCATAAATTTTGCGTAGCTCAGCATTTGTTCTAGGGCCTCTGAAAATGGTATGTTGATTTGAAGTTTTTTGAAAATTTCCAAAAACTTGGCAAATTGCTTGTCTAATTTCTGTTTTTGGACCCTCTGCTGAAATGGTGGAGGTGGATAAACAATTGGCTTATTGTTTAGCTTTGTTTCCTTACCTTGTTTATCCTCACCTTTGCTTTCTACACTCACATCCCTATCATCAACTTTTTCATCCGGAGTTGCTGAATTTTCTGCATTAGTACCTTCGAGATGTTTTCCACTCCGCAATGTAATTGCTTGACACTGTTCATGGTTAACCTTTGGATTTCTCTTTGTATCACTTGGTAATGTCCCTTGTGGTCTATTGTTCAATGCCAACGCAATTTGTCCTATCTGATTCTTTAGATTCTTGATCGCCATCTCTTGTGATTTCATAGCCATCTCATATGATTTCATAGCCATTGCTTAATTTTTCATAGCCACATCATTGCTAGTCATGTATTTTGTCAACAACTCCTCTAGATCTAATTTCCTTTCTTGATATTGAGCTGGTTGTTGCTGGTTCTGAAAACCTGGGGGATATGATTGTCGTGGAGCTTGATTTTGCTGGTTGTTGCTCCATGAGAAATTCGGATGATTCCTATTTCCTTGATTGTATGTGTTCTGGTATGTATTCTGTGGAATTCTGTTGTAATTGTCGATGAACTGAACAGATGCTGGATTAATCGCGCATTGATCCATTGGGTGCTCTCCTGCGCACAACTCGCATATTATTGCCACTTGTTGTGCTTGTACTTGTGTTTGCGCAGCTGTCACCGAATCCAACTTCTTTGAAAGCGCAGAAATTTGTGCTTGCATAGCTATCATACCATCTACTTCTAACACTCCAGCTTCCTTCGCCTGTGTCATTCTCACTGTGGGCCACTAATAGTTATTAGCCGACATGGTTTCAATCAACTCGTAGGCTTCCTCGTAACTCTTAGCCATGAATGCTCCGCCCGATGATGCATTAATACTTATCCTGAGATTCCCATGTAGTCCGTTGTAAAAGGTGTTCATTTGTAGCCACTGGGGCAATCCATGATGTGGGCATTTTCTGAGCAATTCTTTGTATCTTTCCCAGGCCTCATATAATGACTCCCCATGTTGCTATTCAAACATCGTTATCTCATTCCTCATCTTCACAGTTTTCGCCGGTGGAAAAAATTTTGCGAGGAATTTTTGAGCTAAATCTTCCCATGTAGTTATCGAACCAAATGGTAGAGAATGCAACCAACTCTTCGCCTTGTCCCGTAAAGAGAATGGGAACAATCAAAGTCTCACCGCCTCATCCGAAACCCCATTAAACCTAAAAGTGTCGCACATTTCCAAACTACTGACTAGATGCTCGTTCGGATCGTCATTTGCAAATCCCCCAAATTGAACTGAATTTTGAATCATTTGTATCATCCCAGGCTTAATTTCGAACGTATTCGCTGCTATTGCTGGCCTAGTGATGCTTAATTGCAGTTTAGTCACCTTGGGTGTTGCGAAGTCCCTTAATGCTTTCCGATCTTCGGCTGCCATTTCCTCTTCTTTCTCAGGTGTTTCAAATTCTTGTCTCGTTTCCTTGATCCACTTACTCAACCTCTGGAACCTTTTCTCAATGTCGTCCTCAAAAGGCAGCAAGTCAGGATTTTGGGACCGAGTTTGCATAAACTACTTTCAACACCTGAAATAGAAGAATCAAAACACAAATAATAATAAAAAATTGTCTAAGTAAAATTTGATTAATTAAACTGATATTGTAAAACTATTAAGAATTATACTAAATAGTCCCCGACAAATATACGCACAACACGCAAGTATACGTGGTCAACAAGTAATAGAGTGATGAGTAGAGTATCGTTCCCACAGAGACTAACTAGCAATATCCTTAACTTATAATTATCAACTTCCTATTAACCCTAATTTTATTAAACAAATCAACTCAATAATTGTAATTAAAGAATCTAAATTAAAGAATAATTAAACTAACACATAATAATCACAAATATCAAAATCTGGAATTTCAAACAATTAATGGAGAATTAGACTTATGATTTCACCTTAAGCTTCACTCTAATTTTAACACCTTTATTCCAATTTAATGCACTATCCCAGTTTATTAACCAAGAACACGAACGTAGTATTAACCACCTCTCGATGCACTAATACCGTATTAACGTCAATCCACAATTAAGAAAGAAATTCGTTAAACACCTTAATCAACTAACCCACTATATCTCTATGTGAATTACAATTGAAGAAGGTTTAAGAATAAGTTCTCTATCCGATTACATTTGATGTCAAGCATATCTCTACCTTAACATTCATCACAATTATGCTATTCACAAAATCATGAAGACATGTTATATCAACTAGGTCTAGAATTGAACATCCTCTCTCGATTCCATCCAATTCCACAAAGAATTGTTGATTAGGCAATTCATAGATTCAAGCACAAATCAATATAGATAAACTTGAAATAGATTATTAAATTGGAAATCAAAGTCTACAAAATCATTAATTCACTCAAGGATCCAACACAAGCCTAAAAAGTGAATTAGTTCATGCTAAAGGAAATAAACACTGAATAAATCATAGAAATCATCCTTAGATTACAAATAATAATCTAACACAAAGAATATTGAAAAACACCCTTCATGTAGACTAGAATTGCAATTGTCCCGAAAAATCCCTTCGAAATACTCCTCCACACGTGCTCTCAAAAACTCAGATTAGATCTTCGTGATATGTTTTGTGTCTGTCTAATTGTTGTTCATTGAGTATATGTTATCCAACAACCAAGTCCCAGTCAAATTCTCCATCAAATAGAGTTACATTGCCATACAAATAGCTAAGATTCGTGCCCAAAAATAAGTTCAATCACAACAGGACAATGCCAGATTTTTCCACCCTTTCTTTTGTGGCGTGCATCCTTTCTGCCTAGCTCTCAGATGAAGACCCCATACAGCAAGGGTATATAGTGTAAATTGTCCCACCCCGGTGGGCTACCTTCCTGCTAATTGGAATTTAGACCCCCCGCCCTGGTGGGGGTTTTAAGCTGTACTCCATTTTTTTTTCCAATTATGCTCCAATTAACTTCAATTTAAACCAAATAGCTCCAAATATACATTGAATGCGACAACCACCATTTTACACATGAAATAATATAAAATAAGTAAAAATGAACATGATCACAAAGATTTAGCAACAAATAAAAATGAAATGGATATTGAATCGTGTATACGTGATGATATACGTGAGTTGTTTATGAAGAGTGGATGGGACGACTCCCACCATATAGATCTAAGGTTTTCCCAATAATAAATTATATCCTGTAGTCATTTCGAGCACTTAAAAGGATATGTGGACCGACTTCCACTGGTAATTCAACCGCTCCTACAACATCTCACCGAGACCCATCAAAGGCCCTAATGACTGTGTGGCTGCTTCGGATCTGGTTGGGATTGATATTTATTCTTTCCAATGTAGCATAGGGGAACGCCTCTGACCACATATCCGGAAGAGATCACTACGATGTGCAGTGACTTGCAATGACTCGTCCCTTTGAGAGGCATGTCATCATTAGTGAAGCATATCACATTGCTGTAAAAAATGTGATCTACCAGATGATGAAACTCTTCAACATCCACCATTTTTTGCAAGTGGGATACTTCCAATATCTTTGTTAAGACCTGTCGACGATCTTCAGAAGAGAATGCCAAGTCCAGAATAGATATTTGTTGAGGTGTTTCTTTCAAGCTTCGCACCACCTTGGCTTCATTGTGTCCCATCTTGCAGAGGAATTCTTTTATTTTCTGCTTGGGCACTTTCCCCTTAGATCTGATGACTAGCTTCATCACTCGTTGAGGGAGATATAGTGGGTTTTCCTGGGATACTATAGCAATTGTGTTTGGTGTTGATCCTTCAACCTCTACATAGTTCCATTGGAATTTGTTAGGGCTGGTGATAGGATATTGCGGCCTAAATGGAAAGACTAGTGGTTCTGGTGCAGCAAACTTCAAAGGGTTTTCAACTCCTTTGAGCTTGATTGTTTGAATTATAAGGGGTGTTGTAGCCAAGCCTTTCTCAAAGGATATGACTTCTATGACTTCCCTCCATCTTTACAATCTTGGAGGAAATGTATTTCCACTCTCAATCAATACGATGTCATCATCTACTATTTACCGGTCACCACTATCAATCATATTTTGGATAAGATGACGGAATGACCAGCAACATTCAGTTCTATGACCACGAGTGTTAGAGTGGTATTGACAGACCCCGTTATCATCACATCTCTTTGAGCGTGGATTGACTGGGGGTAGCAGTGATGGTATTTTCCCCTCATTGATTAGCATCTACAAGATTTCTTCCATCGGTTGGCTCAAATGGGTGAACTTCTTTTTGTTGGCAAAGTCCTGACAGGCTTGGGTTCGTGGTTTTCTTGCAAGCTTTTCCTCCAAGGTTTCATTCTCTTGGGTCTGTTGTGGATTTTTTGTGATAAGTGAGAGGAGACTTGCATGCTCCTGACTGAAAAACTACCGTGTGACTTGGTGCTGATGTATCACCAGTTTTGCCAGTTGATTGACCTGTTCATCAATAGAATTCAACTCATGTTCTATCATGAACTGGAACTCTGAAAAATCCCATTAGTCAGAATTATCTTTGCTAGTTTGGGGAGAACCACCCATGTATTTGAGGTACTTGAAACTCTCTCCACTCTCTCTGTTGATCATGTTAACATAATCTTCCTTGTGTTGAGGGAGAGGGTTATCTTGAACATGTGGTTGCTCGAGCTTTGTCACCATGATCTCACCACTGTCTATTAAGTCCTAGATCTTATGCTTGAGGGGCCAACAATCATGGGTGTCATGGCCTGGAGCTCCAGAATGGTAGGCACACTTTTTGCTTATGTTGAAGTCCTTTCCACTTGGATTGGCTGGTGGAAGGAGATGAGTGATTTTATTCTGAGCTGTCAGAAGTTTGAAAATGCTTTCCAGTGAGTCCCCTAAGGGTGTGAACACTATTGAACGTTTGACTTCTCCACTTTTTTGCAAGGGAGAATTTGAGGATTGTGCTTGAAAAGGGGAATAGTTTTTCCTTTAAATAGGCAAGTTTTGATTGCCTTTTTGAGTTTGTCCTTGCAGTATTAAGGAGATATCCTATTCTTCCTTCCCATAACTTCCAAATTGGATATGCTCATCTATGACTTTTAAAGCGTGAGGTCTTGAATCTTTCTAGATGTTAACCTCATATCTGCCATTTCTTTGTGCTTAATAATTTCTGAGAATGGATTTCCTATAATTGCTAGGACCCTCTCATAAAATGGAGCTTCTTGAATATCTATGAAGGTCATCACCATTTCAGTCTCTGTCATGGATAGGATTACTTAAGCAGCCATACGCCTCCATCTTTGGGCATACTCGCTGAATGACTCATTGACTATCTTCTTGACTTTGGTAATCTAATACCTATCTGGAGCCATATGAGTTTGAAAGTTGTATTAATTGAGGAAAGCATGGGCTAATTTCTCCCAGTTGTGGATTTTGGAGTTGTCCAATCTGGAGTACCATGCTTTGGCTTCTCCAGTTAGACTTTTCTAAAACAACTGCATGCTCAGTTATTCATTCTTGACGTAGGATTTGAGTTCTCCAATGAAAACTTCTAAGTCAATGTAAGGGTCTCCCAATCCATCATATTTCTTTAAATTGGGAGCCTTGAATTTTTCCGAATAATGCATTCCTATTACTAACCTTGCAGGAGGGCAGAATCGTCTTCCAAAGATAACCCTGGAGCTCAAACTAGCTCAATCCCAGAGACAACCCCGGGATACTCAGTTTTCCATCTCGAAGACATCCCTGCGATATTCAGTTTCAGTCTCAGAGATAACCCCGGGAGTTACAGTTCCAACCTCGGAGACAACCCCAAGGAATGCAGTTGTAGTTCCAGAGATAACCCCAAAAAAGCTCATTTCAACCCCCAGAAGTCGGCTTCAACCTCGGAGATAACCCTGAGGCACTCATTTCCAAGCCCAGAGATAACCCTGGGAGGACAGACACACCTTAGAGACAACCTTGAGGACATTCTGTACCTACAGCAGCCCAATCTCAAAGATAACCCTGAGCAACGACGGCTAAATTAGCCCAGCCTAATCGTCATTTTGCCACCGTGATCCCACATTCACGCCATCTCAACAACAATTTAACCCACATTCTACACAGAAGTGTCCTACATGAACCATAGCTCAAAATCTCGAGTGGCTACTGCACAAGACAGTACACCAGATAGAATTTGAAGACCTAAAGATCTAGTTACAAACCCATCTTCCTGGCTTTGTACAACCTCTTATCCCATGTAATTGTGTAGCTCTCAACAACAACATTTCAGAAAGGTATTATACGCCTCAATCGGATGCCCAGATTAAAAGTTATGAAGGTTCGAGCAGACAACGCGTTGCATGCCTGCATGTACTTTGAGACAGCAGGGCCCACGAAGCCCAGGGCACCCCGGGTAGCCACAGGTTGACCTACAACTATCAATGGTACACCTACAGCTCTACTCTCTATAAATATAGGGCTTAGAGTGGCCATTTTCAAGAGAGAAAAGGCAAGGAAGCCCTGTCTATTTTGCTTTGTACACACTTTAAACTGAGTGCTTTCTCTTTCCAAACACATGTGAGCTTGTGTTTTGCTATATTTTATCGGTGGAAACTGAGTGTTCATTCATTTAAATCTATCTGAAGTCTTCTTGGCGACTGTAAGACACCTCACATTTGTTAAAGCCTTTCTCCACTTTTATTCACTCACAGTTATTAACGTTGAGAGTCGTGTTGTATGCGTATGCCCGGACCTTCAGTCCGTGGCTTTTATTTCTTTATATATATATATATATATATATATATATATATATATATATATCATCGTGTTATGCCTCGATTGAGCCTGAATTTATATTCGTTGCCTTTACTGCTTTTATATATATATATATATATATATATATATATATATATACTCTCGAATTAACGATTGAGCTTGGATCGATATATATCTCATGCGTTTACTTCTTTTTATATATATATATATATATATATATATAACTGTTTATAGCTTTCATACATATTGAATCATCATGTGAGTCTAGGAATCATGTGATCACAAATTCAGTTTATGAATCTAGATTTGGTTCTCGTGATGGACATTTTCAGCTGCAACTAGCTTATAAATTATTCACGGTGTTTGAATTTCCTTACATGGTTTTCATGCCCACAAGGAGTTTGGCACTGCTCTGTACATTATTTTCTCGAAGATGCTTCGAATCTTGAAAATAAAAACAATCAAGGCGAACATATAATAAAATGGAAGTATCAAAGGCCTCAATTACTATTGAGCACAAGGGTTTGAAAAACCTATTTTACAAAACATCACTGCCATATCTCGTTAAAATTGAAGTTTTATACAAAATTTAAACCCTTTATATATTGGTGGAAACGAGGCATAACACTACTTCCAGGTAATTGCACATTGACCTACACACACACATTAAAATAAAATTTTAAATTGAAAAGTGGCGGTAACCGTGTCACCATGAAAAATCAGGGGGGGGGTGCATAACACCTTCCCTCCGCTTAATCAAGCCCCGAACCCTAACGAATCTCGGTTTCACGCACAGCCAAGCGGGTTACATCACTAGGTCAATGTGAAAACCTTTTCTACCGTTGAGTTGGTGCAACCATTTAAAAATACCAACTGTGACTCTTACAAATTCAATCGTTACATATACATGTTGGACCTTTTCAAACTTGTTTTTTCAAACAAATCTCACCTAACATGAGAACACCAAAAGACAAGAACAGAAAGGGATAAATAAAAATCTCGACGACGACACTTATCCATATTTTTTAGTATTGTTTTATGCGTGTGTTATGTTTGTGTGCAGGTTTAGTTTGTGTTGGCTAAGGCGAGGTTTGATTGGTAGGGCAACAAAAATAGTAAATTACAGAGCATACCCCTGCCGGGACGGGGGTTAAGAATATAAAGTAACACGCCGGGGAGGGGTCCATGTCATCAACCATATTTGACACCCACCAGGGCGGGGGTTACCAAGAGAAAAATGTCTGCTGGGGTGGGGGTGCGCGACATGATTGGCAGTCTTCTAATATAATTCTACTTCTAGTATTGCGAAGCTTTTAGATTTAGTACGTGATTGGGGCAAGATAAGAAGGCTATTGCAGTTACAGAGAAGAGAGATCACTTATCACAATCATCATTCAACATCCCAATTGACAAACCCTAACTTGGAGAAGATTTTAGGTGGAATTGACGCAAGGAGGTTGGAGCACGAAGATTTCAAAGTGAATTGAAGAAAAGCAGTGGTTCTTGTGATGCCCCCAAAATAGGTATACATCACCCATCTTGGGTCACCAAATATATGGTACTGAATACAAATACAAACTTATTTATACAACAAGAGTTGAGAGTTTTTACACGAATATTATCTCAGAGACAATATCCAAAGTCAAATTAAATCCTCATTACATTTATTATCATAATAAATAGTGCGGACTACTACAACAACTATCTCGGACCATCACTCTATTCCTCGACTAGTCCCGGCTACGTTCTCATTTCTTAAAGAGAACAATAAAAGCAAAAGGGTGAGTTCAACTAGCCCAGTAAGAAATATTATGACTAAGATAATGTAGAATAAATTATCGTTCGCCTTCAACAGTGTTAAACTGATAAAATACAATAAATATCAAGTTTAACTGCAGCGGAACAAGCAATCCATTGGAAGAGTCAAGTAGAGCATGATATCTACTATCTTCTATGATTTAAAAAGTTCATCATCAATTTTATCGCTGAGACTCAACTTAATAAATAAACCACATAATCGAATCATCCCTGCACTACGGGCCAAGGATATTCATTAGTATCACATCCACGATTTATCCATGCACTACGGGCCAAAGATATTCGTGTAATCGTCAATTATCATGATCATGCCAACCACTATCCATCAATGCACTACAGGCCAATGAGGACTTTTACAACATCATTTGTAACATTACGGTTATGATTATACTGAATAATCCCTGGTCATAATCATACCAATCAACAGCCCATCTATGCATATAAGCCACATATGACTTTCATCGCAATATAAGCATGAGGATGATGATAACGATATAAGAATTCAATTAAAAGAAAACAAAGGATAAATTTTTAAAGATTTATAATTTAATTTATCCAGAATTCAATAATGTCCAAATTGTTAACATGATACTACTTTGTGGAGCAAAATTCAAGAATAATATTATATCAAAAATGATTTGGACAACAAATAAATCAATTTTTGTCATGAATAGTACACTGGGTGAATAGTAACTGAGTGAATAGTACCCCATGAATAGTACTTCGTGAAAAGTACATGTGAATAGTACTTTGTGAATAGTACTCAGGAATAGTACTTTGTGAATAATACCTGTGAATAGTACCTCATGAATAGTTCTTTGTGAATAGTACCCTGTGAATAGTATTCTCGCATGAAAAGATCAATAATTATCAAGAATATTTAGAATAATATTTCCATGAAAAGATACTAGATGAAGCGCAAATATCAAAGATATTCTACTAATTTCATGGAGTATAGAAGCAATACTTTAACAGAATGAGTGTAGAATTAGGAATATGAAATGAAATAATATTACTCACATATTAAAAAGTATGGAAAAAAAAATATTATTTCTTACGAATACTGAACAGAAATAATATCCCTTACCTTAGAAGAAGACTGGATACTGGAATAATGAAGTAGCAGAATATTCTTCTTCTTTCTCTCTGTAATTGCTCTTGTGAGTCTTAGTAAATTGGTGAGAATGAAAGAAGAATGAGCTTCTATTTATAGGAAAACATAGTTTCGATAATTATACGTTTTGGGGCTCGAATTATTATAGTATAATACCTTCATCTTTTCTTCTATTTTTAATTTAGTCCTACAAGTATTATCAAACTTTCATCACTATTGGGTAAAATCTTGTTACGCACAACATGTAAGTATACGTGATCAACAAGTAATATACTAGTAAGTAGAGTATCGTTCTCACAGAGACAATTAAGTAAGAATTTAACCTCACAATTATCAATTTTCTATTAATCCTAATTTTATTAAACTAGCCAAATCAATGATTAAAATTATAAAACTAAATTATTAATAAATATAAAATCACAAACCAAACACAAATATTAAAAACTGAAATTTCAAACAAATATTGGAGAATTAGGCTTATGATTTCACCCTAAGCTTCACTATGAATTTTTCACCTTAATTCCACTTCAATTTACTATCCCAGTTTATTAATCAAGAACACGAATGTAGCACTAGCCACCTCTCGATGCACTAATACCGTATTAACCTAAATCCATAAATTAGATAGAAACAAGTTAAACACCTTAATCAACTAACTCACTATATCTCTATGTGAATTATAATTAAACAAGGTTTAAGATTAAGTTCTCTATCTGATTACATGTGATGTCAAGCATATCTCTACCTTAACATTCATCAAGAGTCTGCTCATTCACAAAATTCAAGAACACATGCTATATTAATTAAGTCTAGATTCGTACTTCCTCTATCGAATTCATACAAATCCACAAAGAACTGTTGATCAGGCAATTCATAAATTCAAGCTCAAATTAATATAGATAAACTAGAAAATAGTTTATTAAACAGTAAATCAAGGCTACATAATCATTACTTCACTTAAGGATCCATCATAAGCCTAAAAAGTAAATTAACTCATAATAAATGAATTAAATACTGAATAAATAAAAGAAAACATCATCCCAATTACACAAATTGAAATTAAAGGAGAATAGTAATACACCACCCTTCTCGTCCTTCAATCCCGCAATCTTCGTGAAAATCCTCCTCTTCTTCGTTCCTCCAAGCTCTTGTTCTTCAATCTTGTTCCCAAAAGTGTGTATGGAATATTATGATGATTTTTTTTTCTTTCACACATATCATAAATTTTCCTCACTTCAGCTCCACACCATCAAACCTAATCCAACACTAACTCATTACCTAAAAAATCTAAAAGAAAATCCTTTTCAAAACAAACAACTCATTAATCAAAGACTCCCAAGAGTATGAAAATAACAACCATAACACAATCCTATTATAAACATATTTCATAAAGAATTTATAGCTCCCAAGACTGCCCATTTTCCATCATATAAGAAATCTTGTCCAGCTCAAGTCCCAAAGCAACACATTCCCACGCTATGATATTACTCCTTCACAACATGCATGAAGCGCTACCTAGTCAATCAATGACGACCACGCACTAAGCGCCGCCCGTGCTAGGGAGTCAGAACGTCCAAAATTGCTCGAAAAAAATCCTTCCAATGCTAGCATCTTGATAAGCTCACTAATTATCCTTCTAAGTTGAACAATAGGACTGATTGCCCAAGCTCGAAAGTTCTTTGTATCAATTTCTTATCGTGCCATCTCTTGACCTTTTCCTTGTACAACTTTGAGTTCTCGTAGGCTTGCAGTCAGAATTCGTCAAGCTCATTTAGCTGAAGTAGTCTCTTTTTACCCACTGCTGCTTAATCGAAGTTCAGTTTCTGAATAGCCCAGTAGGCCTTGTGCTGTAACTCGACCAGTAAGTGACAAGCTTTCCCGTATAATATTTGATATGGTGACATGCCGATCGGTGTTTTATACGCTGTCCGGTAGGCCCATAGTGCATCATCCAACCTGAGCCACCAATCCTTTCAATTCGGGTTTACCACCTTTTCCAAGATTCTCTTTACTTCCCTGTTTGAGACCTCAGCTTGTCCACTGGTTTGGGGATGATAAGTTGTAGCTACCTTATGGTTGACCCTATACTTTGCCAATAGAGCTGTAAATGATTTGTTGCAAAAGTGACTACCTTCATCACTTATAATAGCTCTCGGCGTGCCAAATCTCGTAAAAATATTCTTCTGTAGGAATTTGAGAACCACTTTGGCATTATTGGTTGGGAGTGCTGTGGCTTCAACCCATTTTGAGACGTAATCCACTGCAAGCAAAATGTACTGATTGTTAAGTGATGACGGGAATGGCCCCATGAAATATATACCTCATACATCGAAAATCTCAACTTCTAGAATTGTTTGTAGTGGCTTCTCATCTCTTTTCGAAATGTTGCCCACCCTTTGACATCTATCACATGTTTTGACAAATTGGCGGGCGTCCTTAAATAGCGTAGGCCAATAAAACCCAGATTGAAGCACCTTTGTTGATGTCCTCTCACTACCATAATGACCCCCATATGCAGATGAGTGACATTCATGCAGTATATTCTTTACCTCACTGTAAGGCACACACCTTCTAATCATCTTATCGGCGCACTACTTGAATAAGTAAGGCTCATCCCACATGTACCATTTGACGTCATGAAGAAACTTCTTTTTCTGTTGTCGTGTAAGATCAGGAGGTAGAGTGTTGCTCACTAGATAATTCACGAAGTCTGCGTACCATGAAAATTCTGTATTTATCCTGAACAGTTGCTCATCCAGGAATGACTCGTTGAGTACACACTTGTCCTCTTTCTGTTTATCTTGATTTTCCAGCCTTGACAAATGATCGGCGACTTGGTTCTCCATCCCCTTTCTATCCTTTATCTCTAAATCAAACTCTTGTAAAACGAGAATCCATCTGATAAGATGTGGCTTAGTATCTTTTTTTTGCAATTAAGTACCGAATAACCGAATGATCCTTGTAGACTATAACCTTTGTTCCGATCAAATAGGCCCGGAATCTATCGAACGCATACACCACTGCAAGTAATTCTTTTTCCGTAATTCTGTAGTTCAATTAAGTCTATGTGAGTGTTTTACTTGCATAATAGATGGCATGAAATACATTCTCTCGGTGTTGACCCAAAATAGCCCCAACCGCATAGTCACTTGCATCACAAATTAGCTCGAAAGGCATATTCCAATCTGGTACGACAATCACGGGGGTTGTAGTCAACTTCTTCTTCAAAAACTCGAATGCCAACTTACACTTCTCATTAAAATTAAAAACTGAATCCTTCTCTAAAAGACTGCACAAAGGTTTTGCAATTTTAGAGAAGTCCTTTATGAATCTCTTATAGAACCCAACAGTCCCAGAAAACTTCTAATTCCCTTAACTAAACTCGGTGGAGGCAGTTTCTCAATTATTTCCAGCTTAGCTTTATCAACCTCCAATCTTTGAGCCGAGACTTTGTGCCCCAAAATTATACCTTCTTCCACCATAAAGTGCCACTTTTCCCAGTTCAGGACTAAATTCGTATTTATGCATCTTTGTAGGACCATTACCAAATTCTCCAAACACGCATCAAAATCATCCCCATAGATAGAGAAGTCGTCCATGAAGACTTCCACATTTTTTTCCACCATGTCCGAGAAGTTGGCCATTATACACTGCTGGAAGGTAGCGGGTGCATTACACAAACCGAATGACATCCTCCTAAGTGCGAATGTGTCGTATGGGCATGTAAACGTAGTCTTCTCTTGATCTTCAGGAGCGATGACGATCTGATTGTAACCTGAATATCCATCCAGTAAGCAGTAGTACTCATGTCCCGCTAATCTGTCCAACATCTAATCGATAAAGGGCAAAGGAAAGTGATCTTTTCTGGTTGCCTTATTTAATTTCCTATAGTCCATGCAAACTCTACAACCTGTCACTGTCCTTGTTGGGATTAGCTCATTATCATCATTCTGAACCACGTTCATTCCTCCCTTTTTTGGCACACATTGCACCGGACTAACCCACTTATTGTCAGAAATTGGGTAGATGATACCCGCATCCATCCGTTTTAGTATTTCCTTTTTGACTACTTCTTTCATGATAGGGTTGAGCCGTCATTGTTGTTCCACTATCGATTTTGCATCGTCTTCCATCAGGATTTTGTGCATGCAAAAGGATGGGATGATTCCCCTTATATCAGTGATTGTCTATCCTATAGCCGATTTGTGGTCCCTTAGCACTCTCAGCAATTTCTCTTCCTATAATTTGTTAAGTGCAGTAGAAATAATAATAGGTAAAGAATTAGAATTGCCTAAATACGCATACCTGAGGTGTTTATAAAGTGGCTTAAGTCCAAGATTCAGTGGCTCCTCCAATGACGGTTTCATCCTTGTTGTAGCTTTCTCCTCTGTGTGCAATGATTTAAAGGGTGTTTTAAATCTACTAACTCATGGCAAGGAGTCTAACATTTGCAAATAGTCCACAAATTCTAGATCATCGAACTCTTCATCCCCTAATAATGTCATTTCCAGTGGATCGTTAACAAAACTCTTGTTCATGTCTTCGCAGATTATTTGGTCAATGATATCCATCCTAAAACATTCTTCTTCATCCGTATGGAATTTCATAGCCTTAAACACGTTAAATTTTATTTCCTGATCTTGGACCCTCATAGTAAGTCCACCTTTTTGTACGTCGATGAGTGTCCTACCTGTATCCAAGAAAGGTCTCCCTAAGATGATCAGGATGCTCTTATCATCCTCAAAATCCAGAATAATAAACTCCGCGGGGAATATAAACTTAACAACCTTAACCAATATGTCCTCTACGATACCTCTCGGATATATGACTGACCTATCCAGCAACAGCAATGAGATGTCTATAGGCTGGACAAACCCAATTCTGTATAAATTGATAACAGCATAAGGTTCACACTCACTCCCAAATCACACAAACATTTGTTGAACGCCATATTCCCAATCGTGCATGGAATGGTGAAACTCCCCAGGTCATTTAACTTTGGTGGAAACTTTCGCTATAACACCGCACTACACTCCTCTGTTAATGTGACTACCCCAAATCCAGGTACTTGAAACCCGAACTCTAAGTGCTTCACGATACCATTTCTATAAAATTCAATAATGCAATAATAATATTACATTCAAACTTAATTTACATACATCAAAGTTTACTTCCTGTGTACGAGACCTTCAAATACATTCCATACCATACCGAATGTATACCAATACTAACTATAACCATTAACTCATAATATAACTCATTCAACGACTTCCCTTTTTCCTTGTTCGTGCTCTGAGCCTTCTTGCTCATACATAACCGAAAATATTTAATTTAAGCAAGGGTGAGCATTTGAGTGCCCAAAGAAGTAATAGCAATTATTATATATAAGTTTGAAAGAATATAAGTATTCTTCTTACATAACACTTTTACAACGAATTGAAAGTTGTGAAGTAATCAGACCTTGATAAAAATTCACATAACAACTCTCTTTTAAATTCTTTAAATTTGGCTCTGGCTCTACCCTTGAATAGGGTTTAAGAAACATACTATGAACATTCTTTTCATTTTCGAAAAGGTTTAGCGGAATTCTATCCTCAAACCATCATAACTTACGGGCACGGATGGTGATCAACCCCGTTGTACCCTGTATTGATCAATACTACATAACTTGAACGAAATTCATCGCTCACTCTATCCGCCTTGCGCAAAAATCTTTACATATAGGGATGTTCATACATGCCTGGTTCCAAACCCGAAGGTTTTTAATCTTGCTCAACAATAATATGTAATTCAACATATATATATATGGGTAATTGACAAAGGTGTATCAACATGTGAACAAATGCCATGATTATCCAAGTGGGGACACTTGTATAACCATTTATAGAAATCAATGAACAGAATATATATCTGAGCTAACATGTCGATAATCAAAGAGTACATAATCTGTACAGGGATAGAATAATTTTGAAACTTCTTACTCATGTCCATTGCATAAAGGAAGTGCAAAGGTAGGATACTTGCCTGATTCGCTGATTACAAATCTCAACTTAGGTTTTATCTCTTTATCACAACCTATCAATAATCAGATCATTCATTTGATTAGAACAATATATCTTAACACATAGTACTGTCTATTACAGTCAGCACATAGTCCAATCACATAATCACAGTGATCATACTTTTAGTTCCTATTCTATACTTGAAATATTTTTATACATTTTTCAAATATCTCATTCATGCTCTTACAGTAGTCTTTTCTTTCTTTTATAAGGTCTAACATTTGTCGGCGTATCGACAGCTTTATCGGGTAAATAATGAGTCTAAGACTCTTATTCTATACCTCAATATCTGTAAATATCAGACATCTTATTTTTAATCATTTTCGCAATTTCCAGAAATTGAAAAATTTAAAATAATTCAAATCATCACTAAAGGGCCTATAGTGATATAATCATTACTATAGGTGTTCTTCTTCAAATTCGAACTTCATAATCGGTTCTCAAATTTAGGCTAGTTTGGTAAAATTTATAACTTTCAAATATCGGAATCATAATTAAATGATTTAAACATTAAACAATTCCATTATCATTAATAGTTTAATTAATACTAAACTATTAATGAAACCATTGCTGTAATATAAAAGTTATTTATAATAACTCAAACTATTTTTAAAACATTTATATTACCCAAATAATTACCATTAATATTTAAATATTAATGTACTATTTATCCAAATATTAAAAGTCATTAATTATAACTTAAAATATTTTTAAATCCTTAATATCCTCTTTAAATGGTTTTAAATAAGTAAAACCATTTTTAAACTATTTATTTAATATTAATCATTAAATAAACTAAATATCATTAATATTATCTTAATATCATTAATATTTAATTATTAATGAAATTATCATTTAAATATTAAAAGTTATATTTTATAACTTAAAATATTTTTAAATACCTTATTTTCATTTAAAATGATTTTTATAATATTAAAATCATTTTTAAACTAAATTATTTAATATAATCATTAAATAACTTTAATATCATTCATAATTATTAATTAATGAAATTCATCATAAAATATTAAAAGTCATCACAAATAACTCATTTACATAATCAATTTCAAGCCAAAATAAACATAGTAAACTAACTAGTTTATTAACAACACTAACTAAACTTCAAAAATTCAAACTTTAACTAACAATTAAAAATAATAACATTACAAAAATTAAATAAGAAACATACCCGGAAATACGAATTCCACAGACTGAATACGCACTTCCACGTCAAAATTTAACAAAGGATATCTTTATAAAAAGTACTCCCACAACAAAGCATTTCTCAAAAATTGGAGGCCTTATTGTTGGTGAATGAAACAAAGGTCAAGCCCTTTTATTTATAGGTTTAGAAAATGGTGAAGTTCTCAATTTAGTCGATGTGGAACTTGGTTTATACTAATTTTTCAATAGCTCACTTTATGCGATTTTCTAACGCATTGCTCATAACTCCGATTAATCTGATTTTTGGATATGTTATACATGGTATGTAAGACTATTTTTAAAAATACTTAATTACCCAATTCGGGTTCATTAGGTAGCCCAAACAAAGGCGCCAAAAGTGGACGTTCATAACAGCTTTTCAATCTCGTTTCAGCTTTACCCTCTTTCGCTAAAACAGTCATAACTCTTTCATTTTAAAACATTTTTGAGCGATTCTTAAGCCCACGCGAAGCTAACTTCTGGGGCTAAAACTTTTATTCTTTGACCATTTCCAAATTCCGAGCACATCAGCCCAGAAATTCCGTTCAAATGGACTGCACCGCACTTGTTGAGAAGTTTTGACACTACTACTTTGAAATGTCATAACTCTCTCCTCCGATATCGGATTTAGTCCGTTTTGGAGTCTATGGAAATCTTATTCGGTGTACTATAACATACCAAAAGCCCATAAGGTTTTGGAAATATTAACTGATCGAAACAGTGTCCCAAATAGCACATCCCGCTGCTGACTTTCAGTTTTGAGAAATTTGACACATTTCCTTTCAATCACTGTAATTCCCTCATCCGAGGTCGGAATGAGGTCATTCCAAAGCCTATGGCTTCCTAACTCAGTGCACTACAACATATCAAAAGCCCAGACCTTTTAAAGCACAAAAAGTGGATGAGAATGCCCCCATTACAGACTGCCCAAAAATAGTTTATCATGATCGGTCAACCATGTTTGACCATCTATAACTTCTAATCTATACATGATATGGACTTGATTCTTTTTACAGATTAAAGACCACATATCAGGCTACACATAACAACTTTTGAAGAACAAAACTCATGATCGAGCAAAGAGTTATGGCCTCTGACATTTGGTGAAAAATAACAGAATTCGGTTTTTCCAACTTGCTTAAATTTTCAAATTTGTGCACTTTGATGTTATGGGTCTTTGATTTATCAACCCATATCATCAATTAACATTCTATTACACAACTTTAAACAATCATTTGCATCAAATAACATCGAATCAAAGGATTTCTAGGTTTAGTGTTCTTATACCTTTTTTTGCCAAAAATTCTTGATTCTTGCTTCTGATTTGTTATGGGTGATGGTTGGGCTTTGTTTAAGAGTGTATGGGCAATCTTGTACAAGGCAATTAAATGTAATATTTAATCACTAGATTTAATTCTTATAATTTACCAATTAACTTCTATCCGTTGGTAAATTAAAACACTTATACAGTAACATCGAAATTAAACCCGATAATTAAAATTAGGGTTTCTCAACGTCATCAATTAGGGTTTCTAATTGACCATTAGTGGTTCTTTTATTATCTGTGTATGTTACTAACACGATGGTCGTTACGGTTTCTAATTTCAACCGGTTAGGGTTATAATAATTAGGGTTTGTCCTAATTATCGACGTACAACAGTAATTAGGGTTTCTTCTAATTAACGATATTCTTATTCATAGTAACTTCATATACACAGTCACTACTCAGAAATATCCCATAACTGAGTTTAATAATTAGGGTTTCACCGCACGGTAATATGCTATGACCTAATTGACCATCATTACTCAATATTATCTCGTCTCAAGACATACCCAAAGACATAATTATGGTACTGTAAAATAATATAATATTATTATTCTCATCTCTTGATCACAATCCCAATCCAGGGTTTCGATCTCATGTCTAACTTATTCTTTGTACACATCATCAATAATCAAGTTAAAATAATTAACTTAAATATTCTGAACAATTCATATAATAAAATATTTATTATATAAATCTAATTATCACATCATATATTATTTCCAATCATGTTTTCATGGAAAATAATTAATAAAAACATTCCGGCTTACAGAAATTTATTACCATATAATTTGTGGTAATTAATAATTCCAAAATTATTTCTAATTTTTCAAGTAATAAATGTATTCGCATTTATCGTTCACTTTACTTGACACTTAGTCTCATCATTAAATAAAAAAAATTATACGCAAAATTTCTTATTTATTTTATATAGAAAATCTCGGGTTATTACAGTTAATGCCACAGTCTCAAAATCTTCCAACTTCTTTTTCTTGAACAAACTCACTTTCAAGAATTTAGCATAACTAGGCATCTGCTCCAAGGCTTCTGCAAATGGGATGTTAATATGAAGTTTCTTAAAAACATCCAAAAATTTCACAAACTGATCGTCTAGCTTCTGTTTTAGAACTCTTTACTAAAACGGTGGGGGAGGATAGACAACTGGTTTGCTCTTTTCCACTTGTTTTTCTTCCCCCTGTTTGACCTCAACCGCTGTATTTTCACTATCCGTCTCAACCTCCTTTGTAGCTAAAATTTTTGTTTCTTGATCCTCAAGCTGTTTTCCACTTCTCAACATAATGGCTTGACATTGCTCGTGATTACCCTTCGAATTTCTTTCAGTGTCACTTGGTAACATTCCTTGTGGTCTATTATTCAACGCTAATGCAATTTGTCCCACCTGATTCTCTAGATTCTTGATGGCCATCTCTTGTGATTTTATTGTCAATGCTTGATTTTTTATAGCCACCTCATTGCTTGTTATGTACTTTGTCACCAACTCCTCTAAATCTGATTTCCTTTCTTGATGTTGAGCTGGTTGTTGATGATTCTGAAATCCTAGGGGATATGATTGTCGTGGAGCTTATTGATGCAGATTATTACTCTATGAAAAGTTCAGATGATTCCTATTCCCTTGATTGTAAGCATTCTAGTATGTATTCTGTGGAATTCTGTTATAGTTGCCCACAAATTGCACTGATACTGGATTAATTGTGCATTGATCTGTAGGATGTTCACCCGCGTACAACTCATAAATAATTGCCACTTGTTGTGCCTGTTGTGCCTGTACCCCTGTTATAGCATCCAACTTCTTTGAAAGTGCTGAAATTTGTGCTTG
Organism: Panax ginseng; assembly: GCA_020205605.1. NCBI lineage: Eukaryota > Viridiplantae > Streptophyta > Magnoliopsida > Apiales > Araliaceae > Panax > Panax ginseng. The sequence continues at coordinate 82,999,313 of CM035131.1, forward strand.
TATTGTCGTCACACCATCTACTTCTAACATTCCAGTTGCCTTTGCCTGTGTTATTCTTGTCGTGGGCTACTTGTAGTTGTTAGCTGTCATAGTCTCTATCAATTCGTAGGCCTCCTCATAACTCTTAGCCATAAACGCTCCACCCGAAGCTGCATCAATACTGGTTCTGAGGTTTCCATTCAATCCATTGTAAAACGTGTTCATCTGCAACCACTTTCAAAATCCATGATGCGGGCACTTTCGAAGCAATTCTTTGTATCTTTCCCATACCTCATACAGTGACTCCCCGTGTTGCTGTTTAAACATCGTTATCTCATTCCTCATTTTTGCAGTTTTCGCTGGTGGAAAGAATTTTGCAAGGGATTTCTGAGCTAGGTCTTCCTAAGTAGTTATTGACCCCAGTGGTAGAGAGTGTAACCAACTCTTCGCCTTGTCCCATAAAGTGAATGGGAACAAGCGAAGTCTCACCGCATCATCCGACACCCCATTATGCCTGAAGGCGTCACAAATTTCTAGAAAGCTGACTAGGTGTTCATTCGGATCGTTATTTGCCAATCCCCCAAACTGAACTGAATTTTGGATCATTTAAATAGTCATAGGCATGATTTCAAAGGTGTTCACAAAACTATAGCAGTTCGGTGATACTCGATCGCAAACTCGACCACCTTGGAAAGTAAAAAATCCTAAACGCTTTCTAATCTTCAGTTGCCATTACCTCTTCTTTTTTAGAGTTTTTGAATTCTTCTCTTGTTTCCTTGATCCACTTAGTTAACCTCTGAAACCGTTTCTCAATGTCGTCCTCAAAAGGAAGCAAGTCTGGATTCTTGAAACGTGTTTTCATGAACCAATTCAAAAACCTGAAATAAGACAAACAAAACAAAAATAAAAATGTTTAAGTAAAAACCGGACTAATTAAACTGATATCGTAAAATGCTAAAATCTATACTAAAATTATCCCCGGCAAAGGCACCAAAAAATTGTTGGGTAAAATCTAGTTACGCACAACACGCAAGTATACGTGATCAACAAGTAATATACTAGTAAGTAGAGTATCGTTCCCACAAAGATAATTAAGTAAGAATTTAACCTCACAATTATCAATTTCCTATTAATCCTAATTTTATTAAACTAGCCAAATCAATGATTAAAATTATAAAACTAAATTATTAATAAATATAAAATCACAAACTAAACACAAATATTAAAAACTAAAATTTCAAACAAATATTGAAGAATTAGGCTTATGATTTCACTCTAAGCTTCACTGTGAATTTTTCACCTTAATTCCAATTCAATTTATTATCCTAGTTTATTAATTAAGAACACGAATGTAGCACTAGCCACCTCTCGATGCACTAATACCGTATTAACTTAAATCCACAAATTAGATAGAAACAAGTTAAACACCTTAATCAACTAACTCACTATATCTCAATGTGAATTATAATTAAAGAAGGTTTAAGAGTAAGTTCTTTATCCGATTACATGCGATGTTAAGCATATCTCTACCTTAACATTCATCAAGATTCTGTTCATTCACAAAATTCAAGAACACATGCTATATTAACTAATTCTAGATTCGTACTTCTTCTCTCGAATTCATACAAATCCACAAAGAACTGTTGATCAGGCAATTCATAAATTCAAGCTCAAATTAATATAGATAAACTAGAAAATAGTTTATTAAACTGGTGAAAGTCCAATAATAATCTAGAAGGGGGGTTGAATAGATTATTATAGATTTAAAAATTATCTAAGGCTTTTTTGAATTTTTTTTAAATAATTAATTTGCAGTGTTAGAAATTAATATGTAGGACAGTAAAAATTCAATCACACAATGCACAGAGATTTATCTGGTTCACAACATACACCCCTTGGTATGTTGCTACGTCCAGTCTCAAGTTCCTATTTGGAACTTGAGATCCTATTACTATCAGTAATAATCAACTCCTTCAACAGGTGGAGAAGCCTTTACAAAGTTTTAAAGACAAACTTTCAACTATTCCCAACTAATCTATCTTGGACAGCAAGCTCCTCGCTCCCTCCTCAAGCTTAGCTGTAACACCTTTTGAGTTCAGTTCTATTCTATGATCTGGTCTTGAAACAACAGCTTCTTCCTCACCTCACAAGTACACTAGAGACCCAACTTCCCGCTGACCTCTCTAAGACTCTGGTCTTGGTTGAAGAATTACTCGTCTTTCTCACAGGTACATAAAACAAACTAACTCTATACCTTTTTCTGTTTACAAATAAGTTTACAACAAGTTGCTTCTTGAATAAGCTAATACAAGTTTAAGTACAGAGAAATGCTTCTTAAGTAAGCAGATAGAGAGTTAAAACTAAATTTTCAGTAAAAGTTCAATATCTTTTAATAATAAACTTCTTTAATTTAGATAAAACATTTGTTTAGATCCAGTTATGCTTTTGATTAAGAAAATATATAATATTAAAGCACTTTATGAAGAATTAACAATTATATAAAATAAAGAGTGTTTTTCTATGGATAATATAGAATTGTTTCTTAATTATTCTTGATCAAATAATCAATAAATGATTTCAAGTAATAAATATAATGTCAGATAAGTACAATTTGATATAACAAATATTATTTGTTTAACTCAAATAATATATAAGAATATTTTATTTATTATTTGAACTTTTATAGATAATGTCACTTAGTACTCTAAGGAATCGTACGGTTCGAATTTCTCTTGGTAGAGGTGTATCTCCGTAGCCTTGCGGCGTCTAAGTATGACAAAATTTATAATTTTCACAATTAATATTTATATAAATATTTTCAATAGATCACTACGATTCTCAAATCCGGTTCGGATGACTACTCTTTTTGGAGCAGTATCTCAGTGTTGTTTTGAGCTATCAAGTGTCGTATCTATTTTATAATATTTATATAAATAATATCAATAAAAGAGTACTAAAGACTTTAAGGAATCGTACGGTTGGATTCCTCTCCGTAGATGTTTATCTCCGTAGCCTTCGCCCAAGTATTCTTTTATTTGATAAATAGATGAAATATAGATATATAAAATTGTGTAGAACAATATGTATTTGTATATCTAAATAAAATACAAGTAAGAAATAATTCAATAGAAATTAAACTTATCTCAATACTTGGACAAATTTTTTTCTTCAAAAATTAATCAGAACTTTTGTATGAAGAGATATAAGATTTTGAGAGAATGTAGGCAATGAGAGTATGATTTTCTTTTCACTAAATTGGTAAAAACCAAATGAATGAAATACTCCCTATTTATAGGAAATTTGAAGTTGGGGCAAAATAGTAATTTAGAAAATAATTTTTGAATGTACGGTTTAGATCAAACATTTTTGAATTGAATGGTCCAGATTTAATTAAGCTTATACACGGTAAAAGCTTAAAATTCTCCCAGGCCTTTCTCAACCTTTAAAGCATTTATTGATTTGTTTAAAAAAAATTGCCAGCTAACCCATGGTTTTAAAAGCTGTCCCGAAATGATAGTCACTACACACACACGGTTAACACATGCACATTAATTACACACACTTGTTAGTATATATATATATATTAAGTATAATAATATATTACTACATATATGGTATATAATATATGTATTATATAATAACATTTTACTACATATGCAGTATATATATATATATATATATATATATTTTAAAATATATTGCCCAACTTTGATTTTAGAAAAAGAAATAGGGTATCCTTGTCTTGAATAATATATGAATTAATTTATTTAACACTTGACATATAATTTATCAAGGTCAATAATAAGTTAATTCAAGTAAAATAGAAAATAATAGAATAAATAAATAATTAAATATTCATTTAAAACATAATTTTTATCATCAAAATATATAAGAACAATTATACCTATCAACTGGAAATCAAGGCTGCATAATCATTATTTCACTTAAGGATCCATCATTAACCTAAAAAGTAAATTAGCTCATAATAAATGAATTAAATACTAAATAAATATAAGAAAACATCATCCCAATTACACAAATTGAAATTAAAGGAGAATAGTAATACACCACCCTTCTCGTCCTTTAATTCTACAATCTTCGTGAAAATCCTCCTCTTCTTCGTTCCACCAAGCTCTTGTTCTTCAATCTTGTTCCCAAAAGTGTATGGAATATTATGATGATTTTTTTTCCTTTCACACATAGCATAAATTTGCCTCACTTCAGCTCCACACCATCAATCCTAATCCAACTCTAACTTATTTCCAAGAAAATCTAAAAGAGATCCAAATCATTTTCAAAACCAAAAACTCATTAATCAAAGACTCCCAAGAGTATGAAATAACAACCATAACACAATCCTATTATAAACATATTACATAAAGAATTTATAGCTCCCAAGACTGCCCATTTTCCATCACATAACAAATCATGCCCAACTCAAGTCTCAAGGCAAATAAGGCTCACGCTTTATTACTCTTCTTAGCGGTAGCGTCTGGCTACCAAATCGAATGACCAACCACGCCTAAGACGTCCCCGCTATATGTTACTTCAAGACTACAATAACGCCTCGCTAGGGAGTTAGAAAGTCCAAAATTGCTCGAAAAATCCTTTTAATGCTAGCATCTTGATAAGCTCACTAATTATCCTAAAACAAGCCCAAAACCCATCAAGAGTAACATGAAAATAACCAAAAACGAATAATATAACAAGCTAAAAGAATATAAATCATAGGTTAAAAACCTACTCATCAATCACTTCCCCTAATAGTTATATGTATGTGAACTAATAGCAATTAATTGCTCATTTATCCGATTAATTACCCGATTGGTCAATTTAAACTCTAAAAATCAATTATTATCGAAATAAATGTTGATTTCCACTAACACTAATAATCCCAATACAATAGAAATATCAATTTCATCTTTAATCAATACGAACTTATTCATCATTAATATTATAACTCACAGTATTTAACAACTAGATCATTCCCAAGAAAGAGGGGGCTTTCCGATAAGGATTTCTCCCTATTGGCGCGCAATTAGGTGACCAAACTCCTTTCCTCTACAGAACTTTTTAGACATCGTCAATATTGCAAATAATAATATGAATAACTTTGTCGTCTGAATTAATGATTTAAAAATATAAAATATTATGCAGATGATACTGTGACAATAATTGAATCAATAATATGAGAGATATTATATAGTAATTATTGTAGCAATAATTGAATATAACTGAGTGACTTCTCACGTAAGCATAAATAATCAATACCGTGTGCTACTATGCAACCATGCGTATTACTGTACTTTTACCACCGGGTATTTAAATAGTTTAACGGTAAAACATTCGCCATTATTTTTATAAAAAGACATTTCTGTCATTTTCTAACTCCGGCAATACTTCTGTTGTGTGGAATACCAATGATTTTGCCATTGTGCGAATATTCCCTGACCAATCTAATATTTTATGACAATTTGTTTACTTTTTAAAATTTGTAAATATTACCCACAAATATAACATTATATCAAATCCACACCATAATATTCAAAAATATTTTTCGAGAAAAATAATCTTTATTCATAAAAGTTAGGGTCTTACAACATCCCCTTCTTATGAAATTTCATCCTCGAAATTAGGGTACGTACCTGGTATGTCGAAGAGGTGAGGATACCTTGACTTCATTTCAGATTCTAACTCTCAGGTCATTCCATCAACATCGTGGTTTCTCCACAAAACTTTGACTTGAGGTATAACCTTAGAGCGTAGAATATAATCCTTCTTATCCAAGATTTTAATAGCTACCTCTGCATACATTAACTCTTCTGCTATCTCATCCGGTTCTAATTCAATAATGTGGTTCGGGTCTTTCACATGTTTACGTAACATAGATATGTGGAAAATGTTATGAACACGAGACATACTTGACGGTAAGGCGAGCCTATAGGCCACAGTTCCTACTCGATTGAGGATTTCGAATGGCCCAATGAATCGAGGATTGAGCTTTCCTATCTTTTCAAATCTTGTAACTCCTTTCCATAGAGCAACACGTAACAACACATGCTCTCCAACATTGAATTCTACGTCCTTTCGATGAAGATCAGCATAACTATTTTGTCAATCTTGTGAGGTTTTTATACATTGTCGGATCATTTGAATCTTTTCCATTGTCATGCGTGCCAATTCCGGTCCCAACAAAGTTGCTTCACCCACCTCATCCTAACATACTGGAGAATTACACTTGCATCCATACAACGCCTCGAATGGAGCCATGCCAATACTTTCTTGATAACTATTGTTGTAGGAGGATGTCTTAAGTCTTTTGAAGAATGCCTCAAATGGAGCCATGCAATCCCAACATACTGGAGAATGTCTTTTGAAGTCAAGGACACAAAGTCTTAATAGATCTTCAAGAGTTTGAATAGTCCTCTTCGACTGCCCATCCATTTGAGGATGATATACTGAACTAAATCATAAATCTGTGCCCATAGCTTTTTCCAAACTAACCCAAAATCATGAAGTGAATCTTGGGTCTCGATCAGAAATTGTGATGACCGCAAATCCAAGTCCCTTTGAACCTCGAATTCGGTCCGCCACGATACTACTATCGTCAAACTATTTATAGCTTTTATTCATCAATTAAATGAATATAACCTTGCTTATTACAATTTAGAATATAAATTATTTCCATATCTAGGATCTATGTATAATGACCCCAAACTTTTATAAGTTCCAAATCTTGGTCATTTACCATTCTTGTTTTACATCATATTAGATGTTATAAAAATATGCAGAATAATTTAAACTTTTTCAATCTCCCTTGAAAATAAATCTTTTATTGATATCTTAACTTGAATCAATTACATATCCTTGAATCAAATTATGTTATGATTCAGTCTATTCGAATTACTATATAAATATTTACATCTCAATTCGAATTTCTCTATGTATCACATAGTACCACTTAAAAGATATTACACATTATAAACTACTATTATGTACATCTACTAGAACCTAAACATGGTTCAAGAGCATCTAGTTAAATAATACTTCAATCTCCTTCGATACTATTGGACTTTATCAATCAAGTAGCACGAAACTTTTACCGTGTATCCTTAACCTACAAAAGTGGTTATTTGCAAGGATGAGCTCGACAGCCCAGTAATTCTAACAGTTTTCATGCAGCACATAACATATAATAGCATATTCAGTTCATGCATTCATAATCAATTAATATTTACTACACATATTACTTCACACATAATAGGCATAGAGATTTACCAACATAAGCATATCATCAAAGATCAACTTTCACATTTCATACATATCTCATATGCATTTCATATATATACATCAATATTTGCATAGCATAATACAGCTCGACTAACAGTTATCGAATTCATATAACAAATAAGAACTGAAATAGTTGCCTGATTCATAGTTTATCAACTATAACTTAACTTCGTAAAGCTTATCTACACTGCGTGTATTCCTACACAGTTATATAATCATGGATTCACATCCATTACTAATATATTTCATGCACTTTTAATATAAGAACAATGTTACATTGTTTCCTAACTAGGTTTGTAAAACCTACATTTCACTTTCTCATCGTACTCTTAGAATAGCTAGGTATGTCTAGGTATACCTTAACCACTCGTATATGACATCAACATTTATATATAGCTACCACACACTTGACTCGCTATGTGTTTGACACATATTTAATGTTTATAGATACGCGATCGACATCGTTCTTACATTTTGCAAACTTTAATAAAATTAGCAAATTTGGGTTTTATAGAACCATTACATGCTCACATGCTTAAAACATCATTCATGTCAAGTATTATAGCTTTAGACATTCATTTCACATATGTTTTAAATTTCAGATCAAGGTTAAAATAGTCAGGCATCTCGCTTCACAAGCAGCATTTCTTATTAATTAGGCCTCGGGATGGGCGCACCTCACGCCTAATCCCCCCAGCCACCCAAAGTTGAGTAATTTTTTTTTGGTTTCATCTGGGTTCTTAGAATACATGACTGTTAAGACATAACTTATGTATATGCTAAGAGGTCTTAGCCCAAGTTGGGTATCTCTTGTGGTTTACTTTAAGTTATTTTCACTAAGCAGGTTCATGTACAAGGAATGAACTATCTTAACCATTTCATCACGTAAAGACGTTAAATGCCTATAACGCGTATGCTCGTATATGTTTAACTCATTAGTTCATCATTTTGAGAAATCATTACAATTCATACCTGCACGACTTATATGGTGTCTAACTAGATGAGCACACATGTAAGCCATGTTTATAAAAGCTTAGTTTCGCAAGGCATTCAAATTCACTTTTAAAAGTCATTCTAAGTTAGACTAAAGCAACTAGGTGCAACTTTAAATCTCATTTCATAGCTAACTAAGCCATGTATGTATGTTATTACGTTTAGAACTTTAAGTCCACAAGTTACTTTAAGTCCGTTCTCAAAGTTTCAAGTTTTCTTTACAAAATATTTTCAACTAAGCTATTGTAAGTTGATAATAAGTAAAACTACTTTAAATCACTTCTCATGCTTAGGTATACTCATATCTCAACAATAGGTATGTGTTAGAATATCATCACTTCAAAGACTCAAGGTTCGTAAATATTCGTTTTCCCAAAACTTTAAGTTTGTTTTCAAAACACATACTAATTCATGCTAAAGTATTCCCTTATGAGTAAGGTAATCTTACATGTCATGTCTAATATCTTTCATTATGTTTTATCACTTAGAATAACATATTCCATCGTCGGGAGCACTATACTTGCGTATGTGCTCAATTGACGCCCTTCGATCGCCTCCTATTACGTAACAGTCACAAAGAGGACTATTTTGACCCTTCCCAATGACCTCAAATTTAAACACTTAATGAATAAAAGTTGTAGGTCTATTCGTCCTCGTTCCGGATCATCTTGAATCACCTAAATCGGAGTTCGTATGTAAAAGCTATAACTAATTTACTGCAGTAGGTCAAAACAGTCTACCCGACACTAAAGCCCGGTGCAGCTGCGCCCCAACTTGGGAGGCAGAACAGCCCTTCAGGTTCTGCACTTTGCGATTTTGCAGACCTCATCTCCTTCCGATTTTCATAACATGAGTTATACTCATCCAAATCAGTCCATTTTCAATTCTATGGGTTCGTAACTCATAAAACTACAACATACCAAATAATCAACCATTAACATAAACATTAAATAACCCAAATATCAATCTAAAACTCATGTTCATACTCAGATTTCAAGTTTTGAAAAGTTTAGTGAATTCATTCACTATGAATTCGTTTCTAGACCAAATTGGTCCGTTTAACTCTCGTTGTTTTCTTATTTGACTATATTAACATCTAACAACAATTCATGGATTACAACAACACTTAGCCATCAATTTTGTGACTCAAAAGGTACTTTTCTAAGAATTGAAGAACTTGAATTTAAGAACACAGAGAGGGATGTTACCTTTGTAATGCCCCAGAAAATCGAACATTTTGTAAATACTTTTAATAATGAATAAAATAATATTATTTATTATTAAAATGTGTTAGTAAGATGAATGTCATTCTATAACCTAGAAACATCGAAATATTGTAGTATTTTAACTACGTGGGAGAATTAAAGTGTTTGAATTTCTAAAACAAAAATAAAAGTTTTTCAAGAAATTTTTTGAAAAACACTATTCATCAATTTACACTCGGGAATTATTTTCGAACTTCCGAGAAATACGTAACGTTACAATATCAAGGTGAGATGAATTATGTAATAATAATCTAAGTATGAAAAATGTAATATTTCGCATGCGGACTTATTTTGAGAACGTTAGGAATATTAAGCGTTAAGAAGAAAGTGTAATGATTGTATGATACGAAGTATTGTACTAGTATGTATGAAGAATGAGATAACGTATGTTACGAATTAGTATACAAATTAGAATACAAAAATTATACATATGTTATAATGATAAGGCTTTTAATTAGATGTAATGGACTTGTAGGAGTATTAGTATATTGGTAGAAGTCTAATGGGATGTGATATGCAAGCCCAAGTGTTTGTTAATTAAGAGTCCAACTAATGTAATGCAAGCCCAATAAGAATTAGCTAGATTAATTAAGCAAGCCCAATGTCATGATCCATTGGAAAAATAGGATCCGTGGTGCAACCCATGGGTAGACTTGGTGGGCAAGAACTTTATGTGATGGTCAAGCTTTGGATAAGTGTTGTGATAAGCAAGTTTACTTAGGGCCAAAGCAATGAATAGTAAGGAGGTTAGATTAAGGAGGTGGAGGGCCTAAATGACCATTCTACCCTAACTTTGTCAAGCCTATAAATAGAGAGCTCCACAATTCAATTGTTGCTTGATTAAATTTCATCCAACTTCTATCAAGATAAGTGCTTAAGTGTTAGAGAGAATAAGTCAAGAATAAGTCAATCAACCTTTGTGAGATTTTCAAGGAAGAGAAGTACAAGTTCTTCAAGTGTAAGTCTCTAGTCCAATATTCTTCCATCTCTATCATTGTAGGATGATAAGAGAAGTGTAATGAAATAAGCATGTATGCTAAGAACATATAAGAAGTGATTAGTGAATGAACTTAAGCCGAATAAGTTATGAATAAGTAACTTGAACCTAAATAAGTTATGAACTTATGATGAACTTGTAATATGTTTGTTATATGAAGTTAGTATGTTGGATATGATATGAGAACATTGAGTAAGGACTTAAATCAATAATAAGTCATAAGTAATTGAAATCATAAAAGTTATAAGTTGATAAGCCATGAACCTATGATGAATAAGTCAAAACCTAATTTGAAAATAAGTTAATGTAATAAGTAGTTTGAAATGTTTATATGATGGTTAGAATCCATTTAGAACAATGATCAAATCGTTAGTAACGAAGTTATGCCGGAATTCACACGATTAGACGTTAAGCGTTGAATTCGTGAAATTCTCGTAATGGAAGTCGTATTTTGTGTTTGAACTCGGAAATGTTGGTTTTCGATGGAGACAAGTCATATTTGGTATTATAGAGTTGTAGACTCGAAAATGATCGAATTCTAACTTAGAACGAAGAAAGCGAAAGGCCGAACGTTCATTTAACGCTTATCGCTTTTCGTTAAAAATGAACTAATAGGTGAATTTTTAGCAAACGAAGTTAAATAGATAAAATTTATGCATGAATACATAGAGTATGTAATTTTTGAACCGTAGGCTTTTGAACGAGCCAATTCGGACTTATAATGAAGAAGTTATGCATCCGGGAGTTTCGCAAAGTAAAAAGTCTGTCAAAATTTTCTGGTGCACAGAGTTGGCGCCGCGGCGCCAACCCAAGGCATATTGGTGGTGCTATTGCCATATCAAATGATGTAACATATCTGCAGAGTCATGCATGGCATGGCTAAAGAGAGTAAGTTTTGCGCAAGCAGCCAAGACCGGATGTCACCATCGCTAACTAAGCCGCAATGCCACCCCCTAGGTTTTAGATAGTAATGAAGGTTTGCAAGTATAGCATGAACAGTAACTCATTAATATTAAAATGAGGAACTTATTAAATCATTGTAAGGTATTGTTAAACTTTATTTATGTTGTCCAAAAGTTGAAGATAAGTAATCAAACATGAACGTAATGCAAAGCCGGAACTAATAATAACAAATCTAAGTTATAATTAAATTTAGAAGAAGGGTAAGATACGTTAGGGACTATGTATGCTCATTCATGACCTAATGTGTTATGTGATATTATCATTACTATAGAGACTCAAAGACTTAAACCAAAGAACGTGTTATTAACTGTAGCAGATGCTAAAGGCAAGTACTCAAACCCTTGTTCTAGTTCAATCTGGACAAGCTTTGTGATTCATGTAGTCTTACACATAAAGTATTGTATGATGAAGTCAAAGCCAATTCTTTTGGCTAGACTTAAATTATGTTTCTATCAAAGCATGTATAATGTTTACCAAGTTATATTGGTGTGGTTTTCAATCGAAGACTGGGTATGCTAAAAATATTTTGTCGTTATACGACAGGTACATGAGGTTGCCACAACTTAAATGTACACATGTTTAATGAATGTAGTGTTGATCAACATAGAGTACTATAGGCTGATCACCTAGACGTGCTCATAAGAAATGTCGGGCTTACGGACTTAGTGTCAGGATGTCCTTTTCAAATAACTTATGATATGCTCAAGGTCTTGGACTGGAATTGATGTTTTATTGAATATTGTTGTTGTAAAACGTTTTGAATGAAAAGAAGTGCTATTTTGAATTATCAATAGTACTTCGTAACTATTGTTCATTTATTGAAGATATACGATTTCTATGTTTCAAGCATGTTGTTTATTAAAAATGTTGTACTTGATGAGCTAGTCATGCTCACTCTTGCTTGAACCATATGAACACAGCTAAGATCGAACAGATCGAAGGCTCCAGCAAGGATAAGGGCAAAGCGAAGACGAACCCATAAAATACTTTTGTAATAGTATAGGATGAACGATTGTAATATATTTGATATTATGACAAGAACAAGTGAAAGTGTAACAACCCGATATTTTCTATACAAATAAATTAGAAATTTTGCGTATAATTTTTTTTAAAAATATGGGGAATATATGCCAAGATAATGTGTGTGTGTGTATTTATGTGATATATTTATTACATGAATGATTTTAAATAATCTTATTTTAGAATTATTGATTGTTATAAACTATATTAGTATAATAATTAATTTTATAGTAGAAATGTTTTTATTAATTATTTTCCATGAAAGAATAATTATATATTATCTATATAATATATGAAATGATTTTTAGAATTATTATAATAATTATTTTATTATATGAATTTTGTTCAGATTATTACGTTAATTATTTTAACTTAATTAATAATGTTAAGTATGACAGATAAATCAGATATGGAATCCAAACCCTAATTTTGGATTTTGATCAAGGAATGAGAATAATAATACAATATTAATTATATTTTGATTATTCAGTGCTATAAATATGTACTGTATATATGTAGACTGACAATGATTGGTCAGTTATGATGTATAATGTCAAACCCTAGTTTTAATGTGGGAAACCCTAATTTGAAACTCAATTGTGAGTTTAAGACTATTATATAACTGTGTTATATGATATTTTTTATTGATTAGGTGAACCCTAATTAACATTTAGATTTATTAATTTCTTGAAATCCTATTTATTAATTATAAACCCTAATTGCTAGATTAGCAAGGATAATTATAATTACTATATAATACCCTAATGTTCATGTATGATTAGAACCCTAATAAAATAAAATAAAAACCCTAATTACAAATTTTAGGAACTAATTTTATTTTATTTTAAACCCTAAATAAAAGCTTCGTAACCTAATTGTACATTAGGTGAGACAATTAAATAACCTAAGTGTTATGGTAATAAGTAAATGTTAGTATTTAATATGTATACTAACTTAAGTGAATAATCTTGTTATTTCGAGTGACTAATAATTTTAAACCTATTTCTAGTAAACCTAATTAGGTTATGAGCTAAAGTCACATGTATAAGTAATTTTATTTCATAAGATTGGGAATGGAAACCCTAAATAAACAATTTGGGTAGCATATATTAAAATTGTTAGACTATGTTCATTACATGGCCCAAAATAATTAAAGGAGAAGCTCAAAAGAAATAAAATGCAAATCAATACTTAGCCCACTTGATTAAGGGTATTTTAGACTTTTGATTAATCAAATTTGTGCATTAAAATAAAAGCAAAATGGAGGAGATAATGGGGTAAGGGGGACCGGCCAATTAGGCCATTTTAGGCAACAAATTATGCTAATCAAGTTCCTTAAATAGTAAGTCTTACACACAAGTACATGTGTGTCAATCTCTCATTGGTTGCAAATCTATTAAACACCCTTAATCACATGATTAGTGTAAAATCCCAAATTTTACGAATGAAGATTTAATTTTCTCGAAATATTTTTTTTAATATTATGGTGTGGATTTGAGATAATGTTATATAATATTCGTTTGGCCTGGGAATATTCTTTTTGTCGGGGAATATTAGTACGACGGCATAATCATTGGTGGACCCCACAATCTAATCTTGTAATCAGTAGTTAGAAAAAACACAAAAATATTTTATGACATTAACGACGGAGGTTTTACCGTTAATACTATTGAACTACCCAGTAGTAAAAGTACAGTAATATGCGTGGTTGCATAGTAGCACACGGTATTGATTATTGATGCTTACGTAAGAAGTCACTCAGTTATACTCAATTATTGCTACAGTAGTTGATGCATCATATCTCTCATTCGATTATTGTCACAGTATCATGTGCATAATATGTTATTTTATTAAATCAATAATTGTGACGATAAAGTTGTTCATATTAATAAATTACAATATTTATAATGTCTAGAAGTTCTGTCAAGGAGAGGTTAGATAATCTAATTGCGCGCCAATAGGGAGAAATCCTTATCGGAAAGCCCCCTCTTTCCTGGGAACAACCTGGTTGTTAAATATTATGAGTTATAATATTAATGATGAATAAGTTCGTGTTGATTAAAGATGAATTTGATAGTTTCATTGTGTTGAGATTATTTGTAGAAATCGACATCTATTCCGATGATAATTGATGTCTGGAGGTTATATTGTTCAGTCGGGTATTCGGGACACTTTTCGTGTCGAGTTACTATTCATGAGTTACTATTCACAAGTTACTATTTATGAGTTACTATTCACGAGTTACTATTCATGAGTTACTATTCATGAGTTACTATTCACGAGTTATTATTCATGAGTTACTATTCATGAGTTGATATTCACGAGTTACTATTTACAAGTTACTATTCATGAGTTACTATTCACCCGAACAATATATTTCTTTTCGGTCCAAATTATTTTTGGGTACAATATTATTCCATGAGGAGTTGTGCTAATTTTTCAGACCGTTGGTTGAATTTATATTAGTAAATCAATATGGATCGTTGGTTTAAAGTTTTAATAGTGAATCAGTATGGATCGTTGGTTTAAAGTTTTAATAGTGAATCAGTATGGATCGCTGGTTTAAAGTTTTAATAGTGAATCAGTATAGACCGTTGCTTTAAGTTTTAATCCGGACCGTCCGTTTCAAAGTATCTGGACCGTTCAGGAATTAGTTACTATTCAATCCATTCTTCTATAAATAGATGCTCATTCCTTCATTATTTCTTACGAATTCACTGAAACTCTAGAGAGAGAAATTATAGAGAAAAAAAAAAGAGTATTCTGCTACTTCACTACTTCGATATCCAGTGTCTTTTATGGTAAGGGATATTATTTGTTGTACCCGTAAGGGGTGTTATTCTTTTGTATTCATGAAGAGAACTTTTGTTATTCCATTCTTTATTATTCTGTTGGAATAACCTGTATACGCGGAATCCCCTATACTTGGTGAAATTCTTCTGTTATTTCATTCTTTATTATTCTATTGGAATAACCTGCATACGTGGAATCCCCTATACTTGGTGAAATCCTTCTGTTATTCCATTATTTATTATTCTGTTGGAATAACATGTATACGCGGTTTACCCTATACTTGGTGGAATAACCTGTATATGCAGTTTACCCTATACTTGGTGATCTTCTTCTATTATTCCATTTTTTATTATTATATTGGAATAACCTGTAAATGTAAAGTACTGCATACATGGTGAAATTCTTCTATTATTCCATTCTTTAATATTCTCATTTAAATATCCTCGCTTGTGTGAATTTCACCGACCTCGGTTCCATTATTTATTATTCCAGTATTTATTATTACATTGGAATAACTTTATCTATCTCAAGTACTGCATGCATGGTGATTTTTGTTGTTATTCCATTCTTTATTATTACATTGGAACATCCTGCTTGTTGTGAATTTCACCTGACCTGGTTCCGTTATTTATTATTCTGTTGGAATAACCTGTCTATGCGATGTACCGCATGCATGGTGATTTCTGTTGTTATTCCATTCTTTATTATACTCAGTTGGTTAAAGTTTTGATTTCTATACTCCATGAAATTAGTGGAATATCCTTGATATTTGCACTTCATCCAGTATCTTTTCATGTAAATATTCTTCTGAGCATTCTTGAATTTTACTTTACAAAAAAGTATCATGTTGACAATTTGGATGTTATTAGTTCATGGATAAATTAATTCTTGAACTTGTTTTATTGAATTCTTATATCATTGTCATCATCCTCATGTTTATATTTTTTTTAAAGTCATCTGTGGCCTATAGTGCATAGATGGACTTGGTATGATTATGACCAGGGATTATTCGGTATAATCATGACCGTAATATTACAAATGATGTGGTAAAAGTCCTCATTGGCCCGTAGTGCATTGATGAACAGTTGTTGTGATGATAATGACTATTGATGAATACACGAATATCCTTGGCCCGTAGTGCATGGATAATTTGTGGTCGTGACCCTAATGAATATCCTTGGCCGTAGTGCAGGGATGATGTGGATTATTTATTAAGCTGAGGTGAGGTTCTCATCCATTCTTTTTCTTATTCTTCTTCTATTTTGTATTATAGCATGATTTGTTGGAGTTATGGATTAATACTCAAGATACCCTAGTTCTACATATCATCATGTATGGAACTAAGTATCTTGAGTGTTAGATCAAAGGCTTAGAGGAAGAAAATGAGCATATGTTCTCCAAGGGGTGAAACCCTTGTTTTTCTTCCACTAAATCTTGTATAACTCAAGTTTTACAACTTAGATTTGTGATCCGTCGAAGGGGGGTGCTAGATACATGAGTTATCTAGTAAACCTAAGTGGTAGGACACAAATCTAGCAAGTATTGAAGCCCCAAAATAATCCATATAGTATATTGAGGTTTTGAAACCCTAGAGTAGCTACTGTTCCCATTTTTCTAAGGACTATTTCGGACAGTTTCATGTCTTTTAAAAATCTGGGAAAAATCACAGAGGTACCCTCAGAAGTTATCTACGTGTAGGAAAAAGAACGGACGCGTTGGCCATTTCTGTAAAGGACTCTTAAATATTAACACTCAAATTTCTCACCGTGTATACACTGAAATATTCCGAAATTTTTACAGTAGGTTCATATGTGTTATGAGAGTATACCCTGAAAATTTCAGATTTTTCTGAGAAAAACTCGATTTATGAAAAATGAAGCAAGATCTGAGTGTTTTGGGCACTTTAAAAATAGTAAATCATTTTCTAAAATTCCAGAAAAATTTGGGAATCATGGTTGGGACATATACTGTCCAAATTCAGAAAATGAGAATTTTGGAATCAATTTGCTAGTTTTCCTAAAAATGATTAAGTTATGAATAAAAGGAAATAAATAGTTAAATGATGTTTTAAATAAGAAAAATGTGGTTTTAATACTTGAATACTCCTAATATATAATACTATGACTATTTTAGGGCATTTTGGTAATTTATAATAAAAAATATTATTTATGACCTTTTATGGATATTAAATAAATGGTTTTATAAAGGGTGAACAATTAAAATAAATTGTTTATTGATCTAATAAATTATTAAAATGTTATTATGATATTAATAATATTAGAATATGATGTTGTTAAGTAAATAAATATATTAAGATTAAAACTTCATTAAAATATTATTAAATGGTTAATAGTATTTGATTTAAGCATTAGTAAATGATTAATAAAATTAGATTAAAATATTAATCTTAGATTAAAATATTATTAAAAGATTAATAATATTAAATTAAAGTATTATTAAATGATTAAAATATTATTAAGTAAATAATAATATTCAAAATTAAATAAAATGTTATTAATATAATAACATTAGTAAAGGAATAAAACATTATTAAATGATTAATATTATTAGTAGATAAATAAAATATTAATATGATTGGTAAATGATTAAAAGTATTATTAATTGATTAATGATACTAAAGCATAAGTAAGATATTATTAATAATATTAATGCATGATTAAATTATTATTAAGAGGATTAATAATATTAGTAAAGTATTAAAATATTATTAAGATGTTAATAATATTAGTAAGTGAATAAAAGTATTATTAGTGAATTAATAATACTAAGAGGTGAATTAAATATTGTCAAGATTAATAATATTAAGTGAATTAAATATTTTAAGTTATACTTAATGACGTTTAATATTTTAAGAAATTGTACATTAATATTTTAATATTAATGGTAATTGTTTAAAATGATTTTAAATATTTTAAAAATCATTTAAGGGTAATATAAATGTTTTAAAAATATTTTGAGTTATTATAAATAAGTTTAATATTTTGGCAATGGTTTCATTAATAGTTAAATAGTAATTAAAGGATAATAGAATTGTTTAATACTTAAATCATTTGATAATGATTCTGGTGTTTGAAATTCATGATAAATTATATTAAATGTTTATTAAGTCATTTAAAATGATATGACTGATACTTATAGTTACTGAACTTCGGAATAGAGTCTTAGACTCGATAATTACCCGATAAAGCTGTCGGTACACCGACATATTTCATAAATTGATCTGAACTTAGATATTTTGACTGTATTAATGTTTGTTTGTGATTCAATAACTGTTGAACATGTGTGATAATGTGATTAGGTTATGTGCTGACTGCGAAATGCAGTACTATATGTTATAGTTTATTGTTCTAATAGAGCGAATGATTTGATTAATGATAGGTCGTGATATAAAAGATTAAACTAAGTTGCGTATTATAAGCAGCGCATCAGGCAAGTATCCTACCTTTGCATTTTCTTTAAGCAATGGACATGAGTAAGAATGTTTCAAAATTATATTATTACTGTACATATTATTAACCCTATATTTTATACTCTCATTGATTATCAACATGTTAGTATATGGTAATTCAGATATATATTCTGTTTGATAATTTCTATAAATGGTTATACAAGTGTCCCCACTTGGATAATCATTGCATTTAACCACATGTTGATACACCTTTGTTAATTATATATATATATATATATGTTGAATTATAGATTATTGTTGAATAAGATAAAACCTACCTATTATCCAATCGAATTGCTTTTGTTTGGATCCCTGACAAGTATGAACATCCCATTCATGGGAAAATTTTTATGTGCCCAAGGCAGCCAGAGTGAACGATGATATCGTTCTTGTAATGTAGTATTGATCAATACAGGGTACAACTGGTTGATCACCCTCCGTGCCCATAAGTTATGACGGTTTGCGGATGAAGTTATGCTAAACCTATTCAAAAATGAAAATAATGTTCATAGTATGTCCCCTTAACCCTATATATAGTCAGTACGTAGTTTTAAAATTTGAAAGAGGGTTGTTATGTTAATATTATCGGTTCAGATTACTTCACAGCTATTGATTTGTTATAGAAGGATAGTATAAAGAAAAGATTTAAATTCTTTCACCTTATATATATATAATTGCTATTACTTGCTGTGTGACGCCCCCAAAATTAGGTGTACATCACCCATCTTGAGTCGCCATATATATGGTACAAAATACAAATACAACTTAACTATACAACTGTCGTGTAAAATACGACAAAACATAAGCTGAGAGTTTAAACAAGAATACTGCCTTCTAAACAATATCCATTCTCAATGGAGTCCCCATAGACAGTATACAAACTCAAATTTAGTCCTCGTTACATTTATTGTCACATTATTTAATAGAATAGTGAGGACTACTAATGCTATCATCTGGACCGTCACTCCGTTCCCCTACTCATCCCAGCTATATTCTCATTTCCTGAAGAGAACAGTGAAGGAAAGGGTGAGCTCAACTAGCCCAGTAAGAAATATTATGACTAAGATAATATAGAATAAATTATCATTAGTCTTCAACAATGTTAAACTGATAATATACAATAGACATCAAGTTTAACTGCAGCGGAATATGCAATCCATTAAAAGAGTCAAGTAGAGAATAAAGTCTACTATCTTTTATGTTTAAAAAGGTTTTCATCAATTTTTATCATTTGAGACTCGACAATAAATAAACCACCACATCTAATCATCCCTATACCACGGTCAAGGATTTTCATTAAATCATCAATGGTCATGACTATACCGAATAAACCCTGGTCATAATCATACCAAAAACTATTTATCAATGTATTACAGGCCACTGAGGACTTTTATCACATTATTTATAACAGGTCATGATTATACCGAATAATCCCTGGTCATAATCATACTAAGTCCATCTATGCACGTAAGCCAAAGATGACTTTCAACATAATATAACATGAGGATGATGACAATGACATAATAATTCAATAAAACAAGTTCAAGAATTAATTTATCCAAGAACCAATAACGTCCAAATTATCAACATGATACTTCTTTGTAGAGTAAAATTCAAGAATGCTCAGAAGAATATTTTCATGAAAAGATACTAGATGAAGCGCAAATATCAAGGATATTCCACTAATTTCATGGAGTATAGAATAATAAAGAATGGAATAACAGAAGAAGATCACCAAGTATAGGGGATTCCGCGTATACAGGTTATTCCAACAGAATAATAAGAATGGAATAACATAAGGATTTCACCAAGTACAGGGTATGCCGCGTATAAAGGTTATGTATAGGGTATGCCACTTTTACAAAGTTATTCCAACGGAATAATAAAGAATGGAATAATGTGTTCTCTTCATGAATAAGAAAGAATAACACCCCTTACCGTAAAAAAAACTGGATATAGAAGTAGTGAAGTAGCAGAATACTCTTCTTCTTTCTCTCTATAGATTTTCTCTCTATAGCTTCTCTCTATAATTTCTCTCTCTAGAGTTTCAATGAATTAGTAAGAAATAATGAAAGAATGAGCTTCTATTTATAGAAAAACTGAAAGTGGCTCTTGGTCTTAACGAATGGTCAAAATGACTCTTGGTAATATTGAAGAGACAACTACTATTTGTGAAGGGGCAAATGACTCTTGAGACACCGAAGGAGCAAATGACCCTTGGAAAACTGAAGGGACAAGTTACTATTAAAACTCATGAATAGTAACTCATGAATAGTAACTCGTGAATAGTGACTCGTGAATAGTAACTCATGAATAGTAACTTATGAATAGTAACTCATCATGAAAAGTTCCCCAAATACCCGATTGAACAATATAACCTCCAGACATCAATTATTATCGAAATAAAGGTCAATTTTTCACTAACATAAATAATTTCAACACAATGGAACTATCAAATTCATCTTTAATCAACACGAACTTATCCATCATTAATATCATAACTCACAATATTTAACAACCAGGTTGTTCCCAGGAAAGAGGGGGCTTTCCAATAAGGATTTCTCCCTATTAGCGCGTAATTAGGTGACCAAACCTCTCCTTGACAGAACTTCTAGACATTGTAAATATTGCAATTTAATAATATCAATAACTTTGTCGTCTCAATTATTGATTTAATAATATAACATATTATGCATATGATACTGTGACAATAATTGGATCAATAATATGAGAGATATGATGCAGCAATTACTACAGCAATAATGCAGTATAACTGAGTGACTTCTTACGTAAACATCAATAATCAATACCGTGTGCTACTATACAACCACGCGTATTACTGTACTTTTACTACCGGGTAGTTCAACAGTATTAATGGTAAAACCTCCGTCGTTATTTCCATAAAATATTTTTGTCATTTTCTAACTACGACAGTACTTCTGTTGTGGGGTCCACCAATGATTGTGCCGTCGTACGAATATTCCCAACAAAAAGAATATTCCCCGACCAAACGAATATTTATAAAAACTTGCATACTTTGCAAAATTTTTAAATACTACCCACAACTATGACACTATCTTAAATCCACACCATAATATAAAACAATATTTCGAGAAATTTAAATCTTTATTTATAAAATCTGGGGTCTCACATGCTGGGCACTCAAATGCTCATCCTTGCTTAATTTAAATGTTTTCAGCTAAGTGTGAACAAGTAGAAGGCTCGGCTAAGAATACAGGGAAAGGAAAGGTTACAGAATGAATTCAATGCCATTTTATGTAATAGTTATCTTTATTAAGACAAGTATGAGATATATTACCTATCACGTATTGTGAGGAATGTATTAAAGGTTGCGTACTTGGGATTTAGACTTTGATAAATATGTAAATTAAGTTGGTATCTATATTATTGTTATTATTATTAGTATTATTTCGCTCATAAAAATGGTATCGTAAAGCACCGAGTTCAGGTTTCAAGTACCTTGATTTGGGGCTTTACAGAAAGGGTTATAAAGAACCTGGGGAATGTAAATATTATTTCAATATATATAAGACATATTCGTTCTTTTGAGGTATTTAAATTAAATTTATGTATGAATGGTAGTACCGTGTTGCACCATCTGCCGGGTTGGAAGAGACCCGAATTTGGGGGCGTTACAAGTTGGTATCAAAGCAATAGGTTATAAAACTTAAGGGGGGAAATAAAAACCTTAAGTCATAACCTTAAAAGGAGTCAAAGAAGTAAAAGAAGAAAATAATCTTATAAAAATGCACTATGATTATATTATGTGTTTTTATTATTCTACTGACGTGTACTAATCAACTTAATTATTTTGTGTAGATGTCAAGAGTAAATTGAATGCAGTTAGATGTACAAGCTGTTAATGAAGAATCAGTTAACCAAGTAGAGGTTATACCAAACCCCATAGCGGCAGAGCCTGAAGTTGTTGTGATTGAGTCTAGAGACTAAGAGGATCCTGACCTCATGTCAATATTCGATGGTATGATAGAAGAGGAAGTGGAGGTAGTGTCCTTCAATCTAGTGGCTATAACAGCAGAGATGACTCCTGGGGAGTCAATGATGTCATTATTCATGTCATTGTTGGATAGAAATATCCATTACTGTCAGGAGGTCAAGGAGCTGAAAGCAGAGCTCCAGATGGTTATAGAGGATAAGACGGGCGTGGAGTCCATGTGGGAGCAGGAACATGACGAGAGGATTTTGGCCAAGGACAAAGTCCACGAGTTGAAGCATGAGGTCTTTGAGCTCAAGGAGGAGCTAAAGACCAAACGTCAGAAGATAGGGAGAATGTCATATATCCATAGGAGTTCTAACACAGATTTCTAGCAGCAGGTAGTTGGTTATCCTGTAGAGGAGGGGGCAGACGCGGCATACTATCAGCCGTGATATTATTGCCGGTCTTGCCAAGGAAGATTTTGATAATACCTTGAGGCAGATGTGATCTATTAGTGATAGAGTAGTTTAGATATGTAAATATTTTTGTATCTAGTAATGACGTAAAACCCTCTTTTGTATAGCAAATGGTAGTCTTTTGTAAATCTCAATTTTTGGAAATCAATAGTGGGATAGTAATGTAATCAGCTTAGGCTGTGTAATGAAACGATGTAGTATTATACTACAATGAATGAATGAATATAAGCCTTTTTATGAAATAATCGAGCAATGGATGTTAAAGTTATTGTTTAATTTGGAATGATAACTAACTAATAAAGAAGGAAATAATAACGCGATGTGTTGTTTATTATATCAGTAAAATGCCGCCAAGAAGAGTGCATCAAAACCAAGGCGCTAATGCAAACCAACCGGAGGGAGGTCCAGTTAATCCAATGCAGGAATTTGTTAATTTAATAACAGCCGCATTTAATAGAACTGGGGCTAATATCCCCGTAAATCCAGGGGTAGCATGAGCTACGACCTTTAAGAATTTCAAAAGTGTTGGTCCACCGGAGTTCAAAGGAACTACGGACCCTATTGATGCCCAAACGTGGGTGAAGGAAATAGAGAAGGCATTTGTGATAGCAAATGTCGATGAGGCCCAGAAGGTTGCCTTTGCAACCTATATGATGAAGGGAGAGGCCAACTTTTAGGGGGAGGCCAATCAGGCCAGAGCTGATATAGGGAACGTAACGTGGGTAAGGTTCAAGGAGATATTCTTCGAGAACTACTTTCCCACAAGCATGCAGGGGAGAATGGAGATGAGGTTTCTCGATTTGAAACAAGGGGACATGATAGTGCCCCAATACGCCGCCAAGTTTAATGAACTAGCAAGGTTCGCTCCACACCAAGTAGACACCGAGGTAAGGAAGGCGCGATGGTTCGAGCAGGGTTTGAAACCTTGGCTCTATAACCGTGTGTCTGTGTTCTAGAGCACTACTTTTGGGACCCTTTTAGAAAAGGCGATAATCGCCGAGGGTGGTAGTGAGGTGTTGAGCTAGTACCACAAAGAAAAGAAGAATAAGGGCAACATTTACAGGGGGGAGGGTCAAAATAGAAAGAGCTAGTGGCAGTGGTGAGAAGAGGAAGGTATTTAGCTCTGGGAATACCAGAGTGAAGCAAGGAGACCCAAAGAGAAGGATGGAGGCCTGCAAGACCTGTGGGAAGACTCATTTAGGAGTTTGTCTCAAGGGGAAGGCCGTGTGCTATAATTGCAGATAGGAGGGGCACATTGCACCTAATTATCCTTGTCCAAAGAAGAATTATGGGTACTTTGTGTGTGGGTCAACTGACCACATGGCAAAGAGCTGTCTGAAGAAGGGAACAGACGGGAACTGGGGCACTAATAGCGAGAAGTTAGCTATTGGGGGTCCAAATAAGAATCGGGTAGGTAGATGGGTTTGTACCTTTAATATGATGATCCAAGATGCAACATTACATCGGGGGCGTTATCGCAGTATTATTCGATCAACGACATAAATGCTTACATGTTGTTTGATTTGGGTGCTACTGCTCGCTCATAGCTTGTGATTTTGCTAAACGATTAGAATTACTTCCTAAAAGTTGCATATACCTTTAAATATTAAGGTACCAAACGAAGAGATAATTCCTATTGAAGATATTCATTGGAGTTGTTGCGTAGATATACGAGGGTGTAAGTTATCGATATATTTGATATCGATAAAGTTAGGAGAATTTGACGTAATTCTCGGGATGGATTGGTTAGTAAACCATGGGGCAATTATAGATTGTCAAAAGAAATGTGTGAATATTAGAATGTTAAGACAACCTCAGGTAGTATTTTATGGGAATAGATCACCAGGACGTTCGTGTTGTTTAACGATGACACAGACGAGAAAATTATTGAGGAAGGGGTGTGTAGGTTACTTGTGTCATGTTGTTGATACCCAGAGAGTAGTAGCAACCATGGAATAAATACCTATAGTGAGTGAATTCATGGATGTATTTTCGAGTGAACTGTCGGGTATTCCACCGGATAAAGAGACCGAGTTTGTCATAGACATTGTGCCAGGAGAGGCACCAGTTTCCAGGTCACCGTATCGTATGGCGCCAGTGGAGATAAAGGAGTTGATGGTGCAGTTACAAGAACTGTTGGACAGAAAGTACATTCAACCGAGTGTTTCACCGTGGGGAGCACCAGTATTGTTTGTCAAGAAGAAAGACGGACCGTTAAGACTTTGTATCGACTATAGAGAGTTGAACAAGTTAACGATAAAGAATAAATACCCATTGCCCAGGATCGATGATCTCTTTGATCAGTTGAAAGGGGCTAAGTATTTTTCTAAAATAGATTTAAGAACGGGGTATCATCAGTTGAAGGTTAGGAAGGAGGATGTACCAAAGACAACATTTTGGACTCGTTATGGTTATTACGAGTTTCTAGTGATGTCATTTGGGTTGACTAATGCACCAGCTGCATTTATGGATATGATGAACAGAGTATTCAAGCAATATTTGGACAAGTTTGTTGTGGTGTTTATCGATGATATTCTAGTCTACTCTAAGATGTTAGAAGATCATGTTGAACACCTAGGTTAGTGTTGAAGACACTAAGAAAGGAGAAGTTTTATGCGAAATTCACGAAGTGTGAATTTTGGCTAGAAAAGGTGCAGTTTTTAGGTCATGTTATTGTTCAAGAAGGGATTTCAGTAGATCCAGCGAAGGTGGAAGCTGTGATGAATTGGGAACAACCGAAATCATCGACTGAGGTACGGAGTTTCCTAGGGTTAGCGGGTTACTATCGGAGATTTATCCAGGATTTTTTGAAGATAGCTACTCCATTGACTAACTTGACAAGGAAGACGGTGAAATACGTGTGGACTGATAAGTGCGAGGACAGTTTTCAAGAATTGAAGAGGAGGTTGAGTGAAGCGCCTGTGTTGTCAATACCCGATGACACAGAAAATTTCGTAGTTTATAGTGATGCTTCGCATAGAGGACTTGGATGCGTGCTCATGCAGCATGGAAAGGTCATTGTGTATGCATCTAGGTAGTTGAAGGATTATGAAAAAGTTTATCCTACTCATGATCTGGAACTGGCCGCAGTAGTTTTTGCATTAAAGATATGGCGACATTATCTTTACGGAGAAAAATGTGAGATATACACGGACCATAAGAGTCTGAAATATATCTTCACTCAGAAGGAGTTGAATATGAGGTAGAGAAGATGGCTTGAGTTGATAAAGGATTACGACTGTGAAATCCTGTATCACCCTGGAAAAGCCAATGTAGTTGCCGACGCTTTAAGTAGAAAGGGTCGGGAAAAGTTTCCTATGTAAATGGCTCAAAATGAGTTAATACCAGAGATGGCTAGGATGGAGATAGAAGTGAAGTTGCTAAGTGAATTGGGGCAGATACTTTTTGTGACGGAGATGAAATCTACCATCGTAGAGAGAATCAAGGAGGTGTAGCTAAGAACTGATGAGTGTGATCGCATAAAGGAATGGTTAACCAAAGAAAAAGAGACTAAGTACAGTCTTGATAACGAGGGGTTATTAAGATTTGAAGGAAGAATTTGGGTTCCGAGTGAGACTGAATTAAAGGAGCGGGTTCTATAAGAGGCTCATAGTTCAAGGTTTTTGATTCATCCTGGTAGCACTAAGATGTATCAAGATCTTCGATAGAGTTTTTGGTGGCCGAACATGAAGAGAGAGATCGCCGAATATGTGAGTAGGTGCTTGACTTGTCACAGAGTTAAGGCCGAACATCAACGACCAAGTGGCTTGCTACAGTCATTGGAAATTCCGGAGTGGAAGTGGGAGAATATCACGATGGATTTTGTGGTAGGACTTCCGACTACTCAAAAAGGGTATAATGCAATTTGGGTAATAGTGGACCGGTTGACGAAGTTTGCTCACTTTTTGCCAATTAGGGTGACGTATAACATAGACCAATTAGCTAGACTTTATATTAAGGAAATAATTTCTAGACATGGAGCACCAGTATCGATTGTGCCAGATCGTGATCCACGATTCACATCGAACTTTTAGAAGAGTCTACAAGAGCAGTTGGGAACACAGTTGAAGCTGAGTACGATATATCATCCACAGACCGATGGACAGAGCGAGAGAACAATTCAGACGTTAGAAGATATGTTAAGATCTTGTGTCATGGATTTTAAGGGTAGTTGGGATGATCATCTACCATTAGTAGGGTTTGCATATAACAATAGTTATCATGTAAGCATAGGTATGCCGCCTTACGAAGCTTTGTATGGAAGAAAGTGCAGAACGCCATTATATTGGGATGAAATGGGAGAACGCCGAATGCTAGGACCTGAATTGGTACAGTAAACATCGGACATTGTTAAACTGATACGGATGCGTTTGGTAGCAGCTCAAGATAGACAGAAGAAGTTTACTGATTCACATTGAGAGAATAGAGAATTTGAAGTAGGCGCTTATGCCTTTCTGAAGGTATCTCCTTGGAAAGAAAAGATACGCTTTGGAAAGAAGGGGAAGTTAAGTCCGAGGTTTATAGGACCTTTTGAAGTATTAAAACGGGTAGGTGAGGTAGCTTACATGGTAGCATTACCTCCGGACCTAGACGAATACATAACGTGTTTCATGTATCGGTATTGCGTCCTTATAAGCCGGATTATAAGCACGTAATAGAATATGAGCCTATTCATATCGAGAAGGACTTAACGTATGAAGAGATGCCGATTCAAATCATCGATAGAAAAGAACAAGTTCTGCGGAACAAAGTTATACCTTTGGTAAAGGTGTTATGGAAGAACCACGATGCAGAAGAAGCCACGTGGGAACTTGAAGAAAAGATAAAAAAGAATTACCCTCAATTATGTGTGTAATTTTTTTTTATATAAGCGAGATTCGGGGGACAGAATCCTTATAAGGGGGAGAGAGTGTAATGCCCCAGAAAATCAAACATTTTGTAAATACTTTTAATAATGAATAAAATAATATTATTTATTATTAAAATGTGTTAGTAAGATGAATGTCGTTCTATAACCTAGAAACATCGAAACGTTGTAGTATTTTAACTACGTGGGAGAATTAAAGTGTTTGAATTTCTAAAACAAAATAAAAGTTTTCTGAAAAACACTATTCATCAATTTACGCTCGGGAATTATTTTTGAACTTCCGAGAAGTACGTAACATTACAATATCAAGGTAAGATGGATTTTATAATAATTATCTAAGTATGGAAAACGTAATATTTAACATGCGGACTTATTTTGAGAACGTTAGGAATATTAAGCGTTAAGAAGAAAGTGTAATGATTGTATGATACAAAGTATTTTACTAGTATGTACGAAGAATGGAATAACGTATGTTACGAATTAATATACGAACTAGAATACGAGAATTATACGTATGGTATAATGATAAGGCTTTTAATTAAATGTAATAGACTTGTAGGAGTATTAGTATATTGGTAGAAGTCCAATGGGAAGTGATATGCAAGCCCAAGTGTTTGTTAATTAAGAGTCCAACTAATGTAATGCAAGCCTAATAAGAATTAGCTAGATTAATTAGGCAAGCTCAATGCCATGAACCATTGGATAAATAGGATCCATGGTGCAACCCATGGATAGACTTGGTGGGCAAGAAATTTATGTGATGGTCAAGCTTTGGATAAGTGTTGTGATAAGCAAGTTTACTTAGGGCCAAAGCAATGAATAATAAGGAGGTTAGATTAAGGAGGTGGAGGGCCTAAATGACCATTCTACACTAACTTTGTCAAGCCTATAAATAGAGAGCTCCATAATTCAATTGTTGCTTGATTAAATTTCATCCAACTTCTATCAAGATAAGTGCTTAAGTGTTAGAGAGAATAAGTCAAGAATAAGTCAATCAACCTTTGTGAGATTTTCAAGGAAGAGAAGTACAAGTTCTTCAAGGGTAAGACTCTAGTCCAATATTCTTCAATCTCTATCATTGTAGGATGATAAGAGAAGTGTAATGAAATAAGCATGTATGCTAAGAACATATGAGAAGTGATTAGTGAATGAACTTAAGCTGAACAAGTTATGAATAAGTAACTGGAACCTAAATAAGTTATGAACTTATGATGAACTTGTAAAATGTTTGTCATATGAAGTTAGTATGTTGGATATGATATGAGAACATTGAGTAAGGACTTAAATCAATAATAAGTCATAAGTAAATGAAATCATAAAAGTTATAAGTTGATAAGCCCTGAACCTATGATGAATAAGTCAAAACCTAATTTGAAAATAAGTTAATGTAATAAGTAATTTGAAATGTTTATATGATGGTTAGAATCCATTTGGAACAATGATCAAATCGTTAATGCGAAGTTATCTTAAATTCACGATTGACGTTAAGCGTCGAATTCGTAAAATTCTCAGAATGGAAGTCGTATTTTGTGTTTGACCTCAGAAACGTTGGTTTTTCAATGGGAACAAGTCATATTTGGCATTATAGAGTTGCAGACTAAAAAATGACTGAATTCTGACTTAGAACGAAGAAATAAGTGTTGAATGTTCACGAACATTTATCGTTTTTGTTTAAAATGAACTAATAGGTGAATTTTTAGCAAATGAAGTCAAATAGATAAAACTCTTGCATGAATGCATAGAGTATGTAATTTATGAACCGTAGGCTTTTGAATGAGCCAATTCGAACTTATAACGAAGAAGTTATGCATCCGGGAGTTTCGCAAAGTAAAAAGTCTGTTAAAATTTTCTAGTGCACAAAGTGGTGGCCATATTTCAACCCAACCTAATATATTAATTGGCGCTGCAACGCCATATAAAGTGCAAGAACACACTGCAGAGTCGCGCCGCGGTGTGGCTGAGAGAGTAAAGTTTGGAGCCGCAGTTGCAAGACCGGATGTCAACTCACAACTTCAAAATGACTGCATATGCAGGTGAAACAACAATAATAGGCCATATGGCTGATCCCTAGGTTTTAGACAGTAATGAAGGTTTGCAAGTATAGCATGAACAGTAACTCATTAATAATGAAATGAGGAACTTAATAAAGCATTATAAGGTATTGTTAAACTTTATTTATGTTGTCCAAAAGTTGAAGATAAGTAATCAAACATGAACGTAATGAATAGCCGGAACCAATAATAACAAATCTAAGTTATAATTAGATTGAGAAGAAGGGTAAGATACGTTAGGGACTGTGTATGCTCATTCATGACCTAATGTGTTATGTGATATTATCATTACTGTAGAGACTCAAAGACTTAAACCAAAGAACGTGTTATTAACTGTAACGCCCCAGAAAATTGAACATTTTGTAAATACTATTAATAATGAATAAAATAATATTATTTATTATTTTTATGTGTTAGTAAGATGAATGTCGTTCTATAACCTAGAAATGTCAAAAAGTTGTAGTATTTTAACTACGTGGGAGAATTAAAGTGTTTGAATTTCTAAAACGAAAATAAAAGTTTTTCGAAATTTTTTTCGAAAAACACTATTCATCAATTTACGCTCGGGAATTATTTTTGAACTTCTGAGAAATACGTAACGTTACAATATCAAGGTGAGATGG
Source organism: Panax ginseng (assembly GCA_020205605.1). NCBI lineage: Eukaryota > Viridiplantae > Streptophyta > Magnoliopsida > Apiales > Araliaceae > Panax > Panax ginseng. Next base: position 83,030,054 of record CM035131.1, read on the forward strand.
ATTATGTAATAATAATCTAAGTATGGAAAACGTAATATTTCGTATGCGGACTTATTTTGAGAACATTAGGAATATTAAGCGTTAACAAGAAAGTGTAATGATTGTATGATACGAAGTATTTTACTAGTATGTATGAAGAATGGAATAACGTATATTACGAATTAATATACGAACTAGAATACGAGAATTATACGTATGGTATAATGATAAGGCTTTTAATTAAATGTAATAGACTTGTAGGAGTATTAGTATATTGGTAGAAGTCCAATGGGAAGTGATATGCAAGCCCAAGTGTTTGTTAACTAAGAGTCCAACTAATGTAATGCATGCCCAATAAGAATTAGCTAGAATAATTAAGCAAGCCCAATGCCATGAACCATTGGATAAATAGGATCCATGGTGAAACCCATGGGTAGACTTGGTGGGAAAGAACTTTATGTGATGGTCAAGCTTTGGATAAGTGTTGTGATAAGCAAGTTTACTTAGGGCCAAAGCAATGAATGGCAAGGAGGTTAGATTAAGGAGGTGGAGGGCCTAAATGACCATTCTACCCTAACTTTGCCAAGCCTATAAATAGAGAGCTCCATAATTCAATTGTTGCTTAATTAAATTTCATCCAACTTCTATCAAGATAAGTGCTTAAGTGTTAGAGAGAATAAGCTCACATAAGTCAAGAATAAGTCAATCAACCTTTGTGAGATTTTCAAGGAAGAGAAGTACATGTTCTTCAAGGGTAAGACTCTAGTCCAATATTCGTCCATCTCTATCATGGTAGGATGATAAGAGAAGTGTAATTAAATAAGCATGTATGGTAAGAACATGTAAGAAGTGATTAATGAATGAACTTAAGCCGAATAAGTTATGAATAAGTAACTTGAACCTAAATAAGTCATTAATTTATGATGAACTTGAAATATATTTGTCATAAGAAGTTAATATGTTAGATATGATATGAGAACATTGAGTAAAGGACTTAAATCAATAATAAGTCATAAGTAAATGAAATCATGAAAGTTATAAGTAAATAAGCCATGAACTTATGAGGAATAAGTCAAAACCTAATTTGAAAATAAGTTAATGTAATAAGTAGTTTGAAATGTTTATATGATGGTTAGAATCCATTTAGAACAGTGATCAAATTGTTAGTAACGAAGTTATGCCGAAATTCACACGATTGGACGTTAAGCGTCGAATTCATGAAATTCTCGGAATGGAAGTCGTATTTTGTGTTTGAACTCGAAAACGTTTGTTTTCGATGGAGTCAATTCATATTTGGCATTATAGAGTTGCGTAGTCAAAAATGACTGAATTCTGACTTAGAACGAAGAAATGAGTGTTGAACGTTCACGAACGTTTATCATTTTTGTTAAAATGAACTAATAGGTGAAATTTTAGCAAACAAAGTCAAATAAATAAAATTCTTGCATGAACGCGTAGAGTATGTAATTTGTGAACTGTAGGCTCTTGAACGAGCCAATTCGGATTTATAATGAAGAAGTTATGCGTCCGGGAGTTTCGCAAAATTTCAAAATCTACAAAAGTTGTCTGAGGCACAGAGTTGGCGCCGCGGCACCAACCCAAGGCCAAATGGTGGCCTTGAAATGGCAAACGCTACGCTTTTTGACATCTCACAGTCGTCGCGCCCACGTTGAGAGAGAGTAAAATGTGGCGCCGTAGTGCCAAGTTTGGATGCTAGGTCTCGCTAACTTCGCACTTGCATGCAATGAAGATGAAGGTGATGACCAAACATACATGCATCCTAGATTTTAGGCAGAGAAGAAAGTTTTCAAGTATAGAAAGAATGGTAACTCATTGGTAATGAACTAAAGCTTGATTGTAATATTGTTAAGACATGTTTAAACTGTAAATATTATCAATTAAGATTAATGAAGGTCAATTGAACATGAATGTAAGGACAACATAACGAAAAGCCGGAAGCAATAATAACAAATCTAAGTTATAATTAGATTGAGAAGAAGGGTAAGGTACGTTAGGGACTGTGTTTGCTCATTCATGACCTAATGTGTTATGTGATATTATCATTACCATAGAGACTCAATGACTTAAACCAAAGAACGCGTTATTAACTGTAGCAGACGCTAAAGGCAAGTACTCTAACCCTTATTCCAGTTCAATCTGGACAAGCTTTGTGATTCATGTATTCTTACGCATGATTTGATGTATGATGAAGTCAACGCCAATTCTTTTGGCTAGACTTACATTATGTTTCTATCAAAGCATGTTAATGTTTACAAAGTTATATTGGTATGGTTTTCAATCGAAGACAGGGTATGCTAAAAATTATTTGTTATTTAACGACAGGCACGTGAGGTTACCGCAACTTAAACGTACACACGTTTAATGAATGTAGTGTTGATCAACATAGAGTACTATGGGCTGATCACCCAGAAGTGCTCATAAGCTATGTCGGACTTATGGACTTAGTGCCGGGATGTCCTTTTTTAAAGAACTTATGAAATGCTCAAGGTCTTGGACCGAAATTGATGTTTTACTGAATATTGTTATTGTAAAACATTTTGAATGAATAGAAGTGCTATTTTGAATTACCGATAGTACTTCATAACTATTGTTCAGTTATTAAAGATATACGTATCCTATGTTTGAAGCATGTTGTTTATTAGAAATGTTGTACTTGTTGAGCTAGTCATGCTCACTCTTGCTTGAACCATATGAACACAAATTTAAGATCGAATCTGATCAAGGTCTCAGAAGGAGAGGATAAAGGGCAAAAGCGAAAGACGAACGGTAGAATACTTATGAAATAGTATAGGATGAACATTTGTAATATATTTGATATTATGACAAGAACAACTGAAAGGGTTATCAAGAACCTGGGGAATGCAAATATTATTTTAATATATATAAGACATATTCGTTCTTTTGAGGCATTTCAATTGAATGTATGTATGAATGGTAGTACCATGTAGCACCATCTATCGGGTTAGAAGAGACCCGGATTTGGGGGCGTCACAGGTTGGTATCAAAGAAATAGGTTATAAAACTTAAGGGGGGAAATAAAAAAAAACCTTAAGTCATAACCTTAAAAGGAGTCAAAGAATTAAAAGAAGAAAATAACCTTATAAAAATGCATTATGATTATATTATGTGTTTTTATTATTCTACTGGCGTGTACTAATCAACTTAATTATTTTGTGTAGATGTCAGGAGTAAATGGAATGCAGTTAGATGTACAAGCTGTTAGTGAAGAATCGGTGAACCAAGTAGAGGTTATACCGAACCCCATAGCGGAAGAACCAGAGATTGTTGTGATTGAGTCTGGAGACTCAGAGGATCCTGACCTCATGTCAGTATTTGATGGTATGATAGGAGAGGAAATGGAGGTAATGTCCTTCAATCCAGTAGCTATAGCAATAGAGATGGCTCCTAGGGAGTCGATGATGTCATTATTCATGTCAGTGTTAAATAGAAATACCCATTACTGTCAGGAAGTTAAGGAGCTAAAAGCAAAGCTCCAAATGGTTATAGAGGATAAGACGGACGTGGAGTCCATGTGGGAGCAGGAACATGATGAGAGGATTTTGGCCAAGGACAAAGTCCACGAGTTGAAGCATGAGGTTTTTGAGCTCAAGGAGGAGCTAAAAACCAAACATCAGAAGATAGGGAGAATGTCCTATATCCATAGGAGTTCTCACACAGATTTCAATGACAGTGGTGGTTTATCCAGAGTGAGGCGAGCGGATATATCTATCACCGTGATATTATTGCTTGGCCTTGCTAAAAGCAGATTTTGATAATGCCTTGAGGCAGATGTAATGTAGTAGTAGCTAGAGTAGTTTAAATATGTAAATATTTTTGTATTTAGTAGTGACGTAAAACCCTCTTTTGTATAGCAAATGTTAGTCTTTTGTAAATCCCAATTTTTGGAAAGCAATAGCGGGATAGTATTGTAATCAGCTTAGGATGTGTAATGAAATGATGTAGTATTATACTACAAGGAATGAATGAATATAAGCCTTTTTATGGGAAAACAATGAGTAATGGATGTTGAAGTTATTGTTTAATATCGAATAATAACTAAATAATAAGAAGGAAATAATAACGCGATGTGTTGTTTATTGTATCAGTAAAATGCCGCCAAGAAGTGTTGGTCCGCCGGAGTTAAAGGGAACTATGGACCCTATTGAGGCCCAAATGTGGGTAAAGGAAATTTTCCAACCCGATAGATGGTGTTACACGGTACTCATAACTGTACATTCATTCTATTGAAACGACATCAAAATGTGTGAATCAACGACATTCTTATTACATTAATAATATTACATCTCGTCCCCAGGTTCTAAAACCATTACATTATTTGTTCATCATACTATAATATATATAACTTACTAGTTTATTACAAGGTAAACTAATCGTTCATCTTCATCTTGCCTTTATCCTTGCCAGATCCCTCGGTTCGTTCGGTCCTAGCTGCATTCATATGGTTCAAGCAAGAGAGTGAGCATAACAAGCTCAGCAAGTACAATAATTTCTTTTAAACAACATGCTTGAAACACAGGAATCATATATCTTCAATAACATAACAATAGTTATGAAGTACTATCGATAATTCAAAATAACACTTCTTTTCCTTCAAAATGTTTTATAATAATAATATTCAGTAAAACATCAATTCTGGCTCAAGACCATGAGCGTTTCATAATTTCTTTGAAAAGGACAACCCGGCACTAAGTCCGTAAGTTCGGTATATCTTACGAGCACTTCTGGGTGATCAGACCATAGTACTCTATGTTGATCAACATTACATCCTTTAAACGTATGTACGTTTAAGTTTTTGCAACCTCGCGTGCCCATCGAATAATCAATGAAAAATACATTTGTTTATTCATACTCAGGCTTACCTTGAATCCGTACCAAACAATTGGCGTAGGATAGCGTTAACAATTCTATATTGAAAGACTTGTAAATAAATCAATCAACTCTTCAAGATTTAGTCTAGCTGAGTTAAAACTGGCATCGACATTTTCGTAAAACAATTCATGCATCTCATAACATGAATCACAAAAAACTTGGCTAACACGATGGTTAGACAAGCGTTTAAGATAAACTTGCCTTCAGCGTCTGCTACAGTATAATAATGTTTCCTTTCAGTCTTTACGGTCTCTACAACATATAACCACATAACATACCACATTAGGTCATGAATGAACATACATGGTTCCTAATGAATCTTACCCTTCTTCTCAATCTAATCTTATATTAGATTTGTTATTTATTGGTTCCGGCTTATCGTTATAACTTACATCATTCTTACCAACTTCTTTCTCTTCTATGTCTTACTTGGATTTACTTTATTAGTAAAACTCGTTTTAAGTTAATCAACCTTCCTCACGGCTTACTAACTTTCTTACGTTATTAATCAAAACTTGATCGTCATTGGTAAAGTACACTTACTACATATCATTCACGTTCAATTACTTATCTTCAACCCTAAGTGATCATACTTAAGGTTTAACAATATCGTACTAATGCCACCTTATGTTTGTTAAGGTTGCGTTACTTCATTTGTCTTTCCTTTTATCTTCATAATCATTCATCTCTATGCAATCCCTAAAGCTGGCACTGCGGCGCCGGCATTTCTTCTTTACGTCACGTCGCGGCGTGACTTAGCAGTGTGCATGCTCCGGACTCGGAGCTGGGGCGCGAGTCTCCTTTGTTATGGCCACGTCATGGTGCCAATTAGCAGATGTACCACATCTCGGCCTCGCCTTTAGCTTGTTGCGCGGCCTTTATTGCCTTGAGTCGTGTACATGCGGACTCTGTGCCACAGAAAAATTTGACAGATTTTTATTTTTGTGAGATTCCCCGACGCATAACTTCTTCGTTATAAGTCCTAATTGGCTCGTTCAAAAGCCTACGGTTCACAAATTATATACTCTACACGTTCATGTAAGAATTTTATCTATTTGACTTCGTTTGCTAAAAATTCATCTATTCGTGAACGTTCAACGCTCGTTTCTTCGTTCTAAGTCGGAATTCGGTCATTCTTGAGTCTGCAACTCTAAAATGCCAAATAATACTTGTCTCCATTGAAAACTAATGTTTCTAAGCTCAATATCAAAATTCGACTTCCATTCCGAGAATTTCACGAGTTCGACGATTATCGTCCAAACTCGTAAATTTCACCTTAACTTCATTTCTTATGATTTGTTCATCGTTTCAAATGGATTCAATCCATCATACTAACATTATGACATACATATTTCATTAACTTATAAACATAATAAGTTATTACTTGTTCTTTGTGAGTTTATAACTTATAAAAGTATAAACTACTTATGACTTCCTTTCTCATGACTTATTATAGTTTAAGTCTTTAACCACCATTCTTGCTTCTTATTATCATACAATCTTATTAAAGTAAACATTTGAATAGTTCATATAAACTTCTTATGAGTTCATAACTTAATTAAGTTTGAATTACTTATTCATGACTTATACGGCTTAAGTCTATTGATTAATCATTCTTATCATTCCTTAGCATACATGTTCTACCACTACCCCCTTCTCTAATAATTGAAGAGAAAGAGAATTATGGTTTAAGTTCTTACCTATGAAGATCACTTGGTTAATCTTTAATCTCCTTCTTGCTTCTTGAATTCTCAAAGGCTAACTTGTTCTAGCTTTTGTAGCTTATTCTCACTTATTCTCTCTAACCAATAAGCTATGAGTTATTGGATGAAAATCTAACAACTAACAAATGAGCTAGCAAGCTTCCTATTTACAGGACTTCCTAAGTTAGGGTATAATGGTCATAAAGCCACTCCACCTCCTTAATCACCTCCTTACTATTCATTACCTAGCTATTAAGTAAACTTGGCCACCACACTTACTTAGCTCTTAAGTATACTTGCTTAGCACATAGCTTATCCTTTGTTTGCTCATCAAATTAATTACTTGGCCATCACAACACTTACCCATTAAGTTTACTTAATCATCACATATAAGCACTTTGTTTGTTCATCACACATAAACACTTTACTTATCCTTTAAGTTACTTAACTTATCCTTTGTTTAACCCTTAAGTCTACTTGCTCATCACACAAAGTTCTTGATCACCAATTCACCCATATGATCATGGGTTGCCTCATGGATCCTCCTAATCCATTGGATTCTTACTTTGGGCTTAACGTTTAATTAACCTAACTTATACATTGGGCTTGCATTAACAATTCTTTGGGCTTTAACATTAATTCGCATTGGGCTTTATTATTATCCCAATTGGACATTACAATCTCCTACACATTCCTACAAGTCCATTACATTTAGCTTAAAGCCTTATAACGTATAATCTACGTATAATTCTCGTATTCCAACTCGTCTACTTATTTAATATACGACATTCCATCATTCATACATACTCGTATAATACCTCGTATTATACTCGTATTCATTACCTCGTATAATACCTACGTATTATACAATCATAGCTTTAATTCATTATACATATTCCATTTCTTTCTCGGAACTCACTTTCCCTAACCGTTAGGTTTTAAGTCCACAGGCGAAAAACTGCGTTTTCCATAAATGAAAATTTATTTGATATTCTATCTCACCTCGATATTCTATCATTACGTATTTCTCGGAAATTCAAAAATAATTTCCGAGCAGAAATGCGTGAATAGTATTTTTCAGAAAATTTCTCGTAAAGCTTTTATTTTTGTCTTGAAAATTCAAACACTTTAATTCTACCACGTAGTCAAAATACTACGACATTTCGATATGTCTAGGTCATAGAACGACCTTCAATTAGCTTACTCCCATAAATAATTAATTAAATTCATTTAATCCATATAATCAAAATAAAAATTTAATTCTCAAAAATCCAAATTTTCTGGGGCGTTACAATAGCAAATGTCGACGAGGCCCAGAAGGTTGCCTTTGCAACCTACATGATGAAGGGAGACGCCAACTTTTGGTGGGAGGCCAATTAGGCCAGAGCGGATATTGGGAACGTAACGTGATTGAGGTTCAAGGAGATATTCTTTGAGAACTACTTTCCCAAAAGCATGCAGGGAAGGATGGAGATGCGCTTTTTAGATTTAAAGCAAGGGGACATGACAGTTCCCCAATACGCTGCCAGGTTTAATGAACTGGCAAGGTTCGCTCCACACCAAGTTGACACAGAGGTAAGGAAGGCACGACGGTTCGAGCAGGGCTTGAAACCCTGGCTCTATAACCGTGTGTCTGTGTTCCAGAGCACTAATTTTGGGACCCTTTTAGAGAAGGCGATAATCGCTGAGGGTGGTAGCGAGGCGTTGAGCCAAGATCACCTGAAAAGAAGAATAAAGGGAATATATTGGCCGGGAGTCAAGATAGAAGGAGCTAGTGGCAGTGGTGAGAAGAGGAAGGTATTTAGCTCTGGGAATACCAGAGTGAAGCAAGGAGACCCGAAGAGGAGGATGGAGGCCTGCAAGACCTGCGAGAAGACTCATTTAGGAGTCTGTCTCAAGGGGAAGACCATGTGCTATAATTGCAGATAGGAGGGGCACATTGCACCTAACTGTCCCAGACTGAAGAAGAATCATTGGTGCTTTGTGTGTGGGTCAACTGACCACATGGCAAAGAGCTTCCCAAAGAAGGGGATGGACGGGAACCGAGGCACTAATAGCGGGAAGTTAGCTATTGGGGGTCCAGCGCAACCGGGTAGGCCGATGGGCCGTACCTTTAATATGACAGTCCAAGATGCAGTTGCATCGGGGGATGTTGTCGCAGGTATTATTCTGATCAACGACATAAATGCTTTCATTCTATTTGATTCGGATGCTACTTGTTCGTTTATAGCTTGTGATTTTGCTAAACGATTAGAATTACTTTCTGAAAAGTTGCCTATACCTGTAAATATTAAGGTAACAAACGAAGAGATAATTCCTGTTGAGGATATTCATAGGAGTTGTTGCGTAGACATACGGGGTTGTAAATTATCGGTAGATTTGATATCGATAAAGTTAGGAGAATTTGACGTAATTCTGGGGATGGATTGGTTAGTAAACCATGGGGAAATTATAGATTTTCAAAAGAAATGTGTGAACATTAGAACGTTAAGATAACCTTAGGTAATATTTTATGGGAATAGATCACCGGGACGTTCATGTTGTCTAACGATGACACAGACAAGAAAATTATTGAGGAAGGGGTGTGCAGGTTATCTGTGTTATGTTGTTGATACCCAGAGAGTGGTAGCGACCATGGAACAAATACCTATAGTGAGTGAATTCGCGAATGTATTTCGAGTGAACTGCCAGGTATTCCGCCGGATAGGGAGACCGAGTTCGTAATAGACATTTTGCCAGGAGCGGCACCAGTTTTCAGGGCACCGTATCGTATGGCGCCAATGGAGATGAAGGAGTTGATGGTGCAGTTACAAGAATTGTTGGACAGGAAGTACATACAACCAAGTGTTTCACCGTGGGGAGCTCCGGTATTGTTTGTCAAGAAGAAGGACGGATCGTTAAGACTTTGTATCGTCTACCGAGAGTTGAACAAGTTAACGATAAAGAATAAATACCCATTTCCCAGGATCGATGATCTTTTTGATCAGTTGAAAGGGGCTAAGTATTTTTCTAAAATAGATTTAAGAACGGGGTATCATCAGTTGAAGGTTAGGAAGGAGGATGTACCAAAGACAGCATTTAAGACTCGTTATGGTTATTACGAGTTTCTTGTGATGTCATTTGGGTTGACTAATGCACCAGCTACATTTATGGATATGATGAACATAGTGTACAAAAAATATTTGGACAAGTTCATCGTGATGTTTATCGATGATATTCTAGTCTACTCTAAGACATAAGAAGATCATGTTGAACACCTAAGATTAGTGTTGGAGACACTAAGGAAGGAGAAAATGTATGCGAAATTCACGAAGTGTGAATTTTGGCTAGAGAAGGTGCAGTTTTTTGGTCATGTCATTGATCAAGAAGGCATTTCAGTAGATCCAGCGAAGGTGGAAGCTGTGATGAATTGGGAACAATCAAAATCGCCGACTGAGGTACGGAGTTTCCTAGGGTTAGCGGGTTACTATCGGAGATTCATCCAGGATTTTTTGAATATAGCTACTCCATTGACTAACTTGACAAGAAAGAAGATGAAATACGCGTGGACGGATAAATGCGAAGACAATTTTCAAGAATTAAAGAAGAGGTTGAGTGAAGCGCTTGTTTTGTCATTACCCGATGACACGGGAAATTTTGTAGTTTATAGTGATGCTTCGCATAAAGGACTTGGATGCGTGCTCATGCAGCATGGCAAGGTCATTGCATATGCATCTATGCAGTTGAAGGATTATGAGAAAGTTTACCCTACTCATGATCTAGAACTAGCCGCAGTAGTTTTTGCATTAAAGATATGGTGACATTATCTTTATGGGGAAAAATGTGAGATATACACGGACCATTAGAGTCTAAAATATATCTTCACTCAGAAGGAGTTGAATCTGAGGCAGAGGAGATAGCTGGAGTGGATAAAGGATTACGACTGTGAAATCCTGTATCAACTTGGAAAAGCCAATGTAGTTGTCGACGCCTTAAGTAGAAAGGGTTGGGAAAAGTTGTCTATGTTAATGGCTCAAACTGAGTTAATAACAGAGATGGCTAGGATGGAGATAGAAGTGAAGTTGCCAAGTGAATCGGGGCAGATACTATTTACGACAGAGATGCAATCTACTATCGTAGAGAGAATCAAGGAGGTGCAACTCAAAACTGACGAGTGTGACTGAGTAAAGGAGCGATTAACCAAAGAAAAAGAAACTAAGTACAGTCTTGATAACGAGGGGTTATTGAGATTTGAAGGAAGAATTTGGGTTCCGAATGAGACGGAATTAAAGGAGCAGGTTCTACAAGAGGCTCATAGTTCGAGGTTTTCTATTCATCCTAGTAGCACTAAGATCTATCAAGATCTTCGACAGATTTTCTGGTGGCCGAACATGAAGAGAGAGATCGCCAAGTATGTAAGTAGGTGCTTAACTTGTCAGAGAGTTAAGGTCGAACATCAGCGACCAAGTGGCTTGCTACAGTCATTGGAAATTCTGGAGTGAAAGTGGGAGAATATCACAATGGATTTTTTGGTAGGACTTCCGACTACTCAGAAGGGATATGATGCGATTTGGGTAATAGTAGACCGGTTGACGAAGTCGACTCACTTTTTCCCAATTAGGGTCAAGTACAATTTAGACCAATTAGCTAGACTTTATATCAAGTAAATAATTTCTAGACATGGAGCACGAGTATCGATGGTGTCAGATCGTGACCCACGATTCACATCAAACTTTTGGAAGAGTCTAAAAGAGCAGTTGGGAACGCAGTTGAAGCTGAGTACGACATATCATCCACAGACCGATGGATAAAGCGAGAGAACAATTCAGACGTTAGAGGATAAGTTAAGATCTTGCGTCATGGATTTCAAGGGTAGTTGGGATGATCATCTAGCATTAGTAGAGTTTGTGTATAACAATAGTTATCATGCAAGTATAGGAATGCCGCCTTACGAAGCTTTGTATGGAAGAAAATGCAGAACACCATTATATTTGGATGAAGTGGGAGAACGTCGAATGCTAGGGCCTGAATTGGTGCAGCAAACAGCAAACATTGTTAAACTAATACAGATGTGTTTGGTAGCAGCTCAAGATAGACAAAAGAGGTTTACTGATTCACATCGAGAGAATAGAGAATTCGAAGTAGGCTCTTACGTCTTTCTGAAGTTATCTCCCTGGAAAGGAAAGATACGATTTGGAAAGAAGGGGAAGTTAAGTCTGAGGTTTATAGGACCTTTTGAAGTATTAAAATGGGTAGGTGAGGTAGCTTACATGGTAGCATTACCTCCAGACTTAGAACGAATACATAACATGTTTCACGTATCGGTATTGCGTCCTTATAAGCCGGATTATAAGCACGTAATAGAGTATGAGCCTATTCATATCGAGAAGGACTTAACGTACGAAGTGTTTCTAATTCAAATCATCGATAAAAAAGAATAAGTTCTGCGAAATAAAGTTATACATTCGGTAAAGGTGTTATGGAAGAACCACGATGCCGAAGAAGCAACGTGGGAACTTGAAGAAAAGATGAAAAAGAATTACCCTCAATTATTTGTGTAATTTTTTTTTTAGCGAGATTCTGAGGACAGAATCCTTATAAGGGGGAGATAGTTTAACGCCCCAGAAAATTGAACATTTTGTAAATACTTTTAATAATGAATAAAATAATATTATTTATTATTAAAATGTGTTAGTAAGATGAATGTCATTCTATAACCTAGAAACGTCTAAAAGTTGTAGTATTTTAACTACGTGGGAGAATTAAAGTGTTTGAATTTCTAAAACGAAAATAAAAGTTTTTCGAGAAATTTTCTGAAAAACACTATTCATCGATTTACGCTCAGGAATTATTTTTGAACTTTCGAGAAATACGTAACGTTACAATATCAAGGTGAGATGGATTATGTAATAATAATCTAAGTATGGAAAACGTAATATTTCGCATGCGGACTTATTTTGAGAACGTTAGGAATATTAAGCGTTAAGAAGAAAGTGTAATGATTGTATGATACGAAGTATTGTACTAGTATGTATGGAGAATGGAATAACGTATGTTACTGAAAGTAGTATGCACACAAGCCAATCATGTTTGATGATAAAGCATATAATTTGTAACAATCTTATTCATTTATTAATAAAAAGTAATAATTTATTAAAGGCTTTTAATTATCTACATGATGCTATTTTATAATATGTGATAAACCCATAGTTTTAAGAAATGCTTTTAGAATAATGATGATGATCATTCTAATGAGATCTAAATTCTTAGAAAGCTTAAAACTAAAATAGTTCACAATCGTTGGATTACTAAATTGGGGATTAGTGAATCCGGATAGATTGGTACATATGTTGCTTGCTCATTGGATGAGGATGATTGATCTCATGATCATTTGTGTGGAGACACTAAAGCAAGTATGTAGGTGCTTATTAGAGAATAAGTTCAATTTGACGCGGGCTCGCTAACTTGAATACCTAATGGAGTTTTACTTGCCTGTCAATAGGAATTCCTTTACTGATAGTAGTACAAGTTATCCTTGGACTTGAGATCATCATAGTATCTTGTGTATGATGAGTTATACTTTGACTTATTCCTTAAAACCCTTAGGGTTTATCAAAGGGTATGCTTGGGTATAATAAGTTATACATGGAGATAATGTATGATCAATAAAGAATCTACCACTTCTAGTAAAAGAAGAGAAATGTCCCGTGTGATTCGATAAATGACAACCCAGTAGTCCTTGGCCAAGGCAGAATGAAATTAGAAAGGAGTTTCTAATTTGCATTATTTGGAGTTATGCATTTAAGAGTCGAAATACATATAATTAAATAAAATAGGACTTGACAGTAATTTCATGTCTTATATTTAATTGGAACATTGTATGGTGGAAGGATTGAATTGTACGGTAACTATTTACTCAAAGGTTCTTTTATGATTAATGTTGAAATCTATATTATCTTGAAACTCGTTAATCGCTAGGGAGGCTTATCCCTATTGTAGAATAAATATTATTTATTTAAATAAATTAATAGTTTAATTTATTTATTTAAATAAGATTAGAATTGTTCGAATTGATTTATTCACAACTGTTTTAATATGGAGAACCTAAATGGTCACACCATAAAAGGAAGAATAATTATTTAAGAAGTTAATTGCATAATCGTAATAATAAGTTAAGTATATTTAATTTAATCTATGGTGATAGAATAAATTAAATAGCTTAATATTTTAGAAATATTAAATATAAATTAATAAGAGGAGTCTTATTATTATTATTATTATTACTATTATTATTATTATTTAATTCCTAAAGGAGTTTAGAAATTAATTAATAAAAGTACTCTCAAATATCCTGATAAGATTAGGAGGTTAAATTAATTAAAAGAATTTAATTAATTATCCCTAATAAGATTAGGGAGATTAATTAATTAATGGAATTTAATAAATTAAAATAAAACCAAATTCCTTAATTGTTAAGCAGGGTTGCCTACATCTATAAATAAGAGATGTCTTATTATGGGTGTAGGGGAGTTGTTTACTTTTTCACAACAGACGTAATTTCAATAGTTGGGAGAGTACGCTCTTTTTCTATAGAGATAGAAAACTATGGTTTTGCCAAACACCCGTCTTCTTGAATCTTTCTTCTTCTTTGGTGGATCACCTCTAGAGGCCAAACACTTGGGAGGCTAACGTTGATCAAAGGAAGGAACCAAACCCGGTGGATTCAAGTTGAACACGAAAAGGATTGGAGGTGAACTTGTGTAACATTCCAGAATTTTATAAATTGTTATATTGAATATTTATTGAATTATTTAAGTATTTAATGGATGTGGTTATTGTTAATTGGATAATTGTTCAAATTTGATTCAATTTGGTTAACTATGTGTTAAATAAATAATTAAGGAAAGTAATTATTTTTTCTAATTTAATTTAATTATTAAGTTAGAGAGTTTTGATTAATTGAATTACTATTCTTTTTATTGGAATTTGTAATTAAAAAGGATGTGTTAAATAAAGTTATAATTATATAGAAAATTATAATTTTGTGGTATTGATTTATGTGAGGTAGTAATTTAATAAATTGTTATTAAGATTAATTTAATTTAGTAAAGCGTGACAAATAACCTTTCATAAATAAGTTATTAAAATAACTTAAAAGAATTTTAATTCAGTTTTGCTAAACAAGGCCTAATGCCTATTAAGTCTTTAATCTATTTATGTTTTACCAAACAAGGCATAAGGATTAATTGATTTTTTTTTAGTGGTTAGCCAAACAAGCCTTATGGCTTTTGATTTCAAAAATTTTAACTGACATCAGTTATGTGTTTTATATTTATATTATATAATCAATATATATTATATCCTATATACGTTATTTGTTAAGACGTAAGAATAGAGGAGAGAGGTTAGAGAGAAGAAAGAAAACTCAGAGGAAGAAGAAGAGAAGAAGAAGAGAAGAAGAAAAGAAAAGAGGAAGAAAGGCTAGAGATTGGAGAATAGAAAGGAATAGTCATATCATCTTCTTCAAGGTATTCTCCTATTTCTTTTAGTTTTAAAAGTTTTAGTTTTCTCCTATTTCTCTATAAAATTCTTGTGATAAGATAATTATTGATTTTATGTGTGTTCATGTGATAAACTAGTGTTGTAAGGTTATTTTCATAGGATATATATGATTATAATCAATGTATTGTGGTTATGTATGTAGTTGTGAAGAAAACCTTTTAAAGAGAGTTTTTGTGAATATATATTGTTTAGCTTAAAGTAGAAATTGAGGGTTAATTAGTTGTTTAGTTGTTAAATTGACCATTTAATTTGATAGAGTATGTATATACTTTGATAAAATGTTTTAAATTAATGGTTTTGGTTGAAAAACAAAATTTACAGTGTTGATTTTCATTGAAATATCAAAAGGTAAGTTTTTAGCCAAAAATAATGAAATTGGATGTGTTAATTTTGTTGTTTATGTTGTTGTATGGGTAGAAACATGTTAGGAATTCTTGAATTATGTTTACATGAAATTTTTGTATGAATTGTATGTGATTTAGTCTATTAGAAACGAGCTTGTAGGCCAAAATTGGCTTTTTCCTGCACTATTGTCGGGCTATCGATCGATTAAATCGGTTTTTTCTTGCATGCACATGCTGACCAATGATGTTAGTTTGGTATAGCCATAATACGGCTTACGCCACGCCACAAGTGACTTTTATAGTTTTGTTCATGTGCATGCTACATACTCCTGTACATGCGTACACCGACACGTAGAAATCGTAGCCATATGTGTATGAGTTAAAGGTAATGGTCTGATAGTGTACTTTTTGTACATGAAATTTTAAGAAAAGTTATGCAATGATAGTAGGACTGTAAAATGTTGATTTTGGTATTTCTATACTATGAATAATTATGTTATTAAGGAATAACTTGTATTATAACTTGATTATGTGATTAAAAATCCAATTTTTTTTAAATGATGAACGTACTTAGTTATGGTTGTAAAATGGTAAGGGCTAACTATGTCATGATGACATATGTTTATAGGATATTGTGATTCGTATTGATTTGGTTTAGCCTACGAGCAAGGCAAGTTCTCTAACTTTACTTTTATAATTGTGCAAGCGCTTAAATTTTCTTTGAGCAAGTTTTCTAAACTTTCTTTTTACATTGAGCAAGTTTTCTAATCTATTATCTTGTTAATCAAACTACTGTTTTCAATTCGATTATGATATAATGATGCAAGTTATTCTTGAGCAAGTTATTCTTGTATTTAACTTGTTGTTTAGCGTGCAAAATTTATATATTCTAATATTGAACATTTTTATCGATCAACTTGCTATGCATGCTTAGTATTCAATTCTAATTAACCTTGGCTTAGTATTGTTCAAGCAAGGTGTTATAGTTATTCAAATTGTATGCTCTTAGATTATTCCTAAAGCATGACTTTAGTTTACTATGATTGATTCAATCACGATTATTCTATAGTATAATGTTATTGGTTTTATTCAACTAATCCTTAGTTGATGTTCGTTGAATTCCAAATTACCTTGAAAGCTTATCCAAACCAAACTTCCTTTGGTGCGGACTTGTACTCTAAATACTGAGATGAACAACCCTATTGTTATAATTAGGGGTTAACTTACGCATAGCGTTAAAATGTTTGTGCACAATACATTGTACGAAGGGCTGATCCCCCTAAGTACGAGGTCCTTATAGTCTTATGACTGTTAAAGATGGAGTTGAAAGATTACTTGCAACTGTGGACGTAGTTCGTGGTCTTACGACCCTCAGTGATGTATATTTTCCATACCTTGGAATTTTAGTTTCTGATTATTGTTGATAGAGTACTATTCATTGTTGATGAGCCTATTATTGGAAGTTATTATTGTTATACTCCTGTTGATTCTCTATTATATCCAGTGAGCAATTGTTTTGCTCACTCTTTCATATTTATAAACTCATTGCAGCTAAAGAGGAGAAGGTAGATGAACCTTCGACTAGCAAAGGAAAGGGAAAAATGTGCATGTGATGAAGACTTGTAATTTTTACTTTGATTAAGATGTTAGACTTTTATTATGATGATCTTAGGCTTGGTTTTACTGAAGTTTATTTAATTTCCGCATTTGAATGATTGTATTTAAAGGTTAGATAACCTGGGAGATTTTATTATGTAACTCTTTAATGGGAAAGTTTTTATTTATCCAATTTTATTGTGATTGGGTAGTTAGATATGAATGTTTGATTAAGTGAACACCAAATCCTATGGGAATGAAGTACCTGGATTTGGGGGTGTCACAACTTGTACCTAAGGAAGCTCAGATCTTCAAGGGTATGATTCTTGTTCTTTATCTTTTCATTTAATTAATAATTACGCATAAAGGATGATCCGGGTATATGGTTTGTAAATTTTTTTTAAACTCTGATTTTTTCACGTTTCCGCTTATTCTATGCAATTTGATTGCGTTCATGAATATTACAAACCTAACAGTTACGAATTAATATACGAACTAGAATACAAGAATTATACGTATGGTATAATGATAAGGCTTTTAATTAAATGTAATTGACTTGTAGGAGTATTAGAGTATTGGTAGAAGTCCAATGGGAAGTGATATGCAAGCCCAAGTGTTTGTTAATTAAGAGTCCAACTAATGTAATGCAAGCCCAATAAGAATTAGCTAGATTAATTAAGGTCTTGGATCGGAATTGATGTTTTACTGAATATTGTTGTTGTAAAATGTTTTGAATGAAAAGAAGTGCTATTTTAAATTATCAATAGTACTTCGTAACTATTGTTCAATTATTGAAGATATACGATTTCTATGTTTCAAGCATGTTGTTTATTAAAAATGTTTTACTTGTTGAGCTAGTTATGCTCACTCTTGCTTGGACCATATGAACACAGCTAATATCGAACGGACCGAAGGCTCCATCAAGGATAAGGGCAAAGCGAAGACAAACCCAAAGAATATTTTTATAATAGTATAGGATGAACGATTGTAATATATTTGATATTATGACAAGAACAAGTGAAAGGGTTATAAAGAACCTGGGGAATGTAAATATTATTTCAATATATATAAGACATATTCGTTCTTTTGAGGTATTTAAATTGAATTTATGTATGAATGGTAGTACCGTGTAGCACCATCTGTCGGGTTGGAAGAGACCCGGATTTGGGGACGTCACAACCTTCTTAATGCTTTATTGGCTAACTATTGCTCTTCAATCTTCCAATCTCAGATTGCTCACTCTAATTTCCACTTACTCTCTATATAGAACTCATCAAGAACCCAAACAACCCAATTAGAGAAGAGAAGGCTCCAATTTATAGAGAATCTCTTACCTAGACCATGGCTTTACTCAAAGATTGAATCCAATGGGAGATGGAAGAAGATGTTGGTTAAGTAGAAGTTGTTGGAAAGTTGATACCAACTCCTTCCCCTCCATTCTTCTAGCCATCATCAGTCTTCTTGTTTATACGTAATAGAGGAGGATTGTAACGCCCGAGAAAATCGGATTTTTATGACAATTAAATTTTTATTTGATTATGTGAATTAAATGAATTTAATTGATTATTATGTGAGTAAGCTATGTGAAGGTCATTCTATGACCTAGAATGTGCTAACGTGGTTAGTATTCTGGCTTCGTGCTAGAATTATTTGTTTGGAATTTTCAAGACGAAAAATGATTGTTTTCCGAGAAATTTCCGTAAAAACATTATTCATCCATTTCTATTCGGGGAATTATTTTGAAATTCCGAGAAATGCGTGATGATAGAATATTGAGATTAGATGGAATATCTGATAATATTTCATTTATGGCTAACACAGTTTTCGCTTGCGAACTTAAAACCTAAGGGTTAAGTATATTAATTTCTGAGAAGGAAATTATATGCGTAGAAGGAATGGCGTTAGGGTTAATGCGAGTGTTATACATTTATGATACTATTTAGTATCTATGTATAATACGTTGAGTAAATACGAAGTATAATATAATTATTGTACGAGTAGTATATGGAGAGAATACGTGAATTGTACGTATGGGATACGATTCGTATTATAGAATTAAGTTAAGACATAATGACTAATTCAATTGTGTTGGATTAGAATTAGCCCAATCAATTGAATGACCAAGCCCAAAGAGATTGATGGGTTAAGCCCAAGTTAAGGCCCATTGTTAAGTTAGTTAAGCCCAATTCATTAAAACTGAACCATGGATCGAACCGGTGGGTTACCGAATGGGTAAAACCCATGGGGCAACCCATGGGATGTCACATGGCAAGAGATGGGCCGGCCACTTGGTGTGCAAGCCAAGTTTGAGGCTTGGTCACCAAGTATTTTACTTGGTGACCACACATGAATACTAAGGAGGTTTGTGGTTTAAAGTCCAAATTACCCTCCATTCTAGTTTCCTATAAATAAGAGGCTAGATTGTTTCATTTGGGAGTTTTACAAATTTCCAACCTAGATTATTTGAGAGAGAAAGAGAGATAGACTTACCAATCCTTCACTTTGGAAGCTTGATCTTATAGTTTTCCAAGAGAGTTTCATAAGAGTTCTTGAGGTAATACTTCTTGATTCTCATTTCCATCTCTTTTAGATTTTCTTTTATCTTATAGAATCATAGAATGGGTGGTATATGTCTTGTATGAGGGATTAAAGATGACTTACCATAGATTCAATCTCTACAAGTCATGAGATTATAAGAATCATAAGGTTTAATATAGTTTTGAACCATGAAAATATTATTTGTTGAGATCAATTGTTTATAAACGATTGAACTCCATCAATACGTTAATATATGCATCTTGTTTGGTTAGGATGTAGATATGAAATCCATGGAGTATTCCATGTGATTTTGCTTAGAGAACGCTAGTAACGAAGTTATGGCGGATTTCACGGAAATAGACGTTAAACGTCGAAAACGTTGAATTCCGGATTAAGTGTCAAAAGTTGTCCTGAGACTTGAAAATATTGGTTTTCAATGTCAACACGTGAGATAGGGTGATTAAGAGTTGTGGGTTCGAGAATTGTCGGATTCCGACTTAAAACGAAGAAAACGAGCATTGAACGCTCATTAACGTTTATAAACGTCTAGAAAATGAACTCAATAGTGAATTTTGAGTTATCAAATTCGAAAGTGTCGAATTCTTATATGAACGTGTAGATTATGTCATTTATGACGTGTAGGCTTTTGAACGGACCAAATTGGGCTTATAACGAAGAAGTTATGGCCCCGAGAATTTCGCAAAATTTTCAAAAAATTGTTGAAATCTGCAACTGAGGTCTGGCGCCGCGGCGCCAGACATAGTGTAAAATTGTCGTGCCGCAGTGCGAGTGTTAGGCTTTGGATGTTGACTTAGGTTATGAACTTCAATTGTTCACTGACCTATTGGGGTAATGTTTGTACATTTCATAAGTGTATTAAAGTTATTCCTATTGTACTTATACTAAGGTATATGGTGTTAAAAACTTTGGAATTGAATGCATGTTAACAAGTTAAGAACAATGAACAAAGTTGGTACTTTATCAATGATGTTCGAGTCCGGTTAATAACGTCAATTGAGTAATAAACCGGGACGAAGGGTAATAATTCATGTTGACTTTAATAAAGTTATTAAGTTAACTAAGACATAGAAGAGAAAGAAGTTGGTAGAAACATTTATTTGTTAGCTAATTATAATGTGCTATTTGAATATATCATGTAGATTCTGTAAAGGCTGTGGTCAGTCGAGTAAGTTATTTGAAGACGCTGAAAGGCAAGTTTTCTTAACGCTTATCTAACTTTCAATTTAGCCAAGTTTTATGTGATTCATTGAACTGAATTGCACGACTGATTTTAAAGAAAGGGTCGATGCTAGATTTTAACTCGGCTAGACTATTCTTAATATATAGATTGATTGATATTCATATCTTTCAATATAGAAATGTTAACGCTATCCTATGCCAAGTAATTGGTACGGACGTGAAGGTAAGGTTTGTCTATGAACAAACAAAAGTATTTTTCATCGATTATTCGATGGGCACGCGAGTTTGCCAAAAATAGTAAACGTAAATACGTTTAATGAATGAGTGTTAATCAACATAGAGTACTATATGCTGATCACCTAGAAGTGCACGTAAGTTATGCGGATGAACGACCTTAGTGTTGTGGACTCCTTTTCAAGTATGAAAACTTAAAGTTACTGTTCATGGTCTATCGACTGGTTCAGAATTCCTAATCTATTCTATACTTTGGGAATTGATGTTATGAACTATTAAAGTATTATTGATTTATAATACTTCATAACCATTGTTCAGTTATGTCAAAATTTTTATATAATTCATGAATGTGGTATTCCTGTTATCCTTGATTAAACTTGCTGAGCTGTCATGCTCACTTCTTGCGTGAATTATATAACTGCAGTTAAAGATGAACGTACTGTGAATGCTAAGAGAGATAAGGGCAAAGCTAAGATGGATGCTTAGGCATTGTGTAATAGTTTAGTAAGTTTGTATGTATTATACATTATGAACAATGAATGATGTAACCGGTTTATGAACTTGGGAAGGATTATACTTTGATTGTAATAAGAAGATAGTAATTACATTCATTTTGTTGTATTTCAATGGAATGATTGTATGGATGTTAATCTGAAGGAGCACCATATATCGGGTTGGAAGATACCCGAATTTGGGGGCGCACAAGGTTAGTATCAAAGCCTTAGGTTATAAAACTTAAGGGGGAAAACCTTAGGCTAATAACCTCGTAAGGAAGGTAAAGTCTGAAGAATGAAATTCAAGTCCATTGAATTAATAAGGTATTGAGATAACTCAGTATCGAAAGGATTAAAAGATGGAAATTAATCTTAAAGATATTAAATATGATTTGTGCTTATACTATTGTATATTATGTACTAATCAACGTGTTATGTGTTTGTAGATGTCAACCGATAACTTGATGTTTAGAAACGTGGAAACAATAAGTGAGGACTCAATTAACCAAGTTGAGATAGTACTAATGCCAGTGGCGGAGGTACCAATAGTTGTACTAGATGACTCAGACATTGAGGAGTACATCTCTGAGGAGGATACTATGAGGAGACAATGGGGTTAACATCATACCTTAACGGGATGCTAGATGTGGAGGAGGAAATGGAAGTGACATCGGTTAATACAGTGGTGCCTACTCAGGAGCCAACACCTCCGGATGCAATAAGAGCATTATATCTGTCTGTGTTGGATAGGAATGTGCATTTGCGCACTGTGATAGAAACTCAGAATGAGGAGATAACCGCCTTATATGAGGCGAAAGAATCTGCAGAGGCAGACTTTGAGTTAGAGCATGACGAGAAAGTGCTTATGATAGATAAAGTTCGTGACTATAAGGATGAGGTTCTAGAGCTTCAAAAGAAACTGGTTGAAAAAGACCAGAAGATAGCTAGGATGTCATACATCCACGAATGTGCTCATGAGGATTTTAAGTTGAAAATTGCTTGTTATTTTATTGAGTCAGGACAAACTTGGCATACCATAAGTCGAGATATAGTGTCGATTCTGGTAAATCACAAATATGAGAATGTCGTTCGATAGTGTTAATAGATCATTAGATCTTTTTGTATGTAGTAGCGACGTAAAACCCTCTTTTGTATAATTTAAGGGTAGTCTTTTTGTAAATCCCAATTTTTCTAGAAGGCAATCGCGGGATAGCATAGCTTTTGGCTAAGGGAACATGATGTAAATAGTTTTGACTATGAAAGCATATTTATATAATGAAGTTTTTATTAAATGTGCTTGTTGTGGTATGAATCGTTGTTGTTGATTGAGAATGATAACCGAGTAGTTAAATTGTGACGCCCCCAAAATAGGTATACATCGCCCATTCTGAGTTGTCAATACATGGTACAGAAACAACTACAACTTTATTATTACAACAAGAAAAGCGTGAGTTTGAATACAAATATTATCTTCTGTACAATATCTATACTCAAAAATAAATCCTCATCACATTTATTGATACATTATTTTACAAAATGGTGAGGACTACTAAACAACTCTCTCTAGAACTTTCATTCCATACCCCAGACTAAATACTCGCTATATTCTCGCCTCCCGAGAAGAAAAATGGAACAAAAAGGAAAATGGTGAGCTCAACTAGCCCAAGAAAAGAATATTATGACTAAGATAATATACAACAAATTATCGTTAGTCTTCAACAGGGAAAATCTAATATAGAATACAATAGACAACAAGTTTTAAATCAATATTCATAATGAAATAATAATTCATTAGAAGAGTTAAGTAGAGAATGCAAACTACTATCTTCTATGTATGAATTTAAAAGTTCATCGCCTCTATTTTTTTTATCCTGTAACATCAATCAATATATATCTCGAATCAAATATTCATCTTTTTACTACAGCCAAAGATATTCATCGATTAATCATGTTCATCTAAACACTTGTTCATCTTTGCACTACGGGCCAAAGATATTCATCAGAAATCATTCATCTTTGCACTACAGGCCAAAGATATTCAATAATATCATCATTTAAGACTGAGGATGATGAAAAATATTTTTAAAGAAATGAATCCAAAGGAAACAAAATGACAAGGATTAAGGATTCGTACTTTGTTTTATCCACGTCCAAATATACCTCAAAAATAATCATAGTGGTGTAAAATTCAAGAATGATCAAAACATGGATACAATCAAAGCTAGTATCCACATTAGATATTTTGGACAAAAAGGAAAATTTTTATTTTTCGATGAATAGTGCCGTATTCGTGAATAAGATCAGATATCGTGAATAAGGTCAGATATCGTGAATAAGAACTCCGACACCAAAAGTTCTAAATTTGATAAAAACTTTAGATCAATATTTCAGCATAATGATATTGAAGAAATAATATCATTACAAAAAAAATAATATCCCTTACCTAGGAAAGACAGTACTTCTAACTGGAATACTGGATATAGGCTATAACTTGAACTTGCACCATATAGCAATACTCAAAGTATAGTCAAAATACTCACAAGAATACGCTCGATAATATAGAGAGAGAAATTAGGTGACCAAACCTCTCCTTAGACAAAACTTTCTAGACATTGCCAATAATGTTATCCAATAATATTATTCAGATAATATGAATTATTGCTTCGATAATGAAAAATACTGTGTAATGACAATTATTGAAACAACAAAGAATATAAAATTTTAATGCGTGAATTATTAAATCAATAAAATATCGAGCGATTAATTATCGTAACAATTATTGAGTAGTGCCTTCTTACGTAAGAATCAATAATTGGTGCAATACTGCAAAGTACATCTTTGGCAACAACGCCAGACATTCGTGTGTTTTAACCATCGGGTATTCCAACGATTAAATGGTAACAACTACTCAGTTATTTTTAAACAACTTATATTTGTCATTTTCTTCATCCAATCGCTTTCCGTTATGGGGCCCACAAAAGACTGCGCCATCGCATTTAATAATATTCCCACAAAATGAGAATATTCCACGACCAAAACGAATATTCCCGACAACAACAAATATTTTATAACCACTTGCTTATTTTGAAATATTTGCGTATTTTACCCATAACTATCCACATTAATCACATCAACCCTTACTATTTCAAAATAATAATTAGAGGAAATTAAATTTCATTTATTAATTATCTGGGGTCTTACATAAATAGATAATAACGAAGCTTTATTTATTTAATCAGAATTATGCCACCAAGAAGGAGACAACGTAACCAAGAGGCCGAGTCTCATAATGAGAAAGTGTGGGTCCTCCCGAGTTCCGAGGAACGACGGACCCACTAGAAGCCCTGATATGGGTTAGAGAGATTGAAAAGGCGTTTGTGATAACAAACGTAGGTGAGGCACAAAAGACTTCTTTTGTGACTTACATGATGAAGGGGGAAGCCAACTACTGGTGGGAGGCTCACCAGGGTGGGGCTAGGACAAAGGCTGTTACGTGGGAATAGTTTAAGAAGGTTATCTTCGAGAACTATTTCCCTACTAGCATGCAGGGTAGGATGGAAATTATGTTCCTAGAACTTAAGCAGGGGGATATGACAGTTCCCCAATATGCTGCCAAGTTTAACCAATTGGCGAGATTTTCTCCACACCAGGTGGATTCAGAGGAGAGAAAGGCGCGCAGGTTTGAGCAGGGCTTAAAACCCTGGCTCTATAGTAGGATATCGGTCTTTCAGAGTGCTTCCTATGGGACCATTTTGGAGAAGGCGACAATAGCTGAAGGTGGTGGTGAGGCATTGTCTCAGTACCACAAGGAGCGGAAGATTAAGAGTAAGTTAGAGGGAGGTAGTAAGGCTAAAGTTGCCAGCGGAAGTGACAACTTGCCAAAGAGGAAGAGTTTTAACCCTGGGAATATCGGGGTAAAGCAGGGAGATCCAAACGAAGGATGGAAGCATGTAAGACATGCGGAAAGACTCACATGGGAGTCTGTTTAAAGGGGAAAGCAGTCTGCTAGAACTATGGGCAGGAGGGGCATTTGTCACCCAACTGTCCTAACCCTAAGAAGAACCAGGGGTGTTTTGTCTGTGGGTCAATAGACCACATGGCAAGAAATTGCCCGAAGAAGGGATTAGAGGGAAGTAAGGGTTCTGGTAGTGGTAAGTTAGCCATTACTGAACCAGCACCATCGGTGGGTAGACCCTCAGCTCATATGTTTAATATGAATTTCCAAGATCTTGATTGCATCAACGGATGTAAACAGGTATCATTCCTAAATAAGATAAATGCTTATGTGCTATTTGACTCAAAAAAGTCTTTACTTGTTCTTTTATAGCATGTGAATTTGCTAAGCGATTAGGTTTAATCCCTGAGGAGTTACCTATACCTTTAGACGTTAAGGTAACAAACGAAGAGATAATCCCCATTGAACATATTCATAAGGATTGTTGCGTAGAAATTAGAGGGAATAAGTTATCGGTAGATTTAGTACCGATAAGGTTAAAAGAATTTGATGTAATTCTTGGTATGGATTGGTTGGTTAACCATAAGACGATTATAGATTGCCATAGGAAAAGTGTAAACCTTCGGCTTTCTAAGAAAACCAAGGTAGTGTTCTTCGGTAGTAAATCACTGAGACGCTCTTGTTGTCTGTCTGTGACAATAGCTAGGAAGATGTTGAGAAAAGGGTGTGTAGGTTATCTGTGCCATGTTGTGGATACCCAAAGAGTGGGAGCATCCTTGGACCAGATACCTATAGTACAAGAGTTCGCGGATGTATTTTCGGAGGAGTTACCGGGTATTCCACCGGACAGGGAGGTGCGATTTGTAATTGATCATTCTATCGAACAAAGACTAGCTTCAAGGGCACCCATATCGGATGGCGCCAGTTGAGATGAAGGAGTTAATGGTTCAATTACAAGAAGTATTAGATAGGAAGTACATTCAACCGAGTGTGTCTCCTTGGGGAGCACCGGTGTTGTTTGTAAAGAAGAAGGATGGGTCATTAAGACTTTGTATCGACTATCGAGAGTTGATCAAGTTAACGATCAAGAATAAATACCCGTTGCCCAGGATCGATGATCTATTTGATCAGTTGAAAGGGGCAAAGTATTTTTCTAAGATAGATTTGCACACGGGGTATCATTAGTTAAAGGTGAGGAAGGAGGATGTACCTAAGATGGCGTTCAGAACTCGTTATGGTCATTACGAGTTTCTGGTAATGTTGTTTGGGTTGACTAATGCGCCAGCCGCATTTATGGATATGATGAACAGGGTGTTCAAACAATATTTGGACAAGTTTGTCGTAGTGTTCATTGATGATATTCTAGTCTATTCAAAGACGCCAGAAGATCATGTAGAACATTTAAGAATAGTGATGGAAACACTAAGGAAGGAGAAGTTATATGCGAAATTCACGAAGTGTGAATTTTGGCTTGAGATAGTGCAGTTTCTAGGGCATGTTATTGATAAGGATGGCATTTTCATAGATCCAGAAAAAGTAGAAGCAATTAATGAATGGGAGCAACTGAAAATGCCATATGAGGTTCAAAGTTTTCTGGGGTTAACGGGATACTATAGAAGGTTCATTTTGGACTTTTCTAAAATAGCTACTCCGTTGACAAATCTGACAAGAAAGTCGGTGAAGTATGTGTGGAATGAAAAATGTGAAAACAGTTTTCAGGAGTTGAAAAAGAGATTAAGTGAGGCACCTGTATTGTCCTTACAGGACTGGGTTGCGTGCTCATGTAGCATGGCAAAGTCATTGTGCATGCATCATGTCAATTGAAGGACTATGAAAAGGTCTATCCTACTCATGATTTGGAATTGGCAGCTATAGTTTTTGCCTTAAAGATATGGAGGCATTATCTTTATGGTGAGAAGTGTGAGATATACACGGACCATAAAAGTCTAAAATATATCTTCACACAGAAGGAGTTGAACATGAGACAGAGAAGGTGGTTAGAGTTAATAAAAGATTATGATTGTGATATTTTATATCAGCCGGGGAAAGCAAATGTAGTAGTCGATGCGCTAACCAAGAAGGGTAGAGAGAAACTGTCAATGTTAACAACTCAGAATGAGTTGATAACAGCGATGGCAAGCATGGAATTAGAAGTTAAGTTACCGGAGGAGGCGGTGGAAATGTTATTTTCCATGGAAACCCAACCAACCATAGTGGAGCGGGTTAGGGGAGTACAATCGAGCAACGAGGAATGCAAGCAGATGAAGAAGAGGGTAGAAGATGAAGAGAAGACTAGGTATAACCTCGATAAGGAGGGATTACTTCATTTTGAAGGAAGAATTTGGGTTCCGAATGCTCCCGAATTAAAGGAGGAAATAATGATGGAGGCTCATAGTTCGAGGTACTCGATACATACCGGTAGCACAAAGATGTATCAAGACCTTCGTCAAAACTTTTGGTGGCCAAACATGAAAAGGGAGATAGCAGAATACGTTAGTAGGTGCTTAACTTGTCAAAAAATTAAGGCTGAACACCAACGACCTAGCGTGTTGTTGCAACCGTTAGAAATTCCAGAGTGGAAGTGGGAACACATCACAATGGTCTTTGTGGTGGGACTTCCGACAACCAGAAAAGGATACGATGCTATTTGGGTGATAGTAGATCGATTGACAAAATCGGCTCATTTTCTACCAATAGGGATCAAGTATAACTTGGATCAGTTAGCTAAGTTGTATGTTAAGGAAATTATTTCCAGACATGGAGTACCTGTTTCGATTGTGTCAGATTGTGATCCACGATTCACATCGAACTTTTGGAGGAGTTTGCAAGAGCAAATGGGAACGCATTTAAGATTGAGTACGGCGTATCATCCTCAGACGGATGGTCAGAGTGAAAGGACAATTCAAACGCTAGAAGATATGTTAAGATCTTGCGTTATGGATTTCAAAGGGAGTTGGGACGAATATCTATCGTTGGTGGAATTTTCGTACAATAATAGTTTTCACGCTAGTATAGGCATGCCGCCTTACGAAGCGTTGTATGGAAGGAAGTGCCGAACTCCATTATGTTGGGATGAGGTGGGTGAACGTCGGATGTTGGGACCTGAGATGGTATAGCAGACGACGGACATGGTGAAGTTAATACGTACTCGATTAGTTGCTGCTCAAGATAGGCAGAAGAAGTATGCAGATCCTCACAAAGAAAAGAGAGAATTCGATGTAGGATCCTTTGTTTTTCTAAAAGTATCGCCTTGGAAGGGGAAGATACGTTTTGGGAAGAAAGGGAAGCTAAGTCCAAGGTTTGTAGGACCTTTTGAGATTTTAAGAAGGGTAGGAGAGGTAGCTTATGAAGTAGCTTTACCTCCAGAGATGGAACGCATTCATAACGTGTTTCATGTGTCAGTGTTGCGTCCTTATAAACCGTACTAGAAACACGTGATAGAATATGAATCTATCCAAATAGAGAAAGACTTGTCCTACGAGGAACTTCCAGTTCAAATTATTGATTGGAAGGAACAAGTTTTAAGAAATAAGGTAATACCTTCAGTGAAGGTGTTATGGAGAAACCACAATGCTGAAGAAGCAACGTGGGAGCTCGAGAGTAAAATGAAGGAAGATTTTCCTCATTTGTTTATGTAATTATAAGCTAAGATTTGAGATCATCATAGTATCTTGTATATAATGATTTATACTTTAACTTATTTCTTAAGACCTTTAGGGTATATCAAAAAGTATGCTTTGGTGTAATAAGTTATATATGGAGATAATGAATGATCAATAAAGAATCTACCACTTCTAGGAAAAGAAGAGAAATGTCCTATGTGATTCAATAAATGACAAGTACTACTAAGCAAAAAAAAATAATAAATAGAATAAAATAAATATATAATAAATAAATAATAATAATAAAATGAAATAAAATAAATTGTTACTCCATAATGGTCATGGAGGATAAATAGAGTAATATTTAAATGCAACAACAAGAGTGTTTCTGCAAAGTGGGATGTGTATATTTATATTTGTGTAATGTCATGTAAAACTCCAAATTAATAAAATTAGTTCAGATAACTAAATTGAGCAAAAGTTTAATAAATAAATGTTATGTGCTTAGTTTTCTTATTTGTGAGCATAAATGTGTAGCAAGTAAGAAATGTAGTATTTTATTTTATGAGAGACTTGTACCTTGAACTAGGATGGCATGCGATTAACAGCTTAAGTGAGTTGGTTTCAACAATCACTAATTTGTACGGCTATATTATTATATTATAGGCAGTATACGTGACAAGGTGTCAAAGGTAACATAATCGAAGAACGAGGCAAGTTCCTACTTCTTACACTGTATACCTTCGAATTGTTGTCTCAAGCAAATATCTATTTTTATACGGAAATCATTCATATACCTTGATGTTGTTGCAAGCATTGGACTTATCGTTCTTAAATGCATTATAAAAATTGTCTAAGCCTTTGATTCGACTAGACTATTATTTTGTGTTAAAGCTATCCAACCCAATTGACTTGGTGCTGACGATCGTAATCTACTGAGATGAACAACCCTCATTGAAGGGGAAATTATATATGGTCGGGAAACCGACGTGTGTACACAAGTATGATTAAATGTTATGCATAACGTAGGGTACTTTAGGCTGATCACATGTTGTACTTGTTTATATTGGATTACAGTGTAATACTGTTAATTCTAGTAAGAGTTCTTAGTCCTTAGTATTTTTCGCCAAGACTCATTCATGTTGAACTTGAAATAAATTAAAATTGTCGATATGCTTGATTCATAACGACACCTATTGAATACTCTTGATATTTCTTGATATCCTTGAATTACTTATTATTATTATACCCTTGAAAGATTTAAATGCTATAACTGCTTGTCCTTCTGGCTATATTACTTGTTGGGCAAACTTGTTGCTCATTCTTGCTTCCTAAAACATTACACGATTAAAAGCGAAGCAAGGCGGTACTTGAGACGAGGACAAGGAAAATGCAAGGCGACATAATAACTTAGTCCTTAAGACTAGAAGTATTATTATTATTGTTATGCTTGTTATGATGTATTCAAGAATGACTAAGTTATGTTTATGTTAAGCACTGAATTGTCGTAGTAATGGTTACGGTACCTTGGGACGCGAATATTTATATTATATCAATGTAAATTATTCTATTATTTCCGTTGTTAATGATTTAGTAAGATATTCATAGTTGTACGTGATGCACCGAATTCGAGATATGGGTGTCCGAATTTTGGGGGCGTCACAGAACTTGTACCTGAGGAAGCTCGGATCTTCAAGGGTATGATTCTCATTCTTTCTTTTTCGTTTAATTAATAATTACGCATAAAGGATGATCCGGGTATATGGTCTGTAAATTTTTTAAACTCTGATTTTAAATGTTTCCGCTTATTTTTGCAATTTGATTGCGTTCATGAATATTACAAACCTAACAGTAAACACATAGTTATAAGCATATGAATTAATAGTATTTAATTGCTCATTTATCCGATTAATTACCCGATTGGTCAATATAACCTCCAGACATCAATTATTATCGAAATAATTGTTAATTTCCACTAACACTAATATTCCCACACAATGGAACTATCAATTTCATCTTTAATCAACACGAACTTATTAATCATTAATATTATAACTCACAATATTTAACAACAAGGTCGTTCCCAGGAAAGAGGGGGCTTTCCGATAAGGATTTCTCCCAATTGGTGTGCAATTAGATTATCTAACCTCTCCTTGACAGAACTTCTAGACATTGTCAATATTGTAAATAATAATATGAATAACTTTGTCGTCTCAATTATTGATTTAATAATATAACATATTATGCAGGTGATACTGTGACAACAATTGAATCAATAATATGAGAGATATGATGCAGCAATTACTGTAGCAATAATTGAGTATAACTGAGTGACTTCTTACGTAAGCATCAATAATCAAAGATATTGTATAATACAGTGTGCTACTATGCAACCACGCATATTACTATACTTTTATCACCGATTATTTTATAACAACTTGTTTACTTTAGAAAAATTTCACATATCACCCTTAACTTTAACCTTTTAACAATTTAACGATTTACTAAATAGAATAATTATAAGAAAATTGAATACTTTTATTTCATAAAATTTGGGGTCGTACAAACAAGGTACCTACCAAATCCTTCCCTAAGACCCTATATGAGTTATGAACAGGGAGGAAACCAAATCCTAAACATGTTAAGACTTGGGGTTGACCAGCTTATGTCAAAAGTTTAAAAACGATAAGCTACAGACTAGATCTGAAATGTGTAGATTTATGGGATACCCTAAAGAAACATCAGGGTATTATTTCTATCATCCAACTGATCAAAAGGTGTTTGTTGTGAAACATGCTGCCTTCTTGGAAAATGAGTTTATCCTTAAAGGGGTCAGTGGGAATAAGATATATCTTGAAGAAGTTCAAGAACCATAAAATACCATGGATCAAAGTCAGGTACCTAACCAAATGGAAGAACCTATTGTAACACACCCTATTCGTAAATCTAGAAGAGTACCGAAGATACCTGATAGGTATGGATTCGTCATAAAGGATGACGATGAGGTACACATCATAAATGATGATGATCCATTGAATTATGAACAGGCTATGAGTAGTAAGGACTCGAGAAGTGGAGTGGAAAGAAGCCATGAAATCAGACGGACTCCATGTATCAAAATCAAATATGGACTTTGGTTTCACCACCTGAAGGCATTAAGCCTATTGGGTGCAAATGGGTCTTTAAAAGAAAGACTAGAGTAGACAGCAAGGTAGAGACCTATAAGGCCCGACTTGTCGCAAAAGGTTTCAAACAAAGACAAGGAGTTGACTATGATGAAACCTTCTCACCAGTAGTGATGCTAAAGTCCATTCGGATTTTGCTTACGATTGCGGCTTATAACGACTACAAAATCTAGCAGATGGACGTGAAAACAGCCTTCCTCATTAGGAAACTTGAGGAGGATGTGTATATGACACAGCTAGAGGGATTTGTTTCAATGGTTAGAACAAATCAAGTGTGTAGGCTATAACGATCCATTTATGTATTAAAGCAAGCTGCTCATTGGTGGAACATCCATTTTGATGAGACAATCAAAGAGTTTGATTTTATCAAAAATGAGGATAAACCATGTGTGTACAAGAAGGTTAGTGGGAGCGTTGTTTCATTCCTTGTATTATATGTTGATGATATATTACTGATATGGAATGATATTCCTATGCTATAATCGATTAAAATCTGGTTATCAAAACACTTCTCCATGAATTACTAAAAAGGGGATTAGTGAATTCGGATAGATTGGTATATACGTTGCTTGCTCATTGGATGAGGATGATTGGTCTCATAATCATTTGTGTGGAGACACTAAAGCAAGTATGTAGGTGCTTATTGGAGAATAAGTTCACTGAACGTGACTCGCTAAGGAATACCTAATAGAGTTTTACTTGCCTATTAATAGGAATTCCTATAATGATAGTAGTACAAATGATCCTTAGACTTGAGATCATCATAATATCTTATATATAATGAATTACACTTTGACTTATTCCTTAAGACTCTTAGAGTATATCAAAGGGTATGCTTAGTTGTAATAAGTTATATATGGAGATAATAAATGATCAATAAAGAATCTACCACTTCTAGTAAAAGAAGAGAAATGTCCTATGTGATTCGATAAATGACAACCCAGGAATCCTTGGCCAAGGTGGAATGAAATTAAAAAGTAGTTTCTAATATGCATTCATTAGGAGTTGGGCATTTAGGAATCAAAATACATATAATTAAATAAAATAAGACTTGACAGTAATTCCATAACTTACATTTAATTGGGACATTGTATGGTGGAAGGATTGAATTGTACGGTAACTATTTACTCAAAGGTTCTTTTATGATTAATGTTGAAATCTATATTATCTGGAAAGTCGTTGATCGCCAAGGAGGCTTATCCCTATTGTAGAATAAATATCATTTATTTAAATAAATTGATATTTTAATTTATTTATTTAAATAAGATTATAATTGTTCTAATTGATTTATTCACAACCGATTTAATATAGAGAACATAAAGGGTCACATCATAAAAGGAAGAATAATTATTTAAGAAGTTAATGGCATAATCGTAATAATATGTTAAGTATAATAAAAATAAATTAATAAGAGGAGTCTTATTAATATTATTATAATTATTATTATTTTTTAATTTCTAAAAGAGTTTAAGAATTAATTTAATATAAGTACTCTCATTTATTCCTAATACGATTAGGAGGAAAAATTAGTTACAGGAGTTTAATTAATTATCCCTAATAAGATTAGGGAGCCTAATTAATTAAAGGAGTTTAATTAAATAAATAATACCTTATTTTAATTAAATAGAGTTACTTGATATCTTTATAAGAGGAGTCTTATATCAGATATTAGATATACATGATTCCAATAGTTGGAGAGTACGCCCCATTTTTCTAAAAAGATAGAAAAACTAGGGTTTGAGCCAATTACATCCTTCTTCTTGAAAATTCTTCTTCCTTGGTGGATCACCTCTAGAGGCCATACACTTAGGTGGCTAACATTGATCAAATGAAGGAATCTATCCGGAGATTCAAGGAGATTGCGGAGAAGTAGGAGTTGAACTTGTACATATAGAAGCTCGTATCTACAAGGCTATGATTCCATAACTTCTTATTCTTCATTTTAATTAATAATATGCATAAAGGATGATCCGGGTAATTGATTTGTGAAAAATTTTAAAATCTGATTTTACTTTGCTTCTGCTAATTTTATAATTTGATTGTTACTTTGATCTTCACAAAACCTTACAGTGGTATCAGAGCCAAACTTTATGCGAATTATTAATTGATTTGATTCCATATATGTATGGGTACGTATTTAGAATAATTTATTGGGCATAATTTGTTGTATAAAATTTATTTAATAAAATAAAAAATAATATCATTCGCGAAGTCTGTTATACGCGAACTGTTTTTCTGTTTTTCACTTATAAAGTATATCATGTACATGCATATGCATATATATATATATATATATATATATATATATATATATATATATATGTGTGTGTGTGTGTGTGTGTGTGTGTGTGTGTGTATATATATTAATATTCTTAATAATTTTATAATTAAAATAAAGAGTTTATTTTAATCTTAAAATTGGATTTCATGCAACTTAAAATTACCCATTAAATGATATTCATATATATATGGAATGATTTTAATTCATAAGATGAAATGTTTTATTTATTGATACATATGGTGATACGTATGATAATAAATGGGGTTGATTATGGACTATTAACCAATGTGATTGAATTTATTTTGGTTAGATGCTTGAATGAATGAGTTTTATTAAGTGGGGTCTGCGTACCTCGATTTTTTTGATTTTTTTCTTGATGTAAATTCTATCTCTCTCCTATGTACTTTCCCTTAACTGTTGATCAATATTTCTATTTAAATTAAATAGTTTATGTAATAGGATTAGTTAGAATTTCTCAAGAACTGGAGATCAAGGAGAAAGGAGCGCTCGAAGACCCGTTTGTAATGGAGTCTGGGTTTAAATGTAATAGTTATATTTAAATGTTTATTCTTTCACCCTAGAGTTTGACCCTTTGGTTCACTTGGTGGTTCAAGTGAACCAAACTAAAATAAAAGTCCATAATCAATCCGGGTAAAATATAGTATTCTATATGTGCATGCTAGTATTATATATATATATATATATATATATATATGTGTGTGTGTGTGTGTGTGTGTGTGTGTGTGTGTGTGTGTGTGTGTGCATGCATACTAAACAAGATGAGACTAATAATAACAAACCCCTTAACAAAATTATATTAAGTTGAAACGTTCAAAGGTATTTGGATTATCGAGCGTCGCCTTCTAGCATGATAAAAATAATATAGCATTGAATATTTAATATGAGTTTGTAGTGCACACACAAGGAGAGTATTAAATATTTAAGATGTTGCTTTTATTACATATGATGTTTATAAGGATTTGAACATTACCGCTTTGTTGTGCACACACAAGGGCTGTATTAATTTTCTCTTCACTTATATGGAAATGATGGGTATGATTTAACTTAAATCATCTTAGTTCGGATGTGCACACACTTGACCATTATGATTTAAGAGGCAAAATATAAGGAGTTACATGATGATGTAATTGACAAAAGTTGCCTAACTATTTATATAATATAGTTTATTGTGCACACACGAGGCTATATACATTTGAAATGGGATTCTTATTCTCACTAGCAAATCTTTAATTAGATATTGTCGAACTATATTGATGAGGGTAATATAGTTTGAAAAAAATAGTGGGAGATACCGATTTAAAATAAGACCTAATTTATTTTAGTAATTAATTAAATAAATGTTTGCTAAAATATTATCTTTTTACATGCAGAATTTGAAAATGTCACATTCACTAATTTCACTGCATAGCATATTTGATGCTAACAAACTGATCGAACCGAATTACACAGACTGGTTAAGGAATCTGAGAATTGTTCTCACTGCTGAAAAGATTTCTTATGTCCTAAATTTGCCCGTACCTGCAAAAGTTGCAGAGACAGTGTAACAATCCAGAATTTTATTTGTAATTTTAAATATTTTTTGAATTAAATAAATATTTTTAATTGATGTGTTTGTTATTTAGTAGATATTTGTTGGATTATTTATTAGTAAGTAAATAATTCATGAGTTATAGAAATTAACTTAATTAAGATAAAAGAGTAATGAATTAAATTTATGAGATAATACTCTAATTTAATTTAAAAATTAAAGAGTTGATAAGGATTATATGAATTTCTATAACGTTGTTTTAATTTAATTTAATAATTAAAGTGATATGTTAATTTA
This sequence comes from Panax ginseng, assembly GCA_020205605.1. Lineage (NCBI taxonomy): Eukaryota > Viridiplantae > Streptophyta > Magnoliopsida > Apiales > Araliaceae > Panax > Panax ginseng. Next base: position 83,066,463 of record CM035131.1, read on the forward strand.
TTAAATAAAATTATAATTTGTGGAAATTAGTTAAGTGGAGAATTTATTTAATAAGTTGTAATTAGTTTTATTTAATTATGATTGGATATGAAAATCCAAGTAAATAATATGGGACAATAAACTATAGTATAAATGATTTATTAAAATAAATTAAAGGAGCTTTAAATGGATTTACCAAACTAAGCTTAAAGAATATTAACTCTTTATTTTTAAAAGTGTTTTGCCAAACAAAGCTTTATGATTTTTGAATTTAAAATATATATATATATATATAATAAATAATTTTATAACTGATAATTCACGTTTAAATTTTGTAACTGTTATAATTAATTATACGTATTATAGCTATCAGTTTTTTTTATTTTTACGCATAAAGGGCTAGTTTTAGTTAGCATATACTGAGACTAAGAAATAGAGAGTGTTTAAGAGATGAGAAAAAATATATGTGATTTCCAAGCAATTCTCTGTATTTTATCAATGGTTAATCAAGCAACTGAAGGTATAATTTCTAAAACTTTAGTTTTACGTTTATGAAAAGTTTTATGTTCTTGAGTTTCAAACTCTCAGTAAATGCAATTTAGTTGAATTGTTGGTATATAAAGTGTTGATTGTGTGTATATGAAATTGTGATGTTATAATTAACATCTAGATAGGGATTTTGTATATTAATTTAGGAAAAATTATGTTCAAAAATAATAAAAACTAATTACAGTGAATATGAGTATGACTATGACTTGTTGGAGTCCAAAATTGGTAGTTGGTTTGTGAAATAAATTGTAAATTGAATCTTGAATGTGTTAATTCATTAAGAAAAGAAAGGAATATAATTTGAATAAGTTAATTTGGTGTAGTAATGAAGTTTCAATGTTAATTTTTGCTAATAATATCAAAAATGAAGTTTTGACAAAAATATGGAATTCAAAGGACTAAATTTGTTTGTAGTTATTGTTTAATTGTTCTAAATCAGTATATATATGATGGGTAATGTTTATATGAAGGCTATAACATCTGGGTATGTGTAATTTTTTATTTAATTGATGAAGTTGTGATAGTTAGAATTGAATGAAAGCAAATAAACTAATCACTAGTTTTTCATACTGCAAGACCAAATATTTATTGGCTACCGGTGTCAAAGGCATAAATGGCGCAATTGCGTCTTTGGTTCCAGAGTTAAAATGGCGCAATTGCATGCATACCCGCATCAGAGGCATTGAAGTCTGCTGATGGTGCAGACTTTAAAAACTCATTATAATCTAGTTTAATGAAGTTGTTAATGTGGTGAGCATGTACTAGAGATACTATAACAGATTTGTATCTTGTGTGTGATAATTCAAAATTTGTAAAATTAGTAAGTCGAGAAAATATTACGTTGTGATTTATTAAAAGCTAGAGCTGGTGACTAAGTGTGCAATTCTAAGACTTGTGGTTTTTGAAGTGTATATGGTATGATTTGAAACTTGTACTAAAGTAATAAGTTCAACTAAAAATGAGATTTAATTTGGAAAGTGGAAGTTAGTATATCTAATAGATGTTGTGATTCTAATAATATGTGTAGGTGAATGTGAGTTGTAATTTATAGCTTACGCAAGAGGCAAATTCTCTAACCCTAAACTTTATTTGAGAAAATTTTGAATTCTAATCTTTGTTTAAGTTATCCTAACTTGTTTATAATTAAGCAAGTTGTCCTAGTTTTATTCTCTTTATAATGAATGCAAGTTCTTGAACTCTAATCTCTAATTGAGTTGTCCTATTTCATTTACTTTACGCAAGTTATAATCTTTATTGTCATATTGAACAAGTTATTTTTTTCAGCTTGTTATTCAATAATGCATGTTCAATAATTCAATTCTCTTATTCGACAAGATTATAGCCTTAGCTTAATAATGTCCAAGCAAGGTTTATTGTATTATTCAATGCTTATGTTTTTTAGTTTATTTCTAAGCATGACTTCGATATATTGTGTTGATTCACCTATGATTTATAATTATTTCACATTATGTTGTTATTGATCATTTGGAATAGTACTGAACTTTGTTGGTTCAACTAATCCTTTAGTTGATGATCGTTAAACCCTAAATTACCCTTGAAGCTTATCCAAACCAAACTTTCTTTGGTGCGGACTTGTACTCTAAAACTGAGAAGAACAACCCTATTATAAGGGAATTATTTACGTGATACGTTTAGATGTTTGTGAACAATACATGGTACGAAGGGCTGATCACCGTAAGTACGGGGAGTCCCTATAGTCTTATGACTATTTAGGTTTAAGTTAAAAGATTACTTATAACCGTGGACATAGTTCATGGTCTTGTGACCCTCAATTATATTTCATATTTTGATTTCAGTTCTTGATTATCATTGGTAAAGTATTATTTAGTTCTGTTGAGCCTATTCATAAGCAGTTATTATGCTATTATTATTCATTGCTATGTCAAGTGAGCATTTATTTTGCTCACTCTTGCATATATATAATTATTGTAGCTAAGGTTGAGAAGGTCGATGAACCTACCACTAGCAAGGGGAAAGGAAAAATGAACAAATGTTGAAGACTTGTAATTTATTGAATTTCGTGATGACAGACTTTATTTTAAATGATGTGATGTAACTATTTTAATTTTTTGCACTTGATGTATGTTAAAGATTAGATAACCTGGGAGACGTATTGATTTAATTATGTAACCCTTTTAATGGGAGGATCTATTGTTTAAATTTTATTATTTTTGGGTAGTTAGATATGAATGAATGGAAAGTGAACACCAAGTCTTGTGGGAATGAAGTACCCAGATTTGGGGAGTGTCACAGACAGCCTATGAGGAAGAGATTGCTACTTTTAAACAGTGGCAAGATGATGCATCTATGGCTCAATGCATCATACTCGCATCCATGAGTAACGAGCTTCACCGTCAACATGAAACCATGGATGCTCTTACTATGCTACTGCACCTGTAAGAGCTGTATGGTGAGCAAAGTAGGACTGCTAGATATGAAATATCTAAGGTGCTCTTCCGATCTTGGATGACCAAGGGTACTACCGTTGAGACTCATGTTTTAAAGATGATCAATCTGATTGAACGTCTCAGACTGGTTGGGTTCATCATGGATGGGGAGTTGAGTCAAGATATAGTCTTGCAGTCACTCCCGGACACCTTCTCACAATTTGTTTCGAATTTTCACATGAATAAGTTAGATGTCAGCTTGCCTGAGTTACTTAACATGTTGAAAACTACTGAAGGTCACTTCCCATCCAAGAAGGATCATGTCTTAATGGTGGATGATTCTTTTAAGAAAAGGAAGAGGCCTAAGGTATCTTCTCAAAAAAAGAAATCCAAATATGTTAAGGGAAAGGCAAAAGTGAAGGATCAAAAGAAACCTGATCCAGCTAGCAAAGGAACTTGCTTCCATTGTAACAAGACAGGTCACTGGAAGAGGAGCTGCAAGGATTATCTTGTGGAACAAAAGCAGAAGAAGCTTGGAGAAGCTTCGAATCCTAATCAGGGTTTGTTTATGATTGAAATTAATTTTTCTAAAAGTCAATCTTCTACTTGGGTATTAGATACCAGCTGTGGTTCTCACATATGAAATAATATGCAGGGACTAGTCAGAAGTAGAAAGCTAAGCAAGGATGAGGTCATCCTACGAGTGGAAAACGGAGCAAAGGTTGTTGCATTAGCTGTAGGGACTTATTGTTTAGCACTGCCTATGGGCAAGTTCATTAATTTAAATAATTGTTATTTTGTTCTGAATATCATTAGAAACATTATTTCTATCTCTATATTAGATATGGATAGTTTTAACATTATAATAAAGAACAACAGTTGTTCTATTTATAATGATAATGTTTTATATGGTGTTGGTAATTTGCGAAATGGACTTTATATACTTGACTTGCATGAAAATATACTTCAAAATGAATAAACTAAGAAAAGAAAAAGAGATGATATTAATTATACCTATATGTGGCACTATAGACTTGGTCATATTAATGAAATAAGATTATCCAAGTTGTATCTAAAGATGGGCTCCTAGAGCTATCGGATTATGAATCATATCCAACTTATAAATCTTATCTCATGGAAAAAATGACTAAATCTCCTTTTAGTGGAAACGGAGAAAGAGTTATAGAGTTGTTAGCATTGGTGCACACAGATGTATGTGGACCTATGACAACGAATACACGAGGAGTGTATTCTTATTTTATTACATTCACTGATGATCGCTCGTGATTTGGATATGTTTATTTAATGAAATACAAATCTGAATCATTTGAAAGGTTCAAAGAGTTCAGAAGTGAAGTAGAGAATCAAACTGGCAAGAGTATTAAGATTCTTCAATCAGATCGAGGAGGTGAATACTTAAGTGGTGAGTTTCTCAATTATCTCAAAGAAAATGGTATAATCTCACAATGGACTCCATCAGGGACACCACAGCTCAATGGTGTATCTAAAAGGAGAAATCAAACATTGTTGGACATGGTTCGATCCATGATGAGCTTTACCGATCTTCCGCTTCTTCCGGGATATGCCCTAGAATCCATACCGTGATACCTACTTAATATGTGGCCGCCCCACATATAGGTATACATCACCCATCTTGAGTCGCCAAATACATGGTACAAAATTCAAATACAACTTAATAATACAACTGTCGTGTAATATACGGCAAAATATAGCTGAGAGTTTAAACAAGAATATTGCCTTCTAGACAATATCCACTCTCAATGGAGTTCTCATTACAATTATTATCACACTATTTCACAGAATAGTGAGGACTACTAAAATAACCATCTGGACCGTCAATCCGCTCCCCGACCAGTCCCAGCTATATTCTCATTTACTGAAGAGAACAGGGAAAGGAAAGGGTGAGCTCAACTAGCCCAGTAAGAAATATTGCGACTAAGATAATGCAAAATAAATTATCCTTAGCCTTCAACAGTATAACAACTGATAGAATACAATAGACAACAAGTTTTAGATCAACAACTGCAGCGGAACAAGCAATCCATTAGAAGAGTCAAGTAGAGCATGATATCTACTATCTTCTATGATTTAAAAGTTTATCATCAATTTTATCCCTGTAATACCCATTAATAGTTCTTTATTATACCCAAGATAAAGAGAACTTTTATCACTTATCTTCACCTGAACCACCAAAGATTTTAGTTAAATTCATAATTCATGTTTATAATAATGTGAATCAACATTTCCTCCTTGCCACAAAGGCTTAATAGAACGATTACTCAAAATCCTTACCCCAAAGGCTAAAGATATTCAAATGTAATAACAATGATCATACCAATCAGTTGTCTACCTTTGCACTACAGGCCAAAGATATTCAACTATAAAATCAATAGTCATGATCATACCAATCAATTGTCTCATGTCAATTACTCACTACGACCAAAGACATTCAACTCGTTAACTAATGGTCATGATCCCGCTTAATCACATCATCGAATTATCCATGCACTACGGGCCAAGGATATTCGTTATTATCACCAGTGGTCATGATCATGTCATACACCTGTCCATCTTTGCACGTAAGCCAAAGATATACAACTGTAAAACCAATAATCAACAGTCCATCTTTGCACGTAAGCCAAAGATATACAACTGTAAAACCAATAAGCAACAGTCCATCTTTACACGTAAGTCAAATATGACTTTCATCACAATATAAGCATGAGGATGATGACAATGATATAAGTATTAATCAAACGAAATCAAGGATAAATATTAAAGACTTTAAATTTATCCAGAGTTTAAAAATATCTAAATTGTCAACATGATACTGCTTTGTGGAGTAAAATTCAAGAATAATATTGTATCAAAAATGATTTGAACAGAAAATAATATTACAACGAATATTTAACGAAGATAATAACATTATTCATTATGTTATAAACTCCATTTAATATTATTCATTATATAATAACATTAAATTCATTTACTAATATTATTTACCATTAAATAATATTTTAAATCAATGATTTCATAACACCTTAATCCAAATGTTATCAATCACTTAATAAACTCATAATTTAATATTATTAATATTATAACAATATTTTAATCACCTCTTAAACATATAAATAATTTATTTTAATTATTTACACTTTACCAAATAATGCATTTAATCATTCAAAAATGGCATACTCATAAGATTTCATCACCAATGATCAAATCCCTCTTCAAAAATCTGTATATACCTTATATAGGATTTCCAAGCCATAAAATCCTATTTACCAATTTTTCAACTTCACACAACATATTTAATTCATATGTTTGTAACTAAACTATTTTTATGAAAAATAACAAATCAGTCCCAAAAAGTTTTCTTTTCTGTGATTTAGCAGAATATAGTCCCATATTAAACATATATTTTTCTCGGAATTTTTAAAATTCATTTACTATTTTTCATATGGCCAAAACTGCCGAATATTTAGACATTTATCATAAATTATACTTTTGTCCAAAAATTTCAAAATTTACAGGGTACACTCCTGTGATATACATGTACTGCCAATAAAAATTTTACCAATTTTGGAGTTAACCACAAGGAGTTATAAGGGTTTACTTTTAAAATAGTCTTTTCCCAAAAAATTCATAACTCCTAATCTATACATCCAAAAATCGCCATTTTTGGACACAATCTAGAAAACTCAACAAATCATCATTTCTAATTTTTCCAGAATTTTTGAGGGTTAGAAAAATTACGAAACTGCAAATAGATTTTCACCCGCCATGCGGTAATCCACGTAGACAGATCATTTTCACAATTTAATAAAGAATGAATACGAAGGGTCATTCACCATGCATGCGGTAGTCCACGTAGACAGGTTATTCCAACAGAATAATAAAGAATGGAATAATAGAAGAATTTCACCATGCATACTGAGTCCTCAAAAGTGAGACAAAGTTATTCCAATGTAATAATAAAGAATGGAATAATGTAAGAATTACGCCATGCATGCGGTAGTCAAGTAGAGACAAAGTTATTCTAATCCTAATAATAAAGAATGGAATAACAACCCTTACGAGTATTGAAAGAAAATAACTCTCTTCATAAATACGAAAGAAATAATACCCCTTACCTTAGAAGAATACTGGATACTGGAATAGTGAGGTAGCAGACTTCTCTTCTTCTTTCTCTCTATAATAATTGATCTTGTGAAACTTAGTGAATTGGTGAGAAATGAAGGAAGAATAAGCTTCTATTCATAGAAAAATATAGTTTCAATAATTTCACATTTTGGGGCTCAAAATATTACAGTATAATACCTTCCTCTTTTTCTTCATTTTTAATTTAGTCCTGCAATTATTATCAAACTTGCACCACCTCCCTTAATAGTAAATCATGTGAATTAATAGTTCATTCATGTGACTCAATAGTATAATCATGTGAAAAAAACTAATTACAATATAGTACATTCATCTATACCTCCATTTTTAATTTAGTCATGCAAGTATTATCAATCTTGCACCAACTCCCCTAATAGTAAATAATGTGAATCAATAGTATACACATGTGTGAAAGTAGTATGCATACAAGCCAATCATGTTTGATGATAAAGCATATACTTTGTAACAATCTTATTCATTTATTAATAAAAAGTATTAATTTATTAAAAGCTTTTAATTATCTACATGATGCTGTTTTATAATATGTGATAAACCCATAGTTTTGAGCAATGCTTTTAGAGTAATGATGATGATCATTCTAATGAGATCTAAATTCTTAGAAAGCTTAAAACTAAAATAGTTCCCAATCGTTGGATTACTAAATTGGGGATTAATGAATTCGGATAGATTGGTACATACGTTGCTTGCTCATTGGATGAGGATGATTGATCTCATGATCATTTGTGTGGAGACACTAAAGCAAGTATGTAGGTGCTTATTGGAGAATAAGTTCACTGAACGTGACTCGCTAAGGAATACCTAATGGAGTTTTACTTGCTTGTCAATAGGAATTCCTAAAGTGATAGTAGTACAAGTGATCCTTGGACTTGAGATCATCATAGTATCTTGTGTATGATGAGTTATACTTTGACTTATTCCTTAAGACCCTTAGGGTATATCAAAGGGTATGCTTGGGTATAATAAGTTATACATGGAGATAATATATGATCAATAAAGAATCTACCACTTCTAGTAAAAGAAGAGATATGTCCTATGTGATTCGATAAATGACAACTTAGTAGTCCTTGGCCAAGGTAGAATGAAATTAGAAAGGAGTTTCTAATTTGCATTATTTGGAGTTGTGCATTTAAGAGTCAAAATACATATAATTAAATAAAATAAGACTTGACAGAAATTCCATGTCTTATATTTAATTGGGACATTGTATGGTGGAAGGATTGAATTGTACGGTAACTATTTACTCAATCTTTTATGATTGATGTTGAAATCTATGTTATCTGAAAAGTCGTTGATCGCTAGGGAGGCTTATCCCTATTGTAGAATAAATATTATTTGTTTAAATAAATTATTAGTTTAATTTATTTATTTAAATAAGATTAGAACTGTTATAATTAATTTATTCACAACCGGTTTAATATGGAGAACCTAAAGGGTCACACCATAAAAGGAAGAATAATTATTTAAGAAGTAAATGGCATAATCGTAATAATAAGTTAAGTATATTTAATTTAATCTATGGTGATAGAATAAATTAAATAGCTTAATATTTATTATTTAATATTTTGGAAATATTAAATATAAATTAATAAGAGGAGTCTTATTATTATTATTACTATTATTATTATTTAATTCCTAAAGGAGTTTGGAAATTAATTAATAAAAGTACTCTCAAATATCCTAATAAGATTAGGAGGCCAATTAATTAAAAGAGTTTAATTAATTATTCCTAATATGATTGGGAGCCTAATTAATTAAAGGAATTTAATTAATTAAAATAAAACTCAATTTCTTAATTGTTAAGGAGGGTTGTCTACATCTATAAATAAGAGGAGTCTTATTATGGGTGTGAGAGGTTGTTGACTTTAACAACAGACGTAAATCCAATAGTTGGGAAAGTACGCTCCTTTTCTATAGAGATAGAAAACTAGGGTTTTGCCAAATATCCATCTTATTGAATTCTTCTTCCTTGGTGGATCACCTCTAGAGGCCAAACACTTGGGTTGTAAGACCCCAACTTATTATTAATGAAATTTAATTTTCTCTATTTATTATTTTGAAATAGTAAGGGTTGATTTGATTAATGTGGATAGTTATGGGTAAAATACGCAAATATTTCAAAATAAGCAAGTGGTTATAAAATATTCATTGTTGTCGGGGAATATTCGTTTGGTCGTAGAATATTAAATCTTTGTCGGGGAATATTCGTATTTACGGCGAAGCCATGTGTGGGCCCTATAACGAAAAGCGATTGGATGAAGAAAACGACAAATATAAGTTGTTTAAAAATAACTACGTAGGTGTTTACCGAATAATCTTCGTTAAAATACTCAGTGGTTAAACAACGGTAGCATACGGTATTGCACCAATTATTGATTCTTACGTAAGAAGGCACTACTCAATAATGGTTACAATAATTACTGTTCAAGATTTTATTGATTTAGTAATTGCTGCGTTGATATTTTATATTGCTTTGTTGTTTCAATAATTGTCATTACGGTATTTTCATTATCGAAGCAATAATTCATATTATTTGAATAATATTATTAGATAACATTATTGGCAATGTCTAGAAAGTTCTCATCTAAGAGAGAGTTTGGTCACCTAATTGCGGCGCCCAAGAAGGAGAAATTCTTATTGAAAAGCCCCCTCTTTCTGAAACCGCACTCGTTGTCAATATTGTGATTCTAATAATATTATTTGTGAATAATTAATTTTGATTCATATGATGAGGAAAATATTGATTTTATGTGGATATAGATGGAGAAAATTTTAATGTGACAATTGTTGAAAATTGAAATTTTATCTTTTCTCGATAAAATAATTCATTTAAATATATTATTATATTTTAATAATATAATAATGATGATATTTTTACAATAAATGTGGGATATATGAGTATATGTGGAGGAGGAGTATTTTTGTTACCAAAAATATTTAAAGCATATTTTATGTGTCGGTGAACCCCATTTCTTGACTGAAATTTGTTTATAGCCTGTAAAATCGCTCGTTCGTGGATTTCGGTCAATTTCTGTTTGGAATTTGGAAAAATTTTCTTCTGCAAAGTTGTGGAGAATTGGATTTCCTATAAAAACTCGCGAGATTCGAATTTTTCTGATAAAACGACTATTTATTATGAATTATTGAAGTTCCGAAGCTCCGAAATAATTAATTTTTGGAAGTTTAAAATAATTTAAATTAGAAAAACGTTTTTGATATGTTTGGTGGGCTTGGTTGGTTGTTGAAATGAGCTGATTTCAGTTTATAAGAGTGTGCGTAGGAAAATTTTTATATATATTAATATTGCATTAAATTTTCTACTTTGGTGTTCTAAGCAATTTCCTATAAATAGGGTGCTTAGGTTAGAATTGAAAATCACACCAGAAACTGAAATTTTCTCTCTCTATATTATCGAGCGTATTCTTGTGAGTATTTTGAGTATTGCTATACGGTGCAAGTTCAAGTCATAGCTTATATCCGGTGTTTTAGCTAGAAGTACTGATCTTTTGAGGTAAGTGATATTATTTTTTTTCGTAATGATATTATTTCTTCAATATCATTATGCTGAAATATTGATCTGAAGTTTCTATCAAATTTTGAACTTTTGGTGTCGGAGTTACTATTCACGTATACGGCACTATTCACGTATACGACACTATTCACGAATACGGCACTATTCATCGAAAAATGAAAATTTTCCTTTTCGTCTAAAATATCTATTGTGGATACTAGCTTTGATTGTATCCATGTTTTGATCATTCTTGAATTTTACACCACTATGATTATTTTTGAGGTATGGATAAAACAAAGTAGGAATTCTTAATCCTTAATCCTTGTCATTTTGTTTCAATTGGATTCGCTTTTTTAAAAATATTTTTCATCATCCTCGGTCTTAAATGATGATATTATTGAATATCTTTGGCCTCAGAAGTGCAAAGATGAACGATTTTGATGAATATCTTTGGCCCGTAGTGCAAAGATGAACAGTGTTTAGATGAACATGACCAACTGATGAATATCTTTGGCCTGTAGTGCAAAGATGAATATTTGATTCTAGATATATATTGATTGATGTTACAGGGATAAAAGATAGACGATGAACTTTTAAATTCATACATAGAAGATATTAGTTTGCATTCTCTACTAAACTCTTCTAATGAATTATTATTTCCGCTGCAAATATTGATTTAAAATTTGTTGTCTATTGTATTCTATTAGATTTTTTCCCTGTTGAAGACTAATGATAATTTGTTGTATATTATCTTAGTCATAATATTCTTTACTGGGCTAGTTGAGCTCACCTTTTTCCTTTTTATTCCATTTTTCTTCTCAGGAGGCGAGAATATAGCGAGTACAGTCTGGGTATGGAATGAAGGTTCTAGAGAGTTGTTTAGTAGTCCTCACCATTTTTGTAAAATAATGTATCAATAAATGTGATGAGGATTTATTTGAGTATAAATATTGTCTAGAAGATAATATTTGTATTCAAACTCACGCTTTTCTTGTTGTAATAATATAGTTGTAGTTGTTTCGCACCTCATGTATTAACAACTCGTAATGGGTGATGTATACCTATTTTGGGGGCGCCACAATTGGTATCGAGCTTAGGGATATGATCTCCGGCGAGATCGGGGAATAGAACTAGGAGGGAGAGACGAGTAAATCCTTCGCTAGTGTGTCCTACCTAAGCTTATTTGTTAGTTGGTCAAGATATAGGGATATTATGTGATATATTGATTTCCTTAATTAACCCTTGTTTTATGACATGATTTGAGAATGTCGATCGAGAATATTAACAATGGAAATGAGATCGTGGAGACGCTTTGTACTCACCAATGAGGAGAACGTGCAACAGTCGGGGCAATGTTCCTCCCGTGAACAACACCAACGGCGAGATGATGAACGAGGGGATGTTTAGAAGCTTTTTGCGCTTTATGCAAAATCGCATTTAGGAGACTCGTGTTCAAAATACTGAGGAGGAAATGATAGCAATTCACGGGTTGTCACAACCAAGAAGTTCAAAGAGTTGGGACCACCGAATTTAAGGAAAGCCCGATCCGATCATGGCGTAAACATGGGTCAAGAAAATTACCAAGATATTCGTTGTCTTGGGATGCACGGAGGAATGAAGGTTCCATTCGCCACCTTTATGTTCCATGGCGAGGCGCGACTCACCGGTGGGAGTCTCATGAAGCGTACCCATCCAAACCTTTCAAAGATGTCTTGGGAGACGTTTGAAAACTATTTAATGACAAATAATTTCACGAAGTGTTCGTCATACATCGAAGGAAGTGGAGTTCATCAGATTAGAACAAAACAACATGACGGTGTCTCAGTACGAGGCAAAGTTTGCAGAGTTATCCAGGTTTGCACCTCATTTGGTGGAGAATGAGGAACGTATGACGCGGATGTTTCTGAGAGGTTTGAAACCCGGCATACGACAATATCTCATTTCTCATAAATTTTCTCTCTTCGTATGTTGTAAAATGTGGCTCAATTATTAGAGCGAGATAACGAGTACGGTCAACCGAGGGACCACAATCAGGATCATACCGGAGATAGCAGTCAACAAAACAACGATAACCAGTGGAGAAAGAAAAAGACGGACAAAAATGGTAACCACTCTGGTGGTAATCATGGCCATGAAAATAGAAGAAGCGAGTTAGGAGGAGATTTTAAAAATAGAAGATTTAACAACGACCATGTGAAGACGACAGTGCCAGCAGTAACTAGTTCTAAGGGAGGAGAACGACCACCGGTCATATGCTATAAATGCGGGAAAGAGGGACATATCAGTCCAAACTGCCCACAACAGTTCAAGGTATGCTATAATTATGGAAAGGAAGGACATATCGCTCGAGATTTTACGGTAGCGAAACCTAGTTCAATGGGACTTTATGACTCAAAAGACCGTCCCGAGAAAAAGTCAAAGTCAATGGTTCTCGGAAGAGCGTTTTGTTATGACCGGTCAAAATACGAGGAACCCAAACGAGGTGATCACGGGTAAGCTATTTATAAATTCTTGCGATGTTTATACCTTACTTGATACTAGGTATTACCGATTCATTTATCTCTCCCGCTTGTGCTTAACGCTTAAACTTGACTCGGAGAAATTAGACTTTGACCTATCTGTGGAAACTCCGTTAGAGGAACTTTCATCACATCCACTTTGCTTATAAATCTTGTTTGATTCAAGTTGGCACCATCACCTTACCCGTTGACCTTATCTATTTAAAGATACTTGCTTTTGATGTGATTTTAGGGATTGATTGGTTAACTACTCATCATGCCAAAATTGATTGTTTTCGTAAGGTTGTTAGTTTTCATATTCCTAACCAACCTGTTGTACGAATTCAAGCAACTAAACCATTAAAATCAATCACTATCATATCTAATCATAAAGTTATTCGTTTATTGAAAAACGGATGTCAAGCTTTCTTAGCCCATGTTATGGATTTGAATAAAGACACGTCAAATTTGAATAATATTCCTGTTGTTATTGACTTTCCCGACGATTTCACGAAGAACTTCCCTGCCTACCCCGTAACGTGAAGTTGAATTCTTTATTGATCTTGAACCTGGTACAAAGCCCATTTCTAAAACCCCATATCGAATGGCTCCTATTGAACTTCAGGAGTTAAAGGTCCAACTACAGGAGTTGTTGGACATCGGTTTCATTCGTCCTAGTACATCTCCTTGGGGTGCTCCTGTTTTATTCGTAAAGAAGAAAGACGGTAGTATGCGACTTTGTATTGACTATCGGGAATTGAACCATGTCACCATCAAGAATAGGTATCCTCTACCTCGTATTGATGACTTGTTTGACCAGTTGCAAGGAGCACAATTCTTTTCAAAAATCGATCTTCGTTCTGGATATCATCAACTGAAGATTAGAACTGAGGATATTCCAAAGACTGCCTTCAGAACTCGGTACGGGAATTATGAATTCTTAGTCATGGCTTTCGGATTGATTAATGCTCCTGCGGCTTCATGGATATGATGAGCCGAGTATTCAAGGAATATTTGGATCAGTTCATTGTTGTTTTTATTGATGACATCCTCATATATTCCAAAAGTCGTGAAGATCATGAGCACCATTTGAAGCTGGTACTCCAAAGGCTTCGTGAAAATAAACTATATGCCAAATTGAAGAAATGCGAGTTCTGGCTTGAGGAAGTAGCATTCCTTGGGCACGTGGTGTCGAAACATGGAGTATCTGTTGATCCAACGAAGATTGAAGCAATACAAAGTTGGGAGCAACCGAAGTCGGTGACTGAAGTATGTAGCTTTTTGGGCTTAGCTGGTTATTATCGGAGATTCGTGGAAGGGTTTTCTCTAATCGCTACTCCATTAACCCAGCTAACTCGGAAGGATACAAAATTCGTTTGGAGCGAAGAATGCGAGAAGAGTTTCCAAGAGCTCAAGAGGAGACTCATTTCGGCACCTGTTCTAACAATACCATCTGGTACGGATGGATTTGTTATCTCAAATGATACTTGAGCAAAGGGTTAGGATGTGTTCTCATGCAACGTGGGAAAGTCATAGCCTATGCCTCGCGACAACTTAAAGAGTATGAGAGGAATTATCTTACTCATGATCTAGAGTTGGCGGCGAAATCGTTTCGCTTAAAGATATGGAGGCACTATCTATATGGGGAGAAAGTGGAGATATATTCGCACCATAAAAGCCTTAAATATTTCTTCACTCAAAAAGAACTCAACATGCGGCGTGACGCTGGCTCGAGCTATTGAAAGACTACGACCACACTATTCAATACCATCCTGGAAAAGCAAACGTGGTAGCTGACGCGTTGAGTAGAAGATCATATGCAGGAATGAGTGCGATGATGTCAAGTATGCGCATAGAGCCAACTTTAATAGAAAAAGTTAAGGTTGCTCAAGCCACCGACCCGGAGCTGATGCGTATAAAGAAGAAAGTACATGAAGGATCTATTCCAGAAGCAAGAATTGATGAAGAAGGAATACTTCGAGTCCACTCTAGACTTTGTGTTCCTAACGACTCTGATTTAAAGTACAAGATTATGATGGAGGCACACAATACACCATTTGCAATCCATCCTGGAAGTACTAAAATGTATCGTGATCTTCGACATATATTTTGGTGGAACAATATGAAGAGAGAGATTGCAAAGTTTATCTCGATGTGTTTAACTTGTCAACATGTAAAGGCGGAGCATCTAGTACCTAAGGGTCCTTTGCAACCACTTGAGATTCCGAAATGGAAGTGGGAACACATTACCATGGATTTCGTTACGGGTCTTCCTACGGCTTTCTCAAGGCATCAATGCCATTTGGGTTATTGTTGATAGATTAACCAAGTTTGCTCATTTCTTGCCGATACGGAGACTTATTCCTTGAACGCCTTGCTAGTATATATGTAAATGAGATTGTGAGGTTGCATGGCATGCCAAGATCCATTGTTTCGATCGTGACCCAAGATTCACTTCAAGATTTTGGGTTAGCTTGCAAAAAAGCTATGGGCGCGATTTACGATTCTTGGCCATATACCATCATCAAACGGACGGACAATCGAAAAGGACTATTCAAACTCTTGATGATCTATTAAGACTCGTGTCCTAGACTTCAAGGGCGCTTGGGATAAGTATTTACCATTGGTGGAATTCTCCTACAACAACGATGCTTATCGAGCAAGTATAGGTGTGACTCCATTTGAAGCATTATATGGACGAAAAGTGTCGCTTCCAATATGTTGGGATGAGGTGGGTGAAGCAACATTGTTGGGACCCGAGTTAAGACGTATGACTACCGAAAAGATCCAAATGATTCGACAACGATATACAAAAGCGGCACAAGATCGACAAAAGAGTTATGCGGATCTTCATCGAAAGGACGTGGAATTTAGTATAGGGGGATCATGTATTGTTGCGAGTTGCTCCATGGAAGGGAGTTACAAGATTTGGGAAGAGAGGAAAGCTCAATCCACGATTTATTTGTCCATTTCAAATTCTTGACCGAGTAGGAAATGTAGCCTATAGACTCGCGTTACCTCCGAGTATGTCTCGTGTTCATAATGTGTTTCACATATCTGTACTTCGTAAATATGTGAAAGACCCGAACCACGTTATAGAGTTAGAACCGAACGAGATAGCCGAAGACTTAACGTACGAAGAGGTACCTGTTAAGATTTTGGATAGGAAGGAGCATGTTCTACGCACAAAGGTCATACCACAAGTTAAAGTTCTGTGGAGAAATCATGCTATAGAGGAAATGACCTGGGAATTGGAAACGGAAATGAAAGCGAGGTATCCTCACCTTTTTGAAACACCAGGTACGTACGTCAATTTCGAGGACAAAATTTCATAAGGAGGGGAGGTTGTAAGACCCCAACTTATTATTAATGAAATTTAATTTTCTCTATTTATTATTTTGAAATAGTAAGGGTTGATTTGATTAATGTGGATAGTTATGGGTAAAATACGCAAATATTTCAAAATAAGAAAGTGGTTATAAAATATTCATTGTTGTCGGGGAATATTCGTTTGGTCGTGGAATATTCGTACTGTCGGGGAATATTCGTACGACGACGCAGCCATGTGTGGGCCCTATAACGGAAAGCGATTGGATGAAGAAAATGACAAATATAAGTTGTTTAAAAATAACGACATAGTTGTTACCGTTAATACTGTTAAAATACTCGGTGGTTAAAACACAGTAGCATACGGTATTGCACCAATTATTGATTCTTACGTAAGAAGGCACTACTCAATAATGGTTACAGTAATTACTGTTCATTATTTTATTGATTTAGTAATTGTTGCGTTGATATTTTATATTGCTGTTGTTTCAATAATTGTCATTACACAGTATTTTTCATTATCGAAGCAATAATTCATATTATCTGAATAATATTATTAGATAACATTATTGGCAATGTCTAGAAAGTTCGCTTAAGGAGAGGTTTGGTCACCTAATTGCGGCTACCAAGAAGGAAAAATTCTTATTGAAAGCCCCTCTTTCCTGAACCGCCTCGTTTGTCAATATTGTGATTCTGTAATATTATTTGTGAATAATTAATTTTGATTCATATGATGAGGAAAATATTAATTTTATGTGGATATAGATGGAGAAAATTTTTTAATGTGACAATTGTTGAAAATTAAAATTTTATCTTTTTCTAATAAAATAATTCATTTAAATATATTATTATATTTTATTAATATAATAATGATGATATTTTTACAATAAATGTGGGATATATGAGTATATGTGGAGGAGTATTTTTGTTACCAAAAATATTTAAAGCATATTTTATGTGTCTCTTGAACCCCATTTCTTGATCGAAATTTGATTATAAATGTAAAATCGCCTGCTTAAATGGATTTCGGTCAATTTCTATTTGGAATTTGGAAAAACTTTCTTCTGCAAAGTTGTAGAGAATTAGATTTCCTATAAAAACTCGCGAGATTCGAATTTTTATAATAAAACGACTATTTATTATGAATTATTGAAGTTTCGAAGCTCCGAAATAATTAATTTTTGGAAGTTTAAAATAATTTAAATTAGAAAAACGTTTTTGATATGTTTGGTGGGCTTGGTTGGTTGTTGAAATGAGCTGATTTCAGTTTATAAGAGTGTGCGTAGGAAAAATTTTATATATATTAATATTATATTAAATTTTCTACTTTTGTGTTCTAAGCAATTTCCTATAAATAGGGTGCTTAGGTTAGAATTGAAAATCACACCGAAATCAAGTTTTCTCTCTATATTATCGAGCGTATTCTTGTGAGTATTTTGAGTATTGCTATACGGTGCAAGTTCAAGTCATAGCTTATATCCGGTGTTTTAGCTAGAAGTACTGATCTTTCGAGGTAAGGGATATTATTTTTTTTCGTAATGATATTATTTCTTCAATATCATTATGCTGAAATATTGATCCAAGTTTCTATCAAATTTTGAACTTTTGGTGTCTGAAAGTACTATTCACGATACTCTGACTATTCACGTGATCGACACTATTCACGAATACGGCACTATTCATTGAAAAATGAAAATTTTTCCTTTTCGTCTAAAATATCTATTGTGGATACTAGCTTTGATTGTATCCATGTTTTGATCATTCTTGAATTTTACACCACTATGATTATTTTTGAGGTATGGATAAAATAAAGTAGGAATCCTTAATCCTTAATCCTTGTCATTTTGTTTCACTGGATTCGTTTCTTTAAAAATATTTTTCATCATCCTCAGTCTTAAATGATGATATTATTGAATATCTTTGGCCTGTAGTGCAAAGATGAACGATTTTTGATGAATATCTTTGGCCCGTAGTGCAAAGATGAACAGGTGTTTAGATGAACATGACCAACTGATGAATATCTTTGGCCTGTAGTGCAAAGATGAATATTTGATTCTAGATATATATTGATTGATGTTACAGGGATAAAAGATAGACGATGAACTTTTAAATTCATACATAGAAGATATTAGTTTGCATTCTCTACTAAACTCTTCTAATGAATTATTATTTCCGCTGCGAATATTGATTTAAAATTTGTTTTCTATTGTATTCTATTAGATTTTTTCCCTGTTGAAGACTAATGATAATTTGTTGTATATTATCTTAGTTATAATATTCTTTACTGGGCTAGTTGAGCTCAACCTTTTCCTTTTTGTTCTATTTTTCTTCTCAGGAGGCGAGAATATAGCGAGTACGAGTCGGGGTATGAAATAAAGGTTCTAGAGAGAGTTGTTTAGTAGTCCTCACCATTTTTTGTAAAATAATGTATCAATAAATGTGATGAGGATTTATTTGAGTATAGATATTGTCTAGAAGATAATATTTGTATTCAAACTCACAGTTTTACTGTTGTAATAATAAAGTTGTAGTTGTTTCTGTACCATGTATTGACAACTCAGAATGGGTGATGTATACCTATTTTGGGGGCGTCACATGGGTGGCTAACGTTGATCAAAGGAAGACATCAAACCCGGTGGATTCAAGTTGAACGCGAAAAGGATTGGAGGTGAACTTGTACCTGAGGAAGCTCGGATCTTCAAGGGTATGATTCTCGTTCTTTCTTTTTTGTTTAATTAATAATTGCGCATAAAGGATGATCCGGGTGTATGGTCGGTAATTTTTTTAAACTCTGATTTTACACGTTTCTGCTTATTTTTGCAATTTGATTGCGTTCATGAATATTACAAACCTAACAGCGGCATCAGAGCCAAACCTTTATGCGAATTATTAATTGTTCTAATTTGATATATATATATACATATATATATATATATATATATATATTAATATATGTTTAGAATAATTTAATTGAACATAATTTTATTGTATAAAATTTATTTAAAAATAAAATAAAATAAAAATTCCCGAAAACTGTTTTCGGAAATAGTTTTTTTTTACCGAATTCGTGGGTCACCTGTTACTTTTGATTTACGAAATTCGTGGGGCATGATCAGAGTTGCAGGATTCTTATTCAATTATTTCATGATTCACGTGGTTATATATTATATATATAATATATGTTATAACATGCCCAGGATATTAACTGCAAAGGATTTTTCGTGAATCAATTTTGAAGGGAGCAGGTGATTTCATGGATAAGGAATATGTATATTATATATATATATATATATATTATGTATATGTAATATATATTTTTAATAATTTTATAATTAAAATAAAAGTTTATTTTAATCTTAAAATAAAAGGTTTATTTTAATTTTAAAATTAAATTTCATACTAACTAATTAGAGTTGGAATTTGATTCCATGATAACTAATTGGAGTTGAAATTGGATTCTATGTTTCTTTAAATAAAGAGTTTATTTAGATATGAAATAAGATTTCATATTATTCAAAATAAAAGAGTTTATTTGTGAATAGGAAAGAGAATCCTAATTTCATTAAATAAAGAAGTTTATTTAGATATGAAATAAGATTTCATATTATTCAAAATAAAAGAGTTTATTTGTGAATAGGAAAAAGAATTAGTCTTTTCTTAAATAAAGGAGTTTATTTAGATATGAAATACGATTTTATATTATTCCAAATAAAAGAGTTTATTTGTGAATAGGAAAGAGAATCCGTGTTTCCTTTAATAAAGGAGTTTTTTTTTCTTCATGAAATTGGATTCCATAATTAATTAAAATAAAGGAGTTTATTTTGATTAAAATAAAATAGTTTATTTTATTCAAAATTGAATAAATTAAAATAAAATAGTTTTATTTTAATTTAAATTTGGATTAAAATAAAGGAGTTTATTTTGATTCAAAATTAGATTTTATACTAACTAAATTTGTCCATTAAATGATATCAATATATATATTAAATATTTATTATTCATGAGATGAATGTTTTTTATTGATGCATATGGTGATATGTATGATAATAAATGAGATTGATTATGGACTATTGACCAATGTGATTGATTTTATTTTAGTTGGATGCATGAATGTATGAGTTTTATTAAATGAGGTCTGCGTACCTCGTCTTCTCTAATTTTTTTCTTAATATAAATTCTATCTTCCTCCTATGTACTTCCCCTTGACTGCTGATCAAGGTTTCTATTTATTTTAAATGGTTTTGTAATAGGAATAGTTAGAATTAAATTTTGAAGAATTGGAGATCAAGGAGCGCTTGAAGACCCGTTTGTAATAAAACTCAGGTTTAAATGTAATAGTTATATTTAAATATTAATTCTTGCACCCCTAGGTTTGACCTTTTGGTTCACTTGGTGGCTCTAGTGAACTAAACTAGAATAAAAGTCAATAATCAATCCAGGTAGAATATAATATTCTATATGTGCATGTTTATATTATATATTATGCAAACATGCTTCGCATGTTCATTAATATGACGCATATTTTATATATATATGTGTGCATGCGCGCTAAACAAGATGAGACAAATTAATAACAAACCCCTCAAATATTTTATATTAAGTTGTAACGTTCAAAGATATTTAGAATATCGAACGTCGCCTTCTAGCATGATAGAAACGAAAAGTATTGAATATTTAATATGAGTTTGTTGTGCACACACAAGGCGAGTATTAAATATTTAAGATGTTGTTTTTATTACATATGATGCTTATAAGGAATTGAACATTACTGCTTTGTTGTGCACACACAAGGGCTGTAGTTTTCTCTTCACTTATATGGAAATGCTGGGTCTGACTTAACTTTAATCATTTTAGTTCGGATGTGCACACACTTGACCATTATAATTTAAGAGGCAAAATACAAGGAGTTACATAGTTGATGTAATTGACAAGAGTTGTCTACCTATTTATTTATATATAGTTTGTTGTGCACACACAAGGCTATATACATTTGAAATGGGATCCTTATTCTCACTAGCAAATCTTTAATTAGATTTTGCCGAACTATATAAATGAGGGTAATATAGTTTGATGAAAATAGTGGGAGATACCAATTTAAAACAAGACCTAATTTATTTTGGTAATTAATAAAAGAATGTATGCTAAAATGTTGTTAATTACACATTCATTTACAGAATTTTATAATGTCTAAATTACTATCACTGCGTAGCATATTAGATACTAAATTAACAGGACCGAATTAATCGGATTGGTTAAGGAAATTGAGAATAGTTCTCATGGCTGAAAAGCTATCTTATGTCCTTAATACGCCTATCCCTGCAATGGTTGCAGACAATGCCTCTGAGGAAGATATTGCTACTTTTAGAAAGTGGCTAGATGATGCATAGTTGGCTCAATGCAGCATGCTCGCATCCATGAGTAACGAGTTTCAGCGTCAGCATGAAACTATGGATGCTCCTATTATATTCCTGCACATCAAGTAGTTGATGGTGAGGAAAGTAGGACTGATAGATATCAGATATCTAAGGAGCTCTTCCGATCTAGAATGACCGATGACACTACGGTACAGATAAAAGTCCTTAACACAATCAATTTGATTGATCAATTAGGACAACAGATTTTGTCATAGATGGAGAGTTGAGCCAAGATTTGATCTTGCACTCACTTCCGGACTCCTTTCACAATTGTTGTGAATTTTTCATACGAACGAGCTAGATATCAGCCTCGCTGATTTGCTTAACATGTTGAAAAATGTTGAGAGTCACTTTTCAACCAAGAAAGACCATGTCTTACTGGTAGGGGCCAAAGTATCTTCTGAAAAGAAAAACATTCTAAGAAGGTAAATATAAAAGGCAAAAAATAAAGGATAATAAGAACAAAACTGATATGGATAGCAAAGGAGTTTGCTTCCACTGCAATAAGCCTGGACACTAGAAAGAAACTATGAGAAGAATCTTTCAGAGGATAACCAAAGAAGCTTAGTGAAGTTTCGGTTACAAATACAAATTTGTTCATGATTGAAATAAATTTTTCTTTAAGTCAAGGTTCTACTTGGGTATTGGATACCGATTATGGTTATCATAAATATAGATTTATGAAGGGACCAAGCAGAAGTAGAAAGCTAAACAAATATAAGTAATCCTATGTGTGGAAAATGAAGCAAAGGTTGCTGCATTAGCCATATGAACTTATAGTTTAGCAATCCCTACGGGCAAATCTATTAAGTCAATAAGTTGTTATTGTATTCCAGTACTTGTTGGAAACATTATTTCCATTTTATTGTTGGACAATGAAATCTTTGGTATTATATTTAAGAACAATTGTTGTTCTATTTATAATAATAATAATGTTTTGTATAGAACTGGAATATTACTTAATGGATTTTATATACTTGACTTACGTGAAAATAATTTTGCAAATTGAACAAACTAGTATTAGAAAAGGAGATGATCATTCAAAGAGTTGAATGTATGTAATTGTTGAAATACAAGTGTGAATTATTTGAAAGGTTCAAAGAATTCAGAAGTGAAACAAATTGACAAAGTATTAAGATTCTTTGATTAGATCAAGGAATAAATACTTGAGCAATAAGTTTCTAGATCATCTCAAATGGTTTTCTCATAATGGACGCCTCCTGATACGTAATAATTGATTGATGTATCTGAAAGGAAAAATTGTACCTTGTTGGACATGGTACGGTCCATAATGATTTTACTGACATTCCAGTATCCTTCTAGGATAATGTCCTAGAAATGGCTTCATATCTACGGAAAAGGTAACCTCAAAATCCAGCCCCAAGACTCCATAAAAGTTATGGACAGGGAGGATTCCTAATCTTAAGTATGTTAAGATAAGGGGTTGTCCAACTTATGTGAAAAGATTTCAAAGGATAAGCTTGGGACAAGATTTGACAAGTGTCGATTTGTGGGACATCCTAAAGTAAGTTTAGGGTATATGTTCTATACTCCTGCTTAGCAAAAGGTGTTTATTGTGAAACACGCTACCTTCTAAGATAAAGATGTTTATCATTGAAGGGCTAGTGGGAGGATAATAGATCTTGAAGAGTTCAAGAACCACAAAACACTATAAGTCAAATAAGAGGAACCTCTAAATAGACCTATTGTACCACAACCGAATTGTAAATCTGGAATAGTACCGAAGATACCTGGGAGATATGGATTCATCATAGATGATGATGATGAGGTACGCATCATAGAAGATGATGATCCAGTGTTACATACAATGAGGTAAGAGTTCTAGTGTGTACAAAAGATCAGTGGGAGCGTCGTGAAATTTCTAGTATTATATGTTGATATACTACAGATGAGGAATAACATACCAATGCTACAATCAGTAAATATAAAGTTGTCTAAACATTCCTCCATGAATGATTTGGGAAGAGTATCTTAATTGGGGATGCAAATCTATATAGATAGATTTAAAAGGATGCTCGGCTTAACCCAAGGAACGTATATTCATTTGATGCTAAAGTCGTTTAGCATGGTAAACTCCAAGAGATATCTCATGTTGATGAGCCTTGGAGTGTATCTCTCTTAATAGTCCCCATAAACTCCAAAAGGAGAGATCGCATGAGTAACTATCATGTATGCAATTAAATGTACGAGACCTGATGTTGATCAGTCATATTTTGGAGAAGTTCACTGTGAGACAGTGAAAAATATCTTAAAGTACTTAACCGGCACTAAGGATGTGATCATACATGGTGGGTCTGAATTAAAACTAGAGGGCTTAACAAACTCAAGTTTTTTAGACAGACCAAGACAACAGAAAATCCACTTTAAGGTAAAAATGTTACCTTAAACGATGGTGCGGTGAAATTGAAAAGGTTCCAAACAGCAAAGAGTTGCTGGTTTAGTGATAAAGACAAAGTATATAGCTATAAATGAAGCTGCAAGTTGATTGTTTGGATTAAAATTTCATTACAAAACTAGGAATTGTTCCTAAGTCTCATCTTGGATCTAAACATGTGTTGTGACACTTTTATTTGATTATAGGAATCATTGAAAGATGGGAAATCACTATAGAGATAGTGGACTCTCAAGAACAATATTATATATCCATTAACTAAAGCTTATCGAACAGCAGAATAATCGTCACTTAGAGAAGAAGGGTATGAGATACCATGACGATTGGCTTTAGTGTAAGTGGGAGATTGAAAGTAGTATGCATACAAGCCAATCATGTTTGATGATAAAGCATATACTTTGTAACAAACTTATTCATTTATTAATAAAAAGTATTAATTTATTAAAAGCTTTTAATTATCTACATGATGCTGTTTTATAATATGTGATAAACCCATAGTTTTGAGCAATGCTTTTAGAATAATGATGATGATCATTCTAATGAGATCTAAATTTTTAGAAAGCTTAAAACTAAAATAGTTCCCAATCATTGGATTACTAAATTGGGGATTAGTGAATCCGGATAGATTGGTACATACGTTGCTTGCTCATTGGATGAGGATGATTGATCTCATGATCATTTGTGTGGAGACACTAAAGCAAGTATGTAGGTGCTTATTGGAGAATAAGTTCACTGAACGTGACTCGCTAAGGAATACCTAATGGAGTTTTACTTGTCTGTCAATAGGAATTCCTAAAGTGATAGTAGTACAAGTGATCCTTGGACTTGAGATCATCATAATATCTTGTGTATGATGAGTTATACTTTGACTTATTCCTTAAGACCCTTAGGGTATATCAAAGGGTATGCTTGGGTATAATAAGTTATACATGGAGATAATATATGATCAATAAAGAATCTACCACTTCTAGTAAAAGAAGAGATATGTCATATGTGATTCGATAAATGACAACTCAGTAGTCCTTGGCCAAGGTAGAATGAAATTAGAAAGGAGTTTCTAATTTCCATTATTTGGAGTTGTGCATTTAAGAGTCGAAATACATATAATTAAATAAAATAAGACTTGATAGAAATTCCATGTCTTATATTTAATTGGGACATTGTATGGTGGAAAGATTGAATTGCATACGGAACTATTTACTCAAAGGTTCTTTTTATGATTGATGTTAAAATCTATATTATCTAGAAAGTCGTTGATCGCTAGGAGGCTTATCCTATATCAGAAATAAATATTATTTATTTTAATAAATTATTAGTTTAATTTATTTATTTAAACAAAGATTAGAATTGTTCTAATTGATTTATTCACAACCTTTTAATATGGAGAACCTAAAGGGTCACACCATAAAAGGAAGAATAATTATTTAAGAAGTAAATGGCATAATCGTAATAATAAGTTAAGTATATTTAATTTAATCTATGGTGATAGAATAAATTAAATAGCTTAATATTTATTATTTAATATTTTGGAAATATTAAATATAAATTAATAAGAGGAGTCTTATTATTATTATTTTTATTACTATTATTATTATTTAATTCCTAAAAGAGTTTGGGAATTAATTAATAAAAGTAATCTCAAATATCCTAATAAGATTAGGAGGCCAATTAATTAAAAGAGTTTAATTAATTATTCCTAATATGATTGGGAGCCTAATTAATTAAAGGAATTTAATTAATTAAAATAAAACCCAATTTCTTAATTGTTAAGGAGGGTTGTCTACATCTATAAATAAGAGGAGTCTTATTATGGGTGTGAGAGGTTGTTGACTTTAACAACAGACGTAATTCCAATAGTTGGGAAAGTACGCTCCTTTTCTATAGAGATAGAAAACTAGGGTTTTGCCAAATACCCATCTTCTTGAATTCTTCTTCATCCTTGGTGGATCACCTCTAGAGGCCAAACACTTGGGTGGCTAACGTTGATCAAAGGAAGGCATCAAACCCAGTGGATTCAAGTTGAACGCGAAAAGGATTGGAGGTGAACTTGTAATAACTGCAAATTTTATGACTTAATATTAATATTTATATAAATAGAGCCTGTGATTATTATTTTATAAATGCTTGCATGGCATGAGGTGAGTAATTTTACTGAATTAATTGAACTTTTAATAATTTATAAGATTAGGAGAATTGTGATAAGTTGATGAAATGTCTTGTGGGACTCAATGACGGAATTAGTAAGGAATAAATTACTGAAGGAATGCATTACTAAGTAAAAGATGTCAATAAGAGAGGTGGTGTATAATTTAGTGTTATTTGGGTAAATTAAATTAATTAGTCTACTGCCATAATGATTAAGTATTTACATGATAGAACCTAGCCATGTGAATTATTTTACCCACCCATTTAATTTTCGGCAACCTCATGTTATTATTCCTCATTTAATATTTTTTTTTTTCAACCCATGTGACATTTTGTCTACCCATTATATATTTTTTTTCTTTCGGCAGCCTCATGAGATTTTTACCTATTATTTCGGCAGACTCATGTCATTTCCTTACCCAATTGATTTTTTAAGCCATGTTAAGTCTCAATTTCGGCAGCCTTAGAAACTTTTCCATTTTCGGCAATTGCATGGTGACTAAAAGCTATTAGTCTTGAGAAAAATTCTAACAAGCTTAGTTTAGTGAATGGGGTACAAGAAAAAGTGGCTGGAGTGTGTATTGGGTGGTGGTTGGTAGTACTCTAGCATGTCAGGGATGAGATATATTGAGTACTAGGTAGCTATAAAGTTGTTATAGGTAATGGCCAAAGAATACTTTTAATAAATGCAAACACTTTTCCTTAGTCTATATATAACCCTTGCTCTAGAGTTCCTTTAAAAAAAAAAAAGACCCAAGTAGAGAAGGTGGTGTGGTCGACAAGAGATTGTTGTTCTTGGCAACCCATTTCTTTTCTTCAACTAAGGTATATAGAAATTAATTAGTTAAATAAAATTCTTTCTATTTAAATTCTAGCATACATTTTCTTCTTTTTGAAGTAATGTGGATATATTGTATTGCTTGAAAATTTGTATGCTAAATTAATATTTACCATGTGCTTCAAAATAAATAAATTATATTGCATGAATGCATAATGATTTTTGCATAGAACAAAAAAAAAAACTTCTTTCCATTTAATTTCTAGTAGACACTTGTTTTTCTTTTAAGGGTAATATGATTTTATGTGTTGTTAGTATGCTAATGTTTGTATGCTAAAACATTGGCTTTGTAGTATGTCCTTAAACTAGATAAATTAATTTTTGCAAGAGTACATAATTTTGTTGTGCGTAGAAAAAAAAAAGAAAAGCTAGTAATCATGCATAAATGTAGTTGGTGGGGCGGGTAGGTGCATATATATATTAAGGTGATATATGATTTTGTTGCTTGTGTCTATACTGCTAAAAAAAAGAGAAAGAAACAAGCTCAAGCATGTATGTAATGAGACATGGTGGGGCCGGTTTGAGTGGATTTCTAAAGATGTTATATGTGTTTTTTTTCTCTTTCTTTGTACATAGAAGCACTGCTAGTATAAAAAAAAAAAAAAGAGAAGCAAGCAAGCTAGCATGTAATGAATTGATGTGGGGCCGGTTAGGTGGTTATTAAGAGGATTTATGTGATTTTGTTACTTGTGTATACAAGTACTACTAAGCAAAAAAAAATAAAATAATAAATAAAATAAAATAAATAAATAATAAATAATAATAATAAAATGAAATAAAATAAATTGTTACTCCATAATGGTCATGGAGGATAAATAGAATAATATTTAAATGCAACAAGAAGAGTGTTTCTGCAAAGTGGGATGTGTATATTTATATTTGTGTAATGTCATGTAAAACTCCAAATTAATAAAATTAGTTCAGATAACTAAATTGAGCAATAGTTTAATAAATAAATGTTATGTGCTTAGTTTTCTTATTTGTGAGCATAAATGTGTAGTAAAGAAATGTAGTATTTTATTTTATGAGAGACTTGTACCTTGAACTAGGATGGCATGCGATTAATGACTTAAGTGAGTTGGTTTCAACAATCACTAATTTGTATGCGGCTATATTATTATATTATATAAAGATAATCGTGACAAGGTGTCAAAGGTAACATAATCGATTTAACGAGGCAAGTTCCTACTTCTTACTTACATCAGATACCTTCAATTGTTGTCTCAAGCAAATATCTATTTTTATTCGAAAATCATTCATATACCTTGACGTTGTTGCAAGCATTGGACTTATCATTCTTAAATGCATTATAAAAATTGTCTAAACCTTTGATTTGACTAGACTATTATTTTGTGTTAAAGCTATCCAAACCAATTGACTTGGTGCTGACAATCGTAATCTACTGAGATGAACAACCCTCATTGAAGGGGAAATTATATATGGTCAGGAAACCGACGTGCGCGCACAAGTATGATTAAATGTTATGCATAACGTAGGGTACTTTAGGTGATCACCGTTGTACTTGTTTATATTGGATTACGAGTGTAATCATCATTAATTCTAGTAAGAGTTCTTAGTCCTTAGTGATCGCCAAGACTCATTCATGTTGAACTTCGAAATAAATCCTGAAATTGTCGATATGCTTCAGTCTATAACGACACCTATTGAATACTCTTGATATTTCTTGATATCCTTGAATTACTTATTATTATTATACCCTTGAAAGATTTAAATGCTATAACTGCTTGTCCTTCTGGCTATATTACTTGCTGGGCAAACTTGTTGCTCATTCTTGCTTCCTAAAGCATTACAGTTAAGGCAGAGCAAGGCGGTACTTCAGGACAGGACAAGGGAAAGGGCAAGGCGACATAATAACTTAGTCCTTAAGACTAGAAGTATTATTATTATTGTTATGCTTGTTATGATGTATTCAAGAATGACTAAGTTATGTTTATGTTAAGCACTGAATTGTCGTAGTAATGGTTACTTGCACCTTGGGGACGCGAATATTTATATTATATCAATGTAAATTATTCTATTATTTCCGTTGTTAATGATTTAGTAAGATATTCATAGTTGTACGTGATGCACCGAATTCGAGATATGGGTGTCCAAATTTTGGGGGCGTCACAGGTTGGTATCAAAGCTATAGTTATAAACTTGGAAGATAGAAAGGGATGAAACTCATATAGAGTTTTTCGTAGAGAGAGACTTAGCATGTTATAGAATATAACTTCATTCTATACAATGAACTTATGTTATTTAACATTCTAATGGAGTTGTTGTTTGTTTTGTCTTGTGTTGGTGATTGTAGGATGACTGACATGGGAGGACCTAGCCGAGTAGTAGAAGAGGAGCCGCGTGACATGCACGTGGTATATGAGGCACCATTGATAGCGGAGCCTATATCAACTGTAGTCCCTATCGATGATGATGATGATGAGGAAGAGGAGATGGAGCCAATACCCGAGGAGTCTGATCCTGAGGAGGAGCCTGTGGAGAAGCGTATGGTGGACGAGCCCATGGAGGACTCCGACGAGGCTACTCTCGAAGATAGGATGTTAGGGGAGTATGAGGAGCATATTTTAGAGTTAGAGTGAAGAGTTGAGGAGTTAGAGGCTGAGGCTAGGGAAAGGGAGTCCGAGTTCCAAAAGCTGAGGGACGAAGACCACCAGAGAAAGTTAGTGATGCAGGAGATGGAGGTGGAGATTGCTCACCGTAAGGAGGCAAGGATCTAGATGGGGGCTGTGTTTCACAGGGCGGTGGCTAGGAATGTAGAACTGGCAGGGAAGTTGGAAGAGATGGAGCAGAGGGAGTTGAGCGAGAGGACAGAGAAGGAAGCTATTCGTACTCAGTTAGAGATGGAGGTAATGGATAGGATCCATTTCGAAGAGAAGTGGGAAGGGGCCAATGATAGGGCTAACGATCTAGAAGATGAAGTGAGGTGCAAAAGGAGGAAGATGAATAGGATGGGCTATGGAGTGCGCACGACCATGGGGAGACTGATTGATGGGGTGAATCACTACCCTACAGAGAGAGGACGTACTCTAAGACACCATAAGCCGAGATTTGGTGGTACACATGACTTAGAGGGAGTACCAGAGCACTGTGGATCACGGGATGATGGATTTAGTCTAGGCGTTAAAAGTTATTAGTTGTAGTTCATTATGTGGTGATTATTTGTTGTTGTAAATTCAGTCTTTTATGTAGAATGTGAAATAGTTGTAAGCCCCAAACTTTTGAGTTAGAGGGGTAGTATGTAATGGTTGTCCCCATCTTTTGTGATATTAGGGGATAAGTTGTGTCATTTATAGAAGTATGCTAGAGATAAACATGTAATGTAACAATTTGGCATATGAATATAAATGACCTTGTTCTGAAATGTATTCTGAAATCTTATTCCTTTTATGGAGAATTGTTTAAGTAATATAATTAGATAATAAAAATGGAAGTTTTGTGATGCAAAAAAATGCCGCCCAGACGTAGACTACTAACTGCACCTAAGAGTTAGGTTAATGATGAGAGAGGACAAGTAGATCCCATTCGTGAGGCTTGTAGATTTGTTAGGGGGAGGCTCTTAGGGGAAGAAATGAACAAGTACCACCTGCTCCCCACGTAGCTCCGGGTTCGCAAAACTTCAAGGACTTTAAGAGTGTAGGACCTCCTAATTCATAGGTACTACCGACCCTATCGTAAGCGCAAACGTGATCAAGGAAATGGAGAAAGCCTTCGCCATTGCTCGTGTGGGTGAAGACCAGAAAACCGTGTTCGCTACATACATGATGAGGGGTAAAGCAAACTACTGGTGGGAAGCAAATCAGCAGAGAGCGGGAGAAGGGACTATAACCTGGGAAAGGTTTAAGACCTTGTTCTTCGAGAATTACTTCCCGAAGAGCATGAAGAATAGGATGGAAGTAAAGTTCTTAGAACTAAAACAAGGGGAGATGACAGTGTACACAAGATGCGCCAAGTTCAATGAACTCGCACGATTCGCAATGCATCAAGTAGACACTGAAGAAAGGAAATCTCGACGCTTCAAACTTGGACTAAAACCTTGGTTGTTCAACAAGGTGTTGGTCCTTCAAATCGACTCGTTCGCCACATTATTGGAGAAGGCGATAATTGCTGAGGGAGGTAGCGAGGCATTGAGCCAATACAACAAAGAGAAGAAGAACAAGAATGCTGGGGGAGAAACTCGTGGAGGTAGTAGCAGTGGTGGAAGTTATCTGGGAAAGAGGAAATGGGATGACCGCAACAACAACAACAGCAACAACAACAACACCAACCACCGAAACATCAACCAGTCAGGAAGTTATCAAGGAGGGTTTAAGAAAAGAAGTGAAGCTTGCTCGAAATGCGGGAAAAACCATCCAGGGGAATGCTGGAAGGGGCGCAGCGTCTGCTACAACTGCGGCCAAG
Source organism: Panax ginseng (assembly GCA_020205605.1). NCBI lineage: Eukaryota > Viridiplantae > Streptophyta > Magnoliopsida > Apiales > Araliaceae > Panax > Panax ginseng. The sequence goes on from CM035131.1 coordinate 83,098,164, forward strand.
AAGGGCACATTTCACCCGACTACCCAAAATCGAAAAAGATCAAGGGATGTTTCGCGTGTGGCTCAACTGAGCATCAAATCAGGGATTGTCCAAAGAAGGGAAGCAACGGAGGAAGCGGCCAACAGGGAGGGGGCAACAAGCTGATGATCGGCGGACCAACGCAATCCAACCGACCAACCGCCTCAACCTTTAACATGATCGTCCCGTGACGCAGATGGTCGTAAGGGACGTGGTGTCGTATTCTCCCAATCAATAATATAAATGCCTATGTATTATTTGATTCGGTGCTACCTATTCCTTTAGGTCTCAAGAATTTGCTAATCGACTAAACATACCTCCCTAACATTTAGAAAACTCATTGAACGTAGAGATTGCGAATAAGGAAGTAATTCCTATAGAGTTTGTTTCATCAAATCACAGTGCAAACATTAGAGGTCACGAACTAAACGTAGACTTAATTCCGATTAAACTGGGAGAGTTTGATGTGATATTAGGAATGGATTGGTTATCCGCCCACGGTGCAATAATCGATTGTCAAAAGAAGAGTGTGAACCTTCAGACCTCAAATCGGCCTAAGGTAGTATTTTACGGTAGCTCATCGCTCAAGCAATCGTGTTGCCTTACGATGCTGCAGGCTAAGAAATTGTTAATGAAAGGATGTGTAGGTTATTTAGCCTATATAGTGGACACTCAGCAAAAGGGAATAGAAATGAAAGATATACCAGTGGTAAAAGATTTCCAAGACGTGTTTCCAGAAGAACTACCTGGCCTTCTGCCAGACAGAGAAATTGAATTCATAATAGACTTAGCACCGGGAACCGCACCAATTTCGAAAGCCCCATATCGAATGGCGCCAGTAGAAATAAAAGAATTGATGATTCAATTGCAAGAGTTACTAGATAAGGGTTACATTCGGCCAAGTGTGTCTCCTTGGGGAGCACCAGTGTTGTTTATAAAGAAAAAGGATGGATCGATGAGGCTCTGTATCGATTATCGGGAGTTGAACCGAGTGACAATTAAGAATAGATATCCATTGCCAAGGATAAACGACCTTTTCGATCAATTGAAGGGAGCGAAGTGTTTTTCCAAGATAGATTTACGAACGGGTTATCATCAGTTGAAAGTGCGAGAGGAGGACATACCAAAGACGGCATTTCTTTCAACTCAAGCACGGACATTACGAATTTCTAGTGATGTCATTTGGGTTAACCAATGCTCCAGCAGCATTCATGGACTTGATGAACCGGGTTTTCAAGCCATACTTAGATAAGTTCGTAGTAGTATTTATCGATGACATTTTGATTTATTCAAAGACGAAGGAAGAGCACGTCGAACACCTGAAGATGGTATTGGAAGCATTGAGAAGGGAAAAGATGTATGCTAAATTTTCAAAATGTGAATTTTGGATGGAAAGGGTTCAATTTCTAGGACACGTGATATATCAAAATGGAATTTTAGTGGATCCTGCAAAGGTGGAAGCGATAAGTAACTGGGAACAGCCAAAGACGCCAACAGAAGTTAGGAGTTTCTTAGGTTTAGCTGGGTACTATCGAAGATTTATCCAAGATTTTTCTAAGATAGCAACCCCGCTGACCAATCTAATAAGGAAGACAGAGAAGTTCGTGTGGACGGAGAAATGCGAGGAGAGTTTCAAAGAATTGAAGAGGAGGTTGAGTGAGGCGCCTGTATTATCATTACCAGATGATACGGGAGGATTTGTGGTGTATAGTGATGCATCGCATAGAGGACTTGGTTGTGTGCTAATGCAACATGGCAAGGTCATTGCATATGCCTCACGACAGTTGAAAGATTTCAAAAAATGATACCCTACCCATGACTTGGAGTTAGCGGCGGTAGTTTTTGCATTGAAGATTTGGAGGCACTATTTGTATAGAGAAAAATGTGAGATATATACGGATCACAAGAGTCTGAAATATATCTTCACACAGAAGGAGTTAAACATGCGACAAAGAAGATGGTTGGAATTAATCAAGGATTACGACTGTGAAATTCTTTATCACCCGGGAAAAGCAAACGTTGTAGCCGACGCTTTGAGTAGAAAAGGAAGGGAGAAGTTATTCAAATTGACAACTCAAGAGGAATTAATAAGAGAAATGGAAAAGTTGGAATTAGAGGTGGAGGAACCAAAAGAAGCGGAAGGAAAATTACTCATGATGAGAGCTCACCCAACGTTATTGGATAGAATAAAGGAAGCACAAGAGAAAGATGAAGAATGTGAGAAGATAAAGAAGAGAATAATAGAAGATAAGGAAGAAAGGTTCAAAGTAGATAAGGACGGTATATTGAGATTTGAGGGTCGAGTATGGGTGCCAGCTGTAATCGAACTGAGAGAGGAAATCCTACACGAAGCACACAATACTGTCAGATTCTACATTTCATCCAGAGGCACAAAATGTACCGGATCTTCGACACCATTTTTGGTGGCCTAATTTGAAAAGAGAGGTTGCAAAGTGTGTTAGCAGATGTCTTACTTGTCAAAGAGTCAAAGCGGAACACCAGAGGCCAAGTGGACTACTTCAACCGCTGGAAATACCAGAATGGAAATGGGAGCACATTACGATGGACTTCGTGGTTGGACTTCAAGTTACACAGAAGGGTTATGATGCCATTTGGGTTATTGTGGACCGACTAACAAAGACAGCTCATTTTCTACCCATCAAGATTCGATTCAATTTGAACCAGTTAGCAAATTTGTATGTAAAGGAAATCGTATCGCGACATGGAGTGCCGGTGTCGATTGTCTCTTATCGAGATCCGCGTTTCACGTCAAAATTCTGGAAAATTTTGCAAGAATGAATGGGAACTCAATTGAGATTAAGTACTGCTTATCACCCTCAAACTGACGGGCAGAGTGAACGAACCATACAAACGTTGGAGGACATGCTGAGATCTTGCGTGATGGACTTCAAGGGTAATTGGGACGACCATTTACCATTGGTAGAATTCGCTTACAATAATATCTATCATGCGAGTATCGGTATGCCGCCATATGAAGCTCTTTACGGGAGAAAGTGCAGAACACCATTATGTTGGGATGAAGTCGGAGAACGATGACTGTTGGGACCAGAATTAGTCCAGCAAATGGTCGACGTGGTAACAACAATAAGGGGCAGATTGGTAGCAGCTCAAGATCGCCAAAAGAAGCATGCCGATTTGCATCGCCAGAACCGAGACTTTGAAGTCAGTAGTTTTGTATTTTTGAAGGTATCTCCTTGGAAGGGAAAGATCAGATTCAGAAAGAAAGGAAAATTGAGTCTGAGGTTCATAGGGCCATTCGAGATATTGAAGCGAGTAGGCGAAGTGGCATACAAAGTTGCCTTGCCACCCAAACTGGAACACATCCACAACGTGTTTCACATTTCCGTACTACGTCCGTACAAGTCTGACTATAGACACGTGATTTCCTATGAGCCCATTCAAGTAGAGAAGAATCTGGCATATGAAGAAATTCCTGTTCAGATAATAGATAAGAAAGAACAAACGCTAAGAAACAAAGTTATATCTTCTGTAAAGGTTGTTTGGTGAAACCACGATGTCGAGGAGGCCACATGGGAATTAGAAGATAGGATGAGGAAAGACTATCCCCATCTTTTTTGTGTAACCTTGTATCAATTCCGAGGACAGAATTTTTATAAGGGGGGGAGGATGTAATAACCGCAAATTTTGTGACCTAATATTAATATTTATATAAATAGAGCCTGTGATTATTATTTTATAAATGCTTGCATGGCATGAGGTGAGTAGTTTTACTGAATTAATTGAACTTTTAATAATTGATAAGATGAGGAGAATTGTGATAAGTTGATGAAATGTCTTGTGGGACTCAATGACGGAATTAGTAAGGAATAAATTACTGAAGGAATGCATTACTAAGTAAAAGATGTTAATAAGAGAGGTGGTGTATAATTTAGTGTTATTTGGGTAAATTAAATTAATTAGTCTACTGCCATAATAATTAAGTATTTACATGATAGAACCTAGCCATGTGAATTATTTTACCTACCCATTTAATTTTCGGCAACCACATGTTATTATTCCTCATTTAATATTTTTTTTTTGCAAGCCATGTGACATTTTGTCTACCCATTATATTTTTTTTTCTTTCTTTGACAAATTTCATGAGATTTTTACCCATTATTTCTAAGAAATTTCATGTCATTTCCTTACCCAATTGATTTTTTAAGCCATGTTAAGTCTCAATTTCAAAAATTTTAGAAACTTTTCCATTTTCTAAGATTGCATGGTGACTAAAACCTATTAGTCTTGAGAAAAATTCTAACAAGCTTAGTTTAGTGAATGGGGTACAAGAAAAGTGTGGTCATGTGTATTGGTGGTGGTGGTGGTAGTACTCTAGCATGTCAGGGATGAGATATATTGAGTACTAGGTAGCTATAAAGTTGTTATAGGTAATGGCCAAAGAATACTTTTAATAAATGCAAACACTTTTCCTTAGTCTATATATAACCCTTGCTCTAGAGTTCCTTTAAAAAAAAAAAGCAAGACCCAAGTAGAGAAGGTGGTGTGGTTTGGCAGAGTAGCATTGTTGTTCTTGGCAACCCATTTCTTTTCTTCAACTAAGGTATATAGAAATTAATTAGTTAAATAAAATTCTTTCTATTTAAATTCTAGCATACATTTTCTTCTTTTTGAAGTAATGTGGATATATTGTATTGCTTGAAAATTTGTATGCTAAATTAATATTTACCATGTGCTTCAAAATAAATAAATTATATTGCATGAATGCATAATGATTTTTGCATAGAACAAAAAAAAAAACTTCTTTCCATTTAATTTCTAGTAGACACTTGTTTTTCTTTTAAGGGTAATATGATTTTATGTGTTGTTAGTATGCTAATGTTTGTATGCTAAAACATTGGTTTTGTAGTATGTCCTTAAACTAGATAAATTAATTTTTGCAAGAGTACATAATTTTGTTGTGCGTAGAAAAAAAAAAAAAAGCTAGTAATCATGCATAAATGTAGTTGGTGGGGCGGGTAGGTGCATATATATATTAAGGTGATATATGATTTTGTTGCTTGTGTCTATACTGCTAAAAAAAAAAGAAACAAGCTCAAGCATGTATGTAATGAGACATGGTGGGGCCGGTTTGGGTGGATTTCTAAAGATGTTATATGTGTTTTTTTTTTCTTTCTTTGTACATAGAAGCACTGCTAGTATAAAAAAAAGAGAAGCAAGCAAGCTAGCATGTAATGAATTGATGTGGGGCCGGTTAGGTGGTTATTAAGAGGATTTATGTGATTTTGTTACTTGTGTATACAAGTACTACTAAGCAAAAAAAAATAATAAATAAAATAAAATAAATATATAATAAATAAATAATAATAATAAAATGAAATAAAATAAATTGTTACTCCATAATGGTCATGGAGGATAAATAGAGTAATATTTAAATGCAACAACAAGAGTGTTTCTGCAAAGTGGGATGTGTATATTTATATTTGTGTAATGTCATGTAAAACTCCAAATTAATAAAATTAGTTCAGATAACTAAATTGAGCAAAAGTTTAATAAATAAATGTTATGTGCTTAGTTTTCTTATTTGTGAGCATAAATGTGTAGCAAGTAAGAAATGTAGTATTTTATTTTATGAGAGACTTGTACCTTGAACTAGGATGGCATGCGATTAACAGCTTAAGTGAGTTGGTTTCAACAATCACTAATTTGTACGGCTATATTATTATATTATAGGCGTTATACGTGACAAGGTGTCAAAGGTAACATAATCAAAGAACGAGGCAAGTTCCTACTTCTTACACTCAGATACCTTCAATTGTTATCTCAAGCAAATATCTATTTTTATACTGAAATCATTCATATACCTTGATGTTGTTGCAAAAGCATTGGACTTATCGTTCTTAAATGCATTATAAAAATTGTCTAAGCCTTTGATTCGACTAGACTATTATTTTGTGTTAAAGCTATCCAACCCAATTGACTTGGTGCTGACGATCGTAATCTACTGAGATGAACAACCCTCATTGAAGGGGAAATTATATATGGTCGGGAAACCGACGTGTGTACACAAGTATGATTAAATGTTATGCATAACGTAGGGTACTTTAGGCTGATCACATGTTGTACTTGTTTATATTGGATTACAGTGTAATACTGTTAATTCTAGTAAGAGTTCTTAGTCCTTAGTGACTGCTCAGTACTCATTCATGTTGAACTTCGAAATAAATTCTGAAATTGTCGATATGCTTCAGTCTATAACGACACCTATTGAATACTCTTGATATTTCTTGATATCCTTGAATTACTTATTATTATTATACCCTTGAAAGATTTAAATGCTATAACTGCTTGTCCTTCTGGCTATATTACTTGTTGGGCAAACTTGTTGCTCATTCTTGCTTCCTAAAACATTACAGTTAAGGCAGAGCAAGGCGGTACTTCAGGACAGGACAAGGGAAAATGCAAGGCGTCATAATAACTTAGTCCTTAAGACTAGAAGTATTATTATTATTGTTATGCTTGTTATGATGTATTCAAGAATGACTAAGTTATGTTTATGTTAAGCACTGAATTGTCGTAGTAATGGTTACTACGGTACCTTGGGACGCTTAATATTTATATTATATCAATGTAAATTATTCTATTATTTCCGCTGTTAATGATTTAGTAAGATATTCATAGTTGTACGTGATGCACCGAATTCGAGATATGGGTGTCCGAATTTTGGGGGCGTCACAGAACTTGTACCTGAGGAAGCTCGGATCTTCAAGGGTATGATTCTCATTCTTTCTTTTTCGTTTAATTAATAATTACGCATAAAGGATGATCCGGGTATATGGTCTGTAAATTTTTTAAACTCTGATTTTAAATGTTTTCACTTATTTTTGCAATTTGATTGCGTTCATGAATATTACAAACCTAACAGTGAACACATAGTTATAAGCATATGAATTAATAGTATTTAATTGCTCATTTATCCAGTTAATTACCCGATTGGTCAATATAACCTCCAGACATCAATTATTATCGAAATAATTGTTAATTTCCACTAACACTAATATTCCCACACAATGGAACTATCAATTTCATCTTTAATCAACACGAACTTATTAATCATTAATATTATAACTCACAATATTTAACAACAAGGTCGTTCCCAGGAAAGAGGGGGCTTTCCGATAAGGATTTCTCCCAATTGGTGTGCAATTAGATTATCTAACCTCTCCTTGACAGAACTTCTAGACATTGTCAATATTGTAAATAATAATATGAATAACTTTGTCGTCTCAATTATTGATTTAATAATATAACATATTATGCAGGTGATACTGTGACAACAATTGAATCAATAATATGAGAGATATGATGCAGCAATTACTGTAGCAATAATTGAGTATAACTGAGTGACTTCATACGTAAGCATCAATAATCAAAGATATTGTATAATGCAGTGTGCTACTATGCAACCACGCATATTACTATACTTTTATCACCGATTATTTTATAACAACTTGTTTACTTTAAAAAAAATTCACATATCACCCTTAACTTTAACCTTTTAACAATTTAACGATTTACTAAATAGAATAATTATAAGAAAATTGAATACTTTTATTTCATAAAATTTGGGGTCGTACAAACAAGGTACCTACCAAATCCTTCCCTAAGACCCTATATGAGTTATGAACAGGGAGGAAACCAAATCCTAAACATGTTAAGACTTGGGGTTGACCAGCTTATGTCAAAAGTTTAAAAACGATAAGCTACAGACTAGATCTGAAATGTGTAGATTTATGGGATACCCTAAAGAAACATCAGGGTATTATTTCTATCATCCAACTGATCAAAAGGTGTTTGTTGTGAAACATGCTTTCCTTCTTGAAAATGAGTTTATCCTTAAAGGGGTCAAATTAGGAATAAGATATATCTTGAAGAAGTTCAAGAACCATAAAATACTATGGATCAAAGTCGTACCTAACCAAATGGAAGAACCTATTGTAACACACCCTATTCGTAAATCTAGAAGAGTACCGAAGATACCTGATAGGTATGGATTCGTCATAAAGGATGACGATGAGGTACACATCATAAATGATGATGATCCATTGAATTATGAACAGGCTATGAGTAGTAAGGACTCAGAGAAGTGGAAAGAAGCCATGAAATCCGAGACGGACTCCATGTATCAAAATCAAATATGGACTTTGGTTTCACCACCTGAAGGCATTAAGCCTATTGGGTGCAAATGGGTCTTTAAAAGAAAGACTAGAGTAGACAGCAAGGTAGAGACCTATAAGGCCCGACTGGTCGCAAAAGGTTTCAAACAAAGACAAGGAGTTGACTATGATGAAACCTTCTCACCAGTAGTGATGCTAAAGTCCATTCGGATTTTGCTTGCGATTGCGGCTTATAACGACTACAAAATCTAGCAGATGGACGTGAAAACAGCCTTCCTCATTGGGAAACTTGAGGAGGATGTGTATATGACACAGCTAGAGGGATTTGTTTCAATGGTTAGAACAAATCAAGTGTGTAGGCTATAACGATCCATTTATGTATTAAAGCAAGCTGCTCATTGGTGGAACATCCATTTTGATGAGACAATCAAAGAGTTTGATTTTATCAAAAATGAGGATAAACCATGTGTGTACAAGAAGGTTAGTGGGAGCGTTGTTTCATTCCTTGTATTATATGTTGATGATATATTACTGATATGGAATGATATTCCTATGCTATAATCGATTAAAATCTGGTTATCAAAACACTTCTCCATGAATTACTAAAAAGGGATTAGTGAATTCTTGGATAGATTGGTATATACGTTGCTTGCTCATTGGATGAGGATGATTGGTCTCATAATCATTTGTGTGGAGACACTAAAGCAAGTATGTAGGTGCTTATTGAGAATAAGTTCAACGAACGCATTGACTCGCTAAGGAATACCTAATAGAGTTTTACTTGCCTATTAATAGAATTCCTATAATGATAGTAGTACAAATGATCCTTAGACTTGAGATCATCATAGTATCTTATATATAATGAATTACACTTTGACTTATTCCTTAAGACTCTTAGAGTATATCAAAGGGTATGCTTAGTTGTAATAAGTTATATATGGAGATAATAAATGATCAATAAAGAATCTACCACTTCTAGTAAAAGAAGAGAAATGTCCTATGTGATTCGATAAATGACAACCCAGGAATCCTTGGCCAAGGTGGAATGAAATTAAAAAGTAGTTTCTAATGTGCATTCATTAGGAGTTGGGCATTTAGGAATCAAAATACATATAATTAAATAAAATAAGACTTGACAGTAATTCCATGTCTTATATTTAATTGGGACATTGTATAGTGGAATGATTGAATTGTACGATAACTATTTACTCAAAGGTTCTTTTATGATTAATGTTGAAATCTATATTATCTGGAAAGTCGTTGATCGCTAGGGAGGCTTATCCCTATTATAGAATAAATATTATTTATTTAAATAAATTAATAGTTTAAATTATTTATTTAAATAAGATTAGAATTGTTCTAATTGATTTATTCACAGCCGTTTTAATATGGAGAACCTAAAGGGTCACACCATAAAAGGAAGAATAATTATTTAAGAAGTTAATGTCATAATCGTAATAATATGTTAAGTATATTTAATTTAATCTATGGTGATAGAATAAATTAAATAGCTTAATATTTATTATTTAATATTTTGGAAACATTAAATATAAATTAATAATAAGAGTCTTATTAATATTATTACAATTATTATTATTATTTAATTTCTAAAAGAGTTTAGGAATTAATTTAATATAAGTACTCTCATTTATTCCTAATAGGATTAGGAGGCAAAATTAGTTAAAGAAGTTTAATTAATTATCCCTAATAAGATTAGGGAGCCCAATTAATTAAAGGAGTCTTATATCAGATATCGGATGTACGTGATTCCAATAGTTAGAGAGTACGCCCCTTTTTTCTATAGAGATAGGAAAACTAGGGTTTGAGCCAATACACCCTTTTTCTTGAAAATTCTTCCTCCTTGGTGGATCACCTCTAGAGGCCATACAGTTGGGTGGCTAACATTGATCAAAGGAAGGAATCTATCCGGAAATTCAAGGAGATAGCGGAGAAGTAGGAGTTAACTTGTACCTGTGGAAGCTCGTATCTACAAGGGTATAATTTCATAACTTCTTGTTCTTCATTTTAATTAATAATATGCATAAAGGATGGTCTGGGTAATTGGTTTGTGAAAAAATTTAAATTCTGATTTTACTTTGCTTCCGTAAATTTTTTAATTTGATTGCTACTTTGATCTTCACAAAACCTTACAAGGACTTCCAGTCATGCAGAAGGGTTATAATGCCATTTGGGTTATCGTGGATCGACTAATGAAGACAGCTCATTTTCTACAGATAAAGATCTGTTTTGATTTGAATCAGTTGGCAAAGTTGCACGTAAAGGAAATCGTTTCGCGACATGGAGTGCCGGTATCAATTGTCTTCACGTTAATTTTTGGGAAAAGTTTGCAAGAAAGGATGGGAACCCAGTTAAGGTTGAGTATCGCTTACCATCCACAAACCGATGGGCAGAGTGGGCGAGCCATACAAATGTTAGAAGACATACTTAGAGCTTGCGTGATGGACTTCAAGGGAAACTGGGATGACTACTTACCCTTAGTAGAATTTGCTTACAACAATAGTTATCATGCGAGTATTGGTATGCCACCTTACGAAGCTGTTTACAGGAGAAATTGCAGAACACCGTTTTATTGGAATGAAGTCGGAGAAAGAAGAATTTTGGGACCGAAATTAGTTTAACAAACAGCTAATGTAGTGACAACGATAAGAGCCAGACTGGTAGCAGCACAAGATCGCTAGAAGAAATACGCAGATTTGCATTTTCAAGACCGAGACTTTGAACTTGAAAGTTTTGTGTTTTTGAAAGTATCACCTTGGAAGGGGAAAATAATATTTGGTAAGAAAGGAAAATTGAGTTCAAGGTTCACATGACCATTTAAGGTAGCCTTACCACCTGAGCTGGAACACATCCACAATGTATTTTACATTTCTGTGTTCCGTCCATATAAGCCTGACTATAAGCACATGATATCGTATGAGCCTTTTCAAGTAGAGAAGAATCTGACTTACGAGGAAATTCCTATCCAAGTAATAGATAGGAAAGAGCAAACTTTGAGAAATAAAATTATATCTTCTGTAAAAGTAATTTGGCGAAATCACAACGTCGAGGAGGCTACGTGGGAGTTAGAGGATAAAATGAAGAGGGACTATCTCCATCTATTTGTGTAATCTTGTACCAATTCCGAGGATGAAATTTTTATAAGGGGAGAAGATGTAATATCCGAGAATTTATAAATAATATTAATAATTATATTAATAAAAGTCAAATATTTATTTGAATACAAATAAATATTATTGTGGCATGGGATACAGTAATTCTATTAAATTAAGTTAAGTATGTGACAACTATGCGTTATGGTGGAATTGATGAAAAGCTTAACTTAATGCTTATGAGAATTTCCTAGTGTGGCAAGGTGATAAAATAAGTATACTATTAATTAAAATAATGAAGAGAGTAATTAATTTAGGGTATGAACTTAGTTCTACAGTAGTCAAGTCTGAGTTTTTCCTAGAGTGGCACAGCTGCGCCACTTTTGTATTGTAAACCAACGTAGTTGTGCCGGTAGCAAAACTTGAAAAATAATCTCTACTGTATGCATGAGTTACAAAGATGGATTATTAACATTAATAAGATAGGAAATTAATAAGTGATATGGTGGACTAATTACCATATTGTTTCCATTATTATTAATGTGAACATTATTATTTAATTAAATATTGTTATGTACCACCATGTGTCATATAGGAACATGTACGTGATAGTACCATGCATTGACATAGAAAAAGGTGCGACGTTTAAATGTGAATAAATGTTATACAAAACTATATAGTAAAAGTAAGTGAACCATATAATTTTATTGAGATGAGTGTTATGACATCATCATGTGTGGTGGGACAAGTAAATATGTAAGTTACTATAGGGAAGAAAATCAATCTAGTAAATAAAATATTTACTATTAAATGTTTATTTCAATATTTATGTATAAATCAGAATAATATAGTTTTATGGAAATATTGAGTTGTTAACACCCAACTGAACTGTGTTCATGCCTATTATAAATATTGATTGGACTAGACCAATGTACACGGATTATATGATTATATGTATATACCCCTAACTTATCACATTGTGGTAATATTAGCTTATTAAATCTACACATGAAAACCCAAAAAGGAATTAAAACCTAAGTATGCTAAATTTTCACATTACAAATGCTGAGTATTAGGAGGGAGTGTTCTAAAATAAGTGTTACTTTTCTTCCTCTCGATTTTAGGCCAATGGCCTCTAAGGCTATTACTTGTAAAAATCAAAACTCAGCATTGTAGCTAATGATGAATGGGGTGTGGCCTTCACAGTAGAATACACTACTGAATCTGTGTCCATCATCTCCTTCCATCTTCCATTGGGTTGATTTAATATGCAAAACACAATCTTGGTCCATAGTTTCTCTATAAATGGCAGTCACTCTCTTCTCCTCTGTCAAATTTCTAATTCCTTGTGAAGTTCAAAATTGTTGTGTGTGTGTTGTTGAGTTAGAGAGCAAGTCAGAGTTTGAAATCAAGGATTAAAACTTCATCTTTCAAGAGGTAAATGTCTACTAACATGTCTTTAAATTCAAGTTTTACAAGTTTTTGAAATATTCATGAATACTTGTGATTTGGGTTAATAATTAATAGTGAGAATTTGATAAAGTCTGTAAATTATTGTTAGATATTGTTAATATAGTTAAATACAAAAACAACGAAAGTTAAATGGATCAAATTGGTTCAAGAATGAGTTCACAATGAAGAGAATCAGTAAACATGTTTAACTTTGGCAAAATAGCATGAACCTTGAATTTGAGGCTTGATTTTGGTCATTAAATTGATTTGAATTGTAAGAATCATACTACTTATGTTTAATATCAACTTGGTGTAGTTGGTATGCATGTATTATAGCAATGTGGCTCGTTATAGGCATGTTAGAGTAAAGAAATTCGTGAATGGGTATGTGTTCTAGAGGAGCAGAACCATTTCTGGTTTGTCCAGGCTTGGGCGCAGATGTGCCTAATTCGCAGTACAAAACTGCGCAGCTGCGCCGGGCACCAGTTCTGTATTTTTCTTTCTGTTGAAATCTAAAAGTTTTAACAAGTTAGTTTGATTTAAATATGCATGAAAATAGGTTGAATAAGTGGTCTAGGCTTCCTTTACATCATATGAATTTCTGGAGTCTACTTAAATGCATATTTTCTAAAAGAAAACTTAGTGTATTGAAAAATGAACTTTGTTGAAAGCTTGAAACTAATACACTATGAACATAAGGATCTTTACATTCTGGGATTTTAAGACATGTATAATAGGACTCTTTATGTCACTAAACATGACCTACATGTGTACTCATTTAGTCGGGTATGTTACGAACTATTCAAATATGATTTTAAATACATTTTCAAGGTATATGCTATATGTTAATATCCCTGCATACTAAGGAATGAGACAATATTAGGAAGAACAAAGCTCAACTCTGACCTGGCTAGGGGACAACACACGGTGTCAGGCTGTCCCCTAAAAGCCTAACTGTGTAGCATTGCGCCCCTCCTACATCTCTCTGCTCGACTTATTTTATGTTATGGTCTAGACTTGACAAATTGTTTACTTTGTTATCCTAAAGTATAAAACCAATTTAAAATGATATTAAAATATTCAAATGAGCATTGATAGGGTAACATGAAGATTTCAAGAATTGTAAACTAGTTATTTTCAAAACATAGGGATAGTGTTAATTTTGAACTACATGATTGATCGTATGCTATGTGAGATCTGATTGTGCAACTAAGATCAAACTTTATGCATGAGCTTAGTGTACGTGTTTAACCATGTGTAATAGGTGCGTAGGTGGTTGGTTTACAAATCAAATTTGTATGACTAATAAATGTAAATATATACATAACTACGATAGAATAGGAATTTTCAAAGTGTTGATAAGCAATAGATTGGTAAACTACTCTTAAGGCAAGTTCCCTAACTCTCTTAACTTTACATATTGTATAAATCCAAATTATTACCAATTCGACCATAATTACATCGAGCAAATATCTATTACTATTCAGAAATCAATTTTATATCTTGATGTTGTTGCAAACATTGAACTTATCATTCCTAAATGCATTATAAAAGTTATCTAAAGCATTCATTCGGCTAGACTAATATCATGTGTTAGAAAGCTATCCAAACCAATTGTCTTGGTGCAGACTCTTACAAATCTACTAAGATGAACAACCTTCACTGAAGGAGAAATTATATAACTATCGGGGAACCTATGTCCACACATACTAGCATTTTAAATGTTATGCATAATGTAGGGTACTTTAGGCTGATCACATGTACTTGATTTTAATTGGCTTTTTAATATAATATTGTTAATTCTACCAGGAGTTCTTAGTCCCATGTGACTGCTCAATGTTCATTATTTTTCAAATCATGAAATGATTAAATCTTTGAATCTTGTTTATATCTTTCAGTCCATAGTGACTGTGACACCCGCAAGTTCAGACATTCATATCTCGAATTTGGTTCGTCACATGTTAATTCTAATATCATATTAAAATCACCAACAACGGAATAATAGAATAATTTATATTAATATAATATAAATCTTCGCGTCCCAAGGTCTTGTGACCGTTACTACAACATTCCAGTAATATAAACAAAATACGACTTAAACACAAATTTAATCATCCTTAATACATCATTATAATAATAAAAATAATAATGGTTCTCCTATGCATAAAGGACTAAGCTAATCTGTAGCTTTGCCCTTTCCTTTGTCTTTTCCCGAAGTACCGCCTTGCTCTACCTTAACTGTAATGTTTTTAGGGAAGCAATAATAAGCAACAAATTTTCCCAGTAAGAAATATAGCAATAAGGGTGAACAGTTATAAGTAAAAATCTCAAGGGTATGACAGTGAATAGTAGTTCAGGAATTATCAACAATTCTTAATAAAGTCGTTATGGACATAAAAGGTATTAAGAAAAGAGTTAATCATATAAAAGTTCTAGATTTATGAACACTGAGTAGTCACTAAGGACTAAGAACTTCTACTAGAGTTAACAATATTATACTAAAAATCCAATAAAATGAGTACAATAGGTGATCAGCCTAAAGTACCCTACGTTATGCATATCATTTAAATATGTTAGTATGTGTGCACGTCAGTTTCCCGATAATTATATAATTTCCCCTTCAATGAGGGTTGTTCATCTCAGTAGATTTACGAGAGTCCACAGCAAGTTAATTATTTTGGATAGCTTTCTAACACAGGATAATAGTCTAGCCAAATTAAAGGCTTGGAAAACTTTTATAATGCATTTAAGAATGATAAGTTCAATGCTTGCAACACATCAAGGTACACAAATGGTTTTTTGAATAGTAATAGATATTTGCTTGATATAAGTATGGTTGATATGGAAACAATTCGTATTATACAATATATATAGTGTAAGAATTAGGGAACTTGCAATAATGTAGGAAGTTCATGGCGAGAGACTTGCAATAAATGTGAATATCCAATAATAATCTGTGAATGTGGACTAATTAATAATAATTATCCACTAACATACTTGAAAAATAATATCTAGAGTTGAGTTAAGGAAACTTGCCTTTTTCTTTGATTACCACTTTTAGCACAAACCACCTCAATGAACTATATTATCCTATTTATGTACGTATATGTATTCATTAGTCACACACACTCTGACATATATATCAACATGTATTTATCACACATATTCTTATTCATGTATGTTACACACATTAAAACTCATAGATGTATAATCCAAATTATTCTTAATTTTGTCAACCTTAGAATATTTTAGCAATTTTAGTCTCATATACTCATTTTCTATTTGTACAGGTGAAATATTACTTAAGTCACGTATTCTGCTTCAAGTTGTTTCACTCATACATGTTAAGGAACTCTTAAACTAGTTTATGTCCTTTCTATTTACTTTCAACAATAATTAGTTTTACCCATAACATTTCCATTTTACATCTTAAGAAAGTTCATTGTGTCAAAGGTTAACCATAACATTCATTAAATAATAATTCTAAACAACCTTCCCTACGCATGCTTGCATGTATTAGAATTATTTGCATGTAGCTAGCAAAACTCTTTTCTTAGAAACTTTTTTTAGTTCATGCGTGAGTAGTTTATAACTAAATAATAATATTTATCACATTAATGCAGTCTTTTCCAAGGTTACGACGCTATCTCTGAATCTGAAGACATCTCTGAAGTTAAGACATCATCATCAAAGTCGAAGACATTTTTCGAAGTCAAAGACGTCATTTCCGAAGTTGAAGACATTTTTTGAAGTCAAATACGTCATCTCCTAAGTCGAAGACATCATCTCCGATCCCGAAGTCATCTTCTGAAGTCAGAGACGTCATCTCTAAAGTCGAAGACATCATCTCCGAACCCGAAGTTAGAGACGTCATCTCCAAATTTGAAGACGTCATCTCTGAACCTGAAGTCATCTTCCGAAGTTAGCTCTTTGGAACAGCTTCAGTCCTTGGGGATTATGACCGCTTCTTCAGCTGGTCCTTCTATCCCGACTCCTAACTAACTCCTCCTCAGACTCCATAGCTAGTTATACTACATGTCTAACTAGACGTGTGATCATGTCTGTTATCTCTAGAGGCATACAGTAATTTATTATTTTAAAAGTTCACAAGATTTATCGAGTTTAGGTTTGCTAACTTGGAGGCAAGGACCCGAAAGGAAAAATAATAATAAAATAAATTATAATAGTTTTCGAGGCATGCCATGCAATTTACCTTGGGTCTATTTTACTTCGACAGAGTCTAAGTTCTTGGGTTTGTTGGGTTATTTCATGGGTACACAGATAGTCGACTTATCACTTTATTCAAGTTACTTAGTCAGTTTAATGCTTATAACATTTGGTCTTGGATACAACTATCATGATGACCAATAAGACTTTTCCATATGCATACTACATTACTTACCCAAAAGAATTAACTGGCTAAAATCGATAGGTAATGCTTAAGGTAATAAGGTCATACATTTATGCCTTTACTGTAGTGTCCCCAAATCTGGGTACTAATCACTACGAACTTGATACACTAATTATATAACTATTGCGGAAGATATATACATAAATTATTTATACATTAACATTTACACATAATCTCCAAGGTCGATAACCTTAACTTATTACACAAATTCAAATCCTAAAGGACTTACAATGTTATTTGCATTTGCCTGTATCCGAAGTATTCGTCCTAATCTTCAATGTTTATCATGATATAGCAAGAGTGAGCAACAAGTTTGTCCATCAAGTTTAAGTTCAAAGAAAGATATATCATGATTGGAAGAATGAATAATAATCTGACAAACTTTCAATAATATAATAATTTTGAAAGAACATGAATCAATTTTCATAACTGAATGACCGAGACAGTAAAAATGAATGGCCAACAATGAACATGAACAACTATAACTGAACCAAATGGTAATGAAGGTGATCAGTCTTTCATACCTGATGAATATATGCAACATGCACAACGTGCGAATCAAAAAATCATAGACGTGATGTAATAAAAAATGATTAACCACTAGTTAAAAGTATAATTTGAGAAAACTTGCATGTACTGTCGACTACTGCTATGTAATCTATTTTAAGCTTTAGTTGAAAGACCTAGTATTAATAATATCGATCTCCCAATTAGAATAATATCATCATATATAATACTATTAATTATAGTCATAAAATAATCTAAACACATTACCATATAATCCTAACAGTTAATAAAATATATAAGACCCAGTATCAAGTCAAACTATTTCAGTCTGAGTTGAGTTCGGTACTATTTTGACATCTTGACTGCCTAATCGGATAATTATCGAGCCTATTATCAATAAGACTCTACTTAAACGCTTTATTATTATCTTAGATAATTTATTTATTAGTCAAAATATTTTTCGAAAGCTCATAATAATTTCTAGATAATTATTATCATTTATAATGATTTTTCAATTATGAATATCATTTTAATATGATTTGAAACATCAACTAATTCCATTGTCATTAATATTTAATTAATTTCAAATACTAATGAAATACATGACATAATATTATAAGTTATTTATAATATTTCAAAGTATTTTAATACCTTAATTTTGGCTTTAAATAATTTTAAAACATTTAAAACCATTATTAAATAACTTCCATTAATATTAAAATATGAATGTATTTCATGAAAAATATTAAAAGTTATGTTTTATAACTTAAAAACATTTTTAAAACCTTTAAATCATTTTTATATGATTTTTAAAACATTAAAACTATTTTTCCATAATTTATTTAATACAATTATTAAATAAATTATTATCATTAATATTAAATTATTAATGAAATTCATACCAAAATATTAAAAGTCATTCAAAATAACTTAAAATATTTTCTAACACTTTAATATATTTTCAAATGATTTTTAAAATATTAAAATCTTTTTTTAAGTAATTTATTTAATATAATTATTAAATAAATTAAATATCAATAATATTTAAATAAATTAAAATATTAATGAAATATATCTCAAATTATTAAATGTCAATTTTATACCTTAAAATAATTTTTACAAATTAATTATGAATTTTTCATAATTATTTTCTATTTTATTCTAATTATTTTAATTAAATATTTATTTTTAATAAAACTATCGCTAAAGAGGCTTATCGCTACAAAACTGTCGTTATAGGTGTTCTTAAGCCCTCAAGAACATTCAAAGTCAGTGTCTAAGGTGCCTAGTTTGACCACTTATAGATATTTGATCTAGATGTTTCTGGGCATGTAGGCGTATTAGTGATGTAGTATTGATGCAATACTACAAGCACAAACAAATTGTAGGGCCAAACTACATCACAACAATAAGTTATAAGCCATCAAAAAGCATGTCAGAGTTGTTCTTCATTTTCTGGGTTACCCAGAAAATAAGAACAGTGTCAAGGGTCCTACTTTGGATCTTAATAACTTGGATTCTGGGCTTAATCTAAGTGTTAAAGTGTCATACTTGTGGAGTATGTATGTCAAGGTACAAAAGTAATATACTTGTAACTTAACAACATCACAACTGAAAGATCTAGGCTAGTCAAAAGCTTGTCAGAAACTTGTTCTTGAAAAATCTTGGTTTTCCAAAAACTCATCCAGCCAGTTGGTCAACCCAGTTTTGACCATGAATAACTTTGATATTGTTTCTAATCTATGTGTTCTAGTGTCATGGTTTGGTAGTCCATATGTTAGAGTATATCAATGATACACTCTCATGGCCTAACAACTTCAGAACAACAAGATCTAAGGCATGAAAAATGTTCTCAGACAGACCTGGGTTACTGGGTTTTCAAGATTTCCAGATTTTGTGACTGGTCAACCATGTTTGACCATGAATAACTTAAGATATAGACATGGTATGGAATTGATTCCACTTCCAGTCTACTCTCCTCATGGAATAGAATATCAATGATACACTTAGCCATCCTAACATCTAACAGATTAAGATCTAGAGGCTCTGACATATGGCTGTCAAACCTCAAAATTAGGGTTCTTGACTATTTTCAAAATTATAATTTTCTTGCACTTAAATGTTATGGATCCATGATGTATCATCATAGATCACTAAATAACATCTAATAACACTAATATAAACATCAAAACACATAACTAACAGAAATCTTAAGGATCTACAAAGAATTAGTGTTTATACCTTTTTAATGCTCAATCTTGATTTCTATCCATTGAATCTGATGTTGGCTTACTATGATATGTTCTTAGCTTTATTTTGGACTAAGTTTCTCTCAAAAATTCAAAAGTTAGAGAGAGAGAGAGAATGTCTTGGCTAAGTTAGAAAGTAAATTGAAATGTTTTCTTAACTTTGAACTTTTAATCTTTTATTTAATGTATGAAGTGTTTCTAAGTATCAAGAAATCTGATTTGGTGAGATAATAAGCACATGGGATAATCTTGGCTTGGTGACTCACCAAGATTTGGTATACTTTTACTTAAAACATACGTAAAAGGGAATTTTAGTTATTTCGCACTTACTAAGGGTATTTTGGTCATTTCCCCTATAATTCGAAGGCTAATTTGGTCTTTTCACATATATACCATATCTTATAACCCTTAAGTCTTTATATTTAGCATTAGGGTTCCCAAATTAGGGTTTAAAAATTCTCCGTTAGGGCTTAATATTCCCAGAACTAAAATTAAAGTTTCCAAAGCTAGAATTAGGGTTTCTAAACAATTGTTAGGGATTCTTAACTGAACATTGACGTTCCTAGTATAAAATTAGGGTTTGTCACTGATATAACTTATCTGATCAATAATTAACCCTTAACAACATACTGTACAAACATAATCGCTATACACAAAACCCTATACCTCCCTATCAGATATTCACTTATAGTTTGTAATTCTTACAAATCCTTCACAAAATTTTTAAATCCATACTTTATTTCCAGTCTAGGTCTCATTATTCAACATTTATTTAATCATTTAAGATTTATTAAATCCTATTAATTATCGAGTTGTCACATTCACAGTTGTTTCTCCTAGATTTTGCCTTCCCGAATAGCAAGAGCTTCTTGGGTTTTCTTTTTTCCTCTCAACTCTCTCTCTCTCTCTGGCTCTCTCTATACTAGAACTTATCAACTGAAATGTGACAGATTTTCACCCACACTTTAAGGCTCTTATTTATAGGAAAATCATTATCCAATAATTGGGGTATTAACTAAGGGTAAAAGTGGAGTTGGTTCAAAGTTCTACCAACACACACTATTCTTACACTATTCCTAGTACTTGCACCATCATTTCCCCCACGTGGACTTTTCTTGTGCTCAAATAGCTTGAAAAATCAGTATCTTGGTAAGGGGAAAGGGCATGGTCGGTCATGAGGCTTATTGCCCTATGTTACATTTTATTTGTTCCACCCTTTTTTGAACCATGGGCTAGTATATATTTTCTTCCGATATGTATACACATATATATACCCATATAATTATATGACCCAAGTGTATTGGGCTATCATTAGTCTACTAATTTAGTTCCTTGGGCTAAACTCCCAACTTATACAAGTATGTGACATTGTTAATGTTGGGCTTGGGTATATCCTAGATCCAACACTTCATTAAGTTATCCATCAATTAATCTCATTAAGAAATTAATTATGTCACAAGAGGCTTAACACATAAGTTTAATTAATCAAAAACAAGCTTATCAATATTATCAATATAATTCTGAATCCTTTTATACATGATTCAATTTGTATTGAATTATTAGTCCCATGCCACATACACACACACACACACACATATACATATATGCACGCAAATAATTGAAAATATCTTTATTTTATTACTAAAATTACTTATAAAATTCTCGGGTATTACATCCCCCCCCCCCTTTATAAAAATTCCATCCTCGGAATTTGTATAAGGTTACACAAATAGATGGAGATATTCCCTTCTCATCTTATCCTCTAATTTCCACGTAGGCTCCTCGGCGTTGTGGTTTCGCCAAGGTACATTTACAGACGATATAACTTTATTTTTCAATGTTTGCTCTTTCCTATCTATTATTTGGACAAGAATCTCTTTATATGTTAGATTTTTCTTTACTTGAATGGGCTCGTAGGAGATCACGTGTCTATAGTCGAGCTTGTGACAACCCAAATTTTTTAAAAGTTATTAAATTAAGAATTTAATAATTAAAAATTCTTATTATGAGATTTATATATTTTCAATTATGTGTCTTGGTGTGAAAAAAAAATTAATTTTTATGAGATTTAATAGTTGATTAAACTATTAAAGGAAATAAAAGAAATTAGTCGCGACAAGGAATTTGGTGGTAAGGGAAATTAACCCTATAAATATTGAGTAATTTAAATTAAGTTGAAACTATATTATGGAATAATATTGTTTGAATATTAAAACCTTACTTGGTTGTGGTGTTGTAGTAAAGTGGATAAAAGAGTTAATTCATTAATTAAATAGTGAGTTAATATACGAGTTTTGCTAATTAAATTTGGTATTCTTAATATATATTACATGTCATGGTAATATATGAAAATGTTTAGTCTCTTGAATGATGTTAATAAAATATAAATTGATGGTGAGAGAAGAAAAACTAATATACCTATAAATAATTATTGGTTAGAGGTTAATAAATTGAATTAATATTTAAGTAGTGTTTAGATGTATGGATTAAATAAATTGTATTGAGATAATTTATGTGAGAAAAATGAATGAAATGATTATATATAATAATTGTGTAATTCATTTGAGTTAATTAAATTAATTATGGAATAAATATTAAATATTTTAATGAAAATATTTATTTTAATGGAGATGTTATTTTATTTATGAATGTAATTTCATAATTTATAATTTAGTAATTATAAATATTATAGTTGTATAATTACTTAATGGGGCTAAGTGATTTAGCAATATAGTTAAAGTGTGACACTTGGAGAAAGGAGAATATATTATATAGTAGGAAAAGAAAACAAAATGGAAATAAGCTATGGAGTATATTTGCCAAACATGTCTTAAACTCTTGGTATTTTCTAACTGCTCAGACTTTGGGTCTCTTGGTAACGCTAGTAACTGAAGGCTTAAACCTTCACACGTTATTTTATTTGACATGTTAGGGTTCATAGACTGAGAGAGAGAAATAGGAGTTCTCTGTGAAAGTAGAAGAGAGCTTTGGAGGATCAAGGAAGAAGAAGGAGATCAATTAAGTAATTTTCACCATATAATCAATCTAGAGAAGATTTAAGAGGTAAGAGAAGAATTCTAAAACTTCTAGTATCTTTTCTTAAAGTTCTTCACTGTTAGAATTATTTTTGGTAGAATAAACTGATGAAAATCGTGATTATTTGTTGTTGGATAATATGTTAGTATTGTCTATAAGAGACATTATAGCCAACAAATTTGAATTTTTTGTAAAAATTGGTCTTTTGGGTTTTGTTATATAAGTTTTTATCTGTTTTAGAGGCTAAATTGATCATTCTCAAATGTTTAAGGCTCTTAATTGATGGGTGAATATTGTTCTACTCTGAGAAACGAAAACAACCGAATTGGAATGAACAAAAACGGATGTAAAACGAATTCGTAGTGAATGAATTCGCTAAATGTGTTTAAAACATGAAAATATAGTATGAACATGTGTTTTGGGTCAAATTTTAGGCTGGTTAAAGTTTTTATAAATTGTTAGAATTCTAGTATGTTGTAGTTCTATGAATTACGAATCCATAGAATCGAAAACGGACTAATTTGGATGTGTATAACTCAAGTTATGAAGATTAGTAGGAGAAAAGGGTCAAAATCGCGAAAACATCAGAATCAAGGCGTAGCCAAGTGCGGCGAGCGCTTTGGAGCTCGGTAAGACGAAAAGGGGCGCGGTCGCGCCCCATGTGTTCTGACTGTGACTGTTTTGATCTGCTTTGGTAAAACGGTCATAACATTTTCATACGAACTCCGATTTAGGTGATTCAAGATGATCTAGAACGAGGACGAATAGACATATAACTTTTGTTCTTTACGTTATTCAATTTGAGGTAATTAGGAAGGGTCAAAACAGTCATCTTTGTGATTGTTACGTAATCGAAGGCAATTGGAGGGCGTCGGGCATGCACGTATGGTAGTGTAGTGCTCTTGACGATAAAAAATGTTGTTCTAAATTATAAAACATGAATGTTAGTAAATATAATGATGCTTAACATTAATATAATAATGTATTAGATAAGTATAGAAGCATAGTAAGCATGCACAAGAGAGGCAAATCGGGCGTGTGCCAAATAAACGTCGAAACGCTGTGATACGTGTTAATGAACGTAAAAAGTGTTTTAAGTCAAATGAAATAGATATTATAAAATATGAAATGGGTTTAATATAAAACCAATAATGATTCCTAGCAAGATTTAAACACTTGAATGAATTTTGAATATTACATAAGTCAAAAAGTTAACACAATCTAATTGAACATTGTGTGCTAACTAATAGGAAAGATTATGAGATGTGGAGTAGAGTTTACATTACAATTACTATGTGTTGTTATGTGACTAATAATTGTTGTGTATGATTATATAATTGCGTAGGGCACGTGAAGTGCAGATAACAGTAACCTGTTAAACGTTTATTGGTAAACAACGATCAAGGCAAGTCTTTCTGTTCCTATTTGCTATGTGAACTTGATGATTAACTGTTTTAAATCTTTATTGCAAAGAGTATGATGTGTTATATATATGTTCAAAGTATGAAATGTTAAAGTCAATTTATGACTATGTTGATTGATTAAAGCATGCTGATTAAGTAAGGACTCAATCTTTATTCCTGTTATATGAACTGTAGCATATATGTTATATGTTGAACATGTTATTATGTGTTATGTGATGCATGAAAACTCAAGTAGATTTTCTTTTGGTCATTTGTCGAGCTCAACCTTGCAAATAACCAGTTTTGCAGGTTCAAGATTCAAGGTAAAGTTATGTGTTACTTGAAAGACATGAATCAGATGTGATACTTGCAGATTTACACACTTTGGTTGTGTTATTATTATTTGAACCATGTTTAAGCTTCCGAATAATGTATTAATGTTGAATTGTAATATCGTTTTGCAATGTAAACTATTGTAGTATTAAAATGATTTTGAGATATTTAGATATAAAGGTTGAAGATTTTAGGAACGAGGATAGTTTGTAATAGAAAATTTTAATTATTCCGCAAATTTCAATGGTTGTATTATCGTTTAATGATGTACAATTAGAGGTTGAATGTATTATTAATGAACAAAGTCGAGAATTAAATTGTATGGATTTTGGGGTCATTACAGAGCTCGTATGGACATAACACCGAAATGTGAAACACATTTTGGATGTGTTTCGATTCAAGCAGTAAATTTACCTTGTACGCCACTTTGCCTATTTTCCTCAATACTTCGAATGGTCCTATGAAACTCGGACTCAATTTTCCCATCTTGCCAAATCGTATTTTTCTTTTCCAGGGTGATACTTTTAAGAACATGTAACTTCTGACTTCAAAGTCGTGGTCTTGACAATGCAAATCTGTGCATTTCTTCTGGCGATCTTATGTAACTACAAGTCTGGCTTTTATCGTTGTCACTACATCGGCTGTTTGTTGAACTAATACCTGTCCTAATATCTTTCGTTCTCCGACTTCATCCTAACACAACTGCGTTCTGCACTTTCTCCCGTAAAGAGCTTCGTACGGTTGCATGCCTATACTCGTATGATAACTATTGTTATATGAAAATTCCACTAGGGGTAGGTGATCGTCCCAATTTCCCTTGAAGTCCATCACTCAAGTTCTAAACATGTCCTCTAGCATTTGTATTGTTCGCTTACTTTGTCCTGTCTGCGGATGATAAGCAGTACTCAACCTCAACTGTGTTCCCATCCTCTCTTGTAAGCTTTTCCAGAATTTAGACGTGAAGCGCGAATCTCGATCAGAGACAATTGACACCGACACTCCATGTCGTGAAATGATTTCTTTTAAACACAGGCTAGCTAACTGATTCAAATTATATCGGATCTTGATTGGTACAAAATGAGCCATCTTCGTTAGTCGATCTATGATAACACAAATGGCATCAAAACCTTTCTACGTGACTGGAAGTCCCACCATAAAAGTCCATCTTAATGTGCTTCCACTTCCACTTTGGTATTTCTGAAGGTTAAAGTAGACCACTCGGCCTCTGGTGCTCTGCTTTGACCCATTGGCAAGTGAGACATCTACTAACGCACTCTGCAACTTTTCGTTATAGATTGGGCCACTAAAAATGTTACCTCAAATCTTGATAAATCTTTATGCCTCCTGGATGAACAAAATACATCGCATTGTGTGCCTCGTGCAAAATTTCTTCCCTCAACTCAGTTACCGCTGGCATCCACACTCTCCCTTCGAATCTCAAAATACCGTCTTTATCCATTTTGAATCTTTCTTCTTCATTTTTTTTGATCCTCTTCCTGATTTTCTTGCTCTCTTCATCCTTCTCTTGTGCTTCCTTTACTCTATCCAATAAGGTTGCACGAGCTTCCACTACAAATAATTTTTCTTCAGACCTCCCCGGTCTCTTTACCTCTATTTCCAATTTCTCCATTTCCCTTATTAGCTCCTCCTGAGTTATCGGCTAAAACAACTTCTCCCTTCCTTTCCTGCTTAGCATGTTGGCTACTACGTTTCCCTTTCCCAGGTGATAGAGAATCTCGCAATCATAGTCCTTGATTAATTCTAACCACCTTCTCTTACGCATGTTCAACTCCTTCTATGTGAAGATATATTTCAGACTCTTGTGGTCCATGTATATCTCACATTTCTCTCCGTACAAATAATGTCTCCAAATATTTAACGCAAAAACTATTGCTACTAACTCTAGGTCATGAGTATGGTATCGTTTTTCATAATCCTTCAGTTGTCGCGATGCATATGCAATGACTTTGCCATGTTGCATGAGTACACAGCCAAGTCCCTTGTGCGATGCATCACTATATACCACGAAACCTCCCGTATCGTTTGGTAATGATAATACAGGTGCTTCGCTTAGCCTCTTCTTTAGCTCCTAAAAACTTTCTTCGCATTTGTCTGTCCACACGAACTTCACCGTTTTCCTCGTTAGATTAGTCAACGGGGTTGCTATCTTAGAAAAATTCTGGATAAATCTTCGGTAGTACCCAGCTAACCCAAAAAAACTTCTTATCTCTATTGGCATCTTAGACAGTTACTTACCGCTTCCACTTTTGCAGGATCCACAGAAATTCCATTTTGATCTATCACGTGTCCTATGAATTGAACCTTCTCTATCCAAAATTCATATTTCAAAATTTTTGTGTACATCTTTTCTCTTCTCAATGCTTCCAATACCATCTTCAGATGTTCGGCGTGCTCTTCCTTAGTCTTTGACTAAATTAAAATGTAATCGATAAATACTACTACGAACTTATCTAAGTATGGCTTAAAAACTCGGTTCATCAAGTCCATGAATGCTGCCGGAGTATTAGTCAATCTGAATAGCATTACCAAAAACTCGTAGTGTCCATAACGGGTTCGAAACGCCATCTTTGGTATGTCCTCCTCTCGTACTTTCAACTGTTGGTAACCCGTCTATAGATCTATCTTCGAGAAACACTTCGCTCCCTTCAGTTGATCAAAAAGTTCATCTATCCTTGGCAACGGATAATTATTCTTAATCGTCACTCGGTTCAACTCCCGATAGTTGATATAGAGCCTCAGCGATCCATACTTCTTTTTTACAAACAACACTAGTTATCTATAAGGAGACACACTCGGTCGAATGTAACCCTTATCTAATAACTCTTGCAATTGTATCATCAATTCCTTTATTTATACTGGCACCATATGATAAGGGGCTTTCGAAATCGGTGTCGTTCCTAGTACTAAGTCTATTACGAATTCGATTTCTCTGTCTATTGGAAGACCAGGCAGATCATCTGGAAACACATCTTGAAAATCTTTGACTACCAATATATTATTCATTTCTACTCCCTTTTTCTAAGTATCCATTATATAGGCTAAATAACCTACACATCCTTTCTTTAATAATTTTTTGGCCTACATCATCGTAAGGCAACATGAATGCTTAAGCGATGAGCTACCATAAAACACTACCCTAGACTGATTTAAAGTCTGAAGGGTCACACTTTTCATTTGACAGTCGATTATCGCAATGTGACTGGATAACCAATCCATTGTTAATATCACATCAAACTTTCCCAGTCTTATAGGAATCAAATCTACGCTTAGTTCATGACCTCTAATGTTTGAACAACAGTTTCGATAAATGAATTCTACGGGAATTACTTCCTTATTCACAATCTCTATGTTTAACAAGTTTTTCTAAGCGTCAATGGGGTATGTTTAGTTGTCTAGCAAATTCTTCAGACACAAAGGAATAGGTAGCACCTGAATCAAATAATACATAGTCATTTATATTATTGATTGGGAGAATACCTGACATCACATCCTTCGCAGCTACTGTGTCTTGGACAGTCATGTTAAAGGTTTGGGCAATCGGTTGGTTGGATTGCGTTGGTCTGCTGATCATCAGCTTGTTTCCCCCTCCCTATTGGCCGCTTCCTTCGTTGTTCCCCTTCTTTGGAAAATCTTTGATTTGATGCTTATTTGAGCCACACGTAAAACATCCCTTGATCTTTTTCAGCTTTGTGCAATTGGGTGAAATGTGCCCTTCCTGATCGCAGTTGTAGCAGACACTGCGCCCTTTCCAGCACTCCCCTTGATGGTTCTTCCCACATTTCGAGCAAGCTTTAATTCTTTTATTAAACCCTCCTTAGTAACTTCCTGACTGGCTAATGTTTTGATTGTTAGTATTGTTGTTGTTGTTATCCCATTTCCTCTTTCCTAGATTGCTTCCATCACTGCTACTCCCTCCACGAGTTTCTCCCTCCACTTAAAACTGTAATTATTTACGCTAGTTTTTGTATTCCAAATTAGGGTTTCAATTTCCCAAAATCTGAAATTAGGGTTTTCGGTCCGATCTTTAGGGTTTCGTATCAATAGTTAGGGTTTTCTAAATGAACGTTGACGTTCTTAATATAATATTAGGGTTTAACACTGATATAGGTTATCTGGCCAACCCTTGACCCTTAACCACATACTGTACACATGTATGACCATATACACAGAACATATACACTTATATACTTAATCCTGAATAATTCACCAATAAAATTTTAAATCCATAAAATTTCTTCCCAGAAATGTCAAATCCATTCACTTATTTGCTATCTAGGTCTAATATTTAACCTTTAATCCATCATTTAAGATTTAAATAATTTTCTAAATTCTCGGGTTGTCACATTCACCCCTTCTTCTAAGAATTTCGTCCCCGAAATTCAACTTACACCTTATACCTTGCATAAACAACATCACATACTACCCAATACATCCCTCACATGAGTAAAAGTTTTCAAATAGTGCTGAGGAGTTATATAGACAATTGTCTATCATTTTCAAAAAGGTTTACACAGAAATTCATCCGCAAACCATTTTGTCTTACAGACATAGTGGGTAATTAGCCCGGTATGCCCTGTACTGGCCAAGTATTGCTGGTTGGAACAATTTTTCCCTGTTCCCTCTATCCACCTTGGGCGCACAAAATTTTCTTACCTCAGTCTTTAACTGAATCTGCACCAAAACAATTTGGTTCGGGAAAATTTTCAAAGAACGCTTAGAAATTTTCATAAACGTTGGTCTAGCCGAATCAAATAACTTAGACTCATATCAATAATCAATTTCAAATGAAATATTAAGGTATAGCCAAAACCCCGTTGGCAAATTAAAATTTTGAAAATAGTTTGAAAATGACGTCATGATGTCGTACTGTATTAACAGCCCATTTGAGGAAGTCGTCATTATATGAATTTGTCATAACACATCATACAATAGTGGAATAACGATTTTAGATCAAATTCAACACTAAGTATTTCTGTATTTACAACTCCATCATTTTTTTATCAATCTTTCACCAGGTTACATGGTACATTAATGATAACTAAAAATATATTTTGATATTTCAAATCATTATCGTCTAGCCGAAACAATTAGCATAGACTTTACTTTAAACCGTTCAAAAATCATTGCAAATATGTTTTAACATTTCAATAGGTAACGAGGTGTCGGTGGCTCGAAGTCCACACATACACAATGGTCACCAGTAGTTGAGAATAAAAATTCATTTTCAAAAGCACATAGTGCGTATTTAGCTGGATGTCAAAAATTTTGAAGTCTAGAATAGCTAGCAGATTTGGAAAACCTATATCTCCACTACTGATCAATTGCTTAAATAGTCTATCTATTCCTATTATCCTCAATACTCCATTCACACAAAACTATACCTAGTTCATCAAACTACTTATGAGTTCATGAACTTTCCACACTCATATGAGTTTAAGAACTTGTCCTAGTCAGACCTTTGGCGTCCTTTTGCTTAGGGGTTCATAAACATTTCACATAATTATGAGTTACAAATGTACCATAAGTATATGTTTTAAGAACTCGTACTTAATCCTATATTCTCTACCTATACCCTACCTATCTGTTATACACCTGAGAAAAGAATCACCTTCTCAACAGGTATATAGCAAATAGTACGACACAGACATTTCAATGATTATCAGTGCCAGAAACTAAGTGATTTTTACACCAAGTACAATTCCCTGCTCATAACAAGGAATCCTACAACTCAGCTGCTGACATGAGTCCTCAATTGAAATCCCCACTTAATACTAACTCCATTCTCAATACGAATTTCATTTAACTCGTATTCATAATCCTTTCCTGAATCTGTTACAATTCATAGTATAACTTACACACAACATTCTTACCGAAAACTTTTCAATCATTTGATTGATTCTGTTCCCTATTATAACTTTATCAGATCACGGGGTGATCTCATCATATATATTATGATTCATTTCTATACTATGATCGTTTTGTTTTGCGATCTCCTATCCCTACAACTCTAGTCTTTTAGACTCTATCTATTCACCATTATTGTTCACCTTTATTATCAGAGTTAGGGAACTCCGTGCCTTTTATAACCCGCCGAGATTCGTCTTTGAATCTTACCGACTCACTAACTCTATATGAGTTAGATCAAATCCTAATCACTGCAGTTATTAGTCTCAGGTAACCCTACCTAAGGTTTATAACCAACAGCTTTGATACCAAGTGTAATATCCCCAAATCCCGGTCCTAATCACCAAGGATTTGGTATACTAATTCTATAACTATTGTGGAAGATATAAACATAAATTGTTTATACATTAAACTTTATACATTAATCCCCAAGCTCGAGTAACCTCAACTTATACACAATTCAATATCCTATATAACAAATAATGTTATTATCATACATTACTGTTACAATTCTAGCTGCACATATAATCCCAAGCTGGACTTGTCTTGATCTTTTCTTATATCCGACATATTTGTCTTAATCTGTAATATTTATCATGATATAGCAAAGGTGAGCAACAAGTTTTTCCATCAAGTTTAAGTTCAATAAATTAAGGATATATCATGATGGAAAGATTTTGAATAATAGTTGGCTAACATTCAACAATATAATTGTGAACTAGCATTGATAAATTATCATAGATGAACGAACATTGAATATGAACATATCAATTATATCTTAACTGAATGGTAATGAAGGTGATAAGCCTTTCATACCTGATGATTACATGCAATATGCACAGAGTACAAATCAATAATTCTTAGACATGGCAATCAACAATGATTATCCACAAGTATATTTGAAACATATATACTCGAGGTTGAGTTAGAGAAAACTTGCATGTACCATTGATTACCGTTACGCAACCTATTTAGCTTTATCTGAAGACCTAATATTAATAATATTGATTTCCAAGTTAGAATAATATCATCACAGTATAAAATAACTTAAACACACATTATCACATAACCCTATTAGTCTATACAACACATAAGACCTAGTATCAAGTCAAACTATTGCAGTCTGAATTGAATTCGGTATAATTCTGGCATCCCGACATCCTAGTCGGACGATTCTCGAGCCTACTAATCATAAGACTTGGTCTAAACATTTAACAATTAACTTAAATAATTTTTTATTCAGTCATAATAATTTTCATAGTCTCGTAATAATTTTTAGATAGTTATTATCATTTATCATGATTTTTCAATCATTAATATCGTATTTATATAATTTAAATACTATATAATCCCTTTACCATTAATATTTATTTAATATTAAATATTAATAAAAATCATAACATAACATTATAATATATTTATTTATCAAAGTATTTTTAATACTTCAAAATCATATTTATATAATTTTTAAACAGTTAAATCTATTATCCGATAATTGCTATTAATATTAAAATATTAATATTTCATGACAAAATATCAAAAGTTATATTTTATATCTTAAAATATTTTTATAACACTTAAATCATTTTATATGATTTTTAAATCATTAATTCTATTTTTCCATAATTTATTTAATAAATTTATTAAATAAATTAATTACCATTAACATTAATTAATTAATGAAATTTATCACATAATATTAGAAGTTATTGAAAATAACTTAAAATATTTTTATACCATAGTATAATTTAAAATGATTTTTCATGTATTAAAATCATTTTTAAATAATTTATTTAATATTATAATTAAATAAATTAATTACCAATAATATTCCAAAAATATTAAATATTGATGAAATATATTCAAAATTATTAAAAACCCATTTTTGGACTTTAAAATAATTTTTTAGAATTTATTTTGTATTTTTCATAATTAAAAACTATTTAATACTAATTATTTAATAAAAACAATTAATTTTGTAAATAATTGTCGCTAAAGGTGCTATAGGCGACAAAACCGTCGCTGAAAGTGTTCTCGAGTGTTCTTGAGGAAACCCAGAAACTCATGTCAGTGTTTGAGTTGGTATGTTGACCATCCTTTGATCTATGATCATATGGTTTTCTCGGCTGTCTAAAGTGTTATACATGTAGTATTCATGTCATGCTACACACACAAACTGATTTCCTAACCAAACTATATCAGATCTATTAGTTATAAGCCTCACAAAATCATGTCAGAGGTTGTTCTTCATTTCTGGGTTACCTAGAAATGAAGAACAGTTCATGGGTCTCACTTTGAGCCCTTGAATCTTTAGGTTTCAGGCCTTCTTAATGTGATATAAAGGTACTAACTTGTAGTCCTGATGTCAGACTAAAACAACATATCACTAGATCATTCTAACATCACCAAATATATGAGATCAAAGCCGGTCAAAGTAGTGGTCAGGAACTGCCTTTGAAGATTTCTAGGTTACCTAGAATCTTCATCCGGCAGTTTCATTTACCGTACTTTGACCTTCTTTATTTTCGATCCTGATCATGATATGGTTAAATTAATGGTATGAATATGTAGTCCATATACCAGACTACAAATTCCAAGCAACAACATAAACTAAAACATTAAACACAATAAGATCTATGACCTGCAAGATGGTTGTAAGGTTTTCTGGGCAAATCTAGGTTACCCAGAAACAGCCAAAAAATGTCGGTCAACGCACTTTGACCGTTAATAACTTACAATCTACACATGATCTGGGGGCTTGATTCAAGTTCCAGATCAAAGCCCTCACAACATATTACAACTATAAACCTTTAAAATACAAAAACAAATAACAGGTAATGATCTATGAGCCCTGACATTTGCTTGTCAGACAACTTTTCCTGTTTTTTTCTAGATTTCTAAAAACTTTAATTTCGAGCATCTAGATGTTATGGATCCAAGTTATGACAACCCAGATCACTAACTAACACCCTAATACACAACTTAAAACAACAAATCCTAACATATAACATAAAAACATAGATTTCTAAGTTTAGGGTTTTTATACCTTTCTAGCTTGGATCTTGAATCTGATCCTTGATGTTTGTTATTGGCAAGCTAAAGTATGATCTTAGCTTAACTTTTCTCACTTTCTCACTCTAAATTTTTGGATTTTAGAGAGAGAAGAGCTTTGGCAAAAAAAATGAGAAATAAAGTGGGCATTTCTTTCTCTTTAATCTTTATATATTGATACAATGTATCTATATTTTGCAAGTTGGTTGTGATTGCTGAGATATAATGCACATGGGAAGACTTTAGTTGGTCAACAACTCTCATTTTGGCAAGATTTGCACTCAACATAATAAAAAATGTGACAAAAGAGCATTATAGACATTTTCCTTCTAATTTTAATGGCACAAATGACATTTGCTACAACCCTTAGGTTTTAACCATTATGGTTTGACCCTTAGGGTTTAAACCTAAGGTTTTAAAAATTAATTCTAGGATTTCTAAATTAGGGTTTTAAAAATGGAAAATTAATATTTCTAAAGTATAATTAGGATTCTATAATTATACTAAGATTTCCTCATCATAAGTTCAAGCTTGCTAATTAGGATTAATATTTCATAATTAAAATTGCTAATTTAGCAATTAGGTCTATAATTATACATTAGGGTTTCTAACAGAATAATTAGGGTTTCAAATTATGAAATTAGGGTTTTCTAAATAATTTGTTAGGTTTTACCCTAATTAAAACTGTAATTATTTACACTTAAACATTCGAGATCCCAAATTAGGGTTTTCGTAGTCTTAATTAGGGTTTCAAATTCCCAGAATCTGAAATTAGGGTTTTTGGTCCGATCGTTAGGGTTTCGTATCAATAGTTAGGGTTTTCTATCTGAACGTTGGCGTTCTTAATATAATATTAGGGTTTGACACTGATATAGGTTATCTAGTCAACCCTTGACCTTTAACCACATACTGTACACATGTATGGCCATATACACAGAACATATACACTTATATACTTAATCCTGAATAATTCACCACAAAAATTTTAAATCCATAAAATTTCTTCCCAGAAATGTCAAATCCATTTACTTATTTTCTATCTAGGTCTAATATTTAACCTTTAATCCATCATTTAAGATTTAAATAATTTTTTAAATTCTCAGGTTGTCACAGTGTTGATAGTCTACGTTTGGGCGGCATTTTTCTTCATCACAAAATTTCATCCTTAGTCTCTAATTATATTAATTAAGTATTTCTTTAATGCAAAAAGAAAACAAAATTTTATGACACGGTTTATGAAACAAGAACATTTATATTCATATGCCAAATCATTACATTGATATGATCATTCCTAGCATACTTCTATAAACATTAACTTTTATCCCCTAATATCCCGAAAGATGGGGAAACACTAACATACTATTCATCTAACACTTTACAAAAAGTTTGGGTTTTCATAACTTATCCCACATCTCACACAAAAGATTGGGATTACAACAACAGATCATAGTTAAATACCAACTACTAGACTACTAACATCTAGACCTCAATCTAGCATTTTGCGCTCCACAACGCTCTTTTACTCCACTTGGGCGATGCATGCCACCAAATCTCTGCTTATGGTATGTCAGTTCTGTCCCTGCTCCGTTGGGTAATGGTATGCACCATCAATCAATCTCTCTATGGCCATGCGAAAAGCATAGCCCATCTTGTTCATCTTCCTCCTCTTACAGCTCACTTCGTCTTCTAAGTCCCTTGCCCTATCATTAGCTTCTTCCCACTTCTCCTTGAAGTGGATCCTCTCCATAACCTCCAGCTCAAGCTGAGTGTGAAGAGCCTCTTTCTCGGATTTCTCACTCAACTCCTTCTGCTCGGACTCCTCCAGCTTACCCACCAATTCCACGTTCCTAGATACCGATCGATGAAAAATGGTTCCCATCTGGATACCTTCTTCTTTACGATACGCAATCTCTACCTCCATTTCATGCAT
This sequence comes from Panax ginseng, assembly GCA_020205605.1. Lineage (NCBI taxonomy): Eukaryota > Viridiplantae > Streptophyta > Magnoliopsida > Apiales > Araliaceae > Panax > Panax ginseng. Next base: position 83,133,745 of record CM035131.1, read on the forward strand.
CTTCAGTTTCCTCTTAAGGTCTTCCTCCCTCAATTTTTGCATCTCAGTTTCTCTCTCTTGAGCTTGGGTCTCTAGTTCCTCAACTCAGCATTCGAATTCCAAAATCCGCTCCTCATATTCCCCCAACATTTGGTCTTCGAATGTAGCCTCATCGAAATCTTCCATGGGTTCTTCCTCGGGATTTGAATCTACGAGATCTGGCTCCATCTCTTCCTCCTCATCCTCATCATCGATATGAGTCACCACCAAAATGGGCTTAACTACCAATGGTGCCTCATACACCACGTGTATATCACGTGGCTCCCCCTCTACCACTCTACTGGGTCCTCCCAAGTCTGTCATCCTACAACCACAACATAAGACAAACAAACAATAAACTCCATCAAAACATAAATTCATTGCATGGAATGAAAATACATTTCATAATGCCACTAAGTCGCTAGGAAAAATCTATATGAGTTTTATCTCCTTCTATCATATAAGTTCTTCTAAGGTTATAGTTTAAGGATTCTCGCTCCTAAGCTTTATAACCTAATGCTTTGATACCAACCTATGACGCCCCCAAATTTAGACACTCATATCTCGAATTTGGTTCGTCACATGCTAATTCTAATATCATACTAAAATCACCAACAACCGAATAATAGAATAACAATGGTTCCATTATATTATATTTACATTGATATAATATAAATCTCTGCGTCCCAAGTTCTCATGACCGTTACTACAACATTTCAGTAATATAAAATGAATACGACTTAAACATAAATCAATCATCCTTAATACATCATTATAATAATAAAAATAATAATGGTTCTCCTATGCATAAAGGACTAAGCTAATCCATAGCCTTGCCCTTTCCTTTGTCTTTTCTCGAAGTACCGACTTGATCTGCCTTAACTGTAATGTTTTTAGGGAAGCAATAATGAGCAACAAATTTGCCCAACAAGAAATATAGCAATAAGGGTGAACAGTTATAAGTTCAAATCTTAAGGGTATGACAGTGAATAGTAGTTTAGGAATTATCAACAATTCTTAATAAAGTCGCTATGGACATGAAAGGTATTAACAAAAGAGTTAATCATATCAAAGTTCAAGATTTATGAACACTGAGCAGTCACTAAGGACTAAGAACTTCTACTAGAATTAACAGTATTATATTGAAAATCCAATAAAACGAGTATAACAGGTGATAAGCCTAAAGTATCCTACGTTATGCATATCATTTAAACATGCTAGTATGTGCGCACGTCAATTACCCGATATATATATAATTTCCCCTTCAATGAGGGTTGTTCATCTCAGTATATTTATGAGAGTCCGCACCAAGTCAATTTTTTTGGATAGCTTTCTAACACATGATTATAGTCTAGCCGAATCAAAGGCTTAGACAACTTTTATAATGCATTTAAGAATGATAAGTTCAATGCTTGAAACACGTCCTTGATATAAGTATGGTTGATATGACAACAATTCAGATTATACAATATATATACAGTGTAAGAATTAGGGAACTTGCAATAATGTAGGAAGTTCATGGTGAGAGACTTGCAATAAATGCGAATATCCAATAATAATCTATGAATGTGGATTAATCAATAATAATTATCCACTAACATACTTGAAAAATAATAACTTGAGTTGAGTTAAGGAAACTTGCCATTTGCGTTGATTACCACTTTTAGCACAAACCACCTCAATGAACTATAATATCCTATTTATGTATGTATAGGTATTCATTAGTAACACACACTCTGACATATATATCAACATGTATTTATCACACATATTCTTATTCATGTATGTTACACACATTAAAACTCATAGATATATAATCCACATTATTCTTACTTTTGATAACCTTAGAACATTTTAGCAATTTTAGTCTCATATACTCATTTTCTGTTTGTACAGGTGAAATATTACTTAAGTCACGTATTTTGGTTCAAGTTGTTTCACTCATACATGTTAAAGAACTCTTAAACTAGTTTATGTCCTTTCTATTTACTTTCAACAATAGTTAGTTTTACCCATAACATTTCCATTTTACAGCTTAAGAAAGTTCATTTTGTCAAAGGTTAACCATAACATTCATTAAATAATAATTCTAAACAACCTTCCCTATGAATGCTTGCTTGTATTAGAATTATTTGCACGTAGCTAGCAAAACTCACTTCTTAGAAACTCTTTTTAGTTTATGCGTGAGTAGTTTATAACTAAATAATAATATTTATCACATTAATCTAGTCTTTTCCAAGGTTACGACGCTATCTCCGAATTCGAAGACATCATCGAAGTTAAGACGTCATCGTCTAAGTTGAAGACATTTTCCGAAGTCAAAGACGTCATCTCCGAAGTCGAAGATATTTTTTAAAGTCAGAGAAGTCATCTCCGAAGTCGAAGACATCATCTCCGAACTCAAAGTCATCTTCCGAAGTCAGCTCTTCAGAACAGCATCAGTCCTTAGGGATTATGACCACTTCTTCAGTTGGTCCTTCTATCTGACTCCTAACTAACTCCTCCTTGGACTCCATAGCTAGTTGTACTACGTGTCTAACTAGACGTGTGATCATGTTTGTTATCTCTAGAGGCTTACATTAATTTATTATTTTAAAAGTTCACAAGATTTATCGAGTTTGGGTTTGCTAAATAGGAGGCAAGGACCCGAAAGGAAAAATAATAATAAAATAAATTATAACAGTTTTCGAGGCATGCCATGCAATTTAGCTTGGGTCTATTTTACTTCGGGAGAGCCTAAGTTCTTAGGTTTGTTGGGTTATTTCATGGGTACACAGATAGCCGACTTATCACTTTATTCAAGTTACTTAGTCAGTTTAATGCTTATAACGTTTGGTCTTGGATACAACTATCATGATGACCAATAAGACTTTTCCATATGCATACTACATTACTTACCTAAAATAATTAACTGGCTAAAATTGATAATAATGCTTAAAGTAATAAGGCCATACCTTTATACCTTCACAGTTTTTTCTCCAAGATTCTGCCTTCCCAAATAGCAAGAGCTTCCTTGTGACGCCCCCAAAATAGGTATACGCCACCCATCTAGGGTCGCCAGATACATGGTACAAAATTCAAATACAAAATTAAATATACAACATGAGTTGTCAGTTTTAATACAAATATTGTCTTCTAGACAGTATTCAAACTTAAAATTCTCATATATACTATGAGTTTCAATACAAACATTGTTACGTATATAATACAACAATATTCATATTGAAATTATTACAATGCCATATAAAGTACAGCAGCAAATATATCAAGTCCCCGAAGGGACACGAGAAGATATATGTTCTCCTCATTCTAATGGAGTGCATCTTTGATGCTTCCAAATTCTAATTCACCTCACCCTATTGTTGTTCACCAAAATTAAATATCAAATGATGTATAAAACATGTCACACACATTTTAAGTTCTCAGTACGATTATTATGACATACTGTTTCATAATTTGATTAGGCTTGTGACTAATTCGTATCACCACTTTATACCCATGTTCTCTCTGCTAGTCCCAGCTACCCTTTTATTACCTGAAAGGGGTGGTGAAGAAAAAGGGTAAGCTCAACTAGCCCAGTAAGAAATATTATGACTAAGATAATGCAGAACAAATTATCGTTAGTCTTCAACAGTATAACAACTGATAGAATATAATAGACAACAAGTTTTAGATCAACAACTGCAGCGGAATAAGCAATCAATTAGAAGAGTCAAGTAGAACAAAATGTCTACTATCTCCTCTAGATTAAAAGTCCATCGTTAATACTTCATTCCTATAATACTCATCAACAGTTCTTTGCTATACTCAAGACAAAGAGAACTCTCATCACCTGTCTTCACCTGAACCACCACAGATTATAATTAAATCACAATTCATATTTATAATCAAGTAAATCAACAGTCCAACTTTGCACTACAGGCCAAAGATATACAACTGAAAAACCAATAACCAACAGTCCATCTTTGCACTACAGGCCAAAGATATACAACTGCAAAACCAATAATGTTGAGACTCAGCTTAATAGTATCACGACCACGAATTATCCATGCACTACGGGCCACGGATATTCGTGTTTTCAATTATGGTCATGATTATACCAAATAATCTCTAGTCATAATCATACCAAGTCCATCTATGCACTACGGGCCAAAGATAACTTTTACCACATCATTTGTAACATTACTGTCATGATTATACCGAATAATCCCTGGTCATAATCATACCAAATTCATCTATGCACTACTGGCCATAGATGACTTTCGACACAATATAAGCATGAGAATTATGACAATGATATAAAGAATTAATCAAATGAGATAAAGGATAAATATTAAAGACTTTAACAATATAATTTATCCAAAATTCAATAATTCTAAATTGTCAACATGATCACCAATTGTGGAGTAAAATTCAAGAATAATATTATATCAAAAATGATTTGAATAATATTTCAACAAATATTTAACGAAGATAATAACAATTAATCATTATATTATAACCTCCATTTAATATTATTTATTATATAATAATATTAAATTCATTTACTAATATTGTTAAACTCCATTTAATATTAACAATTCATTATTCCTCTTTTAAACTTTATTTAATATTATTCATTATATAATAACATTAAATTCATTTACTAATATTATAAATCATTAATCAATGTGTTAATAACACCTTAATCCAAATGTTATCAATCACTTAATAATCTCATAATCTAATATTATTAATATTACAACAATATTTGAATCATTTTTTAAACTTATAAACAATTTATTTTAATTATTTACACTTTACTAATTAATGCATTTAATCATCCTAAAATGCCAAACTCATAAGATTTCATCACCAATAACCAAAACCCTCATCAAAAATCTGCATATACCTTATATAGGATTTTCAAGCCATAAAATCCTATTTTCCAATTTTCTTACTTCACATAACATATTTAATTTATTTACTCATAACTAGTCCATTTTCATGAAAAATACCAAATCAGTACAAACAAATTTTCTTTCCTGGGATTTAGCAGAATATAGTCCCATATTGAACATATATTTTTCTCGGAATTTTTAAAATTTATTTACTATTTTTCATATAGCCAAAACTGTCAAATATTTAGACATTTATCATAAACTGTACGTTTGTCCAAAAATTCCATAATTTACAAAGTATACTTCTGTTATATACATGTACTCCCAATAAAAATTTACCAATTTTGGAGTTAACCACAAAGAGTTATAAGGGTTTACTTTTAAAATAGTCTTTTTCCCATAAAATTCATAACTCATAATCTATACATCCAAAAATCGCCATTTTTAGACACAATCTAGAAAACTCATCACATTATCATTTTAAATTTTTCTAGAATTTTTGAGGGTCGAAAAAAATACAAAACTGAAAAACATAATAACCCTTACAATCCCGTACCTCAAAAGAGCAGCATTTTTGACTGGAATATCAGATATAAAGTCGAAGGAAACTTGAACTTAATAACAATTCTCAAAGTATCTAAATACTCACAAAAATATGCTCGATAATATAGAGAGAGAAAACATATGTTTCTGGTGTGATTTTCAATTCTAACCTAAGCACCTATTTATAGAAAAATGCTAGAACGCCAAAGGAGATTAAATTAATAAAATATTTATTTTCTATTACAATTTCTCAAGCACGCCATACTTGAAATCAAACTTTGAAATCCTGCAAATTCAAGAGACAAAAGGACAAGTGGGTCCCACCTTCTAGAAATTTCCACCAAAATCATTTATAAATTTAGAAACTTCAACAATTTCTGAATCAGTCACCTCTTAAAATTCATAACAAATCATACGTTAATTTTAAACAGTTCAAAATTTATGGACATATACTCAACTTATATATGTATAACATATCCAAAAATAACAACGATCCAACAGTCGGATTAAAAATTATAACTCACGCAATATATCTCAAGAACACTTATTTTTCTGGATTATGAGTCCTTCTAGGCTTTTCATTCAAATAAATACCACAAAAAATCCACAATGAATTTTTTCAACGATTCCAATTTCTACTATTAACTTACTTCCGTGGCTTTCTTTTGATATATGACTCATCTCCTAACTCATTATATACAAAGAGTTATGGATTTTACAAAATCAAGTAATGAACTAATTTTTCTGAAAATCCCATATTTTGTTCTTTTTTTCGACAAAATACTAATCAAACACCTCAGCATTAATTCCTTCATTTATATCCATATAAAAATATATATATTTCCTTATCATATAAATTAATAAATAAGTATTCACAAATAATATTACAGAATCACAATAATGACAACCAAAGCCGCTCCTGTGAAAGAGGGGTCTTTCCTAAGATAAGATTTCTCTCATCAAGGCCAAGCAATTAGGTGACCAAACCTCTCCTCGATGTAACTTTCTAGACATAGCCAATAATGCTATCTAATAATATTATTCAAATAATATGAATTATTGATCTGATAATGGGAAATACTGTGTCGTGACAATTATTGAAACAACAATAAAATAAAATATCAACGCAGCAATTATTGAACCAATAAAATAAAATATTGAACAGAAATTACTGTAACAATTACTGAGTAGTGCCTTCATACGTAAGAATCAATAATTCAAAATTACTATGCAATACCGTGTGCTACTATACAACCACGCCAGACATTATATATTAAACCACTGTAATCCAACAAAGTTGTTAATAATAAATACATTTTCGCCGTTATTTATAAAACTCAAACTTGTCGTTTTCTTCATCCGACAGTTATTCTGTTATGGGGACCACAAATAGTTGCGCCGTCGTATGAATATTCCCCGACAACAAGTATATTCCATGACCAAACGAATATTTCCCAACAGAAATGAGTATTTTATAACCACTTACGTATTTTGAAAATTTTATATATATCACCCTTAACTTTAAACTTTTATCAATTTAACTATTTACTAAATAAAAAAATTGAATACTTTTATTTCATAAAATTCGGGATCTCACAATCTCCCCTCCTTTTGAAATTTCGTACTCGAAATTTACGCACGTACCTAGTATTTCGAAGAGATGAGAATACCTTGCTTTCTTTTCGGATTTGTACCTTCCCTGTTATTTCCTTTTTATCATAATTTTCCCATTGCTCATCTCCTGTATTTCAGATATCATTCTAGAATATAGTTTCAAAATAAGGGTTAATTGGCATTCAACATACTATCCCTATACTTTAACCGACCAATTAAATACCAAATAAACTTAGGTAGGTCATACTAGCGAAGGAATTCCCTGTCTCTCCCCTCCTAGTTCTTGTCTCACATCTCAACCAGGGATCATATCCCTAAGCTTTGATACCAACCCGTGACGCCTAAAAATAGGTATATACGCCACCCATCTTGGGTCGCCAGATACATGGTACAAAATTCAAATACAAACGTAAATATACAACATGAGTCGTGAGTTTTAATACAAATATTATCTTCTGCATAATATTCAAACTCAAAAATTCTCATATATATCGTGAGTTTCAATACAAATATTATTACGTATATAATAATACAATATTCATATTGAAATTATTACAATGCCATATAAAGTACAACAGCAAATATATCAAGTCCCCGAAGGGACACGAGAAGATATTTGTTCTCCTCATTCTAATGGAGTGCACCTTTGACGCTTCCAAATTCTGATTCACCTCACCCTATTGTTGTTCACCAAAATTAAATATCAAATGATGTATAAAAATGTCACACACATTTTAAGTTCTCAGTACGATTATTATGCCACGCTGTTTCATAATTTGATTAGGCTTGTGACTAATTAATATCATTACTTTATACCCATGTTCTCTTTGCTAGTCCCAGCTACTCTTTTATTACTTGAAAGGGGTGGTGAAGTAAAAGGGTGAGCTCAACTAGCCCAGTAAGAAATATTATGACTAAGATAATGCAGAACAAATTATCGTTAGTCTTCAACCATATAACAACTGATATAATATAATAGACAACAAGTTTTAGATCAACAACTGCAGCGGAATAAACAATCCATTAGAAGAGTCAAGTAGAACATAATGTCTACTATCTCCTCTAGATTAAAAGTCCATCGTTAATACTTCATTCATGTAATACTCATCAACAGTTCTTTGCTATACTCAAGACAAAGAGAACTCTCATCACCTGTTTTCACCTAAACCACCATAGATTATAATTAAATCACAATTCATATTTATAATCAAGTAAATCAACAGTCCAACTTTGCACTACAAAGCCAAAGATATACAACTGAAAAATCAATAACCAACAGTCCATCTTTGCACTACGTGCCAAAGATATACAATTGTAAAACAAATAATGCCGAGACTCAACTTAATAGTATCACGACCATGAATTATCCATGCACTACGCCAAGGATATTCGTGTTTTTCAATTACTGGTCATGATTATACCGAATAATCCCTAGTCATAATCATACCAAGTCCATCTATGCACTACGGGCCAAAGATGACTTTTACCACATCATTTGTAACATTACTACCATGATTATACCGAAATAATCTCTCGTCATAATCATACCAAGTCCATCTATGCACCATCGCCATAGATGACTTTCACACAATATAAGCATGATAATTATGACAATGATATAAAGAATTAATCAAATGAGATAAAGGATAAATATTAAGGACTTTAACAATATAATTTATTCAAAATTCAATAATGTCTAAATTGTCAACATGATCACCAATTGTGGAGTAAAATTCAAGAATAATATTATATCAAAATGATTTGAATAATATTTCAACAAATATTTAACGAAGATAATAACAATTAATCATTATATTATAACCTCCATTTAATATTATTTATTATATAATAATATTAAATTTATTTACTAATATTATTAAACTCCATTTAATATTAACAATTCATTATTCCTCTTTTAAACTTTATTTAATATTATTCATTATATAATAACATTAAATTCATTTACTAATATTATTAATCATTAATCAATGTGTTAATAACACCTTAATCCAAATGTTATCAATCACTTAATAATCTCATAATCTAATATTATTAATATTACAACAATATTTGAATCATTTCTTAAACTTATAAACAATTTATTTTAATTATTTTTACTTTACTAATTAATGCATTTAATCATCCTAAAATGCCAAACTCATAAGATCATAAGATTTCATCACCAATAACCAAAACCCTCATCAAAAATCTGCATATACCTTATATAGGATTCTCAAGCCATAAAATCCTATTTTCCAATTTTCTTACTTCACATAACATATTTAATTCATTTACTCATAACTAGTCCATTTTCATGAAAAATACCAAATCGTAACAAACAAATTTTCTTTTTTCGGATTTAGCGTAATATAGTCCCATATTGACATATATATTTTTTCTTAAATTTTTAAAATTCATTTACTATTTTTCATATATAGCCAAACCGCTTAATATTTAGACATTTATCATAAACTGTACGTTTGTCCAAAAATTTCGAAATTTACAGAGTATAATTCTGTTATATACATGTACTCCCAACAAAAAGTTCACCAATTTTGGAGTTAACCACAAGGAGTTATAAGGGTTTACTTTTAAAATAGTCTTTTTCCCATAAAATTCATAACTCCTAATCTATACATCCAAAAATCGCCATTTTTAGACACAATCTAGACAACTCATCACATTATCATTTTAAATTTTTCTAGAATTTTTGAGGGTCGAAAAAAATACGAAACTGAAAAACATAATAACCCTTACAATCCCGTACCTCAAAAGAGCAGCATTTTTGACTGGAATATCAGATATAAAGTCGAAGGAAACTTGAACTGAATAACAATTCTCAAAGTATCTAAATACTCACAAAAATATGCTCGATAATATAGAGAGAGAAAACATATGTTTCTGGTGTGATTTTCAATTTTAACCTAAGCACCTATTTATAGAAAAATGCTAGAACGCCAAAGGAGACTAAATTAATAAAATATTTATTTTCTATTACAATTTCTCAAGCACGCCATACTTGAAATCAAACTTTGAAATCTCTGCAAATTCAAGAGACAAAAAGGACAAGTGGGTCCCACCTTCTAGAAATTTCCACCAAAATCATTTATAAATTTAGAAACTTCAACAATTTACTCAATCACCACCTCTTAAAATTCATAACAAATCATACGTTAATTTTAAACAGCTTCAAAATTTATGGACATATACTCAACTTATATATGTATAACATATCCAAAAATAACAACGATCCAACAGTCGGATTAAAAATTATAACTCACGCAATATATCTCAAGAACACTGATTTTTCGGATTATGAGTCCTTCGGGCCAGTTTCATTCAAACAGTCACCACAAAAAATCCACAACAAATTTTTCACTGATTCCAATTTCTACGGTTAACTTACTTCCAGGGCTTTCTTTTGATATATGACTCATCTCCTAACTCATTATATACAAAGAGTTATGGATTTTACAAAATCAAGTAATGAACTAATTTTTCTGAAAATCCCATATTTTGTTCTTTTTTTCGACAAAATACTAATCAAACACCTCAGCATTAATTCCTTCATTTATATCCATATAAAAATATATATATTTCCTTATCATATAAATTAATAAATAAGTATTCACAAATAATATTACAGAATCACAATAATGACAACCAAGTAGCTCCTGTGAAAGAGGGGGTCTTTCCGATAAGGATTTCTCCTTCATCGGCGCAAGCAATTAGGTGACCAAACCTCTCCTCGATGTAACTTTCTAGACATAGCCAATAATGCTATCTAATAATATTATTCAAATAATATGAATTATTGATCCGATAATGGAAAATCTTGTGTCGTGACAATTATTGAAACAACAATAAAATAAAATATCAACGCAAAGAATTATTGAACCAATAAAATAAAATATCAATGTAAATTACTCGTAACAATTATCGAGTAGTGCCTTCATACGTAAGAATCAATAATTCAAAATTACTATGCAATACCGCAGTGCTACTATACAACCACGCCAGACATCGTATTTTAACCACCAGGTAATCCAACAGTGTTAACGGTAACATTTACGCCGTTATTTATAAAACTCAAACTTATCGTTTTCTTCATCCGATAGTTATTCTGTTATGGGGCCCACAAATAGTTGCGCCGTCGTATGAATATTCCCCGATAACAAGTATATTCCATGACCAAATGAATATTTCCCAACAGAAATGAGTATTTTATAACCACTTGCGTATTTTGAAAATTTTATATATATCACCCTTAACTTTAAACTTTTATCAATTTAACTATTTACTAAATAGAAAAATTGAATACTTTTATTTCATAAAATTCGGGATCTCACAATCTCCCCTCCTTTTGAAATTTCGTACTCGAAATTTACGCACGTACCTAGTATTTCGAAGAGATGAGAATACCTTGCTTTCTTTTCGGATTTGTACCTTCCCTGTTATTTCCTTTTTATCATAATTTTCCCATTGCTCATCTCCTGTATTTCAGATATCATTCTAGAATATAGTTTCAAAATACGGGTTAATTGGCATTCAACATACTATCCCTATACTTTAACCGACCAATTAAATACCAAATAAACTTAGGTAGGTCATACTAGCGAAGGAATTCCCTGTCTCTCCCCTCCTAGTTCTTGTCTCACATCTCAGCCAGGGATCATATCCCTAAGCTTTGATACCAACTGTGACGCCCCCAAAATAGGTATACGCCACCCATCTTGGGTCGCCAGATACATGGTACAAAATTCAAATACAAACGTAAATATACAACATGAGCTGTGAGTTTTAATACAAATATTATCTTCTAGACAGTATTCAAACTCAAAAATTCTCATATATACTGTGAGTTTCAATACAAATATTGTTACGTATATAATACGACAATATTCATATTGAAATTATTACAATGCCATATAAAGTACAATAGCAAATATATCAAGTCCCCGAAGGGACACGAGAAGATATTTGTTCTCCTCATTCTAATGTAGTGCACCTTTGACGCTTCCAAATTCTGATTCACCTCACCCTATTGTTGTTCACCAAAATTAAATATCAAATGATGTATAAAACATGTCACACACATTTTAAGTTCTCAGTACGATTATTATGACACACTGTTTCATAATTTGATTAGGCTTGTGACTAATTCGTATCACCACTTTATACCCATGTTCTCTCTGCTAGTCCCAGCTACCCTTTTATTACCTGAAAGGGGTGGTGAAGAAAAAGGGTGAGCTCAACTAGCCCAGTAAGAAATATTATGACTAAGATAATGCAGAACAAATTATCGTTAGTCTTCAACCATATAACAACTGATATAATATAATAGACAACAAGTTTTAGATCAACAACTGCAGCGGAATAAACAATCCATTAGAAGAGTCAAGTAGAACATAATGTCTACTATCTCCTCTAGATTAAAAGTCCATCGTTAATACTTCATTCATGTAATACTCATCAACAGTTCTTTGCTATACTCAAGACAAAGAGAACTCTCATCACCTGTCTTCACCTAAACCACCATAGATTATAATTAAATCACAATTCATATTTATAATCAAGTAAATCAACAGTCCAACTTTTCACTACAGGCCAAAGATATACAACTGAAAAATCAATAAACAACAGTCCATCTTTGCACTACAGGCCAAAGATATACAATTGTAAAACAAATAATGCTGAGACTCAGCTTAATAGTATCACGACCATGAATTATCCATGTACTACGGGCCAAGGATATTCGTGTTTTCAATTACGGTCATGATTATACCGAATAATCCCTAGTCATAATCATACCAAGTCCATCTATGCACTACGGGCCAAAGATGACTTTTACCACATCATTTGTAACATTACGGTCATGATTATACCGAATAATCTCTGGTCATAATCATACCAAGTCCATCTATGCACTACTGGCCATAGATGACTTTCGACACAATATAAGCATGATAATTATGACAATGATATAAAGAATTAATCAAATGAGATAAAGGATAAATATTAAGGACTTTAACAATATAATTTATTCAAAATTCAATAATGTCTAAATTGTCGACATGATCACCAATTGTGGAGTAAAATTCAAGAATAATATTATATCAAAAATGATTTGAATAATATTTCAACAAATATTTAACGAAGATAATAACAATTAATCATTATATTATAACCTCCATTTAATATTATTTATTATATAATAATATTAAATTTATTTACTAATATTATTAAACTCCATTTAATATTAACAATTCATTATTCCTCTTTTAAACTTTATTTAATATTATTCATTATATAATAACATTAAATTCATTTACTAATATTATTAATCATTAATCAATGTGTTAATAACACCTTAATCCAAATGTTATCAATCACTTAATAATCTCATAATCTAATATTATTAATATTACAACAATATTTGAATCATTTCTTAAACTTATAAACAATTTATTTTAATTATTTACACTTTACTAATTAATGCATTTAATCATCCTAAAATGCCAAACTCATAAGATTTCATCACCAATAACCAAAACCCTCATCAAAAATCTGCATATACCTTATATAGGATTCTCAAGCCATAAAATCCTATTTTCCAATTTTTTTACTTCACACAACATATTTAATTCATTTACTAAAAACTAGTCCATTTTCATGAAAAATACCAAATCAGTACAAATAAATTTTCTTTTTTGGGATTTAGCGTAATATAGTCCCATATTGAACATATATTTTTCTCAAAATTTTTAAATTCATTTACTATTTTTCATATAGCCAAAACCGCTTTAATATTTAGACATTTATCATAAACTGTACGTTTGTCCAAAAATTCCAAAATTTACAGAATATATACTTCATATATACATGTACTCCTAATAAAAATTTCACCAATTTTGGAGTTAACCACAAGGAGTTATAAGGGTTTACTTTTAAAATAGTCTTTTTCCCATAAAATTCATAACTCCTAATCTATACATCCAAAAATCACCATTTTTAGACACAATCTAGACAACTCATCACATTATCATTTTAAATTTTTCTAGAATTTTTAGGGTCAAAAAAAACGAAACCTAAAAACATAATAACCCTTACAATCCCTTACCTCAAAAGAGAGCAAGATTTTTGACTAGAATATCGGATGTAAAGTCGAAGTAAACTTGCACTGAAATAGCAATTCTCAAAGTATCTTAATACTCATAAAAATATGCTCGATAATATAGAGAGAGAAAACTTATGTTTCTGGTGTGATTTTCAATTCTAACCTAAGCACCTATTTATAGGAAAATGCTAGAACGCCAAAGGAGACTAAATTAATAAAATATTTATTTTCTATTACAATTTCTCAAGCACGCCATACTTGAAATCAAACTTTGAAATCCTGCAAATTCAATAGACAAAAGGACAAGTGGGTCCCACCTTCTAGAAATTTCCACCAAAATCATTTATAAATTTAGCAACTTCAACAATTTCTGAATCACTCACCTCTTAAAATTCATTACAAATCATACGTTAATTTTAAACAGTTCAAAATTTATGGACATATACTCAACTTATATATGTATAACATATCCAAAAATAACAACGATCCAACAATTGGATTAAAAATTATAACTCACGCAATATATCTCAAGAACAATCGATTTTTCTTGGATTATGAATCCTTCTGACCATTTCATTCGAATAATACCACAAAAAAAATCCACAACGATTTTTCGGGTGATTCCAATTTCTACGGTTAACTTACTTCTTGGGCTGTCTTTTGATATATGACTCATCTCCTAACTCATTCTACACAAAGAGTTATGGATTTTACAAAATCAAGTAATGAACTAATTTTTTTGAAAATCCCATATTTTATTATTTTTTCGACAAAATACTAATCAAACACCTCACCATTAATTCCTTCATTTATATCCATATAAAAATATATATATTTCCTTATCATATAAATTAATAAATAATTATTCACAAATAATATTACAGAATCACAATAATGACAACCAGGCCGTTCCCAGGAAAGAGGGGGCTTTCCGGTAAGGATTTCTCCTTACTAGCGCGCAATTAGGTGACCAAACCTCTCCTTGAAAGAACTTTCTAGACATTGCCAATAATGTTATTTAATAATATTATTTAAATAATATGAATTATTGATCCAATAATGGGAAATATTGTGCCCTGACAATTATTGAAACAACAATAATATAAAATATCAACGCAACAATTATTGAACCAATAAAATAAAATATTGAACAGTAATTACTGTAACAATTATTGAGTAGTGCCTTCATACGTAAGAATCAATAATTCAAAAATATTGTGCAATACCGTGTTCTACTGTGCAACCACGCGTATTACTATATGTTAACCACCAGGTAATCCAACAGTGTTAATAGTAACATTTTCGCCGTTATTTATAAAACTCAAACTTGTCGTTTTCTTCATCCGACAGTTATTCTGTTATGGGGACCACAAATAGTTGCGCCGTCGTATGAATATTCCCCGACAACAAGTATATTCCATGACTAAACGAATATTTCCCAACAGAAATGAGTATTTTATAACCACTTGCGTATTTTGAAAATTTTATATATATCACCCTTAACTTTAAACTTTTATCAATTTAACTATTTACTAAATAAAAAAATTGAATACTTTTATTTCATAAAATTCGGGATCTCACAATCTCCCCTCCTTATGAAATTTCGTCCTCGAAATTTATGTACGTACCTAGTATTTCGAAGAGATGAGAATACCTTGCTTTCTTTTCGGATTTGTACCTTCCCTGTTATTTCCTTTTTATCATAATTTTCCCATTGCTCATCTCCTGTATTTCAGATATCATTCTAGAATATAGTTTCAAAATAAGGGTTAATTGGCATTCAACATACTATCCCTATACTCTGACAACCAATTAAATACCAAATAAACTTAGGTAGGTCATACTAGCGAAGGAATTCCTTGTCTCTCCCCTCCTAGTTCTTGTCTCACATCTCATCCAGGGATCATATCCCTAAGCTTTGATATCAACTGTGAAGCCCCCAAAATAGGTATACGCCACCCATCTTGGGTCACCAGATACATGGTACAAAATTCAAATACAAACGTAAATATACAACATGAGCTGTGAGTTTTAATACAAATATTATCTTCTAGACAGTATTTAAACTCAAAAATTCTCATATATACTGTGAGTTTCAATACAAATATTGTTACGTATATAATAAGACAATATTCATATTTAAATTATTACAATGCCATATAAAGTACAACAGTAAATATATCAAGTCCCCAAAGGGACACGAGAAGATATTTGTTCTCCTCATTCTAATAGAGTGCACCTTTGACGCTTCCAAATTCTAATTCACCTCACCCTATTGTTGTTCACCAAAATTAAATATCAAATGATGTATAAAACATGTCACACACATTTTAAGTTCTCAGTACGATTATTATGCCACGCCGTTTCATAATTTGATTAGGCTTGTGACTAATTCATATCATTACTTTATACCCATGTTCTCTTTGCTAGTCCCAGCTACTCTTTTATTACTTGAAAGGGGTGGTGAAGTAAAAGGGTGAGCTCAACTAACCCAGTAAGAAATATTATGACTAAGATAATGCAGAACAAATTATCGTTAGTCTTCAACCATATAACAACTGATATAATATAATAGACAACAAGTTTTAGATCAACAACTGCAGCGGAATAAACAATCCATTAGAAGAGTCAAGTAGAACATAATGTCTACTATCTCCTCTAGATTAAAAGTCCATCGTTAATACTTCATTCATGTAATACTCATCAACAGTTCTTTGCTATACTCAAGACAAAGAGAACTCTCATCACCTGTCTTCACCTAAACCACCATAGATTATAATTAAATCACAATTCATATTTATAATCAAGTAAATCAACAGTCCAACTTTGCACTACAGGCCAAAGATATACAACTGAAAAACCAATACCAACAGTCCATCTTTGCACTACAGGCCAAAGATATACAATTGTAAAACAAATAATGCTGAGACTCAGCTTAATAGTATCACGACTATGAATTATCCATGCACTACGGGCCAAGGATATTCATGTTTTCAATTACGGTCATGATTATACCGAATAATCCCTAATCATATCATACCAAGTCCATCTATGCACTACGGGCCAAAGATGACTTTTACCACATCATTTGTAACATTACGGTCATGATTATACCAAATAATCTCTGGTCATAATCATACCAAGTCCATCTATGCACTACTGGCCATAGATGACTTTCGACACAATATAAGCATGAGAATTATGACAATGATATAAAGAATTAATCAAATGAGATAAAGGATAAATATTAAAGACTTTAACAATATAATTTATCCAAAATTCAATAATGTCTAAATTGTCAACATGATCACCAATTGTGGAGTAAAATTCAAGAATAATATTATATCAAAAATGATTTAAATAATATTTCAACCAATATTTAACGAAGATAATAACAATTAATCATTATATTATAACCTCCATTTAATATTATTTATTATATAATAATATTAAATTTATTTAATAATATTATTAAACTCCATTTAATATTAACAATTCATTATTCCTCTTTTTTTAAACTTTATTTAATATTATTCATTATATAATAACATTAAATTCATTTACTAATATTATTAATCATTAATCAATGTGTTAATAACACCTTAATCCAAATGTTATCAATCACTTAATAATCTCATAATCTAATATTATTAATATTACAACAATATTTGAATCATTTCTTAAACTTATAAACAATTTATTTTAATTATTTATACTTTACTAATTAATGCATTTAATCATCCTAAAATGCCAAACTCATAAGATTTCATCACCAATAACCAAAACCCTCATCAAAATCAGATATACCTTATATAGGATTCTCAAGCCATAAAATCCTATTTTCCAATTTTTTTACTTCACACAACATATTTAATTCATTTACTAAAAACTAGTCCATTTTCATAAAAAATACAAAATCAATACAAATAAATTTTTTTTTTTGGGATTTAGCAGAATATAGTCCCATATTGAACATATATTTTTCTCGGAATTTTTAAAATTCATTTACTATTTTTCATATAGCCAAAACTGTCGAATATTTAGACATTTATCATAAACTGTACGTTTGTCCAAAAATTCCAAAATTTACAAAATATACTTTTGTTATATACATGTACTCCTAATAAAAATTTTACCAATTTTGGAGTTAACCACAAGGAGTTATAAGGGTTTACTTTTAAAATAGTCTTTTTCCCATAAAATTCATAACTCCTAATCTATACATCCAAAAATCGCCATTTTTAGACACAATCTAGACAACTCATCACATTATCATTTTAAATTTTTCTAGAATTTTTTAGGGTCAAAAAAAATACGAAACTGAAAAACATAATAACCCTTACAATCCCTTACCTCAAAAGAGCAGTATTTTTGACTAGAATATCAGATGTAAAGTCGAAGTAAACTTGCACTGAATAGCAATTCTCAAAGTATCTTAATACTCATAAAAATATGCTCGATAATATAGAGAGAGAAAACTTATGTTTCTGGTGTGATTTTCAATTCTAACCTAAGCACCTATTTATAGGAAAATGCTAGAACGCCAAAGGAGACTAAATTAATAAAATATTTATTTTCTATTACAATTTCTCAAGCACGCCATACTTGAAATCAAACTTTGAAATCCTGCAAATTCAACAGACAAAAGGACAAGTGGGTCCCACCTTCTAGAAATTTCCACCAAAATCATTTATAAATTTAGCAACTTCAACAATTTCTGAATCAGTCACCTCTTAAAATTCATTACAAATCATACGTTAATTTTAAACAGTTCAAAATTTATGGACATATACTCAACTTATATATGTATAACATATCCAAAAATAACAACGATCCAACAGTCGGATTAAAAATTATAACTCACGCAATATATCTCAAGAACACTGATTTTTCGGATTATGAATCCTTCGGACCAGTTTCATTCGAACAGTCACCACAAAAAATCCACAACGATTTTTTGGGTGATTCCATTTTCTACGGTTAACTTACTTCCTGGGCTGTCTTTTGATATATGACTCATCTCCTAACTCATTCTACACAAAGAGTTATGGATTTTACAAAATCAAGTAATGAACTAATTTTTTTGAAAATCCCATATTTTGTTATTTTTTCGACAAAATACTAATCAAACACCTCACCATTAATTCCTTCATTTATATCCATATAAAAATATATATATTTCCTTATCATATAAATTAATAAATAATTATTCACAAATAATATTACAGAATCACAATAATGACAACCAGTAGCTCCTGTGAAAGAGGGGCTTTCCGATAAGGATTTCTCCTTACTAGCGCGCAATTAGGTGACCAAACCTCTCCTTGAAAGAACTTTCTAGACATTGCCAATAATGTTATTTAATAATATTATTTAAATAATATGAATTATTGATCCAATAATGGGAAATATTGTGCCCTGACAATTATTGAAACAACAATAATATAAAATATCAACGCAACAATTATTGAACCAATAAAATAAAATATTGAACAGTAATTACTGTAACAATTATTGAGTAGTGCCTTCATACATAAGAATCAATAATTCAAAAATATTGTGCAATACTGTAGTTTCTCTTTGTGCAACCACGCCAGATTACATATATGTTAACCACCGTGTAATCCAACAAAGGTTAATAAGAACATTTTCGCCGTTATTTATAAAACTCAAACTTGTCATTTTTTTCATCCGACAGTTATTCTATTATGGGGCCCACAAATGGCTGCGCCGTCTTACGAATATTCCCCGACAACAAGAATATTCCACGACCAAACGAATATTTCCCGACAGAAATGAGTATTTTATAACCACTTGCTTATTTTGAATATTTTATATATATCACCCTTAACTTTAAAGTTTTACCAATTTAACTATTTACTAAATAGAAAAATTGAATACTTTTATTTCATAAAATTCGGGATCTCACATTCCTTGGTTTTCTTCTTTCCCCTCAACTCTCTCTGGCTCTCTCTATATTAGAACTTATCAACTGAAATGTGGCAGATTTCCACCAACACTCGAAGGCTCCTATTTATAGGAAAATCCTTATCCAATAATTGGGGTATTAACCAAGGGTAAAAGTGGAGTTGGTGCAATGTTTTTATCAACCCACACCATTCCTACATTATTCCTAGTACTTACACCATCATTTCCCCCACGTGAACTTTGCTTGTGCTCAAATAGCTTGAAAAATCAGTATTTTGGTAAGGGGAAAGGGCATGGTCGGTCATGGGGCTTATTGCCCTATGTTACATTTTATTTATTCCACCCTTTTGTACCATAGGCTAGTATATATTTTCTTTTGAATTGTATACATATACATATACCCATATAATTATATGACCTAAGTGTATTGGGCTATCATTATTCTACTAATTTAATTCCTTGGGCTAAACTCCCAACTTATGCAAGTATGTGACATTGTTAATGTTGGGCTTGGGTATATCCTAGATCCAACATGTAGACACTAGAAATTTTCTCAAGACACCACATCGACATTGCGGGAGGGCGATTCGTCTTTTTGGAGATAACCCTGTAAGATTACCATCATGTCTATTCCGAATACTACCTAAGTTCACCTCTCAGCCCTAACACACACCGGGAGTATCATTTCCAACCCCAGAACACACACCGGGAACATCATTTCCAACCTCGGAACACACACCGGAAGGATAATTTCCAACCTCGGAGATAACCCCGAGTTTTGTCCTTGGCGATAACACTAAGGAATGATGTTGCAGTTCCGGCGATAACTCCGAAAATGCTTGTTTCAAGTGCATGCTATCAGCTTCAATCTCAGACCTCATGCCAAGGCACTCATACCTCAGACCTGAAGCTAACACCAGGCAGACAGGCATTCTCATAGATGACCTTGCGGCATTCAAACACTTCCAGTAGTCCAATCTCAGATGTAACCCTGAGCAACGTCTACTTTCAACTCAAACCGGTGATAACCCCGATGAGGATTCAAACATTATCTTACCATCTCAACCTTTGTGCATCGTCTCAACACCTTATACATACATACATACAACAATGTCCTATAAGAACCAAGGAGTTCCAATCCCGAGTGACAATTACGCGTGGCAGCACACCGGATAGAATTTGAAGCTTGAAGACCATGGGCATGGTCCCCTCTTCCTGACTTCGTACAACCTCTAATCCATGTCATTGCATAACTCTCGACACAAGCGGTCCGAAGAAGGTCTTACATACCTCGTTCGGATGCTCGGATTGAAGTTCTACAAGTTCAAGTGAATATTACAGTGCACGAGTGCACGCTTTTGAGACGACAGACTCATGGAATCCGTGGTACCCCTGCACCAAGGTACACTGTGGGGCCCCCTCTATAAATAGAGGGCTTGAGGTGGCAATTTAAAAAAAAAGCGAGGAAGCCCTGTCCAATTTGCTCTGTACACACCCCACATTGAGTGTTTCCTCATTTTAAACATCTGTTAGCTCACATATAGCTATATTTTTATTCTATGAGAGCCGAGTATTTATCCATATAGAGTCATAGAAGCCTCGCATTGGCAAAATTCCACCGTAAGCCTTCTCACATTCTATAAAGCCTTTCTCTTCATCTTTGCACACACTATTCTACACATTGAGAGTCGTGTTATGTGCGTATGCCCGGACTTCGGTCCGTAGTTTTCATTTCAGTATGTATATATTTATATATGGACTAACATTATCGAGCTATGCCTCGATTGATCCTAGACTTATGTCTGGAGCGTTTACTGCTTATATATATATATATATATATATACATTTCTGTCAGGCCTTGAATTTACTTCGAGGCCTTTTACTGCTTTATTTACATTTAGTCCCGCCTAGAGTTTACTTCGTGGCAGTTGATCATCATTTACTGCTTTATTTACTTTTCTGATCCCCCATGGAGTCGCTTCGTGGTGGTTGATCATGTCCATATATATATTTATCGCTTTTATATATTTACATTTCCGATCCCCCATGAAGTTACTTCGTGTTGGTTGATCATGTCTGTATATATATATTTACAGCTTTTATATATATAATTGCTTACTGCTTTCCATACAAACTGCGGTAAAATGTGAGCCTAGGATTCATGTGATCACAGATTCATCTCATCAATCTAGATTGATTCCGTGATGGACATTTTCAAATTGTAAAGCGACTTGTACATTATTTACAAAGTAATGAATTTCCTTAGATGGTTGTCATGCCCATAAGGAGTTTGACATCACAGATATTATTTTCTCGAAGATGCTTCGCATCTCGAAAATAAAAGAAACAAGCCGAACATTTTAATAATAAAATGGAAGTATGAAAAGGTCTCAATTCCTATTGAGCACAGGATTTGAAAAACCTCTTTTTACAAAACTCCATTGTTATATCTTGCTTAAAACTGAATTTTTCTATAAATTCAAACCCTTTGTATATAGGTGCGAACGAGGCCTCGCACTACTTTCAAATAATTGCACATTGATCCACAAACACACACACACACATTCATATAATAGTTTCTTAAAAAGTGGTGGTCACCATAGCAACACGGATGTCGGGGGGTGCCTAACACCTTCCCTCCGCATAATCAAGCCCCCGAACCCAAATGAATCTCAGTTTCACAGACCCTTTTAGCAGTGTCACATCACTGGGTCAATGTGCAAACCTTTTTTCGATTACGTTGGTGCAACCAGTTAAAAACACAAACTGGCGACTCTTAAAGTCAAATCGTCGACATTATACATGTCGGACCTTTTTCACTTATTTTTTCAAACAAATCTCACATTAACATGAGAACACCAAAGAACAAGTAACGAAAAGGGACAACTAAAAATCCCGACGTCGACAGGTGGTGACTCTGCTGGGGACTCCAGTAAGAGGGCTTAAGCCGCTATTCCAAGCTTTTTAAAACTGTTATATGATTACGTGTGAATGTTGCATTTACATTTATGATGAATGTGTACGAATGTATTTTACTTATTGCACTGCAAAATATCTATCTGTGATATTAGTGCTTCGCACATGTCATCATTTGCATAAACGGTGAGACACGTTGTATGTGAATGTATGTTGTATGGTTCCTCCACCAGGAGGCTATCTTGTCAGTGTTTGATTACTGGACTCGTAGGAAGACTAATTCCAACGAGACTGGATTCGCTCCAGTTGAAAGACAGGATTAACTTCCCGTCAAGTAGATTGCGATGATCTGGGAACCTTCATGCCAATAAGCCGCGAGAGTAACCCTAAGATAGGTCAACCTTTGATAAACCAAACACGGAGGAAAGTCTCTTCATGCTTTCCATTTTCAATTACTTGTAAAAACATTTACTTGTAATTTTATTCCATGTTCATCTTTATATAATGGAAAATATGAAGATTATTTGTGCATACATGTTATCAATTAACACCCATTTTTGCATGACAATATTCCTAAAACGGACACATTATGATAACATTTACATTATCCCTAAGACTAAACTACACAAGTTTTTTATAGGGAAATCATTGGGCCTATTACCCGCTCAAAATCCAAAAAGCCCATGAGCCTACAACCAATTATGTCCTCTTCTGATCAGTCTAATCCTGTTTCTCGAGAAGAATTTGATGGATTAAGCAAACAAATCACAGATCTGGCTGTTCTGCTTAAAGAATTTCATCAGTCCACTCAGGGTACAAAGATGCCTACACATACAGAATCCTCTACACAAGGAGGAGCACAAGGTTTGGAAAAAACAATTCCAGAACCTCAGTTGGATACGACCAACAAAGACCCTGAAAACACCCCTCAGAGGAGATCCAGACACCGATGATATCAGGAAGAAGGTCCTCCAAATGGAGGAAACTATCCATTTTCTCAAAGGGATTAGAGCACGTGGAAGTGTTTCATATGCTGACCTTTGCATATTTCTTGGTGTTTATTATCCAGAGAAATTCAAAACCCCTGATTTTGAAAAGTATGACGGATTAGGGGATCCTTATACACATTTAAAGGTGTTCATTGGAGAACTTGGATCTTATGCGAAAAATGAGAAGCTCAGAATGCAGTTGTTCCAGAAGAGTCTGACTGGAGAAGCCCGTTCATAGTATACCAGATTAGACAACTCCAAGATCCATAGCTGGGAAGAGCTAGCTCACGCCTTCTTCATTCAATACAGTTTTCAATCTCAGATGGCTCTTGATCGGTACCAGATTACCAAGGTCAAGACATAGTCTAATGAGTCTCTCAGAGAGTATGCTCAAAGGTGGAGGCGCCTTGCTGCTCAAGTTATCCCTTCCACGACGGATTCAGAAATGGTCATGACTTTCATAGACATACAGGAAGCTCCTTTCTATGAGAGAGTTTTAGCTGGTATTGGCAAACCATTCTCTGAAATGATCAAGCACGGAGAGATGGCTAAGATGAGATTAAAGTCAGGTAAAATTCAAGACCTAGCCGCTCTTAAAGCTATTGTTGAGCACATCCAGTCCGAATCTTATGGAAACAACCCCCGGAGGGTCCATAAAAAGAAAGAGGAGGATGTTTCCTTGATACTACAAGGTCATAAAGGCAATCAGAACATGCCTATACAGAGAAGAAACTACTCCCCTTTCCAAGCACAGTCTTCAAGCCCTCTATTTCCTAAAAGTGGAGAAGTAAAGCGCCCTCGAACGTTCACACCCTTAGGGGACTCGCTCGAGAATATTCTTGCTCTTCTGACTACTCAGAAGAAAATTACACATCTTCTTCTACCAGATAAACCTAATGGGAGGGGTTTTAATGCTACTCGGAAGTGTGCTTATCATGCCGGAGCACCTGGACATGATACTCAAGATTGTTGGGCCTTGAAACACAAGATCCAAGAATTAATAGACAACGGTGAGATCATGGTCACCAAACCAGATCAACCTCATCTGCAAGACAACCCTCTTCCTCAACACAAAGAAGAAGAGGTCAACATGATTAGTTGGAGCACTGGACAGAGTTCCAGTTTTAATGGTGAATCATCCCAGACCATCAAAGATGGTGTTGACAGATAGGATTACGCAAAATTCCAATTTTCTATGGAACGAAAGATGAAAACTCTTTGCAAGAAAATTAAGCAATTGGCATAACTGGTGAGACACCAGCATCAAGTCACACGCCAATTAATCAGCCAGGAGCATGCCTATCTCCTTCCTTTTGTTATGAATGCTCCACCATCACCTTCAGAAAGCGAAGCTATGGAGGATAATGTTGTAAAGAGAGCAAATGCTAAAGCCCATCGGGGTTTTGCCAATCAGAGGGAATTTACCTATCTGGGCCAATCTATGGAGGAGATATTTCAAATGTTGATCAATGAAGGAAGAATTACCTCCCTTCTACCTCCAATCAATCCCCGTTCAAGACGGTTCAACTTCGATGGAGTATGTCAATATCATTCACATTCTCGCGGTCACAACACAAAAGAATGTTGGGCACTCCGCCATCTCATTCAGAATCTTATTGATAGCGGTGTCCTGCAGCTGACAGATGATGACACTATGCCACTCGAGAGTGGGAATACATGTCCTACTAAATGTAAGGGATCAGAAGCAGTTATATCCGCTAAGGATGATGAGACTGTCAAAGCATTTCCCATACAAACAATTCAACTCAAAGGAGCTGACACTCCTTTGAAGGTGGCTGCACCAGAGCCAATTTCATTACCTTTCAGACCACAATATCCTGTTGTCAGCTTACACAAAGTTCCATGGAATTATGGAAAAACTGAAGGATCCAGGTCTCATACTACTGCTACAGTGTCGAAGGAAAATCCACTGTATCTTCCTCAAAGGGTGATGAAGCCTACCTTCAAAGCAAAGGGGAAGATTCCCATGGAGAAGATTAAAAAATTCCTCCGCACTATAGGCCATAATGAAGCCAAGGTGGTTTTAAGCTTAAGAGAAGCTCCACATCAGATATCAATACTGGACTTGGTTTTCTCTTTCGAGGATCACCGAAAGATCTTGTTAAAGGTTTTGGAAGAAGCCTACTTACCGAAATCAGTGGATGTGAAAAAATTTCAACATATGGTTGATCACATTTTCAACAACAATGTGATATCCTTCACTGATGATGACATACCGCCCGAAGGGACTGGTCATTGTAAGCCATTGCATATTACAGTTTTGTCTTCCGGGTATATGATAGCTGGAGTTTTGATAGATGGAGGTTCGTCTCTAAATATATGTCCTTATGCCACCTTGGTGAAGATGAATGTCAATCTCAAACGGATCCAAAGCAACCATACAGTTATCAAAGCTTTTGATGGATCCCGATGAAATTCCGTCGAAAAGATTGAGCTGTCAATTGAGATTGGTCCAAATACATTCAATGTATCCTTCCATGTCCTCAGGATAGATTCAGGATACAACCTACTATTGGGGAGACCATGGATACACATGGCTGGAGCCGTTCCCTCCACACTTCATCAATAACTCAAATATATTGTCAACAACAGTCTAGTCACTGTCAATGCTGAGCCAGAATGTCCTGAACAAGGAGATCTGCCAATCATCAGCTTCAACTCAGAAGTTGAGCCAGCCAGTTTTCATACCTTGGAAGTGAGTAACACGCAATACCATCCTATTGGAGCACCACTTCCCGTACCCAAGATTTTTGCCGAGGTTATGTCGGCTACTCAAGAAATGATGTCATTGGGTCATCACCGACAAGGGCTTGGTAAAAATCAAGCAGGTATTAAGCACCCTATTCAAGTGTCCAAATAAATTAGAAACAAATTGGACTAGGCTATTCGCCACTCGATCATAGGAATCCTCATAAGCATAAGTAGGTTCCTCAAGCTTCCGCCACACGGCGATTTTTTCCATCTGCACCGCATGAGCTTATACAGTCTCTACTAAAGGTGCCAGCCAATGCTATGGCTATGCTATTTCCAAAACCAATACCATTCAAAGCAAAAGAGATGTTGATTCCTGATCCCGAAGTGGAAGAAAAGGAGCGGAAACGTAAACACGACATCGCCTTTATGATGTCAGGCATACGCATCATTGTCCATGATGAACATACAAACAGATATACCCCAGACGATGATTGCCTAGATGTCATGGTTATCATTCGTGAGAAGGAGGACAATGACAATCCCTCCATCATTGCAGTCCAACAGGACTTTGCCCTCGAAAATTGGAGCAGCACTCCATGCATTGGTCGATGAGGGTGAAATGGGCAGAAAATCCCTCTGCCCTATAGATAACTTTAATTGCTTACTTTTCTATACAGTATTAGCAGTTATTTTATCAAGTACATGCTAACACTTTTGTATGATTAAACAGTTTCATATATTAAGTGAAAACATATTTTGGTTTCAAGACCTTGAATTTAGATGTACATGTACTTGCTGATGAGGTGCTTTCTCTCCACAAGGGCTGTAACTTTGATGCAAAGTTAGACTCAGACTTGATGGAAATATAAGAGGACATTGAGACACCTTAGGAGATTAAGGAATGGGTCGCAGACAAACCTAAACCCAAACTTGACCAAACCACTTCTTTTAATCTTGGAACCTTAGAAAACCCTAATCTAATCCAGATTAGTTCAGGCCTCACCCCAAACCAACCAAATGACATGGTTTCACTATTAACCCAATTCCAGGTTGTGTTTGCATGGTCTCATAAAGATATGGTGGGTTTGTCCACTAACATTGTTCTTCATCGCCTTCCCATTAAAGAAGGATTCAAGCCAGTCATATAGAAACTCAGGCAATTGAAACCTGAGTGGAGTTTAAAGGTTAAAGAAGAAATTGTGAAACAATTTCAAGCTGGCATTATCATGGTGTCTACATATCCGGAGTGGATATCCAACATTATTCTCGTGCCTAAACCCGAAGGAAAGGTGCGAGTTTACGTGGATTACCGAGATTTGAACAAAGCTTGCCTTAAAGATAGCTTTCTCGTGCCCTTTATCCACATTCTCATTGACAATACTTCTCAATACGGCATGTACTCTTTTGTGGGGTACCATCAGATTATAGTCACTGAGGAAGACCGTGAGAAAACTGCTTTCATCATGCCTTGGGGAACCTTTTGCTATAAATGGTTGTCATTCGACCTCATCAATGCCGGGGCAACCTATCAGCAAGCTATTATGGCTCTTTTCCATGATTTAATGCATAAAGAGATACAGATCTATGTGGATGAAATCATTTTCAAATCCCGAAAGGAGGAAGACCACTTAGACCATCTCAAAAAGTTATTCAACAGGTTGCGTAAGTACAACTTGAAGTTGAATCCAGCCAAGTGCGCCTTTGGTGTTAAATCAGGCAAGTTGCTAGGTTTCCTAGTCAGTCACAAAGGGATTGAACTGGATCCTATCAAAATCCAGGCCATCAAGGAAATGCCCATTCCTTAGACATAGAAGGAAATACGGGGATTTTTGGGAAGAATCAACTTCATTAGCAGATTTATCTCTCAACTCACAGCAACCTGTGAGCCCATTTTCAAGTTGTTAAGGAAGAACTCCTCCATGAAATGGAACGATGAGTGTCAAAAAGCCTTCCTTACCATTAAAGAGCAGCTAGTTAACGCTCCTATTTTGCTACCACCCAGGGATGATGTTCCCCTATTCATGTACCTGTCCATTAATGACAATGTCATGGGCTGTATGCTGGGGCAAAAAGATGATAGAGGCCAAGAACGAACTATCTATTACCTCAGTAAAAGATTCATCATTAGTGAACACAAGTACACTCTGATTGAGAAGATTTGTTGTGCTTTAGCATGGGCTTCCATGAGATTACAACATTACCTCCATGGTCACACAACCCATCTCATATCCCACGTGGATAGTCTCAAGTATGTGTTCAGTAAGCCCATACTGAATTATCGACTGTCTAGATGGCAGTTGATCCTACAACAATTTGACATCGTCTATGTGACGCAAAAGTCTGTCAAAGGTCAAGGAATTGCGGATCAACTGGCCGCCGCACCTGCAGGGGATTACTAACCCTTAGAGACATACTTCCCCGATGAAGGGGTAATGGCAGTTTAGCAATACCATCAGTACGATGCATGCCACACATGGAAAATGTATTTTGATGGAGTCATAATCTGAAAGGCTCTGGAGCTGGGAGCAGCTTCTAATATCCCAGACGGGGAGGGAGGCGATATCCGTCGCCGTCAAATTGTAATTTGTCAGCACTAATAACACAGCTGAGTATGAAGGCTGTATCATGGGGCTAAAACTTGCCCGTTCAATGGGCATCAGACGGTTAATTGTCTTTGGGGATTCCGAATTGGTAATCAAGCAATCCATAGGAATCTATCAAACCAAAGAATTACATTTGCTTCCTTACCATCGACAAGTTTTATAGATGGCTTTGGAGTTCGAAGAAATCTCCTTTCTACATATTCCTCGTAATAGGAATGATTTTGCGGATGCACTAGCAACGTTGGCCTCCTTAATTCACATACCTGACAAGGAAAATATGCTAAGCATCACATTTGCCCTGCAAAAGGCCCCAGCTTATGGGAACTATGTTGGAGAAGTATTGGATGAGCTACCTCCCATCCACAACCCTTGGTATAAGCATATCAAGGAGTATATGCGAGATAGATCTACACCCGCTGAGGTGAGCCTGACTGAAAAGAGGCGGATCCATTGACTTGCTATGAAATTCTACCTGAGCGTAGATGCACTCTACAAAAGAGATGCAGGATTAGGTCTCCTCCGATGTCAAGATAAAGACCAAGCTCAGAGGCTCATGGATGAGATTCATGGTGGAGTATGTGGCCCACACATGAGCGGACCCTTACTTGTCAAGAAGATCCTCAAAACATGGCATTATTGGCTTATGCTCAAAGTTGACTGTGATGATCACGTCAAGAGATGCAATCAATGCCAAATTAATGGGAATGCTATCCACGCCCCCTCCAAAAGAACTCCACAATATGAGTTCGTCATGGCCCTTCTCAATGTGGGGAATGGACGTAATCGGGCCCATCAAGCCCAAAGCCAGTAATGGACATCGATTCATATTCACCATGATTGACTACTTCACTAAATGGGTAGAAACAGCCTCCTTCCCTAGGGTTACTAAAGAAGTCATCGTTGCTTTCATTAGAAACAACATTGTCTATCGATATGGACAACCAGAGGTCATTGTGTCAGACAATGCTAAAAACCTCAACAACAAAATGATGGAGGAGTTATGCAGTAAATTCCACATTAAACACCTTAACTCCATCATCTACCGTCCAAAGATGAATGGTGCTATTGAAGAGGCTAATAAAAATATCAAGAAGATCATGCAGAAAATGTCTGTCAATCACAAAGGATGGCCTGGCCTCTTGCCTCTGACTTTATTAGTCTACAGAACTTCTGTGCGTACTTCCACTGGGGCAACCCCTTACTCATTCGCCTATTGGATGGAAGCAGTGCTCCCCATAGAGGTGGAAATGGAATCCCTCAGAGTGTTGATAGATGCTTAGTTGGATGAAGACCAATGGGTACAAGACATGTATCACCAATTTTCTCTAATAGACGAAAGGCGAACGGCAGCTATCTTCCATGGTCAGCTATATCAGCAAAGGATCGCGCGATCCTATAACAGAAAAGTCTGGCTACGGAAGTTTAAACAACATGACTTGGTTTTAAAGAAGATCATTGACAACCAAGATTAATCTAAGAGAAAATTCGCTCCTAACTGGGAAGGCCCATTTGTTGTCAAGGAGGTATTGACAGGAGGTGCTCTCAGACTACAGGAAATGGATGGCGATGAATTTCAAAAGTTTATCAACTTGGACACCGTGAAACGGTACTATGTCTGAAGTTACCATCAAGCAAACATCCTGGTATTGATCATCCAATCAGCAGTCATTCCGATTTTGAACCCTCTCTTTTTACAAACTCTTCTGCCCCTAAGGGAAACATACACTTTAAACCAGCAGCCTGGTTTCACCTCATTTCAAACCTTTCATACAATTTCAATTATCCTGAAGACGGGATTGAACCTTTCACACCTGCAGTTTATCCTAAAGACGGGATTAAACTTTTCTACTCTTGCAATTTGTCCTGAAGACGGGATCAAACTTTTTCCACAACTGTAGTTTGTCCCCATCATAGGATCAAACTTTCTTCTCCCCACAGTATAGCCTGCACAAGGGATTCACACTTCTCTTTGGCTGCGATTCATCCTGAGGGGCAAACTACGTCGACCTGATCTCCCTGATACCCGGGAGTACGTAGGCAACCATATTCTATATGGCCCGGTTTCAATAAACAAAAAACAACAAAAACATTTCTACCCTTTCTCTACAAAAACAAAAACAACAAATATACTTCTACACCCTTCTTCATCAATAAAGCTTCTACACCCATATGCCTTTCACATTCAGCGTTGAACCTCTTACACCAGGTTCGAACTACGCAGACTTGATCTCCTCTTCAATAGGAGTACGTAGGCAGCCATTTATGGTTCAGTCTAACCCCTACCAGAACAAAAATGCTTGTCACACGGGACTGGGATCAACCTTCAATCTACCACATTTCATCGGCTTCAGACCAAGGGGATGGAATTATCCAACCTCTCCTCACAAATAGGAGATTCGGTTACCATCTAAGCTGCGGTTGTGCCTCAAAGAGCAACACCAATCCATAAGAGATGGAATTAATTAGGCTTCTCACAAATAGAAGTCTTCAAGACCATCGTGGTACGGTCCAATCTCGAGAGAGGAAAAGCCACACCTCTCCATATTTCCATCATGAAACCAAATCCCAAGACACCAAAGATGGTAGGGATACATACGATCAATGATCAATTCTGAGAGATCCTGTGATGGCTCAATGTCCACATATCAAGGATAAGTTCAGAATGCATCAAGATCACAAGGCCCTGAAGAAACAGTCAAATATCAAGCAAGTATCAAGGCACAACTGAAAGGGAAGTAAATCAAAATATATTTCTCTGCCATATATAATACTGTTTGATATATACATTTGTGTTGTACATGATAAAATGGCTAAGTTAGTCTGTGCAGGAAAATACAAAGCTATCTACGGATCTGTGTGTATGCGGACTATCAGATCTAACATAGCATCCCTCTCTGAAGACGGAGGTAAAGTCGCAAGCTCACCTTGATGGTATCTACTCGAGCTAGCGGTGTCGAGGCTAACCGCATGGTGGCATGATGCTCATCAATGTATGCACTCATATCGCAAGGATGCCACCGTATGGATCTAATCAAGTCATGTCTCTGCAATGGCCACATCCCTAGCAGATAGGGCGGCATCCCGCTCCACAATCAATGCATCCCTGGCTGATCTAGCCTCATCCCTCTCTAACAGAGCGGCGTCTCTCCCATCAAGAGTTGTCAACATCGAGGCCCTAGCCTGATCTCTATCATAGGTCATTAGATGTAGGCTCTACTCCAAATGTTGTGCTGAATACTGAGTAACAGTGGCACTCGGGGTGGGAGAATCCATCACAAATGCTGGCATCCCAGCAGTCAAGTCCCCATCGATGGGAATGTCAGCCTCCTCCATAGGCTCCTCATTGTCGGAATCTATATCCTGCATTGTGGATACTACCATAGTCGATGCAGTCTCTGTCTCCATCCATGCTGAATACTCTGCAGAATAACCTGGATGACTAACGAAAAACTCAATAGCTCTCGGCCGATCCCAACAGCATACAACTTTGGATCTCGTCTGCTTGATGATAAGTGGCGAGAAGCGGTTAAGCGAATCACTACCCCCTCATATGGGTGGAAATCCTAAAACTGATCAAACTGACACATCACGGCCAGTGGGTGGTAGGTGATCATCCCTCTCAAACCAGCTAGACGTAGATAATCCATGCCCGGAGCATGAGTAATGAAGTTGTAGGGTGAGCTAAGCCCTGAACATGGCAATATAGCAAATGGATCTCCAATCCCTGCCAGGAAAGCTGACCAAGATGCAGCATCTGTACACTCTGCAGGCTGAAAGGAGTACGACATGGCTATATCATGGGTGAAACAATATCCATGTCGTCTGAATGTGCCAATCGGTCTCAAGTGTGACATAAACCACACATACAGCATGACCGAGCTACCTGTCGGATAAGTACTGCAATATGTAGCCGACCTCAGAGTCTCTGCCATAATCATCGGTATGATGGTGTGACCCTCCCTGAGAGCTCTCACTGCCATAATGACGCCAATGTCCAACTCATCCATATACCGTGGCATGAAGATGTGTGACAATATGGACAGTAGTAGTACATCCACTATGGCTGAACGCCAATGGTCCTCCGGTGTGGTGAAATCCCTGGAATGCCGTGCATAACTATCCTCAGAGCCAAATCTGTCAAACAGAAAATGCTGGGATATCACGTGGCCGGATTTAATCTCATCCTGTACCACTCTATGCCTCAATTCGGTGAGGGTCATGAACTGTCTACTCATGTCTCCGATCTCCATGTGCACGCAAGTTCTGTCCAGTGGTAGCATCGTCAACCGTGCATACTCCTCCAAAGTAGGAGTCAACTCCTGGGTTCCGAATCGAAAAACCTGTCTCCCTGGTACCCAATGCTCTAGCATACCCTCTATGAACCCTGTAGGAACCTGAAACATCAACAAGGTCATAGTATGCTGCAACAAATGATCTACAGTCACCCTGTCTGATGGTGACATACTATCATACCACGATCGCATACTCGATGCCACCAAAATGGTGGGGTATGATCAATACGGCTAACTGTCGAAGAAGACATCTGTATGGGCCGGGTCATAAGACCATCCAAGGGTCAATGATGAGTATCTCTGGACATACATACATATGCATAATGTGACGCCCCCAAAATTAGGTATACATCACCCATCTTGAGTCGTCAGATACATGGTACAAAATACAAATACAAACTTAATTATACAACTGTCGTGTAACATATGACAATACATGAACTGAGAGTTCTAATAGGAATATTGTCATCTAGACAATATCCATACTCAAAGGAGTCCTCATTACATTTATTGTCACACTATTTAACAGAATAGTGAGAACTACTAATGCTATCTTACGGACCGTCACTCCTTTCCCGACTAAGTCCCAAATATATTCTCATTTCAAGAGAAAAAGGTGAAAGAAAGGGTGAGCTCAACTAGCCCAGTAAGAAATATTATGACTAAGATAATGCAGAATAAATTATCAATAGTCTTCAACAATGTTAAACTGATAAAATACAATAGACATCAAGTTTAACTACAGCAGAAAAGCAATCCATTATAAGTGTCAAGTAGAGAATAAAACCTACTATCTTCTATGATTTAAAAATGTTTTCATCAACTTTTATCACTGAGACTCGGCTTAATAATTAAACCACATCTTCTAATCATCCCTGTACTACGAGCCAAGAATATTCATTAAATCATCAACGATCATGACTATACCGAATAATCCCTGGTCATAATCATACCAAAAACTATCCATCAATGCATTGCAGGCCACTAAGGACTTTTACCACATCACTTATAACATCACAGTTCATGATTATACCGAATGATCCCTGGTCATAATCATACTAAGTCCATCTATGCACGTAAGCCAAAGATGACTTTCAACATAATATAAACATGAGGATGACGACAATGTTATAGGAATTCAATAAAACAAGTTCAAGAATTAATTTATCCAGGAACTAATAATATCCAAATTGTCAACATAATACTTCTTTGTAAAGTAAAAATTCAAGAATGCTCAGAAGAATATTTCCATGAAAAGATACTGGATGAAGCGCAAATATCAAGAATATTCAACTAATTTCATGGAGTATAGAAGTCAAAACTTTAACCAACTGAGTATAATAAAGAATATATGAAACTGCAAATGGATTTTCACCCGCCATGCGGTAATCCACATATACAAATCATTTCCACAATTTAATAAGGAATGAATACAAAGGATCGTTCACCATGCATGTGGCAATCCACATAGACAGGTTATTCCAACAGAATAATAAAGAATGGAATAACAGAAGGATTCACCATGCATGCGATAGAGACTGCACAAACAGGTTATTCCCAACAAAATAATAAATGCGGAATAATAAATAATGGAACCGAAATCGGTGAAATTCACACATCGATGAGATATTCCGACGTAATAATACGAACGGAATAATAAAAGAATTTCACCAAGTATGCGGTACTTCGCATAAACAGGTTATTCTAACATAATAATAAATAATGGAATAACAGAAGAAGATCACTTAGTATTGGGTAAATCGCATATACAGGTTATTCCACCAAGTATAGGGTAAACCGCGCATACAGGTTATTCCAAAAGAATAATAAATAATGGAATAACAGAAGAAGATCACCAAGTATTGGGTAAACCCCATATACAGTTCATTCCACCGAGTATAGGGTAAACCGCGCATATAGGTTATTCCAACAGAATAATAAATAATGGAATAACAGAAGGATTTCACCAAGTATAGGGTATGCCGCGTAAACAGGTTATGTATAGGGTATGCCACTTTTACAGGTTATTCCAACAGAATAATAAAGAATGGAATAACTGAAGTTCTCTTCATGAATAAGAAAGAATAACACCCCTTAACGTAAAAGAAACTGGATATAGAAGTAGTGAAGTAGTAGAATACTCTTCTTCTTTCTCTCTATAATTTCTCTCTCTAGAGTTTTAGTGAATTAGTAAGAAATACTGAAGGAATGAGCTTCTATTTATAGAAGAATGAATTGAATAGTAACTAATACCTGAACGGTCTGATTGATTTACTTTTAAACGGACGGTCCAGATTAAAACTTAAAGCAACGGTCCATACTGATTCACTATTAAAATTTTAAACCAGCGATCCATAATGATTCACTATTAAAACTTTGAACCAACGATCCATATTGATTTACTAATATAAATTCAACCAACGGTCTGAAAAATTAGTACATCTCCTCATGGAATAATATTGTACCCAAATACCCAAATGCACAATACTAGAGTGAATAGTAACTCGTGAATAGTAACTCGTGAATAGTAACTTATGAATAGTAACTCGTGAATAGTAACTCATGAATAGTAACTCATGAATAGTACTCAAATAATGTACGAAAAGTGTCCCGAATATTCGATTGAACAATATAACCTCCGGACATCAATTATCATCGAATAGATGTCGATTTCTACTAACACAAATAATCCCAACACAATGAAACTATCAAATTTCATCTTTAATCAACACGAGCTTATTCATCATTAAAATTATAACTCATAATATTTAACAACCAGGTTGTTCTCAGAAAAGAGGGGGCTTTCCAATTAAGGATTTCTTCCTATTGGCGCGCAATTAGGTGACCAAACCTCTCCTTGACAGAACTTCTAGACATTGTAAATATTGCAATTTAATAATATGAATAACTTTGTCGTCTCAATTATTGATTTAATAATATAACATATTGTGCAGATGACACTATGATAATAATCGAATCAATAATATGAGAGATATGATGCAGCAATTACTGTAGCAATAATTGAGTATAACTGAGTGACTTCTCACGTAAGCATCAATAATCAATACCGTGTGCTACTATGCAACCACGCGTATTACTGTACTTTTACTACCGGGTAGTTCAACAGTTTTAACAGTAACACTTCCGCCGTTATTTTTTATAAAATATTTTTGTCGTTTTCTCAATCCGACAATAATTCCGTTGCGGGGTCCACTAATGATTGTGTCGTCGTACGAATATTCCCCGACACAAAGAATATTCTCCGACAAATCGAATATAATATAACAACTTGCATACTTTGCAAAATACTACTCACAACTATAACATTATCTCAAATCCACACCATAATAAAAAAAATATTTTGAGAAATTTAAATCTTTATTCGTAAAAATCTGGGGTCTCACAATCTCCCCTCCTTATGAAATTTCGCCCTCAAAATTTACGTACGTACCTGGTATGACGAAGAGGTGAGGATACCTTGAATACCTTTATCGTCGAAAATATTAAATTCATCTTTGTAATACGGTCAAAGATATTCTTTAACCATTCATCTTTGTACTACAGGCCAACTGTATAACCAATAATCAACAATTCATCTTTGCACTACAGGCCAAAGATATACAACTATAAAACCAATAATGCTGAGACTCATCTTAATAGTATCACGACCACGAATTATCCATGCACTCACGGGCCAAGGATATTCGTGTTTTTCAATCTGATCCATGATTATAACGAATAATCCCTGGTCATAATCATACCAAGTCCATCTATGCACTACGGACCAAAGATGACTTTTACCACATCATTTATAACATTACAGTCATGACTACACCGAATAATCCCTGGTCATAATCATACCAAGTCCATCTATGCACTACAGGCCACAGATGACTTTCAAAAAAAATATAAACATGATGAGTAGTTAATCAATCGATTTCTAAAATCACATCAAAGGCAATTATTTTCAAAGAGATAAGATCGACAGGTAACGTAAAAGTGTCGATTTGAAACAAGATTTATACACAGTGGAGGTAACGAAAGTTTCTCCTAACGAAGTTTCAACCAATAAGTCAAAGTCAAACTTCTCATGAGTCAAATTTAAACGTTGAACACAACTAGGTGAAATACAAGAGTGGGTAAAACTAGTATCGAATAAGATATGGACTTCACAAGAGTTTATAATTAACTTTACCCGTAATAACTTCGTTCGGGTTTCTTGACAAACGCTCTCACTTAAACTACCGGATTTGACTTTACTATAGTGGACATTCCACCCTTAAGTGCTTCGTCACATGCCTGATCCATGATTTGAATCATTATTCTCCGATCCATATCGAATTGGGGTTGATTTCTCTGCACGGGGTAATTCCGAATTCGATGTTGGATTCTCCCAATTGTTGTCCAAAAAGCAAAAATCCATTTCATCTATTTTGACTTTATTGGATCGGACGTCTTTTTCGACAATATCAACGTGTCAGCTACCACGTTCGCTCTTCCACAATGATATTGAATGGTACGTTCGTAATCTTCAACAGCTCGAGCCAATGTCTTTGGCGCATGATACGTTCATTTTAGTTGAAGAAATATTTGAGGTTTTTAGAAATGAGTTTTGTACTTGGATCAATACAAAATTCGATTTCATGCTCTGGGGGTAGTTTAAGAAGTCTTCAAGAATACGTCAGGAAATTTATTAATCATAGAAATATCATTCAAAACTATGACCCTCATCTAAGTCTTGGATAACACATGTAATCAAGGTTTCTCCTAACGGAGTTTCAATAGATAAATCAAAGTCTAATTTCTCCGGAGCCAAATTTAAACCTTGAACGCAAGCAAGAGAGATAAAATAATTGGTAGAACCTTTATCTAATAAGGCATAGACTTTGCAAAAATTTAACTAACCCGTACTAACTTCGTTCGGATTACTCGCTTTTTGAGGAGTCACGAAAAACGCTCTTCCTGAAACCACCGACTTTTTTTTGTCTATATCCGTCTTTGGTGCCACTGTCCTAGCTGGACTTGACTTTGATGCACGATAAAATCGGGCTAGGTGACCTTCTCTTCCATAATTGTAACATGCTTTGGATGACATCGCGCAGTTTGGACTGATGTGTCCCTCCCCTCCACATTTAAAACATACGACCGGTGGTCGTTCTCCTTCCTTTGAAACGGGTGTTGGTGCCGACGTCTTCACGTCATTGTTGAACCTTCTCTTCTTGAAATTTCCACTCCTATTATCTTGGCCATGATTACCACCGAAATGGTTACCATTCTTGGCATGATAATTTCTCCCACGATGGTTATCGTTGTTCCGATGGCCGTTGCCATCGGTACGATTATTATCATGTTGTTGGTCGTTACCTTTTGGTTGTGCTGACTCATTATCGCGCTCCAATAACTGATCCCTATTCACAACATCTGAATACAAACAAAGTTTATGAGAAATGAGGTATTGACGTATATCGGGTTTCAAACCTCTTAGAAAAATTTGCGTCATTCGCTCCTCATTATCAACCAAATGGGATGCAAACCAGGATAACTCCGCAAATTTAGCCTCGTATTGCGACACGGTCATATTATTTTTCTCCAACTTGATAAACTCCACCTCTTTAATGTGACGAATACTTTCGGGAAAGTACTTATCGTTGAACAGCTCTTGGAACTTCTCCCAAGACATCTTGAGTGCGTCAGGCTTGGTACGTTTTACAGATTCCCACCAGTAATCTGCTTCTTCACGCAACATAAAGGTGGCAAAGGGAACCTTTTGCTCTTTAGAGCATCCCAAGACATCAAATATCTTGGTGATATGCTTTAACTATGTCTCTGCCTTAAGTGGTTCTGGCTTTCCCAAAAACTCCTACCGTCCCGGTGTCCTTGAATCTGAAGCAATGACCACGGTAGTGGGTTGCCATTATTTCCACCTGCATTTTGAACAGGAATCTCTCTCGCCTGATGTTGTATGAATTGCATAAAGCCTCTGAACATCTCATCGTTCATCATCTGATCGGTGTTATAATTTACCTAAGGACTATTGTCTTCCTGTTGCACATTATTCTGGGTATTGATCGTTGGTGACACAACGGTCTCATGTGCTTCATTGATGATCTCAATATTTTTGGATGACATTTTCAAATACTGTCACAAAACAAGGGTTAAGTAACATATCACATATTATCCCTATACTCTGACCGACCAATTAAATACCAAATAAACTTAGGTAGGTCATACTAGCGAAGGAATTCCCCGTTTCTCCCCTCCTAGTTCTTATCTCACATCTCAGCCAGGGATCATATCCCTAAGCTTTGATACCAACTGTGACGCCCCCAAAATTAAGTATACATCACCTATCTTGAGAAGCCAGATACATGGTACAAAATAAAAAATACAAACTTAATTATACAACTGTCGTGTAACATACAACAATACATGAACTGAGAGTTCTAATAGGAATATTGTCATCTAGACAATATCCATACTCAAAGGAGTCCTCATTACATTTATTGTCACACTATTTAACATAATAGTGAGGACTACTAATGCTATCTTCTGGACTGTCACTCCTTTCCCAGACTAAATCGGCTATATTTCTCATTTCACGAAGAAACGGTGAAAAAAAGGGTGAGTTCAACTAGCCCAGTAAGAAATATTATGACTAAGATAATGCAGAATAAATTATCAATAGTCTTCAACAATGTTAAACTGATAAAATACAATAGACATCAAGTTTAACTACAGCGGAAAAGCAATCCATTATAAGAGTCAAGTAGAGAATAAAACCTACTATCTTCTATGATTTAAAAATGTTTTCATCAACTTTTATCATTTGAGACTCGACAATAATTAAAACCACATCTTCTAATCATCCCTGGACTACGAGCCAAGGATATTCATTAAATCATCAACGGTCATGACTATACCGAATAATCCCTGGTCATAATCATACCAAAAACTATCCATCAATGCATTGCAGGCCACTAAGGACTTTTACCACATCACTTATAACATCACAGTTCATGATTATACTGAATGATCCCTGGTCATAATCATACTAAGTCCATCTATGCACGTAAGCCAAAGATGACTTTCAACATAATATAAACATGAGGATGACGACAATGTTATAGGAATTCAATAAAACAAGTTCAAGAATTAATTTATCCAGGAACTAATAATATCCAAATTGTCAACATGATACTTCTTTGTAAAGTAAAAATTCAAGAATGCTCAGAAGAATATTTCCATGAAAAGATATTGGATGAAGCGCAAATATCAAGAATATTCAACTAATTTCATGGAGTATAGAAGTCAAAACTTTAACCAACTGAGTATAATAAAGAATATATGAAACTGCAAATGGATTTTCACCCGCCATGCGGTAATCCACGTATACAGATCATTTCCATAATTTAATAAGGAATGAATACAAAGGATCGTTCACCATGCATGTGGCAATCCACACAGACAGGTTTTTCCAACAGAATAATAAAGAATGGAATAACAGAAGGATTCACCATGCATGCGATAGAGACCGCACAGACAAGTTATTCCCAATAGAATAATAAATGGGGAATAATAAATAATGGAACCAGTCGGGGTGAAATTCACAATCCAAGCGGATATTAAACGACGAATAATAAAGAATGGAATAATAAAAGAATTTCACCAAGTATGCGGTACTTCGCATAAATAGGTTATTCCAACATAATAATAAAGAATGGAATAACAGAATAAGATCACCAAGTATTGGGTAAACCGCATATACAGGTTATTCCACCAAGTATAGGGTAAACCGCGCATACAGGTTATTCCAACAGAATAATAAATAATGGAATAACAGAAGAAGATCACCAAGTATTGGGTAAACCCCATATACAGTTCATTCCACCGAGTATAGGGTAAACCGCGTATACAGGTTATTCCCACAGAATAATAAATAATGGAATAACAGAAGGATTTCACCAAGTATAGAGGATTCCGCGTATACAGGTTATTCCAACAGAATAATAAAGAATGGAATAAAAAAAGGATTTCACCAAGTATAGGGTATGCCGCGTATACAAGTTATGTATAGGGTATCCCACTTTTACAGGTTATTCCAACAGAATAATAAATAATGGAATAACAGAAGTTCTCTTCATGAATAAGAAAGAATAACACCCCTTACCGTAAAAGAAACTGGATATAGAAGTAGTGAAGTAGCAGAATACTCTTCTTCTTTCTCTCTATAATTTCTCTCTCTAGAGTTTTAGTGAATTCGTAAGAAATAATGAAGGAATGAGCTTCTATTTATAGAAGAATGGATTGAATAGTAACTAATACCTGAACGGTCCAGATTGATTTACTTTTAAATGGACGGTCCAAATTAAAACTTAAAGCAACGGTCCATACTGATTCACTATTAAAACTTTAAACCAGCGATCAATACTGATTCACTATTAAAACTTTAAACCAACGATCCATATTGATTTACTAATATAAATTCAACCAACGGTCTGAAAAATTAGCACATCTTCTCATGGAATAATATTGAACCCAAATACCCAAATGCACAATACTAGAGTGAATAGTAACTCATGAATAGTAACTCATGAATAGTAATTCGTGAATAGTAACTCATGAATAGTAACTCGTGAATAGTACTCCGACACGAAAAGTGTCCCGAATACCCGATTGAACAATATAACCTCCAGACATCAATTATCATCAGAATAGATGTCGATTTCTACTAACACAAATAATCCCAACACAATGAAACTATCAAATTTCATCTTTAATCAACACGAGCTTATTCATCATTAATATTATAACTCACAATATTTAACAACCGGTTGTTCCCAAGAAAGAGGGGCTTTCCAATAAGGATTTTCCTTATTGGCGCCGCACAATTAGGTGACCAAACCTCTCCTTGACAGAACTTCTAGACATTGTAAATATTACAATTTAATAATATGAATAACTTTGTCATCTCAATTATTGATTTAATAATATAACATATTGTGCAGATGACACTGTGATAATAATCGAATCAATAATATGAGAGATATGATGCGTGAATTCTTGTCGTAATAATAATTGAGTATAACGATTGACTTCTCACGTAAGCATCAATAATCAATACTGTGTATTATGCTACTATGCGACCACATCGTATTCTTTACTTTTTTACTAACGGGTAGTTCAACAGTTTAACGATAACACTTCCGCCGTTATTTTTATAAAATATTTTTGTCGTTTTCTCAATCCGAAATAATTCCGTTCTGGGTCCACTAATGATTGTGCCGTCGTCATTTAATATTCCCTAAGACAAAGAATATTCTCCGACAAATCGAATATAATATAACAACTTGCATACTTTGAAAAATACTACCCACAACTATAACATTATCTCAAATCCACACCATAATAAAAAAAAATATTTTGAGAAATTTAAATCTTTATTTGTAAAAATCTGGGGTGTCACACATAACATAATAACATGCATGATATAATAGATGGCAATATGATATAGGGAATGGAAAACTGTACATACATTACTAAATATATCATCATCTAATACATCTCTATACAACTAAAATACAGGGAAATAGGGCGAAGCTACCCAGCAGCTAACAAAGGCCTATCAAAAGAAATAATGAGAAATATACATCAGAAGAAGTCAATGGTATCGATGTCTACATCATCAATCATGTCCACCTGATGTAACTCCTCTTGAGTCACTGGATCTCTATCTACAGGGATGTCAGGCATATACAAGGGAGGATTTGCACCGGCAAAACCATATGGGTCACTTGAGGGGCCAGCGCCAGAGCTAGAAGGATCAAAAGTATCTGCCTCTGAAGGATCTCTGCCCAAATGTCGGATAAAGAAATGTGCTTGGTCTAGCTGCCGGGTCAAACTGTCAATCTGTGTCACATGAGTCGAATCTCTGACACAGGCTAGCCAATCTGTCATCATCACGAATCCTGGAACCATATCCCCCATAAACTGTGTGGCACGGGTCTGAGCTCCAATGGTACGAGGGAACCACCAAGTCTTTGGAACATCTCCCCGATCATAGGGACTCTCTCGACAATGTGAAACCGTCGAACCCCAACAATGGGATATCAATGATGGGTGATGCGAAACAGACCAATAATGCTGGCGCAGAGGCAAAATCGAGATCGCGAATCTCTCCCAGAGTGCTCCGATAAAGACGCTCTCCTAAATAGAGCTCCCATCCTCCATCTGTGAAGAGAGGAATCCTATGGGTGGAAATAATGTACTCAACTCCAGTTGGGTACCCATCCTCAAATCCAACATTCAAATGCTCCCCAGAATAGGGAACCCATGTGATGACATCCGCTGTCAACAACTCCAGTTGTAGGCGGAAATGAATGAAACCCTCAGCTACAAGGACCTCAGCCAGTATGGAATGATGCCATCTCCGTCCTCGTGGATAGGTGTCTAAACCTAGCACGCTCACAGGACGCAAACACGGAAGCCTCTCATAGGCCCAAAACTGCCAACACAAAGGCAAACATCTGCTGTCAATCAACGCTCTTAACCTGTACATGGGAAAAGACAAGAGAAATACTCACCAGCAAAAATGGGTAGAATCCTAACCAAGCCTCGGTCAAGCCCTACAATCGCATGCGCAGTCCCCTGAGGAAATAAGCAAAGGTGTAGGAACCCCAATCATAGTCTCCTATACAGTCCACATGTTGAGTGGCGCTGATCAAAGCGAAGGACACCATAGAAGAGTTATCTGCTATGAAGCAGCCCCTAATGATCATCAGGAACAATCGCCGAAGAATGCGATCCTTGACTCTCACATCATCAGGTATAGGCTCACTCAACAACCCGCTCATAGCATCTATGCTCAAAGGACCTGTACATACAGTCCTACACTTGAGCGCCACCGCTGAAACTCCCAACAAGGATCTGATGGAAGTAGGGGTTATATCCGTCATACAAGGCACTGGATCCCCTCCAAACTCCATACCTATGATAAACCACCAATCCATTGGCATAATCATCACCTCACAGTCCAACAAATGGAGTGACTGAGTCTAGTGAAACCACCGCTCAGACATTTCCGTGAGGTAACCCCAGGGACAGCGACGGGGAAGAATGGAAAAGAACGTCCCGAATCCCCAGCCATATACAATCTCTCTATAGTCATCATGCAAAGCCTGATACATAGAGTGGATGTTGAACTAGTTCCCTCAAGGCTGTGTAAAGCCGGGAACCTAC
This sequence comes from Panax ginseng, assembly GCA_020205605.1. Classification (NCBI taxonomy): domain Eukaryota; kingdom Viridiplantae; phylum Streptophyta; class Magnoliopsida; order Apiales; family Araliaceae; genus Panax; species Panax ginseng. The sequence continues at coordinate 83,178,595 of CM035131.1, forward strand.
ATCAAATGCAGATCAACATCAGAACCCTTTGCTCCTCATCAATAGGAAATAAGGAAGATTAAGATCTAACTTCATACCTCGTTTGCATGCAGGTAGACTGAAGGATACCGACTCAAGTCACCCAGAAGATCTGTGTTCGCCACTTGAATACCTGGCAAATCCCTACGGGGAACACATGCAGCAGGAGCAGGAACCTCAATCGGTACATCCTCCTCCTCGTCCTCGACATCCGGCACTTCAACCCGGATAGGACGTATCACCACCTCCACTAAACGACGAGGTTGTCTAACAGAACGGGGTCGAGGTACTTTAGAAGCCCTCCTCCATGCACTAGAAGTGGTCCTGCGGGAACTACTCGGTTGATCTGGATCCATAATATCTGGACAACAAATCTCCAAATCACCTCAGAAATGGTGTGGACAGTGAAGAACGCTTGTATGGTGGCAGAATATGCAGAAAGTTGCCCAAACTCAGCAGGTCTGAAGAGAAGCTCTCAGATTTCCTTCGTCACGCAGCTTGAAAATGACTTATGAAAGCAACCCGCAGGGAATACATACTCACGGTTGGCAGCAGGTCCACCTACGGCTGCTACAGGTATACCTGCAGCACCCCTACATGGGTCCCACACCTCCGAATTGATCCAATTAGAGTTGCAAAGGAGGTCTCACAAGCTAAAAAGGCCAAATCAGGAATAAAATGCTACGCGATTGAGCGGAATAGCCTGGAATCCTGGTTTTCATGGGCCAAACTCTGGTCCCACATCTCACTCATTGGTATTCACCTGCATATAAGGTATACTATACCAATGGCCTCAGCTTTTACAATTCATACTCGACAATACCTCACAAAGGTCTGATGTCGTCAGTGCAGGATCACAACCCTAAACGTATCCCCGACGGGGGTTACAACGCCGAAGTTATGAAATAATAATGTATCCCCGGCGGGGGTTACAACGCCGAAGTTACGAATCATCCACGTATCCCTGGCGGGGGTTACAACGCAATTCAACCATTGATGAATAAATCAATGAAGGTCAAGCAACCTTGACGTTATCTCAGCCGATGGCAAGTAAACCCATCGAAGCAACCTTCCCCAGCAAGGGTCACAACGCGATGCAACCATTGATACACACATCAATGAAGGTCAAGCTGCCTTGACAATGCACCCAACAGGGATCTATCCGGTGATACACACATCAGCGAAGGTCAGGCAGCCCTGACGATACATATTGTTGGCAATAACTCCAACAAAATTATGGTACATGCTGGTGATACAAGCCAGAGAAGACCATCCTCATTGGAGAGGACCGATGATGGAATATGTTATACACATCCTCAAACAGACAAAGCTTTCTCCCCACAGATCTCTTGTACACAAGAGGTACCTCTATGGAGTAGAAGTCTGTGTCTAGGATTCAAGACTTTGGTGATAGCCCCAACGTCAACATCCTTGAAGACTTGGATCGCATGTCCAAGGCATCACTGATTGTCATCTTAACAGGGAACCGGCAATCATTTCATTCATGCATCATACATTTGCATCATGTTGCTGAACATAGCATCATGTTTATTTTGTTGTATTTCAAGTGTCTAGGATTCTTTATCCTATCTATGCCTTGCATTGCAAGAATATGATAAAGAGGGGAATCTGTAGACACTCGAAATTCTCTGCACACCTGTTACTGACATTGTAGGAGGGCAAATTCATCTTTCGGAGATAACCCTGGAAGACAGCTCACGTCCATTCTGGATACTACCAAAAGTTCAGTCTCAAAGCCTGGAACACACACCGGGAGTATCATTTCCAACCCTAGAACACACACCAGGAACATCATTTCCAAACCCGGAACACACACCAGAAGGATCATTTCCAACCTCGGAGATAACCCCGAGTTTCGTCCTTGGCGATAACACCAAGGAATGTTGTTGCAGTTCCGGCGATAACTCTGAAAATGCTTATTTCAAGTGCATGCTATCAGCTTCAATCTCAGACCTCCTGCCGAGGCACTCATACCTCGCACCGGCTAACACCCAAGTATATGCATGCATTCATAGATGACCTTGCGGCATTTAAACACTTGCAGCAGTCCAATCTCAAATGTAACCCTGAGCAACGTCTGCTTTCAACTCAAACCGATGATAACCCCGGTGAGGAGTCAAACGTCATCTTGCCACCTCAACACTTGCGCGTCGTCTCAATACTTCATACATACATACATACAACAATGTCCTACAAGAACCAAGGAGTTCCAATCCCGAGTGACTATTACGCGTGGCAGCACACTGGATAGAATTTGAAGCTTGAAGACCATGGGCATAGTCCCTTCTTCCTGACTTTTTACAACCTCTAATCTATGTCATTGCATAACTCTCGACACAAACGGTCCGAAGAAGGTCTTATATACCTCGTTCGGATGCTCGGATTGAAGTTATGTAAGTTCGAGCGGACATTATAGTGCATGAGTACACGTACTTCAAGACGACGGGACCCGCAGAACCCGGGGCACCCCGGGCAGCCGCAGGTGCATCTGCGGCTGCCGCAAGTACACCTGCGGCTCCCCCCTCTATAAATAGAGGGCTTGGGGTGGCCATTTAAAAAAACAAGGCGAGGAAGCCCTGTCCAATTTGCTCTGTACACACCCCACATTGAGTGTTTCCTCATTTTAAACATCTGTTAGCTCACATATAGCTATATTTTTATCCGGTGGGAGATAAGTGTTTATCCATATAGAGTCATAGAAGCCTGCATTGGCAGCCCACTGTAAGCCTTCTCACACTCTATAAAGCCTTTCTCTTCATCTTTGCACACACTATTCTACGCATTGAGAGTCGTGTTGTGTGCGTATGCCCGGACTTCGGTCCGTGGTTTGTATTTCAGTCTGTATATATATACACTTATATATGTATATATTTATATATGGACTAACATTATCGAGTTATGCCTCGATTGAGCCTAGACTTATGTGTGGAGCGTTTACTACTTTTATATATATATATATATATATACTTATATATATAATTATTATCGGATATATCTCGATGAGCACTGGATTTTACATCTAGGCGTTTATCGCTTTTATATATATATATATATATATATATATATATATATATATATATATATATATATATATTGTTGGACGATCCGATGAGCCCGGACTTTATATCCAAAGATATATTTACATTTACATCGGGCCTTGAGTTTACTTGAGGCCTTTTCTTTATTTTATTTACATTTAGTCCTCGCTTGAGTTTACTTCATGACGGTTGATCGTCATTTATCGCTTTATTTACTTTTCTCGATCCCCATGGAGTCGCTTCGTGTGGTGGTTGATCATGTCCATATATATATATATATATATTTATTTATTTTTTTATATATTTATATTTCCGATCCCCATGAAGCTACTTACGTGGTAGTTGATCATGTCTCAGATATATATATATATATATATATATATATATATATATTTACACTTTATATATATAATTGCTTACTACTTACGCTTCCATACAAATCTGCGGCATCATCATGAGCCTAGGAATCATCGATCACAGATTCAGTCTACTAAATCTAGATTCGGTTCCCGTGATGGACATTTTCACCGTAGCGACTTGTACATTATTTACAAAGGTACTGAATTTCCTTAGATGGTCATCATACCCATGAAGAGTTCTAAGATCACGTATATTATTTTCTCAAAGATGCTTCGCATCTCGAAAATAAAAGCAAACAAGCCGAACATTTTAATAATAAAATAGAAGTATGAAAAGGTCTCAATTCCTATTGAGCACAGGATTTGAAAAACCTCTTTTTACAAAACTTCATTTCTATATCTTGCTTAAAACTGAATTTTTCTATAAATTCAAACCCTTTGTATATAGGTGCGAACGAGGCCTCGCACTACTTTCAAATAATTTCACATTGATCCACACACACACACACATCATATAACAGCTTTCTTAAAAGTTGTGGTCACTGTAGCAACACGGATGTCGAGTGCCTAACACCTTCCCTTTCGCATAATCAAGCCCCCCAACCCAAATGAATCTCGGTTTCACAGACCCGCTTAGCGATGTCACATCAACACGGGTCAATGTGCAAACCTTTTTTTGATCACGTTGGTGCAACCAGTTAAAAACACCAACTGGCGACTCTTAAAGTCAAATCATCGACATTATACATGTCGGACCTTTTTCACTTATTTTTTCAAACAAATCTCACATTAACATGAGAACACCAAAGAACAAGTAACGAAAAGGGACAACTAAAATCCCGACATCGACACAACACTTCATTAAGTTATCCATCAATTAATCTCATTAAGAAATTAATTATGCCACACGAGGCTTAACACATAAGCTTAATTAATCATAACCAAGTTTATCAATATTATCAATATAATTCTTAATCCTTTCATATATGATTCAATTTGTATTGAATTATTAGTCACATGCCACAACACACAGACACACACACTCACACACACACACACACATATATATATATATATATATGCATACAAATAATTGAAAATATCTTTATTTTATTACTAAAATTACTTATAAAATTTTCGGGTATTACAACGACACTCATTGAGAATTATTGATAATTCCTGAACTATTATTCACTGTTATACCCTTGAGATTCGAACTTCATAACTGTTCACCCTTATTGCTATATTACTTATTGGGCAAATTTATTGCTCATTCTTGCTTTCCTTAAAACTTTCAGTTAAGGCAGAACGTGGTGAACCCTCGGGCAAGGACAAGGGTAAGGGCAAAGCTACAGAATAGGTTTTGTTCCTTTGCGCTAAGAATTTAATATTATCATGTTGTATTAAGACTTATGTATTATGATGTACTAAGTTATGTTTAAATTTAAGTTATGTAATGTTGTACTAACGGTTACGAGACTTTGGGACGAGAATATTTATGTTATAACAATGTAAATTATTCTATTATTTTATTGTATGAGATTTTTGGTATGTTATTAGAGTTAGTACGTGATGTACCGAATTCGAGATATTAGTGTCTGAATTTGGGGGCGTCACATTGTCGACGTCGGGATTTTTATTTGTCCCTTTTTGTTCTTGTTTTTTTCTGTTCTCATGTTAGGTGAGATTTGTTTGAAAAAATAAGTTTGAAAAGGTCCGACATGTATATGTCGACGATTTGAGTGTAAGAGTCGCCAGTTGGTATTTTTAAATGGTTGCACCAACTCAACCGAGAAATGGTTTGCACATAAACCTAGTGATGTAACATTGTATAACTGGTTTACAAAACCGAGATACTTTAGGGTCTGGGGGCTTGATTAAGCATAGGGAAGGTGTTAGGCACCCCCCCAACTTCCGTGGTGACACAGTTATCGCCACTTTTCAATTTAAACTTTTATCTGAATGTGTGTGTGTAGGTCTACGTGCAGTTGTCTGGAAATAGTGTTATGCCTCATTTGTACCTATATACAAAGGGTTTGAATTTTGTATAAAAGTTCATTTTTAACGAGATATAGCAGTGATGTTTTGTGAAATAGGTTTTTCAAACCCTTATGCTCAATAGTAATTGAAGCCTTTGATACTTCCATTTTATTATGTGTTTGGATTGTTTTTTTTATTATTTTTGAGATGCGAAGCATCTTCAAGAAAATAAGATACATAGCAGCGCCGAAATCCTTTTGGGCATGAGAGCCGTCTAAGGAAATTCAGATACCGTGAATAATTTACAAGCTGGTTGCAGCTGAAAATGTCCATCACGGGAACCGAATCTAGATTCAGGAACTGAATCTGTGATCACATGATTCTTAGGCTCGCATGATGTTCAAATATGTATAAAAGCTATAAATATTATATATATATATATATATATATATATATATATATATATATATATATATATATATATATATATATATAGCACGCATCAGAATATTATATTCTAGCTCAATCAAAACATAGTTCCATAATATTATATATATATATATATATATATATATATATAAGTATTTATATATATACAAAAGCAATAATCGCCACGGATCGACGATCCGGGCATACGCACTCAGCACGACTCTCAATGTGAATAAGTATGTGTGAATGGAAGTGGGAAAAAGGCTTAAGAAATATGAGATGTCTTATAGTGGGCTGCAAAGAAGACTTCAGATGGCTTTATAATGAATGAATACTCAGTTTTCACCAGTTAAATGTAGCAAAACATGAGCTCACAAGTGTTTAAACAGAGAAAGCACTCATTTTAAAGTGTGTACAGAGTAAAATGGACATGGTTTCCTCTCCTTTTTCTCTCAGAAGTGTGTATGGAGTAAAATGGACAGGGCTTCCTCGCTTTTTTTCTTCTCCAAATGGCCACCCCAAGCCCTTTATTTATAGAGGGGGCGGCAGCCACAGGTCCATCTATGGCTACCCAGGATGCCCCGGGCTCTGTGGGCCCCGCTGTCTCAAAGTACGTGCACGCATGCAACGTGTTGTCCGCTTGAACCTTCATAACTTTGAATCCAGGCATCCGATTGAGGTGTGTGATACCTTTTCAGAATGTTATTGTCGAAAGCTACACAATGACATGGGATAAGAAGTTGTAAGAAGCCGGGAAGATGGGTCCATGCCCAAATCTTCAAGTCTTCAAATTCTATCTGGTGTACTATCTTGTGTAGTAGTCACTCAAGATTTTGAGTTATGGTTCTTGTAGGACACTTTTGTGTAGAATGTGGGTTGAATTATTGTTGAGACGGTGGAAATGTAGCATCGAGGTGGAAAAATGATGATTTTGTCCCTCACCAGGGTTATCTCTGGCTTTGGACTTATTTAGTCGTCATTACTAAGGGTTATCTCTGAGATTGGGCTGCTGTGAGTACAGAATGTCCTCAGGGTTGTCTCTGAGGTGTGCCTGACCTCCCGGGGTTATCTTCAGGGTTGGAACTGAGAACCTTGGGGTTGTCTCCGAGGTTGAAACTGACTTTTGGGGGTTAGAACAGACTTTTTTGTGGTTATCTCCGAGGTTGGAACTAAATCTCCCGGGGTTGTCTCCGGGACTGGAAGTGATTATCTTGGGGTTGTCTCCGAGATGGAAAATTGAGGATTCTGGGGTTATCTCCGGAACTGGAACTGCATCCCTCGGGGTTATCTCCAAGGTTATAACTGAATCTCCTGGGGTTGTCTCCGAGATTGAACTGATTTGACATCCAAGGTTATCTCTGGAAGACGATTTTGCCCTCCTGCAAGGTTAGTAATAGGAATGCAAAATTTTGACTGTCTGCAGATGCCCCTCTTTATCATATTCATGCAATGTAATGACATTGATAGAATAATGATTACTAGACACTTGAAATGTGACAATATAATCATGATACAATGTAATGCAACATGATGCAAATGTATGATGAAATGTAGTTTATTGGACCGTTGTCCAATGGGATGTGATGACTGTATGCTCTTACGCCTTCTGTTGGGGACTGGAGTTATCACTGATGACCCTGATGAACTGCTTGGATGTCTACTCCAAAATCCACAGGAACATCTAGGATGTTGACAATGGGGTTATCACCAAAGTCCTTAATCCTGAGTACAGACTTTCCACTGAGGATGTACCTCTCACGTACGAGAGATTCATGGGGAATTGTGCCTTGTCTGATGAAGACTTGTATAACAGATTCCATCATCGGTCCTCCCCGATGAAGATGGTTTTCCCTGGTTTGTATCGCCAGGTCTATCCAATGTTCCACTACTACAAAACAGTAAATAGATAATACGTAAAAAAAAGTTGTAGAAGGTCTTACAGAAACGTCGTGATTACGGGTGTTATCTATTTGACACCGTTATACAACGTTTTTAAAACGTTGTAGTTTGACACATTACACAACGTTTTTTTCTTAAAAAACATTGTATATTTGTTTTTCAGAAATCATTGGATGCTTGAAAACGTTGTAGATGGTATGATTCCACAACGTTTTCTGGATTAAAATGTTGTAACTTGATACATCAGACGTTTAAACACATTTATACAACGTTTATAAGGTGTCATCTATTTAAAATCAAAATGTATCAAACATTCAAAATATACCAATTACAAATAATATTACTATCCATACATCTCAAATTCAAAATATACCAATTACAAAGAATATTAATACCATACAATACGTTTACATCCCAATAATACCAAACTATCCATACATTGTGTGTCTTAAGACTGATGACTCCCAAGGACATCAATAGACTAATACAATGTAAACCAAATTTAAAAAGCTAGCCAAACCCATAAAGACAAACCTAACCAAATTTAAAAACCTAGCAGACCAACAGCAGCAGCAACAACAACATTAGTGCCCAACCCAATTAGGCTTTCCCAGCTAGCAGCAGCAAGCATGACAACAGTTAAATAGCAGCAACCCAATTAGCCATTCATAGCAGCAGTAGCAGCAGTTAAACAGCAACATCTGCATTAGCTATGCTCCAGCAGACAAACCCACTATCCAGTCCAATAGCAGAGGCACTCAAAGCTAGAAATCAGACCATTGCAGCAGCAGGAACTCAGTTTTATGGCCAGCAGCTGCAGCAACAACATCCATTTGCCACAATAGCCCAAACCATATGCAGACTAAAGCAAATTTACAGTAGTAGGTGAAATAAAAGGCCAGAACCAAGCATATGTAGTAGTAGAAACTGCAGTAATATGCACTTTGCTACAACAAGAGATCCACAGCAGAAAAAAAAGAATTGGGAGCACAACAGCAGCATAACAGACTGCACCAGTAACCAAATGCATTTATAGGGACCCAAAATACCCATAAGTGAACAGTAAATTCATGGTACTTATTCAGCTACTTAAGTATGAAGGTAAGACGACTATTAATTCCATAAATAATGATATGATCAGTCTCCAGAACTTGCACTTGCGCTCCTTCCTTGAGCTTTCGCATATTACTCTGTCCAAATTCTAATTAGGAAGATACCATGCAGATATTAAGCTTTAGTTAATGCAGTTGCTTCCAAGAGCTTACCCTGAACTGTTCTGTCATCGTGCTCAGTAGGTGAGAATAGACAAGTATTACCCATATAGCAAGAACAAAGCCAAGAACACGTTCAACCCGTGTTCTTTGCTGCAGTTCAACACGGTGAATATTTTGTAAGTAGTTATTACATCATCATTACTTGGACAATTAATAACATTGTATCTAGTGGGCAATTGTGGATGAATAGAGCAAAATAACACTTTTAGATGAGTAGATGATGACAACAGGCATGCCCAAGCCTCCCAAAAGCATTCCTCCAGAGGTTGTGTACGACCCATGTGTTACCCACAATGGACGTCTCTGAATTAGCAGAAGCATGATAATCAAAACAAGAGTAGCTTAATAAAAGAACCAAATAGCCAGTTGACTATCACATAAGGGGGGTATCTCAAATTAATTTGGTAGTAAAAGTTGGAAGAAGATATGACACAATATGTCAAATATAAGACCAAATGGCTAAATAAAGACAACTTTGAGACACTAATATACATTGTCAATCTTCTGAAGCATTCTATGAAAAGAGAATCTAAAATAATCAACCTCAAGTGATCCCACTAAATTTGTCATTGTCAATGATGAAGTATAACTGCAACACATCCATCAATGGCACGTTGGCATTTCTTTTAGTAAGATAATAATTAGAATAATGTTTAATAGTAAATGCATGTAAGAAGAAAAGTTATGACGAAGACAAACAGAACAAAGGATTGCCAAGATTTTTATTTTTAGTAATAAAAAAGTTTATTTAAAGAGCCTCCAAGGGGGTGCCACCCATGTACAAATTGAGTAGCAAAAGAATAGGAAAAACCCTGTGCCGCCCAGACAAACAAACACTACACTATTTCCCAAGGTTAAACTCTGACAAACAATAAGATAAACCTCATTCTGTCAAAAGTATAGCAAGCTCAAAAACAAGTATTTTAAATGCACATTGGAACGCTCAGATTGCCAATATTTATTCCGAATGAAGTTAACATGTCAAAGTTTATGTAATGACATAGATGAGGTCAAGTTATCATGACAAAGATGAGGCTAATTTGTTCCATATACTAAATTCACAATCTTGAAAGTTGAAATACAGAGGTCTCCATAGCACAATATCATTTTGTTTAAGTTATCAACCAACATATACTTTTATAAGATAAGGCCTTCCTTATTCTCTTTATAATATTTAGATACATACACAGAAGAAGGATAAAATGCCGAGGTAATAATTACTGCAGCAATACAGTTATCCAAAAAAACAATGATAGTAGGTTACCTACACTTATAGAAGAGAAAACCACCAATCATAACAAATGAGAAGCATGCTACGAGGAGCACCAGAAAAAACCTGCATAACATCCATGATTAAAGATTCAACCAATTAAGTAATATAGAAATACAAAATCGTCAAGCAGTCACTCCTTAGGAGGTCTATTGAAACAAGCATATGACATAACAAACAAGCAGTGGATAATATTAACATTAGGTAACTAACTTAATATTTAAAGAATGGGATAAAAAATATTAACTAAAGGAAATATGGATACACAAATTAATACAAAAACACATTGAAAACTTAATTGCAAAAACAAATCCTTCATTCTGTCCACATAACAAAAAACTACTTTAAGTAACGAGGGTATTAACACATAGAATGCATTGATGAAACTTAAATTTTGTAAGAATATAATAAGTCAGTAAGGAAAGTCATCTTTAATTTCCAGAAGGTATTATATTTCAGATACTCTGGATTTTGAAATTGTTATCATCCATACCTATGATGCCATACATGATACATGTGCTCTTACTTTATAACCACATAGGAAGTTAAAATTTGAATAATGTTACATATAAGTGTAAAGAATTCACCTGACTTACGTGGTAATATTTCTCTCAAGTTGTATGTTGAATAAATACAGTAATCATGCAAAGTTCCATCTGATATCTTGTAATGAAGGCAAAATACATCCAATCTAAGAGGTGTGGGCTTATTCAATGAATTGGATATACAAGCAAAAGGAAAACTTGAAGCCACATGTGTTCGAATCACATAGAAGAATAAGTCTCTAGCTGCATTAAACATCATATTTCCGGAATTTAGTTATATCAATCTGACCAGGAAAAAAGATGATAGACATACTACTTTTTTTTACAAGGTGCATAAAGTCGTACAGTAATAGAATTCAGAAATAAAGAAAAGCGCACAGAAAAAGGATCCAGAATAAGTCTCTAGCCGCATTAAACATCATATTTCCAGAATTTAGTTGTATTAATCTGACCAGGAAAAAAGATGATAGACATACTACTTATTTTTTTTACAAGGCGCATAAAGTTATACAGTAATAGAATTCAGAAATAAAGAAAAGCGCACAGAAAAAGGACCCAGAATAATTACCTTCGTTTCCTTCTCAAACTCTTCAAACTCGTCATCATCTTCAAATAAATCAATCTTTGGGTCTTCAGTAGCTACCTTCGTTTCCTTCTCCATGTTATCCGATGACATAACCTTCATGAATCACCAAAACGATTAAAAACTACGAATTTAATAGATTACTAAAACCTAAAGCCTCATACAAATCGAAGACCCTAAAAAAGTAAGAATACCAGTTCCTTAAACCCTAGATCGTCGAATTCAAAATTCTGAACAGTGAAATTGGAAAAACTAAATAACGATTTGATGATAGTAACAAATTAAAACCCATACATAGACAACACGTATGAATATGAGAAAATGAATAACAATTACGACGATCCTTACGATTCAGGAAGAGGGGGAAGCAGAGCGCGTTTTTGAGCTGCAAGTGTCGTGTTTGCTTTGGTTTATCGTCCTGATTCTTCATTGTTCGCATTTTTAAGTTACATGAACTCCATGGGTGAATTCGAAGCCTTGCGAATGGCGTAGGCGATCGCCGACGCCGAAGGCACCATGGCTCATCTATAGTATATAACATTTGTCTGTAAAGCCCAAAAAGGATTAAATTAGAAAAATATAAATCCATAGTTGGGGAAGTAGTAAAAAAATTCCTAAGAGTCGGGAAGTCGTAGAAAGAGAAACTACAGAGATAGGAGAGAAAACAAAATAGATCTGAAGCTTGTTTTAATTTTAAATTTTCAGTTTCTCGTTTTTAATTTTTGCTCCGTGTTTTTTACATACATAATATTTTAAAAAAAAAAATGTTATCTATTTAAAATTAAAAATTGCCCGTATAAATACATAATATTTTTTCATATGTATTTACAATATTTTGTTAAAAAACATTATAAAAATAAATACCACAATATTTTTTATAAAAACGTCATCTTTTAAGTGTTGTCTTTTTATGATTTTGTACTAGTGTTCTATTGGAGTTACTGCAATAGTTGGTGTCTTCAGGGTGGCCTGACCCTCGTTGAAATGTCCTTCAACGGCTAAATGTCATCGGACCATCTCCGATGCTTCGTTGGGTTTAATTACCAATGGCTGATAATGTCAAGGTTGCTTGACCTTCGTTAAAATGTGTTCCAAAGACTGAGATTATCGAACCACTCCCGATGTTTCATTGGGTTTATTTGTCAACGGCTGAATAACATTAAGGTTGCTTGACCTTCGTTGAAATGTACTTCAACGGCTGAAATCATCGGATCGTCACCGATGCTTCGTTGGATTTACGTGCCAACGGCTGAATATGTCAAGGTTGCTTGACCTACATTGAAATATACTTCAACGGATGAAATCATCGGATCATAACCGATGCTTTACTGGATTTATGTGCCAACGGCTGAAATAATGTCAAGGTTGCTTGACCTTCGTTGAAATGTGCTTCATCGGCTAAAGTTGTATGAAGTCTCTGTTGGGGAGAAGTTTTTGGTGAAACATATGGTTTCAACTGGAATTGCAACCGCAAGTTGATGGCATTGGACCTTTGTGAGGTATTACCAAATGTAGTTTGCAACAGCTGTGATCATTGGTGTTGTTAACCCTGTGTTTGGGCGAATACCAACGAATGTTATGTAGACCCGCAGTTTGGTCTCTGAAAATCATGATTTCAAGCTTTTTTGCTTCATCGCGTAGCGTCTTTTTTCCTGATTTGACTTTTTTAGTTTGTGAGACCTCCTTTGTAACTCAAATTGGATCGAGCCGGAGGGGTGGGATCCACCTAGGACAGCCATAGGTACACCTGCAGCCATCCGTGGGTGTATTTGAGGCTCTCATTGCTTTCATAAGTCATTTTCAAGTTGCGCCACACAGAGAATCCGAGAGTTCTTCTTCAGATCTACTGAGTTCGGGTTGCTTTCTACAAAATCCGTCACTATACAAGTGTTCTGCACTATCCTGGTAACGTATGCATGTCTTATTTTCCAGTTTTTATCTGTTGGAAAATGAGTTATTACATAAAATGCTTCTAAACACATAGTAGTGAATATGCATGCTCATACGACTTGATAAAAAATATTCAACATAGTAAATTTTAGTATTTAACCATGCTGAACATAAGGATGTGAAAAAATTTGACTTTTGAAACAGTCAAGTTGGCACATTTTTTCTGCTATTTCTAATCCTATTTGAGGACAAATGAGCAAAGGTTGTAAAACAAAGTAATCCTTGTAATTAAGCTACCCTTACGGATTATGACTTTGATGTTTTTATGTATATAGGATGTTTATGACTATGGATTAGTGTACTACTGAATGGCCACCTTAGTCATGCCTACGTGCATGTGGATAGTCTTTTTTTCAAAGGAGACTCTGTCAAAAATTTTCTAAGAGTCTAGGCATTGAATTAACATGCATTTTTAAGTCTACTGTAGGCGTATGTTAAAGTAAAGCATACAATGATATAGACATAAAATGCATTTGAAAAGCTCCAGGTTAGAAGTTACCACACCCTTTCTGAGGTGATTTAGAGACTTGTCCAGATATTATGGATCCAGACCAGCCGAATAGTTCCAACAGGACCACTTCAGGTGTGAGGTGGAGAGCCTCTGATGTGCCTCGACCTCATCCATCACGATAGCCTCGTCGGTTGGTGGAGGCAGCGATTCGCCATGTCCGGGTTGAGGTACCAAATGTTAAGGACGAGGAGGAGGATGTACCGGTTACGGCTCCACTTCTTGCTGCTTCTATTCCCCACAGAGAATTGCCAACTATAAATGTGACGAATCCAGAGTTGCTAGATGATATAAGTCGCCACCCCTCGGTTTACTTCCATGCAAACGAGGTAAAAGCTACGTTTGATATTCCTTTTTCCTATTAACGAGGAGCTAGGATTCTAATGTTTATTTTCATTTATGATGAAGGTTCCTAGCTTTACGCATCCTCGAGGGAACTGGTTCAGCATACACTCTCTATATCAGACTCTTCATCCAGAATATCGAAAGATTATGCATGGTTGGGGCTTTGAGGCGTTCTTTTCCATCCTCCCCCGTTGATGTCCCTGGGGTTACCTCAGGGCGTGGTTTGAGCGCTGGTTTTATCAGAATCAGTCTCCCCATTTGTTGGACTGCGAGGTGATGATGACACCGATAGATTGGCGGTTTATCACCGGTATGGAGTTTGAAGGGGCGCCAGTGCCTTGTCAAAAACATTTCCCAACTCTCTGCTAGATCCTTTCTAAGAGCCCCCTACCGAGGCGCTCAAAGGCGTGATTTACTTGCACTGGTCCTTTGAGTGTAGATGTGACGCCCCAAAAATAGGTATACATCACCCATCTTGGGTCGCCAAATACATGGCACTGAATATAAATACAAACTTAATTATACAACATGAGTTGAGAGTTTTTACACAAATATTATCTTCTAGACAATATCCAAACTCAAATAGAGTCCTCATTACATTTATTGTCACACTATTTTATAGAATAGTGAGGACTACTATAACACCATCTCGGACCATCACTCTGTTCCCCGACTAGTCCCAGCTACGTTCTCATTTCCTGAAGAGAACAATGAAAGTAAAAGGGTGAGCTCAACTAGCCCAGTAAGAAATATTATGACTAAAATAATGCAGAATAAATTATCATTAGTCTTCAACAGTGTTAAACTGATAAAATACAATAAACATCAAGTTTAACTACAGCGGAACAAGCAATCCATTAGAAGAGTCAAGTAGAGCATGATATCTACTATCTTCTATGATTTAAAAAAGTTTTTCATCAATTTTATCGCTGAGACTCAGCTTAATAAATAAACCACATCATCGAATCATCCTTTTTCTACGGGCCAAGGTTATTCATGTAATCATTAATGGTCATGATTATACCGAATAATCCCTGGTCATAATCATACCAACAACTGTCCATCAATGCACTACAGGCCAATGAGAACTTTTACCACATCGTTTGTAACATTACGGGTTACGATTATACCGAATGATACATGGTCATAATCATACCAATCAACAGTCCATCTTTGCACGTAAGCCAAAGATGACTTTCATCACAATATAAGCATGAGGATGATGACAATGATATAAGCATTAATCAAACGAAATCAAGGATAAATTTTAAAGACTTTAAATTTATCCAAAGTTTAAAAATATCCAAATTGTCAACATGATACTGCTTTGTGGAATAAAATTCAAGAATAATATTCATGTATCAAAAATAATTTGGACAGAAAAGAAATATATTTTTCGGGTGAATAGTACCCTGTGAATAGTACTTCGAGAATAGTACCTCGTGAATTGTACCCTGGCATGAAAAGTGCCCCAAATACCCGAGTGAATAATATTTGAGTGAATAATAATTGGATGAATAGTAACTCGTGAATAGTACTCCGACATGAAAAGTGCCCCGAATACCCGAGTGAATAATATTTGAGTGAATAGTAATCGGGTGAATAGTAACCCGTAAATAGTAACTCATGAATAGTATTTTGGTATTAAAAGATCAATAATTATCAAGAAAGCTCATAATAATATTTTCATGAAAAGATACTGGATGAAGCGCAAATATCAATGATATTCTACTAATTTCACGGAGTATAGAAGCAATACTTTAACCGAATGAGTGTAGAATTTAGGAATATGAAACGAAATAATATTACTCACATACTACAGAGTATGAAAGAAAATATTATTTCTACGAATACTGAAAAATATAATATCCCTTACCTCAGAAGAAGACTGGATATTGGAATATTGAGTTAGCAGACTTCTCTTATTCTTTCTCTCTATAGCTTCTCTCTCTATAGCTTCTGTCTCTATAATTGCTCTTGTGAGTCTTAGTGAATTGGTGAGAATGGAAGAAGAATGATCTTCTATTTATAGGAAAATATAGTTTCGATAATTTCACGTTTTGGGGCTTGAAATATTACAGTATAATACCTTCATCTTTTTCTTCTTTTTTAATTTAGTCCTGCAAGTATTATCAAACTTGCACCACCTCCCCTAATAGTACATCATGTGAATCAATAGTATATTTATGTGAATCAATAGTTCTATACATGTGAAAAAAATAGTTACAGTATAGTACTTTCATCTATACCTCCATTTTTAATTTAGTCATGCAAGTATTATTAATCTAACACCACATCCCCTAATAGTACATGCATGTGAATCAATAGTACACACATGTGAACAAATAGTTATAAGCATGTGAATTAATAGCAATTAATTGCTTATTTATCCGATTAATTACCCAATTGGTCAATATAACCTCCAAAAATCAATTATTATCGAAATAAATGTCGATTTCCACTAACACTAATAATCCCAACATAATGGAACTATCAAATTCATCTTTAATCAACACGAACTTATTCATCATTAATTTTATAACTCACAATATTTAATAACCAAATCATTCCCAAGAAAGAGGGGGCTTTCCGATAAGAATTTCTCCCTATTGGCGCGCAATTAGGTGACCAAACCTCTCCTCGACAGAATTTTTTAGACATCATCAATATTGCAAATAATAATATAAATAACTTTGTCGTCTCAATTATTGATTTAATAATATAGAATATTGATACTATAACAATAATTAAATCAATAATATGAGAGATATTATGCAGCAATTACTGTAGAAATAATTGAGTATAACTGAGTGACTTCTCACGTAAGCATCAATAATCAATACCGTGTTCTACTATGCAACCACGCGTATTACTATACTTTTACCACCGGGTAGTTCAACAGTTTAATGGTAAAACTTTCGTCGTTATTTTTATAAAAAGATAATTTTGTCATTTTCTAACTACAATAATACTTCCGTTGTGGGGTCCACCAATGATTGTGCCGTCGTACGAATATTCCCTGTTAAAATGAATATTCCCCGACTAATCGAATATTATATAACCACTTGCTTACTTTGAAAAATTTGTAAATATTACCCACAACTATAACATTATATCAAATCCACACCATAATATTCAAAAATATATTTCGAGAAAAATTATTCTTTATTCATAAAAGTTGGGGTCTTACAACCTCCCATTCTTATGAAATTTTGCCCTCAAAATTAGGGTATGTACCTGGTATGTCGAAGAGGTGAGGATACCTTGACTTCATTTCAGATTCTAACTCCTAGGTCATTTCCTCAACATCGTGGTTTCTCCATAAAACATTGACTTGAGGTATAACTTTGGAGCATAGAATATGATCCTTCTTATCCAAGAATTTAACAGATACCTCTTCATACGTTAAATCTTCCGCTATCTCATCCGGTTCTAATTCAAAAATGTGGTTCGGGTCTTTCGCATATTTACGTAACATAGATATGTGAAAAACGTTATGAACACGAGACATACTTGGCAGTAAGGCGAGTCTATAGGCCACAGTGCCTACTCGATCGAGGATTATAAATGGGCTAATGAAATGAGGATTGAGTCTTTCTCTCTTTCCAAATCTCATAACTTTTTTCCATGGAGCAACACATAACAACACATGATCTCCAATATTGAATCCCACGTCCTTTCGATGAAGATCAGCATAACTCTTTTGTCGATCTTGTGAGGTTTTTATAAGTTGTCGGATCGTTTGAATCTTTTTCGTAGTCATACGTACCAACTCCGGTCCCAACAATGTTGCTTCACCCACCTCATCCCAGCATACTGGAGAACGACATTTTCTTCCATACAATGCCTCAAATGGAGCCATATCAATACTTGCTTGATAACTGTTGTTGTAGGAAAACTCCACGAATGGTAAGAACTTGTCCCAACTTCCTTTGAAGTCAAGGACATAGAGTCTTAATAAATCTTCAAGAGTTTGAATAGTCCTCTTCGATTGCCCATCCATTTGAGGATGATATGCCAAACTAAATCGTAAATCCATGCACATAGCTTTTTGCAAACTAACTCAAAATCTTGAAGTGAATCTTGGGTCTCGATCAGAAACTATGGATACTGGCATACCATGTAATCTTACAATCTCGTTTATGTACATACGAGCAAGACGTTTAAGTGTATAAGTTTCTCGTATAGGTAAGAAATGAGCAGACTTGGTCAATCTATCAACAATGACCCAAATTGCATCTATACCTTGAGAAACCTTGGGAAGACCAATAACGAAATCCATGGTAATGTGCTCCCACTTTCATTCTGGAATTTTAAATGGTTGCAATGGACCTTTTGGCACTTGATGCTCCGCCTTGACTCGTTGACAAGTTAGACACCTTGAGATAAACCCCGCTATCTCTCTCTTCATATTGCTCCACCAAAATGTATGTCAAAGATCATGATACATTCTAGTACTCCCAGGATGGATTGCAAACGGTGTGTTGTGCGCCTCCATCATGATTTTATACTTCAAGTCAGAATTGTTAGGAACACAAAGTCTAGAGTTGACTCAAAGTATTCCTTCTTCATCGATTTTTGCTTCTGAAATAGCACCTTCTTGCACTTTCTTCCTCATACGCATCACTCCGTGTCTCAGAGGCTTGAGCAAACTTTAACTTTATCGATTAAAGTCGGTTCTACTCGTATATTCTCCATCATCACATGGGTCCCTAGAGTCTTTAACTCTATCTCCATCCTTTGTAAGTCATACAAAATGGGCCTTTGCGTTGACAATATCGCACTCATACCAGCATATGATCTTCTACTCAATGCGTTAGCTACTACGTTCGCTTTTCCAGGATGGTATTGAATGGTATGATCGTAATCTTTCAATAGCTCAAGCCATCATCATTGCCGCATGTTGAGTTCCTTTTGAGTGAAGAAATATTTGAGGCTTTTATGATCCATATATATCTCCACCTTTTCTCTATACAGGTAATGCCTCCAAATCTTAAGCGCAAAAACGACTGCTGCCAACTCTAGATCATGAGTAGGATAATTTCTATTATATTCTTTGAGTTGTCATGAGGCATAGGCTATGACTTTCCCATATTGCATGAGAACACATCCTAAACCTTTGCTTGAAGCATCGATGTATATGACAAATCCCTCCGAACCAGATGGTATTATCAGAACAGGTGCTGAAATGAGTCTCCTCTTGAGTTCCTCAAAACTCTTCTCATATTCCTCGCTCCAACCGAATTTTGTATCTTTCCGAGTCAGCTGAGTTAATGGAGTAGCGATTCGAGAAAATCCTTCCACAAATCTTCGATAATAATCAGCTAAGCCCAGAAAGCTACGTACTTCGGTCACTGACTTAGGTTGCTCCCATCTTTAAATTGCTTCAATCTTTGTCGAGTCAACAGATATTCCATGATTTGATATCACGTGCCCAAGGAATGCTACTTCCTCAAGCCAGAACTCGCATTTCTTCAACTTGGTATATAGCTTGTTTTCACGAAGCTTTTGGAGTATCAGCCTCAAGTGTTCCTCATCGAGGTAATGGGTACCTATTTTTGATGGTGACATGATTCAACTCCTGATAATCAATACAAAGTCGCATACTTCCATCTTTCTTCTTCACAAATAGAACAGGAGCTCCCCAAAGAGATGTACTAGTATGAATGAAACCGATGTCTAATAATTCCTGTAGTTGGGTTTTTAACTCCTGAAGTTCAATAGGAGCCATTTGATATGAGGCTTTGGAAATGGGTTTTGTACCGGGTTCAAGGCCGACACAAAATTCAATTTCACGCTCTAGGGTAGGCCGTGAAGTTCTTCGTGAATACGTCAGAAATTTATTAACAATAGAAATATCATTCAAATCTGACGTATTTTTATTTAAATCCGTGACATGGGCTAAGAAAGCTTGACATCCGTTTTTCAATAAACGAATAACTTTATGGCTTGATATAACAGTGATTGACTTTAGTGGTTTGGTTGCTTGAATTCGGCTAATAGGTTGGTTAGGAATATGAAAGCTAACCACCTTACGAAAATAATCGATTTTAGCATGATGAGTAGTTAACCAATCAATCCCTAAAATCACATCAAATGCAAGTATTTTCAAAGAGATAAGATTGACAGGTAACGTGCGGTTACCGATTTGAATCAAACATGACTTATAAACAGTGGATGTAATGACGGTTTCTCCTAATAGAGTTTCAATAGATAAATCAAAGTCTAATTTCTCCGGAGTTAAATTTAAACATTGAGCGCAAGTAGGAAAAATTAAAGAATGGGTAGAACCGGTATCAAATAAGGTATTGACTTAGCTAGAGTTTATGATTAGCTTACCCGTGATCACCTCATTCGGATTCCTTGCTTTATGGGAGGTTACGACAAATTCTCTCCCTTGAACTACCGGTTTTGCCTTGTCTGGGACACCCTTTAATGCCTCCATCCCAGTTGGACTTGACTTTGGTGCATGACAAAATCGGGCTAGGTGACCTTCTCTTCCATAATTGTAACATACTTTGGATTGTTAAATGCAGCTTGACCGATGTGTCCCTCTCCTCCAAGATTTGTAACATACGAATCGACTTAGGCTCGCTCCTTCCTTCCTTAACAACAAAAATCTTTGTGCCGACGCCTTTCCATCATTATTGAATCTCCTCTTCTTAAAATTTCCACTTCTATTATCTTGGCCATGATTACCACCAAAGTGGTTACCATTTCTAGCATGTTGATTCCCTCCACGTTTGTTATCACCGCTTCGATGACTGTTACCACTAGTATTATTGATTTGACGACTGCTCTCTCTTGGTTTGGTTGACTCATTATCGTGCTCCAATAACTGAGCCCTATTTACAATATCTGAATACAAACATAGTTTATGAGAAATTAGGTATTGATGTATCTCAGGTTTCAAACCTCTTAGAAACATCCGCGTCATTCTCTCCTCATTATCAACTAAGTGGGACGCAAACCGGGACAACTCATCAAATTTAGCTTCGTACTGTGACACGGTCATATTATTTTTCTCTAGTTTGATGAACTCTACCTCCTTCATATGACGAATACTTTTGAAAAGTACTTGTCATTGAACATTTCTTGGAACTTCTCCCAAGACATCTTTAGTGTGGCAGGCTGAGTACGCTTTACAGATTCCCACTAGTAATCTGCCTCTCCTCGCAATATGAAGGTGGGAAAGGGAACCTTTTGCTCCTCGGAGCATCCCAAGACATCAAATATCTTATCTGCTTTATTCATGTCTCCGCCTTAAGTGGTTTTGGCTCTCCCAAAAACTCCGGTGGTCCCAGCTCCTTGAACTATTTAGCGGTGACCGTCTGAGAGTTGCCAGTGTTTCCACCCGCATTTTGAACAAGAGTCGCTCTCGTCTGATGTTGCATAAATTGTATAAAGCCTTTGAATATCCCATCATTCATCATTTGATCGGTGTTGTTGTTTACCTGAGGATTATTGTCTTCCTGTTGCACATTATCCTGGGTATTGATCGTTGGTGACTCAACGGTCTCATGTGCTTCATTACTGATCTCAACATTTTTAGATGTTATTTTCAAACACTGCCACAAAACAAGGGTTAATTGACATGTCACATTTATCCCTATACTCTGACTAACCAATTAAATATCAAATAAACTTAGGTAGGTCATACTAATGAAGGAATTCCCCGTCTCTCCCCTCCTAGTTCTTGTCTCACATCTCAGCCAGGGATCATATCCCTAAGCTTTGATACCAAATATGACTCTCCCAAAATAGGTATACATCACCCATCTTGGGTCGCCAAATATATGGTACTGAATACAAATACAAACTTAATTATACAACATGAGCTGAGAGTTTTTACACGAATATTGTCTTTTAGACAATATCAAAACTCAAATAGAGTCCTCATTACATTTATTGTCACACTATTTTATAGAATAATGAGGACTACTATAACACCATTTCGGACCATCACTCCGTTTCCCGACTAGTCCCGGCTGTGTTCTCATTCCCTGAAGAGAACAATGAAAGTAAAAGGGTAAGCTCAACTAGCCCAGTAAGAAATATTATGACTAAGATAATGCAGAATAAATTATCATTAGTCTTCAATAGTGTTAAACTGATAAAATACAATAAACATCAAGTTTAACTGCAGCGGAACAAGCAATCCATTAGAAGAGTCAAGTAGAGCATGATATCTACTATCTTCTATGATTTAAAAAGTTTTTCATCAATTTAATCGCTGAGACTCAACTTAATAAATAAACCACATCATCGAATCATCTCTGCACTATGGGCCAAGGATATTCATGTAATCATCAATGGTCATGATTATACCGAATAATACCTAGTCATAATCATACCAACAACTGTCCATCAATGCACTACAGGCCAATGAAGACTTTTACCACATCATTTGTAACATTACGGGTCACGATTATACCGAATGATTCATGGTCATAATCATACCAATCAACAGTCCATCTATGCAAGTAAGCCAAAGATGACTTTCATCATAATATAAGCATGAGGATGATGATAATGATATAAGCATTAATCAAACGAAATCAAGGATAAATTTTAAAGACTTTACATTTATCAAGAGTTTAAAAATATCCAAATTGTTAACATGATACTGCTTTGTGGAGTAAAATTCAAGAATAATATCATGTATCAAAAATAATTTGGACATAAAAGAAATATATTTTTTGGGTGAATAGTACTCTGTGAATAGTACCCTATGAATAGTACTTCGTGAATAGTACCTCGTGAATAGTACCTCGGCATGAAAAGTTTCCCAAATACCCGAGTGAATAATATTCAAGTGAATAGTAACCGGGTGAATAGTAACCTATGAATAGTAACTTGTGAATAGTACTCCAGTATAAAAAGTGCCCCGAATACCCGAGTGAATAATATTTGAGTGAATAGTAACTGGGTGAATAGTAACCCATAAATAGTAACTCATGAATAGTATTTTGGTATGAAAAGATCATTAATTATCAAGAAATCTCATAATAATATTTCCATTAAAAAAGATATTGGATGAGGCGCAAATATCAATCATATTATACTAATTTCACGGAGTATAGAAGCAATACTTTAACAGAATTAGTGTAGAATTAGGAATATGAAATGAAATAATATTACTCACATACTATAGAGTATGGAAGAAAATATTATTTTTATGAATACTGAAAAATATAATATCCCTTACCTCAGAAGAAGACTGGATATTGGAATAGTGAGGTAGCAGACTTTTCTTATTCTTTCTCTCTATAGCTTCTCTCTCTATAGTTTCTGTCTCTATAATTGCTCTTGTGAGTATTAGTGAATTGGTGAGAATGGAAGAAGAATGAGCTTCTATTTATAGGAAAATATAGTTTCGATAATTGCACGTTTTGGGGCTCGAAATATTACAGTATAATACCTTCATCTTTTTCTTCATTTTTAATTTAGTCCTGCAAGTAGTATCAAACTTGCACCACCTCCCCTAATAGTATATCATGTGAATCAATAGTACATTCATGTGAATCAATAGTTCTATACATGTGAAAAAAATAGTTACAGTATAGTACCTTCATCTATACCTCCATTTTTAATTTAGTCATGCAAGTATTATCAATATTGCACCACCTCCCCTAATAGTACATCCATGTGAATCAATAGTACACACATGTGAACAAATAGTTATAAACATGTGAATTAATAGCAATTAATTGCTCATTTATCTGATTAATTAGCCGATTGGTGAATATAACCTCCAGAAATCAATTATTATCGAAATAAATGTCGATTTCCACTAACACTAATAATCCCAACATAATAGAACTATCAAATTCATCTTTAATTAACACGAACTTATTCATCATTAATATTATAACTCACAATATTTAACAACCAGATCATTCCCAAGAAAGAGGGAGCTTTCCGATAAGGATTTCTCCCTATTGGCGCGCAATTAGGTAACTAAACCTCTCATCTAGACATCGTCAATATTGCAAATAATAATATAAATAACTTTATCGTCTCAATTATTGATTTAATAATATAGAATATTGATACTGTGACAATAATTGAATCAATAATATGAGAGATATTATGCAGCAATTACTGTAGCAATAATTGAGTATAACTGAGTGACTTCTCACGTAAGCATCAATAATCAATACCGGTGCTACTACGCAACCACGCCAGATATTCTTGTACTTTTATCACCGGGTAGTTCAACAGTTTAACGGTAAAACTTTCACCGTTATTTTTATAAAAAGATAATTTTATCGTTTTATAACTACGACAATACTTCTGTTATGGGTTCCACCAATGATTATGCCATCGTACGAATATTCCATGTTAAAACGAATATTCCACGACCAATCAAATATTATATAACCACTTAATTATTTTGCAAAATTTATAAATATTATCCACAACTATAACATTATATGAAATCCACACTATAATATTCAAAAGTATATTTTAAGAAAAATTATTCTTTATTCATAAAAGTTGGGGTCTTACAGTAGATTCTATGAATGGGGCGTTGAGTGAACCCATACCCGCTGATGTGAGAGTCAGGGATCGCACTCTTTGGAAATTGTTCCTGGTCATTTTCTAGGGTTGTTTTATAGCAAATAACTCTTCCACGGTGTCATTCGCTTTAGATAGCGCCACACGTGAGGTGGACTGTATTGCAGAGTATGATTAGGGCTCCTACACCTTTGCCTATTTTCTCAGGGGAATGCGCATGCGTTCACAGGGCTTGACAGAGGCTTGGCTAGGATTTTACCCGTTTCTGCTAGTGAGTATTTCTCTTTTGATTTCCCATGTATAGGTTAAGAGTGTTGACTGACCGCAGATGTTTGCTTTGATAGTTTTGGGCCTATGAGAGGCTTCCATGTTTGCGTCCCATTAGCGTGTTAGGTTTTGATACCTACCCACGAGAACAATGATAGCATCACTCCATGTTGGCGGAGGTTCCTGTAGCTGAGGGTTTCACCCATTGCCACTTACAGTTGGAGTTATTAACAGCCGATGTCATTTCATGGGTTCCCTATCCCGGGGAACATTTGACAGTTGGCTTTGAGGGTGGTTTCCCGACTGGTGTCGAGTATTTGATGTCCACCCATAGAATTCCTCTCTTCACGGATGGAGGATGGGAGCTCTATTTGGGAGAGAGTTCTATTAGGAGCACCATATGAGAGATTCGTGTACCGATCTGTCCTCCTGCCAGGCGTTATTGGCCTGTGTCGCAGTCTCCTATCAGTGACATCCCGTTGATGGGAGTTAAAGGCTTTACTTTATTTGCCTCTGGACAGGCCTTGCGCTCAAATGGCCATCAGAGATATGAGCCGATAATTCATGACCCTCACTGGTTTGAGGCATAGAGTAGCTCAAGATGAGATCACATCCGGCCATGTAGTGTCCGTGCATTTTCTGATAGACAAATTTGGCTATATGGATAGTTATGCGCAGCACTCCTAGGATTTTACCACGTTGAAGGATGAGTGGCGTGTTTCCAGAGTAGACGTACTCCTAATGTGTGTAGTGGCTTATTTGTACATGCCATTATGCATGGATCTTTTAGATATCGGCGTGGTAATGGCAGTGCGAGCTCTTTGAGAGGGACATACAATTTTGCCGATGATTATGGTAGAGACCCTGAGGTCGGCCACAAATTGTTATACCCATTCTGTTTCAGGCAGCTCGGTCTTGTTGTATGTGTGGTTCATGTCACACTTGAGATCGATTGGCATATTCCGACGTCATGGGTATTATTTTTCCTATGAGATAGCCATGTCTTACTCCTTTCAGTTGGTGGAGTGTACAGAAGCTGCTTCTTGGTCGGTGTTCTTGGCAGGGATCGAGGATTCATTTGATATCTTGTTGTGTTCAAGGCTTAGTTCTCCCTACAGCTTCATTATTCATGCATTAGGCATAGATTACCTCCCTCTGGCTGGTTTGAGGGGCATGACCACGTATCACCTGCTGGCTGTGATGGCATAGTTAAACCAGTTTCAGGATGTTCATCCTTTTGAGGGGGCATTGTGTGACGCCCCCAAAATAGGTCCAATCCACCCAACCCATTCTGAGTCGCCAAATACATGGTATAGAAAACAACTACAACTTCTTATTATAATTGTCGTGCAAAATACGACAACACATATATTGTGAGTTTTAATACCAACTGTGACTCTCATCCCTTTACTTGGATAGCACCTCACATTGATACCTTACATAAAAGTACAGTCAATAACTGTTTTAGAAATTAAAATCTTTGGAAAATGCTCAAGAAAACCTTCGTACATGGGAGGCCATGCATCTAAGTTGTAATAGATATCATATGACTCGAGAATTATCCTTGGTTGACCCAATAGACCCCAAAGAAAAATGAGAAGATTGCTATCATGTTCTTTCCAATGGTAAGTCTTCTTTTGACATATAATTATCTTCATTGTCTCCACTTGAGCATTATATTTCAACCAAACTCCAAGGTTATATAGGTAGTGCTCGTAGATATACTCAGCAAGTGGATGTGCATAACCCTGTCTTATGATAACACAAAGTCATATGTTATTAGACATCTTGTATAATTGTGGCAAAACACCCTTCCAAAGTTGGGTTCACCTCATCCTATTAGTTCATCAAAAACAACGGTTAAATGACGTATACAATACGACACATTTATCTAAAATCCTCAATAAAATTATTTCCATACTGTTTAGGGAGAACCTTAACAACTATAGACTGCCGTTCTATTCCCTTGTTATCCTCGTTCGACCCAGCTACACTCTTATTACATGAAAGGAATTATGAAGCAAAAGGGTGAGCACAAATAGCCCAGTAAAGAATATCATGACTAAAGATAATTAAATTATCAATAGCCTTCGTCAGTAATAAATCAGAGATTTAGAACATATGGTAAATGATAAAACTTTTCAACCATAGTTGCAGCGGAATGAGCAATCCATTAGAAGAGTCAAATAGACCAAAAAGTCTTATTATCTTCTCCATGTTAAAAGTCCACCAATAATGTTTTATCCCTGTAACATCAATCAATAGTTCTTGTCCACAATCATGTGAATAACTCATAATCCTAATGGTGGTTCTAAATTCCTCTTCGCACTCAGGAGAAAGATAATTTTAATCACCTGTTTTTACCTGAAACATCAAAGATCATGGTTATACCAAATCACAGTTCCTGTTCATAATCATACTAATAGGTTCATCTTTGCACTACGACCCAAAGATATTCATTAACAGTTCATCTTTGCACTACAGGACAAAGATATTCAACAACAGGTCATCTTTGCACTATGGGCCAAAGATATTCATCAATAATTCTTCTTTGCACTACAGACCAAAGATATTAATATCTCAAAGAAATATATAATTATTTCAGAATTTATATAAACAATAATTATAACCATGTTAATCAATTCACCTTTGCACTTAAGCTAAAAATATTCAATTGTAAATTCAATGGTCATGATCATACCAGTCAACAATTCAACTTTGCACTACTGGCCAAAGAGAACCCATAGTAACGATCATACTAACAATCTACCCATCTTTACACTCAAGTCAAAGAGAAATTTCTTCACCAAGATCATAAAAATGTTATATATGATAATAAAAACAATATAATCAAAACATGGATTTAATTTCAAGAGTAAGATTCATAAATCAACGATAATTTGGTCAGAAAAAGAAACCAATTTTGTCGTGAATGGTACCCCATGAATAGTAACTATGACACCCCCAAATCCGGGTACTTGAAACCCGTACTTGGTGCTCCACGATAACATTCATTCAACCACTTAATGTATTAATTAAACAAAATTATTATATCAAAGTTATCTACCTTCCCAGTCTCGAGAACCTTTAAGTCTTACATTACATGATAAATATTATATTATCCTACTACAAACATCATAACAACATAAAGTAATCTATTCTTTCAGCTTCCCCTTCCCTTTGTCCTTGCTGGAACCTTCAGAACGTGCTAGCTTAGCTGAAAACATTTAAATTTAAAGCAAGAAGGAGTGTTGGAGTGCCCAACAAGTAATAGCAATGAATAACGATTATCTGAAAGATTTGAATATTTTCTTTGGACGACACTTCAACAATGAAGTAAATGTTGTGAAGTAAGCTTAGACAATACTGAACGACATATTAATTCTATTTTATTTTTTTTGAAACTACGTACTGACTATAAATTTGGTAACGGTTTAATAAACTATAAATTATATTTTAATTTTTGAAAAAGTTCAACATAAATTCATCTGCAAACCGTCATGTCTTACGAACACGGGGGGTGATCAGCCCGTTATGCCCTGTATTGATCAACACTACTTGTTTGAATGATAAATCGTTCACCTGGTCCGCCTTTGGCGCATAAAAGTTTTTCCCTATTCGGGATGTTCATAATTAATCTGACATTTGAAATAAAACATTTCAATTTAATAATAATAATATTCTATCATGTTCTACAATATTCTTTCATTCTATGTCTAGCTGAGTTAAATAGCTTAGACAATTTTTAAATAGCATATACATACCTGAAATTAGTAGGTATGTGTCAACATGAGATTAAATACAATCATTATCCAAGTGAGGGCACTTGAATAATCTAACTTAACTATCTATCAACAAGGTATATACTGATCATACATTACTACAATACTGGTAAACGAATATAATTCTATAACTGGCATAAATACTAATATTTAAATACGTAACTGATACTAGTAGGGTATAATAATTTATATAAAAGGAGTATAATATTCGATAACTCACTTATACAGGAACATTGCATACGTAGAAATAAAGAGTAAGGATACTTACCTGGTCGGCTGCTTACACAACTTAGTTTTATCTTTTATACTGAAACCTATTATTCATAAGATTATTCTCTTGATCAGAAAAATTTATCATAACACATAACACTGCTATTTGCCGTCATCATATAGCTTAAACTCATTATCACATAGTTATAACAGTCATTCTAGCATAAATAATTACTTATCAGGTCAATCTATCTAAGTCTGGTTTGACTTCGGTAACATTTCGGTGTACCGACAGTTCTATCGGATAATAATCAAGTCTATATTTACTTAAACTCTATTTTGTAATTTCAAAACTTTATTAGATAAGTTAAATATTAATCATATTATTTTTCAAGGTATTATAATAATTTTTAAATAATTATTATAATTTATCATGATTTTTCAAACACTGAAATCATTTTTAAATGATTTAAATATCGAATAATTCCATTATCATTAATATTTAAATAATATAAAAATATTAATGAAAACTTGACAAAAAATCTAAGTTATTAATAATAACTCAAAATATTTTAAAATATTTATTTTACCTTAAATGATTTTTAAAACATTTAAAATTATTTTTAAATGATCACCATTAATATTTAAATATTAATGTAAATGATTATTTATTAAACTTCAAATATTTTTAAATTTTTAATTATTTTTAAATTTTTAAATCATTAAAACCATTTTAAAACTATTTATTTAATATAAATATTAAATAAACCCATTATCATTAATATTAACTTATTAATGAAAATTATCTTAAAATATTAAAAGTCATAATTTATAACTTAAAATATTTTTAAACACCTTATTATCATTTAAAATAATTTTTTATAATATAAAAATTATTTTTAACTCATTAATATTTATTAAATAAATTTAATACCAAAATATTTAGTAATATTAATGAAAAATATATTAATTTATCAAAAGTTAATTTTCATAATTTAAAATAATTTTTAAAAGCGATTTTATAATTTTTAAGAATTTATTTCTATTTTAATATATTTTTCAAAAATTATAAAACAAAAATAATTAAATTAAATAAATCGCGTCTAAAGGCTTTAGCGGCAGTTCTCTATCATGATAAAATCGATGTTCATAATTTTTGAGAATTAAATTTTTCTATTTTGATTATAAGCATGGATTAAATGAATTTAATTAATTAAGATTATGTCAACAGGAGTAAGCTATTTTTTGTGGCTTTAGGTTGAGTCTTTGTTCTATGACATAGACATTTATATCGAATTAAAATCATCGTAGTATTTTGGCTTCATACGTTTACGGGTTAGAATTAAAGTGTTTGAATTTTAATTAGATTATGGAAAACTATTTAAATTACTTTATATAGAAATTTTTTATTTTGAAAGAAAAAGTGCTTGAATTCACGCATTTTAGAAATTTTTCGAAAAATACTATTCACGCATTTAAACAAAATTATTTTTGAATTTCAAGAAATACGTAATGATAGAATATCGAGGTGAGATAGAATATCCAATAATATTTCGATTATAGCAAACGCGAGTTTTTTACTTTCTGGACTTAAAACCTAACGGTTAGGGAAAGTGAGTTCAGAAAGGAATTTAAATCGTATATAATGAATTAAAGCTATGATTGTATAATACGTAGGTATTGTACGAGGTAATGAATACGAGTATAATACGAGGTATTATACGAGTATGTATGAATGATGGAATATCGTATATTAAATAAGTATATGAGTTAGGATACAAGATTAATACGTAAATTATACGTTATAAGGCTTTAAACCATATGTAATGGATTTGTTGAATTGTGTAGGAAATTATAATGACCAATTGGGATAATAATAAATCCCAATACGAATTAATGTTAAAGCCCAAATATAGTAATGGTTAAGTCCAATGTAGTTTAATGAACAAGCCTAAATGTTTGTTTAATTGCAAGCCCAATGTATAAGTTAGGTTAATTAAACCTTAAGCCCAAAATATTAATCCAATGGGTAAAGTTTGATCCATGGGGCAACCCATGGGTGAATTGGTGACCAAGAATTAAGTGTGTTGAGCAAGTAGACTTAAGTGTTAAGCAAAGGAAAAGTTAAGTAACTTAAAGGCTAAGTAAAGTGCTTATGTGTGATAAGCAAGTAAAGTGCTTATGTGTGATGAGCAAGTAAAGTGCTTATATGTGGTAACCAAGTTAACTTGATGGCTAAGTGTTGTGATGGCCAAGTAACTTATTTGGTGAGCAAGTAAACTTAGGGTTTAAGTAATGAATAGTATGGAGGTTTAGTAAGGAGGTGGAATGGCTTAATGACCATTAAGCCCTCAATTAAAATTTCCTATAAATAGGAAGCTTGCTAGTTCATTTGTTAGTTGTTAGATTTTCATCCAATAACTTATAGCTTATTGGTTAGAGAGAAAAAGCTACAAAAGCTAGAACAAGTTAGTCTTTGAGAATTCAAGAAGCAAGAAGGAGATTAAAGATTAACCAAGTGATCTTCATAGGTAAGAACTTAAACCATAATTCTCTTTCTCTTCAAATTGTTAGAGAAGTGGGTAGTGGTAGAATATGTATGCTAAGGAATGATAAGAATGATTAATCAATGGACTTAAGCCGTGTGTAAGTCATGAATAAGTAATTCAAACCTAAATAAGTTATGAACTCATGAGAAATCTAGATGAACTACTCATATGTTTACTTTAATAAGATTGTATGATAATAAGAAGCAAGAATGGTGGGTAAAAGACTTAATCTATAATAAGTCATGAGAAAGGAAGTCATAAGTAGTTTATACTTTTATAAGTTATAAACTCACAAAGAACAAGTAATAACTTATCATGTTTATAAGTTAATGAAGTATGTATGTCAAGATGTTAGTATGATGGATTGAATCCATTTGAAGCGATGAACAAATCATAAGAAATGAAGTTAAAGGCGAAATTTACGAGTTTGGGCGATAATCGTCGAATTAAGTGAAATTCTCGGAATGGAAGTCAAATTTTGATATTGAGCTTGGAAACATTGGTTTTCAATGGAGACAAGTCTTATTTGGCATTATAGAGTTGCGGACTCAAGAATGGCCAAAATTCGACTTAGAAACGAAGAAAGCGAGCGTTGAGCGTTCACGAGCGTTTATCGTTTTAGTTAAAATGGACTAATAGGTGAATTTTTAGCAAACGAAGTCAAATAGATAAAATTCTTGCATGAGCGTATAGAGTATGTAATTTGTGAACCGTAGGCTTTTGAGCGAGCCAATTCGGACTTATAACGAAGAAGTTATGCGTCAAGAGTTTCACAAAATTTTAAAATTTAAAATTTTTCTAAGGCCTGGCCTGAGTTGGCGCCATAGGCGCCAACCCAAGGCAAATGGTGGCCTTTACTGACTTACGATACACGATGTCATTACCTCTGCACTACGAAACTTCATGCCTTCTTGGCGAGAAGAGAAGAGAGAGCTATGTGTGGCCTTGGCGCTTCGTCCTAGGTTTTGACAGAGCAAGAATGTTTACAAGTATAGAATGAAAGATAACTCATTAGCAATGAACTAAGGTATAAATATAACATTGCTAAGGCATTGTTAGACACTTCATGTATGATGATTAAAGGTTAATAATCAATTAAAGATGAATGTAATGAGAACAATGTAAGGTGCTAAGCCGGCTGTAGAAATATGTTGACCAAGTTGATTATGAATCCAATTGTTTGCAATACCAGTATGGGTTATGTAATTACTTAATAAACATGATAAGACCTTTCCTAAATCACTGTTATAGTGACGACTTTAGGAATTTAATGTTGTTTAATGAGTAGTTAAACGACGAACGCAAAGTATAAGGAACATGAACTGTATTCAATAATGATAATGACTAGAACGTTGAGAGTGATAACTAAATGTTGTTAAATATTACGTAAACGTAAAAGGAATGCAATAAAGTGTACTTAACAAATGACGATCGAGTTTCAAATAACGTAGGAATGTTAGTAAGCCGTGAGGAAGGATGATTAACTCGTAACGAGTTATATTAATGAAGTAAATCCACGTAAGACATAGAAGAGAAAGAAGTTGGTAAGAATAATGTAAAATATAATGGCAAGCCAGAACCAATAGTAACAAATCTAATATATGATTAGATTGAGAAGAAGGGTAAGATTCATTAGGAACCATGTATGTTCATTCATGACCTAATGTGGTATGTTATGTGGTTATGTATTGTAGAGGCCGTAAAAGGCGAAAAAGGAAAAGTTATTTTCTTTGTGGCGAATGACTTTGAAGGCAAGTTTTTTTTAAGCAACTTGTCTAACCTTCGTGTTAGCCAAGTTTTACGTGATTCATGTTATGAGATGCATGAAGTGTTTTACTAAAGAATTCGATGCGGTTTTATCTCGGCTAGACTAATCTTGAAGAGTTGATTGATTTATTTACAAGTCTTTCAATATAGAATTGCTAACGCTTTATCCTACCTGATTTGTTTGATGCGGATTCAAGTAAGCTTTGAGTATGAATAAACAAATGTATTTTTCATCGATTATTCGATGGACACACGAGTTGCCAAAACTTAAGCGTACATACGTTTAACGGGATGTAGTGTTGATCAACATAGAGTACTATGGGTTGATCACCCGAAGTGCTCGTAAGATATATGGGACTTACGGACTTAGTGTTGGGTTGTCCTTTTCAAAAGAAATTATGAAATGCTCATGGTCTTGAGCGAAATTGATGTTTTACTTGAATATTGTTATTGTAAAACATTTTGAAGGAAAAAAAATGCTATTTTGAATTATTGATAGTACTTCATAACTATTATCCGATTATTGAAGATATCGATTCCTATGTTTCAAGCATGTTGTTTAAAAGAAATTGTTGTACTTATTTGAGCTTGTTATGCTCACTCTTGCTTGAACCATATGAATGCGACTAGGATAGAAACGAGCAGGGGATCGACAAGGATAAAGGCAAGAGCGAAGATGAGCGATTAGTTTACCTTGTAATAAACTAGTAAGTTGTATATATTATAGAATGATGAACAAAGAATGTAATGGTTTTAGAACACAGGAGCGGGATGTAATATTATTAATGTAATAAGAATGTCGTTGATACACACATTTTGATGTCGTTTCAATAGAATGAATGTCAGATTATGAGTCTTGAAGTGTAGCACCATCATCGGGTTGGAAGATACCCGGATTTGGGCGTCCACGGGTTGGTATCAAAGCATTAGGTTATAAAACTTAAGGGGAAGAACCTTGGGCTAATAACCTCGTTAAGGAAGAAAAGTCAGAAGGAAGTAAACTCGAGCTTTACTTAAGTTGAATGAGTTAATAAGGTATTGAGTAAACTTCGATGCAGAAAGATTTAAAAGATGGAAAGTAACCTAAATAAATTAAATGTGATTTGTGCTTATACTATTATGTGTTATGTACTAATCAACATATGTGTTTATTATAGGATGTCGATCGATAGCTTGATGTATAGAGATATACACGCGGTGGCGAAGAAATTGTGAGCAGTAGTAGAGCACATACCTATCTTGGGTGGCGGAGGTACCATTAGTGATTCTAGAGGAGTGGGAGACAATGGAGTACTTTTACGAGGAGGACTACTCAGGGGAGATATGGATATAGCGTCATATCTTAATATGATGGTCTATGAGGAGGAGGAAATGGAGGTAACATCGGTTAATCTGGTGGTACCTACACTAGAGTCAATACCTCTAGATCTGATGAGAGCATTGTATCTGGCGATTATGTGAGGAATGTGCAAGCGAAATGCAGGTTGTGCGAGAATCGAGTGAAGAGATTAATTATCTCCATGAAGCTAAGGTGTCTGCTGAGAAGCGATTTTGAGTTAGAACATGATGAGAAGGTGCTTATGATAAGCGGGCTAGGGACTATAAAGAAGAGAGCCGATAAGCTTTGTAAAAAATTGATTAAGAGAGACCGGAAGATAGCGGGATGTCTTACATCCATGAGAGTGCTCATAAGGATTTCAAGCTTAAAGTTGCTTGTTATTCCCATGGAGTCGAGGCAAACTCGACATACTATTAGTCGGGATCTTTGTGAAGATTGCGAATGAGAAACACGAGGATGCTCTGTTATGCATTATTAGAAATCTAGAGTTATAAATATGTGTGTAGTGACGTAAAACCCTCTTTTGTATAAAAGGGTAGTCTTTTTGTAAATCCCAACTTTTGAGAAGTTCAATTGCGGGATAGAAATGTAATAGCTTTTGGCTATGGAAGTAAAGTGTAAATAGTTTCAAACTATGAAGAAGCATATGAATATAATGAAGTTTTCATTTAATATGCTTTGTTATGGTATGAGTTGTTATGAGATGAATAATAACGAAATAAGTAAATAGATAATAATGAAATTCTATTTAATCGATTAAAAATGTCGTCGAGGAAGAAGACAACGTAATCGAGAAGCGGAATCAAGTAATGATAATCAAGGGGGGGTTAAATTAACCCTATGCAAGAGTTCGTTAATTTATTAGCAGTTTGCATTTAACTAAACCGGGGTAGAGTACTGCGGAACCTAGGTTAACGAATGACTACCTTTAAAGAATTTAAAAGCATAGGTCATGGGAGTTCAAAGAACAATGGACCCATTAGAAGCCAGAGACATGGGTAATAGAAATAGAGAAGGCGTTTGTTATTACAAAACGTAGGTGAGGTGCAATAGACTTCTTTTGCGACTTACATGATGAAAGTGGAAGCCAACATTTTGTGGGAGGTTCACCAGGGTGGGGCTAGAACAGATGTGGTAGCGTGGGAACAGTTCAAGAAGGTTTTTCTTTGAGAATTATTTCCCTAAAAGCATGTAAGGGAGGATGGAGATTTAGTTCTTAGAACTTAAACTAGGGGACATGATGGTTCCCCAGTACGCGGCCAGATTCAATGAATTGGCAAGGTTTGCTCCACACCAAGTGGACCTTTGAGGAGAGGAAGGCTCGTGGGTTTGAGCGGGGCTGAAACCACAGCTCTATAGCTCTATAGTAGATTTCTATGTTTTAGATTGTTTCTCTATGGGACCATTACGGAAAAGGTGATTATAACAAAGGGTGGTAGTGAGGCGTTAACTCAATACCACAAAGAGAGAATAAATAAGAGCAAGGAGAGGGAGGAACCAAGGTAAGGTGAATGCGTGGTAGTGGCGTGTGTATGTCAAAAGAAAAATTTTAACTCAGGAATCTTTGGAGTGGGACAAGGGATCCTAAGCGTAAGATCGAAGTGTGTAAGACATGTGGAAAGACTCATCTAGGAGTGCATGCAGAAAGGGATTATAAGTATCTTTAAACATTACGGTAGAGAATGGGGAAATAACTTTAGTTAATTATATTAGTGGAAATGGTTTCATGGATAATAATGGTATGTAAGCAAGTATTGATAGATAAAATACCGATAATGTTGAGAGAATTTGAAGTAATTCTCGGTATGAATGAGTTGATTAACTATAGAACTTTAATAAATTGTTAGAATAAAAGTATGGATCTTCGGTTTTCTAAGTAACCCAAGGTAGTATTTTATGGTAATAAAATACCACGACGCTCTTGTTGTCTAACGGTGATGCAAGTTAGGAGGATGTTAAGGAAGAGGATGAGTCGTTACGGTTTCGTATCAACTATCGTAATAGGAGTAAGTTAGCGGTTAAGAATAAATACCCATGGCCCAGGATCGATGATCTATTTGATCAATTGAAGAGGGCAAAGAATTTTTCTAAGATAGATTTGCGTACGAGGTATAGTCGGTTGAAAGTAAGGAAGAAGGAGGAGGTACCTAAGATGACATTGAGAACTATGTTATAGTTATGACAAGTTTTACGGTTATGTCGATTGGGTTGGGTGGACTAATGTCTGAAAGTTAGATTTTTTTTTTTGAAGGCATTGAGCAAGTCGGGGGTAAATTGATAGGTACCCTTATGAGGTGCTATGATTAAAAGTACCATTAGCGTCACGAGGTTGGTATTGTCGAAATGGGAAGTGAGAAAAATAGTTTTTAAGGAACTAAAAGGAAGTTAAGTGAGGTACTTGTATTGTCTCTGTCGGATGATATGGGGAATTTTGTAGTGTATCTCGATGTTTAGCATAGATGGCGAGATTAACGTGCTTATGTAGCATGGAAAAGTCATTAGGTATGCATCACATGATTAATGGATTATGAGAAGGTCTATCCTACTTATGATCTATAATTGGCGGTTATAGTTTTGAATTAAAAATTTGAAGATAGTATTTATCTGGGGAGAAGTGTGAGATATACACGGACTCTAAGAGTATGAAATATATCTTCACACAAAAGGAGTTGAATATGAGGTAGAAAGGTAATTAGAATGGATAAAGAGATTTGACGTTGATATGTTATATCAATCAAGGAAAGTTAACGTAAAAGCCAAAGCGTTAAGTAGGAAGGGTAGGGAAAAGCTATCGATGTTAACAACTCGAAAATGAGTTAATAGCGAAATGGCAAGAATGAAGTTAGAAGTTAAATTACGGAATGAAGTGGTAGAAATGTTATCCACAACGTAGACTCGATCCACGATAATGGAATGCGTTAATTAAGTATAACTAGGTAATGAGGAATGCAAGCGAATGAAGAAGAGGATGCATGAGGATGAAGAGAAGATCAAGTATAATCTTGTTTTGAAGGAGAAATTTGAGTTTCAAATAATTTTAAAGTTAAAAGAAGAATTAATCAAATGAAGATAGCATAATATGTTAATAAGTATTTAAACTTCCAACTCAGTTATTGATAGGAAGTGACAAGTCATGAAAATTAAGATAATACCTTCGTTGAAGGTGAAATGAAAGAACCACAATGTCGAAGAAGCATTGTGGGAACTTGAATTAAAATAAAGGAAAATGTTTCCTCAATGGTGTATGTATTATTAGCGAGATTAGGGGAAAGAATCCTTATAAGGGAAGAAAATAGCAGCATGAAAAAATTTGATTTTTGAGAATTAAATTTTTATTTGATTATGTGGATTAAATGAATTTAATTAATTAATTATGGGAGTAAGCTATTTGAAGGTGGATTCTATGACCTAGACATATCGAATGTCGTAGTATTTTGGCTACGTGGTAGAATTAAAGTGTTTGAATTTCAAAGATGAAAATAAAAGCTTTTAGAAAAATTTTTGAAAAAACACTATTCACGCATTTACGCTTTCAAGAATTATTTTTGAATTTCTAAGAAATACGTAATGATAGAATATCGAGGTGAGATAGAATATCCAATAATATTTCAGTTATGGCAAATGTAGTTTTTTGCCTGCGGACTTAAAACCTAACGGTTAGGGAAAGTGAGTTAGAAGGAATTTAAATCGTATATAATGAATTAAAGCTATGATTGTATAATATGTAGGTATTATGCGAGGTAATGAATCTGAGTATAATACGAGGTATTATCTGAGTATGTATGAATGATGGAATATCATATATTAAATAAGTATCTGAGTTAGAATACAAGATTAATACGTAAATTATCGTTATAAGGCTTTAAGCCATATGTAATGGATTTGTTGAATTGTGTAGGAAATTATAATGACCAATTGGGATAATAATAAAGCCCAATACTGAATTAATGTTAAAGCCCAAATATAGTAATGGTTAAGTCCAATGTAATTTAATGAACAAGCCCAAATGTTTGTTTAATTGCAAGCCCAATGTATAAGTTAGGTTAATTAAACCTTAAGCCCAAAATATTAATCCAATGGGTAAGTTTGATCCATGGGGCAACCCATGGGGTGAATTAGTGACCAAAAATTAAGTGTGTTGAGCAAGTAGACTTAAGTGTTAAGCAAAGGAAAAGTTAAGTAACTTAAAGGCTAAGTAAAGTGCTTATGTGTGATAAGCAAA
Source organism: Panax ginseng (assembly GCA_020205605.1). Taxonomy (NCBI): domain Eukaryota; kingdom Viridiplantae; phylum Streptophyta; class Magnoliopsida; order Apiales; family Araliaceae; genus Panax; species Panax ginseng. Next base: position 83,217,471 of record CM035131.1, read on the forward strand.
GTAAAATGTATGTGTGATGAGCAAGTAAAGTGCTTATGTGTGATGAGCAAGTAAAGTGCTTATGTGTGGTAACCAAGTTAACTTAATGGCTAAGTGTTGTGATGGCCAAGTAACTTATTTGGTGAGCAAGTAAACTTAGGGTTTAAGTAATGAATAGTATGGAGGTTTAGTAAGGAGGTGGAATGGCTTAATGACCATTAAGCCCTCAATTAAATTTCTATAAATAGGAAGCTTGCTAGTTCATTTGTTAGTTGTTAGATTTTCATCCAATAACTTATAGCTTATTGGTTAGAGAGAAAAAGCTACAAAAAGCTAGAACAAGTTAGTCTTTGAGAATTCAAGAAGCGAAGAGGAGATTAAAGATTAACCAAGTGATCTTCATAGGTAAGAACTTAAACCATAATTCTCTTTCTCTTCAAATTGTTAGAGAAGTGGGTAGTGGTAGAATATGTATGTTTAAGGAATGATAAGAATGATTAATCAATGGACTTAAGCTTAGTGTAATTAAGTCATGAATAAGTAATTCAAACCTAAATAAGTTATGAACTCATGAGAGAATCTAGATGAACTACTCATATGTTTACTTTAATAAGATTGTATGATAATAAGAAGCGAGAATGGTGGGTAAAAGACTTAATCTATAATAAGTCATGAAGAAAGGAAAGTCATAAGTAGTTTATACTTTTATAAGTTATAAACTCACAAAGAACAAGTAATAACTTATCATGTTTATAAGTTAATGAAGTATGTATGTCAAGATGTTAGTATGATGGATTGAATCCATTTGAAGCGATGAACAAATCATAAGAAATGAAGTTAAGGCGAAATTTACGAGTTTGGGCGATAATCGTCGAATTAAATGAAATTCTCGGAATGGAAGTCAAATTTTGATATTGAGCTTGGAAACATTGGTTTTCAATGGAGACAAGTCATATTTGGCATTATAGAGTTGCGGACTCGAGAATGGCCAAGAATTCGACTTAGAACGAAGAAAGCGGCGTTGAGCGTTCACGAGCGTTTATCGTTTTTCGTTAAAAATGGACTAATAGGTGAATTTTTAGCAAACGAAATCAAATAGATAAAATTCTTGCATGAGCATGTAGAGTATGTAATTTGTGAACCGTAGGCTTTTGAGCGAGCCAATTCGGACTTATAACGAAGAAGTTATCGTCAGGAGTTTCACAAAATTTTAAAAAACGTAAAATTTTCTAAAGCCGCGAGTTGGCGTAGTGGCTAACCCAAAACAAATAATGGCGTTGCGATCTTGGTCACACAATGTCATTACCTCTACTACAAACTTCGTGTGTGCGAAGAAGAGAGAAACTATGTGTGGCGGCGTGGCGCCCCAGATCCTAGGGTTTAAACAGACAAGAATGTTTACAAGTATAGAATGAAAGATAACTCATTAGTAATGAACTAAGGTATAAATATAACATTGTTAAAGGCATTGTTAGACACTTAATGTATGATGATTAAAGGTTAATAATCAATTGAAGATGAATGTAATGAGAACAATATAATGTGCTTTAAGCCCAATTTGTAGAAATTTGTTGACCAAGTTGATTATGAATCAATGGTTTGCAATACCGGTATGGGTTATGTAATTACTTAATGAACATGATAAGACCTTTCCTAAATCAACATTATAGTGATGACTTTAGGAATTTAATGTTGTTTAATGAGTAGTTAAGCAATGAGCGTAAAAAATATAAGGAACATGAAGCGTATTCAATAATGATAATGACTATAACGTTGAGAGTTATAACTAAATGTTGTTAAATATTACGTGAACGTAAAGCGGAATGCAATAAAGTGTACTTAACAAATGACGATCGAGTTTGAATAAGCGTAGGAATGTTAGTAAGCCGTGAGGAAGGATGATTAACTTCGAAGCAGAGTTATATTAATGAAATAAAATCCACGTAAGACATAGAAGAAAAGAAGTTGGTAAGAATAATGTAAAATATAATGGCAAGCGGAAACGAATAGTAACAAATCTAATATATGATTAGATTGAGAAGAAGGTAAGATTCATTAGGAACCATGTATGTTCATTCATGACCTAATGTGGTATGTTATGTGGTTATGTATTGTAGAGGCCGTAAAAATTGAAAGGAAAAGTTATTTTTTATTGTGGCGAATGACTGAAAGGCAAGTTTTTTCTTAAGCGCTTGTCTAACCTTCGTGTTAGCAAGTTTTACGTGATTCATGTTATGAGATGCATGAAGTGTTTTACTAAAGGGTCGATGCGGTTTTATCTCGGCTAGACTAATCTTGAAGAGTTGATTGATTTATTTACAAGTCTTTCAATATAGAATTGCTAACGCTATCCTACGCCATTGTTTGATGCGGATTCAAGGTAAGCTTTGAGTATGAATAAACAAATGTATTTTTCATCGATTATTCGATGGACACGCGAGGTTGCCAAAACTTAAATGTACATCGTTTAACGGGATGTAGTGTTGATCAACATAGAGTACTATGGGTTGATCACCCGAAAGTGCTAAATAAGATATGCCGGACTTACGGACTTAGTGTCGGGTTGTCCTTTTCAAAGAAATTATGAAATACTCATGGTCTTGAGCGAAATTGATGTTTTACTAAATATTGTTATTGTAAAACATTTTGAAGGAAAAAAATGCTATTTTGAATTATTGATAGTACTTCATATACTATTATCCGATTATTGAAGATATCTGATTCCTATGTTTCAAGCATGTTGTTTAAAAGAAATTGTTGTACTTAATTTGAGCTTGTTATGCTCACTCTTGCTTGAACCATATGAATGCGACTAGGATAGGTTGGAAGATGAGCAGGGATCGACAAGGATAGAAGAGCAAGACTTTCAAAATTTAAGATGATTTAGTTTACCTTGTAATAAACTAGTAAGTTGTATATATTATAGATATGATGAACAAAAGAATGTAATGGTTTTAGAACACAGGGAGCGGGATGTAATATTATTAATGTAATAAGAATATATCGTTGATACACACATTTTGATGTCGTTTCAATAGAATGAATGTCTTATACCTAAAACTTCATCTCCCTCTGCGAACGTATATTGAACTATCATATTGAAGGTCCTTGCGGTCGATTTGGTTGGCTGGCTTGGTGGAGTTGGACCAGTTATTGCTAGCGTCCCACTACTCTTCCCTGTATTGACATTTCCCCCATCAGTTCTCCTCTTTGGACATTCCCTCACCCTATGTTCTGTTGACCCATAAATAAAACAAACACTATCCATCCTTAGATTAGGACAGTTGGGAGAGATATGTCCCTCATTTCCACACTTAAAACACATAGACTTTCCCTTCAAGCACTCTCCGGAATGGTTTTTCCCACAGTTTCCACATTGCACAACTTGCTTCTTTCACACCCTCCTGCTTAATTTGGACATTTCCTAGATTGTCCCATTTTCTCTTTCCCATCTTACTCCCACTACTCCCTTCCACTTTCATAGCTCCCTCAATCTTAGTCTTATTCTTCTTCTCCTTATTGTAACGAGTCATGGCTTCACTTCCATCTTCAGCTATGATAGCCTTGTCCAACAGTGCTGCAAAAGTACCTATCTGTAATATTGGCACCTTGTTGTAGAGCTACGGTTTTAAGCCCAGCTCAAAACTTCGTGTCTTTCTCGCTTCCGTGTCCACTTGATGTGGAGCAAACCTAGCTAATTCATTAAATTTTGCTGCATACTCCGCGACTGACATGTCCCCTTGCTTCAACTCCAGAAATATCACCTCCATCCTAGCCTGCATACTAGTCGAAAAGTAATTCTCAAAAAATAAAGTTTTAAATCTATCCCAAGTTATCACACCTTCTCTTGCCCTTGCCTGATTCTCTTTCCACCAAAAGTTTGCCTCCCCCTTCATCATGTATGTGGCAAAAGCTGTCTTTTGCCCTTCAGATACCCTAACGATCACAAAAGCCTTTTCTATCTCCTTTATCCAAGTCTGAGCTTCTACCGGGTAAGTTGTCCCTTTAAACTCTGGCGGTCCTACTGCTTTGAAGTCTTTAAAATTTGCCAACCTATTATCTGGCTGGTTTTCTCCGGCTGGTATCCCATTCCGCATAGCTTGAGTTATCATGTTAGCAAAATTCTGTATTGGGTCTGGTTGTTGTTGTCCTCCCGCAATGTTAACAGATTCTTCTGCCCTCTAGTTTCGGTTTTGTCTTCTTGGTGGCATTATCTGATAAAATCATAAATTATCCTTTTATTGACTTATATTTTATGTTTTATCGCATATGTTTAACACATAATGCGTGGTTCAAACTCAATTAGTCACATATTCAAAATATCAAATTTTGAAAGTCGGTTTACTGTATTATCAAATTATCAGATAAATACATAAAAACATATTTCATTAAACAAACATATATTCACATTCCTTCATAGTACTTTACATCGGATAACACATATTGTTATAAGCATCCGTTATCCCTTTATGACCACAAAAGTCGGGATTTACTAACGCAACTTATACCAAAAGTTAGGAATATTACATTACACACATATTATATCATTAAACATACATATTCAAATACTAATCCTACTTATTCCCTACACATTCTCCTGATCTTGGACAATCTTTCACCTGATGACCTTCCAACCCACACATAACACATGCACCTTGCTTATAGTCAGGACAATAAAGAGAGGTATGTCCCTTATAGCCACCAATGTAACATTTCTTTTTCCCTTTCTTGTACATGCCTCTATGTTTCCTTGTACGATTTCTATTCTTTCCTATTTTCTTCAAGTTTTCAGAATTTTCTAACTCCCGGTCATTAATCTTTCTCTTCCCCTTCTCGCTCGGAGTTGCACCTGATATTCGGCTTTTAGCTCCTATCTGATCTATTTGGATCTTAAGCTTATCTTGTTCTTCCATTATTTCGATCAACGCCTTCTACAATTGACTATTAAATAGCTTCTCCATTTCCAACAACTTTTCTAAAGAAGAAACCTGGTCCCGCAGGTTTTGCACTTCGGTTGATGCTTGATCAGCTCCAACTTCGTTGTACGAATCACTATCTGTTAGTTCCACCATTTCTGGGTCTGGTTCTATATTATCCAAAATGATCACTTCATCAAGGTTACTTTCAACGTGAGCCTCTATTTCAGCTATTGGCTTCGATATTAGCTCGGGGGTATTGTCTTGATCCTTCTTTATGTTATAAGCATACAATAATCCTTTTCCACCTGACATCTACACACAAACTATCTTGATTAGTACGTATAGTATATACACATAGCAAGTAATAGTTTTATATAAGTTATCTTTTATTTTGTTTTACGATGAATTTATTTAATTCATCTCCTTTAAACTCTATTTGAGTTGTTTGTATTTTCAACGTTTCCCTCTATCCTAAGGTTATAGCCTAAGGTCTACTCCACCTAAGGTTTCTAACCCTAAAGCTTTGATACCACCTTGTGACGCCCCTAAATCTGAGTACTTGAAACATGTACTTGGTGCTCCACGATAACATTCATTCAACCACTTAATGTATTAATTAAATAAAATTATTATATCAAAGTTATCTACCTTCCTAGTCTCGAGAACCTTTAAGTCTTACATTACATGATATTATCCTACTACAAACATCATAACAACATAAAGTAATCTATTCTATCAGCTTCCCCTTCCCTTTGTCCTTGCTGGAACCTTCAGAACGTGCTAGCTTAGCTGAAAACATTTAAATTTAAAGCAAAAATGAGCATTGGAGTGCCCAATAAGTAATAGCAATGAATAACGATTATCAAAAAGATTTGAATATTTTCTTTGGACGACACTTCAACAATGAAGTAAATGTTGTGAAGTAAGCTGAGACAATACTGAACGACATATTAATTCTAATTCATTTTTTTTTGAAACTACGTACTGACTATAAATTTGGTAACATTTTAATAAACTATAAATTATATTTTAATTTTCGAAAAAGGTTCAACAGAAATTCATCTGCAAACCGTCATGTCTTACGGACACGGGGGGTGATCAGCCCGTTATGCCCTGTATTGATCAACACTACTTGTTTGAACAATAAATCGTTCACCTGGTCCGCCTTTGGCGCATAAAAGTTTTTCCATGTTTGGGATGTTCATAATTAATCTGACATTCGAAATAAAACATTTTAATTTAATAATAATAATATTCTATCATGTTCTACAATATTTTTTCATTCTATGTCTAGCTGAGTTAAATAGCTTAGACAATTTTTAAATAGCATATGCATACCCAAAATTAGTAGGTATGTGTCGACATAAGATTAAATACAATCATTATCCAAGTGAAGGCACTTGAATAATCTAACTTAACTATCTATCAACAATGTATATACTGATCATACATTACTACAATACTGGTAAACGAATATAATTCTATAACTGGCATAAATACTAATATTTAAATGCGTGACTAATACTAGTAGGGTATAATAATTTATATAACAGGAGTATAATATTCGATAACTTACTTATATAGGAACATTGTATAAGTAGAAACAAAGAGTAAGGATACTTGTCTGATCTGCTGCTTACACAACTTAGTTTTATCTTTTATACTGAAACCTATCATTCATAAGATTATTCTCTTGATCAGAATAATTTATCGTAACACATAACACTACTATTTGCAGTCATCATATAGCTTAAACACATTGTCACATAGTTATAACAATCATTCTAGCATAAATAATTACTTATCAGGTCAATCTATCTAAGTTTGGGTCGACTTCGGTAACATTTCGGTGTACCGACGGTTCTATTGGATAATAATCAAGTTTATATTTACTTAAACTCTATTCTGTAACTTCAAAACTTTATTAGATAAGTTAAATATTAATCATATTATTTTTCAAGGTATTATAATAATTTTTAAATAATTATTATAATTTATCATGATTTTTCAAACACTCAAATTATTTTTAAATGATTTAAATATTGAATAATTCCATTATCATTAATATTTAAATAATATAAAAATATTAATGAAATACTTGACAAAATATCTAAGTTATTAATAATAACTCAAAATATTTTTAAAACATTTATTTTACCCTTAAATGATTTTTAAAACATTTAAAATCATTTTAAATGATCACCATTAATATTTAAATATTAATGTATTATTCATAAAAATATTAAAAGTCATTTATTATAACTTAAAATATTTTTAAATTCTTTATATCGCTTTTAAATGATTGTTAAATCATTAAACCCATTTTAAACTATTTATTTAATATAAATATTAAATAAATCCGTTATCATTAATATTAACTTATTAATCAAAATTACCTTAAAATATTAAAAGTCATAATTTATAACTTCAAATATTTTTAAACACCTTATTATCATTTAAAATAATTTTTATAATATAAAAAATCATTTTAACTCATTTATTTAATACATTTATTAAATAAATTTAATACCATTAATATTCAAATAAATAGTAATATTAATGAAAAATATGTTAATTTATCTAAAGTTAATTTTCATAATTTAAAATAATTTTTAAAACTGATTTTATAATTTTTAAGAATTTATTTATATTTTTAATGTATTTTTCAGAAATTATAAAACAAAAATAATTAAATCCGTCGCTAAAGGCTTTAGCGATAGTTTCTGTCGCAATAGGTGTTCTTGAGGCTCAAGAACACTGACAATCAGTGTTCATGGTGCCTACTTTGACTGATTCTAATTCCCATTCTACACATGAATCAAGTACCGTATCAGTCATACAAACACATAGCATAAAGATCTAGCCTTGCAAAGTCACTATCAGAGCTTCTGGGTTTTCCAGAAACCTAGACAGCTTCATGGGTCTATTTTGAGGCTTTAATTTCTATAGGTTCTTTTCTTTGTAAAGGTGTCCTAATGATTCAAGGTTATAGTATACATGTTAAGGTACATTTATCAGTCATCAGGTCAGTCATACAACATTAAAATCATCAGCTAGCAACTAGTCAAATGTTGTCAGAAATAACATTCATACGGTTTCTGGGTTTTTCCCAGAAACTCCATCCGTGAGCGAGTGGCCTAGTTTGACCATAAATAACTTTCAATCTGTTTGTTATTTAAGTGATCTAAAGGCATGATTCTATAGTCCGTCTACCATACTATAACCTTGTTACAACAACACAATCAAATTAACAAACACAAGCAAGATCTGGGTTATTAAACTTGTTGTCAGACGCTGTTTGGTAAGTTCTAGGTTACCCAGAAAACAGCCAGTCATGGTCGGTCAACGTAGTTTGACCTTCCATAACTTGAAATCTACACATGTCCTAACAGTGATTTCAGTTCCAGATTAAAGTCCACATATCATACTACAGATTGAAAACATAAAACACCACAAACCATTAACAAGGAAAGATCTGTGGCCTCTGACTTTAGCTTGTCAGACAATAAATTAGGGTTCATGGAAGTTTTGAAAAACATAATTTTTGAGCACTTTGATGCTATAGATATATGATGTAACATCATAGATCATCATATAACATCTTCTAACAATTAAATAAACACATAAACAAAAAATCTAACATGGGTTTTAAGAATCAAAATTGAATTTTAGGGTTATATCTCTTTCTTAAAAATGATATGATCTTGCTTCCTTAACTGTTTATGATGGTCTAGAGGTTTGTTTGGGGACTGAAAAACTTAGAGAATTTCATGGCTTAGAGAGAGAAAAGAGTTGGTTGAGTGATAGCTAGCAAATGGGCTTAAGTTTTGATTCTATCTCTCTTTAAAAATCTATTATTTGATTCAATGATTCCTAATCTTTTAAGGTGTCAATTGTGATAAGATTTGGCTGAGATTTACACACATGGGAGATCATAGCAAGTGATGAGTCATGCTCCTTCTAGAAAATCTTTTTGCTTATAAGTTAAGTAAAAGGGTAATTTGGTCATTTTGCACACTAAAGGGTATTTTGGTCTTTTCCACTCAAATTTTAAGGGTAGTTTGATAATTTCATATATTTCCCATAACTTTTAATCTTAACATTTGCTAATTACCATTAGGGCTTGCTAATCATCAATTAGGGTTTTAGAAATTAGGGTTTAGGATTTCCCGGTAATAGAATTAGGGTTTCTAAATTTATCGTTTAGGGTTTCTTAATAATCGTTAGGGTCTCCCCTAATTAGATTCATAACACTGACATGTCTTCTTGATCACATAAACCTGATTAATAATCAGTCTTAATTTTCTATTTACGGTTTAAATTAGGATTTAATGGTTTAAACTTAGGGTTTTCTATTATTCTACTAATTCTGATCAACACTGAACCATACACACATACATATCACATATAATTATTATATATTATCATTCCTTGTTCATAATCCATAAATTAGGGTTATGGACCATAACTGACTTAACTATCATTATCAGTCAACTTAAAAATTTAAATTGACTATTCTGCTAAATCCTTAGCACATATATTCAAAATATTGTTTGTAAATAAATAAAATAAATAAATAAATAAATTTATTCATAAAAATACGGATATAATTATTCGAAAATTTCTCGGGTCTTTACAGTAACTCGTATTCGTACATAGTACCGTATACATAAATAGTATCATATACATGAATAGTGTCGTGTATGTGAATAGTGTCGTATACGTGAATAGTAACCCCGACACGAAAAGATAAAGTTTCACAATAAAATCTATATCAATATTTATAACACCTTAATACAAATGTTATAAATCACTTAATAATCTCATAATCTAATATTATTAATATTACAACAATATTTTAATCATTTCTTAAACTTATATACAATTTATTTTAAATGTTTACACTTTACTAATTAATGCATTTAATCATCCTAAAATGTCAAACTCATAAGATTTCATCACCAATAACCAAAACCCTCATAAAAAATCTGCATATACCTTATATAGGATTCTCAAGCCATAAAATCCTATTTTCCAATTTTCTTACTTCACATAACATATTTAATTCATTTACTCATAACTAGTCCATTTTCATAAAAAATACCAAATCAGTCCCCGATTTTTTTGTTTTGGGATTTAGCAGAATATAGTCCCATATTAAACATATATTTTTCTCAAAATTTTTAAAATTCATTAACTATTTTTCATATGGCCAAAACTGCCGAATATTTAGACATTTATCATAAACTGTACTTTTATCCAAAAAATTTAAAATTTACAGAGTATACTGCTGTTATATACATGTAATCCCAATAAAAATTTACCAATTTTGGAGTTAACCACAAGGAGTTATGAGGGTTTACTTTAAAAATAGTCTTTTCCCATAAAATTCATAACTCCTAATCTATACATCCGAAAATCGCCATTTTTGGACACAATCTAGAAAGCTCATCAAATTATCATTTTTAATTTTTCCAGAATTTTTGAGGGTCGGAAAAATTACGAAACTGAAAAACATAATAACCCTTACAATCCCTTACCATAATAATGACAATATCCCTTACCTCAAAAGAGTAGTAATTCTGACTGGAATATCGGATATAACGTTGAAGGAAACTTGCACCGTATAGTAACACTCAATATATCTAAATACTCACAAAAATACGCTCGATAATATAGAGAGAGAAAACTTCAGTTTTTGGTGTGATTTTCAATTCTAACCTAAGCACCTTATTTATAGGAAATTACTTAGAACACCAAAGCAAAAAATTTAATAAAATAATATATTTATATAACAAAATTCATACGCCTCTTTTGAATTCAGATTCCAGCATTTCCCACATGCAAAAGTACAATTGTGGGGCCCACCTTCTAGAAAAATATGTTTTAAAGAAAATTAATTCAGACCCAATATTCCAGAACTTCAATAATTCATAATAAATAGCCCTTTTAGTAGAAAAATACGAATTTTATATCCGTTATATAGGAAATCAAATTCTCTACAACTTTGTAAAAGAAAGTTTTTCCAAATTCCAAACAAAAAATGACCGAAATCCACATACGGGCGATTTTGCAAGCTATAATCAAATTTCAGTCAAAAATAGGGTCCACCAACACACAAAACATGTTTTAAATATTTATTGTAATAAAAATACTCTTCCTCCTCATTTATTCATATATCACACATTAATTGTAAAAATATCATCATTATTATATTATTGTAATATAATAATAAATTTTAGCAGAAAAAATAAAATATCAATTTTCAACAATTATCACTTTTCTAAAAATTCCTCCATTTATATCCAAATAAATATTTTCCTTATCATATAAGTCAATAATTAATTATTCTCAAATAATATTACAGAATCACAATAATGACAACCAGGCCGTTCCTAGGAAAGATGGGGCTTTCCGATAAGGATTTCTCCTTACTGGCGCGCAATTAGGTGACCAAACCTCTCCTTGACAGAACTTAATTTCTAGACATTGCCAATAATGCTATCTAATAATATTATTTAATTAATATAAATTATTGATCCGATAATGGGAAATACCGCAAAGGACAATTATTGAAACAACAATAATATAAAATATCAATGTAGCAATTATTGAATCAATAAAATAAAATATTGAACAAAGAATTATCGTAATAATTATTGAGTAGTGCCTTCTTACGTAAGAATCAATAATTTAAAAATACTTTGTACAATCTGGTGCAATTCTTTGTCAACAACCACGCCAGATTCAGTATTTTAACCATCTGAATTCCAACAATGTTAATTCAGAACAACTACGCCAGATTATTTATAAAAACTTATACTTGTCATTTTCTTCATCCAATCACTTTCTGTTATGGGGCCCACAAAAGGTTGCGTCGTCGTACGAATATTCCCCGACAACAAGAATATTCCACGACCAAATGAATATTCCCCGACAATAATAAGTATTTTATAGCCACTTGCTTATTTTGAAAAATTTCATATATCACCCTTAACTTTAACTTTTTATCAATTTAACCATTTACTGAATAATAATTATAAGAAAAATTGAATACTTTTATTTCATAAAATTCGGGGTCTTACACATTGGGTCAGCGTTTGTCTTCTTGGCATTTATCAGCAGAGGATAGATCCAGGGTTTATGCCTATTGGGCCCAGCGTGAGAGGGCTGAGTTTACTACTAGTCATCCAGATCGTTCCACAGAGTATTTTGCATGGATGGAGGCAGAGATCACATCGACTGGGGTTGTATCCATGGAGCCGGGGATTGATTCTAACAGTGGGGAGCCCATGGAGGACATTGATTTTCCCATCGAGGAGGAGCTATTTCATGGGTTGCCAACAACTCTTGTTGATTCTCCCAATATGACTGCTACTGTGACCTCGCATTCGGCAGAGTATTTATGGCAACATATGAGAGAGATCAGGCTAGGTCCTTGATGTTGACAGCTCTTGCTGGGAGAGATGTCGCTCTAGCTGAGAGAGATGATGCCTTAGCTCGTAGAGATACCATTATTGCCGAGCGAGACGAGGCTAGATCATCTAGAGATGTAGTTGTGACTGAGCAGGATGTCGCTATATCTGCCCGAGATGCCGCTATCACAGATAGTACTGCATTGAGGTCCCAAACTACTGATATCATTGCAGAGATGAACACGTTTATTGATGAGCATAATGTCACTATGTAGATGGTTGTAGATCTCTTGGCTCGCATTGATACCCTAGGGCAGGAGTTCACAGCGTTACCCCCTTCTTTGGAGAGGGATGCCATGTTAGATTTGATAGCATAAATATCCACTGAATTATAGATGGGCGTGTAGTTTCCTGCACAGACTAGCTTAGCCATTTTTTTCATATACAATACACATTGTATATATTAAACATTATTATATATGGCAGGGAAATATATTTTGATTCACTTCCCTTTTAGTTATGCCTTGTTACTTGCTTGATATTTGCATGTTTCTTCAGGGCTTGTGATCTTGATGTATTCTGAACACATCCTTGATGGACGAACATTGAGATGTCTCAGGATCTTTCAGAATGGATCGTTGATCTGTGTGTATTCCCTACCCTTTGGTGTCTTGGGATTGGTTTTTGTATGTGGTGATGGAGAGGAGTGTGGCTTTCCTCTCTGAGGTTGATCGTACCACAGATGGTCGCCAATACTTCTTTGTATGGGGGAGCCTAGGTAGTTCCATCGCTTATGGATTGGTGTTTCTCTTTGAGGATGTAACCGCAACTTAGATGGTCGTCGGTTCTCCCATTAACATGGAAAGGCCAGGTAGTTCCATCCGTTTGGTCTAAGCCAATGATGTATGGTGTGAAGGATGATCCCAGTACCGTTGATAATTTTTTGTATTTTGGTAAGGGTGAAGACCGAACCATGAATGGCTGCCTACATACTCCCATTGAAGAGGGGAGATTAGGTCTGCGTAGTTCGAACCTAATGTGAAAAGGTTCATAGTTGTATATGTCAAAGAAGGGTGTAGAGATGCTTTTTTTTCTGTAGTTAGACCGGACCATGAAAATGGCTGCCTACGTACTCCCGTGTATTGGGGAGATCAGGTCTGCGTAGTTTGCTCTTGGTGGAACAAATTGATGTGGTGAAAGGGTGTTGTTTTTATTTTTGTGAAGGTTAGACCGGACCAATAAATAGCTGCCTACGTACTCCAGTGTATTGGGGAGATCAGGTCTACGTAGTTCGCCCCATGTACAGGGCAGACTGCAAAGATGAAAAGTTTGATCCCTGGTGGGACAAACTGAATGTGTGAAAGGTTTAATCCCTGGTGGGACAAAACTGGAGATGTGAAAGGTTATAAAAAGCTGAGTTAAGTGTTGGATCTGATGATCCGGAACCAAGCTACTGGTTTGAAATGTATGTTTGTCCTTGATGGGGTAAACAGATGTGAAGAAGGGTTATATGTAATGAAGGTTTTGAAAAACCTAAACTGACTGGGGATCTGGTGATCCAGGACCAGGATGTTAGTTTGCATGTGACTTCAGACATAATACCATTTTACGGTGTCCGAGTTAATGAGTTATGGAAATTCATCGCCATCCATCTCTTGTAATCTGAGTGCTCCTCCTGTCAATACCTCCTTGACAACAAATGGGCCTTCCCAGTTTGGGGTGAATTTTCCTTTAGATTGATCCTTGTTGTCAAGAATTTTCTTTAGGACCAAGTCATGTTGTTTGAACTGCCATAGTCGGACTTTTCTGTTGTAGGATCTAGCAATCCTTTGTTGGTATAACTGACCAATAAAGATGGATGCGGCCCATTTTTCATCTATCAAAGATAATTGGTAGTACCTATCTTGTAACCATTGGTCTTCATCCAGCTGAGCGTCTGAGGGATTTCATTTTCACTTCTATGGGGAGCACTGCTTCCATCCCATAGGTTAATGAGTAGGGTGTTGCCCCAGTGGAAGTGCACATTGATGTTCTATAGGCTAATAGAGTCAGAGGTAACAGGTAAGGCCATCCTTTATGATTGGCGGACATTTTTTGCATGATCTTTTTGATATTCTTATTAGCCGCTTCAACAGCACCATTCATCTTAAGACGATATATGATGGAGTTGAGATTTTTGATGTGGAATTTATAGCATAACTCCTCCATCATTTGATTACTGAGTTTTTTGGCATTGTCTGACACAATTACCTCTGGTTGTCTATATCGATAGATGACATTGTTTCTGATGAAACCAATGATAACTTCTTTAGTAACCTTAGGGGAGGAGACGACTTCTACTCACTTGGTGAAGTAGTCGATCATGGTGAAGATAAATCGATGATCGTTGCTGGCTTTGGGCTTGATGGGCCCGATCACGTCCATTCCCCACATTATGAAGGGCTAGGACGAACTCATATTGTGGAGCTCCCTTGGAGGGACGTGGATAACATTCCCATGGATTTGGCATTGGTAACATCTCTTGACGTGATCATCATAGTCAGCCTTGAGAGAGAGCTAGTAATACCCTGTTCTTTGGATTTTCTTGACAAATAATGTGCTGCTCATGTGTTGGCTGCATACTCCACCATGGATTTCATCCATGAGCCTCTGAGCTTGGTCTTTGTCTAGACGTATGAGAAGACCTAATCCTGCATCTCTTTTGTAGAGTGTGTCTCCGCTTAGGTAGAATTTCATAGTTATTTGATGAATCTGCTTTCTTTCAGCTAGACTAGCCTCAGCGGGTGTTGATCCATCTTGCAGATACTCCTTAATATCTTGATACTAAGGGTGTTGGATGGGAGGCAGCTCATCCAATACTTCTCCAATGTAGTTCCCATAGGCCAGAGCCTTTTGCAGGGCAAATGTGATATTTGGCATGTTTTTCTTGTCAAGTATGTTGATCAAGGAGGCCAAAGGTTCTAGTGCATCCACAAAGTCATTCTTATTCTGAAGAATGTGGAAGAAGGTTATTTCTTCAAACTTCGAAGCCATCTGGATAACTTGCAGATGGTAAGACAGCAAATAAAACTCTTTGGTGTGATAGATCCCAGTGGTTTGTCTGATTACTAATTCAGAATCTTCAAAGACATTTAACTGTCTGATACCCATGGATTGGGCTAGTTTTAACCCTATGATACAGCCTTCATACTCAGGTGTGTTGTTGGTGTTGGCAAACTGCAATTTGATGGCAACGGGATAATGTTCCCCCATATTGGATACTAGAACTACTCCATATCTAGAACCTTCCATGTTTATAGCTCCATCAAAATACATCTTCCATGATTGGTGTGTGTCGTCTTGATGGTGTTTTTGAACTGTTATAACCCCTTCATCGGGGAAGTAGGTTTCTAAGGGTTTGAAATCCCCTAAAGGTGCGGAGGCCAGTTGATCTGCAATTCCTTGACCTTGGATTGACTTTTGATTTACATAAATAATGTCAAATTACTGTAGAATTAACTTCCATCTGGACAGTCGATAATTCAACATGGGTTTGCTGAACACGTACTTGAGAGGATCCATACGATATATGAGATGGGTTGTGTGACCATGGAGATAATGCTGTAATCTTATGGAAGCCCATGCTAAAGCACAACAAGTTTTCTCAATCAGAGTATACTTGTGTTCACTGCTGCTAAATCTCTTGCTGAGGTAATAGAAAGCTCTTTCTTGGCCTCTATCATCTTTCTGTCCCAGCATGCAGCCCATGACATTGTCATAAACAGGGGAACACCATCCCTGGGAGGTACCAAAATAGTAGCTTTAATTAGCTGCTCTTTGATGGCAAGGAAGGCTTTTTGAAACTCATCATTCCATTTCATGGAGGAGTTCTTCCTTAATAACTTAAAGATAGGCTCACAAGTTGCTGTGAGTTGGGAGATGAATCGGTATGATGAAGTTGATTCTTCCCAAAAATCCCCGTATTTCCTTCTCTGTCTAAGGTATGGGCATTTCCGTGATGGCCTGGATTTTTATAGGATCCAGCTCAATCCCTTTGTGGCTCACTAGGAATCCTAGCAACTTGCCTGATTTAACGCCAAAGGCACACTTGGCTGGATTTAACTTCAAGTTGTACTTACCCAACTGGTTGAAGAGCTTTCTGAGATGATCTAGGTGGTCTTCCTCCCTTCGAGACTTGACAATGATGTCATCCACATATATCTCTATCTCTTTGTGCATTAGATCATGGAAAAGAGCCATCATGGCTCTCTGATAGGTAGCTCTGGCATTGATGAGGCCGAATGAAAACCCTCTATAGCAAAAGGTTCCCCAAGGAGTGATGAATGTAGGTTTCTCATGATTCTCTTCAGCAACCATGATTTGATGATACCCCGCAAAGTAGTCAGTAAAGGAGTATATGTTATATTGAGCTGTATTGTCAATAAGTATGTGGATAAATGGCACAGGAAAGCTATCTTTGAGACAGGCTTTGTTCAGATCCATGTAATCAATGCAAACTCTCACCTTCCCTCCTGGTTTAGGCACGGGGACTATGTTGGATAGCCATTCAGGGTATGTTGACACCATGAGGATGCCGACTTGAAATTGTTTCATAATTTCTTCTTTAACTTTTAAACTCCACTCAGGTTTTAATCGCCTGAGCTTTTTCCTGACTGGCTTGAATCCCTCTTTGATAGGGAGGCGATAGATGACAATATCAGTTGATAAACCGACACAGTGACGCCCCAAATCCGTGTATCTTCCAACCCGATGATGATGCTACACTTGCATTACTACCATTCACATTCATTCAATTGAAAAGTCTCAAAAGAACTAATATATCTTCTATATATTAGAAATAATATTACATTCTCCCGTGTCTTTATAACCCATTCATTTATTCTTGTCATAATATTAAATATATTACAATCATTTCAACTATTCTATTACATAAGTAATCTAAGGGTTCGTCTTCGCCTTTGCCCTTTATCTTTGCTTCGAGCCTTCTATCCGCTTCGATCTTAGTCAGTTCATATGGTTCAAGCAAGAGTGAGCATGACTAGCTCAAAGAAGTACTACAATTCTAATAAACAACATGCTTGAAACATAGAACTCATATATCTTTCAAGAATCGAACAATAGTTACGAAGTACTATCGATAATTCAAAATAGCACTTCTTTTCATTCAAAACGCTTTTCCAACAACAATATTCAAGAGAATATCAACTAAGGCTTAAGACTATGAGCGCTTCATAATTTCTTTTTCAAAGACAACCCAACACTAAGTCCGTAAGTCCCAAGATAGCTATTTAGCACTTCGGGTGATCAAATTTATAGTCTCTATGTTGATCAACACTACATTCATTAAACGTGTATACGCTTAAGTTGTGGCAACCTCACGCGTCTCGCCGTTAAACAAACGACAAAAAACATTTTAGCATACTTGGTCTTCGATTGAAAACCATACCAATATAACTCGGTAAACATTAATCATGCTTGATAGAATCATAATATAAGTCTAGCCGAAAGAATTGGCTTTAGACTTCATCGTTAAAACTTCATGAGAAAGAATACATGAATTACACAGCTTGTCCAGAATGAACTAGAACAAGGGTTAGAATACTTTCCTTCAGCGTCTGCTTACTGATTATCACATGTACACTTTAAGTCTCTAAGTTTCTACAATACATGATCATATAACATATCACATTAGGTTTTATATAATCAAGTAGGTATATTATTATATCTTACCCTTCACCTCAATCTAAATCCTGACTTAGATTTGTTATTATGGTTTCCGGCTTTTCATTACGTCATTCACATTACATTCATCTTCAATTGATTATTAACCTTAAATCATCATACATTAAGTGTTTAATAATTCCTTAACAATGTTATGCTTATACCTTAGTTCATTACTAATAAGTTTTCTTTCATTCTATACTTGAAATCTTTCTTCTCTGGAAAATTCTTAGGTCTCAGTCATGGCCACACACATCACTCTTTTCTTCTCGTGCTACAAGGCCACGAAAGTTAACAAGAGGTAAGTTTGACTCGATAAAGCAAAGCCTTGGTCTCACTTATAGGCGTCACTCATTAGCGAGTTTTCAAATGTGTGCCATGCGCCAACTCGCTCAATCCATGCAACTCAACTCAGGCCTTTAAGTTTGAAAAAATTTTATTAAACTCCTGACCCATAACTTCTTCGTTATAAGTCCGAATTGGCTCGCTCAAAAGCTTATGGTTCACAAATTACATACTCTATGCTCATGCAAGAATTTTATCTATTTGACTTTCTTTGCTAAAATTTCACCTATTAGTTCATTTTAACAAAAACGATAAACGTCGTGAACGGTTCAACGCTCGTTTCTTCGTTCTAAGTCGAAATTTGGTCATTTTTGAGTCCGCAACTCTATAATGCCAAATATGACTTGTCTCCATCGAAAACCAATGTTTCCAACTTCAAACACAAAATACGACTTCCATTCCGAGAATTTCACGAATTCGACGATAATCGTCCAATCGTGTGAATTCCGGCAAAACTTCATTACTAATCATTCTAAATGGATTTTAACCAACACATGAACATTTCAAGTTACTTATTACACCAACTTATTGACAAAGTAGGTTTTGACTTATTCTCATAAGTTAATGACTTATTTAACTTATGAACTACAAATTCTCATGCTTATGACTTACTATGAACATAAGTCCATCAATCAATGTTCTCATAATAAATTGAACATACTAACATCATATGACAAACATATGACAAGTTCTTCATGATTCTATCAACTTAGTAGAGTTCAAGTTGTTTATTCATCTTATTCAGCTTAAGTTCATTCATCAATAACTTATTAAATGTTCTTAACAATAACTTAAGTTCAATCCTATCATAGAAGAGATAAAGATAATAGGTATGAGTCTTACCTTTCATTACTTCACTTCACTTTGGAAAATCTAGCAAAGGTTGAAGTGGCTTATAAGTGCTTATGTGGTTTATTCTCTCTACCAAATAAGTTGCTTATCTTGAGAGGAGTTGGGAGAAATTTATCAAACAACAAATGAATTGTGAAGCTTGGTATTTATAGGCTTGGCTAAGTTAGGGTAGAATGGTCGTTAAGACATCCCACCTCCTTAACTAACCTCTTTAACTCCACCTCCTTACTATTCATCACTTTACAACTAAGTAAACTTGGCTAGCACAACACTTGATCACTACACAAGGTTCTTGCCCATCAAGTCTACCCACATTAACATGGTTTTCTCCATGGATTATGGCTTATCAATGGGCTTGCTAATTAATCTAGCTAATTCCTTATTGGGCTTCCATTACAAAAGTTTGGACTTATGATTTAACAAACACTTGGGCTTGAGTATCACATTCTATTGGACTTCTATCATTAAGCTAATAATCCTACAAGTCCATTACATTTAATTAACAACTTAACATATATACACCACGATAATTCTCAGATGCTAGCTCGTATATTAATTCGTAATATACGTTATTTCATTCTCCATTCTTAATAGTATAATACGTCGATTATACTTACGCTCATTACCTCGCATAATGCATACACATCATACAATTACAACTTTCTTTCCTTAACGCTTAATAAACCTAACGCTCCCAAATTAGGTCCGCATGCAAATATTACGCTTTCCATACTTAGATTATTTTTACATAATCAATCTCACCTTGATATTATAACGTTACGTATTTCTCGTAAATTCAAAAATAATTCCTGAAAGCGTAAATCAATGAATAGTATTTTTTTGAAAATTTCTTGAAAACTTTTATTTTTTGTTTTAAATTCAAACACTTTAATTCTCCCACGTAGTTAAAATACTACTGACATTTCGGGTTTCTAGGTTATAGAATCTACATTCATCTTATTAAAATACATAATAATAATAAATAATATTATTTTATTCATTATTAAAATTATTTACAAAAGGTTCAATTTTCCGGGGCGTTACATTCTCTCCCCCTTATAAGGATTCTGTCCCTAGAATCTCATTATATATAAAAAAAATTACACAATAATTGAGGGTAATTCTTTTTCATCATTTCTTCTAACTCCCATGTTGCTTCTTCTGCATCGTGGTTCTTCCATATCACCTTCACCGAAGGTATAACTTTATTTCGTAGAACTTGTTCTTTTCTATTGACAATTTGAATCGGCGTTTCCTCGTACGTTAAGTCCTTCTCGATATGAATAGGTTCATATCTATCACGCGCTTATAATCCGCTTATAAGAACGTAATACTTGATACGTGAAATACATTATGTATTCGTTTCTAGGTCCGGAGGTAATGCTATCATATAAGCTACCTCACCCACCCGCTTTTAATACCTCAAAAGGTCCTATAAACCTCGACTTAACTTTCCTTCTTTCCAAAACGATCTTTCTTTCCGTGAGATACTTTTAGAAATACGTACGAACCTACTTCAAATTCTCTATTCTTTACTATGCGAATCCGTAAACTTCTTCTGTCTGCCTTGAGCTGCTAGAAGACGCATTTGTATCTTCTTTACAATATCTGCTATCTGTTGCACCAATTCTGGTCCCAACATTCAGCGTTCTCCTACCTCATCCCAATATAGTGGCGTTCTGCATTTCTTCCCATACAAAGCTTCGTAAGGCGGCATACCTATGCTTGCATGATAACTATTGTTATATGCAAACTCTACTAATGTAGATGATCATCCCAACTACCCTTGAAATCTATGACGCAAGATCTTAGCATATCTTCTAACGTCCCTAATTGTCCTCTCGCGCTTTGTCCATCCGCTTGTGGATGATACGTCAGACTCAAATTCAACTCGCATTCCTAATCGCTTCTTGTAGACTCCTCCAAAAGTTCGACGTGAATCGTGGGTCACGATCTGACACAATCGATACTGGTACTCCATATCTGGAAATTATTTCCTTAATATAAAGTCTAGCTAATTTGTCTAAGTTATACTTGACCCTTATTGGAAAAAAGTGAACTGACTTCGTCAACCGTCCACTATTACCCAAATCGCATCATATCCTTTCTGAGTAGTCGGAAGTCCTACCACAAAATCCATCGTGATATTCTCCCATTTCCACTTCGGAATCTCTAACAACTGTAGCAAGCCACTTGGTCGTTGATGTTCGGCCTTAACTCTTTGACAAGTCAAGCACCTACTCACATACTCTCGGCTATCTCTCTCTCTTCATGTTCGACCACCGTAAACTCGTCAAGATCTTGATACATCTTAGTGCTACCAGATGAATCAAAACCTCAACTATGAGCCTCTTATAAACCTCCGCTCTTTTAATTCCATCTCATTCGAACCCAAATTCTTCCTTCAAATCTCAATAATCCCTCATTATCAAGATCAGATTTAGTATCTTTTTCATTGGTTAACCGCTTCCTTTATCCGGGTTACACTCATCGCTTTTTGAGTTGCACCTCCTTAACTCTCTCTACGATGGTAGATTGCATCTCCATTGTAAAATAACATTTGTCCTCCTTCACTTGGCGCTTTCACTTCCAACTCCATCCTAGCCATCTCTCATTATTAACTCAGCTTTGAGCCGTTAACAAAGACAACTTTTCCCGACCTTCCTACTTAAGGCGCCGACAACTACATCGGCTTTTCCTGTGATGATACAGATTTCACACTCATAATCCTTTATCAACTCCAAATGCATCTCCTCTGCCTCATATTCAACTCCTTCTATGTGAAGATATATTTTAGACTCTTGTGGTCCGTGTATATCTCACATTTTTCTCCATAAAGATAATGTCTCCATATCTTTAGAGCAAAAACTACTGTGGCCAGTTCTAGATCATGAGTAGGGTAAACTTTCTCATAATCCTTCAACTGCCTAGATGCATACGCAATGACCTTGCCATGCTGCATGAGCACGCAACCAAGTCCTCTATGCGAAGCATCACTATATACTACAAAATTTCCTGTGTCATCGAGCAATGACAAAACAGGCGCTTCACTCAATCTCTTCTTTAGTTCTTGAAAATCGCCCTCACACTTGTCACCCAAGCGATTTCACCGCCTTCTTTGTCAAGTTAGTCAACGGAGTAGCTATCTTCAAAAATCTCGGATGAATCTCCGATAGTAACCCACTAACCCTAGGAAACTCCACACCTCACCGGCATTTTCGGTTGTTCCCAATTCATCACGGCTTCCACCTTCACCGGATCTACCGAATCCCCTCATGGTCAATAACATGACCTAAAAATTGTACTCTTTCTCCAACCAAAATTCACACTTAGTGAATTTCAGATACAACTTCTCCTTTCTCAATGTCTCCAACACTAATCTTAGGTGTTCAAAGATGATCTTCCGCATCTTAGAATATACTAGAATATCATCTATAAACACCACTACAAAACTTGTCCAAATATTGTTTGAACACTGCTCATCATATCCATAAATGCAAATGGTGCATTTGTCAACCCAAATGACATCACCGTAAACTCGTCGTAATGACCATAACGAGTCCTAATGTCGCCTTTTTTGTACATCCTCCTTCCTAACCTTCAACCGGTGATACCCCATTCTTAAATCTATTTTTGAAAAATACTTAGCCCTTTCAACTGATCAAAGAGATCATCGATCCTAGGGCAATGGGTATTTATTCTTTATCGTTAACTTGTTCAACTCTCTATAGTCGATACAAAGTCTTAACGATCCGCCTTCTTCTTCGACAAATAGTATCGGTGCTCCCCACTATGCAAACACTCTGGCTGAATGTACTTTCCATCCAAATAGCTTCTTGCAATCGCACTATCAACTCCTTCATTTCCACCGGCGCCATACGATACGGTGTTCTGAAACCGGTGCCGCCCCCGCACAATGTCTATTACAAACTCTGTCTCCCTATCCAGTGGAAGACCCGACAGTTCACTCAGAAATACATCCGCAAATTCACTCACTATAAGTATTTGTTCCATGGTTGCTACCACCCTCTAGGTATCAACAACATGGCACATGTAACCTACACATCCCTTCCTCAGTAATTTCCTAGTTTGTGTCATGGTTAGACAACACGAACGTCCCGACGATCTATTCCCGTAAAATACTACCTGAGGTTGTCTTAACAATTTAATGTTCAGACATTTCTTTTGACAATCTATAATTGCCCCATGGTTCACTAACTAATCCATTCCGAGAATTACGCCAAATTCTCCTAACTTTATATCGAGAATAAATCTACCGATAATTTACAACCCCGTATGTCTACACAAACAACTCTTATGAATATCTTCAATGTGAATTATCTCTTCGCTCGCTACCTTAATATTTAAAGGTATAGGCAACTTTTCGAAGTAATCCTAATCGCTCAGCAAAATCACACGCTATAAACGAACAAGTAGCACCCTTAATCAAACAAAGACGTAAGCATTTGTGTCGCTGATCGAATAATACTCATGACGACGTCCCCGATGCAACCGCATCTTGGATCATCATGTTAAAGGTACGACCCATCGGCCTACCCTATCAAGGCTGGTCCACTAATAGCTAATTTATCGCTATTAGTGCCCCTGCCCCCGCCCATCCCCTTCTTCTCAAGCAGCTTTTTGCCATGTGGTTCATTGACCCACACACAAAGCATCCATGATTCTTCTTCGACTTGGACAATTAGGTGCAATGTGCCCCTCCCATCCATTATTGTAACAGACGGACTTCCCTTTGAGATGCACTCCTGTGAGTCTTCCCACAGTCTTGCAGCCTCCATTCTTCTTTTTCGTCTCCTTTGCTTCACTCCAAAGATTCCCAGAGCTAAATACCTTCCTTTCCGACCCTCGCCACTACCACCGGCTCCCTCAATCTTTACTCCCCCGCCTACTTTACCTTGCTTTTCTTGTCCTTGTGGTATCGACTCAGAGCCTCACTACCACCCCCTACGATTATCGCTTTCTAAAAAATGGTTCCAAAAGAAGTACTTTGAATACCGATATACTATATAGAGAGCCGGTTTCAAGCCCCGCCGAACCATCGCGCTTTCTCCCCTCAAGATCCACTTGGTGTGGAGCTTAACCTTGCCACTCATTAAACTTCATGGCGATTGGGGAACCGACATGTCCCTTTGTTTCAACTCTGAAAAACCACATCTCCATCCTCCCTCAGCATGCTCGTGGGAAAGTAGTTCTCAAGAATATCTCCTCGAACCTCTCCCACGCCGATTCGCTATCCCTACCCTAGCCCTATTAGCTTCCCACCAAAAGTTGGCCTCTCCATTCATTATATAGGTCGCAAAGGCAACCTTTTGGGCCTCGTCGACATTTGTTATCATAAATGCCTTCTCTATTTCCTTAACCCACATTTGGGCTTCAATAGGGTCCGTAGCTCCTTTAAACTCCAACGGACCCACACTTTTGAAATCCTTAAAGGTAGTAGCTCGTGCTACTCCTAGATTTACGGTAATATTAGCCCCTGTTCTATTAAAGGCAGCTGTTAATAGGTTAATAAACTCTTGTATCGGGTTAACCAGACCTCCCTCCGATTGATTCACGTTAGTACCTTGATTACGTTGCACTCTTCTCGGCGGCATTTTGCTGATACAATAAACACATTTCGTTATTATTCCTTTCTTTATTAGTTATCATTTAATATTAAACAATAACTCCAACATCCATAACTCATTACTTTCCATAAAAAGGACTTATATTCATTCTTCGTAGTATAATACTACATCGCTTACATACACAAATTTAAGTCGATTACATTACTTTCCCGCTATCTCTTTCCAAAAATTGGGATTTACAAAAGACTACCCATTACTATACAAAAAGGGCTTTACGTCACTACTAATTATAAAATATTTACATATTACTCTAGCTACTACTAGTCTACATCCGCCTTTAAGGCATTATTGAAATCATTTCTTGGCAAGACCGATAATGATATCACTACTAATAGTAGATGTCGTGTTTTGCCCTACCTCTACAGGATATCCAAATACCGTCATTGAAAATCAGATGAGAACTCCTATGGATATAGGACATTCTCCCTATCTTCTCTCAGATCTTGGTCTTTAGCTCCTCCTTGAGCTCAAAGACCTCATGCTTTAATTTATGGACTTTGTCCTTAGCCAAAATCCTCTCATCATGTTCCTCGCTCTCCACATGGACTCCACATCGCCTTGTCCTCTTTTATAACCATTTGAGCTCGCTTTCACTCCTTAACCTCGTGACAAAGAATGATATTTCTATCCAACACCGACATAAATAATGACATCATCGAACTCCCCCAGCTATCTCCGCCGCTATAGCTATCGGATTAAAGGACACCGCCTCCACTTCCTCCTCTATCATCCCATCAATAATCGACATGTAGTCAAGATCATCCGAGTCTCCAACTCAATAACAACCACCTCCTGATCTGCTATATGGGGTTCTTGTATAACCTCTACTTGGTTCACCGATTCTTCACTAATGGCTTGACCATCTACATAAATTCCGCTTACTCCCGACATCTACACAAAAACAATTAAGTTGATTAGTACATCGCCAAGAGAATAATAAAAACACATAACATAATCATAATGCATTTTTATAAGGTTATTTTCTTCTTGTACTTCTTTGACTTCTCTTAAGGTTATGACTTAAGGTTTTTAATCCCCCCTTAAGTTTTATAACTTAACGCATTGATACCAACATGTGACGCCCCCAAATCTGGGTATCTTCCAACCCGACAGATGGTGCTACATGGTACTACCCTTCACACATTCATTCAATTGAAAAGTCTCAAAAGAACTAATATATCTTCTATATATTCCAAAATAATATTACATTCTCCTGTGTTCTTTATAACCCATTCATTTGTTCTTGTCATAATATTCAATATATTACAATCATTCAACTATTCTATTACATAAGTAATCTAAGGGTTCGTCTTCGCTTTGCCCTTGTCTTTGCCTCGAGCCTTCTATCCGCTTCGATCTTAGTCAGTGTTCATATGGTTCAAGCAAGAGTGAGCATGACTAGCTCAAAAAGTACTACAATTCTAATAAACAACATGCTTGAAACATAGAACTCATATATCTTCAAGAATCGAATATAGTTACGTAAGTACTATCGATAATTCAAAATAGCACTTCTTTTCATTCAAAACATTTTTCAACAACAATATTATTCAGTAGAATATCAACTAAGGCTCAAGACTATGAGCAGCTTCATAATTTCTTTTGAAAAGGACAACCTGACACTAAGTCCGTAAGTCCAGCATAGCTTATGAGCACTTCTTGGTGATCAGCTCATAGTACTCTATGTCGATCAACACTACATTCATTAAACGTGTATACGCTTAAGTTGTGGCAACCTCACGTGCTCTCGCTGTTAAATGACAAAAACATTTTAGCATACTTGGTCTTCGATTGAAAACCATACCAATATAACTTTCGGTAAACATTAATCATGCTTGATAGAATCATAATATAAGTCTAGCCGAAAAGAATTGGCTTTAGACTTCATCGTTAAAACTTCATGCGAAAGAATACATGATTATTTCACAAATTTGTCCAGATCGAGATCGAACAAGGGTTAGAATACTTGCCTTCAAAGTTCGCTTATCGATTATCACACGTACACTTTAAGTCTCTAAGTCCCTATAATACATGATCATATAACGTACCACATTAGGTCTTATATAATCAAGTAGGTATATTATTATATCTTACCCTTCATCTCAATCTAAATCCTGACTTAGATCTATTATTATGGTTTCCGGCTTTTCATTACGTCATTCACATTACGTTCATCTTCAATTGATTATTAACCTTCAATCATCATACATTAAGTGTTTAACAATGCCTTAACAATGTTATGCTTATACCTTAGTTCATTAGTAATAAGTTTTCTTTCATTCTATACTTGAAATCTTTCTTCTCTGGCAAATTCTTAGGTATGAAATACCATGCACACATCACATCTTTTTCTTCTCAAGTTAATTGGTAGTATGTCGAGTTTCAATACGCAGTAAGTCCTTATTTTCGGTCGCACATCATTTAAAAGCGTCACTCATTGGCCTTTATGGTTGGTTTATACCACCGCGCCAACTCTCGTGGCCTTCGCATAGCTTTGCAAAGTTTGAAAATTTTATTTAAACTCCCTTGACCCATAACTTCTTCGTTATAAGTCCGAATTGCTCGCTCAAAAGCCTATGGTTCACAAATTATGTACTCTATGCTTCATGCAAGAATTTTATCTATTTGACTTTGTTTGCTAAAATTTCACCTATTAGTTCATTTTTTAACGAAAACGATAAACGTTCGTGAACGTTCAACGCTCGTTTCTTCATTCTAAGTCAGAATTCGGTCATTTTCGAGTCTGCAATTCTATAATGCCAAATATGACTTGACTCCATCGAAAACTAACATTTCCAACTTCAAACACAAAATACGACTTCCATTCCGAGAATTTCACGAATTCGACGATAATCATCAAATCGTGTGAATTCCGGCAAAACTTCATTACAAATCATTCTAAATGGATTTTAACCAACACGTGAACATTTCAAGTTTCTTAATACACCAACTTATTGACAAAGTAGGTTTTGACTTGTTCTCATAAGTCAATGACTTATTTAACTTATGAACTATAAATTCTCATGCTTATGACTTACTATGAACATAAGTCCATAAATCAATGTTCTCATAATATATTGAACATACTAACATCATATGACAAACATATGACAAGTTCTTCATGATTCTATCAACTTATTAGAGTTCAAGTTGTTTATTCATCTTATTTGGCTTAAGTTCATTCATCAATAACTTATTAAATGTTCTTAACAACAATCCCCCTTCTCTATCAATCCTATCATAGAAGAGATAAAGATAATAGGTATGAGTCTTACCCTTGAAGACTATTACTTCACTTCACTTTGGAAAATCTAGCAAAGGTTGAAGTGGCTTATAAGTGCTTATGTGGCTTATGCTCTCTACCAAATAAGTTGCTTATCTTGAGAGGAGTTGGGAGAAATTTACCAAACAACAAATGAATTGTGAAGCTTGGTATTTATAGGCTTGGCTAAGTTAGGGTAGAATGGTCATTAAGACATCCCACCTCCTTAACTAACCTCCTTAACTCCACCTCCTTACTATTCATCACTTTACAACTAAGTAAACTTGGCTAGCACAACACTTGATCACCACACAAAGTTCTTGCCCATCAAGTCTACCCACATTAACATGGTTTGCTCCATGGATCATGGCTTATCATTGGGCTTGCTAATTAATCTAGCTAATTCCTTATTGGGCTTCCATTACAAAAGTTTGGACTTATGATTTAACAAACACTTGGGCTTGAGTATCACATTCTATTGGACTTCTATCATTAAGCTAATAATCCTACAAGTCAATTATATTTAATTAACAACTTAACATATATACACCACGTATAATTCTCATATGCTAGCTCGTATATTAATTCGTAATATTCGTTATTTCATTCTCCATTCTTAATAGTATAATACGTCGTATTATACTTACATTCATTACCTCCTACAATGCATACACATCATACAATTACAACTTTCTTTCCTTAATGCTTAATAAACCTAGCATTCCCAAATTAGGTCCGCATGCGAAATATTACATTTTCCATACTTAGATTATTTTTACATAACCAATCTCACCTTGATATTATAACGTTACATATTTCTCTGAAATTCAAAAATAATTCCCGAGCAGAAATCGATGAATAGTATTTTTCGAAAAATTTCTCGAAAAACTTCTATTTTCGTTTTAGAAATTCAAACACTTTAATTCTCCCACGTAGTTAAAATACTACGACGTTTCGGGGTTTCTAGGTTATAGAACGACATTCATCTTATGAATACATAATAATAATAATAAATAATATTATTTTATTCATTATTAAAAGTATTTACAAAAGGTTCGATTTTTTCCTATGCTTGTACAAAGCAAAAGTAAGCGATTATTGCTATCTCTACGAAGGCAAAGGAGTTTATGTCCTTTTTACCCTTTTCGGCAAATGTAAGGAGTGTAGCTCTAATTGCCAAGGGTGAAGTCCTGATGGACAGCTGTGATGAAGGGGTTGTTATCATCCTCCTTGTCCTGAATGATGACCATGATATTTGGACAATCATCATCTGGGATGTCTCTGTTCATACCCTCCGTATGGACTAGGACGCGCATGTTTGATAGATGCTTATATATCTCTTGTTTGCGCTTTTGATTCCTTTCCTCCTCCTCTAGGTCTGGAATTGGGATTTCTTTTCCTTTGACCGGTATCGGCTTAGGAAACAGCATAGCTACCACATCGGCAGGGACCTTTTGTAAAGGCCGAATAGGATTGTTACCTGTAGGTTTAGGCAGACGCCTTGTAGATGAAGGAACCTGTTTATGCTTGTTCGGGTTCCTGTGATTAGACCTAGAGGTGTAGCCTAGTCCCGCTATCCTTGTCTTGCAGGGAACTTGAATTGGGCATTTGATTCCCTGATGATCCTTGCCTAACCCTTGTCCAAGTTAAAAACCCAAGCATATCATCTCTTGACTTGCCGACATTACCTCGGTAGAAACTCTGGGTTTCAAAGGTGGCGCCCCAATGGGTTGATAGTGATTGTTGCTCACCTCAAGGGCTTGGAAGCTGATAAGCTCAACTTCTGTATTGAAATTGATGAGTGGTATATCACCTTGAACAGGACATTCTAGCTCAGCACTGACAGTGACCAAACTGTTGTTAATGATATACTTGAGTTGCTGATGAAGAGTGGATGGGATGGCTCCAGCCATATGAATCCAAGGTCTTCCTAACAGCAAGTTGTATCCCGTAGTGATCTTAAGCACTTGGAAGGATATGTAGAATGTATGTGGACTGATCTCCACTGGAAATTCAATCTCTCTGACAGCATTTCGCCGAGATCCATCAAAGGCTTTGATGATTGTATGGATGCTTCGAATCTTGTTGAGATTGACATTCATTTTCTCTAATGTGGTATAGGGGCAGATGTTCTGGGATGATCCTCCATCTATTAGCACTCCTCCAACCACATATTTAGAAGACATAACTACTATGTGCAACGATTTACAGTGACATGTCCCTTCGAGAGGTATGTCATCATCGCTGAAGGATATCACATTGCTATTGAAGATGTGATCAACTAGAAGATGGAACTTTTCAACATCCACTGTTTTTGACAAGTGGGCATCTTCTAATACTTTTAGTAAGACCTTCTGGTGGTCTTCTGAAGAGAAAACCAAGTCCACAATAAAAATCTATTATGAAGCTTCTTTCAAGCTTAGAACCACCTTGGCTTCATTGTGTCCCATAGTACGAAGGAATTCTTCAATCTTCTCCATGGGAACTTTCCCTTTTGACTTGATGATAGGCTTCATCACCTATTGAGGAAGATACAGTGGGTTTTCTTTAGACACTACAACAGTTGTATTGGATGTAGATCCTTCAACTTCTCCATAGTTCCATGGCACATTCTTGAGGCTAATAACAGGATACTGTGGCATGAACGGCAATATAATTGGCTTTGGTGCAACCACTTTCAAAGGGTTTTCAACACCTTTGAGCTGAATTGGATGAATAGTAAGTGTAGTGGAAGCTACATCTTCCTCAGAGAATACCACTTGCGACATTTTCCCCACTATCAGATGATATAGCGTTGTTATCTGCCAATTGTAGGTCATCGCAGTCGATCACGTTCTGAATAAGGTGGAAAAGTGCCTAGCATTCTTCCGTGTTGTGACTGCGAGAGTGGGAGTGGTATTGGCATACTCCATTACCATCAAATCGTCCTAAGCGTGGGTTGATTGGAGGTAGCAGTGCCGTGATTTTCCCTCATTAATCAGCATCTGCAATATCTCTTCCATCGGTTGGCCTAAATAGGTGAATTCCCTTTTGTTGGAAAAATCTCGACGGGCTTTAGCTTTTGCTCTTTTTGCAATCTTTTCCTCTAGTGTTTCAATTTCTGGAGTAAGTGGTTGAGTACTTGTAATAAGAGGAAGGAAGCTAGCATGATCCTAACTGAATAATTGACGTGTGACTTGGTGTTGATGAATCACCAGTTCTGCCAATTGATTGACTTGTTCGCCAAGAGACATGATTTCTCGTTCCATCATGAACTAGAACTATGAATAATCCCATCTGTCGGAATTATCCTTGTTGATTTGGGATCCACCCAAATATTTGGAGCTCTTTCTACTGCTCCAGTTAATCATGTTAACCTCATCTTCCTTGTGTTGAGGGAGAGGGTTATCTTGGACATACGATCTCACCATTGTCAATTAAATCCTAGATTTTATGCTTAAGGGCCCAACAATCTTGAGTGTCATGGCCTGGAGTTCCAGCATGGTAAGCACACTTCTTGCTTATATTGAAACCTTTTCCACTCGGGTTGGCTGGAAGAGGAAGATCAGTAATTTTCTTCTGAGCTGTCAGAAATTTGAGAATGTTTCAAGTGAGTCCCCTAAGGGTGTGAACACTCTTGTACGTCCAACTTCTCCACCTTTTGTCAATGGAGGGTTTGAAGACTGTGATTGAAAAGGGGAGTAGTTTCTCCTCTGAATAGGCATGTTTTGATTGCCTTTTTATCCTTGTAGTATTAAGGAAACATCCTCCTCTTTCTTCTTATGGACCCTCCTGGGGTTGTTTCCATAACTTCCAGACTGGATATGCTAAGCTACAGCTTTTAATGCGGCAAGGTCTTGAATCTTCCCAGACTTCAATCCCATTTCAGCCATTTCTCCATGTTTGATCATTTCAGAGAATGGCTTGCCTATGCCAGCTAGAACCCTCTCATAGAAGGGAGCTTCTTGAATGTCTATGAAAGTCATCACTATTTCAGACTCGGTCATAGACGGAATAACTTGAACAGCCAGATGCCTCCATCTTTGGACATACTCTCTAAATGACTCATTAACTTATTTCTTGACCTCGGTAATTTGATACCGATCTGGAGCCATTTGAGTCTGAAAGCTGTATTGACTGAGGAAAGTCTAAAAGTTGTCTAATCTAGTATACCATGATTTGGCTTCCCCAGTCAGACTTTTCTGAAACAGCTGCATTCGGAGCTTTTCATTCTCGGCATAAGATCCGATCTCTCCAATGAATACCTTTAAATGTGTGTAAGGATCTCCCAATCCATCATATTTTTCAAAATCAGGAGTCTTAAATTTTTTTGGATAATGAACCCCGGGGAATATACAAAGGTCTGAATATGAAACACTCACATGTGGTCCAATCCCTTTGATAGACCGAATGGTCTCTTCTATTCATAGGACTTTCTTCCGAATATCACCGGTGTCTGGTTCTTCTTTGAGATGGGTGATTTCAGGGGTTTTGTTGGTCTTATCAGACTGAAACTCAGGTGCTGGAATTTCTTTGTCCGGACCCTGGATTCTTCCATGTGCAAAGGTTTTTGTATATATGGGTATTTGTGGACCCTGAGTTGACTTGTGTAATTCTTTGAGCAAAACAACCAACTCTGTAATTTGATTTCTTAATCCATCGAACTCTTCTCGAGAGACAGGAGTAGGAATAGGCTGACCAGAAGTAGCCATGTTTGGCTGTAGGCTTAATGCCTTCTTGGATTTTGAACGGGTAATGGGACCAATCGTCTCCCCACAAAAAGACTTATGTAGTTTAGTCTTAGGAAAACGTGGAAAAGTTACATGCTATGTGATGTGTCCGCTTTTAGGAGTATTATCCTGCAAAACAGATGTCAATTTATTTTAATGACAAGATAGCATAACAGGTTTTGATATAAAAGGGAATGCATGTTCACATATTCCTTTAATTTTTCCAATACATTAAGATTGACATGGAAATGAAATTACAAGTAATTAAAAATGGGAAGGTATGAAGAGACTTTCCTCCGCATTTGGTTTATTAGAGGCTGACCTATCTTAGGTTACTCTCTCGCTTTTTGGCATGAAGGTTCCCAGATCATCGCAATTTACTCGACGGGAAGTTAATCCAGTCTTTCAACTGGAGCGAATCTGGGTGGTGCCTTTCCTGAGCCTCATTGGAATTAGTCTCCCTACGAGTATAGTAATCAAACACCGACGGGATAGCCTCCTGGTGGAGGGACCATACAATATACATTCACATACATCGTGTCTCACCGTATGGAAATGATGACATGTGCGAAGCACTAATATCACAGGCAGATATGGTGCGAAGCACTAAGTGCAGTAAGTAAATGCATTAGTACACATTCATTCAAATGTAAATGCAACATCCACACACAAGCAGATAAAAAGTTTTGAAAAGTTTTGAGTAGCGGCTTAAGCCTTCTTACTGGTGTCCCTAGCAGAGTTGCCACCTATCGACGTCGGGATTTTCATTTATCCCTTTCTGTTCTTATTTTTGGTGTTCTCATGTTAGGTGAGGTTTGTTTGAAAAAACAAGTTTGAAAAGGTCCAATATGTATATGTCGATGATTTGACTGTAAGAGTTGCAAGTTGGTATTTTTAAATGGTTGCACCAACTCAACCGAAAAATGGTTTTCACATAGACCTAGTGATGTAACATTGTATAACTGGTCTACAAAATCGAGATTCTTTAGGGTCCGAGGGCTTGATTAAGCGGAAGGAAGGTGTTAGGCACCCCCCGACTTCCGTGGTGACACGGTTACCGCCACTTTTCAATTTAAAATTTTATCTGAATGTGTGTGTAGGTCTACGTGCAGTTGTCTGGAAGTAGTGTTATGCCTCGTTTGCACCTATATACAAAGGGTTTAAATTTTGTATAAAATTTCAGTTTTAACGAGATATGGAAGTGATGTTTTGTGAAATAGGTTTTTCAAACCCTTGTGCTCAATAGTAATTGAGGCCTTTGATACATCCATTTTATTATGTGTTCGTTTGTTTGCTTTTATTATTTTCGAGATGCGAAGCATCTTCGAGAAAATAAGATACATAGCAGCTGTGACACCACCAAATCTAGGTACTCCATTACCACGGTATTTGGTGCTCACTATCTAAAATAATTATATCTAACTACCCATAATAAAGGATAAAGACATAACTTAAATAACCTAAACAATAATCTTTCCCATTAAGGGTTACATCAACTTAAATCAATCCCAGGTATTCCAACCTTAAACTATTACATAAGTCTGCGGAATACATTTCAAAAATAAATTTAGTCTTATAACATGGTTCAATAAATAAACTAAAAAAGTCTTCATCATTTGGACATTTTGCCCTTGCCTTTGCTGGAAAATGGCTCATCAAATTTCTCAACCTTAGCTGTAGTGTTAAATGCAAGAGTGAGCAAACAATTTCTCACTGATATAAAGAGTGATAATAGTAATAATTTAAGAGTAAGCCATGAATACAGAATAAACAAGAACTTGTTCTTCGAGACAAAACTACTGAACAAGTTTGAGGTTTGTATCTGAGGGTCTTTAAGACCTTGAACTATGTCCTGAGGTTAGTAAGTATTTTTGCTTCAACCTTTAACAGTCATTAGACTATACAGACTTTTACTTTCCTACTTAGGGGGATCAACCCTTTATACCATGTATTGTGCACAAACATCTAAAAGCTAATGCGTACAAAATCCCCTATATTAGGGTTGTTCATCTCAGTTTGACTTTAGAATTTCCGCACTAATTGGAACTAACTTATCAATGGTTCTAGAATTTTAGAACATTCACCATCTATATTAATCCGATCAATAAGATTTTGCTTTCTATTTGAAGGATTAGCTCGACAACATAAGTTTGAGCAACAATAACTAAGTCAAGATTGAAAATCAACAACTTACGATTGAGTAGACATGGTATATACAAAAATGTTACATCCAAAGAAATTAGAAAAAAATCTCATTTGAAACATTGAACTTGAACAGTTTTATGCTTTGATGAGTAAGAAATAAAGTTAGGAAGTTGCTCAACACAATACTAGAGTTTAGGAAGCTTGAAAAATTGATAAATTAAAAAGCTTGCTTGACAATTAAAAGATAACGTAGTTATGAAACTTGCATTCATTATAAAGAAAATGAAGTTAGGGAACTTGCCTCGTGTGTAAGCTACACAAGTATAATAAACGTTCGCTAATCACCCTACATATACCATTAGGACCACAATACCAATTAGTTATATAAATATTAACTTCATTAGTTTACTTTTTATTTTAGTGAAGTCTATAATCTTTAACTTAAGACTTGATTATCCTACTCGTTCACTTAACACGAAACTGAATTCATAATTATATTATAATATCCAACATGGTGGTTATAGAAAAACACCAATTCTAATAACATCACATTCCAAACTCTCACAACTTATTTACTTGTAACTTTTGATTTCAACGTTGTGATTGCAATATGTTATTATGTCTTATAACATGTTTTAGGTATTTTTATAATCAACAAAATATGTTAAGTTAACATCTCCAAGCTATGATGTTAGCATCTCAATACTGGGTCTAGTAACCACTAAGCGCGTAATTGCTGCCATGATACCTTTTATCCGTCCATGTGGCAATGCCTTCCGTCTTCAATAAAAGAGAAAAAGTTTTTGCGTAACACGAAATCGGACTGCATTCTAGGCCAAAAATCCCAATTTACCCAATTCTACAGCAACATAGACAAACCCAAAACCACATAAGTTTACTACAATAGCTCTAGGCATAGACATAACAATTCTAATCACCAAAACACCCAAACTATAAGGATTTAAACCATGTTTTTGTTGTTTTCTCCATTTTAACATATTTAGCGAATTCAATAGCCAAATCCTTGTTTCTTTACCAAATTACACCATTCCAACTACGTTGCTTTCGTTTCTTGATATACTAACACAATCTATCACCAATTTACAGATTATATCAAGGATTGAACATGAAATTTTTGACTCAACAAGCCATTTCATATATATATAACACTGTTATTGAAATCTTCTTCTTCAAACTAATTTTCCATGAATTATGAACATTTTACAACATAATTATCAATTACTCCAACAAATCATCCACCCAATTCTCCCTTTTTCCCAAGAAAACTCAAGAACATAACACACAACTTTCATAAATTTAACCACTAAAATTACTTCTATATAATGTTTACTAGATTTTTCATGTATATAATCAACACCTTAACCCTATTCCAACAAAATTCCAACTTACACAAAAAAAATAGATATTGCAAAGAAGAATTTGAAATTATGGTAGATTATACCTTAATCCTTTGTTAGCAAGTTGACAACAAGGTTTTCCTTCACCCTCTTCTTTGACAAAATCACACAGAATTCTCTTTATTCTTCTCCCTTCCAACTCTCTCTATCTCTCTGTATTTCTCTGTTATCTAGCCTTAGGAAAAAAAACATGTGTAGGATATAAACTGATATAGCCATTACGCATCAGGTACAAAACCCAAAGGCTACGTCAGTTATAAAATGCCAAAGGCCACAAGGCCTTGTTTGACTACTCAAAACTCCCCATTCTAGTTTATTTTAATAACATTTATATTATATAATTTTATTTGTCACACATTTAACTAATTTTAAATAACTTATAATTATAATTATAATAATTATAATTTTAGTATAATTATACTTATGATTAATAAATTATTATATATCTAATTTAATTATTAAATTAGACTAGAAAATCATTTTATTTAATTTAATTATTCTCTTAAATATTAAGCAATTCATTTAATTTAAAGAAATTAAAAATTCATTTAATTTAATTATTTCATTAAATTAAATCTTCAAATAATAAAATTATCATTCATAAATTTAGTTAA
Organism: Panax ginseng; assembly: GCA_020205605.1. NCBI lineage: Eukaryota > Viridiplantae > Streptophyta > Magnoliopsida > Apiales > Araliaceae > Panax > Panax ginseng. The sequence continues at coordinate 83,254,498 of CM035131.1, forward strand.
CATACATACTTAACTAAATTATTGTACCACAACTTCACCAATTATTTATTTATCTCAATAAATAAATAAATTAAAATATTTATTTAATTCAATAAATATTTAAATTTAATTACAAAATTTCTCGATCGTTATAGCAGCGCCGAAATCCTTGTGGGCATGAGAGTCATCTAAGGAAATTTAGACACCTTGAATAATTTACAAGCTGGTTGCAGCTGAAAATGTCATCACGAGAACCGAATCTAGATTCAGGAACTGAATCTGTGATCACATGAATACTAGGCTCACATGATGTTGCAATATGTACAAAAGCTGTAGACAGTTATATATATATACATATATATATATATATAGAGGAAAGATCAAGAGCGTTCCCCTTAAATAGCATTCTTCCTTAAATAGCATTCCATTATTAAAACTACGTCGTTTTGGAGTCTTTTAAAAGAGAGCAGTCCTACTTGCTTTTCTTTTATTTACAAAAATACCACCCACGGCCCCACTTATTTTTTAAAAAAGACTCCAAAACGATGTAGTTTTAATAACGGAATGTTATTTAAGGAAGAATGCTATTTAAGGGGAATGCTCTTGATCCTTGCTCTCTCTCTCTCTCTCCCTCTCTCTCTCCCTATATATATATATATATATATATATATATATATATATATATATATATATGTGTGTGTATGTATATATAAGTATTTATATATATAAAAGCAGTAAATGCTCCGGATGTAAATCCAGGTGTAGACACTCGAAATTTTCTGCACACATGTTACTAACATTGCAGGAGGGCAGATTCATCTTTCGGAGATAACCCTAGAAGATAGCTCACATCCATTCCGGATACTACCGAAAGTTCAGTCTCAACCCCGGAACACACATCGGGAATATCAATTCCAACCTTGGAGATAACCCCGAGTTTTGTCCTTGGAGATAACCCCAAGGAATGTTGTTGCAGTTCCGGCGATAACTCCGGAAATGCTTGTTTCAAATGCATGCAATCCGCTTCAATCTCAGACCTCCTGTCGAGGCACTTATACCAAAGACCCAGAGCTAACACCGGGAAGACAGGCACACTTACAGATGACCTTGCGGAATTCAAACACTTGCAGCAGTCCAATCTTAGATGTAACCCTGAGCAACGTCTGCTATCAGCCCAAACTGGAGATAACCCTGGTGAGGAGTTAAACTGTCATCTTGCCACCTCAACACCTGCGAACCGTCTCAACATTTCATACATACATACAACAATGTCCCACACGAGCCAAGGAGTTCCAATCCCGAGTGACTATTACGTCTGGCAGCACACCGGATAGAATTTGAAGCTTGAAGACCATGGGCATGGTCCCCTCTTCCTGACTTCGTACAACCTCTAATCCCATGTCATTGCATAACTCTCGACAAAAGCAGTCTGAAGATGGTCTTGTATACCTCGTTCGGATGCTCGAATTGAAGTTCTGCAAGTTCGAGTGGACATCACAGTGCACGAGTGTGTGTACTTTGAGACTACGGGACCTGGGAGCCCGGGAGCCCTGGCAAACCTGCATGATTTACTTACTGCCACAGTACACTGCATGGCTCCCCTCTATAAATAGAGGGCTTGGGGTGGCCATTTTGAAAAAAAGAAAAGGCGTGGAAGCCCTGTCCAATTTGCTCTGTACACACCCCATATTGAGTGTTTCCTCATTTTAAACACCTGTTAGCTCACATAAAGCTATATTTTTACTGTCGGGAGCTAAGTGTTTATCCATCTAGAGTCATAGAAGCCTGTTTTGGCAGCCCACTATAAGCCTTCTCACACTCTATAAAGCCTTTCTCTTCATCTTTGCACACACTATTCTTCATATTGAGAGTCGTGTTGTGTGCGTATGCCCGGACTTCAGTCCATGGTTTTAATTTCTGTCTGTATATATATACTTATATATGTATATATTTATATATGGATTAACATTATCGAGTTATGCCTCGATTGAGCCTAGACTTATGTCTGGAGCGTTTACTTGATTTTACATCCAGAGCGTTTATTACTTTTATATATATATATATATATATATTCACATTTCTGTCAGGCCTGGAGTTTACTTCGAGGCCTTTTACTGCTTTATTTACATTTAGTCCCGCCTGGAGTTTACTTCGTGGTGGTTGATCGTCTTTTACAACTTTATTTACATTTTGATTACCCATGGAGGTGCTTCGTGGTGGTTGATCATGTCTATATATATATATATATATATATATATATATATATATATATATATATATATATATATATATATATATATATATCGCTTTATATATATTTACATTTCTCGATCCTACGTGGTGGTTGATCATGTCTATATATATATTTACGACTTTTATATATATATAACTACTTACTGCTTTTCATATAAACTGTGGTATCATGTTAGCCTAGGAATCATGTGATCACAAATTCATCTCTTCAATCTAGATTCGGTTCCGTGATGGACATTTTCAAATTGTAAAACAACTTATACATTATTTACTTGATTATCAATTTCCTTCAAAGGAACTGACAATCCTTTGAAAGTGGTTGCACCAGAGCCAATTTCTTTACCATTCAGACCACAATATCTTGTTGTCAGCTTACACAAAGTCCTATGGACTGGGGAAGCTAAAGGATCCACATCTCATACTACTGCTACAGTGTCGAAGGAAAATCCACTGTATCTTCCTCAGCGGGTTATGAAGCCCACCTTCAAAGCAAAGGGGAAGATTCCCATGGAGAAGATTGAAAAATTCCTCCACACTATGGGCCATAATGAAGCTAAGGTGGTTCTAAGCTTAAGAGAAGCTGCACATCAGATCTCAATACTGGACTTGGTTTTCTCTTCCGAATATCATAGGAAGATTTTATTAAAGGTTTTGGAAGAAGCCTACTTGCCAAAAGAAGTGGATGTGGAAACTTTTCAACATCTGGTTGATCATATTTTCAACAACAATGTGATATCCTTCACTGATGATGACATACCTCCCGAAGAGACCTGTCATTGCAAGCCATTGCACATCGCAGTTTTGTCCTCCGAATATATGTTAGCTGGAGTTTTTATAGATGGAGGTTCGTCTCTGAATATCTGTCCTTATGCCACCTTGGTGAAGATGAACGTCAATCTCAAAAGGATCCGAAGTAGCCATATGGTTATCAAAGCTTTTAATGGATCCCGACGAAATTCTGTCGGAGAGATTGAGCTGCCGATTGAGATTGGTCCAAATACATTCAATGTATCCTTCCACATCCTCAAGATAGATTCAGGATACAACCTGCTATTGGGGAGACCATGGATCCACATGGCTGGAGCCGTTCCTTCTACACTACATCAGCAACTCAAATACATTGTTAATAACAACCTAGTCACTGTCAATGCTGAGCCGGAATGTCCTGAATAAGGAGACCTACCAATCATCAGTTTCAATTCAGAAGTTGAGCCGGCCAGTTTTTATACTTTGGAAGTGAGTAACACGCAATACCATCCTATTGGAGCGCCACTTCCCGTACCCAAGATTTCTGCCGAGGTTATGTCTGCCACTCAAGAAATGATGTCATTGGGTCATCAGCCTGGACAAGGGCTTGGTAAAAATTAGCAGGGTATTAAATACCCTATTCAAGTGTACAGTCAAACTGGGACATCCGGACTAGGCTATTCTGTCAGTTCCAGTCACAAGAATCCTCATAAGCACAAGTAGGTTCCTCAAGCTTCCACCTCACGGTAATTTTCTCCACCCGCACCTCATGAGCGGATACAGTCTCTGGTAAAGGTGTCAGCCCATGTTATGGCTATGCTGTTTCCCAAACCAGTACCATTCAAAGCAAAAGAGGTCCTGATTCCTGATCCCGAAGTGGAAGAAAGGGAGCGGAAACATAAACATGACATTGCCTTGATGATGTCAGGCATACGCATCATTGTCCATGATGAACATACAAATAGATACACCCCATACGATGATTGCCCAGATGTTATGGTCATCATTCGGGAAAAGGAGGACAATGATAGCCCCTCCATCATTGTAGTCCATCAGGACTTTACCCTTGACAATTAGGAGCAGCACTCCATACATTGGTCGACGAGGGTAAAACAGGCAAAAATCCCTCTGCCCTGTAGATAACTTTAATTGCTTACTTTTCTATACAGTACTAGCAGTTATTTTATCAGTACATGCTAACACTTGTGTATGATTAAATAGTTTCATATATTAAGTGAAAGCATATTTTGTTTCAGGACCCTAAATTTAGATGTGCATGTACTTGCTGATGAGGTGCCTTTTCTCCACAAGGATTGTAACTTTGATGCAAAGTTGGACTCAGACTTGATGGAAATACAAGAGGACATTGAGACACCTCAGGAGATTAAGGAATTGGTCGCAGACAAACCTAAACCCAATCTTGATCAAACCACTTCTTTCAATCTTGGAACCTTAGAAAGCCCTAAGCTAATCCAGATTGGTTCAGACCTAACCCCAAACCAATGGAATGACATGGTTGCACTATTAACCCAATTCTAGGATGTGTTTGCATGGTCTCACAAAGACATGGTGGGTTTGTCCACTGACATTTTCCTTCATCACCTTCCCATTAAAGAGGGATTTAAGCCAGTCAGGCAGAAGCTCAGGCGATTGAAACCTGAGTGGAGTTTAAAGGTGAAAGAAGAAATTGTGAAACAATTTCAAGCTGGCATTATCATAGTGTCTACATATCCGGAATGGATATCCAACATTGTTCCCGTGCATAAACCAGGAGGAAAGGTGCGAGTTTGTGTGGATTACAGGGATCTGAACAAAGCTTGCCTTAAAGATAGCTTTCATGTGCCCTTTATCCATATTCTTATTGACAATACTGCTCAATATGGCATGTACTCCTTTGCTGATTGCTTCGCGGGGTACCATCAGATTATGGTCGCTGAGGAGGACCGTGAGAAAACTGCTTTCATCACGCCTTGGGGAACATTCTGCTATAGACGGTTGTCATTCAGCCTCATCAATGCCGGAGCAACCTACCAGCGAGCTATGATGGCTCTTTTCCACGATTTAATCCATAAAGAGATAGAGATCTATGTGGATGACATCATTGTCAAATCCCGAAGGGAGGAAGACCACTTAGACCATCTCAAAAAGCTCTTCAACAGGTTGTGTAAGTACAACTTGAAGTTGAATCCAGCCAAGTGCACCTTTGGTGTCAAATCAGGCAAGTTGCTAGGTTTTCTAGTCAGCCACAAAGGGATTGAGCTGGATCCCACCAAAATCCAGGCCATCAAGGAAATACCCATTCCTCAGACAGAGAAGGAAATACGGGGATTTTTGGAAAGAATCAACTTCATTAGCAGGTTCATTTCTCAACTCACAGTAACCTGTGAGCCCATCTTCAAGTTGTTAAGGAAGAACTCCTCCATGAAATGGAACAATGAGTGTAAGAAAGCCTTCCTTACAATCAAAGGGCAGCTGGTTAATGCTCCTGTTTTGGTACTACCCAGGGATGATGTTCCCCTATTCATGTACCTGTCTATTAATGACAATGCCATGGGCTGTATGCTGGGGAAAAAAACGATAGAGGCCAAAAATGAGCTATCTATTATCTCAGCAAAAGATTCAGCAGCAGTGAACAAAGGTACACTCTTATTGAGAAGACTTGTTGTGCTTTAGCATAGGCTTCCATGAGGTTACAACATTACCTCCATGGTCACACAACCCATCTCATATCCCGCGTGAATCCTCTCAAGTACGTGTTCAGTAAGCCCATACTGAATTGTCGGCTGTCCAGATGGCAGTTGATCCTACAGCGATTTGATATCGTCTATGTGACGCAAAAGTCTATCAAGGGTCAAGGAATTGCGGATCAACTGGCTGCCGCACCTGCAGGGGATTACAAACCCTTGGAAACATATTTTCCCGATGAAGGGGTAATGGCAGTTCAGCAACACCATCAGTATGATGCATGCCACACATGAAAAATGTATTTTGATGGAGCTCATAATACGTAAGGCTCTGATCCGAGTAGTTCTAGTATCCGCACGGCGGGGCAGCGATCCCGTCGCCATCAAATTACAGTTTGTCAGCACCAATAACACAGCTGAGTATGAAGGCTATATCATGGGGATAAAACTTTCCCATTCAATGGGCATCAGGTGGTTAACTGTCTTTGGGGATTCCAAATTGGTAATCAAACAATCCACAGGAATCTATCAAACCAAGGAACTATATTTACTGCCTTACCATCGGCAAGTTCTACAGATGGCTTTGGAGTTTGAAGAAATCTCCTTTCTACACATTCCTCATAATAGGAATGATTTTGCGGATGCACTAGCAACATTGGCCTCCTTGATTCACATACCTGACAAGGAAAACATGCCAAGAATCACATTTACCCTGCAAAAGGCCCCAACTTATGGGAATTATGTTGGAGAAGTATCGGATGAGCTACCTCCCATCTAAAACCCTTGGCATCAACATATCAAGGAGTATCTACGAGATGGATCTACACCCGCTGAGGTGAGCCTGATTGAAAAGAGGCGGATCCATCGACTTGCTATGAAATTTTACCTGAGCGGAGATGCACTCTACAAAAGAAATGTCGGATTAGGTCTCCTCAGATGTCTAGACAAAGACCAAGCTCAGAGGCTCATAGATGAGATCCATGGTGGAGTATATGGCCCACACATGAGCGGACCCCCTACTTGTTAAGAAGATCCTCAGAACAGGGCATTATTGGCTTACGCTTAAAGCTAACTGTGATGATCACGTCAAGGGGTTCTATCAATGCCAAATTCATGGAACTGCTATCCCCGTCCCTCTAAGGGAACTCCATAATATGAGTTCGCCATGGCCCTTCTCAATGTGGGGAATGGACGTGATCGGGCCCATCGAGCCCAAAGCCAGTAATGGGCATCGATTTATATTCACCATGATCGACTACTTCACCAAATGGGTAGAAGCAGCCTCCTTCCCCAGGGTTACCAAAGAAGTCATCATTGTTTTCATCAGAAATAATATCGTCTGTCGATATGGACAACCAGAGGTTATTGTGTTAGACAATGCTAAAAACCTCAACAACAAAATGATGGAGGAGTTATGCAGTAAATTCCACATCAAACACCTTAACTCAGTCATCTACCATCCAAAGATGAATGGTGCTATTGAAGCGGCTAATAAAAACATCAAGAAGATCATGCGGAAAATGTCCGCCAATCATAATGGATGGTCTGACCTCTTGCCTCTGACTTTATTAGCCTATAGAACTTCAATGCATACTTCCACTGGGGTAATCCCCTACTCATTAGCCTATGGGATGGAAGCAGTGCTCCCCATAGAGGTGGAAATGGAATCCCTCATAGTGTTGATGGATGCTCATCTGGATGAAGACCAATGGGTACAATACAGGTATCACCAATTGTCTTTGATAGACGAAAGGCGAACCGCGACTATCTTCCATGGTCAGTTATATCAGCAAAGGATCGCACGATCCTACAATAGAAAAGTCCGGCTATGGCAGTTCAAACAACATGACTTGGTTTTGAAGAAGATCATTGACAACCAAGATCAATTCGAGGGAAAATTCGTTCCTAGCTGGGAAGGCCCGTTTGTTGTCAAGGAGGTATTGACAGGAGGCGCTCTCAGACTACAGGAAATGGATGGCGATGAATTTCCACAGCTTATCAACTCAGACACCATGAAACGATACTATGTTTGAAGTTACCATCAAGCAAACATCCTAGTTTTTGGATCATCAAATCACCAGTCATTCCGGTTTTCTAACCCTTTTACATACTCTTCTGTCCCTTAGGGAAACATACACTTCAAACCAGCAGCCTGGTTTTACCTCATTTCAAACCTTCCATACAATTTCGGTTATCCTGAAGACGGGATTGAACCTTTCACACCTGCAGTTTATCCTGAAGACGGGATTAAACTTTTCTATGCTTGCAGTTTGTCCTGAAGACGGGATCAAACTTTTTCCACACCTGCAGTTTGTCCCCATCATGGGATCAAACTTTCTTTTCCCCGCAGTATAGCCTGCACATGGGATTCATACTTCTCTTCTGCTACAATTCATCCTGAGGGGTGAACTACGTCGACCTGATCTCCCTGATATGCGGGAGTACGTAGGCAACCATATTCTATATGGCCGGGTCGTAATAAACAAAAAACAACAAAAACATTTCTACCTTTTCTCTACAAAAACAAAAACCACAAAAACACTTCTACACCCTTCTTCATTAATAATGCTTCTACACCCATCCGCCTTTCACATTCAGCGTTGAACCTCTTACACCAGGTTCGAACTACGCAGACATGATCTCCTCTTCAATAGGAGTACGTAGGCAGCCATTTATGGTTCGGTCTAACCCCTACCGTAACAAAAAATACTTGTCACACTAAGATCGGGATCAAACTTTAATCCACCACATTTCATCGGCTTCAGACCAAAGGGGTGGAATTACCCAACCTCTCCTCACCAATAGGAGATTCGGTAACCATCTAAGCTGTGGTTGTGCCTCAATGAGCAACACCAATCCATAAGAGATGGAATTAACTAGGATTCTCACAAATAGAAGTATTGGCGACCATCTGTGGTGCGGTCAATCTCAGAGAGGAAAAGCCACATTCCTCTCTACATTTCCATACAGAAACCAGTCCCAAGATACCAAAGATGGTAGGGATACATACAGATCAATGATCCATTCTGAAAGATCCTGCGATGGCTCAATGTCCACATATCAAGGACGAGTTCAGAATGCATCAAGATCACAAGCCCTGAAGAAACAGGCAAATATCAAGCAAGTATCAAGGCACAACTGACAGGGAAGTAAATCAAAATATATTTCTCTGCCATATATAATACTGTTTGATATATACAATATGTGTTATACATGACAAAATGGCTAAGCTAGTCTGTGCAGGAAAAATACAAAGCTATCTACAGATCTGTGTGTATGCGGACTATCAGATCTAACATAGCATCCCTCTCTGAAGAAGGAGGTAACGCTGCAAGCTCCTGCCCAATGATATCTACACGAGCTAGCAAATCCGAGGCTAACTGCATGGTAGCATGATGCTCATCAATATATGCACTCATATCGGCAAGGATGTCACCGATGGGATCTCATCAAGTATCTGCTTCACGACGGCCCACATCCCGAGCAGATAGGGCAGTATCCCGCTCTACAATCAATGCATCTCTGGCTGATCTGGACTCATCTCTCTCTAATAGAGATGCGTCTCTCCCATCAAGAGCTTTGAATATCAAGGCCCTAGCCTGATCTCTCTCAAAGGTCATCAGATGTAGACTCTGCTCTAGATACTGTGCTGAATGCTGAATGACAGTAGCACTCGTAGTGGGAGAATCCATCACAAATGCTGGCAAACCAATAGTTAACTTCTCGATGGGAATATCATTCTCCTCCATAGGCTCCTCATCGTCGAAATCAGTCCCCTGCATTATGGATACTACCGCAGCTGATGCAGTCTCTGTCTCCATCCATGCGAAATACTCTGCAGAACAACCCAGATGTCTGATAGAAAACTCAGATAGCTCTTGCTGATCCCAACAGGCATACAACCTGGATCTATCCTCTGCTGATAAATGCCGAGAAGTGAAGCGCTGACTCGATGCCCCCTCGAAAGCATGAAAATCCTGGAACTGGTCAAACTAACACATCACGGCCAGTGGGTGGTAAGTAATCATGCCTCTCAAGCCAACCAGAGGAAGATAATCTATTCCCGTAGCATGAGTAATGAAGTTATAGGGTGAGCTAAGCCTTGTACACGGGAATATAGCGAACGGATCTCCAATCCCTGCCAGGAAAGTTGACCAAGATGAAACATATGTACACTCCGCAAGCTGAAAAGAGTATGACATGGCTATATCATGGGTGAAACAATATCCATGCTGTCTAAAAGTGCCAATTGGTCTCAAGTGTGACATAAACCACACATATAGCATGACCGAGCTGCCTATAAACACCCCTGCCGGATAAGTGCAGCAGTATGTAGCTGACCTCAGAGTCTCTGCTATGAGAATCCGTATGATGGTGTGACCCTCCCTGAGAGCTCTCATTGCCATAATGACACCAATGTCCAACTCATCCATGTATCGTGGCATATAGACATATGGCAGTACGCACAATAGCAGTACATCTACTCTGGCCAAACGCCAATGATCCTCTGGTGTGGTGAAATCCCCGGAATATCGTGTATAACTATCCTCTGAGCCAAATCTGTCAAACAGAAAACGCTGTGATATAACGTGGCCAGATGTGAGCTCATCCTGCACCACTCTATGCCTTAATCCAGTGATGGTCATAAACTACCTACTTATGTCTCCAATAGCCATATGCACGCAAGGTTTGTCCAGTGGCAGCATCGTCAAACATGCATACACCTCCAAAGTAGGAGTCAACTCCTAGGTCCCAAATCGGAAAACTCGCTCTCCGATACCCAAAGGCTCCAAGATGATGCCTCCACGAATCTCAGGGAACTCAAACATCAACAGGTCATAGTATGCTGCAACAAATGATCTACAGTCACCTTGTCTGATGGTGACATGCTATCATACCACGATCGCATACCCGATGCCACCAAAGATGGTGGGGTATGATCAATATGGCTAATCGTCAAGAAGACATCTCAGACATGTGTCGTGGTCATAAGACCATCCAGGTCAATGTTTGAATATCTCTGGACATACCTACATATGCATAACATAATAACATGCATGATACAATAGATGGCAATATGATATAGGCAATGGAAAACTATACATACACTCCTAAGTATATCATCATCTAATACATCTTTGTACAGCTAAAATACAGGGGAATGGGGCAAAACTGCCCTACAACTAACAGAGGCCTATCAAAAGATATAGCGAGAATGGGGCGAAGCTACCCAATGTCTAACAGAGGCCTATCAAAAGAGATAACGAGAATATACATTAGAAGAAGTCAATGGTATCGATGCCTACATCGTCAATCCTGTCCACCTGATGTAACTCCTTCTAAGTCACTGGATCTCTATCTACAGGGATGTCAGGCCTATACAAGGGAGGATCTGCACCAGAAAAGCCATATAATCACCCGAGGGGCCAGCCAGAAAGGAAGGATCAAAAGTGTCCGCCTCAAGGATCTCTACCCAAGTACCGGATAAAGAAATGTGTCCGGTCCAACTGCCGGGTCAAACTGTCAATCTGTGTCACATGAGTCGAATCTCTGACACAGGCTAGCCAATCCATCATCATCACGGATCCTGGAACCATATCCCCCATGAACTGAGTGGCGCGGGTCTGGGCTCCAATGGTATGAGGGAACCACCAATGCTGGAACATCTCCTGAGTGCAGGGACCCTCTGATAAAGTGAAATTGTCAATCCCCAACAATGGGACATCAATGACGGGTGACTGTGAAATAGGCCAATAACGCCTGGAAGGAGGCAAGATCGGCATGCGAATCTCTCTTGTAGTGCTCCTGATAGCACACTCTCCTAAGTAGAGCTCCCATCCTCCATCTGTGAAAAGAGGAATCCTACGGGTGGAAATCACGTGCTCGACACCAATCGGGTACCCATCCTCAAATCCAATGCTCAAATTCTCCCCAGAGTAGGGACCCACATGATGACATCCGCTGTCAACAACTCCAGCTGTAGGCGGCAATGAGTAAAACCCTCAGCAACAGGGACCTCCGCCAGTATAGAATGATGTCATCTCCATCCTCGTGGATAGGTGTCTAAACCTAACATGCTCACAAGACGTAGACATGGAAGCCTCTCATAGGCCCAAAACTGCCAACACAAGGCAAACATCTACTATCAGTCAACACTCTTAACCTATACATGGGAAAAGACAAGAGAAATGCTCACCAGCAGAAATGGGTAGAATCCTAACCAAGCCTCGGTCAAGCCCTACGATCGCATGCGCATTCCCCTGAGGAAGTAGGCAAAGGTATAGGAACCCCAATCATAATCTCCTATACGGTCCACGTGTCGAGTGGCGCTGATCAAAGCGAAGGACACCGTAGAAGAGTTATCTGCTATGAAGCTGCCCCTAATGATCATCAGGAACAATCGCCGAAGAATGTGATCCCCGACTCTCACATCATCGGTATGGGCTCACTCAAATGTTCCCATATAGCATCTACACTCTGAGAGGGACTCAGACGTATAGCCCTACCTTTGAGTGCCTCCGCCAGAACTCCCAACAAGGATCTGATGGAAGTAGGGGTAATATCCGTCGTACAAGGCACTGGATCCCCTCCAAACTTCAAACCTGTGATAAACTGCCAATCCATCGATGTCATCATCACCTCACAGCCCAAAGAATGGAGTGACCGAAGTCTCGTAAAACCGGCCTACGACAATGCCCCGAGGTAACCCTGTGGACCGTGACGGGAAGAATGGAAAAGAACATCCCGAATCCCTAGCCATGTACAATCGCTCTATAGTCATCGTGCAAAGCCTGATACATAGAGTGGATGCTGAACCAATTCCCTCAAGGTTGTGTAAATCCGGGAACCTACATCAAATGTAGATCAACATCAGAACCCTTTACTCCTCATTAATAGGAAACAAGGAAGATTAAGATCTAACTTTATACCTCGTTTGCGTTCAGGTAGACTGAAGGATGTCGACTCAAGTCGCCCAGAAGCTCTGGGTTTGCCACTTGAATACCTGGCAAATCCCTATGGGGAACACGTGCAGCAGGAGCAAGAACCTCAACTGGTACATCCTCCTCCTCATCCTCGACATCTGGCACTTCAACCTGGATAGGACGTATCACTACCTCCACCAAAAGACGAGGCTGTCTAACAGAAAGGGGTTGAGGCACTTCAGAAGCCCGAGGCACTTCAGAAGCCCTTCTCCGTACACCAGAAGTGGTCCTGCGGGAACTACTTGGCTGATCCGGATCCATAATATCTGGACAACAAATCTCCAAATCACCTCAGAAAGAGTGTGGTAAATTCTTACCTTAAGCTTTTCAAAATGCATTTTATGACTACATGCATGCATGCATTATTTTAACATACATCTACAGTAGAGTTAAAAATGCATGACTACCCAATGCCTACGTTTTGGAAAATTTTTGCCATAGTCCCCTTTGTAACTAGGACTATCCACATGCACATAGGCATGACTAGGTGACCATTCAGTAGCACACCTACCAACAATCATATACATCCTACATGCATTAATACATCATAGTAAAAAAATTCGTAAGTGTAGTCTATTTACCAGGATTATTTTGTTTTTCTACCTTTACTCATTTATCCTCAAATAGGATAAGAAATGACAGTAAAAGGTGCCAATTTGACTATTTCAAAAGTCAAATTTTTTTCACATCATTATGTTCAGCAAAGTTTAAAACTAACATTTACTGTGTTGAATATTTTTTATCAAGTCATATCAGCATACATATTCACTACTATGTGTCTAAGTGCATTTCATGTGATAAATCACTTTCCAACGGATAGAAACTGGAAAAGAATACATGCATATGTTACCAGGATAGTGAAAAACACTTGTACGGTGGTAGAATGTGCAGAAAGTCGCCTCAACTCAAGAGAGGTCGAAGAAGAGCTCTTGATTTCCTTCACAGACAACTTGAAAGTGATTTATGAAAGCAACCATCAGCCATTTCATACTCACGGTTGGCCGTAGGTCCACCTGCGGCTACAGCGGCACCCCTACATGGGTCCCACACCTCTGATTTGGGCTAGTTTGAGTTGCAAAGGAGGTCTCACAAGCTGAAAAGGCCAAATCAGGAATAAAAACGCTACGCGATTGAGCGGAATAGCCTGAAATCCTGGTTTTCTCGGGCCAAACTCTAGCTCTGCATATCACTCATTGGTATTCGCCTGCATACAAGGTACACTATACCGATGAGCTCAGATTTTGTAAATCATGCTCAGCAATACCTTACACAGGTCCGATGCTGCCAAACACAGGGACGTAGACCTAAAAGAAGTATCCCAAGCGGGGGTTACAACGCAGAAGTTATAAACATTCAAACATCCCCAGCGGGGGTTACAACGCCGAAGTCAGACATTGATAAAGTATCCCCGACGGGGGTTACAACACAAAAATTTCAAACATCCACGTATCCCCGACGGGGGTTACAACGCATTCTCAACCATTGATACACACATCAATTAAGGTCAAGCAACCTTGACATACTTCTCAGCAAGGGCCACATCAATGAACGTCAAGTAGCCTTAACAGTTTGCCCAACAGGGACCTATCCGGTGATATATACATCAGTGAAGGTCAGGCAGCCTTGACAATACACACTGTTGGCAGTAACTCCAACAAGGATAATGGTATATGCTGGTAACACAAACTAGAGAAGATCATCCTCATCTGAGAGGACCGATGATGGAATATGTTATACACATCCTAAAAAATAGACAAAGCTTTATTCCCACAGATCTCTTGTACACGAGAGGCACCTCTATGGAGGAAAAGTCTATATCAAGGATCCATGACTTTGGTGATAGCCCCAACGTCAACATCCTTGAAGACTTGGATCACATGTCCAAGACATTACTGATTGTCATCCCCGGCAGAATTAATAGGGAACTGGCAATCATTTAGTCATGCATCATACATTTGCATCATGTTGCTGCACATAGCATCATGTTTTATCTTGTTGAATTTCAAGTGTCTAGGATTCTTTATCCTATCCATGCCTTGCATTGTATGAATATGATAAAGAGGGGCATCTGTAGACACTCGAAATTTTCTGTACACCTATTACTAACATTACAGGAGGGCAGATTCATCTTTCGGAGATAACCTTGGAAGATAGCTCACATCCATTCCGGATACTACCGTAAGTTCACCTCAACCTCGAACACACAAGAATATCAATTCCAACCTCGGAGATAACCCTGAGTTTCGTCCTTGGAGATAACCCCGAGGAATGTTATTACAGTTCCAGCGATAACTCCAGAAATGCTTGTTTCAAATGCAAGCAATCAGCTTCAATCTCAGACCTCCTACCGAGGCACTCATACCAAAGACCTGGAGCTAACACCGGGAAGACAGGCACACTTACAGATGACCTTGCGGAAGTCAAACACTTGTAGCAGTCCAATCTCAGATGTAACCCTGAGCAACGTCTGCTATCAGCCCAAACCAGAGATAACCCCGGTGAGGAGTTAAACTGTCATCTTGCCACCTCAACACCTGCGCACCATCTCAACATTTCATACATACATACAACAATGTCCCACAAAAGCCAAGGAGTTCCAATCTTGAGTGACTATTACGCCTGACAGCACACCGGATAGAATTTGAAGCTTGAAGACCATGGGCATGGTCCCCAGGGCACCCCTGTGGCTGCCGCAGGTACACCTGTGGCTCCCCCCTCTATAAATAGAGGGCTTGGGGTGGCCATTTTGAAAAAAAGAAAAGGCGAGGAAGCCTTGTCCAATTTGCTCTGTACATACCCCATATTGAGTGTTTCCTCATTTTAAACACCTGTTAGCTCACATATAGCTATATTTTTATCGACGGGAGCTGAGTGTTTATCCATCTAGAGTCATAGAAGCCTGCTTTGGCAGCCCACTATAAGCCTTCTCACACTCTATAAAGCCCTTCTCTTCATCTTTGCACACACTATTCTTCACATTAAGAGTCGTGTTGTGTGCATATGCCCGGACTTCTGTCCGTAGTTTTAATTTTTGTCTGTATATATATACTTATATATGTATATATTTATATATGGACTAACATTATCAAGTTATGCCTCGATTGAGCCTAGACTTATGTCTGGAGCGTTTACTTGCTTTATATATATATATATATATATATATATACATTTTTGTCAGGCCTGAAGTTTACTTTGAGGCCTTTTACTTCTTTATTTACATTTAGTCCCGCCTGGAGTTTACTTCGTGGCGGTTGATCGTCTTTTACAGCTTTATTTACATTTCAGATCCCCCATGGAGGTGCTTCGTGGTGGTTGATCATGTCTGTATATATATATTTATAGCTTTTATATATATAACTGCTTACTGCTTTTCATATAAACTGCGATATCATGTGATCCTAGGAATCATGTGATCACAGATTCAGTCTACTGAATCTAGATTCGGTTCCCGTGATGGACATTTTTCAGCTGTAATCAACTTGTACATTATTTACTATGGTTCAATTTCCTTAGATGGTCAGAATGCCCATGAGGAGTTCTAAGATCGTCAGATATTATTTTCTCGAATATGCCTCGCATCTCGAAAATAAAATCAAACAAGCCAAACATTTAATAATAAAATGGAAGTATGAAAAGGTCTCAATTCCTATTGAGCACAGGGTTTGAAAAACCTCTTTTATAAAACATCATTGCTATATCTTGCTTAAAACTGAATTTTTCTATAAATTCAAACCGTTGTATATAGGTGCGAACGAGGCCTTACACTACTTCCAAATAATTGCACATTGATCCATACACACACACACACGTTCATATAACAGTTTCTTGAAAAGTGGCGGTCACCGTGGCAACACGGATGTCGTGGGGTGCCTAACACCTTCCCTCCGCATAATCAAGCCCCGAACTCAAATGAATCTCTTGTTTCACGTAATTCGCTTAGCGAAGTTATATCATTGGGTCAATGTGCAAACCTTTTCTCGATCATGTTGGTGCAACCATTAAAAAAACACCAACCAAGCGACTCTTAAAGTCAAATCGTCGACATTACATTATATCGGACCTTTTTCACTTGTTTTTTCAAACAAATCTCACCTAACATGAGAACAACAAAGAACAAGTAACGAAAAGGACAAATAAAAATCCCGACGTCGATACCAGGCTCAATAAAACAGAGTTTGATGACAGGAGATATATATATATATATATATATATATATATAAGCGGTAAACGCTCCAAATATTATATTCGGGCTCAATCGAAGCATAGTTCGATAATATTATATATATATATAAGTATTTATATATATACAAAAGCAATAAATGCCACGGATTGACAATCCGGGCATACGCACGCAACATGACTCTCAACGTGAATAAGTATGTGTGAATGGAAGTGGGAATAAGGCTTAAAAAATCTGAGATGTCTTACAGTGGGCTGCCAAGAAGACTTCAGATGGCTTTATAATGAATGAATACTTGATTTCCACCGGTTAAATTTAGCAAAACATGAGCTCACAAGTGTTTAAATAGAGAAAGCACTCAATTTAAAGTGTGTACAGAGTAAAATGGACAAGGTTTCCTCTAATTTTTCTCTTAGAAGTGTGTATAGAGTAAAATAGACAGGGCTTCCTTGCTATTTTTCTTCTCCAAATGGCCAACCCAAGCCCTCTCTTTATAGAGGGGGGAGCCGCAAGTCTACCTGCGGCTACCCAGCGTGCCCCAGACTCCTTGGGCCCCGTCGTCTCGAAGGACGTGCATACATACAACATGTTGTCTGCTTGAACCTTCATAACTTTCAATCTGGGCATCCAATTGAAGCGTGTCATACTTTTCCAAAATGTTGTTGTCGAGAGCGAGATAAGAGGTTGTACGAAGCCGGAAAGATGGGTCCATTCCCAGATCTTTAAGTCTTCAAATTCTATCCGATGTACTGTCTTATGTAGTAGTCACTCGGGATTTTGAGCTATGGTTCTTGTAGGAGACTTCTGTGTAGAATGTGGGTTGAATTTTTGTTGAGACGGCGCAAATGTAGCATCGAGGTGGCAAAATGATGATTTTGCCCCTCTCTAGGGTTATATCTGGCTTTGGCCTGATTTAGCAGTCATTGCTCAGGGTTATCTTTAAGATTAGGCTGCTATGAGTACTGAATGTCCTCAAGGTTGTCTCTGAGTTGTGCTTGACCTCCCAGAGTTATCTCCGGGGTTGGAAATTGATTGCCTCGGGATTATCTCTGAGGTTGAAACTGACTTCTGGGGGTTAGAAACAGACTTTTCTGGGGTTATCTTCGGAACTGGAACTAAATCCCTCGGGGTTATCTCTGAGGTTAGAACTGAATCTCCCGATGTTATCTCCGGGACTGCAATTGAGTATCTCGGGGTTGTCTCCAAGATGGAAAACTGAGGATTCTGGGGTTGTCTCTGGAACTGGAACTGCATCCCTCGGGGTTATCTCCGAGGTTGGAACTGAATCTCTCGGGGTTGTCTCTAGGATTGAACTTATTTGACTTCAAGGGTTATCTCTGGAAGACGATTTTGCCCTCCTGCAAGGTTAGTAAAAGGAATGCAAAATTTTGAGTGTCTACACACATTATTTATAGTATTGATATAACATACGTTGTCATTGTATCCTGGGAGACAAGTGTTATCAACTTTGAGCACCGTAAGGATGGCTTAATTGTCTTAAGGACATAGTACCAAGTACTAGCCTTGACATATTAATTTTTTGCATTTCAACTTTGGTTCACAAAAGATAAATTTATATATATATATAGCATGTCCATTCAATTTTCATATTAAAGGTTAGGGTCCGGTACATACGTAACCTTTAAAACTATTAATAGAAATTTCAGTTTATCTTGCCAACGACTGAAATTATTTCTATTAAAGTGATCGAGCTTGAAAGAATCATGGTTCATAATTTTGAATGATTTTGTATCCATATCCAATAAACACCTTAAGATTGAAAAAGTTTACACACTCAGAAAATTTGGAACAAAATGGGTTGACACGGGTGGTTCATGTCTTTAAGGTGTTTATTGTCCCTTATCACAAAGGTTTGCTAAAGACTGCTGGCAATATACCTTCAGGATATATGTCAAGCCTATATATATTAACAGTGATAGTTGTAAGACCCCGAATTTTATGAAATAAAAGTATTCAATTTTTCTATTTAGTAAATAGTTAAATTGATAAAAGTTTAAAATTAAGGGTGATATATGTAAAGTTTACAAAATACGCAAGTGGTTATAAAATACTCATTGTTGTCGGAGAATATTCGTTTAGTCGTGGAATATTCTTGTTATCGGGGAATATTCGTACGACGACGCAGCTATTTGTGGGCCCCATAACAGAATAACTGTCAGATGAAGAAAAATGACAAGTTTGAGTTTGTATAAATAATCTGCAGAATTGTTACTGCTAACACCGCTTGATTACTCTAGTGGTTAAAATACGAATACGCGTGGTTCGCACAAAGAAGACACGGTATTGCAGATATTTTTGAATTATTGATTCTTACGTATGGGCGCTACTCAATAATTGTTACAGTAATTACTGTTCAATATTTTATTTTATTGGTTCAATAATTACTACGTTGATATTTTATATTATTGTTGTTTCAATAATTGTCATTTCACAGTATTTCCCATTATCAGATCAATAATTTATATTATTTGAATAATATTATTAGATAGCATTATTGGCAATGTCTAAAAAGTTCTCATCAAGGAGAGGTTTGGTCACCTAATTGCACGCCAGGAAGGAGAAATCCTTATCTGAAAGCCCCTCTTTCCGGGAACTACCGCTGGTTGTCATTATTGTGATTCTGAAATATTATTTTTGAATAATTATTTATTAATTTATATGATGAAGGAAATATTTATTTTTATGTGGATATAATTGAAAGAATTAATGTTGAGATATTTTATAAGTATTTTGTCGGAATGGAGGTATTAAAAATCAAATCAGGGTTCTTAAATCTCTATTGTGTGAGTTATAATTTTAATCCGACCATTGGATCGTTGTGATTTTTGGATATGTTATACATATATAAGTTGAGTTTATGTCCACAAATTTTGAACCGTTAAAAATTAACGTATGATTTGTTATGAATTTTATGAGGTATTGAAAATCATCCGTGTGTGGATTTCGGATATTTTCTGCTTGGAATTTGGAAAAACTTAAAGCTACAAAGTTGTAGAGAATTCAATTTCGTATGAAATGGACATAAAATTTATATTTTTTTTGATAAAATGGCTATTTATTATGAATTATTAAAGTTTCAGAAAATAAAATATTTTTTTATTAAAAAATGGGTGGGGCCCACTCTTGTGCTTTGATGGAAAAATCTGCTGAGTTTTTTTTTTCAAATGAAGTGTGCTTTCATAGATGGTGTGCTTGAATAAGAAAAATTAATATTTTATTAATTTAGTCTCCTTTGGCGTTCTAGCATTTTTTTATAAATAGGCGCTTAAGTTAGAATTAAAAATCACACAAGAAACATAAATTTTCTCTCTATATATTATCGAGCGTATTTTGTGAGTATTTAGATACTTTGAGAATTGCTATTCAGTGCAAGTTTCCTTCGACTTTACATTCGATATTCCAGTCAGAAATACTGCTCTTTTGAGGTAAGGGATTGTAAGGGTTATTATGTTTTTTAGTTTTGTAATTTTTCTGACCCTCAAAAATTCTGAAAAAATTTGAAATGATAATTTGATGAGTTTTCTAGATTGTATCCAAAAATGGCAATTTTTGGATGTATAGATTAGGAGTTATAAATTTTATGGGAAAAGACTATTTTAAAAGTAAACCCTTATAACTGCTTGTGATTAACTCCAAAATTGGTGAAATTTTTATTGGGAGTACATGTATATAGCAGCAGTATACTCTGTAAATTTCGGAATTTTTGGACAAAAGTACAGTTTATGATGAATGTCTAAATATTCGGCAATTTTGCTCATATGAAAAATAGTAAATGAATTTTAAAAATTCTGAGAAAAATATATGTTCAATATGGGACTATATTCTGCTAAATCCCAGGAAAAAAATTTCTGGGACTAATTTGATATTTTTCATGAAAATGGACTAGTTATGAGTAAATGAATTAAATATGTTATGTGAAGTAAGAAAATTGGAAAACAGGATTTTATGGCTTAAGAATCCTATATAAGGTATATGCAGATTTTTGATGAGGGTTTTGGTTATTGGTGATGAAATCTTATGAGTTTGGCATTTTAGGATGATTAAATGCATTAATTAGTAAAGTGTAAACAATTAACATAAATTATTTATAAGTTTAAGAAATGGTTAAAATATTATGATAATATTACTAATATTAGATTATGAGATTATTAAGTGATTTATAACATTTGGATTAAGGTGTTATGAAATTATTGATTTAAAATATTATTTAATGATTAATAATATTAGTAAATTAATTTAATGTTATTATATAATGAATAATATTAAATGGAGTTTATAATATAATGAATAATGTTATTATCTTCGTTAAATATTAGTTGAAATATTATTTTCTGTTCAAATCATTTTTGATATAATATTATTCTTGAATTTTACTCCACAAAGCAGTATCATATTAACAATTTGGATATTATTGAATTCTGGATAAATTAAATTGTTAAAGTCTGTAAAAATTTATCCTTTATCTCATGTGATTGATTCTTTATATATATCCTTGTCATGATCCTCATGCTTATATTGTGATGAAAGTCATCTTTGGCCCGTAGTGCATAGATGGACTATTGTTTATTGGTTTTACAATTGTATGCCTTTGGCCTGTAGTGAAAAGAAGAACTGTTGATTGATATCTTTGGCATGTAGTGCAAAGATGACCTGTTGTTGAATATCTTTGGCCCGTAGTGCAAAGATGACCTGTTGTTGAATATCTTTGGGGTTGAATATCTTTGGCCTGTAGTGCAAAGATAAAATGTTAATGAATATCTTTGGCTTGTAGTGCAAAGATGAACCTATTAGTATGATTATGAACAGGAACTGTGATTTGGTATAACCATGATCTTTGATGTTTCAGGTAAAGACATGTGATGAAAATTATCTTCGCCCTAGATGAGAAGAGGAATTTAGAACCACAAATATGATTATGAGTTATTCACATGATTGTGGACAGGAACTGTTGATTGATGTTACAGGGATAAAATATTGTTGGTGGACTTTTAACATGGAGAAGATAATAGACATTATGGTCTATTTGACTCTTCTAATGGATTGCTCGTTTCGCTGCAACTATGGTTGAAAAGTTTTATTATCTACCATATGTTCTAAATCTCTGATTTATTACTGACGAAGGCTATTAATAATTTAATTATCTTTAGTCATGATATTCTTTACTGGGCTAATTGTGCTCACCCTTTTGCTTCACAATTCCTTTTAGATAATAAGAGTGTAGTTGGGTCGAGCGGGGATAACATGGGAATAGAACGGTGGTCTATAGTTGTTGAGGTTCTCCCTAAACAGTTTTATTAAGAACTTTAGATAAGTGTGTTATATTTTATACGTCATTTAATAGTTATATTTGGTGAATCAAATAGGGTGAAGCGAACCCAACGTTGGAAGGGTGTTTTACCACTATCATACAACCTCGTGTTATCATAAGACAGGGTTGTGCACATCCACTTGCTAACTATATCTACGAGCACTACCTATATAATCTTGGAGTTTGGTTGAAATATAATTTTCAATTGCAGACAGTGGAGATAGTTATATGTCAAGAGAAGACTCACCATTGAAAAGAATATGATAGTAATCTTCTCATTTTTATTTGGGGTCTATTGGGTCAACCAAGGATAATTCTGTAGACATATGATATCTATCATAACCTAGACGCATGGCCTCCCATGTACAAAGGTTTCCTTGAGCACTTCCCAAAGATTTTAATTTCTAAAACAGTTATTGAATGTACCTTTATGTAAGGTGCCATTGTGACGTGCTATCCAAGGTTGGGATGAGAGTCACAGTTGGTATATATTTGTATCAAAACTCACAACATATGTGTTGTTGTATTTTTCACGACAATTGCAGTAATAAAGTTGTAGTTGTTTTCTCGTATCCATGTATTTGGCGACTCGTAATAGGTTGGGTGGATTGGACCTATTTTGGGGGCGCCACATTGGTATCGAGCTTAGGATATGGTCTCCATGAGATCGGGGAATAGAACTAGGAGGGGAGAGACGAGTAAATCCTTCGCTAGTGTGTCCTACCTAAGCTAATTTTTGTTACTTAGTTAGTTGACAAATTATGATATGTCGGTTAACCTTTGTTTTGAAGCTATATTCTAGAATGTTATCAGAAATACAGGAAATGAGCAATGGAGAAATCATGATACAGAAGAGATGATCGGGGAGATAGAATCTGAAATGAAAGCAAGGTATTCTCAACTCTTTGAAATACTAGGTACGTAAATTTCGGGGACAATTTCATAAGGAGGGGAGATTATAAGACCTCGAATTTTATGAAATAAAAGTATTCAATTTTTCTATTTAGTAAATAGTTAAATTCATAAAAGTTTAAAATTAAGGGTGATATATGTAAAGTTTACAAAATACGCAAATGGTTATAAAATACTCATTGTTGTCGGGGAATATTCGTTTAGTCGTGGAATATTCTTGTTGTCGGGAATATTCGTATTTACTTGCACAGTAGCACCATCAGGGCCCCATAATGTAATAACTGCTGATGAAGAAAATGACAAGTTTGAGTTTTTATAAATAATAACAGAATTATTACCAAGCTTAACACCTTTGTTGGATTACCCGGTGGTTAAAATATACAAGAATACGCTGTGGTTGCACAAGAAAGACACCAGATTGCATACATTATGATTTTTGAATTATTGATTCTTACGTATGAAGGCACTACTCAATAATTGTTACGAAGTAATAACTGCTCAATATTTTATTTTATTGGTTCAATAATTGTTATATTGATATTTTATATTATTGTTGTTTCAATAATTGTCATTTCACAAAGATTTCCCATTATCGCATCAATAATTCATATTATTTTAATAATATTATTAGATAGCATTATTGGCAATGTCTAGAAAGTTCTCATCAATAAGAGGTTTGGTCACCTAATTGCACGCCAAGAAGAGAGAAATCTTATCTAAACCCTCCTTTCCTCGAACTACCGTTGTCATTATTGTGATTTTGTAATATTATTTGTGAATAATTATTTATTGATTTATATGATGAAGGAAATATTTATTTTTATATGGATATAATTGAAGGAATTAATGTTGAGGTGTTTTATCAGTAATTTGTCGGAATGGATGTATTAAAAATCAAATCAGTATTCTTAAAGCTCTATTGCGTGAGTTATAATTTTAATCCGACCGTTGGATCGTTGTGATTTTTGGATATGTTATACATATATAAGTTGAGTTTATATCTACAAATTTTGAACCGTTAAAAATTAACGTATGATTCTTTATGAATTTTATGAGGTATTGAAAATCATCCGTTTATGGATTTCGGATATTTTCTGCTTGGAATTTGGAAAAACTTAAAGCTACAAAGTTGTAGAGAATTGAATTTCGTATGACATGGACATAAAATTTATATTTTTCTGATAAAAGGACTATTTATTATGAATTATTGAAGTTTCAAAAAATAAAATATTTTTTTATTAAAAATGGGTTGGGCCCACTCTTGTCCTTTGGTGGAAAAATCTGCTGAGTTTTTTTTTTTCAAATGAAGTGTGCTTTCATAGATGGCGTGCTTGAATAAGAAAAATTAATATTTTATTAATTTAGTCTCCTTTGGCGTTCTAGCATTTTTCTATAAATAGGTGCTTAAGTTAGAATTAAAAATCACACCAGAAACATAAATTTTCTCTCTTTATATTATCGAGCGTATTTTGTGAGTATTTAGATACTTTGAGAATTGTTATTCAGTGCAAGTTTCCTTCGACTTTACATCCGATATTCCAGTCAGAAATACTACTCTTTTAAGGTAAGGGATTGTAAGGGTTATTATGTTTTTCAGTTTCGTAATTTTTCTGACCCTCAAAAATTTTGTAAAAATTTGAAATAATAATTTAATGAGTTTTCTAGATTGTATCCAAAAATGGCGATTTTTGGATGTATAGATTAGGAGTTATGAATTTTATGGGAAAAGACTATTTTAAAAGTAAACTCTTATAACTCCTTGTGGTTAACTCCAAAATTGGTAAAATTTTTATTGGGAGTGCATGTATATAACAGCAGTATACTCTGTAAAATTTGGAATTTTTGGATAAAAGTACAGTTTATGATAAATGACTAAATATTCGGCAATTTTGCTCATATGAAAAATAGTAAATGAATTTTAAAAATTCCGAGAAAAATATATGTTCAATATGGGACTATATTCTGCTAAATCCCAGAAGAAAAAAAATTCGGGGACTGATTTGATATTTTCATGAAAATGGACTAGTTATGAATAAATGAATTAAATATTTTATGTGAAATAAGAAAATTGAAAAATAGGATTTTATGGCTTAAGAATCCTATATAAGGTATATGCAGATTTTTGATGAGGGTTTTGGTTATTGGTGATGAAATCTTATGAGTTTGACATTTTAGGATGATTAAATACATTAATTAGTAAAGTGTAAACAATTAACATAAATTATTTATAAGTTTAAGAAATGATTAAAATATTGTGATAATATTACTAATATTAAATTATGAAATTATTAAGTGATTTATAACATTTGGATTAAGGTGTTATGAAATCATTGATTTAAAATATTATTTAATGATTAATAATATTAGTAAATGAATTTAATGTTATTATATAATGAATAATATTAAATGGAGTTTATAATATAATGAATAATGTTATTATCTTCGTTAAATATTCATTAAAATATTATTTTCTGTTCAAATTATTTTTGATATAATATTATTCTTGAATTTTATTTCACAAAGTAGTATCATATTAACAATTTGGATATTATTGAATTCTGGATAAATTAAATTGTTAAAGTCTTTAAAAATTTATCCTTTATCTCATGTGATTGATTCTTTATATATATCCTTGTCATGATCCTCGTGTTTATATTGTGATGAAAGTCATCTTTGGCCCGTAGTGCATAGATGGACTGTTGTTTATTAGTTTTACAATTATATGCCTTTGGCCTGTAGTGCAAAGAAGAACTGTTGATTGATATCTTTGGCATGTAATGCAAAGATGACCTGTTGTTGAATATCTTTGGCCTGTAGTGCAAAGATGACATGTTGTGGAATATCTTTGGCCTGTAGTGCAAAGATGAACTATTTCTTTGGCCCGTAGTGCAAAGATTAACCTATTAGTATGATTATGAACAGAAACTGTGATTTGGTATAACCATGATCTTTGATATTTCAGGTAAAGACATGTGATGAAAATTATCTTCATCCTAGATGAGAAGAGGAATTTAGAACCACAAATATGATTATGAGTTATTCACATGATTGTGGACAGGAACTGTTGATTGATGTTACAGGGATAAAATATTGTTGGTGGACTTTTAACATGGAGAAGATAATAGACTTTATGGTCTATTTGACTCTTCTAATGGATTGCTTCGTTCACTTTGCAACTATGGTTGAAAAGTTTTATCATCTACCATATGTTCTAAATCTCTGATTTATTACTGACGAAAGCTATTGATAATTTAATTATCTTTAGTCATGATATTCTTTACTGGGCTAATTGTGCTCACCCTTTTGCTTCACAATTCCTTTTAGGTAATAAGAGTGTAGCTGGGTCGAACGGGGATAACAGGGGAATAGAACGGTGGTCTATAGTTGTTGAGGTTCTCCCTAAACAGTATGAAAATAATTTTATTAAGAACTTTAGATAAATGTGTTGTATGTTATACGTCATTTAATAGTTATATTTGGTGAATCAAATAGGGTGAGGCGAACCCAATATTGAAAGGGTGTTTTACCACTATCATACAACCTCGTGTTATCATAAGACAGGGTTATGCACATCCACTTGCTGACTATATCTACGAGCACTACCTATATAATCTTGGAGTTTGGTTGAAATATAATTTTCAATTACAGACAGTGAAGATAGTTATATGTCAAGGGGAGACTCACCATTGGATAGAATATGATAATAATCTTCTCATTTTTCTTTGGAGTCTATTGGGTCAACCAAGGATAATTCTGTGGACATATGATATCTATCATAATCTAGACTCATGGCCTCCCATGTACGAAGGTTTCCTTGAGCACTTCCCAAAGATTTTAATTTCTAAAACAGTTATTGACTGTACCTTTATGTAAGGTGTCATTGTGACGTGCTATCCAAGGTTGGGATGAGAGTCACAGTTGGTATATATTTGTATCAAAACTTACAACATATGTGTTGTTGTATTTTGCATGACAATTATAGTAATAAAGTTATAGTTGTTTTATATACCATGTATTTGGCGACTCAGAATAGGTTGGATGGATTGGACCTATTTTGGGGGCGTCACAATAACAACTTTGTATCTGCTACTTTTAAATATACAAGTAAGTATAAGAAGACGTAGAGAGAAAATGGTTAGCTTTTTTACCAATCAAAATTGAATTCTACTGATAATTAAAATATATATCAGTTATAGAAATAATTTTGTAAGCAAAACATCAATCAATACAAAAAACAGTTCATGTGCATATTAATTACGATAACTGATGAACTAACTTTTCTTGTAGTTTAATCTGGTTCATCTGGTTCTAGCTTTATCTAAAAAGATAAACTCATGGCTCAGGCGAGGCTCTTAACGACGGTGCGTAAGTGCAAAGTGCGCCTAAAGCACCAATGCGACTTTGCGACGCCAACCCGCACCCGGGTCTCGGGCGGGTGATGCTTTGTACCAAGTCATTGTGACCAGATTCCCTTTAGTACCACAAGTAATTAAACTATTCCTTTTATGCTTATAAAACATTAAATAGTTTTACTCTTTACCAATGTGAAAGAAAATAGTTTTTGCGAATAACAATGCACCTTTTCATATACCTTTGCATATAATTAAAATACAATATATAATTTCTACTTGAATCATATATTGTTCTCTCTAAGGAGATATTCTCCTTAGTAGACTATCAAATACACTTTTAATTTATTTAAATTCAATCAATTAATGGGTCTAAATTAAACTCAAAATTGATCAAAATTCATAAAAGAAAAGATGCAAATTAACACACACAACTCATAATCAAATGAACAAGTTCTTGGGCAAGTTTAGTTCCTGAACAAAGCTCCTATAGAAAATAAGCCAGATCATAGTATACTCTATCTCCAAGTTGATCTTTGTAGCTATGTGAATCTTTCTAGTCTTATCATTTTTGTATTCTTGAACAAGATGCAGTGAATCTTTCTAGTCTTATATCATTCACAAAAGTTTCTAGACTACTTTTTGTTTCAAACTTTTCAAGTGTTTGAGTAATATTTGATACAGCAGACTGACTGTTTCTATTTATTGGCCAGTTTTCAAACAAATCATTGAAAGGCCCGAGGTTTGAGGAACAGGGGGGAGGGCTTTACATTTCCCCAGTTAGCAATAGTAATACTATAGTCACGATGCTCATACAGATAAAAGGCATACTCATCTTAATCACTGCAAGTTTATAAGAAAGACAAAAAGTAAATAGTGGCATGAGTGAAGATAGTATAATCATATTGATCCTTCTATAAATTGTATCTTTCATTCAGTTTTCCTTGGGTAAAAAAAATCCACAAAATTTTGAGTCGTATCGACATTAGAACTAGACATTACGGTATCTTTCTCGAGCTGCAGACAAAGGTACTCTTTCTGTCATGACTAATCTTTGGAGCTCAAAATTCCATTCCATTATTAGTACCCTACAATGCACTAAATTATTCACCATTATACATGAATGTACTTGTAAGGGCAGCTTCCTTAGTCTGCACTTTCTTCTCTCTGATAAAACGAACGTAAGGATCTATCCAGTTTGGGTCATTCTCCAATAGTCTTGTGTCCCGGCCACCTTCCTGCATGCTCTTGACGAATTTCATCAAATTCCTCCAGTTGTCTACTTCAAACAAGTTCTTATTCATTCTTAGATAAGTAAATGCACTCAATGCATTTCCAGAATCTGATCTACTTGTTGCAAGAACTTGTGCAAATGCTCCTCCATCGTATCTCTCTAAAGCATTCTCTCCAGCAAGTTCTGTCCCTGCAGTTTTAGTTGCCATCTTTACTTGACGAACTAAGCCTTCTGGGGAGCACTTTGCATATTCTGGCTGTTCTCTATCTCTCATTTCCATGCAAGTAAAGTTTAAAACAACTACGTGGTTACCCAACATTCGCGCTACAGGTAGGTAACCATCGTGGTATCTGGTATTATAGTAGCCTGCTGTTAATTCTGCTGCATGGGATCTTGTTCCGTAGTGCCAATGGATTCCAGCTATTTTCCCGGATAGTTTAGCTCCAGTTCCTTGGTATATTGCTTGTGCAGCTGCTAGTATTCTATCACCATGCTCGATAAGCTTTCCTGAATACCATTCTAGGAAGAACTTCCCGTACTCGCTCTTCCATGATCCATCATTTCGGAAGAATCCGGTATCCTCGGGGAAATTGTTGTACTAACCGGCATCATGAGGTCCACTTCGTCCCCAATCTTTATTTCCTGCTGCCTCTGCTGATGCTTCCAGCGAAGCCCTCATATACTGTTTCAACATAAAAGCGTTATTTAAGAAAATAAAAAAGACAATTTTTTAGGATACTTCATAGTTCCAGATATATTTGTAAAACGACAATTTTTAAAAGTATTTTTATGTTCTCAACTATAATTTCGTATTAGTTAGGAATTCTATTATGGTGGTGTAATATTAAAAATAATATTAAAATAATAGAAAATTTACTTGCATAATAGTTCCCATCTACCATAGGAAATGTTACTAATTTACTATATGTATATTTTTGTCTGTATTGACTTATGGTCCATTGGTTTAGTGGGCCATCAATCAATGTGAAAATTGTTACCTTATCATAGCATTGGAATTCTCCGATTCCAGGAAAGTTCCAAGTCCCATTGCTTTCTGGCTAGGATGGATATCTCAGCTCTCCACAAGGGCCCATCCCCACTTGAATCTCCTGCAATAGAGGCAGAATTAATATCCTAAGGCTCAAGTAATTGTGAACTACTTTTGTAATGAACCAAGTAGAAGTTACCAAAAACAAATCTTGATGAGAAAGGCAAGGAAGGTAAGTCTTACCCCTATAACATTCCCCAAGTAATGCTTGAATCTTTCACGGAAGCTCCTCATGTAGTCGGAATAGACTTGAATGGGTGTTCTTCCTCTAAGGACTGGTAATGAATCACAAGCCAAAGATATGTACTCTGGATTCCTCTTCCCTGATCTGTCTGTGTAGACAAGGTCAGGATTCTTTCTCATTTCTTCAAGCACCCATGGAGGTAAAGGAATGCTGAAAAATCAATATTTAAAAGGTTTATTACAATTTGCAACTTAGTAATCTCTAAGATATAGAGGAATCCTAAATGTAGCATATAAAAATCAAATTTTGATACAAATCATGCTAAAAGTTGTAATTCTTCCATCTCCTTGAAGGACAATATATATGAAAAGAAAAGGGGATATGGCAAAATTGGTAGGCACTACGGACAAAACCTACTAAGTGATAACTTTCCAATTCAGAGAAACCCCATTACTAATAAAAATGGGCAGCCAAATTCTGTTTTCCAAAACCAAACAATTAAGAGAAGAATATTTTTAACACCACCACTAAATAATAGTACCTGCAAGAGTCGCCAACATTCCCTCCACACTGGTGAAAAGACATCACAACTTGGAGCTTCAGACCATGTTTTTGAACCATCTTCACAAGCTCAGCATACCATTCCCAGTTGTACTTCGACGGTCCATCTTTCTCCACCAAACCCCACCAAGCATCAACCATTACACCTTCTACTCCTGCACTTTTTAAGGCCATCAAAGTAGCATTCATCGCTCTTGGCTTGTTCAAGTTCCCCCCAAATGAAACAGTATCAAGTGGTAACATCACAAAGACTGGCACATTTGAATCACTTTTTCTATGAGACCGTGATAGCCCATGAAGCTTCTCCCTTTGCTGATCACTTCTTCCCATTTCAAAAGGTGAGCACCTCTCTTACAAGATTCGGCCGGCTTCTTGCATGAAATTTCTTGCTCGGAGATGGCACGATGGCTTGATTTGTGCATAACAAACCATACCAGAGAAGTCATTAATATTTTCTGAATGTTTGATATCTTTTAATTTAATAAAAGAAGTTGAAGAACGAAGTGTTAAAGCCATTTGGTGTTTTGAAGAGATATGAGAGATGTGAGAATGGATGAAGTTTGTGAAGTTTATTTATAGAGGAGTCCTCACTTACTGTTTTGAAGATGACAATTCTGGTGGGCTCTGGTTCAAAAGAAAAAATTGCCAAAAAAAAAAACAATAAGTCTTAACATGTTTATTGGACATGGAGATATTGGACATTTTCAAATTTTTTTTTTTGGCTTGTGACTCCAAAAAATGTATAGTATTTATTCCAATAGGAATTTTTACTAAATATAGTGTTTTAGATGTAATTTAGATACATATACAAGAACAGGGTTGTACAATATTTACAACCCTGTTTTTATATATGTATCCAATTAATTACACCTAAAACACTATAGTTTGTAAAAATTCTACTTGAAATAAATAGTATACATTTTTAGAGTCACAAACAAAATAAAAAAAATTTGAAAATGTCCAATAAACATGTCCATGTAAGACTCAAAAAAAAAATCAAGGCTGGCCAGCTCATCTATAAATCATTTCCTTTGAAAATTTTAGATGTGGTTACACTTCTTCTGATTAATTAACCTAAAAATTTCAGGGTCTGATAAAAATGGATTTTCTAGGCTTTTAATATGACGGACACTCTTAACAATTAGATCAATCGACCTAGTTGTGGGGTATACTTGTAGAGGGTAAACAGTACTCGTATTTTGTAAGTTGGAGTGGAGTTATTAACAAAGTATCTGGCAAGAATATCTTGAGGTGTTACAGCTTCTTTTGTGATATTTTGAACTCTCTGTCCTGTTAGCTGCATCTGTCCTTGTCTAGCTTTAAGGTTACTGCTTTGGGTTCATTACATTTGTTTCATGTTACTGACAAAGCTGCATTAAATTTCTCAGATAGCCTAAACATTGCAATATTTTCAATATTCCAGCTAATTTAGACCTCTCTTTTGTTTTTTAACCAAAATTTCCTGGCATGGTATTTTGTTATTTTCTCAACAGCCTTGTTCATGCATGTCTTCACTGATTTTTTAAATAATAGTGATTGCAGATAGTAAATAGTGCTAAACATCAATAGTACCGGGGATACGTACTGATACAACATGTATGTTGCTGGCTCAAAGATTTGTCTCTAAAATGATTAGCTTGCTTGAATCTTGTTAATGACTGCACTGGCCACTGCCTATTGAGTGATTATATTATTTGAACATGGATCAGTAGTTTTAATTGATGTGCAGTAACATGAAGGCCTTCTTAAAATAACACATTACATAACCCGCATGTCAAAATATTAATTTATATACAAAATACGAAGAAAAAGAATACACAGAAACAGTGATAAGCAGTTCTGATTGCTTTTAAGATAAGAAAAGGGAGGGTCTCCAAGGGAGAAAGCATGTGGTTGTAAGCCTATGCCTTCAGTTTGTTTAACTTTGTATCTCATGGCCTTGATGCATTTCCATGACTTAACATCCTGTTCACACGACACACCAGTGTTAGAAAATTGTACAAACGAGAGATTTTGAATGACTACTCATATTTGGATTCTTGTTTGGTAATGAGAGTTTAATTTTTTGACATAAACACTACAGCGTAATGTGGACCAAGCGTTGTCTCTTTTGAAAACTTTGCATACACATTTTTTGTTCGTCTTCTTTTGCAGCCATTCATTTAATTTGTAAGTCACACATCAGTAATAGGCTCCACTGATTTGGCTGGAAATGCTACGTGGTTTTGCAGCTTCTTGGATGCTGGTCATGCCCAGTAAGTATTCTTTTTGCTTTCTTTTTCAATTTTGATTCATATGGAGAGGAGGTCAATGGTAGAAGTTAGACTGGTGCATGTTAAAGAATCTGCTGGCTTCACTATCTGGAAAACGACCAAATTGTTACGATTTTCATGCTGAAAATACGTGTAATAAGATGGGGCTAATATCTCAGTTAGGGGAAGAAACAATAAGGATATTAAAAAAGATCTTCCACAAAAGCCAAATATCTACTCGGACAGAATAAAGTAATTACAAGCAATTTTTGTACACAAGTTGGTGCAAAAAGTTACGGTGGGGAGGTAAAAAGCCTAAGTAAGGCATCTGAGACAAGGACTACATAGTGAATTTGCAGTGGTGTATGCTTTATATGGGTGGACACTTCAAAACTGTTGAAAGCATTTTTAAGAAATATATTTTTAAAACGATGACTTATAAGAAAAAGTTAATTTTTTTCTAAACATCATCTATAAATATTGTAGTATTGACGTGATAGTACTCTAATACTAATAAATAATGTTATTACTTTTATGTCTGGTGGCAACTCCGACCATATGTTATTTAAATGAAAGTGATTATCATGAAGTTAATTTTGATCAATTGACTAATATAGTGTCAACACACAGTTGGAAGGTGATCTCTTCGTCTGCGTGTAAATATTGTATTGATTAATTGACGAACTTACCATGAAATTAACTTCTATTTAAGAATTTAATACTATTAGAGTAAATATGTATTTAGCGATATTTTTACACTTGTTACTTTAATAAATTACTTCGACATTATCAGCGGTTGTAATAAAAGTAATTACTTTTTAAAAAGTTTGTCTTTATAGTCTAAAAATAAAAATTATATATTTAATTTTGAAATAAATAAAAAAATATGTATTTTCAAATTTGGAAAGGAGGGAGTAACACAAAATTTTACCCTTGCCACAAGGAAATAAAAAGCATGAAGCAATTTTTGAAGTGTTATATATAAGATTGACTTGAGGTGCATGAGATCTCTTTAGTTAAAAAAAATATCTTCTAAATTTTGCCAAATATCTTCTTCATATGGAAAATATCCTCAATTGTATTAGACTTATTTTTTCAACAAATATCTACGGATGTGTATGATGCAGCAAGACTACTGATATTTTAATAGATCGTGGCACCATATATGATCCAATTGTCAAATTTCAGGGGCAGTAAAATAATAATACAGTTTAATGCCAAATAAGCTAAGTCATATTTAGAAATGTATTCAGAATTAAAAAAATATTATGCAGAAACCTGAGCTTCTGTATACATTTCCTTAAATGCTGCCGTTTAGACTTGGGGGTAAAAATGAGCCCGAGTCGATTCGAACACTTTAATATTCAAGTTCAACTCGAATCAAAAAATTTGTATTCAAATTCGACTCGAATTCGAATTGATAATTTTAAAATCCTTTCTTTCAAGTTCGATTCGATAAATTACTTTCGATATCTACTTTACAATTTCGGAGTTACTCGACTCGTTTTCACAACGAGTAACTCAAGAGCCTTTCTACTCGAGCTCGAGTCTGAGATGTTTCACACCAAAATGAGACATAAAATGAAAACTTAGAAAAACTTTAATTTTATTTATATATAAAAATACATATGTTTATACAAATATTACGTACAATGATAAATTTACAATATTAATTATAGTACGATACAATTTCTTGTAACATCATTACATTTATCCAATCTTGTACATACACATCCCCCTCTCTTTATTTCTAATTTACAAGATCTATTTATACTTTATACATTTATCCAATCTTTGTGTATTTATAGAAAGTGACTAGTTAAGTGACTAGTTGAGTGGAGGTTCAACCAAAGAGCTTAAAACAAGAATGAAGACAGAAAAAGAGAAGTGATTTATCAGGATGAACATATCTACAATGATTGTTCTCTAGTTTTCAATTCCACAAAAGGAATTCACAAGTTTATACTTCTTTTTTTCATTAGGCATTGACTGAATTTTTTTTAATCACCTATAGTAATCTGAATTTGGTACAAAGGTAGTAGTATTGAGTAAATCATAGTTTTCACCTATCAGTGATTGTATGCATCAACCATAAGGACACTAGAAGGAAGCTCTAGATATAAGTAATAATGCAAAGTCAGGTGTCATGGGCAAATTTCGCAACAGACATTTACATCACGTTTTATTTGAATTTCCACCTAAGCAAGAAGAGTAAGATTTTGGTCCTTAGATACAAGCTCATCTACAATGCAGCAAAATAGTAGTAGTAATATCACAATAAGCTTCAAGCAATGTGGTATAAAAAAGTGTGTCACTTTCAGCATTAGCACCATGTGTAAACATCCTATCATGACTGATGGCACTTCAAATACTAAACCAACCACAACTTAGCATACGACAAATTCAAATCAAGATATTTGCATTTTGAACTATTTGCACTCTTTTGACTTTGATGCAGCTGTAAGTTTACCAGAGACATGGTATAAGAAACATAAAAACTAAGCATAACGTGTAACTAATAGTCGGGGATATACCAACATATACCAACTAATTAAAACAATCATTATTAGTTATTGCATAAAAAGTAATTTTATGTCTGCATACAAATTTTCAAACCTGTTTTGCCAAGCATACATGTACATAAATTGTATAATAATCAAATTCCCAGGATTCGAATGAAAGGGTATAATAGAAGCTATATTTTAGAAAATTGCAAAGAGCAAAGGAAGGGAAACAAAGTAGGGAAACAAAAATAAAATTCAAAATAGAAAAACCCCTCTCAATAAAATACAAATCTAAATTTTCATACTTTAGTGTAATTTGTAATGGATTGCTAAAAATTTCCTTGTCACTTTTTAGTTTTTATTTTTCTGTCGTTTTCCTTCCTCTAATCCTCACACTTTTCAGTTAAAAACAAAAAGAATACTTCAAAGTTAGAGCAAATAACAGGGGATTGGTTACCATATATGATATGAGATACATTTCTGCTCTGTCGTCTTTGCGGCTTTCTATCGAACAGCTGAACTGCAAGTCTGCAACCCATAATAGAATAAGATCAATCAAACAACACCTGATCGTCTGATTCAAACAACAACCACAAGTCTGGAGTTCGACTGATTCAAATAGCAACCCCAATTCAAGATTACTTAAGTGAAAGAGAAGAACTGAAGAAGAAATATGAATGAACTAAAACACCAAAAACTTGCACATTTACGTTTCGTCATCGCAATTCGTCTTTTGAGAAATCAGAAATTTGTGATTCTGAGTTTGAATCAATAATTTTTCATGTATTTAGCATCTTTTGTGGGATGATTCAATCACAAGTCCCAACAAATTTTAAAATCTCGAGCCTATAAATCTACAGTAAACGAAGAGGCGAGGTGAGATGATAGAGATGAATAAAACCTTTTCACTTATTTATGAAAATAAGAATCAAAGATTAAAAATCGAGTATGTATCGAATCCTAAATGAGTAGGGTTCATCGAGTAATCGATCGAGCATGGATCAGATGAAGGAGCGTACTCGAACCCTAAAACGAGCTAACACCGAGCTAACGGTGTGTTACTCACATTTGAGTTCAGTGTTATAACACCCAAAACGAACTTGACCCATATTCGGCTCAGATTCCTATCGAATCCTAGTCTCGGATCATATTTTCGGATGGAATGAGTCGACTACCGAGTAACTCGAACTGTTTTTCACCCCTACATTTAGTCATAATATACACAATTATTTTCAAAAATAATATTAATTTTTAAAAATTTATTTATTTTAAATTTCGAGTGAACATGTTTATAATGTTAAAAATAACAAATCACGTAAGTATTACTTTTCACATAGCTTATAATATTACCAAAATATTTTTTGTGTATTCATCTCAATGTAGAGTTAAAAAATGTTTCAAATTGATATATATATATATATATATATATATATATATATATATATATATAAATAGTTAATATAAGCTTACAAGAAATATTTTAACTTGTTATCATATTTAATATTTGATTTGATCACTCGAAGAAGTATTTTGAAATTTGAAGTTTAAACTAGCAATAGGTAAGTGCAAGTAGCTATTAAAAATGTAACTTGCCAGCAGTATCCACAGAAAAGCTTGTCTATTCTTGGAAATCTTATCGTTTGTCAATAAAATAAAAAATTCAAAAGTGAATGCATTGGATCCAACTGACAATATATGTAATACCCAGTAAAAATAAATAAATAATTTTTTAAAAAATATATATATGAGTTAGATTTTATTGTTTATTTTGGTCAAAGTAGTTATTTATTTTATGTGAACTAATAATGTATTAATAAATGATAGATAAATTAATTTATTAAAATTTGGGCCTTAAAATTAATTTGGTTTAATTGATATATGGGTAATATTAAATCCTATTCAAATTGGGAAATGTCGACGTCGGGATTTTTGAGTGTCCCTTCTCGTTACTTGTTCTTTGGTGTTCTCATATTTATGTGAGATTTGTTTGAAAAAAAACAAGTGAAAAAGGTCTGACATGTATAATGTCGACGATTTGACTTTAAGAGTCGCCAATTGGTGTATTTAATCGTTGCACCAACATAATCAAAAGGTTTGGTACATTGACCCGATGATATGACAACTTTAAACGGTCTGTGAAACCGAGATTCATTTGGGTCCGGGGCTTGATTATGTGGAGGGAAGGTGTTAGGCACTTCTCGACATCCGTGTGTTACACTGCAGTGACCGCCACTTTTCAAAGAAATCATTATATGAATGTGTGTGTGTGTGATCAATGTGCAATTATTTGAAAGTAGTCTGCGAGGCCTCGTTAAGCACCTATATACACCGAGTTTGAATTTATAAAAATTCGCTTTAACCAAGATATAGCAATGAAGTTTTGTAAAAGAGGTTTTTCAAACCATGTGCTCAATAGGAATTGAGACCTTTTCATACTTCCATTTTATTATTAAATGTTCGGATGGTTTGCTTTTATTTTCGAGATGCGAGGCATCTTCGAGAAAATAATATCTGTGATCTTAGAACTCCTTATGGGCATGATGACCATCCAAGGAAATTCAGTACCTTGTAAATAATGTACAAGTTGCTTACAAATGAAAAAAGTCCATCACGAGGCTGAATCTAGATTCATGGTCGAATCTGTGATCACATGATTCCTAGACTCACATGATCTGCAGGTTTATATGGAAAATGATGGCGAGTATATATATATATATATATATATATATATATATATATATATATATATATGTGTGTGTGTGTGTGTGTGTGTGTGTGTGTGTGTGTGTGATCGATCACCACCACGAAGCAACTCCATGGGGATCGGAAAAGTAATATATAAAAGTCAGTAAATATATATATATATATATATATATATATGTGTGTGTGTGTGTGTGTGTGTGTGTGTGTGTGTGTGCATGATCATCACCACCACGAATCAACTCCATGAGGGATCGAGAAAAGTAAATAAAGTTGTAAAAGCGATCAACCGCCACGTAAGTAAACTCTAAAGGGACAAAATTTAAATAAAGCTGTAAAAGGTCACGAAGTAAACTCCAGGCCTGACAGAAATGTAAATATATATATATATATACATATATATATAAGCAGTAAACACACCGGATATAAAATCCAGTGCTCATCGGATATGTCCAACAACAATTATATATATAAGTATATATATATATATATATATATATATATATATATATATATATATATATATATATATATATATATGAGAATGGATCTGTCCAGGTCTCCTGACAGTCCAAAATCCGGACCCCAATTTTTTTTTTTTGTAGAACAACTAAAAAAATAAAATAAAATTATGGAACTGAAATTTTTTCATAATATAATATTTTTGGCGTGATTTGGATACCTATACCAAAAATATATATACATGCCGCACATGCATCGCATGCAGACATGTTTTGATATATGTATCCAAATCACACCCAAAATACTATATTATGTAAAAATTCAAGTTCCATAATTTTTTTAATATAAAAAAAAAAAAAAAAAAAAAAAAAGGTCCGGACGCTACTAAAATGCAAGGCGTCCTAATAGGAATCGGACTCTCTCTCTCTCTATATATATATATATATATATATATAAAAGCAATAAACGCTCAGGATGTAAAATCCGGGCTCATCGATATGTCGACAACAATTATATATATATATATATATATATATATATATATATATATATATATATATATATATATATATATATATATATATAAAAGCAAGTAAACGCTCCGGACATAAGTCTAGGCTCAATCGAGGTATAACTCGATAATGTTAGTCCGTAAGTATAAAATATATACATATATATAAGTATATATACGCACAAAAATAAAAAGTCACGATCAGAAGTCCTATTACATACGCACACAACACGACTCTCAATGTGTGGAATAGTGTGTGCTAATATGAAGAGAGAGACTTTATAAAGTGTAAGAAGGCTTACAGTGGGCTACCAATGCAGACTTTTATGACTCTAAATGGATAAACACTCAGCTCTCGCCGGTAAATATATGACTATATATGGGCTAATAGGTGTTTAAAAAGAGCAAGCACTCAATATAAGGTGTGTATAAAGCCAATTGGACAGGGCTTCCTCGCCTTTTCTCTCTCTAAAATGGCTAGCCCAAGCCCCATATATATAGAAATAATGGCCGCAGGTGTACCTGCGGCAGCCTCTGATACACCTACGGCTGGTTGTGGTGCATCTGGGCCTCACGGTCCCATTGTCTCGAAGTACATGCACTAGTGCAATGTAATGTCCGCTCGAACTTGCAAAACTTCAATCCGAGCATCCGAACGAGGTGTACAAGACCATCTTCGGACTTCTTTTGTCGAGAGTTATGCAATGACATGGGATTTGCCCTTTTTGATTCCAGGAAGATGGGTCCATGATCGAAATAGCATTCCCGGGTTCCCGTCAGGCAATTCGGTGAGCTGTTTCGTGTAGTTTTCGCTCCGAAGTTAAGATATGAGTCTTGTGGGATTAATTTTAAATCAATTTGAGTTGACTTGAGTGTATTTGATTTGAAGTGAAGTTGAGTTGGCAAAATAACCATTTTGCCCCTCCCGGGGTTATCTCCAATTTTCGTATAGCTGTAGTAAGTTTTTCCCAGGGTTATCTCTGAGATGGTCATGCTGTTGACTCTGAATGTACTCAGGGTTATCTCTGAGGTTGGAATTGATGTTGTGGTCCTCTAGGATTACCTCTGGAGTATGAAAAAGACGCTTTTGCCCTCCTGTACAGTTAGTAACAAGAAAAGAAAATTTTGAGTGTCTACAGATGCCCCTCTTTATCATGTTCATACAATGCAATGGAATGGACATGATAAAGATTAGTAGACACTTGAAACATTACAATGTATTTTCAATGATGCAGATCGCAATGTAGTGAATGTGATGATGAATGTTTAAAAAAAATTCGCAAATCGCACATCGCATTTTGCACTTCGCATTTCGCTTTTGGCCAATCGTACTTCGCAACTCGCACATCGTAAATCACAATGTAATGAATGTTATGATGCATGTTTAAAATGTTTTTGCAAATCGCTTTACCTTTACCGGGGATTGCTGATGCCTATGCTGGTGTTGACTTCAACGGTTTGGCTTTTTATCGGTGTTGCTAATGCCTGTTTGATGAAGAGAAATTGAGATGTCACCAATGCATACGCTGGTAGTTTACAATGGTGCCTACCCTGATGGTAGTTTGATAACAGATCCTACCCTGCTGGTAGTTGACATCGCCCAACTGTTTTGGTTCCCACTCGAACGGTAGTATACAAAGCTTTCATCGCTAAACTGTCGTGATGTTTCACTGAATTGATGACAATGGTTTAGAATATCGGATCTTCCGATACCTTCGCTGAAGTAAGATTCAAAGGTTTGCTTCACCAGACTCTGCCTGATGTGATGCTTGACAGAGATGTACGTTGATGTAGCGTATTTGCACACGTGCAGATCACACATGATGTGATGATCTAGATTTTCTTAGGAGCCTATTGTCCTAGATTGATGCAGATTGTAATTTGTATGGAGTAGAATTTTTTCTCACCTTTTTTGAGGTGATTTGGAGTTTCCTTTCGTTGTTGGGTGCTTGTGCCCCATTTCCTTGAACATTTGATTTGCAACCCGGCTGAACTGATGACCTGAATGCCGTTGATATCCCTAGAGGGTGCCGTCTGTACTTTCGCTGCCGAACTTTGAACTTTTGTGTAGAGGCTTCAACTTATGAGGATTTGGCGCAAATTGATGGTGTAGATTTCATTCGCCAGACCCTTTGTCATTAGGCTTCTGCTCTTAAGTTAAGAACTTTGTTGAAAATTTTCCCCTTCGTTTGTTTGGGCAAGCTAATGTCGCCATGATTTCTTTCAGGAGTTTTCCTTCTTTTGATGAGAGGTTTGATCCCGCCTTAAAATCCTTCGCTTTCCTAAAATCGAAAAATGCCCCAGTCCTTTCGCATACTGATGTCGGGGATTCATATGAGAAACTCTCTTTGTTGATGAAGTCACAAGTGAATAATGTCCAAATCGCTAATGAGCTGATGTGAAGGAAGCTTTGATGATGATGGACCATGCTGATGGTGTTGACTGGTGAATTTTCCTCCTTAGGATGGTTGATAAATGCCCCAGTGTTGAGTTATCCCTGTTTTCGAGATTGCCTAAGTCTTGTTGTAGTGGTCGCAATATCGGGTTGTCGTCGATTTTGAAATTGCCCCAGCCTTGCTTGTTGTTTGGGATAGTCGCTTTGACAGATGGGCTGATAAGATGCTGAGATCGTAAGAGACTTTTTCCTCTATACCAGATGGTGAACAAGTATAGGACCTGGGTTTTGATGCCGTTAATCATTATTCCTGACTTGTTATTATAATCGGTCTTGATTTTCTTTTGATTTGATGAAGACTCGTGATTAAGGGTGTCGAATCTTTGAAGGTCCTCGTTGCTGGTTGTCTTGGCATATCGCTATTTCTTCCTTTCTGGGATTTGTGCCAGATTTGATGGAATGACATTGCAGTGTTGTTGGGTCTTCTCCACATAGGTCGCTGACTTGGAGGGCTGTCTTTGGGCGTAGACTTGAGATTAATGTTTTGGGTTTGTATATTTCTTTTGAGGATCATACCGCACCACTGATGGTTCCCTACGTAATCAGGGAGATCAGGTCGACGTAGTTCGCCTTGATAAAATAAATGGGTTGACAAGTGTTTGTTTGAGAAGTGTTTGGTTTGGGAATGTTTGTTTGGGAAGCGTTTGGTTTGAGAAGTGTTTGGTTTGGGAGTGTTTGTTTGGGAAGTGTTTGGTTTGAGAAGTGTTTGGTTTGGGAGTGTTTGTTTGGGAAGTGTTTGGTTTGACCGCGCCATAAATGGCTGCCTACGTACTCTCATTGATTAGGGGAGATCAGGTCTTTCGTAGTTCAGGCTTGATGAGCTGAAACCTGAATGACTTGATTTTTGATTTTTTGATTTTTGTTTTTTTTGTTTTTTTTTGTTTTTTTTCTTTTTTTTTTCTATACATGCATGGAAAATAAAAAGCATACTGCAAAGGAAGTGATACCGTCCTAGCATCTTCTAGAACTCGCAACTTTATCCCCTGGATCTACATCTTTTTGGCTAGTTGAGGCCTGATAGTCCAGTTGTCAGAGGTTGTGTTGCCTTCAAGGCTCGCGACAGAGGTTACTTCTTGGTTTTGAATGTCTTCACTTATGGCCATAACTTGATCGCTTCCTGGACTTGAGCTGGACCCATCGCAAAAAAGGTATGAAATCTTGATTCTTTGACGGGTTGGTTTCCCCGACAACCTCGCTACCTTTTCTTTCATCTGTTCCTTAACACTTTTCCTGGGCTTGAGAGGATTCGATCATGAAATCTCCCTCGAACTGTTGTCGCATTTCTTGCAAGGAACTTTCCCTTTTTGCTTTTTCTTCCTTGGAAAGGATCAGTATTTCCTCCGCATCATCCAAGGCTATAAGATCTGGACTGTGGTTGTCATCTTTGGACCACAGGATGTTGGAGGTTGGCTGAGGAATCTCCTTTGGGGATTCCCTTGTCTCCTCTGTCATTTTCTGCATTAGGATCATTCCATCTTGGGTTCTTCTAGGATTATCGCTCATAGCCTTCACCTCATTTGCAATGCTTGTCTTGAGTGGACATCTTAAGCTTTTTATTGCCTTCTCACCTTTTTTGGTCATGGGAAATTCTATCTCCAGCTCTCCACTTTCAATTAGATCCTGGATTTTATGTCGCAAAGACCAGCATTCCTCAGTCGTATGTCCAAGTGAGTTAGAATGGTAGAGACATATCTTGGTGGAATCATAACTCTTTATCTTGGGATTTATAGGAGGCAGCAACTCAGTAATCCTTCCTTCGCTTATCAGAGAGTATAACATTTCTTCATTGGATTTGCTTAGAGGGGTGAATTTTTGGGCTCTTGTGGAGGTTGTTTGATCTTTCTTCTTTGAGAATTCGCATTCCCCCGAGCGATTTTTTCGTTGGTGAGGTCTGCTAGCAATTTTATCATCCCCCTTTTCTTGGCCTTCTGATAGTTGAGCGAAGAAATTCCTCGTATCCTGATGTTGGCGCACTATCAGCTTAGCTAGCAGATTTACTTGATTCTGAATCGTCTCTAATTTTTGCATTACTATGATACCTTCCTCTGAGTTTTCCCACTTTAGGACATTTATTCTATGCCTTTGGGGTTAGTCCTCTATCCTTCGTATGCACTTACGAATTAGATATATTTCAGCGCTTCCTGACCTGATCATGTTTA
Organism: Panax ginseng; assembly: GCA_020205605.1. Taxonomy (NCBI): domain Eukaryota; kingdom Viridiplantae; phylum Streptophyta; class Magnoliopsida; order Apiales; family Araliaceae; genus Panax; species Panax ginseng. The sequence continues at coordinate 83,297,984 of CM035131.1, forward strand.
CTTCTTCCGTATCATGCTGCAATGGAAGGTTGGTGTTGACATTGTGTTGATCAGGTTGTTGGACCACAATATTGCCACTTTTGATCAGATTTTGAATTTTATGATTTAAGGACCAACAATCTTCTGTATCGTGTCCTGGAGACCCTGAGTGGTAAGCACATCTTTGGCTTGGATTATATCTTTTGCTCTCTGGTTCTAGAGGTGGAGCCAGTTCGGTAATTTTCTTGTGATCCATTAATATCGCCAATACATGTTCAAGGGAATCGCCTAGTGGAGTGAACACCCAATTTTCCGTTCTTTCAAAAAAATTTTCCTATCTGGGTATTAGTTGAACGCAGCCTGTTGTTGAGATGGCAGATTGTCTTGTATTTTCCGAATGGGGGGGGACTGTAGGTTGGTCTCCTAACTTGCCCCTGTATAACAAGGGATACATCTTCATTGCCTTTATCAAGTACACCCTTGGGATCGCTTTCGCATACTTGCCGATCAGATATGTCATGGCCGCTTCCAAAGCGCAAAGAAGTCTTTAATCTTGCACGCCTTGAGGCCCATCTCTGCCATTTTGCCGTGTTTGATCATTTCCGAGAATGACTTTCCTATGCCTACTAGGATCCTCTCATAGTACGGAGCCTCTTGGATATCAATAAACCTCATTACCATAACAGTTTCTGTCATTGATGGAATGACTTGCGCTGCTAGATGTCTCCACCTTTGGGCATATTCTCGGAAAGATTCAGTACTTTGCTTTTTGACTTTAGTCACTTGGTATCGATCAGGTTCCATTTGTGACTGAAAACTGTACTGATTTAGAAAGGTGTGGACCAATTCTTCCCAGTTGTGAATTTTGGCATTGTCAAGTCTGGCATACCATGCCTTAGCCTCTCTAGTGAGACTCTTTTGAAAAAGCTACATTCTGAGGCTTTCATCTTCAACATAAGATCCTAGTTCGCCAATGTACACTTTCAGGTGAGTATAAGGATCGCCTTCCCCATTGTACTTTTCAAACTCTGGGACTTTGAATTTAGCAGGATAGCGAGCCCCTGGGAATATGCAAAGATCTGAATAGGTGACACTCCCACAATTTCCAGTCCCTTTGATTGACCGGATGGACTCCTCCATTTGTTGGACTTTCTTTCTTATATCCCCAGTTTCTCGATCATCCTTGAGATTTGTGATTTCTTTATTGGAATGAGGATTAGGTATCTGGGTTTCCATCTTTTTACCAATACCTTGACTGCCCCCTGGTGTGGATGACTCTGGTTGAGTAGGCATTGTTTTGTGCTGGATTCCTCCATGTGTAGAGGATTCTGTGTGGATGGGTATTTGTGGACCCTGAATAGATTGGTATAGTTCTTTGAGCATAAAAGCCAACTCTGTCATTTGATAGCTCAATTTTTCGAACTCTTCGCGAGAGCCAGAAGTTGGATCAGGTTGGGAACTTTTATCCATGTCTGACTGTGGGCTTAATGCCCTTTTAGACTTTGAATGGGTGATAAGTGGATTTTATATACACTTCTTCGGTATCTTTTACTTGAATTAGTTGCTTATATTTATGTGTCTTAGTTACTTTTCATGCATTTTGTGTTCATTTTGTAGGTTATACGTTTGGGAGCGGTGTGAGCGACTATTAGTAAGGAAAAGCAAAGAAAACGCAAAGAAAAGCAAACCGGACATCATTTGGACTTTCATGTTTACTTCATGTTCTTGGTTTGGAACTTAGCTTACATTGAAGAGCATCATCTTAGCTTTCCATAACATTTTGAATCATTCCAATCGGAGTTCGGATGCAAGAGTTATGATCATTGTACCAACGGACGTCGAACGCCATGGTTTTGGGTGGTCATTTGCATAGCAGTCACTTCCAGCTCATTTTCAGCCTTCATTCGCCCAGAATTTCTCAATCCTCAAAGAATGAAAGTTATAGATCTCGTCAATATCTTCGATTTGATAGGTGGCAGGCCCCGTAACTTCTCCCGGATCAAAGGTTATAGCCGTTTTACCAGAAGACGTCGGAGCAGAAAATGTCAAAACACGGGGCAGCGCCGGGGCGCCCAAAATAGGCCAGAAAGTAGTTAGATTAATTAACCAAGCCCAATGAGAAGCCTTGATCCATGGGTCAAACCAAGTAAGAAGTGGGTAAGCTTGATGGGTAAAGATTATGTGTGATGATCAAGTAGGGTGGTGAGCAAGTGTCGTGTTAGCCAAGTTTACTTAGAGCCAAAGTTATGAATAGTAAGGAGGTGGAATTAATGAGATTAATTGAGGAGGTGGAATGAGAAGGTGGAATAAGGAGGTGGGATGTCTAGTTGACCATAATGCCCTAGCTTTAAGTTGCCTATAAATAGCAAGCTCTCCATCATTTGTTTGCTTGATAAAATTTCCTCTCAACTCCTCTCAAATAAAAGCTACTTATTTGGTAGAGCAAATAAGCACTTTTAAGTTAAAGTTAGATTTTCCAAGAAGAAGAAGTTAGACTTCAAAGTTAATGATCTTGTGTCCAATGTTCTTTCATCTCTATTATGATAGGATTGATAGAGAAGGGGGATGGTTTGATAATATCATGTAATAAGTTAATAAGGAATGAACTTAAGCCAAATAAGTTGAATAAACAACTTGAACTCTAATAAGTTGTTAAAATCATGAAGAACTTGTCATATGTTGTCATATGATGGTTAGTATGTTGATTATAGCATGAGAACATTGATTAGTGGACTTAAGTTCATAGTAAGTCATTTACATGAGAATTTGTAGTTCATAAGTTAAATAAGACAATGACTTATGAAAATGAGTCAAAACCTACTTTGATTATAAGTTGGTGTAGTAAATAACTTGTAATGATTTTATGTTGATTAAAATCCATTTAGAACGCTTAGTAATGAAGATTTGACGGACTTCACACGATTGGACGATTATCGTCGAATTCATGAAATTCTCGGAATGGAAGTCGTATTTTATGTTTGAAGTTGGAAATGTTGGTTTTTGATGGAGACAAGTCATATTGGTCATTATAGAGTTGCGGACTCAAAAATGACCGGATTTCGACTTGAAACGAAGAAACGAGCGTTGAACGTTCATGAACGTTTATCGTTTTCGTTAAAAATGAACTCATAGGTGAAATTTTAGCAAACGAAGTCAAATAGATAAAATTCTTGCATGAACGCATAGAGTACGTAATTTGTGAACCATAGGCTTTTGAACGAGCCAATTCGGACTTAAAACGAAGAAGTTATGCGTCCGGGAAGTTCGCTAAAATTTCAAAATTGCAAAAGCTATTCGAGGCATGAGTCCGAGTCAGCATGGCGCGACTCAAGCCTAAAAAGCTCAAGGCCAAGCAAGCAGATGTGGTCGGAACCACACACACTACTAACTCATGCACATAGCATGAGATCTGAGTGATTGTTGGCGCCATGACGCCAAATCACTGAAAAAAATGATAGAAAAAAAAAATTTCAAGTATAGAAGGAAAGAGAATTTGTTAGTAATGAATGAAGATGTAATCATAACATGGTTAAGACATTGTAAGGAACTTGTAAGACACTAATGCATGTTGATTAAGAGTTAATAATCAATCGAAGATGAGCGGAATGTGAATGACGTAATGAAAGCCGGAAACCCTAATAACGAATCTAAGTCAGGATTTACATTGAGATGAAGGGTAAGATATAATAGTATACATACTTGATTATATATGAACTAATGTGGTACGTTATATGATTATGTATTGTAGAATCATAGAGACTTAAAGTGTACGTGTGTTAATCAGTAAGCAAACGTTGAAGGCAAGTATTCTAACCCTTGTTCCAGTTCAGTCTGGACAAGTTTTGTAATTCATGTATTCTTTCACATGAAGTTTTGAACGATGAAGTCTAAAGCCAATTCTTTCTGCTAGACTTATATTATGATTCTGTCAAGCATGATTTATGTTTACCGAGTTATATTGGTATGGTTTTCAATCGAAGACCAAGTATGCTAAAATGTTTTTGTCGTTTAACGACAGGCACGTGAGGTTTCCACAACTTAAACATATACACATTTAATTAATGTAGTGTTGATCAATATAGAGTACTATGGGTTGATCACCCAGAAGTGCTCGTAAGCTATGCCGGACTTACGGACTTAGTGTCGGGTTGTCATTTTCAAAAGAAATTATGAACTGCTCATAGTTCCGAGCCTTAGTTGATATTCTACTGAATATTGTTGTTGGAAAACATTTTGAATGAAAAAGAAGTGTTATTTTGAATTATCGATAGTACTTCGTAACTATTGTTCAGTTACTGAAGATATATGAGTTCTATGTTTCAAGCATATTATTTATTAGAATTGTAGTACTTGCTGAGCTAGTCATGCTCACTTTTGCTTGAACCATATGAACACAACTAAGATCGAGCGGATCGAAGGCTCAGGCAAGGACAAGGGCAAGGCGAAGACAAACCCTTAGATTACTTATGTAATAGTATAGGTGAACGATTGTAATATATTTGATATTATGACAAGAACAAACAAATGGGTTACAAAGAACCTGGGGAATGTAATATTATTTTGGTTATATAGAAGTTATATTAGTCCTTTTGAGACTATTCAATTGAATGAATGAATGAATAATAGTACCGTGTAGCACCATCTATCGGGTTGGAAGAGACCCGGATTTGGGGGCGTCATAGGTTGGTATCAAAGCATTAGGTTATAAAACTTAAGGGGGGGATTAAAAACCTTAAGTCATAACCTTAAGAGGAGTCAAAGAAGTACAAGAAGAAAATAACCTTATAAAATGCATTATGATTATGTTATGTGATGTTATTATTCTACTGACGTGTACTAATCAACTTAATTGTTTTGTATAGATGTCAGGAGTAAACGGAATGTATGTAGGTGGTCAAGCCATTAGTGAAGAGTCGGTGAACCAAATAGAGGTTTTACCGAACCCTATAACAGTAGAGCCAGATGTAGTGATTATTGAGTCTGGAGACTCAGAGGAAACTGACTATATGTCAATGTTTGACGGGATGATAGAGGAGGAGGTTAAATTGATAAAAGGTTAAAGTTAAGGGTGATATGTGAAAATTTTGCAAAGTATGTAAGTTGTTATATTATATTCGTTTGGTCGGGGAATATTCTTGTTGTCGGGAAATATCCGTACGACGGCACAATCATTGGTGGACCCCACAACGGAAGTATTGTCGTAGTTAAAAAATGATAGAATTATCTTTTTATAAAAATAACGGCGAAAGTGTTACCGTTAAAACCGTTGAACTACCCAGAGTAGTAAAAGTGCGATATCTGGCGTGGTTGCATAGTAGCACATGGTATTGATTATTGATGCTTACGTAAGAAATCACTCAGTTATACTCAATTATTGCTATAGTAATTGCTGCATCATATCTCTCATATTGTTAATTCAATTATTGTCACAGTATCATCTGCATAATATGATATATTGTTAAATCAATAATTGAGACGATAAAGTTATTCATATTATTATTTACAATATTGACAATGTCTAGAAGTTCTGTCAAGGAGAGGTTTGGTCACCTAATTGCGCGCCAATAAGGAGAAATTCTTATCGGAAAGCCCCCTCTTTCCTAGGAACGACCTGGTTGTTAAATATTATGAATTATAATAATAATGAATAAATGTTATTAAAAATTAAATTTGAGTTCGGAATTGAATTTGGAGACGCGGACGTGATATTTGAGTCTGGAGCGATGAAATTAGTAAAAATAGAATATAAACACAAAATTTACCAGGGTTGACTTTTTGGTCAAAAAGTCAACAGTTGACTATTTCGGAAAAAGTCAATCTTCGAAATTTCAAAAATAAATTTTTTGATAAAAATAGTTCCATTATGTTGGGATTTTTAGTATTAGTGGAAATCGACATTTATTTCGATATTAATTGATGTCTGGAAGTTATATTGACCAATCGGGTAATTAACCGGATAAATGAGCAATTAATTGCTATTGATTCACATGATTATAACTATTTGTTCACATGTGTGTACTATTGATTCACATTCATTTACTATTAGGGGAGTTGGTGCAAGATTGATAATACTTGCATGACTAAGTTAAAAATGGAGGTATAGATGGAGGTACTATACTGTAATTTGTATTTTCACATGATTATAACTATTGATTCATATGATTGAACTATTGATTCACATTATTTAATATTAGGGGAGGTGGTGCAAGTTTGATAATACTTGCAGGACTAAATTAAAAATGAAGAAAAAGAGGGAGGTATTATACAGTAATATTTCAAGCCCCAAAACGTGCAATTATTGAAACTATATTTTCCTATAAATAGAAGCTCATTCTTCCTTCATTTCTCACCAATTCACTAAAGCTATAGAGCAATTATTATAGAGAGAAATTATAGAGAGAAAGAAGAAGAGAAGTCTGCTACCTCACTATTCTAGTATCCAGTCCTCTTTTGAGGTAAGGGATATTATTATTATAGTAAGGGGTATTATTTCTTTCGTATTCATGAAGAGAGCTATTGTTATTCTATTCCTTATTATTTTATTGGAATAACCTGTATACGCGAACTACCGTATACATGGTGAAATTCTTCTGTTATTCTATTCTTTATTATTATGTTGGAATAACCTGTCTATGCGAAGTACTGCATACATAGTGAAATTCTTCTGTTATTCCATTGTTTATTATTCTGTTAGAATATCTTGTCTGTGCGGATTAAGCATGACCTGGTTCCATTCTTTATTATTATGTTGGAATATCATGTCTATGCAGATTACGCATGACCTGGTTCCATACTTTATTATTCTGTTGGAATATCCTGTCTGTGCGGATTACGCGTGACCTGGTTCCATTATTTATTATTCTATTGGAATAACCTGTATGTGCGGTCTATCGCATGCCTGGTGAATTCTTCTATTATTCCATTCTTTATTATTCTGTTGGAATAACTCATCTCTGTGCGGACTCACCGCATGCATGGGGAACTCTTCTGTTATTCCATTCTTTATTACTCTGTTGGAATAAACTGTCTATGTGGATTACCACATGAATGGTGAATGATCTTTCGTATTCATTCCTTATTAAATTATGAAAATGATCTGTCTACGTGGATTACCGCATAGCGGGTGAAAATTCATTTGCAGTTTCGTAATTTTTCTGACCCTCAAAAATTCTGGAAAAATTTAAAATAATAATTTGATGAGTTTTCTAGATTGTGTCCAAAAATGGCGATTTTTGGATGTATAGATTAGGAGTTATGAATTTTACAGGAAAAGACTATTTTAAAAGTAAACCCTTATAACTCCTTATGGTTAACTTAAAAATTGGTGAAATTTTTATTGGGAGTACATATATATAACAGGAGTATACCCTGTAAATTTTGGAATTTTTGGACAAAAGTACAATTTATGATAAATGTTTAAATATTCTTCAGTTTTGGCCATATGAAAAATAGTAAATGAATTTTAAAAATTCTGAGAAAAATATGTGTTCAATATAGGACTATATTCTACTAAATCCCAGAAATGAATAATTTTTGGGACTGATTTGGTATTTTTTATGAAAATGGTTTAGTTACGAACATATGAATTAAATATGTTATGTGAAGTTCAAAAATTGGTAAATAGGAGTTTATGGCTTGGAAATCCTATATAAGGTATATGCAGATTTTTGATGAGTGATTTGATCATTGGTGATGAAATCTTATGAGTATGACATTTTTGAATGATTAAATGCATTATTTGGTAAAGTGTAAACAATTAAAATAAATTGTTTATAAGTTTAAGAAGTGATTAAAATATTTTTGTAATATTAATAATTATTAGATTATGTGTTTATTAAATGATTGATAATGTTCGAATAAATTTAAGGTCTTTAATATTTATCTTTGATTTCGTTTGATTAATGCTTATATCATTGTCATCATCCTCATGCTTATATTGTGATGAAAGTCATCTTTGGCTTACGTGCTTAGATGGATTGTTGATTATTGGTCTTATAATTGTATATCTTTGGCTTACGTGCAAAGATGGAATGTTGATTATTGGTTTTACAGTTGTATATATTTAGCTTACGTGCAAAGATGGGTTGTGGATTATTGGTTTTACAGTTGTATATCTTTGGCTTACGTTCAAAGATAAACTATTGATTGATGATTATCTTTGGCTTATGTGCATAGATGAACTGTTTATTGGTATGATTATGACCAAAGATCATTCGGTATAATCATGACCTGTAATGTTATAGATGATGTGGTAAAAGTCCTCATTGTTCCGTAGTGCATTGATGGACAGTTATTGGTATGATTATAACCAAGGATTATTCGGTATAATCATGACTATTGATGATTACATGAATATCCTTGGCCGTAGTGCAGAGATGATTCGATGATGTGAATTATTTATTGTCGAGTCTCAAATGATAAAATATTGATTATACACTTTTAATTCGTAAAAGCTAGTAGATATCATGCTCTACTTGACTCTTCTAAAATACAGTTGTATGTCTTTGGCCTATAGTGCAAAGATGAATTGTTAATGAATATCTTTGGCCGTAGTGCAAAGATGAATTTATTAGTATGATTATGAGCAGGAATTGTGATTTGGTATAATCATAATTTTTGATGTTTCAGGTGAAGATAGGTGATGAAAATTATATTCGTCCTGGGTGCGAAGAGGAATTTAGAACCACAATTATGATTATAAGTTATTCACATGATTGTGGACAAGAACTGTTGATTGATATTACAAGGATAAAACATTGTTGGTGGACTTTTAACATGGAGAAGATAATAGACCTTATGGTCTATTTGACTCTTTTAATGGATTGCTCTTTCCGCTGCAACTATGGTTGAAAATTTTTATCATCTACCATATGTTCTAAATCTCTGATTTATTATTGACGAAAGCTATTGATAATTTAATTATCTTTAGTCATGATATTCTTTATCGGGCTAGTTGTGCTCACCCTTTTTTTTCATAATTCCTTTCGTGTAATAAGAGTATTCTGAAATTCGACGAGGATAACAGAGGAATAGAATCTATGGTCTATAGTCATGAGAGGTTCTCCCTAAATAGTATGGAAATAATTTTATTCAGAACTTTAGATAAGTGTGTCGTATTGTATACGTCATTTGATATTTAATTTTGGTGAACTGAATAGGGTGAGGTGAACCCAACTTTGGAAGGGCGTTTTTGCCACTATTATACAAGATGTCTAATGACAGACAACTTCGTGTTATCATAAGACAGGTTTGTGCACATCCACTTGCTGAATATATCTACGAACACTACCTATATAATCTTGGAGTTTATTTGAAATATAATTTTCACTTGGAGACAACGGAGATAATTATATGTCAAGAGAAGACTCACCATTGGAAAGAAGATGATAGTAATCTTCTTATTTTTCTTTGGGGTCTATTGGGTCAACCAAGGATAATTTTGTGGACATATGATATCTATTATAACCTAGACGCATGGGCTCCCATATACGAAGGTTTCCTTGAGCACTTCCCAAAGATTTTAATTTCTAAAATAGTTTTTGACTGTACTTTTATGTAAAGTACCATTGTAAGGTTATGGTCGAGGCACCATGAGAGTTACATACATTTGTATTAAAACTCACAGCTTATCTGTTGTCGTACTCTATACGACAGTTCAACAGTTGTATAAATGAAGTTTGTATTTGATTTTTATAGTGTGATATCTGGCGACTTAGAATGGGTCGTGTGAACCTATTTTGGGGACGTCACAGCCTAAGCTGATTACATTACTTTCCCGCTATTGCTTTCTAAAAATTGGGATTTACAAAAGACTACCCTTTATTATACAAAAGAGGGGTTTATGTCATTACTAAGTACACAATATATACATTCCTACACCACTCTATCTACTAATAGATTACATCTGCCTTAAGGCATTATCAAAATCTGCCTTGGCAAGACCGACAATAATATCACGGCTGATAGTATGCCACGTCTACCCTACCTCTATGGGATAACCAGCTACTTGCTACTGGAAGTCTGCATGAGAACTCCTATAGATATAGGACATTCTCCCTATCTTCTTCTTTTTGGTCTTTAGCTCCTCCTTGAGCTCAAAAACCTCATGCTTCAGCTCATGGACCTTGTCCTTAGCCAAAATCCTTTCATCATGTTCCTGCTCCCACATGGACTCCACGTCCGTCTTGTCCTCTATAACAGCCTGGAGCTCTGCCTTCAGCTCCTTAACCTCCTGACAGTAATGGATATTTCTATCCAGCACTAACATAAATAATGACATCATTGACTCCGTCGGAGCCATCTCTGCTACTATTGCTACTGGGTTGAAGGACACGGTACTACCATTCATACATACATTCAATTGAATAGTCTCAATGGAACGAATATATCTTCTATATATTCCGAATAATATTAACATTCCCCCAGGTTCTTTATAACCATTACATTTGTTCTTATCATAATATCAAATATATTACAATCATTCACCCTATACTATTACATAAGTATTCTACGGGTTCATCTTCGTCTTGCCCTTATCCTTGCCGGAGCCTTCGGTCCGTTCGATCTTAGTTGTGTTCATATGGTTCAAGCAAGAGTGAGCATGACTAGCTCAGCAAGTATGACAATTCTAATAAACAACATGCTTAAAACATATGAATCATATATCTTCGATAACTGAACAATAGTTATAAAGTACTATAGATAATTCAAAATAGCACTTCTTTTCCTTTAAAACGTTTTACAACAACAATATTCAGTAAAACATCAATTCCAGTCCAAGACCTTGAGCATTTCATAAGTTCTTTTGAATAGGACATCCCGGCACTAAGTCTGTAAGTCCGATATTTCTTACGAGCACGTCTAAGTGATCAGTCTATAGTACTCTATGTTGATCAACACTACATTCATTAAACATATATACGTTTAACTTGTGGCAACCTCACGTACCTGTCGTTTGACGACAAAACATTTTTAGCATACTCAGTCTTCGTTTGAAAACCACACCAATATAACTTGGTAAACATTGACCATGCTTTAATAGAAACATAATATAAGTCTAGCTAAAAGAATTGGCTTTGACTTCATCATACAATACTTCATGTGTAAGAATACATGAATTACGAAGCTTGTCCAGATTGAACTGAAACAAGGGTTAGAATACTTGCCTTCAGTGTCTGCTATAGTTATAACACGTTCTTGTTTAAGTCTTTAAGTCTCTATAGTAAATGATAACATCACATAACACATTAGGTCACGAATGAACATACATGGTTCCTAATGAATCTTACCCTTCTTCTCAATCTAATTACGACTTAGATTTGTTATTATTGGAACCAGCTTTTCGTTACATCATTCTTACATTCACCTATCATTGACATACTTTAACCTTAACTGATTATACTTAAGGTTTAAACATGACTTAACCATATTATAATCAAGCTTTAGTTCATTACTAATGAGTTACCATTCAAACTTTATACATGTAAACCTTCTTCACTTGTCTCCAACCCTAGGGACCCAAGTACATGCGCAATACGGCCATTGCTCTCAACTTCGCGTTGCATGTGTGCAGTTAGCGATACCTAACATCCGGTGTTGGCACTGCGATGCCACACATTACTCTCTCAACCGCACCGCGGCATGACTCTGCAGTAGGTATGTGCACTATATATGGCGCTGCAGTGCCACCAATATACCTTGGGTTGGAGCCGCGGCAACAACTCTGTGCACCAGAAAATTTTTACAAACTTTTAACTTTGCGAATTTCTTGGACTCGTAACTTCTTTGTTATAAGTCCGAATTAGCTCGTTCAAAAGCCTACGGTTCACAAATTGCATACTCAATGTGTTCAAGTAAGAATTTTATTTATTTGACTTTATTTGCTAAAAATTCACCTATTAGTTCATTTTTAACGAAAACGATAGATGTTCGTGAACGTTCAATGCACGTTTCTTCATTCTAAGTCAGAATCCGGTCATTTTCAAGTCCGCAACTCTATAATGCCAAATATGACTTGTCTCCATCCAAAACCAACATTTTTGAGTTCAAACACAAATTTCAACTTCCATTCTGAGAATTTCACGAATTCTACGATTATCGTCCAATCGTGTGAATTCCTGCAAAACTTCATTACTAACGATTTGATCATCGTTCTAAAGGGATTCAATTCATTCTATAAACATTTCAACTTACATATTATAACAACTTATTTTCAAGTTAGTTTTTGGCTTATTCTTTATAAGTTCATGACTTAAATACTTATAAACTACAAGTTTTCATTCCTTATGACTTATTATTGATTTAAGTCCTTTTATCAATATTCTCACATCTTATCAAACATACTAACTTCATATGGAAATCATATGACAAGTTCATCATAAGTTGATAACTTATTTAGGTTCAAGTTACTTATTCATAACTTATTCAGCTTAAGTCCATTGCTTATGTACTTCTTATGATTGCTTAGCATACATGATCATCACTTCTCTATCAAGCTATCATGGTAAAGATAGAAGAATATAGGACAAGAGTCTTACCCTTGATGAACTAGTTCTTCTCCTTCTTGGAACAAATATGGAAGTTTGTCTTAAAAGTGTTTATTCTCTCTAACCAATAAGTTGTTTAATGTTGGATGAAAACTAACAACCAACAAATGAATTGTGAGCTTGCTATTTATAGAGCTTCCAAAGTTAGGGCATTATGGTCAATAGCACATCCCACCTCCTTAAACTAACCTCCTTTGTAACGCCCTAGAAAATTTGGATTTTTGAGAATTAAAATTTTTATTTAATTATGTGGATTAAATGAATATAATTCATTATTTATGGGATTAAGCTAATTGAAGGTCGTTCTATGACCTAGATATGTCGGAACGTCGTAGTATTTTGGCTACGTGATAGAATTAAAGTGTTTGAATTTCCAAGACGAAAATAAAAACTTTCCGAGAAATTTTCCAAAAAATACTATTCACGTATTTCTGCTCGGGAATTATTTTTGAACTTCCGAGAAATACGTAATGATAGAATATCCAATAATATTTCAATTATGGCAAACGCAGTTTTTCGCCTGCAGACTTAAAACCTAACGATTAGGAAAAATGATTTCCGAGAAGGAAATGAAGTCTGTATGATGAATTAATGTAATGATTGTATAATACTTAGGTATTGTACGAAGTAATGAATACGAGTGTGATACAAAGTATCGTACGAGTATACATGAATGATGGTATGGTGTACATAAATAAGTATACGAGTTAGAATACGAGATTAATGCGTAGATTATACGTTATAAGGCTTTAAGACAAATGTAATGGACTTGTAGGATTGAGTAAGAAATTGTAAAGTCCAATGAGAATTGATAAGGCCCAAGTGTAGAAATGTGTAAGCCCAATGCAAGCTATTGGTAAAGCCCAAATAATTGTTAATGCAAGCCCAATGTATAAGTTAGGTTAATTAAACCTTAAGCCCAAAATAAGATCCAATGGGTAAAGTTTGATCCATAGGGCAACCCATGGGTGAATTGGTGACCAAGAATTTAGTGTGTTTAGCAAGTAGACTTAAGTGTTAAGCAAAGGATAAGTTAAGTAACTTAAAGGCTAAGTAAAGTGTTTATGTGTGATAAGCAAGTAAAGTGCTTATGTGTGATGAGCAAGTAAAGTGCTTATGTGTGGTAACCAAGTTAACTTAATGGTTAAGTGTTGTGATGGCTAAGCAAAGAGTGTGGAGGCTAAGTAACTTATTTGGTGAGCAAGTAAACTTAGGGTTTAAGTAATGAATAGTATGGAGGTTTAGTAAGGAGGTGGAGTGGTCTTATGACCATTATGCCCTAACTTAGACTTTCCTATAAATAGCAAGCTTTGGATTTCATTTATTCCTTGTTCAAAAACACCAACAAGTTGAGAGCTTATTGGTTAGAGAGAATAAGTGAGAATAAGCTATAAAAGCTAGAAAGCTAGTGTTCATAATTTAAGAAGCAAGAAGGAGAACAAGGATTAATCAAGTGATCTTCATATGTAAGGACTTAAACCATAATTCTCTTTCTCTTCCATTGGTAGGGAAATGGGTAGTGTAGAACATGTATGCTAAGGAATGATAAGAATGAGTAATCAAAGGGCTTAAGTCTTAATAAGTCGTATAAGTCATGAATAAGTAATTCGTAATCATATAAGTTATGAAACAAGGAAGAACTTGTAGGAACTTGTTTTATGTTGAAATAATAAAGTTGTATCATAATAAGAAGCAAGGATGATGGTTAAAAGATTTAAGCTATGATAAGTCATGCAAAGTGAATTCATAAGTAGTTTATACTTTTACAAGTTATAGACTAATGAAGAACAAGTAATAACTTATCATGCAAATAATTTAATGAAGTATGTATGTCAAGATGTTAATATAATGGATTGAATCCATTTAAAGTGAAGAACAAATCTTAAGTAATGAAGTTATGGCAGAATTCACGAGTTCGGACGATAATCGTCGAATTCGTAAAATTCTCGGAATGGAGGTCGAATTTTGATATTGAGCTAGGAAACATTGGTTTTCAATAGAGACAAGTCTCATTTGTTATTATAGAGTTGCGGACTCAAGAATGACCAAATTCCGACTTAGAACGAAGAAACGAGCGTTGAACGTTCACGAACGTTTATCGTTTTCGTTAAAAATGGACTAATAGGCGAATTTTTAGCAAACGAAGTTGAATAGATAAAATTCTTGCATGAATATGTAGAGTATATAATTTGTGAACCGTAGGCTTTTGAACGAGCCAATTCGGACTTATAACGAAGAAGTTATGCGTCCGGGAATTTCGCAAAGTTGGAAAACTGTTAAAAATTTCTAAGGCGTGAAGTCCAAGTGCAAGCAATATGACTCAAGCATAAAGGCCCGTGTACGCAAATGAGTGAGGCCGAGAATAGGGCACTGCTTGCTAACTTTCATCATGCAATAGCGACTTTGAAGAGTAAGGACTTGCGCCTTGTACGCCGAAGTTCGATCTCAATCATCTCGTTAACTCATGTACATGTGTACGACTTCTGAGAAAGCAAAGAGTGGCGCCATGATGCCAACTCTAGAACTTTGAACAGTAATAAATGTTTACAAGTATAACATGAACAATAACTCAGTAGCAATAAACTGAGGAACTTAATAAGTTAAAGTAAGGTACTTTTAAACCTTATGGATGATGATTAAAGGTTAATAATCAATTGAATGTGAACGTAATGAGAACGACGTAATGAAAAGCCGGAACCAATAATAACAATCTAAGTCAGGATTTAGATTGAGATGAAGGGTAAGATATAATAACATACATACTTGATTATATATGACCTAATGTGGTACGTTATATGATCATGTATTGTAGAGACTTAGAGACTTAAAGTGTACGTGTGATAGTCAGTAAGCAGACGCTGAAGGCAAGTTTTTCTTATCGCTTGTCTAACCTTCGTGTTAGCCAAGTTTTCTGTGATTCATGTTATGAGATGCATGAATGATTTTAAAGAAAGGGTCGATGCCAGATTTAACTCGGCTAGACTAACCTTGAAGATTGATTGATTTATTTATAATTCTTTCAATATAGAATTACTAATGCTATCCTACGCCAATTGTTTGGTACGGATTCAAGGTAAGCCTGAATATGAATAAACAAATGTATTTTCATCGATTATTCTAAGGGCACGTGAGGTTGCCAAAACTTAAACGTAAACACATTTAATGAATGTAGTGTTGATTAACATAGAGTACTATGGGTTATCCTTTTTAAAGAAATTATGAACTGCTCATGGTCTTGAGCCATAATTGATATTCTACTAAATATTGTTGTTGTAAAACACTTTGAAGGAAACGAAGTGCTATTTTGAATTATCGATAGTACTTCGTAACTATTGTTCAGTTACTGAAGATATATGATTCCTATGTTTCAAGCATGTCGTTTAAAAGAAATTGTTGTACTTGCTGAGCTTGTTATGCTCACTCTTGCTTGAACCATCTGAATACAGCTAGGACTGAACGAACCGAGGAATCTGACAAGGTTAAAGGCAAGACGAAGATGAACGATTAGTTTACCTTGTAATAAACTAGTAAGTTGTATATATTATAATATGATGAACAAAGAATGTAATGGTTTTAGAACTTGGGAACGGGATGTAATATTATCAATGTAATAAAAATGTCGTTGATACGCTCATTTTGATGTTGTTTCAATAGAATGAATGTACAGTTATGAGTACCATGTAGCACCATCTGTCGGGTTGGAAGATACCCGGATTTGGGGGCGTCACAGGTTGGTATCAAAGAATTAGGTTATAAAACTTAAGGGGGGAAGAACCTTAGGCTAATAACCTCGTTAAGGGAGAAAGTCTGAAAGAAGTAAATGCGAGTCGAATGAGTTAATAAGGTATTGAGGAAACTCAGTACCAAAAGATTTAAAAGATGGAAAGTAACCCTAAATAAATTAAATGTGATTGGTGCTTATACTATTGTGTGTTATGTACTAATCAATATATGTGTTATTGTAGGATGTCGATCGATAGCTTGATGTATAGAGATATACACACGGTGAGCAAAGAAATTGTGAACAGAGTAGAGTCTGTACCCATGCCAGTGGCGGAGGTACCATTAGTGATTCTAGAGGAGATGGAGATAGTGGAGTACTTTTCTGAGGAGGACTACTCTGAGGGAGATATGGATATAGCGTCATATCTTAATATAATGGTCTATAAGGAGGAATTAATGGAGATAATGTCGGTTGGTACGGTGGTACCTACCTCAGTCATTGCCTCTAAATGTAATGAGATCATTGTATCTGGCAATGCTTGACAGGAATGTACAACTGAGTACAGTTGTGCAAAATCAGAATGAAGAGATTAGTGCTCTTTATGAAGCGAAGGAGTCTGCAGAAGCAGATTTTGAGTCAGAGCATGATGAGAAGGTGCTCATGATAAATAAGGCTAGGGATTATATAAATGAGGTGGTAGAGCTTTGTAAGAAACTGGAGGAGAAGGACCGGAAGATAGCACGGATGTCTTACATCCATGAGAGTGTTCATAAGAATTTCAAGCTTAGAGTTGCTTGTTATTCCATAGAGTCGAGGCAGACTCGACATACTATTAGTCGAGATACTGTAGCAAAGATTGCGAATGAGAAACACGAAGACGCTGTTATGCATTATTAGAAAGCTAGAATTATAAATATGTGTGTAGTGAGGTAAAACCTTCTTTTTAATAATAGGGTAGTCTTTTTGTAAATCCCAAACTTTTGAGAAGTTCAATTGTGGGATAGAAATGGAATAGCTTTTGGCTATGTAAGAAAATTGTAAATAGTTTTGACTATGAACAAGCATATGAATATAATGAAGTTTTCATTTAATATGCTTTATGATGATATGAGTTGTTATGTGGCGAATAATAAAGAAGTAAGTAATAGGTAATAATGAAATTCTATTGACCTAATTAGAAAAGGTTGTTAAGAAGCAGACAATGTAATCAAGGGGGGGGGTCAAAACAACCCTATGCAAGAGTTCGTTAAGTTATTAACGGCTGCATTTAACCAAACCGGGGGTAGGATAATCGCGAAACCTAGGGTAGCCAGAATGACTACTTTTAAAGAATTTAAAAGCGTAGGTCCGACGGAGTTCAAAGGAACGACGGACCCAATAGAGGCCCAGACATGGGTAAAAGAAATAGAGAAGGCGTTTGTTATTACAAACGTAGGTGAGGCGCAAAAGACTTCTTTTGCGACTTACATAATGAAAGGGAAGCCAACTTTTGGTGGGAGGCTCACCAGGGTGGGGCTAAAACAGATGCGGTTATGTGGGAACAATTCAAGAAGGTTTTCTTTGAGAATTATTTCCCTACAAATATGTTGTGGAGGAGGGAGATTAAGTTCCTAGAATTTAAACTAGGGGACATGACGGTTCCCCAGCACGCGGCCAAATTTAATGAATTGGCAAGGTTTGCTCCACATCAAGTGGACATTGAGGAGAGGAAGGCTCGTAGTTTGGACCAGGGCCTGCAACCCTGGCTCTATAGTAGGATTTTGGTGACCAGAGTGTTTCCTATGGGACCATTCTGGAGAAGGTGATTATAGCAGAGGGTGGTAGTGAACTGTTAACCCAATATCACAAAGAGAGAAAAAAGCAAGGAAGAGGGAGGAACTAAGGCAGAGAATGCCAGTGGTAATGGCAATATGCCCACAATAAAGAATTTTAGCTCCAGAAATACTGGAGTAGGACAAAGGGATCCTAAGCGTAGGATTGAAACATGTACGACATGTGGAAAGACTCATTTAGGAGTCTGTCTGAAGGGGAAATCAATTTGTTATAACTGTGGACATGAGGGTCATATGTTACCCAATTGTCCTAATCCTCAGAAAAACTATGGTTGTTTTATATGTGGGTCATTGGACCACATGGCAAGAAATTGCCCAAAGAAGGGGTCGGAGGAAAGTAAAGGTGTTAGTAGTGGTAAGCTAGCCATGATGCGGTTGCATCAGCGGATTTAGTAGCAGGCATCATTTCAGTCAATACAATGAATGCTTATGTGATATTTGATTGGAGTGCTACTTTTCTTTTATAGCATGAGAGTTTTCTAAATGATTAAGTTCATGTCCGATAGGGATTATAAATACCTTATTACGTTAAGGTAGAGAATGGGGAAATAACTTTCGTTAATTATATTCGTGGAAATGAATAAGAAATGTAAGCAAGTATCGGTAGATAAGTACCGATAAAGTTGAGAGAATTTAAAGTAATTCTCGGTATGAATGAGTTGATTAACCATAGAACTTTAATAAATTGTTAGAATAAAAGTATGAATCTTCGGTTTTCTAAAGAAACCCAAGGTAGTAATTTACGGTGATAAATCACCAAAACTTTCTTGTTATCTAATCATGACGCAATCTAGAAGGATGTTAATATTAGGTTGTGGTACGATCGTATCCTTTGATGGTTGACATATGGGAGCTGAGCTAAACAATTCCTTCAGAGAACGAAGGTATATACGAAACTGGCAACCGATCTAACTCACTGTGATGGCAGTGTAGATGAGACAGGAACTTGTTTGTTGGTTGTTTGTGGGAAACCACTCAGAGTACCATATGGACTACTAACAGAGAAGCGATGTGTGCTGAATCCTAGAGAAGTAATAATAAGAAGATAAGAATGTAAATCATCAAAGATGATAAGCATAGTAAGTAAGACATCTCTGTATGTTATGAAGTTGTGAGCTGGTAATAATGGTAGGTCGCGTAAACTTAGGTCGAAAGAACGTGAACCCTAAGAAGTAAAAATTAAGTGAACCAATACGTAAGTCAAATATATGACTATTTGGTTAGCAGTTAAGAATAAATACCCATTGCCCAGGATCGATGATCTATTTTGATCAGTTGAAAGGGGCAAAGAATATTTTTGATATATTTGTGTACGGGGTATCGCTGGATGAAAGTAATGAAGGACGAGGTACCTAAGACGTTCAGAACTCGTTATAGTTATTACGAGTTTATGGTTAAGTCATATGGGTTGACTGATGTACTGAAGTTAGACTTTCCATAAGGGGCGCCGAGTAATTCTATGGCAAATTGATAGGTACCCTTGTGAGATGCTATGTTTGAAAGTACCATTAGCGTCACAGGTTAGTATTGTCGGAATGGGAAGTGAGAAAAATAGTTTTCAGGAACTAAAAAAGGAAGTTAAGTGAGGTACCTGTATTATCTCTATCAGATGATACGAGGAATTTTGTAGTGTATCTCGATGTTTCATATAGATGACGAGATTGCGTGCTCATGTGGCATGGCAAGGTCATTGTGTATGCATCACAGCAGTTAAGGGATTATGAGAAGATCTATCCTACTTATGATCTATAATTGGCAGCTGTAATTTCGAATTAAAAATCTGAAGATAGTATTGATACGGGGAGAAAGGTAAGATATAGACAGACTCTAAGAGTCTGAAATATATTTTCACATAGAAGGAGTGAATATGCGGTAGAGAAGGAATCAAAGTGAGTTAATAACGAAGATGGCGAGAACGGAGTTAGAAGTTAAATTATGGAATGAAGTAGTAGAAAAGTTATTCACAGCGTAAACTCAATCCATGATAATGGAACGAGTTAATTAAGTACAACTAGGTAATGAGGAGTGCAAACAAATGAAGAAGAGGATACAAGATAAAGAGACGATCAAGTTATCTCATTTTGAAGGAGGAATTTGAGTTTCATATATCCAACTCAGATTATTGATAGGAAGTGACAAGTCATGTGAATTAAGATAATACCTTCGGAGAAGGTGAATTGGAGAAACCAAAATGCCGAAGAAGCATTGTGGGAATTTGAAATTAAACTGATGGAAAAATTTTCCTCAATGGTGGTTGTAGTGTTAGCGAGATTCTGGGGACAAAATCCTTATAAGGGAGGAAGAGTGTAACGCCCCAGAAAATTTGGATTTTTGAGAATTAAAATTTTTTATTTAATTATGTGGATTAAATGAATATAATTCATTATTTATGGGAGTAAGCTAATTGAAGGTCGTTCTATTACCTAGATATGTCAGAATGTCGTAGTATTTTGGCTACGTAATAGAATTAAAGTGTTTGAATTTCCAAGACAAAAATAAAAACTTTCCGAGAAATTTTCTGAAAAATACTATTCACGCATTTCTGCTCGGGAATTATTTTTGAACTTCCAAGAAATACGTAATGATAGAATATCGAGGTGAGATAGAATATCCAATAATATTTCAGTTATGGAAAACACAGTTTTTCGCCTGCGGACTTAAAACCTAATAATTAGGAAAAATGATTTTCGAGAAGGAAATGAAGTGTGTATGATGAATTAATGCAATGATCGTATAATACGTAGGTATTGTATGAAGTAATGAATATGAGTGTGATACGAAGTATCATACGAGTATGCATGAATGATGGTATGGTGTACATAAATAAGTATACGAGTTAGAATACGAGATTAATGCGTAGATTATACGTTATAAGGCTTTAAGCCAAATGTAATGGACTTGTAGGATTGAGTAAGAAATTGTGAAGTCCAATGAGAATTGATAAGGCCCAAGTGTAGAAATGTGTAAGCCCAAAAAATTGTTAATGCAAGCCCAATGTATAAGTTAGGTTAATTAAACCTTAAGCCCAAAATAAGATCCAATGGGTAAAGTTTGATCCATGGGGCAACCCATGGGTGAATTGGTGACCAAGAATTTAGTGTGTTGAGCAAGTAGACTTAAGTGTTAAGCAAAGGATAAGTTAAGTAACTTAAAGGCTAAGTAAAGTGCTTATGTGTGATGAGCAAGTAAAGTGCTTATGTGTGGTAACCAAGTTAACTTAATGGTTAAGTGTTGTGATGGCCAAGAAAAGAGTGTGGAGGCCAAGTAACTTATTTGGTGAGCAAGTAAACTTAGGATTTAAGTAATGAATAGTATGGAGGTTTAGTAAGGAGGTGGAGTGATAGCTAGAAAGCTAGTGTTCATAATTTAAGAAGCAAGAAGGAGAAGAAGGATTAATCAAGTGATCTTCATAGGTAAGGACTTAAACCATAATTCTCTTTCTCTTCCATTGGTAGGGAAATGGGTAGTGGTAGAACATGTATGCTAAGGAATGATAAGAATGAGTAATCAAAGGGCTTAAGTCTTAATAAGTCGTATAAGTCATGAATAAGTAATTCGTAATCATATAAGTTATGAAACAAGGAAGAACTTGTAGGAACTTGTTTTATGTTGAAATAATAAGGTTGTATCATAATAAGAAGCAAGGATGATGGTTAAAAGATTTAAGCTATGATAAGTCATGCAAAGTGAATTCATAAGTAGTTTATACTTTTACAAGTTATAGACTAATGAAGAACAAGTAATAACTTATCATGTAAATAATTTAATGAAGTATGTATGTCAAGATGTTAATATAATGGATTGAATCCATTTAAAGCGAAGAATAAATCTTAAGTAATGAAGTTATGGCGGAATTCACGAGTTCGGACGATAATCTTCGAATTCGTAAAATTCTCGGAATGGAGGTCGAATTTTGATATTGAGCTAGGAAACATTGTTTTTCAATAGAGATAAGTCTCATTTGGTATTATAGAGTTGCAGACTTGAGAATGACCAAATTCCGACTTAGAACGAAGAAACGAATGTTGAACGTTCACGGACGTTTATCGTTTCCGTTAAAAATGGACTAATAGGTGAATTTTTAACAAACGAAGTTGAATAGATAAAATTCTTGCATGAACATGTAGAGAATGTAATTTGTGAACCGTAGGTTTTTGAACGAGCCAATTCAGACTTATAATGAAGAAGTTATGCGTCCGGGAATTTCGCAAAGTTGGAAAACTGTTAAAAATTTCTAAGGCATAGAGTCCGTGCCATGTATGACTCCAAGCATAAAAACCCATGCCAACAGTCATGAGGTCGAGAATAGGGCACACTTTAACTAACTCATGCGCCAAGTAAAGGTCACTGCAGTGCTGTCTGCATGCATCTTTGTTAACTCATAACTCGCGGTAGCGACTTATAGAGCAAAGAGTGGCGCCGTAGTGCCAACTCTAGAACTTTGAACAGTAATAAATGTTTACAAGTATAACATGAACAATAACTCAGTAGCAATAAACTGAGGAACTTAATAAGGTATTGTAAGGTACTTTTAAACCTTATGTATGATAATTAAAGGTTAATAATCAATTGAATGAGAACGTAATGAGAATGACGTAATGAAAAGTCGAAACCAATAATAACAATCTAAGTCAGGATTTAGATTGAGATGAAGGGTAAGATATAATAGCATACATACTTGATTATATATGACCTAATGTGGTACGTTATATGATCATGTATTGTAGAGACTTATAGACTTAAAGTGTACGTGTGATAGTCAGTAAGCAGACGCTAAAGGCAAGTTTTTCTTATCGCTTGTCTAACCTTCGTGTTAGCCAAGTTTTCTGTGATTCATGTTATGAGATGCATGAATGATTTTAAAGAAAGGGTCGATGCCAGATTTAACTCGGCTAGACTAACCTTGAAGATTGATTGATTTATTTACAATTCTTTCAATATAGAATTGCTAACGCTATCCTACGCCAATTGTTTGGTATGGATTCAAGGTAAGCCTGAATATGAATAAACAAATATATTTTCATCGATTATTCGATGGGCACGTGAGGTTGCCAAAACTTAAACATAAACACGTTTAATGAATGTAGTGTTGATCAACATAGAGTACTATGGGCTGATCACCCAGAAGTGCTCATAAGATATACCGAACTTACGGACTTAGTGTCGTTTGTCCTTTTTAAAGAAATTATGAACTGCTCATGGTCTTGAGCCATAATTGATATTCTACTGAATATTATTGTTGTAAAAAGTTTTGAAGGAAATGAAGTGCTATTTTGAATTATCGATAGTACTTCGTAACTATTGTTCAGTTACTGAAGATATATGATTCCTATGTTTCAAGCATGTTATTTAAAAGAAATTGTTATACTTGTTGCGCTTGTTATGCTCACTCTTGCTTGAACCATATGAATGCAGCTAGGACTGAACGAACCGAGGAATCTGACAAGTTTAAAGGCAAGACAAAGATGAACGATTAGTTTACCTTGTAATAAACTAGTAAGTTGTATATATTATAATATGATGAACAAAGAATGTAATGGTTTTAGAACCTGGGAATGGGATGTAATATTATCAATGTAATAAAAATGTCGTTGATACGCTCATTTTGATGTCGTTTAAATAGAATGAATGTGCAGTTATGAGTACCGTGTAGCACCATCTGTCGGGTTGGAAGATCACCGGATTTGGGGGCGTCATATCCTTACTATTCATTACTTGCTAAGCACAACACTTATCCTTTACTTGGTTATTACTTAAAGTTCTTGGCCATCACACAAAGGTCTTGCCCACCAAGATAACCCACATCAACATGGTTTGCTCCATGGATCAAGCTTAACCCATTAACAAATAATATTATTTTTTTATTATAAAAATATTTACAAAATGTTTTTTCTCAAAAATTACAATTTCCGAGGCAAGATGATTAGCCTTATATTGTTTGTGTCTATATCTCATAATTGAGCATTTGAGTTTCTTTTGGTTGATGTTTTGTGTTTTACGTTGTTTTGTAGGAATTGGGACAAAAGTTACTTGGATCGACGTTCGGGGTGGCTAGATTTACGTTTTTGGCTTGCCATTTACACAGCAGTCACTTCAAAGACAATTTGAGTATTTCTCCGGATGTTATTTTGAAAACCTTAAAGAATGAAAGTTGTAGATCTACGTCTCCTCTTTCCGTAACATCTTGAATCATCAAAATCGGAGTTCAGACGAAGAAGTTATGGCCATTTTTCCAAAGGACGTCAGAGCAGAAAATTTCCAAAAATTTGCCAGCGCCGGGGCGACCATTTCAGACCTATGCCCGGTTGCAAGGGGCTAAGGGCTGGGCGATGTTCGATGCCGTGCCCAATATTTGAGGCCCTGAGGAAGTGTTTGGTGAGGCTTGGACACCTTTTGGGGCGATTTTTGACACCTTTTTGACTCCAAATTGGATTTGGTTTGTTCCTAAGCTAAAAATTTGACTTGTAACTTATAAATACATGATGTAGGGCATAAAATAAAGGGGGATTACATAGTTTAGCTTAGATAAAACACTCCATTAGATTAGAATATAAACCCTAGTTCTTAATTAGCCATTGGAGATTGAAGCAACTTGAAGAACATTGAAAGATCGAGCGAGAGCGAGAGCAGAGGGAGCATCAGTTCTTGACAATAGATTCTATTCTCTTCTCTTATCATACTTTTATCTTTTAATGTCTATTCAGTTGTGGATTCTTGATTTTAATTCATTAATTGTGAACTAACTCTTTTACTAAGAATTCAATTGAATATTTTATGTCTATAAATTAGTTATTCGATTTATTCCAATTATTTATGTCAAAGTGAATTGTTTATCTTGTCTTGAGCTTATTGATTAATTATCTGATCAGTAATTACCTTGTTAATCTAGAAGGAATTGAAAGAGAAATTCTAGGGTTAGAACTGGGCGTGATAACATGTGACTTAGTTATTTGTATGGCAAATAATTAGGTTTGTGAATTGAATGGAAATATCTGTTCACCACATGTAACACATAAGGAATTGGGATTGAAGGAGTTTAATTCATTTGTTTTGCATAGGAATATAGCAAGATTAATCTGGATTAAATAGAAGTCATTTGATCACTTGGAAAAGGACTTTTGACATTTGAGAATTTCAGTTAACAATTCAGTAGGCATAATAATTGGGATAATTGGATAATTAGTTTATAGTTCATAATTGGGGATATTGGAGTCTTAACCTCTATTTATTTGAATTCATTTATAAAGCAATTCAGTTTAATTAGTTAATTTAGTTTTCTTAATTAGAAAAATCATGATTTGAGATTGTTTAAATAAAATTAGTTTGGTTAAGTATTAGTACTTGGTGATTTTTATTAAATAATTCCTCGTGGGAACGATACTCTACTTTCACTTTATTACTTGTTGATATGTGTATACTTGCGTATTCATTGATTGCGAAATCGATCAACAAGTTTTTTGGCGCTGAATTCTTGGGAATTAATTTAATAATTTTTTACCAATATTAATTTCAATCAAATTAGTCTTAATTTAAACATTTTTATTTTATTTTAATTCTCTTCCTATATTTCTCTCTTTTGGTACCATGGATGACTTTGCGTATCAATGGCCATACACGTACATGACTTCGACCAAGGAAATAGGGATTGATGGACTTAATACATCTTCTATAGAGCCAATACAAATTGAGGCAACTTGAAGACATTGGAGGTTATCGCATGACCCAACAAAGTCGAGAAGGATGGCAAGAATGACTCGACCCGAGGGCGGAGATTGAGCGGACTCGCGACACTTTACGCATTATCGTCGGCCTGATTGAGACAATTTCGAGGAGGTTAAACACTTTTGAAGTTCAACGTCGTCAAAGTGTGGCGGTTACTTGTGATTATTGTGCTGGAAATCATATGAGTCATCAATCGCCATTTAGTTTCGGTAGAGTGCAGTATGGTGGTGATTACCCCAATAATTATGTCTATCCTAACAACGATTATCAAGATTGGGGGTATCACCCGGATTTTTCATATAGTAACAATCAAGCTCAAGCACCTAGACAACAAAACACATCCGGATTTCAAAATCAGACTCAACAACAACGGAAGGAAACTAGGGTTGGGAGGAAGCTTTGGAAAAATTCATTAGAGCTCTTGACCACAAAAAAAGCGAGGCCTGAGACAAGATATTGAGTCAAGTAGATATGAATGTGAAAAGCCAAGGTGTTTCATGGAGCCATACTCATCAAGATCAATTTTATGCTCCAAGTCCAACATACCCACCGGATTTCTCGTGTCCACCTCCACTTCTGATAGGAAGAACATTCAAATTGGGAGGAAGCTTTGTCCAAGTTCATAGCTTGGTGAGGAGGCGGAGGATTAATCAAGAGATATTGAGTCAAAATTTAATGAACCAAATGGAACAACTAACCAATGCTTCGAACATTTGTCCTCAATACACTTGGCTCTATGACATGGATGACGAGACTGATGATGAGCCCAAACCAAATCTGCAATCGGATGTGCCAAATGATATAGATGTTGAAAGAGAGGAAACAATTAGGAACTAAGAAAAGGAGATCGACGAAGATTTAACTGTAAGATTCAACGAAGATGAACCGATTTCATTAGTATCCCATGTGCCTCCTCCACCAAAGTTCAATAATCAAGGCAATTTTGCAAAACCATGCCCAATTGGCGGTCGTATAAATCGGCAAAAGCTCTTTGTGACATAAGAGCTAATACAGTTATGGAGTCATGGTGGGATGAAAAGGAGAAGATAGAGGAAGATTCCATTATGTTTATTAAGCTTTAATGCCTTAATCGATCATCGACATAATGGAGGAAACACCTAGTTTTTGGGCGTTTTTAATGGGGAACATATATACAAAAGAGCATGCTAGGTGACTTTCATTCAAGGGTCATTACTAATGGGAACCTCCCAAAAGAGACATTACTCTTGATGGATGGAGGGTTCCTCAATTTTAAATAGGGGAATTGGATAGAAATTGAAGAAGTCAAATTTGAGACTATAAAACAAGCGCTTATTGGGAGGCAACCCAAGTTTAATTTTTATTTTTAGTTTTTATTAGGTTTTATATTAGTAGTTTTGAATTTGCATTTATTTAGAATTTAATAAAAGCGCTTCTATCATGATTTCTGAGTTATTCAAGTCAAATTCAAGTGTGGTGCCCAATTTGTTCCATGTCTTGCCTATTCTCCAAACTTAGTGGACAAGGAGGAAGATTGCTATATTTTTTAGGGAAGTCCTCTGCTTTACTTTTTTTATTTTAGTCATTGAGGACAATGTCTAGTTTAAGTTTGGGGGTATTTTAGTGTCGTATTGCATATAGTTAGTTATCTTGCATAGTAGTTCATTTTTTTTATGTGTTAGCATTGTGTTTTTTTTAGGTTGCATATAATACATGGTAGTTATTTGCATATTTATATATGTGTTGCATTAGTATGTGTTCATATAGTATAATTGCATTTTTTTGCATGAATACATGTGATCGGTTGGTGTGGTCTTAGCTCGGCCTATGATAAGATTGGTTTTGCATGTTAACTTGAACAGTGTTGATAATTGATGATGAGTTCTAATTTTAATCATGATGATAATCTGAGCCTGTCTTAAACTTTTGTAATCGGTTAGCACTTAAAGTTTAACTGTTTTAATCCACTTGGTTCAAGGGTTGCATAATTTGTTTCTGAGGGAAAATCTTGATTAAAATTTAAGGAAATTAGTGAATGGCGGCGGTAAAGGTTGGAATGACGTAAAAGCTTGAGTTTGGGGAATCTATGGGATATATATATAAAAAAAAAAAAAAAAAGAAAAAAAAAAAAAAAAAAAAAGAAAAAAATCGAGAAAAAAAAAAAAAAGAGAATAAACATCGTGGCATGCTTGTCTAGTTTTGTGGCCTTTGTTACTTGAGTAAAAGTAAGCTTTAGGGGGATTGTCTTTACACCTAAGCGCCTAAGGTCTTAATGGCTTGGGAGTCGTTGGTTGAAAAGCTTCGTTAAGGTAGCCTTTGAAAAGCCTAAGGAATAAGACATTGCACTGACCATGAGAAAAAAAAATAATAATAAAACACGAGAAAGAGCAAAAATGCCCTCGTGGTTGAATAAAAGTATAAATAAATCTGTATTTACCCTAAGACTTGGTAATTGCTTAGTTTTAACAGGAGTTGTCATGTTCACAAAAGTAATTGAATTGGGCCCGAAATTTTCTTCTAAGAAGTTTGTTATGTGATTATCTTGAACTGTGGTTGGTTAGAATGGTTAACAAGCACACATGCACAACATGGGTGATGACATGTTTGGATGACTAATTGGTTAGAGCTATGGATTTTGACTTGATTGAATATATTGTTTGAGTATCATTGGTATCTTTGAGGCCTGTTGCTATATATCATACTAATTTATTACTGGGTTCATAGGTATATTAGAAAGTAGATCATGCATATCCATTCATGTAGTTGAGTTAGTTTGTTTACTTTTTTGTTCTTTTGTGTTTTTGCTTGAGGACAAGCAAATGTTTAAGTTTGGGGGTATTTGATGAGTGAGTTTTATACTCATAATTGAGTGCGTTTGAGCTTAATCTTTTGGTTGATTTTAAGTGTTTGTGTCTATTCATGCATGTTTTACGTTGTTTTGTAGGAATTGGGATAAAAGTTACTTGGATCGACGTTCGGGGTGGCTAGATTTGCGTTTTTGGCTTGCCATTTACACAACAGTCACTTCAGAGCCAATTTGAGTATTGCTCCGGATCTTATTTTGAAAAATTTAAAGAATAAAAGTTGTAGATATACGTCTCCTCTTTTCGGAACATCTTGAATCATCAAAATCGGAATTCAGACGAAGAAGTTATGGTTATTTTCCCAAAGGATGTTAGAGCGAAAAATTCAAAAAATGGCAGTGTTGGGCGCCCATTTCAAGCCTATGCCCAAAGGCGGCTAATGAAATAAAAGATGTTCAGTAGCATGCCATGCCCGATGTTAGGTATTTGAGGAAGTATTTGGTGAGGCTTGGACGCGTTTTGGGGCGATTTTTGACACCTTTTTTACTCCAAATTGGATTGGGTGTTCCTAAGCTAAAAATTGGATTTGTAACCTATAAATACATGATGTAAGGCATAAAATAAAGGGGATTACATAGCTTAGCTTAGATAAAACACTCCATTAGATTAGAATATAAACCCTAGTTCTTAATTAGCCATTGGAGATTGAAGCAACTTGGAGAACATTGAAGGGAAAAAGCGGGAGCAAGAGGGGAGCATCAGATTTGCTGACAATAGATTCTATTCTC
Organism: Panax ginseng; assembly: GCA_020205605.1. Lineage (NCBI taxonomy): Eukaryota > Viridiplantae > Streptophyta > Magnoliopsida > Apiales > Araliaceae > Panax > Panax ginseng. Next base: position 83,327,357 of record CM035131.1, read on the forward strand.
TTCTCTTATCATACTTTTATCTTTTAATGTCTATTCAGTTGTGGATTCTTGGTTTTAATTCATTAATTATGAACTAACTCTTTTACTAAGATTTCAATTGAACCTTTTATGTCTATAAATTAGTTATTCAATTTATTCCAATTATTTATGTCAAAGTGAATTGTTTATCTTGTCTTGAGCTTATTGATTAATTATCTGATCAGTAATTACCTTGTTACTCTAGAAGGAATTGAAAGAGGAATTCTAGGGTTAGAATTGGGCATGATAACATGTGACTTAGTTATTTGCATGGCGAATAATTAGATTTGTGAATTGAATGAAAATATATGTTCACCGCATGTAACGCATAAGGAATTGGGATTGAAGGAGTTTAATTCAATTGTTTTGCATAGGAATATAGCAAGATTAATCTGGAATAAATAGAAGTCATTTGATCACTTGGAAAAGGACTTTTGACATTTGAGAATTTCAGTTAACAATTCAGTAGACATAATAATTGGGATAATTAGATAATTGGTTTATAGTTCATAATTGGGGATATTGGAGTCTTAACATTTATTTATTTGAATTCATTTATAAAGCAATTCAGTTTAATTAGTTAATTTAGTTTTCTTAATTAGAAAAATCACGATTTGAGATTTTTTAAATAAAATTAGTTTGGTTAAGAATTAGTACTTGGTGATTTTTATTAAATAATTCCTCGTGGGAACGATACTCTACTTTTACTTTATTACTTGTTGACCGTGTATACTTGCACGTATTCATTGATTGCGAAATCGATCAACAGTAGTTGCATTGCATTGCATTGTGTTGTGCTTGAGGACAAGCACTGTCTAAGTTTGGGGGATATTAATGAGTGGGTTTCATACCTACGAATTGGATACTTTTAGGACTTAACGGATGATAATCCTTGTGTTTTAGTATTGTTTTATTGCGTTGCGTTGTGTTTGTGTTGCATGTTTAGGTGGTGGTTTGAGAAGTGTTGTCCGTTATTTTTATCGGAGTTTAGTGGATGCTGGTGAAGTTTTGCCGGAAAAAGTTGCTGCAGAGAGAATAATAGAGAAACCGATGCTTTTGAAAATCTTAGATATGAAATGTAGCGGTTCTTTTTTTGGGGAAGGTGGGTTATTTGACATGACTTTTTGTGTCCGCACATTTCCCAAACTGCTGCTGGAAATGATGGTGGGGTCCAATTGGGCGTGTGGGATACAAAAACGGTTGTCCGACATTTGTGGATGTGGTCTCTCATTTATTATTTAATTATTAGGCATATTAAATTTTAGGAACAATTACATTTTCTAATACATTTTTAAAAATAATTACATCAATAGTGCACTCATAAAATATTTACAAACTAATGCATATGAAATATTTTATTTAAAAAATTTGTGCATTATTATCCCTTTAATTTAGTTGAGTGTTTTAATAAGTTGCAATTCAGCATTTTCTCTCTCCTCCCTTCTATTCCGCTCCGCCGAACTCTTTTCCATAACCATCGCAGCAAAGTTTTCCAAAACTCTATCTTCCAAAACATTAAAGGTTTGGTCCAACTGCACTGGCTCAAATGAAACTAGAAGTTGAAAGCCTGGGCAGGGATCATGGCGAAAGTCGTTTCCATTCATTCCGGCCATTCAGAAACTCTCATCTCTCTCTCATATCCACAAAGCTTAGAGTACTTGTTGTAACTAAGAGAGGAGAAAAAAGGCACAAATATGATATCTGCTTGATTTGAGTTCTGAACCCTGATCGCACTGCATGGTCTCGATTTGTCATGAGTGTTTGATGATAAAAGATCAAGGGTGAGCCAATACTCCATACTGTGCTGCAAATTTAACCCACCAGGGTATGGAGGTATTTGACTTCGGTTACAGTCAAGATGTGAGCAACCCACCAAGCCTAACGTCCATGTCTGAAGATGAAAATGATGATGAAGTAAGATGTGATGGGTCTTGGGCTACAACATTGATCTCTGAGCTCTCTCATGTCAAAAAGGAAAAGAACATTGGCAGTCCAAGAAAGGGTGACAAATCAATTTATTCATAGATCAAACCTCAAAAAATGCAGCGCATCGTGAAGTGACTTTTTATCCTTGTCGAGGCGTAGTTTGTCTCTTTTTTTTTCCATAATGTTGGTAGCCAAACCTTCATATAAAGGTAGCCAATTCAATTTTATTGGGTTACCAATTAATTAGTGCATTCTTATCCCTTTAATATCAAACTCTTTTAACCTTCATACAACAACTTCTGAGGCTTATTTGCAAAAAACAAGTGGGCTTTGAAAAGAGTTTGATATTTTTAGTCGGCTAAAAGGCAGGCTTTTTTTGATAATTTTTTCAAAGTGCAATTGGTAGCCAAACATTCATACCAAGGTAACCAATTCAGTGTTATTAGGTTACCAATTTATTTTGAATGTGATGCAGTTGGTTGCCAAACTTTTTATACCAAGATAACCAAACCTTTATAACAAGGTAACCAATCTACCTCCACACCTGCCGTATGAATTGGTTACCTTGGTCTGAAAGTTTGGCAACCAACGGCTTGATGGTTTGGCTACCAACTGCTTCATATTCAAAATAAATTGGTAACTTAATAAAACTGAATTGGTTACCTTGGTATGAAGGTTTGACTACCCACTGCTTGAAGGTTTGGCTAGCCTCACCCAAATCTACCCAATCAAATTCCTTAACCAACAACCCCACCATTTCTATTTCTTTAAATCCCTTCCCCACCACCCCACCATTTCTATCTCTTCAAATCCCTTCCCCACCACCCCATTCTTTCTCTCCTCCACCACCTCCACAACTCCTTCCACCACCTCCACCACTCCTTCCACCTACCAACCCACCACCACCTTCGATTGTTGTACTTCTTCCACTTGTTATTATTCTTCTCCTCGGTGGTGTTTTGGTTGATTTTAGGGTTAGAATTTGAGTTTTTCGTCTGGAATTGATCTTTCATTACGTTCTCGAAAATATGAACATACGAGATCTTGCTCCTACCTTATTTTGTCTGGGGAAAAGGAGGACGGAAGGCAAGGCTTCTTTTGTATGAATGTTTTTGCTTCTTCTCAATTGATCTGCTGTTGAAGATGGTTATTATCTATAAAAGCTTTCGGATTGTTCTTGTATGGAGCATTCGTTTCTTGTCTCGATTTTTGAATGTTTTGTTTAGTTGGTAACTGCCGCATAAAGTGGAGTAGTTTTCTCCTTGAATCAAGGTGTTTCTATTTTTGTTGGTTTGAGTTATGTGACGTGGATTGCACTACTATTGATATTATTATATATTATTGCACTATTACTATAATTATTTAATTGGTGCACTATTCTTGTAATATCTTTCTATTTGTTGTATACTTGTGTAAAAGACCCTATATTTTATACTCTCTTGTTATATGACCCATTATAACAAAAGAGTGGAGAGCAATATTGGGGCATGATTTTGCGGGCTCAATGGATTTGGTGGGACCAATCCCACATGACAGTATATTTCTGTTAGGAATTTGACTCCTAAGGAATTTGCAATTTTTATTCTGGTTGACTTCTTCCTTTTATGATAATAGTCTGGATTGATTCTAACTCGGGGACGGAGCGATTAGGAGGTATGATTAGTTATAAGTACACTACTATATCCTAATTCACATGTAACATCTTATTGAGCACTAAAATATTAAACATCCATTGTTAACCTATTTTTCAGTATATATTTATTCTTACACCGGAGTTATCCTCTGACAACTCAAGTCGTCAACTTCCTCAATGTAATTTTATTTTTGTACAGAATTCAGCACGTTATTTATTAATTGAACGCGTGAACGGATTTTAACGTTAAACATTAATAATTTAGGCTCCATGCTATATTGCTTTGTAATTCTATCGTGAACATTATCCCAATCCATTTGGATTCGTCACTTTATGTACTAGTTCATTGGGTTTTTTAATGGGATTTAATTTTGTCAAAAAAATAATGAGAAATTTAAGTTATTTTATAAATATTATATTTGTTGTGCAAAAAGAAATGTAAAGGATATCACATAAAATTACGCGAGTTACCTTCTATTCATTTTTATTAAAAAAATTACATAATATTTTACTAATTTTAAATTTTAAGATTTCACAAATCAAATTTAAATAGTTAAACTGTTTTATTAATTTTGGAACAGACAGATTACATGACTATAGTATGTTAATTATTTCCAAACAATTTAGTCAAGAATTTGTTGCTGAACTAAACAACAGGGAACAACAATCAGTTGCTCAAGCCCAAAGAAAAGCAAATTCAGGTTGTTTCACCCCAACTGAAACAGCCTACATTAGAAAGGAACGAGACAAATAACTCATCCTCTATGATAATTTCCTATATAAGAATTTGCAGACACAAGGGTAATTCTGATCTTTCTTTGAAAACTGACATATCTTAAGAAAAACCTTATATGAATCTGATTCTGTTTTTTTTTTTATAATCCCTTAATTAATCTCCAAACTAACACTGTTTTTCACATTTAGTCCTCTAACTATTTATTCTACATGTTTCATTTTCAAACTTTATAATTTCTGTAAACTTGATCCAACCTCAAAAAAATAGACCAATTAACTGGAAGTAAATTTGAAAAACAACTGTACTTTTAGAATTAAACCTGAAAATCAGTTAAAAGTTTGGGAACAAAACCTGTAAACCAGCTATAGTTTGACAATTAACATGAAAAACTATTACAGTTTGAGGACAAAATAAGCAATAAAAAACAAGCTTAGTTGTAGAGCTAAACATGAAAAATAACTATAATTTGGGGTTAACAAAGGGATTATCCCCCTTTTCTTTTCCCTGTATGTGGAATTTGGATCCTTGTCATTCCACTTATATAACTTTAACAGTATCCCCACCATCCACTTCTGGACTTGGGACCCTTTTTCTATGACAATATACATACATATTGATATAGTTCTTGATTCTACTAAGCCTCATTCAGCCTCTTCTTTCTTTCAGTTTTCTGCTATCAAATTATTAAATCTCAAACCTCTTCAACCAGTTTTGGTGAACAGGTTAAAACAGCATCCGCTACCGTTAGAAAAATCTTGTCCTCTCCAATCAAACTTGGGAATCCAGAAGCATGTAACTTGTCAATCACTGTTTGCCCGGGATTCGCCAGAACAAGCTGTGAACAAGAAGATTTTATAAGGTAATTTTTCCACGAACATCTCTTATAAGTAATGTTTCCTAAAGTATCCATGTCCAACACTCAAACAAGTTATAAGGGTCTAGGTACTGGACAATTTATTTTAGTGTAAAATTAACAAATTTGAGGACCACTCGTGTCGGAATTTACAAAATATCGTATCCAACCAGACACTCCATCCGGAGTCTGTGAAACATAGCTCCTAAGATTTGAGCTTTCTGCCAAGGTAAATAAAATCTATGTACTAATTATAGTTACCTGAACATCTCTCTTTTGGAGACTCCTGTGCAGCTCTTCCAAGGCATGGATTCCGCTAGTGTCGATATCTGTAATGGCTGCAATGGTGAAGAATCATGAGATTTAGTCCAAGGAAAATACAGTAACAAAATGGTTATATAACTGAGGGAAAAACAGGTAAGAAATTGCTTACGTGACATCTCTACAATTAAAAATTGAATGTTTGGTTGGTGTTCTGCTTTCAAATTTTCTTCCTCATCATTCAACCATCTCAATATCCTGCGTACAAGTTAATCTCGAGAATAAGGATCTATCTGAGATGACTGTCGTCATTCATCAAAATTCATGCTTTTCAATTGATGGTTCTTCACAGCCTCATTTTCAACTATATTTAAAGAAATGATTTAGTTCTAAGTTACATGGACTCAGATAGAGTGTCCAGTCAAACACGGGTACTTTGAAGAGTCCGACACATGTACTCAATTTTGCCAATATTTTTAAACTAAATTGAAGTGTCTAGCATCCATAGCCTTGTTCTAGTTTGCCTACAGTACATTCAAATTTAAGAAGGGGCTTTTATCCCAATGGTGAGAGTCATCACACGGAAAAAACTGTCCTCTATAAACCCTCTTCGTATTCATTTTTACCACATTTGTCTCACTATCTCTATTTTTTATCTCCACTTCTTTGTATCCGTAGATCCATTTTTAGTATGTGTAACTGCATATTCTACAAAAAAGTAAAAAAATCTGTTCTTTTCTAAATGCAGCTCAAGAATACTAGATGTTTGACAAAATGGTTTCACCACCAAGTATCGGGATCTCTTGTAAAATCAGGAGCTCGTGTCTATGATATAAGTCGCATTTCATATAATTTCAAGACAAAAAGTAGAATATAATTTTAATAGATCATTTATTCTGCAGATGGTAGAGTTGAACTTAGCTAGACAAATATTATGAATTTTAGACTTGTTTTGTTTAATGATTCAAAAGTAAATAGAAAAGAAAGAAGACTAGATATTGGAATTTAAAATTAAAAAAAAAAGACTGAAATTCTTACCTTTCCTTAATATAGTTGGAGTTGGAAAAGTAGATGGCGGAATCAACCCTCGTGATCAGAACACCTGGAACCTTTGTCGCCTCTGGATATTGTTGGATGTTTCTGTAAACAGTTGTCCTCGGGATCCTCCCAAGAGTGGCGGTTCTCGGCCTAGTAACTTGTAGTAAAATTTTAGCAAAGGATATTGAGACCTGTCTCAACGAATTAAAAAAAAAACAATTAAAATCAATTACGCAAGTGAGACTTAATTGACAAACAGGTATTTACTATGACAAAATCTCCCAGTTCTTACCGCAATTAAGAGCCCGATCTCAACAGAGACAAAAACCACACCAAAAAAAGCTCCCATGCACGCAACAAAATCAAATTTATCTATCTTCCAAATCAAAATTGCTGCCTCGTAATCAATCAGCCCAAGGACTGCAGATATAATGATAGAAGCAAGAATCGCATTCGGGGTGTACTCAAAAAGAGGGGTGATAAATTCCAGGGTCAGGAATACAACAAAGGACATCACGATATTAGATACCGCAGTTTGGCAGCCAGCCATGTAATTTACTGCTGAACGAGAGAAAGAACCTGCAAGACATAAACACATGTTCTCAAATTATCAAGATTGAAAGCGATTTCTTTTACTTTGTTTGGTTCATTTTAACTGATACCCATGTGATATTATAGGCCATAATATATTGATACACATTCATAATCATATACCATTACTTTGTATGGCATTCAGGGCATATATATGACTAGTTAAAAAGGCCTTGTAAGGTAAATTTGTTTAGAATGCTCATTATATTACAAATTTTAACTTATATTATTACCATGCAAAAGCTCTATTTGTTATTTGTTCTCACCTGTTGCCACATAACAGGATGTCATTGAACCAACAACATTCATTGTTCCTAGTGCCACCATTTCTCTGTTTCCATCCAGTTGGTAATCCTTCATGGAAGCAAACGTTCTTCCAATCGCAACAGCTTCCTGATATAAAAAGATAGAGAAATAAATAAATAACTTAGCTCATATCACAGTTGAGAGACCAGAAAAGGAATAAAAGAAACAAAAAAAATGAAAAATATAAAGTTGAATAAACTAAGGAATAATTAAATCATCCTCGTAGAATATGTTTAAATGAAAGAATTGCTCACCGTTAAGGCTATCATGCCAGCCACTATACCAATCCTGAGCCCCTTTAGGAGATAATCACCCTTAAAATAGATTTCATCCACAGACAAGGGATTTATACCTTTCTCTATATGGTTTACCTAAAAATGTTGATAAGTATGTAATTTACAGAAAATATAAAAATCCGAGTACAATATGAAATGGAGAATAGATGAACAAGTTCTTACAATTTGAACACCCTGCTTCTCTGCATGGGTAATATACACGAAAAAGGTAGACAAAATGACAGAGGTCAAAGGGGCGATTGCAGGTATCCAGAAAAATTTCTTGTTTTTCTTTCCCTGTTACTCAATTGTGTTATAAAAGAGAAAAAAAAGTAAAGTTAACATTTATTGGAAAACTAGTAAAAGTAAGGAAGTCTCACAATATACTTGGCAAACAGCAAGAAAGCCAAAAAAGATGATCCGATGACTATGGTCTGCCAGTTCCACTGCAAATTTTTGAATATAGTTGTTAACTTAGGGATAGAAATATATCCAGGTTAGGACATAGGGTTCTATATGTCATAACCTATGTTACACGGACTCTTCACTTTGCCCTAAAGTATAGTGTCTGACATTTGGCACCCGGACAAGGGTATGATTACTGTACACTTCATTTTAATGTAAAAAATCGGTAAAATTGACAAGTACCCATGTCCGACTCTTTAAAATATAGTGTCCAACCGAACAATCAATCTGAGTCCGTGTAAGATAGGTCACAACTTTTATTTGGTTTTATGTTTGTGTGAGACAAACAGAAAGAGAAGGAGAAAAAACTTACTCCATGATGGACTGATGCCCATACTGAGTGCATAACGGAAACAATATCAGTTTTCTTTGTAAATTTCTTGATCCCAAGAAAACCTTTAAGTTGTTGGAGGGAAATAGTTATGGCAGCTCCAGCCATAAAACCAACAACAGCAGCATGCGACAGGAAGTCAATGAGGAAACCCAATCTAATAGGAAGTAAAAACCATAATCAAATTACAATAAAGGAGGTGAGAATTTTCAAAGTAGTATGGTGACTAAAAAATCAAAAAATTGTATTAATAAAATAGTTTATATGTGTATCTACCTGAGAATTCCAAGAGTAGCTTGGGTAATTCCAGCAAAAAAAGTAGCTGTAAATGCAAGCCTCCGATACTCAACTGCATTCGTCTCAGGATCAATCTCATTATGAAGCAAAGTCCCTAACAAGAGAGACACGACAGCTACTGGTCCTATTGCTATATCTCGAGAACTACCCATGAAGGCATAAATTAATGGTGGAACAAAGCTGGAGTCTGCAAGAGTTCGCCAGAAAATATGGAGCATTTCTTATGATTTCTTCAAAAAGGGTTAAAGTGATTAACTAATTGAATGAAAAAAATTAATGAATATTATGAATACTTACAGAGTCCATATTGAGGAGCTAAATTCGCAAGCCGTGAATACCCAATGTCCTGTTTTACCAATTACGAATTAGTAACAATTGACCAAGAATTTTTTATCTCTTGTTTGTTAAGTTCTTTAGATATATACTCCCGAACCATTCCTGAAAAAGCCATTGTTGTAGTAAAAATTTATACTATTTTCTTATAAATATAGGTGGAGAAACTATAAACAAAAGAAAATATATCTAATTTACTACTACTGCCAACTTTTATTTATTTAAAAAATATAAATAAATATGCTCAATTTTTAATTTTAAAATTGATAAATTTGATAAGAAAAGTCAAACTAAGTCAGTTTTTCAGGAAGGATGTAGTATCTCCTTTACCTGAGGAATGCAGAGACTTGCAATGGTGAGTCCAGCAATAAGATCTCCTCTAAATTTAGTTAAAGTGTAATTTCTTCCCCATTCCAGAATGGGAAAAATGGCCTGCATGCCCAAGGCAAACTTCCGAGATTTTGGCTGATCCTTAAAGGAACGCAGAGGATCATCTGCGAAAAATGTCTCCTTTAGAGTGCCTGTGATTTCCTTCAAGAGTTTTTTCTTCTGGGGAGGTCCAACCTTGTGAATGTATGGCAAATTCTGCATTTGCCGAATATCCATCTCTTTTGTATCCATATTCTCCTTTGTGTCATTACCCATTGGAGACAACAATTAATTCACCTATATAAATATCGCAGACAACATGGATGACTTGTTAGGCTTTACAAATTGAGCAAAAGATTGAAATAATGTACCAACTCGACAAGGTTATATTCCATATGACAAACTTAAAAAAATGTGTGTAATAACCCATAAAGTCAATAAGTTATAGTTGAAAATATTTCTCTTCAAATGTGAATTCGACTAAAATAATTGGAATCAAAACTTAATGAAAAGACATCAGTTCATCAAATAGTGATTGTTAAGGAAATTGAAGCTAACCCTGACAATGAATCGAATAAAACCAAATGAGAGTTCAATCAATAATGCTTCAAGAATGCAAATTGCAAAGCCTGTTTCAACATGGAAAGAGCTTGGAAAACTCTTGCTTAAATAGTTTGCTAACAGTTACAGGTCAAACTTTTCATGCTTCAACATTATCTGAACCTAGATATCTTCCTTTTCATATTCTCATTAGCAAGTGAAGGAAAATATTATAAGTCAAAACACCCATAGTTTATTATTAATTAGTCACCTCTTGATGTAACCAATTACTCATCTATTCCATAAACGGTAGCAGTTTTGGGGGAAAAAAAATTTTAGGTTGAAAAAGTCTTCAATTTAGAGGATACATGGAAGCAGATTGGAAAACTTTTACCTTTATTTTATTTTTCAGATTTCCCTTTTGTCCGAGCTTTCACGTAGGGACCATGAGAAATTTATATAGAATATTAAGTACTTCCTAGTGATTATTCTAATTCTTAAAAGTTGTAAAGGTAAGAGATTCCACTATATATAGTAGAACTTTAATTCTTAATGATGTTCTATAAATTTGAAGGTTCAGGAGTTACATGTAATCTTCATTTTGTTCTAAAGAACTCGTGTTCAACATCAGAGACACTCAGATAAAGACGTGGGTGTTGATCACTTCATTTTAATGTAAAATTTAATAAAATTGAATAGTATCCATGTCAAATTCTTTAAAATATACATGTGTCGGGCATAAATTTCATGTATCGATGTAAATTAGCTTGTCTACCCATTATGCCTAACCTCTTGTTGGAATACCTTAAGAGGATAGTCTTCTTATTACCATATGTAGTTCATAAAGAAAGGTGAAAAGTATAAACAAATGTTTAAACAACCATTAAAAACAAAGGAAAAAAAATATCAAAACACTTAACTTGACACGAAACAGTTGTCATTTATAATAGAAAGAACTAAGTAATTAAAAACTGATTTTCTATTTCCAAATTCCCCCTTTCAAATCCCTAAAAAACATCTTGGAAAAATTAAATTATACAAACTATTACTTAGTTTGTGATTTTCCACAAAAATAGCATCCGAAATTCGAAATTTAGGCCTTACATTGTATTTAGTTCCAACAACAATCTGACCTTATTCGATATTTAGTTCCATTAGTAGTCTTAGAACATATCCAGTTGCTGAAAATAATCCCCACACAAAAACTCAATAAACTTCTTCTTTTTGCCGAACGGGCTCTGTTCGGCAACGACTTATTTTAAAATGATTTAAAGTTAATATATAACTTGACTTATAAGTTGTTTTAAATTGTGACTTATAACTAAAAGTTTTGGACATCAATTTGATTTATAAATCCGAAATTAAGTTAAAACAAGTTATGAAGATATTCGACTCATAATGACTTATAAGTTAAAATCAAATATAAAAATTATTAAAAAAGACATTAATAAAAAGAAGGGAAAAATAAATATTATATTTAGTTAAACTAACTTATTTTATACTAACTTATAAGTTATTTTAAAATAAATTATAAATATTTATTTATTTTTTGTTTTAAAATTAATTTATAAATAAAAAATAAGTTATTATCAAATAGAGAAATAGTCAAATGACTTGTAAATTAATTTGAACAACTTATCAGCATAGAGAGTATAAAGGTGAGTGATAAAGTACAAAGATTAACCTCGTTCATACGCCTTTCATCAAGGCCACTGATAGTGGATGGGTACAATCACTCCTGCAAAACAAGGTCCCAACTTTACATCACACAATATTTTAAAGGAAAATTATACTATATAAAAACTTTTTACCGACGCAACTTTTCAGCAATACCCAGAAATTGTAATAAACTTCTCACAGGCAAATAGACATAGTTGAGAAATTCCGTAAATTATATAAAATTTATGTCATCAAATCGACCTGAAAAAAATAACTTGATTATATAATTTATTTTTTAATACAAAAACAGGGAATTTGGAAAAAAAAATCCAAAAAAAAAATCTATATAACTTACAAAGAACTACCATATAATTAGTTATACACTAAAAAAGGATTAAAAAAACAAGAAAAATCCCAAAATCAGGAATATTGTGCAAAAAGCAGGTAGATTATATAAATCATTTTATTTAAAACAAAAACAGTTAATTTGGAAAAATCTATACAAAGAACTACCACATAATAGTTATACACTAAAAAAAGGCTAAAAGACAAGAAAATCCCAGAATCAGGAATTCCCCTGCCTTTTAGTTCGAACACTTGATGGTTATTGAATTTCTGAAAAAAATATGAATAATAATGAATACCCATTATTTAAAATAACAAGAATGTACCAAATCTTTACAGGGAAAAAAGATTGATGAAGGAGTAGAACCAATTATGAAGCTCAAATCTTATCCAGGTTCAGTGAATCTGCGATATTTCACCTCTTTCTGATAGAATTTTTTTTTTCTCATAAACAATCATGCCAAATGGGAAAAAGAATTAAATCATTCCCAAAAGGAAAAGGGTTACTATAATTATGTGGGAAATCTGCAAAGCATTTGCAGTTTTGAGAAAATAAGAACATGTTAATATAATAATTTATTTAGCTAAAAATAGACTGAATCATAAATTTGACCCTCTTATTTATTATGTTTTTGCAAGAGTGATCCCTAAACTTATTTATTTAGCACAAGACTTCCTCGTAAATACATTAGTTGTGCTGAACTATTTCTTCAACTTCTTCTGTTAGTCAAAAAAGTGAATTTTATTAGTTAAATTTGACAAAAAAGTGCTAACATATTATTCTTATATCTAAATTAAGGTTATTATTATGTTAATGAATATGTCATCATGTTCTCAAGATGACAATCAAATTATCTATTTCATTTGCGGCATTAGACCTAATAATATAGTTGGTTAACTGTCGGGTCAACCTATATTAATTGGAATCAAATAGGTTGGTTAATAATTTTTATTTATTTGAGTTGGGTAAAGTTTGGAACCATATTTTTAAAAAGAAATATAGTTCCAACCCGGTTAACTATTTTTCGACCCATATTTTATTCCAAATCTAAATTAAAATTCTTTCCACCCATATTTACATATTCAAGAAGTTCAACCACCCACGCACCCACCCCACCTCATCCACCCCGACCCCACCCACCCCACCCACCCCACCCCACCCCACCCCACACCCCACCACCCCCTTACCCACCTACCCTCACCCCCTACCCACCTACCCCCCATCCAAATGCCACCCCACCCCACCCCACCCCACCCCAACCCACCCCAACCCACCGCAGCGGCACTAATATGACTTTAACAACTAATTATAGATTTAGTTTCATAAAATACAATTTAATTGAAATTACTTTTACCCCTAACTATTTTAAGCCCATGGTGATTAATATGAATTTTAACCCTAATTTAAAACTTCCTAACTCGTTTATGACCCTTTCTTATCGTGAATGTGCATATTGTTATTCTCAAATGCGACTAAAATAGGTCTACTACTATAATGACCTTACTTTAAATAGATGAATAATGTATTAATACTTTTTATCAAATTTAACTAATAAAATTCATTTATTTATTAATGAAAAATGTTTGAGTAATAATTTTGTAGGACTAATTTATCTATGACTATGAGGAAGACATGCTAAATAAAACGTTTAAGAAACACTTTAATAAAAGAGTAAAATATATTGACCGTACCTATAGATAATTATAAACTCATTACTCTTTAAGTTTTTTAAATAATAGCCAGTACTCCTCTAGTCTATAATGTTTGAGAATATTTATCGATCTCTAGGTGAGCCGAAGGCCCGACATTAGAAAGGGTTGGTAAGTCCAATGGGCCGAAGCCCACGGAGTGGCTGAAGGTGTTCGGGTTCGGTATCCGAGTCCTTTGGGTCGGAGCCTTACCTTAGTGTATGCTGTTCGGGGTCGGGACTTCGAGTCCTTTGGGCCGAAGCTTAGACCAGATGATGGGTTCGGTTGGGTTGGGCATGTGCAGTGGGTTGTCCTACGTACAGAGTCTGGAGTCCTAATCATATTTAAATAAGGTAACTCCAAATGTAGTGTTTGGATTGGATTCCACTTCCACCTTTTAAGGAGATTGTGTTGGACCCAAATTATGGTAACTGGCATGTTTCGGAATCCTAAACCGACTCAGAGAAGGATTCTAAGGTGATGAGAGTGTTATAAATACAAGGTCAGGGTTACAATTAGCAGGTAATACTTTCTTTTAGCATTAAACACAAAATCCTCCATTGTTAAACCTTGTGAACGGCCTGTACTTATTCTCACACCGGAGCTATCCCTCGGCGGCACAAGCCGTCAAGCTTCGTGTGTGATCTGTTATTGTGCAGGTTTTAGCGCGTGGATTTTGTGATTGGACGTGCCGGCAAAACTTGGCATTAACATTGGCGCTAGAAGGAGGGCGTAGTGCTTTTACAATCACATCCAACATTTCCAGTAACTGGCCATGGCGAGCAGGGAGAATAATGCCACTGCCTAGGAGAAGGCGAAGTCCCACCAGACCACCCAAGTGAGAGGGTCAGTGAAAGATAGATTGGGTTCCAGGGTTCAGGGTGATCAGGAGGAACCGGCCCCTTCCCTTAGGTGTAGACTCTTCCATGACAACCATCACACACCCAATCAGGCTAGTCATGCTGATGAAAACCACTCTCGGGAACTTGAGGTGCAGGGAAAAGACCGAGGCGAAGGCAGCCGAGACCAGAGGGAGTTTATTCTGAAAAAGAAAATGCAGCAGAACAAAGACGCCATGTTGGCCTTGCTACTTCAGTAGGAAGAGCTCGAGGAGCAGATGGCAAAGATGACTGGAGAAAAGGAAACATTCTCGAAAAGGCGCAGGCATCGGAGCCGATCTCGGTCACCTCGACTGGGAGAGGCGGAAAGGGAAAAGAGCAGACCTAAGAGTCGATCTCGAGAAGGCAGAAGCCGAAGGAGGAGTCGCTCAACAGACCAAAAATATAATAACAGGGCCGATCGGGACAGAAGAGGAGGGTCGCCTCTCCCGAATATGAGAGGGACAGACATAGATCGTCCCCCCATAAAGAGGAGTCCGACCCCCTTGCTCGAAGAGTGGCGGAGTTGGAAAAACTGCTCGCGACGAAGATTTCGATAGGGACACCCTCGACCTGCCTAGGTTCGCCCTTTTCACCAGAAATCAACCATGTAACTGCCGACCCCAAAAAGAAGATGCCCCCGATGGAGACGTATGATGGATTGGGGGACCTTTATGATCATTCAAACAGGTACAATAGGCTGATGACATACTACGGACATTCTGACGTTGCCAAGTGCCACATGTTTGCAACAACCCTAAAAAAGAGTGCCCAAGAATGGATGGGAACCTTAGCAACGGGGTCAATTAATTCATGGAGTGATCTTCGGGATAGATTTCATGCTCGGTTCAGAAGCAACCGGAGATGAGGAAAGATCACGGCGTCCCTCATGCAGGTGAGACAGAGGTCGGACGAAAGCCTAGGCCAATACGTCAAAAGATTCTGCGAGGCTGTGGGCTCGGTAGCCGAACTGAATTCCCCTCAAGCCTTGGGGTTCTTCACGACTGGTCTGGATATTGGGAAGTTGAAGAAATTGATGAAGGATTTGGTGATCAACCCTCCGACAGATTTGACAGAAGCCTTCCACCGAGCTGAGGGATTCATAGCGATAGAGGAGGCCATGGGAAATTTTAAACCACGCTCCCCGTCTTATGAGAAGTCTAAAGATCGAGATAAGCAAAGCTATCAGCGGTCCGAAAATCAGAGGAGATCGAATAATTATGGTAAGAAAAACTATAAATGGTGGGGGTTCGGGAAACGGCCGACCACCTTTCTCGAACAGGAATGTCAACAAAGTTTACACTGCCCTCAACACTGACCAGGCAAAGATATTGGAAGAGATGCGGAACAAACCATTCTTCGAGCCATGTTCAACGCATTTGAAGCCTGACAAGAGAGGTCGGGACAAATACTGTGAGTACCATCAAAGTTGTGGACATACGACGGAGATGTGTAACGACCTGAAGGATTTAATCGAGAAGAATGTTTAGAATGGGCAGTTAGTACAATATGTGGTTGGTCGGGAAGGTTCAGAGGCGCCTCAAGACAAAAGTAGAGGGCCAACTCGCGAAGCACAGTCGAAACCGAACCCGCCACCCCGAGGCGTGATTGATGTAATTTTGGGCAGTTCGATGGGACGTGTAACCGGGAAGAAGAGAAGCGGACACCTCGAGGCCGTGTTGTCAGTAGCAGGTTCCTCGCCTAGAAAAGATCGGGCCTACTCGGGAGTATCCATATCTTTCTCAGACAAAGATTATCCTACCGATCGAATTAAGCCGCACGATGGAGTGCTGGTAATAACAGCCCATGTCGGGCCAGTAGACATGAAAAGAATGATGATCGATAATGGATCCTCGGTCGACATACTGTATACTCACGCGTATCAAAGGTTAGATCTGGAAGGAAAAAAGATGGAGCTGGGTGGAGAAGGCCCATTTTACGATTTTAGTGGGGACCCGGTGCATGTGTTAGGCACCATTGAGTTGCCAGTCAGGTTCGGCACAGCCCCTCAGCAAGTAAAAATTCTAGTTAGATTTTTTATGGTACAGGTAGATTTGGCATACAACACCATTCTGGGAAGGCCGACACTGGCGGCCTTGCAAGTAGTAATATCCATACCACACTTCAAGATCAAGTTTTCGACACTGAACGGGATTGGGGAGGTAAAAGGCGATCTTGACATTGCCCGAAGGTGCTATCGGAATACTTTGATTTCTTCGGGTGTAAGGGTCAGCAAGCAGAAACAGACAATGGTCATCGAAATAGAGCCATTCATTGAGAGTAGTACTGAACCGCTGGCTCTGCCAGACGAAGAGACGGAGGATGTGGAGTTGATCCCGGGGAATACAGAGAAGATTATCAAGATTGGGTCAGGATTGGCAGAACCATTCCGGACAGGGCTGGTAGATTTGCTTTGGGTATATACGGACATCTTTGCATGGGAAACTATTGACATGCCTAGAGTAAGTGAGACGGTGGCCTTACACAACCTGCATGTCGACCCGAAGAGAAAACCGATAATACAGAAAAGAAGGATTTTCGCTCCAGAAAGGCAGAAGATCATAGATGAGGAAATCGCCAAATTACGGGAGGCAGGATTCATTTTTGAAATCGACTACCCCGAATGGTTGGCAAATGTGGTTCTGGTTCAAAAGCAAAACAGGAAGTGGAGATTATGCATAGATTACACGGACCTGAACAAGGCATGCCCGAAAGATTTTTATCCTTTGCCAAACATAGATTAGTTGATTGATGCCACATCGGGGTACGACATGTTGAGCTTCATGGATGCCTTCTCGGGATACCACCAGATCTCAATGAGTAAAGAAGACATTCCAAAGACCAGTTTCATCACTCATCGGGCCATATATGCATATCGGAAGATAACCTTCGGACTGCTGAATGCCGGGGCAACATACTAGAGGATGATGAACTTCGTATTCAGAAGGCAGTTAGGTCGAAGTATGGAGGTTTACGTGGATGACATGATTGTTAAAAGCATGTCAGTCCGGGAACACCTAGGAGATTTGGAGAGCTGCTTCGAGATAGTACGAAGACACAATCTGCGATTGAACCTGACCAAGTGCACTTTTGGATTGGGGTCAGGAAAATTTCTAGGATATTTGGTCAGCAAAAGAGGCATCGAAGAAAATCCAGAAAAGATTCAGGAGATCTTAGAGATGAAGTCTCTGAAATCTTATAAGGACGTTCAGAGGTTGTCGGGTCGGATAGCGGCACTTCGGAGATTCATGTCGAGGTCGGCCAAAAGATGTCTGCCCTTCTTCGATACACTCAAAGGGCCAAAAAATGAGAAAAGTTTCCAACGGACCTCAGAGTGTGAAGACGCATTCCAAGGGATCAAGAAATACTTGTCCTCGGCACCCTTATTGGTGAAACCGATCCCTTCGGAACCTTTATACTTATACTTGGTTGCAAGCTCGATGGCAGTAGGGGAAACACTGGTAAGGGACAAAGGGGGAAGACAGTTCCCGATATACTACGTCAGCCACGTTCTTCGAGATGTAGAAACAAGATACCTGAACCTGGAAAAGTTCGCTTATGCCTTAATCATTTCAAGCAGGAAACTTTGGCATTATTTCCAGGGATGGTTGGTGGTGGTGTACACGGATCAGCCATTAAAGAAGATTTTGCAGAGACCAGAAGTCTCGGGTCGGTTGGCTGCGTGGGCGATGGAATTAACTCAGTTCGCTTTGGAATACCATCCCCGAACAGCGATCAAGGGACATGCATTGGCCGACTTCATAGTAGAATGTTCGTTCCAGAGCCGAATGTAGGGTCGGTTACTGATACACAATAGGGGCCAACTTCGTGGACTTTATATGTAGATGGGTCATCGACTTCGGACATTAGCTGAGCATGAGTTATTCTGACAAGTCCCGAGGGATTCAAATTCAGCAAGCCATCCGATTTCAGTTCAAAGCTACTAATAATGAAGTAGAATATGAGGCCAAACTAGCCAGACTTCGGTTGGCCCGGGGCTTGGAAGTGCAGAAGTTAGTCATCTACAGTGATTCACAGTTGGTGGTTAAGCAGCTATCGGGGGAGTATGAGGCTCGGGGGGCAAGAATGTCAAAATATCTGGCAAAAATGAAAGATAAGCTCACGTACTTCAGTTCACATAGTTGTCAGGGAGTTGATCGGTCGGATAATACGGTAGCAGATGCTCTAGCCAGATTGGCAACTACCAAAGCAAGCTCCTTCAACGGATCAGTGTATTCAGAGGTATTAGAATAACCAAGTGTTCCGAAGACGGATGTGCTACCTTTGGACCGGCTCAACTGTTGGCTCACACCATATGTCTCATATCTGGCAGATGGGGTTCTACCTTCGGACCGAATCTTAGCAAGGATGATCAAGCACAGGAGCTCAAATTTCGTCCTTATTGACGGAGATCTGTATCGAAGGGCTTTTAGTTCTCCGCTGCTCAAATGCTTGACACCCTCAGAAGCAGATTATACACTTCGTGAAGTAAACTAAGGAATTTGTAGGGATCACATGGGGGCCAAGTCACTGGCATGAAAGATTCTGAGACAGGGATACTATTGGTCGACCATCTACCAAGAGGCCAAAGACTTTGTCAAAAAATGTCCCAAATGCCAGCTGAACAGTGCCATACCTCAACAGCCTCTCAAAGAGTTGTGCTCGGTCTTATCCGTGATTCCTTTTGCTATTTGGGGAATCGACATCCTGGGACCGCTACCGAAGGCCAAGGGACAAGTATGATTTGTGATCGTGGCCATTGACTATATGACAAAGTGGGTCGAAGCCAAGCCTCTACAGAAGATCACCGAACAAGAATGCTTGAAGTTTTTCAAAGAGGGGGTTGTTTATCGATTCGGTATCCTGATGGTGGTGGTATCGGACAATGGCAGACAATTTTTAGGGTCAAAATTTGAAGCATTTCTAAAAGAATTGGGAATCCAACATAGAAAGACTTCAGTTGCCCACCCTCAGTCGAATGGTCAAGTGAAAGTCACTAACCGGACCTTGCTTAACGGAATTAAAAGGTGACTAGACGAGCTAAAGGGTTGGTGGCCAAAAGAATTACTCAGTGTTCTGTGGGCTTATCAAACTACTCCGAGAACAACAATGGGGGACTCTCCGTTCCGATTGGCATATGGGACTGATGCACTCATACCAGTTGAGATCGGATCTCCTAATCTTTGGGTTAGTCAATACAAGGAGTTGTACAATGACCAAGGACTACGGTTAAATCGGGACCTTTTGAAGGAAGTTCAGGATTCAGCTCTAATAAGGTTGGCTATTTACTAGAAGCGTACAGCCCGACACTATAATCAGAAGGTAAAACAGAGGAGATTTGAGGTCGGGGATTTGGTCCTTTGGGAGTTGGAGGCCTCAACCCTCCAAAACACCGGCAAGCTGATGCCTAACTGGGGAGGACCCTATGAAGTGGTAGAGGTGCCGAAGCCAGGTACATACCGACTTCGAACAATGGATGGTTCGGAGATGAAGAACACATGGCATGCTGGAAGACTTAGAAAATATTACCAGTAAAAGTTATGTTGTTCCTTCCTTTACTTATGTAAGACATTATATTTATCAATAGAATAAATGAGATTTTTCTTCGAAAACATTTATACTTCATTTATATCCATAAGATCTTACATACCCGATCAGGTAAACATCGGACTCAAGCCGATCAGAAAGTTCGATAGGACAAAACTGATTGGTAAAAGTTCTGGGTATAACTGATCGAGATAACCATTGAATCAGAAAAGCTTCGGACTTAAACCGATCAGAAAGTTGGAAGCGACATAACTGATCAGTAAAAGCCACAAGTATAACTGATGGGAGAAATTTATAAAAAAAAATTTAGGACTTCATTCATACTAAAAAGTTTGTACAAAATCTGATTCGACAAGTTTCGGATGAGTTACAAGCAAGCAAAATGAAGGTTACAAAGTTCCTAAGTCCTAAAACGAATCATTCCTGTTGACCCTCGTCTCTGGCTTCAGATTCTTCATCAGATGAATCGAGAATAGAAGCATCATATCTGGCAGTAGTGAGCTTCGCCCGAGCCTTCTCCCTATACGTTTCATACCCTTCGGCAAATTGGGACATGATCTTATCGGTCAAGGTCGGGGACTCTTCGTACTCGGAAATTATTTGCTGCTTCGCTTTGGCTTGACCTTCCTTCAGGGAGTTGTTTTCTCGAATTAAGTACCTCATTTTCTCGTGCATTTTAAAAAACTTCTCCCCGAGGGCCTGGATTGCCTACTCCCGCTCTTTGACCTCTCCTTCCAGATGCTCTTTCTCCTGGAGCAACTTCTTGGCATGACCTTCGAGGCCGACGAACTCATGTTGAAGTAAAGAATATTGCTCTTTCAGTTCATCGGCCTGGCGTTCGGCCTGGGTTTCTTTGTTCCGGGTCTCAACATGGAGATCCCTTTCCTTCAGCAAGTCCGAGTTCAGACCTCGAACCTCATCCTTGAGAAGCAGCACATCCGACTTCGGCTGAACTTCCTTTTTGGTCATTCGGGCAAGGGGCAGAATGGCTCGGGCAAGGATGGCATTGGCCTGCAATAAAAAGAGCATATCAGCTATGAAGAATAAAGCACGAAGATAACAGAAAGATTCACCAAATTGGAAATTACCTGACACTGAGCGCGAACAT
Organism: Panax ginseng; assembly: GCA_020205605.1. Taxonomy (NCBI): domain Eukaryota; kingdom Viridiplantae; phylum Streptophyta; class Magnoliopsida; order Apiales; family Araliaceae; genus Panax; species Panax ginseng. Next base: position 83,348,555 of record CM035131.1, read on the forward strand.
AGGCTACGAGATAATCTTCAGAAGAGAATCCCTTAAAACGTTTGTCATCCCCGGGAAGTTTGAAATGATCGAACAGTTGAAATGGAAACACTTCCGAAGGGCTCTTCGGCCAACAAGTGGTCGGTGTCCCTTGAGAAGAGCTCGCCTTGGAAGTGAGAGTTGAAATGGGAAGGGGTTTGGCCTTAGCAACCAGCTGTTCAGGAACTTCAGCTACTCGAGGTTTCTTGGGTCGAGGTTCGAGAGGGACTTCTTCAGTTTCCTTCGAATCTTCAATCACCGCTACTTGCGTCGAGGGTGGAGGAATCGGCTTCGGCAGAGCTGGAGAAGTGGCCTTGGCAGAGACTTTGGTGGGAAGCTTGGCGGAAGGTCTCTTCATTTTCTTCAGCAAGGCAATTTTCTCAGCCCAATTCATTTGCAGTACATTCTTGGTGGCAGGCTCGATGGTAGAAGTTGGAGGAGCTGGGCCCGAAGCAGAACCGGTTGAGAGTTCCGTAATCGGGATGGTTTCTTCCTCGGCCGTCTCGTCAGTGATAGGAAGGCGAATCAGCTCGATGGTGATAGGAAAAGGGGCTAAGGACTCAGCGGCTCCTTCGCGTTTGAAGATTGTCACTGCACAAAAGGAGCTAGTTATAGAATTGATTATGGCAACAAAATGAAAGATCATAGAGGAATGGGGAGGTTTGGAGTAGGATACTTACACCCGTGTTTGTACAGCCAGGTCTCGTTGGACAAGACCCCCAGATTCCATGATGTCTTGCTCCACTTCTTGTAGAACTCTTTGAAGGCACCAGCCCGATCCCTCGGAAATTTTGACACCTTGGCGATAGGATCCTCGGGATGGGTCCAGTTCGGAAGAAGTGTGAGGTCGGTCCCTTTCATAAAGATCCATTGTGGATGCCACCCTTTGTTGCTCAAAGGGGGCTTGATGGGGACGGTTCGGTTGGCTTGTTTGTTTAATTGCCGAAGGCCGGGTTCCTTCGACCAACCAACGGTAAATAAAGCAAAAAACAAATCAAGGCCAGGAGCAATCCCGATCTCCTGGCACAGGGCGATGAAAGAAATCAGGTGAATGTACGAGTTCAGCGCAAGTTGTGTGAACCCGATTCTGACAAAGCCGAGGAAGGATGAGATGAATTCGTGGAGGGAAAACCGAACCCCATACTTTAGAAGGTACAGAGGTACGACAACCCACTCACCCTCGGGTCTCTAGAACATTTTCTCTCTAGGTTTGGGTACCCGAAGCTTGTACTCCTTGACAATATTGAAAAGAGCTCAAACATCGGAGATCTGGGAAGGAGCAACAGTGGATGTGGTGTTGATATGGAAAAAATTCGTTTCGGAGTGGTAGGCATTTCAGATTTTGGCTTCGGCACTGATCGGGGTAGGAAGAACAGAAGAGGTAGTGGTTTCAGAAGAGACACCCCAGAATCAACCTGGAATCGAGATCACCGGTGGTGATGGAATATGAACTGCTCAATGGTAGGGGGGAACGCTAGAATCTGCCATTGGAGGTGAAGGGGATAGTAGTATGAAGTTTCATGTAAGACCCCAAATTATTAATAAATGAAATTTATTTTCCTCTATTTATTATTTTGAAATAGTAAGGTTTGATTTGATTAATGTGGATAGTTATGGGTAAAATACGCAAATATTTCGAATAAGCAAGTGGTTATAAAATATTCATTATTGTCGGAGAATATTCGTTTGGTCGTGGAATATTCGTACTGTCGGGGAATATTCGTACGACGACGCAGTCTTTTGTGGGCCCATAACGGAAAGCGATTGGATGAAGAAAACGACAAATATAAGTTGTTTATAAATAACGGCGTAGTTGTTACCATTAATATTGTTGGAATACCCGGTGGTTAAAACACAGTAATACGCGTTGTTGCACAGTAGCACACGGTATTGCACCAATTATTGATTCTTACGTAAGAAGGCACTACTCAATAATTGTTACAGTAATTATTGTTCAGTATTTTATTTTATTGATTCAATAATTGTTGCGTTGATATTTTATATTACTGTTGTTTCAATAAATTGTCATTACACAGTATTTTCCATTATCGGAGCAATAATTCATATTATCTGAATAATATTATTAGATAACATTATTGGCAATGTCTAGAAAGTTCTGTTTAAGGAGAGGTTTGGTCACCTAATCATGGCCCAAGAAGGAGAAATCCTTATTGGAAGTCCTCTTTCTTGGGAACTACCGGCCGCCAATCTTGTGATTCTCGTAATATTATTTGTGAATAATTAATTATTGATTTATATGATGAAAAAATATTAATTTTATGTGGATATAGATGGAGAAAATTTTAATGTGACAATTGTTGAAAATTAATATTTTATCTTTTTCGATAAAATAATTTATTTAAATATATTATTTTAATAATATATTAACTAGTGATATTTTTATAATGAATGTGGGATATATGAGTATATGAGGAGGAAGAGTATTTTGTGGCAATAAATGTTTAACACATATTTTGTGTGTTGGTGGACACAATTATTGAATCAAAATTTGATTATAACTTTGTAAAATCGCCCATTTATGGATTTCTTGGCCAATTTCATTTGGAATTTAGAAAAACTTTCTTTTGTAAAGTTGTAGAGAATTGAATTTTCTATAACAAATTAAGAGATTCAATTTTTTGATAAAAGGGCTATTTATTATGAATTATTGAAGTTCAAGTCTCAAATAATTGATTTTTGGAAGTATAAAATATTTAAAATAGGAAAAACGTTTTTTTTTGTTTTGTGGGCAGCCCTAGCATGTGCAAGATAAGCTGAAATCAGTTGTCAAAATATGCGTAGAGAATTTGTAATATATATAATATTATTATAATAAATTTTCTACTTTGGTGTTCTAAGTATTTTCCTATAAATAGGGTGCTTAGGTTAGAATTGAAAATCACACCAGAAACTAAAGTTTTCTCTCTCTATATTATCGAGCGTATTCTTGTGAGTATTTTGAGTATACTTTGAGTATTGCTATACGGTGCAAGTTCAAGTCATAGCCTATATCCGGTGTTTCAACTAGAAGTACTGTCTTTCGAGGTAAGGGATGTTATTTTATTCGAAAATGATATTATTTCTTCAATATCATTATGTCGAAATATTGGTTGAAAATTTTTATCAAATTTGGAACTTTTCATGTCGGGGTTACTATTCATGAGTTACTATTCACGAAGCGTGAAGATATTTTTTGTGAAATTTCTATCTTTTGGTGTCGGAGTTACTATTCACGTATACAGCACTATTCACGTATACGACACTATTCACCGAAAAATAAAATTTCTTCTTTTTGTCCAAAATATCTATTATGGATACTAGCTTTGATTGTATCCATGTTTTGATTATTCTTGAATTTTACTCCACTCTGATTACTTATGAAGTATTTTTTAACTTGGATTGTTTAAAATACGAATCCTTAATATTTGTTCTTTTGTTTCACCGGATTCGCTTTCCTTTAAAATATTTTTCATCATCCTCGGTCTTAAATGATGATATTATCAATATCTTTGGCCCGTAGAGTGCAAAGATGAATGATTTCTTGATGAATATCTTTGGTAGTAGTGCAAAGATGAACAGTGTTGAGATGAACATGACCGATCAATTAATATCTTTGGCCAGTAGTGCAAAGATGAACAGTGTTTAGATGAACATGACTAATCGATGAATATCTTTGGCTCAGTAGTGCAAAGATGAATATTTGATTTCGGATATATATTGATTGATGTTACAGGATAAAATATCGACGGTGAACTTTTAAATTCATATATAGAAGATAGTAGTTTGCATTCTCTACTTAACTCTTCTAATGAATTATTATTTCACTGCGAAGATTGATTTAAAACCGGTTGTCTATTGTATTCTATTAGATTTTTCCTGTTGGAGACTAACGATAATTTGTTGTATATTATCTTAGTCATAATATTCTTTATCGGGCTAGTTGAGCTCACCCTTTTCCTTTTTGTTCCATTTTTCTTCTCGAGGAGGCGAGAATGTAAATGAGTACTAGTCGGGTATGGAATGAAGGTTCTAGAGAGAGTTGTTTAGTAGTCTTCACCATTTTGTAAAATAATGTATCAATAATTATGATGGGGATTTATTTGCGTGTGGATATTGTTTAGATGGTAATATCTGTATTTAAACTCACAGTTTATATGTTGTAATAATAAAGTTATAGTTATTTACGCATCCATGTATTTGGCGACTCGAGAATGGGTTGGATGGAATGGACCTATTTTGGGGGCGTCACAGTTGGTATTAGAGCTTAGGGATATAATCTCTGGCGGAGATCGGGGAATAGAACTAGGTGGGGGGAGACGAGTAAATCCTTCGCTAGTGTGTCCTACCTAAGCTTATTTGTTAGTTAGTTAGTATATAGGGATATTATGTGATATATTGATTTCCTTAATTAACCCTTGTTTTATGACAATGATTTGAGAATGTCGAATTGAGAATATTAACAAAGGAGTAAATGAGATCGTGGAGATGCTGTGCTTACCAACGAGGAGAACGTGCAACAGTCGGCAATGTACCTCCTGTGAACAACACCAATTTGAAAGCGATGATGAACGAGGGATGTTTAGAAGCTTTTTGCGCTTCATGCAAAATCGCATTTAGGAGACTAGTGTTCAAAATACGAGAGGAAATGATAGCAATTCACGGGTTGTCAAACAACAAGCAGTTCAAAGAGTTGGGACCGCTGAATTGGGAAAGCCGGATCCGATTAAAGTGAGACGTGGGTCAAACAAATTACCAAGATATTCGATGTCTTGGGATGCACGGAGGAATAGAAGGTTCCATTCGCCACCTTTATGTTCCGTGGCGAGGCGATCATCGGTGGTGAGTCTGCGGAAACGTACTCCATCCACCGCATTCAAAGATGTCTTGGGAGACGTTTGAGAAACTATTTAATGACAAATACTTTCCTAAAAGTGTTCGTCTATATGAAAGAAGTGGAGTTCATCGATTAGAACAAAACAACATGATTTGTCTCAAAGACGAGGCAAAGTTTGCGAGTTATCCGTGTTTGCACCTCATTTGGTGGAGAATGATGAACGTATGACTTTGGATGTTTCGAGAGGTTTGAAACCCGACATACGACAATATCTCATTTCTCATAAATTTTCTCTCTTTCAGATGTTGTCAATGTGGCTCAGATTGTTAGAGCGAGATAATGAGTACGCTTCAACCGAGGGACCATAACCAGATCATATCAAGATAGCAGGTCATCGTAATAACGATAACCAAATGAAGAAAGAAGAATACGGACAAAGGCGATAACCACTCGGGTGGTAATCGTGGCCATGAAAATAGAAGAAGCGAGTGGGAGGAGATTTTAAAAGAGGAGATTCAACAACGACCATGTGAAGACGTCGGCCACCAAGATGTAACCGGTTCCAAGGGAGGAGAAAGACCACCGGTCGTATGTTACAAATGCGGGAAAGAGGGACATATTATGGAAAAGAAGGACATATCGCTCGAGATTATACGGTATCGAAACCCACCCAATGGAATGGTGACTCAAAAGGATGTCCCGTAAAAGTCAAAGTCAACTGTTCTAAGAGCGTTTGTTTGTCGTGACCGGTCAAAAAATACGAGGAACCCGAACGGTTAGCACGGGTTAGTTAATTATAAATTCTTGCAAAGTTTATACCTTACTAGATACCGGTTCTACCCATTCTTTTATTTCTCTTGCTTGTGCTCAACGTTTGAACTTGACTATGGAGAAATTAGACTTTGACCTATTTATGGAGACTCCGTTAGGAGAAACTTTCATTACATCCGTTGTTTAGAAATCTTGCTTGATTCAAGTTGGCACTATCACATTACCTGTTAACCTTATTTCTATAGAGATATTTGCTTTTGATGTGATTTTAAGGTTAACTACTCATCATGTCGAAATTGATTACTTTCGTAAGGTTGTTAGTTTTCATATTCCTAAGCAACCTGTTATTCGAATTCAAGCAATCAAACCATTGTAGTCAAACATTTTCATATCAAGCCATGAAGTCATTCGTTTATTACGGATGTCAAGTTTTCTTAGTCCATGTTATGGATTTGAATAAAGACACGCCGATTTGAATAATATTCCTCATTGTTATTGATTTTTCCTGACGTATTTCCTGAAGAATTTCTTGGCTTACTCCCAAAGCCTGATATTAAATTTTGTATCGACTTTGAACCCGGTACAAAACTCATTTCTAAAATCTCATATCGAATGGCTCCTATTGAACTTCAGGAGTTAAAAATTCAACTATAGAATTTGGTACCTGAGCCTTTATCTGGTGACTTCCTTTGTGGAATGCACCAAAACCCGAATCTCCCGTAGGGGACACCATATTCGTGCGATAGTAAACTGATAGGTGTCATTGTAACGTGTTATCCAAGGTTGGGATATGAGTCACAATTGAGAACAACCTAAGTCGGTAATCGAAATACGTAGCTTTCTAGGCTTAGTTGGTTATTATCGGAGATTCGTTGAAGGATATTCTCGAATCGCTATTCCATTAACGCAGCTGACTCGTAGAGATACAAAATTCGAATGGAGCAAAGAATGTGGGAAGAGCTTCGAAGAACTCAAGAGGAGACTCATTTCAAAGACATGTTCGACCATGCCATCCCGGAAAAGCGAACGTGGTAAATGACATGTTGAGTAGAAGATCGTATAAAAGAACGAAAATACGATATTGTCAAAGACTCATTTCGTATAATTTACAAATAATAGAGATGGAGATGAAAACTCTAGGTACCAACGTGATGATATACGAGTATAATCGACTTTAATCGATAAAGTTAAAGTTGTTCAAGCTACACACCGGAGCTGATGAATTTGAAGAAGGAGGTGCAAGAAGTTGTTATTTCAAAAGCAAGAATCGGTGAGGTGAGGAAAGCTCAAACCTTCAATTTATTAATCCATTTGAAATTCTCGATCGAATAGGAACTGTGGCCTATAGACTCGTTTTACCGCCAAGTATGACGCGTGTTCATAACGTTTTTCACGTATCGATGTTACGTAAATATGTGGACGACCGAACCACGCTATTGAGTTAGAAACGGACGAGATAGCCAAGAAGACTTAACGTCACGAGGAGGTACTGCCAAGATCTTGGATAGAAAGAACATGTCCTATGTATCGGGGTTATACCACAAGTTAAAGTTTTGTGGAGAAACCATGCTATTGAGGAAATGACCTAGGAGTTGGGAACGGAAATGAAAGCGAGGTATTCTCATCTTTTCGAAACACCAGGTACGTACGTCAATTTTGAGGACGAAATTTCATAAGGAGGGGAGGTTGTAAGACCCCAAATTATTAATAAATGAAATTTATTTTCCTCTATTTATTATTTTGAAATAGTAAGGGTTGATTTGATTAATGTGGATAGTTATGGGTAAAATACGCAAATATTTCGAATAAGCAAGTGGTTATAAAATATTCATTATTGTTTGGAGATATTCGTTTGGTCGTGGAATATTAAATGCTTCGGGGAATATTAAATGCACTGATAGCTTATCTTTTGTGGCCCATAACGAAAGCGATTGGATGAAGAAAACGACAAATATAAGTTGTTTATAAATAACAGCGTAGTTATTACAATTAATATTGTTGGAATACCCTTGGTTAAAACACACGATGTCTGGCGTTGTTGCACAAGAAGACATCCAGATTGCACCAATTATTGATTCTTACGTAAGAAGGCACTACTCAATAATTGTTACAAGAATTCTTGCTCAAGATTTTATTTTATTGATTCAATAATTGTTGCGTTGATATTTTATATTATCGTTGTTTCAATAAATTGTCATTACACGTATTTTCCATTATCTAGCAATAATTCATATTATCCTAATAATATTATTAGATAACATTATTGGCAATGTCTAGAAAGTTCATTTAAGGAGAGGTTTGGTCACCTAATTGCATGCCGCCAAGTGGAGAAATCCTTATTGAAAGCCCTCTTTCTGAGGAACTACTGGTTGCAAGATCTTGTGATTCTGTAATATTATTTGTGAATAATTAACTATTGATTTATATGATGAAAAAAATATTAATTTTATGTGGATATAGATGGAAGAAATTTTAATGTGACAATTTTTGAAAATTAATATTTTATCTTTTTCTGATAAAACAATTCATTTAAATATATTATTTTAATAATATATTAACGATGATATTTTTATAATGAATGTGGGATATATGAGTATATGAGGAGGAAGAGTATTTTTGTGGTAATAAATGTTTAACACATATTTTGTGTGTTGGTGGACACAATTATTGACCGAAATTTGATTATAGCCTGTAAAATCGCTCGTTTATGGATTTCGGTCAATTTCTGTTTGGAATTTAGAAAAACTTTCTTCTGTAAAGTTGTAGAGAATTGAATTTTCTATAAAAGTTCGCGAGATTCGAATTTTCTGATAAAAGGGCTATTTATTATGAATTATTGAAGTTCCGAAGCTCCGAAATAATTGATTTTTGGAAGTTTAAAATATTTAAAATAGGAAAAACATTTTTTTTGTTTTGTGGGCAGCCCTAGCATATGCAAGATAAGCTGAAATCTGTTGTCAAAATGTGCGTAGAGAATTTTAATATATATAATATTATTATAATAAATTTTCTACTTTGGTGTTCTAAACATTTTCCTATAAATAGGGTGCTTAGGTTAGAATTGAAAATCACACCAGAAACTGAAGTTTTCTCTCTCTATATTGTCGAGCGTATTCTTGTGAGTATTTTGAGTATACTTTGAGTATTGTTATACGGGTGCAAGTTCAAGTCATAGCCTATATCCTGTGTTTCAACTAAGTCTTGCTCTTTCGAGGTAAGGGATGTTATTTTATTCGAAAATGATATTATTTCTTCAATATCATTATGCCGAAATATTGGTTGGAAATTTTTATCAAATTTGGAACTTTTTTATGTCTGGGTTACTATTCATGAGTTACTATTCACGAGTTACTAATCATGAGTTACTATTCACGAGTTACTATTCATGAGTTACTATTCATGAGTTACTATTTACGAGTACTATTCACGAAGCGTGAATATGTTTTTTGTGAAATTTCTATTTTTTGGTGTCGGAGTTACTATTCACATATACGGAACTATTCACGTATACGGCACTATTCACGAATACGACGACACTATTCAATAGAAAAATGAAATTTCTTCTTTTTATCCAAAATATCTATTATGGATACTAGCTTTGATTGTATCCATGTTTTGATCATTCTTGAATTTTACTCCACTGATTACTTATGAAGTATTTTTAACTTGGATTGTTTAAAATACGAATCCTTAATATTTGTTCTTTTGTTTCACCGGGATTCGCTTTCCTTTAAAATATTTTTCATCATCCTCAGTCTTAAATGATGATATTACTGAATATCTTTGGCCTGTAGTGCAAAGATGGATGATTTCTTGATGAATATCTTTGGGCCGTAGTGCAAAGATGAACATGTGTTGAGATGAACATGACCGACTGATTAATATCTTTGGCCCGTAGTGCAAAGATGAACAGGTGTTTAGATGAACATGACCAACTGATGAATATCTTTGGCCTGTAGTACAAAGATGAATATTTGATTCCAGATATATATTGATTGATGTTACAGGGATAAAATATCGATGGTGAACTTTTAAATTCATATATAGAAGATAGTAGTTTGCATTCTCTACTTAACTCTTCTAATGAATTATTATTTCCACTGCGAAGATTGATTTAAAACTGGTTGTCTATTGTATTCTATTAGATTTTTCCCTGTTGGAGACTAACGATAATTTGTTGTATATTATCTTAGTCATAATATTCTTTTCGGGCTAGTTGAGCTCACCCTTTTCTTTTTTGTTCCATTTTTCTTCTCGTGGAGGCGAGAATGTAGCGAGTACTAGTCGGGGTATGGAATGAAGGTTCTAGAGAGAGTTGTTTAGTAGTCCTCATCATTTTTGTAAAATAATGTATCAATAATTATGATGGGGATTTATTTGCGTGTGGATATTGTCTAGATGGCAATATCTGTATTTAAACTCACAGTTTATATGTTGTAATAATAAAGTTATAGTTATTTCTGTACCATGTATTTGGCGACTCAGAATGGGTTGGATGGAATGGACCTATTTTGGGGGCGTCACATTTCAAACGTGAGAACGATCAAGAAAGAAGCTGGAAATTTGAAGATTTAGACCAAAAACACGTGGAATAACTGAAATCAGTGAAGTATGGGGAAGAAATGAGCTTGCCGGAAATCGCCTTCGCCGGAAAAGTAGAGAGCAGAATTTAAAATTAGAAAATCTGGGAAAAATGACAGAGTTGGGAGGATGGGGGTTTTTAAATGCTGAGCTGCACGAGACCCCAGGGCGGCTATTTATTGCTAGTGGGGGTTAGTCCTGGGGAAGCGTGTGACGTTTCGAGAATAAAGAGGAACCGTTTGGCTTCCCCATATAACTCATCATTTGCTGGCATGGTTTTACGAGCCTTGTCTTTTCAGAGTCTCTAATTATAAATAAATTATAACGAGAGACTAGGGGGCAATGTTTGGGAGCATTTTACCGATCTCCAGGTGGGCCGAAGGCCCAACATTAGAAAGGGTTGGTAAGTCCAATGGGCCGAAGCCCACGGAGTGGCTAAAGGTGTTCAGGTTCGGTATCCGAGTCCTTTGGGCCGAAGCTTAGACCATATGATGGGTTCGATTGGGTTGGGCTCAGGCATGAGTCATCCTCGCTGCGTGCTGAGTCGGGAGTCCTAATCGTATTTAAATAAGGTAACTCCAAAGGTAGTGTTTGGATTGGATTCCACTTCCACCTTTTAAGGAGATTGTGTTGGACCCAAATTATGGTAACTGCCATGTTTCGGAGTCCTAAACAGACTCGGAGAAGGATTCTAAGGTGATGAGAGTGCTATAAATACAAGGCTAGGGTTACAATTAGCAGGTAATACTTTCTTTGAGCATTAAACACAAAATCCTCCATTGTTAAGCCTTGTGAACGACCTGTACTTATTCTCACACCGGAGTATCTCTCAAGGCATGCCAGCCAAGCTTCGTGTGTGATCTGTTATTGTGCAGGTTCTAGCGCGTGGATTTTGTGATTGGACGCGCCGGCGAAACTTGGCGTTAACATATAATATGTAACATTCACTACCTCTAGTGTGATTGACCAACTAATATTTAAAAATATTTTTAATATAATGTCTAATATACTCTTCAAATTATAATGTTTAATATACTCACTAAATATAAATTTGTATGTTATAATTTTTACTTTACTTGATCTAATTAATTAAATTATGAATTTGGGCAATAAATAACATAAATATAAAAAATATTTATTTCATCAAGAAAATAAAGTCATACACCATTTGCTAATTAAATTTCTTAAAGTTTAAAATTTACATAATATACATTCAAATATTTTGTTGTAACTAAAAAGTAAAATTTTAATAAGCATAAAAGTACAAATTAACGCAAAAAACAATATAATTATTTTTTCCAAATATTAAAATTTATATAAAATAAACTTATTATTACATAGCGAATCTTATTATTCATATAAAAAAAGTAGTGAAACTAATATTAATTATTTTTAAAAATATTAAACTAAACATAATTCACACTTGAAAGATACTTATTTACAATAAAAATGACAAATGTTATTATTCAAAAAGAAAAAATACATTAAAATAAATCTTTTAATAAGAATAGAGGTAGTAATAAATATTATTATATTTTTTATTTAATATTGTATAAAAACAACACCAATCAGTATAATAAAATATATAATTCAAATCATAAACATCCCAAAATTTTGACATATACTCAAAAAATTTAACATATAAAAATCATAATATGAAACTAAGAATTCAAATAATAATTTTTGTTGTTAAACACCAAAAAACTAAATTATCAACATATTCAATCACTTTAATTAGAAAACATCCATTCATAATTTAATTTAAAATTCTTAATATTTATATCACTCATCGAAAAATATGTGTTAATTGAATTAAATTATTTGAATGAGGTATTCTTAATTATAAATAAAACTATAATTAAAATGTATTGTATTAAAAAATGATAATTAAACACACACACACACACACACACACATATATATATATATATATATATATATATATATATATATATATATATATTCAGAATTAAAATTTGATAACATACAAAGGTAAATATATAATTTTATCTATTTAGTCAACTTTAAAAACATGCAGGGGTGCTAATTTTAACTTAAAAAATTAGAAAGGATGTGAGTGTTATTATTGTTATCTAGTGGGGGTATCACTGCATTTTATTCTTAATAAAAATATGATAAATAAAAAGGTTAAATTTGTAATTTAGTCAAAAATATTGAATGAAAGATTATTATATTACATATACGAAAATGCCGTATGCTAATTGCTACACATGGTTAAGAAAAGTCAAAAAGGAGGGAAAGACTAAAGAGAGAGACGACATTACGTTTTGTTGAAGTCATTGGTCAACGATTTTGTTCGATCCATTGAAGTTAAGGATTGTATCTATATATAGGACCGTCTAGATTCGAACTACATCAATATCCATCAACTAGCTAACATCTTGTAGATAATTAATTACACTTGCATCCCCCCGTTCAATAAAAAATATAAAAAGGCGTGGCAAAATGGCTAACCTACTGCTAGTATGAGTTCCCTCCAAAAGGCACTCAGTTCATCTTTTTGGTGTCTTTTGGTGCCGAACAAGTATGGGCTATTTTTTTTAATATTTTTTAGTTATTAAATTAAATTAATTATAAGTTTTTTAAAATTATTACATCTATACAATAATATATATATATATATATATATATATATATATATATATATATTTTTTCTTACTTTATTGTGAGATTTATGCATGCATGTATATGTAGATATCTAATTATAATTATATTTATTGAATTTGAACATGTATTATTATAATTATGTAATTTGTATTTGAGAATTATATGTCGATGACCAAATTAGCCTTAAAATGACCAACCAAATTAATTTGGACAAAATCTTCAATTGTCTTAGAGTATTCACAACAGTTTCCCCAATAAACTGTCTAGCTTGGAAGAATATATCAACAAATCATTATCCAACAATTTTTTTATCCTTATTTAACTCTTTATTTTAATCTCTATCTAGGATTTTACTCCTCAGGGTGAGATAGTCAAAAGATCGCTCTCTATGTATGCAAAACGACATTTCACACCCTCATTTAAGTGGACACGTTAGCTTTAGAAAGGGGTAAAGGAATTCAACGTCATTTGCAACATCACGAATCTCGTCTTCTCCAGAGCTTCTTCAACCGACAATTTTCTTCTCCAAAATTATTTCGACAGTATTCTTCGCTGATTATCCTCTTCACCGACTGTCTTCTTCTCTAAAGTCTCATTTGCGGCATCTCAAATCATTTAATTCTAAGGTATTTTGTAGAAAAATAAAATCTAGGGTTCCAATTTCGATCTTCTTTTTTTGTTTGATTTTGACCTTTGTTTGTTTTGGGATTTCGAACTTTGTTTGTCTCATGATTTTGACCTCTGTTAGTTTCATTATTTATTTGATCTCGACATCTAATCTATCGATGAGTATTTAATTTTGTGGCTATTTTGATTTAATAAAGCATGTACGTATTGTAGTTAACTTTTAACTTTTAAATTTCATTATTTAAGGAATCAATATAAGGAATATGTTTGGTACTGTTGGGTAAAATCTAATTATGCATAATCACGCAAGTATACGTGATCAACAAGTAATAAAGTGTAAGTAGAGTATCGTTCCCACGAGAAATTGTTTAATAAAAATCACCAAGTACTAACCCGTAACCAACTCAATCTTATCTAAACGAATGAATTTCAAATTATATAATTAAACTACTATTAAATTCCACTAGTTAAATTAAGATTACAGATATTTAAAATCACAACTTCACTTATTGCTTCATTTAAGTTAACACACATCTCATCAATTATTCTCTATCCTAAGTTGTTAATCAAGAACACTAAAGCAAATAAAACCACCTCTCGATGCATAATACCCATACTCACTTAAATCCACAGATGATAGAATTAAGCAAGACACCTTAATTAACTAATCCACTATATCTCTATGTAAATTACAATTAAAAAGGATTTAAAGCACAAGTTCTTTATAAGATTACATATGACGTAAAGGTATATCTCTATCCTAAACACGAATCATGAATTCCATCTATGCAAAAATCACAAACATATGCTATCATGATCAGATCTAAACCTATACTTCATCTCTCCAGTTCATATAGATTATCACGGTAATTGATGGCCAATCAATTAAACAATTAAGTCCACACCACAATAGACAATTCTCACGATAGAACATAATAATTGATAGCGAAGCATATTAAAATAAACTACACAATAAGATCCATTGTAATCTCAAACAAAGAATTAGTTCATTGAATTAAAATTAAGAATCCACACTTGAATACACATTAAAAGACAAAACTAAGAGTAGAGTAAAGAATAAATTTATTGTCAGCAAATCTCCATCTTCCTCAAGCTCCTGCTCTTGATCTTCAATGGTTTCCAAGTTGCTTCAATCTCCAAATCTCATAAGAACTAGGGTTTTGCTCCTTATCTACTATAATCTAATCTAATGAAATCCCCCAAAACTAGCCTCCCAATCCAAGTTAAAAATCAAGTATTTATAGTTCTAATGGACACCCTAGCAAGTTAGGCAACTAAGAATCCTATTCTAGCTCAAATTAGACATCATAACACCCATATTAACTCTCTCCTCGCCAACCGGTACACCCCGCACCATTCCTAGGCAATTTTGGGCGTGACCCGCGCTACTTTAGCAGAGAAACTGATGGCCCGGCGCGCCCCGCGCCGCTCTATTTTCTACTGCGACGTCCTTTGGTAAAACAGGAATAACTTTTAATCCGCTGGGAGTTATAGGGCCTGCCACCTATCAAATCGAAGATATCGACGAGATTTACAACTTTCATTCTTTGAGAATTGATAGATTCGGCCGGATCAAGGCCGAAATTGCTCTTGAAGTAGATGATATGTAAATTACAAGCAGGACAACTTTAAGCTTTGATCTTTGTTGATAAAAAGGCCATAACTCTCGCATCTGAACTCCGATTGGGACGATTCAAGATGTTCCAAAAAGATAAGAATTAGATCTACAATAAAATCTAAGTTCCAAGCCAAGAACATGCATTCAACTTGGTGTTAAAAGCCTTGCAATCTTCCCTTCTTGCATTTGCTTGCATATTTTAGTCCAAAAGATGTCCAAATTGATTTTCCTTTCTTCTTCATGCCAATGCAGTGTCATAGCCTACAAAATAACATAAAATGTATGAAATGAACTCACAATGCATGAAAAGTAACTACAAAATATAGGTTTAAGCAACTAATTCAAGTAATAGATACTGGATAAGTAAGTATAAAACCTACTTATCAGGTACATAGTGAAAAAATTAAATTCCTATTCTGCAGAATGACCTAATAGTAGGGATAGAGATAAGAAAACTATTGTTAATGCTTTTATTATATATATAGTAATAGATAATAAATTATAGTGTACAACCACATTTAAATACTTTTTTATTTTTATTTTTTCTCTTTAGTAAGAAACTTTAACCTCCAAATTTTAGAATTAAATCTTGAAAGGGTCTTTTATCTTTTTTAAAAAGACCATTTCCCATATCTGTTTGATATTATTAATCTACTATTTGATTGTTATTTTCTCTCTCTTTAGAGTTTATTTTTCCTTTTATGGGATTATATCTTTTCTTAATTTAGGATTAGATCTCTCATTCTTTTTTCACTAGTAGCCATTTCCTTTTGGGACTGAAATCTCTCTATATAAGGATTTATTTTTGATAACGATAATATGTAATTGTAAATATGTTAATTGGATGCTGGATGTGACATGTCATCTATAGACAACCTAAATTTTTCTTTCCTTTTATTAACCACATAGGAGGGTGTAATTTCACCCCAGAGACAACCCCGTGGGAGGACAAAGGCATAATTTCACCCCGGAGACAACCACATGGAGAAACCAAAGTGCAACATCGCCCAAACATAACATGGTTAGGATCGTAAAGCTGAGGATGAGGTCAAAAGAATCCACCACAGCAATCCCTGAACTGCGAACTACCCAAGACAAGCCAACTAACCACCCACGGGAACTGGAAGATACCTCTCAGCTAATTGTTTCATCTTTTCAGACTTAGAATCAGTCAGAATCGACCTCATTTCACAACCTTCAGCAGAAGCTTTCTGGGATATTTGGGTACGGATCTCAAGCTTTCTCAGATTGACGACCGAAGGAATAAACTTCGAGATTGTGGGGCCATTGGGAATTCAACCACAGTGCAATCATGGCTAGCAGCAGTACTACCGCGATTGGCCCCGAGATCTATGACAGGCCATCAATAGTTTATTTAGAAAAAGAAGAAGAAAGTTAAAGAGAGAAAGCGATTTCTAGAGTGAGAAAGGCTCGGGTTTAAAATTATATTACTAGATTTGAGTTGTTTTCATCACTTATATAATAGATTTCATTCATATAGAGAGATATAATATAGATGTTGGTTTCGAGAGGCTTGTTTCTACATTCCCCAAGGTGAAAAAGCGAATCTTTGGTCATTTCATTTATAAATATTGTTGGAACTACTAGATATATTTTAATATAGTGTTTATCTATAGTTAGACTTGTTATTTTATACATATATTGTGCATTTGTTGGTAGATCTATCTATTTTAAAGTTTATTTTGTACATATAAAGTTAGAAATCAAGTCCTTTTGCTAGATCTACCTTGATCTAGTCGGATCTAGCCCTTAATCGGTTCTAGAGCTTCAAAGCTCGAACCTCCATGCTAGATCAGCTTAGATCAAGGTTAGATCTAGTCGCTTTTCAATATTTTTAACTAATTTCAGTCACTTCGTAGAGCCCTATATCTATATCTAATAGTGAAGGGGTTCTAACTATTCGTGATAGGGATTTTCAACTGATTTCATCCACCGTCGCATGAGTCTCCAAAGGGAGTTGCAGATACTAGCCACCAAAGGAACAAGATTTTGATTTTCTCTCTCAGTCTCTCTCTAAGAAGCGCTATTTAGGGTTTTGGTTTATGATTCTCTACCTAAATTGGCTGATATATTATCTATATATAGCAGTCAAAAAAGGATTAATCAAAACCTAATCTTATTAAAAACCTAAAATCTAAATTTATATATATTATATATTAATTAAGTCTTACTTAATAAATATACATATATATACAAATTATCATATTAATTTAAATTTTTAAACACTATCAATCATATTGATATATCCAAATCCTTTCAATTTAAATTAATTCCCTTTTAATTACGTTCTATGTGTGTGACCCTATAGGTTATTATTACGTTGGCAATAATTTTAAAATTATATTATAAAATTATAAACAGTGAACAACATCTAGTAATGCATCACTGCTACCCAAGTAATAATAAGATCGATGATTCAATGCAACCTTTTCGTGACCAATGTTACAATGTAATTTAATCCTTTTAACCTTGACATCCTAGATTAAACCTGAGTCATGGAATGTGTCATACTCTTCATAATTTAATTTGAGTTTTCTTGATCAATAAGTAGACTATATGAAACAAATCACTATTTGAGCATGGCCATGCATTTCATAGTCCTACCTAACCAAAAGGCCTATGGATATCACTTCTAATATATAGGAGGGTTAAATTCCATCTAGATCACTCATATTCCTCATACGATTTATGATGTACCCAATAATCACCTTTATAGTCCACCCTATTAAAGGTGACCTTTGATGATATCAAAGTACATAAATTCCCGTGTAGTAATATAGTGATTTCAGGTCGGAGGATCATTACATCATTGTCACTATGAGAATCACTAATGACACTTTGCATAATGCTCCACGTAGAATTCTCATGGTGGGTCTGTCCAGTACATCGTTCTCTAACATGTACCTATGCATTGACTCAATATCTCATATATTTATGACCAATGAGATTTGGTCATAAGTCAATCCACATACTAGTCTCAATGCATCATTGTTATCCCATCAACAATGATACTTGACTAGGGACATTTAAGAGCAATGATACTAATTGTTATTATATAATCTCATGTTCAAGTCACATACTTGAAACTATATAATTTGTATCACTATTCAAAGGAATTTTATTATGTTAACATTTATATAACGTAGTAAATAAAACCATAATAAAATCATTCATTTATTCAATCAAATATAATATCAAAATGTTAAGTTATTATATCAAATAAGTGGCCTCTAGGGCATAAACTCTAACAAAACCTTCATTACATCCACTGTTTATAAGTCTTGTTTAATTCAAATCGGCACCCGCACATTACTTG
The DNA here is from genome assembly GCA_020205605.1 of Panax ginseng. Lineage (NCBI taxonomy): Eukaryota > Viridiplantae > Streptophyta > Magnoliopsida > Apiales > Araliaceae > Panax > Panax ginseng. The sequence continues at coordinate 83,366,990 of CM035131.1, forward strand.
TCGACCTTATCTCTTTGAAAATACTTGCATTTGATGTGATTTTAGGAATTGATTGGTTAACTACTCATCATGCTAAAATTAATTATTTTCGTAAGGTTGTTAGCTTTCATATTCCTAACCAACCTATTATACGAATTCAAGCAACCAAACCACTAAAGTCAATCACTGTCATATCAAGCCATAAAGCCATTCGTTTATTGAAAAACAAATATCAAGCTTTCTTAGCATATGTCACATATTTAAACAAAAATACGTCAGATTTAAATGATATTTCTATTGTTAATAAATTTCCTGATGTATTCCTTGAAGAACTTCCTGGCCTACCCCCAGAGCGTGAAATTGAGTTTGGTATTGACCTTGAACCCAATACAAAATCCATTTCCAAAGCTCCATATCGAATGGCTCCTATTGAACTTCAGGAGTTAAAAACCCAATTGTAGGAAATGTTAGACATCGGTTTTATTCGTCCTAGTATGTCTCCTTGGGGTGCTCCTGTTCTATTCGTAAAGAAGAAAGATGAAAGTATGCAACTTTGTATTGACTATCGGGAGTTAAATCATGTCACCATCAAAAATAGGTACCTATTGTCACACATTGATGACCTGTTTGACCAGTTGCAAGGAGCTAAGTTCTTTTCAAAGATCGATCGATCTTCATTCCGGATATCATTAGTTAAAGATTAAAACTGATGACATTCCAAAGACTGCTTTCAAAACTCAGTATGGGCATTACGAATTCCTAGTTATGCCTTTTGGATTGACTAATGATCCTGCTGCCTTTATGGATATGATGAATCGAGTATTCAAGGAATATTTAGATCATTTTGTGGTTGTCTTTATTGATGACATCCTCATATACTCCAAAAGTCGTGAAGATCATGAGCAACACTTGAGGTTGATACTCCAAAAGCTTCATGAAAACAAGCTGTACACCAAATTGAAGAAATACGAGTTCTGGCTTGAGGAAGTAGCATTCCTTGGGCACGTGATATCAAATCACAAAATATCTGTTGAACTAGCAAAGATTGAAGCAATACAAAGCTGGGAGCAACCTAAGTCAGTAACCGAAGTACATAGCTTTTTGGGCTTAGCTGGTTATTATTGGAGATTTGTGGAAGGATTTTCTCGAATCGCTACTCCATTAATTCAGCTGACTCGAAAAGATATAAAATTTGGTTGGAGCGAGGAATGTGAGAAGAGTTTTCAAGAACTCAAGAGAAGACTCATTTCAGCACCTATTTTGACAATACCATCTGGTTCGGAGGGATTTGTCATCTACAACGATGCTTCAGGAAGAGGGTTAGGATATGTTCTCATGCAACATGAGAAAGTCATAGCCTATGCCTCACGACAACTCAAAGAATATGAGAGGAATTATCCAACTCATGATCTAGAGTTGGCAGCAGTCATTTTTGCACTTAAAATCTGGAAGCATTACTTGTATGAGGAGAAAGTGGAGATCTATACGGATCATAAAAGCCTTAAATATTTCTCCACCCAAAAGGAACTCAACATGCAGCAACGATGTTGGCTCGAGCTATTGAAAGATTATGATAATACCATTCAATACCATCCTGGAAAAGCCAACATGGTAGCTGACGTGTTGAGTAGAAAATCATATGCGGGTACGAGTGCGATATTGTCAACGTAAAGGCCTATTTGGTATAACTTACAAAGGATGGAGATAGAGTTAAAGACCCCAGGGACCTACATGATGATGTCAAATATACGAGTAGAACCAACTTTAATCGATAAAGTTAAATCTTCTCAAGTTACGGACCTGGAGCTAATGAGTATGAGGAAGAAAGTACAAGAAGGTACTATCCCAGAAGCAAAAATCGATGAAGAAGGAATACTTCGAGTCAACTCCAGATTTTGTGTTCCAAACGTCCTAATTTGCAATCCATTATAAAATCACGATGGAGGCGCACAACATACCATTTGCAATCCATCCTGGGAGTACCAAAATGTATTGTGATCTTTGACATACATTTTGGTGGAGCAATATGAAGAGAGAGATAGCAGAGTTTATCTCAAAGTGTTTAACGTGTCAACATGTCAAGGCGGAGCATCAAGTGCCAAAAGGTCCATTACAACCACTTGAAATTCCAGAATGGAAGTAGGAACACATTACCATGGATTTCGTTACTGGTCTTCCCAAGGTTTCTCAAGTTATAGATGCAATTTGGGTTATTGTTGATAGATTGATCAAGTCTGCTCATTTCTTACATATAAGAGAAACTTATTCACTTGAACATCTTGCTCGTATATTCAAAAATGATATTGTAAGATTGCATGGTATGCCAGTATCCATAATTTCTGATCGTGACCCAAGATTCACTTCACGCTTTTGGGTTAGTTTGTAAAAACCTTTGGGCACAGGTTTACGATTCATTTTGACATATCATCCTCAGATGGACGGTGTGACGCCCCCAAAATAGGTATACAACACCCATTCTGAGTCGCCAAAATACATGGTATAGAAAGCAAACTACAACTTTGACAATACAGATGTCGTGTAGAATACGACAATACAACTATGAGTTTGAATACAAATATTGTCTTCTAGACAATATACACACCCAAATAAGTCCTCATTAATTATTCATACACTATTTTACAGAAATAGTGAGGACAGCTAAAACATCTTCCTAGAACCATCACTCCATACCCCGACTCGATCCTGTTATGTTCTCACCTCCTGAGAAGAAAAATGGAACAAAAAGGAAAAGGGTGAGCTCAACTAGCCCAGTAAAGAATATTATGACTAAGATAATATACAACAAATTATCGTTAGTCTTCAACAGGGAAAAATCTAATAGAATACGATAGACAACAAGTTTTATATCAACAAATGCAAAGAAAATAAAGAATCCATTAGAAGAGTCACGTAGAAAGAGAATTCTACTGCGTCTTCTAAGGTTTAAAAGTCCATCATCAATAGTTTATCCATCCTCAATAATAACAATCAATATACATCTTTAATCATCTTTGCACTACAGCCAAAGATATTCATTTGTATCACCAATTGGTCATGTTCATCTCAACACTGCTCATCTTTGCACTACAAAAGCCAAAGATATTCATCGATTAATCGTTCATCTTTTGCACTACAGCCAAAGATATTCATTTATATCACCATTCGGACTCGAGGATGATGAAAAATATTTTTAAAGAAACGAATCTAGTGAAACAAAATGACAAGGATTAAGGATTCGTACTTTGTTTTACCCATGTCCAAAAATACTTCGAAAATAATCATATTGGTGTAAAATTCAAGAATGATCAAAACATGGATACAATCAAAGCTAGTATCCAGAATAGATATTTTGGACAAAAAGAAAATTTTTATTTTTCTATTGAATAAAGCCGTATTCATGAATAAGTGTCGATATCGTGAATAGTCAGACACGTGAATAGTAACCCCGACACAACAAGTTCCAAATTTGATAAAAAGTTCACCAATACTTTGGCATAATGATATTGAAGAAAAATATCATTTAAGAAGAAAATAATACCCTTTACCTCAAAATAACCGTATTACATTTGAATTTCAGATATAGTCTTGATGTAAACCCAAGACCAGATAGCAACACTCAAAGTATACTCACAAGAATACGCTCGATAATTTAGAGAGAGAAAGAGAAAAACTTTGTTTACGTGTGATTTTCAATTCTAACTTAGCCTCTATTTATAGGAAAATGCTAGAACGCATAAAGGAGACTAAAATAATAAAATATATTATTTCTTTACCAATTTCTCTCGCATGCTAGGTTGGAATCACCATCTTTGAATAAAATTAGCACCCATGTGCATATTCCACCAACCAAAAGTGGGTCCCCCCATAAATTTAATAAAAACCATTTTATTTTTTCCAAAACTTCAACAATTCATAGAAAATAGCTCGGTTGTCAGAAAAATTCAAAACTCACGTCTTTCCATGGGAAATTCGATTCTCTACAACTTTGCGTAAGAAAGTTTTTCCAAATTCCAAATGAAATTGACCAAAATCCATAAATCCAAGCGATTTTATAGTTTATAATAAATTTTCTAATCAAGAATTGTGTCCACCGACACACAAAACATGTGTTAAACATTTAATGCCACAAAATACTCTCCTCATATACTCATATATCCCACATTCATTATAAAAATATCACCGTTAATATATTATTAAAATAATATATTTAAATGAATTATTTTATCAGAAAAAGATAAAATATTAATTTTCAACAATTGTCACATTAAAAATTTTCTCCATCTATATCCACATAAAATAAATATTTTCTTTATCATAATAATCAATAATTAATTATTTTAAAAATAATATTACGTAATCACAAAGATCGACAACCAAAGCCGCTCCCGGAAAGATGGGGCTTTCCAATAAGGATTTCTCCTTACTTGGACGCCAAGTGATTAGGTGACCAAACCTCTCCTTAGATGTAACTTTCTAGACATTGCCAATAATGTTATCTCGATAATATTATTCAAATAATATGAATTATTGATTTGATAATGGAAAATACCGTGTAATGACAATTATTGAAACAACAAATATACAAAATATCAACGCAAAGAATTATTGAATCAATATAATATTGAATAAAGAATTCATCGTAATAATTATTGAGTAGTGCCTTCTTACGTAAGGATCAATAATTCAACAATATGCAGGCAATACCGTAAAGTGCTCATCGTGCAAACCACGCATATTATCAGATTTTAACCACCGTAACCCAACAAAGATTGTTAATCGGTAATAATTTACGCCGTTATTTATAAAACTCAATCTTTGTCGTTTTCTTTCATCCAACCGTTTTTCCGTTATGGGGCCCACCAATGACTGCGCCGTCGTACGGAGATTCCCGATAAAAAGAATATTCCACGACCAAACGAATATTCTCCGACAATAATGAATATTTTATAACCACTTGCTTATTTTGTAAACTTTGCACATTTCACCCATAACCAAAGAATTATATCAAATTAACCCTTATTAATTTAGAATAATGAATAAAGGAAAATTAAATTTTATTTATAATAAGTTGGGGTCTTACAGACGGGCAGTCAGAGAGGACTATTCAAACTCTTAAAGATCTATTAAGACTCTGTGTCCTTGACTTCAAGGGAAGTTAGGAAAAGTTCTTGCCATTGGTGGAATTCTCCTACAACAACAATTATCAAGTAAGTATTGACATGACTCCATTCGAGGCATTGTATGGACACAAGTGTCGTTCTCTAGTATGCTGGGATGAGGTGGGTGAAGCAACGTTGCTGGGACCGGAATTGGTACGCATGACAACGAAAAAGATTCAAAGATTTGGCAACATATAAAAACCTCACAAGATCGACAAAAGAGTTATGTTAATCTTCATCGAAGGGACATAGAATTTAATGTTGGTGATCATGTGTTATTACGTGTTGCTATGTGTTTCTCCACGGAAAGAAGTTACGAGATTTGGAAAGAGAGGAAAGCTCAATCCTCAATTCATTGGCCCATTTGAAATCCTCGATCGAGTAGGAACTGTGGCCTATAGACTCACCTTACCGCCAAGTATGTCTCGTGTTCATAACGTTTTTCACATATCTATGTTACGTAAATATGTGGAAGACCCGAATCACATTGTTGAATTAGAACCAGACGAGATAGCTGAAGATTTAACGTATGAAGAGGTACCTGTTAAAATCTTGGATAAGAAGGAGTATATTCTACGCTCCAAGGTTATACCTCAAGTCAAAGTTTTGTGGAGAAACCACGATGTGGAGGAAATGACCTAGGAGTTAGAATCCAAAATGAAATCAAGGTATCCTCACCTCTTCGAAATACCAGGCATGTACACCAATTTCGAGGATGAAATTTCAAAAGAAGCGGAGGTTGTAAGACCCCAACTTTTATGAATAAAGATGAATTTTTTTCTAAATATTATTTTTGAATATTATGGTATAGATTTGATATAATGTTATAGTTGTGGGTAATATTTATAAATTTTGCAAAGTAAACAAGTTGTTATAAAATATTCGATTGGTCGGGGAATATTCGTTTTATCAGGGAATATTCGTATGACGATACAATCATTGGTGGACCCCACAACAGAATTACTGTCGGAGTTAGAAAATGACAGAAATATCTTTTTATAAAAATAACGCCGGTGATAAAAGAACAATAATATGCGTGGGTGCATAGTAGCACACAATATTGATTATTGATGCTAACGTGAGAAGTCACTCAGTTATGCTCAATTATTGCTACAGTAATTGCTGCATAGTATCTCACATTATTGATTCTATTATTGTCACAGTATCATATGCACAATATTTTATATTATTAAATCAATAATTGAGATGACAAGTTATTCATATTATTATTTGTATTATTGACAATGTCTAGAAAGTTCTGTTGAGGAAAGGGGTTTGGTCACCTAATTGCGCACCAATAGGAAAAAATCCTTATCGGAAAGCCCCCTCTTTCCTCGGAATGATCTGTTTGTTAATATTGCAAGTTATATTATTTATGAATAAATGTTGTTAAAAATATTGAGGGGATTTTTATGAAGTATTTGTTATAAATTTGGCTTATTTGGATCCCCCCACTTACCACTTTTCAAAAACTATCGGTAAAAAGTTATCTCAGTTATATATATATATATATATATATATATATATATAAAAGTATTATATATAGGCAAAATATGTCAGGGGAAAAGGGGGGGTATGGTAACGTGGAATGGAGGGTAAATATATATTTTATAAGTTTTGTTTTTTATAAAAAATAGAATTTATTATATTTTATTATGCATAGTATTTGCATAGTATTTGCATAGGAAATCATGTGAAATTTTAAAATTTTGCCCGTGAAAATGTTTCGTCCGTAATTTCCCCCACTGTGCAGTCCATGATTTTTCCTAAATAGTATCCTTCCATTCTCCTATAAATAGGATGCTTAGTTTAGAATTGAAAATCACACCAGAATTAGAGAATTCTTCTTCTATAATATTGAGCGTATTTCTTTAGAGTTTAAGAAAACTTTGAGTGTAGAAAATAGTTCAAGTTTTCTTCAAGCATAACCCCGCCCTACCAGTTAGAAGTACTCTCCTTTTAAGGTAAGAGATATTATTTTTTTTCAATATTCGTATGAAATAATATTTTCTTCCATACTCTGTTGTATGTAAGTAATATTATTTCGTTTCAGATTCTGAATTTTACACTCATTTTGTTAAAGTATGGCTTCTATACTCCTTGAAATTAGTAGAATATCCTTGAAATTTGCGCTTCATCTAGTATCTTTTCATGAAAATATTATTCTGAGCATTCTTGATAATTTTTAATCTTTTCATGCCGGGGTACTATTCACGGGGTACTATTCTCAAAGTACTATTCATGGGATACTATTTAATCGAGTACTATTCACCCGGGGTACTATTCATGATAAAAATTGATTTCTTTTCTGTCCAAATCATTTTTGATACAATATTATTCTTGAATTTAACTCCACAAAGCAGTATCATGTTGACAATTTGGACATTATTGAATTCTGAATAAATTAAAGTATAAATCTTTAAAATTTATCCTTGCTCTCATTTAATTGAATTCTTATATCATTGTCATCATCCTCATGCTAATATTGTGATGAAAGTCATCTTTGGCCCGTAGTGCATGGATGGACTGTTGATTGGTATGATTATGACCAGAGATTATTCGGTATAATCATGACCTGTAATGTTACAAATGATGTGATAAAAGTCATTATTGGCCCGTAGTGCATTGATGGACAGTTGTTGCCATGATCATGACCATTGGTGATAACAAGATTATCCTTGGCCCGTAGTGCATGAATAATTTGTGGATGTGATACTAATGAATATCCTTGGTCTGTAGTGCATGGATAATTCAGTGATGTGAATTATTTATTAAGTTGAGTCTTAGCGATAAAATTGATGACAAAATTTTAAATCATAGAAGATAGTAGATATCATGCTCTACTTGACTCTTCTAATGGATTGTTTGTTCCACTCCAGTTAAACTTGTTGTCTATTATATTCTATCAGTTTAACACTATTGAAGGCTAACGATAATTTATTCTGCATTATCTTAGTCATAATATTTCTTACTGGGCTAGTTGAGCTCACCCTTTTGCTTCCATTATTTTCTTCAGGAAATGAGAATGTAGTCGGGACTAGTCGAGGAATGGATTGACGGTGCGAGATGATGGTTATAGTAGTTCTCACTATTCTGTGAAATAGTGTGATATTAAATATAATGGAGACTCCATTTGAGTTTGGATATTGTTTAGAAGACAATATTCATGTTAAAACTCTCAGCTATGTTTTGTCGTATTTTACATGATAGTTGTATAATTAAGTTTGTATTTAAATTCTGTACCATGTATTTGGCTACTCAGAATGGGTGATGTATACCTATTTTGGGGGCGTCACACTTAACAGGAGTCAAATAATATCAAAAGCTTTCTCAAAAATCACACCCACACTAAAAGAAAATTGCCCAACAACGACCAAGAGTAACTGCGACCGCACTATTCGGTTGATAATGTTATTAATAGCGACTGGTATTAACAACCACAGTTTTAATTTGTCGTTATTGATATTAGCGACCACATTTTCGTCACTAATTGGTCACTAATTTAAATTTCCCACTATAAATTTGGCAAGACTTATTGCGAACAATAAATATTAGCAACCGCTGTGTGGTCGCTATTGCATCCACGTCATTAAAACAGAGCGACCGCATGCAGTCGCTGATCATTTTTAATCTAATAAGATCTTAACAGTCGAGCAAACCAGAAATGAAGAAAAGAAATAGGCAAAAGGAGGAAAGAAATAGGGAAGAGGAGGGAAAAAAGGGAGCCGCTACTGTCGTCGCCGACGGCTAGTTCGCCGTCGCCGCTGCCCTTCTGTTCAGGTATGCATGTCATTATTAATTAATTTTATCCAATTTTAGGATTTGTATGGAAATTTGTATGCCAAATTCTATTAATTTTTTTAATATATTTGGTTTAATTTACATTATTCTTCTTTAAAGTGATGGTAATTAATTGTTGATAGTATATATTTTGTTTTGATCTTCATAAATGTAACGATTTTCTTTGAGAAGTAGTAGTTCTCTTCAATTTAGTGGGTTTTTTGCAGAGCTTCACTCCATTTCTCAATTTGGTGCCATGTTTTGTTGAGATTTTTTGGTTAGACTTTGGATTTTGGACTTTTTATGTGTGTATGTGTGTGTGTGTGTGTGTGTGTGTGTGAAGGGTGGTGTTTGTCTGAAGGAGGATGAGCTTTTTGACTATAAAAATAATGGATGCTTGTTTTTCTAGTAGTATTATTAAATTAAAAATGCGTTGTGTGCTGATTGTATGATTCTATATTTACTCGGCCTTTTCTTTTCTTTCTTGCCAATTTAATGATCTTTTTCTCTCCTCTTGAGGATATAATGATATATCCAATTGCCTGTTTCATTTGACTAATGTAAAATTTAACCTTAGGTCTTTTTTTTTTCATTTTTTCTTGTATGGTAATAGAAGGGCATCAAATCTATTTAGGTCATTAGATCTATTTTTCCACCCATCTCAAATATTAACATGCAATTGCTTCCATAAAAAAATACAAAAAATTAAGGTAGCCAACTAGAATCATTGCTCTTGATCATTGATGGGATACTTGCTGATCATTATGCTAAAGTTCATGTGATGCCCCCAAAATCTCTACATTCTCTGTAGCAGATTTGGTGCTCACGTAAATATTCCATAAGATAATAATTTTTATCATTCTAAAATTCATAGTATTCATAACAGATAGTAGTTCTCGTCAGAACAATTACCGTGATGAATACTATCTGTGACGAATGAGACCTTTGTAATTAATTTTTAAATATTTATTGAATTAAATAAATATTTTATTGATTTACTTATTGAGTTAAATAATTATTTGATGAAGTTATGGTAGATTAATTTAATTAAGTGTGTCACATTAATTAAATTAATGTGAAATATTTTTATAGATCAAACTGAGAATTTAATTGAGATAATTAAATTAAATGAGTTGTTAAATAATTTTAATGTTGTTCTAATTAATTAAATAATTAATTAGAGATTTATTGATTTGTTGTAAATAATAAATGAGAATTTTAATTATGTGATGATGTGATTTAATAAGTAATATTTTCTTTTATTTAATTAAATTTAAATAGTATTATTTGATTAATTAAAGTGTGACAAATAAACTATATAATAAACAAGTTAATTAAAATAATGGGAAAAGGAGTTGAATTGGAACAAATCAAACATGGCCTTGAGGACATGGGGATCAGTTAAAGCCATATTGCACTTAACCGCTACCCATGTATGTGACGCCCCAAAATCCGGGTCCCTTCGAACCTCGGATCCAGTCCGCCACGATACTACTATCGTCAAACTATTTATATCTTTTATTCATAACTTAATGAATATAACTTTGCTTATTACAATTTAGAATATAAATCCTTTTCATTTCCAGGATCTATATAATGACCCCTAAACTTTTATAAGTTTTAAATCTTGGTCATTTAGCATTCATATCTTACATCATATTTGATGTTATGAAAATATGCAGAATAATTTAAACTTTTTCAATCTCCTTTAAAAATCTTTTATTGATTTCTTAACTTGAATCAATTACATATTCTTGAATGAATTATGTTATGATTCATTCTATTCAAATTACTGTATAATTTTTTTACATATCAATTCTAATTCATCTATGCATCACATAGTACAACTTTATAACTCAACATGTATTACACATTGTAACTACTATTATGTACATCTCCTAGAACCTAAACATGGTTCAAAAGCATATATTAAATAAATAAATCAATCTCCTTCGATACTATTGAACCCTATCAATCAAGTAGCACGTAATCTTTACCGCGAGTCCTTAACCTGCAAAAGTGGTTATTTGCAAGGGTGAGCTCGACAACCCAACAATTATAACAGTTTTCATGCATCACATAGCATATAATAACATACTCAGCTCATGCATTCATAATCCATTAATATTTACTACGCATGTTACTTCTCATATAACAGACATATAGGTTTACTTCACAAGCATATCATCAAAGATCAACTTTCAAAGTTCATACATATCTCATATGCATTTCATATATATACATCAACATTCTCATAGCATAATATAGCTCAAATAACAGTTATCGAATTCATATATCAAATAGGAACTGAAAGACTTGCATGGCTCATAGTTTATCAGCTACGACTTAACTGCTTATAGTTATATGCACTTCATGTATTCCTACACAGTTATATAATCATGGATTCATATCCATCAGTCATACATTTCATAAGCTCTTAATATAATAATAAATATTACATCGTTTCCTAACTAGGTTTGTAAAACCTTCCTTTCACTTTCTCATCATACTCTAAAGTTTATATTTAAAGTTTATAGATACCTGATCTATGTCGTTCATACATTTTTGCAAACCTTAATAAATTTTAACAAATTTGGGTTTTATATAACCATTACTTGCTCATATACTTAAAACATCACTTAAGTAAAACATCGAAGCTTAAGACATTCCTGCACATATGATTTAAGGTTCAGATTACCATTAAAATAGTTTAGCAACATCGCCTTTACTGGTAAGCAATTTATGGTCTAGCTGATTTTTCTAGGATGGTAGCAATTGCGCCATCCCTAAAGAGACCAAATTTAGGCTTTTCATTGCCCAATATAATTTCTAGCATAACGTGTATTCTGATACGTACTATAAATATACATCAAGTAGGTTGTGATCTATTTTCAAGTTCATATTCAAACTACTTAGCTCCATAATGATTTATTTCAATCAATAAGGGTTAACAACTTTCTTTAACAAGATTCGATGTTATACGCTTTTAAACCATATATTGGTACTAATAAGCCTCTAATAGCATGCTCACATGCATATATCTTATTTACATAGACATAGAATAGTTCATTATTTGAAAACTTATTTCAACCCACACTTGAAAGGTCCAATTCATGCTTAGCTAGATGATGAACATATTCTTCATGTCTAGAGGCATAAGGCGTCTTAGTATTCATGCTAGAAAGGTCAGAGTATACTTTACACAATATTTGAAACTATTAGTTCTCAAAACTTCTGATTTTTCTTTCAAAACCTTTTAAAATAAGCTATAGCAATCTAGTATATGAAAGGTAACTTTAAAACTATATTTCATGCACGTTGATATGCGTACATAGGGTCCAATGTCAGAACTCAAAGGACACCAAATTCATCAACTTTCGTTTCTCAAAAACTTTAAGTTTTCTTTTAGAAAATCATGTTAAAGTATTCCATTATGACTAAAGTAATCTTAGTTATATGACATGTCTATTATCATGCATATTTAGGTTTTATCACTTAGAATAACATATTCCATTGTCGGGAGTACTACACTTGCGTATGTACACGTCCGACGCCCTCTGCTTGCCTTCGAAACGTAGCAGTCACAAAGATAGATATTTTTACCCCTCTTAAAGACTTCAAATAGAAAAACTTACAGAATGAAAGTTGTAGATCTACTCGTTATCTTTCCGAATTATCCTGAATCTCCTCAATTAGAGTTTTTATGAAGAAGTTATGCCTAATTTACAACTGCAAGTCAAAATAGTCATACCAGTCACTGTGTCCGGTGCCGCTATGTCCTAAATGGCCTTGGGGTAGCGCAATTCTTCCCAAATTTCCTTGGGGCGACTCCCATGAAATGTAATGGTTTCTCAGGTTCTCTTCTCCACGATTTTCAGAGCGATACTCTTTCTGATTTTCATAACGTGAGTTATACACATCCAAATTAGTCTGTTTTCGATTCTATGGATTCGTAACTCATAAAAATACAACATACCAAATAAACAAAAATTAACATAAATATTAACCAACACAAATATTAATCCAAAACTCATGTTTATACTAAATTTTCATGTTTTGACAAATTTAGCGAATTCACTCACTACGAATTTGTTTTTAAACCAAATTGGTCCATTTAACTTCCGTTGTTTTTGTATTTGACGGTATTATCAATATCTAACAGCAATTCATGGATTACAACAATCCTTAGCCATTAATTTTGTGACTCAAAAGCATCTATTTCTTGTTATTACTAAGAAATTACAAAACTTAGAACTCAAGAGCATTAATGTCAGTAACAATACCTCTTGAATGATTTAATATGCTAAGTATAACTCTTCAATCTTCTAATCTCATATTGCTTTCACTAATTGCAACTCACTCTTAATAAGAAACTTATTAGAGAACTTAACCAACGTGAAAGAGAAAAGAGGGTCTTCCATTTATAGGGAATTCATTACCCAGATAATTGCTTTGCCTCCAAGATAGAATCTAATGGAAGATGGAAGGAAATGATGGTTAAGGAGGAGTTGGTGGAAAGTTGATACCAACTCTCATCATCAGCCTTCTTGATTTCAGCAGCAACAATAGGCTAGGCCAATGACCTATTCATGTGATGAAGGAGATGAGACTCACAAAACGGGACAACCAATTTGGTTTCTCAGGATTAGCAAAATGGATATTTAAGACATCTATATTTACTTTCTTTTGGACTTACAAGCTTACATTTAATAACTTAATGTTATTACTATATGATAAATTAGGGGTACATATACCCATAATCATACAATCCATGTATATTTGGGTTAGTCCCAATAATATTTTAATTGGGATAACTATAATTCAGTTGGGTACTCTTAATCCATTATTTCCTATCACACATAAATATCAAAATGAATAATATCAATCATTTTTTCTCTTTTCAATAATTCCAGTTAAACCTTTTAGTCTGGTTTAACTTTAATACTCATGCCACACAAGGCTCATTTATCCCACTTACTAGAGATATATAACTCAAGTTCATAATCTCAAAAATAAAATATTAGGGGTCTAGGCCATGTTTAGCTTTTCCCCAATTCCACTTTATTCATAGGGTTGTAAGCCGAGCCAAGTAGTTCGGTACTCGACTCGAGATTGGCTCGAAAATATGATCCAAAGCTCGAATTCGAAGTTGATCCGAGTCGTATCTGATCCATACTCATTTTCTATTTAATGATACACGAGTCGAATTCGAGCATACAAGTGTTCGCTCATATTAGGGTTCAAGTATTTCATTTTTTCTCGAACTATACTCGATACCTGCTCGATGGATCATATTCGAATATTGGTCTGATCCATGCTAGTAAGCTAAATATGTTATATTTGTATCAATATTTATAATTTATAAAGTGTAGTATGAAATTATGTAAACTTGTACTTGAATAAAGCAATTAATTGAATGTCAATTTATATTACATTCTTTATAATTTCAATACATAAATAAAAGTGAAATTTTTTTATATATAAATATTAGTTAAGTAACCAATTTAGTATTTAGTGGTTCAGTTTTAAGTGAAATGGTTCATATTCGAAACTCGATTTGAAGGCTCATGAGTAACTCGCTTTGTAAATGAGTCGAGTATTTACGAGCCGAGTAGGTCCGAGTAATGATCCGAGTCGAATCTTGCGCAAAAATATAAATCCCTTATCGAATTCGAGCTCAATTTTTTCGAGTCGAGTCGAATCTGAGCAAAAAAGTATTCGTTGAGATTCGACTCGTTTACACCCCTATTTATTCAATATCCATTTAATGTAAATCTTAGGTGTCACACTTTACCTTAATATTTAATTATCTTAAATGATTATATAGTATGAACTTATACTCATAACATCTTTATCCAAAAAGCCATTTCCTTATAATAATTAGTATGTACTACACTAATTAATATAATATAATTATTTGATTTCATTTCTTCCATAAATTGTTCCAAAACAATTTTCTTTAACCACCACATAAAGTATTAACTTAATGCATCAATCTCTAGCCAATAATTACTTATAACTATATTGGTTATCTTCTTTTAATAATCACTTATCTTTCAAATATTAAGCATTTTATATATTACAATACTATGTAATTTATTAAAAATATCAAATATTAATTAACATATTTCTTTCATCCTCTTATGCTAAACATATATATTAATTCACCGTCTTATGTAAGTGAATCAACTCTTTCTATTCAATTTAATATCATGCCACTACCACGCAAATTTTTATAATGTAATATTCTATAATATCACTTAATTAACCAATATTTATTCCAGGTTAATTAATTAACTCTTATTTAAATCCTTTTTTGCTAACTTAATCCATGTAACGCCCTGAAATCCGGTCTATTTTCACATCCGGATTCCGTACGTCACGATCCCATCTTCTTCTAAACATACATTATTATATAGCTAAATATAACAACATACATTCTCAAATTCCAGGTTCTAAAACCTTATAAGCTCTTTCATTACAAATAATGATAATTACATTATTCTTTACATCTTGCAAGAGTGACTTTTATCCGCCACCAAGGATACGTAATCATTCATTAAACTATTCTATAGTTTAATTCTATCATTCTATATTACAAGTCTTCACTTGATTTTCACGCACATTCATATAATGAATGACACTTCTTGTGGATACCGATCAACTTGATCTTTACGGGATCCTTAATGTAATAACCGTGAATTTTAAGTCACTATATATGTATGTACATTATTGATATTTAAAACTTTGTGTTATATAGTGATTTAATATGTGACAACATATGTGAAATGGTGAATGGATCAATAAACATATATACTATAGTTATGGATATATACATTTATATATTTCATTAAAAACGAAAGCTTCGTAACCTAATTATACATTAGGTGAGACAATTAAATAAGCTAAGAGTCATGGTAATAAGGAAAGGTTAGTATTTAATATGTATACTAACTTAAATGGATAATCTTGTTATTTCAAGTGACTAATAATTTTAAACCTATTTCTAGTAAACCTAATTAGGTTATGAGCTAAAGTCACATGTATAAGTAATTAAATTTTATAAGATTGGGAATGGAAACCCTAAATAAATAATTTGGGTAACATATATTAAAATTGTTAGACTATGTTTATTACATGGCCCAAAACAATTAAAGGAGAAGCCCAAAAGAAATAAAATGCAAACCAATACTTAGCCCACTTGATTAAGGGTATTTTAGACTTTTGATTAATCAAATTTGTGCATTAAAATAAAAGAAAAATGGAGGAGATAATGGGGGCAAGGGGACCGGCCATATTAGGCCTTTTAAGGCAACAAAGTTAAGCTAATCAAGTTCCTTAATTAATAACTCTTACTTCAAGTACAAGTGTGTCCATCTCCCATTGGTAAAAAATCTACTTAGCACCCTTAATCACATGTTTAGGCTCAATTGAAAGAGATAAGGTGAAGCCTTTTATCCAAGGGACAACAAAAGTATGGGGGATATTAGCTAATCACAACATTTCATTTTGCTAGACATTTCATTTCTTTTATTCTTCTTCTTCTATTTTTCTCCTAAGCTAGCAAGATACAAAGAGAGAAAAGAGCGAGAGAGGGGTTCGATTTTGAAGAGAGAGAGAGAGTGGAGTGTGCTAGCTTGATTAATGCACCCTAAGGTTATATATTACTTTGGTAAATCAAGGAAGGTTTCTACTAGATCAAGGTATAACCTAAATCTTTATCTTCTTCTTCTATTTTGTGTTATAGCAAGATTTGTTGGGGTTATGAACTAATACTCAAGATACCCTAGTTCTACATATCATCATGTATGGAACTAAGTATCTTGAGTGTTAGATCAAAGGTTTAGAGGAAGAAAATGAGCATATGTTCTCCTAGGGGTTAAACCCTTATTTTTCTTCCACTAAATCTTGTGTAACTCAAGTTTTACAACTTGGATTTGTGATCCGTCGAAGGGGGGTAGGGTGGGGTGCTAGATACATGAGTTATCTAGTAAACCCAAGTGGTAGAACACAAATCTAGCAAGTATTGAGGCCATGAAATGCTTTTCCCAAAATAGTCCACATAGAGTATTAAGGTTTTAAAACCCTAAAAAGCTCACTCGTCCCCTGCTTTTTGTAAAGGTTGTTTCTTGGATAGTTTCAAGTCTTTTAAAAATCTAGGAAAAATCACAGAGATACCTTAAGAAGTTATCTACGTGTAGGAAAAAGAACGGACACGTTTTGATTTATAGGTTGTGCGTAATGACTATTTTCGTAAAAGACTCCTAAATATTAACACCCGAATTTCTCACAGTGTATACATGAGAAAAATCCGAAACCTTTACAGTATGTTCATATATGTTATGAGAGTATACCCTGAAAATGTCATATTTTTCTGAGCAAAACTCGATTTATGAAAAATGAAGCAAGATTCGAGTGTTTTGGACACTTTAAAATTAGTAAATCACTTTTTAAAATTCCAGAAAAATTTCAGGATCTTGTTGGGTCATATACTGTCCAAACCCAGAAAAGAAGAATTTTTGGAATCAGTTTGGTATTTTTCCTAAAAATGATGAAGTTGTGATTATAAGAAAATAAATAGTTAAATGATGTCTTAAATAAGAAAAATGTGATTTTAATACTTGAATACTCCTAATATATAATATTATGACTATTTTAGGGCATTTTGGTAATTTATAATAAGAAATATTATTTATGACCTTTTATGGATATTAAATAAGTGGTTTAATAAAGGGTGAACAATTAGAATAAATTGTTAATTGATCAAATAAATTATTAAAATGTTATTATGATATTAATAATATTAGAATATAATATTGTTAAGTAAATAAAAATATTAAGATTAAAACTTCATCAAAATATTATTAAATGGTTAATAATATTTGATTTAAGCATTAATAAATAATTAAAGTATTATTAAATGATTAATAATATTAGATTAAGATATTAATCTTAGATTAAAATATTAATAAAAGATTAATAATATTAAATTAAAGTATTATTGGATGATTGTTGGGTAAAATCTATATACGCCCAACACGCAAGTATATGTGGTCAACAAGTAATATAGTGATGAGTAGAGTATTGTTCCCACAAAGACTAACTAGCAATATCCTTAACTTACAATTATCAATTTCCTATTAACCCTAATTTTATTAAACAATCAACTCAATAATTGTAATTAAAGAATCTAAATTAAAGAATAATTAAACTAACATAAAATAATAACAAATATCAAAATCTGGAATTTCAAACAATTAATGGAGAATAAGACTTATGATTTCACCTTAAGCTTCACTCTGATTCTAACACCTTTATTCCAATTCAATGCACTATTCCAGTTTATTAATCAAGAACACGAACATAGTATTAACCACCTCTCGATGCACTAATACCGTATTAACGTCAATCCACAATAAAGATAGAAATCCATTAAACACCTTAATCAACTAACCCACTATATCTCTATATGAATTACAATTGAAGAAGGTTTAAGAATAAGTTCATTATCCGATTACATGCGATGTCAAGCATATCTCTACCTTAACATTCATCATGATTAAGCTATTCACAAAATCATGAACACATGCTATATTAACTAGGTCTAGATTTGAATATCCTCTCTCGATTCCATCCAATTCCACAAAGAATTGTTGATCAGGGAATTCATAGATTCAAGCACAAATCAATATAGATAAACTGGAGATAGATTATTAAATTAGAAATCAAAGTTTACAAAATCATCGATTCACTCAAAGATCCATCATAAGCCTAAAAGTGAATTAGTTCATATCCAACAAAATAAACACTGAATAAATCATAGAAATCATTCTTAAATTATAACTATTAGTCTAAGACGAAGAATATTGAAAAACACCCTTCACGTAGCCTAGAATTTCAATCGTCTCGAGAAATCCCTTCGAAATACTCCTCCATGCTTGTTATCACAAACTGAACTTAGATCTCTGTAATATGTCTTGTGTCTTGTTGAAGTTGTTATTCCTCGAGTATATCATGTCCAACACACAAGTCTCAGCCAAAATTCCCTTTAATTAAAGTTACAATACCATGCAAATAGCTAAAATCATGCCCAAAAAGAATTACAAACATAACAGGACACTTTAGAAACAACACCCCCCGCCCCAGCGGGGGTTCATGTACTATATAAGCCCGCCCCAGTGGGCTCCCTTTCTGTCTAGCTCGCATGAAGACCCCCCACCCCGGCGGGGGTATATAGTGTAATTTGGTCCGCCCCAGCGGGCTACCTTCCTGCTAACTGGAGATTGAGACCCCACGCCCCGGCGGGGGTGTTTAGGCTAATGATGCCCACCCCGGCGGGCCTATCTTCTGTCAAATGCCTTTGCTAACTTTTAAGTTGTACTCCACTTTTTTTCCAATTATGCTCCAATTGACTTCAATTCACACCTAATAGCTCCAAATGTACATTGAATGCTACAACCACCATTCTACACATGAAATAACATAAAACAAGTAAAAATGAACATGATCACAAATATTTAGCAACAAATAAGCATGAAATGGATATTGAATCGCGTATATAAAATCCACTTATCAAAATCCCCCAAACTTAAACCGTTCTAGACCTCGAGCACAAAACAACTACATGCAATGCAATGCAATGCAATGAAATGAATACGACTTAACTTATATGCTTTTAAATCCAACAATATCGCAGAATCAAGATTATCCTAACGGCCTCAGCGAAAACAAGCAACTATACAGTACCAATTACCAAACACCAATCTACAATTCCGTTTACATCCACGAATCTCAATCCATCATCACTGGTATAGTGTGTGTGTGAAACATCCATGATCACCGATACTGTCTCAAATTTCAATACATAACCAATCTCTTAGAAGGAATCATGCAGCACAAACTTAAAAATTTCAAAAATAGACAACTTCAACTAAAACCATACAATCACTAACTCGGGGGTTCAAGCGTGGTACTTATACTTTATTCATATATATATATATATATATATATATATATATATATATATATATATTTTTAATTATATATATATATACGGGGCTTTTTGCTCTTATTTCCCATTTTTTTTATTATACACATAGCTATGCAATGTCTTATTCCCTTAGACTTTTCAATGCTACCTTAACGAGCTTTCGACCAACGACTCCCAGACCATTAAGACCTTAGGGCGCTAGGTGTAAAGACAATCCCCTTGGACTTACTTACTCAAGTAACAAAGGCCACAAAACTAGACAAGCACGCCACGATGTTTTTTTTCTTCTTTTTTTATAAATAAAGCTTATATACCCCACATAACATCCCCCAAACTTAGGTTCTTGCCTAACTTTAGCCTTTGCTGTCCATCCTTGTCATTTTATCATTCACTCTAGCACTATCCTTTAGAGACCATTTAGGTACCAATTTGAACTGACCAATCAACACAGATATTTGTTAATCGTGCTATCCTTTTATACCAGTTTCAAACAAGCTCAAGATTCGATTCATAGCTAAAATTGTATCATAGTTATAATACTCAATACTGTATTTGTTAACTTATTGTCAATCACATCATAGGCCCACAAATAATATAAACTACAACATTGATGGACTTACGCAAACACAATATTTACTAACTAATATATTTTTTTTATATAAGGATAACAATATGCATTACAAGATTATCTACTATGCAATGAGAAACATTAACCTAAGTTACTATGAATGCACCTAAGCTATCATTCTCTAATTAAATAAAATAATAAAATAAAATGCAATACTGAAATTTAAATGACAACAATTCAAAATGTAACCTAAATGCTAAATGCATGCAAACATGTATTTAAATCCCCTAAACTTAAGTAATACAATGTCCTCATTGGATGAATAGTCAAAATAAGTACGTGAGGACTTCCCTGCTATCGCTTAAGTCTGAGGAGGTGGTTGTTGTTCTTCTTCATCGGAATCGCTTGGTGGGAACCTTGGCATTGGCATTGGTTGTTGATATGGGAATTGGGCTGCCGGGTTGAAGCTTTGCAGAGTTATGTTGAGTGAGGCAAAAGATGCGTTCATAGCATCAAACATATGATCTTACCTCATTGCCAATCACCTCATTTCCCGACGTGTTGCATTATTGTGTGCGTTCAATTGATTTTGAAAATCAAGGAACTGAGAACTGGATATGGCCTCAGCCTGCGATACTTGCTCAGCCCCTTGATCGTCCATTACTTCATCATCATCCCTCGATGTCTCTGTAGCATCCACGTCATCTTCCGATGACGACGGAAAAATGAATCCCACACCACGCGGATGTGACTCGCCTCCTGCCCATACAGAATACCGCGCTATCATTCTCGAATCAAGCAACGCAAGAGAAAATTATGTGGGCTCGTCATCGGACCATATGGCACAACCCACAAATGAGTGATGGGTGTGGTAGGCCTCCAGAAAAATTTTCACGTAGGCACCGATGGATGGATGAGAAAATAATGGACCCGACATCAATAATAAAATCTTGGACTATGACGTATAACAATAATGCCTTCTCTTTGGTGACGTCCAAAGTGTGCTAGGACAGAAGCAACTTAGCGCATAGGAAGGCATACCAGATTTTGCCATACCAGCTAAGGTCCTTGTTGTGGAACACGGTGCCTCCCTTTCGACCTTTCATCCATGACGTTCCCGGCTTTGTCATCTCCATGATTATAGCATCAAAATCCGGATCAGAATTTCTTAGGTGAGCATACTGGCAATGACGAGGTACCCTCAGTTGGTAATAAGTGTTGATTACGTCAGCACTGAATGGAACCAACTGACCTCGCACAAATGCGCGGAATGGTTTTTTGTCCTCAGCATTTGCATAGAATTCTTTGACAATGATAACAACGGCTGGTTCTGGCTCCTCCGTGAATTTGGTCCATCCCTTTTGGTAAATTTACGGCATAAGCTCCCCATCATTAGGATCCGGTGCCAACCCCTGCTCCGGTGTAAGGGCTTTGCTGAGCATGTAGTCATACTGGTCGGCGGCGGCGACACTTGAAAATTTCTGGCGATCGAAGGTATGGGTTGGTTGAGATGACCGTGAACCTTCTCCCCTTTGGCATTTAGAAGATGATGGTGAAGCCATGATCTCGTTCTAGTGCTTGACTTGCTTTAACTTTCCCCCAAACTTTTCAATTTGCTCCTCTCTAACTCTCAAGTATACTTTATGAATTTTCTATGTCAATTGGTGTGATAGATTTGATATGAGGGTAGTGATATATATAGAGGTAGAGGGAAGGCTATCATTGGTGGAGTGAAGAGGTGGAGAGGAGTGATGGAGTTAAGGAGTTAATGGGAGTTGTAGTAGTGGGTAGTAGGTGGTGGTTATGGAACTTAATAGCTGATATGGGGAAGTGGAGAAAGTGAGTTAGTGGTGTGTGTTATGGGGGAGTGGAGAAGTTTATGTAACTGCCAACATCTGTTGTCTTTGTCCAGGGACCCCTCACTTGCAGTGGTATTTCACTAGGAAGGCCTCCCCAAATGAACATCAATTATGTCAACTGGATTTGGGGACCCCCGCCCCGATGGGGGTTGTAGTGTTACAATAGCCCGCCCCGGCGGGCATGTGCTCTGTCTAACAAGTTTGATGACCCCCGCCCCAGTGGGCTTGCTGACTGTCAGGCTCTATCTTTTGCTTCACTGTAGTGCACTTGTGCTTCAGTTTTGCTCACTTAATGCTCCATTTTCAATCCTACATGACATAAAACATGAATATTAGTGAGTTGTTTATCACGTGCTGTATTGTGGAGAGATTAACGAGAATTTTCTTTTATTAGTCTACCTAATAATGAAATTAAAACTATGATAAAGCAATTATGAATATAAAATGTGATAAAGAACTAAAGATTGGGTTGCCTCCCAATTAGCGCTTGATTTTAAGTCGTTTAGCCTGACTACTTCCTGTTTATGTTTTGTCGATCAATGTGATGGCGATCACGTTGGTGTTGGCTTCTCCACCCCAATAATGCTTTAGACGGTGTCCGTTGACTTTGAATGTTTCAAGTGGATTGCGACTGTAGATTTCGACTGCACCATGAGAGAATACCCGCTTGAGCGTTAATGGTACCGACCATCTCGACTTAAGCTTTCCGAGGAACAATCGCAGCCGTGAGTTGAATAAGAGTACTGATTGGCCTGGCTCGAATGTTCGACGCAAAATTTTCTGGTCGTGCCATCTTTTGACCTTTTCTTTGTATAGTTTGGCATTCTCATAGGCGTAAAGGCGAAATTCATCATGTTCATTCAATTGAAGTAGTCTCTTTTCACCTACAGTTGTTTGATCAAAATTGAATTTTTGCACAGCCCAATATGCCTTATGTTGTAG
Organism: Panax ginseng; assembly: GCA_020205605.1. Taxonomy (NCBI): domain Eukaryota; kingdom Viridiplantae; phylum Streptophyta; class Magnoliopsida; order Apiales; family Araliaceae; genus Panax; species Panax ginseng. The sequence continues at coordinate 83,390,267 of CM035131.1, forward strand.
CTCGACCGGTAAGTGACATGCCTTCCCGTACAATAGTTGATATGGTGACATCCCTATTGGCGTCTTGTATGCAGTCCGGTAGGCCCATAGAACATCATCCAATCGAAGCAACCAATCTTTCCGACTCAGATTCACCACTTTCTCTAGTATCTTCTTAACTTCTCTGTTAGACACTTCAGCCTATCCACTGGTTTGAGGGTGATATGCTGTAGCTACCTTGTGGTTGACCCCATATTTGGCCAAAAGAGTAGTAAATGACTTATTGCAGAAGTGACTACCTTCGTCACTGATAATTGCTCTTGGCGTGCCAAACCTCGTGAAGATGTTCTTTTGAAGGAATTTAAGGACCACTTTGTCATCGTTTGATGGTAAAGCTGCGGCTTCAACCCACTTTGACATGTAGTCCACTGCGAGTAAAATGTATTGATTGCTCAACGACGAGGGGAATGGCCCCATGAAATCGATACCCCATACTTCAAAAACTTCCACTTCCAAAATTGTTTATAAGGGCATCTCGTTCCGTTTCGAAATGTTTCCCACCCTTTGACACCTATCGCATTGTTTAACAAACTGGTGGGCATCTTTGAATAATGTAGGCCAATAAAAACCTGCTTGTAACACCTTCGCTGCTGTCTTTTCGCTACCATAGTGTCTGCCATATGCCGATGAGTGACACTCATGCAGAATATTCTTCACTTCACTATATGGGACGCACCGTCAAATCATTTTATCGGCGCACTGCTTGAACAAATATAGTTCATCCCACATGTACCATTTCACGTCGTGAAGAAATTTCTTTTTTTGTTGTCTTGTGAGGTCAGGTGTTAGAATGTTGCTCACAATAAAATTTGCATAATCACCATACCACGTAATCTCTGCTGAAATCCCAAATTGTTGCTCATCTGGGAATGACTCATTAATCTCACTTCTGTCGTCCTTTGCTTTCCCGTGGTTTTCCAACCTAGACAAGTGATCAGCTACTTGGTTCTCTGTCCCCTTTCTGTCCTTTACTTCTAAGTCAAACTCTTGAAGTAGGAGAATCCACCGGATAATGTGACGCCCCCGAATCCGGGTCCTCTGACCCTGGTTAGGTCATCATGATAAAATACAAACATCCACCTCTAAACAACATACGATAACTAAAATGCGAAATATAATTAACGTACATCGTTCATTCAAAAGGTGTTACTAGTCCCAAGATACGATAACCTTAATATCATTCTACAAACATACCCTAAAATAAATATTAGGGTTCATATTACATAATTGTAATTTAAACTAAGCATAAGATAAATTCTGCTTCTCGTAATAATCTTACATCTTCCCTTTACCCTTGTCCTTTCCTGAGGTCTCGGGCTTAGCTGCAATATAATTCATGATATAGCAAAGATGAGCAACAAGTTTGCTCGACAAGTTTAAGTTCAACAATAAGGATATATCATGATGAATTGAAAAATGTCTGGCAAAGGGTTCAACAGTATAATATCTGAAGGATTCAATAATATAAATATCATAAGCAAAGATAATGATTGCTTTTAGAATAACTGCTAGTCAAATAGACTTGAACTATAACACTCCAATGGAATCAATAGCTAATTGACCCTTTGGTTCTCGGGCTACGAATAAGTACTTGAGGGGATCGACCTCACGTACTCTATGTATATGCATAACATTTTAACCTGTTCATTGTATCTTTATTAGATACCTGCAATCCCCTATCATAGAAAGGGGTGTTCTTTCAGTCTAAGAATACTTACCATCAATTGGTTTGGATAGCTTTTATAAAACTTCATAGGCTTGTCTGACCGAACAAAGGTTCAGACTCTATTACTTGCAACACAATAAATTCGGATACTTGCTCAATATAATTTAGAGTAAGTTTAGGGGAACTTGCTTAACAAAAGTAGGGTTCAAGGAACTTGCTTACGGTATGCATCGAATAAAGTAATGCAAGGGTTTATGATACTTGCTCACTAATAAATGGAATAAGTTTAGGGAACTTGCTTAACAAAAGTAGGGTTCAAGGAACTTGCTTACGGTATGCATCGAATAAAGTAATGCAAGGGTTTAGGATCCTTGCTCACTAATAAATGGAGTAAGTTTAGGGAACTTACCTGTTTGCTCAGCTACAGTATAATACTAGCTTTAACTAACTTGCGTTGAAACGACCTAACAAATAATAAGTTGGTGCATCGAATTAGCATGTAACCAAACTAATCTGAGTCTACACGTAAAAGAATTCAGTCATCACATGGCATGCTTCTCAACACATTATATGACCTATTGGTCACACATTACAAAGTAAAGTAATCATATAAGCATGCTTTAACTTTCAGAACCAAAAATAGCTCATCTTGGCAAGATTGCACAGATTGACAAGACAATTGCCTGGTCTAGAAGCTTAGGGATCTGACAGACCTTTTGTCTTTGTCTCTTGGCAGAACCAAGGTTTAGATTTTGCTCTCCTAACTTCAGTCCAACTCTAACACACTAATCACACATACATACATTCTAGAATTTTACATATAACACATGATTCTACTTGGGTTCATTACCATAAGTTTAGCTTACACATTATATGTCATTAAAATATAAAGAGTCACATAGTCCTCATGCTTTACAATTTGATTATACAATACTCAGTAGTCATGCTTGTATATAGACAACACATGTATACCTTACTCACATATTTCATATTCTAGAAATTTCCCTTTCTTTATGACTATGTGTGCATAAGTGAAAACCATACATTAATCAAATAATGTTTATGTCAATATGTCTATAGGCATAATGAATCCTAATACAATGCTTGCATGGTCATAACATACGTTACTCATTACGTGATGACATTAGCTTCCTCATTCTAATTTTCTTTGAATTTTATACTAAGTCAACTTAGTACATACAAGGCATCTTAACATATAACTCTCATGCATTTACAACATATATTAAAGCCACATATGCAAGCTCAAATAGTCAGATCTTATAAGATAAAGGTCTTGGTCAAGTTCACTTTTGAAATCACAAATCTTATTCCAATACCACAAGTATTGTGTCCATCATTGCTATACTTGTTCATACTACATGCATGTGCCTACGTGTGCATGTTAAAACAGTTTACAAGCTTGCTCTACCATGTACTAAAAAGTTAGCATGAAACAGAACAAAACAAAAAACATCAGAGTTGGTGCGGGATCAAGAATTGCTAGCTTACCTTTAGTACAAATACTGACCTTAACTACGCCATATATCTCGAGACAAAATCGAAGTTTGAAGTTACTGACACAAATTGCAGCAAGACCCTAGTACAAATAGGGCGGCAGTACTGGTTCTGCATCGAGATAGTAGCGACTCACATTTGCGATTCAAAGAACCTATCATGTAAAAATCTTTACAACATTGCTTCTAACACTAAGAAATATATCCCAAATCAACTAATAACAAATTCATGCTTAATTCAAAGAATCAACCCAATAAGCAATTTATCAAAAATGAAACATGAAAATGGAAATTATACCTTTGTGATTCAATTCAGCTGCCCTCTATCAATCTACCCACTCTTAGCAAACCAATTCTCAGCAATTTGTAACAAGAAAGATGAGGGATTTATTTATAGAAGATTGATTGTCTAGCTAATGCTATTACCTCAAAAATCAAACCATTGGCTTTCAAAAACGCACGAGGGTTAAGGAAGAGTTGGTGAGAGTTGGTAATTCTACTCATGAATCCCACTCCCATCTATGTTGGTTGATTTTGAGGTGGAGATAGGCTAGGCTAGGCTTGTTCACGTGGGAAGAAGAAATGAGACTCTAATATGGGACAAAGAAATTTCCAGCACTAGCAAAATAATGAAATGCAACATTTGGCTTATAACAAATATACATATAATATAAACTTTGGTTATAAAATAGGTGTACACAATTCATTTCATATAACATAGGTTATAATGATTCAAAGAGCATACAATGTATTTTCCTAATTATAATGTATCAAGTAGTGCACATACATATAATTCATGTACATTTTCAATTACCATGACTGTTATTATTATAATAACTAAATGAAATCATTATAAATTTAACAATGGATATTATTATATGTTAACAGGGTATACATGAATGTTTACTCACACACTTCATATCACATAACAATATTAATATGCAATTCACATAAATGTAATTAACTCATACTATATAGTCTATATTTAATATATAGACATATTAATGTGCCACCCTATATTATATAAAATATATAGTCAACTACCATACAATAAAGGTTTACCATATTGCACCAATAAATCAAGTAACATATAATCATTTTATAAACTATTAATCTATTACACATTAATTATTATTTATTCATAATAATTATTAATTAACACATTATCAATTAATTACTCATAATTGCAATTAACCAATATGTTCAACTCTTGTCACCATATTCAAATAAATTGAATACTTAATAATCCTATCAATTTCTTAATATCAAACTCTTAGGGTTAGTCCACTAATTTAAATAAACTATTAGTGACTCCCTTTAATCATTTCATACATTCTCATAACCACATAAGGTTTAAATAAACTCACAAAACTAACTCATTAAAATTAAATCACATATTTAATTAATAAGGAGTTTAAAAATTCATGGTTGTTACAGATAAGGCGTGGTTTAGCATCCTTTTTCGCTATCATGTACCGAATCGCTGCATGGTCTGTATAGACTATCACCTTAGTCCCGATCAAGTAAGCCCGAAATTTGTCTAACGCATACACCACTACAAGCAATTCCTTTTCTATGGTTGTGTAGTTCATTTGAGTTTCTGTAAGTGTTTTTCTTGCATAGTATATGGCGTGAAACACCTTGTCTCGACGTTGGCCCAAAACAGCCCCAACTGCGAAGTCGCTTGCATCACACATAAGCTTGAATGGCATGCTCCAATCCGGTGCAACTATAACGGGGGCTGTAGTCAATTTTCTCTTTAATAATTCAAAGGCTGTCTTGCATTCTTTATCAAAGCTGAACATCGCATCCTTCTCTAAAAGATTGCATAGTGGTTTCACAATTTTTGAGAAGTCTTTTATAAACCTCCTGTAGAACCCAGCATGTCCTAAGAAACTCCTAATATCCTTAACCGAGCTCAGTGGAGGCAGTTTTTTAATAGTTTCCAGCTTTGCTTTGTCAACTTCCAGTCCTTGAGCCGATACCTTATGGCCCAAAATTAGGCCCTCTTCCACCATGAAGTGGCATTTTTCCCAATTTAGTATGAGATTCGTATCCTTATATCTTTGTAACACCATGACCAGATTCTTTAAGGAGATATCGAAGCTGTCTCCATAGACCGAAAAGTCATCCATGAAGACCTCAACATTTTTCTCCACCATATCCAAAAACATGGCCATTATACACCGTTGGAAAGTTGCAGGTGCATTGCATAGCCCAAATGACATCCTCTTGAATGCGAATGTGCCGTAAGGGCACGTGAATGTGGTCTTCTCTTGATCAACCGGAGTGATGACTATTTGGTTGTAGCCTGAGTATCCATCCAACAAACAGTAATATTGGTGTCCCGCCAATCTATCCAACATTTAATAAATAAATGGCAGCGGGAAATGGTCTTTTCGGGTTGCCTTGTTCAATTTTCTATAATCCATGCAAACCCTCCAACCTGTCACTGTTCTAGTCGGTATTAATTTATTATCCTCATTCTGCACCACTGTCATTCCTCCTTTCTTCGGCACGTACTTCACTGGACTAACCCATTTGCTGTCAGAAATAGGGTAGATGATGCCGGCATCTTGCCACTTCAAAATTTCCTTCTTCACAACTTCCTTCATAATCGGGTTAAGTCGTCGCTGATGATTTGCTCAATTAAATCCATTCAGAAACATTCTTCCTCATCCGTAGGGAATTTCATGGCCTTAAACACATTGAATTTTACTTCTTGATCTTGGACCCTAATAGTGAGTTCTCCTTTTTGTACATCTATATGTCCTGCCCGTGGCCAAAAATGGTCTCCCTAGAATAATTGGGATGTTCTTGTCCTCCTCAAAATCCAGAATGATAAAGTCCGCGGGGAATATAAATTTATCCACTTTCACTAAAATATCCTCTACTATGCCTCTTGGATATGTGACTGACCTATCCGCCAACTGTAATGTAATGTTCGTAGGCCTTGGCGCTGGCAAACCTAATTCTAAGTATACTGACAATGGCATAAGGTTTACACTCGCCCCCAAATCACATAAAAACTTGCTAAAATGCATATTCCCGATCGTGCATGGAATAGTGAAGCTCCCCGGGTCCTTGAGTTTTGGTGGTAATTTCTGCTGTAATACCGCACTACACTCCTCGGTTAGTGCAACTGTCTCAAAATCTTCTCATTTCTTCTTCCTTGACAGAATCCCTTTCATAAATTTTGCGTAGCTCGGCATTTGTTCTAGGGTCTCTGTAAATGGTATGTTGATTTGATGTTTCTTGAAAACTTACAAAAATTTTGCAAATTGCTTGTCTAATTTTTGTTTTTGAACTCTTTGCTAGAATGGCGGGGGAGGATAGACAACTGGTTTACTAATTGGTTTGTTCTTTTCCATTTATTTTTCGTCCCCCTGCTTTACCTCATCCTCTGTCTTTTCTTTCTCTATTTCACCCTCCTTTGTAGCCGAAATTTCTGTCTCTTGACCATCAAGCTGTTTTCCACTTCCCAATATAATAGCTTGACACTACTCGTGATTACCATGAGGATTTCTCTCGGTGTCACTTGGTAACGTCCCTTGTGGTCTATTATTCAATGCCAATGCAATTTGTCCTATCTGATTCTCTAGATTCTTGATCGCCATCTCTTGTGATTTCATAGTTATCTCGTATGATTTCATAGCCATTGCTTGTTTTTTCATAGCCACATCATTGCTAGTTTTGTATTTTGTCACCAACTCCTCTAGATCTGATTTCCTTTCTTGATATTGAGCTGGTTGTTGCTAGTTCTGAAAACCTGGGGGATATGATTGTCGTGGAGCTTGATTTTGCTGGTTGTTACTCCATGAGAAATTCAGATGATTCCTATTTCCTTGATTGTATGTGTTCTGGTATGTGTTCTGTTGAATTCTATTATAATTGTTGACAAACTGTACTAATGATGGATTAATCGTGTATTGATCCGTTGGGTGCTCTCCCAACTCGCATATTATTGCCACTTGCTGTGCTTGTTGTGCTTGTGCAGCTGTAACCGAATCCAACTTCTTTCATAGTACAGAAATCTGTGCTTGTATAGCTGTCACACCATCTACTTCTAACACCCCAGCTGCCTTCGCTTGTGTCATTCTTGCTGTGGGCCACTGATTGTTATTAGCCGCCATGGTTTCAATCAACTCGTAGGCTTCCTCGTAACTCTTAACCATGAATGCTCCGCCCGACGCTGCATCAATACTTGTCCTGAGATTCCCATGTAGTCTGTTGTAAAAGGTGTTCATTTGCAGCCACTTGGGCAATCCATGATGTGGGCATTTTCTGAGCAATTCTTTGTATCTTTCCTAGGCCTCATATAACGACTCCCCATGTTGCTGTTCAAACATCGTTATCTCGTTCCTCATCTTTGCGGTTTTCACCGGTGGAAAGAATTTGTCGAGGAATTTCTGAGCTAAATCCTCCCATGTAGTTATCGAACCGGATGGTAGAGAATGCAACCAACTCTTCGCTTTGTCCCGTAAAGAGAATGGGAGCAATCGAAGTCTCACCGCCTCATCCGAAACCCCATTGAACCAAAAAGTGTCGTACATTTCCAAAAAATTGACTAGATGCTCGTTCGGATCGTCATTTGAAAATCCCCCTAACTGAACTGAATTCTGAATCATTTGTATCATCCCTGGCTTAATTTCAAAGGTATTCGCTGCTATTACTGGCCTGGTGATGCTTGATTACAGTTCAGTCACCTTGGGTGTGGCGAAGTCCTTTAATGCTTTTCGATCTTCGGCTGCCATTTCCTCTTCTTTCTCAGGTATTTCAAATTCTTATCTCGTTTCCTTGATCCACTTACTCAACCTCTGAAACCTTTTCTTAATGTCGTCCTCTAAAGGAAGCAAGTCTAGATTTTTGGACCGAGTTTGCATAAACTACTTTCAACACCTGAAATAGAAGAATCAAAACACAAAAAAAAAATGTCTAAGTATAACTGGATTAATTAAACTGATATTGTAAAAAAATATTAAGAATTATACTAAATTGTCCCCGGCAACAGCGCCAAAAACTTGTTGGGTAAAATCTATATACGCACAACACGCAAGTATACGTGGTCAACAAGTAATAGAGTGATGAGTAGAGTATCGTTCCCATAGAGACTAACTAGCAATATCCTTAACTTACAATTATCAATTTCCCATTAACCCTAATTTTATTAAACAAATCAACTCAATAATTTTAATTAAAGAATCTAAATTAAAGAATAATTAAACTAACACAGAATAATCACAAATAACAAAATCTGGAATTTCAAACAATTAATGGAGAATTAGACTTATGATTTCACCCTAAGCTTCACTCTGATTCTAACACCTTTATTCCAATTCAATGCACTATCCCAGTTTATTAATCAAGAACACGAACGTAGTATTAACCACCTCTCGATGCACTAATACTGTATTAACGTCAATCCACAATTAAGATAGAAATTTGTTAAACACCTTAATCAACTAACCCACTATATCTCTATGTGAATTACAATTGAAGAAGGTTTAAGAATAAGTTCTCTATCCGATTACATGCGATGTCAAGCATATCTCTACCTTAACATTCATCATGATTAAGCTATTCACAAAATCATGAACACATGCTATATCAACTAGGTCTAGATTTGAATATCCTCTCTCGATTCCATCCAATTCCACAAAAAATTGTTGAACAGGGAATTCATAGATTCAAGCACAAATCAATATAGATAAACTGGAGATAGATTATTAAATTAGAAATCAAAGTTTACAAAATCATCGATTCACTCAAAGATCCATCATAAGCCTAAAAGTGAATTAGTTCATATCCAACGAAATAAATACTGAATAAATCATAGAAATCATTCTTAAATTACAACTATTAGTCTAAGACGAAGAATATTGAAAAACACCCTTCACGTAGCCTAGAATTGCAATCGTCTCGAGAAATCCCTTTGAAATACTCCTCTACGCTTACTATCAAAAACTGAACTTAGATCTCTGTAATATGTCTTGTGTCTTGTTGAAGTTGTTATTCCTCGAGTATATCATGTCCAACACACAAGTCTTAGCCAAAATTCCCTTCAATTAGAGTTACAATACCATGAAAATAGCTAAAATTTGTGCCCAAAAAGAATTACAAACATAACAGGACACTTCAGAAATAACACCCCCCGCCTCGGCAGGGGTATATAGTGTAATTTGGCTTTTGCCCGTGAACTACCTTCCTATTAATCGGAGATTGAGACCCCAGCCCGGGGGTGTATAAACTAATGATGCCTTCTTGATTTGACCTATCTTCTCAAAAATGCTTTCTTTGACTTTTTAAGCTATACTCCACTTTTTTCCAATTATGCTCCAATTGACTTCAATTCACACCGAATAGCTCCAAATGTACATTGAATGCTACAACCACCATTCTACACATGAAAGAACATAAAACAAGTAAAAATGAACATGATCACAAATATTTAGCAACAAATAAGCATGAAATGGATATTGAATCGCGTATATAAAATCCACTTATCAATGATTAAAATATTATTAAGTAAATAATAATATTCGAGATTAAATAAAATGTTATTAAAAATGTAAGAACATTAGTAAATGAATAAAATATTATTAAATAATTAATAATATTAGTAAATGAATAAAATATTAATACTATTGGTAAATGAATAAAAGTATTATTAATTGATTAATGATACTAAAACATAAGTAAGATATTATTAAATTAATAATATCAATGCATGATTAAAATATTATTAAGGGATTAATAATATTAGTAATGTATTAAAATATTATTTAGATGTTAATAATATTAGTAGCGAATAAAAGTATTATTAATAAACTAATAATACTAAGAGGTCAATTAAATATTATCAAGAATAATAATATTAAGTGAATTAAAGGTAGTTGTTATTTAATAGTAACATTATCGAAGGGACAATATTTCTAAGAACTAAATGTAATATATAATAACTATGTAATTACATAATCTAATGTTATGCTATGGCTAATTGAAAGATTAACTATAGGTCTCTCAAAGGAAGATAACTAAACCGCTGTGAGAGATAGAATTTAATTAACGTGGCCGTAATGTAACCTACAAAAGCGAGGCAAGTTTCCTAACTCAAACTTGAGTTATTATTTTCAAAGCATGTTAGTGAATAATTATTGATGATTATTCACATCTATAATGATCATTGAAATTTGCACTTTGTGCAATTGAATTCCTATTCTATTATTATTGAACTGTGAATTAAATTAAAGTTCTTTCATTCATGAACTGTTTATGAGATAGATCTATGCTAATTGTATCAGCTAGATCAAGTATGTTTAAATTTGTTAAATCAAATGTGTTTTAAAAAGTCATTCTTATTAAATTGATATGATAAGAACTCTTGGTAGAAAAAAGACGAATTTGATTAAGGCATGATATTGATCTTTGGATTATTAAGTGTTTATGCATAAATCATTGGGTATGAAAGGCTGATCCCCTTGAATACCAATAATTATTAAGAGGTCCAGTTTAAATGACTGAGAACCTTGGCAAATGTTCATGGTTATTTCAAAACCACTCAGTACACATTATTCAATTATTCGAATATTCAATTGTTTATTATTAATTCATGTTCCTACACAATCTTATACTATTGTTGAACATTGAAAGCAAAACTTCTTTCTAGTCATGATATATCTCCCTTGTATATCAACTTGCTAAGAAAATTAGTTGCTTACCCTTGCTATATCATGGCATTTATTTCAGTTAAGCTTGAAGGATCCAATGCGAAAGACAAGGCAAGGGCAAGATCCAAGAATAGTTTAGAATGAATGTTAGTTATTGTTTTCTGATGGAATTTCTTATGTAAACCTTTTGTTATATGAATGGTGTGTTTAAGTTAAGGTTAAGAAGACCTTGAGACTATGTTATGAAACTTTATTATAATGAACAATGTATGTTCAGGATTTATTCTTATCGTCCAAGTCAATTTCTTATTCCTTATGGCTTTCTGGCAACTAAATGCCATACCTCAGGATTTATTCTTATCGTCCAAGTCATACAGTCCTTTGTATACTCAGAACGATCATTCCATATTCATTCTACGCATTTATAGCATTAAGCATTTTACTTTACCTTTTTTTTATCTTACAACATTCAGTCCATTTGACACGAAACGTCTTCCAAGTTATAAACATTAACTCGACTTCTTTACGTTATACGTGCTTGTCTTTAATTTAGCTTCTTCATCATTCACAGGTTTATTTATTGGTCTTCGTTATCCTACGGTCAAACCATACACGGGGTGTAGGTTCTACCCATTTAATATTCACGTACACTTAACCTTTACGTCGGTTCAAGTGTTTAATGCTTACATTTCATTCTAACATTCTCCTCTGACTCACATTCGACTTTCATTAATCTTATTACCGTTTGCTAAGGCTTTCTTGATAATTCATATCTTACTTACTACCTTCATCAATGTCTAAGTTATACAACCAATGTACACTTAGAACGTTCGCTCGACGTGAATACGATTCACGAGAATCATTTACGTATTCAATGTTTACGTTGTTCCTCTCTTAATCTTTCATTCAACCTTTAACTAAGGTTTTAATCGCTTTCATTCATTACTATCACCTGAACCCCATGTTGAATATTCGTTTTTAATGTCAAAGCCATATAGTTCGTTGTATGCTAAGACCGATCGTTTATCGCAACAGCATTCTGTTCACAGTGTCTAAACGAATTACATTCATCTCTCATTACCATGTCATAACATCAAAATGTTATACATTACTTTCGTCACTAAACGTCTAAGGAATCACAACCATAGAAATCCGTCACATTCGTTTATCGCCACTATGGTCCCCGGACATCAGTTCCGTAACTCGCGTCTACATTCTTTGTCTTTAAATCTCGTTTAATCTTTTCGTTCAACCTTCATCTAAGGTTTAATACACTTGATTAAGTGATACATTAGTTGAACTACATGTTCATATTTCTTTCTTGCATATCCCCCAATAATTGAGCAGTTAAAAGCTCACAACTGAGTCTTGTCTACTTGCCGTGATGCTTGGCAAATGCCCTTCGTTTACCTCACTGACTTCGGTAGCTCTGCCGTGAGTGTCAAATCGCTATGAGGTCGGCAACTGCGGTGCCACTCTCTTCTCTATTTCTCACGCCGTGGCACCACTCAGTAGTAGCTGATGGCCTGGGCCTCGCGCTGCAGCGCCGCCTCCCAAGGCTCAGTTGGTGCTACGGCGTTGAGCACAAAACGTAGAAAATTTTCTAAGTCTTGTATCAAGTTTGAGATACGTACTTTGAAATCTCATATCTTATTCATTATAACTCAGAATGAGGTCGTTCCAAAGTCATTTTCTTCCTTATCTTACGTACTTCGATTAACCTCGGTCTGAACTTTGTTCTGAATCCGTTAATATGCCATTCGATTGGCTTAATCTTCACCCTTCATTTATTTTACGTTTTTAATATTCTTCGTTCGTTCGTCCGTAATTCGGTCATCCGAACTCAGAATTCATTCATTCTTGAGTCCACGACTCACGTTTTCTACATTGTCTTATATTCTTATGAAACCCTACACATGAGGGTTCATTTATTAACTTTCTAATTCTCGTTTGTCTTTTACGAATTTTTGCAATAACTTCGTTATAGCTCCCTTTAATCCGTTCTTCAGGAACGTTTCTATCGTTCCTAACCAAGCAATAAGCAACTAACTTATACGCGATGGTTTTAAACTTGTCCATCAACAACAATTACACTACGATGGCTTTAAATTTATCCATCAACAATGTTCTTTGTGTTCTTCGCGTGTTCTTTGTGTTCTTCGTTCGTTTTTCATTTTTAATCGATATTTTGATTACGATTTTACTTTTTTTTTTGGAATTTGATGTTATAAAACATCATTCCTTACTTAATTCTCCTACTCATTCATATAATCCACTCGGATCATTCTAATTCCTTACGAATCTTACACTTCCTTAAGAAATTTATAAACTAAACTTCTAATTTCTTATTTCTTCTTTTCTCATGATTTCAACCATATGAAATCATTCTTAACATCTTTTATTTCTTATTCTCATTAAGCTATGTTTTTAACATATAAACTTAAAGAAAATTATCTAGAAGTTAGGTTTTCGGATTACCTTTCCTCTTTAATCTCATTCCGTCGGACAAAGGTTGCTTACGAGCAAGCTTTTCCTCTTCTTTCCCATCCGAAATCTCTCTCCCTCTGTCTCTCAAAAGTTGTATGATTTTCAAAATCCTAAACAAATGATTTATGCTTCCTATTAATAAAAAACCAAGGCTAGGGGCAAAATAGTCATTTCGCCCTCAAACCTCCTTACTATTCATGACTTAAGCACTAAGTTAACTTAGCCCTTAAGTTTACTTAGCCCTTAAGTTTACTTACTCCTTAAGTTTACTTACTCCTTACTCCACCTCCTTACTATTCACGAAGCTTCCAAGGGAAGCTTCGTGCTTCCATCTTGCGAAATTCGTCCAACAGTTCGAAAACTGCTATCCTCAAAATCCAAACATTTTTGGATATTTCGTCTTTCCTTTACCGATTAACTTTTATGCGTTCTTCCAATATTTGAAAAACTGAAAAACACTTTTTGGTGTCAAGCGTTTTCCTTCACGTTTTCCCTTAACGTAGCTAAACGAATGAAAAGTACATAACAGTACTTTTCATCATTTTTATTTAGTTCAATTTTTGCACATTTTTCGAGAAAAACTTTTATCGACTTTCTTAACATTTCACGATATATTATCGTCAAATCTTTTGATGAAATGTCATTTTGACATACCGAATTCTCGAAAAGGCTTAGGTTATTCAAACCCTAACCTTAGGGTTTCGTCGGGTGAATAGTGCGTATTTCGTCTATTTCCCCGAAAATATTTTGTTCTCGAAATTTTTTTATTTTCGTCTTGAAAATTCTTACTCGTTCAGTCTAGCTCGTGGCCAGAATCCTCCTGATTAATAATCATCCTAGGTTCTAGAACGATTAATAAACACATAGCACAAAATAGTATTAATAAAAATTTATTTTATTAATAACTATTTCTTTAAATCTTAAATTTTGGACAATCCGATTTTTCGGGTTGTCAAAATCCATTCATGGATAACTTAATCACCATTTATGACTTTTATATGAGTCCTTAGTATTCATTTCCTGAAATTTAAATTCCACAACTTACTTAGAACTTTCTACAGAATAAGGTAAATTTGCTACTGGTCATAAGCTTTTAAGTGGCGCAAGGCTACCACCACTGAAGTCTAGAGGCGCATAAAGTTCTGCATTAGCAAAAATAAAATCTACGCTCCTAAATACTTTACATATACCTCGTAAATGATAAATTAACCTCTTCTTTGATTCCACATCATCGATTACTATTTTCTTTAATAGTTTAAATATCAAACTTCGAGTTTTAATCTCTACTTTCCTCAACTATAAAATCTCATTTATAGTATTTCTTTCTACCAATAACACAAAATTCAAAATATAACACATATATACATTTCTTTAATCTTCACTTCTCATTGTGTTTCAAATTATTTAATAATTCTTTAACCAATTTAAAGGTATATCGATTTCCTTCTCTCATCAACAACGTACATATATACAAGTATAAACTTAGCACACATCAAGTTTTAATAGTGTTCAATATATTAAACCGAATGGTTTTCCACAAACAACCAACAAATTAGTTTCCGTCTCGTCTACATTGTTTTCACTGTGTGTTAGATCAGTTACTAATTCGTATATACCTCTGCTATTCAAGTAATCGTTTAGCCCAACTCCTATACTTCCACCATTAAAGGTACGGTTGCGCTGCCTTAGACTCGATACTTACTCGTACATATACTCAAGAAATTGGTGATTATCAAAGATATTTAATGTCACCAACTTACTATGATAAAATAATTTCACATAAATTATTTAATATTGATAGATAAATTTCTACCCATCTTCTGTACTTCAAATAACTCGCCTCTTCAATAAATAACAAATATATAATAATAATATATTTATTAAACACACAAATCACTTATTGTATAGTTTATATTACCCCATGCAACACCATACCACATACCTCACAACGCATATATATATTCTTATTCGAGCCCTTCTTACGCCTTAAGAAATTTATTTACTAAATTCTTATTTTAATATTTTTTGAAAATTTGGGTTCTTACATCCTTTCCCCCTTATAAGGATTCTGTCCTCGGAATCACCGAAACCTACTCTACTCGGTGCTATTATGAATATTACATATTCTTTTGAATAATTTTATCTATTCTCTTTTTGGGAGATTTTATTATTGTAATAACCCGAGATTTTCTATATAAAATAATTAAGAAATTTTGCGTATAAATTATTATTTTTTATTTAATGACGAGAATAAGTGTCTAGTAATGTGAATGATAAATGCGAATATATTTATTACTTAAAAATTAGAAATAATTTTGGAATTATTAATTACTACAAATTATATTTTATGGTAATTAATTTACATAAATGAAATATTTTTTTATTAATTATTTTCCATGATAACATGATTGGAAATAATATATGAAGTGATAATTAGAATTATATAATAAATATTTTATTATATGATTTGTTCGAGAATATTTAAGTTAATTATTTTAACTTGATTATTGATCTTTGTGTAAGAAAGAGAAGTCGATATGAGATCCAAACCTGAATTGGGATTGTGATCAAGAGATGAGAATAATAATATTATATTATTGTTATAATGATTTTACTGATCTGATAATTATATGTATCGTATGTATGTGACGAGATAATATTGAAGCAATGACGATCAATTAGGTCATAGCATATTATCGTCTTTGTGAAACCCTAATTATTAAACTTCGATTCGAGATATGACTAAGTAGTATTTGTGTATATGAAGGTTATCGTATAAGATGTCATTAATTAGAAGAAAAGCCTAATTATCATTTGTATGTCGATAATTAGACAAACCCTAATTATTACAACCCTAATCGGTTGAAGTTAGAGACCGTAATGACTATGTTAGAACATACACGATAATTAGAGAACCCTAATGGTCAATTAGAAACCCTAATTGATGGCGTTAAGAAACCCTAATTAGAAAATCCTAATTTTCATAGAAAACCCTAATTTAAAATTATCGGGTTTAATTACGATGTTATTGTATAAATATTTTAATTTACCAAAGGATAGAAAGTAATTGATAAATAATAAGAATTACCATCTAGTGATTAAATATTACATTTAATTGCCATGTACAAGAATGCCCATGAAATTATATGCGAAATTACCAAAATACCCTTTTGTCCATTTTAGTATGTATTATTAGTAGCATTGTTGATGGAATCTTCAATTATGCTAGCTAATCAATGGCTTCTAGAATTCCCTCATGCTACTATACCATTACACCTCAATTATACCAACCCTATTGAGCATCCAAGGGCACTTGACATGGTCTATATAGAGATTGAGGGAGAAATAATGCAAATGCACACTAATATTTTCTAAACTCTCTAGCCACACTCTCTCAAGCTCTAGCCAACGAAATTCTCTTACCCATAAGCTCCTAATCAAAGCCCAACCATTACAAACAACAAATCAGAAGCATCAAAGCCAAAAAAATCAAAAATCGAAGCTAGAAAAGGTATGGAATTCTCTAATTTTGAAATCCTTCGATTAGATGTTAATTGATGCAATTGATTGTTTAAAGTAGTGTAATAGGGAGTCTATTAATGTTCTGGGTTGTAAAAACACAGACCCATAACATCAAAGTGCACGAATTTGAAGATTTAAATAAGTTGGAAAAACCGAATTCTGTTATTTTTCACCAAATGTCAGAGGCTATAACTCTTTGGTCGATCACGAGTTTTGTTGTTTAAAAGTTGTTATAGGTAGCCTGATATGTGGTCTTTAATCTCCAAAAGGAATAAAGTTCATATCTATTGTAGATCGGGATTTATAAGCGGTTAAAGTGGGTTGGGTTGGCCATTGGAAACCAAAAAATATTCAAACCCAGAAAATATTATTTTGGAAAATGTCAGGCCTTATATCTCGGTTATCTTTAATGTGTTTTGTGTTCTAAAGGTTGTTATGTGTATCTTGTCATGTGTTATATAAGATCCAAAACGAATCAGGTCCATATATATTATGGATTAAGAGTTATTTAAGGTCAAAGTGGGTTGACCGGCATTGACCGGAAAATTCTCGGCAGCCCAGAATTTTCTAAGTGTTAATTTTTCTGACAAGGTTGGACCATACTTTATCTGCATGATTTATTATTTTTATGATGATTTTAAGTGTTAGAGTTGTATTCCTACATGTTGTATACACACTGGAATTGATAGATCACATAAACGTTACACGATCGTCAAGTTATAAAGGCCCAAAGTAGGCATCACGAACTGTTCTTCACGAAGAACAGCTCTGACAGCCACTTTGAGGTTCGTTTTCTCCCATATCTAATGTTGTTTAGAGGTTATGTTTATTGGATCGTGTAGTCTTGTATTTCCTCTATAAGACCCAATTTATAGATTGTCCAAATTCGTTAATATGAGAGAGTTATTCACGGTCAAAGTAGCCCACTCGGTTCTGCCTTATGAAGATCTGGGTAGGCTCAAGAACACCTATAGCGACGGTTCTGTCACTATAGGGAACTTTAGCGACAGTTTTAATTATTTTAATTTTTGATTTTCCGGAAATTAATTTAAAAATTAGAAAAATTAGTTTTTAATTATTAAAAATACCAAATAAATTATGAAAAATTATTTTAAAGTCTGAAAAGTAGTTTTTAATTATTTTGAGTATATTTCATAAATATTTAATATTTTGAAATATAAAAGGTATTTATTTATTTAATTATAATATTAAATAAATGATTTAAAAATAATTTTAATTCATGAAAAATCATGAAAAATTATTTTATGGTATAAGAAAATATTTTGAGTTATTTTCCATGACTTTTAATATTTTGTGATGAATTTCATTAATTAATTATATATTAATGATATTAAAGTTATTTAATGATTATATTAAATAATTTAGTTTAAAAATGATTTTAATATTATAAAAATCATTTTAAATGAAATTAAGGTATTTAAAAATATTTTAAGTTATAAAATATAACTTTTAATATTTAAAGGATAATTTCATTAATAATTTAATATTAATGATATTAAGATAATATTAATGATATTTAGTTTATTTAATAATTATTATTAAATAAATAGTTTAAAAATTATTTTATTTATTTAAAAATCATTTAAAGAGGTTATTAAGGATTTAAAAATATTTTAAGTTATAATTAATGACTTTTAATATTTGGATAAATAGTACATTAATATTTAAATATTAATGGTAATTATTTAAAATGATTTTAATTATTTTAAAAATCAATTAAGGGTAATATAAATATTTTAAAAATAGTTTGAGTTATTATAAATAACTTTTATATTTTGGCAATGGTTTCATTAATAGTTTAATATAAATTAATTATTAATGATAATGGAATTGTTTAATGTTTAAGTCATTTAATTATGATCCCGATGTTTGAAAGTTATAATAAACCAAACTAGTGACTAGAGAACCGAATTATGAAGTCCGAGATTTGATGAAGAGCACCCATAGTAATGCAGCTTATATCACTATAAGCCCTTGAGTGATGATTTAATTTATTTTAAATTTTTTAATTTACGGAAAATTCAAAATGATTAAAAGTAAAATGTTTGATATTTACGAGATGTTGAGGTATAGGATAAGAGTCTTAGACTCGAGATTTACCCAATAAAGTCAGTGATGCATGCGACAACCATTTATCAAACCCTATAATAGCAAAGAAAAGGCTACTGTGTAAGAGCATGGATGAGATATTTGAAAATGTATAAAAATATTTCAAGTATAGAATATGAACTAAAAGTATGATCACTTTGCGATTATGTGATGACGTGATTAGACTATGTCTTGTAATGTAATAGAGCGATACTATGTGTTATGATATATTGTTCTAATCGAATCTAATGATCCGATTATTGATAGGTTGTGATAAAGAGATAAAACCTAAGTTGAGATTTGTAATCGTTGAATCGAAAGTATCTTACCTTTGCATTTCCTTTATGCAATGGACATGAGTAAGAAGTTTAGAATTTTCTATTCTGTCATGTA
Organism: Panax ginseng; assembly: GCA_020205605.1. Classification (NCBI taxonomy): domain Eukaryota; kingdom Viridiplantae; phylum Streptophyta; class Magnoliopsida; order Apiales; family Araliaceae; genus Panax; species Panax ginseng. Next base: position 83,409,664 of record CM035131.1, read on the forward strand.
TTATATACGCTTTAATTATCAATATGTTAGCTCGGATATATATTACGTTAAGTTGATTTCTAAATGGTTATACAAGTGTCCCCACTTGGATAATCATGGCATTTATTCACATGTTGATACACTTTTTCAATTACTCGTATACATATATGTTGAATTACATATTATTGTTGAGCAAGATTAAAAACCTTCTGTTTGGAACCGAGCATGTATGAACATCCCGATAATGGGAATATTTTTATGCGCTTGACTACGGACAAAGGGTGAGCGATGAATTTCGTTCAAGTTATGTAGTATTGATCAATCTGACAGGTACAATGGGTCGATCACCCTCCGTGTGCCGTAAAGTTATAACGGTTTGCGGATGAATTTACGCTAAACCTTTTCGAAAATGAAAACCATGTTCATAGTATGTTTCTTAAACCCTATTCATGGGTGGAGCCTCATTTCAAGAATTTGAAAGAGAGTTATTATGTGAATTTTTATCGAGATGATTACTTCACAACTTTCTATTCGTTGTAGAAGTGTTATGTAAAGAGAATACTTATATTCTTTCAAATTTATATATATAATTGCTATTACTTGATGGGCACTCAAATGCTCATCCTTGCTTAAACTAAATGTTTTCGATTCGTCTTTGATCGACACGAAGGCTCGAGCAGCACGAACAAGGGAAAAGAAAAGCTATTCGAATGAGATTTAGTATGAGTTAATGGTTATAGTTAGTAAGACAAAGGAATCTATTGTCAGGTATTGTAAGGAATGTATTTGAAGGTCACGTGCACTGGAAAGTAAACTTTGATGTATGTAAATTAGGTTTGAATTATATTATTATTATTTAGTATTATTCAGCTTAAAGAAATGGTATCGTGGAGAACCGAGTTCGGGTTTCAAGTATCCGGATTTGGGGTCGCCACATGTTGGTATCAAAGCTGTAGGTTATAAACGTTAGGAATGCGAAACCTAGGTTATAACCTTAGTAGAATGGATAACGAAAGTTAAGATAGATATTCAATGGACGAAGAACTCTGGTGAAGAATTATAACCTTAGTAGAATGGATAACGAAAGTTAAGATAAATATTCGATGGATGAAGAACTCTGGTGAAGAATTATAACCTTAGTAGAATGGAGGACGAAAGTTAAGATAAATATTCAGTGAACCAGAGACGAAGTACTCTGGTGAGAAGTTATAGGATATGATGAGTTGAAGAGATTCATCGAGTTTTTAGTGGTACTAAATAAAATATTCCTTCATTTTATCGATGAATATATTTTATTTCGGTACTAATGTTGTCTCGTTTATTGTGGTCATATGATGGATGACGAAAGTCAAGATAGTAATTCCTTGACCTAAGAGACGATGGACTCTAGCGAGGAGTACACAGATAGTGAGATGATAAGAGATTTGATAGTTAGGAACGACGACTTAAAGGTTAGAATCGAGCAATCGGAGACACGAAATCGTACTCTCCAGATTTGAACAAAGATAGATAAGGACGCCGCTCACCGAACACGAGATAGAATTAGCCGAGTTCTGAGAGAGGTTGGAGCGAAGAGAGAGATCTGACATATAGACGGTTGAAAGGTTGAGATAGAAGCCAAAGACACGGGATATATACCTTGGAGCGGGCTTTAGACATCGCCTTTATGCGATTCGATCACGAGTGGATGGAGCGCCTTTCGGCGAGAAAGAAAGATAAGCGTTGATGTGTTTATAGAGATGGATTGAATAAATTCATCGTCAAACAAAATAAGAGACAACGTATATAAAACTCTTGATTCTTTGTGTATATATATATGCTAATCGGGGTAACTTATGTATGTAGATGTCGGGTGAGAAAGATATGTGGAATAAGAAGGATCGAGATCCATACCCCAAGCTAATATCGAGGCCAATAGCGGGAATAGAAGCTCAAAAGGAGAGAATGACGAGATAATGATTCGGACACTAACGTTGAAGGCGATCAAGCATCAATGGAGGTGCGGGGATCCGGAGAACAAGGTTTCTTCACTAGAAAGGTTGTGGGAGATAGAAAAGTTGCTTAATATTCAACTACGAAAAGTATTAAAAGAAACAATGGAAGAGCAAGATAAGCTCAAAATCCAAATTGACCAGGATGGGAGCCTCAAACAACACATCGTAATGCGACTCAAGGGCGTAAGGAAAAAGAAAGATAGAAGATCCCGACTTAGGAAAACACGATAAGAAGAAAGGGAAGAAGATATGTTATATTTACACGGTGTGAGGGACATACCTCTCCTCGTTGCCCCCAACTATAAGAAAGGTGGATGTTTTAATTGTGGAATGGAAGGACATCGAGCGAATGAATGTCCCGAGAAGAAAGTCTTGGTAGATAAGTAGTATGGGTTATGTTTAATGTAATATGTGTGATAAGTAATGAACTATTTTCAACTTTTATGTTGGTCAAGATTTTAAATCCATTTGTTGTAGTCACAAAGGGATAGTGATGTTTAAAGCAATATGTGCTATGGTATGTTAAGTTCTATTAATGTGAGGTGCTATGGTTGGAAGTACCATGAGTGTCACATGTTGGATTAATGAAGTAAGTTGTTATAAAGATAAGCGAGATATTTATCTGAATATTGGTTAATATAGTAAACCAAGTTTCAAAATTTAATATTTTGGAATACATGAGTATTTGAGTAGAAAATTTTGTGTTATATGTCGAACGATATCGATGATGGGCTTAGAATCTAAGGAAATGAAGAATAATTTACGATTATGCCACCGTGATGAAAAAACGAAAAACCACCGTGGAAGATCAACTAGATAATCGAGCGTCGAACGCTAAAGACTTTAAGGCGATCTTATTGCTAGGGTATAGAGGATTAAGTGACTCGGAGAAGCGTTTATGATAGTTAGGATAACGGAAAGGGCAAAAAGATAACTTTTATCAATTATACGATAAAGGAAATGAGATAAAGAGAAAGTTTGTGGGCGGAAGAGACATATCTCTTCCAATTGTCTCAATTCAAGAATGTATAGCGAATGTTTTATTTGTGAATCAATGGATTATAAGGTGAAAGATTTTTCAAGAAGGAGAAGTGAGATAAGGAATGTGAATACGAGAAATGACAATGAAGATATAAAGACAAACGAAATAAACCGTAAGTGTCTTCATTATGGTCGTTCAAGATATCGTAGCGATTGAGGATATCTTGTGGCAAATTGGAAATGGAACTCCGTGTTCTATTCGAATAACTTAAATATTTTATATGATTTTCTGTATAAAAATATAGCTATATAGATAGTAAATTATTTCATAAAGAAATTTTGAAGGAGGAATTTTGGTTCTCTTAATCAAAATTACATTTATCGAAAAGACATGCGTTATGGAGAATAGTTAAAAGATCGATTCGATCAAGTATTGATCGAGAGGTCTATCTGCAAGGATTATATGTATTATGTACTCTTACGTATGAGTTTTAAAGCGGTGATTAGGGGCGGAATCCTTATAAGGGAGGGTGAATGTAATAACTTGAGATTTTCTATATAAAATAATTAAGAAATTTTATGTATAAATTATTTTTTATTTATTTAATGACGAGAATAAGTGTCTAGTAAATGTGAATGATAAATGCGAATATATTTATTACTTGAAAAATTAGAAATAATTTTGGAATTATTAATTACTACAAATTATATTTTATGGTAATTAATTTACATAAGCCAAAATATTTTTTTTATTAATTATTTTCCATGATAACATGATTGGAAATAATATATGAAGTGATAATTAGAATTATATAATAAATATTTTATTATATGATTTGTTCGTAATATTTAAGTTAATTATTTTAACTTGATTATTGATCTTTGTGTGAAGAAAGAAGTCGATATATGAGATCCAAACCACGAATTGGGATTGTGATCAAGAGATGAGAATAATAATATTATATTATTGTTATAATGATTTTACAAAGACAATAATTATGTATCTTTGTGTATGTGTGAAGACAGATAATATTGAAAGCAATGACGATCAATTAGGTCATAGCATATTATCGTCTTTGTGAAACCCTAATTATTAAACTCGATTCTGAGATATGACTAAGTAGTGATTTGTGTATATGAAGGTTCTTGTATAAGATGTCGGTAATTAGAAGAAAACCCTAATTATCATTTGTATGTCGATAATTAGGACAAACCCAATTATTACAACCCTAATCGGTTGAAGTTAGAGACCGTAATGACTATGTTAGAACATACACAGATAATTAGAGAACCCTAATGGTCAATTAGAAACCCTAATTGATGGCGTTAAGAAACCCTAATTAGAAAATCCTAATTTTCTATAGAAAACCCTAATTTAAAATTATCGGGTTTAATTACGATGTTATTGTATAAATATTTTAATTTACCAAAGGATAGAAAGTAATTGATAAATAATAAGAATTACCATCTAGTGATTAAATATTACATTTAATTGCCATGTACAAGAATGCCCATGAAATTATATGCGAAATTACCAAAATACCCTTTTGTCCATTTTAGTGTATTATTAGTAGCATTGTTGATGGAATCTTCAATTATGCTAGCTAATCAATGGCTTCTAGAATTCCCTCATGCTACTATACCATTACACCTCAATTATACCAACCCTATTGAGCATCCAAGGCACTTGACATGGTACATATATAGAGATTGAGGGAGAAATAATGCAAATGCACACTAATATTTTCTAAACTCTCTAGCCACACTCTCTCAAGCTCTAGCCAACGAAATTCTCTTACCCATAAGCTCCTAATCAAAGCCCAACCATTACAAACAACAAATCAGAAGCATCAAAGCCAAAAAAATCAAAAATCGAAGCTAAAAAGGTATGAAATTCTCTAATTTTGAAATCCTTGATTAGATGTTAATTGATGCAATTGATTGTTTAAAGTAGTGTAATAGGGAGTCTATTAATGTTACAGGTTGTAAAAACACGACCCATAACATCAAAGTGCACGAATTTGAAGATTTAAATAAGTTGGAAAAACCAAATTACATTATTTTTCACCAAATGTCGAGGCTATAACTCTTTGGTTCGATCACGAGTTTTGTTGTTTAAAAGTTGTTATAGGTAGCTTTGATATGTGGTCTTTAATCTCCAAAAGGAATAAAGTTCATATCTATTGTAGATCGGGATTTATAAGCGGTTAAAGTGGGTTGACCAAGCATTGACCTATTGTTTCTTCAAAAACCCAAAAAAATATTCTAACCCGTAAAATATTATTTTGGAAAATGTCGGGCCTTATATCTCGGTTATCTTTAATGTGTTTTGTGTTCTAAAGGTTGTTATGTGTATCTTGTCATGTGTTATATAACCTCCAAAATGAATCGAGTCCATATATATTATGGATTAAGAGTTATTTAAGGTCAAAGTGGGTTGACCAAGGCATTGGCCGGAAAATTCTCAAGCGACCGAAATTTTCTAAGTGTTAATTTTTCTTACAAGGTTTGACCATACTTTATCTCGCATGATTTATTGTTTTTATGATGATTTTAAGTGTTAGAGTTGTATTCCTACATGTTTTATACACCTTTGGAATTGATAGATCACATAAATTTACACGATCATCAAGTTATAGAGGTCCAAAGTAGGCATCACGAATCTGTTCTTCACGAAGAACTCATTCGGCTACTTTGAGGTTCGATTTCTCCCGGATCTAATGTTTTTAGAGGTTATGATTATTGGATCTTGTTGTCTTGTATTTCCTCTACAAGACCCAATTTATAGATTGTCCAAATTCATTAAGACGAGAGAGTTATTCACGGTCAAAAGTAGCCCACTCCTGCCTACGCCTTATGAAGATGCTTTAGGCTCAAGAACACCTATAGCGACGGTTACATCACTATATATAGCCTTTAGCGACGATTTTAATTATTTTAATTTCGATTTTCCGGAAATTAATTTAAAAATTAGAAAAATTAGTTTTTAATTATTAAAAATACCAAATAAATTATGAAAAATTATTTTAAAGTCTGAAAAATAGTTTTTAATTATTTTGAGTATATTTCATAAATATTTAATATTTTTGAAATATAAAAGGTATTTATTTATTTAATTATAATATTAAATAAATGATTTAAAAATAGTTTTAATTCATGAAAAATCATGAAAAATTATTTTATGGTATAAGAAAATATTTTGAGTTATTTTCCATGACTTTTAATATTTTGTGATGAATTTCATTAATTAATTATATATTAATGATATTAAAGTTATTTAATGATTATATTAAATAATTTAGTTTAAAAATGATTTTAATATTATAAAAATCATTTTAAATGAAATTAAGGTATTTAAAAATATTTTAAGTTATAAAATATAACTTTTAATATTTAAAGATAATTTCATTAATAATTTAATATTAATGATATTAAGATAATATTAATGATATTTAGTTTATTTAATAATTATTATTAAATAAATAGTTTAAAAATGGTTTTATTTATTTAAAAATCATTTAAAGAGGATATTAAGGATTTAAAAATATTTTAAGTTATAATTAATGACTTTTAATATTTGGATAAATAGTACATTAATATTTAAATATTAATGGTAATTATTTAAAATGATTTTAATTATTTTAAAAATCATTTAAGGGTAATATAAATGTTTTAAAAATAGTTTGAGTTATTATAAATAACTTTTATATTTTAGCAATGGTTTCATTAATAGTTTAATATAAATTAATTATTAATGATAATGGAATTGTTTAATGTTTAAGTCATTTAATTATGATTAGATGTTTGAAAGTTATAATTAGCCCAAACTAGTGACTTGAGAACCAGATTATGAAGTCCAGATTTGATGAAGAGCACCCATAGTAATGTGCTTATATCACTATAAGCCCTTGAGTGACAGATTTAATTTATTTTAAATTTTTAATTTACGGAAAATTCAAAAATGATTAAAAGTAAAATGTTTGATATTCTGAGATGTTGAGGTATAGGATAAGAGTCTTAGACTCGAGATTTACCCAATAAAAAAAGGCGTTTGTGCACGCAAACAACCCGTCAAAACCCTATAATAGCAAGAAAAGGCTACTGTAAGAGCATGGATGAGATATTTGAAAAATGTATAAAAATATTTCAAGTATAGAATATGAACTAAAAGTATGATCACTGCGATTATGTGATGACGTGATTAGACTATGTGCTGACTGTAATAGACAGTACTATGTGTTATGATATATTGTTCTAATCGAACGAATGATCTGATTATTGATAGGTTGTGATAAAGAGATAAAACCTAAGTTGAGATTTGTAATCGTTGAATCGGTGAGTATCTTACCTTTGCATTTCCTTTATCTGATGGACATGAGTAAGAAGTTTGAAATTTTTCTATTCTGTCTGAGTTATATGCGCTTTGATTATCAACATGTTAGCTCGGATATATATTACATTAAGTTGATTTCTAAATGGTTATACAAGTGTCCCCACTTGGATAATCATGGCATTTATTCACATGTTGATACACTTTTTCAATTACCGTATACATATATATGTTGAATTACATATTATTGTTGAAAGCAAGATTAAAACCTTCTGTTTGGAACCGAGGCATGTATGAACATCCCGATAATGGGAAAATTTTTATGCGCGCTTTGGCGGACAAAGGGTGAGCGATGAATTTCGTTCAAGTTATGTAGTATTGATCAATCTGAGAATTACAACGGGGCTGATCACCCTCCGTGCTCGTAAGTTATGACGGTTTGCGGATGAATTTCTGCTAAACCTTTTCGAAAATGAAAAACCATGTTCATAGTATGTTTCTTAAACCCTATTCATGGGTGGAGCCTCATTTCAAGAATTTGAAAGAGAGTTGTTATGTGAATTTTTATCGAGACAGATTACTTCACAACTTTCTATTAGTTGTAGAAGTGTTATGTAAAGAGAATACTTATATTCTTTCAGCTTATATATATAATTGCTATTACTTGCTGGGCACTCAAATGCTCATCCTTGCTTAAACTAAATGTTTTCAATTCGTCGATCGACACAAGGCTCGAGCACGAAACAGGGAAAAGAAAAGCTATTCGAATGAGATTTAGTATGAGTTAATGGTTATAGTTAGTAAGACAATGGAATCTATTGTCAGGTATTGTAAGGAATGTATTTGAAGGTCACGTACCTGGGAAAGTAAACTTTGATGTATGTAAATTAAGTTTGAATTATATTATTATTATTTAGTATTATTCAGCTTAAAGAAATGGTATCGTGGAGAACCGAGTTCGGGTTTCAAGTATCCGAATTTGGGGTCGCCACAGGTTGGTATCAAAGCTGTAGGTTATAAACGTTAGTAATGCGAAACCTAGGTTATAACCTTAGTAGAATGGATAACGAAAGTTAAGATAGATATTCAATGGACGAAGAACTCTGGTGAAGAATTATAACCTTAGTAAAATGGATAACGAAAGTTAAGATAAATATTCAATGGATGAAGAACTCTGGTGAAGAATTATAACCTTAGTAGAATGGAGGACGAAAGTTAAGATAAATATTCAGTGAACTAGGAGACGAAGTACTCTGGTGAGAAGTTATAGGATATGATGAGTTGAAGAGATTCATCGAGTTTTAGTGGTACTAAATAAAATATTCCTTCATTTTATCGATGAATATATTTTATTTCGGTACTAATGTTGTCTCGTTTATTGTGGTCATATGATGGATGACGAAAGTCAAGATAGTAATTCCTTGACCTAAGAGACGATGGACTCTAGCGAGGAGTACACAGATAGTGAGATGATAAGAGATTTAATAGTTAGGAACGACGACTTAAAGGTTAGAATCGAGCAAGCGGAGACACGAAATCGTACTCTCCAGATTTCGAAACAGCAGTACAAGGACGCTGCTCACCGAACACAGATAGAATTAGCTGAGTTACGAGAGAGGTTGGAGCAAAGAGAGATCTGAGATAGGGGCGAGTTGAAGGTTGAGATAGAAGCCAAAGACACCGGATATATACCTTGGAGCGGGCTTTAGACATCGCTTTATGCGATTCGATGCGAGTGGATGGAGCGCCTTTGCTAGAAAAAGATAGGCGTTGATGTGTTTATAGAGATGGATTGAATAAATTCATCGTCAAACAAAATAAGAGACAACGTATATAAAACTCTTGATTCTTTGTGTATATATATATGCTAATTAGGGTAACTTATGTATGTAGATGTCGGGTGAGAAAGATATGTGGAATAAGAAGGATCGATCCATACCCCCAAGCTAATATCGAGGCCAATAAGCGGGAATAGAAGCTCAAAAGGAGAGAATGACGGATAATGATTGAGACACTAACGTTGAAGTTTATCAAGCATCAATGGAGGTGCGGGATCCGGAGAACAAGGTTTCTTCACTAGAAAGGTTGTGGGAGATAGAAAAGTTGCTTAATATTCAACTACGAAAAAGTATTAAAAGAAACAATGGAAGAGCAAGATAAGCTCAAAATCCAAATTGACGGATGGGAGCCTCAAACAACACATCGTGTGCAACTCAAGAGACGTAAGGGAAAAGAAAGATAGAAGATCCCCGACTTAGGAAAACTGATAAGAAGAAAGGAAGAAGATATGTTATATTTACGGTTTGAGGGACATACCTCTCCTCGTTGCCCCAACTATAAGAAAGGTGGATGTTTAAATTGTGGAATGGAAGGACATCGAGCGAATGAATGTCCGAGAAGAAAGTCTTGGTAGATAAGTAGTATGGGTTATGTTTAATGTAATATGTGTGATAAGTAATGAACTATTTTCAACTTTTATGTTGGTCAAGATTTTAAATCCCGACTGTGTAGTCACAAAGGGATAGCTGATGTTTAAAGCAATATGTGCTATGGTATGTTAAGTTCTATTAATGTGAGGTGCTATGGTTGGAAGTACCATGAGTGTCACATGTTGGATTAATGAAGTAAGTTGTTATAAAGATAATGAGATATTTATCTGAATATTGGTTAATATAGTAAACCAAGTTTCAAAATTTAATATTTTGGAATACATGAGTATTTGAGTAGAAAATTTTGTGTTATATATCGACGATATCACGATGAGGCTTAGAATCTAAGGAAATGAAGAATAATTTACGATTATGCCACCGTGATTTAAAAAACGAAAACCAAAGTGGAAGATCAACTAGATAATCGAACGTCGAGAACTAAAGACTTTAAAGCAATCTTATTGCTAGGGTATAGAGGATTAAGTGACTCGATAGAAGCGTTTATGATAGTTAGGATAACGGAAAGGGCAAAAAGATAACTTTTATCAATTATACGATAAAAGGAAATGAGATAAAGAGAAAGTTTGTGGGCAAAAGAGACATATCTCTTCCAATTGTCTCAATTCAAGAATGTATAGCGAATGTTTTATTTGTGAATCAATGGATTATAAGGTGAAAGATTTTTCAAGAAGGAGAAGTGAGATAAGGAATGTGAATACGAAATGACAACAAGATATAAAGCGACAATGAAATAAACCGTAAGTGTCTTCATTATGGTCGCTCAAGATATCGTAGCGATTGAGGATCTTGTGTGGCAAATGGAAATGGAACTCCAGGTTCTATTCGAATAACTTAAATATTTTATATGATTTTCCTGTATAAAATATAGCTATATAGATAGTAAATTATTTCATAAAGAAATTTTGAAGGAGGAATTTTGGTTCTCTTAATCAAAATTACATTTATCGAAAAGACAATCGTTATGGAGAATAGTTAAAGAACGATTCGATCAAGTATTGATCGAGGTCTATGTGCAAGGATTATATGTGTTATGTACTCTTACGTGTATGAGTTTTAAAGCGGTGATTCCGGGGGACTAATCCTTATAAGGGAGGTGAATGTAATAACCCGATTTTCTATATAAAATAATTAAGAAATTTTATGTATAAATTATTTTTTTATTTATTTAATGACGAGAATAAGTGTCTATACAGTAATGTGAATGATAAATGCGAATATATTTATTACTTGAAAAATTAGAAATAATTTTGGAATTATTAATTACTACAAATTATATTTTATGGTAATTAATTTATGTAAGCAAAAATTTTTTTTTATTAATTATTTTCCATGATAACATGATTGGAAATAATATATGAAGTGATAATTGAAAATTATATAATAAATATTTTATTATATGATTTGTTCGAAATATTTAAGTTAATTATTTTAACTTGATTATTGATCTTTGTGTAAGAAAGAGAAGTCGATATGAGATCCAAACCTCGAATTGGGATTGTGATCAAGAGATGAGAATAATAATATTATATTATTGTTATAATGATTTTCTGATAAATAATTATGTACTTGTGTATGTGATGACGAGATAATATTGAGCAATGATAATCAATTAGGTCATAGCATATTATCGTCTTTGTGAAACCCTAATTATTAAACTCGATTCTGAGATATGACTAAGTAGTATTTGTGTATATGAAGGTTACTTGTGTATAAGATGTCAGTAATTAGAAGAAAACCTAATTATCATTGTATATGTCGATAATTAGGACAAACCCTAATTATTACAACCCTAATCGGTTGAAGTTAGAGACCGTAATGACTATGTTAGAACATACACAGATAATTAGAGAACCCTAATGGTCAATTAGAAACCCTAATTGATGGCGTTAAGAAACCCTAATTAGAAAATCCTAATTTTCTATAGAAAACCCTAATTTAAAATTATCGGGTTTAATTACGATGTTATTGTATAAATATTTTAATTTACCAAAGGATAGAAAGTAATTGATAAATAATAAGAATTACCATCTAGTGATTAAATATTACATTTAATTGCCATGTACAAGAATGCCCATGAAATTATATGCGAAATTACCAAAATACCCTTTTTGTCCATTTTAGTGTATTATTAGTAGCATTGTTGATGGAATCTTCAATTATGCTAGCTAATCAATGGCTTCTAGAATTCCCTCATGCTACTATACCATTACACCTCAATTATACCAACCCTATTGAGCATCCAAGGCACTTGACATGGTCTATATAGAGATTGAGGGAGAAATAATGCAAATGCACACTAATATTTTCTAAACTCTCTAGCCACACTCTCTCAAGCTCTAGCCAACGAAATTCTCTTACCCATAAGCTCCTAATCAAAGCCCAACCATTACAAACAACAAATCAGAAGCATCAAAGCCAAAAAATCAAAAATCGAAGCTAGAAAAGGTATGAAATTCTCTAATTTTGAAATCCTTCGATTAGATGTTAATTGATGCAATTGATTGTTTAAAGTAGTGTAATAGGGAGTCTATTAATGTTCTGGGTTGTAAAAACACAGACCCATAACATCAAAGTGCACAATTTGAAGATTTAAATAAGTTGGAAAAACCGATTACATTATTTTTCACCAAATGTCGAGCCTATAACTCTTTGGTCGATCACGAGTTTTGTTGTTTAAAAGTTGTTATAGGTAGCCTCGATATGTGGTCTTTAATCTCAAAAGGAATAAAGTTCATATCTATTGTAGATCGGGATTTATAAGCGGTTAAAGTGGGTTGACCCCAAGATTGACCATACTGTTCTTCAAACCCGTAAAAATATTATTTCCGTAAAACATTATTTTGGAAAATGTCAGGCCTTATATCTCGGTTATCTTTAATGTGTTTTGTGTTCTAAAGGTTGTTATGTGTATCTTGTCATGTGTTATATAAGCTCCAAAACGAATCAGGTCCATATATATTATGGATTAAGAGTTATTTAAGGTCAAAGTGGGTTGACCGGCATTGACCGGAAAATTCTCGGCAGCCCAGAATTTTCTAAGTGTTAATTTTTCTGACAAGGTTTGACCATACTTTATCTGCATGATTTATTGTTTTTATGATGATTTTAAGTGTTAGAGTTGTATTCCTACATGTTGTATACACACTGGAATTGATAGATCACATAAACGTTACACGATCGTCAAGTTATAGAGGCCCAAAGTAGGCATCACGAACTGTTCTTCACGAAGAACAGCTCTGACAGCTACTTTGAGGTTCGTTTTCTCCCATATCTAATGTTGTTTAGAGGTTATGTTTATTGGATCTTGTAGTCTTGTATTTCCTCTACAAGACCCAATTTATAGATTGTCCAAATTCATTAAAATGAGAGAGTTATTCACGGTCAAAGTAGCCTCCTTAAATCTCGCCTTATGAAGATCTCTGAGATGGCTCAAGAACACCTATAGCGACGGTTTACTGCATCACTATAGGGGCCTTTAGCATGACGATTTTAATTATTTTAATTTACGATTTTCCGAAAATTAATTTAAAAATTAGAAAAATTAGTTTTAATTATTAAAAATACCAAATAAATTATGAAAAATTATTTTAAAGTCCTAAAAGTAGTTTTTAATTATTTTGAGTATATTTCATAAATATTTAATATTTTTGAAATATAAAAGGTATTTATTTATTTAATTATAATATTAAATAAATGATTTAAAAATAATTTTAATTCATGAAAAATCATGAAAAATTATTTTATGGTATAAGAAAATATTTTGAGTTATTTTCCATGACTTTTAATATTTTGTGATGAATTTCATTAATTAATTATATATTAATGATATTAAAGTTATTTAATGATTATATTAAATAATTTAGTTTAAAAATGATTTTAATATTATAAAAATCATTTTAAATGAAATTAAGGTATTTAAAATATTTTAAGTTATAAAATATAACTTTTAATATTTAAAGGATAATTTAATTAATAATTTAATATTAATGATATTAAGATAATATTAATGATATTTAGTTTATTTAATAATTATTATTAAATAAATAGTTTAAAAATGGTTTTATTTATTTAAAAATCATTTAAAGAGGATATTAAGGATTTAAAAATATTTTAAGTTATAATTAATGACTTTTAATATTTGGATAAATAGTACATTAATATTTAAATATTAATGGTAATTATTTAAAAATGATTTTAATTATTTTAAAAATCATTTAAGGGTAATATAAATATTTTAAAAATAGTTTGAGTTATTATAAATAACTTTTATATTTTGGCAATGGTTTCATTAATAGTTTAATATAAATTAATTATTAATGATAATGGAATTGTTTAATGTTTAAGTCATTTAATTATGATCCCGATGTTTGAAAGTTATAAATGAACCAAACTAGTACTTGAGAACCTAGGTTATGAAGTCCGAGATTTGATGAAGAGCACCCATAGTAACAATGCTTATATATCACTATAAGCCCTTGAGTGATGATTTAATTTATTTTAAATTTTTAATTTTTGAAAATTCAAAATGATTAAAAGTAAAATGTTTGATATTTACGAGATGTTGAGGTATAGGATAAGAGTCTTAGACTCAAGATTTATTTGCGATAAAAAAATTACATCGATGCTGTGCCGACAAACCGTCAAACCCTATAATAGCAAAAAAAGGCTCTCAGAAGAGCATGGATGAGATATTTGAAAAATGTATAAAAATATTTCAAGTATAGAATATGAACTAAAAGTATGATCACCGCGATTATGTGATGACGTGATTAGACTATGTCTTTGTTGTAATAGACGATTACTATGTTTATGATATATTGTTCTAATCGAACGAATGATCCGATTATTGATAGGTTGTGATAAAGAGATAAAACCTAAGTTGAGATTTGTAATCGTTGAATCGAAAAGTATCTTACCTTTGCATTTCCTTTATGCAATGGACATGAGTAAGAAGTTTCGAATTTTTCTATTCTGTCTGCATTATATGCGCGCTTTGATTATCAACATGTTAGCTCGGATATATATTCTGTTAAGTTGATTTCTAAATGGTTATACAAGTGTCCCCACTTGGATAATCATGGCATTTATTCACATGTTGATACACTTTTTCAATTACCCGTATACATATATGTTGAATTACATATTATTGTTGAGCAAGATTAAAACCTTCGGTTTGGAACCGAGCATGTATGAACATCCCGATAATGGGAAAATTTTTATGCGCTTCGGCGGACAAAGGGTGAGCGATGAATTTCGTTCAAGTTATGTAGTATTGATCAATACAGGGTACAACGGGGCTGATCACCCTCCGTGCCCGTAAGTTATGACGGTTTTGCGGATGAATTTCTCGCTAAACCTTTTGAAAATGAAAACCATGTTCATAGTATGTTTCTTAAACCCTATTCATGGGTGGAGCCTCATTTCAAGAATTTGAAAGAGAGTTGTTATGTGAATTTTTTATCAAGATGATTACTTCACAACTTTCTATTCGTTGTAGAAGTGTTATATAAAGAGAATACTTATATTCTTTCGACTTATATATATAATTGCTATTACTTCTTTGGGCACTCAAATGCTCATCCTTGCTTAAACTAAATGTTTTCAAGATTCGTCGATCGACACAAGGCTCGAGCACGAACAAGGGAAAAGAAAAGCTATTCGAATGAGATTTAGTATGAGTTAATGGTTATAGTTAGTAAGACAATGGAATCTATTGTCAGGTATCGTAAGGAATGTATTTGAAGGTCACGTGCACTGGAAAGTAAACTTTGATGTATGTAAATTAAGTTCAATTATATTATTATTATTTAGTATTATTCAGCTTAAAGAAATGGTATCGTGGAGAACCGAGTTCGGGTTTCAAGTATCCGGAGTTGGGGTCGCCACAATTATTATAACTTTCTCAAATGCATTCTACCACTTTTTCCCTTCTAAGGAACATTCTACTTACTACATTCATCCTCCAGAAGAATAAGAATCTTCCATGATTTTTCAATAATCGGGAAGTAGTATGAATAATCTTGGATTCTAAATTATGCTGAGGGGTCATAAGACCGTGAACTCTTCTCTAGGTTTGCTAGTGCTTTAACACAATCCTTCACACTGCAAACCAGAGTGTTTATCAATCACAAAGACTGAAATAACCCTCTATGCGTACACTAGGTGGACGACCTAGTGTACCACTACGTTGGGCGGCAATGTAGTGAGTTGTAACGAGTATATGCGTTATGTTCGGAACCATTGTCTCCGAAAACATGTCCCCTTATAGGGTTGTTCACCTCAGCTTTTCAACATCTGAATCCGCATCAGAGCAATCTAGTTTGGCATAAATACTCAAGAATGCTTGAATTTCATAAATATTTTTTAACAGCCGCCTAGGCGAATCAAATAGCATAAACTTTTATTAACAATTCGGACATCAATAGAAATAATTTAGCCAACTTAATTGACCTTTTTCATAATTTAAAAGAAACCCAAAAATTCTTTTATGATGTCATGATACCGTACCAAATTAATAGTACATTGAGTATTCCGCCATTTTATGATTTCGTCATATTACATCATACTATAGTGGGCTGACAATCTTTCAATCACAACCAACACTAGGTTCGACTGCATTGATGACTCCATCGTTTACCCTTTTTACACCATATCAAATGATGCACATGGTCAGAAATACATTTTGAAAATTTTCAAATCATTTTTTTTCTTAGACAAAATAATTAGCATAGACATATGAATAACAGTATTGTTTTTAAACATCATTAGTTCAGTCACATGATCTAATGTTTTTCAAGAAAATAGAAGTGCAAACATCAGCATGAAGTCAATAAATTTTGAAAATCTAGCAGAGCTTGAAGATTTAGAAAATCAACTTCAATCTTTACTCCATTGCTTCATTCTATCAATCTCTAACACGATCAATGTTTACTATACCAAAATTTCTTAATTCTTACCTCAGAAGTTTTCTATACCAAGTATAGTTCATCAAACTTACCACACTTTGGAAGTTCAGGAACTTGCCACAATAATACGAGTTTAAGAACTTATCCTAGTCAGACCATAGACGTCCATTCGCTGAGGAGTTCCAAAACATACTATGTGATTATGAGTCACGAACTTACGATATGCATGAGTTTTAAAAACTCACGCCTAATCTTATTATTCTCTTTCTTAATCTTAATAGTCTCTATCTATCAAATATGATATGAGAAAACAATCACCTTCTCACCATAAGTATATCGATAGCGCGACATCAACATTCCAATGATTATCACTGTGTGGAATCGAGCGCGAGCATAAAGCCTCCGCCCATACAAAGGTTTGTACAACTCAGCTCGCACATGAGTCCTCAATTGAAATTCCACTTAACTCTATCTCACTCTTAACTTTCTCTTTGCTCGATAAGAATTTTTTTTCTTCGTATCTCATTATATACAACTCCTCATGAGTTAATCTCGTACCATTTCATAGTACATTCTCTTATAGCATCAAGCCATATCAACTTAGTCATTACAAACTATTTATCATTTCATAGTTCAATCCGATCATGACGTGATCATCGGTTTACCTTAGGCTTTTTTCCCATTATCAACTAAACTCCATTCGAGTTCATTCTTACCATGAGTCCTTAACCTGTAAAAGTGGTTATTTTCAAGGGTGAGCTCGATAGCCCAACAATTCTAACAGTTTTCATGCATCACATAACATATAATAACATACTCAGCTCATGCATTCATATTCCATTAATATTTACTACGCATGTTACTTCTCATATAACAGGCATATAGGTTTACGTCACAAGCATATCATCAAAGATCAACTTTCAAAGTTCATACATATCTCATATGCATTTCATATATATACATCAACATTCTCATAGCATAATATAGCCCAACTAATAGTTATCGAATTCATATATCAAATAGGAACTGAAAGACTTGCATGGCTCGTAGTTTATCAACTACGACTTAACTGCTTATAGTTATTTGCACTTCGTATATTCATACATAGTTATATAATCATGGATTCATATCCATCAGTCATACATTTCATAAGCTCTTAATATAATAATAAATATTACATCATTTCCTAACTAGGTTTGTAAAATCTTCCTTTCACTTTCTCATCATACTCTTACAATAGCTAGGTATGTATAGGTACACCTTAACCATCCGTACTTGACATCAACATTCATATACATTTATCACACTCTTGACTCGCTATGTGTTCGACACATATTTAAATTTTATAGATACGTGATCTACGTCATTCATACATTTTTGCAAACCTTAATAAATTTTAACAAATTTGGGTTTTATATAACCATTACTTGCACATATACTTAAAACATCACTTAAGTAAAGCATTGAAGCTTAAGACATTCATACATATATGCTTTAAGGTTCATATTACCATTAAAATAGTTTGGCAACACTACCTTGCGACAAGACAAATATGTTACATTAAGATGGGCCCTAGGATGGGCGCAATTTCTACTAGATCCCCCGCCGCACTGATTTAGTCTTTTGAATTCCCAATATAATTTCTAGCATAACGTGTATTCTGATACGTACTATAAATATACATCAAGTAGGTTGTGATCTATTTTCAAGTTCATATTCAAACTACTTAGCTCCATAATGATTTATTTCAATTAATAAGGCTTAACAACTTTCTTTAACAAGATTCGATGTTATAAGCTTTTAAACCATATATTGGTACTAATAAGCCTCTAATAGCATGCTCACATGTATATATCTTATTTACATAGACATAGCTTAGTTCATTATTTGAAAACTTATTTCAACCCACACTTGAAAGGTCCAATTCATGCTTAGCTAGATGATGAACATATTCTTCATCTCTAGAGGCATAAGGCGTTTTAGTATGCATGCTAGAAAGGTCAGAGTATACTTTACACAATATTTGAAACTATTAGTTCTCAAAACCTCCGATTTTTCTTTCAAAACATTTTAAACTATGCTATATCAATCTACTATATGCAAGGTAACTTTAAAAATACATTTCATGCATGTTGATATGCGTACATAGGGTCCAAGGTTAGAACTCAAAGGACACCAAATTCATCAACTTTCGTTTCTCAAAAACTTTAAGTTTTCTTTTAGAAAATCATGTTAAAGTATTCCATTATGAGTAAAGTAATCTTAGTTATATGACATGTCTATTATCATTCATATTTAGGTTTTATCACTTAGAATAACATATTCCATCGTTGGGAGTACTACACTTGTGTATGTGCACGTCCGACGCCCTCCGATTGCCTTCGAATATGTAGCAGTCACAAAGATGAATATTTTTACCCCTCTTAACGACTTCAAATCAAAAAACCTAAAAACTGAAAGTTGTAGGTCTACTCGTTATCTTTCCGAATCATCCTGAATCGCCTCAGTTGGAGTTTGTATGAAGAAGTTATGCCTAATTTACTACAGCAGGTTAAAATAGTCTTACCAGTCATTATGTCCGATGTAGCTGCGCCCCAAATGGCCTTGGGGGCAGCACAGCTGCGCCCAAAATGGCCTTGGGGATAGAACAAGTATGCCCAGTCAAGCATAATGATTTCTCAGGTTCTGTTCTTCGTGATTTTTCAAACCAATACTCCTTTCGATTTTCATAACGTGAGTTACACACATCCAAATTAGTCCGTTTTCGATTCTATGGATTCTTAACTCATAAAACTACAACATACCAAATAATCAACAATTAACATAAACATTAAATAACCCAAATATTAATCTAAAACTCATGTTCATACTAAATTTTCATGTTTTGACAAATTTAGCGAATTCGCTCACTACGAATTTTTTTTAAACCAAATTGGTCCATTTAACTTCCGTTATTTTTGTATTTGACTGTATTATCAGTATCTAACAATAATTCATGGATTAAAACAATCCTTAGCCATTAATTTTGTGACTCAAAAGCAACTATTTCTTGTTATTACTAAGAAACTACAAAACTTAGAACTTAAGAGCATTACTGTCAGCAACATTACCTCTTGAATGCTTCAATATGCTAAGTATAGCTCTTTAATCTTCCAATCTCAAATTTCTCTCACTAATGGCAACTCACTCTTAATAGGAAACTTATCAGAGAACTTAACCAACGTGAAAGAGAAAAGAGAGTCTTCCATTTATATGGAATTCATTACCCAGATAATTGCTTTGCCTCCAAGATAGAATCTAATGGAAGATGGAAGGAAATGATGGTTAAGGAGGAGTTGGTGGAAAGTTGATACCAACTCTCATCATCAGCCTTCTTGATTTCAGTAGCAACAATAGACTAGGCCAATGGCCTATTCACGTGATAAAGGAGACGAGACTCACAAAATGGGACAACCAATTTGGTTTCTCAGCATTAGCAAAATGGAAATTTAAGACATCTATATTTACTTTATTTTGGACTTACAAGCTTACATTTAATAACTTAATGTTATTATTATATGATAAATTAGGGGTACATATACCCATAATTATACAATCCATGTATATTTGGGTTAGTCCCAATAATATTTTAATTGGGCTAACTATAATTCAGTTGGGTACTCTTAACCCATTATTTCCTATCACACATAAATATCAAAATGATTAATATCAATCATTTATTCTCTTTTCAATAATTCCAGTTAAACCTTTTAGTCTGGTTTAACTTTAATACTCATGTCACACAATGCTCATTTATCCCACTTACTAGAGTTGTATAACTCAAGTTCATAATCTCAACAATAAAATATTCGGGGTCTAGGCCACGTTTAGCTTTTCCCCAATTCCACTTTATTCAATATCCATTTAATGTAAAGCTTAGGTGTCACACTTTACCTTAATATTTAATTATCTTAAATGATTATATACTATGAACTTATACTCATAACATCTTTATCCAATTAGCCATTTCCTTACAATAATTAGTATGTACTACACTAATTAATATAATATAATTATTTCATTTCATTTCTTCCTTAAATTATTCCAAAACAATTTTCTTTAACCACCACATAAAGTATTAACTTAATGCATCAATCTCTAACCAATAATTACTTATACCTATATTGGTTCTCTTCTTTTATTAATCACTTATCTTTCAAATATTAACCCTTTTATATATTACAATACTATGTAATATATTAAAAATATCAAATATTAATTAACATATTTCTTTCATCCTCTTATGCTGAACACATATATTAATTCACCATCTTATGTAATTGAATCAACTCTTTTTATTCAATTTAATATCATGCCACTACCACACAAAGCTTTATAATGTAATATTCTATAATATCACTTAATTAACCAATATTTATTTCGGGTTAATTAATTAACTCTTATTCAAATCCTATTTTGCTAACTTAATCCATTCATGGATAACTTAATCACCATTTATGACTTTTATATGAGTCCTTAGTATTCATTTCCTGAAATTCAAATTTCATAACTTACTTAGAACTTTCTACGAATCCAAAGCATGAATCTACTGGGTCATAAGCTTTTAAGTGGCAATTGTGTGCCACCTCAAGTCCAGAGGCAGACAAGTTTTGCATTAGCAGAAATAAAATCTACTCTCCTAAATACTTTACATATGCCTCATAAATGATAAATCAACCTCTTCTTTGATTCCACATCATCGATTACTATTTTTTTTAATAATTTAAATATGAAACTTCGAGTTTTAATCTCTACTTTCCTCAACTATAAAATCTCATTTATAGTATTTCTTTCTACCAATAACACAAAATTCAAAATATAACACATATATACATTCCTTTAATCTTCACTTCTCGTCGTGTATAAAATTACTTAATAATTCTCTAACCAATTTAAAGATATATCCATTTTCTTCTCTCGTCAACAACGTACATATATACAAGTCTAAACCTAGCACACATCAAGTCTTTAATAGTATTCAATATAGTACACTTAGTGGTTTCCCACAAACAACCAACAAATTTGTAAAGCCCCGAAATTCGGTCTATTTTCACATCTATATTCCGTACATCACGATCCCATCTTCTTCCAAAGATACATCATTATATATTGAGATATACCAACATACACTCTCAAATCCCAGGTTCTAAAAATCTTATAACCTTTTTCATTACAAATAATGTTAAATACATTATTCATTTCATCTTACAAGAGTGACTTTTATCCGCCACTAAGGATACATAACAGTTTCTTAAACTAGTATATAGTTCAATTTCATCTTTTTATATTACAAGTCTTCACTTGATCTTCTCGCTCATTTCCATTCTGAATGACACTTCATATGGATACCGTCGGTTTGATCTTTATGAGATCCTTAAGTTCTTCTAACATCGTTCGCTGAAAATGGTTTTCATTTAAAGCAAGTGTGAGCATTCAATTGCCCAGCAAGTCATCATAGTTGAACAAACATCTTCAAGAATTCAAAAATTCTTTTAAGACTTCAATAACCAAACAAAGGTTATGAAGCAGCTTGAATAATATGAATAATCTCGATTCCTATCATTTTAAAACAATATTCACTTTCATTTTAAAATACTTTCATTCTTCTACCTTTTTCATACACATTCTGTCTGGCTAGAATCATTAGCACAGATTTAACAATAAAGGATCATGTATGAACAAAGCATTCTCTTATTGAACAGCTCAATCACAAAATAGTTCATATCATAGAAACACCGAAGTGTTCACATTGTGGCTCAAGGCCTCATACGTTCTACCACCTTGTACAAATATCACACATTCGCACATAGACAGAACTTCTCAAGTTCAACATCTAAGAAGCTTAAGAAACTAGCATTCATTTAGAATATGAACGAAGTTAGGAAACTTTCCTTACAAGACATTTACGACTTCTGTTGAATCGCTCATTCCAGTTCCTATGTAGCACATAAGAAAAACAACACATACACTAATTAGTCATGTATATTTGACTTATACATTAGTTTGCTTAACTTTACTTCTTAGGGTTCGCGTTCTTGCAACCTAAGTTTACGCGACCACTTTCATTACCGTTCTACGGCTTCATGACATACGGAGATGTCTTACTTATACATTCATCATCTTTGATGTTTTACATTCTTATATTCTTCTTATAACTTCTCTAGGACTCAGCACACATCGCTTCTTTACTAGTAGTCCATATGGTACTCTGAGTGGTTTCCCACAAACAACCAACAAACAAGTTCCCGTCTCATCTACACTGTCATCACAGTGAGTTAGATCGGTTGCCAGTTTTGTATATACCTTTGCTCTCTGAAGGAATTGTTTAGCCCAGCTCCCATATGTCAACCATCAAAGGTTACGATTGTACCACAACCTAAACTTATCGTAACTTATCTTAACCATTAACTTAATGTTCGTTAAATCAATTTCTTATTCCTTGAGACTTTCTAGCAACTAAATGCCATACCTCAGGATTCATTCTTATACGACTCACCTTCGGCTTTCATTACTCTTATTACCGTTCATTACGGCTTTCTCGATAATTCATATCTTACTTACTACCTTTGTCAACGTCTAGGTCATATAACCAAGGTATACTTAGAATGTTTGTCTGACGCAAATACGATTCACGAGGATCGTTTCATTCTTCTACCTTCTTCATACACATTCTGTATGGTTAGAATCATTAGCACAGACTTAACAATAACGGATCATGTATGAACAGAGCATTCTCTTATTGAACAGTTAAATCACAGAATAGTTCATCTCATAGAAACACCGAAGTGTTCACATTATGGCACAAGGCCTCATATGTTCTACCACCTTGTACAAATATCGCACATTAGCACATAGACGGAACTTCTCAAGTTCAACATCTGAGAAGTTTAAGAAACAAGCATTCATTTGAAATATGAATGAAGTTAGGAAACTTGCCTTACGCACAGCTACAGCTTACGCTGAACTTCTCATTCTAGTTCCTATGTAAAACATAAGAAAAACAACACATACACTAATTAGTCATCTATATTTGACTTATGTATTAGTTTGCTTAACTTTACTTCTTAGGGTTCGCATTCTTGTAACCTAAGTTTACGCGACCACTTTCATTACCGTTCTATGGCTTCATGACATACGGAGATGTCTTACTTATACGTTCGTCATCTTTGATGTTTTACATTCTTATCTTCTTCTTATAAATTCTCTAAGACTCAGCACACATCGTTTCTCTGCTAGTAGTCCATATGGTACTCTGAGTGCTTTCCCACAAACAACCAACAAACAAGTTCCTGTCTTGTCTACACTGCCATCACAGTAAGTTAGATCGGTTGCCAGTTTTGTATATACCTTTTCTCTCTAAAGGAATTGTTTATCCCAACTCCCATATGTCAACCATCAAAGGTTACGATTGTACTACAACTTAACTTATCTTAACTTATCTGAACCATTAAACTTAATGTTCGTTAAATCAATTTCTTATTCCATATAGCTCTCTGACAACTAAATGCCATACCTTAGGATTCATTCTTATACGACTCACCTTCGGCTTTCATTACTCTTATTATCGTTCATTACAGCTTTCTCGATAATTCATGTCTTACTTACTACCTTTGTCAACGTCTAGGTCATACGACGAGGGTATACTTAGAACGTTTGTTCGACGCGAATACGATTCACGAGGATCATTTATGTATTCAACGTTCATGTTGCTCGTCTCTTAACCTCTCATTCAACCTTTACTCAAGGTTTTAATCTCTTTCGATCGTTATCTATCCCATGAACCCCATGTTCATTATTCTTTCTTAATGTCGAAGCCATACTATACGTTGTATGCTACGACTGATCATTTATCGCAATAGCGTTGCATTTACAGCGTCTATACGCTTTACACTTGTCTCTCACAATCATGTCATAACATCAAAATGTTATTCATTACCCTCATTCCCCAATGTCTAGGGAATCACAATCATAACAATCCCCCACGTTTGTTTATCGCGACTACGGTCCCCGGATATCGGTTCCGTAACCCGTGTCTACATTCTTTATCTTTTAATCTCATTTAATATTTCCGTTCAACCATCATTAAAGGTTTAAAACACTTGATTAAGTGTTACATTAGTTGAACATTATGTTCTTTATCTTTCCTTACATTTCCCCCAAGAGCTGAGCAGTTAAAAGCTCTTCTCTGGCTTTTTCCCTACACTGGCACTGCGGCGCCACTCTCCCTTCTATCTCTCGTGTCACCACCTTACAAGGCATGGTTGGCGCCGCGGCGCGAAGCACTAATTCTTGAAAATTTCTTCTAAGTGTTAACTTCATTTTGAGACGCTACTTCCCCATCTCATAACTCCTTTGTTATAACTCGGAACGAGGTCGTTCCAAAGCCATTCTCTTCCTTATCTTACATACTTCAATAACCCTCAAATAGAGCTTCGTTCTGAATCTGTTTATGTGCCATTCGATTGGCTTAATCTTCACCCTTTGTTCATTTTACGTTTTTAACACTCTTTGTTCGTTCGTCCGTAATTCGGTCATCCAAACTCGGAATTCATTCATTCTTGAGTCCACGACTCACGTTTTCTATGTTCTCTTATATTCTTATGAAACCCTACACGTTAGGGTTCATTTACTAACTTTCTAATTCTCGTTTGTCTTTTACGAAATTTTTGCCACAACTTCGTTATAGCTCAATTTTAATCCATTCTTCATGAACGTTTCTACCGTTCCTAACCAAGAAATATGCATCTAACTTATATGCGATGGTTTTAAACTTGTCCATCAACAACAATTATCCTAAGATGGTTTTAAATTTGTCCATCAACAACGTTCTTCGTGTTCTTCGTTCGGTCTTCATTTTAATCGATATTTTGGATTACGATTTCACTTTTTATTGGAATTTGATGTTATAGAACATCATTCCTTACTTATTTCATCAACTCATTTATATAATCCACTTGGATCGTTCTAATTCATTACGAATCGAACACTTCTTTAAGAAATTTACAAACTAAACTTCTAATTTCTTATTTCTTCTTTCCTTATGATTTCAACCAAATAAAATCATTCTTAATATCTTTTACTCCTTATTCTCATTAATCTATGTTTTTAAAAAATTCTAAGAAACTAGGTTTCAGACTACCTTTCTCCTTTGATCTCTTTCCGTCGGACAAAGTTTGCTCACGAGCAACTTTTCCTCCTCCTTTTCCTCTTCTCCCTCATCCGAAATCTCTCTCTCTCTCTCTCTCAAATGTTGAACAATTTTCAAAATTCCAAATAAATGAAATAAGCTTCCTATTTATAGAAAACTAAGGCTAGGGGTATTTTAGTCATTTCACCCCTTAACCTCCTTACTATTCACACCTCCTTACTATTCATGACTTAAGTGTTAAGTTAACTTAGCCCTTAAGTCTACTTAGCCTTTAAGTTTTGTGGTTCCGTCTTTCGGGTTTTCGTCCGACAGTTTTAAAAACTGCGATTCTAGGAATTCAAATATTTTTGGATATTTTGCCTCTCTTTTACCGATTAACTTTTACTTATTCTTCGGATTTCTGAAAAACAAAAAAACACTTTTTGGTGTTAAGAGTTTTCCTTCACGTTTTCCCTTAACGTAGCTAAACGAATGAAAAGTACATAACAATACTTTTCATCGTTTTTATTTCATCTGATTTCTGCACGTTTTTCGAGAAAAACTTTTATCGGCTTATTTAACTTTTCACGATATTTTATCGTCAAATCTTTCGACGGAATGTCATTTTGACATACCAAACTCTCGGAAAGGCTTATGTTATTCAAACCCTAACCCTTAGGTTTCGTCGGGTGAATAGTGCCTATTTTGTCTTTTTTCCCGAAAATATTTTTGTTCCCGGATTTTCGTCTTGAAAATTCTTACTCATTCAATCTAGCTCGTAGCTAGAATCCTCCCGACTTATAATCATCCTAGGTTCTAGAACGATTAATAAACACATAGCACATAATATTATTAATAACTAATTCTTTAAACTTAATTTTTGGAAAATCCGAATTTCCGGGTCGTTACAAAATTAGTTTCTGTCTCATCTACATTATTTTCACATTGAGTTAGATCGATTACTAATTCGTATATACCTCCACTCTCTGAAGGAATCGTTTAGCCGAGCTCCTATACTTCCACCATTAAAGGTACGGTTGCACTGCCTTAGATTTGATACTTACTCGTACATATACTCAAGAAATTGGTGATTATCAAAGATATTTAGTGTCACCAACTTACTATGATAAAATAATTTCACATAAATTATTTAATATTGATAGATAAATTTCTATCCATCTTCTTTATGTCAAATAACTCGCCTCTTCAATAAATAACAAATATATAATAATAATATATTTATTAAACACATAAATCACTTATTGTATAGTTTATATTTTCCCATGCAACACCATACCACATACCTCACAACGCATATATATATATATATATATATATTCTTATTCGAACCCTTCTCATGCCTTAAGAATTTTATTTACTAAATTCTTATTTTAATATTTTCTAAAAATTTTGGTTCTTACAATGTACGCACCGGTTATATTATGCGCGTTATATCATGTATTAGCCTTATTTTTTTACGTAATTCCTAAAACCTAAGTCAGAGGAATCACAGAGAGAAAAGAGAGAACTTGAGAGAAATTGGGTTTGAGGAAGAAGGTTTGTAGAATCATAGGAGGGCTTCCTACCATTTTAACAGAGAAATAAAGGGCAATCCCTTAATCTCAAGTTTTTAAATTACGTTCTTAAAAGTTCTTCATGAA
Source organism: Panax ginseng (assembly GCA_020205605.1). Taxonomy (NCBI): domain Eukaryota; kingdom Viridiplantae; phylum Streptophyta; class Magnoliopsida; order Apiales; family Araliaceae; genus Panax; species Panax ginseng. The sequence continues at coordinate 83,437,130 of CM035131.1, forward strand.
ATCAATTTTTAACTTCCTATATTTGAATTTTTAAGAATGATTGTAACATGTATGATGTTATATATATTTATAACATGTTTTACATGACTTGTATGTTATTTAGAATAATCAAATCCATGAAATCATACTTAAAATCTGAGTTTTGAGTTAACAGTAAAAATATTATTTTAGTTCTCTATAAATGAATTTTTATGGCCAAATTGTTGAGAAGCTGTTTGTAATTGTTAATATGCATGTATAATATGCTATTTGATGTTTATAAACAATTTTAGAGTAATCAATCCATGAAATTAAGATTAAGTTGGAATATTGAAGGTTATAGAGAAATAATGTTTGAATATTGTCCATAAGTACAAAAATTGCTGCCTTAATTGTATGTTAAACGATAAATTGATAATTGATTATATTTATATATGTAAAAATGAAAAGAACGAAACTTGTATGGATTGATTTGGTTGAAAAACGAGTTTGTTGTGGTCGATTTCATTAAGAATTTCAAAAATGGAGTTTTTCATAAAAACATTGAAGTTGTGGCTTTAAATTTTGTTGTTTATGTGACTTAAGATATTAAAAGTATGTTAGGAATATCATTTAATGTTTCTATTAAGTTCAGAACATATGGGTGAAACTGAATTCGTTGTTTGTGTGAAATTTTGGCCTAAATTGGCCCTATTATGTGTTCTTCGTGAACTGTAGAAACTGAATCTGGGTAACCCCTCCCCGTCGGGAGTTACCAAGCTAAATTACCCTTGTTGCCCAATGAAAAAAAAAATTAAAAAAATTAATTAAAATATTTATCAAATAAAATAAATATTTTAGTTGAAATATATATGGAATAAAATAAATATTCGATGGAAATTATTATAAAATAATTTATTCGAGTGTAATAATAGTGAGGGAATGAAAATATTCTAATTTAATTAAGTAATTAAATTAGAAGGGTAATGATTTGTTAAATAAAGTGGAGTTTATATTAAATAATTAAGCGAGAGTTTTACTAATGGACCATATAATAAGAGAATTATAAAAATAAATTAGAGAAGGTCTTGTGACCTTATAACTGCTATGTTTTGTAACTGGTTAAACCACATTAAAAAAATGATGTCCATGAGATGATATGATGTTGTTTAAACTTAAGATTTGAGATTTCAGTCCTGTATATGTGAATGATGATAATGAGTAGAATTTAAACCAAGTTAACAAGTTGTATTAAAAGAGGGAACTAAACCTATAAGGTTAGTATTAATATAACTAATAAATGTCGTGAATACATATAGTATGTGTGTAGGACTTGTGGTGAACGTGAGTAGTAATCGTTTAGCCTACACACGAGGCAAGTTTCCAAACCCTATTCTTACATTGAGCAAGTTCTTAAATCTTATTATTATTGAGAAAGCTTCATATTCTTATTTTGATATGTTCAAAGTTTAATTATTCAAGTTCATGATTCCAAACGAAATGTTCTAATTCTTTTGAATTATTACTTCTGTTGTACAAAGTTCATTCAATTTTGTAGAATTGAGATCCAATCTTTTTAGTTAATTATATAGTGTTGAGATTCAATCTTTGATTTGATTATTGATTTCAATATTGCAATGAAACCTTGAATAGATAGTGATTCCTTATTAATTCAACTAATCTTTAGTTGATGATTATTGAACTCTAAATTACCCTTGAAGATAATCCAAACCAAAATTCCTTTGATGCGAACTCTAATGTCAAAGCTGAGATGAACAACCCTGTTATGGGGGATTATATTACGCAATAACGTTAAGATGTTGTGCACATACATGGTACTAAGGGCTGATCCCCCTAAGTATGGGAAGTAAGGTCCATATTATCTTACGACTGTTAAATGTTTAAAGTAGAAATACTTAATAACCTAGGACATAGTTCATGGTCTTGTGACCCTCAGATGTACTTTTGATTACTGTTCTAATCTTGATTCAAAAGTCGAGCTTTCTTTTATTTAGTATCCATTGATTATTTGCATGTTATTATTATTACTATTGTTAAACTTGTGGACAATTGTTGCTCACTCTTGCATAATAACATTGCAACTAAGATTGAGAAAGTTGATGAGCCATCCACAAGTAAGGGAAATGGCTAAGCAAGCAAATGATGATGACTTATTTAGTATTTGAGAATGATTATGTTAAGACTTATTTGTTTATGATGTTTCACATTTGATGTATTATGGTTAGATAACCTGAGATTTATTTGTTTAAGTTGTTGTAACCCTTTAATGGGAGGATCTTTATTTAAATTTTATTGTTATCTTTACTATGGGTAGATATATGTTATTTATCTTGGTGAGTGAACATCAAATCTATGGGAAACTCGAGTATCTGGATTTGGGGGTGTCATAGGTTGGTATTAAAGCTATAGGTTATGAACCATAGGTGGGGGAAAAACCTTAGGTAGTAGCCTTATAGGAGATTGAGAACATAGTGGTAATAAACTCTTATCGAGTTCTCAGAAATGAATTCCTTAAAAGACTTTATGTGCTTATGTGATATACTTATGTGCTCACGAGTATCGATTAGTAACTAAAACTTAAAACATTGTTGTCAAGATGACTGATGTTGGAGGATCTAGCAGGGCTGGGGATGAGGAACCCCAAGTACCTAGAGTGGAGGAGCCCCGAGATATTAATGTTGTCTGAGAGCAGTTGGTACAGAGAGAGCCATCTCCAGTGATCACTATTGTGGGTCAGGAGTATGAGCCTAAGACTGACCCTGAGGAGGAAGATGAGTTCCCACCGAACTCTATTACAGCTCAGATGTATGACGAGGTGTATGATCGTAACATTGAGCTTCAGGATAAAGTCAGAGAATTAGAGGAGCTGGCAGATGAACGTCAGACCACTATAGGTTAGAAAAATTAGGAAATCCAAGGTCGTGATGTATGTCTTGGAAATATGGAGTATAAATTAGTTCACTTAGAGGGTGACAATGAGCAGCTGATGGCAGAGGTTGCAAAGTTAAAAGATGAACCCACCAAGAGAGCAAGGGGTGAAGATGCTTTTGAGGAGGCTTCCCAGTGTGCAGATGTAGCTGAGGAAAAGGTGCAGGCAAAGACGGCCAAGATGGGGGAGATGGATTATGCATTCCACACTACGATGAACAAAGCTCAAGACTGAGTTATGTACTATCCAGTCTAGTTTGAGGAATTACCTTGGTATATGCTGGATTGTAGGATGATGTTTCGTATCATGGAAGAAGAGCACATAGAAGCTGTTCGACGTCTTAGTAGGCCGTGATAGGAATAGTATGAGTTATGTGAATATCTATGGTAGTTAATGATGTAAATTCCAGTGTGAATATAAGCAATGAAATATGATGATAGTTTATATAAATAGTAGTGATGCCACCTTTCCATGTTTTAAAAGTTATTAATGAATAAAATATTAATGTTTATTCAAGATGTTATGTGTTAAGTGATAATCTTAAAATGTTTAAGTTAAGTCTTAAATACTTAAGAGATTGAGTAATGATCTAATAAGTGTATATCTTAAATAAAAAATGCCACTAAGAAGACACCCAGTACGTCAACAAGCTCAGGAAGTATCCACGAACATTAACAACAACAACAACAACGATAATGCCAATGCCAATCCTGTTCAGCAGTTGGTAAACCTATTAATGGGAGCACTTGCGAATCAACTGCAAGCTCAAGCTACCTCATTTAAGGATTTCAAGGCAGTAGGACTGCCAGAGTTTAGGGGATCTATGAATCCGGTCAAAGCTCAAACCTGGATTATGGAAATGGAGAAGGTGTTTGATGTTGCAAGGGTCAACGACGACCAGAAGACTGCCTTTACAACGTTTATGCTGAAGTTAGAGGCCAGCTACTTGTGGCAAGCAAACAAGGTTAGAGGAGGACAAGGTGTGATCGCATGGGATATGTTCAAGGAGATGTTCTTTTAAATGTATTTCCTAACAAGCTCTCATAACTAGATGGAGGTTCAGTTTCTGGAATTGAAGCAGGGAAACATAACGGTGCCAGAATATGCTGCGAAATTCAACGAGTTGGCTAGGTTCGCAAATTATCAAGTGAATACGTGTAAGACCCCAACTTTTATGAATAAAGATTATTTTTTCTCGAAATATATTTTTGAATATTATGGTGTGGATTTGATATAATGTTATAGTTGTGGGTAATATTTACAAATTTTGCAAAGTAAGCAAGTTGTTATAAAATATTCAATTGGTCGGGGAATATTCGTACGATGGAAAAATCATTGGTGGACCCCACAACGGAAGTATTGTCAAAGTTAGAAAATGACAAAAATGTCTTTTTATAAAAATAATGGCGAAAGTTTTACCGTTAAACTGTTTAAATACCCGGTGGTAAAAGTACAGTAATGCGATGTCTGGCGTGGTTGCATAGTAGCACACGGTATTGATTATTGATGCTTACGTGAGAAGTTACTCAGTTATACTCAATTATTGCTACAGTAATTGCTGCACAATATCTCTCATATTATTGATTCAATTATTGTCACTGTATTATCTGCATAATATTTTATATATTTTAAATCAATAATTGAGAAGACAAAGTTATTCATATTATTATTTGTAATATTAATGATGTCTAGAAAGTTCTGTCGAGGAAAGGGGCTTGATCACCTAATTGCACGCCAATAGGGAGAAATCCTTATCGGAAAGCCCCCTCTTTCCTGGGAATGACCTGGTTGTTAAATACTGTGAGTTATATTATTAATGATGAATAATTTCGTGTTGATTAAAGATGAAATTTATATTTCCATTGTGATGAGATTATTAGTGTAAGACCCCGAATTTTATGAAATAAATTATTCAATTTTTCTTATAATTATTATTTAGTAAATGGTTAAATTGAAAAAAAAAGAGTTTAAGTTAAGGGTGATATATGTAAAATTTTCAAAATACGCAAGTGGTTATGAAATACTCATTTCCGTCGGGGAATATTTATTTGGTCGTGGAATATTCTTGTTGTCGGGAATATTCATACATGACAGTGTGATCATTTCATGGGCCCCATAATGAGAATAAGCATTGGATGAAAAAAACGACAAGTTTGAGTTTTTATAAATAACGGCGTAGTAGTTACCGTTAACACTGTTGGAATACTTGGTTGTTAAAATACGATGTCTGGCGTGGTTGCACGATAGAACACGGTATTACATGTATTTTGAATTATTGATTCTTACGTAAGAAGGCACTACTTAATAATTATTACGATAATTACTTTATCAATATTTTATTTTATTGATTCAATAATTGCTGCGTTGATATTTTATATTATTGTTGTTTCAATAATTGTCATCGCATTATATTTCCCATTATCGGATCAATAATTCATATTATTTGAAAAATATTATTAGATAGCATTATTGGCAATGTCTAGAAAGTTCTGTCAAGGAGAGGTTTGGTCACCTAATTGCGCGCCAGTAAGGAGAAATCCTTATTGGAAAGCCCTCTCTTTCCTGGGAACCACCTGGTTGTCATAATTGTGATTCTGTAATATTATTTGTTAATAATTAATTATTGATTTATATGATAAGGAAATAGTTATTTGATGCGGATATAAATGATGGATTTATTTATGTGGTTATAAATGAAGAAAGTAATGTTGAGGTGTTTTATCAGTATTTTGTCGGATTGGAGGTATTAGAAGATCAAATCGGTGATTTTAAAGCTCTATTACGTGAGTTATAATTTTTAATCCGACCATTGGATCGTTGTGATTTTTGGATATGTTATACATATATAAGTTGAGTATATGTCCACAAATTTTGAACTATTAAAAAACTGAACGTATGAATTGTTGATGAATATCTTTGGCCCATATTGCAAAGATGACCTGTTGTTGAATATCTTTGGCATGTAGTGCAAAGATGAACTATTAATGAATATCTTTGGCCCATAGTGCAAAGATTAACTTATTAGTATGATTATGAACAGGAATTGTGATTTGGTATAACCATGATCTTTGATGTTTCAGGTAAAGACATGTGATGAAAAATATCTTCGTCTTGGATGAGAAGAGAAAATTAGAACTACAATAATGATTATGAGTTATTCACATGACTGTGAACATGATCTATTGATTAATGTTACAGGGTTAAAGCATTATTGGTGGACTTTTAACATGGAGAATATAATAGACTTTATGGTCTATTTGACTCTTCTAATGGATTTCTCATTCCGCTGTAACTATGGTTGAAATTTTTATCATCTACCATATGTTCTAAATCTCTGATTTATTACTGATGAAGGCTATTGATAATTTAATTATCTTTAGTTTTGATATTCTTTACTGGGCTAGTTGTGCTCACCCCTTTTGCTTCACAATTCCTTTCAGGTAATAAGAGTGTAGCTGGGTCAAGCGGGGATAACAGGGGAATAGAACGGTGGTCTATAGCTGTTGAGGTTCTCCCTAAATAGTATGGAAATAATTTTATTGAGAACTTTAGATAAGTGTGTAATATTGTATACGTCATTTGATATTTAATTTTGGTTAACCGAATAGGGTGAGGTGAACCCAACTTTGGAAGGGTGTTTTGCCACTATCATACAAGATGTCTAACGACATACAACCTCGTGTTATCACAAGACAAGGTTGTGCACGTCCACTTGTTGAGTATATCTACGAGCACTACCTATATGATCTTGAAGTTTGGTTGAAACATAATGTTCAATCGCAGACGGTGGAGATAGTTATATGTCAAGAGAAGACTCACCATTGGAAGAAACATGATAGTAATCTTCTCATTTTTCTTTGGGGTCTATTTGATCAACCAAGGATAATTCTCTGGACATATGATATCTATCATAACCTAGACGCATGGCCTCCCATGTACGAAGGTTTCCTTGAGCACTTTCCAAAGATTTTAATTTCTAAAACAGTTCTAGATTGTACCTTTATGTAAGGTATCACTGTAAGGTGTTGTCCATAGTTGGGACATGAGTCACCGTTGGTATTAAAACTCACAGTATATGTGTTGTTGTATTTTGCACGATAATTGTAGTAATAAAGTTGTAGTTATTTTCTGTACCATGTTTTTGGCGACTCAGAATAGGTTGGATGGATTGGACCTATTTTGGGGGCGTCACAATTAGTGTTAGTGGAAATCGACATTTATTTCGATAATAATTTATTTCTGGAGGTTAAATTGACCAATCGGGTAATTAATCGGATAAATGAGCAATTAATTGCTATTAGTTCACATGCATATAACTATTTGTTCACACGAATGAAACTATTGATTCACATGCATGTACTATTGATTCACATGCATGTACTATTAGGGGAGGTGGTGCTAGTTTGATAATACTTGTAGGACTAAATTAAAAATGGAGGAAAAGATGAAGGTACTTACTGTAATAATTTGAGCCCCAAAATGTGCAATTATCAAAACTATGTTTTTCTATAAATAGAAGTTCATTCTTATTTCATTCTCACCAATTCACTAAGAGTTACAAGAGCAATTATAGAGAGAAAAGCTATAGAGAGAAAGAAGAAGAGTATTCTGCTACTTTACTATTCCAGTATCCAGTCTTCTTCTAATGTAAGGGATATTATTTTTTTCAGTATTCGTAAGAAATAATATTTTCTTCTATACTCTGTAGTATATGAGTAATATTATTTCGTTTCGTATTTCTAATTCTACACTCATTCTGTTAAAGTATTGTTTCTATACTCCGTGAAATTAGTAGAATATCTTTGAAATTTGCGCTTCATTTATTATCATTTCACAAGGATATTTTTCTGAACATTCTTGTTAAATTTTAAGCTTTTCATGCCGGAGTACTGTTAACAAAATACATTTCACAAAGTACTATTCATGGGGTACTATTCATAAAGTACTATTCACAGGATACTATTCATAAAGTACTATTCACATGGTACTATTCACAGATTACTATTCTCGAAGTACTTTTCATGAAGTACTATTCATGGGGTACTATTTACTTGAGTATTATTCACCCGGGGTACTATTCATGACAAAAATTAATTTCTTTTCTGTCTAAATCATTTTTGATACAATATTATTCTTGAATTTTAATCCACAAAGCAGTATCATGTTGACAATTTGGACATTATTGAATTATGGATAAATTAAATTATAAATCTTGAAAAATTTATCCTTTGCTTTCTTTTAACTGAATTCTTATATCATTGTCATCATCCTTATGCTTATATTGTGATGAAAGTCATGTTTGGCTTACGTGCATAGATGGACTGGTGATTGGTATGATTATGACCAGGGATCATTCGGTATAATCATCACCATCGGTGATTATACGAATATCCTTGGCCCGAAGTGCATGGATAATTCGTGGACGTGATACTAACGAATATCCTTGGCCCGTAGTACATGGATGATTCGATGATGTTGTTTATTTATTAAGCTGAGTCTCAGCGATAAAATTGATTATAAACTTTTTAAATCATAGAAGATGGTTGATATCATGCTCTACTTGACTCTTCTAATGGATTGCTTGTTCTACTGCAGTTAAACTTGATGTTTATTATATTTCATCAGTTTAACACTGTTGAAGGCTAACTATTATTTATTCTACATTATCTTAGTCATATAATTTCTTACTGGGCTAGTTGAGCTCACCCTTTTTCTTTCATTATTCTCTTCAGGAAATGAGAACGTAGCCAGGACTAGTCAGGGAACAGAGTGATGGTCCGAGATGGTTGTTTTAGTAGTCCTCACTATTTAGTGTGATAATAAATAATATAAGGATTGAATTTGAGTTTAGATATTGTCTATGAGACAATATTCATGTAAAAACTCTCAGCTCATATTGTATAATTAAGTTTGTATTTATATTCAGCACCATGTATTTGGCGACCCAAGATGGGTGATGTATACCTATTTTGGGGGCATCACAATACGGATGAAAGGAAAGCTAAGAGGTTTGAACAAGGATTGAAACCGTGGTTTTATAACAACGTGTCAATGTTCCAATTGAACACTTTTGCTAGAGTATTGGAGAAGATAATTATTGCAAAAGGTGGAAGTGATGCTCTGACCAGGTATAATCAGGAGCAGAAGAAGAAGAATAATGAAAATGAGAATAACAAAGCTAGTGGCAGCAGTAGTGGTGGCGGTCATAGTCAGAAGAGGAAGTGGAATGAAAATATGTCTACTAGAAATCAGCATGGAAGTCATAAGTAGAAGGTGGATGCTTGTCTTACCTGCTGGAAGAATCACCTAGGGGTATGCATGAAGGGAAAGGGGGTTTGCTACAATTGTGGTAAAGAAGGCCACATAGGGATAAATTGCCCTAACCCTAAAAATGAGGCTTATTTTACTTATGGGTCGAGGGATCATTTGGCTACATATTGTCCCAAGAAGGCAGCAGGAGGAGCAGGAGTGGGTGGAAGTAAGGGAAACAACGGTGGTAGTACTCTGACTATCACTGGTCCAACACCGCCAAACCGACCCACTGCCAAAACTTTCAACATGACCATGCAGGATGTTCTGCATTCCCGTGATGTGGTGTTAGGTATCATTCCGATCAATAATGTTAATGCCTACATATTATTTAATTCGGGTGCTACTTGTTCATTTTTACCCGAAGATTTTGCTAAGAATTTGATTTACCTAAAGAGGAATTAGAATACCCTTTGAACATAGAAATTACGAATAGGGAAGTAATTCCTATTAGGTTTAAGAACTGTAAGGTGGACATTAAGGGTCATGAAATGATGGTAGATTTAATCCCGATTAAACTTGGGGAATTTGACGTCATTTTGGGAATGGATTGTCTATTCAATTATGGGGCAATATTTGATTTGCCAAAGAAGTGTGTAAACCTTATGACTCCATCAAAGGTTGTATTTTATGGCAGTAAGTCGCCTAGACAAGCGAGTTGTCTGACAATAATGTAGGCCAGAAATTTGTTGAGACAAGGATGTGTAGGATATTTAGCCTACATAGTCGATACTCAAAAGGAGAATCTGAAATTAGAGGAGATACCAGTTTTTAGAGACTTTGGAGACGTATTTCCAGATGACTTTCCACCAGACAGGGAAGTAGAATTTGTGATCGACTTGGTGCCAGGAACTGTCCCAATATCGAAGGCCCCGTATCGTATGGCTCCGATGGAGATGAAATAATTGATGGTGAAACTACAAGAACTGTTAGACAAGAATTATATTCAATCGAGCGTATCGCCGTGGGGAGCACTAGTATTGTTTTTCAAGAAAAAGGATGGGTCGATGCTACTTTGCATAGATTACAGAGAATTAAACAAGGTCACAATTAAGAATAAGTATCCATTTCCAAGGATTGACGACTTGTTTGACCAGTTGAAAGGAGCTAAGTATTTCTTAAAGATAGACTTAAGAAGTGGGTACCATCAATTGAAGGTGAGGAAAGAAGATGTATCGAAGACAACGTTCAGAACTCATTATGGTCACTACGAGTTCTTGGTGATGTCATTTAGTCTAAGAAATGCTCTTGCAGCGTTTATGAGCCTAATGAACAGATAGTTTAAACTATTTTTGGATAAATTCATGGTGGTCATCATCGACCATATTCTGGGAGGAGCATGTCGAACATTTGAAGGTGACATTGGAGGCATTGAGAAGAGAGAAGTTGTGCGCCAAGTTTTTGAAATGTGAATTCTGGATAGAGCGAGTGAAATTTCTTGGGCATATGATTGGAAAGGATGGGATTTCATTAGATTCATCGAAAGTTGAAGATGTGATGAACTAGGATTAGCCAAAGACACCGTCAGAAGTAAGGAGTTTTCTAGGACTGGCAGGTTATTATAGAAGATTTATTCAAGATTTTTCTAAAATTGCGACTCTGCTTATAAATTTGACTAGGAAATCGATAAAGTTCGTTTGGACAAAAAAGTGTGAGGAAAGTTTCCAAGAGCTGAAGAAGAGGTTGAGTATGACACCTGTGTTATCTCTTCCGGATAGTACTTGAAATTTTTTAGTGATAGTGATGCATCACATAAGGGACTAGGCTGTGTGCTTATGTAGAATGACAAGGTCATTGCGTATGCGTCACGATAATTAAAGGATTATGAGAAGGGGTATCCTACACATGATTTAGAACTGGCTGCAGTGGTGTTTGCTTTTAAGATATGGAGGCATTATCTATACAGGGAGAAGTGTGAAATATATACCAACCATAAGAGTCTGAAATATATTTTTACACAGAAGGATTTGAACATGCGTCAGAGGAGATGGTTGGAGTTAATAAAGGATTATAACTGTGAAATTTTATACCATCCAGGTAAAGCGAATGTAGTTTTCGATGCCATAAGCAGAAAGGGTAGAGAGAAACTGTTTATGTTAACCGCTCATGAGGAGTTAATTTCAGCAATGGAGAAACTGGAGTTGGAGGTGAAATACCCTAAGGAGTCAGACGAAAAACTATTTCAATTGGGAGCCAGTCCAATTTTGATGGATAAAGTTAAGGAAGCACAGCTTCATGACAAGGAATATGAAAAGATAAGGAAAAGAATATCTGAAGGTGATGAAGTGAAATTCAAAGTTGATATGGAAGGGTTACTGAGATTCGAGAAAAGAATTTGGGTTTCGCAAGTATCAGAAATAAAGGAGGAAATTTTTGAGTGAGGCTCATAATTCACGGTATTCGATTCAGCTAGGGAGTACAAAGATGTACCAGGATCTCCGACAGCATTTCTGGTGGCCGAATATGAAGAGAGACGTTGTCGATTGTGTGGCCAAGTGTTTGACATGTCAGAAAGTTAAAGCAGAACATCAAAGGCTGAGTGGGTTGTTGCAACCGTTAGAAATCCCAGAATGGAAGTGGGAACATATCACAATATATTTTGTGGTAGGTCTTCTAACGACTCAGAAAGGTTTTGATGCAGTATGGGTTATTGTGGACCGATTGACGAAATTAGCACACTTTTTACCGATCAAGATCAGATTTAACTTGGATCAGTTAGTGAAATTATATGTGAAGAAAATTATTTTAAGGCACAGTGTTCCAGTGTCTATAGTCTCTGATCAAGATCCGCAGTTCACATCAAACTTCTGGAAGCGATTGCAGGAATGCTTGGGAACACAGTTAAGAATGAGTTCAGCTTATCATCCTCAGATGGACGGGCAGAGTGAAAGAACCATCCAGACTGGAGGATATGTTAAGAGCTTGTATAATGGACTTTAAAGGAAATTGGGATTATCATCTGTCATTGGTGGAATTTGCGTACAATAATAGTTACCATGCAAGTATTGGCATGCCACCTTACGAAGCGTTGTACAATAGAAAGTACAAAACCCCATTATGTTGGGATGAAGTTGGTGAACGTCAACTACTATGGCCAGAATTGGTACAACAGATTGCTGAGATTTTCAAAGTGATCAGGACAAGATTGATAGTTGCTCAGGACAGACAAAAGAAATATGCCAATTAACATCGACAGAATCAAGAATTTCAATCTGATAGTTACGTTTTTTTGAAAGTGTCTCCCTGGAAGGGAAAAATCCGATTTGGTAAAAAGGGAAAATTGAGCCCGAGGTTCATTGGACCCTTTGAAGTATTGAGGAGAATTGGTGAAGTCACATATGAGGTAGCCTTACCTCTGGCCTTAGAACATGTCAATAATGTTTTTCATGTTTCCATCTTAGGACTGTATAAGCTCGATTACATGCACATTATCAAATATGAACCCCTACAATTTGTGAAAGATTTATGTTATGAAGAAGTTCCTGTTCAGATAGTCGACATGAAAGAGTAAGTACTTAGAAATAAATTAATACCTTATGTTAAGGTAATCTAGAGGAACCTTAACGCTGAAGAAGCTACGTGGGAACTCGAAGAACAAATGATGAAAAATTATCCTAATTTATTTGATTAATATATGTGTAACGATTCTGGGGACATAATCTTTGCAAGGGGGGAGAATGTAATGGGATGAATTAAGTGAATCGTGATTCTAGGGACAAAATCCTTTTAAGAGAGGAAATATGTGATGAACGAGACCTTTGTAATTATATTTTCAATATTTATTGAATTAAATAAATATTTTGTTAATTTATTTATTGAGTTAAATAATTATTTGATGGAGTTGTGGTAGATTAATTTAATTAAGTGTGTCACATTAATTAAATTAATATGGAATAATTTTATAGATCAAAGTGAGAATTTAATTGAGATAATTAAATTAAATGAGTTGTTAAATAAATTTAATGTTGTTCTAATTAATTAAATAATTAATTAGAGATTTATTGATTTGTTATAAATAATAAATGAGAATTTTAATTATGTGATGATGTGATTTAATAAGTAATATTGCCTTTTATTTAAATAAATTTAAATAATATTATTTGATTAATTAAAGTGTGATAAATAAACAATATAATAAACAAGTTAATTAAAATAATGGGAAAAAGAGTTGAATTGGAACAAACCAAACATGGCCTTGAGGACATGGGGTTCGATTAAAGCCCATCTTGCACTTAATCACTTTGCCCATGTATGTCTGCTATTATATTATGCGCGTTATATTATGTATCAGCCTTATTTTTTTACGTAATTCCTAAAACCTAAGTTAGAGGAATCACATAGAGAAAAGAGAGAACTTGAGAGAAATTGGGGTTGAGGAAGAAGGTTTGCAGAATCATAGGAGGGATTCTTACCATTTTAACAGAGAAATCAATAGTAATCCCTTAATCTCAAGTTTTTAAATTACATTCTTAAAAGTTCTTCATGAAATAAATTTTTAACTTCCTATATTTTAATTTCTATGAATGCTTGTTAAATATATGATGTTATATATGTTTATAACATGTTTTACATGACTTGTATGTGATTTAGAATAATCAAATCCATGAAATCATGCTTAAAATCTGAGTTTTGAATTTATAGTAAAAATATTATTTTAGTTCTCTATAATTGAATTTTTATGGCCAAATTGTTGAGAAGCTGTTTGTAATTGTTAATTTACATGTATAATATGATATTTGATGTTTATAAATGATTTTAGAGTAATTAATCTATGAATTTAAGATTAAGTTAGAATATTGAAGGTTTTAGAGAAATAATGTTTGAATATGGCTCATAAGTACAAAAATTGGTGCCTTAATTGTATGTTAAATGGTAAATTGATAATTGATAATGTTTTTTGACGTCGAGATTTTATTTGTCCCTTTCTGTTCTTGTCTTTTGGTGTTCTCATGTTAGGTGAGATTTGTTTGAAAAAACAAGTTTGAAAAGGTCCGATATGTACATGTCGACGATTGGATTGTTAGAGTCGTCAGTTGGTATTTTTAAATGGTTTGACCAACTCAACCGAGAAAAGGTTTGCACAATGACCTAGTGATGCGACACTACTTAACTAGTCTGCGAAACCGAGATTCGTTAGAGTCCAGGGGCTTAATTAAGCGGAGGGAAGGTGTTAGGCACCCCTCGACTTTCGTGGTGACACGGTTACCGCCACTTTTCAATTTCTACTTTTATATGAATATGTGTGTGTAGGTCAATGTACAATTATCTAGAAGTAGTGTTATTCCTCGTTTGCACCTATATACAAAGGTTTGACTTTTGTATAAAAGTTTAATTTTAACGAGATATGGCAGTGATGTTTTGTAAAATAGGTTTTTCAAACCCTTATGCTCAATAGTAATTGAGGACTTTGATACTTCCATTTTATTATGTGTTCGGCTTGGTTGCTTTTATTATTTTTGAGATGCGAAGCATCTTCGAGAAAATAAGATACATAGCAGTGCCGAACTCCTTGTGGGCATGAAAGCCATCTAAGGAAATTCAAACACCGTGAATAATTTACAAGCTGGATGCAGCTGAAAATGTCCATCATGGGAACCGAATCTAGATTCAGAAACTTAATCTGTGATCACATGATTCTTAGGGTCACATGATGATACAGTATGTACAAAAGCTGTAAACAGTTATATATATATATAAAGGTTGTAAATATATATACGAACAATCAACTGCCACAAAGTAAACTCCAGGCAGGACATGAAATGTATATATATATATATATATATATATATAAAAGTTATAAATGGCCAAGAAGTGATCTCCAGGCCTGACAGAAATGTATATATATATATATATATATATATATTATTCTCTAATTCGAACACTAGATTGAGTCTATATAGACACATTCGGTGCCTGGATGGACACACTAGATATATATAAGCAATAAAAGCCACAGATCGATGATCCGGGCATACACACACAACACGACTCTTAACGTGAATAACTGTCTGTGAATGAAAGTGGAGAAAGGCTTTAAGAAATCTGAGATGTCTTATAGTGGGCTACCAAGAAGACTTTAGATAACTTTAAATGAATGAATACTCGGTTTCCACCAGTAAAATATAGCAAAACACAAGATCACAGGTGTTTGGAAAGAGAAATCACTCAGTTTAAAGTGTTTACAAAGCAAAATGGACATGGCTTCCTCGCCTTTTTTCTCTTAAAAATGGCCACCCCAAGCCCTCTATTTATATAAGGGGGATCCACAGGTCCACTTGCGGCTACCCGGGGTGCCCCGAGCTCCGTGGGCCTTACCG
Source organism: Panax ginseng (assembly GCA_020205605.1). NCBI lineage: Eukaryota > Viridiplantae > Streptophyta > Magnoliopsida > Apiales > Araliaceae > Panax > Panax ginseng. The sequence goes on from CM035131.1 coordinate 83,452,664, forward strand.
TCTCAAAGTACGTGTACTAGTGCAACACGTTGTCCTCTAGAACCTTCATAACTTTAAATCCGGGCATCCGATTGAGGAGTACAATAACTTTCTGAAATGTTGTTGTCAAGAGCTACACAGTGACATGGGATAAGTGGTTGTACGAAGCCGGGAAGATGGGTCCGTGACCAGATCTTCAGGGCTTCAAATTCTATCCGGTGTACTGTCTTGCGTAGTAGTCACTCAGGATTTAAGCTATGGTTCTTGTAGGACACTTCTGTGTAGAATGTGGGTTGAATTATTGTTGAGACGGCGTGGATGTAGGATCGAGGTGGAAAAATGTTGATTTTGCCCCTCACCAAGGTTATCTCTGGCTTTTGGCTGATTTAGTAGTTGTTGCTCAGGGTTATCTCTGAGATTGGGCTGCTGTAAGTTCTAAATGTCCTCAGGGTTGTCTTTGAGGTGTGCCTAACCTTCCAGGGTTATCTTCGGGGTTCGGACTGAGTGCCTTGGGGTTATCTTCGAGGTTGAAGCTGACTTCTAGGGATTAAAACGGACTTTTCTGGGGTTATCTCCTTAACCGCGACTGCATTCCTCGGGGTTATCTCTGAGGTTGGAACAGAAACTCTCGGGGTTGTCTTTGGGATTGGAACCGAGTATCTTGGGGTTGTCTTTGAGATGGAAAATTGAGTATCCTGGGGTTGTGGACCATCTTCCAATGGGTTGTGATGACTGTTTGCTCCCACCACTTCTGATGGGGACTGGAGTTATCACTAATGACCTTAACGAACTGCTTGGATGTCTATTCCAAAGCTCTCAGGAACTTCTAGGATGTTAACATTGGGGTTATCACCAAAGTCCTTGATCTTTGGTACAACTTTCCCACTGAGGATGTACCTCTCATGTACGAGAGAATCTGGGGAATAGTGTTTTGTCTGATGAAGACTTGTATAACATATTCCATCATCAGTCCTCCCCGATGAGGATAGTTTTTCTTGGTTTTTATTTCCAGGTCCTTCCAGTGTTTTGTCGAATTTACTGCCAACAGATTGTGTTGTCAGGGATTCCTGACTCTCATTGAAATGTGCATCAACGGATACTATCATCGGACCATCTCCGATGCTTCGTTGGGTTTAATTGCCAACGGCTGGTGATGTCAAGGCTGTTTAACTTTCGCTAAAATGTGCATCAGCTGATGAAATCATCAGATGACTTCCAATGCTTCGCTGGATTTACTTGCCAACGACTAAAATAATGTCAAGGTTGCTTGAACTTTGTTGAAATGTGCATCAACGGCTGATATCATCAGATGATTTCCGATGCTTCGCTGGATTTACGTGCTGAAGACAGAATAACATCAAAGTTGTTTGACCTTCATTGAAATGTGCTTTAATGGCTAAAATCATCGGACCTCCTCCGATGGTTCGCTGGATTTACGTGCCAACGGCTGAATAACGTCAAGGTTGCTTGACCTTAGTTGAAATGTGCTTCAACGGATAAAATTATATGAAGTTTCCACTAGGGAGAGGTTGCAATTAGAATCACAACCCCAATTTGATGGCATCAGACCTTTGTGAGGTATTGCCGAGTGTAGTTTACAATAGCTGTGATCATCAGTGTTGTGAACCCGGTGTCTGGGCGAATACCAAAGAGTGATATGTAGACACCTAGTTTGGTCTTTGAAAATCAGGATTTCAGGCTTTTTCGCTCAATCGCGTAGCGTGTTTTTTTCTTGATTTGACTTTTTCAACTTGTGAGACCAACTTTGCAACTCAAATTGGACTGATTCAGAGGGCTGGGACCCACCTAGGATAATCGTAAGTACACCTGCAGCCATCTATGGGTGTATTTGTTGGCCACTTCCCTTTTATAAGTCATTTTCAAGTTACGCAACACAAGAATCCGAGAGTTCTTCTTCAGATTTGCTAAGTTCGGGCTGATTTCTGCAAAATCCATCACCGTACAAGTGTTCTACATTATCCTGGTAATGTATACATGTCATCTTTTCCAATTTTTGTCTGTTGGAAAATGAGTTATCAGATGAAATGCTTCTGAACACATAGTAGTGAATATGTATGCTCATATGACTTGATAAAAAATATTCAACATAGTAAATGTTAGTATTTAACCATGTTGAACGTAAAGATGTGAAATTTTTTACTTTTAAAATAGTCAAATTAACATCTTTTTATGCTATTTCTTATCCTATTTGAGGACAAATAAGCAAAGGTTGTACACTACAAGAAAAAGGTCTATCAGCGACCAATTATATCAGCGACCGCATATCCGGTCGCTGATATTCTTAATAGCGACCAATATCAGCGACCAACCTATATTCTAGTCGCTAATCAATATCGTGACTGACCGATCGATGTGAGATCGGTTATAGAACAAATTTCCCCAAAATTTGGCGGAAAAGTTGGTAGCGTGGTTTTATTGCGACCACTTCAAAACAATGACCGCATGCGATTATTTGATAAAATCCATGTCATTAAAAAGTCGGCGACCGCGTGCGATCATGAGATAAGCGTCATTGATCAAACTAAATGAATTTAGTAACTAGTTCGCTCGACACAGAACACGGAAGGGAAAAAAAAAGAGGGAGGTCACCGAAATAGAGAGAAGAGGGAGAAAGGGGGGAGAAGAAAAGAATGAGAAACAGTTTTCGTTCATTCTTCTTCAAATTAGAGACTAATTGTAGAGGTAAGAGCTACTTTTTAAGTTCTTCTTCTTTAATTTTTTTGGTTGTTTGTTATTTTTGTTCGTTCTTCTCCAAATCAGTATGTTTGCTACGAATTTGTGTTTTAAGAGTTAATTTATTGTAAAGAGTTTAATGAATGAATATGGATAGCATGCTTAAATCATATTTTGGGTAATATGATTATGATTTTATTTATAATCAAAATAAAATCAAAGCGGATATTGGGGTACCATGTCACCTCATTTGCAATTTGTTGTAGCGATCTGCAGCTATGGATAATGATTGTATAGATATAGGATAAGATGGACCCATCTGCACATTCCCACAGGATTCAATAGTTAAAAACATAAGTTTAAAAACTGATTAATATTAGAAGCTTAATAGTGCTGTGTAACTTAGTAAACACTAGTCATATTTAATCCAAGTAACTGAGTGGTTTACTTACTGTGCTGCATAAATTGAATGTGCTCACATACCCAACATATTTGGAACTTGCATTGATGAACAAAATCTTTTGTCAAAGTGGGAAGACCTATGTCATGTTGAAGCAGATGGGCATAATGTTGCCATGCATATTTTAGGGGGGAAATGGAACTATTTCAAAAAATAAATTTCTCAAGTTGCAAACATACAACAATTTTAACAAACATATTAAAAGGCCTCAAAGAATGTACAAACAAACTCTTGCTTTACTAAATTGTACACCTCGAGAATGTACAAAACAGACTCTTGCTTTAGTAATTTTCACAAAAAGCAACCCATATTATAGTAGAATATAGAGATTGAAGTGATCAACTTGAAGGCCAAGTTGGACCGACATTGCAAGACAAAAAACTCGTTGGATTTGATTAAGTACTTCAACGCTACTTGAGACCCACCACCAACCCAATGCAGATCTTAGATTGTAGTTAAACTATCAGTATGTTTGCTACGAATTTGTGTTTTAAGAGTTAATTTATTGCAAAGAGTTGAATGAATGAATATGGATAGCATGCTTAAATCATAGTTAGTATAAAATTTATATTTTGGGTAACTTGATTTGGGTAATAGGATGAATGTATTAGATTGTAGTTAGTATAAAATTTATATTTTGGGATTCTTTTTGTGCAATAGAGGTAGTAACAGTTTGGTTATTATAGGAAGTCATGCACATGATATAGACTCGTACGTGAATCCCCTGTTTATGTTTGTAGTTTAACCAATTATATTGGTCATTGTGAAAAAATCATTTGTAGACTGAGAACTTGACATTGACATCATAACTTGAATCAAAACGTGAATAATTGCTCCCACGAGAAAATGATTGGGTTTCAAAGTTTGCAAGTTTGATCCTCACATGCTGCGGATACCTGCAAAACTCTTTTGTAGTAAATCTCTAGATTAAAACTATTTGCGGATAGTAATTCTTTTTATGAGGATTGGGATTCCGATAAGTTCATAATTTCCATCCAATTCCTATGGTATCTCATATAGACTGTTGGTTTGTCTCGGGTTCCTAGAAATGACCTTATATACATGTCGTCGTGCATGTGGCTAGTCCATATTACAGGGGAGACTCTGGCAAATTTTTTTTATTGGTCGGGTTAGTTGCGAACATTTATACTATTAAACTATCATTTACTTGTTATTGAATCTTTGAATACTTGATTGGATGTATCTATTGGACATATATCCAGAAATTTTAAGTTCATAGTTCACCTAATTGGTTAATGCATTTCATTTTTCACCCAAATAAAATAGTAAATCTAATTGTACAATGTTTTGATGATGCATTACACTATTACAGTAGTAGATGTGTATTTATGAGGAAAGAGCTTGGGTATTAGAAAGACAACTAAATGTTACGAGTAAGTAATGTTTTGGACTGTTGTGGGTATCAAATGACTTTATAGGACTAATAGTCCCACATTAAGGGACTAATAGTCCCTCAGTTCAATTTTTAAGCACATAGTATATATATATATATATATATATATATATATATATATATATATATATATATATATATATATATATATATATATATATACTCCATGTTAACTATGACTTCATTTAATAAGATGGAGTTTTTGTAGGCTTTGGTTGAGGATCAACGATTCCGGCTAATGTGTACAAGTCCTAGCTATGGGACCGGACATGGACCAAGTCACCCGCAATGGTTACAAAATAAATTGTTGTGAATTTCACACAAAGGCATATGGGCGCGATAAAAGAACAACGAACTCTGGAGTGTGTGTCCAAGGAGATTGTTACAATGAGCTTGGTCGTGCCTTTTATGGGGAGTTGGAGGAAATCGTAGAGTTGTCGTACAAGGGCACGTATGGGGGTTATATTCACTTGTTCAAGTGCCGTTGGTTTGATTCAGAAAAAGGGATACGTGTTGACAGACATGGAATCGTCGATATTGACCTCCATAGGTCTGCGTACTCCAACGAACTGTTTGTTTTACCAACTCAAACAGTACAAGTTTACTATACTCCTAGTCCTGTTAGGAAAAGGGATAGACCGCCTACAGATTGGCAAGTTGTAATTCATACTCCCCCGCGTAGTCGTGTCCAAGTAATAGACGAGGATTTCTACCAAGAGGAAATGCTTCAGAGACCTCCTATAATAAATATAGAGGACAATAATGATGTAATCCAGTTAGAGGGTGGAGATGAACCTGATGAATTGGATCCCGAGACAGTTATTGTGCGGATAGCGATGATATTGAGGAAGAGTTATTGACCCGACAACGACGACGTAATCTGAAGAAGATGGTTATGAATCTCCAATACTTGTACAAAATGATTACGACTCATCGATAAACGATTTTCATTAAAATGTATGTTTAGTTATAATTGTACAAAATGTATGTTTATGTTCATGTTCATGTTCATGTTTAGTTCATAATTATGTACCTTTCATTTATGTTCTCTATATAGGAATGTTCTCTATATCCTTAACTATATCATTTGTAGTTGTTGTAGTTAACTATTTTGCAGTCATGTTTATGTATCTTTCACTTATGATAATCGTAGTTAACTATTTCATACAATTAATTGTCATTCATAATTTCATACTAACATCCTAATTTTTTTATTTATAGATGTCTTCTGAACCTGCAGCACGAAAGCGCGGGTTGGGTCGAGGCCCTAATCATGTGCCAAAGGCCCCGGTTAATCCGGATGATCGCATTCTTATACAGATCCGTCCTCCTCCAGAAAGCACGTAAGTTAAACATCGTGTATGTATAAGGGTTTAATATTTCCATTGTTATAAATATATTTTAATGTAAATTCTTCATATATTGTAGTGATTTTCAAGATAGTAAAATTGTGAAGTGCATTTCACAATTATGCTTCTGAAGCGCCTTCACGCCGGTGATTACGTAAATGCAGCACACCTCTCGCCCATAAGGATCTGATTTGGATTTGAATTTCGGTATATTTTTTTATCACTCGATAGGTAATACATAGTTAATCAAATAATATTGTTTAGTAATATAACAGCTTTTAATATTATTATTGTTGTTTTATTTGCGAAAAGCGGTATAGATGGGATGACGCTTTAAGCATCGATTATTCGAGACACTATTACGGCGAAATGCGCCATCCGAACTAAAGATAATTTGAACAAGGAACGATAAAAAGCCACGCACAATGCCGAGATTGACCATCCGGGATGGGTGAGCAATATATGCATGAGCATAGCCCTGGTGGTGCGCATGAACCCATATAGGTGCGGATGTGTGACCAGATGGAGAGTGAGAGAGTTGGGTCAAGAGGCGCGCAAGACCGCCACCTCGAATGATCCTCGGGTGTATTAGGCGGCGAGAAGGCAAAAGGCACGTGTCGGGCGGCGGTATATCACAAATTACAACACATTCTTTGCCGTGGTAATGCGTATGTTATGTTTACTGATAATCTTTTGTAGCTAAAATATCATATGTTTACATACTAATATGAGAAAATGAATTGTAGGAGTCTCGGTCTCAAGGTCAACCTATCAATTGGTTGGATGTGTATGTAGCCACCGTGATGAATCACTTTGAGGTTTTATTTGGGATAAGCGATAATAAGTTCACTTTATCCTAATATGTTGTTTATAAATTGTGACGACCTTTTTTAGTATTTTTTTTTAATTTATTTTAAACTATTTAATTGTTCATCTTCTGACAGGACACTTATAAGGGCTTAATGAACGAGCGATATCCTGAAGGCACCCCGCGTCCGTCGATTGATCAAGAATTATGGGAGAGGGCGTCCATCGTGAAGAAAAATTATGTCAAAGGCCAAGGACAAAGACGGCGCCCGACCATCAGTGGCACAGGCAGCTCTGCCACCCAGTCTACACATATCATCGAGTTATCCAAATTATCATACTCCTTGTGATGTGTGAGAGAGCGATCTGTCGGGATCATGATCTTCTTCGTATACTGGGCGGGCATCTGCAGTCTCTGAGTCCTAATGAGTTGGCGGAGGCAGTGGCGGCAGCGGCAAATGGGAGGCGAGGAGCGACCACGACGACAATGGAGAGCGGTATATATATATATATATATCGTTTATTGTATAGCTACATTGTCATATATGTTTATAGTCTCTGAGTCAATGTCTTACTTATATGTAACATATATGTTTTATTACTTTGTTAATTACAGGATCCTAATTTGGATGATCCATGAAGAGCGCCTAGACTTGTTTTTTTTTAGATTTTTAAAGCCTTGTACTCTTTTAGATTCATTATTTGGACAATTGTATTGGTTTATATGGATGTTTATGATATCGATTGTATTGTGTTGGATGAATGTTTTGTATTGTATTTGATGAATGTTTATTCATGGATGAATGTTTTGTATTGTATTGGATGGATGTTAATATGGATGCTTGTTTATATATATTCTGTGTTGGGATTGAAAGCAGTCAAAGCGAGGTTATTTTGGGAAATCAATAAAACAGGCAAAATTATTAAAAAAAAAAAAACATCAGCGACCGCATGCGGTCGCTACCACTACATCAGCGACCGCATAATCTAGCGACCGCATGCGGTCGCTATTGTCCGTCGCTGCCACGTGTGCCACGTCACACCTGACGAATGACTCAGCATACGTCAGAATAGCGACGGTATCGGTCGCAGAGTGCGGTCGCTAATTAGTCGGTCGCTATTGTTGGTCGCTGATGTCCTCCCAGCGACCAGATTATCTGCGACTAGTATCAGCGACCGCATACGGTCGCTGATACTCATCTGCGACCGTATGCGGTCGCTGATAAGCTTTTTTGTTGTAGTGGTAAAATAAAGTAATCCTGGAAATTAGGCTACCCTTATGGATTATGAATTTGATATTTTTATGCATATAGGATGTTTATGACTGTGGGTAGGTGTAAAACTACATGGCCACCTAGTCATGCCTATGTGCATGTGGATAGTCTTTTTTACAAAGGAGACTCTGGCAAAATTTTTCCATGAGCCTAGGCATTGGGTATACATGCATTTTTAACTCTACTATAGGCGTATGTTAAAGTAATGCATGCATGCATATAGTCATAAAATGTATTTGAAAAGCTCCAGGTTAGAATTTAACACAACCTTTCTGAGGTGATTTGGAGACTTGTGTCCAAATATATGGATCTAGATCAGTCGAGTAGTTCCCGTAGAATCACTTTAGGTGTGAGGAGGAGGGCTTTTGATGTGCCTCGACCCCGTTCAGTCAGACAACCTCTTCGTTTGGTGGAGGCGGTGATTCGTCCTATCTGGGTTGAGGTACCGGATGTTGAGGATGAGGAGGAGGATGTACCAGTTGCGGCCCTTGCTCCTGCTGCTCATACTCCCCGTAGGGATCTTCCAGGCATTAATGTGATTATTCCCGAGCTTCTGGATGATTTGAGTCACCACCCCTCACTCTACTTGCAGGAAAATGAGGTAAACGTTGGATTTGATCTTCCTTTTTCCTATTGATGAGGAGCAAGGATTCTGATGTTGATTTTCTTCTGTGATGTAGGTTTCCTACTTTACGCAGCCTCGAGGGAACTGGTTCAACATACACTCTCTATATCAGGCTCTTCATCTAGAGTATCGAGAGATTGTGCATGGTTGGGGCTTTGAGACGTTCTTTTCCATCCTCCCCCGTCGTTGTCCCTGGGGTTATCTCAGGGCGTTGTCTGAGCACTGGTTTCACCAGACTCAGTCTCTCCATTTGCTGGACTACAAGATGATGGTGACACTGATGGATTGGTGGTTTATCACCAGTATAGAGTTTGGAGGGGCGCCAGTGCCTTGTACGGTGAACATTACCCCGACTGCCATTAGATCCTTGCTAAGAGTTCCGACTGAGGCTCTCAAAGGATGGATAGTCCGCACTGGTCCTTTGAGTGTAGATGCTATGAGTGGGGCATTGAGTGAGCCCATACCCGCTAATGTGAGAGTTAGGGATCACATTCTTCAGCGATTATTTCTGGTCATTCTCAGGGGGTGCTTCATAGCGGATAACTCTTCCACGGTGTCATTCGCTTTGGTCAGCGCCACACGAGAGGTGGACCATATTGGAGAGTATGATTGGGGCTCCTATACCTTTGCCTATTTCCTCAGGGGAATGCGCATGCGTTCGCATGGCTTGACAGAGGCTTGGCTAGGATTTTACCCATTTCTGCTGGTGAGTATTTCTCTTTTGATTTCCCATGTGCATGTTAAGAGTGTAAACTGACCGCAGATGTTTGCTCTTGTATTAGCAGTTTTGGGCCTATGAGAGGCTCCCATGTCTGTGTCCCATTAGTGTGTTAGGTCCAGATACATCACTCAACTTTGGCAGAGGTTCCTGTAGCTGAGGGTTTCACCCAGTGTCGCCTACAGTTGGAGTTATTGATAGCCAATGTCATTACCTAGGTTCCCTATTCTGGGGACCATTTGATAGTTGGCTTTGAGGATGGCTTCCTGACTGGTGTTGAGCATGTGATATCCACCCGTCAGATTCCTCTCTTCACAGCTAGAGGATGGGAGCTCTATTTGGGAGAGCGTGCTATTAGGAGAACCACATGAGAGATTCGTGTACCGATCTATCCTCCTGCCAGGTGTTATTGGCATGTGTCGCAGTCGCCGGTCAGTGATATCCCGTTGATAGGAGGGCAAATTCGTCTTTCGGAGATAACCCTGGAAGACAGTTCACATCCATTTCGGATACTATCGGAAGTTTAGTCTCAACCCTGGAACACACCCCGAGAGTATCATTTCCAACCTCGGAGATAACCCCGAGTTTCGTCCTTGGAGGTAACCCCAAGGAATGTTGTTGCAGTTCCGGCGATAACTCCGGAAATGCTTCTTTCAAATGCATGCTATCAGCTTCAATCTCAAACCTCCTGCCGAGGCACTCATACCTCAGACCCGGAGCTAACACTGGGCAGACAAACACACTTATAGATGACTTTGCAGCGTTCAAACACTTGCAGCAGTCCAATCTTAGATGTAACCCTGAGCAACGTCTGCTTTCAACTCAAACCGGAGATAACCCCGGTGAGGAGTCAAATGTCATCTTGCCACCTCAATACCTACGCGTCGTCTCAACACTTCATACATAAATACATACATCAATGTCCTACAAGAACCACGGAGTTCCAATCCCGAGTGACTATTACGCATGGTAGCACACCGGATAGAATTTGAAGCTTGAAGACTATGGGCATGGTCCCCTCTTCCTGACTTCGTACAACCTCTAATCCCATATCATTGTGTAAATCTCTACCTCTACACAAACGGTCCAATGAAGGTCTTATATACCTCGTTCGGATGCTCGGATTGAAGTTACTTGAGCAAGTACTTGAGGACGACGTAACCCGTGGATCCTGTGGGCACCCCGGCAACCGCAGTGCATCTATGGTACATCAGCAGTACACTGCAGCTCCCCTCTCTATAAATAGAGAGCTTGGGGTGGCCATTTGAGAAAAAAAAAGAGAGGCGAAGAAGCTCTGTCCAATTTGGTATGTACACACCCCATATTGAGTGTTTCCTCATTTTAGACATCTGTTAGCTCACATATAGCTATATTTTTTTCTTGGCGGGGTGAGTGTTTATCCATATAAAGTTATAGAAGCATGTATTGGCATTCTCATACATGTAGATAAATGCTTCGGATATAAAATCCAAGTATATATATATATATATATATATATATATATATATATATATATATTTACATTAGGAGCACAGGTTTACTTGAGGCCTTTTATTTTTTATTTACATTTAGTCACTTTGAAGTTTACTTACGTGGCGGTTGATCACATTCTTGCTTTATTTTACTTTTACGATCCCCCATGGAGTTGCTTACGTGGTGGTTGATCATGTCCATATATATATATATATATATATATATATATATATATATTACATATTTGCTTACGTTTATATATTTACATTTCCGATCCCCATGGAGTTTCTTATATGGTGGTTGATCATATATATATATATATATTTACATATATTTATATATATATATATATATCTTTACTTTTCATATAAATTGCGGCATCATGTGAGCCTAGGAATCATGTGATCACAGATTAGATCTCTTGAATCTAGATTAGGTTCCGTGATGGACATTTTTCAATTTATGGCGACTTGTACATTTTCTGATGTTTGAATTTCCTTGGATGGTTTGTCATGCCCATGAGGAGTTAAACATTCTTTGTATATTATTTTCTCTCGAAGATGCCTCGCATCTCTGAAAATAAAAGCAAACAAAATGAACATTTAATAATAAAATGGAAGTATGAAAAGGTCTCAATTACTATTGAGCACGAGGTTTGAAAAACCTCTTTTTACAAAACTTCATTGCTATATCCTGTTTAAAATGAATTTTTCTATAAATTCAAACCCTTTGTATATAGGTGCGAACGAGGCCTCACACTACTTTCAAATAATTGCACATTGATCCACACACACACACACATATTCATATAACAATTTCTTGAAAAGTGGCGGTCACTGTGGCAACACGGATGTCGGGGGTGCCTAACACCTTCCCTCCGCATAATCAAGCCCCGAACCCAAATGAATCTCGGTTTCACAGACCCGTTTAGCAGTGTCACATCACTGGGTCAATGTGCAAACCTTTTTCGATTGCGTTGGTGAACGACGATTAAAAACACCAATTGGCGACTCTTAAAGTCAAATCGTCGACATTACACATATCGGACCTTTTTCACTTGTTTTTTCAAACAAATCTCACCTAACAATGAGAACACCAAAAACAAAAATAGCGAAAGGACAAATAAAAATCCCGGCGTCGACGGTGGCGACTCTGCTTTGGGGACTCGATAAGAGGGCTTAAGCCGCTATTACAAAGCTTTTCAAAAGCTGTTATATGCTTGTGTGTGATGTTGCATTTACATTTATGATGAATGTGTACGAATGCATTTTACTTCTTGCCTTTATACTATATCTATATATGTGATATTAGTGCTTCGCACATGTCATCATTTTCATAAATGGTGAGACACGTTGTATGTGAATGTATGTTGTGTGGTTCCTCCATCGGGAGGCTATCTGTCGGTGTTTGATTCTTTGGACTCGTAGGAAGAATAATTCCAACGAGGCTCGGAAAAAACACCACCAGTTCTCTCGGTTGAAAGGCGGATTAACTTCCGTCAAGTAGATTGCGATGATCAGGGGACCTTCATGCCAAAAAAGCCATGAGAGAGTAACCTAAGATAAGTCGACCTCGATAAACCAAACGCGGAGAGAAAGTTTCTTCATGCTTTCCATTTTTCAATTACTTGTAAAAGAATTTACTTGTAATTTTATTCCATGTCCATCTTTATGTAATGGAAAATATGAAGAATATTTTGTGCATACATGTTATCAAATAACACCCGTTTTTGTAGGAGAATATTCCTAAAATGGGGCGCATTATAAATAGTATTTATATTATCCCTAAGACTAAACTACATAAGTCTTTTGTAGGGAAATCATTGGGCCTGTTACCCGATCAAAATCCAAAAAGGCCACGAGCCTACAACCAATCATATCTTCTTCTGACCAGTCTAATCCTGTTTCTCGAGAAGAATTTGACGGATTAAGTAAGCAAATTACAGATTTGGCTGTTTTGCTTAAAGACTTGCATCAGTCTACTCAGGGCTCAAAGATGCCTCCACATACAGAATCCTCTACATAAGGAGGAACACAAGGTTTGGATAAAACAAATCCAGAACCTCAGTTGGATACGACCAACAAAGTCCCTGAAAACACCCATCTCAAAGAAGATCCAGACACTGGTGATATCAGGAAGAAGGTACTCAAAATGGAGGAAACTATCTGTGCTCTCAAAGGGATTGGAACACATGGAAGTGTTTCATATGCTGACCTTTGCATATTCCACAGTGTTCATTATCCGAGAGAAATTTAAAACCCCGATTTTGAAAAGTATATGACGGATTAGGGATCCTTATACACATTTGAAGGTGTTCATTGGAGAACTTGGATCTTACATGAAAAATGAAAAGCTCGAGAATGCATTTATTTTTTAAAAAGTCATTGGAGAAGCTTGTTCATGGTATACAGTTAGACAACTCAAAGATCCATAGTTGGGAAGAGCTAGCTCACGCCTTCCTCACTCAATCTGATTTTTCAATCTCGGATGGCTCTGATGGGTACCAAATTACCAAAGTCGAAAATAGTCTAATGAGTCTTTTAGAGAGTATGCTCAAAGGTGGAGCGCCTTCTTTGCTCAAGTTATTCCTTCCATGGCGAAATCGAAAATGGTCATGACTTTCATAGGCGTCTGAAAGCTCCTTTCTATGAGAGAGTCTTAGTGGTATTGGCAAACCATTTTTGAAATGATCAAACACGGAGAAATGGTGAGATGGGATTGAAGTCGGGTAAAATTCAAGACCTAGCCGCTCTTAAAAGCGATTCTTTGAGCACATCGATCCGGATCTTATGGAAACAACCCGGAGGTCCATAAAAAGAAAGAGGAGGATGTTTCCTTGATACTACAAGGTCAAAAAGGCAATCGAAACATGCCTATCTGAGGAGAAACTACTCCCCTTTTCAAGCACAATCTTGAAACCCTCCATTGCCTAAAGGTGGAGATGCTGGCGCCCTCGGGCGTTCACACCCTTAGGGGACTCACTCGAGAATATTCTTGCTCTTGACTACTCGGAAGAAAAATTACACGTCTTCTTCCACCACCCAACCCTAATGGGAGGGTTTTAATGCTACTTTCGAAGTGTGTTTATCATGCTTGGATCACACGGACATGATACTCAAGATTGTTGGGCCTTGAAACACAAGATCCAAGATTTAATAGACAACGGTGAGATCGTGGTCACCAAACGGATCAACCTCATGTGCAAGACAACCCTCTTCCTCAACACAAAGAAGAAGAGGTCAACATGATTAGTTGGAGCCTTTGGACAAAGTTCCGATTTTAATGGTGAATCATCCCGACCATCAAAGATGGTGTTGACGATGGGATTACGTAAAGTTCCATTTACTATGGAACGAAAGATGAAAGCTCTTTGCAAGAAATTGAGCGATTAGCGAGCGGTGACCCACCAACATCAAGTCACACGCCAATTAATCGGCCGAGGAGCATGCATATCTCCTTCCTTTTTGTTATGAATGCTCCATCATCACCTTGAAGAAAGCGAAGCTATGGAGGATAAGGTTGCGAAGAGAGCAAATGCTAAAGCCCGTCGAGGATTTTTTCAATCGAGAGGAATTTACCTATCTGGGCCAATCTATGGAGGAGATATTTCAAATCTTGATCAATGAAGGAAGAATTACCTCCCTACGCCTCCAATCAATCCCCACTCAAGGCGGTTCAACTCGATGGAGTATGTCAATATCATTCACATTCTCGCGGTCACGACCTGAGAGAAGAATGTTGGGCACTCCGCCATCTCATTTAGAATCTTATTTATAGCGGTGTCCTGCAATTAGCAGATGATGACATTGTGCAACTCGAGAGTGGGAATACTTGTCTACCAAATGGAAGGGATCAATAGCGATTATATCCAAAGTGGATGATGAGGCTATCAAAGCATTTCCCATACAAAGCAATTTAACTCAAAGGAGTGACAATCCTTTGAAAGTGGTTTTACACGAGCCAATTTCTTTACCCTTGAGACCACAATATCCTGTTGTCGACACACAAAGTTCCATGGAATTATGGAGAAAGATGAAAGATCCATCTCATCTCATACTCTTTGCTACGATGTCGAAGGAAAATCCATTGTATCTTCCTCGGTAGGTTATGAAGCCTACCTTCAAAGCAAAGGGAAGATTCCCATGGAGAAGATTGAAAAATTCCTCCACACTATATGGTCATAATGAAGCCAGGTGGTTCTAAGCTTAAGAAGCTCCACATCGGATATCAATCTTGGACTTGGTTTTCTCTTAGAGGATCATCGGAAGATCTTATTGAAGGTTTTGGAAGAAGCTTACTTGCCAAAATCGGTGGATGTGGAAAAATTTCAACATTTGGTTGATCACATTTTCAACAACAATGTGATATCCTTCATTGATGATGACATACTGCACTTTGGGACCGGTCATTACAAGCCATTGCACATTGCAATTTTATCCTCCGGGTATATCTTTAATTTGGAGTTTTGATAGATGGAGGTTCATCTCTAAATATATGTCCTTATGCCACCTTGGTGAAGATGAATGTCAATCTCAAGCGGATCCAAAGCGACCATACGGTTATCAAAGCTTTTGATGGATCCGATGAAATTCCATCGGAAAGATTGAGCTACCAATTGAGATTGGTCCAAATACATTCAATGTATCCTTCCACGTCCTCAGGATAGATTTAGGATACAACCCTGCTATTGGGGAGACCTTGGATACACATGGCTGGAGCCGTTCCTCCACACTACATCAACAACTCAAATACATTGTCGATAACGATCTAGTCACTTTGTCAGCATGGCGGTAGGAATGTCTGAACAAGGAAATCTACCAATCATCAGCTTCAATTCAGAAGTTGAGTCGACCAATTTTCATGCTTTGGAAGTGAGTAACATGCAATACCATCCTATTGGAGCACCACTTCCTGTACCCAAGATTTCAGCCGAGGTTATATCGGCCACTTAAGAAATGATGTCATTGGGTATCGGCTGGACAAGGGCTTGGTAAAGATAAGCGGGGTATTAAGCACCTATATTCAAGTGTCGATCAAATTGGAATAATAGGACTAGGCTATTACTCGATTCGATCACGAGGAATCCTCATAAGCATAAGCGGGTTCCTCGAGCTTCCACCACACGATGATTTTTCTACCTTTACCTCATGAGTTGATCGGTCTCGATAAAGGTGCCAACCCATGTTGTGGCCATGTTGTTGTTTCCTAAACCGGTGCCATTCAAAGCAAAAGAGTCTTTGATTCACGATCCCAAGTGGAAGAAAAGAATGAAAACATAAACATGACATCGCCTTGATGATGTCGAGCATACGCATCATTGTCCATGATGAACATACAAATAGATACACCCCCAGATGATGATTGCCCGGATGTCATGGTTATCATTTAGAAGGAGGATAATGATGATCCCTCCATCACTGCGATCCATCGGGACTTTGCCCTCGACAATTGGAGCGGCACTCCATGCATTGGTCGACGAGGTAAAATGGGCAAAAAATCCCTACGCCTACAGAGATAACTTTAATTGCTTACTTTTCTATACAATATTAGCGATTATTTTATCGATTACATTAACACTTTTGTATGATCAAAAGCGATTGCATATATTAAGTGAAAGCATATTTTGTTTGAGGACTACTAATTTAGATGTGCATGTACTTGTTGATGAGGTGCCTTCTCTCCACAAAAATTTGTAACTTTGATGCAAAGTTGGACTCGAGACTTGATGGAAATACAAGAGGACATTGAGACACCTCGGAGATTAAGGAATGGGTCACAGAGACAAACCTAAACCCAACCTTGACCAAACCACTTCTTTCAATCTTGGAACCTTAGAAAACCTAAGCTAATCCAGTTGGTTCGGACCTCACCCCAAACCAGCGGAATGACATGGTTGCACTATTAACCCAATTCTAGGATGTGTTTGCATGGTCTCATGAAGACATGGTGGGTTTGTCAACTGACATTGTTCTTCATTGCCTTCCCATTAAAGAAGGATTCAAGCCCGTTAAGGCGAAAAAACTTCGGTGATTGAAACACGAGTGGAGTTTAAAGGTTAAAGAAGAAATTGTGAAACAATTTCAAAATTGGCATTATCATGGTGTCTACATATCCAAAGTGGATATCAATATTGTTCCGTGCCTAAACCCGGAGGAAAGGTGCGAGTTTGCGTGGATTCTGAGGATTTGAACAAAGCTTGCCTTAAAGATAGCTTTCCGTGCCCTTTATCCACATTCTTATTGACAATCTTTGCTCGATCGGCATGTACTCCTTTGCGGATTGCTTTGCGGGGTACCATCAGTTATAGTGTTTGAGGAAGACCGTGAAAAAACTTCTTTTCATCACGCCTTGGGGACCTTTTTTCTACTGAGACGGTTGTCATTCGGCCTCATCAATGCAGGGGCAACCTATCGGTGACTATGATGGCTCTTTTCCACGATTTAATGCACAAGGAGATAGAGATCTCGTGGATGACATCATTGTCAAATCCCAAAGGAGGAAGACCACTTAGACCATCTCGAAAAGCTTTTCATAGGTTTTGCAAAATACAACTTGAAGTTGAATCCAGACTAAGTCGCCTTTGGTGTTAAGTCGAGACAAGTTGCTAGGTTTCCTAGTCGACCCTGAAAGGATTGAATTGGATCTACCAAAATCCGAGGCCATCAAGGAAATGCCCATTCCTCGAACGAGAGAAGGAAATACGAGGATTTTTGGGAAGAATCAACTTCATTAGCGAGTTCATTTCTCAACTCACGACAACACAGAGCCCATCTTCAAGTTGTTAAGGAAGAACTCCTCCATGAAATGGAGCGATGAGTGTCGAAAAGCCTTCCTTACCATTAAAGATCGGTTGGTTAACGCTCTTGTTTTGTACCACCCGAGGATGATGTTCCCCTATTCATGTACACATCCATTAATGACAATGCCATGGGTTTGTATCTTTGGGGCAAAAAAGATAGAGGCGAAGAATGAGCTATCTATTACCTCGGCAAAAGATTGACATCGGTGAACACAAGTACACTCGATTGAGAAGACTTGTTGTGCTTTAGCATGGGCTTCCATGAGGTTACAACATTACCTCCATGGTCACACAACCCATCTCATATCCGCGTGGATCCTCTCAAGTATGTGTTCGATAAGCCCATCTTTGAATTGTCGATATCCGGATGGCGATTGATCCTACAACAATTTGACATCGTCTCTACGTGACGCAAAAAATCATCGAAGGTCGAGGAATTGCGGATCAACTGGCCGCAATACGCACCTTTGAGGGGATTACAAACCCTTAGAAACATACTTCCCGATGAAGGGGTAATGGCGATTCGACAATACCATCGATCTGCGATGCATGCCACACATGGAAAATGTATTTTGATGGGTTGTTAACACACGAGGTTACGGAGGATGGAGCGATTCTAGTATGTGCGATGCAGGGAAAGCGATATCCGTCGTCAAATCAAATTATAGTTTATCGGCACCAACAACACGGTGAGTATGAAGGGCATATCATGGGGCTAAAACTTGCCCATTCAATGGGCATCGGTGATTAAGCTATCTTTGGGGATTGAGAGTTGGTAATCAAACAATCCACGAGAATCTATCAAACCAAAAATTACATTTGTTGCCTTACCATCGACAAGTTTTACGATGGCTTTGGAGTTGAAGAAATCTCCTTTCTACACATTCCTCGTAATAGGAATGATTTTGCGGATGCATTAGCAATGTTGGCCTCCTTGATTCACATACGACAAGGAAAACATGCCAAACATCACATTTTCCTTGCAAAAGGCCCCGACTTATGGGAACTATGTTGGAGAAGTATCGGATGAGTTACCTCCCATCCACCACCCTTGGTATCGACATATCAAGGAGTATCTACGAGATGGATCTACACCGGCGAGCGAGCCTAAGCGAGAAGAGGCGGATCCATCGACTTGCTATGAAATTTCTACTGGCGGAGATGCACTCTACAAAGAGATGCGAGGATTAGGTCTCCTCGGATGTCTGGATAAAGACCAAGCTCGAGAGGCTCATGGATGAGATCCATGGTGGAGTATGTGGCCCTCACATGGCGGACCCCTACTTGTCGAAAAGATCCTCGAGCATAGGGCATTATTGGCTTACGCTCAAAAGTGGCTGATGATGATCACGTCGAGAGATGCTATCAATGCCAAATTCATGGGAATGCTATCCACGCCCCTCGAGGAACTCCACAATATGAGTTCACCCATGGCCCTTCTCGATGTGGGGAATGGGCGTGATCGGGCCCATCGAGCCCAAAAGCCGATAATGGACATCGATTCATATTCACCATGATCGACTACTTCACCAAATGGGTAGAAAGCGACCTCCTTCCCCAGGGTTACTAAAGAAGTCATCATTGCTTTCATCGAAACAATATAAATGCATCGATATGGACAACGAGAGGTCATTGTAATCGAACAATGCTAAAAACCTCAACAACAAAATGATGGAGGAGTTATGCGATAAATTCCACATCAAACACCTTAACTCCGTCATCTACCATCCAAAGATGAATGGTGTTTGTTGAGGCGGCTAATAAAAATATCAAAAAGATCATGCGAAAAAATGTCCACGAATCACAAAGGATGGCACGACCTCTTGCCTCTACTTTATTAGCCTACAAAAACTTCCATGCGTGCTTCCACTTTGAGGCAACCCCTACTCATTAGCCTATGGGATGGGCGGTGCTCCCCATAGAGGTGGAAATGGAATCCCTCGAGTGTTGATGGATGCTCGGTTGGATGAAGACCAATGGGTACAAGGCGGTATATCACCAATTGTCTCTAATAGATGAAAAGGCGAACCACGACTATCTTCCATGGTCGATTATATCGACAAAGGATCGCATGATCCTACAACGAAAAAAGTCCAATTCGGCGGTTTAAACAACATGACTTGGTTTTAAAGAAGATCATTGACAACCAAGATCAATCTAAGGAAAATTCGCTCCTAACTGGGAAGGCCCATTTGTTGTCGAGGAGGTATTGACGGAGGTGCTCTCGGACTACATGAAATGGATGGCGATGAATTTCCACAACTTATCAACTTCGGACACCAGTGTGAAGCGGTACTATATATGATGATATCATCAAGCAAACATCTGGTATGGATCATCCAATCACCGGTCATTCGGTTTTGAACCCTTTCTTTTTACTCTACTCTTACGCCCTTCGAAAACATACACTTCAAACCCGGCTGACTGGTTTCACCTCGATTCAAACATTTCACACAATTTGGTTATCACGAAGGCGGGATTAAACCTTTCAAACTGCGGTTTATCTTGAAGGCGGGATTAAACTTTTCTATGCTTGCAGTTTGTCACGAAGGCGGGATCAAACTTTTTCCACACCTGCGGTTTATCCCAATCATGGGATCAAACTTTCCTTTCCCCATGATATAGCTTTGCACATGGGATTCACACTTCTCTTTGGCTAGAATTAGTCACGAGGGAGAACTACGTCGACTGATCTCCACGATACCGCGAAGTGCGTAGGCAACCATATATCTATATGGCCCGGTCATGATAAACAAAAACAACAAAAACATTTACGCCCTTTCTCTACAAAAACAAAAACCACAAAAACTTCTACACCTTCTTCATCAATAAATAAACCATTTGCCTTTCACATTCGGCGTTGAACCTCTTACACGAGTTTGAACTACATGAGACTTGATCTCCTCTTCAATAGGATACGTGGCGACCATTTATGGTTCGATCTAACCCCTACGAGAACAAAAATACTTGTCACACGATGTGCTTGGATCAAACTTCAATCCACCACATTTCATCGATTTCAAACCAAAGGGATGGAATTACCAACCTCTTCTCACAAATAGGAGATTCGGTGACCATCTAAGTTGCGGTTGTGCCTCGAAAAACAACACCAATCCATAAGAGATGGAATTAACTAGGCTTCTCACAAATAGAAGTATTGGGCGACCATCGTATGGTGTGGTCGATCTCGAGAGAGAAAAAACACCCTCCTCTCCACTTTTCCATACATAGATACCGGTCCCAAGACACCAAAGATGGTAGGGATACATACTGATCAATGATCCGTTTACGAGATCTGCGACGTCTCAATGTCCACCTATCGAGGATAAGTTGAGAATGCATCAAGATCACAAGTCACGAAAAAGCAGGCAAATATCAAGCAAGTATCAAGGCACAACTGAAAGGAAGTGAATCAAAATATATTTCCTGCCATACATATCTTTTGTTTGATATATACATATGTGTTGTACATGACAAAATGGCTAAGCTAGTTTGTGCGAGGAAAATACAAAAAGCTATCTACGGATGCGTGTGTATCTGGGACTATCGGATCTAACATGGCATCCCTCTCGAAGAAGGAGGTAAAGCTGCAAGCTCACTTGATGATGGTATCTACACGAGCTAGCAAATCGAGAGGCTAACTACATGGTGGCATGATGCTCATCGATGTATGCACTCATATCGGCAAGGATGCCGGTCGTATGGGATCTCCTTTGAAATCTTTTGTCTGCAATGGCCACATCCCTAGCGAGATAGGGCGGCATCCGCTCTCCATAATCAATGCATCCTGGTGATCTAGCCTCATCCCTCTCTAACAGGCGGCGTCTCTCCCATCAAGAGTTTGTCAACATCGAGGCCCTAGCTTTGATCTCTCTCATAGGTCATCGGATGTAGGCTCTGCTCCAAATGTTGTCTTTGAATCTTGAATAACTTGATGGCACTTCGGGGTGGGAGAATCCATCACAAATCTTGGCAACCCGACCTTCAAATCCTCATCGATGGGAATATCGGCCTCCTCCATAGGCTCCTCATCGTCCGAAATCAATATCTGCATGCTTTGTGGATACTACCATAGTCGATGCGATCTCTGTCTCCATCCATCTTTGAATACTCTGCGAGAATAACCCGGATGGTGACGAAAAAACTTCGGCCCGACTCTCGTTGATCCCAGCAGGCATACAACTGGATCTGTCCTGGCGATAAATGGTGTGAAGCAAAGCGACGACTCTTTGCCCCCTCAATGGATGGAAATCCTGGCCTGGTCAAGCCCGACACATCACGGCCCGATGGGTGGTAGGTGATCATCCCTCTCAAACCGACCCGGAGGAAGATAATCCATGCGGGAGCATGAGTAATGAAGTTGTAGGGTGAAC
Source organism: Panax ginseng (assembly GCA_020205605.1). NCBI lineage: Eukaryota > Viridiplantae > Streptophyta > Magnoliopsida > Apiales > Araliaceae > Panax > Panax ginseng. The sequence goes on from CM035131.1 coordinate 83,474,629, forward strand.
TAAGCCTGAACACATGGCGAAATATAGCAAATGGATCTCCAATCCACTGCCGGAAAAGTGACCAAGATCGATCATTTTTACACACTCAGCTAAAATGAAAGGAGTATGACATGGCTATATCATGGGTGAAACAATACCCATGCCATCTGAATGTGCCAATCGGTCTCAAGTGTGACATAAACCACACGTCTGACATGGCCAGAGCTTCTATAAACACTCTGCTTGGGATAAGTGCGGCGATATGTAGTAGGCGACCTCGAGTCTCTGCAATGATTATCAGTAGGATGGTATGACCCTCCTTGAGAGCTCTCACTGCCATAATGACGCCAATATCCAACTCATCCATGTATCATAGCATGTAGACATACGAGAGTATACACAATAGCAATACATCCACTCTAGTTGAACACCAATGATCCTCCGGTGTGGTGAAATCCCCGGAATACCATGCATAACTATCCTCAAAGCCAAATCTGTCAAACAGAAAATGATGGGATATCACGTGGCCAAATGTGATCTCACCCTGTACCACTCTACGCCTCACACTAGTAAGGGTCATAAACTATCTACTCATATCTCCGATCACCACGTGCACGCAAGGTCTATCCAACGGCAGCATCGTCAACCGTGCATACTCCTCCAGGGTAGGAGTCAACTCCTGGGTCCCGAATCAGAAAACATGTCTCTCCGGTACCCAATGATCTAGCATACCCTCCATGAATCCTATGGGAACTTGAAACATTAACAGGGTCATAGTATACTACAACAAATGATCTACAATCACCCTATCTGATGGTGACATGCTATCATACCACGAACGCATACTAGATGCCACCAAAAATGGCGGGGTATGATCAATATGGCTAACTGTCGAAGAAGACATCTGTACGGGCCGTGTCATAAGACCATCCAGGAGTCAATGCTGAATATCTCTGGACATACATACATATGCATAACATAATAACATGCATGATACAATAGATGGAAATATGATATAGGGAATGAAAAAGTGTACATACATTCCTAAGTATATCATCATCTAATACATCTCTGTAGAACTAAAATACAGGGAAATGGGGCGAAGCTACCCAACAACTAACAGAGGCCTATCAAAAGATATAGCCAGAATGGGGTGAAGATACCCAATGTCTAGCAGAGGCCTATCAAAAGAAATAACAAGAAATATACATCAGAAGAAGTCAATGGTATCGATGTCTACATCATCAATCCTGTCCACCTGATGTAACTCCTCCTGAGTCACTAGATCTCTATCTACAGGGATGTCAGGCCTATATAATAGAGGATCTGCACCGGCAAAGCCATATGGGTCACCTGAGGGGCCAGCACCAGAGCTGAAAGGATCAAAAGTATCTGCCTCTAAAGGATCTCTACCCAAGTGCGAGATAAAGAAATGTGCCCGGTCAATTGCACAGTCAAACTATCAATCTGTGTCACATGAGTCGGATCTACGACACGAGCTAGCCAATCCATCATCATCACGGATCTGGAACCATATCCCCCATAAAGCTGTGTGGCGGCGGATGCGAGCTCCAATGGTGCGAGGAACCACCAATCTTTGGAACATCTCACGAGTGCGGGGACCCTCGACAATGTGAAACCATCGACCCCAACAATGGGATATCGATGATGGGTGACTACTGAAATAGGCCAATAACGCTGGCGGGGAGGCAAGATCGGCATCTGAATCTCTCTGTAGTGCTCCCGACGATAGCACGCTCTCCCAATAGAGCTCCCATCCTCCATCATGTGAAGAGAGAAATCCTACGGTGGAAATAACGTACTCAACTCCGGTCGGTACCCATCCTCAAATCCAACACTCAAGTGCTCCCCGAATAGGGAACCCATGTGATGACATCCATTGTCAACAACTCCGGTTGTGGCGACAATAGAGTGAAACCCTCGACAGCGGGGACCTCCGCCGGTATGGAATGATGCCATCTCCATCCTCATGGATAGGTGTCTAAACCTAACACGCTCACGGGGCCTTGAACATGGAAGCCTCTCATAGGCCCAAAAGCGCCAACACAAAAGGCAACATCATCTGTGTCGATCAACACTCTTAACTTTGTATATGGGGAAAGACAAGAGAAATACTCACCGGCGAAAATGGGTAGAATCTAACCAAGCCTCGGTCAAGCCTTGCGATCGCATCGCATTCCCACGAGGAAGTAGGCAAAGGTGTAGGAACCCCAATCATAGTCTCTATCGGTCCCATGTGTCGAGTGGCGGCGATCAATCAAAGCGAAGGACACCGTAGAAGAGTTATCTGCTATGAAGCGACCCCAATGATCATCGGGAACAATCGCCAAAAGAATGCGATCCACGACTCTCACATCATCGGGTATAGGCTCACTCAATAGCCCGCTTTCATAGCATCTACGCTCAAAGGACACATGTCTGAATAGTCCACCCTTGGCGCCTCCATGCCAGAACTCCCAACAAGGATCGGATGGCGGTAGGGGTAATATCCGCCGTCGTGCGAGCACTAGGATCCCCTCAAACTCCATACCTGTGATAAACCGCCAATCCATCGGCATCATCATCACCTCATAGTCCGACAAATGGGTGGTAGAGTGCAGGTGAAACCATCGCTCAGACAATGCCCTGAGGTAACCCCAGGGACAACGACGGGGAAGAATGGAAAAGAGCATCCCAAATCCCCATCCATGTATAATCGCTCTATAGTCATCGTGAAAATCCTGATACATAGAGTGGATGCTGAACCAGTTCCCTTGAGGCTGTGTAAAGCCGGGGACCTACATCAAATGTAGATCAACATTAGAACCCTTTGCTCCTCATCAATAGGAAATAAGGAATATTAAAGATCTAACTTCATACTTTGTTTGCGTGCAGGTAGACTGAAGGATGCCGACTCAAGTCACCTAGAAGATCTGGGTTCGCCACTTGAATACTTGGCAAATCCCTACAGGGAACATGTGCAGCAGGAGCAGGAATAGGAACCTCAATCGGTACGTCCTCCTCCTCATCCTCGACATTCGACACTTCAACCCGGATAGGACTTGTCACTGCCTCCACCAAACGACGAGGCTGTCTAACAGAATGGGGTCGAGGCACTTTGGAAGCCCTCCTTCGTACACCAGAAGTGGTCCTGCGGGAACTACTCGGCTGATCCGGATCCATAATATCTGGACAACAAGTCTTCAAGTCACCTCAGAAAAGGTGTGATAAATTCTTACCTGGAGCTTTTCAAAATGCATTTTTTATGATTACATATATGCATGCATTGTTTTAACATACATCTATAATAGAGTTAAAAATGCATGACTAACCAATGCCTACGTTTTGGAAAATTTTGCCATAGCCCCTTTGTAAATGGGACTATCCACATGCACATAGGCATGACTAGGTGGCCATTCAGTAGCACACCTATCCACAGTCTTATACATCCTACATGCATTAATACATCACAGTAAAAAATCTGTAAGTGTAGTCTAATTACCAGGATTATTTTGCTTCTCTACCTTTACTCATTTGTCCTCAAATAGGATAAGAAATGACAGTAAAAGGTGCCAATTTGACTGCTTCAAAAGTCAAATTTTTTCACATCATTATGTTTAGCATGGTTTAATACTAACATTTGCTATGTTGAATATTTTTTATCAAGTCATATCAGCATGCATATTCACTACTATGTGTCTAAATGCATTTCATGTGATAAGTCATTTTCCAACGGATAGAAACTGGAAAAGAATACATGCATATGTTACCAGGACAGTGAAGAATGCTTGTACGGTGGTAGAATATGCAGAAAGTTGCCCGAACTCAGCAGGTCTGAAGAAGAGCTCTCAGATTTCCTTCGCAGCGCAACTTGAAAATGACTTATGAAGACAACCTGCAGGCTTTACATAGCCACGGTTGGTGCGAGTCCATCTGCTGGCTTCTGCTGCGAGTGTACTGCGGCACACTCTATGTGGGTCCCACACCTCCGACTCTCTCTAGTTAGAGTTGCAAAGGAGGTTTCACAAAAAAAAGGCCAAATCGGGAATAAAAATGCTTTCTACGATTGGCGAAATAGCACGGAATCTGGTTTTCACCAGTCAAAATTGGACTCCCTACGTCTCTCATTGGTATTCACCTGAATACAGGGTATACTATACCAATGAGCTCAGCTTTTATAGATCATTCTCTACAATACCTCACAAAGGTCCGATCTTGGTCGACAGAGGTCACAACCCTAACAAGTATCCCCGTGGCCGGGGTTCTGATTCGAATTTCCAAAGTGATGAAGTATCCCCACGAAATTACAACCTTAAAGTTCACAAAATGTTGACGTATCCTTGGCGAGGGTCACAACGCAAGTCTTTCAAGCATCCACATATCCCCGGCGGGGGTGTTATCACATTCTCAACCATTGATACACATATCAATGAAGGTCAAGCAACCTTGATGTTATATCAGCCAGTGGAAAGTAAACCCATCGAAGCAACTTATCCCAATATCCCTGGCGGGGGTCACAACGCGGTGCAACCACTGACATACACATCAATGAAGGTCAAACATCCTTGACAATGCACCCAGCAGGGATCTATCCGGTGATACACACATCGGTGAGGTCAGAAGTATTTACGATAAATATATGGTACATATGTACAAACGAGTAACTCATCGATGGGATGATGGGATATATTATACATATCCTGAAATAAACAAAGCTTTATCCCCACAGATCTCTTGTACGCAAGAGGCACCTTTATGGAATAGAAGTCTGTGTCTAGGATTCAAGACATTGGTGATAGCCCCAATGTCAACATCCTTGAAGACTTGGATCGCTTGTCCAAGACATTACTGATTGTCATCCCAACAGAATTAACGGGGAACCGATAATCAGTTTTCATCATGCATCATACATTTGCATCATGTTGTTGCACATAGCATCATGTTTATCTTGTTGCATTTCAAATGTCTAGGATTCTTTATCCTATTTATGCCTTGCATTACATGAATATGATAAAGAGGGGCATCTGTAGACACTCAAAATTTTTGCACACTTTACTACTTAACATTACGGGAGGGCGATTAAATCTTTCTGGAGATAACCTTGGAAGGCGAGCTCACATCCATTCCGGATACTACCGAAAGTTCGGTCTCAAGTTCGGAACACAACCGGAACATTTCAACCCTCGAGAGATAACATTTTTGTCCTCAAGATAACCCCGAGGAATGTTGTTGCGATTCGGCGATAACTCAAAATGCTTGTTTCAAATGCATGCTATCATCTTCAATCTCAGACCTCCTACCAAGGCACTCATACCTCAGACCTGGAGCTAACACCTGGCAGACAGGCACACTTACAGATGACTTCGCGGCATTCAAACACTTGTAGCAGTCCAATCTCAGATGTAACCCTGAGAACCGTCTACTTTCAACTCAAACCGGAGATAACCCCAGTGAGGAGTCAAACGTCATCTTGCCACCTCAACACCTGCGCGTTGTCTCAACACTTCATACATACATACATACATCAATGTCCTATAAGAACCAAGGAGTTCCAATCCGAGTGACTATTACGGCGTGGCGACACCGGGATAGAATTTGAAGCTTGAAGACCATGGGCATGGTCCCTCTTCCCGACTTCGTACAACCTCTAATCCCATGTCATTGCGTAACTCTCTCTACACAAGCGGTCCAAAGAAGGTCTTATATACCTCGTTCGGATGCTCAGTTGAAGTTCTACAAGTTCGAACAGACATTACAGTGCATGAGTGCACGTACTTCAAAACGATAGAACCTGCGGAGCCAGGGGCACCGGGGCCCTGGCATTTGTAGTGCATCTTCACAGTATCAGACAGTACACTGCAGCTCCCCCCTCTATAAATAGAGGGCTTGGGGTGGCCATTTAAGAAAAAAAAAGAGGCGAGGATGCCCTGTCCAATTTGGTCTATACACACCCCATATTGAGTGTTTTCTCATTTTAGACATCTGTTAACTCACATATAGCTATATTTTTACTGGCGGGAGCTGAGTGTTTATCCATATAGAGTTATAGAAGCATGCATTGGCAGCCCACTGTAAGCCTTCTCACACTCTATAAAGCCTTTCTCTTCATCTTTGCACACTTTATTCTACACATTTGAGAGTCGTGTTGTGTGCGTTTGCCGAACTTTGATCCAGTGGTTTTCATTTACATACGTATATATATACTTATATATATGTATATATTTATATATGGACTAACATTATCGAGTTATGCCTCGATTGAGCCTAGACTTATATGCAGGCGTTTACTTGCTTATATATATATATATATATATATATATATATATATATATATATATAATTGTTGTATATATCCGATGAGCACGGATTTTATATATATATATATTTCTTTTTGTTTTATATATATATATATATATATATATATATATATATATATATATATATTTCTATATCGAGCACAGAGTTTACTTGAGGCCTTTTCTTTTTTTATTTATATTTAGTCCCTTTGGAGTTTACTTAAGTGGCGGTTGATACATTCTTCTTGCTTATTTACTTTCCCGATCCCCATGGAGTTTCTTACGTGGTGGTTGATCATGTCCATATATATATATATATATATATATATATATATATATATATATATATATATATATATATATATATATATATATATATTATTTAGCTTTTTATATATTTACATTTACGATCCCCATTTGGAGTTGTGGTCGTGGTGGTTGATCATATATATATATATATATATATATATATATATATATATATATATATATATATATATATATTACTTTTCATATAAACTGCGGCATCATGTGAGCCTAGGAATCATGTGATCATAGATTAGAAGCTCTCTTGAATCTAGATTGGTTCCGTGATGAACATTTTTCAATTATGGCGACTTGTACATTATTCTGATGTTTGAATTTCCTTGGATGGCTGTCATGCCCATGAGGATTTTGGCACTGCTATATATTATTTTCTCGAAGATGCCTCGTATCTCAAAAATAAAAGCAAACCAATTGAACATTTAATAATAAAATGGAAGTATTAAAAGGTCTTAAATCCTATTGAGCACAGGGTTTGAAAAAACTCTTTTTATAAAATATCATTGCTATATCTTGCTTAAATTTTTCTATAAATTCAAACCCTTTGTATACAGGTGCGAACGAGGCCTCACACTACTTTCAAATAATTGCACATTGATCTATACACACACACACACACATTCATATAACAGTTTCTTAAAAAGTGGCGGTCACCGTGGCAACACGGATGTCGGGGGGTGCCTAACACATTCCCTCCGCATAATCAAGCCCCGAACCCCCAATGAATCTCGGTTTCACAGACCCTGTTTAGCGATGTCACATCACTGGGTCAATGTGCAAACCTTTTAGGAATTCGTTTGGTGTAACTAGTTTAAAAACACTAATGGCGACTCTTAAAAGTCAAATCGTCGACATTACACATGTCGGACCTTTTTCACTTATTTTTTTGTTTAAACAAATCTCACCTAACAATGAGAACACCAAAGAACAAGTAACAAAAAAGGAACAAATAAAAATCACACAAAGGAGGAGCTATTTGTTGGGTTGATAGCAATTCTGATTGATTCTCCCAGTATGGCTGCTACTGTGACCCTGCATTGAGCAAAGTATTTAGAGTAGAGTCTGCATCTGAAGACATTGGAGAGAGCTCTTGCTGGGAGAGATGCCACTCTATTGGAGAGAGATGATGCTATAGCTCATCGAGACACCACTGTTGCTGAGCAGGATGAGGCTAGATCATCTAGAGATGTAATGATTATTGAGCGAGATGGCGCTATATCTGCCCGGGATGCCGCTGTTATAGATAGTACTATAGTGAGGTCTCATACTACTGATATCATTGTAGAGATGAACACGTTCATTGATGAGCATAGAGTCACCATGCAGTTGGTTGTGGATCTGTTGGCTCGTGTAGATAACCTTGGGTAGGAGCTCATAGCATTACCCCTTCTTCTGAGAGGGATGCCATGTTGGATTTGATAGCGCGCATATACACTGACTTGTAGATGGGCTTGGATTTTCCTGCACAGACTAGCTTAGCCATTTTTTTCATGTACAGTACACATTGTATATATCAAACAATATTATATATGGCAGGAAAATATATTTTGATTCACTTCCCTTTTAGTTATGCCTTGTTAATTGCTTGATATTTGCCTGTTTCTCCAGGGCTTGTGATCTTGATGTATTCTGAACTCCTCCTTAATGGATGGACATTGAGATGTTAGAGGATCTTTTAGAACGGATTTTTGATCTATGTGTATTCCCTACCATTTTGGTGTCTTGGGACTGGTTTCTGTATGTGGTTATGGAGAGGAGTGTGGCTTTCCTCTTTCAGGTTGACCGTACCACAGATGGTTACCGGTACTCCTTTGTATGGGGGAGCCCAGGTAGTTCCATCTCTTATGGATTGGTGTTTCTCTTTAAGGATTCAACTACAGCTTAGATGGTCGTCGATTCTCCCATTTATGTGGGGAGACCCGTTAGTTCCATCCCTTTGGTCTGAAGCCGATGAAGTATGTTGGATTGAAGGATGATCCTAATACCATTTAACAAGTGTTTATGTTTTAGTAGGGGGTGAGACCGAGCCATGAATGGCTACCTACGTGCTCCCATTGATGAAGGGAGATCAGGTCTCCCTAGTTCGAACCTGGTGTGAAAGGTTTAAAGTTGTATGTGAAAAGGGTTTAGAGATGCTTTTTTTTTGTTTTTTTGTGGTGAGAACGGACCATAAAAATGGCTGCCTACGTACTCCCGTGTATTGGGGAGATCAGGTCTGCATAGTTCGCCCCGTGTACATGATAGACTATAGATGAAAAGTTTGATCACTGGTGGGACAAAATGATGGTGTAAAAAGTTTTATCGCTGATGGGACAAAACTGAAAGTGTTAAAGGTTTATCCCGAGTGGGACAAACTGAAGGTGTGAAAGGTTTTAAAAATTAAAGTTGAGTAAAGGATCTGATGATCCGAAACTAGGTTGCTAGTTTGAAAGGTATGTTTGTCCCTGATGGGGAAAATGGTTGTGAAGGAAGGTTGTATATAGTGAACAGTTTTGAAAACCTGAACTGACTAGGGATCTGGTGATCCAAAACCAGGATGATAGTTTGCTGGTAACTTCAGATATAGTACCATTTCACGGTGTCTGAGTTAATAAGTTGCAAAAATTCATCGCCAAAATACATCAAATGCAGATCAACATCAGACTCGTTGACTCCTCATCAATTGGAAATAAGGAAGATTAAAGATCTAACTTCATACCTCGTTTGCGTGCAGGTATATTGAAGGATGCCTACTCAAGTCACCTAGAAGATCCGGGTTATACTTGAATACTGCAATTCCCTACGGGGAACACGTCAAAGACGAGGAGCAGGAACCTCGAACGGTACATCCTCCTCCTCGTCCTCGACATTCGGCACCTCAACCCGAATAGGACATACCACCACCTCCGCCAAACGACGAGGCTGTCTCACAGAACGGCGCTGAGGCTCTTCAAAAGCCCTCCTCCGTACACCAGAAGTGGTCCTGCGGGAATTGCTCAACTGATTTAGATCCATAATATCTGGATAGCAAGGCTCCAAATCACCTCAAAAAAGGTGTGGTAATTTTGTACCTGGAGTCTTTTTCAAAATGCATTCTATGATTACATGCATACATGCATTATTTTAACATACATCTACAGTAGAGTTAAAAATGCATAACTACTCAATGCCTATATTTTGGGAAAATTTTTCCATAGCCCTTTGTAAATGGGACTATCCACATGCACATAGGCATGACTAGGTGGCCATTCAGTAGCACACCTATACACAGTCATATACATCCTGTATGCATTCATCACATCACAGTAAAAATTCGTAAGTGTAATCTAATTACCAGGATTATTTTACTTTTCTACCTTTACTCATTTGTCCTCAGATAGGATAAGAAATGACAGTAAAAGATACCAATTTAACTGCTTCAAAAGTTAAAATTTTTCACATCATTATGTTCAGCATGGTTTAATACTAACATTTACTATGTTGAATATTTTTTATCAAGTCATATCAGCATGCATATTCACTACTATTTGTCTAAATGCATTTCATATGATAAGTCATTTTCCAATGGACAGAAATTGGAAAAATACATGCATGTGTTACCAGGATAATGAAGAACTCTTGTACGGTAGCAGAATATGCAGAAAGTTTCCTGAACTCAGCAGATCTGAAGAAGACCTCTCGGATTTCCTTCGCTGCGTAACTTGAAAATAACTTATGAAAGCGACCAGCCACCTATACGTAGGCACAGCTGGCCCCAGGTTAACCTGCGGCTCCTGGAGGTACACTTGCGGCACCCCTACATTTGTCCCAAACCTCCGGCTCACTCCAGTTAGAGTTGCAAAGGAGGTCTCACAAGTTGAAAAGGCCAAATCAGGAATAAAAATGCTACGCGATGGAGCGGAACAACCTGAAATCCTGGTTTCTCGTCGGTCAGAGTTAAACTCCCGTCGTCTCAATGGTATTCACCCGGATGCAGGGTATACTATACCAATGAGCTCAGCTTTCATAAACCATGCTCAGTAATGCCCCACAAAGGTCCGATGCTGTCATTTACAGGGTTATAACCCTAAACAATCCCCAACGGGGGTTACAACGCGAAACCATGAAATATCAAACCTCCCCGATGGGGGTTACAACGCCGAAGTTATCAAACATCTACGCCTCCCCGGTGGGGGTCACAACGTACATCCTTCAAACATCTACGTCTCCCCGGTGGGGGTTGCAACGCAATGCAACCATTGATACACACATCAATGAAGGTCAAGCAGCCTTGACAATGCACCCAGTAGGGATTCATCTGGTGATACACACATCAACGGAGGTCAGGCAACCCTGACAGCAACAAAAATGTTGGCAGTAACTCCGACAGTATGAGGGAACATGTTATACACATCCTCAAAATGAATGACTTTATTCCCACAGATCTCTTTCACACAAGAGGTACCTCTATGGAGTATAAACCAGCGTCTAGGATTCAAGACTTTGGTGGTAGTCCCAACGTCAACATCCTTGAAGACTTGGATTGCATGTCCAAGCCATCACTGATTGTCATCCCAGCAGGATTACACGGTAATCATGCATCATGCATTTGCATCATGTTGCTGCATATAACATCATGTTTATCTTGCTTGCATTTCAAGTGTCTAGGATTCTTTATCCTATCCATGCCTTGCATTGCATGAATATGATAAAGAGGGGCATCTATAGACACTCGAAATTTTCTGTACTCCTATTTCTAGCATTGTAGGAGGGTAGATTTGTCTTTTGGAGATAACCCTGAAAGACAACTTACATCAATGTCGAATACTACCGGAAGTTCAGCTCCAACCCGGAACACAAACGGGGAACATCATCTCAAATCCGGAACACACATCGGGAGTGTCATTTCTAATCTCGGAGATAACCCCGAGATATGCAGATTAAAAGACCGGCAACAACACCGGAGAGGACAGTCTTGTCTCGGCGATAACACCACGACGTTCAGTTCCAGTCCCAGAGACAACACTGGGAGTAGCAACCCCATCCTTGGTGATAACCCCAAGGGATGTCATTGCAATTCCGGCGATAACCCCAGAAATGCTTGTTGTAAACACATGCAATCAGCTTCAATCTAGATGACAGTGAGGCATACAAACAAGCAGTCCAATCTCAGATGTAACCCTGAGCAACGTCGCTTCCTGCTTAAACCGGCGATAACCCCGGTGAGGAGTCAACACGTCATCTTCCTGTCTCAATAAGATGATATCACAACATACCAACAAGTGGTCCAATCTCAGCTGTAACCCTGAGCAACGTCTACTTTCAACTCAAACCGGCGATAACCCCGGCAAGGAGTCACACATCATCTTGTTCCTTCGAAAAATGGCACGTCGTCTCAACACTTCATACATACATACATACAATCCCGAGTACCTATTACGTGTGACAGTACTTTGGATAGAATTTGAAGTTTGAAGACCATGGGCATAGACCCCTCTTCCTGACTTCGTACAACCTCTAATCCATGTCATTACGTATCTCTCGACATAAGCAATCCAAAGAAGTACAAATATACTTCGTTCGGATGCTTGGATTGAAGTTCTGCAAGTTCGAACGGATATTACAGTGCACGACTGCATGTACTACCAGACAACGGGACCCGCGAGGCTTGGATAAACCACGACCAGCCGCAGGTACAACTGCGGCTGCCGCAGGTGTACTTGCGGCCATCCATCTATATATACAAGGCTTGGGCCAGCCTTTTGGGGGGAGAGAGAGAAAGAAAAAGGCAAGGAAGCCCTGTCCATTTTGCTCTGCATACACATCTTTTGAGTGTTTCCTCTTCTTTAAACACTAGTTAGCTCACATATAGCTACTTTTTATCCCATGAGAGTGAGTGTTTATCCATTTAAAGTCTAAGAAGTCTACTTTAGGCGTTTCAACGTAAGCCTTCTTACATTCTATAAAGCCTCTTTCTCATATATCACACACTGTTGTACACGTTGATAGTCGTGTAAGTGTGTTTACCCGGACTTCGGTTCGTGATTTTCATTTCTGTCTGTATATATATACTAATATATGTATATATTTCATATATATGGACTAACATGATCGAGTTATGCCTCGATTGAGCCTAGACTTTGGTCTAGAGCGTTTATCTACTTATATATATATATATATATAAACTATGGTCAGACTCTGTCTAATGAGCCTGAATTTTACATCCAGAGCGTTTAATTACTTATATATATATATATATATAATTCTTCATCGATATATCGATGAGCCTGGATTTTACATCCAGTGCGTTCTTGCTTTTATATATATATTTTTTACACACACACACACATATATATATATATATATATATATATATATATATATATATATATTTACATGTCACAGGGCACAGAGTCTACTTGGCCTTTTACACTTTTATTTACATTACATCCTACTACCTGAGTTTACTTACATGGAAGTTGATCGCTTTTACGACTTTATTTAAACTTTCGTCCCTTTAGAGTTTACTTAAGTGGCGGTTGATCATGTTCATATATATATATATATATATATATATATATATATATATATATATATATTACCGCTTCTATAAATTTACATTTTCGATCCCCATGGAGTTGCCGTGGCGGTTGATCCAATCAGTATATATATATATATATATATATATATATATATATATATATATATTTTATAGCTTTTATATATATAACTCGCTTCTTGCTTTCCATACAAATTGCGAGATCATGTGAGCCTAGGAATCATGTGATCACAGTTCGATCTCTTTGAATCTAGATTCTATTCCCATAATGGACATTTTTAGTCATGGCGACTTGTACATTATTTTATAGTGTCTGAGTTTCCTTGGATGGCTGTCATGCCCATAAGGAGTTCGGCATTGCTGTATATTATTTTCTCGAGGATGCCTCGCATCTCGAAAATAAAAGCAAACAAGCCGAACATTTAATAAAATGGAAGTATGAAAAGGTCTCAATTCCTATTGAGCACAGGGTTTGAAAAACCTCTTTTATAAAACTTCATTGCTATATCTTGGTTAAAACTGAATTTTTCTATAAAATTCAAACCTTGTGTATATAGGTGCGAACGAGGCCTCACACTACTTTCAAATAAATTTCACATTGATCCACACACACACACACACACACACACACACATTCATATAACAATTTCTTTGAAGAGTGGCGGTCACCGTGGTAACACAGATGTCGGTGGGTGCCTAACACCTTTCCTCCACATAATCAAACCCCCGAACCCTTAATGAATCTCGGTTTCACAGACCCGTTTAGCAGTGTCAAATCACTGGGTCAATGTGCTAACCTTTTCATTTGCGTTGGTGCAACCAGTTAAATACACCAACTGGCGACTCTTAAAGTCAATCGTCGACATTATACATGTCGAACCTTTTTCACTTGTTTTTTCAAACAAATCTCACATTAACATGAGAACACCAAAGAACAAGTAACGAAAAGGGACACCAAAAATCCCGACGTCGACAACAGTTCATTAAACTAATCTAAAGTTCATTTAACTTATTTTATTTTACAAGTCTTCGCTCGATCTTCTTGCTCATCCACATTCTGAATGGCACTTCGTCTAGATACCGTCAGCTTGATCAATACGGGATCCTTAAGTTCCTCTAACATCGTTCGCTGAAAATGTTTTTCATTTAAAGTAAGTGTGAGCATTCAATTTCCCATCAAGTCATAATAGTTGAACAAACATATTTAAGAATTCAAACATTCTTTTAAGACTTCAATAACCGAACAAAGGTTATGAAGCAGCTTGAATAATAAGAATAAAACAATATTCACTTTAATTTTTAAATACTTTCATTCTTCTACCTTCTTCATACACATTCTGTCTGGTTAGAATCATTAGCACAGACTTAACAATAACGGATCATGTATGAACAGAGCATTCTCTTATTGAAAGCTAAATCACGTAATAGTTCATCTCATAGAAACACCGAAGTGTTCACATTATGGCACAAGGCCTCATATGTTCTACCACCTTGTAAAAATATCGCACATTAGCACATAGACGGAACTTCTCAAGTTCAACATCTGAGAAGTTTAAGAAACTAGCATTCATTTGAAATATGAATGAAGTTAGAAAAATTGTCTTACGCACAGCTACAGCTTACGCTGAACTGCTCATTCCAGTTCCTATGTAGAACATAAGAAAAACAACACATACACTAATTAGTCATGTATATTTGACTTATGTATTAGTTTGCTTAACTTTACTTCTTAGGGTTCGCATTCTTGTAACCTAAGTTTACGCGACCACTTTCATTACCGTTCTATGGCTTCATGACATACGGAGATGTCTTACTTATATGTTCATCATCTTTGATGTTTTACATTCTTATCTTCTTCTTATAACTTCTCTAAGACTCAGCACACATCGTTTCTCTGCTAGTAGTCCATATGGTACTCTGAGTGGTTTCCCACAAACAACCAACAAACAAGTTCCTGTCTTGTCTACACTGCCATCACAGTGAGTTAGATCGGTTGCCAGTTTTGTATATACCTTTGCTCTCTGAAGGAATTGTTTATCCCAACTCCCATATGTCAACCATCAAAGGTTACGATTGTACTACAACTTAACTTATCTTAACTTATCTGAACCATTAAACTTAATGTTCGTTAAATCAATTTCTTATTCCATATGGCTCTCTGACAACTAAATGCCATACCTTAGGATTCATTCTTATACGACTCACCTTCGGCTTTCATTACTCTTATTATCATTCATTACAGCTTTCTCGATAATTCATGTCTTACTTACTACCTTTGTCAACGTCTAGGTCATACAACGAGGGTATACTTAGAACGTTTGTTCGATGCGAATACGATTCATGAGGATCATTTATGTATTCAACATTCATGTTGCTCGTCTCTTAACCTCTCATTCAACCTTTACTCAAGGTTTTAATCTCTTTCGATCATTATCCATCCCATGAACCCCATGTTCATTATTCTTTCTTAATGTCAAAGTCATATTGTTCGTTGTATGCTACGACCGATCGTTCATCGCAATAGTGTTTCATTTGCAGCGTCTATACACTTTACACTTATCTCTCACTACCATGACATAACATCGAAATGTTATTCATTACCCTCGTTCCCCAATGTCTAGGGAATCACAATCATACCAATCCCCAACGTTTGTTTATCGCGACTACGGTCCCCAGATATCGGTTACGTAACCCGCGTCTACATTCTTTGTTTTTTAATCTCGTTTAATCTTTTATTTCAACCTTTATTTAAGGTTTAATTCACTTGTTTAAGTGTTACATTCGATTAACTATACGCTCAATAGTTTTTGTTACACTTCCCCAAGGATTTGAGAAGTTAAAAGCTCTTCTTTGGCTTTTTCCTTACATTGGCGCTGCGGCGCCACTCTCCCTTCTATCTCTCATGCCGTGGCGCAAGTTTGCAGGACCCGACTTCCTGGTTTGGCGCTGCAGCGCCACCTTTTAAGGCATGGCTGGCGCCGCGGCCCCAAGCCCTAACCCTAGAAAATTTCTCCAAGTGTTAAATCCAATTTGAGACGCTTACTTCCCGCTTCCATAACTTATTCGTTAAAACTCGGAATGAGGTCATTCTAAAGCCATTCTCTTCCTTATCTTATGTACTTCAATATCCCCAGAAAGAACTTCATCCTGAATCCGTTAACGTGCCATTCGATTGGCTTAATCGTTACCCTTCGTTTATTTTACGTTTTAACGCTCTTCATTCGCTCGTCCGTAATTCGGTCATCCGAACTCGAAACTCATTTGATCTTGAGTCCATGACTCATGTTTTCAACATTATCTTACATTCTTATGAAATGCTACACGTTTGGGTTCATTTACTAACTTTCTAATTCTCATTCATCTTTTACGAAATTTTCGCCATAACTTTGTTATAGCTAAGTTTTAATCCGTTCTTCATGAACGTTTCTACTATTCCTAACCAAGCAACAAGCATCTAACTTATACACGATAGTTTTAAACTTGTCCATCAACAATAATTATCCTAAGTTGGTTTTAAATTTGTCCATCAACAACGTTCTTCGTGTTCTTCGTTCGTTCTTCATTTTAATCGATATTTTGGATTACGATTTTACTTTTTATTGGAATTTGATGTTATAGAACATTATTCCTTACTTATTTCACCTACTTATTTATATAATACACTCAAATCATTCTAATTCATTACGAATCTTATACCTCATTAAGAAATTTATAAATTAACTTCAAATTCTTATTTTCATTATTTCTCATGATTTCAACCATATGAAATCATCCCTAACATCATTTACTTCTTATCTTCATTAAGTGATGTTTTTAAACATAAAAACTTAAAGAAATTTTATAAAAAACTAGGTTTCGGATTACCGTTCTCCTTAATCTCCTTTCGTCGGACAAAGGTTACTCACGAGCAAACTTTTCTGCTTCCTTCTCCTTCTCCTTCTCATCCTCCCATCCTAACTCTCTCTCTTTCTCTCTCTCTCTCTTCAAAGTGTAGGATTTTCAAAATCCCAAATAAATGAATTATGCTTCCTATTTATAGAATTTTAATGCTTAGGGCATTTTAGTCATTTCACCCCCTAACCTCCTTACTATTCATTACTTAAGTGTTAAGTTAACTTAGCCCTTAAGTCTACTTAGCCTTTCATTTTCGTGGTTCTGTCTTTCAGGTTTCGTCCGAAAGTTTTAAAAACTGCGATTCTCGGAATCCAAATATTTTTGGATATTTTGTCTTTTTCTTTACCGATTAACTTTTACGTATTCTTCGGATTTCTGAAAAAACTAAAAACACTTTTTGGCATTAAGCATTTTCCTCCACATTTTACCCTAACATAGCTAAATGAATGAAAAGTACATAACAGTACTTCTCGTCATTTTTATTTTGTCTGATTTCTGCACGTTTTTCTAGAAAAACTTGTATCGGCTTACTTAACTTTTCATGATATATTATCGTCAAATCTTTCGATGGAATGTCATTTCGACATACCGAACTCTCAGAAAGGCTTAGGTTATTCAAACCCTAACCCTTAGGGTTTCGTCGGGTGAATAGTGCCTATTTCATCTTTTTCCCCAGAAATATTTTTGTTCCCGAAAAATTTTCATTTTTATCTTGAAAATTATTACTCATTCAGTCTAGCTCGTAGCTAGAATCCTCCTGACTTATAATCATCCTAGGTTCTAGAACGATTAATAAACACATAGCACATAATATTATTAATAAAAAATTATTTTATTAATAACTAATTCTTTAAACTTAAATTCTGGACGATCCAAATTTTCGGGGAGTTACATCATCACTACGAGGGTCAGGGACGTGGAAATCAAGCTCAAGGCTAAGGACATAAATCTAGCCCTAGGTTTCAAATCAAAAGGGTTTTCGTTCATAGATGGCATCGATTTCTATGAAAGACTTAAGAGAATGCACCATAAGAAGTTCCCCACTGTCAAAGGATACAAGAAGAAAGAGTTCCCTCAGAGGTATGAATTCTTGGCAGACATTGTTGGGAAATGCATATGTTGCAAGAGCTCCAGCCATGATTCTGTAAACGAAGTACATCTCAAGCTCATGATAGCCATAAGATGTGGCATTCAACTCAACTATGGAGCTCTACTACTTGACTGGATTGGGAAATGGATCCTAAGCTCAAAGAAATCAAAAAACTCTGGAAAGATGCTCTACGGGCGATTCATTAGCATCATCCTACAATCTGCTTTGGGAAATAAAATTGGGGATGATGAAGGCGAATCTATAAATCCAAACAGAAGAATGATTCAGTAGCTATTCAAGAACTAGAAAAGGAATCCAACACAGAATGTAAGAATGATGTCAGAGTCCAGTGGAAGGACTAGTGATGCAAGGGAATTAGATTTTCCAGGAAACATGTCTGTTATCAAGGAAACTGAAGAAGAAGAGGAAGAGATCAACAAAGAAGAATGCACTGCTTTAGTTAGAAAAAGCAAGGGCAAAAGAAAACTGAAGGCTCAAATGACAGAGGAACCTCAAGGGTCAACCACTGATGTACCTCAAGAATATTCTGACATTGAAGCTCAGAGGATCTTAAGAAGGAAAGAACAATAGGCTGAGGTAGATGAAGACAAAACTACCATCTTTCAACTGCTGAAGAAGAGTAAACACAGTCACAAATCTAAGAGGCCCTCTGTTCGATCGTAGAGTCCCTACCGATCGTAGAGACCAGGCAGGATAACTCTCCCAAAGAAGTTGCTATAATAGACTCTCAGTCTAATCGACCAATAAGAGCTGAAGCTGGAGAAAGTCCTAAGGCTGTGGCTCAGCCCAAGAAACCAAGAAGGAAATTGGTCAAAAAGTACATTCTTGTTAATAAAGAAGTACTTAAAGAAGAAGAAAAAAAGGTAGTCACTGAGAAGGGGCTATCCGAGGCAAGACAAGAGGACATAGCTCTAGCTTAGGGGGAGCTACCTGAAATTCTCACTTTAGAGAGTGCTTCAGTTGAGGGGGAGCCATTCGAAATGCAAATGGATGATCATGTTGAGGGGGAGCCTCATGGTATCCCTATGACAGAAGAAACTGCTCCTGATGAAAATGAGAGAGCCCTAGAGTAAGAAAGTCAAAAAGAGGTAATTGATGTAGTGGAAACCTCCAAAGAAGATAGTAAATAAGAAGAAGATGATGAGATAGAAATTATAGCTGTGGGCTATGATTGGTATAGGAGATCACACTACAATCAACTGTTCTCCTATCTACCCATGATGCCCTTCCATGTAGCTCAAATTCTCAACTCCTAGGATCACATGTTCTAGAGCTTTAAAGCATATCCATCAATCTCAGTGCTAGCTCATGGATTTCTTGGCAACCTTAACTTTGCCAGAAAGCTAATCAAAAATGGCCCCTCCTCATAGAATGGGCATGAGGTACAATCTATCCCAATCTCTTTCAGAAGTAATCACTATCCACCATCATTCTTCAACTATTTCTATGAACTGCCAAGATAGTTGGAAGTAATTCCACATCCACTTAATCAATTCCCAGTTAAATGAACATTTCAACCTTGATCTTACTCTCTACAACCTGCAAGATTAATACACAAGGACCCCTCCTCCAAACAGTCCGCAACTCATTGAACTCATTTCAAATCTGCCCACCAAAACTGAGTTATCAGCATCAACTAAGAAAGTGACTAAGGACATAGAAGATAGTCTTGAAGATCATACTGAACTCGTTCAAATAAGACTGACTAATATGATCAATGCTACCAATGATCTCCCAGGCACCCTAAGTTCTGAGCTCACAAAGAGACTTAGGGAAATCATAAAAGAGATGCTTCAGAGCATAAATGACCGGGATCAGATTCACTTTCAAGCTGCTAAGAGACATAGGGATGCTGTTCTGATCTTACAAAAGACTCAGGAATCTCAGAACAACCTTATGATGGACAACATCACAAATCTACAAATTGCATTGAAAGAATTTCAAGCCTTCTCCATGGGCCAAATGAAGTAGATCGACAATATTCTGGCCATCCTCCAATAAAGGGAAGCTTGATCTGATGCTCTCATTTAAGAGAACCGTAAAGATATTGCTCAATCTCAAAGTCAGCTCAATGAGCTTGTTTAAGGCATGACTCACCTCTCTAAAGACATTCGAACCCTTGATGCTGACATAAATGGGGAGAATAAAGGGAAAGGAGATGAAGGAAAAGGCAGAGGCAGATGCACATTCATAGCTCAATCATAAAGGAGTCCTCCTCTAAGGCAGTCTCACCATCAGACTCCACAATCTGACCATCAAACTCAACGATCTGATCAGCAGTAAATTATCATGGCTTAGCCATTAAGGAGTCAAAAGCCTACTCCCAGCTCACAAGAAGTGACCACCACAGGCCTAAGAATGCCAATTGGAGATCCTGCATTCCTGAATAGGCATGATCATAATGAAAGACTAAGTCAAAATGAGCTGGAAGAAATAGCAAGGAGAAATGAAGCAAGCAGGAAAAGAAGAGCTGAGGAGTATTCCAATCCTCCACGAAGTAAAAGGCCGAAGAAACAGAGATAAGTTAAAATTTAAATTCCTATTTGATGTAATTAAACTTAAATGTAATATCTATCTTCAAACATCAATAAATTCATGCTTATTCTCTAGAAATTTCAGTTGCTCACTAAAATATTAAGTCATATTTACTTTCTAGCAATTGCATCTAGAAATTGATAATCATGGCACAAATCTCCTTGGTTATATCAACATCAAATAGGGGGAGATTTTTGGGAAACTACATAGTTGATTTGATGTTTTAAAGTAAATGCTCATGATTTTATGTAAATTCCTTCAAGGAATAAATGTACAAGGACTTAGTGATAGATCAAATCTATTAAGTTAATCTAAGTTTTTAATGTTTATCATTCTGTAAATGAATGTATTTCTGAGGAGATCAAAGATGTTAGGTTGATCTATGTCTTGAGATGTAATAGATAGGCTTCAAAAAAATCGTAGTCTATTGAGCTGATCGAGAGTTTGCAGAAACCAAGGCAGAATTGTAGAGCATCGAGGATCGTAGTCTGTCTGCCTTAAAAGGGCCTATTCAAAAATTGTAGAGTGGTCCAAATGTTTGCCGAGCCAACTCAAAGATCTTAGTGTGCCCTCGAAAATGTAGAATCTGCAAGACAAGCAAGTGAAGATCGTAGTGTGCCAAGTCCTTAAGAGAAATCGTAATGCTCTTAAGTATTAGATCATGCATCAATGGAAAGACATCACGATCAGAATCGTAGAGCATCATATGTCTATGTCAGAAGCATCGAGCCTTGCACATTTGTTTAAAGATAAATCCCAACAAATGTGGAATAGGTTATAAACGTTGAAGTCTTTGTCAGTCCCAATGACACAGAAGATATCCTTAGTATACATCAAAGAAACGTATTGAAGAAGCTAAGGAAAGTATTATGGGACAGAGTAAAACATTTTTTCAGGCATTAGGTGAGATAGCAGTCTGCTGTGTCAGTGGGCCAGAATACTAATCAAAAGTGTGACACCCCCAAAATAGGTATACATCACCCATTCTGAGTTGTCAATACACGCTACAGAAACAACTACAACTTTATTATTACAACAAAGAAAAGCTGAGTTTAAATACGAGATATTGCCATCTAAAAAATATCCACATACAAATAAATCCTCATCATAATTATTGATACATTATTTTACAAAAATTGTGAGGACTACTAAACAACTCTCTAAAACCATCATTCCATACCACGACTAAATACTCGCTACATTCTCGCCTCCTTAGAAGAAAAATGGAACAAAAGGAAAAGGGTGAGCTCAACTAGCCCAATAAAGAATATTATGACTAAGATAATATACAACAAATTATCGTTAGTCTTCAACGAGGAAAAATTTAATAGAATACAATAGACAACAAGTTTTAAATCAATACTGCATGATGGAAAATATTAATTCAAGTAGAAGAGTTACGTGAGAGGATGAAATCTACTAATATCTATGAATTTAACGATCCATCATCAATATTTTTATCCCTATAACATTAATTAATATATATCCGGAATCATATATTCATCCTTGCACACTCTGAGGCCAAGGACATTCACCATTAGTCATGTTCATCTAAACACTGCTCATCTTTTTGCTCGGGCCAAAGATATTCATCGAAATCATTCATCTTTGCACTACAGGCCAAAGATATTCATCAGAAATCATTCATCTTTGCACTACAGGCCAAAGATATTCATCAGAAATTAATTATCTTTGCACTACAGGCCAAAGATATTCAATAATATCATCATTTAAGACTGAGGATGATGAAAATTATTTTTTTTTTTAAAGAAACGAATCCAGTGAAACAAAATGACAAGGATTCGTACTTTGTTTTATCCACGTCCAAAAATACCTCAAAAATAATCATAGTGGTGTAAAATTCAAGAATGATCAAAACATGGATACAATCAAAAGTAGTATCCACAATAGATATTTTGGCCGAAAAGGAAAATTTTCATTTTTCGATGAATAGTATCGTATTCGTGAATAGTGTCGTATACGTGAATAGTGTCGTATACGTGAATAGTAACTCCGACACCAAAAGTTCCAAATTTGATAAAAACTTCAGATCAATATTTCAGCATAATGATATTGAAGAAATAATATCATTACGAAAAAAAAATAATATCCCTTACCTCGAAAGACAGTACTTCTAGTTGAAACACCGGATATAGGCTATGACTTGAACTTTCACCGTATAGCAATACTCAAAGTATACTCAAAATACTCACAAGAATACGCTCGATAATATAGAGAGAGAAAACTTCAGTTTCTGGTGTAATCTTCAATTCTAACCTAAGCACCTATTTATAGAAATTGCTTAGAACACCAAAAACAAAAAATTTAATATAATAATAATATATATAATAAATCTTCTACGCACACTTGAAATCGATTTCAGTTCAATAACCACATGCCACCTTTTAGAAAAAGTAATAAAAAAGTTTTTTCTAATTTAAAATAATTTAAACTTCCAAAATCAATTATTTAAGTAGCTTGAACTTCAATAATTCACAATAAATAGCCCTTTTGTCGAAAAATTCAAATCTTGCGAGTTTTTTAGGAAATTCAACTCTCTACAACTTTGCGGAAGAATGTTTTTCCAAATTCCAAATGTAAATTGACCAAAATCCACAAACGGGTGATTTTAGAGGCTATAATCAAATTTCAATCAATAAATGGGGTCCACCGACATGTTTAACATGTTTTAAACATTTATTGCAACAAAAATACTCTTCCTCCTCGTATATACTCATATATCCCACATTCGTTGTAAAAATATCACCATTATTATATTATTAAAATATAATAATATATATATTTAAATGAATTATTTTATCGAAAAAGATAAAATTTCAATTTTCAACAATTGTCACATTAAAATTTTTTCCATCTATATCCACATAAAATCAATATTTTCCTCATCATATGAATCAATAATTAATTATTCACAAATAATATTACGAGAATCACAATATTGACAACGGGGCGGTTCCGGGAAAGAGGGGCTTTCAATAAAAATTTCTCCTTCTTGGCGGCGCGCAATTAGGTGACCAAACCTCTCCTTAGACGAACTTTCTAGACATTGCCAATAATGTTATCTAATAATATTATTCAGATAATATGAATTATTGCTTCGATAATGGAAAATACCGTGTAATGACAATTATTGAAACAACAGCAATATAAAATATCAATGCAGCAATTATTGAATCAATAAAATAAAATCTTTGAGCGATAATTCATGTAACAATTATTGAGTAGTGCCTTCTTACGTAAGAATCAATAATTGGTTCAATATCGTGTGCTACTGTTTAACAACACGTATTAGTATGTTTTAACCACCGGGTATTTCAACACTATTAACGGTAACAACTACGCCGTTATTTATAAACAACTTATATTTGTCGTTTTCTTCATCCAATCGCTTTCCGTTATGGGGCCCACAAAAGACTGCGCCGTCGTATGAATATTACTCGACAGTACGAATATTCCACGACCAAACGAATATTCCCCGACAATAAAGAATATTTTATAACCACTTGCTTATTCGAAATATTTGCGTATTTTACCCATAACTATCCACATGAATCAAATCAACCCTTACTATTTCAAAATAATAAATAGAGGAAATTCCATTTTTATTTTAAAAAAAAATCGGGGTCTTACAACCTCCCCTCCTTATGAAATTTCGTCCTCGAAATTGACGTACGTACCTGGTGTTTCAAAAAGATGAGAATACCTCGCTTTCATTTCCGTTTCCAACTCCCAGGTCATTTCCTCAATAGCATGGTTTCTCCACAAAACTTTAACTTGTGGTATAACCTCGGTACATAGGACATGTTCTTTCCTATCCAAGATCTTGACAGGTACCTCCTCGTACATTAAGTCTTCGGCTATCTCGTCCGGTTCTAACTCAATGACGTGGTTCAGGTCGTCCACATATTTACGTAACATCGATACGTGAAAAACATTATGAACACGCGTCATACTTGGCGGTAAAACGAGTATATAGGCCACAGTTCCTATTTGATCGAGAATTTCAAATGGATTAATAAATCGAAGGTTTGAGCTTTCCTCACCTCACCAATTCTCGCTTTTGAAATAACAACTTCTTGCACCTCCTTCTTCAAATTCATCACTCGGTGTGTAGCTTGAAATTTTAACTTTATCGATTAAAGTCGATTATACTCGTATATCATCAATGCACGTGGGTACCTAGAGTTTTCATCTCCATCTCTATTATTTGTAAATTATCTGAAATTAGTCTTTGACAATATCGTACTCGTGCTTATATCGATCTTCTACTCAACACGTCGGCTACCACGTTAAACTTTCCAGGATGGCATGGTCAGAACATGTGCGGAAATGAGTCTCCTCTTGAGTTCTTCGAAGCTCTTCCCACATTCCTTGCTCCATTCAAATTTTGTATCTCTACGAGTCAGCTGCGTTAATGGAGTAGCGATTTGAGAAAATCTTTCCACGAATCTCCGATAATAACCAACTAAGCATAGAAAGTTGCGTATTTTGATTACTGACTTAGGTTATTCTCAACTGTGACTCATATCCCAACCTTGGATAACACGTTACAATGACACCTATCAGTTTACTATGGCACAAATATGGTGTCCCCTATGAAGAGTCTGGCTTCGGTGTATTCCACAAAGTAAATCACCAGATAAAGGCTCAGGTACCGAATTCTATAGTTGGATTTTTAACTCCTAGAGTTCAATAGGAGCCATTCGATATGAGATTTTAGAAATGAGTTTTGTCTGGGTTCAAAAAGTCGATACAAAATTTAATATCGAACTTTGGGAGTAAACCAAGAAATTCTTGAAATACGTCGGGAAAAATCAATAACAACGGGAATATTATTCAAATCGGCGTGTCTTTATTCAAATCCATAACATGGACTAAGAAAACTTGACATCCGTAATAAACGAATGACTTCATGGCTTGATATGAAAATGTTTGACTACAATGGTTTGATTGCTTGAATTGAATAACGAGTTTGCTTAGGAATATGAAAACTAACAACCTTACGAAAGTAATCAATTTCGGCATGATGAGTAGTTAACCTTAAAATCACATCAAAAGCAAATATCTCTATAGAAATAAGGTTAACGGTAATGTGATAGTGCCAACCTGAATCAAGCAAGATTTCTAAACAACGGATGTAATGAAAGTTTTTCCTAACGGAGTCTCCATAAATAGGTCAAAGTCTAATTTCTCTGTAGTCAAGTTCAAACGTTGAGCGCAAGCAAGAGAGATAAAAGAATGGGTAGAACCGGTATCTAGTAAGGTATAAACTTCGCAAGAATTTATAATTAACTAACCCGTGCTAACTTCGTTCGGGTTCCTCGCATTTTGACTAGTCATGACAAATGCTCTTCCAGGAACCGTTGACTTTGACTTTTCTGGGACATCCTTTTGAGTCACCATTCCCGCTGGACTGGGTTTCGATACCGTACAATCTCGAGCGATATGTCCTTCTTTTCCACAATTATAGCATACCTTGGAAGGCTTTGAACAGTTTGACCCACGTCTCCGCCTTAATCGGATCCGGCTTTCCCCGAGTGCAGTAGTCCCAACTCTTTGAATCGAACTTGTTGTGACCACCCGTGAATTGCTATTATTTCCTCCTATATTTTGAACACGAGTCTCCCTCGTCTGATTTTGCATGAACTGCAAAAAGCTTCTAAACATCCCCTCGTTCATCATCTGCTCCGTGGTGTTGTTCACAGGAGGTACATTGCCAGCCTGTTGTACGTTCTCCTCGTTGGTAAGTACAAGCATCTCCACGGTCTCATTTACTCCACAGTTAATATTCTCAGTCGACATTATCAAATACTGTCATAAAACAAGGGTTAATTAAAGAAATCAATATATCACATAATATCCCTATATACTGACCAACTAACAAATAAGCTTAGGTAGGACACACTAGCGAAGGATTTACTCGTCTCTCCCCTCTTAGTTCTATTCCCCATCTCCGCCAGAGATCATATCCCTAAGCTCGATACCAACCGTGGCGCCCCCCAAAATAGGTATACATCACCCATTACGAGTTGTCAATACCTGCAGATGTAAAACAACTACAACTTTATTATTACAACAAGAAAAGCTGAGTTTAAATCTGAGATATTGCCATCTAAACAATATCCACATACAAATAAATCCTCATCATAATTATTGATACATTATTTTACAAAAATGGTGAGGACTACTAAACAACTCTCTAAAACCATAATTCCATACCTCGACTGCGTACTCGCTACATTCTCGCCTCCACGAGAAGAAAAATGGAACAAAAGAAAAGGGTGAGCTCAACTAGCCCAAGAAGAATATTATGACTAAGATAATATACAACACATTATCGTTAGTCTTCAACAGGAAAGATTTAATAGAATACAATAGACAACAAGTTTTAAATCAATACTACATGATGAAAATATTAATTCATAGAAGAGTTACGTAGAGGATGAAATCTACTAATATCTATGAATTTAACAAATCCATCATCAATATTTTATCCTGTAACATCAATCAATATATATCTGGAATCATATATTCATCCTTGCACTACAGGCCAAGGACATTCACTAGTTGGTCATGTTCATCTAAACACATGTTCATCTTTGCACTACGGGCCAAAGATATTCATCAGAAATCATTCATCTTTGCACTACTGGGCCAAAGATATTCATCGAAAATCATTCATCTTTGACTTTCTGGCCAAAGATATTCATCGAAATCAATTATCTTTGCACTACGAAAGCCAAAGATATTCAATAATATCATCATTTAAGACTGAGGATGATGAAAAATATTTTTTTTTTTTAAGAAACGAATCCAGTGAAACAAAATGACAAGGATTAAGGATTAAGGATTCGTACTTTGTTTTATCCACGTCCAAAAATACCTCAAAAATAATCATAGTGGTGTAAAATTCAAGAATGATCAAAACATGGATACAATCAAAACTAGTATCCACAATAGATATTTTGGACGAAAAGGAAAATTTTCATTTTTCGATGAATAGTCTTAGATGATACGTGAATAGTGTCGTATCGTGAATAGTCTTGAGTATCGTGAATAGTAACTCCGACACCAAAAGTTCCAAATTTGATAAAAACTTCAGATCAATATTTCAGCATAATGATATTGAAGAAATAATATCATTACGAAAAAAAATAATATCCCTTACCTCGAAAGACAGTACTTCTAGTTGAAACACCGGATATAGGCTATGACTTGAACTTTCACCGTATAGCAATACTCAAAGTATACTCAAAATACTCACAAGAATACGCTCGATAATATAGAGAGAGAAAACTTCAGTTTCTGGTGTAATCTTCAATTCTAACCTAAGCACCCTATTTATAGGAAATTGCTTAGAACACCAAAGCAGAAAATTTAATATAATAATAATATATATAATAAATCTTCTCGCTTTACATTTGAAATCGATTTCAGGTTCAATAACCACATGCCACCTTCTAGAAAAAGTAATAAAAAACGCGTTTTTTCTAATTTAAAATAATTTAAACTTCCAAAATTAATTATTTCGTAGCTTGAACTTCAATAATTCACAATAAATAGCCCTTTTGTCGGAAAATTCGATCTACTTGAGTTTTATAGGAAATTCAATTTTCTACAACTTTGTAGAAGAATGTTTTCCAAATTCCAAATGAAATTGACCAAAATCCACAAACGGGTGATTTTAGAGGCTATAATCAAATTTCGGTCAATAAATGGGGTCCACCGCATGTTTAACATGTTTTAAACATTTATTGCAACAAAAATACTCTTCCTCCTCGTATACTCATATATCCCACATTAGCTTGTAAAAATATCACCATTATTATATTATTAAAATATAATAATATATATATTTAAATGAATTATTTTATCGAGAAAAGATAAAATTTCAATTTTCAATAATTGTCACATTAAAATTTTCTCCATCTATATCCACATAAAATCAATATTTTCCTCATCATATGAATCAATAATTAATTATTCACAAATAATATTACAAAATCACAATATCGATGACCCGAGCGGTTCCTGGGAAGGGGGCTTTCCAATAAGAATTTTTCCTTCTTCAAGCGCATGATTAGGTGACCAAACCTCTCCTTAGATGTAACTTTCTAGACATTGCCAATAATGTTATCTAATAATATTATTCAGATAATATGAATTATTGCTTCGATAATGAAAAATCTTGTGTAATGACAATTATTGAAACAACGATAATATAAAATATCAATGCGTGAATTATTGAATCAATAAAATAAAATCTTTGAATAGTAATTCTTGTAACAATTATTGAGTAGTGCCTTCTTACGTAAGAATCAATAATTGGTTCAATACCGTGTGTTATTGTTTAACAACACGTATTAGTGTGTTTTAACCACCGGGTATTTCAACAAGATAATGGTAAATAACTACGCGCCAGTTATTTATAAACAACTTATATTTGTCGTTTTCTTCATCTAATCGCTTTCCGTTATGGGGCCCACAAAAAGATCTAGCCATTGTTATTAATATATTACTCGACAAAGATTTAATATTCCACGACCAAACGAATATTCCCCGACAATAAAGAATATTTTATAACCACTTGCTTATTCGAAATATTTGCGTATTTTACCCATAACTATCCACATGAATCAAATCAACCCTTACTATTTCAAAATAATAAATAGAGGAAATTCCATTTTTATTTAAAAAACATTCGGGGTCTTACAAAAAGATATGCAGAAAAGTCTCCATCAAAGTTCAAAAATGTCAAACGCATTTAATGCTTCAATGTATATCTTCAACGAATACATTTCAAGGATCACATATATGCAAAACATCTGCAGATGAAAGAGCAAGTAAGCATTGAACAAAACGCTGAAGAACACTCAATGCAAAATTCTCAACTCTACAATCTGAAAAAGAGAAAGCTTGCTCAGCTACTCAGTTCTTTCGAATAAGAGCTTAACGACAACTGAGTAACACAAATCAAGAACTCGTCAACTACCAATCAAGTGAAGTAAGAAGTTCCAAGTTAGAAGGACATGAAGAGTTCTAAGTGAACTGTGAAGAACCAAGTTTGCTGGACTTAAAGAGTTCAAAAGTGAACTAAGAAGTGCCTAGACTATTGGTCTAGAAGGAATCTATGAGGTTCAGAAAGTGTAAAAAATATCCTTAGTGGATTTCCTACTCAAGGAGTAGAAGATTCGATTAGGAGCTTTAAGTGCTCTGAACCACTTAAAATTATTGTGTCTATTACATGCTTGCCATAAATGCTATAACTACGATAACTACCTCACTCTCATTAACTCACCATATCAAAGAGGGAGTTCAAAAAAATCTTAATTCCGCTGTGTTTGAATCAATAACAAAATTAACAAAGTATTTAAGAAGGATTTTTTAAATATCTATTCAACCCCCCCTTCTAGATAACCATTGTGCCTCAGGGAACTAACACAATCTATACAATGTTATAAATATTAACATATTGGAATAAACTTTCAAGTTAAGAGATAAATTATCGAGTTTACATGTGTACCTCACATATTCGTTAATCTCCTCGTAATTGAGAAGAATGTAAGTATGTGCAGCATGTAATTCTTGCTCAGAGAGGAATATGCGCTTCCCTTTTCCATAAGCGCGACCTGATAGAACATATACAAAGAGGTGACCGTTTAGTTCAACATTCCCTGCATCATCATGTCTCGATACTCGATTGGCCTTTGTCAAGACTTCATCCAGAAAACAGTCTGAGACAAACGTAGATATCTCATCGAAACTGTATGCCTCACATATCGACCCCTCGACATAAGCTCTATTCTTCACCTTCCCTTTAAGGTTTCCCATCACCCTCTCAAAAGGGTACATCCATCTATATTGTACTTTACCCCCAACACGAGCTTCATAGGGAAGATGGATTTGTAAATGCTCCATGGAGTCAAAAAAACTAGGTAGGAATATTTTTTCCAGTTTACATGTGATCTCTATGATGTTCTTCTCAAGTACAGACATGTCCTTCTCATTTAATATTTTTGAACATAAGTCTTTGAAGAAACGACTAAGATCCATCAAAGCATCCCATATTGGTTTATCAAGCAGATCCCGAAATGTTATAGGCATGAGTCTCTCCATGAACACATGACAGTTATGACTCTTCATCCCTTACAATTTCCGACCCGTAACACATCTTGCAATGTTTGACGCATATCCATTTGGTAGTTTTAGAGACTTAACCCATGTGCACACATCTTAAACTTTCTTGTTAGACAATGTGTACCTTGCATGCAGTTTGACAATCTTACCATTAGGAGATTCATAAAGTTCTAATCCAGGATGCTTACAAATATCTTTCATGCCTTATAATTATCTTTTGTCTTCCCCGTAACATTCATCATGGTGTTAAACACATTGTCAAACACATTCTTCTCAATATGAATCAAATCTAGATTATGACGAATCAAATTTGTAGAACAATAAGGCAGTTCCTAAAAGATGCTTGTCCGAACCCAGTTATGAGATTCACCAAACCCATTGATTATGTTTGTCGCATCAATCTTACCAAATGGGATGACCGACAATCTCATCACACGATATCGCATCTCCGTTCCCGACAATTGCGGTGCAGGCATATCATTGTCTACTTTCCCTTTCCTGAAGTGTTCTCTATTTCTTCGAAACGGGTGATCTACCGATGATGATAGTCAAACTAGCAAGGCTTTCAACCTTCTTATAGATTGAAAGACTTTATATGCTCCATACAATATGGACAAGCCAACTTCCCGTGTGTACTCCATCCAGCTAACATACCATAAGTTGGGAAGTCACTTATAGTCCACATAACCACTGCCCTAAGGTTGAAATTTGTTTTCGTTGCAACATCCCAAGTTTGTACTCCATCCTCCCACAATACCTTCAACTCATCTATAAGAGGTCTCAAGTAAACATCTAAGTTCTTTCTAAGACTCTTAGCACCAAGAACCTAGATCTTTGGCATGACCATATTAGCTAAGAGAGCAAACCTAGTTCTTCCAGACTTGTTTATTTTCAAAAAATAACAAGGAAAACTATGGGATGGAAATATTCAACAAACTCTTTCATCTCTACCGCATCGATCCAACTTTCTTCTTAACAAACAACATCGGTGTTCCCCATGGTGACACACTCGGCTGAATATACTTCTTGTCAAGTAATTCTTGCAACTGCACCATCAACTCTTTCATCTCTACCGGAGCCATTCTATATGGTGCCTTAGATATCGGGGCCATTCCTAGTAGTAAGTCAATCACGAACTCGATTTGTCGATCCGGCAGAAGACCCGACAAATCATCTGGAAATACATCTGCAAAATCTCTTATAATTGGTATCTCTTCTAACTTCGCACTCTTTTTCTGTGTATCGACTATGTAGGTTAAGTATCCTACACATCCTTGTCTTAACAACTTCTTGGCTTGCATCACCGTTAGACAATTTGCTTGTCAAGGTGACTTGCTGCCATAAAATATAACCTTTGACGGAGTCATAAGGTTAACACATTTCCTTTCGCAATCAATTACTGCTCCATAATTGCATAACCAATCCATTCCTAGTATAACATCAAACTCACCAAGTCTAATTGGTATCAAATCTACCATCATCTCGTGATCCTTTATAATCACTCTATAATTCCTATATATGAATTTAATAGGAATCACTTCCCTATTCGCAATCTCTATACTTAAGGGAAATTCTAATTCTTCTTGAGGCAAATCTAAATTTTGAGCAAATTCATCAGATATAAATGACCAAGTAGCACTCGAATCAAATAGTACATAAGCATTAATACCATTAATCGGAATGACACCTGACACCACATCCTTAGATTATACAGCATCCTGCATGGTAATATTGAAATTCCTTGTAGTAGGTCAGCTTGACTGTATTG
Source organism: Panax ginseng (assembly GCA_020205605.1). Classification (NCBI taxonomy): domain Eukaryota; kingdom Viridiplantae; phylum Streptophyta; class Magnoliopsida; order Apiales; family Araliaceae; genus Panax; species Panax ginseng. The sequence goes on from CM035131.1 coordinate 83,507,211, forward strand.
ATCTAATATAGTCAATGCACCACCACCGTTGTTGTTTCCTTTTCCACCACTTACACTTCCCGCTGGCTTCTTAGGGCAATCACGAGCCGTGTGATCCTTTGAATCGCAGGTAAAGCATGCTCCTTTCTTTGGGCTAAAACATTTCGGTGCAATGTGTCCCACCTGACCACAGTTGAAACACACTCGCTTTCCCTTCAAACATACTCCAGTATGGTTCTTTCCGCACGTCGTACAAGCTTCAAATTTCTTCTTTGGTTGACTTCCTTGTTGTCCTCCCACAGTCGAATTCTCGCTCCACTTCCTCTTCTGATTGTTATTTCCAACGTTACTTCCATCCGGCTTATTTTCATTCTCATTCTTCCTCTTCTTCTGTTCTTGGTTGTATTTGGTCAAGGCAACGCTTCCACCTTTCGCGATAATTTCTTTTTCCAGTACAGCCACAAAGGTATTTAATTGGAACATTGAAACCATTTTATACAGCCAGGGCTTCAATCCTTGTTCGAACCTTCTCGCTTTAAGCTCGTCGTTATTGACTTGATATGTGGCAAACCTTCCCAGCTCGTTAAACTTTGCAGCATATTCTGGCACCGTCATAGTTCCTTATTTTAGCTCCAGAAATTGCACCTCCAACTGATTCCGAGAACTCCCTGGAAAGTACATTTCGAAAAATATCTCCTTAAATCTATCCCACGCTATCACTCTTTGTCCCCCACGAACCTTATTTGCCTGCCACCAGTAGCTAGCTTCAGACTTCAGCATGAACGTTGTGAACGCGGTTTTCTAATCCTCATTAACTCTAGCAACGTCGAACACCTTCTCCATTTCCATGATCCAAGTTTGGGATTCCACTAGATTCATAGACCCTTGAAACTCTGGCGATCCAACCGCTTTGAATTCCTTAAAGGTTGTGGCTTGAGCTTGCAGTTGATTCACAAGTGCACCCGTCAACAGAGCTACCAACTGCTGAATCGGATTAGCGTTGGCCTTGTTTTTATTATTAGTAGACCCCTCAGGAGGTGGTTGTTGATGTGGTTGTCTTCTTCTAGGAGGAATTTTTTGTTAAAATATACGCTTATTAGTTCATTACTCAATTTCTTGATTATTTGAAGTTTAACTTAAACATTTAAAGCTATAACACATAACATTTCAAATAAACTTTGATATTTTTTTCATTTATAATGTTTAAAACATATTGAAGATAACATAACCGCTATTAACATTCACTTTCCTAAACTAGACAAGTTCCAGGATTACATACTTATACTATCCCTTTATTCATCTTAAATTAAGGGATTCACAGTTTATTTACTCACTTACTTAAGCACACATTATTATTATTATTATTATTATTATTATTATTATTATTATTATTATTATTATTATTATTATTATTATTATTATTATTATTATTATTATTATTATTATTATTATTATTATTCTCTCTATCTAGACATATTAAGACGTTGTAAGGCTTCTCGACACTCTTCCTCCATGATACGATACGCCGTTCTGCGATCCATCACAAACCACGACAAATTCTCAAACTGAGGTGGGTACTAAAAGACTCGATCCTTGTCCCTATCAATCGCTGAATTAAAAGCATAATCCATCTCGTTCGTCTTGGCTTTCTTTACATGGACCTTAGCCTCAACACGGTCTACACGTTGAGTCGCCTTCATCCAAGCATCCTCTGCTCTGGCACGCTTAACTAATTCCTCCTTGAAGTTATCTTTTAATTTCTCCATGTCAGTCTCCATCTTCTCATTTACTGCTAATAGATCTTCATGCTGACCCTTTGTATGGACCAGGTCTCACTCCGTGTTTCCAAGGTGTGAGTCGAGTTCCTGAATCTCCGCATCCTTCTGCTCCATCGTAGCATGATGCATCTCAACCAACTCTTTTAGCTCCTCAACCTTGTCCTGCAATTCTATGTTACAGTCATACAGAGTGTCATACATCTCAGCTGATATGGAGTTTGGTGGAAACTCCATAGGATCCTCTTCCTCATCATCCTCCTCTATATCCTCAAAACTATCCTCTTGGGGATCGGTCACAGGCTCGTCCTCCTGGATCGATTGCTCCTGCACTACGTGAATATCCCGGGGTTCGTCATCTCTAGGTACCTGAGGTATCACTTCCCTAGCTGGACTGTATCTTCCATTATTAGATATCCTGACAACAAAATATTTTAAGTTTTACGTAATATTTTTTGATACTCATGAACACATAAGTGGATTTTATATACACTTTATTCTTTAGCTTGTGGATCTTCCTTAAAACTTGAATTAAGTTTTTATATACACTTATCCTAAGCTTGAATTATTGCTTTATGTATGTCTTAGTTACTTTTCATGCATTTTGTGTTCATTTTGTAGGTTATACGTTTGGGAGGCGGTGTGAGCGACTATTGGTAAGGAAAAACAAAGAATGCAAAGAAAAACAAACCAGACATCATTTGGGCTTTCATGTTTACTTCATGTTCTTGGTTTGAAACTTAGCTTACATTGAAGAGCATCGTCTTAGCTTTCCGGAACATTTTTAATCATTCCAATTGGAGTTTAGATGCAAGAGTTATGATCGTTGTACCAACGGACGTTGAACGTCATGGTTTTGAGTGGTCATTTGCATAGCAGTAACTTCCAGCTCAATTTCCACCTTGATCCGCCCATAATTTCTCAATCCTCAAAGAATGAAAGTTGTATATCTCATCGATATCTTCGATTTGATAGGTGAAAGGCCCCGTAACTCCTCCCAGATCAAATGTTATTTCCGTTTTACCAGAGGACGTCAGAGTAGAAAATGTCAGAACATGGGGCAGCACCGGGGCGCCCAAATTAGGCCTATGCCCAGCGTCGGGGCACTGGGGAGCAGTGTCTGAGCATCGTGCCAAGCGTTGGGGCACTAGGGGAAGAGCTTGGTGCGGCCTGGATGCGTTTTGGGCGGATTTTGACACCTTTTTGACTCCAAATTGGATTTGGTGTGTTCCTAAACTAAAAATTGGACTTGTAACCTATAAATACATGATGTAAGGCATAAAATAAGAGGGAGATTACATAGATTAGACTAGATTAAACACTCCATTAAATTAGAATCAAAACCCTAGTTCTTAGTTAGCCATTGGAGATTGAAGCAAATTGAAGAACACTGAAGATCAAAAGCAAGAGCAAGAGGGGAGCATCAGATTTGCTGACAATAGATTCTATTCTCTTCTCTTATCATACTTTTATCTTTTAATGTCTATTCAGTTGTGGATTCTTGGTTTTAATTCATTAATTATGAACTAACTCTTTTATTAAGATTTCAATTGAACCTTTCATGACTATAAATTAGTTATTTAATTTATTCCAATTATTTATGTTGAAGTGAATTATTCATGTTGCCTTATGCTTATTGATTAATTATCTGATCAGTAATTACCTTATTAAACTAGAAGGAATTGAGAAATGAATTCTAGGGTTAGAACTGGGCATGGTGACATGTGACTTAGTTATTTGCACAGTGAATAATTAGGTTTGTGAATAGAATGAGAATATCTATTTGTCGCATGTAACACATAAGGAATTGGGGTTGTAATAAGTTTAATTCAATTGTTTTGCATAGAGATATAGCAAAATTAATCTGGGTTAAATAGAAGGCAAATGATCACTTGAGAAAGGGCTTTTGGCATTTGAGAATTCACATTAACAATTGATGAGACATAATAATTGGGATAATTGGATAATTGGTTTATAGTTCATAATTGGGGATATTGGAGTCTTAATCTTTATTTATCTTAATTCATTCGTTAAAGTCTTAGTTTTAATTGATTAATTTAGTTTTCTTAATTAGAAAAATCACAATTTGCAATTGTTTAAATAAAATTGATTTGGTTAAGAGTTAGTAATTGGTAATTTTATTAAATAATTCCTCGTGGGAGCGATACTCTACTTTCACTTTATTACTTGTTGATTAGTATACTTGCGTATTCATTGATTCTGAAAAATCGATCAACAAGTTTTTAGGCGTTGTTCTTGGGGAATTAGTTTAATATTTTTTTTACCAATATTAATTTCAATCAAATTAGTCTTAATTTAAACATTTTTATTTTTTTTAATTCTCTTCTTATATTTCTCTCATTTTAGGTACCATGGATGACTTTGAGTATCAATGGCCATACGAAACGTTGACTTTCGACCAAGGGAATGGAGATTGACCGACTCGCGACACTTTCCATGATGTCGGCTACAAATTAAAGAACTTTCGAGGAAGTTGGGCGTTATCGCATCCCAACAGAGTCGAAGGATGGCGATTATGTGTGACTATTGTCTTTGGCAATCACCCGAGTAATCAATGCACCATCAATCTTGGTAGATGCGGTATGGTGGTAACTACCTCAATCGGTATGCATATGATAATTATGAACAAGTTTGGGGTATCACCGGATTCTTCATGGAGCTACAACTATCAAGACCAATACTCTACTCCAAATCCAACATACACGCAGAATTCTCATCTCAACCTCTATTAAAGAAGAAAATTCAAGGTTGGAGGAATTGTGGTCCAAGTTAGAGAGAGAGGGATTAATCAAAGCGGGGTCAATTCTAAAACTTGCGGATCGAGATAGAGCAAAAACCAAATTCATAAACAACCTTCCTCGAAACACTTGGCTTTATGACATGGATGACGAAATTGATGAAGTGCAGAGCCAAATCTGTTGGATGAGACACGAGATGTTGAAAAGAGAGAGACAAGTGGGGATAATGAAAATAAGGTTGGTGAAAGAACTAACTATGATTACCAACGAGGAGGAGCCGATGTTATTAGTGCCCCAAGTTCCTTCTCATGAAAGTTCAAGAATCCGGTTAGATTTGCAAAACCTTGTCCACTAGGTAGTCATGTAAATCGGCAATACTCCTTGTGGCGTAAAAGCGAGTACAACTTGAAGCCATGGTTCAATGAGTTGGAGAAGATAGAAGAAGAGATTGTTGTGTCGATAAGCCTCGATGCGAGAATCTATTCATGAGACCTGATGGAAAAAACACCTAGATGTTGGGCGTTCTTTAATGTGATCTTATCTAAACAAATCATGCTAGGTGACTTTAATACAATGGCTATAAATAAATGGGAACCTACCAAAAGCTATATTATTTTTCGATGGATGGAGGGTTCCTCAACTTTGAAGAGGAATTGGATAACATTGACGAGACAAAGTCGGTGAAAGACTATAAATCAATGCATTGGCGGGAGGCAACCGAGAATTTTTATATTTATATGCTTTACTAGTTTATTTAGTAGATAGGAATTAATTTGCTTAGTAAGTTCTCTTATAATCTAATACATGTTGTCTCTCTTCATTGCGGTATTGGAGGTTCAATGGATAGGAAAATGATCGTCATTACCATCATACCACCAACACCTCACGCTTAGCTGATTACAGGGAAGTTCTCTTCTACTTATCACTATATTCTTACAATGAGGACATTGTAATTGCTAAGTTTGGAGGAGTTTAGTTTAGTTCATTATTGCATGTTTAGTTTCATGTTTATGTTATGTTATTTTGCATATGTTGTTAATATAGTTTAAGTTCATTATTAAAAAAAATTCAAAAAAAAATTCAAAAATTCAAAATAATAGTTAGTTACTTCTTATGTTCATTTTCCATAAGTCCATTGGTTTGTTATAGTTAAGTTTATTTTGGCCAATGATGAGATTGGAATTGGGTAGACAAGTATATCTTGACTATTAGAGCTTTGATGTGATTTCTTGTTATGAATTGAATCTTTTTACATTTTGAAACTAGTATAATAATGATATACACATAAAAAATACTTGTTGATTGATTGAGTTTAAATTGATACATAATGGGACTCTAAAAGATAATGCTAGTTTGAATGAAAGAATGACAAGAATAAGTAGTGATGACTAAAGTTAGACAAGAACCTAAGTTTGAGGGAATATTTGGGGTATATAAGCTATATATATAAAAATAAAAAAAAAAAAAGAAAAAAAAAGAAAACAAAGAAAAAGAAAAAAAAGTATGAATAAACACCGTGGCATGCTTGTCTAGTTTTGTGGCCTTTGTTACTTTAGTAAGTAAGCCCGAGGGGATTGTCTTTACACCTAGCACCCTAAGGTCTTAATGTTCTGGGAGTCATTGGTTGAAAGCTCGTTAAGGTAGCATTGAAAAGCCTAAGGAAATAAGACATTGCATAGCTATGTGTATATAAAAAAAAGAGAATAAAGCGGGAAAAAAGAGCAAAAAGCCTCCGTAGATGAAAATAAAGCATAAATATCCCATGTTGACCCTCGATATCGGTAATTGTTTGATTTTAGTTGGATCTAGCTTGTTTTTGGATTTCTTGAGTTTACACTATATGATGCCTTCGAAGAGACTTGTTATGTGTTAAATTTGATTTTATATCAGTTAGCATGGTTGTTGAACACACATACACACTATACAAGTAATAACAGTTTAAGACTTAATGATTGACTAGGAAATTGTTGATTGGTTTTGATATGAAGTATTGTCGTGTTTGCTTGATTGCTCTAAAGTAGTGAGTGAATAGATTTAATTCTATCAAATCTCTCTTTGGATTCATAGGCATATAGATTAGTTGCATTTCATTGCATTGCATTGCATTATGTTGTGTTGCTTGGAATGAACAACAATTTTAAGTTTGGGGTATTTGATAAGTGGATTTTATATACACTTATCCGATATATCTTTACTTGAATTAGTTGCTTATATTTATGTGTCTTAGTTACTTTTCATGCATTTTGTGTTCATTTTGTAGGTTATACATTTGGGAAGCGGTGTGGCGACTATTAGTAAGAAAAAACAAAAAACGCAAAAAAAAAAAGCAAACCGGACATCATTTGGGCTTTCATGTTTACTTCATGTTCTTGGTTTGGAACTTAGCTTACATTGAAGAGCATCGTCTTAGCTTTCTGAACATTTTGAATCATTCAATCGGAGTTCGGATGCAAGAGTTATGATCGTTGTACCAGCAGACGTCGAGCGTCATGGTTTTGAGTGGTCATTTGCATAGCAGATCACTTCCAGCTCAATTTCCACCTTCATACTCCCAAATTTCTCAATCCTCAAAGAATTAAAGTTGTAGATCTCGTCGATATATTCAATTTGATAGGTGGCGAGCCCATAACTCCTCCGGATCAAAGGTTATGGCTGTTTTACGGAGGACGTCGGAATGAAAATGTCGAGAACATGGGGCAGCGCCTTGGGCCCCAAAATAGGCCTATGCCCGTGTAGCGAGCATTTGGGGAGCGATGTTTGAGCGTCGTCGTGCCATTATTTGAGGGCATTGGGGAAAAGCTTGGTGCGGCTGGACACACGTTTTGGGTAATTTTGACACCTTTTGACTCAAATTGGATTGGGTTTGTTCTAAACTAAAAATTGGACTTGTAACCTATAAATACATGATGTAAGGCATAAAATAAGAGGAGATTACATAGATTAGACTAGATTAAACACTCCATTAAATTAGAATCTAAACCCTAGTTCTTAGTTAGCCATTGGAGATTGAAGCAAATTGAAGAACCTTTGAAGATCGAGAGCGAAGCGAAGCGAAAGAGGGAGCATCGTTTTTTGACAACAGATTCTATTCTCTTCTCTTATCATACTTTTATCTTTTTTAATGTCTATTCAGTTATGGATTCTTGGTTTTAATTCATTAATTATGTACTAACTCTTTTATTAAGATTTCAATTGAACCTTTTATGGCTATAAATTAGTTATTTAATTTATTCCAATTATTTATGTTGAAGTGAAGTGTTCATCTTGCCTTATGCTTATTGATTAATTATCCGATCAGTAATTACCTTGTTACTCTAGAAGGAATTGAGAAAGGAATTCTAGGGTTAGAACTGGGCATTGTGACATGTGACTTAGTTATTTGCACGATGAATAATTAGGTTTGTGAATAGAATGAAAATATCTATTTACTAGCATGTAACACATAAGGAATTGGGGTTATAACGAGTTTAATTCAATTGTTTTGCATAGAGATATAGCAAAATTAATCTGGGTTAATAAAAGGCAAATGATCACTTGAGAAAGGGCTTTTGGCAATTGAGAATTCACATTAACAATTGATGAGACATAATAATTGGGATAATTGGATAATTGGTTTATAGTTCATAATTGGGGATATTGGAGTCTTAATCTTTATTTATCTAAATTAATTCGTTAAAGTCTTAGTTTTAATTGATTAATTTAGTTTTCTTAATTAGAAAAATTACAATTTGCGATTGTTTAAATAAAATTGATTTGGTTAAGAGTTAGTAATTGGTAATTTTTATTAAATAATTCCTCATGGGAACGATACTCTACTTTCACTTTATTATTTGTTGATCGTGTATACTTGCACGTATTCATTGATTGCGAAATCGATCAACAGGTTGACACCTCTATGTTTTCTGCCTCTTTAAAGGTTACTTCCTAAGGTTTCCCCACCTAAAGGTTCATAACCTAAGGCTTTGATACCAACCTATGACACCCCCAAATTCAGGTACTCCATTCCCACAGGATTTGGTGTTCACTATCCAAAACCATTACATCTAACTACCCATAACAAAGGATAAAGACATAATATAAATAACTTAACAATAATCTTCCCATTAAAGGGTTACATCATCTCAAAACAATCCCAGTTAATCTAACCTTAAATTTATGAAATAAGTTTGCGGAATACATCATAAAATAAAACAAGATTTATAATATAATTCATTTAAATAAATCTTCAACACTTGGACATTTTTCCCTTTCCTTTGCTAGTAGATTGCTCATCAACTTTCTCCACTTTAGCTGCAGTGTTAATTGCAAGAGTGAGCAAACAATTGCTCACTGATATAGAGAGTAGTAATGATAACAACATGAGAATGAACAACGAGTGCAGAACAATAATGAACTTAATTCTACGAATCAAAATAGAAAATAAGTTCAAATTTTAATATCTGAGGGTCTTAAGACCACGAACTATGTCTTTGGTATTTAGGTATTATTACCTCAACCTTAAAAGTCATTTAGACTATATAGACTCTTCTTAGGTACTTAGGGGGGTCAGCCCTTTGTACCATGTATTATGCACAAACATCTAAACGTTACACGTACAAAATCCCCTATGTTAGGGTTGTTCGTCTCAGTTTGGATTTAGAATTTCTGCACTAAAGAAAGTTTAGCTCGGAAGTAGCTTATCAGTTGTTCTAGAATTTTAGAACACTATTTATTTATAGATCAATTCAATTCAATAAAAGTTTTCTTGCTATTTGAAGGTTCGACACAATGAAATAGAATTGAACAACGTTATTTAAGTCAAAGATTTAACAACAACATTATGTATTTGAATAGACATGGTATATATATGCAAAGTACCATATCCAAGAGAATTAGAACAACCTCATTTGAATCAATGTATTAGAACAATGTATACTTTGAATAATAATATCAAGATTTAGAAAAGTAAAACTCGCTCGATGTAACGAACTAGGTTACAAGAGTTTGTAAAATCTTACATGAGATAAAATCAATAGGCTTGCTCAACTTTATTGTAAAATTTAGAAATTGAAAGCTTGATTGACATAAAGATAGCATAGCTATGAAACTTGCTCAATAAAAGTTTAGGATAAGAAACTTGCATTCATTATAAAAAGAATGAAGTTAGGAAACTTGCATAAGTATAACATAACAATGAAAGGTAAACTCTGCTGAATAACAAAGTAGCACAAGTTAGGGAACTTGCCTTGTATGTAAGCTACACATGTGTAATAGTGTTCGCCAATTACCCTACACATATTATTGGAATCCCAATAATAATTAGTTGTATTAATATTAGCTTTATAGGTCTAACTCATCAATTATGTCATAACCTTAACTTAGCATCTAACCATGTTGGTTAACACCTTTAACGAATCTGAAATCTCATAACAAACTAACATAAACCCTATCATTTATCTTTAACTTTTGAAAACATCTCATTTAGTTCCATTACATAACTTAATTAAACAATCACTTAAAATCTTCACACTTTGCATTACAACACATTACAATATGTTGTTGTAGTCTACATTACGTCTTAACATTATTAACATGCATGCTTAACTAATTTAAATACATTAATCATAACCTACAAATAAGCGAAGTCATTTGCAGGCTCGAGAAGAGCAGTAATTGCTGTATTATCCTAAGCTTTAACTTCGCAATCAGTTGGTGACTTATTTCTAAAAATCTGTGAAGGCCTACAACAGAGTCATTAGCCATTTTACCCGTGGTGACAGTAGCAATTTACCACACCAGAACAAAACTATGACAACTCTGTTTAGCACAACTGTTGTGACGCCCCCAAATTTGGGTATCTTCCAACACGACATATGGTGTTACACTATACTCATAACTATACAATCATTCCACTGAAATACAACATAATGAATGTAATTACTATCTTCATATTAAAATCAAAGTATAATCCTTCCCAGGTTTATAAACCGATTATATCGTTTGTTGTTCATAATGTATAATACATACAAACATACTAATCTATTACACGATGGTTAAGTATCCATCTTAGCCTTGCCCTTATCTCTCTTAGCATTCTCAGTACGTTCATCCTTAACTGCAATCATATAATTCATGCAACAAGTGAGCATAACAAGCTCAGCAAGTTTTAACAAAGGATATCATCAATACCACATTCGTGAATTATATGAAAATTCCTACATAATCGAACAAATAGTTATGAAGTATTATGAAACAATAATACTTTAACATTTCATATCATCAATTCCCAAAGTATAGAGTAGATTAGGAATTCTGAACCGGTCAATAGACCATGAAAAGTAGCTTTCTGTTTTCATACTTGAAAAGGATATCACAACACTAAGGTTGTACATCCGCATTACTTACGAGTACTTCTAGGTGATCAGCCTATAGTACTCTATGTTGATCAACACTCATTCGTTAAACGTATTTACGTTTAACATTTGGCAAACTCACGTGCCCATCGAATAATCGATGAAAAATACTTTTGTTTGTTCATAGACAAACCTTACCTTCACATCCGTACCAATTACTTGACATAGGATAGCGTTAACATTTCTATATAGAAAGATATGAATATCAATCAATCTATATCTTACGAGTAGTCTAGCCGAGTTAAATATGGCATTGACCCTTTCTTTAAAATCAGTCGTGCAATTCAGTACAATGAATCACATAAAACTTAACTAACTTGAAGGTTAGACAAGCGTTAAGAAAACTTGCCTTTTAGCATCTTCGAATAACTTAATCGACTGACAGCTTCGGTCGAAGAAGACCTTCTTAAAATGTTCCCACGTAACAGCTTCGGTCCTAGCCCCACCCTGGTGAGCCTCCCACCAATAGTTGGCTTCCCCCTTCATCATGTAAGTCGTAAAAGAAGTCTTTTGTGGCTCACTTACGTTTATAATCACAAACGCCTTCTCAATCTCTTTCACCCATGTCTGGGCTTCTAAAGGGTCCGTCGTTCCTTGGAACTCAAGAGGACCCACACTCTTAAATTCTTTGAAGGTAGTTGTTCTTACTACCCCAGGAGCTACAAGAATTCCTCCCCCAACTTGGTTAAATGCTGTCGTTAATAAATTAACGAACTCTTGCATAGGGTTATTAGGACCCCCCTGATTCTCATTATGAGACTCGGCCTCTTGGTGTCGTTGTCTCCTTCTTAGCGGCATAATTCTGATTAAATAAATAAAGTTTCGTTATTATTTATTTAACTACTTAGTTATCATTCTCAAATAACAACTCATACTACAACAAACACATTAAATAAAACTTCATTATATTAATATTCTTTCATAGTCAAAACTATTTACATCATGTTCCCTTAGCCAAAAAGCTATTACATATTATCTCGTGATTGCCTTCTATAAAAATTGGGATTTATCAAAAGACTACCCTTTAATTATACAAAAGAGGGCTTTACGTCACTACACATATACCAAAAAGATCTAACGATCTACTAACACTGTCGAACGGCATTCTCATATTTCTGATTTGCCAGTATCTACACAATATCTCAACTTATGGTATGTCGAGTCTGCCCAGACTCAATGGAATAACAAGCAATTTTTAGCTTGAAATCCTCATGAGCACATTCGTAGATGTATGACATCCTAGCTATCTTCTGGTCTTTTTCAACCAGTTTCTTTCGAAGCTCTAAGGCCCCTTCTTTATAGTCACGTGCCTTATCCGTCATAAACACTTTCTCATCGTGCTCTGACTCAAAATCTGCTTTTGCAGATTCCTTCGCCTCATATAGGGCGGTTATCTCTTCATTCTGTGTCAGCACCACAGTGCGCAGATGCACATTCCTATACAACACAACCAGATACAATGATCTCATTGCATCCGGAGGTGTTGGCTCCTGAGTAGGCACCACCGTGTTAATCGATGTTACCTCCATCTCCTCATCTACGTCAATCATCATATTCAGATATGACGCTATCCCCATTGTCTCCTCGGAGTATTGCTCCTCAAAGATGTACTCCTCAATATCCGAGTCTTCTAGAACCACTAACGGTACCTCCGCCACTAGCGTAGGTACTACCTCCACTTGGTTCACTGACTCTTCACTCACAACTTGAATGTCTCTATACATCATGTTATCGATCAACATTTACATAACACATAATGCATTGATTAGTACATAATACACAATAGTATAAGCACAAATCACATTTAATTTATTTAAGATTAATTTTCCATCTTTTAAATCTTTCGGTACTGAGTTTTCTCAATACCTTTTAAATTCCTTCAACTCAAGTTTCTTTCTTCGGACTTTACATTCCTTATGAGGTTATTAGCCTAAGGTTCTTCCCCCCTTAAGTTTTATAACCTAATGCTTTGATACCAACCTGTGACGCCCCCAAATTCGGGTATCTTCCAGCCCGACATATGGTGCTACACTATACTCATAGCTATATAATCATTCCATTGAAATATAACATAATGAATGTAATTACTATCTTCTTATTATAATCAAAGTATAATCTTTTCCAGGTTCATAAACCGATTACATCTTCTGTTGTTTATAATGTATAATACATACAAACATACTAATCTATTACACGATGGTTAAGTTTCCATCTTAGCCTTGCCCTTATCTCTCTTAGCATTTTCAGTACGTTCATCCTTAACTGCAATCATATAAATCATGCAAGAAGTGAGCATAACAAGCTGAGCAAGTTTTAACAAAGGATATCATCAATACCACATTCGTGAATTATATGACAATTCCTACATAACCGAACAAATAGTTATGAAGTATTATGAAACAATAATACTTTAACATTTCATATCATCAATTCCCAAAGTATAGAGTAGATTAGGAATTACGAGCCAAATCAATAGACCATGAAAAGTAGCTTTCTGTTTTCATACTTAAAAAGGATATCACAACACTAAGGTTGTACATCCGCATTACTTACGAGCACTTCTAGGTGATTAGCCTAAAGTACTCTATGTTGATCAACACTCATTCGTTAAACGTATTTATGTTTAACATTTGGAAAACTCGCGTGCCCATCGAATAATCGATGAAAAATACTTTTATTTGTTCATAGACAAATCTTACCTTCACATCCGTACCAATTACTTGGCATAGGATAGCGTTAACATTTCTATATAGAAAGATATGAATATCAATCAATCTATATCTTACGAGTAGTCTAGCCGAGTTAAATCTGGCATTGACCCTTTCTTTAAAATCAGTCGTGCAATTCAGTACAATGAATCACATAAAACTTGACTAACTTGAAGGTTAGACAAGCATTAAGAAAACTTGCTTATCAGAGTCTTCAAATAACTTAATCGACTGACCACAACCTTTATAGAATCTACATGATATATTCACATAGCACACTGTAATTAACTATCAAACAATTATTCACATTTTTCCTACCAACTTCTTTCTCTTCTATGTCTTTGTTAACTTAATATCATTAATAAAGTCAACTCGATTTATTACCCTTTGTCCCGACTTATTAACCAACTTACGTTATTAACCGAACTCTATCATCATTAGTGAAGTACCAACATTGTTTACCAATTAAGGTTCATTGACAACACTTTTTGTTCGTCATTCATACATTACTAACATGCATTTAATTCCTAAGTTTCAATACCATATACCTTAGTATAGGTAGTATAGGAATAGTTTTAGTACACTTATGAAGTGCATAAACTTAACTCTTCTAGGTCTCTAAACAATTGCAGTTCAAAACCTAAGTCATCTATCAAAAACCATGCACCCGCGCCGCGGCGTGACATCTCAATACAAGACTAGCTAATATTGCGGCTCCGATTAGCGATACCCATGCTTGGTCTCGTGACTGCAGTGACGAGATTTCCTTATGTCGATGGTCTTTGCGATGCCACTTTCCATTAAGAGCTACACTATCTTTGGTGACTGCGGCATGTTTATTTACACACCTTTAAAGCGTGCCGGCTGAGACCTCAACACCGTAAAAATTCAACAAATAAAAATTTTAGTGAGCTTCTCGAATCCATAACTTCTTTGTTATGAGTCCGATTTGGTCCGTTCAAAAGCCTACACGTCATAAATGACATACTCTACGCGTTCATATAAGAATTCGACACTTCTGAATCCGTTAACTCAAAATTCACTATTGAGTTCATCTTTTAAGCGTTCGTAAACGTTAATGAGCGTTCAATGCTCGTTTTCTTCGTTTTAAGTTGAAATCCAACGATTCTTGAGTCCACGACTCTTAAATACCCTATCTCACGTGTTGACATTGAAAAATAACGTTTTCAAATCTCACAGCAACTTTCGACCACCAATCCAGAATTTTTACGTTTTCAACGTTTAACGTCTATTTTCGTGAAATTCGCCATAACTTTGTTACTAATGTAACGACCGAGAAATTTGGATTTTTATTGTAAAATGATTTTATTAAATTAAATAATAATAAAATCATTTTTATGTGATATCAAGATGGTTGTTGTTCTATAACCTATCGATGTTGGAATGTCGTAGTATTTGAGCTACGTGAAGGAATTAAAGTGTTTGAATTTCTAAGACGAAAATAAAAGTTTTTCGAGAAATTTTTTGAAAACACTATTCATCGGTATTTGTTCGGAAATTATTTTTGAATTTCCGAGAAATACGTGATGATAGAATATTAAGGTAAGACGGATTATGTAATAATAATCTAGTTATGGAAAGCGTAATGTTTAAACTTTGCGGACTTAAATTAAGAATGTAAGGAAAGTGAAGAATTAATACGTTAAGAGATAATCGTATGATATGTGAGTATTATGCGAGAAAGAAAATGAGTATAATACGAGGGTATTATACGAGTTAGTATGAAGGAAGAAATATCGTATATTATGAAGTAGTATCTGATATAATCGATGATGATACATAAACTATAAGTATATGTATTAAGTAATGAAAATGGACTTGGAAGATTGATTATAATTGGTACAAGCCCAAATGAATTAAGGGTTAAGGCCCAAGCTAGATTCCATGAGTTGTCTAACCCATGGGGCAACCCATAGTAATATGATTAATGTGAGTGGTGATCAAGATAAGTGATAACCAAGATAAGTGGTGATCAAGCAAATAAAGTAATGGCCAAGTTAGGTGAGTAATGACCAAGCAAAGGATAGGATTTGTGTTGATCAAGTTATGAATAGTAAGGAGGTGGTTTAGTGTATTGACTAAATTGCCCTAAACCTTGCAAGTTCTATAAATAGTGAAGGTTGGCAAGTCATTTGCTAGTTGTTCAAATAATCTAAACACTCTCTCTCAAAGTGCTTAATTGTTAGGGTGAGTAAGTTGTAATAATCTACTTACATAAGAAGAAGAAAGAAGCCATTTATCAAGAACTTCTAAAGTAAGATCCTCTTCTCCAATTATCTTCTATCTCTAACATGATAGGTTGATAAGAAAAGTTTGGATTAAGGAACATGAATGATAAAAAGTAAGAAGTATGTGTAAGTAATGAACTTAAGCCATATAAGTTGGTAATAAGTTCTTTAAGCTAGCATAAGTTATAAACTTATGTGAAGGAATTATGAACTTATAATGAGTTTTGCGATATAAGGAATATGGAAGTAAATGAACTTTTTTGATCATATGTATCAAAGTATACATAAGTAAAGCTATGTGATGACAACATATATGTATGATGATTAAGAAACTTTAATTGTCATAAGTTATGAATGATAAGTTCATAAGTAGTTTATAAATTTATCAAGTTATAAGCTTATGAAGAAATAAGTCAAAGTCCAACCATGAGTATAAGTTGTTGGAATAAGTAGGTTAATATGTTCACATGATGAATGAAATTCATTTGTAATGTTTAACAAGTCATAAGAATGAAGATTTAGGGAAATGCATGCGATTAGGCGATAATCGTCCAATTAAATAAAATTCTCGGAATGGAAGTCAAATTTTGGGTTTGAGCTCGAAATGTTATTTTCCAATGGAGACAAGTCATGTTCGTCATTTAAGAGTTGCGGACTCAAAATGAGCCGAATCGACTTAGAATTAAGAAACGAGCGCTGAACGTTCACGAACGTTTATCGTTTACGTTAAAAATGAATTTTTAGCAAACGAAGTAAAATAGATGAAATTATTGCATGAACGCGTAGATTACATAATTTGTGAACCATAGGCTTTTGAACGAGCCAATTCGGACTTATAACGAAAGATTTATGCGTCCGGGAAGTTCACAAAAATTCAAAGACTGAAATTTTTTTCGGTGCCTTGAGTTGGCCATGGCTGGCCAACCCTAGACCAATTAGTCATGCCGCTTGTGAACATGAACGGTCTATGTCACACTAGAAATTGGTGCCACAACCGCGGCCCGATGAAAGCAGGACTTCATGTGGCATGTCAAGTCCGAGGCCATCCTTTGATAACTTCATGTACTGAACGCGAGATGCGAGTATAAAAAGTAGTCTTCTTCTGGTATGATCTTTGACAAATGATAGTGAAGAATATTTGTGAATGTAAAGCAAGAAAGGGTTATTAGGTTGAGTTAAACCTACCTTAAGAAACCTAAAATAACATTGCTAAAGCATTGTTAAACCTTAAGAGTAATGTGTACAGAGTGGTAATAACCTATCCATCTATAAATGCAAATAGAATGATGAAATTAGAATGAATAGTAATCAAGTCTAATATACAAATTAGATTGAGATGAAGGGTAAGATATAGTCAGATACATACTTGATTATGTGTGACCTAATGTAAGGCATTATGTGATCATATATTGTAGAGACTTGAAAGACTTGAACGTAAAGTAAATTACATCGTAGCAGACGCTTAAGGCAAGTATTCTAACTCTTGTCTCAGTTCAATCTGAACAAGTTTTTGAAGTTCATGTATCCTTACGCATGAATTGAAGTATAATGAAGTTAAAGCCAGTTCCTTGGGCTAGTCTTAAAATATTGAGTGGATTGTTGATAATCTATTCATCTGTTATCAAATGCTATTATCTTTTGTTAATTACTTGATATGGTTTTCAAAAGAAGACCGAAATGTTAAACAAATGTTTTGTCGATAAAACAGCGAGCACGTGAGGTTGCCAAATGATTAAACGTACATACATTTAATAGATGTAGTGTTGATCAACATAGAGTACAATAAATGATCACCTAGAAGTGCTCGTAAATGTAATACTAAGACTTCTGGACTTAGTTAAAGGTTGTCCTTTTGAAAGAAAGAATGAATACTGAGGTCTTTGACCGGAGTGAATGTTTTACTGAATATTATTCATTGTGAAACATTTTGAAAGAAAGATGAAGTGCTATTTTGAATTATCAATAGTACTTCATAACTATTGTTCAGTTATCGAAGATATACGATTCATATGTATCAAGCATGTTGTTATTGAAATTGTTATACTTGCTGAGCTAGTTATGCTCACTCTTGCTTGAACCATATGAATGCAGCTAAGACTGAACGTCCCGAAGGATCAAATAAGGATAAAGGAAAAGATAAGGCAGATTATTAAGCTGTCTTGTAATGGTATAGGTCTATTGTTGTAATGTAATGAATATTATGACAAAGAATATTTGTAACGGGTATAGAACCTGGGAAATGTAAATATTACCTTTAATATATAGACGTTATGTTCGTTCTTTGAGACTATTCAATTGAATGAATGTATGAATGTTTGTACAGTATAGCACCATCTGTCGGGTTGGAAGATACCAGGATTTGGGGGCGCTACAACTAATGTTTTCTAAGCCAAATCACATGGAATACTCCATGGACTTCATATCTACATCCTAACCAAACAAGATGCACATACTAACGCATTGATGGAATTCAATTGTTTATCAACAATCAATCTCAACAATAAATATTTTCATGATTTTAAGCTATAACAACCCTTATGATTTTTATGATCTCATGACTTATAGAGATTGAATCTACGGTAAGTCATCCTTATTCCACCATACTAGACATACACCACCCATTTGTGATTCTCCATGATAAAAGAAAACCAAAAGAGATGGAACTACTATTAAGGAATATTACTTTAACGATCTTTGTGTTCTTGATAAACTTCTAATGAAAAAGCTTCAAGGTAGAAGAATAGTTTAAGTCTAGCTCTTTTTCTCTCTCAAATATGTTGGTTGAGTCTTGGAAAAACATCAAATGGCCAACATAGGCTTCTTATTTATAGGAAAACAAGAGGAAGGGCTTTTTGGTCAATTGTCCCACCTCCTTACTATTCACTACTTCATCACCAAGTAAAATACTTGGTGATCAAGTAGATTATCTTGCTTGCACTCCAAGTGGCCGGCCCACCTTGCCCATGGGTCATCCCCATGGGTTGCCCCATGGGTTTTACCCATTTGGTGACCCACCAGTTCGATCCACAGTTCGGTTTTCTTGCATTGGGCTTACCAAATCTAATATTGAGCCTTGACTTGGGCTTACCACACTAATCCCTTGGGCTTGCTCATTCAATTGATTGGACTAAACATAATCTAACCCAAATGAATTAACATTAAGTCTTAACTTAATCCCATAATACGAATCGTATTCTATACGTATAATTCACGTATTCTCTCCGTATAATACTCGTACGATAATCGTATTGTACTTTGTATTAACTCATCATATTATACATAGATACTAAATAGTATTATCCTAGTATAACACACGCTCTAACAATAACTCAATTCCTTCTACGTGTTTCATTTCCTTCTCGAAAATCAATATACTAAACCCTTAGGTTTTAAGTCCGCAGGCAAAAACTTTGTTTGCCATAAATGAAATATTATCAGATATTTCATCTCATCTCGATATTCTATCATTACGCGTTTCTCGGAATTTCAAAATAATTCCCCGAACAAAAATGGATGAATAGTGTTTTTACGAAAATTTCTCGGAAAACATTTATTTTCGTCTTGAAAATTCTAAGCAATTAATTCTAGCACGTAGATAGATTACTAACCACATAAACACATCCTAGGTCATAGAACGACCTTCACATAGCTTACTCACAAAATAAATCAATTAAATTCATTTAATTCACATAATCAAATAAAAATTTAATTGTCATAAAAATTCGATTTTCTCGGGCGTACAACAGTCACCCAAAACTCTCCCAATTTCCACAGAAATTCATGAAACCTAGCAACTAAACTTTGTAATTACATAGCTACACATGCTATACATCATTCTATATACAAAAACATTACATATACACAAATTTGAGGAATCAAAACCACCATTTTCCAAATTTCTTCATTTTTTACACTTTTAGCGAATTCGATCTCCACGGATTCATTTCTTAATCAATTGACACGATTTAAACTATGCCGCTTTTGTTTCTTAACATACTAACATAATCCAACATCAATTCGCATAATATAACAAGTATTAACCATGAAATTTCGTACTTTCTAAAGCCATATCATATGAGCATATCACTATTATTTCCTTCTTCTTCCTACAATCCCAATTTCACGTGTTTGGTTATTCCAATAACACTCATATATGGTGACTAACAGATTCTACCGAACTATATGCACACATATATACAATCATCCAACGTGACTTAATAGCTTACAGAAAATATTCACTAAGAACTCAAAAACATAAAAATTAAAAATACAGTATACCTTAATCCTTGTTTATTGAAGCAATTGATATATAGTGGCTTCAATTCTTTCCCCTTCCATAGCAAAACCCTTAATCTCTTAGTAATTCTCTCTGTATTTTTCCTCTTTCTCACCTTCTCTACTCTTAAGACTTAGGAGAATACGCGAAATAAGAAATAACCCAACTGATAATTGTGGTTATCAGTTAAAAAAAACCAATGGGCGTCCGTTAAAATAAGCCAAAGGCCACAAGGCCTTGTTTGGCTACCACAAATACCCATCATACTAGATTATTTTTATAATACTTATATTATATAGTTACTTTTGTCACACTTATTTTAGTTAATTTAAATAACTTTAGTTTAGTTAATTTAAATAGCTTACAATAGTATTTATAATAATTATAATTATACTTATAATTAATAAATAATTACATATATCTAATTTAATTAATAAATTAGATTTAAACATTACTTTATTTAATTTACTTATTTTCTTTAATACTAACTAATTCATTTAATTTAATTACTTCATTAAATTAAATACTTTAATTAAAAATTACCATTATTCAATTTAATTAACATTAATTAATTTAGTTACAAAATTCTTGCACCACAATTCATAAATTATTTATTTTTTTCAATAAATAAATTTAATAAAATATTTATTTAATTCAATAAATATTTAAATAAATTACAAAAATTTCATGATCGTTACACCATCAAATGTTGCGATCAATGGTATAGATTATGGTTGTTGGAATAGTACCCGTGGCAACCGGTTGCCAAGAATGGGGGCCCATATATATATAGTCGTGTATGTTTTATTTGTGCGCAGTCTTTCAAAACTGCGTCGTTTTGGCATATTTGTTGTTGATTTCTGATTTAGGAGGAAAGAAGCTATTTTTTTATTAAATAAAAAAAATCTACCAAAATGACATAATTTTGACAAACTGTGCACAAATAAAATATACGCAGCTGTGTATGGCCATATTGCTCTATATATTAACTTACAAAACTATAATTATTAACTTGCTACAATTTTTTTTACTTTAAAAACTTAATTGCAATGTCGAGAGGTGGGAGAAATAGACAATATAATTTAAAAAAAAAGAATTAAATATTCAATGTAAACTTTTAAATCTAATTATAGATTATAAATATTGCAAATTTTAAACTTTATATATAGGGGTCCAATTCATGGCAACCGGTTGTTAGGAGTACTATTCCAACAACCATCATCTCTATCGTTGATCAATATAATTAATGGCTGAGATTAAAAAAAATAAAAATCTTGCCATTAAAGTTGTAGTGGCAGTAATTACACTTATTAATCTACTAAAGTAAGTGTAATTATTGTCATTACAACAACTTATGAAATGAAGACTTATTTTTTTCAATCTTAGCCATTAATTATATTGATCAATGATGAAAAACGATGGAGATGATGGTTGTTAGAATAGTACTTCTAACAACCGTTGTCATGGATTGAATCCCATAATGTGTGTGTGTGTGTGTGTATATATATATATATATATATATATATATATATATATATATATATATATATATATATATATAGGTATTAACTTATTACAAATTTTTTACTTTCAAAATTTTTTTATGATAACATGAGGCAATAACAATGGATAATATAATTTTATTATTAAAATGTGTTAGGTTTGAATTAATTTAGAATTAATGAACTATACTTTAAAATTCAAATTTTTTTTCTTATTCTATTTATAATTGTAATTAGAGCATTCACTCACTTATATAGGTATTGGATGTAGTTTATAATGATCATATTCGCTCACTTATAATTTTGAAAAAATATAATTAATTTCTAAAATAATTTATATAAAATTTTCTTGTAACTCGTTATTTTTCATATATACTTTTTGACAAGGGCTGGGCAAGGAATCAAAATTTCTCCCGAAATTGTACCAAAAATTGACCAAACTGCACCGATTAAGTTGCACCAATAGTTCCGACATAGACCAATTAAGTTGCACCAATGGTGTGTAAGTTCCTTTTTAACTCTCCTTTTTCAAATTCTCCTTTTTCTTGACTTGTAAATTTTTTTATAATGAGACTAAGTTATAAGTCATTTGTTATTATTTAGTGTTTGACAATAACTTAAATTTTGACTTATTTTTTGATTTATAAGTTATTATTAAATTTTTCTCATGCTTCATGTGCTATATTTTTTATGTATTAGATAAATTTTACTACCACATATATATATAAATGCTTCTCTTTACAAAAAAAAATATTTTAAGTAGTCTCCAATATTTTTAAATTTATTTTACTAATATGTATATATATATATATATATATATATACATATTCTTTTCAAAATTTATTGTCAAACTAAATAAAATACTAAACAAATCTCAACATTAAACTAAATATATATAAAGTAACTATATATATATATATATATATATGTAAACAAATATTCAATTAAATATTTATAAATTTATCTCTAAATATTCATATAAATATTTATAAAAAATATTCATATCTAAATTTCAAAAATTTTAGATGACATATTTATAAATTTATAAAAAATATTTATTTAGTTTTTTATAAATTTACTATTTATATTTGTTTATATAAATTCTTATATGAATATTTGTTTATAAATATATATAAATAAATATTTATATGAATATATATATATATATATTGGTTACAGATCTTAAGCTCACCCCTTTATCCAACTCACTTGAGTTCACCCCCTTTAGCAGACGGACCCGGCGACGGTTCGGTCATACAACCGTCGTCTATACTTTTAACGACGGACAACATATAGCATCGCTAAAAGTATAGACGACGGTTGTATGACCGAACAAATCACGTCCGTCATCAAAAAAGGAGGTGAGCACGGGTGAGTTGAATAAACAGTGAGCTTAAGATCTGAACTCTCTCTCTCTCTCTCTCTATATATATATATATATATATATATTAAAATATTCATAGTCACGTTATATAAATATTCATAGTTACTTTATATATATATTTAGTTTATTGTGGAGATTTAAGATGGGTATTTATATAGATGGTAAAAGAATTTATCTAATACACAAAAAATATAGCAACTAGGTTTCGAACTTAACGCCTATGGGTTATTGGGTCATTAAGCTACCACTGAGCTACTCTAATTTAGTAGTTAGCTAAACTACTGCCAAAACTTGTAGCGGCAGACAGTGTAGTACATGAGCAAATGAGTAATTTGTCGTGTCACTACAGCCTGTAGCGGCAGAGAAAATCCATTTCAATCCATGCCATCCAATGTTACGATCAACGGTATAGATTATGGTTGTTGGAATAGTACCCGTGGCAACCAGTTGCCAAGAATGGGGGCCCATATATATATAGCCGTGTATGTTTTATTTGTGCGCAGTCTTTCAAAACTGCGTCGTTTTGGCATATTTGTTTTTGATTTCTGATTTAGGAGGTGAGAAGCTATTTTTTATTAAATAAAAAAAATCTGCCAAAACGACATAGTTTTGGCAAACTATGCACTAATAAAATATATGCAGCTGTGTATGGCCATATTGCTCTATATATTAACTTACAAAACTATAATTATTAACTTGTTACAATTTTTTACTTTAAAAACTTAATTGTGATGTCGAGAGGTGGGAGAAATAGACAATATCATTTAAAAAAAAGAATTAAATATTCAATGTAAACTTTTGAATCTAATTATAGATTATAAATATTGCAAATTTTAAAGTGTATATATAGGGGTCCAATTCATAGCAACCGGTTGTTAGGAGTACTATTCCAGCAACCATCATCTCTATCGTTGATCAATATAATTAATGGCTGAGATTAAAAAAAATAAAAATCTTGCCATTAAAATTGTAGTGGCCGTAATTAAACTTATTAATCTACTAAAGTAAGTGTAATTACTATCGCTACAACTTGTAGCAGTAAGACTTATTTTTTTCAATCTCGATAATTAATTATATTGATCAATGATGAAAAATGATGGAGATGATGGTTGTTAGAATAGTACTCTAACAATAGGTTGTCATGGATTGAAACCTATATATATATATATATATATATATATATATATATATATATATATATTAGCTTGTTACAAATTTTTACTTTCAAAATTTACTTGCGATAACATGAGGCAATAACAATGCATAATATAATTTTATTATTAAAATGTGTTAGGTTCAATTAATTTAGAATTAATGAACTATACTTTAAAATTTATTATTTTTTTCTTATTCTATTTATAATTGTAATTAGAGCATTCATTTTAAAAATAAATTTTAAAACCTCCAAGTATTGTTGTTCATATATCTATAAATAAATAATAGCATTGTAAAAGAGAATGTGATATACAAAAATATAATGAGAATACTCTCTTTCCTCTAATCATCTTTGTTCTTAATTTTAGTAATCTCTTTGTTCTTAATTTTAATAATCTTTTATAATAAAAATATCATTCAACATTACTTTTTACTTATTCAATCAGAAATTTTTAGATGAATAATTCAATACATTTATTTAAAATTTAAAATTTATATAAACAAACACTCCCTAACCCTATTTTTCATTTTCCCCCTTTCTTCCCAAAACTGCACACTCCGAGCTTCAAATTTTAAACTCTATAAAACCCTAGATTTTCGATCTCCTCAAAACTCTTATTCCCAAATATTAAACTTTAATTCTGTCCTATGGCGTCTAAGAAAAAGGAATCTGAAGGCATAGCCCTTCTCTCTATGTACGGCGACGAAGATGTCAAAATGGAAGAAGAAGACGACCTTGATGCCGAACCCGAACCTGAAAACCACCAAAATGACACTGTTAACGAAACAAAGTAAAAATCAGAGGCCACCATTAATAGTGATAGAATTCCTGATTCTAAATCTTCTTTTGCTAATGAAAATATTGCGACTACCATTCCTCCAATTTTTGCTGACAATTCTACCCCGAAACCCCCTAGTAGCTCAACACCCCAACCAATTTCGTCGGATTTTGGTCGGAGCAGAACGGAGAGGCTTACTATTATTGATTATGGTCACTGTAATGCCCGAGAAAATCGGATTTTTATGAGAATGAAATTTTTATTTGATTATGTGAATTAAATGAATTTAATTGATTATTTATGTGAGTAAGCTATGTGAAGGTCGTTCTATGACCTAGAAAGTTCGAATGTGGTTAGGATTTTGGCTACATGATAGAATTAAAGTGTTTTAATTTCCAAGACGAAATTAAAAGTTTTCCGGAAAATTTTTGTAAAAACACTATTCACCGATTTCTACTCGTGAATTATTTTTGAATTTCTGAGAAACGCGTAATGATAGAATTATAAGACGAGATGGAATATCCGATAATATTTCATTTATGGCAAATGAAGTTTTTGCTTGCGGACTTAAAACCTAACGGTTAGGGAAAGTGATTTTCGAGAAGGAATTTAAATGTGTATAATGAATTAAAGCGATGATCGTATAATACATATGTATTGTATGAGGTAATGAATACGAGTATAATATGAGGTATTATACGAGTATGTATGAATGATGGTATGTCGTATATAAATAAATATACGAGTTAGAATACGAGAATAATACGTAGATAATACGTTATAAGGCTTTAAGCCAAATGTATTGGACTTGTAGGATTTGTTATGAATTGTACAAGCCCAAGTATAGAAATGGTTAAGTCCAATGTGAATTAATGAACAAGCCCAAGTGTTAGTTTAATTGCAAGCCCAATGTATAAGTTAAGTTAATTAAGCTGAAAGCCCAAAGTAAGAACCAGATCCGTGGATCGATCCAATGGGTAAAGATAAACCATGGGTGACCCAAAGTGGTGGCCAAGTAAAGTACTTGGTCGTTAAGCAAGGGATAAGTAAACTTAATAGCTAAGTAAAGTGCTTATAAGTGATGAACAAGTAAACCTAATAGCTAAGTGCTTATAAGAGATGAACAAGTAAACTTAATGGTTAAGTAAGGGATAAGTTAATTGGTGAACAAGCAAGTAATGTGATGAGCAAGTTAACTAAGTGTTTAAGTAATGCATAGTAATGAGGTGATTAAAGAGGTGGATGGCTTATTGAATATTATGCCCTCACTTTGAAATTTCTATAAATAAGAAGGAAGCTAGCTCATTTGTTGGTTGTTTCATTTCATCTAACATCTTAAGTGCTTATTGGTTAGAGAAAAAAAGATAGAAAAGCTAGATTTCATAGTTCAAGAAGCAAGAAGAAGATCAAAGCTTAATCAAGTGATCTTCAAGGGTAAAAACCTAAACCAAGATTCTCTTCCTCTTTAATTGTTAGAGAAGTGAGTAATGGTAGAACATGTATGCCAAGAAAAAGTAAGAATGATTAACTAAAGGAATTAAGTCTTAATAAGCCGTGAATAAGCACTTCGTTCATATATATGTTATGAACTAAGGAAGAACTTGCAAGAGATTATAATATGTTTGCATGAATGAAGTTGGTATGATAAGAGGATGTAAGGATAATGGTTAGAAGACTTAAGCTATGATAAGTCATGTGAAGTAAAATCATAAGTAGTGTATACTTTTATAAGTTATAAACTCATGAAGAACAAGTAATAACTTATCATGTAAATAAGTTAATGAAATATGTATGTTAAAATGTTAGTTTGATGGATAGAATCCATTTGAAACGATGAACAAATCTTAAGTAACGAAGTTAAGGCAAAATTCACGAGTTTGGATGATAATCGTCGAATTCGTGAAATCCTTGGAATGGAAGTTAAATTTTGACATTGAGCTTGGAAACCTTGGTTTTCGATGGAGTATAGTCTCATTTGGCATTCTAGAGTTGTGGACTAAAAAATGACCGAATTCTGACTTAGAATGAAGAAACGAGCGTTGAATGTTCACGAACGTTTATCGTTTTTGTTAAAATGAACTAATAGGAGAATTTTGAGTTAACAGATTTAAAAATAGAAAATTCTTGCATGAACACGTAGAGTATGTAATTTGTGAGCTAACGGCTTTTGAACGAGCCAATTCAGACTTATAACGAAGAAGTTACGAGTCCAGGAAATTCGTTTGTGTAATAAAACTGTCAAAACTATCTGATCGAAGTGCAGTGCATTGCAAGACTAGACAAAAGACACCTTAGGTAACCTTTGTAGTGCCAAGAGTGTCTGGTAGCTACTGAAGTATCACGCCGTATCACGGCCTTTTGAAATGCAGTTGGTTCCGCAGCACCGGGTCCGCATGAAAGCCAGTGTAAAGTGGCGTCGCGACGTGGAATGAGGAAGGAAAGTTGGCGCCGCAGCGCCAACATTAAGAGAAGCCCAGAGAGTTACGGTTATGAATATAAAGGGAAATCAAGTTAATGATAATGAATAATATCAATGCTAAACCTAATGTAACATCATTAAAGGATGTTATAAACCTTAAATATAATACTAAAGGTTGGAGGTAAGTCAATTGAATGTGAACATGAACGATATGCAATAAGCGTACTTAACCAAGGACGATCGAGTTTCGATTAATAACGTAAATATGTTAGTAAGCCGTGAGGAAGGATGATTAACTCAAAACGAGTTGTATTAATGAAATAATTTCAGTTAAGTCATATAAGAGAAAGAAGTTGGTAAGAATAATGTAATGCAATAGCCGGAACCAATAATAACAAATCTAATACATGATTAGATTGAGAAGAAGGGTAAGATTCATTAGGAACCATGTATGTTCATTCATGACCTAATGTGCTATGTTATATGGTTATGTGTTTTAGAAACCGTAAAGACTCAAAGGGAAAGTAATTTTACTATTGCAGAAGCTGAAGGCAAGTTTTCTTATCCCTTGTCTAACCTTCGTGTTAGCTAGGTTTTTAGTGATTCATGTTATGAGATGCATGAATGGTTTTAAAGAAAAGGTCGATGCCAGTTTTAACTCGGCTAGACTAATCTTGAAAGATTGATTGATTTATTTACAAGTATTTCAATATAGAATTGATAACGCTATCCTACGCCAATTGTTTGGTACGGATTCAATATAAGCCTGAGTATGAATAAAGAAATGTATTTTAAATCGATTATTCGATGGGCACGCAAGGTTGCCAAAACTTAAACATAAATACGTTTAACGGATGAGTGTCGATTAACATAAAGTACTATAGGCTGATCACCTAGATGTGCTTGTAAGAAATATCGGACTTACGATTTTAGTGTCGGGTTGTCCTTTTCATGAATAAAAGATAAAGAGAATGTTCCTGGTCTATGGACCTAATTAGAATTTCCAAGCTACTGTATGTACTTCAAAATTGTTTTATGAGATGAGAAGTGTTATTCAATGTTTCATAGTACTTCATAACTATTGTTCAGTTAATGAAGAATAATCATATGATTCTCGAAGTGGTATTTGTATAATATATTGTTAGACTTGCTAAGCTAGTTATGCTCACTTCTTTCTTGAATCATATGATTGCAGCTAAGGTCGAGCGAACTAAGGGTTCCAGTAGAGATAAAGGCAAGGCGAAGATGAATGACTAGTTTATTCTATAATAGACTAGTAAATTTGTATGAATTATATTACAACGAACACAGAATGTAACTGTTTTAGAACCTGGAATGGGATGTATTATTATTAATGTAATAAGAATGTCGTTGATACACACATTTTAATGTTGTTTCAATAGAATGAATGTACAGTTATGAGTACCGTGTAGCACCATCTGTCGGGTAGGAAGATACCCGAATTTGGGAGCGTCACAGGTTGGTATCAAAGTATTAAGTTATAAAACTTAATGGGGAAGAACCTTAGGCTAATAACCTCGTTAAGGAAGGAAAAGTCCGAAGGAAGTAAACTCAAGATTTACTTAAGTCGAAAGAGTTAATAAGGTATTGAGGAAACTCAGTACCAAAACATTTAAAAGATAGAAATTAATCATAAATAAATTAAATATGATTTGTGCTTATACTATTGTGTATTATGTACTAATCAACATGTTATGTGTTATTATAGATGTCGATCGATAACTTGATGTATAGAGATATACACGTGGTGAGCGAAGAAATGGTGAACATAGTAGAGCCTGTACCTATGCTAGTGGCGGAGGTACCATTAGTGATTCTAGAAGAATCGGAGCCAGAGGAGTACTTTTTTGAGGAGAACTACTCCGAGAGAGAAATGGATATAGCATTATATCTTAATATGATGATTGATGTGGAAGAAAAAATTGAGGTAACATCAGTTAATACGGTGGTACCTGCACAAGAGTCAACATCTCCAGATGCAATAAGAGCATTGTATCTGGCAGTGCTTGACAGGAATGTGCAACTAAGTATAGTTGTGCAGAATAAGAATAAAGAGATTAGTTATCTCCATGAAGTAAAGGAGTCTGCAGAATCAGATTTTGAGTCAGAGCACGATGAAAAGGTGCTTATGACAAATAGGGCTAGGGACTATAAGGAAGAGACCGATGAGCTTCGTAAGAAACTGGTTGACAAAAGACCAGAAGATAACACGGATGTCTTACATCCATGAGAGTGCTCCTAAGGATTTCAAGCTGAAAATTTCTTATTATTCCATTGAGTTCGGACAAACTCAGCATACTATTAGTCGGGATATTATGTCGATTATTGGGAATGAGAAACACGAGGATGCTGTTATGCATTATTAGAAGTTTAGAGTTATAAATATTTGTGTAGTAACGTAAAACCCTCTTTTGTATAAAAGGGTAGTCTTTTAGTAAATCCCAACTTTTGTGAAGTTCAATTGCGGGATAAAAATGTAATAGCTTTTGGCTATGGAAGCAAAATATAAATAGTTTCAATATGAAGGAACATATGAATATAATGATGTTTTCATTTAATATGCTTTGTATGGTATGAGTTGTTGTTTGACGAGTAATAACCAAGTAAGTAAATTGATAATAATGAAAATTTATTTATTTAAACAGAAAATGCCGCCACGGAGAAGACAACGTAATCAGGAGGCTGAGTCACATAATGATAACCAAGGGGGTCAGAACAACCCTATGCAAGAGTTCGTTAATTTATTAACGGCTGCATTTAACTAAACCGGAGGTAGAGTACCCGCGGGACCTAGGGTAGCCAGAACGACTACCTTTAAAGAGTTTAAAAGCGTAGGTCCGCCGGAGTTCAAAGAAACGACGGACCCAATAGAGGCCCAGACATGGGTGAAAGAAATAGAGAAGGTGTTTATTATTACAAACGTAGCTGAGACGAAAAAGACTTCTTTTCCGACTTACATGATAAAAGGGGAAGCCAACTTTTGGTGGGAGGCTCACCAAGGTGGGGCTAGAACTGATGCGATAACGTGGGAACATTTCAAGAAGGTTTTCTTTGAGAACTATTTCCCTACAAGCATGCAAGGGAGGATGGAGATTAAGTTTTTAGAACTTAAGCAAGGGGACATGATGGTTCCCCAGTACACGACCAAATTCAATGAATTGGCAAGGTTTTCTCCACACCAAGTGGACACTGAGGAGAGGAAGGCTTGTTGGTTTTAGCAGGGCCTGAAACCTGGCTCTATAGTAGGATTTCGGTCATCCAGAGTGCTTCTTATAGGACCATTTTGGAGAAAGCAATTATAGCAAAAGGTGGTAGTGAGGCGTTGATCCAATACCCCAAAGAGAAAAAGAATAAGAGTAAGGGAGAGGGAGGAACCGAGGCAGAGAATGCCAGTGGTAGTGGCAGTATGCCAAAAAGGAAGAATTTTAACTCCAGGAATACTGGAGTGGGACAAGAGGATCCTAAACATAGGATCGAAGCATGTAAGACATGTGGAAAGACTCATCTAGGAGTCTGTCTAAAGGGGAAATCAGTTTGTTATAACTATGGACATGAGGGAAATATATCACCCAATTGTCCTAATCCTAAGAAAAGCCATGGTTGTTTTGTATGTGGGTCGTTGGACCACATGGCAAGAAATTGCCCAAAGAAGGGGTCGGAGGAGAGTAAAGGTGTTAGTAGTGGTAAGTTAGCCATTACTAGACCACCATCATCGGGTAGACCTATGGCCCGCACTTTTAATATGACGGTCCAAGATGCGGTTGCATCAGCGGATGTAGTAACAGGTATCATTCCAGTCAATACAATGAATGCTTATATGCTATTTGATTGGAGTGCTACTTTTCTTTTATAGAATGTGAATGTGCTAAGTGATTATGTTCATTCCAGAAAGGATTATAAATACCTTTAAACGTTAAGGTAGAGAATGAGAAAATAACTCTCGTTGAATATATTCATGGGAATTGTTTCATGGATAATAGAAGTAATAAACTATCGGTAGATAAGTACCGATGAGGTTGAGAGAATTTGAAGTAATTCTCTGTATGAATGGGTTAATTAACCATAAAACTTTAATAAATTGTCATAAGAAAAGTGTAAACCTTTGGATTTCTAAGGAACCCAAGGTAGTATTTTATGGTAATAAATCACCGGGACGTTCTTGTTGTCTAACCATGACGCAAGCTAAGAGGATGTGGAGAAAGAGGTGTATAGAATATCGGTACCATGTTGTGGACACTTAGAGCAAAGGAGCACTAATGTTATTTGTAAATAAGAAGGATGTATCGCTACGTTTGTGTATCGACTATCGTCAGTGGAGTAAGTTAGCGATTGAGAGTAAATACCCATTGCCCATGATCGATAATCTATTTGATCAGTTGAAAGGGGTAACATATTTTTCTAAGATAGATTTGTGTATGGGGTATCGTCGGTTAAAAGTAAGGAAGAAGGAGGATGTACCTAAGATGATGTTCAGAACTCATTATAGTTATTACCATTTTCTGGTTATATCATTTGGTTTGACTAATGTACTAAAGTTAGACTTTTTGTAAGGGGCGCCGAGCAAGTCGGTGGTAATCTTATAGGTACTTTTGTGAGGTGCTATGGTTGAAAGTACCATTAGCATCACAAAGTGTCAAATGATATTTGGATGAGTGTGTCGTAATGATCATTGGTGATATTCTAGTCTATTTTAAGACATTAGAAGATCACACTGAACATTTGAAGATAGTGTGGGAAACACTACGGAGAAAGAATTTGGATACAAAATTCACTAAGTGTGAAAAAGAGTTTTCAGGAACTAAAAAGGAAGGTTGAGTAAGGCACCTGTATTATCTTTATCAGATGATATGGAGAACTTTGTAATTTATAGCGATGCTTCACATAGAGGACAAGGTTGCGTGCTCATGTAACATGACAAGGTCATTGCGTATGCATCACGTCAGTTAAAGGATTATGAGAAGGTTTGTCCTACTTATGATCTAGAATTGGCAGCTGTAGTTTTTGAATTAAAAATATGAAGATATTATTTATACGGGGAGAAGTGTGAGATATACACGAACTATAAGAGTCTGAAATATATCTTCACACAAAAGGAGTTGAATATGAGGTAGAGAAGATGATTAGAATGAATAAAGGATCACGACTGTGATATCTTATATCATAAAGGGAAGATAAACGTAGTAGCAACGCGTTAAGTAGGAAGGGTAGGGAAAAGCTATCGATGTTAACGACTCAGAATGAGTTAATAACAGAGATGGCGAGAAGTTAGAAGTTAATTTACGAAATGAAGCGGTAGAATGTTATTCATAATGTAGACTCAATCCATAAAAATAGAACGAGTTAAGGAAGTACAACTAGGTAACGAGGAATGCAAGTGAATGAAAAAGAGGATGAAGAGAAGACCAAGTATAATCTTATTTTGAAGGAGGAATTTGAGTTCCAAATAATTCTAAAAGTTAAAAAAAAAATAGTGATTAAAGCCGTAGTTCAAGGTGATCGATACATCCAGGTAGTACTATGATGTATTAAGACCTTCGACGGATCTTTGGTTGGCCAAATATGAAAGAAAGATAGCGTAATGTGTTAATAAGTGCTTAACTTCCAACTCAGATTATTGATAGGAAGGGAGAAGTCAGGAGAAATTAAATATTACCTTCAGTGAAGGTGAAACAGAGGAACCACAATGCCGAAGGAGCAACGTGGGAACTCAAGATTAAAATGAAGAAATATTTTTCCTCATTTGTTTGTGTTGCAGCGAGATTGTGGGGATATAATCCTTATAAGGGGGAAGAATGTAATGCCTGAGAAAATCGGATTTTTATGAGAATTAAATTTTTATTTGATTATGTGGATTAAATGATTGATTATTTATGTGAGTAAGCTATATAAAGGTCGTTCTATGACCTAGAAAGTTCGAATAGTGTTAGGATTTTGGCTACGTGATAAAATTAAAGTGTTTAAATTTCCAAGACAAAAATAAAGTTTTTCGAGAAATTTTTGTAAAAACACTATTCACCGATTTCTGCTCAGGAATTATTTTTAAATTTCTGAGAAACACGTAATGATAGAATTCTAAGACGAGATGAAATATCCAATAATATTTCTGTTATGGCAAACGAAGTTTTTGCTTGCGGACTTAAAACCTAACGGTTAGGGAAAGTGATTTCCGAGAAGGAATTTAAATGTGTATAATAAATTAAAGCGATGATCGTATAATACGTAGGTATTGTACGAGGTAATGAATACAAGTATAATACGAGGTATTATATGAGTATGTATGAATGATGGTATGTAATATATAAATAAGTATACGAGTTAGAATACGAGAATAATATGTAGACAATACGTTATAAGGCTTTAAGCCAAATGTATTGGACTTGTAGAATTTGTTAGGAATTGTACAAGCCCAAGTATAGAAATGGTTAAGTCCAATTTGAATTAATGAACAAGCCCAAGTGTTGGTTTAATTGCAAGCCCAATGTATAAGTTAAGTTAATTAAGCTTAAAGCCCAAATTAAGAACCGGATATGTGGATCGATCCAATGGGTAAAGATAAACCATGGGTGACCCAAAGTGGTGGCCAAGTAAAGTACTTGGTGGCTAAGCAAAGAATAAGTAAACTTAATAGCTAAGTAAAGTGTTTATAAGTGATAAATAAGTAAACTTAATAGCTAAGTGCTTATAAGTGATGAACAAGTAAACTTAATGGCTAAGTAAGGGATAAGTTAAGTGGTGAGCAAGAAAGTAATGTGATGAGCAAGTTAACTTAGTGCTTAAGTATGAATAGTAAGGAGGTGATTAAGGATGTGGATGGCATATTGACTATTAAGCCATCACTTTGAGATTCCTATAAATAAGAAGGAAGCTAGCTCATTTGTTGGTTGTTTCATTTCATCCAACATCGTAAGTGCTTATTGGTTAGAGAGAAAAAGCTAGAAAAGCTAGATTTCATAGTTCAAGAAGAAAGAAGAAGATCAAAGCTTAATCAAGTGATCTTCAAGGGTAAGAACCTAAACCATGATTCTCTTACTCTTCAATTGTTAGAGAACTGAGTAATGGTAGAACATGTATTCCAAGAAGAAGTAAGAATGATTAACTAAAGGAATTAAGTCCTAATAAGCCGTGAATAAGCACTTCGTTCATATATAAGTTATGAACTAAGGAAGAACTTGTAAGAAATTGTAATATGTTTGCATGAATGAAGTTTGTATGATATGAGGATGTAAGGATGATGGTTAGAAGACTTAAGCTATGATAAGTCATGTGAAGTAAAATCATAAGTAGTTTATACTTTTATAAGTTATAAACTCATGAAGAACAAGTAATAACTTATCATGTAAATAAGTTAATGAAATATGTATGTTAAGATGTTTGTTTGATAGATAGAATCCATTTGAAACGATGAACAAATCTTAAGTAACGAAGTTAAGGCGGAATTTACGAGTTTGGATGATAATCGTCGAATTCATAAAATTCTCAAAATGGAAGTCAAAATTTGACATTTGGCATTCTAGAGTTGTGAACTCGAAAATGACCGAATTCTGACTTAGAAAGATGAAACGAGCGTTGAACGTTCACGAACATTTATCGTTTTTATTAAAATGAACTAATAGGAGAATTTTGAGTTAACAAATTCAAAAATAGAAAATTCTTGCATAAACACGTACAGTATGTAATTTGTGAGCTAATGGCTTTTGAACGAGCCAATTCAGAGTTGTAACGAAGAAGTTATGAGCCGGGAAATTCGTTTGTGTAATAAAACTGTCAAAATTGTCTGGTACTGAGGTCTGGCGCCGCAGTGCCAGACAAAGCATACTGGGTGGCGCTGTAGCACCAAGAGTGTCCGATAGCTACTGAAGTCTCACGCTGCAGCGCCGGGTCCGGATAAAAGCCACTGTAGAGTGGCGCCGCGGTGTGGAATGACGAAGGAAAGCTAGCGACGTAGTGCCAACATTAGGAGAAGCCCAGAGAGGAAATGTTATGAATATAAAGGGAAAACAAGTTAATGATAATGAATCATATCAATTCTAAACCTAATGTAACATTATTAAAGGATGTTATAAACCTTAAGTATAATACTAAAGGTTGGAGGTAAGTCAATTGAATGTGAACGTGAATGATATGCAATAAGCGTACTTAACCAAGGACGATCGAGTTTCGATTAATAACGTAAGAATGTTAGTAAGCCACGAGGAAGGATGATTAACTCAAAATGAGTTATATTATTGAAATAATTTCAGTTAAGTCATAGAAGAGAAAGAAGTTCGTAAGAATAATGTAATGCAATAGCCAAAACCAATAATAACAAATCTAATACATGATTAGATTGAGAAGAAGGGTAAGATTCATTAGGAACCATGTATGTTCATTCATGACCTAATGTGCTATGTTATGTGGTTATGTGTTGTAGAGACCGTATAGACTCAAAAGGAAAGTAATTTTACTATTGCAGAAGCTGAAGGAAAGTTTTCTTATCGCTTGTCTAACCTTCGTGTTAGCCAGGTTTTTAGTGATTCATGTTATGAGAAGCATGAATGGTTTTAAAGAAAGGGTCGATGCCAGTTTTAACTCGACTAGACTAATCTTGAAAGATTGATCGATTTATTTACAAGTCTTTCAATATAGAATTGATAATGCTATCCTATGCGAATTGTTTGGTACGGATTCAAGGTAAGCCTAAGTATGAATAAACAAATGTATTTTACATCGATTATTCGATGGGCACGCGAGGTTGCCAAAACTTAAACATAAATACGTTTAACGGATGAATGTTGATCAACATAGAGTACTATAGGCTAATAACCTAGAAGTGCTTGTAAGAAATATCAAACTTACGGTCTTAGTGCCGGGTTGTCCTTTTCATGAATAAAAGCTAAAGAGAATGTTCCTGGTCTATGGACCTACTTAGAATTTCCAAGCTACTATATGTACTTCAGAATTGTTTTATGAGATGATAAGTGATATTCAATGTTTCATAGTACTTCATAACTATTGTTCAATTAATGAAGAACAATTATATGATTCTCAAAGTGGTATTTATATAATATATTGTTAGACTTGCTGAGCTAGTTATGCTCACTTCTTGTTTGAATCATATAATTGCAACTAAGGTCGAGCGAACTAAGGATTCCAGTAGAGATAAAGGCAAGGCGAAGATGAATGACTAGTTTATTCTGTAATAGACTAGTATGTTTATATGAATTATATTACAACGAACACAGAATGTAACGGTTTCAGAACCTGGGAATGGGATGTATTATTATTAATGTAATAAGAATGTCATTGATACACACATTTTAATGTTTTTCAATAGAATGAATGTACAGTTATGAGTACCATGTAGCACCATCTGTCGGGTTGGAAGATACCCGAATTTGGGGGCGTCACAGTCACGATGAAGTTGCTTTGTCCCCTGAAGCTGAGGTATATTTCAATGTGCATATATATATATATATATATATATATATATATATATATATATATATGTCGATGTCGGGATTTTTATTTGTCCATTTTCTGTTCTTGTCTTTTGGTGTTCTCATGTTAGGTGAGATTTATTTGAAAAAACAAGTTGTGAAAAGGTCCGACATTTATATGTCGACGATTGGACTGTAAGAGTCGCCAGTTGGTTTTTTAAATGGTTGTAACAACACAATCGAGAAAAGGTTTGCACATTGACCCAGTGATGTGACACTACTAAATGGGTCTGTGAAACCAAGATTCTTTAGGGTCTGGAGACTTGCTTATGCGGAGGGAAGGTGTTAGGAACCTCCCGACATCCGTGTTACCACAGTGACCGCCACTTATTAATTAAACTGTTATATGAATGTGTGTGGGGGGGGGGGGTCAATGTGCAATTATTTGGAAGTAGTGCTATGCCTCGTTCGCACCTATATACACATGGTTTGAATTTGTATACAAATTCAGTTTTAAACAAGATATAGCAGTGATGTTTTGTAAAAGAGGTTTTTCAAACCCTTATACTCAATAGTAATTGAGGCCTTTGATACTTCCATTTTATTATATGTTCGGATTGATTGCTTTTATTTTTGAGATGCGAAGCATCTTCGAGAAAAAATATACATAGTAGTGCCAAATTCCTTTTGGGCATAATAGTCATCTAAGGAAATTCAGACACCGTGAATAATGTTCAAGATGCTTAAAGCTAAAAGCGTCCATCATGGGAACCGAATCTAGATTCATGGTAGAATCTCGAGATCACATGATGCCATGATTTATATAAAAGATGTAAGCGATTATATATATAAAAGTCAGAAATATATATAAATCATCAACCACCACGAATCAAACTTCATGGGGTACTATAAATGTAAATATATAATAGTGGTAAATATATATATATATATATATATATATATATATATATATATATATATATATATATATATATATATATATATAGACAAGATCAACCACCACGAAGCACCTTCATGGGGATCAAAATGTAAATAAAGCAATAAAAATAATCAACCGCCACGAAGTAAACTTGGTAGGGACTAAATGTAAATAAAGTAGTAAAAGGCCACAAGTAAACTCCAGAATCGATGAAATATATATATATATATATATATATATATATATATATATATATATATATATATATATATATATATAACGATAACGCTCCAGGATGTAAAATCCGGGCTCATCGAATGAGAGGCCAACAACAATTTATGTATTTAAGTATATATATATATATATATATATATATATATAAAAAAGCAAATAAATGCTTCGAACGTGAGTCTAGGCTCAATCGAGGCATAACTCGATAATGTTAGTCCATATGTATAAACATATATAAAAAAGCAAATAAAAACCACGGACTGAAGTTCGGGCATATACACGCAATACGACTCTCAACGTGAAGAAAAGTGTGTGCACAGTAGAAGAGAAAGGCTTAAAGAAGTGTAAGAAGGCTTACAATGGACTGCCAAATGAAACTTATATAGATTTAAATGGATGAACACTCGGCTTCTGGTGGTAAAAATATGACAGTATATAAGCTCACAAGTGTTTAAAATGAGAAAGCACTCAGTTTAGGGTGTGTACAAAGCAAATTGGACAGGGCTTCCTCGCCATTTTCTCTTATAAAATGGCCATCCCAAGCCCTTTACTTATAGAGGGGGGAGCTAAAGGTGTACCTGTGGTAGCCGCAGAAGCACCTGCGGCTGCCCAGGGTGCCCTGGGCTCCGCGGGTCCTGCCGTTTTGAGTACGTGCATGCGTGCAACGTGATGTCCGCTCAAGCTTTCAGAACTTCAATCCGGGAATCCGATTAGGGTGTATAAGACCTATTTCAGACTGTTGTTGTCGAGAGCAACGCAATGACATGAGATTAGAGGTTGTACGAAGTCAAGAAGATGGGACCATGCCCTTGGTCTTCAGGCTTTAAATTCTATCTGGTGTGCTATCTTATTTAGTAGTCACTCGGGATTGGAACTCCTTGGTTCTTGTGCGACATTGCTGTGTAGAATGTATGTTGAAATGTGTTGAGATGGCGTAATGTGGGATCGAGGTGGAAAAATAACGTTTTTCCCCCTCAATGGGGTTATCTCCGGTTTGGGCTGATCTAGCAGACGTTGCTCAGGGTTATCGTTGAGATTGGGCTGCTGCAAGTGATGAATATCCTTAGGGTTATCTCTGAGGTGTGCCTGACCTCCTGAGGTTATCTCTGGGATTGGAGCTAAGTGCCTCGGTGTGGTTTTTGAGGTTGAAGCTGAATGCATAGGTTAAAATGGGCATCTCCGGGGTTATCTCCAGAACTATAACTGCATTCCTCGGGGTTATCTCCGAGGTTGACACTGTCTTTCCTGGTGTTATTTCTGGGACTAAGACTGAGTATCTCAAGGTTATCTTCGAGATGAAACAGTCTTCTCCGGTTTGATTTCTGGTATTTGAACTGCATTCCTCGGGATTATCTCCGAGGTTGAAACTGACACTCCCGGTGTTATTTTCGGGACTGAAATGGATGTCTCGGGGTTATCTCTGAGATGGTACTGAAACTCCCGATATTATTTTTCGGATTGAGCTGAGCTGTCCTCAGGGGTTCTCTTTGAAAGACGATTTTGCCCTCCTGCAATGGTAGTAACAGGTATGCAGAAAATTTTGATTGTCTACAGATGCCCCTCTTTATCATATTCATGCAATGCAATGACATGGAAAGGATAAAGAATACTAGACACTTGAAATGAAACAAGATGATCATGATGCAGTGTACAACAACATGATGCAAATGTATGTGGTTTATTGGATAATTCTCCAACATGGTGGGATAATTACCGGCTCCCCTTGACTTTTACCGGGACTGCTGGGACTGGAGTTATCACTCACCACCCTGATTAACTTCTTGGACGTGCGATCTAAAGCTACCTGGAACTTCCAGGATGTTGACGTTGGGGTTATCACTAAAGTCTTTAATCCTTGATACAGACTTTCTATTGAGGACACATCACTCATGTCCAAGAGACCTGTGGGGACGTGTTTTGTCTGTTGAGGATGTGTATAACATATTCTATCATCGATCCTCCCTGATGAGGGTATTCTTCCTTGGTTTGTATCGCCATGTCTTTTCAGTGTCTGTCAGCGAGATTCTCGCTAACGATGCGTGTTGTCGGATTGTCGACCTTCACGACATGTGCATCAACCAGACCTTTGTCGCTGGACCATTCCCGACTCTTCGTTGGTTTTAACTGCCAACGGCTGATGATGTCAAGGCTGTTTGCCCTTCATTGACGTGTACATCAACGGATGAGATCCTTGATGGAGATAGTATCAAGGTTGCTTGACCCTCGTTGATATGTGCATCAATGACTGAATTAGTTAGAGTTTATGATAGGGAGAAAGGTTTTGAGGTTACAACCCCGAATTGACGGCATCAGACCTTCTTGAGGTATTGCCGGATGTAGTTTGCAGCAGCTGTGATCATCAGTATAGTGTACCCTGTATTTGGGCGAATACCAATGAGTGATATGTAAAGCCACAACTTGACCTGTGAAAACCAGGATTTCAAGCTATTATGCTCAATCATGTAGCATTTTTATTACTGATTTGGCCTTTTTAGCTTGTGAGAACTCCTCTGCAACTTGAACTGGACCTAGCCGAAGGGGTGGGCCCCACCTAAGGGAGATATAGGTACACTTGTAGCAGCCGCGGGTACACTTGCGGCCAGCCGTGGGTGGCTTTTAAGGCTGTAAGTTTCCTTCTCAAGTCATTTCACATTACGCCACGAAGGAAATCCGAGAGCTCTTCTTCATATTTGTTGTGTTTGAGCGTCTTTCTACAAATTCTGTCACCGTACAAGTATTCTACACTGTCCTGGTAACGTATGCATGTCTTCTTTTCCAGTTTTTATCTGTTGGAAAATGACTTATGATATGAAATGCGTCTAAACACATAGTAGTGAATATGCATGCTCATATGATGTGATACAAATATTTAACATAGCAAATGTTAGTATTTAACCATGCTGAACATAATGATGTGAAAAAATCTAACTTTTAAAACAGTCAAATTGGCACATTTTTTCTGCTATTTCTTATCCTATTTGAGGACAAATGAGCTAGGGTGAAAAAGTAAAGTAATCCCTGTAATTAGGCTACCCTTGAGAATTTTCACTTTGATGTATTAATGCATGTAGGATTTTTATGACTATTGGTAGATGTGCTACTGAATGGCCACCTAGTCATGCCTATGTGCGTGTGGATAGTCCTATTTACAAAGGGGACTATAGCAAAAAAATTTCAAAATGAAGGAATTAGGTAGTCATGCATTTTTAACTCTAAAGTAGATGTATGTTAAAGCAATGGATGCATTCATGTAGTCATAAAACTGCATTTTGAAAAGCTCCAAGTTAGAATTTACCACACCCTTTCTGAGGTGATTTGGAGACTTTTTGTCCAGATATATGGATCCGGATTAGCCGAGTAGTTCCTGCAGGACCACTTCAGGTATTCGGAGGAGGGCTTCTAAAGTGCCTCGACCCCGTTCCGTCAGACAGCCTCATCGAATGATGGAGGTGGTGATACGTCCTATCCAGGTTAATGTGCTAGACATTGAGGACGAGGAGGAGGATGTTCCGGTTGTGGACCCTGCTCCTACTGTACATGTTCCCCGTAGGGATTTCCCAGGCATTCAGGTGTCGACCCAGAGCTTTTGGGTGATTTGAGTCGACACCCTCCAGTTTACTTGCATGGAAATGAGGTAAAAGCTAGATTTTGATCTTCCTTATTTCCTATTGATGAGGAGTAAAGGATTCTAATGTTGATCTACTTTGTGATGTAGGTTCCCAGCTTTACACAACCTAGAGGGAACTGGTTCAGCATTCATAGAGCGATTGTGCATGGATGAGGTTTTGGAGCGTTTGTTTCCATCCTTCCTCGTCGTTGTCCATGGGTTTATCCAGGACATTGTCTGAGCACTGGTTTCACCAAACTCAGTCTCTCCACTTGTTAGACTATGAGTTGATGATGACGCCGATGGATTGGTGATTTATCACAGGTATGGAGTTTGGAGGGGTGCCAGTGCCATGTACGACGGATATTACCCTGACTACCGTCAGATCCTTGCTAGGAGTCCCGACTGAGGTGCTCAAAGGAATGACCGTTCGTATAGGTCCATTAAGCGTAGATGCTATATGCGGGCTATTGAGTGAGCCCATACCCGATGATGTGAGAGTCAGGGATCACATTTTTCGGTGATTGTTCCTGATGATCATTAAGGGCTGCTTCATAGCTGATAAATCTTCTACGATGTCATTCTCTTTGGTGAGCGCCACACGATATGTGGATCATATCGGAGAGTATGACTGGGGTTCCTACACCTTCGCTTATTTCCTCAAGGGTATGCGCATGCGTTCGCAGGGCTTGATGGAGGCTTGGCTAGGATTTTACCCATTTATGCTGGTGCGTATTTCGTTTTTGATTCCTATGTTCAAGTTAAGAATGTTGACTGACAGCAGATGTGTGCCTTTGCATTGGCAGTTTTGGGCCTATGAGAGGCCCCCATGTTTGTGTCCTGTGAGTGTGCTAGGTTTGGAGACCTACCCACGAAGACGACGATGTCATCATTCCATACTGGCAGAGGTCCCTGTAGCTGAGGCTGTCACTCATTGTCGCCTACAGCTGGAGTTATTGACAGCTGATGCCATTATTTGGATTCCTTATTCTAGGGAGCACTTGGCCATTGGTTTTGAGGATGGATACCGGACTGGTGTCGAGTACGTGATTTCCTCCTGTAGGATTCCTATCTTTACAGATGGAGGATGGGAGCTCAATTTAGGAGAGCGTGCTATTAGGAGGACCACATGAGAGATTCGTATACCGATATTGCCTCTTGCCAGGCGTTATTGGCCTGTTTCATAGTCACCCGCCATTGATATCCCCTTGATGGGTGTTGACGGTTTTACACTATCAGAGGGTCCACATACCCAGGCTACGTTCCAGCATTGGTGGTCCCCTCGTACCATCGGAGCCCAAACCTGCACCACTCAGTTCATGGTGGATATGGTTCCTGGATCCGTGATGATGATGGATTAGATGGCCTATGTTAGAGATCTGACTCATTTGACATAAATTGACAGTTTGACCCGGCGGTTGGATCGGGCATATTTCTTTATCCGACACTTGGGCAGAGATCCGGCAGAGGCAGATACATTTGATCCTTCCAGCTCAGGAGTTGGCCCCTCAGTTGACCCATATAGCTTTTTCGGTACAGATCCTCTATTGTATAGGCCTGACATCCCCATTGATGGAGATCCAGTTACTCAAGATGAGTTACATTAGGTGGACAGGATTGATGATGCAGACATTGACACCATTATCTTCTTCTGATGTATATTCTCTTTATATGTTTTGATAGGCCTCTGTTAGATACTGGGTGGATGTGCCCCATTCTCGCTATATCTTTTGATAGGCATCTGTTAGTAGTTGGGCGGCTGTGCCCCATTTCCCTATATTTTTAGCTGTACAGAGATGTATTAGATGATGTACTTAGGAATGTATTTACTGTTATTCCCTACATTATATTGTCATCTATTATTTATCATGCATGTATTATGTTATGCATATGTATGTATGTCCAGAGATATTCAGCATTGACCCCTGGATGATCTTATGTCTTCCTCGACAGTTAGCCGCATTGATCATACCCCACCAGTGTTGGTGGCATCCCGTCTGAGATCGTGGTATGATAGTATGTCACCTCCAGACATGGTGACTGTAGATCAGTTATTGCAGCATACTATAACTCTCCTGATGTTTCAGGTTCCCGCAGGCTTTGTAGAGGGCATGTTGGAGCATTGCATACCGGAGAAGTAGGTCTTTCGGTTTGG
This sequence comes from Panax ginseng, assembly GCA_020205605.1. NCBI lineage: Eukaryota > Viridiplantae > Streptophyta > Magnoliopsida > Apiales > Araliaceae > Panax > Panax ginseng. The sequence goes on from CM035131.1 coordinate 83,550,958, forward strand.
TATCCATGAGTTGACTCCTACCTTAAAGGAGTATGCACGGTTGACGGTGCTACCACTGGATAGACCTTACGCGCGGATGGCTATCGGCGACATGAGCAGACAATTTATGATCCTTACCGGGTTGAGGCGTAGAGTTATGCAGGATGAGATCACATCCGGCCACGTGATATCCCAGTGTTTTTTGATGGATATATTTGGCTCAGAGGATAGCTATACATGGCACTCCGGGGATTTTACCATACCGGAGGATCATTGACATTTGGCCAGATTAGATGTACTGCTACTGTGCGTATTGTCATATGTATATATGCCACAATACATGGATGAGTTGGACATTGGCGTCATTATGGTAGTGAGAGCTCTTAGGGAGGGTCACACCATTGTGTCGGTGATTATAGCAGATGTAAAGCCCCCAAATCCAGGTACTTGAAACCCAAATTCAGTGCTTCACGATACTATTTCTATGAGCGGAATAACACTAATAATAATATAAATATTAAACTTAATTTACATAACTATCAAAGTCTAGCCCCCAAGTACGTAACCTTTAATCATTCCTTACAATACATGATAATAAATAAATAACTTTGTCTTAATAATATTAAACTATTATATAAGATATTATTAAAATCATTCAGCAACCTTTCCCTTTCCCTTGTTTCTAGCAGAGCCTTCAGATTGTTCACACTTAGCTGAAAACATTTAAATTAAGCAAGGATGAGCATTTGAGTGCCCATAAAGTAATAACAATTATATATATATGTTTGAAAGAATTTAAATGTTTTCTTTATCTTTATAACCTTCTACAACAAATCAAAAGTTGTGAAGTAATCTGAACCGATAATAATAACATAATAACTCTCTTCCAAATTTTTGAAACTACGTACTGACTATAAATAGGGTTAAGGTGACATATTATGAACATTGTTTTTATTTTCGAAAAGGTTAAATAGAACTTCATCTGTAAACCGTCATGACTTACGGGCACGGGGGTGATCAGCCCTTTTTACTCTGTATTGATCAATACTACATAACAAGAATGATAATATCGTTCACTCTGGCTGCCTTGGGTACATAAAATTTTTCCCATGAATGGGATGTTCATACCTGTCGGGGTTCCAAACTAAAGCAATTCGGTTGGATAATGGTGGTTTTATTTTGTTCAACAATAATCTATAATTAAACATATATATATATATATATATATATATATATATATATATATATATATGGGTAATTGACAAAGGTGTATCAACATGTGATTAAATGTAATGATTATCCAAGTGGGGACACTTGTATGACCATTTATAGAAATTAACGAACAGAATATATATCTGAATTACCATATATTAATATGTTGATAATCAATGAGTGTGTGTAATATAAGGTTAATAATCTGTACAGTAATAATATAATTCTGAAACATTCTTACTCATATCCATTGCATAAAGAAAATACAAAGGTAGGATACTTATGCGATCTTACCGCCATAATACGAACTTAGTTTTATCTTTTATGTAATCACCTATCATTAATCGGGTCATTCGTTGGATTAGAACAATATACTATAACACACAAGGTCTTTGCATTTACATGATCGAAGACATAAATCACATAATCACATTATCACACATGTTCAACAGTTATTGCATCACAAACAAACATTAATACAGTCAAAATATCGAAGTCTAGAACAATTTCTGAACTATGTAACCGATTGTCTGAAAAATTTTATCGAGTAATTATCGAGTCTAAGACTCTATTACAGAACTCAATATTTATAAATATCAGTCATATTATTTTAAATGACTCAATAAATATTTATTATAATTTATCATAAATTTTCAAACACCAGAATCATTATCAAATGATTTACATATCAAATAATTCTATTATTATTAATATTAAACTATTAATAAAACCATTGCCAAAATATTAAAGTTATTTATAATAACTCAAAATACTTTTAAAACATTTATATTACCCTTAAATAATTTTTAAAACATTTAAAATCATTTTTAAATAATTACCATTAATATTAAAATATTAATGTACTATTTATCCAATATTAAAAGTCATTAATTATAACTTAAAATATTTTTAATTCATTTATATCCTTTTAAATCAATAAAACAATTTTTAAACTATTTATTTAATATAATTATTAAATAAATTTAATATCATTAATATTAAATAAATATCATTAATATTAAATTATTAATGAAGTTATCCTTTAAATATTAAAAGTTATATTTTATAACTTAAAATATCTTTAAATACCTTATTATTATTTAAAATGATTTTTAATATAATAAAATCAATTTTAATCTATTTATTTAATTCATTTATTAAATAAATAAAATATCATTAATATTAATTAATTAATTAAATTCATCCTAAAATATTAAAAGTCATTAAAAATAACATAAAATATTTTCTTATACCATAATATAATTTTAAATGATTTTTTTTAAGTATTAAAATCATTTTTAAATAATTTATTTAATATAATTATTAAATAAATTAAATACCTTTAATATTCCAAAAATATTAAATATTTATGAAATATATCCAAAATAATTAAAATATAATTTTTCGGACTTTAAAATAATTTTTAATAATTTATTATGTATTTTTAATAATTAAAACTAATTTTCTATAATTATTTAATGAAAATATAATTTTTATAAATAAATCTGTCGTTAAAGACCACTATAAGCGACAGGCTGTCATTGTAGGTGTTCTTCGTGTTCATTATGCAAACCCATCTTGAGCCGATTCTGAGGTGGGTGGGTTTGACCAAGTGTAAATCAGTGTGTGTTGTGTTTCTGAGCATGTTGTTGATCTGATCGTGTAGTACTAATTCAAGACTACAAGACACAACAATAAACAGGTTCATACAACTCATAACAAATAAGATCTGAGCCCCTAAAGTGGCTGTTAGAGTTGTTCTTCATTTCTGGGTTTGCCCAGAAATGAAGAAACGATTCGACCGCCTATACTTTTGTCTTCCACTACGTAATGATCGTGCAATAATTTTGTGATTTATAAGTTGCAGTATGTAGCCAGTATGTAAATGAAGAGATCGAACACAAAATATCAGCAAAACATCAAAAGATCAAAAAGATATAGCTCGGTCGGCGCGTATAGGAGGCAAGAATTCATAGGTTTTTCGGGTTACCCAGAAAACCGATTTTGTGCTTAGCCCTGCTAGTTTGACCGATCACTACATTAAATATATATGTTATATAATAGATCTAAAAGCTTTAAATTGTTGTACTCATACCAAGCTACCATTCTATTAGAACAACATAACGCAAAACACCAATATCTTGTGGATCTAGTCGATCAAAAGCGTTGTCGAGGCCATCGATCCGGGCATAATGGCCGAAATTTGCTAGATTTCTTCCGGTCAATGCTGGTCAACGGTATTTGACCGTTAATAACTTCCGTTCTAGACATCAAATGACTCTGATTCTTTTTTCATATTAAAGACAACATTACAAGCTACACATAACAACTTAAAAACAACAAAAACCATAATCGAGAAAGGATCTGTGGCCACTGACATTCGTTGTCAGACCACAGAACCAAGTTTTTCCAGATTTTGTAGATCTTCTAATCCGAGCTTGTAAATGTTATGGATCCAACATTTAGCAACCCAGATCATCATTAGACACTATAACCAACATATTCTAACACCCAAACATAACATCTAACATATAATTTATGGACAGAAATCAAGCTAGGGTTTTATACCTTTTTGGGCTTAATCTTTATTCTAGCTTCTAATTTGTTTATAGTAATGGTGGGGCTTTGTTTGGGACTGGTCTTAGTAATGAATTTCGTGGGTTATGAGTTGAGAGAGATTGGTTGAGGGTGTGTGCACAAAATAAGCTAGCAAATGGTTTATTTCTCTCTCTAATCTATTTATAGAAGTCTAGCAATGTGTGACTTACTATTATCCCCCATATTCTTGTTGTCCATTAGACAAAACTCCTTATCTTGATCTTAAGTATGCTTAGTGAGATTTCCACCGATGAGATGTTGACAACATTGTACTTTTTGTAAGAAAGTAAGGTCATTAGCTATTTAAGGAAACTTGAGTAGCCTAATTTGTTGCCTTAAAAGGCCTATAATGGGCAGCTATGTATATACTCTCTAATTCTTTATTTAGCTATTATTTTAATGCATAAATTAGATAAATCAAAGGTCTAAAATACCCTTGGTTATGTGAGCTAAGTTTGGGCTTGAATTTGATTTCTTTTTGGGCTTCTCCCATAATTGTTTTGGGCCATGTAATAATTATAGCCTAACAATTTTAATATATGTTACCCAGGTTGTTTATTTAGGGTTTAAAATAAATATAATTAGTTTGCAAAATTTATAATTAGGGTTTTCTTAATTTGATTAGGGTTCTAATCATACATGAACATTAGAGTTTAGTATATAATAATTATAATTATCCTTGCTAATTTAGCAATTAGGGTTTATAATTTTGGTAATTAGGTTTTTAAGAAATTAATAAATCTAAAGTTAATTAGGGTTAATCATAAATCATATAACACTGTTATATAACAGACTTAAACTCACAACTGAGTTTCAAATTAGGGTTTCCCACAGTAAACTAGGGTTGACATAATACACCATATTAAAATAAAATAAAAAAAATTTATACGCAAAATTTCTAATTTATTTGTACAGAAAATATTGGGTTGTTACAACAGAGACGCTGAGATCAGCTACATATTGCAGTACTTACCCTACATGGGTATTCACAGGTAGCTCAGTCATGTTGTATGTGTGGTTTATGTCACACCTGAGACCGATTGCCACTTTTAGACGGCACGGGTATTGTTTTAACCATGAGATAGCCATGTCGTACTCCTTTCAGTCTGCGGAGTGTACAGATCCTGCATCTTGGTCCGTTTTCCTGGCAGGGATTGGAGATCCATTTGATATATTGCCAAGTACAGGGCTTAGTTCACCCTACAGCTTCATCACTCATGCTTCGGACATGGATTATCTTCCTCTAGCTGGTTTGAGGGGCATGACTACTTACCACCCACTGGCTGTGATGTCGCAGTTTGACCAGTTCCATAACTTCAATCCTTTTGAGGGGGCATTGAGTCAGCGCTTGGCTTCTCGCCACTTGTCAGTAGAGGACAGATCTAGGGTGTATGCATGTTGGGATCAACGTGAGTTAGCTGCGTTTCTTGTTAGCCATCCTGGCTGTTCGACAGAGTATTCTGCATAGATGGAGACAGAGACAACATCAGTTGCGGTAGCATCCACAATGCCGGGGATTGATTCCGATGATGGGAGCCCAAGGAGGACATTGATATTCCCACCAAGGAAGAGCTATTCACTGGGTTGCTAGCAGCTCTTGCAGATTCTCCCAGTACGAGTGGTACTGTGATTCAGCATTCAACACAGTATTTAGAGCAGAGTCTTCATCTGATGACCTTTGAGAGATCAGGCTAGGACCTTGATGTTGATAGCTCTTGATGGGAGAGACATCGCTCTATTGAAGAGAGATGAGGCTGTAGCTCAGAGAGGTACCGCCATTGAGGAGTGGGCTGAGGCCATATCATCCTGAGATGCATTGATTGTTGAGAGGGATGCTGCCATATCTGCCCAGGATGTAGCCATTACAGATAGTACTACTGTGAGATCCCTTACCACTGACATGCTTTCCGAGATGAGTGCATATATTGATGAGCATCATGTCACCATACAATTGGCCTTGGACTTGTTGGCACTGTGACGCCCCCAAATTCGGGTATCTTTCAACCCGACATATGGTGCTACATGGTACTCATAACTATACAATCATTCCATTGAAAACACAACACAATGAATGTATTAACTATCTTTTTATTACAATCATAGTAAAATCTTTTCCCAGGTTCATAAACCGATTACATCATTCGTTGTTCATAAGTATAATACATACAATCATACTAATCTATTATAAGATGTTTAACTATCCATCTTAGCTTTGCCCTTATCTCTCTTAGAATTCTCAGTACGCTCGGCTTTAACTGTAATCATATAATTCATGTAAGAAGTGAGCATAACAAGCTCAGCAAGTCTAACAAAGAATAATATCAATACCACATTCGTGAATTATATGACAATCTTCCATAACTGAACAAATAGTCATGAAGTATTATGAAACATTAATACTTAACAATTCATAATCTCAATTCCCAAAATATATAATAGCTTAGGAATTCTGAACCGGTCGAAAGACCATGAACAACATCTTTCTATTTTCATACTTGAAAAGGACATCACAGCACTAAGGTTGTACATCCGACATTTCTTATGAGCACTTCTAGGTGATCGGCCTATAGAACTCTATGTTGATCAACATTCATCCGTTAAACGTATTTATATTTAAGTTTTGGCAAACTCACGTGCCCATCGTATAAACGATGAAAAATACATTTGTTTGTTCATAGACAAACTTACCTTTGAATCCGTACCAAATACTTGGCATAGGATAGCGTTACCATTTCCATATAGAAAGATATGTATAAAAATTAATCTATTTCTTATGAATAGTCTAGCCGAGTTAAAACTGGCATTGACCCTTTCTTTAAAATTATTCATGCAACTCATTAAATGAATCATAGAAAACTCGACTAACATAAAGGTTAAACAAGCATTAAGAACACTTGCCTTCAAGCATCTTCAAATAATTTATTAGACTATTCTCAGCCTTTACAGAATCTACATGATATATTCATATAACACACTTTAATTAGCTAACAAACAATCAATCACATTGTTTTTACCAAATTCTTTCTCTTCTATGTTTTAATTGACTTTATTTCATTAATAAGGTCAATTCGACTTACTACCCTTCATCACGGCTTGTTAACGTTCTTACGTTACTAACCGAACTCAATCATTATTGGTGAAGTACCAATGCTGATTATCAATCACGGTTTACTCATTAACACTTCGTGTTCTTCGTTATCATACTAACAACTCGCGTTCAATTCTTAAGTTCATCACCATATACACTAGTATATATAATATAGGAATGGTTTTAGTATGTTTGTTGAGTATATAAACTCATATTATATTGATCTTGAAACAATTAAAATCAAAACCTAACTTGTCTAATAACTCCCCGCTTTCAAAATGGCATAAGATGGCGCTTTATACATAACATCACGGCGTTGCGGCGCGCCAGCTTTCATCGTATCTAAGCCCGGTCCGTGCTGCATGCATGCAAAACCTATAACGGTGAATGGCATTGTGGTGCAACTCTTTAGTAGCTCATTACACTGTACACGATGTTGCGGTGCGGCATTTAGAGCTTAAATGCAAATGACTGCTGCTGCACCAACCTCGACCGTAAAAATTTTATAGATAAAAATTTTAGTGAACTTCCCGGCTTCATAACTTCTTCTTTATAAGTCCGTTTTGGTCCGTTTAAAAGCCTACTACTCCCATTTTACATACTTTATGCGTTCATATAAGAATTTTATATTTCCGAATTCGATAGCTCGAAATTCACTTCTAAGTTCATTATCGAGCGTTTCGTTAATCGTTTTCGAGCGTTCAATACTCGTTTTCTTCATTTTAAGTCAGAATCTGACGATTCTTGAATCCACGACTCTTAAATACCCTATCTCACGTGTTGACATTGAAAACCAATGTTTTCAAGTCTCACGGCAACTTTCAACTACTACTCCGGAATTTCTACATTTTCGACGTTTAACGTCTAATTCCGTAAAATTCATCATAACTTCGTTACTAGTGTTCTATATGCCAAATAAAATGGAACAACTCCATTGATCTCATATCTACATCCTAACTAAGAAAGATTCACATATCCTAATAGCGATGGTTTTCAATTTGTCCACCAACAACTATGTTCATTATTCAATATTTTCTACGGTTTAATCTTACGTAAACCCTTACGATTTCTATTAATACATGACTTATAAATGTTTTACATATTACAAGCCATCCTTATTCCTCCATAGGAGGCATGCTCCACCAATCTATGATTCCTTATAACAAAGAAATCAAAAGGATGGGAAAACTAATATTAATGGAATATTACCTTTCCGATCTTTGTGTTCTTGCTAAAATCTCTAATGAAAAGCTTCAAAGTGAGATGATTGCTTATGTCTAGCTCTTTCTCTCTCTCAATATAAGTGGGATGATCTCTTGGAAAAACACCAAATGACCAACCTATGCCTTCTATTTATAGGAAAATCAAATGGAGGGCTTTTTAGTTATTCTTCCCCACCTCCTTACTATTCACTACTTCATCACAAAGTAAATTACTTGGTGATCAAGTAGATCACTTACTTGGCCATCAAGTGGCCGGCCCACATGCCCATCGGTCATCCCCATGGGTTTCCCTATGGGTTTTACCTATTTGGTGACCCATCAGTTCGATCCACGGTTCAATTTCTTGAATCGGGCTTAATTAAACTTAACGTCGGGCCTTAACTTGGGCTTAAACACCTAATTCCTTGGGCTTAATTACTCAATTACTTGGGCTTGATATAATCCAAATCCAATTGGATTATACTAAGTCCTAAACTCTAAGTCCATTACATCAATCGTATTCTACACATATAATTCACGTATTCTCTTCGTATAGTACTCGTACAATATTCATATTATACGTCATATTAAATCTTCATATTATACTCGTATACTAAATAGTATCACCCTCGTATAACATACGCATAATCATCGTAATTAATTATACGAATCTCATTTCCTTCTCGAAAATCATTCTTCTCAACCCTTAGGTTTTAAGTCTGTAGGCGAAAACTTTGTTTGCCATAAATGAAATATTATTAGATATTCCATCTCGTCTTCATATTCTATCATTACGCATTTTCTCGAAATTTCAAACTTAATTCCCGAGAAAAAATAGATGAATAGTGTTTTTACGGGAATTTCTCGGAAAACTTTTATTTTTGTCTTGGAAATTCAAAACAATTAATTCTAGCACATAGCCAGAATACTAACCACATCTGCACATTCTAGGTCATAGAATGACCTTCACATAGCTTACTCACAAAAATAATCAATTAAATCCATTTAATTCATATAATCAAATAAAAATTTAATTCTCATATAAATCCAATTTTCTCGAGCGTTACAGGAACGCGTAGACATGTTGATACAGGAGACCACAACATAACCCCTTTCCCCTAAGAGAGATGCTATGTTAGATCTGATAGCCCGCATACACACCAATCTGTAGATAGACTTGTATTTTCATGCACAAACTAGCTTATCCATTTTGTTATGTACAGTTCATATTGTATATATCAAACATCATTATATATGGCATGGAATTATATTTTGATGCACTTCCCTTTTAGTTATGCCTAGATACTTACTTGATATTTTGCTTGCTTCTTCAGGTCTTATGATCTTGATGTATTCTGAACTCATCCTTAATGGATAGACATTGGGACATCGTAGGATCTTTCAGAATGGATCATTGATCTGTGTGTATCCCTACCTTCTTTGGTGTCTTGGGACTGGTTTTTGTATGTAGATGTGGAGAGTAGTGTGGCTTTCCTATTTGAGATTGACCGCACCACAGATGGTCACCAGTAGTCCTATTTAAGAGGAGCCCAGTTAGTTCCATCTCTTATGGATTGGTATTGCTCTTCGAGGACTTAACTACAACTTAGATGGTCGCCAACTCTCACATTTATGGGGAGGCCAGGTAGTTCCATCCCTTTGGTCTAAAGTTGATGAAATGTGGTGGATTGAAGTTTGATCCCAATACCGTTGACAAGTGTTTGTGTTTTGGTAGGGGGTTAGATCGAACCATAAATGGCTGCCTACATACTCCTATGGAAGAGGAGATCAGGTATGCGTAGTTTGAACCTGGTGTAAGAGGTTCAACGCTGAATGTGAAGGGGTAGAAAGGTGTAGAAATGTTTTTGTTGTTTTTGTTTGTAGAGAAGGGTGTAGAAATATTTTTGTTATTTTTGGTTGTTTTTTATTGCGACCGGGCCATATAAAATGGTTGCCTACGTACTCCTAGGTATCGGGGAGATCAAGTTGATGCAGTTCGCCCCATGTTAAGGATGATTTACAGCCGAAAAAGTTTGATCCCATGTTCAGGACAAACTGCGGGGGAAAAGTTTGATCCCATGTTCATGACAAACAGCAGGTGTGAAAAGTCTTATCCGTAGTGGGATAAAACTACGGGTATGAAAGGTCCAATCCCTGGTGGGATAATCTGAAAGGTTTGAAATGAAGTTGAGTGAAAGATCTGATGATCTGAAAACCAGGCTGCTGGTTTGAAGAGTGTGTTTCCCTGATGGGGCAAATGGGTATGAAGAAAGGGTTGTGTGTAATTTGGGTTAAAAAACTTGAAATGACTTATGATCTGGTGATCCAAAACCATGATGTTTGCTTGATGATAGCTTCATATATAGTACCATTTAACGGTGTCTGAGTTGATGAGTTGTGGAAATTCATCGCCGTCCATTTCCTGTAATCTGAGTGCACCCCTTGTCAATACCTCCTTGATAATAAATGGGCCTTCCTAGTTTGGAGAAAATTTTCCCTTTGACTGATCTTGGTTGTCAAGGATCTTCTTCAAAACCAAGTCATGTTGTTTAAATTGCCGTAGCCGGACTTCTCTGTTGTAGGATATGGCGATCCTCTGTTGGTATAACTGACCATGGAAGATAGCATCACTTTGCCTTTCGTCTATTAGAGACAATTGGTGATACCTTTCTTATAACCATTGGTCTTCATCCAGTTGAGCGTCAATCAACACTCTGAGGGATTCCATTTCCACCTCTATGGGGAGCACTTCTTCCATTCCATAGGTCAATGAGTTGGGGGTTGCCCTAGTGGAAGTACGCATTGAAGTTATGTAGGATAATAGAGTCAGAGGCAAGAGGTCATGCCATCCTTTATGATTGGCAGACATCTTTTGCATGATCTTCTTGATATTCTTATTAGCCGCTTCAACAACACCATTCGTCTTTAGACAGTAGATGACGGAGTTAAGGTGTTCAATGTGGAATTTCCTGCACAACTCCTCCATCATTTTGTTGTTGAGGTTCTTAGCATTGTCTAACGTAATTACCTCTGGTTGTCCATATCGACAAATGATATTATCTCTGATGAAAACAATGATGACTTCTTTGGTAACCTTGGGGAAGGAGGCTGTTTCTACCCATTTGGTGAAGTAGTCAATCATGGTGAAGATAAACAATGCCCATTTGTGACGCCCCCAAAAAAGGTATACATCACCCTTCTTGGGTCGCCAAATACATGGTACTGAATACAAATACAAACTTAATTATACAAGATGAGCTGAGAGTTTTTACACTAATATTGTCTTCTAGACAATATCCAAACTCAAATAGAGTCCTCATTACATTTATTATCACAATATTTTATCGAATAGTGAGGACTACTATAACACCATCTTGGACCATCACTCCGTTCCCCGACTAGTTCCGGCTACGTTCTCATTTCCTGAAGAGAACAATGGAAGTAAAAGGGTGAGCTCAACTAGCCTAGTAAGAAATATTATGACTAAGATAATGCAGAATAAGTTATCATTAGCCTTCAACAATGTTAAACTGATAGAATATAATAGACAACAAGTTTAACTGCAGTGGAATAAGCAATCCATTAGAAGAGTCAAGTAGAGCATGATATCTACTATCTTCTATTATTTAAAAAGTTTTTCATAAACTTTATCGCTGAGACTCAGCTTAATAAATAAACCATATCATCGAATTATCCCTGCACTACGGGCCAAGAATATTCATTAGTATCACATCCACAAATTATTCTTGCACTACGGGCCAAGAATATTCGTGTAATCATCAATGGTCATGATCATACTGAATTATCCCTGGTCACAATCATACCAATCAACAGTCCATTTATGCACGTAAGCCAAAGATGACTTTCATCACAATATGAGCATGAGGATAATGACAATGATATAAGAATTCAATTAAAAGAAGTAAAGGATAAATTTTTAAAGATTTATAATTTAATTTATCTAGAATTCAATAATGTCCAAATTGTCAACATGATACTGCTTTGTGGAGTAAAATTCAAGAATAATATCCATGTATCAAAAATAATTTAGATAGAAAAGAAATAAATTTTTCGATGAATAGTACCCCATGAATAGTACCCTATGAATAGTACTTTAAGAATAGTACCCCGACATGAAAAGTGCCCCGAATACCCGAGTGAATAATATTTGAGTGAATAGTAATCGGGTGAATAGTAACTCGTGAATAGTACCCTGGCATGAAAAGTGCCCCGAATACTCGAGTGAATAATATTATAGTGAATAGTAACTGGGTGAATAGTAACCCGTGAATAGTACCCCGGGTGAAAATATTGATATTTAATAAGAAAGTTCAGATTAATATTCCAATAAAACGATACTAGATAAAGCGCAAAACTCAAGGATATTCCACTAATTTCAAGGATTATAGAAGCAATACTTACCATAGTAAGTTTAGATTTAAGAATATGAAAAGAAATAATATACGAAACTGCAAATGGATTTTTACCTGTCATACGGAACGTAATTCGCGTAGACAGGTTATTCTGACAAATTAAAGGATGAATACGAAAAATAGTATTTCTTATGAATATGAAAGAAATAATACCCCTTACCTTAGTAGAAGGTTGAATACTGCAATAGTGAAGTAGCAGAATACTCTTCTTCTTGCTCTCTATAGTTTCTCTCTATAGTGTCTCTTGTGAATCTCAATGAATTAGTTAGAATGATAGAAGAATTAAGCTTCTATTTATAGGAGAAATGACTAAATAGTAACTAATTCACGAACGGTCCAGATTGATTTACTATTAGAACGGAATGTCCATATTGATTACTATTAAAACCACAACCGACGGTCTATATTGATTTACTTTTAAAACCACCATTGACAGTCCAGATTGAATTACTATTAAAACCACCACCGACGGTCCAGATTGATTTACTTTTAAAACCACCACCGATGGTCCAGATTGATTTACTTTTAAAACCACCATCGATGGTCCAGATTGATTTACTTTTAAAACCACCATCGATGGTCCAGATTGATTTAACTTATTACACTTTAGTACCACTAAAGTTTTCAAAGTTTGCGTTATTCCCCTCTAACTTTTGTAATTCACTTATCTTCAATAAACGCATTCTTAATACTTCAACAATTATTCATCATTAATATTATAACTCACAATATTTAACAACCATATCATTCCCAGGAAAGAGTGAGCTTTCCGATAAGGATTTCTCCCTATTGGCGCCCAATTAGGTGACAAAACCTCTCCTTGACAGAACTTTCTAGACATCGTCAATATTGTAATTAATAATATGAATAACTTTGTTGTCTCAATTATTGATTTAATAATATAAAATATTATGTAGATGATACTGTGACAATAATTGAATCAAATAATGTGAGATACTATGCAATAATTACTGTAGCAATAATTGAGTAAACTGAGTGGCTTCTTACGTAACAATTAATAATCAATATCGTGTGCTACAATGCAACCACGCGTATTACTGTACTTTTACCACCGGGTAGTTCAACAGTTTAACAGTAAAACTTTCACCGTTATTTTTATAAAAAGATATTTCTGTCATTTTCTAACTACGACAATACATCCGTTGTGGGGTCCATCAATGATTGTGCCGTCACACGAATATTCCCTGCTAAAACGAATATTCTCCGACCAATCAAATATTTTATAACAACTTCCTTACTTTGCAAAATTTGTAAATATTACCCACAACTATAACATTATATCATATCCACACCATAATATTCAATAATATATTTCGAGAAAAAATTAATCTTTATTCATAAAAGTTGGGGTCTTACAACCTCCCCTTCTTATGAAATTTCATCCTCGAAATTAGGGTACGTACCTGATATGTCGAAGATGTGAGGATACCTTGATTTCATTTCAGATTCTAACTCCCAGGTAATTTGTAAGAACCCGAATTTTCAGAAAATATTAAAATAAGAATTTAGTAAATAAAATTCTTAAAGCATGAGATGGGTTCAAACAAGAATATATAAGTGTGCTATGAGGTATGTGGTATTATGTTACATAGGGTAATATGAGCCATGTAGTAAGTGATGTTGTGTTTAATAAATATATATCATTATTATATATTTGTTATAAATGGTAGAGATGAATTAGTAAGAAGATGGATAAGATTTATCTATCGGCATTAAATAAGTTATAGAATTATTTTATCATAGTAAGTTGGTGACATTAAATATCCTTGATAATCACCAATTTCTTGAGTATATGTACAAGTAAGTATCAAGTCTAAGGCAGTGCAACCGTACCCTTTAATGGTTGATGCATAGGAGCTGGGCTAAACGATTCCTTCAGAGAGCGGAGGTATATACGAATTAGTAACCGATCTAACTCACTGTGAAAACAGTGTAGAAGAGACGAAAACTAATTTGTTCGTTGTTTGTGAGAAATCACTCAGTGTACTATATTGAATACCATTAAAGACTCGATGTGTGCCAGGTTTGGACTTGTATATATGTACATTGTGACGAGAGAAGAAAATCAATATATCTTTAGATAAATATTTTTAGAGATTTATGGACTAATATTTGAGATGTGGCTAAATGTAATGGTTGAAGAAGTTGTCTTGGGACAATCAAATAATTATACGTATAGTGTATAATTTAAATAATTAATAGAGTAAATATTAATTATTCTAAGTGAAAAGGTTGTGCATACTTTAAGCATGTAATTATTTAAGTAAGCTAAATAATTTAGCATTCTGATAAAGTGTGAGATAAACTCAATATTAAATAAATAATAAAATAATGTGGAATTGGGGAAAAGCCAAAGTGACCTAAACCCTAATATTTTATTATAGGAATAATGAGCTTGAGTTATACATAACTCCAGTAAATGAGTTAGATAATCTTTGTGTGGCACAGTGATGGGAAATATTAATAATGATATTAATCGATGAAGGAATTATTAAGTGAATAATTAATTAATATTAATTGTTAATTGTTATTGTAGAATATTAATTAATTGTTAATGGTGATTAATTAATGATATGTGATATAATAATAATAAGCAACGTGTCTATAAATATAATAAGATTTATATTTATTTACTATAATGTAATAGATAATTAATCGTTATAGAGATCAATAATTACATTAATCAATGAGGAATGGATTAATTAATATTAGTGTTAATTAATCAATAAGATGAATAATTTATTTATTTGACATAAAACAAATAATTAAGTTATTAATATAGTAAGATTATGTATTGGTGTATATTTAAAATATAAGTATACTTCCTATATGTGGGTAGGTACATATATATGTGTATATATGTGCCCATAGATTAATTTAGTGTTGTAATGTTAAATCATTATAATTGATTTAATAAGCCCAAAAGGAATTAACTTTGGTAGAATGATACCCATTTTACTAATAAGTGAGGAAGTAATATTATATGTCCCAAATTCATTGTCCCAAGTATTAAACAACCGTCTAATAGGCCAATGGCCTACTTCTCTATTACTTAAGCTCAGAAAAGGCTAGTTAACTGTTAATAATGGATGAACGTGGAGTTGGTAATCGACTCCCCAACATCCACTGGCTTCTCCTTCCTCCCCTTGGATTAATTCAGTGTGCAAAACCATAAATTAGATAATCTTTTCTCTATAAATAGAGTCCCCTTCTTATATTTCACGTTGGTTGAGTGTCTGAAGACTTGGTTATGGAAGTTCAGTAGCATTGAGAGCAAGCATAGGTTTGGAGTGCTATAGATAGCAAATTAAAGCCATCAAGAGGTAATAAATCTAATGTTTATGCTTTTGATTTCCTAAGTTTGAAATTCCTTAGAAATGACAAGAAAAACTTTCTTTTGAGTCACAAATTTGATGGCTAAGGATTGTTGTAATCCATGAATTGTTGTTAGATATTGTTAATACAGTTGAAAACTAAAACAACGTAAGTTAAATGGACCAATTTGGTTTAGAAACGAATTCGTAGTGAATGAATTTGCTAAATTTGTCAAAATATGAAAATTTAGTATGAATATGAGTTTTGGATTAATCTTTGTGTTAGTTAATGTTTTTGAAGTGTTATATTACTCTGTAGATGAGTAGCTTAGAGTTTAACGAGTTCAACGAATCGAAAACCAATTGATTCGGACTTAAAATGAAGAAGTTATGAAGATTTGAAGTAAAAACAATAAGGAAACAATAATCTGGGCAAGCCAAGCTCGGGCGCGCTTCCCAAGGGTGTGAGGCCGCAGCTGGAAGTTGCCTTATGGTGCAGGCACACTGGGTTGATGAAGGAATTGGCCGCAACCGTGCCCAATGTCTGTTAAGTGTGACTGCTTTGACCTGTTTTGGTAAAACGGCCATAACATTTTTATAAAAACTCCGATTGAGGTGATTCAAGATGATCCGGAACGAGAACGAATAGACCTACAACTTTTGTTCTTTAATGTTTTTAATTTGAGGTCATTAGGAAGGGTCAAAATAGTCATCGTTGTGACTATTACGTATTGGGAGGCAATCGGAGGGCGTCGAGCGAACACATACGCAAGTATAGTGCTCCCGACGATGGAATATGTTCTTCTAAGTGATAAAACATGAATATGAATGATAATAGACTTGTCATATGGCTAAGATTACTTTACTCATAATGGAATGCTTTAACAATGATTTCTAAAAGAAAAGTTAAAGTTTTTGAGAAAAGGAAATTGATGAATTTGGTGTCCTTTGAGTTCTGACCTTGGACCTTATGTACGCATATAAACGTCCATGAAATGTAGTTTTAAAGTTACCTTGCATATACTAGATTGATATATCTTAGTTTAAAGTGTTTTGAAAGAAAAACTTGAAGTTTTGAAAATGAAACTTAACAAACTTTGTGTCTTTTAAGTTCCGACCTTGGAAACATGTGAATGTGACCTAGTTATGTGCGCGGATGGATAAGGAATGTAATTCCAAGATGTATTGCACATTTTAGTATGCGTTTTAAAGAGAAATTTAAAAGTTTTAGAAACTAACTTTGATGAGCATTGTATTATTTGCATTGTGACCTTATAAGCAAGCATGATAGAGTTGTTTATACCTTTGAACATGAATGATACATGCACACAACTAGATAGACGTAATATGAACTATGCATGTCTTAAAGTAAGTTTTCAAGTGATAAACCATGCTAGTCATATAAATACACATAAGCATGCATAATAAGGGTGGTTTAGTATCGTTATGTGACTTAATGGTTAACGTAGCGAGTCCCTTGTTCAATAAACCTTTTTAGTCTCGATTAAAGAATTTTGAAAAAGGAAGTTATATGTTTGATTTGAGTTTTATCTCAAAAGTTTGTTTTAGATACATGAGGAGGTGTTCAACTTGGTCAATAGGCTATTGAACATGTAAATCCTAGTTGAACAAATGAGTTCAAAAGAAAACTAAACGTTTTAAAAGTTAGCCTCAACGTTAACGAGTTTGGGAAACCCAATGTGTCCTAAACCTTGTCTTTATGTGTTTATATTGTTCAAAATTGTTAAGGTGCTAATAAGAGAACTAGACTTTTGAAAATTTCAGCTCTGGTTCTGGCAGGGAGTAGCGCGGCCGTGCCACTCCCAAGCTTATTCTCAGCGCGGCCGCGCCGTGTTGCTGAGTAGTTAAGAACAGTTTGTGAATTGTCTAGAATTTAGAGCATACCTATATATATACTTAAAGACCATAAAAGACGAAATAAGATTGTTTCGAAAGAATAAGTATGAGAGTAAAATGGACTAGCAACATAGCTATCCTAAGAGTATACCGAAGAAGTGAACTAGAACGATGTAAAAATTTATTATTTCATTGAGAATAAATGAATGTATGACTGATGGGTATGAATCCATGATTATATAACTGTGTAGGAACACACGCAGTGCAGATAAGCTTTAAGCAGTTAAGTCGTAGTTGATAAACTACGAATCAGGCAAGTCTTTCAGTTCCTATTTGATATATAAATTCTATAACTATTAGTTGAGCTATATTATGCTATACAAATGTTGATATATATGAAATGCATATGAGATATGTATGAAATGTGAAAGTTGATCTTTGATGATATGCTTGTGAAAGAAACCTATATGCCTGTTATGTGAGAAGTAACATGCGTAGTAAATATTAATTGATTATGAATGCATGAACTGAATATGCTATTATATGCTATGTACTGCATGAAAACTGTTAGAATTGCTGGGTTGTCGAGCTCACCCTTGCAAATAACCACTTTTACAGGTTAAGGATACACGGTAAAGGTTACGTGCTATTTGATTGATAAAGTTCAATGGTATCGAAAGAGATTGATTTATTATTTAACTAGATGCTCTTGAACCATGTTTAGGTTCTAGTAGATGTACATGATAGTAGTTTATAATGTGTAATACATGTTAAGTTATACTATGTGATACATAGAGATATTAGAATTATGATGTAAAGATTTATACGAAAACTGAATAAAGTGAATCATAGAATAATTTGATTCAGGGATTTATAATTGATTCAAGTTAAGAAATTAATAAAAGATTATTTTTCAAAGGAGATTGAAAAAGTTTAAATTATTCCGCATATTTTTATAACATCGAATATAATGTAAGACAGGAATGCTAAATGGCCAAGATTAGAAACTTATAAAAGTTGGGGTCATTACATAGATCCTGGAAATGGAAAGAATTTATATTCTAAATTGTAATAAGTAAAGTTATATTCATTAAGTTATGAATAAAAGATATAAATAGTTTGACGATAGTAGTATCGTGGCAGACCAAATCCGAGGTTCAAAGGGACCTAGATTTGGGGGCGACACATCATTTCTTCCACATCGTGGTTTCTCCACAAAACTTTGACTTGAGGTATAACTTTGGAGCGTAGAATATGATCATTCTTATCAAAGATTTTAACAAGTACCTCTTCATATGTTAAATCTTTCGCTCTCTCGTCCGATTCTAATTCAATAATGTGGTTCGGGTCTTTCACATATTTACGTAACATAGATATATGAAAAACGTTATGAACATGAGACATACTTGGCAGTAAGGCGAGTATATAGGCCATAGTTCCTACTCGATCGAGGATTACAAATGGGCCAATGAATCGAGGATTAAGCTTTCCTTTCTTTCCAAATCTCATAACTCCTTTCCATGGAGCAAAATGTAACAACACATAATCTCCGATATTGAATTCCACATCCTTTCGATGAAGATCAGCATAACTCTTTTGTCGATCTTGTGAGGTTTTTATATGTTGTTGGATTGTTTGAATCTTTTCCATAGTCATACGTACCAACTTCGGTCCCAACAATGTTGCTTCACCCACCTCGTCCCATTATACTAGAGAATGACACTTGCGCCCATACAACGCCTCAAATGGAGCCATGTCAATACTTGCTTGATAACTGTTGTTATAGGAGAATTCCACTAATGGAAAGAACTTGTCCCAACTTCCTTTGAAGTCAAGGACACATAGTCTTAATAAATCCTCAAGAGTTTGAATAGTCCTCTCCAACTGCCCGTCCTTTTAAGGATGATATGCCGAACTAAATCGTAAATTCGTGCCCATAGCTTTTTGCAAACTAACCCAAAATCGTCAAGTGAATCTTGGGTCTCGATCAGAAACTATGGATACTGGCATGCCATGAAGTCTTATAATCTCATTTACGTACAAACGAGCAAGCTGTTCAAGTGTATAAGTTTCTCGTATAAGTAAGAAATGAGCAGACTTGGTCAATCTATCAACAATGACCCAAATCACATCTATGACTTGAGAAACCTTGGGAAGACCAGTAATGAAATCCATGGTAATGTGCTCCCACTTCCATTTTGGAACTTCAAGTGGTTGCAATGGACCTTTTGGCATTTGATGCTCCGCCTTGACTCTTTGACAAGTTAGACACCTTGAGATAAACAGCGTTATCTCTCTCTTCATATTGCTCCACCAAAATGTATGTCAAAGATCACGATAAATTTGGTACTCCTAGGATGGATTGCAAACGGTGTGTTGTGCGCCTCCATCATGATCTTATACTTTAAATTAGGGTCGTTTGGAACACAAAGTTTGGAGTTGACTCGAAGTATTCCTTCTTCATCGATTATTGCTTCCAGAACAACACCTTCTTGTACTTTCTTCTTCATACGCATCAGCTCCAGGTCCGTAGCTTGAGCAACTTTAACTTTATCAATTAAAGTCGGTTCTACTCGTATATTCGCCATCATCACATGGGTCCCTGGAGTCTTTAACTCTATCTCCATCCTTTGTAAGTCATACAAAATGGGCCTTTGCGTTAACAATATCGCACTCGTACCCGTATATGATCTTCTACTCAATACGTCAGCTACCATGTTCGCTTTTCCAGGATGGTATTGGATGGTATGATCATAATCTTTCAACAGCTCAAGATAGGTGAAAATTCATTTACAGTTTCGTATATTATTTCTTTTCATATTCTTCATTCTAAACTTACTATGGTAAGTATTGCTTCTATAATCCTTGAAATTAGTGGAATATCCTTATGTTTTGTGCTTCATCCAATATCATTTTATTAGAATATTGATCTGAACTTTCTTATTAATATCAATATTTTCACCCAGGGTACTATTCACAAGTTACTATTCAGTATAATATTATTCACTCGGGTATTCGGGGCACTTTTCATGCCAGGGTACTATTCACGAGTTACTATTCACCCGATTACTATTCACTCAAATATTATTCCCTCGGGTATTCGAGGCACTTTTCATGTCAGTGTACTATTCACAGGGTACTATTCCCGAAGTACTATTCACAGGGTACTATTCATGGGGTACTATTCATCGAAAAATTTATTTCTTTTTTGTCTAAATTATTTTTGATACATGGATATTATTCTTGAATTTTACTCCACAAAGCAGTATCATGTTGACAATTTGGACATTATTGAATTTTGGATAAATTAAATTATACATCTTTAAAAATTTATCCTTTACTTCTTTTACTTGAATTCTTATATCATTGTCATCATCCTCATGCTTATATTGTGATGAAAGTCATCTTTGGCTTACGTGCATAAATGGACTATTGATTGGTATGATTGTGACCAGAGATAATTCGGTATGATCATGACCATTGATGATTACACGAATATTCTTGGCCCGTAGTGCAAGAATAATTTGTGGATATGATACTAATGAATATCCTTGGCCAGTAGTGAAGGGATGATTCGATGATGTGGTTTATTTATTAAGTTGAGTCTCAGCGATAAAGTTGATGAAAAACTTTTTAAATCATAGAAGATAGTAGATATCATGCTCTACTTGACTCTTCTAATGGATTGCTTGTTTAGTTGCAGTTAAACTTGTTGTGTAAGACCCCAACTTATTATAAATAAAATTGAATTTTTCCTCTATTCATTATTCTAAATTAATAAGGTGTTAATTTGATATAATGCTTAGGTTATGGGTGAAATGTGCAAATTTTGCAAAATAAGTAAGTGGTTATAAAATATTCATTTATGTCGGGGAATATTCGTTTAGTCGTGGAATATTCTTGTTGTCGAGGAATATTCGTACGACGGCGCAGCCATTTATAGGCCCATAACGGAAAACGGTTGGATGAAGAAAAACGACAAAGTATGAGATTTTATGAATAACGGCGTAATTGTTACCATTAACACTGTTGGGTTACCTGGTGTTTAAAATATAGTAATACGCGTGGTGGCACAGTAGCACACGGTATTGAACAGTATTGTTGCATTATTGATTCATACGTAAGAAGGCACTACTCAATAATTTTTACAGTAGTTACTGTTCAATATTTTATTTTACTGATTCAATAATTGCTACATTGATATTTTATATTATTGTTGTTTCAATAATTGTCATTGCATAGTATTTCCCATTATCAGATCAATAATTCATATTATTTGAATAATATTATTAGATAGCATTATTGGCAATGTCTAGAAAGTTCTGTCAAGGAGAGGTTTGGTCACCTAATTGTGCGCCAGTAAGGAGAAATTCTTATCGAAAAGCCCCCTCTTTCCTGGGAACTGCCTGGTTGTCATTATTGTGATTCTGTAATATTATTTGTGAATAATTATTTATTGATTTATATGATAAGGAAATATTTATTTGATGCAAATATAAATGATGGATTTATTTATGTGGTTATAAATGAAGGAATTAATGTTGAGGTATTTTATCAGTATTTTATCGGATTGGAGGTATTAAAAGATCAAATCGGTGTTCTTAAAGCTCTATTACGTGAGTTATAATTTTAATCCGACCGTTTGATCGTTGTGATTTTTGGATATGTTATACATATATAAGTTGAGTATATATCCACAAATTTTGAACCGTTAAAAATGAACGTATGATTTGTTATGGATTTAAAGAGGTGTTGAAACTCATTCGTTTGTGGATTTCGGATATTTTTGGTTTGGAATTTGGAAAAACTTAAAGCTACAAAGTTGTAGAGAATTCGATTTCGTGTGGAATGGACATAAAATTCGTATTTTTCTGAGAACGGGCTATTTTCTATGAATTGTTGAAGTTTCAAAAAATAAAATGATTTTTATTAAATTATGGGTGGGACCCACTTTTGTTTGAAAACATGTGGGCTGCTGGGATTTTTAAGAAATGGCATGCTAGTCTTGGTCTTTAGGCATGCGTAGAAATTGGTTTTGAAATAATAATATTTTATTATTTTAGTCTCCTACGACGTTCTAGCATTTTCCTATAAATAGACGCTTAGGTTAGAATTGAAAATCACACCAGAAACAAGTTTTCTTTCTCTCTAGATTATCAAGCGTATTTTTGTGAGTATTTTAATACTTTGAGAGTTGCTATTCAGTGCAAGTTTCTGTCAGCACTATATCCAAAATTCAGTCAGAAGTACGATTATTTTGAGGTAAGGGATGTTATTTTATTCTTAAATGATATTATTTTCTTCAATATCATTATGCCAAAATATTGATATGAATTTTATTGTAGAAATTCTACCTTTTTGTGTCGGGGTTACTATTCACATATACGACACTATTCACGTGTACGACACTATTCACGAATACGGCACTATTCACCAAAAAATGAAAATTTTCCTTTTTATCCAAGATGTCTATTATGGTTACTATCTTTGATTGTATCCATGTTTTGATCTTTATTTTTGAATTCTTCTTCACAATTTGTTATTGTGAAGTAATATTGATCTTGGATAAACTGTTATACGAATCCCTAATATTTGTCCTTCTGTCTCACTGGATTCATTTTCTTTAAAATATTTTTTATCATCCTCAGTCTTAAATGATGATATTACTGAATATCTTTGGCCTGTAGTGCAAAGATGAATGATTAACTAATGAATATCTTTGGCCCGTACGGCAAAGATGAACAAGTGTTGAGATGAACATGACCAACTGGTGATGCAAATGAATATCTTTGGCCTATAGTGCAAATATGAATATTTGATTAAAGATGTATATTGATTGTTGTTATAGGGATAAAATATTGATGATGAACTTTTAAATCTTAGAAGATAGTAGAATTCATTCTCTACATGACTCTTCTAATGGATTGTTGTTTCCGCTGCAGTTGTTGATCTAAAATTTGTTGTCTATTGTATTCTATCAGATTTTTCCCTGTTGAAGACTAATGATAATTTATTGTATATTATCTTAGTCATAATATTCTTTATTGGGCTAGTTGAGCTCACCCTTTTCCTTTTTGTTTCATTTTTCTTCTTAGGAGGTGAGAACATAGCAGCATCTAGTTGGGGTATGGAGTGATGGTTCTAGAAAGATGTTTTAGCAGTCCTCACTATTTCTGTAAAATAGTGTATGAATAATTATAATGAGGACTTATTTGAGTGAGGATATTGTCTAGAAGACAATATTTGTATTTAAACTCACAGTATGTGTTATCGTATTTTGCACGACAATTGTATTATTGAAGTTGTAGTTTTCTTTCTGTACCATGTATTTAGTGACTCGAAATGGGTGTTGTATACCTATTTTAGGGGCATCACAGTTGGTATCAAAGATTAGGGATATGGTCTTTGGCAGAGATCGGGGAGTAGAACTAGGAGGGGAGAGATGAGTAAATCCTTCACTAGTGTGTCCTATCTAAGCTTATTTGTTGGTCGGTCATAATATAGGGATATTATGTGATAAGTTAATTTGTTTAATTAACCCTTGTTTTATGGAAGTATTTAAGAATGTCTGCTAAGAATGTTAACAATGGAGTGTATGAGACTGTGGAACAACCTTTAGTCACAAACCAGGATAACGTGCAACAGGAAGACAATATTCCTCCTGTAAACAACACTACCGAGCAAACGATGAATGATGGAATGTTTAGGAGCTTTTTGCAGTTCATGCAAAATCAGACGAGGGAGACTCGTGTATAAAATACGGGTGAAAATGATGGCAATGTACGGTCTGTCACCGCCAAGCAGTTCAAAGAGTTGGGACCACCAAATTTCTGGGGAAAGCCCGATCCGATTAAGGCGGAAACATGGGTCAAGAAAATTACTAAGATATTCGATGTCTTGGGATGCACGGAGGAATAGAAGGTTCCATTCGCCACCTTTATGTTCCGTGGTGAGGCAGATTACTGGTTGGAATCTGTGAAGCGTATCCAGCCAGCCGCACTCAACATGTCTTGGGAAAGATTTCAGAAACTGTTCAATGACAAGTACTTTCCTGAAAGTATTCGTCATATGAAGGAGGTAGAGTTTTATTAGACTGGAACAGAACAACATGACGGTGTCTCAGTACGAGGCGATGTTCGCAGAGTTATCCAGGTTTGCACCTCATTTGGTGGAGAATAAGGAACGTATGACGCGGATGTTTCTGAGAGGTCTAAAACCTGAGATTCGTCAATACCTTATCTCTCATAAATTTTCTATGTATTTAGATGTTGTCAACATGGCTCAATTATTAGAGCGAGATAATGAGTATACTCAACCAAGGGAACACAACCAGGGTCATACCGGTGACAGCAGTCATCGGAGCGATGATAACCAACGAGGAGGGAAAAATACGGACAAAAGCGATAACCACTCGGGTGGTAATCATGGCCATGATAATAGAAGAGGTGAGTCAAGTGGAAATTTCAAAAAGAGGAGATTCAACAATGACGGGAAGACATCAACAGTAGCACCAGCATCAACTATTGCTAGGGGAGGAGAACGACCACTGGTCGTGTGTTATAAATGCGGGAAAGAGGGATATATCAACCCAAACTGCCCATAACAATCCAAGGTATATTATAACTGTGGAAAGGAGGGTCATATATCTCGAGAGTGTTCTGTAGCAAAACCAAGTTCACCGAGATGGTGACGCCAAAGTCTGTCCCAGATAAGTCGAAATCAATGGTTCCTCAAAGAGCGTTTGTCGTGACTGGCCAAAATGTGAGGAACCCGAACGAGGTGATCACGGGTAAGCTTATCATAAACTCTTTCGAAGTTTATACCTTACTAGATACCGGTTCTACCCATTCTTTATCTCTCCTACTTGTGTTCAACGTTTAAACTTGACTCCGAAGAAATTAGACTTTGACTTATCTGTTGAAACTCCATTGGGTGAAATCTTCGTTACATCTACAGTTTATAACTCTTGCTTAATCCAAGTTGGCACAATCACATTACCTGTTGATCTTATTTCTTTAAAGATACTTGCTTTTGATGTGATTTTAGGGATTGATTGGTTAACCACTCATCATGCCAAAATTGATGGTTTTCGTAAGGTTGTTAGTTTTCATATTCCTAACCAACCTATCATACGAATTCAAACAAATAAACCACTAAAATCAGTCACTGTTATATCAAGCCATAAAGCTATCCGTTTATTGAAAAACGGATGCCAAGCTTTCTTAGCCCATGTTATGGATTTGAATAAAGACAAGTCAGATTTGGATAATTTTTCTGTTGTTAGAGAATTTCCTGATGAACTTCCCGGTCTACCCCCAGAACGTGATGTTGAATTCTTTATTGACCTTGAACCAGGTACAAAACCAATTTCTAAAACCGCATATCGAATGGCTCCTATTGAACTTCAAGAGTTAAAAGTCCAACTACAGAAGTTATTAGACATTGGTTTCATTCGTCCTAGTACATCTCCTTGGGGTGCTCCTATTTTATTCGTAAGGAAGAAAGACGGGAGTATGCAACTTTGTATTGACTACCGAGAATTAAACCATGTTACCATCAAGAATAGGTATCCGTTACCTCGCATTGATGACCTGTTCGACCAGTTGCAAGGAGCATAATTCTTTTCAAAGATCGACCTTCGTTCTGGATATCATCAGCTGAAGATTAAAACTGAGGATATTCCAAAGACTGCCTTTAGAACTCGGTACGAGTATTATGAATTCTTAGTCATCTCTTTTGGATTGACTAATGCTCCAGCTGCTTTCATGGATATGATGAACTGAGTATTCAAGGAATATTTGGATCAGTTCGTTGTTGTCTTTATTGATGACATCCTCATCTATTCCAAAAGTCGTAAAGATCATGAGCACCATTTGAAGCTGATATTTGAAAGGCTTCGTGAAAACAAGCTTTATGCCAAGCTGAAGAAATGCAAGTTCTGGCTTGAGGAAGTAGCATTCCTTGGGCACGTGGTGTCAAAACATGGAGTATATGTTGACCTGGCGAAGATTAAAGCAATACAAAGTTGGGAGCAACCAAAGTCGGCGGACCAAGCACGCAAATTTTCTTACGGTTTAGTGGTTATTATCAGAGATTCGTGGAAGGATTTTCTCGAATCGCTACTCCGTTAATTCAGCTGACTCGGAAAGATTCAAAATATGTATGGAGCGAGGAATGCGAGAAAAGTTTCCAAGAGCTCAAGATGAGACTCATTTCGGCACTTGTTCTGGAAATACCATCTGGTTCAGATGGATTTGTTATATACAGTGATGCTTCAGGCAAAGGGTTAGGATGTGTTCTCATGCAACATGGGAAAGTCATAGCCTATGCCTCGCGACAACTCAAAGAATATAAGAGGAATTATCTTACTCATGATCTGGAGTTGGCAGCAGTCGTTTTCGCGTTGAAGATATGGAGACACTACTTGTATGGGTAGAAAGTGGAGAATTATACGGATCATAAAAGCCTCAAATATTTCTTCACCCAAAAAGAACTCAACATGCGGCAATGACGTTGGCTTGAGCTGTTGAAAGATTATGATCACACTATTCAATATCATCCTAAAAAAGTGAACGTAGTAGCTGATGCATTGAGTAGAAGATTATATGCAAGTACGATTGCGATATTGTCAACACAAAGGCCCATTTTGTATGACTCGCAAAGGATGGAGATAGAGTTAAAGACTCCAGGGACCCACGTGATGATGGCGAATATACGAGTAAAACCGACTTGAATAGATAAAGTTAAAGCTGCTCAAGCTACGGACCTGGGGCTGATGCGTATGAAGAAGAAAGTGTAAGAAGGTGCTATTCCAGAAGCAAGAATCGATGAAGAAGGAATACTTCGAGTCAACTCTAGACTTTGCGTTCCTAATAATTCTGACTTGAAGCATAGAATCATGATGGAGGCACACAACACCCCGTTTACAATCCATCCTGGCAGTACAAAAATATATCATGATCTTCGACATACATTTTGGTGGAACAATATGAAGAGAGAGATCGCGGAGTTAATCTCGAGGTGTTTAACCTGTCAACGTGTAAAGGCGGAGCATCAAGTGCCAAAGGGTCCATTGTAACCACTTGAGATTCCTAAATGGAAGTGGGAACACATTACCATGGATTTCGTTACAGGTCTTTCCAAAGTTTCTCAAGGCTTAGATGCGATTTGGGTTATTGTTAATAGATTAACCAAGTTTGCTCATTTCTTGCCGATACGTGAGACTTATTCCCTTGAACGTCTTGCTCGTATGTACGTGAATGAGATTGTGAGATTGCATGGCATGCCAATATCCATAGTTTCGGATCGTGACCCAAGATTCACTTCAAGATTTTGGGTTAGCTTGCAAAAAGCTATGGGCATGGATTTACGATTCAGTTCAGCATACCATCCTCAAACGGACGGGCAATCGAAAAGGACTATTCAAACCCTTGAAGATCTATTAAGACACTGTGTCCTAGATTTCAAAGGAAGTTGGGATAAGTACTTGCCACTGGTGGAATTCTCCTACAACAACAGTTATCAAGCAAGTATAGGCATGACTCCATTTAAGGCGTTGTATGGACGAAAGTGTCGTTCTCTAGTATGCTGGGATGAGGTGGGAAAAGCAACGTTGTTGGGACCAGAATTAGTACGCATGACTACAGAAAAGATCCAAATGATTTGATAACGTATTCAAACCTCACAAGATCGACAAAAGAGTTATGTTGATCTTCATCGAAAGGACGTGGAATTTAATATTGGAGATCATGTACTGTTACATATTGCTCCATGGAAGGGAGTTACAAGATTTGGGAAGAGAGGAAAGCTCAATCCACGATTTGTTGGTCCATTTGAGATTCTTGACCGAATAGGAAATGTGGCCTATAGACTCGTATTACCTCCAGGCATGTCTCGTGTTCATAATATTTTTCATATATCTATGCTTCGTAAATATGTGAAAGACCCGAACCAAATTATTGAGTTAGAACCAGACGAGATAGCCGAAGATTTAACGTACGAGGAGGTACTTGTTAAAATCTTGGATAGGAAAAAACATGTCCTACGTACCAAGGTTATACCACAAGTTATGGTTTTGTGGAGGAACCATGCTATTGAAGAAATGACCTGGGAGTTGGAATCGGAAATGAAAGCGAGGTACCCTCACCTTTTTGATACACCAGGTATGTACGTCAATTTCGAGGAAAAAATTTTATAAGGAGGGGAGGGTGTAAGACCCCAACTTATTATAAATAAAATTGAATTTTTCCTCTATTCATTATTCTAAATTAATAAGGTGTTAATTTGTTATAATGCTTTGGTTATGGGTGAAATGTGCAAATTTTGCAAAATAAGCAAGTGGTTATAAAATATTCATTTCTGTCGGGGAATATTCATTTGGTCGTGGAATATTCTTGTTGTAGGGGAATATTCGTATGACAGCGCAGCCATTTGTGGGCCCCATAACGGAAACGGTTGGATGTAGGAAAATGACAAAGTATGAGTTTTTATGAATAATGGTGTAATTGTTACCGGTAACACTATTGGGTTACCAGGTGGTTAAAATACAGTAATACGCGTGATGGCACAGTAGCACACGGTATTGCACAATATTGTTGAATTATTGATTCGTACGTAAGAAGGCACTACTCAATAATTGTTACAGTAGTTACTGTTCAATATTTTATTTTATTGATTCAATAATTGTTGCATTGATATTTTATATTATTGTTGTTTCAATAATTGTCATTGCATAGTATTTCCCATTATCAGATCAATCATATTATTTGAATAATATTATTAGATAGCATTATTGGCAATGTCTAGAAAGTTCTGTCAAGCAGAGTTTTGGTCACCTAATTGCGCGCTAGTAAGGAGAAATTCTTATCGGAAAGCTCCCTCTTTCCTAGGAACTGCCTGGTTGTCATTATTGTGATTCTATAATATTATTTGTGAATAATTATTTATTGATTTATATGATAAGGAAATATTTATTTGATGCGAATATAAATGATGAATTTATTTATGTGGTTATAAATGAAGGAATTAATGTTGAGGTGTTTTATCAGTATTTTATCAGATTGGAGGTATTAAAAGATCAAATCGGTGTTATTAAATCTCTATTGCGTGAGTTATAATTTTAATCCGACCGTTGGATCGTTGTTATTTTTGGATATGTTATACATATATAAGTTGAGTACATATCCACAAATTTTGAACCGTTAAAAATGAACATATGATTTGTTATGAATTTTAAGAGGTGTTGAAAATCATTTGTTTATGGATTTCAGATATTTTCGGTTTGGAATTTAGAAAAACTTAAAGCTACAAAGTTGTAGAGAATTCGATTTCGTGTGGAATGAACATAAAATTCGTATTTTTCTGATAAACGGGCTATTTTCTATGAATTATTGAAGTTTCAGAAAATAAAATAATTTTTATTAAATTATGGGTGGGACCCACTTTTGTTTGAAAGTATGTGGGCTGCTGGGATTTTTCAGAAATGGCATTCTAGTCTTGGCCTTTAGGCAAGCGTAGAAATTGGTTTCGAAATAATAATATTTTATTATTTTAGTCTCCTATGACGTTCTAGCATTTTCCTATAAATAGACGCTTAGGTTAGAATTGAAAATCACACCAGAAGCAAGTTTTCTTTCTCTCTGGATTATCGAGTGTATTTTTGTGAGTATTTTAATACTTTGAGAATTGCTATTCAGTGCAAGTTTCTGTCAGCACTATATCCGAAATTCAGTCAGAAGTACGGTTATTTTGAGGTAAGGGATGTTATTTTCTTCTTAAATGATATTTTTTTCTTCAATATCATTATGCCGAAATATTAATATGAATTTTATTGTGGAAATTTTACCTTTTTATGTTGGGGTTACTATTCATGTATACGACACTATTCACGTGTACGACACTATTCACCAAAAAATGAAAATTTTTCTTTTTATCCAAGATGTCTATTATGATTACTATCTTTGATTGTATCCATGTTTTGATCTTTATTTTTTGAATTCTGCTTCACAATTGGTTATTATGAAGTATTATTGATCTTGGATAAACTGTTATACGAATCCCTAATATTTGTCCTTCTGTCTCATTGGATTCATTTTTTTAAAAATATTTTTCATCATCCTCAGCCTTAAATGATGATATTATCAATATCTTTGGCCCAGAGTGCAAAGATGAATGATTAATCGATGAATATCTTTGGCCCGTAGTGCAAAGATGAACAGTCTTGAGATGAACATGACCAACCTGGTGATATAAATGAATATCTTTGGCCCAGAGTGCAAAGATGAATATTTGATTAAAGATGTATATTGATTGTTGTTATAGGGATAAAATATTGATGATGAACTTTTAAATCTTAGAAGATAGTAGAATTCATTCTCTACGTGACTCTTCTAATGGATTGTTGTTTCCGCTGCAGTTGTTGATCTAAAATTTGTTGTCTATTGTATTCTATCAGATTTTTCCCTGTTGAAGACTAATGATAATTTGTTGTATATTATCTTAGTCATAATATTCTTTACCGGGCTAGTTGAGCTCACCCTTTTCCTTTTTGTTCCATTTTTCTTCTCGTGGAGGTGAGAACATAGCGACATCTAGCCTGGGGATATGGAGTGATGGTTCTAGAAAGATGTTTTAGCAGGTCCTCACTATTTCGTAAAATAGTGTATGAATAATTGTAATGAGGACTTATTTGAGTGTGGATATTGTCTAGAAGACAATATTTGTATTTAAACTCACAGTATGTGTTATCGTATTTTGCACGACAATTGTATTATTGAAGTTGTAGTTTGCTTTCTGTACCATGTATTTGGCGACTCAGAATGGGTGTTGTAAACCTATTTTGGGGGCGTCACATGTTTTCTATTATATTCTATCAGTTTAACATTGTTGAAGGCTAATGATAACTTATTCTACATTATCTTAGTCATAATATTTCTTACTGGGCTACTTGAGCTCTCCCTTTTACTTCCATTGTTCTCTTCAGGAAATGAGAATGTAGCCGGAACTAGTCGAGGAATGGAGTGCTGGTCCAAGATGGTGTTATAGTAGTCCTCACTATTTGATAAAATAGTGTGACAATAAATGTAATGAGGACTCTATTTAAGTTTGGATATTGCCTAGAAGATAATATTCGTGTAAAAACTCTCAGCTCATGTTGTATAATTAAGTTTGTATTTGTATTCAGTACCATGTATTTGGCAACCCAAGATGGCTGATGTATACCTATTTTGGGGGCGTCACAGTTGGTGTCAAAGCTTAGGGATATGATCCCTAGCTGAGATGTGAGACAAGAACTAGGAGGGGAGAGACGGGGAATTCCTTCGCTAGTATGACCTACCTAAGTTTATTTGGCATTTAATTGGTCGGTCAGAGTATAGGGATAATATGTGACATGTCAATTAACCCTTGTTTTGTGGCAGTGTTTGAAAATGGTATCTGAAAATGTTGAGATCAACAATGAAGCACATGAGACCGTTAAGTCACCAATGATCAATACCCATGATAATGTGCAATAGGAAGGCAATTATCCTCAGGTAAATAACAACACCGATCAAATGATGAACGATGGGATGTTTAGAGGCTTTATGCAATTCATGCAACATCAAGCGAGAGCGGCTCATGTTCAAAATGCAGGTGAAAACACTGGTAACTCACAGATGGTCACCGCTAAACAATTCAAGGAGCTGGGACCATTGAATTTTTGGGGAAAGCCAAAACCACTTCAGGCGGAGACGTGAATAAAGCGGATCACCAAGATATTTGATATCTTCGGATGCTTCGAGGAGCAAAAGGTTCCCTTTGCCACCTTCATGTTGAGAGGAGAAGAAGATTACTGGTGGCAATCAGTAAAGCGTACTCAGCATGCCGCACTCAAAATGTCTTGGGAGAAGTTTCAAGCGTTGTTCAACGACAAGTAATTTCCCGAAAGTATTCTTCACATGAAGGAGGTGGAGTTTATCAACTTAGAACAAAATAATATGAATGTGTCGCAGTATGAGGCTAAGTTTGCTGAGTTGTCCTAGTTCGCATCCCATTTAGTTGATAATGAGGAGAGAATGACGTGAATGTTTCTACGAGGTTTAAGACCCGAAATACGTCAATACCTCATTTCTCACAAACTGTGTTTGTATCCAGATGTTGTAAATAGGGCTCAGTTATTGGAGCGTGATAATGAGTCAACCCAATAAAGAGAGAGCAGTCGGCAAGTCAATAATACCAGTAGTAGCAGTCATCGAAGCGGTGACAACAAACGTGGAGGGAATCAACATACCCAAAATGGTAACCACTCCAGTGGTAATCATGGCCAAGATAATAGAAGTTAAAATTTCAAGAAGAGGAGATTCAATAATGATGGAAAGACGTCAGCACCAGCACCTTTTGTTAAGGAAGGAGAACGACCGCCGGTCGTATGTTACAAATACAGAGGGGAGGGACACATCAATTCAAACTGTACGCAGCAGTCCAAAGCATGTTATAATTGTGGAAGAGAAGGTCACCTAGCCTGATTTTGTCATGCACCAAAGTCAAGTCCAACTGGGATGGAGGCATCAAAGGCCATCCCAGATAAGACAAAACTGGTAGTTCAAGGGAGAACATTTGTCGTAACTTCCCAAAAACCGAGGAATCCTAACGATGTGATCACGGGTAAGTTAATCATAAACTCTTGTGAAGCTTATACATTATTTGATACCGGTTCTACCCATTCTTTTATTTCTCTTACTTGCGCTCAACGTTTAAATTTGACTCCAGAGAAATTAATCTTTGACTTATCGGTTGAAACTCCGTTGGGGGAAACCTTTATTACATCCACTACTTATAAGTCTTATTTTATTCAAATCGGTAGCCGCACGTTACCTGTCGATCTTATTTCCTTAAAAATACTTGCATTTGATGTGATTTTAGGGATTTATTGGTTAACTACTCATCATGTAAAAATTGATTCTTTTCGTAAGGTTATTAGCGTTCATATTCCTAACCAACCTATTATACGAATTCAAGTGACCAAACCACTAAAGTCAATCACTGTCATATCAAGCCATAAATATATTCATTTATTGAAAAACGGATGTCAAGCTTTCTTAGCCCATGCCACATATTCAAACAAAAATACGTCAGATTTCAATGATATTTCTATTGTTAATAAATTTCATGACGTATTCCCTGAAGAACTTCCTGGCCGAAACCCAGAGCGTGAAATTGAATTTTGTATCGACCTTGAACCAGACACAAAACCCATTTCCAAAGCCCCATATCGAATGGCTCCTGTCTAACTTCAGGAGTTAAAGACCCAACTGCAGGAATTGTTAGACTTCGGTTTCATTCATCCTAGTACATATCCTTGGGGTGCTCATATTCTCTTCGTAAAGAAGAAAGATGGAAGTATGCGACTTTGTATTGATTATCGGGAGTTGAATCATATCACAATCAAAAATAGGTGCAAGGTGCCAAATTCTTTTCAAAGATCGATCTTCGTTCCGGATATCATCAGTTAAAGATTAAAATCGATGACATCCCAAAGACTGCTTTCAGAACTCGGTAAGGGCATTATGAATTCCTAGTCATATCTTTTGGATTGACTAATGCTCCTGTTGCCTTCATGGATATGTTGAACCGAGTATTCAAGGAATATTTGGATCATTTTTTAGTCGTCTTTATTGATGACATCCTAATATATTCAAAAAGCCATGAAGATCATGAGCAACACTTGAGGCTGATACTCCAAAAGCTTCATGAAAACAAGCTTTATTCCAAGTTAAAGAAATTCGAGTTTTGGCTTGAGGAAGTAGCATTCCTTGGGCACGTGATATCAAATCATGGAATATCTGTTGACCCAACAAAGATTGAAGCAATTCAAAGCTGGGAGAAACCCACGTCAGTGACCGAAGTACGTAGCTTTTGGGCTTAGCCGGTTATTATTGGAGATTCGTGGAAGGATTTTCTCGAATCGCTAGTCCATTAACTCAGCTAACTCGAAAAGATACAAAATTCGGTTAGAGCGAGGAATGTGAGAAGGTTTTCAAGAACTCAAGAGGAAACTTATTTCAAAGACTGCTACGACAATACCATCCGCTCTCAAGGGATTTGTCATCTCTGATGATGCTTCTGCAAAGGTTTAGGATGTGTTCTCATGAAACATGGGAAATTCATAGCCCATGCCTCAGGACAACTCAAAGAATATGAGAGAAATTATCCTACTCATGATCTAGAGTTGGCAACTGTCATTTTTGGGCTTAAGATTTGGAGGCATTACCAATATAGAGAGAAGGTGGAGATCTATACGGATCATAAAAGCCTAAAATATTTCTTTACTCAAAAGGAACTTAACATGATGCAACGACGATGGCTTGAGCTGTTGAAAAATTATGATCATACCATCCAATACCATCCTGGAAAAGCGAACGTGGTAGCTGATGCATTGAGTAGAAGATCATATGCTGGTATGAGTGCGATATTGACAACGCAAAGGCCCATTTTGTATGACTTACAAAGGATGGAGATAGAGTTAAAGACTCCAGGGACCCATGTGATGATGGTGAATATACGAGTAGAACCGAATTTAATTAATAAAGTTAAAGCTGCTCAAGCTACGGACCTGGAGCTGATGCGTATGAAGAAGAAAGTACAAGAAGGCGTTGTTTCGAAAGCAAGAATCGATGAAGAAGGAATACTTTGAGTCAACTCTAGACTTTGTATTCCAGATGACCCTAATTTAAAGTATAAGATCATGATGGAGGCGCACAACACACCGTTTGCAATCCATCTTGGGAGTACCAAAATGTATCGTGATCTTCGACATATATTTTGGTGGAGCAATATGAAGAAAGAGATAGTGGGGTTTATCTCATGCTGTCTAACTTGTCAATAAGTCAAGGTGGAGCATCAAATGCCAAAAGGTCCATTGCAACCACTTGAAATTTCATAATGGAAGTGGGAGCACATTACCAAGGATTTCGTTACTAGTCTTCCCAAGGTTTCTCAAGTCATAGATGTGATTTAGGTCATTGTTGATAGATTGACCAAGTCTGCTCATTTCTTACCTATACGAGAAACTTATACACTTGAACATCTTACTCGTATGTACATAAATGAGATTGTAAGACTGCATGACATGCCAGTATCCATACTTTCTGATCGAGACCCAAGATTCACTTCATAATTTTGGGTTAGTTTGCAAAAAGCTATGGGCATGGATTTACGATTTATTTCAGCATATCATCCTCAAACGGACGGGCAGTCGGAGAGGACTATTGAAACTCTTGAGGATTTATTAATACTTTGTGTCCTTGACTTTAAAGGAAGTTGGGACAAGTTCTTTCCATTAGTGGAATTCTCCTATAACAATAGTTATCAAGCAAGTATTAGCATGGCTCCATTTGGGGCGTTGTATGGACGCAAATGTCGTTCTCCAGTACGCTGGGACAAGGTGCGTGAATCAACGTTGTTGGTACCAGAGTTGGTACGTATGACTACAGAAAAGATTCAAATGATCCGACAACGTATAAAAACCTCACAAGATCGACAAAAGAGTTATGCTGATCTTCATCGAAAGGATGTGGAATTCAATATCGGAAATCATATGTTGTTACGCGTTGCTCCATGGAAAGGAGTTACGAGATTTGGAAAGAGAGAAAAGCTTAATCCTCGACTTATTGGCCAATTTGTAATCCTCGATCGAGTAGGAATTGTGGCCTATAGACTCGCCTTACCGCCAAGTATTTCTCGTGTTCATAACGTTTTTCACATATCAATGTTACGTAAATATGTGAAAGACCCGAACCACATTATTTAATCAGAATCGGACGAAATAGCAAAAGATTTAGCGTATGAAGAGGTACCTGTTAAAATCTTGGATAAGAAGGATCATATTCTACGCTCCAAGGTTATACCTCAAGTCAAAGTTTTCTGGAGAAACCACGATGTGTAAGAAATGACCTGGGGGTTAGAATCTGAAATAAAATCAAGGTATCCTCACCTGTTTCGACTTATCAGGTACGTACCCTAATTTCAAGGATGAAATTTTATAAGAATGGGAGGTTGTAAGACCCCAACTTTTATGAATAAAGATTAAATTTTTCTCAAAATATATTATTGAATATTATGGTGTGGATATGTTATAATGTTATAGTTGTGGGTAATATTTACAAATTTTTCAAAGTAAGCAAGTTGTTATAAAATATTCGATTGGTTGGAGAATATTCGTTTTAGCAGGGAATATTCGTACAACGACACAATCATTGGTATACCCCACAACGGATGTATTGTCGTAGTTAGAAAATGACAGAAATATCTTTTTATAAAAATAACGGTGAAAGTTTTACTGTTAAACTGTTGAACTACCCGGTGGTAAAAGTACAGTAATACGCGTGGTTGCATAGTAGCACATGGTATTGATTATTGATGCTTATGTAAGAAGCCACTCAGTTTACTCAATTATTGCTATAGTAATTGTTGCATAGTATCTCACGTTATTTGATTCAATTATTGTCACAATATCATCTGCA
Organism: Panax ginseng; assembly: GCA_020205605.1. Taxonomy (NCBI): domain Eukaryota; kingdom Viridiplantae; phylum Streptophyta; class Magnoliopsida; order Apiales; family Araliaceae; genus Panax; species Panax ginseng. The sequence continues at coordinate 83,588,161 of CM035131.1, forward strand.
TTATATTTTATATTATTAAATCAATAATTGAGATAAAAACGTTATTCATATTATTAATTGCAATATTGACGATGTCTAGAAAGTTCTGTCAAGGAGAGGTTTGGTCACCTAATTGAGCACCAATAGGGAGAAATCCTTATCGGAAAGCCCCCTCTTTCCTGGGAATGATCTGGTTGTTAAATATTGTGAGTTATAATATTAATGATGAATAATTGTTGAAGTATTAAGATTGTGTTTATTGAAGATAAGAGAATTACAAAAGTTAGAGGGGAATAATGCAAACTTGGAAAACTTTATGGGTACTAAAGTGTATTAAGTTAAATCAATCTGGACCATTGGTGGTGGTTTTAATAGTAAATTAATCTGGACCATCGATGGTGGTTTTAATAGTAATTCAATTTGGACCGTCGGTGGTGGTTTTAAAAGTAAATCAATCTGGACCGTCGATGGTGGTTTTAAAAGTAAATCAATCTAGACCGTCGGTGGTGGTTTTAATAGTAATTTAATTTGGACCGTCGGTGGTGGTTTTAAAAGTAAATCAATCTGGACCGTCGGTTGTGATTTTAATAGTAATCAATATGGACCGTCCGTTCTAATAGTAAATCAATCTGGACCGTTTTTGAATTAGTTACTATTTAGTCATTTCTCCTATAAATAGAAGCTTAATTCTTCTTTCATTCTCACCAATTCACTGAGATTCACACGAGACACTATAGAGAGAGAAACTATAGAGAGCAAGAAGAAGAGTATTCTGCTACTTCACTATTGCAGTATCCAGCCTTCTACTAAGGTAAGGGGTATTATTTCTTTCGTATTAATAAGGAATACTATTTTTTGTATTCGTCCTTTAATATGTCAGAATAACCTGTCTACGCGGATTACGTATCGTATGATAGGTGAAAATTCATTTGCAGTTTCGTATATTATTTATTTTCATATTCTTAAATCTAAACTTACTATGGTAAGTATTGCTTCTATAATCTTTGAAATTAGTGGAATATCCTTGAGTTTTGCGCTTCATCCAGTATCGTTTTATTGGAATATTGATCTGAACTTTCTTATTAATATCAATATTTTCACCTGGTGTACTATTTACGAGTTACTATTCACCCAGTTATTATTCACTATAATATTATTCACTCGGGTATTCAGGGCACTTTTCATGACGGGGTACTATTCATAAGTTACTATTCACCCAATTACTATTCACTCAAATATTGTTCACTCGGGTATTTGGGGCACTTTTCATGTCGGGGTACTATTCCCGAAGTATTATTCACAAGGTACTATTCATGGGGTACTATTCACCGAAAAATTACTGTCCAAATTATATTTTGATACATGGATATTATTCTTAAAATTTACTCCACAAAGCAGTATCATGTTGACAATTTGGATATTATTGAATTCTGGATAAATTAAATTATAAATCTTTAAAAATTTATCCTTTACTTCTTTTAATTGAATTCTTATAAAATTGTCATCATCCTCATGCTTATATTATCATGAAAGTCATCTTTGCCTTACGTGCATAGATGGATTGTTGATTGGTATGATTGTGACCAGGGATAATTCGGTATGATTATGACCATTGATGATTACATGAATATTCTTGGCCCGTAGTGCAAGAATAATTTGTGGATGCGATACTAATGAATATCCTTGGCCCATAGTGCAGGGATGATTCGATGATGTGGTTTATTTATTAAGCTGAGTCTCAGCGATAAAGTTGATGAAAAACTTTTTAAATCATAGAAGATAGTAGATATTATGGTCTACTTTACTCTTCTAATGGATTGCTTGTTCCGCTGCAGTTAAACTTGTTGTCTATTATATTCTATTAGTTTAACATTGTTAAAGACTAATGATAACTTATTCTGCATTATATTAGTCATAATATTTCTTACCGGGCTAGTTGAGCTCACCCTTTTACTTCTATTGTTCTCTTCAGGAAATGAGAACGTAGCCGGAACTAGTCGGGGAACGGAGTGATGGTCCAAGATGGAGTTATAGTAGTCCTCACTATTCGATAAAATAGTGTGACAATAAATGTAATGAGGACTCTATTTGAGTTTGGATATTGTCTAGAAGACAATATTTGTGTAAAAACTCTCAGCTCATATTGTATAATTAAGTTTGTATTTGTATTCAGTACCATGTATTTGGCAACCCAATATGGGTGATGTATACCTATTTTGGGGGCGTCACAGTTGGTGTCAAAGCTTAGGGATATGATCCCTGGCTGAGATGTGAGACAAGAACTAGGAGGGGAGAGACGGGGAATTCCTTCGCTAGTATGACCTACCTAAGTTTATTTGGTATTTAATTGGTCGGTCATAGTATAGGGATAGTATGTGACATATCAATTAACCCTTATTTTGTGGCAGTGTTTGAAAATGGCATCTGAAAATGTTGAGATCAAGAATGAAGCACATGAGATCGTTGAGTCACCAACGATCAATACCCAGGATAATGTGCAGCAGGAAGACAATAATCCTCAGGTAAATAACAACACCGATCAAATGATGAACGATGGGATGTTCAGAGGCTTTATGAAATTCATGAAACATCAAGCGAGAGTGGCTCATGTTCAAAATGCAGGTGGAAATACTGGCAACTCACAGATGGTCACAGCTAAACAATTCAATGAGCTGGGACCATCGGAGTTTTGGGGAAAGCCAGAACCACTTAAGGCAGAGACGTGGATAAAGTAGATCACCAAGATATTTGATGTCTTGGGATGCTCCGAGGAGCAAAAGGTTCCCTTTGCCACCTTCATGTTGAGAGGAGAAGTAGATTACTGGTGGGAATCAGTAAAGTGTACTCAGCCTGCCGCACTAAAAATATCTTGGGAGAAGTCCCAAGAGCTGTTCAACGACAAGTACTTTCCCGAAAGTATTTGTCATATGAAGGAGGTGGAGTTTATCAAGTTAGAACAAAATAATATGATCGTGTTGCAGTATGAGGCTAAGTTTGCTGAGTTGTCCCAGTTCGCATCCCATTTGGTTGATAATGAGGAGAGAATGACGCGAATGTTTCTGTGAGGTTTGAGACCTGAAATACGTCAATACCTCATTTCTCAAAAACTGTGTTTGTATTCAGATGTTGTAAATAGGGCTCAGTTATTGGAGCGTGATAATGAGTCAACACAACCAAGAAAGAGCAGTCGGCAAGTCGATAATACTAGTGGTAGCAGTCATCAAAGTGTTCACAACAAACGTAGAGGAAATCAACATGCTAGAAATGGTAACCACTTCGGTGGTAATCATTGCCAAGATAATAGAAGTTGAAATTTCAGGAAGAGGAAATTCAATAATGATGGAAAGACGTCTGCACCAGTACATGTTGTTAAGGAAGTAGAACGACCGCCGGTCGTATGTTACAAATGTAGAGGGGAGGGACACATCAGTCCAAACTGTACACAGCAGTCCAAAGCATGTTACAATTGTGGAAGAGAAGGTCACCTAGCCCGATTTTGTCATGCATCAAAGTCAAGTCCAGCTGGGATGGAGGCATCAAAGGCCAACCCAGACAAGACAAAACCAGTAGTTCAAGGGAAAGCATTTGTCATAACCTCCCAAAAACAAAGGAATCCGAACAAGGTAATCACGAGTAAGCTAATCATAAACTATTACAAAGCTTATACCTTATTTGATACCGGTTCTACCCATTCTTTTATTTCTCCTACTTGCGCTCAACGTTTAAATTTGACTCCGGAGAAATTAACTTTGACTTATCGGTTGAAACTCCGTTGGGGGAAACCTTTGTTACATCCACAATTTATAAGTCTTGATTGTTTCAAATCGGTAATCACACGTTACCTGTCGATATTATTTCCTTAAAAATACTTGCGTTTGATGTGATTTTAGGGATTCATTGGTTAACTACTCATCATGCAAAAATTGATTATTTTCGTAAGGTTGTTAGCCTTCATATTCTTAACCAACCTATTATGTAAATTCAAGTGACCAAACCACTAAAGTCAATCACTGTCATATCAAGCCATAAAGCTATTCGTTTATTGAAAAACAGATGTCAAACTTTCTTAGCCCATCTCACAGATTTAAACAAAAATACGTCAAATTTGAATGATATTTCTATTGTTAATAAATTTCATGACGTATTCCCTGAAGAATTTCCTGGCCTACCCTCAGAGAGTGAAATTGAATTATGTATCGACCTTGAACCCGGTACAAAACCTATTTCCAAATCCCCATATCGAATGGCTCCTGTTGAACTTCAGGAGTTAAAGACCCAACTGCAGGAATTGTTAGACATCGGTTTCATTCATCCTAGTACATCTCCTTGTGGTGCTCCTGTTCTCTTCGTAGAGAAAAAAGATGGAAGTATGCGACTTTGTATTGATTTTCGGGATTTGAATTATGTCACCATAAAAAATAGGTACCCGTTGCCATGCATTGATGACCTATTTGACTAGTTGCAAGGCGCCAAATTCTTTTCAAATATCGATCTTTGTTCCGAATATCATCAGTTAAAGATTAAAACCGATGACATCCCAAAGACTGCTTTCAGAACTCGGTACGGGCATTATGAATTCCTAGTCATTTCTTTTGGATTGACTAATGCTCCTGCTGCCTTCATGGATATGATGAACCGAGTATTCAAGGAATATTTGGATCATTTTGTAGTCGTCTTTATTGATGACATCCTCATATATTCCAAAAGCCGTGAAGATCATGAGCAACACTTGAGGCTGATACTACAAAAGCTTCGTGAAAACAAGCTTTATGCCAATTGAAGAAATGCGAGTTTTAGCTTGAGGAAGTAGCATTCCTTGGGCACGTGATATCAAATCATGGAATATCTGTTGACCCAACAAAGATTGAAGAAATTTAAAGCTGGGAGAAACCCAAGTTAGTGACCGAAGTACGTAACTTTCTGGGCTTAGCTGGTTATTATCGGAGATTCGTGGAAGGATTTTCTCGAATCGCTACTCCATTAACTTAGCTGACTTGAAAAGATACAAAATTCTGTTGGAGCGAGGAATTTGAGAAGAGTTTTCAAGAACTCAAGAGGAGACTCATTTCAGCACCTGTTCTGACAATACCGTCTAACTCGGAGGGATTTGTCATCTACAGTGATGCTTCGGGAAAAGGTTTAGGATGTGTTCTCATGCAACATGAGAAATTCATAGACCATGCCTCACGACAACTCAAAGAATATGAGAGGAATTATTCTACTCATGATCTAGAGTTGGCAGTTGTTGTCTTCACACTTAAAATTTGGAGGCATTACCTTTATGGAGAGAAAGTGGAGATCTATATGGATCATAAAAGCCTCAAATATTTCTTCATTGAAAAGGAACTCAACATGCGGCAACGACGGTGGCTTGAGTTGTTGAAAGATTATGATCATACCATCCAATACCATCATAGAAAAATGAACATGGTAGCTGACGCATTGAGTAGAAGATCATATGCGGGTACGAGTGCGATATTGTCAATGCAAAGGCCCATTTTATATGACTTACAAAGGATGGAGATAGAGTTAAAGACTCCAGGGACCCTTGTGATGATGGCGAATATACAAGTAGAACCGACTTTAATTGATAAAGTTAAAGCTGCTCAAGCTACGAACCTGGAGCTGATGCGTATGAAGAAGAAAGTACAAGAAGGTGTTGTTTCAGAAGCAAGAATCGATGAAGGAATACTTTGAGTCAACTCCAGACTTTGTGTTCTAAACGACCCTGATTGAAAGTATAAGATCATGATGGAGGCGCACAACACACCGTTTACAATCCATTCTGGGAGTACCAAAATATATTGTGATCTTCGACATACATTTTAGTGGAGCAATATGAAGAGAGAGATTGTAGGGTTTATCTCAGGGTGTCTAACTTGTCGAGTCAAGGTGGAGCATCAAATGCCAAAAGGTCCATTGCAACCACTTGAAATTCCAGAATGGAAGTGGGAGCACATTACCATGGATTTCGTTACTGGTATTCCCAAGGTTTCTCAAGGCATAGATGCGATTTGGGTCATTGTTGATAGATTGACCAAGTCTGCTCATTTCTTACCTATACGAGAAACTTATACACTTGAACGTCTTGCTCGTATATACATAAATGAGATTGTAAGACTGCATGGCATGCCAATATCCATAGTTTTTGATCGAGACCCAAGATTCACTTCACGATTTTGGGTTAGTTTGTAAAAAGCTATGGGCACGGATTTACAATTTAGTTCGGCATATCATCCTCTAACGGACGGGCAGTCGGAGAGGACTATTCAAACTTTTGAGGATTTATTAAGACTTTGTGTCCTTGACTTCAAAGGAAGTTGGGACAAGTTCTTACCATTAGTGGAATTCTCCTATAACAACAGTTATCAAGCAAGTATTGGCATGGCTCCATTTGAGGCGTTGTATAGATGCAAGTGTCGTTCTCCAATATGTTGGGATGAGGTGGGTGAAGCAATTTTGTTGGGACCGGAGTTGGTACGTATGACTACGAAAAAGATTCAAACGATCCGACAACGTATAAAAACCTCACAAGATCGACAAAAGAGTTATGCTGATCTTCATCAAAAGGATGTGGAATTCAATATCGGAGATCATGTGTTGTTACGTGTTGCTCCATGGAAAGGAGTTACGAGATTTGGAAAGAGAGAAAAGTTTAATCCTTGATTCATTGGCCAATTTGTAATCCTTGATCGAGTAGGAATTGTGGCCTATAGACTCGCCTTACTGCCAAGTATGTCTCGTGTTCATAATATTTTTCACATATCTATGTTACGTAAATATGTTAAAGACCCGAATCACATTATTGAATTAGAACCGGACGAGATAGCAGAAGATGTAAGACCCCAACTTATTATTAAATGAAATTGAATTTCCTCTATTTATTATTTTGAAATAGTATTGGGTTAGTTATGGGTAAAATGCGCAAATATCTTAAATAAGCAAGTGGTTATAAAATATTTATTATTGTCGGGGAATATTCGTTTGGTCATGGAATATTCTTACTATCGGGAATATTCGATGCGGCACAGCGACCTTGTGTGTGGGCCCCATAACGGAAAGCGATTGGATAAAGAAAATGACAAGTATAAGTTTTTTTATAAATAACGGAGTAGTTGTTACCATTAACACTGTTAGAATACCCGGTGGTTAAAACACAGTAGCACGCGTTGTTGCATAGTAGCACACGGTATTGCACAAATTATTGATTTTTACGTAAGAAGGCACTACTCAATAATTGTTACAGTAATTATTGTTCAATATTTTATTGATTCATTAATTGCTACGTTAATATTTTATATTATTGAGGTTTCAATAATTGTCACTGCGTAGTATTTCCCATTATCAGATCAATAATTCATATTATTGGAATAATATTATTAGATAGCATTATTGGCAATGTCTAAGGAAGTTCTGTTTAAGGAGAGGTTTGGTCACCTAATTGCGCGCCAGTAAGGAGAAATCCTTATTGAAAAGCCCCCTCTTTCCTGGGAACGACCTGGTTGTCATTATTGTGATTCTGTAATATTATTTGTGAATAATTAATTATTGATTTATATGATAACGAAAATATTTATTTATGTGGATAGAAATAGAGGAATTTTTAGAAAAATGACAATTGTCGAAAATTGATATTTTATCTTTTCTGATAAAATAATTCATTTAAATATATTATTATATTATAATAATATAATAATGGTGATATTTTTACATTGAATGTGTGATATATGAATAAATGAGGAAGAGTATTTTGTTACAATAAATGCTAAAAATATGTTAAACATGTCGGTGGGCCCCAGTTTGTGACTGAAATTGGATTATAGCCCGTAAAATCGTCCGTATGTGGATTTCGGTCAAATTTTACTGTGAATTTGGAAAAACTTAAACTTACAAAGTTGTAGAGAATTGAATTTCCTATGGAATGGACATAAGATTCGAATTTTTCTGATAAAAGGGCTATTTATTATGAATTATTGAAGTTTCAGAATAATTGATTGTTTGGAGTTTTAAATAATTTTAATAAGAAAAACGTTTTTGTGATTTTTGGTGAGTTGGTGGCTGATGTTTTTGACCAAAGAAGTGTGCGTAGGAAATTAAGAAAAATATGTTAATATTTTATTAATTTTTTTGCTTTGGTGTTCTAAGCATTTTCATATAAATAGGGTGCTTATGTTAGAATTGAAAATCACACCCGAAACTAAAGTTTTCTCTCTCTATATTATCGAGCGTATTCTTGTGAGTATTTTGATACTTTGAGTGTTGCTATACGGTGCAAGTTTCCTTCAGCACTATATCCAGTATTCCAATTTGAAGTATTGTCCTTTTGAGGTAAGGGATGTTATTTTTTTAAAATGATATTATTTCTTTCAATATCATTATGCCGGAATATTGGTAAGATTTTTCTTGTAAAATTCTTGTCTTTTTGTGTCGGGGTTACTATTCATGTATACGGCACTATTCACGTATACGACACTATTCATAGAAAAAAAAATTAAATTTTCGTTCTTTGTCCCAGATGTCTATTTTTGTTGCGATTTTTGATTGTATCCATGTTTTGATCATTATTCTTGAATTTTACTCCACCATAGTATATTATGGGATATTTTTGAACATGGATAAACCGAAGTACGAATCCCTAATATTTGTTCTTTTGTCTAACTGAATTCGTTTTCTTTAAAATATTTTTCATCATCCTCCTAAATGATGATATAATTGAATATCTTTGGCTTGTAGTGAAAAGATTAATGATTTTCTGATGAATATCTTTGGCCCGTAGTGCAAAGATGAACATGACCAACTGATGAATATCTTTGGCCTGTAGTGCAAAGAAGAATATTTGATTCAAGATTAATATTGATTTATGTTACAGGGATAAAATATTGATGATGGACTTTTAAATTCATAGATGTTAGTAGATTTCATTCTCTACTTAACTCTTCTAATGAATTGTTATTTCCGCTGCGAATATTGATCTGAAACTTGTTGTCTATTATATTATATCAATTTTTTTCCCTGTTGAGGACTAACGATAATTTGTTCAATATTATCTTAGTCATAATGTTCTTTACTGGGCTAGTTCAGCTCACCCTTTTCTTTTTTGTTCAATTTTTCTTCAGAGGAGGCAAGAATGTAACGAGTACTAGTCGGGGGTATGGAATGATGTTTCAAGGAAGTTGTTTTAGTAGTCCTCACTATGTTTGTAAAATAATGTATCAATAATTGTAATGAGGACTTTCTTGGGTGTGGATATTGTCTAGAAGATAATATTTGTATTTAAACTCACAGTTTATGTGTTTTCGTATTTTTCACGACAATTGTATTAATAAAGTTGTAGTTGTTTCTGTAACATGTATTTGGCGACTCAGAATGGGTGATGTATACCTATTTTGGGGGCATCATAGTTGGTATCAGAGCTTAGGAATATGGTCTTTGGTGGAGATCGGGGAATAGAACTAGGAGGGGAGAGACGAGTAAATCCTTCGCTAGAATGTCCTTTCTAAGCTTATTTGTTGGTTGGTTATAGTATAGGGTTATTATGTTGTATGTTAATTTCTTGAATTAACCCTTGTTTTGTGGCAGTATTTAAGAATGGTAGCTGAAAATATTAACGATGGAGTAAATGAGACCGTGGAGACACTATTAATCACCAACGAGGAGAACGTGCAACAGGCCGACAATGTTCCTCCAGTAAACAACACCACTGAACAGACGATGAACGATGAGATGTTTAGAAGCTTTTTGCGGTTCATACAAAACCAGACGAGGGAGACTCCTGTTCAAAATGCGGGTAGAAACAATGGCAACAAACAGTTGGTCACAGCCAAGCAGTTTAAAGAGTTGGGACCACCAGAATTCTGGGGAAAGCCGGATTCGATTAAGGCAAAAACATGGGTCAAGCAAATTACCAAGATATTCGATATCTTGGGATGCACGAAGGAACAGAAGGTTCCATTCGCCACTTTTATGATCCGTAGTGAGACAGATTACTGGTGGGAATCTGTGAAGCGTACCCATCCAGCAGCACTCAACATGTCTTGGGATACATTTCAGAAACTGTTCAATGACAAGTACTTTCCAGAAAGTATTCGTCATATGAAGGAGGTGAAGTTTATTAGACTGAATCAGAATAACATGACGGTGTCCCAGTACGAGGTGAAGTTCGCGGAGTTATCCAGGTTTGCACCTCATTTGGTGGAGAATGAGGAACATATGACGCTAATGTTTTGGAGAGGTTTGAAACCCGACATACGTTAATATCTTATTTCTCACAAATTTTCTCTATATTCAAATGTCGTCAACAGGGCTCAATTATTAGAGCGAGATAATCAGTACGTTCAACCGAGGGACCACAACCAGGGTCATACCGGTGACAACAGTCATCGGAGCAATGATAACGAGCGGGGAAGGAAAAATTCAGATAAAAGCGATAACGACTCTGGTAGTAATCGTGGTCATGATAATAGAAGAGGCTAGTCTAGTGGAATTTTCAAAAAGAGGAGATTCAACAATGACAATGTGAGGACGTCAGCACCAGCATCAACTATTTCTAAGGGAGTAGAACGACCACCGGTCGTATGCTATAAATGTGGAAAAGAGGTACACATCAACCCAAACTGTCCACAATAGTTCAAGGTATGTTATAATTGTGGAAAGGAAGGACATATCGCTCGAGATTATACTGTAGCAAAACCAAGTCCAGCGGGGATGGTGACTCAAAAGGCTATCCCAAAAAAGTCAAAGTCAACGGTTCCTAGAAGAGCGTTTGTTGTAACTGGCCAAAATGCGAGGAACCCAAACGAGGTGATCACGGGTAAGCTAATCATAAATTCTTGCGAAGTTTATACATTACTAGATACCAGTTCTACCCATTCATTTATCTCTCCTGCTTGTGCTCAACGTTTAAACTTGACTCTGGAGAAATTAGACTTTGACTTATCTGTGGAGACTCCGTTAGGAGAAACTTTTATTTCATCCACTGTTTATAAATCTGGTTTGATCCAAGTTGGCACCATCACATTACCTATTCATCTTATCTCTTTAAAGATACTTGCATCTGACGTGATTTTAGGGATTGATTGGTTAACTACTCATCATGCCAAAATTGATTGTTTTCGTAAGGTTGTTAGTTTTCATATTCCTAACCAACCTGTTATGCAAATTCAAGTAACTAAACCACTAAAATCAATCACTGTCGTATCAAGCAATAAAGCCATTCGTTTATTAAAAAATAGATGCCAAGCTTTCTTAGCCCATGTTATGGATTTGAATAAAGACATGTCAGATTTGAATAATATTTCTATTGTTAGTGAATTTCCTGATGTATTTCCTGAAGAACTTCCTGGTCTACCCCCAGAACATGAAGTTGAATTCTTTATTGACCTTGAACCTTGTATAAAGCCCATTTCTAAAACCCCATATCGAATGGCTCCTATTGAACTTCAGGAGTTAAAGGTCCAACTACAGGAGTTGTTGGACATCGGTTTCATTCGTCCTAGTACATCTCCTTGGGGTGCTCCTGTTTTATTTGTACAGAAGAAAGACGGGAGTATGCAACTTTGTATTGACTATCGAGAATTGAACCATGTCACCATCAAGAATAGGTATCCGCTACCTCGCATTGATGACCTGTTTGACCGGTTGCAAGGAGCACAATTCTTTTCAAAGATCGATCTTCGTTCTGGATATCATCAATTGAAGATTAGAACTGAGGATATTCTGAAGAATACCTTTAGAACTCGGTACGGGCATTATGAATTCTTGGTCATGTCTTTTGGATTGATTAATGCTCATGCGGCTTTCATGGATATGATGAACCGAGTATTCAAAGAATATTTGGATCAGTTTGTTGTTGTATTTATTGATGACATCCTCATATATTCCAAAAGTCGTGAAGATCATGAGCACCATTTGAAGCTGGTACTTCAAAGGCTTCGTGAAAATAAGCTATATGCCAAGTTGAAGAAATACAAGTTCTGGCTTGAGGAAGTAGCATTCCTTGGGCACGTGGTGTCAAAACATGGAGTATCTGTTGACCCGACGAAGATTGAAGCAATACAAAGTTGGGAGCAACTGAAGTCGGTGACCGAAGTATGTAGCTTTCTGGGCCTAGCTGGTTATTATCGGAGATTCGTGGAAGGATTTTCTTGAATCGCTACTCCGTTAACTCAGCTGACTCGAAAAGATACAAAATTCGTATGGAGCGAGAAATGCGAAAAGAGTTTTCAAGAGCTTAAGAGGAGACTTATTTCGGCACCTATTTTGACAATACCATCTGGTTCGGATTGATTTGATATCTATAGCGATGCTTTAGGCAAAGGGTTAGGATGTGTTCTCATGCAACATGGGAAAGTCATAGCCTATACCTCGCGACAACTTAAAGAATATGAGAGGAATTATCATACTCATGATCTAGAGTTGGCAGCAGTCGTTTTCGTGCTAAAGATTTGGAGGCACTATCTACATGGGGAGAAAATGGAGATATATTTACACCATAAAAGCCTCAAATACTTCTTCACCCAAAAAGAACTAAACATGCGGCAACGATGTTGGCTCGAGCTGTTGAAAGATTACGACCACACCATTCAATACCATCCTGGAAAAGCGAACGTGGTAGCTGACGCGTTGAGTAGAAGATCATATGCGGGAACGAGTGCGATGTTGTCAACACAAAGGCCCATTTTTTGTGATTTACAAATGATGATGATAGAATTCAAGACTCCGAGGACCCATGCGATAATGTCAAGTATACGCATAGAACCAACTTTAATCGATAAAGTTAAAGTTGCTCAAGCCACAGACCCAGAGCTGATGCGTATGAAGAAGAAAGTACAAGAAGGTGTTATCCCATAAGAAAGAATCGATGAAGAAGGAATACTTTGAGTTAACTCCAGACTTTATGTTCCTAACGACTCTAATTTGAAGTACAAGATCATGCTGGAGGCACATAATACACCGTTTGCAATCAATCCTGGAAGTACCAAAATGTATCGTGATCTTTGACATACATTTTGGTGGAACAATATAAAGAGAGAGATCGCGAAGTTTATCTCGAGGTGTTTAAGTTGTCAACGTGTAAAGGCGGAGCATCATGTACCAAAGGGTCCATTGCAACCACTTAAGATTCTGAAATGGAAGTGGGAACATATTACCATGGATTTCGTTACGGGTCTTTCCACAGTTTCTCAAGGCATAGATGCTATTTGGATTATTATTGATAGATTAACTAAGTTTGCTCATTTCTTGTCGATACGGGAGACTTATTCCCTTGAACGTCTTGCTCGTATGTACATAAATAAAATTATGAGATTGCATGGTATGCTAGTATCCATAGTTTTGGATCGTGACCCAAGATTCACTTCACGATTTGGGGTTAGCTTGCAGAAAGCTATGGGAACGGATTTATGATTCAGTTCGGCATACCATCCTCAAACGGACGGACAATCAGAGAGGACTATTCAAACTCTTGAAGATCTATTTAGACTTTGTGTCCTAGACTTCAAAGGGAGTTGGGATAAGTATTTAACATTGGTGGAATTCTCCTACAACAATAGTTACCATGCAAGTATAGGTGTGGCTCCATTCGAAGCATTATATGGACGAAAGTGTCGCTCTCCAGTATGTTGGGATGAGGTAGGTGAAGCAACATTATTAGGACCAGAGTTGGTACGTATTATGACAGAAAAGATCCAAATGATTCGACAACGTATACAAACGGCACAAGATCAACAAAAGAGTTATGCGGATCTTCATCGAAAGGATGTGGAATTTAGTATTGGGGATCATGTATTATTGCGTGTTGCTCCATGGAAGGGAGTTACAAGATTCAGGAAAAGAGGAAAGCTTAATCCATAATTTATTAGTCCATTTCCGATTCTTGACGGAGTAGGAAATGTGGCCTATAGACTCGCGTTACCTCCAAGTATATCTCATGTTCATAATGTTTTTCATATATCTGTGCTTCACAAATATGTGAAAGACCCGAACCACGTTATTAAGTTAGAACCAGATGAAATAGACAAAGATTTAATGTACGAGGAGGAACCTGTCAGGATCTTGGATAGGAAGGAGCATGTCCTACGCACAAAGGTGATACCACAAGTTAAAGTTTTATAAAGGAACCATGCTATTGAGGAAATGACCTGGGAGTTGGAAACGGAAATGAAAGCGAGGTATCCTCAACTTTTTGAAACACCGGGTACGTACTTAAATTTCGAGGACAAAATTTCATAAGGAGGGGAGGTTGTAAGACCCCAACTTATTATTAAATGAAATTGAATTTCCTCTATTTATTATTTTGAAATAGTAAGGGTTGATTTTATTAATGGGGTTAGTTATGGGTAAAATGCGTAAATATCTTAAATAAGCAAGTGGTTATAAAACATTTATTATTTTCGGGGAATATTCGTTTGGTCGTGGAATATTCTTACTGTCAGGGAATATTCGTACGATGGCGCAGCCTTGTGTGGGCTCCATAACGGAAAGCGATTGGATGAAGAAAACGACAAGTATAAGTTTTTTTTATAAATAACGGCGTAGTTATTCTTTATTAACTAACAATTGTTGGAATACCCGTGGTTAAAACACGATGTCTGCGTTGTTGCATAGTAGCACACGGTATTGTACCAATTATTGATTCTTACGTAAGAAGGCACTACTCAATAATTGTTACAGTAATTACTGTTTAATATTTGATTGATTCAATAATTGCTACGTTGATATTTTATATTATTGTTGCTTCAATAATTGTCACTGCACAATATTTCCCATTATCTGATCAATAATTCATATTATTTGAATAATATTATTAGATAGCATTATTGGCAATGTCTAATGAAGTTCTGTTTAAGGAGAGGTTTGGTCACCTAATTGCGTGCCAGTAAGGAGAAATCCTTATTGGAAAGCCCCCTCTTTCTTGGGAACAACCTGGTTGTCATTATTGTGATTCTGTAATATTATTTTTGAATAATTAATTATTAACTTATATGATAAGGAAAATATTTATTTATGTGGATAGAAATGGAGGAATTTTTAGAAAAATGACAATTTGTGAAAATTGATATTTTATCTTTTCTGATAAAATAATTCATTTAAATATATTATTATATTATTATATTATAATAATATAATAATGGTGATATTTTTACATTGAATGTGTGATATATGAATAAATGAGGAGTATTTTTGTTACAATAAATGCTAAAAACATGTTAAACATGTTGGTGAGCCCCATTTTGTGACTGAAATTGGATTATATCCCGTAAAATCGTCCGTATGTGGATTTCGATCAATTTCTACTTGGAATTTGGAAACACTTAGACTTATAAAGTTATAGAGAATTGAATTTCCTATTGAATTGACATAAGATTCAAATTTTTCTGATAAAATGGCTATTTATTATAAATTATTGAAGTCCGGAATAATTGATTGTTTGGAGTTTTAAAATATTTTAATAAGAAAAACGTTTTTGTGATTTGTGGTGAGTTGGTGGCTGATGTTTTTGACCAAAGAAGTGTGCGTAGGAAATTAAGAAAAATATATTAATATTTTATTAATTTTTTTGCGTTGGTGTTTTAAGCATTTTCCTATAAATAGAGTGTTTAGGTTAGAATTGAAAATCACACCAGAAACTAAAGTTTTCTCTCTCTATATTATCGAGCGTATTCTTGTGAGTATATTGATACTTTGAGTGTTGCTATACGGTGCAAGTTTCCTTCAGCACTATATCCAGTATTCCAGTTAGAAGTACTGTCCTTTGAGGTAAGGGATGTTAATTTTTTTTTTAAATGATAATATTTCTTTCAATATCATTATGCCGGAATACTGGTAAGATTTTTCTTGTGAAATTCTTATCTTTTTGTGTCGGGGTTACTATTCACGTATACGATACTATTCACGTATACAACACTATTCACGAATACGACACTATTCACAAAAAAAATTAAATTTTCGTACTTTGTCCCAGATGTCTATTTTTGTTACGATTTTTGGTTGTATCCGTGTTTTGATCATTATTCTTGAATTTACTCCACCATAGTATATTATGGGATATTTTTGAACATGGATAAACCGAAGTACGAATCCCTAATATTTGTTCTTTTGTCTAACTGGATTCATTTTCTTTAAAATATTTTCCATCATCCTCAGTCCTAAATGATGATATAATTGAATATCTTTGGCCTATAGTGCAAAGATTAATGATTTTCTAATGAATATCTTTGGCCCATAGTGTAAAGATGAACAAGTGTTGAGATGAACATGACCAACTGATGAATATCTTTAGCCTGTAGTGCAAAAGATGAATATTTGATTCAAGATGCATATTGATTTATGTTACAGGGATAAAATATTGATGATGGACTTTTAAATTCATAGATGTTAGTAGATTTCATTCTCTACTTAACTCTTCTAATGAATTTTTATTTTCGCTGCGAATATTGATCTGAAACTTGTTGTCTACTATATTATATCAGTTTTTTTCCCTATTGAGGACTAACGATAATTTGTTCTATATTATCTTAGTCATAATGTTCTTTACTGGGCTAGTTGAGCTCACCTTTTTCCTTTTTGTTCCATTTCTTTCTCGGGAGGAGAGAATGTAGCGAGTACTAGTCGGGGTATGGAATGATGGTTCTAGGAAGTTGTTTTAGTAGTCCTCACTATGTTTGTAAAATAATGTATCAATAATTGTAATGAGGACTTATTTGGGTGTGGATATTGGGTAGAAGACAATATTTATATTTAAACTCACAGTTTATGTGTTTTCGTATTTTGCACGATAATTATATTAATAAAGTTGTAGTTGTTTCTGTACCATGTATTTGGCGACTCAGAATGGGTGATGTATACCTATTTTGGGGGCGTCACAGAAGATTTAACGTATGAAGAGGTACCTGTTAAAATCTTGGATAAGAAGGATCATATTCTACGCTCCAAGGTTATACCTCAGGTCAATGTTTTGTGGAGAAACCACGATGTGGAATGACCTGGGAATTAGAATTTGCACTGAAATCAAGGTATCCTCACCTCTTTAACATATCAGGTACGTACCATAATTTCGAGGATGAAATTTCATAAGAAAGGGGAGGTTGTAAGACCCCAACTTTTATGAATAAAGATTAATTTTTTCTCGAAATATATTATTGAATATTATGGTATGGATATGATATAATGTTATAGTTGTGGGTAATATTTATAAATTTTGCAAAGTAAGCAAGTTGTTATAAAATATTCGATTAGCCGGAGAATATTCGTTTTAGCAGGGAATATTTGTACGACGACACAATCATTGGTGGACCCCACAACGGATGTATTGTAGTAGTTAGAAAACGACAAAAATATCTTTTTATAAAAATAAAGGAGAAAGTTTTACTGTTAAACTGTTGAACTACCCGGTGGTAAAAGTACAGTAATAAGTGTGGTTACATAGTAGCACACGGTATTGATTATTGATACTTACGTAAGAAGCCACTCAGTTTACTCAATTATTGCTACAGTAATTGTTGCATAATATCTCACGTTATTTGTTTCAATTATTGTCACAGTATCATCTGCATAATATTTTATATTATTAAATCAATAATTGAGACAACAAAGTTATTCATATTATTAATTGCAATATTGACGATGTCTAGAAAGTTCTGTCAAGGAGAGGTTTGGTCACCTAATTGTGCGCCAATAGGGAGAAATCCTTATCGGAAAGCCCCCTCTTTCTTGAGAATGATCTGGTTGTTAAATATTGTGAGTTATAATATTAATGATGAATAATTGTTGAAGTATTAAGAATGTGTTTATTGAAGATAAGTGAATTACAAAAGTTAGAGGGGAATAATGTAAACTTGGAAAACTTTAGGGGTACTAAAGTGTAATAAGTTAAATTAATCTGGACCATT
Organism: Panax ginseng; assembly: GCA_020205605.1. Lineage (NCBI taxonomy): Eukaryota > Viridiplantae > Streptophyta > Magnoliopsida > Apiales > Araliaceae > Panax > Panax ginseng. The sequence goes on from CM035131.1 coordinate 83,606,028, forward strand.
GGTGGTGATTTTAATAGTAAATTAATCTGGACCATCGATGGTGGTTTTAATAGTAATTCAATCTGGACCTTCAGTGGTGGTTTTAAAAGTAAATCAATCTGGATCGTCGGTGGTGGTTTTAAAAGTAAATCAATCTAGACTGTCGGTGGTGGTTTTAATAGTAATTCAATCTGGATCGTCGGTGGTGGTTTTAAAAGTAAATCAATCTTAACCGTCGATTGTGGTTTTAATAGTAATCAATATGGACCATCCGTTCTAATAGTAAATTAATCTAGACCGTTCGTGAATTAATTACTATTTAGTAATTTTTCCTATAAATAGAAGCTTAATTCTTCTTTCATTCTCATCAATTCAATGAGATTCACAAGAGACACTATAGAGAGAGAAACTATAGAGAGTAAGAAGAAGAGTATTCTGCTACTTCACTATTTTAGTATCCAGCCTTCTACTAAGGTAAGGGGTATTAATTCTTTTGTATTCATAAGGAATACTATTTTTCGTATTCATCCTTTAATATGTCGGAATAACCTATATATGCGGATTACGTACCGTATGACAGGTGAAAATCTATTTACAGTTCCGTATTTTATTTCTTTTCATATTCTTAAATCTAAACTTACTATAGTAAGTATTGCTTCTATAATCATTGAAATTAATGGAATATCCTTGAGTTTTGCGCTTTATCCAGTATCGTTTTATTGGAATATTGATCTGAACTTTCTTATTAAATTTAAATATTATCACCCGGGGTACTATTCACGGGTTATTATTCACCCGGTTACTATTCACTATAATATTGTTCACTCTGGTATTCGGGGCACTTTTCATGCTAGGGTATTATTCATGAGTTACTATTCACGGGTTACTATTCATCCGATTACTATTCACTCAAATATTATTCACTCGGGTATTCGGGGCACTTTTCAGGTCGGGGTACTATTCACGGGGTAGTATTCCCGAAGTACTATTCATAGGATACTATTCATGGGGTACTATTCATTGAAAAATTTATTTCTTTTCTGTCCAAATTATTTTTGATACATGGATATTATTCTTGAATTTTACTCCACAAAGCAGTATCATGTTGACAATTCGGACATTATTGAATTCAGGATAAATTAAATTATAAAACTTTAAAATTTTATCCTTTACTTCTTTTAATTGAATTCTTATATCATTGTCATCATCCTCATGCTTATATTGTGATGAAAGTCATCTTTGGTTTACGTGCATAGACGGACTGTTGATTAGTATGATTGTGACCAGAGATAATTCGGTATGATCATGACCATTGATGATTACACGAATATTCTTGGCCCGTAGTGCAAGAATAATTTGTGTAGGGATGATTCGATGATGTGGTTTATTTATTAAGTTGAGTCTCAGCGATAAAGTTGATTAAAAACTTTTTAAATCATAGAAGATAGTAGATATCATGTTATACTTGACTCTTCTAATGGATTGCTTGTTCCGCTGTAGTTAAACTTGTTGTCTATTATATTCTATCAGTTTAACATTGTTGAAGGCTATGATAACTTATTCTGCATTATCTTAGTCATAATATTTCTTACTGGGCTAGTTGAGCTCACCCTTTTACTTCCATTGTTCTCTTCAGGAAATGAGAACATAGCCGGAACTAGTCGGGGAACAGAGTGATGGTCCAAGATAGTGTTATAGTAGTCCTCATTATTCGATAAAATAGTGTGACAATAAATGTAAAGAGTACTCTATTTGAGTTTGGATATTGTCTAGAAGACAATATTCGTGTAAAAACTCTCAGCTCATGTTGTATAATTAAGTTTGTATTTTTAATTAGTACCATGTATTTGGCGACCCAGGATGGGTGATGTATACCTATTTTGGGGGCGTCACAGTTGGTATCAAAGCTTAGGGATATGATCCCTGGCTGAGATATGAGACAAGAACTAAGAGGGGAGAGACGGGGAATTCCTTCGCTAGTAAGACCTACCTAAGTTTATTTGATATTTAATTGGTCGGTCAGAGTATAGGGATAATATGTGACATGTCAATTATCCCTTGTTTTGTGGCATTGTTTGAAAATGACATCTAAAAATGTTGAGATCAACATGAAGCACATGAGACCATTGAGTCACCAACAATCAATACCAAGGAGACAATAATCCTTGGGTAAACAACATCACCGATCAAATGATAAACGATGGGATGTTCAAAGGCTTTATACAATTCATGCAACATTAAGCGAGAGCGGCTCGTGTTCAAAATACAGGTGGAAACACTGGCAACTCACAGATGGTCACCGCTAAACAATTCAAGGAGTTGGGACCATCAGAGTTTTGGGGAAAGCCAGAACCACTTAAGGCGGAGACGTGGATAAAACAGATCATCAAGATATTTGATGTCTTGGGATGCTCCGAGGAGCAAAAGGTTCCCTTTGCCATCTTCATGTTGAGAGGAGAAGCAGATTACTGGTGGGAATTAGTAAAGCGTACTTAGCCTGCCGCACTCAAAATGTCTTGGGAGAAGTTCCAAGAGTTGTTCAACGACAAGTACTTTCTCGAAAGTATTCGTCACATGAAGGAGGTGGAGTTTATCAAGTTAGAACAAAATAATATGGTCGTGTCGCACTATGAGGCTAAGTTTGTTGAGTTATCCCGGTTCGCATCCCATTTGGTTGATAAGGAGGAGAGAATGACGCGAATGTTTCTGCGAGGTTTGAGACCTGAAAAACGTCAATACCTCATTTCTCATAAACTATGTTTGTATTCAGATATTATAAATAGGGCTCAGTTATTGGAGCGTGATAATGAGTCAACCCAACAAAGAGAGAGCAGTCGGCAAGTCGATAATACCAGTGGTAGCAGTCATCAAAGCGGTGACAACAAATGTGTAGGGAATCAACTTTCAAAAAAATGGTAACCACTCTGGTTGTAACACTAAAAAAAATGGGCCTTTAGCAACGATTTTTCGGGTAACGACCTTATAAGTCGTTGCTAAAAGTAGATGTTTAGCAACGAAATTCATAAGTTGTTGCAAAATTTCATTTCTAATTCATTGGCGAGAAAAAATTTCGTTAGAAATCCGTTGCAAAATTTTCAGCCACTTGATTTCAAGTCATTGTGGGCAACAAAAGTTTTTTTGTTGCTAAAAATGGGGCTTTAGCAACGATTTTTCAGGCAACGACTTTATAAGTCGTTGCTAAAAGTGTATGTTTAGCAACAAAACTTATCCTTCATTGCAGAGTGTGTAAGGCTTTCACTTTTTACAACGAAATTCTTAAGTAGTTGCAAAATTTGGAAACAAAATTCATTAGAAATTCGTTGCAAAATTTCTAACCACTTGATTTCTCCTCATCGTGGGCAACGGAAGTTTTTTGGTTGCTATATTTCGTTGCCTACTGTGGACCACATTCATTGGCAACAATTTTTATTTTCGTTGTATATTTTATACAACTTTTTGCAACGACTATTAAAATGTTGACTTAAATTAAGATGATAATAATAATAATAATAGTACTAATAATAATAATAATACCAATAACGATAACGATAACGATAACAATAATAATAATAACAGTCATGATAATAATAATAATAATGACTGTCATGAAAAATACGACGACAAGTATACTGTGAGTTTTAATACAAATGTATGTAACTCTCATGGTGCCTCGACCACAACCTTACAATGGTACATTACATAAAAGTATCTGAAAAAAAAGCTTTTTAGAAATTAAAATCTTTGGGAAGTGCTCAAGAAAACCTTCGTACATAGGAGGCCATGAATCTAAGTTATGATAGATATCATATGTCCAGAGAATTATCCTTGGTTGACCCAATAAACCCCAAAGAAAAACGAGAAGATTACTATCATGTTCCTTCCAATGGTGAGTCTTCTCTTGACATATAACTATCTCCACTGTCTCCAAGTAAAAATTATATTTCAAATAAACTCCAAGATCATATAAGTGGTGCTCGTAGATATATTCAGCAAGTGGATGTGCACAACCCTATCTTATGATAACACGAGGTTGTATGTCATTAGACATCTTGTATGATAGTGGCAAAACACCCTTCCATAGTTAGGTTCACCTCACCCTATTCGGTTCACCAAAATTAAATATCAAATGACGTATATAATACGACACACTTATCTAAAGTTCTCAATAAAAGTATTTTCATACTATTTAGGGAGAACCTCAACAGCTATAAGCCACCGTTCTATTCCCCTATTATCCCCGCTTGACTTAGCAACACTCTTATTACCTGAAAGGAATGGTGAAACAAAAAGGGTGAGCACAACTAGCCCAATAAAGAATATCATGACTAAAGATAATTAAATTATCAATTGCCTTCGTCAATAATAAATCAGAGATTTAGAACATATGGTAGATGTTGAGTAAAATCTAATTACACACAGCACACAAGTATACGTGGTCAACAAGTAATAAAGTGATAAGTTGAGTATCGTTCCCACAGGGAATTCTAATTAATAAATTTCAACTACTAATACTATATCAATTCAATTTCATTCAAACAATGAGAAATTGCGATTTTCTGAATTATTAACTCAAAATTAAACACTTAAAGATACTGCACTAAGACAAACAATTAACTAAGCTATTACTTGAGTGAATGACTTCCGGTAGGTAAATATTAAGACTTCAATATCCCCAATTATGAATTATAAATCGCTTATCTAATCATCCCAATTACTATGTCTCATGGATTGTTAACAGAATTTTCAAATGCCAAAAGCCCTCTTCCAAGTGATCAATTGACTTTTATTTAACCCAGATTAACCTTGCTATATTCCTATGCAAAACAATTGGATTAAACTCTTTCAAATCCCAATTCCTTATATGTTACATGCGGTGAATGATATTTCCATTCAATTCACAAACCTAATTATTTACCGTAAATAATCGAGTCACATGTCATCATGTCTAGTTCTAACCCTAGAATTCCTCTCCCAATTCCTTCTAGAGTAACACACTAATTATTGGCCAAATAATTAATCACTAAGATCAAAACATGATAAACAATCCACTTCAACATAGATAATTATAATGACAGAATAACTAATTCATAATCATAAAAGGTTCAATTGAAATCTTAATTAAAGAATTAGTTCATCACGGAAATAAGAATCATTATTTGTTGATAAATCATCCTTAAAGAATTACAAATAAAAAATAAGGAGAAAAAGAAGAAACTCTGTAGCTAATCTTGAAGCTCCAAGTAATCTCCTGTAATCTTCAATGGAAAAGCTCCTTCAAAATCCTCTGCCAAATCAATCTCGTCCTCCTCTTTTAATTCAGCAATTAGTTTCCTTTTATAGTCCCCCCCAATCCTCCTTCAATTAGGTTTTATTATTAACCCTTAATAGGCAACCAGAAGTCAAACGCGCTAATCCGGTCATTAACGCTTTGCTGAGAGCCTCGGTACCCGTTGCCGAGGATAGTGTAATTTCAGTATTTCCCGTATTTGGACTTCATTGAAATTACAGTTTTGCCATTCAATGCTTGAAATTCCCATAATTGCCCTTCCAGCTTCCAAATCTGCCAAATAAGATATAAACACCATAAAAATGCTACTAAATAACTTAAGAATGCAATAATTTAAGTCTAAATATATCCGAATTATGGGTATACTACCCATTCATCAAACACCCCCAAACTTAAATCGTTGTGTGTCCTCATGCAACAAAGTCTAAGATCACCAAACAAAACTAAACATCATGCACATGGAAACTATTTATATTTATATGTTCGTAATTCCAGCAATCCAAGAGTTCACGTATATCCATATGCCTCGTAAAATCACGTAAACATGTTAATTCCTCATGTAAAAAGCAGATCGACAATATCCCAACAATCAACGGATCTAAATCATATTATTCTCGATATTGTGCGTGTGTGTCAACGACCATCACGAACCCATGAAAGACAAAAATATGATAGAGAATAACTTTCTTAGTAGGTCTCATACAATTGTGAACTTGAGAACTCATCAAATAAACTTGTTTCAACCGAACTCAAAACACTTACCCTAATTCAACAAATAAACTAGAATATATCTTTATTTTTTTTTATTTTATTTTTTTTTTTGTTTTCTACGTAAATGATCGTGCAATGTCTCATCCCATTAGGCTAGCAGTGTTACCCTTAGCGAGCTTTCACCAACGACTCCCGCACCATTTAAGACCTTAGGGCGCTTAGGTTTTAAGATACCCCTTCTAGGCGTTTTTGCTCAAGTAACACAGGCCCCGAAACAAGACTAGTCACCCTGTATATTATCATTATTATTTATATATATATATATATATATATATATATTTATTTTTTTTTTATGATGGTTGGTGAGTGCGTTTTACGCTCCATCTCACGCTTGTGTTTATGGGGAGTGGTTCCCTAAACCCACCACAAGACTCAACATTTGTGTTTTTTTTTTTTTTTTATATTCCAAATGTTTCCCCCAAACTCGAAGTTTATGCATGAATTCACCTTATCTAGTTATTCAAATTGTTCTTCCATATCACTCGCAATCCCCCTTTAGAACTCTATTCTCTAACCATTTAAACTATCATAGCTAACATGGTCGTTTTATTTCCAAGTGCCTTCTTATAATATCAATGTCAAACAGATAAAGATCCAATTCAAGTCACGAAAATCATATCACTGAATCAACAATCCTTACTAGACGTGTTCATGCAATTCTACTTTCCTCATTGGCCCCAGATATACGCACTCTCAAAAACTGGAATTAACATGCAATCCTAAATGCAACTTTACTAATAATAACTACAACTGGTGAAAATAAAACGTAACCACCCCCAAACTAAGCTAGAGCAATGTCCTCATGCGAAAAAAATAAGTCAAAATAAAACAGAGGACTTCCCTGACGAATTTATGCTTCTGGGGGAGCATCATCGTCTCGCCAAATTTCGACTCTTGATCGGGGGAAATATTGGCAGAATGGGAGCCGTAGGGAAATGGCTAAGTGGAATGCCCGGGTGGGTCTGGATAGTCGATGAATTCGCAAAAGAAATTGGTCGACTAAATACTTGTAAATCACGTCTTGACGTTAGATAGCGCATTTCGGGACTCAATGTTGTAAAACCAAATTGCCTATCTCTCCGCCGGATGCGACTTGGGACTACACCTCGATGAGCAAATTGTCGAGGGGTCAAAGGAGAGGGGAGCCCGAGGTGGTGGGGCTCGTGGAGACGTAACGTGGGGATAATGAAACCCAGTCCCTTGGGTGATTAGCCCACCCGACCACACTTTATAACGACGGATCAAGTTGTGGACCAACACGGGCATAGGAGTTTGAATCATCTCGTCGATTTCCATTTGACCCCAAACTTAGCACATAAGACGCAGATCGTGGACGGATGTGGTAGCTCTCCTGTGGTCCCGCCATGAGATGCGCGGAGCATCGATTCTTTGAATAAGATGGCCGACATCGATTCAGAGGCCTTGTATGATGGAGTATAAGAGCACAAACCCTTTCTTTGGTGACGCGTGACTCACATGTGCAGGGCATCAATTTCAGCGAGATATGAAGGCATACCATGCCTTTCCATATAGACCGAGGTGAGACAATGGGAAGGTCATGCGCCCGCTCATGGATGGACCAAGTAGTGCCCGTTGACACAGCCTCCGAATAATCTTTTCATAGTCCGCCCATCACTCACTAGGCGAGCAGCATACTCATCATGAAGGCCCTCTAAGGGTAGTTGATAGCACCCATTGATATCCTCCTCGCCAAATTCCACGGTCTTACCTCCGACAAACACCCCATAATGGTCATGCTCGTGCAAGTTGGCATAGAATTCTTTGACCACTCGCAATCATCGCTATGTCAGTCGTTTCGGTGAGGACGAACCGCTTATGCTCAATGATCATCACCGCTATGTCTCCATCCTTGTTTTGATCGGACGGAGACCCCGTCGGGGACTAGTGAGCGGGTGGCTGCGCCATCAGAAGCGTTTCTTGAGCCGCAACACTAACAAAACGCTTTCTTTGTCAAATTTTGGCGGGGAAGTTGAAGCGGCCGGACCACGAAATGCGATGACGTTTGGATGCCATGTCGAGAATTTCGCTTTGTATTGCCAGGAAATAATATGGGATAGAATGGCACGGCAAGGTTTTAAAAAGTACCAGTATAACTTCGATCTCAGCCACGGGCGTACTGGGTTATAACGCAAGGAGCGCCAAGGCCAAGCAATAAATCGTTTAGTATGCCAGTCACGGGCGCTGGGTTTGAATCGAAGACAACGCCAAGGCCGGGCCCTATTTTCAGTTTCTGGAGCCTAGCGCCGGGGCGCTGTGATTAGATTAGAATCCAGCCACGGTAGCTGAGACTTATCTGCACCTTCGAGCTTAGCGCCGGGCTGTAATCCCTTCTCAGAAATGGGCGCCAAGGCGCTGGGAAGTGACCTGTGTACGTGCATACCTGGACCAGTGTAGGAATTAGTTTAATAAACGTGGAGTTTTCTCTACTACAGAATAACAGTGAAAATAAGAAAAGTTTAACTCTAAGAGGCATAAAATCAAATAAAACGAAAAAATTATGGAACTGCATGGGTTGCCTCCCAAGAAGCGCTTGGTTTATAGTCGTCAGCCCGACTTTGCGGTGTTGGTCAGTTGGCCACTGGGTCTGAGAGGTACTGGACCGTAGCTTGGCGTTCGATTGGTCCGCTCCAATAGTGTTTCAGACGTTGACCGTTGACCTTGAATGTACGCTTTGAATTCGGTTCCTCAACCTCAATGTTTCCGTGTGGAGTGACAGATATGACTACAAATGGTCCAGACCACCTGGATTTCAATTTTCCTGGAAATAGACGCAAGCGTGAGTTGAATAGTAGTACTTGATGGCCCGATCTAATGTTCTATCGAGAATTTTTTATCGTGCCAAGATTTGACTTTCTCCTTGTATAGCTTAGCATTTTTCGTGGCGTTGAACTGAATTCATCCATCTCGCTCAACCGCAGAAAACTGCTTTTTCACCGCCGCTTCTAGATCAAAGTTTAATTTACGAATGGCCCAAAGTGTGCCTTTGTTCTAGCTCGACCGGAAGATGACACGCCTTTCCAAAGACCATTCTGTACGGGGACATGCCGATCGGGTTTTTTGCAACGCCCAATCTTTTCGTGATGGATTGACTACGTTTTCCAGGATCCTCTTAATTTCCCGATTCGACACCTCTACTTGACCATTGGTTTGTGGGTGATATGCAGCTGCAATTTTGTGACGAACTCCATATTTGACAAGCAATTTAGTGAACTGCTTGTTACAAAAGTGCATTCCCTCATCACTTATTATAGCCCTTGGTGTCCCAAATCTGGTAAAAATGTTTTTCTTTAAGAATCGGGTGACAACGTTGGCATCATTAAATGGGTAACGCCGCGGCTTCTACCCATTTGGAAACATAATCGACCGCTAATAAGATATACCGATTATTCAGCGAAGATGGGAATGGTCCCATAAAGTCGATATCCCACACATCGAATAGTTCCACCTCTAAAATTGTGTTAAGTGGCATTTCATTGCGCTTGGAGATATTACCTAAGCGTTGGCATCGATCGCATTTTAGCACAAAGAGATAAGCATCTTTGAATAAAGAGGGCCAGAAGAATCCCGATTGTAATACTTTGGGTCATTGATCGATCATCGGAATAATGACCTCCGTAATCGAGGAGTGACAAATGTGGCCTAATATACTATCCATTTCTTCGTGAGGTACACAACGCCTTATCATTTGATCTCGCACATGCTTTAAAATGAAATGGTTCATCCCAAAAGTATTGTTTCGCATCGTGGAGAAACTTCTTCCGTTGTTGTGATGTCAAATCCGGTAACACCTTAGCAACCACATAATTGACATAGTCGATACCAAGGCAATATGGTAGTTACCCTAATGCGATTTGCTCATCCGGAAATTCCTCATTAATCAATTGAGTTGTCTTCTTTCTGCTCTTTTTATTTTCTAACCAAGACAGATGATCCGCCACTTGATTTTCTGTACCTTTTCTGTCCCGGATCTCCAGATCAAATTCTTGTAACAATAGTACCCACCGTATTAATCGTGGTTTAGCATCTTTCTTCTCAATCGATATTTAATAGCCGAATGATCAATTGTGAACAATTACCTTAGTGCCGAGGAGATAAGCTCAATTTGTCAAAAGCAAACACCATCGCAAGTAATTCCTTTTCGGTTGATGTGTAGTTCAGCTTGGGCATCCGTCAATGTCTTACTAGAGTAATAGATAGTATGAAAAATCTTATCATGACGTTGTCCCAATACGGCTCCCACCGCGTAATCACTCAAGGCGTCGCACATCAATTCAAAAGGTAAAGACCAATCGGGCGCTACAATGACTGGTGCAGAGACCAATTTCTTCTTTAGTACCTCAAATGCCTCGATGCATGCCTGATCCATCTTAAACGGTACATCTTTCTCCAAGAGTGAACATAGGGGTTTGAGATTTTTGAAAAATCTTTAATAAAGCGTCGATAGAACCCCGCATGTCCCAAGAAACTCCGAATGCCTTTTACCAGATGAAGGAGGAGGCAGTTTCTCAATTGCATCAATCTTCGCTCTATCCACCTCCAATCCGGATGCGGAAACCTTATGTCCCAGAATCACCCCTTCTTGTACCATAAAATGACATTTTTCCCAATTAAGTACCAAAGTTAGTCTCCACACATCTTTTTAACACCAAGATCGATTATTCAAACACGAAGTCAAAACTATCGCCAACACGGAGAAATCATCCATGAACACCTCTAAATTCTGCTCGACCATATCGGAAAAGATTGCCATCATACAACGTTGAAAGGTCGCTGGCGCATTACATAAACCAAAGGACATACGCCGGAATGCAAACGTCATCTGTATGGACATGTGAACGTGGTCTTTTCTTGATCTTCCTAAGCTATGGCAATTTGATTGTACCTGAATATCCATCTAACGCATAATATAGAATTGATGTCCCGCTAACTTTTCCCAACATCTCGATCAATGAACGGCAAAGGAAAGTGATCCTTGCGTGTGGCTTTATTCAACTTACGATAATCCATACATACTCTCCACTTGTAATAGCTTCTAGTCGGGATAAGCTCATGCGCTTCATTTTTACCACAGCTTATGCCCCCTTTTTAAGTACACACATCATGGTGACTTACCCATGAACCGTATCGAGATTGGGTAGATAATACCCAAGATCCAACCATTTTATAACTTCCTTCTTCACCACCTCTTTCATAATGGGATTTAACCTTCGTTGCATCTCAATGGTTGGTTTTGATCCCTCTTCCATTAAAATCTTGTGCATACGTAAAGAGGGCTAATACCTCGAATGTCCGCTATAGTCCACCCAATCGCTTGCTTTGAACTCGCATGACACTCTTCGTAGTAATTTTTCTTTTTTTGGGTGTCGCTTAACGTTGTCGAAACAATAACCGGTAGAGTCGAGTCTTTCCTAAGTAATCATATTCAAGATGAGAGGGAGTGGCTTTAATTCCAACACCGGTGGCACTTCTATCGAGGGTTTGCACTTTTTTTCTTCCGCTTTTAGGCCTTTCAAGGGTGTCGAATGGTTGATTATTTTTCCAGAGAATGATGGTGTGTCTAGCCATTTGACTCGCTCATTATCTCGCATCCGCCTCTATCGCCGTCTGTTTCTAACCATCATGGATTCTATCGGATCCTCTCGAGTAATTGCAAAGAAATCTTGTGATTCACCATCTCCTCCATTACATCCACCCGCAAACACTCACCTTTTTCCTTTGGATACGACATTGCTTTGAACACATTGAAAGTGACTTGTTGATCGTCAACTCTCATCGTTAATTCTCCCTTTTGCGCCGATTAACGCTTCCCCGCTAAGCTAAGAATGGTCGTCCGAGAATGATGGGCGCTTAGTGATCGCTTCACAATCCAAGATAACGAAGTCTCGCTGGAAAGATGAATTTATCCACCCTTACTAATACGCCTTCAACGATACCTCGTGGATATGTAATCGATCGGTCTCGCTAACAAGAAATCGATATTTGTCGGTTTAGGTGCTTGAGTCCGAATTGACGATAGATCGATAATGGCATCAAATTAATCTGCCCCCAAATCACACAAATATTTCCCCAAAACTGATTACCAATGTCGCATGGAATAGAAAAGCTACGGATCTTTCAACTTAGGAGGTAACTTGTTCGAATAATTACGCTACATTCTTCTATTAAGCGCCAATCGCTTCAAAATCCCCGCTTTCCTTTTCTTTGATAGAACATCCTTCATGAACTTAGCGTAACTCGGCATGTGTTCTAAAGCTTGGCGAATGGGATGTTGATATGCAATTTTTAAAATATCCAAAAATCTTAAAACCGCTTATCTAACTTGGATTTCAAATCTCTGCGATATGGTATGGGTGGCATTGTTGTAGATGACCCCACATGCATTTTCCTCTCCTATTTCCTCTTTATCTTTCCTGCTTCCACAACCTCTTCGCTTTGATTGTTGCGTTATCCCCTTGTCCTTATCCTTAATCGTTTGCGCTCCTTCCCACTTCAGAAGATTACTTTGCTTTAAAGTGCTCATTTCTGCCGGATTTATTTCTCAGATCACTTCGAAGTGTTCCTAGTGGACGGGTATTCAATGCATGTGCTATTTGTCCCAATTGATTTTCCAGATTCTTTAACGATGCCCCATGGCTTTGCAACGTCATATCTACTTGATTCAATTTCTTGTCTTGTTCCTCGCTCTTTTTTGTCGAGGCTCTAATAAACTTTTCCAAGGTCGCTTCCCAACTTGATACCCTCTCTGGTTGTTGAGGTTGATTTTGGAATCCGGAGGTGTGTTGTTGTTCAGGTGGTTGAGTCAGCGACTTGATTGTTACTCCATGAGAACCTGGATGATTCTTCCAACTCGGATTATAGGCATTTTGGGTAGGATACGGTTGGGTTGAACGATTATAATTTCCTTCCTTTAATCGAGGCTTTGATTCAATTTATGGCGCATTGATCCAGCATGACCCCAAAGACACAACTCACAAACCATCGCTACTGCATTGTGTGGCTGTGGATGCCATGTTTCTATATGCTTAGCTATTGCGATCACTTGTCTTTGTTAATGCCATTAATCGTCCACTTCATATTTTCCTGATGCTTTTGGGTGGTTGGTCCTCGCCATGGGCCATCGATAGTTGTTGGTGGCCATTGTTTCTAACAATTGATCGCCTCATCAAAATTTTTGGACATAATCGCTCCTCCCACTTTGCATCAATGCTAGACCTCGTGGATGCGTGCAAACCATCACAAAATATCCCTAATTGCATCCATCGCGAATTCCATGATGAGGGCATTTACGGAGCATATCCTTAAACCTTTCCCACGCCTCATATAACGATTCTGACTCCAGTTGTGCGAAAGTATGAATGTCGTTCCGTAGTTTTGCCGACTTCGCTGGTGGGAAGAACTTAGCTAAAAAATTTTGAGCTAAGTCATCCCATGTGGTGATTGAACCAGGAGGCAAGGAGTGTAGCCAGCTTCGTGCTTTGTCTTTTAAAGTAAACGGGAACATCCTCAACCTTATAGCGTCTTCCGATACATTGTTAAATTTGAAGGTATCGCAAACTTCCAAGAAACTCAAGATATGTTCATTAGGGTCGCCTATCGAATTACCCCCAAACGGCATGTATTCAGAAGATCCGAATTGATCCGGCTTTTATCTCAAACTGCTTACGCATTGATTGCGGGTCTCTTAATACTTGATTTGTAAATCAGAACATTTGGCGGTATGTAATCCTAAGTGATTTCATTCGTTCTACGCCATGTTCACGAGTAATTCTTGGGTTGTCGGTTCTTCTTCCAAATGTATCACCTCACTATTCAATCGCTGCCGATGCGGAACTCCTTCTCAAGGTTGTCTCAGATATCGTAAGAAGTTCCTTTCTAGCTTTCGATCTAGTGTGCATACACGAATTCCTGCCAATCCAAGAAGAAAGATTAAGTAGTGTTCAAATTAAAATCGAATTGATTATAACTAATATGAAATTAATATTAATAAAAGAAATTCCCCGGCAGCGGCGCCAAAAAGTTGTTGAGTAAAATCTAATTACACACAGCACGCAAGTATACGTGGTCAACAAGTAATAAAGTGATAAGTTGAGTATCGTTCCCACAGGGAATTCTAATTAATAAATTTCAACTACTAATACTATATCAATTCAATTTCATTCAAACAATGAGAAATTGCGATTTTCTGAATTATTAACTCAAAATTAAACACTTAAAGATACTGCACTAAGACAAACAATTAACTAAGCTATTACTTGAGTGAATGACTTCCGGTAGGTAAATATTAAGACTTCAATATCCCCAATTATGAATTATAAATCGCTTATCTAATCATCCCAATTACTATGTCTCATGGATTGTTAATGTGAATTTTCAAATGCCAAAAGCCCTCTTCCAAGTGATCAATTGACTTTTATTTAACCCTGATTAACCTTGCTATATTCCTATGCAAAACAATTGGATTAAACTCTTTCAAATCCCAATTCCTTATATGTTACATGCACGGTGAATGATATTTCCATTCAATTCACAAACCTAATTATTTACCGTAAATAATCGAGTCACATGTCATCATGTCTAGTTCTAACCCTAGAATTCCTCTCCCAATTCCTTCTAGAGTAACACACTAATTATTGGCCAAATAATTAATCACTAAGATCAAAACATGATAAACAATCCACTTCAACATAGATAATTATAATGACGTAATAACTAATTCATAATCATAAAAGGTTCAATTGAAATCTTAATTAAAGAATTAGTTCATCACGGAAATAAGAATCATTATTTGTTGATAAATCATCCTTAAAGAATTACAAATAAAAATAAAGGAGAAAAAGAAGAAACTCAGAGCTAATCTTGAAGCTCCAAGTAATCTCCCCGTAATCTTCAATGGAAAAGCTCCTTCAAAATCCTCTCGCCAAATCAATCTCGTCCTCCTCTTTTTAATTCAAAGAATTAGTTTCCTTTTATAGTCCCCCCAATCCTCCTTCAATTAGGTTTTATTATTAACCCTTAATAGGCAAACTGTAAGTCAAACGCGCTTAATCCGGTTAACGCTGCTGAGCCTCGGTACCC
This sequence comes from Panax ginseng, assembly GCA_020205605.1. Lineage (NCBI taxonomy): Eukaryota > Viridiplantae > Streptophyta > Magnoliopsida > Apiales > Araliaceae > Panax > Panax ginseng. Next base: position 83,621,161 of record CM035131.1, read on the forward strand.
GTGAGGAGGATAGTGCAATTTCAGTATCCCGTGGCTGGACTTCATTGAAATTACAGTTTTGCCATTCAATGCTTGAAATTCCCATAATTGCCCTTCCAGCTTCCAAATCTGCCAAATAAGATATAAACACCATAAAAATGCTACTAAATAACTTAAGAATGCAATAATTTAAGTCTAAATATATCCGAATTATGGGTATACTACCCATTCATCAGTAGATGATAAAACTTTTCAACCATAGTTTCAGCGGAACGAGCAATCCATTAAAAGAGTCAAATAGACCATCAGGTTTATTATCTTCTCCATGTTAAAAGTCCACCAATAATGTTTTATTCCTGTAACATCAATCAACAATTCATGTCCACAATTATATGAATAACTCATAATCATAATTTTGATTCTGAATTTCTTTTCGCACCCAGGACGAAGATAATTTACATCACCTATCTTCACCTGAAACATCTAAAATCATGGTTATACCAAATCACAATTCCTGCTTATAATCATACTAATAAATTCATCTTTTCACTACGGCCAAAGATATACAACTGTATAAACAATAATCAACAGTTCATCTTTGCACTACTGGCCAAAGATATAAAACTGTAAAACCAATAATGCTGAGACTCATCTTAATAGTATCACAACCATGAATTATCCATGCACTACGAGCCAAGGATATTCGTGTTTTCCATTACGGTCATGATTATACCGAATAATCCCTCGTCATAATTATACCAGGTCCATCTATACACTACGGGCCAAAGATGACTTTTACCACATCATTTATAACATTACGGTCATGATTATACCGAATAATCCCTAGTCATAATCATACCAAGTCCATCTATGCACTACAAACCACAGATGACTTTCAATACAACACAAGCATGGGAATGATGACAATGATATAAGCATTAATCAAACGAAAACAAGGATAAATATTAAAGACTTTCAATTTATCAAAAATTTTATCAATCACTTAATAAACTCATAATCTAATATTATTGATATTATAACAATATTTTAATCACTTCTTAAACTTATAAATAATTTATTTCAATTGTTTACACTTTATCAAATAATGCATTTAATCATTCAAAAATGCCATACTCATAAGATTTCATCACCAATGATCAAATCCCTAATCAAAAATCTGCATATACCCTATATAGGATTTCCAAGCCATAAAATCCTATTTTCCAACTTTGTTACTTCACATAACATATTTAACTCATTTACTAATAACTAGATCATTTTCATGAAAAATACCAAATTAGTCCCACAAATATTTCTTTTCTGGGATTTAGCAGAATATAGTCTCATATTGAACATATATTTTTCTCGAAATTTTTAAAATTCATTTACTATTTTTCAAAAATAAATTTCTAATTAATTCCTTAAGAAATTAGCTACCTCAAGTTTAACTCCAGAATTTCTCAAATCTTCGCAGGATCTTATACATGTTAACGTGAGCTTCCAGTTTAAATTTCATGGTCATCGGAGTTATAGAACTCCGGTTATAGCATTTTTTGTCAGAAAAACCTAAATATTGAAATAGTCATAACTTGCTCATTTTAAGTCGGAATAAGCTCATTTTTGGACAGGAGGTACTTTATACCATATATTTCTATGTACCAAAAAGCCGGGATTTTTCTCACAAATTAAGTGGCCGAAAATTCCCTTTTAAATTTCTGGGTAGTAGCTTTTTCATAATTTGCAGCTTTTGACTCCTTTGCTAAAATCAATCCACACGAAAATCTACAACACCTTTTCCAGTGATTCCACCTGGATAAGTTAGAAAACTCATAGATCTAACTCTAGAACTTGACCACACACAAAAATTTGAAAATATAAGAGATATGGTCAATTGAATTTCATGTTCAATTTTCTCCCAAAATCTGATTTTCAACCCTTTGTGATTTCTAAGAAACTTTCATGTTTTCACATCATAACCAACACAACTCATCATAACACTTACTAATACTACATATACCCATGATTTTCATCAGTCCAATTCTTTTATTATGACTTTCATCATAATCCAGGTAAACAGATCATTTTCACAATTTAATAAGTAATGAATACAAAGGATCATTCACCATGCATGTGGTAATCCACATAGACAAGTTATTCCAACAGAATAATAAAGAATGGAATAACAGAAGAATTCACCATGCATGCGATAAACCGCATGCATGCGGTTTATTCTCAATGAATAACAAAAATGTAACTGTGTCAGCGTAATCCGCACCGATAGGATATTCCAACAAAAAAATAATAAAGAACGGAACCAGGTCAGGCGAAATTCGCACCGACAGGATATTCCAATAGAATAATAAAGAATAGAATAACAACAGAAATCACCATGCATGCGATAGACCGCATAGACAGGTTATTCCAACAAAATAATAATTAATGGAACCAGGTCAGGCGTAATACACACCGACATGATATTCCAACAAAATGATAAAGAATGGAATAATAGAAGAATTTCAACATGTATGCGGTACTTCGCATAGACAGTTTATTCCAACATAATAATAAAGAATGGAATAACATAAGTTCTCTTCATGAATACGAAAGAAATAATACCCCTTACGAGTACAACAAATAACATTACTTACCTTAGAACTAACTGGATATAGGAGTAGTGAAGTAGCAGAATACTTTTCTTCTTTCTCTCTATAGTTTCTCTCTCTAGAGTTTCAAAGAATTAAATAAGAAATAATGAAGGAATGAGCTTCTATTTATAGGAGAATGGACCTAATAGTAACTAATTCTGAACGGTCCAGTTTGATTTACTTTTAAACGAGACGGTCAGTATTGGTTTACTATAAAATATTCTAATAAAACAAAATCTTTTAAATAAAATATAATATATTCTATTTATAATATAATAAATTGAATAACTTTATAAAAGTATTCTATTTTATATAAAAAAGATTTTACTATCTGCAAACACTATCGCGAGCACTATGCATAATAAAATATAATATATTCTAATTATTATCTAATAAAACAAGTAACTTTATAAAAGTATTTTGTTTTATATAAAAAGATTTTACTATGCAAAACACTATGCATAATAGAATATAATATATTCTATTTCTAGTCTAATAAAACGAATAACTTTATAAAAGTATTCTGTTTTATATAAAAAACTTTTCTGTTTTATTACATTAATAATACTAATAAGACAAAACTTCATCATCATTATTATAATTCACACTATTAATCTACCAGGTCATTCCCAGGAAAGAGGGGGCTTTCCGATAAGGATTTCTCCCTATTGGCGCGCAATTAGGTGACCAAACCTCTCATTGGCAGAACTTCTAGACATCGTTAATATTGCAAATAATAATATTAATAACTTTGTTATCTCAATTATTGATTTAATAATATATAAAATATCGATAATAATTGAATCAAACTGAGTGACTTCTCACGTAAGCATTAATAATCAATACTGTGTGCTACTATGTAATCACACGTATTTTACCACCGGTTATTTTATAACAACTTGCTTACTTTGAAAAATTTTCAAATGTCACCCTTAACTCTTAACTTTTAACTTTTATCAATTTAACTATTCACCAAAATAAAAAAAATTGAATACTTTTATTTCATAAAATTCGGGATCTCACAATCTCCCCTCCTTATGAAATTTCGCCCTCGAAATTTACGTACGTACCTGGTATTTCGAAGAGATGAGAATACATTGCTTTCTTTTCGGATTGTATCTTCCCGGTGATTTCCTCTGTATCATGATTTTCCCATTGCTCATCTCCTGCGTTTCAGATATCATTCTAGAATATACTTCAAAACAAGGTTAATTGACATATCATAATTTGTCAACTTATCAAGTAAACAATTTCAGCTTAGGTAAGTCACACACTAGCGAAGTATATTACTCATCTCTCCCCTCCTAGTTCTAGACTCATATCTCCGCCAGCGACCATATCCCTAAGCTCTGATACCAAATGTGATGCCCCCAAAATAGGTATACATCACCCATCTTGGGTCGCCAAAAAATACACTACTGACAACTTCATTTATACAACTGTCGTGCAAAATACGATGAAAAGTATACTGTGAGTTTTAATACAAATATATGTAACTCTCATGGTGCCTCGACCACAACCTTACAATGGTAATGTTACATAAAAAAAGTACAATTCGAAAATTGTTTTAGAAATTAAAATCTTTGGGAAGTGCTCAAGGAAACCTTCGTACATAGGAGGCCATGAATCTAAGTTATGATAGATATCATATGTCCAAAGAATTATCCTTGGTTGACCCAATAGACCCCAAAGAAAAATGAGAAGATTACTATCATATTCCTTCAAATGGTGAGTCTTCTCTTGACATATAACTATCTCCACTGTCTCCCAGTGAAAATTATATTTCAAATAAACTCTAAGATCATATAGGTGGTGCTCGTAGATATACTCAGCAAGTGGATGTGAACAACCCTATCTTATGATAACACGAGGTTGTATGTCATTAGATATTTTGTATGATAGTGGCAAAACACCCTTCCAAAGTTAGGTTCACCTCACCTTATTCGGTTCACAAAAATTAAATATCAAATGACGTATACAATACGACACACTTATCTAAAGTTCTCAATAAAATTATTTCCATACTATTTAGGAAGAACCTCAACAGCTATAAACCACCGTTCTATTCCCCTGTTATCCCCGCTTGACTCGGCAACACTCTTATTACCTTAAAGGAATTATGAAGCAAAAAGGGCGAGCACAACTAGCCCAGTAAAGAATATCATGACTAAAGATAATTAAATTATCAATAGCCTTCGTCAATAATAAATCAGAGATTTAGAACATATGGTAGATGATAAACTTTTCAACCATAGTTGCAGCGGAACGAGCAATCCATTAAAAGAGTCAAATAGACCATCAGGTCTATTATCTTCTCCATGTTAAAAGTCCACCAATAATGTTTTATCCCTGTAACATCAGTCAACAATTCCTGTCCACGATTATATGAATAACTCATTATCATAATTGTGATTCTGAATTCCTTTTCGCACCCGGGACGAAGATAATTTACATCACCTATTTTCACCTGAAATATCAAAAATCATGATTATACCAAATCACAATTCCTGCTCATAATCATACTAATAAATTCATCTTTTCACTACGGCCAAAGATATACAAATCAGATAACCAATAATCAATGAGTTCATCTTTTGCTACAAAACCAAAGAAATATAAAAAAGCTGTAAAAACCAATAATGTTGAGACTCAACTTAATAGTATCACGACCATGAATTATCCATGCACTACGGGCCAAGGATATTCATGTTTTCCATTACTGATCATGATTATATACGAATAATCCTCGGTCATAATCATACCAAGTCCATCTATGCACTACGGGCCAAAGATGACTTTTACCACATCATTTATAACATTACGGTAATGATTATACCGAATAATCCCTGGTCATAATCATACCAAGTCCATCTATGCACTACAGGCCACATATGACTTTCAACACAACGCAAGTGTAAGACCCCAACTTTTATGAATAAAAATAAATTTTCTATAAATATCATTTTTGAATATTATGGAATAAATTTGATATAATGTTATAGTTATGGGTAATATTTATAAATTTTGCAAAGTACGCAAGTTGTTATATAATATTCGATTGGTCGGGGAATATTCATTTTAAACAGGGAATATTCGTACGACGGCACAATCATTGGTGGACCCCACAACGGAATTATTGTCAGATTGAGAAAACAACAAAAATGTTTTTATGAAAATAATGGCGGAAGTTTTACCGTTAACTGTTGAAACACCCGGTGTTAAAAGTACAGGAATACGCATGGTTGCATAGTAGCACACGATATTGATTATTGATGCTTACGTGAGAAGTCACTCAGTTTTATTCAATTATTGCTTCAGTAATTATTGCATAGTATCTCACGATAATTGATTCAATTATTGTTGATATTTTATAATTGAGATGATGAAGTTATTAATATTATTATTTGCATTATTAACGATATCTAGAAGTTCTGCCAAGGAGAGGTTTGGTCACCAAATTGTGCGCCAATAGGGAGAAATCCTTATTGGAAAGCCCACTCTTTCCTGGGAACGACTTGGTCGATTAATAGTGTGAATAATATAATGATGATGAAGTTTTGTTTTATTAGTATTATTAATGTAATAAAACAGAAAATTTTTTATATAAAACAGAAAACGTTTTATATAAAACAGAATACTTTTATAAAGTTATTCATTTTATTAGGCTAATAGTAAAATCTTTTTATATAAAACAGAATACTTTGATAAAGTTATTCGTTTTATTACACGATAATTAGAATATATTATATTTTATTATGCATAGTGTTTGCATAGTGCTCTGCATAGTGTTTGTATAGTAAAATCTTTTAAAAGTTATTCGTTTTATTAGATTATAAATAGAATATATTATATTTTATTGTAAACCAATCTGGACCGTCTGCTTTTAAAGTAAATCGATCTGGACTGCTCATAGATCTAAGTTATTATTCATCCATTCTTCTATAAATAGAAGCTCATTCCTTCATTATTTCTTACGAATTCACTTTGAAACTCTAGAGAGAAAGAGAGGGAATTATTCTTCTATCTCGAAATATATTTCTTTAGCGTTTAAGTAAGCTTTGAGCATAGTGCAAGTTTCTTCAAGTATATCCCTGCCCTACCGTCGGAGTACTCTTCTTTATAAGGTAAGGGGTATTATTTTTTTCATATTCATGAAGAGAACATCTGTTATTCCATTCTTTATTATTCTGTTGGAATAACCTGTATACGCGGTCTACCCTATACTTGGTGAAATTCTTCTGTTATTCCATTATTAATTATTCTTTGGAATAACTTTTGTCTATCCAAGTACCGCATACATGGTGAAATTTTGTTGTTATTCCATTCTTTATTATTCTGTTGGAATATCCTGTCTGTGCATTTTACGCCGGACCTAGTTCTGTCTTTATTATTCTGTTGGAATATCTTGTCTGTGCGTTTTACGCCGGACTTAGTTCTGTTATTTATTATTCTATTAGAATAACCTGTCTATGCGAAGTACCGCATGCATGGTGATTTCTGTTGTTATTCCATTCTTTACTATTCTGTTGGAATATCCTGCTTGGTCGTATTACGCTTTGACACAGTTCCGTTATTTATTGTTTTGTTGGAATAACTTTATCTATGCGGGTACCGCATGCATGGTGATTTCTTTTGTTATTCCATTCTTTATTATACTCGGTTGGTTAAAGTTTTGACTTCTATACTCCATGAAATTAGTGGAATATCCTTGATATCTGCGCTTCATCCAGTATCTTTTCGTGAAAATATTCTTCTGAGCATTCTTGAATTTTACTCTACAAAGAAGTATCATGTTGACAATTTGGACGTTATTAGTTCCTGAATAAATTATTTCTTGAACTTGTTTTATTGAATTCTTATATCATTGTCATCATCCTCATATTTATATTTTGTTGAAAGTCATCTATGGCCAGTAGTGCATAGATGGACTTGGTATGATTATGACCAGGGAATATTCGGTGTAATCATGACCGTAATATTACAAATGATGTGGTAAAAGTCCTCATTGGCCCGTAGTGCATTGATGGACGATTGTTGGCATGATCATGACCATTGATGAATACAAAAAATATCCTTGGCCGTAGTGCATGGATAAATTGTGGTTGTGATACTAATGAATATCCTCGGCCAGTAGTCTGCGGGATGATGTGAATTATTTATTAAAATTTGAGTCCCAATAAAAAGTTATGAAAACCTTTTAAATCATAAAAGATAGTAGATTTTATTCTCTACTTGACTCTTTTAATGGATTGCATGTTCAAACTACGCAGCTTAAACTTGATGTCTATTATATGTTATCGGTTTAACATCATTTGAAGACTAATGATAATTTATTCTCGCATTATCTTAGTCATAATATTTCTTCTTTGGGCTAGTTGAGCTCACCTTTCTTTCACTTTATTCTCTCTTGAAAATGAGAACGTGGCGGGACTAGTCGGGAACCGGGAGTGACTATCCGTAAGATAGTATTAGTAGTCCTCACTATTCTGTTAAATAGTGTGACAATAAATGTAATGAGGACTTATTCTGAGAGTGGATATTGTCTAGAAGACAATATTTGTATTAAAACTCACAGCTTCTTTGTTATATATTAAAGATTGTATTTGTATTCTGTACCATGTATTTGGCAACTCAGAATAGGTGATGTATACCTATTTTGGGGGTGTCAGAGTTGGTATCAAAGCTTAGGGATATGATTCCTGGCTAAGATGTGAGATAAGAACTAGGAGGGGAGAGACGGGGAATTCTTTCGCTAGTATGACCTACCTAAGTTTAATTAATATTTAATTGGTCAGTCAGAGTATAGGGATAATATGTGATATGTTAATTAACCCTTATTTTGTGGCAGTGTTTGAAAATGGCATTCGAGAATGTTGAGAACATCAATGGAGCACAGGAGACCGTTGAGTCTCCACAGATCAATAACCAGGACAATATGCATCAGGAAGGCGACAATCCTCATGCAAACAACAAGACTGACCAAATGATGAACGATGGAATGTTCCGAGGCTTCATGCAATTCATGAAACATCAGGCGAGAGCGGCTCCTGTATAAAATGCTGGTGGAAACACTGGAAACTCTCGGATGATCACCGCCAAACAATTCAAAGAGCTGGGACCACCAGAGTTTTTTGGAGAGCCAAAACCACTTAAAGCGGAGACGTGGATAAAGCATATCAGCAAGATATTTGATGTCTTGGGATGCTCTGAGGAGCAAAAGGTTCCCTTTACCACCTTCATGTTGCGTGTAGAGGCATATTACTAGTTGAAATCTATAAAACATACTCAACCTGCCGCACTGAAGATGACTTGGGAGAAGTTCCAAGAATTGTTCAACGACAAGTATTTTCCCGAAAGTATTCGTCACATGAAAGAGGTAGAGTTCATTAAGCTGGAGCAAAACAACATGACCGTGTCGCAGTACGAAGCCAAGTTTGTCGAGCTGTCCCAGTTTGCGTCCCATTTGGTTGATAATGAGGAGAGAATGACGCGAATGTTTCTAAGAGGTTTGAAACACGAGATACGTCAATATCTTATCTCTCATAAATTGTGTTTGTATTCTGATGTTGTTAATAGGGCTCAGTTATTGGAGCGCGATAATGAGTCAGCCCAACCAAAAGAGAGCAGCCAGCAAAATGATAATACTAGTGATAACAGTCATCGAAGTGGTGACAATAAGAGTGGAGGGAATCAACATGCCAGAAATTGTAACCACTTTGGTGGTAATCATGGCCAAAGCAATAAGAATGGACATTTCAAGAAGAGGAGATTCAACAATGATGGAAAGACGTCAGCACTAGCACTTGTGGTTAAGGAAGGAGAACGACCACCTATTATATGCTTCAAATGCGGAGGGGAAGGACACATCAGTCCAAACTGCGCGATGCCGTCCAAAGCATGTTATAATTGTGGAAGAGAAGGTCACCTAGCCCGATTTTGTCGTTCATCGAAGACAAGTTCAACTAGGATGGAGGCACCAAAGGACATCCCAGAAAAGTCAAAGCCAAGAGTGGTCTGAGGAGAGCGTTTGTCGTGACCTCCCAGAAAGCAAGGAACCCGAATGAGGTCATCACGGGTAAGCTTATCATAAACTCTAGCGAAGTATATACCTTATTTGATACCGGTTCTACCCATTCTTTAATTTCTCCTACTTGCGCTCAACATTTAAATTTGACTCCAGAGAAATTAGACTTTGACTTATCTGTTGAAACTCCGTTAGGAGAAACCTTCATTACATCCATTGTTTATAAGTCTTGTTTGGTTCAAATCGGTACCCTCACATTACCTGTCGATCTTATTTCATTGAAAATACTTGCATTTGATGTAATTCTAGGGATTGATTGGTTAACTACTCATCATGCAAAAAATTGATTATTTTCGTAAGGTTGTTAGCTTTCATATTCCTAATCAACCTATTATGCGAATTCAAGCAACCAAACCATTAAAATCAATCACTGTCATCTCAAGCCATAAAGCTATTCGCTTATTGAAAAACGGATGTCAAACATTCTTAGCTCATGTCACGGATCTAAACAAAAATACGTCAGTTTGAATGATATTTCTATTGTTAATGAATTTCCTGACGTATTCCCTGAAAAACTTCCTGGCCTACCCCCAGAATGTGAAATAAAATTTTGTATCGACCTTGAACCCGGTACAAACCTATTTCCAAAGCCCCATATCGAATGGCTCCTATTGAACTTCAGGAGTTAAAGACCCAACTGCAGGAATTGTTAGACATTGGCTTTATTCGTCCTAGTACTTCTCCTTGGGGTGCTCCTGTTCTATTCGTGAAGAAGAAAGATGGGAGTATGCGACTTTGTATTGATTATCGGGAGTTGAATCATGTCACCATCAAAAATAGGTACCCATTGCCACGTATTGATAACCTGTTTGACCAGTTGTAAGGTGCCAAATTCTTTTCAAAGATTGATCTTCATTCCGGATATCACCAATTGAAGATTAGAACCGATGACATTCCAAAGACGACTTTCAGAACTCGGTACGGGCATTATGAATTCCAAGTCATGTCTTTTGGATTGACTAATGCTCATGTTGCCTTCATGGATATGATGAACCGAGTATTCAAGAAATATTTAGATCACTTTGTGGTCGTCTTTATTGATGACATCCTTATTTATTCCAAAAGTCGTGAAGATCATGAGCAACACTTGAGGCTGATACTCCAAAAGCTTCGTGAATATAAGCTTTATGCCAAGTTGAAGAAATGCGAGTTCTGGCTTGAGGAAGTAGCATTCCTTGGGCACATGGTATCAAGTCATGGAATATCTGTTGACCCAGCAAAGATTGAAGCTATTCAAAGCTGGGAGCAACCTAAATCAGTGATCGAAGTACGTAGCTTTCTCGGCTTAGCTGGTTATTATCGGAGATTCGTAGAAGGGTTTTCTCAAATCGCTACTCCCTAAACTTAGCTGACTCGGAAAGATATAAAATTCAGCTGGAGCGAGGAATGTGAGAAGAGTTTTCAAGAACTCAATAGAAGACTCATTTCAGCACCTGTTCTGACAATACCATCTGGCTCGGAGGGATTTGTCATCTACAGTTATGCTTCAGGCAAAGGGTTAGGATGTGTTCTCATGCAACATGGGAAAGTCATAGCCTATGCCTCTCGACAACTCAAACAATATGAGAGGAATTATCCTACTCATGATCTAGAGTTGGCAGTTGTTGTCTTCGCACTTAAAATTTGGAGGCATTACTTGTATGGGGAAAAAGTGGAGATCTTAACGGATTATAAAAGCCTCAAATATTTCTTCACTCAAAAGGAACTCAACATACGATAGCGACGTTAGCTTGAACTGTTGAAAGATTATGATCATACCATCCAATACCATCCTGGAAAAGCGAACGTGATAGCTGACGCATTGAGTAGAAGATCATATGCGGGTACAAGTGTGATATTGTCAACGTAAAGGCCCATTTTGTATGACTTACAAAAGATGGAGATAGAGATAAAGACTCTAGGGACCAACGTGATGATGTCGAATATACGAGTAAAACCAACTTTAATCGATAAAGTTAAAGTTGCCCAAGCTACAGATCTGGAGCTGATGCATATGAGGAAGAAAGTACAAGAAGGTGTTATGCCGGAAGCAAGAATCGATGAAGAAGGAATACTTTGAGTCAACTCCAGACTTTGTGTTCCTAACGACCTTGATTTAAAGTATAAAATCATGATGGAGGCGCACAACACACAGTTTGCAATCCATCATGAGAGTACCAAAATGTATCATGATCTTTGACATACATTTTGGTGGGGCAATATGAAGAGGGAGATAGCGCTATTTATGTCAAGGTGTTTAACTTGTCAATGAGTCAAGGCGGAACATCAATTACCAAAAGGTCCATTGCAACCACTTGAAATTCCAGAATGGAAGTGGGAGCACATTACCATGGATTTTGTTACTGGTCTTCCCAAGGTTTCTTAGGGTATAGATGCAATTTGGGTCATTGTTGATAGATTGACCAAGTCTACTCATTTTTTACCTATACGAGAAATGTATACACTTGAACGTCTTGCTCGTATGTACATAAACGAGGTTGTAAGATTACATGGTATACTAGTATCCATAGTTTCTGATCGAGACCCAAGATTCACTTCACGATTTTGGGTTAGTTTGCAAAAAACTATGGGCACGGATTTACGATTTAGTTCAGTATATCATCCTCAAAGGGACGGACAATCAGATAGGACTATTCAAACTCTTGAAGATTTGTTAAGACTCTGTGTCCTTGACTTCAAGGGAAGTTGGGACAAGTTCTTACCATTGATGGAGTTTTCCTACAACAACAGCTTATCAAGCAAGTATCGGCATGGCTCCATTCAAGCGCCAGTATGGAAGAAAGTGTCGTTCTCTAGTATCTTTGGGATGAGGTGGGTGAAGCAACGCTTGGGACCGGGTTAGTACGTATGACTACGAAAAAGATTCAAACGATCCGCAACGTATAAAAACCTCACAAAGACCGAAAAAAGAGTTATCTTTGATCTTTATCGAAAGGACGTAGAATTCGATATTGAGATCATGTGTTGTTACGTGTTGCTCCATGGAAAGGAGTTACGAGATTTGGAAAGAGAGGAAAGCTGTGACAACCCGATATTTTCTATATAAATAAATCTTAAATTTTGCGTATAATTTTTTTTTTTTTAAGGATGAGGATTTGTACAAGATTATGTGTATATGTATTTAGGTGGTAAATAAAAATATAATTATTATGTGAATATTTATAAGTAAATTTATTTTTGAATTATTGATTATTATAAAGTATATTTTATAATACTTAATTTTAAGATAGAAATGTTTTTATTAATTATTTTCCATGAATATATAATCATATATTATTTAAATAATATATGAAGTGATTTTTAGAATAAATATAATAATTATTTTATTATATGAATTTTTGTACATATTATTAAGTTAATTATTTTACCTTAATTATTAAGGTTAAATATGAAAGAATAATCGATATGGAATCCAAACCCTAATTTTGGATTATTGTCGTGGTATGAGAATAATAATATAATATTACTTATATTTTGATTTTTCAAAGGCTTATGAATATATACGGTATGTCCAGATATTGTTAATGGTTGGTCAATTACGGTGTATTTTGACCCAAACCCTGATAATAATGTTAAACCCTAATTTGAGATCCAAATTAGAGTGTGAGATTATTTTATAAGTATGTGATATCAATTTATGTCGTGTATTAAATTTATTAATTAGGTAAACCTTAATTAAAATTCTGGAAACCGTAATATTTAGAAAACCCTAATTTCCAATATTAGAAACCCTAATCCGTAAAAACCTAAAACTGGAGGTTTGATTTGTCAAGAATTGTGTTACAGTGATTAATAACACTTGTGATAGACTTTAATTGCTAATTAAAATAAATGTAATTAGTAAATTAAAACCCTAAAATCTAGAACCCTAATTTAATTTCTAGAAACCCTAATTGTATTTCTAGAAACCGTAATTATCAATATTTTAAACCCTAATGTTCATGTAATTACAAACATAATTTAATTAACAATATTAATTTTGCAAAATTTTAGAAACTAAAAGTATTTAATTTTATTTATTTAATTTTTGTGTGCAAACCCTAAATTGGAAATCCTAGATTTTTGTTTACTTATAAAACCCAAATTTGCTCAAACCCTAAGCACTAAAATGTCTAAACCCTAAACCCTAAGGCACTTTTCTAGAAATTTAAGGAAATGACCATTTTGCCCTTTTTAGCATTTAAGAAGCTAGTTATAGGTTTTGACAAATTGGTGAGGTTGTTCACCAAACACTAACCACTCCACATGCCTATTTTGCCAGCAAACCTCTCTAGTTCAAAGATACATGCATCCAATTTGTCTATTTAAAGGATTGAGAGAGAGAAAATGATTTTGTTAGCCAATTTTATACAATACATAACCAACTCTCATTTTCTCTCAAACCAACGAAATTATCTAAGCATTTCAAATCCCTAAGAACATTTCACAAATCCAACAACAAAACAAAGAACACAAAATCGAAATTGCTCATTTAAGGTATAAACCCTACCTTGAATTTCTGTCCAAAAATTTTTGTTAGATGTTGTGTTTAAGTGTTAAAATATATTGTTTATGTTGTCTAGAGATGATCTGGGTTGCTAGATGTTAGATCCATAACATCTAGAGGCTCGGATTTGATGTTTTTAAAAATCTGAAAACTTTCATTTTGTGTTCTCGACATCGAATGTCGGTAAGTCGTAGATCTGTGGTTGTTATGTGTTTTTTGTTGTTTAAGTATTTGATTTTGTTGTATGATGTGAGATCCGTGTTCTAGAACTTGTAGTCGAACCCGCATCATGCATAAGTTGTAAGATAATCGTGGTCAAAGTCGGTTGATCGACCACGCATCGAGGATAACTGGGTAAACCCGAAAAGCTTTGGTGGCGTCGACAATATTTGTATTATCTAGATCTATCGTGTTTTATGTGTTTTGTTAATTTTATTGTATCATACGTGTAGCTTGTATAGTATGCTACAAATCGGGATCTCAGATATGTCTACAAACATCAACAGATCAACCGTGAAAAGTGGTCAAACTAGGCCACTCGACATTGATTTATGTTTACGTAATTTTCCAGAAAATCTTTAAGAACAGTTTTCTGACAACTTTGACCGAGCATGATCTGCTTTGTTTGTTGTTGTTTTAGTACTATTTTGTGATAGATCTATTTAGTTACATGTTGGGTATAATCTGGAATCGTTAGATCCTTAAAACATTGGACGATTAGCATGTAGTGAAGGCTCAAAGTATCACTCATGATCTGTTCTTCATTTCTGGGTAACCCAGAAAATGAAGAACAGACCTGACAGCATGTTTGAAGGCACAGATCTCGTTGATTATATGTTGTAAGAACTTGTTTGTTGTTGGAACTTGTAGTCGTGCATTAAGACTACAATATCTCGACTAATAACATGCCCATTAACATCGTGGATCGTAATCAAAATCTTGGTCAAACTTCGGTACTGAAAATCATATATGAATGTTCTTGAAGGCTCAAGAACACCTATACGTGACAGCTACATCATATAGGGCCTTCAAATATGACAGTTTTTATTATTTATTTCCTAAATTATAAGAAAATAGAAAAGAATAGTTTTTAATTATTAAAAATACAAAATAAATTATTTTAAATTCGAAAATTAGTTTTAATTATTTTAAATATATTTCATAAATATTTAATATTTTTGGAATATTAAAAGTAATTAATTTATTTAATTATAATATTAAATAAATTATTTAAAAATGATTTTAATTCATGAAAAATCATTTAAAATTATATTATGATATAAGAAAATAATTTAAGTTAATTTTTGATAACTTTTAATATTATGTGATAATTTTCATTAATAAATTGATATTAATGATAATTAAGTTATTTATTAAATAAAATAAATAAATGAATTAAAAATGATTTTATTATATTAAAATCATTTTAAATAATAATAAGGTATTTAAAAATATTTTAAGTTATAAAATATAACTTTTAATATTTAAAGGTAAATTTCATTAATTAATTATGATTAATGATAATAAAGTTATTTAATAATTATATTAAATAATTTAGTTTAAAAATGATTTTATTATTATAATAATCATTTTAATTAAAAAATAAAGTGTTTAAAGATATTTTAAGTTATAAAATATAACTTTTAATATTTAAAGGATAATTTCTTTAATAATTTAATATTAATAATTATTAAATTATTATAAATGATTTTAAATTTATTTAATAATTATATTAAATAAATAGTTTAAAAATGGTTTTATTTATTTAAAAATTATTTAAAAGGATATTAATGATTTAAAAATATTTTAAGTTATAATTATTGACTTTTAATATTTGGATAAATAGTTCATTAATATTTAAATATTAATGGTAATTATTTAATAATGATTTTAAATATTTTAAAAAATCATTTAAGGGTATTATAAATACTTTAAAAATATTTTGAGTTATTATACATAACTTTAATATTTTGGCAATGGTTTCATTAATAGTTTAATACTAATTAAATATTAATGATAATAGAATTGTTTAATATTTAAATCATTTAATAATGATTCGATATTTCAAAAATTATAATAAATGATAATAATTATTTAATAATTATTATAAGGCCATGAAAAAATATTGTGACTAATGTTTAAGTTATCCAAATGGATATTGAACTACGGTTTAGAGTCTTAGACTCGATAATTACCGAAAAAAGTCATTTGTGAGAATCGGCATGTTTCGTAAATTGATCCGGACTTAGAAATTAAGTTAGTTAATTGTTTATTTGTGATTCAATGGTTGTTAAGGTTGTATGACAATGTGATTAGGAAGGTGTTGGTGTTTGATTATGAGTCAACGATTGTTAAACATGTGTGATAATGTGAATAGGGAATGTCTTTGGCAATAATAGCAAAAAGTTATATATGTACGTTATGTTATACTAATCAAGAAATGATTTGATTAATGATAGGTTGTGATAGAAAAGATAAAACTAAGTTGAGAATAGTAAGCAATATCATCGTGCAAGTATCCTAACTTTGCATTTTCTTTATGCAATGGATGTATGAGAAGTTCGTAATTATTGTATGCATTGTTAAGCTATATATAATATGCCCATTGATTATCAACATGCTAGTATATGATAATTCGTATAAATTTATTCTGCTCATTATTGCTATAAATGATTATACAAGTGTCCCCACTTGACAATCATTGTTTTTCATCGCATGTTGATACACATTTGATATACATATATGTTGAATTATATAAGACCTTTGTTATGAACAACACCGATGATATGAACATCCCGAAAATGGGAAAATTTTATGCGCCAAGTGAAGTGACAGAATTAACGATAACATCGTTCATGTACATGTAGTATTGATCAATACAGGTACAACAGGTAGATCACCCTCCGTGCACTCAGTAAGTCATGACGGTTTTGATGATGAATTTCTGCTTAAACCTTTTCAAAATGAAAAATAATGTTCATGGTATGTCACGTAAAACCCCATATACAAATAATACGTAATTTCAAAAGTTGAAAGAGGGTTGTTATGAATTATTATTGGTACAGATTACTTCACAACTCTTGACTAGTTGTAGAAGATATTATAAAGAAAACATTTAAATTCTTTTCAAATTTATATATATATATATATATATATATATATATATATACTATGGAGCACTCAAATGCTCATCCTTGCTTAATTTAAATGTTTTCACTAAAGTATGAAGGACCGAAAGTTCAAAGCCGAGGCAAAGGAAAAGGAAAGCTAACCAAATAAGAATTAATAGCAGATGTGTAATAGTTTTATAAGACTATGAAGACTATGATATATATATATATATATATATATATATATAATGACATGTAATAAATGTTTAAAGGTTACGTGCTTGGGAGAAAGACTCTGATGTATATGTAAACTTAAGTTAAGTTTTATATTATCGTTATTATTATTAGTATTATTCCGCTTATAGAAATGGTATCGTGATGTACCGAGTTCGGGTTTCAAGTATCCGGATTCGGGGACCTCACAAAAGCTCAATCCTCGATTCATTGGCCCATTTTTAATCCTCCATCGAGTAGGGACTGTAGCCTATAGACTCGTTTTACCGCCAAGTATATCTCGTGTTCATAACGTTTTTCATATATCCATGTTACGTAAATATGTGAAAGACACGAACCACATTATTGAGTTAGAACCAGACGAAATAGCGAAAGATTTAACGTATGAAGAGGTTCCTATTCAAATCTTGGATAAGAAGGAACATATTCTACGCTCCAAGGTTATACCTCAAGTCAAAGTTTTATGGAGGAACCACGATGTTGAGGAAATGACCTGGGAGTTAGAATCTGAAATGAAATCAAGGTATCCTTACCTCTTCGACATACCAGGTATGTACCCTAATTTCGAGGGCAAAATTTCATAAGAAGGGGAGATTGTAAGACCCCAACTTTTATGAATAAAAATAAATTTTCTATAAATATCATTTTTGAATATTATGGAATAAATTTGATATAATGTTATAGTTGTGGGTAATATTTATAAATTTTGCAAAGTACGCAAGTTGTTATATAATATTCGATTGGTCGGGGAATATTCGTTTTAAACAGGGAATATTCGTATGACGTCACAATCATTGGTGGACCCCACAACAGAATTATTATCGGATTGAGAAAACAACAAAAATATTTTTATGAAAATAACGGCGGAAGTTTTACCGTTAACTGTTGAAACACCCAGTGTTAAAAGTACAAGAATACGCGCGGTTGCATAGTAGCACACGATATTGATTATTGATGCTTACGTGAGAAGTCACTTAGTTTTGTTCAATTATTGCTTCAGTAATTATTGCATAGTATCTCACGATAATTGATTCAATTATTTTTGATATTTTATAATTGAGATGACGAAGTTATTAATATTATTATTTGCATTATTAACGATGTCTAGAAGTTCTGCCAAGGAGAGATTTGGTCACCTAATTGCGCGCAAATAGGGAGAAATCCTTATCGGAAAGCCCCCTCTTTCCTGGGAACGACCTGGTCGATTAATAGTGTGAATAATAATAATGATGATGAAGTTTTGTTTTATTAGTATTATTAATGTAATAAAACAGAAAAGTTTTTTATATAAAACAGAATACTTTTATAAAGTTATTCGTTTTATTAGGCTAATAGTAAAATCTTTTTATATAAAATAGAAAACTTTTATAAAGTTATTCATTTTATAAGCCAATAATTAGAATATATTATATTTTATTATGCATATTGTTTGCATTGTGCCTGCATAGTGTTTGCATAGTAAAATCTTTTTAAAATTATTCATTTTATTATATTATAAATAGAATATATTATATTTTATTGTAAACCAATCTGGACCGTCCGTTTAAAGTAAATCGATCTGGACTGTTCATGGATTGGTTACTATTTAGTCCATTCTTCTATAAATAAAAGCTCATTCCTTCATTATTTCTTACGAATTCACTGAAACTCTAGAGAGAGAAACCGTAGAGAAATTATTCTTCTATCTTGGCGCGTATTTCTTTAGCGTTTAAGAAAGCTTTGAGCGTAGTGCAAGTTTCTTCAAGTATATCCCCGCCTCTATCGCTTCTGAGTACTCTTCTTTATAAGGTAAGGGTATTATTTTTTCATATTCATGAAGAGAACTTCTATCATTCCATTCTTTATTATTCTCATTGGAATAACTCAGTATCGCTGTGATCTACCTTATACTTGGTGAAATTCTTCCATTATTCCATTATTTATTATTCTCGTTGAATAATCTGCCTACTGCTGGTACCGCATACATGGTGAAATTCTGTTGTTATTCCATTCTTTATTATTCATTGGAATATCTTGTTCATGCGTTTTTACGCCGGACTTCGGTTCCGCCTTTTATTATTCTCATTGGAATATCCTCGTCATGGCGTTTTTACTGCCGGACCGGTTCCGTTATTTATTATTCTCGTTGGAATAACTTTGTCTATCACAAGCACCGCATGCATGGTGATTTCTGTTGTTATTCCATTCTTTATTATTCTATTGGAATATCTTGTCGGTGCGTATTACGCCTAACCTGGTTCCGTTATTTATTATTTTATTAGAATAACTTGTCTATGCGAAGTACCGCATGCATGGTGATTTTTTTTGTTATTCCATTCTTTATTATACTCAGTTGGTTAAAGTTTTGACTTCTATACTACATAAAATTAGGTGAATATCCTCGATATTTGCGTTTCATCCAGTATCTTTTCGTGGAAATATTCTTTTGAGCATTCTTAAATTTTACTCTACAAAGAAGTATCATGTTGACAATTTGGACGTTATTAGTTCCTGAATAAATTAATTCTTGAACTTGTTTTATTGAATTCTTATATCATTTTCATCATCCTCATATTTATATTTTGTTGAAAGTCATTTGTGGCCTATAGTGCATAGATGGAATTGGTATGATTATGACCAGGGATTATTCGGTGTAATCATGACCGTAATGTTACAAATGATGTGGTAAAAGTCTTCTTTGGCGCGTAGTGCATTGATGGACAGTTGTTGGCATGATCATGACCATTGATGAATACACAAATATCCTTAGCCCGTAGTGCATGGATAAATTGTGGTTGTGATACTAATGAATATCTTTGGCCGTGGTGCAGGGATGATGTGAATTATTTATTAAGCTGAGTCCCAGCGATAAAAGTGATGAAAACCTTTTAAATCATAAAAGATAGTAGATTTTATTCTCTACTTGACTCTTTTAATGGATTGCATGTTCCATCATAGCTTAAACTTGATGTCTATTGTATTTTATCGGTTTAACACTCATTGAAGACTAATGATAATTTATTCGCATTATCTTATTCATAATATTTCTTCTTTGGGCTAGTTGAGCTCACCCTTTCATTCACCGCTTCTCTTGAAATGAGAACGTGGCGCTGGACTAGTCGGGAACAGAGTGACGGTCCAGATGATAGTATTAGTAGTCCTCACTATTCTGTTAAATAGTGTGACAATAAATGTAATGAGGACTTATTCTGAGAGTGGATATTGTTTGGAAGACAATATTTGTATTAAAACTCACAACTTCCTTGTTGTATATTAAAGATTATATTTGTATTCTGTATCATGTATTTGACGACTCAGAATAGGTGATGTATACCTATTTTGGGGGAGTCACAACAAGTATGGGAATGATGACAATGATATAAGCATTAATCAAACGAAAACAAGGATAAATATTAAAGACTTTAAATTTATCCAAATATTATCAATCACTTAATAAACTCATAATCTAATATTATTAATATTATAACAATATTTTAATCACTTCTTAAACTTATAAATAATTTATTTCAATTGTTTACACTTTATCAAATAATGCATTTAATCATTCAAAAATGCCATACTCATAAGATTTCATCACCAATGATCAAATCCCTAATCAAAAATCTGCATATACCCTATATAGGATTTCCAAGCCATAAAATCCTATTTTCCAACTTTGTTACTTCACATAACATATTTAACTCATTTACTCATAACTAGATCATTTTCATGAAAAATACCAAATCAGTCCCAGAAATATTTCTTTTATGGGATTTAGCAGAATATAGTCTCATATTAAACATATATTTTTCTTAAAATTTTTAAAATTCATTTACTATTTTTCAAAAATCAATTTCTAATTAATTCCTTAAGAAATTAGCTACCTCAAGTTTAACTCCAGAATTTCTCAAATCTTGGTAGGATCTTACACATTTTAACGTGAGCTTCCAGTTTAAATTTCATGGTCATCGGAGTTATAGAACTCCGGTTATAGCGTTTTTTGTCAGAAAAACCTAAATATTGAAATAGTCATAACAAGCTCATTTTAAGTCGGAATGAGCTCATTTTTAGACAGGAGGCCGGGATTTTATACCATATATTTCTATGTCCGAAAAGACCAGGATTTTTCTCACAAATTAAGTGGCCGAAAATGCCCTTTTAAATTTCTGGGCATCAACTTTTTCATAATTTGCAGCTTTTGACTCCTTTGCTAAAATAAGTCCACACGAAAATCTACAACACCTTTTCCAGTGATTCCACCTGCATAAGTTAGAAAACTCATAGATCTAACTCTAGAACTTGACCACACTCAAAAATTAGAAATATAATAGGAGATATGGTCAATTGAATTTCATGTTCCATTTTCTCCCAAAATTTGATTTTCAACCCTTTGTGATTTCTAAGAAATTTTCATGTTTTCACATAATAACCAACATAACTCATCATAACACTTACTAATACTACATATAATCATGATTTTCATCAGTCCAATGCTTTTATTATGACTTTCATCATAATCTACGTAAATAGATCATTTCCATAATTTAATAAGGAATGAATACAAAGGATCATTCACCATGCATGTGGTAATCCACATAGACAGGTTATTCCAATAGAATAATAAAGAATGGAATAACAGAAGAATTCACCATGCATGCGATAGATCAAGCATGCATACGAGTTATTCTCAATGTAATAATAAAGAACGGAACCAGTCGAATTTAATCCGCACCGAGCGTGATATTTCAAATGAAATAATAAAGAATGGAACTAGGTCAAAGTAAATTACATGCCAAGTGATATTCCAACATAATAATAAAGAATGGAATAACAACAGAAATCACCATGCATGCGATAGACCGCACAAACAGGTTATTCTAAAAACATAATAATTAATGGAACCAGGTCAGGAGTAATACGCACCGACAGGATATTCCAACAAAATGATAAAGAATGGAATAATAGAAGAATTTCACCATGTATGCGGTACGCATAGACATGTTATTCCAATATAATAATAAAGAATGAAATAACAGAAGTTCTCTTCATGAATACAGAAGAAATAATACCCCTTACGAGTACAACAAATAACATCCCTTACCTTAGAACAAACTGGATATAGGGGTAGTGAAGTAGCAGAATACTTTTCTTCTTTCTCTTTATAGTTTCTCTCTCTAGAGTTTCAGTGAATTCGTAAGAAATAATGAAGGAATGAGCTTCTATTTATAGGAGAATGGACTGAATAGTAATTAATTCCTGAACGGTCCAGATTGATTTACTTTTAAACAGAGAGTCTAGATTGGTTTACTATAAAATATTCTAATAAAACAAAATCTTTTAAATAAAATATAATATATTCTATTTATAATCTAATA
Source organism: Panax ginseng (assembly GCA_020205605.1). Lineage (NCBI taxonomy): Eukaryota > Viridiplantae > Streptophyta > Magnoliopsida > Apiales > Araliaceae > Panax > Panax ginseng. Next base: position 83,644,053 of record CM035131.1, read on the forward strand.
AAACGAATAACTTTATTAAAGTATTCTATTTTATATAAAAAGATTTTACTATGCAAACACTATACAGGCACTATGCAAACACTGTGCATAATAAAATATAATATATTCTAATTATTGTCTAATAAAACAAATAACTTTAGAAAAGTATTTTGTTTTATATAAAAAAGATTTTACTATGCAAAACACTATGCATAATAGAATATAATATATTCTATTTACGATCCTAATAAAACGAATAACTTTATAAAAGTATTCTATTTTATATAAAAAGTTTTTCTGCTTTTATTACATTAATAATACTAATAAGACAAAACTTCATCATCATTATTATAATTCACACTATTAATCGACCGTGTCGCTCCTGTGAAAGAGGGGGCTTCCAATAAAGATTTCTCTCTATTGGCGCGCAATTAGGTGACCAAACCTCTCATTGGCAGAACTTCTAGACATTGTTAATATTGCAAATAATAATATTAATAACTTTGTTATCTCAATTATTGATTTAATAATATATAAAATATCGACAATAATTGAATCAAACTGAGTGACTTCTCACGTAAGCATTAATAATCAATACCGTGTGCTACTATGCAACCACACGTATTTTACCACCGATTATTTTATAACAACTTGCTTACTTTGAAAAATTTTCAAATGTCACCCTTAACTTTAGAGTTTTACCAATTTAACTATTCACCAAAATAAAAAAAAATTTGAATACTTTTATTTCATAAAATTCGGGGTCTCACAATAATAATAATAATAACAATAATAATAATAATAATAGTAGTACTAATAATAATAATAATAACAATAATAAAGAATAATAATAACAATAATAACAGTAATAATAATAACAGTTATAATAATAATAGTACTAATAATAATAATAATAATAATAATAATAATAATAATAATAATAATAATAATAATAATAATAATAATAATAATAATAATAATAATAATAATAATAATAACAGTCATAATAATAATAGTACTAATAATAATAATAATAATAATAATAATAATAATAATAATAATAATAATAATAACATACGTTTGGGTAAACCTGTTAAGTTAAACACAATTAAAATTCTAAATAAATTGCAACTCAGACATGACTTAACATCGGAAAATTGAAGCCTTAGAAACCAAAGAATTCTATAATGGTAGAACCATTCATCTTACATCAGACATTATAATAAAGCCAACGGTGCTTCGTAATAATGAAGGCAATTATGCGGGCTAGTATTACTACTATTATTATTATTACTTTTATCGTTATTGTTATTATTACTTTTATTATTATTATTATTATTATTATTATTATTATTATTATTATTATTATTATTATTATTATTATTATTATTATTATTATTATTATTATTATTATGAGACCCCAAATTTAATGAATAAAGATTTAAATTTCTCGAAATAATTTTTTTTTTGAATATTATGGAATGAATTTGATATAATGTTATAGTTGTGGGTAATATTTATAAAATTTGCAAAGTACACAAGTTGTTATATAATATTCGATTGGTCGGAGAATATTCGTTTTAACAGGAAATATTCGTACAACGACACAATTATTGGTGGACCCCACAATGGAATTATTGTCGGATTGAGAAAATGACAAAATTATTTTATGAAAATAACGGCGGAAGTTTTACCGTTAACTGTTGAAACACCCGGTGTTAAAAGTATAGTAATACGCGTGGTTGCATAGTAGCACACTGTATTGATTATTGATGTTTACGTGAGAAGTCACTCAGTTTTGTTCAATTATTGCTACAGTAATTGTTGCATAGTATCTCACGTTATTTGATTCAGTTATTGTCAATATTTTATATATTAATAAATCAATAATTGAGACGATGAAGTTATTAATATTATTATTTGCAATATTAACGATGTCTAGATGTTCTGTCAAGGAGAGGTTTGGTCACCTAATTGCGCGCCAATAGGGAGAAATCCTAATTGGAAATCCCCCTCTTTCTTGGGAACGACCTGGTCGATTAATATTGTGAATTATAATAATGGTGATAAGTTTTGTTTTATTATTATTATAAATGTAATAAAATAGATTTTTTTTTATAAAGTTTTGTTTTATTTGATTATAAATAAAATATATTATATTTTATTATGCATAGTGTTTGCATAATGCCTCTGCATAAGTGTTTGCATAGTAAAATCTTTTTATATATAAAATGTAATACTTTTATAAAGTTATTTGTTTTATTAGATTTTAAATAGAATATATTATATTTTATTATGCATAGTGTTTGCATAATTCCTGCATAGTGTTTGCATAGTAAAATCTTTTTATATGAAACATAATACTTTTATAAAGTTATTTGTTTTATTAGATTTTAAATAATATATATATATATATATATATATATATAAATAGAATATATTATATTTTATTGCATAGTATCCTTTCCATTCTCCTATAAACAGGATGCTTAGTTAGAATTGAAAACAAACCAGAAATTCATAGAATTCTTTTTCTATAATCTTGAGCGTATTTCTTTAGTGTTTTAAGAAGCTTTGAGCGTAGAAAATAATATAAGTTTTCTTCAAGAATAACCTCGCGCTACCAGTCGGAATACTCTTCTTTCTAAAGTAAGGGATATTATTTGTTGTACTCGTAAGGGATATTATTTGTTGTACTCGTAAGGGGTATTATTCTTTTGTATTCATGAAGAGAGCTATTGTTATTCCATTCCTTATTATTCTGTTGGAATAACTTTGTCATGCAAGCAATCTGGGATACATGGTGAAATTCTTCTGTTATTCCATTCTTTATTATTATGTTGGAATAACTTGTCTATGCGAAGTACTGCATACATGGTGAAATTCTTATATTATTCCATTATTTATTATCTGTTGGAATATCCTGTCGGTGCGTATTACACATGACCTGCTTCCATTATTTATTATTATATTTGAATAACTTGTTTGTGCAATCTATCGCATGCCTGCTGATATTATTATGTTATTCCATTCTTTATTATTCAGTTGGAATATCCTATCTGTGCGTTTACGCGTGACCTGGTTCCATTATTTATTATTCTGTTGGAATAACCTGTATGTGCGGTCTATCGCATGCATGGTGAATTCTTATGTTATTCCATTCTTTATTATTCTATTGGAATAACCTGTCTATGTGGATTACCACATGCATGGTGAATGACCCTTCGTATTCATTTCTTATTAAATTGTGGAAATGATCTGTCTACGTGGATTACCGTATGACGGGTGAAAATTCATTGCAGTTTCATATATTCTGTGATACTCATTTGGTTAAAATTTTGGCTTCTATACTCCATGAAATTAGTGGAATATCCTTGATATTTGCGCTTCATTCAATATCTTTTTATGGAAATATTCTTCTGAGCATTTTTGAATTTTACTCTACAAAGTAGTATCATGTTGACAATTTGGACGTTATTGGTTCCTGGATAAATTAATTCTTGAACTTGTTTTATTGAATTATTATGTCATTGTCATCATCCTCATGTTTATATTATGTTGAAAGTCTTCTGTGGCCTGTAGTGCATAGATGGACTTGGTATGATTATGACCAGGGATTATTCGGTATAATCATGATCGCAATGTTACAAATGATGTGAAAAGAGTCCTCATTGGCCCGTAGTGCATTGATGGACAGATTTTGGTATGATTATAGCTATGGATTCTCTTCAGCCAAGGGTGAAAAGATGAATTATTTTATGGCATGATCAAGACCGTTGATGAAAACACGATTATCTTTGGTCCGTAGTGCATGGATAATTCGTGGTCGTGATACTAAAAATATCTTTGGCCTGTAGTGCAGGGATGATTTGATGATGTGGATTATTTGTTAAGCTGAGTCTCAGCGATAAAAGTGATAAAAAACCTTTTTAAATCATAGAAGATAGTAGATTTTATTCTCTACTTAACTCTTCTAATGGATTGCTTGTTCATTGCAGCTTAAACTTGATGTTTGTTATATTGTATCGGTTTAACATCTTTGTTGAAGGCTAACGATAATTTATTCTGCATTATCTTAGTCATAATATTTCTTACTGGGCTAGTTGAGCTCACCCTTTCTTTCATTGTTCTCTTCAGGAAATGAGAATATAGCTGGGCCTAGTCAGGGAATGGATTGACGGTCCAGATGGTTGCATTAGTAGTACTTGCTATTCTGTGAAATAGTGTGATAATAATTATAATAAGATTGAATTTGAGTGTGGATATTGTCTAGAAGATAATATTCGTATTAAAACTCCTAGTTTATGTTTTTTCGTATTTTACACGACAGTTGTATAATTAAGTTGTATTTGTATTTTGTACCATGATATCTGGCAACTTAGAATAGGTGACGTATACCTGTTTTGGGGGTGTCACAGTTGGTATCAAAGCTTAGGGATATGATCCCTGGCTGAGATGTGAGACTAGAACTAGGAGGGGAGAGACGGGTAATTCCTTCGCTAGTATAACCTACCTAAGTTTACTTGTTATTTAATTGGTTGGTTAGAGTATAAGGATAATATGTTGCATGTAAATTAACCCTTGTCTTGTGGCAGTGTTTGAAAATGACATCTGAAAATGTTGAGAATAGCAATGGAGCACATGAGACCGTTGAGTCACCAACGATCAATACCTAGGATACTGTGCAACAAGAAGGCGATAATCCTCGTATAAATAACAACACTGACCAAATGATGAACGACGGTACGTTTAGGAGCTTTTTAGAATTAATGCAACACCAGACGAGAGAGACTCCTGTTCATAATGCAGGAGGAAACAATAGCAACCCACGGTTGGTCACCGCTAAGTAGTTCAAGGAGCTGGGACCACTAGAGTTTTTGGGAAAGCCAGAATCAGTTAAGGTAGAGACGTGGATAAAGCAGATCACCAAAATATTTGATGTCTTGGAATGCTCAGAGGAGCAAAAGGTTCCATTCGCTACCTTTATGTTGCGTGAAGAAATAGATCATTGGTGGGAATCTGTAAAACGTACCCAGCCTGACGCACTCAAGATGTCTTGGGAGAAGTTCCAAGAATTGTTCAACGACAAGTACTTTCCCAAAAGTATTCGTCACATGAAGGAGGTGGAATTTATTAGGCTGGAGCAAAATAATATGACCGTGTCGCAGTACGAGGCTAAGTTTACGGAGTTATCCCGGTTTGCATCCCATTTGGTCGATAATGAGGAGTGAATGACGCGAATGTTTCTAAGAGGTTTGAAACCCGAAATACATCAATATCTCATTTCTCACAAACTTTGTTTATATTCAGATGTTGTGAACATGGCTCAGTTATTGGAGCGCGATAATGAGTCAGTACAACCAAAAGGCAACGACCAACAACACGATAATAATCGTATTCGGGCAACCGCACCATCGAACAATGATAACTCATCGGGGAAATTATCATGCCAAGAATGGTAACCACTTCGGTGGTAATAATGGCCAAGATAATAGAAGTGGAAATTTCAAGAAGAGAAGTTTCAACAAAGACATGAAGACGTCGACATCAGCACCCGTTTCAAAGGAAGAAGAATGACCACCGGTCATATATTTCAAATGCGGACATGAGGGACACATCCGTCCAAACTCTACGCAGCAACCCAAAGCGTGTTTTAATTGCATAAGAGAAGGTCACCTAGCTCGATTTTGTCGTATAGTGAAGTCAAGTCCAGCTGGGATAGTGACACCAAAGAATGTCCCAGACAAGTCAAAGTCGGTAGTTAAAGTGAGAGCGTTTGTCGAGGAACCCAAACGAGGTTGTTACAGGTAAGTTAATCATAAACTCTTGTGAAGTCTGTACTTTATTCGATACCGGTTCTACCCACTCTTTTATTTCTCCTATTTGCGCTCAACGTTTAAATTTGACTCTGGAGAAATTAGACTTTAACTTATCTGTTGAAACTTTGTTAGGAGAAACCTTCGTTACCTCTACTGTTTATAAATCTTGTTTGATTCAAATCGACACTTTCACGTTACCTGTCGATCTTATCTCTTTGAAAATACTTGCCTTTGGTGCGATTTTAGGAATCGATTGGTTAACTACTCATCATGCTAAAATTGATTATTTTCGTAAGGTTGTTAACTTTCATATTCCTAACCAACCTACTATACGAATTTAAGCAACCAAACCACTAAAGTCAATCACTGTTATATCAAGCCATAAGTAAAGAGCCCCGAGCCTTTCGCTGGTGACTTCTTTGTGTGGAATGCACCGAAGCCAGACTTTCTATAGGCGACGCCGTGAATGACGATGGCAAGTTGATAGGTATCAATGTGACGTACTATCCAAGTCTTGGATGAGGGTCACAGTTTTGAACGATATTTCTATTGTTAATAAATTTCCGGCGTATTTTTGAAGACTTCTTAGCCTACCCCTAGGCGTGAAATCGAATTTTGTATTGACCCCGACAAAAACACATTTCTAAAACCCTTAAATATTTCTTCAACTAAAATGAACGTAACATGCGCCAAAGACGTTGGCTCGAGCTGTCGAAGATTACGATCGTACCATTCAATACCATCGTAGAAAAAGCGAACATGGTAGCTGACGCGTTGAGTAGAAGATCGTATGTGGTTATAAGTGCGAATATACGAACCCACGTGAAGATAATGAATATACGGGTAAAATTGACTTTAATTGATAAAGTTAAAGGCCGCTCAAGCTACACACCCGGAGCTGATGAATGTGAAGAAGAAGGTTCAAGAAGGCATTTTTCTAGAAGCAAGAGTCGATGAAGAGAGAAAATCTCAACTCTCGATTTTATTGGCCCATTTGAAATCCTTGATCGAGTAGGAACTGTGGCCTATAGACTCGTTTTACCGCCAAGTATGTCGCATGTTCATAACGTTTTTAACGTATCGATGTTACGTAAATATGTGGACGACCCGAACAACATTATTAATTTAGAACCGGACGAGATAGCGAATAATTTAACGTATGAAGATGTACCTGTTAAAATCTTGAAATATATTTTACGCTCAAAGGGTATACCTCAGGAGTTAGAATCTGACGAAGTGTCCTCATTTGTTCGACATACCAGGTACGTACGTAAATTTCAAGGACAAAATTTCATAAGGAGGGGAGATTGTGAGACCCCAAATTTTATGAATAAAGATTTAAATTTCTCGAAGTATTTTTTTTTGAATATTATGGAATGAATTTGATATAATGTTATAGTTGTGGGTAATATTTAAAATTTTGCAAAGTACGCAAGTTGTTATATAATATTCGATTGGTTGGAGAATATTCGTTTTAATAGGGAATATTCGTACAATGACACAATCATTGGTGGACCCCAAAATGGAATTATTGTTAGATTGAGAAAACGAAAAAATTATTTTATGAAAATAATGACGGAAGTTTTACCGTTAACTGTTGAAACACCCAGTGTTAAAAGTACAATAATACGCATGGTTGCATAGTAGCACACGGTATTGGTTATTGATGCTTACGTGAGAAGTCACTCAGTTTTGTTCAATTATTGATACAGTAATTGCTGCATAGTATCTCACGTTATTTGATTCAGTTATTGTCAATATTTTATATATTATTAAATTAATAATTGAGACGACGAAGTTATTAATATTATTATTTGCAATATTAACGATGTCTAGAAGTTCTGTCAAGGAGAGGTTTGGTCACCTAATTGTGTGCCAATAGGGAGAAATCTTTATTGGAAAGCCCCCTCTTTCCTGGGAACGACCTGGTCGATTAATATTATGAATTATAACAAAGGTGATAAGTTTTGTTTTATTATTATTATTATAAATGTAATAAAACGGAAAACTTTTATATAAAATAGAAAACTTTTTATAAAGTTTTGTTTTATTTGATTATAAATAGAATATATTATGTTTTATTATGCATAGTGTTTACATAGTGCTGCATATGTTGTTTTGCATAATAAATTTTTTTATATAAAATAGAATACTTTTATAAAGTTATTTATTTTATTAGATTTTAAATAGAATATATTATATTTTATTATGCATAGTGTTTGTATAGTGCCTGCATAGTATTTGCATAGTAAAATCTTTTTATATAAAACAAAATACTTTTATAACGTTATTTGTTTTATTAGATTTTAAATAATATATATATATATATATTATAAATTGAATATATTATATTTTATCGTATAGTATCCTTTCCATTCTCCTATAAATAGGATGCTTAGTTAGAATTGAAAACACACCAGAAATTCAAAGAATTCTTTTTCTATAATCTTGAGCGTATTTCTTTAGAGTTTTAAGAAGCTTTGAGCGTAGAAAACAATATAAGTTTTCTTCAAGTATATTCTCGTCCTACCAGTCAAAATACTCTTCTTTCTAAAGTAAGGGATATTATTTGTTGTACTCGTAAGGGATATTATTTGTTGTACTCGTAAGAGATATTATTTGTTGTATTCGTAAGGGGTATTATTTCTTTCATATTCATGAAAAGAGCTATTGTTATTCCATTCCTTATTATTCTGTTGGAATAACCTGTCTATGCGAAGTACCGCATACATGGTGAAATTCTTCTGTTATTCCATTCTTTATTATTATGTTGGAATAACCTGTCTATACGAAGTACTGCATACATGGTGAAATTCTTCTATTATTCCATTCTTTATTATTTTGTTGGAATATCCTGTTGGTGCGTATTACGCATGACCTGGTTCCATTATTTATTATTCTGTTGGAATAACCTATCTGTGCGGTCTATCGCATGCCTGGTGATATTCTTCTATTATTCCATTCTTTATTATTCTGTTGGAATATCTTGTCTGTGCGTTTACTCATGACCTAGTTCCATTATTTATTATTCTGTTGGAATAACCTGTTTGTGCAGTCTATCGCGTTCATGGTGAATTCTTCTGTTATTCCATTCTTTATTTTTCTGTTGGAATAACCTGTCTATGTGGATTACCACATGCATAGTGAATGACCCTTCATATTCATTTCTTATTAAATTGTGGAAATGATCAGTCTACGTGGATTACCGCATGGCGCAATAAAAAATCCATTGCAGTTTTATATATTCTATGATACTCATTTGGTTAAAATTTTTGCTTCTATACTCCATGAAATTACTGGAATATCCTTGATATTTACGCTTCATCCAGTATCTTTTCATGGAAATATTCTTCTGAGCATTCTTGAATTTTACTCTACAAAGTAGTATCATGTTGACAATTTGGACATTATTGGTTCCTGGATAAATTAATTCTTGAACTTATTTTATTGAATTATTATGTCATTGTCATCATCCTCATGTTTATATTATGTTGAAAGTCATCTGTGGCCTGTAGTGCATAGATGGACTTGGTATGATTATGACCAAGGATTATTCGGTATAATCATGACCGTAATGTTACAAATGATGTGAAAAGAGTCTTCATTGGCCCGTAGTGCATTGATGGACAGTTTTTGGTATGATTATGGTTATGGATTCTCTTCGGCCAAGGGTGCAAAGATGAATTGTTTTATGGCATGATCAGGACCGTTGATGAAAACATGATTATCTTTGGCCCATAGTGCATGGATAATTCGTGGTCGTGATACTAAAAATATCCTTGGCTTGTAGTGCAGGGATGATTTGATGATGTGGTTTATTTGTTAAGCTGAGTCTCAGCGATAAAAGTGATTAAAAACCTTTTTAAATCATAGTAGATAGTAGATTTTATTCTCTACTTGACTCTTCTAATGGATTGCTTGTTCCGCTGCAGTTAAACTTGATGTTTGTTATATTGTATCAGTTTAACACTGTTGAAGGCTAACAATAATTTATTCTGCATTATCTTAGTCATAATATTTCTTACTGGGCTAGTTGAGCTCACCCTTTCTTTCACTGTTCTCTTCAGGAAATGAGAATATAGCTGGGACTAGTCGAAGAATGGATTGACGGTCCAGATGGTTGCATTTGTAGTACTCACTATTCTGTGAAATAGTGTGATAATAATTGTAATAAGATTAAATTTGAGTGTGGATATTGTCTAGAAGATAATATTCGTATTAAAACTCCCAGTTTATGTTTTGTCGTATTTTACACGACAGTTGTATAATTAAGTTGTATTTGAATTCTGTACCATGCATTTGGCGACTCAGAATAGGTGATGTATACCTATTTTGAGAGCGTCACAATTATTATTATTATTTTTATTATTATTATTATTATTATTATTTTTATTATTATTATTTATTATTATTATTATTATTATTATTATATATAAATTTATATATATATATATTAAAATATTCATAGTTACGTTATATAAATATTCATAGTTACTTTATATATATTTAGTTTAATGTAGATATTTAAGATGGGTATATATATAGATGGTAATAGAATTTATCTAATACACATAAAATATAACATAAGAAGCAAAACTATCACAACTAGGTTTCGAACATAAGATCTATGAGTTATTGGGCCATTAAGCTACCATTAAGCCATTCTAATTTATTAGTTAACTAAACTACCGCTATAACTTGTAGCGGTAGACAGTGTAGCACATGAGCAAATTAGTAATTTCTCATGTCGCTACAGCCTGTAGCGGCTGGGGAAAATCCATTTCAATCCGTGCCATCCAATGTTGCGATCAACGGTATAGATTATGATTGTTGAAATAGTACCCGTGACAACCGATTGCCAAACATGTTAGTTCTGGGCCTCCGACCTAATCAAAGTTTAAAGTTTATTATTATTAAAGTTTGATTCCATATATATATATATATATATATATATATATATATATATATGGGTCAAATTAATTATGCCAAATACTTGTGTCATTTTTCAGTTAGTTAGAAACTTTAGAGGCAAATGATTGTTAGAAATATGGATTGAAAAATGGTTAACCAGTTAACTAACTATATTTATTTTAAAAAATAAGGGTCCAAACTTTAACCAACCTGAATAAATAAAAATGGTTAACCAACTCATTTGGTTCCAGTTAATATTGTTTGGCCTAATAGTTAACTAACTATATTGCCAGGTCTAACCCAACCTCATCAAACCTGATTATTATATCTATGCTTCCCAATATTTCTTATTTCTAGATAGAAGTAGGATATACTTACAAGTACTCCCTCACTCCGAGAATGAAAGTGGTGATTAATTTTATGCGAATTTTAAAAAAAAAAGTCAAATTATAAAATTAGTCATATTTAAATTCTCATCTAATTGCATATTTTTCTATACATGACTAGTGATATTATATAAATATTTATAAATAATAAAAATATGACATTTAATACTAAGGATATTACGCATAAATTATTGTAAAAAAATATATTATTTAATATAAGTAAATATTTAACTTGAGATTACATAAAATAATAAGAACTTTTATCCTTAAACGGAAGGAGTAATTTAAATCATGAACTTATTTTTAAGTCCAAAAATAAAACATAAAAAGAAGAATAGTAATGGTATACCCCTAGCTATTTCTAGTTCTCCTTTTATCTTTTTCCAAATATATTATAAAATTAAATTATAATACTGTCAGTTCTAAGAGAAAACATAAAAGATGAATGTGACAACCGAGATTTTGTGATTTAATTTTAATATTTATTGGATTGAATAAATATTTTTTCGATGAATTAATTATTAGATTAAATGATTAATTGCTGAAGTTGTGGTAGATTAATTTAATTATATGTGTTATATTTATTAAATTAATGTGGAGAATTTTTATTATCGAAGTATGTGATTATGTGAGCTTATTGTATTAAAAGAAATATTTAATAAGCCTAGTGTTATTTTAATTAATTTAATTATTAATTAGAGATTTAAGAATTTGACATTGTTATTAAAGGAGAAATTTAATTATGTGACTATGTGAATTAATGAGAATTTGCTATATTTTATTTAAAATTAATTAAATAAGATATTGAATTTATTTTAAAATGGGTGTGACATTATTTAAACTATATGATAAGGTTTTATTAAATTAAATGATTTTTGAAACCTATTCTAGCTAGCCAAACATGGCCCTAAAGGGAGTTGGGGGCAGTTAACCCATGACTGGGTAACTGACCACCAACGCGTCAGTTGTTCCTTATTTAATTTACGTCTTCTTTCTTCTTCATTATTTGCCTAAGTCTAGAAAGCGTAACAGAGAGAGATACAGAGAAAGAGTTGGGAATTCAGAGATTGTTGAGAGGATTGTGAGAGTCATCTGAGAAGGAATTCATCTTCTATTAATTTTACGCTTGGGTAATCCTTTAACCCAATTTTTTTTCTACGTCATTTAGTTTTATATAATATGGCTCTCCAATTTCTGTAAAATTCTTTGTGGTTGGAAAGTGTTTTGACTATGTGGTTATATACGTGATTTTATGTCATGGTAGCATGTTTAATATGTATTTTATATGATACCATATCATCAGTTTTATAAAATTTCACAGTACGTGATTACAGAGTATGTTATATGGCCATATGGCCCTTATATGTAATTTTAATATGTCAACCATAAATTTTCTATAAAATTTCCACTTATATGTGATTATGCATGCTAAAACAAACAAAATGAAATTTGAATGGTTGGATTTGGTTTTATAATGAATCCGTGGCGTTGAATTTTAGGAATTTATGTTCTACACTTCAAGAACATCAAGAACAGTACAAATTGCATGATTTAATTCTATGTTTATGTGTATTAATGGGTTAAAATCACTCTATAAATGTTGGGTATTGATTATATATGAATTCTAACATGTGTGTATGTTTAATTTGGGGAACTAATGTTTATGTAGTGTTTATTTCATCAATTACGTGTTCTACGCTAATCGAATTCGAGTCTGAGTATCAAATAATTGGCACCAACTCCTAGTTCATTTCATGACGCACTTGACACGCAAAGAATAATACCACCATGCAAATAAGTAAAGTACCAAAACCCATAATAGCAAGTACAAAATACCAAGACCCCAAAGACAAAAGTGGTGCCGCAGTGCCACTTAACAGAATGTCCAGAAATGCATTTTTTTCAATGTTCAAGTATAGAAATGTGTTAGTAACCTAGTCTAATGAACATAAAAACTTGTTAGACATATAATGAGGTGTTAAAATAAATTCTTAACATGTCCATAACACAATTACGTGTGAATTGAATGTTTGAATGCATAGCTAGCTTATTGTTCGTGAAATTTTAATTTTGACAATAAGTGTAGTAATTGACTAAGTATAGTTATGAATTCGAGTTAGACAAAGAATAAACGTGTGATGTTTAGTAAGTTATAATTGACTGATATTGTGAATGTAAATGATATGTAGGATTTAAATAAAAGAACGAGTTTTACTAACATGTAATCTACGCGCGAGGCAAGTTTCCTAACCCTACTTGTTATCATTATAAGTTGATAATTTCACTATTCTACATCGAGCAAATTCTCATTATTATTGATTAAGTCTGTTTTGAATATTAAAGCTTATTAATCCTTCAAGCATGATGCTGTTATACAATACTTATTCTATTGTATACTTTTGAGATTTTATCCAAGTTAATTATCAATTATTGTTAAACCTTGTTAGACTAGCGAACCCTTATTGATTCGACTAGTCCATAGTTGATGACCGTTCTAAATTTCAGAACCCTTGATGAATTATCCAAACCAAACTTCTTTTGGTGCGGACTCGAATGTCAAATTGAGATGAACAACCCTGTATAGGGGATTACTTATGTGTTAGCGTTAAGATATTGTGCACAATATGGTACTAAGGGCTGATCCCCCTAAGTACGAGAAGAAGTGTCCATAGTCTTATGACTGTTAAAGGTTTCAAGTATAAACACTTGATAACCTAGGACATAGTTCAAGGTCTTATGACCCTTAGAAGTTCTTTTGTCTCTTGTTATTCATTCTTGATTCAAAAGTTGAGTTTCGTATTGTAGAAGTCTTTAAATTATTCGCATGTTATTATTCATTGTTATATTGTTATACTTGTGGGCAATCGTACTCACTCTTGCGTAATAATAACATTATAGTTAAGAACGAAAGAGCAGACTAGCCTTCTACTAGTAAAGGCAAGGGCAAGATTAGCAAGTAATGAAGACTGATTATTTATGTGGTTATGTAATGATATTTAGACTTGATGTTACTTAAGACTTATTATTTGTTTATGATTATGCACATATGTTTTAAGGTTAGAGAAACCTAGGATTTTATTTATTTTGCAGTTGATGTAACCCCACAAGGGGAGATTTATTTATTATTTCTATCTATGGCATGGTTTGCATTATTTATGGGTAGATAGATAGACGATATTTGTACAGTGAACACCAAATCCTGTGGAAATAGAAGTACCGGATTTGGGGGTGTCACGGGTTGGTATCAAAGCCGCAGATTATGAACCTTAGGTGGGGAAACAACCTTAGGTAGTAGCCTTGTAGGAGTTGAGAACATAGTGGTGGTAAACTCTTATCGAGTTATAAGAAATGAATTTCTAAATTCATTGAAGATAATAAAAGACTTTATGTGCTTATGTGTTAATCTATGTGTTCGCTAGCATGGATTAGTAACTAAAACTTAAAATTTTATTGTCAAGATGTCTGATGTTGGAGGAGCTAGTCGAGCTTGGGAGGAGGAACCCGGAGTACCTACGGAGGAGGAGCCCCGAGACATTCATGTTGTCAGGGAATAGTTGGTGCAGAGAGAGCCATCTCCATTGATCACTGGTGTTGGTCGGGAGCATGAGCCTGAGACTGATCCAGAGGAGGATTCTGATGAGGAAGAGGAGTTTCCACCAAACTCCATTGATGCTGAGATGTATGATGCACTTTATGATCGTAACATAGTTGCAGGACACTGTTCAGGAGCTGACAGAGAGGACTATTATGCAGCAAAGTACCATCGAGCAGAAGGATGGGAAAATTATGACTCTTCATACACGTTTAGGAAACGTGGAGTGGGACTTGGTTCACGAGAAGGGTCAGACTGAGGAGAAGACCGAAGAAATAGAGAAGTTAAAGAAAGATCTGAAAGAGAGTTCAGAGACACTGGCATTAGCAGAGGAAGTCTGGGTAAGAGAGTCGCGTCGTGCTGATCTCGCAGAAGATGATTGCCGTGTAAAGAAGGCTAAGCTTGGGGAGACATACTCTATATTTCACAATGCAATGGATACGGCCCAGGATCGAGTTATGAAATACCCAATCCAGTTTGAAGGTCTACCATCATACATGCTTGATCATAGGACGATGTCTCGCATTATGGAAGAAGAACGTGGCAAGGCTATCCAACGTCTTAATAGGCAGTGATAGTATTAGTTTAATTATGTGAAAACTATTTGGTAGTTAATGATGTAAATTCCGATGTGTTTATAAACAAAGGAATATTTTGATGTTTTAAATCCTGTAGATTCTTTATCTCGGGATAGTAGATGTAAAAAGTAATGATGCTATCTTTTGATGTTAAAACTTTTGAATTAAATGAAAATGTCAGAGTTTAATTGAATTGATGTGTTAAGTGAATTATAATTAAATGTTTTAGTTAAGTCTTAAATGTTTAAGAGATTGAATAAAGACCTAATAAGCGTATATTCTTAATAGAAATATGCCGCCTAGAAGAAGATAGAACCGTCAGCAAGAACAAGAAAACCAATGAATAACGACGCCAATGCTAACCCTGTTCAGCAGTTGGTGAACCTTCTGGCTGGGGCAATTAACAATCAACCACAAGCTCCACCAAACACCTCGTTTAAGGACTTCAAGGCGGTGGGACCGCCAGAGTTTAAGGGTTCCATAAACCCAATCAAAGCTCAGACTTAGGTAATGGAGATGGAGAAGGTGTTCGACGTTGCTCGAGTAAGGGAAGATCAGAAGATCGCGTATGCAACATTTATGCTAAAGTCTGAAGCCAATTATTGGTGGCAGACAAACAAAGTGAGAGGAGGTGAAGGTGTAGTATCCTGGGAAAGATTTAAAGAGATGTTCTTCGAGATGTACTTTCCGACCAGTTCATAAAATCAGATGGAAGTTCAGTTTCTAGAGTTGAAACAGGGGAGTATGTCAATAGCGGATTATGCAGCAAGGTTTAACGAGTTGGCTAGGTTCGCCATATACCAAGTGCATACCGATGAGAGGAAGGCAAGACAATTCGATCGG
Source organism: Panax ginseng (assembly GCA_020205605.1). NCBI lineage: Eukaryota > Viridiplantae > Streptophyta > Magnoliopsida > Apiales > Araliaceae > Panax > Panax ginseng. Next base: position 83,660,161 of record CM035131.1, read on the forward strand.
GGACTAAAGCCTGGTTGTATAGCAAAGTGTTAATGTTCCAATTGAACACTTTTCTTTGGAGTGTTAGAGAAATCCATACTGGCGAGGGTGGAAGCGATGCGCAGTAACAAAGTATAATCAGGATTAGAAGAAGAACAAAAGTGAGAATGAAGGTAATAACAAGACTGGTGGGAGTAGCATTGGGGGAAATCACAATCAGAAGAGGAAGTGGTCGGATAACTCGTCGACTGGAAGTCAACAGGGAGGGCAGAAGAAGAAGATCGAATCATGCCCAATCTATGGAAAAACTCATTTGGGAGTTTGCATGAAAGGGAAGCGAGTGTGCTACAATTGTGGTCAGGAAGGCCACATAGCACCAAACTGTCCAAACCCAAAGAAGGGTTCCTGTTTCACATTTGGCTCAAAGGATCATCTTGCAAGAGATTGTCCTAAGAAGGGATCGGGAGGGACGAGTTCAGGAGGAATCAGAGGAAATACTGGTGGAAGCACTCTGACCATTGTAGGACCAACCGCAACTAATCAACCGACAGCCAGAACATTCAACATGACAGTACAGGACGTAGTGCAGTCTTGCGATGTTGTGTCAGGTATCATTCCGATCAATAAAATTAATGCTTATGTATTATTTGATTCAGGTGCAACTTGTTCATTTATATCCGATGACTTTGCTAAGAACATAGAATTGCTGAAGGATGAGTTAGAATACCCCATGAACATAGAGATTGCGAATAGAGAAATAATCCATGTTAAGTATGTGCATAAGAACTGTAGAGTAGATATTAAGGGTAATATCATGAACGTAGATCTTATCCCTATTCGACTCGGAGAATTCGACGTTATTTTGGGTATGGATTGGCTATCCAATTATGGGGCGGTAATTGACTGCCAGAAGAAGCGTATTAATCTTATGACTCCGTTAAAGGTTGTGTTTTATGGTAGCAAGTCGCCTAGACAAGCGAGTTATCTGACGATGATGCAGGCCAGGAGATTGTTAAGGCAAGGCTGCGTAGGATATCTAGCTTACATAGTCGATAGTCGGAAGAGAATCCAAAATAGATGAGATACTAGTAGTGAGAAATTTCACGAGACGTATTTCCTCGATGATTTGCCGGACTTCCTCCGAGATAGAAGCGATTGAGTTTGTAATCGATTTGGCTCGAGAACGGCTCCAATATCGAAGGCACCGTATCTTGAATTACGCGGTAGAGATGAAGGAACTAATGGTCCAACTACAAGAATTAATGGACAAGAAGTATATTCAACCAAGTGTATCATTGTGGGGGCGCCGGTTTTATTTGTGAAGAAGAAGGATGGAACAATGCGACTCTGCGTAGACTACGAAGGCCCGAATAAGGTCACGATTAAGAATAGGTATCCATTATCTGCTGAATCGATTTACTTGTTCGATCAGTTGAAGGGAGAAAGATACTTTTCAAAGATAGATTTGAGGAGTGGTTATCATCAACTGAAGGTGAGACCAGAGGATGTTCCGAAGACAGTATTTAGAACACGATACGGTCACTATGAATTTTTGGTAATGTCATTTGGTCTAATAAATGCTCCTACAGCATTTATGGGTTTAATAAATGGAGTGTTCAAACCGTTTTTGGACAAATTCGTAGTGGTATTCATAGACAACATTTTGGTGTATTTGAAAACCAAGGAAGAACACAAAGAGCATTTGAAGATGACATTAGAGGTATTGAGAAGGGAGAAGTTGTATGCCAAGTTTTCGAAATGTGAATTTTGGATTAAAAGAGTACAATTTCTAGGGCATGTGTTTGATATGGACGGAATTTGAGTGGATCCTCCAAAGTCGAAGCTGTGATTAACTGGGATCAGCCGAAGACACTGTTAGAAGTAAGAAGTTTTCTTGGATTGGCAGGTTATTACAGAAGATTCATTCAGGATTTTTCCAAGATCTCAACTCCGTTGACGAATTTGACTAGAAAGTCTGTCAAATTTGTTTGGATAGAGAAGTGTGAGGAAAGCTTTCAAGAATTAAAGAAGAGGTTGAGTTTAGCACCTGTGTTATCTCTTCCAGATGACACGGGAAATTTTATGGTATATAGTGATGCATCGTATAAAGGACTTGGCTATGTGCTTATGCAGAACGACAGATTCATTGCGTATGCGTCACGACAACTAAAAGATTATGAGAAGGGGTATCCGACCAATGACTTGGAGTTAGCTACAGTGGTTTTCGCTTTGAAAATCTGGAGACACTATCTTTATGGGGAGAAGTGTGAAATATATACAGACCAAAAGAGTCTGAAATATATTTTTACACAGAAAGACTTGAATATGCGCCAAAGAAGGTGGTTGGAGTTAATTAAGGACTACGATTGTGAGATTCTATACCATCCGAGTAAGGCAAATGTAGTGGTAGGCGCCTTAAGTAAAAGCGATTCAGGAGAAACGATGTTGTTGACCGTACAGGAGGAGTTAATTTCAGCAATGGAGAAGCTGGAATTAGAAGTAAAGTGTCCTATGGAGATCAATGAGAAGCTATTTCAGATACAATCTGGTACAACTCTACTAGACAAGGTTAAGGAGGCTCAACTTCATGATGAAGAATGTTAGTCGGTGAAAAAGAAGATATCCGAAGGAACCGAATCAAGATTTAAGATGGATAAGGAAGGAATCTTTGAGATTTGAGAATAGAATTTGGGTACTTGCCAAAGAATGCGGAGATTAAGGAAGAAATTTTGAGCGAGGCTCACAACTCAAGATATTCGATTCACCCTGGTAGCACCAAGATGTATCAAGATCTTCGACAACATTTTTGGTGGCCAAATTTGAAACGAGAGGTTGCGAAATGTGTTGCCAAATGCGACATGTCGGAAAAGTGAAGGCGTAACATCGGTAAGGCGAGGGTTGCTACAACCTTTAGAGATTCCAGAATGGAAATGGGAACATATTACGACGGATTTTGTGGTTGGCTTCTGAAACAACTCGGAAAGGCTACTGACGTAGTATGGGTTATTGTTAATAGATTAATGAAATCGCACACTTCCTTCCGATCAAAATCGATTCAACTTAGACCCGGTTAGCAAGGTTATATGTGAAAGAGATAGTTTCAAGAAGGCACGGAGTTCCGGTGTCAATTGTTTCGATAGAGATCCGTGTTTTACGTCAAACTTAAAACATCTACAAGAATACATGGGTACACGATTTAAGAATGAGCACATCATATCACCCTCGAGACGATGATGGACAGAGTGAAAGAACAATTCGAGACATTGGAAGATATGTTAAGCTTGTATAATGGACTTTAAAGGAAATTGGGATGACCATCTACCTCTCGTAGAGTTCGGCTACAACAACAGTTACCACGCTAGTATTGGCATGCCACCCTATGAAGCGTTATATATACGAAAGTGCGAACTCTACTATATTGGGATGAAGTTAGCGAAAAGACAACTACTAGTCCCGGAATTGGTATAAAAAAGCTGCAGAAATAGTAAAAATGATCCGAGTGAGATTGATGAATGACTTCAAGATAGACAAAAGAAATACGCCGATCCACAAGTAAGAATGTTGAGTTCGAGCCGGGTACTTATGTGTTTTTAAAGGTCTCTCTCTGAAAGGGAAAGATCAGATTTGGGAAGAAAGGGAAATTAAGCCGAAGATTCATTGGACCCTTTGAAGTTCTACAAAGGGTCAGAGAAATTGCTTATGAGGTAGCCTTACCTTCAGCTCTAGAGAATGTCCACAACGTTTTCCATGTCTCAGTCCTACGACCCTACAAACCCGATTACAAGCACGTGATTGAATTTGAACCCCTACATTTCGATAAAGATTTATCTTACGAAGAAATTCCTGTTCAAATTGTCGACCGTAAAGAACAAGTTCTGAGAAATAAAGTAATACCTTCGGTTAAGGTAATTTGGAGGAACCACAACACTGAAGAAGCTACGTGGGAACTCGAAGAGAATATGATGAAAAATTATCCTCAATTGTTTACTTAGATTGTTATAAGCGATTCTAGGGACATAATCTTTGTAAGGTGGGAGAATATAACGGGACGAATTGTTGAGTTGTGATTCTGAGGATAGAATCATTTTAAAAGGGGAAAGATGTGATAACAGAGATTTTGTGATTTAATTTTAATATTTATTGGATTGAATAAATATTTTTTCGAGAATTAATTATTAGATTAAATGATTAATTCTTTGAAGTTGTGGTAGATTAATTTAATTGTATGTGTTATATTTATTAAATTAATGTGGAGAATTTTATTATCGAAGTATGTGATTATGTGAGCTTATTGTATTAAAAGAAATATTTAACAAGCTTAGTGTTATTTTAATTAATTTAATTATTAATTAGAGATTTAAGAATTTGACATTGTTATTAAAGGAGAAATTTAATTATGTGACTATGTGAACAAATGAGAATTTACTATATTTTATTTAAAATTAATATAATAAGATATTGAATTTATTTTAAAATGGGTGTGACATTATTTAAACTATATGATAAGGTTTTATTAAATTAAATGATTTTTGAAACCTATTCTAGCTAGCCAAACATGGCCACGAAGGGAGGTTAGGGCGAGTTAACCCATGGTAGATAATCCCACCACCAACGCGTCAGTTGTTCCTTATTTAATTTACGTTTTCTTCTTTCTTCCTCATTATTTGCCTAAGTCTAGAAAGCGTAACAGAGAGAGATATAGAGAAAGAGTTGGGAATTCAGAGATTGTTGAGAGGATTGTGAGAGTCATCTGAGAAGGAATTCATCTTCTATTAATTCTACGCTTGGGTAATCCTTTAACCCAATTTTTTTTCTACGTCATTTAGTTTTATATAATATGGCTCTCCAATTTCTGTAAAATTCTCTGTGGTTGGAAAGTGTATTGACTATGTGGTTATATATGTGATTTTATGTTATGGTAGCATGTTTAATATGTATTTTATATGATACCATATCATCAGTTTTATAAAATTTCACAGTACGTGATTACAGAGTATGTTATATGGCCATATGGCCCTTATACGTAATTTTAATATGTCAACCATAAATTTTCTATAAAATTTCCACTTATATGTGATTATGCATGCTAAAACAAACAAAACGAAATTTGAATGGTTGGATTTGGTTTTATAACGAATTTGTAGCGTTGAATTTTAGGAATTTATGTTCTACACTTCAAGAACATCAAGAACAGTACAAATTGCATGATTTAATTCTATGATTATGTGTATTAATGGGTTAAAATCACTCTATAAATGTTGGATATTGATTATATAAGAATTCTAACATGTGTGTATGTTTAATTTGGGGAACTAATGATTATGTAGTGTTTATTTCATTGACTTACATGTTCTTCGTGAATGGGAATTGATGCTGGATGTCAGCGTCATGGCCTAACTCTCCTAGTTCATTTCCCTCGCCATAGTGCCACCGCCACGTAGTGCCAAGTACTAGGTCAGCGATGCCCACGACGCTTGCAGACACCAAGACCAAGATAAAAGTGGTGTACTGCCACCACTTAGTAGAATGTCCAGAAATGCATTTTTTTCAATGTTCAAGTATAGAAATGTGTTAGTAACCTAGTCTAATGAACATAAAAACTTGTTAGACATATAATGAGGTGTTAAAATAAATTTTTAACATGTCCGTAACACAGTTACGTGTGAATTGAATGTTTGAATGCATAGTTAGCTTATTGTTCGTGAAATCTTAATTTTGACAATAAGTGTAGTAATTGACTAAGTATAGTCATGAATTCGAGTTAGACAAAGAATAAACGTGTGATGTTTAGTAAGTTATAATTGACTGGTATTGTGAATGTAAATGATATGTAGGATTTAAATCAAAGAACAAGTTTTACTAACGTGTAATCTACGCACGAGGCAAGTTTTCTAACCCTACTTGTTATCATTATAAGTTGATAATTTCATTGTTCTACATCGAGCAAATTCTCATTATTATTGATTAAGTCTGTTTTGTATATTAAAGCTTATTAATCCTTCAAGCATGATGCTGTTATACAATACTTATTCTATTGTATACTTTTGAGATTTTATCCAAGTTAATTATCAATTATTGTTAAACCTTGTTAGACTAGCGAACCCTTATTGATTCGACTAGTCCATAGTTGATGACCATTCTAAATTTCAGAACCCTTGATGAATTATCCAAACCAAACTTCCTTTGGTGCCGACTCGAATGTCAAATTGAGATGAACAACCCTGTATAGGAGATTACTTATCCGTTAGCGTTAAGATATTGTGCACGATGATGATGGTACTTGAAATTTGATCCACCTAAGTACGAGAAGAAGTGTCCATAGTCTTATGACTGTTAAAGGTTTCAAGTATAAACACTTGACAACCTAGGACATAGTTCAAGGTCTTATGACCCTCAGAAGTTCTTTTGTCTCTTGTTATTCATTCTTGATTCAAAAGTTGAGTTTCTTATTGCAGAAGTCTTTAAATTATTTGCATGTTATTATTCATTGTTATATTGTTATACTTGTGGGCAATCGTGCTCACTCTTGCGTAATAATAACATTACAGTTAAGAACGAAAGAGTAGACGAGTCTTCCACTAGTAAAGGCAAGGGCAAGATTAGCAAGTAACGAAGACTGATTATTTATGTGGTTATCTAATAATATTAGGCTTGATGTTACTTAAGACTTATTACTTGTTTATGATTCCGCACAGATGTTTTAAGGTTAGAGCAACCTGGGATTTTATTTATTTTGCAGTTGATGTAACCCCATAAGGGGAGATTTATTTATTATTTCTATCTATGGCATGGTTTGCATTATTTATGGGTAGATAGATAGACGATATTTGTACAGTGAACACCAAATCCTGTGGAAATGGAAGTACCGGATTTGGGGGTGTCACAATGAAGAGAAATTTATTATGTCTTATGAACTAAAATAAAATAAAGTTATTTAAAAATGACTTATAAGTCATTCCTAATAAGTTAGTTTGACCCATATTAATGTAATATAAATTTTATTTAAATTTTTTTTTAAAAAGCTATTTTGTAAAAGAGAAGAGTAAGATGCAACGTCACTTTAATTGGCGTTAAAATTTTTATTTTTGTGTTTTTATAGCTGAAGTCTTATATACTCCTTCATTTCCAACGCCGATGACAGAGAATATGTGACGCCCCCAAATCTGGTTATCTTCCAACCCGACAGATGGTGCTTTGCGATCTACTACCATTCGTTCATTCATTCCATTGAATAGTCTCAGAAGGACCAATAAAACTTCTATATATTCAAAATAATATTACATTTCCCAAGTTCTTTATAACCCATTCGTTTGTTCTTGTCATAATATTCAATATATTACAACCATTTTCCTATACTATTACATACTATGCTAAGGGTTCGTCTTCGCCTTGCCCTTATCTTTGCCTGAGCATTCAGTCCGTTCGATCTTGGATGTGTTTATATGGTTCAAGCAAGAGTGAGCATGACTAGCTCAACAAGTACTACAATTCTAATAAACAACATGCTTGAAACATAGAACTCATATATCTTCAGTAACTGAACAATAGTTACGAAGTACTATCGATAATTCAAAATAGCACTTCTTTTCATTCAAAATGTTTTCCAACAACAATATTCAGTAGAATATCAACTAAGGCTCAAGACTATGAGCAGTTCATAATTTCTTTTGAAAAGAACAACCCGGCACTAAGTCCGTAAGTCCAGCATATCTTACGAGCACTTCTGGGTGATCAGCCCATAGTAATCTATGTTGATCAACACTACATTCATTAAACGTGTATACGTTTAAGTTCTGGCAACCTCACGTGCCTGTCGTTAAACGACAAAAACATTTTAACATACTTGATCTTCGATTGAAAACCATACCAATATAACTCGGTAAACATTAATCATGCTTGACAGAATCATAATATAAGTTTAGCCGAAGGAATTGCTTAAGACTTCATCATTCACGACTTCATGCAAAAGAATATATAAATTATAAAACTTGTTCAGGTTGAAATGAAACAAGGTTAGAATACTTGCCTTTCAGCGTCTGCTTACTGATTATCACACGTACACTTTATGTCTCTAAGTTTCTACAATACATGATCATATAACGTACTACATTAGGTCATATATAATCAAGTATGTAAAATATTATATATTACCCTTCATCTCAATCTAAATCCTGACTTAGATCTGTTATTATGGGTTTCAGCTTTTCATTACATCATTCACATTACGTTCACGTTTAATAGATTATTAACTCTTAATCATCATTCATAAGGTTTACAAGTACCTTATAATACCTTATTAAGATCCTCAATTAACTACTACTGGTTTACTATTCATGTTATACAAGTAATCATTCTTTACTGACAAATTCCTAGGGTTGGTATTTGCAGCTACCCCATTGCTTCTTCATCTCGTCTTTACATGTACGAGTTAGCGATACAGCATCCGGGACATGGTATTTGCCATTTCCACACTTTACTCTATCGGTCGGCGTCATGGCGCGCGACTCTGCGATAAACAATAACAACGCGCGATCTTTGCACCACCACCTTTTGGTCTTGGGTTGGCGCCGCGACGCCAACTCTGTGCCTCAGATAGTTTGCAAAATTTAAAAATTTTACGAAACTCCCGGACTCATAACTTCTTCGTTATAAGTCCGAATTGGCTCGTTCAAAAGCCTACGGTTCACAAATTATGTACTCTATGCGTTCATGCAAGAATTTTATCTATTTGACTTTGTTTGCTAAAATTTCACCTATTAGTCCATTTTTAACGAAAACGATAAACGTCCGTGAACGTTCATCGCTCGTTTCTTCGTTCTAAGTCGGAATTCAGTCATTTTCAAGTTCGCAACTCTATAATGCCAAATATGACTTGTCTCCATCGAAAACCAACGTTTCCGACTTCAAACACAAAATACGACTTCCAATCATAGAATTTCACGAATTCGACGATTATCGTCCAATCGTGTGAATGCTGGAAAAAATTCATTCCTAATGATTCTAAATGGAATTTAATCAACATATGATCATTACAAGTTACTTATTATACCAACTTATAGTCAAAGTAGGTTTTGACTTATTCTCAAAAGTCAATGACTTATTTAATCTTATGAACTACAATATCTCATGCTTATGACTTACTATGAACTTAATTCCATCAATCAATGTTCTCATACTATATTCAACATACTAACATGATATGACAAACATATGATAAGTTCTTCATGATTCTATCAATTTATTAGAGTTCAAGTTGTTTATTCAACTTATTCGGCTTAAGTTCATTCATTAATAACTTATTACACGTTCTTAACAAACAATCCCCCTTCTCTATCAATCCTATCATAGAAGAGATAAAGATAAAAAGTATGAGTCTTACCCTTGAAGACTATTACTTAACTTCACTTTGGAAAATCTAGCAAAAGTTGAAGTGGCTTATAAGTGCTTAAGTGGCTTATTCTCTCTACCAAATAAGTTGCTTATCTTTGAGAGGAAATTTTTGGATGAAATAACAACCAACAAAATAAATGAGGCTTGGTATTTATAGGCAATCCAAAGCTAGGGTATTATGGACTTTAAGCCATCCACCTCCTTTAATCCACCTCCTCAATTAACCACCTTAACCTCCACCTCCTTACTATTCATTTCTTGCCCAACACAACACTTGGTCACCACACTATTTGTTTGCCCATTAAGTTTACCCATATCATACTTGGATTGCTCCACGGATCATGGCTTATCATTGGGCTTGCTAATTAAATCTATTTAATTCCTTATTGGGCTTGTACTACCATAGTTTGGACTCATAACTTATCAAACACTTGGGCTTGATTGTCAAATTCTATTGGACTCCTTCCATTAGGCTAATAATCCTACAAGTCCATTACCTCTTATTAACCAACATAACAAATATACACCACATATAATCCTCGTATGCTAGCTTGTATATTAATTCATAATATACGTTATTTCATTCTTCATACATATTAGTACAATACGTAGTATTATACTTGCGTTCATTACCTCGTATAATGTATACACATCATACGATTATAACTTTCTTCCTTTACGCTTATTAAACCTAACGTTCCCAAATTAAGTCCAGTATGTCTGAAAATATTACGTTTTCCATACTTAGGTTATTATTACATAATCAATATCACCTTGATATTATAACATTACGTATTTCTCGAAGTTCAAAAATAATTCCGGTAGAAATCTATGAATAGTGTTTTTCAAAATTTTGTTTGGAAAGCTTTTATTTTGTCTTAAAAATTCAAACACTTTAATTCATTCACGTAGTTAAAATACTACGACGTTCCGGCGTTTCTAGGTTATAGAACGACATTCATCTTATTAACATGTAATAATAATAAATAATATTATTTTATTCATTATTAAAAGTATTTACAAAGGTTCGATTTTCTGGGGCGTTACACTCTCTCCCCCTTATAAGGATTTTGTCCCTAGAATCTCGCTAAAAAAAAATTACACAAATAAATGAGGATAATTCTTTTTCATCTTTTCTTCTAACTCCTACGTTGCTTCTTCTGCATCGTGGTTCTTCCATATCACCTTTACCGAAGGTATGACTTTATTCCGCAGAACTTGTTCTTTTCTATCGACAATTTGAATCGGCGTTTCTTCGTACGTTAAGTCCTTCTTGATATGAATAGGCTCATATTCTATCACGTGCTTATAATCTGGCTTATAAGGACGTAACACGGATACGTGAAATACATTATGAATTCGTTCTAGGTCTGGAGGTAAGGCTATCATATAAGCTACCTCACCTACCCGTTTTAATACCTCAAAATGTCCTATGAACCTTGGACTTAACTTTCCCTTTTTCCCAAAACGTATCTTTCCTTTCCAGGGAGATACTTTTAGGAATACGTACGAACCTACTTTTGTAACGACCGAGAAATTCAGATCTTATTGTAAAATAATTTTATTGAATTAAATAATAAATAAAATTATATTCTATATGATATCAAGATGGTTGTTATTCTATAACCTATTAATGTTGGAATGTCGTGGTATTTTAGCTACGTGAAGGAATTATAGTGTTTGAACTTCCAAGACGAAAATAAAAGATTTCCGAGAAATTTTCTGAAAAACACTATTCATCGATATTTGCTCGGGATTTATTTTTGAATTTCCGAGAAATACGTAATGATAGAATGTCAAAGTAAGATGGATTATGTAATAATAATCTAAGTATGGAAAACGAAATATTTCTCTTGCGGACTTAAGTTGAGAACGCTAAGGAAAGAGAAGAATTAATGAGTTAAGTAATAATCGTATGATCGTGTGAGTATTATGCGAAGTAATGAATCTGAGTATAATCTGAGTATTATACTGAGTTTAATATGAAGGATAGTATATCGTATATAACGAAGTTGTATATGAATTAGAATACGAGAATGATAAGTCAACATTACGTTATCGTATTGAAAGCGAATGATATTGGACTTGTAAGATTGGTTAGGAATTTGTACAAGCCCAAGTGAATTAATGGTGAGGCCCAATTATTGAAAAATAAACAAGTTAGTGTTTGTTAATGCAAAGCCCAAAGGTTAAGTAAATCTAAGCCCAAGCTAGGATCCAATAAGTTGATTGACCCATGGAGCAAACCATGTTAATGTGGTTAATCTTGGTGATCAAGCATAATGTGTGATGACCAAGACTTAAGAGTAATGGGCAAGCAAAAGATAAGAGTTGTGATTAACAAGTAATGAATAGTAAGGAGGTGGCTTAAGGAGGTGGGATTGTGTTTTGACTAAACTACCCTAGCATTGGAAATTCTATAAATAGAAGAAGAATGCTAGCCATTTCTTACTTGTTCAAATAATCTAACAAACTTATAAAGTGCTTAAGTGTTAGAGAGAATAAGTAACAATAAGTTACTTCCATTTGTAAGAAGAAGAAGAAGACTACTTTTCAAGAACTTCAAAGGGTAAGACTTCTTCTCCATTTATCTTCTATCTCTACCATGATAGGTTGATAAGAAAAGTATGGATTAAGGAACATGGATGTTAAAAAGCAAGAAGAATGAGTAATCAATGAACTTAAGCCGTATAAGTAGGAAATAAGTCATTTACACTTGTATAAGTTATGAACTTATGAAGAAGTTATATGAACTTAATATGAGTTTATCTTATGTAGTATAAAAGTGAAGAACTTATATGAATATGTATCATGTATACATGAATGATATTATATGTTGAGAACATGTAAGTATGGTGATTAAAAAGACCTTAACTTTCATAACTTATGAACAATGAAGCTATAAGTAGTTTATATTTTAATAAGTTATAAGCTCATAAAAGAATAAGTCAAAATCCAACATGTAAATAAATTATTGTAGTAAGTATGTTGAGATGTTCATATGATGAATTGAATTCATTTGAAGTAATGAACAAATAATAAGTAATGAGGATTTGCCGGAAATTGCACGATTAGACGATAATCGTCGAATTCGTGAAATTCTCGGAATAGAAGTTAAATTTTGTGTTAGAACTTGGAAACGTTGGTTTTTGATGGAGACAAGTCATATTTGGCATTCTAGAGTTGTGGACTCGAGAATGATCGAATTCCGACTTAGAACAAAGAAACGAGCGTTGAACGTTCACGAACGGTTATCATTTTCATTAAAAATGAACCAATAGGTGAATTTTTAGCAAACGAAGTCAAATAGATAAAATTCTTCTATGAACGCCTAGATTATGTAATTTGTGAACCGTAGGCTTTTGAACGAGCCAATTCGGACATATAACGAAGAAGTTATGAGCAGGTAAATTCAAAAGTTGAAAAAGCCCAAACTATCTCAGTGCCTGAAGTCAGCCATGGACTGATCCCTAGACTCAATTTATCATGCCACAGTGTGAGACTAAAACCGAGTATACTGGAAAGTGGCACCGCAGCGTGGCCCACTAAATAAGGACTCATGCCATGACACCAAGTCCTAACGTTACTCTCGCTTAACTTCATGCCATGACATGAGATGTAAGCTTATATAGTAGCGCATGGCTCAGTCCTCCTTGATCAAAGATAGTAAATAATAAAAATGAGTACAAAAAAAGGAATGGGATTAATTCGAATTGAACTTACCTTAAAAAACTTGAAGTAACATTGTTAAAACTTTGTTAAACCATAAGGATGGTACATAAAGGTTGTTGATTACCTATTCAAATATGAATGCAAGTAGGATGACAAGCCAGAATTGATGGTAAACAAATCTAATATATGATTAGATTGAGATGAAGGGTAAGATATAGTCATATACATACTTGATTAAATATTACTTAATGTATGATGTTATGTAATTATGTATTGTTGAGACTTGAAAGACTAGAACATAAAGAAATTATACTATAGAAGGCGCTAAAGGCAAGTATTCTAACCCTTTTCTCGATTCAATTTGAACAAGTTTGGTAATTCATGTATCCTTACGCATCAATTAAGGTATAATGAAGTTAAAGCCAATTCTTCGGCTAGACTTAAATGCATTTGTTGGATTATTGATAATCTATCCAATTGTTATTAAATGTTGTTATCTTTTGTCAACTACTTGATATAGTTTTCAAAAGAAGACCGAGTGATATAAACAAAAGTTTTGTCGTCATCGGCGACGAGCATGTGAGGTTGCCACAAATTAAGCGTATACATTTAATGAATGTAGTGTTGATCAACATTGAGTACAATAGGCTAATTACCTAGAAGTGCTCGTAAGTAATATCAGACTTACGGACTTAGTTCCGGGTTGTCCTTTTCAAAGAAAGAATGAAATACTCAAGGTCTTGGAGCGGAGTTAATGTTTTACTGAATATTGTTATTATTGTAAAACATTTTGAAAGAAAGATGAAGTGCTATTTTAAATCATCTATAGTACTTCATAACTATTGTTCAGTTATTGAAGATATACAATTCTTATGTGTCAAGCATGTTGTTTATTGAAATTGTCATACTTGTTGAGCTAGTTATGCTCACTCTTTCTTGAACCATATGAATGCAGCTAAGACTGAACGTCCCGAAGGATCGAATAAGGATAAAGGAAAAGCTAAGGCAGATCGTTAAGCTGTCTATGTAATAGTATAGGTTTAATGTTGTAATGTAGTTGATATTATGACAAAGAACTTTTGTAATGGGTTTAGAACTTGGGGAAATATAAATATTATTTTGATTATCTAGAAGAGATATTCATTCTTTTGAGGCTTTTCAATTGAATGAATGTATGAATGTTAATCTGAGATATAGCACCATCATGTCAGGGTTGAAAGAAACCCGGGATTTGGGGGCACTACTGAGTTGGTATCAAAGCCTAGGTTATAAAACTTAAGGGGAAACTAGAACCTTAAGTCATAACCTTAAGAAGAATAAAGAAGTAAAAGATATAAAATAACCCTATACAAATGCATTATATTATGTTATGTGTTTTTATTATTCTACTGATGTGTACTAATCAAACTATATTATTTTATTGTAGATGTCAGGAGAAAATAATATGTATAGAGACATACATGTAGTAAGCGAGGATTCGGTAAATCAAGTAGAGATACTACCAAATCCCATAGCAGTAGAACCAGAAGTGGTGGCAATCGAGTCTGGAGACTCGAACAACTTAGACTACATGTCTATGTTTGATGACATGCTAGAGGAAGAGGTGGACGTGATGCCCTTTGACCAGGTTGCACCTACAGAAGAGTTGACTACGGGGGAGTCAATGAAGGCACTATTTATGTCAGTATTGGATAGAAACATCCAGTATTGTAAAGAGGTTAAGGAGTTAAAAGAGGAACTCTAAGCTGTCCAGGAGGACAAGACTAGTATGGAAGGGATGTGGGAAGAGGAGCATGATGATCGAGTTTTGGCCAAGGACAAGGTCCATGAGCTAAAACACGAAGTCTTTGAGCTCAAGTAGGAGCTAAAGACTAAGAAACAGAAGGTAGAGAGGATGTCCTATATATATAGGAGTTCTCATGTGGATTTCAATGATGAAAGTAGTTGGGTGTCCGATAGAAGAAGGCGCGGACTCGACATCTTGTCGATCGGGATGTCATTCTTAGAGTGCGGACAAGAAAGACTTTGAGAATGCCATTCGGCAGATGTAATCTAGTAATAGATTGAATAGTTTAGATATGTAAATATTATGTATCTAGTAGTGACATAAAAACCCTCTTTTGTATATCAAGGGTAGTCTTTTGTAAATTCCAATTTTTGGAAAACAATTGCGGGATGGTAATGTAATCAGCTTAGGCTGTGTAATGTAAACAATGTAGTGTTATACTACAAGTTATGAATCAATATAAGTCTTTTTATGGAACATATTGAGTAAAGAGTATGAGTTATTGTTTCATTACGAATAATAACCAAACAACAAGAAGAAAGTAATAATGATGTGTTGTTTTCTTAACAGCAAAATGCCGCCAAGAAGGAGACAACAAAATCAAGATTCTAATGTTAATCAATCGGAGGGAGGTCCGGTTAATCCAATGCAAGAGTTCGTTAATCTTTTAACGATCGCATTTAATAGGACTGGGGCTAATGTACCCATAAATCCTGGGGTAGTACAAGCTACTACTTTTAAGGATTTCAAAAGTGTCGGTCATGGGAGTTCAAAGGAACTACGGACCTATAAAGCCAGGACTTGGGTGAAAGAGATTGAGAAAGCATTTGTAATAGCAAATGTTGATGAAGATCGAAAGGTTGCCTTTGCAATCTATATGATGAAGGTGAGGCCAATTTACGGTGGGAGGCAAACCCAAAAGCTAGGTAGGTAAAGAAAATCTAACGTGGGTGAGGTTCAAGGATATTTTCTTCGAGAACTACTTTCCCACGAGTATGTAGGGAAGGATGGAAATGAGGTTTCTTGATTTGAAACAAGGGGATATGATGGTTCCCAAAGATATCTTTGCCAAGTTTAATGAATCGGCAAGATTTGCTCTATGTGACCCAAAAATTTGGATTTTCGAATTTAAGTTTAAAGAATTAGTTATTAATAAAATGAATTTTATTAATAATATTATGTGCTATGTGTTTATTAATCATTCTAGAACCTAGGATGATTATAAGTCTGGAGGATTTTGGCTACGAGCTAGGCCGAGCGAGTAATAATTTTCAAGACGAAAATAAAAAATTTAAAAGTGAACAAAATATTTACGGGAAAAAGATGAAATATACACTATTCACCCAAAGCGAAACCTAAGGGTTAGGGTTTGAATAACCTAAGTCGTTTACGAGAGTTTGGTATGTCGAAATGGCATTCTTTCGAAAGATTTGACGATAATATGTCGTGAAAAGTTAAGTAAGCCGATAAAAGTTTTTCTCGAAAAACGTGTAGAAATCGGACAAAATAAAAATGACGAAAAGTACTGCTATGTACTTTTCACTCGTTTAACTATGTTAGGGTAAAACGTGAAGGAAAATGCTTAACGCAAAAAAGAGTTTTTCAGTTTTTTAAAAATCCGAAGAATACGTAAAAGTTGATCGGTAATGGAAAGACGGAATTTCCAAAAATATTTGGATTCCGAGAATCGCAGCTTTTAAAACTGTCGGACGAAAACCCGAAAGACGGAACCATGTAACTTAAAGGATAAGTAGACTTAAGGGCTAAGTTAACTTAACATTTAAGTCATGAATAGTATGGAGGTGTGAATAGTAAGGAGGTTAGGGGTGAAATGACTATTTTGCCCTAGCTTTGGAAAATCTATAAATAGGAAGCTTATTTCATTTAAATGGGATTTTGAAAATCCTACACTAGAGAGAGAGAGAGGATTCAGTTGGAGAGGGAGAAGGAAGAGCATGAGCATGATTGATCGGATCAAAAATGTTCGTGGAATGGAAAAGCTAGCAAATCGTCGGTTTTGTCTAGCGGAAGAAAAATAAATAGGAAAGGTATTAAAACCTAACTTCTATGTTAGATTTTCTTTAAGTTTTATATGTTCAAAATATAGATTAATAAGAATAAGAAGTAGATGAGGTTATGAATGATTTCATATGGTTGAAATCATGAGAAATAATGAAAATAAGAATTTGAAGTTTAGTTTATAAATTTCTTAAGGAAGTATAAGATTCGTAATGAATTAAAACGATCCGAGTGGATTATATCAATAAGTAGGTGTAATAAGTAAGGAATGATGATCTATAACATCAAATTCCAATAAAAAGTGAAATCGTAATCAAAATATCGATTAAAATGAAGAACAAATGAAGAACATCACGAAGAACACGAAGAACGTTGTTGATGGACAAATTTAAGACCATCTTAGGATATTTATTGTTGATGGAAAAGTTTAAAATCATCGCGTATAAGTTAGATGTATATTGCTTGGTTAGGAACGGTAGAAACGTTCATGAAGAACGGATTAAAACTGAGCTATAACGAAGTTATGGCAAAAATTTTGTAAAATACAAACAAGAATTAGAAAGTTAGTAAATGAACCCGAATGTATAGGGTTTCATAAGAATGTAAGAGAACATTGAAAACGTGAGTCGTGGACTCAAGAACGAATGAATTCCGAGTTCGAATGACCGAATTACGGGCAAACAAACAAAGAGCGTTAAAAACGTAAAATGAACGAAGGGTGAATATCAAGCCAATCGAATGGCATGCTAACGGATTCAGAACGAAGTTCTGTTTGGGGGGTATTGAAGTATGTAAGATAAGGAAGAGAATGGCTTTGAAATGACCTCATTCCGAGTTATAACGAATAAGTTATGGAAGCGGGAAGTAAGTGTCTCAAATTGAAATTAACACTTAAAGAAATTTTTCTAAGGTTAGGGCTTGGCGCCGCGACGCCAACAATGCCTTGTAAGGTGGCACTGCAGCACCAGACCAGGGAGCCGGGTACTGCAAACTCACACCGCGGCGCGAGAGATAAAGAAGAGAGTTGTGCCGCAGCGCTAGTGTAGGGAAAAGCCAGAGAAGAGCCTTTAACTACTCTCACTCTTGGGGAAGCGTCACGGAAGATAAAGAACATAATGTTCAACTAATATAACACTTAAACAAGTGAATTAAACCTTTAGTACAGGTTAAACGAAATGGTCAAAAGAGATTAAAAGATCAAGAAGAAACAAACGTAAACGTAAACGTAACGCGATTCTGAAAGCGATCTTAGCATCTGACGAATAGTATGGCCGACATTAAGAAAGAGTAATGAACATGGGGTTCAGGTAATGGATAACGAAAGTATTAAGTAAGATAAAAATGGTAACAAGAAAGCCGTAATGAACGATAAAAGATTAATGGAAGCCAAATGTGAGTCAGATGAGAACGTTAGAATAAAATATAAGCGTTGAACACTTTAGCAAGCGTGAAGGTTGAGGGTACGCAAATATTAAACGGATATAACCTACACCCCGTGTATGTTTTGACCGTAAGATGATGAAGATCAATGATTAAACCGTGAACGGTAAAGAAGTTGAATTAAAGATAATAACGTTTAACATAACGAAGGCCGAGTTAAGGATTAAAGGAATGATCGCTCTGAGTATACAGAAGACTGTATGACTTAGACGATAAAGAGTGAATCATGAGGTGTGGCATTTAGTTGCCAGGAAGCCATAAGGAATGAGAAATTAACTTACGAATATTATAGTTTAATGGTTAAGATAAGTTACGAAAAGTTTAGGTTGTGGTACAATCGTAACCTTTGATGGTTGACATATGGGAGCTGGGCTAAACAATTCCTTGATGGCGAAGGTATATACAAAAGCCCAACCGATCTAACTCATTGTTATAGGCGGCGCATGTGTAGGCGAGATGGGAACTTGTTTATTGGTTGTTTGTGGAAACCACTCAGTACCATATGGACTACTACTAGCGGAGAAGCGATGTGTCTTTGAGTCTAGAAAGTTATAAGGAGAAGATAAGAATGTAGAATATCAAAGATGATGAATGTATAAGTAAGACATCTCCATATGTCATGAAGCCATAGAAACGATAATGAAAGTGGTCGCGTAAACTTATGTTGCAAAACGCGAACCATAAGAAGTAAAATTAAGCAAACTAATGCATAAGTCAAATATACATGACTAATTAGTGTATGTGTTATTTTTCTTATGTGCTACATAGGAACCTGAATGAGCGATTCGAATAAAGATGTAGTACATGTGTAAGGCAAGTTTCCTAACTTCATTCATATTTCAAATGAATGATAGTTTCTTAAACTTCTCGGATGTTGTACTTGAGAAGTTACGTCTATGTCTTCAATGTGCAATATTTGTGTAAAGTGGTAGAACGTGTGAGGCCTTGTGCCACAATGTGAACACTTTGTTTTTTATGAGATGAACTGTTATGTGATTTAACTGTTCAATAAAAGAATGCTCTGTTCATACATGATCCGTTATTGTTAAGTGCATGCTAATGATTCTAGCCGGACGTAATGTGTATGAAAAAAAGGTAGAAGAATGAAAGTATTTTAAATTAAAGTGAATATTGTTTTAAAATGATAGGAATCGAGATTATTCCTATTATTCAAGCTGCTTCATAACCTTTGTTCGATTATCGAAGTCTTAAAAGAATGTTTGAATTCTTGAAGATGTTTATTCAACTTTTATGACTTGCTGGGCAATTGAATGCTCACACTTGCTTTAAATGAAAAACATTTTCAGCGAACGATGTTAGAAGAACTTAAGGATCTCGTAAAGATCAAGTTGACGGTATCCAGATGAAGTGCCATT
Organism: Panax ginseng; assembly: GCA_020205605.1. NCBI lineage: Eukaryota > Viridiplantae > Streptophyta > Magnoliopsida > Apiales > Araliaceae > Panax > Panax ginseng. The sequence continues at coordinate 83,679,823 of CM035131.1, forward strand.
CAGAATGTGGATGAGCGAGAAGATTAAGTGAAGACTTGTAATATAAAATAAGTTAAATGAACTTTAGATTAGTTTAATGAATTGTTATGTATCCTTTGTGGCGGATGAAAGTCACTCTTGTAAGATGGAATGAATAATGTATTTATCATTATTTATAATGAAAAAGGTTATATGATTTTTAGAACCTGGGTTTTGAGAGTGTATGTTGTTATATTTAGGTATATAATTATGTATGTTTGGAAGAATATGGGATCATGACGTACGAAATCTGGGTGTAAAGATAGACCGAATTTTAGGGCGTTACATGCTCCACATCAAGTGGACACTGAAGTAAGAAAGGCTAGACGATTCGAGCAGGGCTTAAAACCCTAGCTCTATAGCCGAATTTCTGTGTTCCAAATTACTTCCTTTGGAACCATATTAGAAAAGGCAATAATTTCCGAGGGTGGGAATGAGGCTCTCAGCCAGTACCACAAAGATAAGAAAAGCAAGGGTAAAGTTGAAGGAGGAATGAAGACCGAGGGAGCCAGTGAGTGAGTGGCGGCGGTCGAAAAAGAGGAAGGATTTAACTCAGAATCTGGGAGTAAAACAATGGGATTCTAAGAGGAGGATGGAGGCTTGTAAAACCTGTGGGAAGACTCATTTAGGAGTCTATCTCAAGGGAACGGCAGTATGTTATAATTGTGGACAAGAAGGGCATATTTTGCCTAACTGTCCAAATCCAAAGAAAAATCACGGATGTTTTTATGTGGATAAACTAACCACATAGCAAAAGCGCCCTTGAAGAAGGGGATGATGGAAATAAGGGCACTAATAGCGGTAAGTTGGCTATTAGTGGTCCAACTCAATGGAGTAGACCAATGGCCCGCACTTTTAATATAACGGTCCAAGATGCGGTGGCATTAGGGGATGTAGTTGCGATTATTATCCCAATCAATAACATAAATGCTTACGTCTTATTTGATTCGGTGCTACTTGTTCGTTTTATAGCATGTGATTTTTCTAGAGCGATTAGAATTACTTTCCAAAAAGTTGCTTATACCTTTGATTATTAAGGTAGCAAACGAAGAGATAATTCTGTCGAAGATATTCATAGGAATTGTTACAGATATATATCTGGGGTTGTAAATTATCGGTAGATTTAATACCAATAAAGTTGGGAGAATTTGATGTAATTCTCAGAATAGATTAGTTGATTAACCATGGAGAAATTATAGATTGTCAGAAGAAATGTGTGAGCATTAGGACGTTAAAACAACCTCCTGTAATATTTTACGGTAATAAATCGTCGGGACGTTCGTGTTACCTTATGAGGACACAAACTAGAAAACTTTTAAGGAAAGGGTGTGTAGGTTATCTATGTCTTGTTGTTGACACCTAGCGAGTGGGAGCAATGGAAAAAATACCTATAGTAAACGAATTCATGGATGTATTTCCAAGTGAATTAACGGGTTTACCACCGGATAGGGAGATTGAATTTGTAATAGACATTGTGCGGGGAGGCGGCACCGATCTCAAAAGGCAACCGTATCGTATGGCGCCTATGGAAATAAAAAGAGTTAATGGTTCGATTCACGGGAACTATTGGATATGAAGTACATTCAACCAAGTGTTTCCCACAGTAAACAACACCGATATTTTTTGTCAAAAAGAAAGACGGATCGTTAAGGCTTTGTATCGACTACCGAGAGTTGAACAAGTTAACGATAAAGATTAAATACCCATTTCCCAGGATCGATGATCTCTTTGATCAATTGAAAAGGGCAAAGTATTTTTCTAAGATAGATTTGCAGACGGGGTATCACCAATTGAAGGTTAGGAAGGAGGACATACCAAAGACAGCATTCAGGACTCGTTATGGTCATTACGAGTTTCTGGTAATGTCATTTGGGTTGTCGAATGCACCAGCTGCATTTATGGATATGATGAACAGAGTGTTCAAACAATATTTGGAAAAGTTCGTTGTTGTGTTTATCGACGATATTCTAGTCTATTCTAAGATGCCAGAAGATCATGCTGAGCACTTAAGATTAGTGTTGGAGACATTAAGAAAGGAGAAGTTATATGCGAAATTCACTAAGTGTGAATTTTGGCTGGAGAAGGTACAGTTTTTAGGTCATGTCATTTACCAAGAAGGGATTTCAGTGGATCCAGCAAAGGTAGAAGCAGTGATGAGCTGGGAACAACCGAAAACGCCGACTGAGGTGTGGAGTTTCCTAGGGTTAGCAGGGTACTATCGAAGATTTATCAAAGATTTTTTGAAGATAGCTACTCCGTTGACTAACCTGACAAGGAAGACGGTGAAATACGTATGGATGGATAAATGTGAAGGCAGATTTTCAAGAACCCGAATAAAAGATTAAGTGAAGCGCTGTTTTGTCATTACCCGTGACACGGGAAATTTTAGTTTATAGCGATGCTTGGCATAGAGGACTTGGTTGCGTGCTCATGCGGCATGGCAAGGTCATTCATAGTATGCATCACATCAAGCGATTGAAGGATTATGAGAAAGTTTACCCTACTCATGATCCGGGCTGATCATGATAGTATTTGCCTTAAAGATATGGAGACATTATCTTTATGGGGAGAAATATGAGATATATATAGACCATAATAGTCTTAAATATATCTTCTCATAGAAGGAGTTGAATATGAGACAGAGAAGATGGCTGGAGTTGATAAAGGATTACGATTATGAAATCCTGTATCACCCTGGAAAAGCTAATGTAGTTGTCGATGCCTTAAGTAGTAAGGGTCGGGAAAATTGTCTATGTTAACGACTCAAAATGAGTTAATAACAGAGATGGCTAGGATGGAGATAGAATTGAAGATGCCAAGTGAATCGGGGCAGATACTTTTTATGATGGAGATGCAATCTACCATCGTAGAGAGAGTTAAAGAGGTACAACTCAAAACTGATGAGTGTAACCAAGTGAAAAAGATGTTAGCAGATGAAAAGGATATTAAGTATAGTCTTGATAATGAGGGATTATTAAGATTTGAAGGAAGAATTTGGGTTCCGAATGAGATGGAATTAAAAGTTAAGTGTTACAAGAAGCTCATGGTTCGAGGTACTCGATACATCCCAGTAGTACAAAGATGTATCAAGACCTTCGATAGAGTTTTTTGGTGGCGAACATGAAGAGAGAAATAGCGGAGTATGTGGTAGGTGTTTGACTTGTCAAAAAGTTAAGTAGAACATCAACGACCCAATGGCTTATTACGATCATTGGAGATTCGAAATGGAAGTGGGAGCATATCACGATGAATTTAAGTGATGGGACTTTCGACAACGGCAAAAGGGTACGATTCGATTTGGGTAATAGTAGACCGGTTGACGAAATAGGCTCACTTCTTACCAATTAGGGTCAAGTATAACTTAGACCAGTTAGTTAACCTTTATGTTAAGGAAATTATTTCCAGACATGGAGTACCAATATCGATTGTGTCAGATCATGATCCATGATTCACATCAAACGTTTGGAGAAGTTTGCAAGTACAGTTGGGAACACAGTTGAAGTTAAGTAAAATGTATCATCCACAAACTGATGGGCAGAGCGAGAGGACAATTCAGACGTTAGAAGATATGTTGAGGTCTTGCGTCATGGATTTCAAGGGTAGTTGGGATGATCACCTACCACTTGTAGAGTTTGCGTATAACAACAATTATCATGCAAGCATAGGCATGCCGCCTTATGAATCTTTGTACGGAAGAAGGTGCAGAACACCATTGTATTGGGATGAAGTGGGAGAACGCCGGATGCTAGGACCAGATTTGGTGCAGCAGACAACGGATGTAATAAAGTTAATACGGATGCGTCTTATGACATCTTAGGACAGACAGAAGAAATATGCAGACTCGCATAGATTAAATCGAGAGTTTGAAGTAGGCTCATATGTGTTTCTAAAGTTATCTCCCTGGAAAGGAAAGATACGCTTTGGAAAGAAAGGAAAGTTAAGTCCAAGGTTTATAGGACCTTTTGAAGTATTAAAATGGGTGGGAGAGGTAGCCTATGTGATAGCATTACCTTCAGACCTAGAACGAATACATAACGTGTTTCATGTATCTGTGTTACGTCCTTATAAGCCGGACTATAAGCATGTAATCGAGTATGAGCCGATTCATATCGAGAAGGACTTAACGTATGAATAATTGCCGATTCAAATTATCGATAGGAAGGGGAAAGTTATGCGGAACAAAGTAATACCTTCGGTAAAGGTATTATGAAATAACCATAATGCCGAAGAAGCAACATGGGAATTAGAAGAAAAGATGACGACAAATTTTCCTCTATTATTTGATTAAAGTAAGACGAGAATCCTTATAAAGGGGGAAGGATGTAACGACCGAGAAATTCGGATTTTATTATAAAATAATTTTATTGAATTAAATAATAAATAAATTTATATTCTATGTGATATCAAGATGGTTGTTATTCTATAACCTATTAATGTTGGAATGTCATAGTATTTTAGCTACGTGAATGAATTAAAGTGTTTGAACTTCCAAGATGAAAATAAAAGTTTTTTAGAAATTTTCCAAAAACACTATTCATCGATATTTGCTTGGGATTTATTTTTGAATTTCTGAGAAATATGTAATGATAGAATGTCAAAGTAAGATGGATTATGTAATAATAATCTAAGTATAGAAAATGAAATATTTCGCTTGCGGACTTAAAGTTGAGAACGTTAAGGAAGAGAAGAATTAATGAGTTAGGTAATAATCGTATGATACGTGAGTATTGTACGAAGTAATGAATACGAGTATAATCTGAAGTATTATACTGAGTTTAATATGAAAGGATGGTTTATCGTATATAATGAAGTTGTATATGAATTAGAATACGAGAATGATAAGTCAACAATACGTATATGTATTGAGCAATGATATTGGACTTGTAAGATTGGTTAGGAATTTGTACAAGCCCAAGTGAATTAATGGTGAGGCCCAACTATTGATTAATAAACAAGTTAGTGTTTGTTAATGCAAAGCCCAAAGGTTAAGTAAATCTAAGCCCAAGCTAGGATCTAATAAGTTGATTGACCCATGGAGTAAACCATGTTAATGTGGTTAATCTTGGTGATCAAGCATAATGTGTGATGACCAAGACTTAAGAGTATGGCCAAGCAAAACATAAGAGTTGTGATTAACAAGTAATGAATAGTAAGGAGGTGGCTTAAGGAGGTGGGATTGTGTTTTGACTAAACTACCCGAGCTTTGGAAATTATATAAATAGAAGAAGAATGTTAGCCATTTCTTACTTGTTCAAATAATCCAACAAACTTATAAAGTGCTTAAGTGTTAGAGAGAATAAGTGACAATAAGTTACTTCCATTTGTAAGAAGAAGAAAAAGACTACTTTTCAAGAACTTCAAAGGGTAAGACTTCTTCTCCATTTATCTTCTATCTCTACCATGATAGGTTGATAAGAAGAGTATGGATTAAGGAACATGGATGTTAAGAAGCAAGAAGAATGAGTAATCAATGAACTTAAAAGCCAGTATAAGTAGGAAATAAGTCATTTACACTTGTATATGTTATGAACTTATGAAGAAGTTATATGAACTTAATATGAGTTTATCTTATGAAGTAGTATGAAAGTGAAGAACTTGTATGAATATGTATCATGTATACATGAATGATATTATATGTTAAGAATATGTAAGTATGGTGATTCAAAAGACCTTAAGTTTCATAAGTTATGAACAATGAAGCTATAAGTAGTTTATACTTTAATAAGTTATAAGCTCATGAAAGAATGAGTCAAAATCCAACATAAAAATAAATTATTGTAGTAAGTATGTTGAGATGTTCATATAATTAATTGAATTCATTTGAAGTAATGAACAAATCATAAGTAATGAGGATTTTTCTGAAATTGCACGATTAGGCGATATTAAATCGAATTAAGTGAAATTCTCGGAATAAAGTCAAATTTTGTGTTTGAATTACGAACCATTGGTTTTCGATGGAGATAAGTCATATTTGGCATTCTAGAGTTGTGGACTCGAGAATGATCGAATTCCGACTTAGAACGAAGAAACGAGCGTTGACCGTTTACGAACGGTTATCATTTTCGTTAAAAATGAACCAATAGGCTTTTAAATGAGCCAATTCAGACTTATAACGAAGAAGTTATGAGCAGGAAATTCATGAAGTTGAAAAAGCTGTCCAAACTATCTGGTGCATGAGCTAGTGCTAGTGCCACAGCGCTTGACCTAGACCAATTTTTCATCTTGCGCAGTGAGAGACTAAAACCGAGCATCTTTGGAAAGTGGCGGCCAGCAATATTGTATTTCGTGTGTGGGACTCGTGCCTGGCATGAAGTCCTAAATGTTGCTATCTCTTAACTTTCATATAATGTTGCGAGATCTAAGCTTATGACCGCAATCAGAAGCGCCAATCCTTGATCAAAGATAGTAAAGAATAAAAATGAGTGCAAAGAAAGGAATGGGATTAATTTGAATCGAACTTACCTTAAAGAAAGTTGAAGTAACATTGTTAAAACTTTGTTAAACCGTAAGGATAGTACATAAAGGTTGTTGATAACCTATTCAAATACGAATGCAAGTAGGATGACTAGCCGGAATTGATGGTAAACAAATCTAATATATGATTAGATTGAGATGAAGGGTAAGATATAGTCATATACATACTTGATTATATATTACCTAATATATGATGTTATGTAATTATGTATTGTAGAGACATAAAAGACTCGAACATAAAGTAATTATACTGTAGAAGACGCTAAAGGCAAGTATTCTAACCCTTGTCTCAGTTTAATCTGAACAAGTTTTGTAATTCATGTATCCTTACGCATGAATTAAGGTATGATGAAGTTAAAGCCAATTCTTCGGCTAGACTTAAATGCATTTGGTGGATTATTTATAATCTATCCAACTATTATTAAATGTTGTTATCTTTTGTTAACTACTTGATATAGTTTTCAAAAGAAGACTGAGTATGATAAACAAAAGTTTTGTCGTCATACGACAGGCACGTGAGGTTACCACAAATTAAACGTACATACGTTTAATGAATGTAGTATTGATCAACATAGAGTACAATAGGCTGATCACCTATAACTGCTCATAGGACTTACGAACTTAGTGTCGGGTTATCCTTTTCAAAGAAATAATGAAATACTCAAGGTCTTGGACAGGATTTAATGTTTTATTGAATATTGTTATTATTGTAAAACATTTTGAAAGAAAGATGAAGTGCTATTTTGAATCATCAATAGTACTTCATAACTATTGTTCAGTTATTTAAGATATATAATTCTTATGTGTCAAGCATGTTGTTTATTGAAATTGTCATACTTGTTGAACTAGTTATGCTCACTCTTGCTTGAACCATATGAATGCAGCTAAGACTGAACGTCCCGAAGGATCGAATAAGGATAAAGGAAAAGCTAAGGCAGATCGTTAAGCTGTCTATGTAATAGTATAGGTTTAATGTTGTAATGTAGTTAATATTATGACAAAGAACTTTTGTAATGGGTTTAGAACTTGGGGAAATGTAAATATTATTTTGATCATATAGAAGAGATATTCATTCTTTTAAGGCTTTTCAATTGGATGAATGTATGAATGTTAGTACAGTATAGCACCATCTGTCGGGTTGGAAGAAACCCGGATTTGGGGGTGCTACAACTTCAAACTCCCGATTCTCTCTATGCGAATACATAAACTTCTTCTGTCTTTCTTGAGCTGCTAGAAGACGATTTGTATCTTCTCGACAATGTCCGCTGTCTGTTGAACCAACTTTGGTCCCAACATTCGGCGTACGCCGTACCCAGCTTCAACTGCGTTCCCAACTGCTCTTGTAGATTCCTCCAAAAGTTCGACGTGAATCGTGGATCACGATTTAACACAATCGATACAGGTACTCCATGTCTGGAGATTATTTCCTTAATATAGAGTCTAGCTAACTAGTCTAAGTTATACTTAACCCTAATTGGAAAAAAGTGAGCCGACTTCGTCAATCGGTCTACAATTACCCAGATCGCATCATACCCCTTTGTTGTAGTCGGATGTCCTACCACAAAATCCATCGTGATATTTTCCCACTTCCACTCTGGGATTTCCAATGACTGTAACAAGCCACTTGGTCATTGATGTTCTACCTAACTTTCGGAAAGTCAAGCACCTACTTACATACTCTGCTATCTCCTTCTTCATGTTTGGCCACCAAAAACTCTGTCAAAGGTCTTAATACATCTTAGTGCTACCAGGATGAATCAAAAACCTCAAACTATGAGCCTCTTGCAATACCTGCTCCATTAATTCCGTCTCATTTGGAACCCAAATTCTTCCTTCAAATCTCAATAATCCCTCATTATCAAGACTGTACTTTGTATCTTTTTCATTGGCTAGCCACTCCTTCATCCGGTCACACTCATCAATTTTGAGTTGTACCTCTTTAACTCTCTCTACAATAGTCGATTGCATCTCCATTCCAAACAACATTTGTCCTCCTTTACTTGGCAGCTTCACTTCCAGCTCCATCCTAGCCATCTTTGTTATTAACTTTCGGTTTGAGCCGTTAACAAAGACAACTTTTCCCAAACCATTTCTACTTAAGCGTCGCTCAACTACACATCAGCTTTTCCTGGTGATACAAGATTTCACAGTCGTATTCCTTTATCAACTCCAGCCATCTCCTCTGCCTCATATTCAACTCCTTCTGTGTGAAGATATATTTTAGACTCTTGTGGTTCGTGTATATCTCACACTTTTCTCCATAAAGATAATGTCTCCATATTTTTAGAGCAAAAACTACTACGGCCAGTTCCAGATCATGAGTAGGGTAAACTTTCTCATAATCCTTCAACTGCCTAGATGCATACGCAATGACCTTGCCATACTACATGAGCACGCAACCAAGTCCTTTATGCGAAGCATCACTATAAACTACAAAATTTCTTGTGTCATCGGGTAATGACCAAACAGGCGCTTCACTCAACCTCTTCTTCAGTTCTTGAAAATTGTCCTCACACTTGTCAGTCCAAGCGTATTTCACCGTCTTCCTTGTTAAGTTAGTCAACAGAGTAGCTATCTTCGAAAAATCCTGGATGAATCTCCGATAGTAACCCGCTAACCCTAGGAAACTCCGCACCTCAGTCGGCATTTTCGGTTGTTCCCAATCCCTCACAGCTTCCACCGTCACTTGATCTACTGAAATTCCCTCATGATCAATGACATGACCTAAAAAATGTACCTTCTCCAACCAAAATTTATACTTAGTGAATTTCGCATACAACTTCTCCTTTCTTAGTGTCTCCAACACTAATCTTAGGTGTTCACCATGATCTTCTGGCGTCTTAGAATAGACTAGAATATCATCTATAAACACCACGACGAACTTGTCCAAATATTATTTGAACACTCTGTTCATCATATCCATAAATGCAGCTGGTGCATTTGTCAACCCAAACGACATCACCAGAAACTCGTAATGACCATAACGAGTCCTGAATGCTGTCTTTGGTACATCGTCCTTCTTAACCTTCAACTGATGATACCCCGTTCTTAAATCTATTTTAGAAAAATAGTTAGACCCTTTCAACTGATCAAAGAGATCATCGATCCTGGGCAATGGGTATTTATTCTTTATCATTAACTTGTTCAACTCTCGGTAGTTGATACACAATCTTAAAGATCCATCCTTCTTCTTGACAAACAGTACTGGTGCTTCCCATGACGAAACACTCAGTTGAATGTACTTTCTGTCCAATAGTTATTGCAACTGCACCATCAACTCCTTCATCTCCATTGGCGCCATACGATATGGTGCCTTGGAAACTGGTGCCGCTCCTGGCACAATGTCTATCACAAACTCTGTCTCCCTATCTGGCGGAAGTCCCGGTAACTCACTCGAAAATACATCGGTGAATTCTCTCACTATAAGTATTTGTTCCATTGTTGCTACCACTCTTTGGGTATCAACAACATGACATAGATAGCCTATGCATCCCTTCCTCAGTAATTTCCTAATTTGTGTCATGGTTAGACAACACGAATGTCCCGGCGATCTATTCCCGTAAAATACTACCCGAGGTTGTTCTAACGTCTTAATGTTCACACATTTATTTTCACAATCTATAATTGCCCCATGGTTTACTAACCAATCCATTCCGAGAATTACGTCGAATTCTCCTAACTTTATCGGTAACAAATCTACCGATAATTTACAACCCCGTATATCTACACAACAACTCTTATGAACATCTTCAACAGGAATTATTTCTTTGTTTGCTACCTTAATATTTAAAGGTATAGGCAACTTTTCTAGGAAGTAATCCTAATCGTCTAGCAAAATCGCATGCTATAAAAAACAAGTAGCACCCGAATCAAACAGCACGTACGCATTTATATCGTTGATCGGAATAATACCTGCGATAATGTCCCCTGATGCGACTGCATCTTGGACTGTTATGTTAAAGGTACTACCCATCGCCCTACCTGGCAGTGCTGGCCCACTAATAGCTAACTTACCGCTATTAGTGCCCCAGCTCCCGTCCGTCCCCTTCTTCGGGAAGTTATTTTCTATGTGGTCATTGATCCACACACAAAGCATCCATGGTTCTTCTTTGGACTTGGACAATTAGGTGCAATGTGCCCCTCCCCGTCCATTAGCTTAGTACAAACGGCCTTCCCTTGAGATAGACTCTAAGTGAGTCTTCCCACAGTCTTCTGAGCCTCCATTCTTTTCTTCGAGTCTCCTTACTTCACTCCGGTATTCCCAGAGCTAAATACCTTCCTCTTCTAACCCTCGCCGCTACCACTGGCTCCCTCAATCTTTACTCCCCCATCTATTTTTCCCTTATTTTTCTTTTCTTTGTGGTATTGGCTCAACGCCTCACTACCACCTTCGGCGATTATCGCCTTCTCTAAAATGGTTCCAAAAGAAGTACTTTGGAACACCGAAATATGGTTATAGAGCCAGGGTTTCAAGCCCTGCTCGAACCATCGCGCCTTCCTCACCTCAGTATCCACTTGGTGTGGAGCAAACCTTGCCAGTTCATTGAACTTGGCAGCGTATTGGGGAACTGTTATATCCCCTTGTTTCAACTCGAGAAATCTCATCTCCATCCTACCCTGCATGCTCGTGGGAAAGTAGTTCTTAAAGAATATCTCCTTAAACCTATCCCACATTAGATTCACTATCCCAACCCTAGCATGATTGGCTTCCCACCAAAAGTTGGCCTCTCCCTTCATCATATAGGTCGCAAAAGCAACCTCTTAGGCCTCATCGACATTTGCTATCACAAATGCCTCCTCTATTTCCTTAACCCACGTTTGGGCTTTGATAGGGTCCGTAGTTCCTTTGAACTCCGGCGGACCTACATTCTTGAAATCCTTAAAGGTAGTAGCTCGTGCTACTCCTGGATTTACGGGGATATTAGCCCCTTATTCTATTAAAGGAAGCTGTTAATAAATTAACAAACTTCTGCATCGGGTTAACCGGACCTCCTCTGGTTGATTCACATTCGCACCTTGATTACGTTGCACTCTTCTTCTTGGCGGCATTTCTTCGATACAATAAACACATTGCGTTATTATTCCTTTCTTTATTAGTTATCATTAATATTAACAATAACTCCAACATCCATAACTCATTGCTTTCCATAAAAAGGACTTATATTCATTCTTTATAGTATAATACTACATCGGTTACATTACACAGCCTAAGCTGATTACATTACTTTCCCGTTATTGCTTTCCAAAAATTGGGATTTACAGAAGACTACCCTTTACTATACAAAAAGGGCTTTACGTCACTACTACTTACAAAATATTTACATACTACTCTAACTACTACTAGTCTACATCTGCCTCAAGGTATTCTCAAAATCTGCCTTAGCAAGATTGGAAATGATATCACGGCTAATAGTATGTCTTGTTTGCCCCACCTCCACAGGATATCCAGCTACCTGTTGCTGGAAATCTGTATGAGGACTCCTATAGATATAGAACATCCTCCCTATCTTCTGTACCTTGGTCTTTAGCTCCTCCTTGAGCTCAAAGACCTCGTGCTTTAAATTGTGGACTTTGTCCTTAGCCAAAATCCTCTCGTCATGTCCCTGCTCCCACATGGACTTGACATCAGTCTTGTCCTCTATAACCATTTGGAGCTCTGCTTTCAGCTCCTTGACTTCCTGACAGTAATGGATATTTCTATCCAACACTGACATAAAAAGAGACATCAACGACCCCCTAGGAGCTATCTCCGCTGCTATAGCCACTGGATTAAAGGACACTGTCTCTACTTCCCCCTCTATCATCCCGTCGAATAATGACATGTAGTCAGCTTCATCCGAGTCTCCAGACTCAATAATCACTACATCTGGCTTTGGTGCTATAGGGTTTGGTATAACCTCTAGTTGGTTCACCGACTCTTCGCTAATGGTTTGATCACTTACAAATATCATGTTTACTCCTGACATCTACACAAAACAATTAAGTTGATTAGTACACGTCAGTAGAATAATAAAAACACATAACATAATCATAATGCATTTTTATAAGGTTATTATCTTCTTGTACTTCTTTGACTTCTCTTAAGGATATGACTTAAGATTTTTAATCCCCCCTTAAGTTTTATAACCTAATGCTTTGATACCAACCTGTGACGCCCCCAAATCCGGTATCTTCCAACCCGACAGATGGTGCTACACGGTACTACCATTCGTTCATTCATTCCATTGAATAGTCTCAACAGGACCAATAAAACTTCTATATATTCAATATAATATTACATTTCCCAGGTTCTTTATAACCTATTCGTTTGTTCTTGTCATAATATTCAATATATTACAACCATTTCTTTATACTATTACATACTATGCTAATGGTTCGTCTTCGCCTTGCTCTTATCTTTTTGCTCGAGCCTTGATCGCTTTCGATCTTGGGCGTGTTTCATATGGTTCAAGCAAGAGTGAGCATGACTAGCTCAGTAAGTACTACAATTCTAATAAACAATATGCTTGAAACATAGAACTCATATATCTTCAGTAACTGAACAATAGTTACGAAGTACTATCGATAATTAAAAATAGCACTTCCTTTCATTCAAAACGTTTTCCAACAACAATATTCAGTAGAATATCAACTAAGGCTCAAGACTATGAGCAGTTCATAATTTCTTTTGAAAAGGACAACCCGACACTAAGTCCGTAAGTTCGGCATATCTTACGAGCACTTCTGGGTGATCAACCCATAGTACTCTATGTTGATCAACACTACATTCATTAAACGTGTATACGTTTAAGTTGTGGCAACCTCACGTGCCTGTCGTTAAACGACAAAAACATTTTAGCATACTTGGTCTTCGATTGAAAACCATACCAATATAACTTGGTAAACATTAATAATGCTTGACAGAATCATAATATAAGTCTAGCCGAAGGAATTGGCTTGAGACTTCATCATTCAAGACTTCATGTGAAAGAATACATGAATTACAAAACTTGTTCAGACTGAACTGAAACAAAGTTAGAATACTTGCCTTTCAGCGTCTGCTTATTGAATATCACACGTACACTTTATGTCTCTAAGTTTCTACAATACATGATCATATAACGTACCACATTAGGTCATATATAATCAAGTATGTATAATATTATATCTTACCCTTCATCTCAATCTAAATCCTGACTTAGATCTGTTATTATGGGTTTCGGCTTTTCATTAAGCCATTCACATTACATTAACTTTTAATAGATTATTAACTCTTAATCATCATTTATAAGGTTTACAAGTACCGTATAATACCTTATTAAGATCCTCAATTAACTACTACTGGTTTACTATTCATGTTATACAAGTAATCATTCTTTACTGACAAACTCCTAGGGTTGGCGCTGTGGCACCACCCATTGCTCTTCATCTCGCGCTGCAACGCGAGTTAGCAGTACCTGGCATCTGGACATGGCACTGCGGCACCACATCATCATTTATCGGTCATCATGGCCATGCACGACTTTCTGCGATAAAGAACAACACACTATTTTGGTGCTGTAGCGCCACCTTGTGGTCTTGGGTTGGCACCGCGGCGCTAACTCTTTGCCTCAGATATTTTGCAAAATTTGAAAATTTTACGAAAATTTATTATTCTGTTGGAATAACCTGTATGTGCGGTCTATCGCATTCATGGTGATTTCTTTTGTTATTCCATTCTTTATTATACTTAGTTGGTTAAAGTTTTGACTTCTATACTCCATGAAATTAGTGGAATATTCTTGATATTTACGTTTCATCCAATATCTTTTTATGGAAATATTCTTCTGAGCATTCTTAAATTTTACTCTACAAAGAAGTATCATGTTGACAATTTGGACGTTATTAGTTCCTGGATATATTAATTCTTGAACTTGTTTTATTGAATTCTTATATCATTGTCATCATCCTCATGTTTATATTATGTTGAAAGTCATCTGTGGCCTGTAGTGCATAGATGGACTTGATATGATTATGACTAGGGATTAATCGGTATAATCATGACCATAATGTTACAAATGATGTGGTAAAAGTCCTCATTGGCCCGTAGTGCATTGATGGATAGTTGTTGGCATGATCATGACCATTGATGAATACACGAATATCCTTGGCCCGTAGTGCATGGATAATTTGTGGTTGTGATACTAATGAATATCCTTGGCCGTAGTGCAGGGATGATGTGGATTATTTATTAAGCTGAGTCCCAGTGATAAAAGTGATGAAAAACCTTTTAAATTATTAAAGACAGTAGATTTTATTCTCTACTTTACTCTTTTAATGGATTGTTTGTTCGCTACAGTTAAACTTGATGTTTGTTATATTGTATCGGTTTAACAATTTGTTGAAGGCTAACAATAATTTATTCTCAGACATCTTAGTCATAATATTTCTTACTGGGCTAGTTGAGCTCACCCTTTTACTTTCATTATTCTCTTCAGGAAATGAGAACGTAGCAGGGACTAGTCGGGGAATGGAATGATGGTCCAGATAATAGCATTAGTAGTCCTCACTATTCTGTTAAATAGTGTGATAATAAATGTAATGAGGACTCAATTGAGTGTGGATATTGTCTAGATGACAATATTTGTATTAAAACTCACAGCATATGTTTTGTCGTATTTTACACGACTGTTGTATAATTAAGTTGTATTTGAATTTTGTACCATGTATTTGGCGACTCAAGATAGGTGATGTATACCTATTTTGGGGGTGTCACATCCACCATTGACAAAGCCTCCAAGAAACTTGAAACCATGAAAACAGATCCAAACGCCGCCCCCAAAATCTCCCTAAAAAATCCAAAACCAAGAAAATTGACCGCATCGAAACCTTTCTCAAGGAATCCAAAGTGATCATCTCTATTTAAGTTCAAATCAAAACATTGTTGCCCTAGTTCTGTTTGTGGTATTTGGGTTTCTCAATAATTTGTTTGAGGGCAAAGCTATGGCGAAATTGCCCTTTGAACCGATCCGAATTATGCAGAATATGAGCCATAGAGGGTTGCAGGGAGACGATCCAACGGATTGTTCGATGGCATTTTTGTACTTTTTGTGTTCGATTAGTATTCACACCAATTTGCAGAAGTTTTTAGGGTTTTCACTTCCTCGTGGGGCTTCCGGAGCTGGGATTTTCCCAATGCCTGATGCCAAGAGCAATTGATCGAGTGAGTGTTTGAATTGAGTTTGTTTTGTTGTTATTTATTTATTATTATTAGGTTTTTGTTTAGATTAAGTTAATTTTTTTGCAGGTGGGATACTCTGTAACGCCCCAGAAAATCAAACCTTTTGTAAATACTTTTATAATGAATAAAATAATATTATTTGTTATTATTATGTGTTAGTAAGAGGAATGTCGTTCTATAAACTAGAAACATCGGAAAGTCGTAGTATTTTAACTACGTGGGAGAATTAATGTGTTTGAATTTCTAAAACGAAAATAAAGTTTTCCGAGAAATTTTCTAAAAAACACTATGCATCGATTTCTGCTCGGGAATTATTTTTGAACTTCCGAGAAATACGTAACATTATAGTATCAATGTTAGATAGATTATGTAATAATAATCTAAGTATGGAAAACATAATATTTCGCATGCAAACTTAATTTGAGAAAGTTAGGAATATTAAGCGTTAAGAAGAAAGGGTATCGATCGTATGATATGTAAGTATTGTACGAGGTATTGAATACAAGTATAATACGAAGTATTATATAAGTATGTATGGAGAATGGAATAACGTATTTTATGAATTAATATATGAGCTAGAGTACGAGAATTATATGGATATCATATGTGATAAAGTTTTTAATTAAAAGACATGGACTTGTAGGATTGTGTAACAATTGATTAGTCCAATAAGAAGACCGCGTATGCAACATTTATGCTAAAGTCTGAAGCCAATTATTGGTGGCAGACAAACAAAGTGAGAGGAGGTGAAGGTGTAGTATCCTGGGAAAGATTTAAAGAGATGTTCTTCGAGATGTACTTTTCGACCAGTTCATAAAATCAGATGGAAGTTCAGTTTCTAGAGTTGAAACAGGGGAGTATGTCAATAGCGGATTATGCAGCAAGGTTTAACGAGTTGGCTAGGTTCGCCATATACCAAGTGCATACCGATGAGAGGAAGGCAAGACAATTCGATCAGGGACTAAAGCCCTGGTTGTATAGCAAAGTGTTAATGTTCCAATTGAACACTTTTGCTGGAGTGTTAGAGAAATGCCATACTCGATGAGGGTGGAAGCGATGCGGTAACAAAGTATAATCAGGATTAGAAGAAGAACAAAAGTGAGAATGAAGGTAATAACAAGACTGGTGGGAGTAGCACTGGGGGAAATCACAATCAGAAGAGGAAGTGGTCGGATAACTCGTCGACTGGAAGTCAACAGGGAGGGCAGAAGAAGAAGATCGAATCATGCCCAATCTATGGAAAAACTCATTTGGGAGTTTGCATGAAAGGGAAGCGAGTGTGCTACAATTGTGGTCAGGAAGGCCACATAGCACCAAACTGTCCAAACCCAAAGAAGGGTTCCTGTTTCACATTTGGCTCAAAGGATCATCTTGCAAGAGATTGTCCTAAGAAGGGATCGGGAGGGACGAGTTCAGGAGGAATCAGAGGAAATACTGGTGGGAAGCACTCTGACCATTGTAGGACCAACCGCAACTAATCAACCGACAGCCAGAACATTCAACATGACAGTACAGGACGTAGTGCAGTCTTGCGATGTTGTGTCAGGTATCATTCCGATCAATAAAATTAATGCTTATGTATTATTTGATTCAGGTGCAACTTGTTCATTTATATCCGATGACTTTGCTAAGAACATAGAATTGCTTAAGGATGAGTTAGAATACCCCATGAACATAGAGATTGCGAATAGAGAAATAATCCATGTTAAGTATGTGCACAAGAACTGTAGAGTAGATATTAAGGGTAATATCATGAACGTAGATCTTATCCCTATTCGACTCGGAGAATTCGACGTTATTTTGGGTATGGATTGGCTATCCAATTATGGGGCGGTAATTGACTGCCAGAAGAAGCGTATTAATCTTATGACTCCGTTAAAGGTTGTGTTTTATGGTAGCAAGTCGCCTAGACAAGCGAGTTATCTGACGATGATGCAGGCCAGGAGATTGTTAAGGCAAGGCTGCGTAGGATATCTAGCTTACATAGTCGATAGTCGGAAAGAGAATCCGAAAATAGATGAGATACTAGTAGTGAGAAATTTCACAGACGTATTTCCTGATGATTTGCCAGGACTTCCTCCAGATAGAGCAGTTGAGTTTGTAATCGATTTGGCTCCAGGAACGGCTCCAATATCGAAGGCACCGTACGGAATTGCACCGGTAGAGATGAAGGAACTAATGGTCCAACTACAAGAATTACTGGACAAGAAGTATATTCAACCAAGTGTATCATTGTGGGGAGCGCCGGTTTTATTTGTGAAGAAGAAGGATGGAACAATGCGACTCTGCGTAGACTACAGAGAACTGAATAAGGTCACGATTAAGAATAGGTATCCATTACTGCGAATCGACGACTTGTTCGATCAGTTGAAGGGAGAAAGATACTTTTCAAAGATAGATTTGAGGAGTGGTTATCATCAACTGAAGGTGAGACCAGAGGATGTTCCGAAGACAGTATTTAGAACACGATACGGTCACTATGAATTTTTGGTAATGTCATTTGGTCTAATAAATGCTCCTACAGCATTTATGGGTTTAATAAATGGAGTGTTCAAACCGTTTTTGGACAAATTCGTAGTGGTATTCATAGACAACATTTTGGTGTATTTGAAAACCAAGGAAGAACACAAAGAGCATTTGAAGATGACATTAGAGGTATTGAGAAGGGAGAAGTTGTATGCCAAGTTTTCGAAATGTGAATTTTGGATTAAAAGAGTACAATTTCTAGGGCATGTGTTTGATATGGACGGAATTTCAGTGGATCCCTCCAAAGTCGAAGCTGTGATTAACTGGGATCAGCCGAAGACACTGTTAGAAGTAAGAAGTTTTCTTGGATTGGCAGGTTATTACAGAAGATTCATTCAGGATTTTTCCAAGATCTCAACTCCGTTGACGAATTTGACTAGAAAGTCTGTCAAATTTGTTTGGATAGAGAAGTGTGAGGAAAGCTTTCAAGAATTAAAGAAGAGGTTGAGTTTAGCACCTGTGTTATCTCTTCCAGATGACACGGGAAATTTTATGGTATATAGTGATGCATCGTATAAAGGACTTGGCTATGTGCTTATGCAGAGCATCTACGTATTCATTACAGTATGCGTCACGACAACTAAAAGATTATGAGAAGGGGTATCCGACCAATGACTTGGAGTTAGCTACAGTGGTTTTCGCTTTGAAAATCTGGAGACACTATCTTTATGGGGAGAAGTGTGAAATATATACAGACCAAAAGAGTCTGAAATATATTTTTACACAGAAAGACTTGAATATGCGCCAAAGAAGGTGGTTGGAGTTAATTAAGGACTACGATTGTGAGATTCTATACCATCCGAGTAAGGCAAATGTAGTGGCCGACGCCTTAAGTAGAAACGGTCGGGAGAAACTGATGTTGTTGACCGTACAGGAGGAGTTAATTTCAGCAATGGAGAAGCTGGAATTAGAAGTAAAGTGTCCTATGGAGATCAATGAGAAGCTATTTCGATATAACTGCACAACTCTACTAGACAAGGTTAAGGAGGCTCAACTTCATGATGAAGAATGTTAGTCGGTGAAAAAGAAGATATCCGAAGGAACCGAATCAAGATTTAAGATGGATAAGGAAGGAATACTGAGATTTGAGAATAGAATTTGGGTACTGCCAGTAACGGAGATTAAGGAAGAAATTTTGAGCGAGGCTCACAACTCAAGATATTCGATTCACCCTGGTAGCACCAAGATGTATCAAGATCTTCGACAACATTTTTGGTGGCCAAATTTGAAACGAGAGGTTGCAGAATGTGTTGCCAAATGCCTGACATGTCAGAAAGTGAAGGCAGAACATCAGAGGCCGAGTGGGTTGCTACAACCTTTAGAGATTCCAGAATGGAAATGGGAACATATTACGACGGATTTTGTGGTTGGCTTACCGACAACTCAGAAAGGCTACGACGTAGTATGGGTTATTGTTGACCGATTGACGAAATCTGCACACTTCCTTCCGATCAAAATCAGATTCAACTTAGACCAGTTGGCAAGGTTATATGTGAAAGAGATAGTTTCAAGGCACGGAGTTCCGGTGTCAATTGTTTCTGATAGAGATCCGTGTTTTACGTCAAACTTCTGGAAACATCTACAAGAATACATGGGTACACAGTTGCGAATGAGCACATCATATCACCCTCAGACAGATGGACAAAGTGAAAGAATAATTCAGACATTGGAAGATATGTTAAGAGCTTGTATAATGGACTTTAAAGGAAATTGGGATGACCATCTACCTCTCGTAGAGTTCGGCTACAACAACAGTTACCACGCTAGTATTGGCATGCCACCCTATGAAGCGTTATACGGCAGAAAGTGCAGAACTCTACTATATTGGGATGAAGTTAGCGAAAGACAACTACTAGTCCTGGAATTGGTATAAAAAACTGCAGAAATAGTAAAAATGATCCGAGTGAGATTGACAGCAGCTCAAGATAGACAAAAGAAATACGCCGATCCACACCGTAAGAATGTTGAGTTCGAGCCGGGTACTTATGTGTTTTTAAAGGTCTCTCTCTGAAAGGGAAAGATCAGATTTGGGAAGAAAGGGAAATTAAGCCGAAGATTCATTGGACCCTTTGAAGTTCTACAAAGGGTCAGAGAAATTGCTTATGAGGTAGCCTTACCTTCAGCTCTAGAGAATGTCCACAACGTTTTCCATGTCTCAGTCCTACGACCCTACAAACCCGATTACAAGCACGTGATTGAATATGAACCCCTACATTTCGATAAAGATTTATCTTACGAAGAAATTCCTGTTCAAATTGTCGACCGTAAAGAACAAGTTCTGAGAAATAAAGTAATACCTTCTGTTAAGGTAATTTGGAGGAACCACAACGCTGAAGAAGCTACGTGGGAACTCGAAGAGAATATGATGAAAAATTATCCTCAATTGTTTACTTAGATTGTTATAAGCGATTCTAGGGACATAATCTTTGTAAGGTGGGAGAATATAACGGGACGAATTGTTGAGTTGTGATTCTGAGGACAGAATCCTTTTAAAAGGGGAAAGATGTGATAACCGAGATTTTGTGATTTAATTTTAATATTTATTGGATTGAATAAATATTTTTTCGAGAATTAATTATTAGATTAAATGATTAATTACTGAAGTTGTGGTAGATTAATTTAATTGTATGTGTTATATTTATTAAATTAATGTGGAGAATTTTTATTATCGAAGTATGTGATTATGTGAGCTTATTGTATTAAAAGAAATATTTAACAAGCCTAGTGTTATTTTAATTAATTTAATTATTAATTAGAGATTTAAGAATTTGACATTGTTATTAAAGGAGAAATTTAATTATGTGACTATGTGAACAAATGAGAATTTACTATATTTTATTTAAAATTAATATAATAAGATATTGAATTTATTTTAAAATGGGTGTGACATTATTTAAACTATATGATAAGGTTTTATTAAATTAAATGATTTTTGAAACCTATTCTAGCTAGCCAAACATGGCCCTGAAGGGAGGTTGGGGAAGTTAACCCATGACTGGGTAACTGACCACCAACGCATCAGTTGTTCCTTATTTAATTTACGTTTTCTTCTTTCTTCCTCATTATTTGCCTAAGTCTAGAAAGCGTAACAGAGAGAGATATAGAGAAAGAGTTGGGAATTCAGAGATTGTTGAGAGGATTGTGAGAGTCATCTGAGAAGGAATTCATCTTCTATTAATTCTACGCTTGGGTAATCCTTTAACCCAATTTTTTTTCTACGTCATTTAGTTTTATATAATATGGCTCTCCAATTTCTGTAAAATTCTCTGTGGTTGGAAAGTGTATTGACTATGTGGTTATATATGTGATTTTATGTTATGGTAGCATGTTTAATATGTATTTTATATGATACCATATCATCAGTTTTATAAAATTTCACAGTACGTGATTACAGAGTATGTTATATGGCCATATGGCCCTTATACGTAATTTTAATATGTCAACCATAAATTTTCTATAAAATTTCCACTTATATGTGATTATGCATGCTAAAACAAACAAAACGAAATTTGAATGGTTGGATTTGGTTTTATAAATCTAATTTGTGGCGTTGAATTTTAGGAATTTATGTTCTACACTTCAAGAACATCAAGAACAAAGACAAATTGCATGATTTAATTCTATGATTATGTGTATTAATGGGTTAAAATCACTCTATAAATGTTGGATATTGATTATATAAGAATTCTAACATGTGTGTATGTTTAATTTGGGGAACTAATGATTATGTAGTGTTTATTTCGCTGACTTCTGTGTTCTTCGCGAACTGGGAATTCAGAGTCTGGACTGTCGCGTCGCAGCGCCAACTCCTAGTTCATTTCCCGCGCCATAATGCCACCGCCCCGTAGTGCCAAGTACTTGTCAGGCCATAGCCACACCACGCAAAAACACCAGACCTCAAGATAAAAGTGAAAATAAGCAATACCACTTAGTAAATGTCCGTAAAAATGCATTTTTTCAATGTTCAAGTATAGAAATGTGTTAGTAACCTAGTCTAATGAACATAAAAACTTGTTAGACATATAATGAGGTGTTAAAATAAATTTTTAACATGTCCGTAACACAGTTACGTGTGAATTGAATGTTTGAATGCATAGTTAGCTTATTGTTCGTGAAATCTTAATTTTGACAATAAGTGTAGTAATTGACTAAGTATAGTCATGAATTCGAGTTAGACAAAGAATAAACGTGTGATGTTTAGTAAGTTATAATTGACTGGTATTGTGAATGTAAATGATATGTAGGATTTAAATCAAAGAACAAGTTTTACTATCGTGTAATCTACGCACGAGGCAAGTTTTCTAACCCTACTTGTTATCATTATAAGTTGATAATTTCATTGTTCTACATCGAGCAAATTCTCATTATTATTGATTAAGTCTGTTTTGTATATTAAAGCTTATTAATCCTTCAAGCATGATGCTGTTATACAATACTTATTCTATTGTATACTTTTGAGATTTTATCCAAGTTAATTATCAATTATTGTTAAACCTTGTTGAACTAATAACCCTTATTGATTCGACTAGTCCATAGTTGATAATGATTTCTAAATTTCGTAACCCTTGATGAATTATCCAAACCAAACTTCCTTTGGTGCCGACTCGAATGTCAAATTGAGATGAACAACCCTGTATAGGAGATTACTTATCCGTTAGCGTTAAGATATTGTGCACAGTATGGTACTAAGGGCTGATCCACCTAAGTACGAGAAGAAGTGTCCATAGTCTTATGACTGTTAAAGGTTTCAAGTATAAACACTTGACAACCTAGGACATAGTTCAAGGTCTTATGACCCTCAGAAGTTCTTTTGTCTCTTGTTATTCATTCTTGATTCAAAAGTTGAGTTTCTTATTACAGAAGTCTTTAAATTATTTGCATGTTATTATTCATTGTTATATTGTTATACTTGTGGGCAATCGTGCTCACTCTTGCGTAATAATAACATTATAGTTAAGAACGAAAGAGTAGACGAGTCTTCCACTAGTAAAGGCAAGGGCAAGATTAGCAAGTAACGAAGACTGATTATTTATGTGGTTATCTAATAATATTAGGCTTGATGTTACTTAAGACTTATTACTTGTTTATGATTCCGCATGATGTTTTAAGGTTAGAGCAACCTGGGATTTTATTTATTTTGCAGTTGATGTAACCCCATAAGGGGAGATTTATTTATTATTTCTATCTATGGCATGGTTTGCATTATTTATGGGTAGATAGATAGACGATATTTGTACAGTGAACACCAAATCCTGTGGAAATGGAAGTACCGGATTTGGGGGTGTCACAATGAAGAGAAATTTATTATGTCTTATGAACTAAAATAAAATAAAGTTATTTAAAAATGACTTATAAGTCATTCCTAATAAGTTAGTTTGACCCATATTAATGTAATATAAATTTTATTTAAATTTTTTTTAAAAAGCTATTTTGTAAAAGAGAAGAGTAAGATGCAACGTCAGTTTAATTGGCGTTAAAATTTTTATTTTTGTGTTTTTATAGCTGAAGTCTTATATACTCCTTCATTTCCAACGCCGATGACAGAGAATATGTGACGCCCCCAAATCTGGTTATCTTCCAACCCGACAGATGGTGCTACACGATACTACCATTCGTTCATTCATTCCATTGAATAGTCTCAGAAGGACCAATAAAACTTCTATATATTCAAAATAATATTACATTTCCCAAGTTCTTTATAACCCATTCGTTTGTTCTTGTCATAATATTCAATATATTACAACCATTTTCCTATACTATTACATACTATGCTAAGGGTTCGTCTTCGCCTTGCCCTTATCTTTGCCTGAGCATTCAAATTGCTCGATCTTGGATGTGTTTATATGGTTCAAGCAAGAGTGAGCATGACTAGCTCAACAAGTACTACAATTCTAATAAACAACATGCTTGAAACATAGAACTCATATATCTTCAGTAACTGAACAATAGTTACGAAGTACTATCGATAATTCAAAATAGCACTTCTTTTCATTCAAAATGTTTTCCAACAACAATATTCAGTAGAATATCAACTAAGGCTCAAGACTATGAGCAGTTCATAATTTCTTTTGAAAAGAACAACCCGGCACTAAGTCCGTAAGTCCAGCATATCTTACGAGCACTTCTGGGTGATCAGCCCATAGTAATCTATGTTGATCAACACTACATTCATTAAACGTGTATACGTTTAAGTTCTGGCAACCTCACGTGCCTGTCGTTAAACGACAAAAACATTTTAACATACTTGATCTTCGATTGAAAACCATACCAATATAACTCGGTAAACATTAATCATGCTTGACAGAATCATAATATAAGTTTAGCCGAAGGAATTGGCTTAAGACTTCATCATTCACGACTTCATGCAAAAGAATATATAAATTATAAAACTTGTTCAGGTTGAAATGAAACAAGGTTAGAATACTTGCCTTTCAAATGTCTCTTCTATCGATTATCACACGCATTACTTTTTATGTCTCTAAGTTTCTACAATACATGATCATATAACGTATTTACATTAGGTCATATATAATCAAGTATGTAAAATATTATATATTACCCTTCATCTCAATCTAAATCCGACTTAGATCTCATTATTATGGGTTTTCACTTTTCATTACATCATTCACATTACGTTCACGCTTAATAGATTATTAACTCTTAATCATCATTCATAAGGTTTACAAGTACCTTATAATACCTTATTAAGATCCTCAATTAACTACTACCGGGGTTTACTATTCATGTTATACAAGTAATCATTCTTCATCGACAAATTCCTAGGGTCAAGGTCAATGAACCACCCATTGCTTTTCATCTCGCAATATGGCAAGAGTTAAAGTTAAGAGACTGGCATCCTGGACATGAAATACTGCTATTTCACACTTTACTCTATCTCATCAACATTCGTGGCGCGACTCTGCGATAAACAATAACACTGCGCGCATCTTCACCACCACCACCTTTTGTCTTGGGTTAGGCGCCATGACGCCAACTCAGGTGCCTCGAGATAGTTTGCAAAATTTAAAATTTTTACGAAACTCCGGACTCATAACTTCTTCGTTATAAGTCCGAATTGGCTCGCTCAAAAAGCCTCACGGTTCACAAATTATGTACTTTGCTGCGTTCATGCAAGAATTTTATCTATTTGACTTTGTTTGCTAAAATTTCACCTATTAGTCCATTTTTAACGAAAACGATAAACGTCCGTGAACGTTCATCGCTCGTTTCTTCGTTCTAAGTCGGAATTCACTCATTTTCAAGTTCGCAACTCTATAATGCCAAATATGACTTGTCTCCATCGAAAACCAACGTTTCCGACTTCAAACACAAAATACGACTTCCAATCATAGAATTTCACGAATTCGACGATTATCGTCCAATCGTGTGAATGCTGGAAAAAATTCATTCCTAATGATTCTAAATGGAATTTAATCAACATATGATCATTACAAGTTACTTATTATACCAACTTATAGTCAAAGTAGGTTTTGACTTATTCTCAAAAGTCAATGACTTATTTAATCTTATGAACTACAATATCTCATGCTTATGACTTACTATGAACTTAATTCCATCAATCAATGTTCTCATACTATATTCAACATACTAACATGATATGACAAACATATGATAAGTTCTTCATGATTCTATCAATTTATTAGAGTTCAAGTTGCTTATTCAACTTATTCGGCTTAAGTTCATTCATTAATAACTTATTACACGTTCTTAACAAACAATCCCCCTTCTCTATCAATCCTATCATAGAAGAGATAAAGATAAAAAGTATGAGTCTTACCCTTGAAGACTATTACTTAACTTCACTTTGGAAAATCTAGCAAAAGTTGAAGTGGCTTATAAGTGCTTAAGTGGCTTATTCTCTCTACCAAATAAGTTGCTTATCTTTGAGAGGAAATTTTTGGATGAAATAACAACCAACAAAATAAATGAGGCTTGGTATTTATAGGCAATCCAAAGCTAGGGTATTATGGACTTTAAGCCATCCACCTCCTTTAATCCACCTCCTCAATTAACCACCTTAACCTCCACCTCCTTACTATTCATTTCTTGCCCAACACAACACTTGGTCACCACACTATTTGTTTGCCCATTAAGTTTACCCATATCATACTTGGATTGCTCCACGGATCATGGCTTATCATTGGGCTTGCTAATTAAATCTATCTAATTCCTTATTGGGCTTGTACTACCATAGTTTGGACTCATAACTTATCAAACACTTGGGCTTGATTGTCAAATTCTATTGGACTCCTTCCATTAGGCTAATAATCCTACAAGTTCATTACCTCTTATTAACCAACATAACAAATATACACCACATATAATCCTCGTATGCTAGCTTGTATATTAATTCATAATATACGTTATTTCATTCTTCATACATATTAGTACAATACGTAGTATTATACTTGCGTTCATTACCTCGTATAATGTATACACATCATACGATTATAACTTTCTTCCTTTACGCTTATTAAACCTAACGTTCCCAAATTAAGTCCGTATGCGAAATATTACGTTTTCCATACTTAGGTTATTATTACATAATCAATATCACCTTGATATTATAACATTACGTATTTCTCAGAAGTTCAAAAATAATTCCCGAGTAGAAATCTATGAATAGTGTTTTTCAAAAATTTTGTCGGAAAGCTTTTATTTTTGTCTTAAAAATTCAAACACTTTAATTCATTCACGTAGTTAAAATACTACGACGTTCCGGCGTTTCTAGGTTATAGAACGACATTCATCTTATTAACATGTAATAATAATAAATAATATTATTTTATTCATTATTAAAAGTATTTACAAAGGTTCGATTTTCTGGGGCGTTACACTCTCTCCCCCTTATAAGGATTTTGTCCCTAGAATCTCGCTAAAAAAAAATTACACAAATAAATGAGGATAATTCTTTTTCATCTTTTCTTCTAACTCCTACGTTGCTTCTTCTGCATCGTGGTTCTTCCATATCACCTTTACCGAAGGTATGACTTTATTCCGCAGAACTTGTTCTTTTCTATCGACAATTTGAATCGGCGCTTTCTCAGACGTTAAGTCCTTCTTGATATGAATAGGCTCATATTCTATCACGTGCTTATAATCCGCTTATAAGGACGAATACTGATACGTGAAATACATTATGAATTCGTTCTAGGTCTGGAGGTAAGGCTATCATATAAGCTACCTCACCTACCCGCTTTAATACCTCAAATGTCCTATGAACCTTGGACTTAACTTTCCTTTTTCCCCAAAACGATCTTTCCTTTCCGTGGAGATACTTTTAGGAATACGTACGAACCTACTTTTGTAACGACCGAGAAATTCAGATCTTATTGTAAAATAATTTTATTGAATTAAATAATAAATAAAATTATATTCTATATGATATCAAGATGGTTGTTATTCTATAACCTATTAATGTTGGAATGTCGTGGTATTTTAGCTACGTGAAGGAATTATAGTGTTTGAACTTCCAAGACGAAAATAAAAGATTTCCGAGAAATTTTCTGAAAAACACTATTCATCGATATTTGCTCGGGATTTATTTTTGAATTTCCGAGAAATACGTAATGATAGAATGTCAAAGTAAGATGGATTATGTAATAATAATCTAAGTATGGAAAACGAAATATTTCTCTTGCGGACTTAAGTTGAGAACGCTAAGGAAAGAGAAGAATTAATGAGTTAAGTAATAATCGTATGATACGTGAGTATTGTACGAAGTAATGAATACGAGTATAATACGAAGTATTATACGAGTTTGTATGAAGGATAGTATATCGTATATAACGAAGTTGTATATGAATTAGAATACGAGAATGATAAGTCAACATTACGTATACGTATTGAGCAATGATATTGGACTTGTAAGATTGGTTAGGAATTTGTACAAGCCCAAGTGAATTAATGGTGAGGCCCAATTATTGAAAAATAAACAAGTTAGTGTTTGTTAATGCAAAGCCCAAAGGTTAAGTAAATCTAAGCCCAAGCTAGGATCCAATAAGTTGATTGACCCATGGAGCAAACCATGTTAATGTGGTTAATCTTGGTGATCAAGCATAATGTGTGATGACCAAGACTTAAGAGTAATGGGCAAGCAAAAGATAAGAGTTGTGATTAACAAGTAATGAATAGTAAGGAGGTGGCTTAAGGAGGTGGGATTGTGTTTTGACTAAACTACCCTAGCATTGGAAATTCTATAAATAGAAGAAGAATGCTAGCCATTTCTTACTTGTTCAAATAATCTAACAAACTTATAAAGTGCTTAAGTGTTAGAGAGAATAAGTAACAATAAGTTACTTCCATTTGTAAGAAGAAGAAGAAGACTACTTTTCAAGAACTTCAAAGGGTAAGACTTCTTCTCCATTTATCTTCTATCTCTACCATGATAGGTTGATAAGAAAAGTATGGATTAAGGAACATGGATGTTAAAAAGCAAGAAGAATGAGTAATCAATGAACTTAAGTCAGATAAGTAGGAAATAAGTCATTTACACTTGTATAAGTTATGAACTTATGAAGAAGTTATATGAACTTAATATGAGTTTATCTTATGTAGTATAAAAGTGAAGAACTTATATGAATATGTATCATGTATACATGAATGATATTATATGTTGAGAACATGTAAGTATGGTGATTAAAAAGACCTTAACTTTCATAACTTATGAACAATGAAGCTATAAGTAGTTTATATTTTAATAAGTTATAAGCTCATAAAAGAATAAGTCAAAATCCAACATGTAAATAAATTATTGTAGTAAGTATGTTGAGATGTTCATATGATGAATTGAATTCATTTGAAGTAATGAACAAATAATAAGTAATAAGGATTTGCCGGAAATTGCACGATTAGACGATAATCGTCGAATTCGTGAAATTCTCGGAATAGAAGTTAAATTTTGTGTTAGAACTTGGAAACGTTGGTTTTTGATGGAGACAAGTCATATTTGGCATTCTAGAGTTGTGGACTCGAGAATGATCGAATTCTGACTTAGAACAAAGAAACGAGCGTTGAACGTTCACGAACGGTTATCATTTTCATTAAAAATGAACCAATAGGTGAATTTTTAGCAAACGAAGTCAAATAGATAAAATTCTTCTATGAACGCCTAGATTATGTAATTTGTGAACCGTAGGCTTTTGAACGAGCCAATTCGGACATATAACGAAGAAGTTATGAGCCCGGTAAATTCGAAAAGTTGAAAAACTGTCCAAACTATCTGGTGCACAGAGTCGGCGGTATGCATGCCGCCAGCCCCTAGACCAATTTGTCATTTGTCACAGTCATGAGACTAAAACCGAGTATACTGGAAAGTGGCACCGCAGCGTGGCCCACTAAATAAGGACTCATGTGCAAAGACCAAGTCCTAACGTTACTCATCGCTAACTCAAGACATACAGATGATGAGCGATGTAAGCTTATGATTTGCATGCATGCTACCCCCTTGATCAAAGATAGTAAATAATAAAATGAGTACAAAAAAGGAATGGGATTAATTGAATTGAACTTACCTTAAAAAACTTGAAGTAACATTGTTAAAACTTTGTTAAACCATAAGGATGGTACATAAAGGTTGTTGATTACCTATTCAAATATGAATGCAAGTAGGATGACAAGCCAGAATTGATGGTAAACAAATCTAATATATGATTAGATTGAGATGAAGGGTAAGATATAGTCATATACATACTTGATTAAATATTACCTAATGTATGATGTTATGTAATTATGTATTGTTGAGACTTGAAAGACTCGAACATAAAGTAATTATACTATAGAAGACGCTAAAGGCAAGTATTCTAACCCTTTTCTCAGTTCAATTTGAACAAGTTTGGTAATTCATGTATCCTTACGCATCAATTAAGGTATAATGAAGTTAAAGCCAATTCTTCGGCTAGACTTAAATGCATTTGTTGGATTATTGATAATCTATCCAATTGTTATTAAATGTTGTTATCTTTTGTCAACTACTTGATATAGTTTTCAAAAGAAGACTGAGTATGATAAACAAAAGTTTTGTCGTCATACGACAGGCATGTGAGGTTGCCACAAATTAAACGTACATACATTTAATGAATGTAGTGTTGATCAACATTGAGTACAATAGGCTAATTACCTAGAAGTGCTCGTAAGTAATATCAGACTTACGGACTTAGTTCCGGGTTGTCCTTTTCAAAGAAAGAATGAAATACTCAAGGTCTTGGACCGGAGTTAATGTTTTACTGAATATTGTTATTATTGTAAAACATTTTGAAAGAAAGATGAAGTGCTATTTTAAATCATCTATAGTACTTCATAACTATTGTTCAGTTATTGAAGATATACAATTCTTATGTGTCAAGCATGTTGTTTATTGAAATTGTCATACTTGTTGAGCTAGTTATGCTCACTCTTTCTTGAACCATATGAATGCAGCTAAGACTGAACGTCCCGAAGGATCGAATAAGGATAAAGGAAAAGCTAAGGCAGATCGTTAAGCTGTCTATGTAATAGTATAGGTTTAATGTTGTAATGTAGTTGATATTATGACAAAGAACTTTTGTAATGGGTTTAGAACTTGGGGAAATATAAATATTATTTTGATTATCTAGAAGAGATATTCATTCTTTTGAGGCTTTTCAATTGAATGAATGTATGAATGTTAGTACAGTATAGCACCATCTGTCGGGTTGAAAGAAACCCGGATTTGGGGGCACTACAGGTTGGTATCAAAGCCTAGGTTATAAAACTTAAGGGGGAAACTAGAACCTTAAGTCATAACCTTAAGAAGAATAAAGAAGTAAAAGATATAAAATAACCCTATACAAATGCATTATATTATGTTATGTGTTTTTATTATTCTACTGATGTGTACTAATCAAACTATATTATTTTATTGTAGATGTCAGGAGAAAATAATATGTATAGAGACATACATGTAGTAAGCGAGGATTCGGTAAATCAAGTAGAGATACTACCAAATCCCATAGCAGTAGAACCAGAAGTGGTGGCAATCGAGTCTGGAGACTCGAACAACTTAGACTACATGTCTATGTTTGATGACATGCTAGAGGAAGAGGTGGACGTGATGCCCTTTGACCAAAGTTGCACCTACGTAAGAGTTGACTACTGAGAGTCAATGAAGGCACTATTTATGTCGAGATTGGATAGAAACATCCAAAGATTGTAAAGAGGTTAAGGAGTTAAAGAGGAACTCTAAGTCATCCCAGAGAGACAAGACTAGTATGGAAGGGATGTGGGAAGAGGAGCATGATGATCGAGTTTTGGCCAAGGACAAGGTCCATGAGCTAAAACACGAAGTCTTTGAGCTCAAGTAGGAGCTAAAGACTAAGAAACAGAAGGTAGAGAGGATGTCCTATATATATAGGAGTTCTCATGTGGATTTCCAGCAGTAAGTAGCTGGGTATCCGATAGAAGAAGGGCAGACTCGACATACTATCAGTCGGGATGTCATTGCCGGTCTGGACAAGAAAGACTTTGAGAATGCCATTCGGCAGATGTAATCTAGTAATAGATTGAATAGTTTAGATATGTAAATATTATGTATCTAGTAGTGACATAAAAACCCTCTTTTGTATATCAAGGGTAGTCTTTTGTAAATTCCAATTTTGGAAAACAATTGCATGGATGGTAATGTAATCGACTTAGGGTCGTAATGTAAACAATGTAGTGTTATACTACAAGTTATGAATCAATATAAGTCTTTTTATGGAACATATTGAGTAAAGAGTATGAGTTATTGTTTCATTACTGAATAATAACCAAACAACAAGAAGAAAGTAATAATGATGTGTTGTTTTCTTAACAAAGAAAATGCCGCCAAGAAGGAGACAACAAAATCAAGATTCTAATGTTAATCAATCTGGAGGAGAGGTCCTAAGAATCCAATGCAAGAGTTCGTTAATCTTTTAACGATCGCATTTAATAGGACTGGGGCTAATGTACCCATAAATCCTGGGGTAGTACAAGCTACTACTTTTAAGGATTTCAAAAGTGTCGGTCCGCCGGAGTTCAAAGGAACTACGGACCCTATAGAAGCCCAGACTTGGGTGAAAGAGATTGAGAAAGCATTTGTAATAGCAAATGTTGATGAAGATCAGAAGGTTGCCTTTGCAATCTATATGATGAAGGGTGAGGCCAATTTCTGGTGGGAGGCAAACCAGGCTAGGGCCGGTAAAGAAAATCTAACGTGGGTGAGGTTCAAGGATATTTTCTTCGAGAACTACTTTCCCACGAGTATGTAGGGAAGGATGGAAATGAGGTTTCTTGATTTGAAACAAGGGGATATGATGGTTCCCCAGTATGCTGCCAAGTTTAATGAACTGGCAAGATTTGCTCTGTAACGACCCAAAAATTTGGATTTTCCAGAATTTAAGTTTAAAGAATTAGTTATTAATAAAATGAATTTTTATTAATAATATTATGTGCTATGTGTTTATTAATCATTCTAGAACCTAGGATGATTATAAGTCTGGAGGATTTTGGCTACGAGCTAGACTGAACGAGTAATAATTTTCAAGACGAAAATAAAAAATTTCCGTGAACAAAATATTTCTGGGGAAAAAGATGAAATATGCACTATTCACCCGACGAAACCTAAGGGTTAGGGTTTGAATAACCTAAGTCGTTCTGAGAGTTTGGTATGTCGAAATGGCATTCTTTCGAAAGATTTGACGATAATATGTCGTGAAAAGTTAAGTAAGCCGATAAAAGTTTTTCTCGAAAAACGTGTAGAAATCGGACAAAATAAAAATGACGAAAAGTACTGCTATGTACTTTTCACTCGTTTAACTATGTTAGGGTAAAACGTGAAGGAAAATGCTTAACGCAAAAAAGAGTTTTTCAGTTTTTTAAAAATCCGAAGAATACGTAAAAGTTGATCGGTAATGGAAAGACGGAATTTCCAAAAATATTTGGATTCCGAGAATCGCAGCTTTTAAAAGCTGCTTGATTTAAAAACCCGAAAAGATTAAACCATGTAACTTAAAGGATAAGTAGACTTAAGGGCTAAGTTAACTTAACATTTAAGTCATGAATAGTATGGAGGTGTGAATAGTAAGGAGGTTAGGGGTGAAATGACTATTTTGCCCTAGCTTTGGAAAATCTATAAATAGGAAGCTTATTTCATTTAAATGGGATTTTGAAAATCCTACACTAGAGAGAGAGAGAGGATTCAGTTGGAGAGGGAGAAGGAAGAGCATGAGCATGATTGATCGGATCAAAAATGTTCGTGGAATGGAAAAGCTAGCAAATCGTCGGTTTTGTCTAGCGGAAGAAAAATAAATAGGAAAGGTATTAAAACCTAACTTCTATGTTAGATTTTCTTTAAGTTTTATATGTTCAAAATATAGATTAATAAGAATAAGAAGTAGATGAGGTTATGAATGATTTCATATGGTTGAAATCATGAGAAATAATGAAAATAAGAATTTGAAGTTTAGTTTATAAATTTCTTAAGTATAAGATTCGTAATGAATTAAAACGATCCGAGTGGATTATATCAATAAGTAGGTGTAATAAGTAAGGAATGATGATCTATAACATCAAATTCCAATAAAAAGTGAAATCGTAATCCAAAATATCGATTAAAATGAAGAACAAATGAAGAACATGCGAAGAACACGAAGAACGTTGTTGATGGACAAATTTAAGACCATCGTAGGATATTTATTGTTGATGGAAAAGTTTAAAATCATCGCGTATAAGTTAGATGTATATTGCTTGGTTAGGAACGGTAGAAACGTTCATGAAGAACGGATTAAAACTGAGCTATAACGAAGTTATGGCAAAAATTTTGTAAAATACAAACAAGAATTAGAAAGTTAGTAAATGAACCCGAATGTATAGGGTTTCATAAGAATGTAAGAGAACATTGAAAACGTGAGTCGTGGACTCAAGAACGAATGAATTCCGAGTTCGAATGACCGAATTACGGGCAAACAAACAAAGAGCGTTAAAAACGTAAAATGAACGAAGGGTGAATATCAAGCCAATCGAATGGCATGCTAACGGATTCAGAACGAAGTTCTGTTTGGGGGGTATTGAAGTATGTAAGATAAGGAAGAGAATGGCTTTGAAATGACCTCATTCCGAGTTATAACGAATAAGTTATGGAAGCGGGAAGTAAGTGTCTCAAATTGAAATTAACACTTAAAGAAATTTTTCTAAGGTTAGGGCTTGGCGCCGCGACGCCAACAATGCCTTGTAAGGTGGCACTGCAAAGACCGCACGAGGGGGCCGGCATCAGAAACTCACACCACCATGCGAGAGATAAAGAAGAGAGTTGTGCCGCAGCGCTAGTGTAGGGAAAAGCCAGAGAAGAGCCTTTAACTACTCAACTCTTGGGGGAAACGTACGGGAAGATAAAGAACATAATGTTCAACTAATATAACACTTAAACAAGTGAATTAAACCTTTAGTACAGGTTAAACGAAATGGTCAAAAGAGATTAAAAGATCAAGAAGAGAACAAACGTAAACGTAAACGTAACGCAGTTGCAAGCAGTCTTAGCATACAACGAATAGTATGGCTTCGACATTAAGAAAGAGTAATGAACATGGGGTTCAGGTAATGGATAACGAAAGTATTAAGTAAGATAAAAATGGTAACAAGAAAGCCGTAATGAACGATAAAAGATTAATGGAAGCCAAATGTGAGTCAGATGAGAACGTTAGAATAAAATATAAGCGTTGAACACTTTAACCGACGTGAAGGTTGAGGGTACGCAAATATTAAACGGATATAACCTACACCCCGTGTATGTTTTGACCGTAAGATGATGAAGATCAATGATTAAACCGTGAACGGTAAAGAAGTTGAATTAAAGATAATAACGTTTAACATAACGAAGCCGAGTTAAGGATTAAAGGGAATGATCGCTCTGAGTATACAGAAGACTGTATGACTTAGACGATAAAGAGTGAATCATGAGGTGTGGCATTTAGTTGCCAGGAAGCCATAAGGAATGAGAAATTAACTTACGAATATTATAGTTTAATGGTTAAGATAAGTTACGAAAAGTTTAGGTTGTGGTACAATCGTAACCTTTGATGGTTGACATATGGGAGCTGGGCTAAACAATTCCTTCAGTGAGCGAAGGTATATACAAAACTGGCAACCGATCTAACTCATTGTTATGGGCAGTGTAGACGAGATGGGAACTTGTTTATTGGTTGTTTGTGGGAAACCACTCAGAGTACCATATGGACTACTAGCAGAGAAGCGATGTGTGCTGAGTCCTAGAGAAGTTATAAGGAGAAGATAAGAATGTAGAATATCAAAGATGATGAATGTATAAGTAAGACATCTCCATATGTCATGAAGCCATAGAACAGTAATGAAAGTGGTCGCGTAAACTTATGTTGCAAGAACGCGAACCATAAGAAGTAAAATTAAGCAAACTAATGCATAAGTCAAATATACATGACTAATTAGTGTATGTGTTATTTTTCTTATGTGCTACATAGGAACTGGAATGAGCAGTTCAGCATAAGATGTAGCTGTGTGTAAGGCAAGTTTCCTAACTTCATTCATATTTCAAATGAATGATAGTTTCTTAAACTTCTCAGATGTTGTACTTGAGAAGTTCTGTCTATGTGCTAATGTGCAATATTTGTGTAAAGTGGTAGAACGTATGAGGCCTTGTGCCACAATGTGAACACTTCGGTGTTTCTATGAGATGAACTGTTATGTGATTTAACTGTTCAATAAAAGAATGCTCTGTTCATACATGATCCGTTATTGTTAAGTCTGTGCTAATGATTCTAGCCAGACAGAATGTGTATGAAAAAGGTAGAAGAATGAAAGTATTTTAAATTAAAGTGAATATTGTTTTAAAATGATAGGAATCGAGATTATTCCTATTATTCAAGCTGCTTCATAACCTTTGTTCGATTATCGAAGTCTTAAAAGAATGTTTGAATTCTTGAAGATGTTTATTCAACTTTTATGACTTGCTGGGCAATTGAATGCTCACACTTGCTTTAAATGAAAAACATTTTCAGCGAACGATGTTAGAAGAACTTAAGGATCTCGTAAAGATCAAGCTGACGGTATCCAGATGAAGTGCCATTCAGAATGTGGATGAGCGAGAAGATTAAGTGAAGACTTGTAATATAAAATAAGTTAAATGAACTTTAGATTAGTTTAATGAATTGTTATGTATCCTTTGTGGCAGATGAAAGTCACTCTTGTAAGATGGAATGAATAATGTATTTATCATTATTTATAATGAAAAAGGTTATATGATTTTTAGAACCTGGGTTTTGAGAGTGTATGTTGTTATATTTTGGTATATAATTATGTATGTTTGGAAGAATATGGGATCATGACGTACGAAATCTGGGTGTAAAGATAGACCGGATTTTAGGGCGTTACATGCTCCACATCAAGTGGACACCGAAGTAAGAAAGGCTAGACGATTCGAGCAGGGCTTAAAACCCTAGCTCTATAAATCGAATTTACGTGTTCCAAAGTACTTCCTTTGGAACCATATTAGAAAAGGCAATAATTTCCGAGGGTGGGAATGAGGCTCTCAGCCAGTACCACAAAGATAAGAAAAGCAAGGGTAAAGTTGAAGGAGGAATGAAGACCGAGGGAGCC
This sequence comes from Panax ginseng, assembly GCA_020205605.1. Taxonomy (NCBI): domain Eukaryota; kingdom Viridiplantae; phylum Streptophyta; class Magnoliopsida; order Apiales; family Araliaceae; genus Panax; species Panax ginseng. The sequence continues at coordinate 83,716,664 of CM035131.1, forward strand.
AGCGGTAGTGGCGACGGTCAAAAGAGGAAGGGATTTAACTCTGGGAATACCGGAGTAAAACAATGGGATTCTAAGAGGAGGATGGAGGCTTGTAAAACCTGTGGGAAGACTCATTTAGGAGTCTATCTCAAGGGAACGGCAGTATGTTATAATTGTGGACAAGAAGGGCATATTTTGCCTAACTGTCCAAATCCAAAGAAAAATCACGGATGTTTTTTATGTGGATAAACTAACCACATAGCAAAGAACTGCCCAAAGAAGGGGATAGATGGAAATAAGGGCACTAATAGCGGTAAGTTGGCTATTAGTGGTCCAACTCAGCCGGGTAGACCAATGGCCCGCACTTTTAATATGACGGTCCAAGATGCGGTGGCATTAGGGGATGTAGTTGCAGTTATTATCCCAATCAATAACATAAATGCTTACGTACTATTTGATTCGGGTGCTACTTGTTCGTTTATAGCATGTGATTTTTCTAGACGATTAGAATTACTTTCCAAAAAGTTGCTTATACCTTTGATTATTAAGGTAGCAAACGAAGAGATAATTCCTGTCGAAGATATTCATAGGAATTGTTGCGTATATATACGGGGTTGTAAATTATCGGTAGATTTAATACCAATAAAGTTGGGAGAATTTGATGTAATTCTCAGAATAGATTAGTTGATTAACCATGGAGAAATTATAGATTGTCAGAAGAAATGTGTGAGCATTAGGACGTTAAAACAACCTCCTGTAATATTTTACGGTAATAAATCGTCGGGACGTTCGTGTTACCTTATGAGGACACAAACTAGAAAACTTTTAAGGAAAGGGTGTGTAGGTTATCTATGTCTTGTTGTTGACACCTAGCGAGTGGGAGCAATGGAAAAAATACCTATAGTAAACGAATTCATGGATGTATTTCCAAGTGAATTAACGGGTTTACCACCGGATAGGGAGATTGAATTTGTAATAGACATTGTGCCAGGAGCGGCACCAGTCTCAAGGGCACCGTATCGTATGGCGCCTATGGAAATGAAAGAGTTAATGGTTCAGTTACAGGAACTATTGGATATGAAGTACATTCAACCAAGTGTTTCCCCGTGGGGGGCACCGATATTTTTTGTCAAAAAGAAAGACGGATCGTTAAGGCTTTGTATCGACTACCGAGAGTTGAACAAGTTAACGATAAAGATTAAATACCCATTTCCCAGGATCGATGATCTCTTTGATCAATTGAAAAGGGCAAAGTATTTTCTAAGATAGATTTGCGTATTGGGTATCACCAATTGAAGGTTAGGAAGGAGGACATACCAAAGGCGACATTCGGGACTCGTTATGGTCATTACGAGTTTACGGTAATGTCATTTGGGTTGACGAATGCACCACCATTTGCATTTATGGATATGATGAAATGAGTGTTCAAACAATATTTGGAAAAGTTCGTTGTTGTGTTTATCGATTTATATTCTAGTCTATTCTAAGATGCCGAAGATCATCTTTGAGCACTTAAGATTAGTGTTGGAGACATTAAGAAAGGAGAAGTTATATCACGAAATTCACTAAGTGTGAATTTTGGTGGAGAAAATCGATTTTTAGGTCATGTCATTTACCAAGAAGGATTTGATGGATCCAAAGAAGGTAGAAGCGATGATGAGTCAGGAACAACCGAAAAAAGCCGATGAGGTGTGTGGAGTTTCCTAGGGTTAGCAGGGTACTATCGAAGATTTATCAAAGATTTTTTGAAGATAGCTACTCCGTTGACTAACCTGACAAGGAAGACGGTGAAATACGTATGGATGGATAAATGTGAAGACAGTTTTCAAGAACTGAATAAAAGATTAAGTGAAGCGCCTGTTTTGTCATTACCCGATGACACGGGAAATTTTGTAGTTTATAGCGATGCTTCGCATAGAGGACTTGGTTGCGTGCTCATGCAGCATGGCAAGGTCATTGCGTATGCATCACGGCAGTTGAAGGATTATGAGAAAGTTTACCCTACTCATGATCTGGAACTGGTCGCGGTAGTATTTGCCTTAAAGATATGGAGACATTATCTTTATGGGGAGAAATATGAGATATATATAGACCATAATAGTCTTAAATATATCTTCACATAGAAGGAGTTGAATATGAGACAGAGAAGATGGCTGGAGTTGATAAAGGATTACGATTATGAAATCCTGTATCACCCTGGAAAAGCTAATGTAGTTGTCGATGCCTTAAGTAGTAAGGGTCGGGAAAATTGTCTATGTTAACGACTCAAAATGAGTTAATAACAGAGATGGCTAGGATGGAGATAGAATTGAAGATGCCAAGTGAATCGGGGCAGATACTTTTTATGATGGAGATGCAATCTACCATCGTAGAGAGAGTTAAAGAGGTACAACTCAAAACTGATGAGTGTAACCAAGTGAAAAAGATGTTAGCAGATGAAAAGGATATTAAGTATAGTCTTGATAATGAGGGATTATTAAGATTTGAAGGAAGAATTTGGGTTCCGAATGAGATGGAATTAAAAGTTAAGTGTTACAAGAAGCTCATGGTTCGAGGTACTCGATACATCCTGGTAGTACAAAGATGTATCAAGACCTTCGATAGAGTTTTTGGTGGCCGAACATGAAGAGAGAAATAGCGGAGTATGTGAGTAGGTGTTTGACTTGTCAAAAAGTTAAGGCCGAACATCAACGACCCAATGGCTTGTTACAGTCATTGGAGATTCCAGAATGGAAGTGGGAGCATATCACGATGAATTTCGTGATGGGACTTTCGACAACGGCAAAAGGGTACGATTCGATTTGGGTAATAGTAGACCGGTTGACGAAATAGGCTCACTTCTTACCAATTAGGGTCAAGTATAACTTAGACCAGTTAGTTAACCTTTATGTTAAGGAAATTATTTCCAGACATGGAGTACCAATATCGATTGTGTCAGATCATGATCCATGATTCACATCAAACGTTTGGAGAAGTTTGCAAGTACAGTTGGGAACACAGTTGAAGTTAAGTAAAATGTATCATCCACAAACTGATGGGCAGAGCGAGAGGACAATTCAGACGTTAGAAGATATGTTGAGGTCTTGCGTCATGGATTTCAAGGGTAGTTGGGATGATCACCTACCACTTGTAGAGTTTGCGTATAACAACAATTATCATGCAAGCATAGGCATGCCGCCTTATGAATCTTTGTACGGAAGAAGGTGCGAGAACACCATTGTATTGGGATGAAGTGGGAGAACGCAGGATGCTAGGACCCGATTTGTGCGGCCAGACAACGGATGTAATAAAGTTAATACGGATGCGTCTTATGACATCTTAGGACAGACAGAAGAAATATGCAGACTCGCATAGATTAAATCGAGAGTTTGAAGTAGGCTCATATGTGTTTCTAAAGTTATCTCCCTGGAAAGGAAAGATACGCTTTGGAAAGAAAGGAAAGTTAAGTCCAAGGTTTATAGGACCTTTTGAAGTATTAAAATGGGTGGGAGAGGTAGCCTATGTGATAGCATTACCTTGAGACCTAGAACGAATACATAACGTGTTTCATGTATCTGTGTTACGTCCTTATAAGCCGGACTATAAGCATGTAATCGAGTATGAGCCGATTCATATCGAGAAGGACTTAACGTATGAATAATTGCCGATTCAAATTATCGATAGGAAGGGCAAGTTCTGCGGAACAAAGTAATACCTTCTTAAAGGTATTATGAAATAACCATAATCTTAGAAGAAGCAACATATAGAATTAGAAGAAAAGATGACGACAAATTTTCCTCTATTATTTGATTAAAGTAAGACGAGAATCCTTATAAAGGGGGAAGGATGTAACGACCGAGAAATTCGGATTCTATTATAAAATAATTTTATTGAATTAAATAATAAATAAATTTATATTCTATGTGATATCAAGATGGTTGTTATTCTATAACCTATTAATGTTGGAATGTCATAGTATTTTAGCTACGTGAATGAATTAAAGTGTTTGAACTTCCAAGATGAAAATAAAAGTTTTCCGAGAAATTTTCCAAAAAACACTATTCATCGATATTTGCTTGGGATTTATTTTTGAATTTCTGAGAAATATGTAATGATAGAATGTCAAAGTAAGATGGATTATGTAATAATAATCTAAGTATAGAAAATGAAATATTTCGCTTGCGGACTTAAGTTGAGAACGTTAAGGAAAGAGAAGAATTAATGAGTTAGGTAATAATCGTATGATACGTGAGTATTATGCGAAGTAATGAATCTGAGTATAATAATGAAGTATTATACTGAGTTTAATATGAAGGATGGTTTATCGTATATAATGAAGTTGTATATGAATTAGAATACGAGAATGATAAGTCAACAATACGTATATGTATTGAGCAATGATATTGGACTTGTAAGATTGGTTAGGAATTTGTACAAGCCCAAGTGAATTAATGGTGAGGCCCAACTATTGATTAATAAACAAGTTAGTGTTTGTTAATGCAAAGCCCAAAGGTTAAGTAAATCTAAGCCCAAGCTAGGATCTAATAAGTTGATTGACCCATGGAGCAAACCATGTTAATGTGGTTAATCTTGGTGATCAAGCATAATGTGTGATGACCAAGACTTAAGAGTATGGCCAAGCAAAACATAAGAGTTGTGATTAACAAGTAATGAATAGTAAGGAGGTGGCTTAAGGAGGTGGGATTGTGTTTTGACTAAACTACCCGAGCTTTGGAAATTATATAAATAGAAGAAGAATGTTAGCCATTTCTTACTTGTTCAAATAATCCAACAAACTTATAAAGTGCTTAAGTGTTAGAGAGAATAAGCGACAATAAGTTACTTCCATTTGTAAGAAGAAGAAAAAGACTACTTTTCAAGAACTTCAAAGGGTAAGACTTCTTCTCCATTTATCTTCTATCTCTACCATGATAGGTTGATAAGAAGAGTATGGATTAAGGAACATGGATGTTAAGAAGCAAGAAGAATGAGTAATCAATGAACTTAAGCCGTATAAGTAGGAAATAAGTCATTTACACTTGTATATGTTATGAACTTATGAAGAAGTTATATGAACTTAATATGAGTTTATCTTATGAAGTAGTATGAAAGTGAAGAACTTGTATGAATATGTATCATGTATACATGAATGATATTATATGTTAAGAATATGTAAGTATGGTGATTCAAAAGACCTTAAGTTTCATAAGTTATGAACAATGAAGCTATAAGTAGTTTATACTTTAATAAGTTATAAGCTCATGAAAGAATGAGTCAAAATCCAACATAAAAATAAATTATTGTAGTAAGTATGTTGAGATGTTCATATAATTAATTGAATTCATTTGAAGTAATGAACAAATCATAAGTAATGAGGATTTTTCGGAAATTGCACGATTAGACGATATTCGTCGAATTCGTGAAATTCTCGGAATAGAAGTCAAATTTTGTGTTTGAATTCGGAACCATTGGTTTTCGATGGAGATAAGTCATATTTGGCATTCTAGAGTTGTGGACTCGAGAATGATCGAATTCCGACTTAGAACGAAGAAACGAGCGTTGACCGTTTACGAACGGTTATCATTTTCGTTAAAAATGAACCAATAGGCTTTTAAATGAGCCAATTCAGACTTATAAAGAAGAAGTTATGAGCCCGGGAAATTCGCAAAGTTGAAAAACTGTCCAAACTATCTGGTGCACAGAGCTAGTGCCACGGCGCCAGCCCTAGACCAATTTTTCATGCCGCAGCGCGAGACTAAAACCGAGCATACTGGAAAGTGGCGCCGCAGCGTGGCCCACTGTGTAAGGACTCGTGCCACAACGCCAAGTCCGGAATGTTGCTACTGTTAACTCGCGCCGCAGCGCGAGATCTAAGCTTATGACTGGCACCGTAGCGCCAATCCTTGATCAAAGATAGTAAAGAATAAAAATGAGTGCAAAGAAAGGAATGGGATTAATTTGAATCGAACTTACCTTAAAGAAAGTTGAAGTAACATTGTTAAAACTTTGTTAAACCGTAAGGATAGTACATAAAGGTTGTTGATAACCTATTCAAATACGAATGCAAGTAGGATGACTAGCCGGAATTGATGGTAAACAAATCTAATATATGATTAGATTGAGATGAAGGGTAAGATATAGTCATATACATACTTGATTATATATTACCTAATATATGATGTTATGTAATTATGTATTGTAGAGACATAAAAGACTCGAACATAAAGTAATTATACTGTAGAAGACGCTAAAAGGCAAGTATTCTAACCCTTGTCTCGATTTAATCAAACAAGTTTTGTAATTCATGTATCCTTACGCATGAATTAAGGTATGATGAAGTTAAAGCCAATTCTTCGGCTAGACTTAAATGCATTTGGTGGATTATTTATAATCTATCCAACTATTATTAAATGTTGTTATCTTTTGTTAACTACTTGATATAGTTTTCAAAAGAAGACTGAGTATGATAAACAAAAGTTTTGTCGTCATACGACAGGCACGTGAGGTTACCACAAATTAAACGTACATACGTTTAATGAATGTAGTATTGATCAACATAGAGTACAATAGGCTGATCACCTATAAGTGCTCATAGGTAATATCGGACTTACGAACTTAGTGTCGGGTTATCCTTTTCAAAGAAATAATGAAATACTCAAGGTCTTGGACAGGATTTAATGTTTTATTGAATATTGTTATTATTGTAAAACATTTTGAAAGAAAGATGAAATGCTATTTTGAATCATCAATAGTACTTCATAACTATTGTTCAGTTATTTAAGATATATAATTCTTATGTGTCAAGCATGTTGTTTATTGAAATTGTCATACTTGTTGAGCTAGTTATGCTCACTCTTGCTTGAACCATATGAATGCAGCTAAGACTGAACGTCCCAAGGATCGAATAAGGATAAAGGAAAAGCTAAAGGCGGATCGTTAAAATTACATACATGTAATAGTATAGGTTTAATGTTGTAATGTAGTTAATATTATGACAAAGAACTTTTGTAATGGGTTTAGAACTTGGGGAAATGTAAATATTATTTTGATCATATAGAAGAGATATTCATTCTTTTAAGGCTTTTCAATTGGATGAATGTATGAATGTTAGTACAGTATAGCACCATCTGTCGGGTTGGAAGAAACCCGGATTTGGGGGTGCTACAACTTCAAACTCCCGATTCTCTCTATGCGAATACATAAACTTCTTCTGTCTTTCTTGAGCTGCTAGAAGACGATTTGTATCTTCTCGACAATGTCCGCTGTCTGTTGAACCAACTTTGGTCCCAACATTCGGCGTACGCCGTACCCAGCTTCAACTGCGTTCCCAACTGCTCTTGTAGATTCCTCCAAAAGTTCGACGTGAATCGTGGATCACGATTTAACACAATCGATACAGGTACTCCATGTCTGGAGATTATTTCCTTAATATAGAGTCTAGCTAACTAGTCTAAGTTATACTTAACCCTAATTGGCAAAAAGTGAGCCGACTTCGTCAATCGGTCTACTATTACCCAGATCGCATCATACCCCTTTGTTGTAGTCGGATGTCCTACCACAAAATCCATCGTGATATTTTCCCACTTCCACTCTGGGATTTCCAATGACTGTAACAAGCCACTTGGTCATTGATGTTCGGCCTTAACTTTCTGGAAAGTCAAGCACCTACTTACATACTCTGCTATCTCCTTCTTCATGTTTGGCCACCAAAAACTCTGTCAAAGGTCTTAATACATCTTAGTGCTACCAGGATGAATCAAAAACCTCAAACTATGAGCCTCTTGCAATACCTGCTCCATTAATTCCGTCTCATTTGGAACCCAAATTCTTCCTTCAAATCTCAATAATCCCTCATTATCAAGACTGTAGTTAGTATCTTTTTCATTGGCTAGCCACTCCTTCATCCGGTCACACTCATCAATTTTGAGTTGTACCTCTTTAACTCTCTCTACAATAGTCGATTGCATCTCCATTCCAAACAACATTTGTCCTCCTTTACTTGGCAGCTTCACTTCCAGCTCCATCCTAGCCATCTTTGTTATTAACTCAGTTTGAGCCGTTAACAAAGACAACTTTTCCCGACCATTTCTACTTAAGGCGTCGGCAACTACATTGGCTTTTCCCAGGTGATACAAGATTTCACAGTCGTATTCCTTTATCAACTCCAGCCATCTCCTCTGCCTCATATTCAACTCCTTCTGTGTGAAGATATATTTTAGACTCTTGTGGTTCGTGTATATCTCACACTTTTCTCCATAAAGATAATGTCTCCATATTTTTAGAGCAAAAACTACTACGGCCAGTTCCAGATCATGAGTAGGGTAAACTTTCTCATAATCCTTCAACTGCCTAGATGCATATGCAATGACCTTGCCATACTACATGAGCACGCAACCAAGTCCTTTATGCGAAGCATCACTATAAACTACAAAATTTCTTGTGTCATCGGGTAATGACCAAACAGGCGCTTCACTCAACCTCTTCTTCAGTTCTTGAAAATTGTCCTCACAGTTGTCAGTCCAAGCGTATTTCACCGTCTTCCTTGTTAAGTTAGTCAACGAGTAGCTATCTTGAAAAATCTGGATGAATCTCAGATAGTAACCCGCTAACCCTAGGAAAATCCGCACCTCGATTCGGCATTTTCGGTTGTTCCCAATCCCTCACGACTTCCACCGTCACTTGATCTCTTTGAATTCCCTCATGATCAATGACATGACCTAAAAATGTACCTTCTCCAACCAAAATTTATACTTAGTGAATTTCGCATACAACTTCTCCTTTCTTAGTGTCTCCAACACTAATCTTAGGTGTTCACCATGATCTTCTGGCGTCTTAGAATAGACTAGAATATCATCTATAAACACCACGACGAACTTGTCCAAATATTATTTGAACACTCTGTTCATCATATCCATAAATGCAATTGGTGCATTTGTCAACCCAAACGACATCACCAGAAACTCGTAATGACCATAACGAGTCCTGAATGCTGTCTTTGGTACATCGTCCTTCTTAACCTTCAACTGATGATACCCCGTTCTTAAATCTATTTTAGAAAAATAGTTAGACCCTTTCAATCGATCAAAGAGATCATCGATCTGGGCAATGGGTATTTATTCTTTATCATTAACTTGTTCAACTCTCGATAGTCGATACACACGATCTTAAAGATCCATCCTTCTTCTTGACAAACGATCTTGGTGCTTCCCATGACGAAAAACACTCGGTTGAATGTACTTTCAGTCCAATAGTTATTGCAACTGCACCATCAACTCCTTCATCTCCATTGGCGCCATACGATATGGTGCCTTGGAAACTGGTGCCGCTCCTGGCACAATGTCTATCACAAACTCTGTCTCCCTATCTGGCGGAAGTCCCGGTAACTCACTCGAAAATACATCGGTGAATTCTCTCACTATAAGTATTTGTTCCATTGTTGCTACCACTCTTTGGGTATCAACAACATGACATAGATAGCCTATGCATCCCTTCCTCAGTAATTTCCTAGTTTGTGTCATGGTTAGACAACACGAATGTCCCGGCGATCTATTCCCGTAAAATACTACCCGAGGTTGTTCTAACGTCTTAATGTTCACACATTTATTTTCACAATCTATAATTGCCCCATGGTTTACTAACCAATCCATTCCGAGAATTACGTCGAATTCTCCTAACTTTATCGGTAACAAATCTACCGATAATTTACAACCCCGTATATCTACACAACAACTCTTATGAACATCTTCAACAGGAATTATTTCTTTGTTTGCTACCTTAATATTTAAAGGTATAGGCAACTTTTCGGGAAGTAATCCTAATCGTCTAGCAAAATCGCATGCTATAAAAAACAAGTAGCACCCGAATCAAACAGCACGTACGCATTTATATCGTTGATCGGAATAATACCTGCGATAATGTCCCCTGATGCGACTGCATCTTGGACTGTTATGTTAAAGGTACTACCCATCGCCCTACCTGGCAGTGCTGGCCCACTAATAGCTAACTTACCGCTATTAGTGCCCCAGTTCCCGTCCGTCCCCTTCTTCGGGAAGTTATTTTCTATGTGGTCAGTTGATCCACACACAAAGCATCCATGGTTCTTCTTTGGACTTGGACAATTAGGTGCAATGTGCCCCTCCTGTCCACAGTTGTAACAAACGGCCTTCCCTTGAGATAGACTCCTAAGTGAGTCTTCCCACAGGTCTTGCAGGCCTCCATTCTTTTCTTCGAGTCTCCTTACTTCACTCCGGTATTCCCAGAGCTAAATACCTTCCTCTTCCAACCCTCGCCACTACCACTGGCTCCCTCAATCTTTACTCCCCCATCTATTTTTCCCTTATTTTTCTTTTCTTTGTGGTATTGGCTCAACGCCTCACTACCACCTTCGGCGATTATCGCCTTCTCTAAAATGGTTCCAAAAGAAGTACTTTGGAACACCGAAATATATGTTATAGAGCCGGGGTTTCAAGCCACCTTTCGAACCATCGCGCCTTCCTCACCTCAGTATCCACTTGGTGTGGAGCAAACCTTGCCAGTTCATTGAACTTGGCAGCGTATTGGGGAACTGTTATATCCCCTTGTTTCAACTCGAGAAACCTCATCTCCATCCTACCCTGCATGCTCGTGGGAAAGTAGTTCTTAAAGAATATCTCCTTAAACCTATCCCACATTAGATTCACTATCCCAACCCTAGCATGATTGGCTTCCCACCAAAAGTTGGCCTCTCCCTTCATCATATAGGTCGCAAAAGCAACCTTTTAGGCCTCATCGACATTTGCTATCACAAATGCCTCCTCTATTTCCTTAACCCACGTTTGGGCTTTGATAGGGTCCGTAGTTCCTTTGAACTCCGGCGGACCTACATTCTTGAAATCCTTAAAGGTAGTAGCTCGTGCTACTCCTGGATTTACGGGGATATTAGCCCCTTATTCTATTAAAGGAAGCTGTTAATAAATTAACAAACTTCTGCATCGGGTTAACCGGACCTCCCTCTGGTTGATTCACATTCGCACCTTGATTACGTTGCACTCTTCTTGGCGGCATTTTGCTGATACAATAAACACATTGCGTTATTATTCCTTTCTTTATTAGTTATCATTAATATTAACAATAACTCCAACATCCATAACTCATTGCTTTCCATAAAAAGGACTTATATTCATTCTTTATAGTATAATACTACATCGGTTACATTACACAGCCTAAGCTGATTACATTACTTTCCCGTTATTGCTTTCCAAAAATTGGGATTTACAGAAGACTACCCTTTACTATACAAAAAGGGCTTTACGTCACTACTACTTACAAAATATTTACATACTACTCTAACTACTACTAGTCTACATCTGCCTCAAGGTATTCTCAAAATCTGCCTTAGCAAGATTGGAAATGATATCACTGACTAATAGTATGTCTTGTTTGCCCCCACCTCCACAGGATATCCACTACTGTTCTTTGAAAATGCATATGAGGACTCTATAGATATAGAACATCCTCCTATCTTACATGCCTTGGTCTTTAGCTCCTCCTTGAGCTCAAAGACCTCGTGCTTTAAATTGTGGACTTTGTCCTTGCTTAAAATCCTCTCGTCATGTCCCCTGCTCCCACATGGACTTGACATCGATCTTGTCCTCTATAACCATTTGGAGCTCTTGCTTTCAGGCTCCTTGACTTCTGACAAGAATGGATATTTCTATCCAACACCGACATAAAAAGAGACATCAACGACCCCCTAGGAGCTATCTCCGCTGCTATAGCCACTGGATTAAAGGACACTGTCTCTACTTCCCCCTCTATCATCCCGTCGAATAATGACATGTAGTCAGCTTCATCCGAGTCTCCAGACTCAATAATCACTACATCTGGCTTTGGTGCTATAGGGTTTGGTATAACCTCTAGTTGGTTCACCGACTCTTCGCTAATGGTTTGATCACTTACAAATATCATGTTTACTCCTGACATCTACACAAAACAATTAAGTTGATTAGTACACATCAGTAGAATAATAAAAACACATAACATAATCATAATGCATTTTTATAAGGTTATTATCTTCTTGTACTTCTTTGACTTCTCTTAAGGATATGACTTAAGATTTTAAATCCCCCTTAAGTTTTATAACCTAATGCTTTGATACCAACCTCGTGGCGCCCCCCAAATCTATCTTCCAACCCGACGATGGTGCTACACTGCAGTACTACCATTCGTTCATTCATTCCATTGAATAGTCTCAACAGGACCAATAAAACTTCTATATTCAATATAATATTACATTTCCCGTTCTCTTATAACCTATTCGTTTGTTCTTGTCATAATATTCAATATATTACAACCATTTCTTTATACTATTACATACTATGCTAATGGTTCGTCTTCGCCTTGCTCTTATCTTTGCCTGAGCCTTCAGTCTGCTCGATCTTGGCTGTGTTCATATGGTTCAAGCAAGAGTGAGCATGACTAGCTCAGTAAGTACTACAATTCTAATAAACAATATGCTTGAAACATAGAACTCATATATCTTGATGGCTCGAACAATAGTTACGAAGTACTATCGATAATTAAAAATAGCACTTCCTTTCATTCAAAACGTTTTCCAACAACAATATTCAGTAGAATATCAACTAAGGCTCAAGACTATTAGCAGTTCATAATTTCTTTTGAAAAGGACAACTCGACACTAAGTCCGTAAGTTCGGCATATCTTACGAGCATTACGGGTGATCAACCCATAGTACTCTATGTTGATCAACACTACATTCATTAAACGTGTATACGTTTAAGTTGTGGCAACCTCACGTGCCTGTCGTTAAACGACAAAAACATTTTAGCATACTTGGTCTTCGATTGAAAACCATACCAATATAACTTGGTAAACATTAATAATGCTTGACAGAATCATAATATAAGTCTAGCCGAAGGAATTGGCTTGAGACTTCATCATTCAAGACTTCATGTGAAAGAATACATGAATTACAAAACTTGTTCAGACTGAACTGAAACAAAGTTAGAATACTTGCCTTTCAGCGTCTGCTTATTGAATATCACACGTACACTTTATGTCTCTAAGTTTCTACAATACATGATCATATAACGTACCACATTAGGTCATATATAATCAAGTATGTATAATATTATATCTTACCCTTCATCTCAATCTAAATCCTGACTTAGATCTGTTATTATGGGTTTCGGCTTTTCATTACGCCATTCACATTACATTAACTTTTAATAGATTATTAACTCTTAATCATCATTTATAAGGTTTACAAGTACCGTATAATACCTTATTAAGATCCTCAATTAACTACTACTGGTTTACTATTCATGTTATACAAGTAATCATTCTTTACTGACAAACTCCTAGGGTTGGCGCTGTGGCACCACCCATTGCTCTTCATCTCGCGCTGCAACGCGAGTTAGCAGTACCTGGCATCTGGACATGGCACTGCGGCACCACACATCACTTTATCGGTCGGCATACATGACTGACTCTGCGATAAACAACAACACTATTTTGGTCTTTGTGGCGCCACCTTGTGGTCTTAGGTTGTACACATGGCGCTAACTCTTTGCCTCAGATATTTTGCAAAATTTGAAAATTTTACGAAAATTTATTATTCTGTTGGAATAACCTGTATGTGCGGTCTATCGCATTCATGGTGATTTCTTTTGTTATTCCATTCTTTATTATACTTAGTTGGTTAAAGTTTTGACTTCTATACTCCATGAAATTAGTGGAATATTCTTGATATTTACGTTTCATCCAATATCTTTTTATGGAAATATTCTTCTGAGCATTCTTAAATTTTACTCTACAAAGAAGTATCATGTTGACAATTTGGACGTTATTAGTTCCTGGATATATTAATTCTTGAACTTGTTTTATTGAATTCTTATATCATTGTCATCATCCTCATGTTTATATTATGTTGAAAGTCATCATGGCTGTGGTGCATAGATGGACTTGATATGATTATGACTAGGGATTAATCGGTATAATCATGACCATAATGTTACAAATGATGTGGTAAAAGTCCTCATTGGCCCGTAGTGCATTGATGGATAGTTGTTGGCATGATCATGACCATTGATGAATACACGAATATCCTTGGCCCGTAGTGCATGGATAATTTGTGGTTGTGATACTAATGAATATCCTTGGTCGTAGTGCAGGGATGATGATGGATTATTTATTAAAATTTGAGTCCCAGTCGATAAAAGTGATGAAAAACCTTTTAAATTATTAAAGACAGTAGATTTTATTCTCTACTTTACTCTTTTAATGGATTGTTTGTTCCGCTACAGTTAAACTTGATGTTTGTTATATTGTATCAGTTTAACACTGTTGAAGGCTAACGATAATTTATTCTGTATTATCTTAGTCATAATATTTCTTACTGGGCTAGTTGAGCTCACCCTTTTACTTTCATTATTCTCTTCAGGAAATGAGAACGTAGCAGGGACTAGTCGGGGAATGGAATGATGGTCCAGATAATAGCATTAGTAGTCCTCACTATTCTGTTAAATAGTGTGATAATAAATGTAATGAGGACTCAATTGAGTGTGGATATTGTCTAGATGACAATATTTGTATTAAAACTCACAGCATATGTTTTGTCGTATTTTACACGACTGTTGTATAATTAAGTTGTATTTGAATTTTGTACCATGTATTTGGCGACTCAAGATAGGTGATGTATACCTATTTTGGGGGTGTCACATCCACCATTGACAAAGCCTCCAAGAAACTTGAAACCATGAAAACAGATCCAAACGCCGCCCCCAAAATCTCCCTAAAAAAATCCAAAACCAAGAAAATTGACCGCATCGAAACCTTTCTCAAGGAATCCAAATTAGTGATCATCTCTATTTAAGTTCAAATCAAATTTGTTGTTGCCCTAGTTACATTTGTGGTATTTGGGTTTCTCAATAATTTGTTTGAGGGCAAAGCTATGGCGAAATTGCCCTTTGAGCCGATCCGAATTATGCGAGAAAATGAGCCATAGAGGGTTGCGGGGAGACGATCCAACGGATTGTTCGATGGCATTTTGTACTTTTGTGTTCGATTAGTATTCACACCAATTTGTAGAAGTTTTAGGGTTTTCACTTCCTCGTGGGGCTTAGAATGGATTTTCCCAATGCCTCGATGCCAAGAGCAATTGATCGAGTGAGTGTTTGAATTGAGTTTGTTTTGTTGTTATTTATTTATTATTATTAGGTTTTTGTTTAGATTAAGTTAATTTTTTTGCGGGTGGGATACTCTGTAGCATGAGAAAAAATCAAACCTTTTGTAAATACTTTTATAATGAATAAAATAATATTATTTGTTATTATTATGTGTTAGTAAGAGGAATGTCGTTCTATAAACTAGAAACATCGGAAAGTCGTAGTATTTTAACTCACGGGAGAATTAATGTGTTTGAATTTCTAAAAGCGAAAATAAAGTTTTCCCGAGAAATTTTCTAAAAACACTATGCATCGATTTACGCTTTCAAAATTATTTTTGAATTTCCGAGAAATACGTAACATTATAGTATCAATGTTAGATAGATTATGTAATAATAATCTAAGTATGGAAAACATAATATTTCGCATGCAAACTTAATTTGAGAAAGTTAGGAATATTAAGCGTTAAGAAGAAAGGGTATCGATCGTATGATATGTAAGTATTGTACGAGGTATTGAATACAAGTATAATACGAAGTATTATATAAGTATGTATGGAGAATGGAATAACGTATTTTATGAATTAATATATGAGCTAGAGTACGAGAATTATATGGATATCATATGTGATAAAGTTTTTAATTAAAAGACATGGACTTGTAGGATTGTGTAACAATTGATTAGTCCAATAAGAATTAAGGTGTAAGCCCAAGTGTTTGTTGATGTGAAGCCCAAAGTAAAGTGATGCAAGCCCAAAGGATTAAGTTAAGTTAAATGGACTAAAGCCCAAATTATGATCCATTGGATAAGTATGATCCATGGGGCAACCCATGGATAGACTTGATGACCAAGTACTTTATGTAATGACCAAGTATTGGATAATTGTTGTGGTGGCCAAGTAAATTGAGTGGCTAGCAAATTGACTTGGTAAGTAAAGAATGAATAGTAAGGAGGTTAAGTTAAGGAGGTGGGATGATTAAGGACTAAAGTGCCCTCACTTTGGCTTTACTATAAATAGAAGGCTAGGATTTTCATTGTTGCTTTTTATTTTTCAACCAACAATTTTTTTTATAAAGTAACTTAAGTGTTAGAGAGAATAAGCACATATAAGTCAAAACATCATTTGCTAGATTTCCAAGAAGAAGAAGTTAGTCATCAAAGGTAATGATCTTATGATCCTATATTCTTCCATCTCTATCATTGTAGGATGATAAGAGAAGTGTAATGAAATAAGCATGTATGCTAAGAACATGTAAGAATTGATTAGTGAATGGACTTAAGCCGAATAAGTCATGAATAAGTAGTTAGAACCTAATTAAGTTATGAAACTATGATGAACATAATGAACTTGTCATATGATTGCCATATGAAGTTAGTATGTTTGATAAGATGCAAGAAAGTTGCTTAAAGGACTTCAATTAATAATAAGTCATAAGGAATGGAAATTTGTAGTTTATAATTTATTAAGTAATGAACTTATGAAGAATAAGTCAAAACCTAATTTGAAAATAAGTTAGTGTAATAAGTAGTTTGAAATGTTCATATGATGGTTAGGATTCATTTAGAACGATGAACAAAACCTAAGTAACGAAGTTTTTCCGGAATTCACACGATTGGACGATGCTCGTCGGATTCGTGAAATTCTCGGAATGGAAGTCGAATTTTGTGTTTGAACTCGGAAACATTGATTTTCGATGGAGTCAAGTCATATTTGGCATTATAGAGTTGTGGACTCAAAGATGACCGGATTCTGACTTAGAACGAAGAAACGAGCATTGAACGTTCACGAACGTTTATCGTTTTCGTTAAAAATGAACTAATAGGTGAATTTTTAGAGAACGAAGTCAAATAGATAAAATTCTTGCAAGAACGCGTAGAGTATGTAATTTGTGAATCGTAGCCTTTTGAACGAGCCAATTAGGAGTTGGCGCCGCGGCGCCAACCCAAGGCCAAATGATGGCGTTGCAGCGCCGGCACAATGTCTCAACTTACTGGAGTTTCGCGTTGCAGCGCGCCATGTAGCCCATAGACTCGCGGCCAAGCAATACCGAAGAGTCGATCTTTAGCCAACGCAGAGTGGCACTTGCAGTATGACATAGAGAAAGAAGGGTGGTGTAGCAGGCTCAACCCTAGGGTTTGGACAAAGAAGAAAGTTTACAAGTATGAAATGAATGGTAACTCATTGGTAATGAACTAAAGAACTTAATGAAGCATTGTAAGGAATTTTTAAACCTTAATAATGTTGCCTAAAAGTTAAGGTTAGCCAATCAAATATAAACGTAATGGCAATGTAATCTATATTAGAAAGCCGGATTCAATAATAACAAATCTAAACCATGATTAGATTGAGAAGAAGGGTAAGATATAGTAGTATACATACTTGATTATATATGACCTAATGTGGAACGTTATGTGATCATATATTATAGAGACTTAGAGACTTAAAGTGTACGTGTTATAAACAGTAGAAGATGCTAAAGGAAAGTATTCTAACCCTTGTTCCAGTTCAATCTACACAAGCTTTGTAATTCATGTATTCTTACACATGAAGTATTGTATGATGAAGTCAAAGCCAACTCTTTCAGCTAGACTTATATTATGTTTATATCATGCATGGTCAATGTTACCAAGTTATATTTGTGTGGTTTTCAAACGAAGACTGAGTATGTTAAAAAAATGTTTTGTCGTCAAACGACATGCACGTGAGGTTGCCACAACTTAAACGTACATACGTTTAATGAATGTAGTGTTGATCAATATAGAGTACTATGGGATGATCACCCATAAGTGCTCGTAAGAAATGTCGGACTTACGGACTTAGTGTCGGGATGTCCTTTTCAAAGAACTTATGAAATGCTCAAGGTCTTGGTCCGGAATTGATGTTTTACTAAATATTGTTGTTGTAAAACGTTTTGAATGAAAAGGAAGTGCTATTTTGAATTATCGATAGTACTTCGTAACTATTGTTTAGTTATTGAAGATATATGATTCCTATGTTTCAAGCATGTTGTTTATTAGATATGTTGTACTTGTTGAGCTAGTCATGCTCACTCTTGCTTGAACCATATGAACACAGCTAAGATCGAACGGACCGAAGGCTCTGGCAAGGATAAGGGCCAAGTGAAGACGAACCCGTAGAATACTTATGTAATAGTATAGGGTGAATGATTGTAATATATTTGATATTATGACAAGAACAAATGTAATGATTACAAAGAACCTTGGGAAATGTTAATATTATTTGGAATATATAAGATATATTCATTCTTTTAAGGCTTTTCAATTGAATGTATGTGTGAATGGTAGTACCGTGTAGCACCATCTATCAGGTTGGAAGAGACCCGGATTTGGGGGCGTCACAGGTTGGTATCAAAGCACTAGGTTATAAAACTTAAGGGGGGGTGGGATTAAAAACTTTAAGTCATAACCTTAAGAGAAGTCAAAGAAGTAAAAGAAGAAAATAATCTTATAAAAATGCATTATGACTATGTTATGTGTTTTTATTATTCTATTGATGTGTACTAATCAACTTAATTATTTTGTGTAGATGTCAGGAGTAAATGAAATGCAGTTAGATGTGCAAGCTGTTAGTGAAGAATCGGTGAATCAAATAGAGGTTATCTACGAACCCCATAAGCGGAAGAACCAGAGATAGTTATCATTGAGTCTGGAGACTCAGAGGATCCTGACCTCATGTCAGTATTCGATGGTATGATAGAAGAAGAGGTGGAGGTAGTGTCCTTCAACCCGGTAGCTATAGCACCAGAGATGGCTCCTGGGGAGTAAATGATGTCATTATTCATGTCTGTGTTGGATAAAAATATCCATTACTGTCGGGAGGTTAATGAGCTGAAGGCAGAGCTCCAAGCTGTCATAGAGGACAAGACGGACGTGGAGTCCATGTGGGAGCAGGAACACGATGAGAGGATTTTGGCTAAGGATAAAGTCCACGAGTTGAAGCATGAGGTTTTTGAGCTCAAGGAGGAGCTAAAGACCAAACAGCAGAAGATATGGAGAATGTCCTATATTCATAGGATTTCTCATACAGATTTCTAGCAGCAGGTAGCTGGTTATCCTGTAGAGAAGGCGAGGCGGATCTGCATCTATCACCGTGATATTATTATTATTATTAGGTCTTGCCAAGGCAGATTTTGATAATGCCTTGAGGCAGATGTGATCTATTAGTGGATAAAGTAGTTTAGATATGTAAATATTTGTATCTAGTAGTGACGTAAAACCCTCTTTTGTATAACAAAGGGTAGTCTTTTTTAAATCCCAATTTTTGGAAAGCAATAGCAGGATAATATTGTAATCAGCTTAGGCTGTGTAATGAAACGATGTAGTATTATACTACAATGAATGAATGAATATAAGCCTTTTTATGGAATAATTGAGCAATGGATGTTGAAGTTATTGTTTATTTTGGAATATTAACTAACTAATAAGAAGGAAATAATAACGCAATGTGTTGTTTATTGTATCAGCAAAATGCCACCAAGAAGAGTACAACGAAACCAAGGCGCTAATACAAATCAACCCGAGGGAGGTCCGATTAACCCAATGCAGGAGTTTTTTAACTTAATAACAGCCGCATTTAATAGAATTGTGGCTAATATCCTCGTAAATCTGGGAGTATCACGAGCTACGACCTTTAAGGATTTCAAGAGTGTGGGTCCGCCGAAGTTCAAAGGAACTACGGACCCTATCGAGGCCCAAACGTGGGTAAAGGAAATCAAGAAGGCATTTATGATAGCGAATGTCGACGAGGCCTAGAAGGTTGCCTTTGCAACCTACATGATAAAGGGAGAGGCCAACTTTTGGTGGGAGGCCAATCAGACCAGAGCGGATATAGGGAACGTAACATGGGAGAGGTTCAAGGAGATATTCTTCGAGAACTACTTTCCCAAAAGCATGCAGGGAAGGATGGAGATGTGTTTTCTTGATTTGAAACAAGGGGACATGACAGTTCCCCAATACGCCGCCAAGTTTAATGAACTGGCAAGATTTACTCCACACCAAGTGGACACCGAGGTAAGGAAGGCGCGACGGTTCGAGCAGGGCTTGAAACCCTGGCTTTATAACCATGTATATATGTTCCAGAGTATAACTTTTGGGACCATCTTAGAGAAGGGGATAATCGCCAAGGGTGGTGCGAGGCGTTGAGCCAGTACCACAAGGATAAGAAAAATAAGGGGAAAATAGATGGGGGAGTGAAGGTCGAAGGAGCCAACGGTAGTGGCGAGGAACACAAGAGGAAGGAGTTTAGCTCTGGGAATACCGGAGTGAAGCAAGGAGACCCGAAGAGAAGGATGGAGGCCTGCAAGACTTGTGGGAAGACTCATTTAGGAGTCTGTCTCAAGGATAAGGCCGTATGTTACAACTGTGGACAGGAAGGGCATATCTCGCCTAACTATCCAAGTCCGAAGAAGAATCACGGATGCTTTGTGTGTGGATCAACTGACCACATGTCAAAGAACTGCCCGAAGAAGGGGACGGATGGGAACCGGGGCACTAATAGCGGGAAGTTAGTTATTGGGGGTCCATTACAGCCAGGTAGGCCGATGGGCCGTACCTTTAATATGACAGTCCAAGATACAGTTACATCGGGGGACGTAGTCGCAGATATTATTCCGATCAACGACCTCAATGCTTACGTGCTATTTGATTCGGGTGCTACTTGTTCATTTATAGCATGTGATTTTGCTAGACGATTAGGATTACTTCCCGAAAAGTTGCCTATACCTTTATATATTAAGGTAGCTAACGAAGAGAGAATTCTTGTTGAAGATATTCATAGGAGTTGTTGCGTAGACATACGGGGTTGTAAATTATCGGTAGATTTAATACCGATAAAGTTAGGAGAATTCAACGTAATTCTCGGAATGGATTGGTTGGTAAACCATGGGGCAATTATAGATTGTTAGAAGAAATGTGTGAATATTAAAATGTTAAGACAACCTCAAGTAGTATTTTACGGGAATAGATCGTTGGGACGTTCGTGTTGTCTTATCATGACACAAACGAGGAAATTATTGAGGAAAGGGTGTGTAGGTTATCTGTGTCATGTTATTGATACCTAGAGAGTGGTAGCAACCATGGAACAAATACCTATAGTTAGAGAATTTGCCGATGTATTTCCGAGTGAAATGTTGGGTCTTCCATGGATAGGAGGCCGAGAGTTCAGTAATGGATATTGTGCCGGAAGCGATTACCGGTTTCGAGGCACCGTATCGTATGGCGCCAGTGGAGATGAAGGAGTTAATGGTTCAGTTACAAGAACTGTTGGATAGAAGTACATACAACCGAGTGTTTCGCCGTGGGGAACACCAATACTATCTGTCCAGAAGAAGGATGGATCGTTAAGACTTTTTTATCGACTACAGAGAGTTGAACAAGTTAACTATAAAGAATAAATACCCATTGCCTAGGATCGATGATCTTTTTGATCAGTTGAAAGGGGCTAAGTATTTTTCTAAAATAGATTTAAGAACGAGGTATCATCAGTTGAAGGTTAGGAAGGAGGATGTACCAAAGACATCATTCAGGACTCGTTATGGTCATTACGAGTTTCTGATGATGTCATTTGGGTTGACTAATGCACCAGCTGCATTTATGGATATGATGAATAGAGTGTTCAAGCAATATTTGGACAAGTTCGTCATGGTGTTTATCGATGATATTCTAATCTTTTCTAAGACGCCAGAAGATCATGTTGAACACCTAAGATTAGTTTTAGAGACACTAAGAAAGGAAAAGTTGTATGCGAAGTTCACTGAGTCTAAATTTTGGTTGGAAAAAGGTACAATTTTTAGGTCATGTCATTGATCAAGAAGGGATTTAAGTAGATCTAGTGAAGGTGGAAGCAGTGATGAATTGGGAGCAACCGAAAATGCCAACTAAGGTGTGGAGTTTCCTAGGGTTAGTGGGTTACTATCGAAGATTCATCCAGGATTTTTCGAAGATAGCTACTCCGTTGACTAATTTGATAAGGAAGACGGTGAAGTACGCGTGGACTGATAAATGCGAGGACAATTTTCAAGAACTGAAGAAGAGATTGAGTGAAGCGCCTATTTTGTCATTACCCGATGAAATAGGAAATTTCATAGTTTATAGCGATGCTTCGCATAGAGGAATTGGTTGCGTGCTCATGCAGCATGGCAAGGTCATTGCGTATGCATCAATGTAGTTGAAGGATTATGAGAAAGTTTACCCTACTCATGATCTGGAACTGGCCACAGTAGTTTTTGCTCTAAAGATATGGAGACATTATCTTTATGGAGAAAAATGTGAGATATACACGGACCATAAGAGTCTAAAATATATCTTCACACAGAAGGAGTTGAATATGCGACAGAGGAGATGGCTAGAGTTGATAAAAGATTACGACTGTGAAATCTTATATCAACCTGGAAAAGCCAATGTAGTTGCCGATGCTTTAAGTAGATAGGGTCGATAGAAGTTGTCTATGTTAACGGCTCAAACTGATTTAATAACAGAGATGGCTAGGATGGAATTAGAAGTGAAATTGCCGAGTGAAGCAGGATAAATACTTTTTACGACGGAGATGCAATCCACCATCGTAGAGAGAGTCAAGGAGGTGCAGCTCAAAACTGATGAGTGTGACCAAATGAAGAAGCGATTGACCAAAGAAGAAGTTATCCAGTTTAGTCTTGATAATGAGGGATTATTAAGATTTGAAGGAAGAATTTGGGTTCCGAATGAGACAAAATTAAAGGAGCAGGTGTTAAAAGATGCTTATAGTTCGAGATTTTTGATTCATCGTGGTAGCACTAAGATGTATCAAGATATTTGACAGAGTTTCTGGTGGCCAAACATGAAGAGAGAAATAGCTGAGTATGTGAGTAGGTGCTTGACTTGTCAAAGAGTTAAGGTCGAACATCAACGACCAAGTGGCTTGTTACAGTCATTGGAAATTCCGATATGGAAGTGGGAGCATATCACCATGGATTTTGCGATGGGACTTCCGATTACTCAGAAGGGGTATGATGCGTGGGTAAAAGTGGACCGGTTGATGAAGTCGGCTCACTTTTTACCAATTAAGGTCAAGTATAACTTGGATCAGTTAGCTAGACTATATATTAAGGAAATAATTTCCAGACATGGAGTACAAGTATCGAGTGTGTCAGATCGTGATCCATGATTCACATCAAACTTTTGGAGGAGTCTACAAGAGCAGTTGGGAACGCAGTTGAAGCTCAGTATGGCATATCATCCATAAACCGATAGACAAAGTGAAAGGACAATTCAAACGTTAGAAGATATGTTGAGATCTTGCGTCATGGATTTTAAGGGTAGTTGGGATGATCATCTACCATTAGTAGAGTTTGCATATAACAATAGTTATCATGCAAGCATAGGTATACCGTCCTACGAAGCTTTGTATGGAAGAAAGTGCAGAACACCATTATATTGGGATGAAGTGGGAGAACGTCGAATGCTAGGACCTGAATTGGTGCAGCAAACAGCGGACATTGTTAAACTGATACAGATGCATTTAGTAGCAGCTCAAGACAGAAAGAAGAAATTTACTGATTCGCATCGTGAAAATAGAGAATTTGAAGTAAGCTCTTACGCTTTTCTGAAGGTATCTCTCTGGAAAGGAAAGATACGCTTTGGAAAGAAGGGAAAGTTAAGTTCGTGGTTTATAGGACCCTTCGAAGTATTAAAATGGGTAGGTGAGGTAGCTTATATGGTAGCATTACCTCCAGACGTAGAATGGATTCATAATGTGTTTCATGTTTCGGTATTGCGTCCTTATAAGTTGAATTATAAGCACGTAATAGAGTATGAGCCTATTTATATCGTGAAAGACTTAACGTATGAAGAGATACCGATTCAAATCATCGATAGAAAAGAACAAGTTCTGCGAAACAAAGTTATATCTTCAGTAAAAGTGTTATGGAAGAACCACGATGCAGAAGAAGCAACGTGGGAACTTGCAGAAAAGATGAAAAAGAATTACCCTCAATTGTTTGTGTAATTTCTTTTATATAGCAAGATTCTGGGGACAAAATCCTTATAAGGGGAAGAAAATGTAACTCCCAGAAAATCGAACCTTTTGTAAATACTTATATACTGAATAAAATAATATTATTTGTTATTATTATGTGTTAGTAAGAGGAATGTCATTCTATAACCTAGAAACGTCGGAAAGTCGTAGTATTTTAAATACGTGGAAGAATTAAAGTGTTTGAATTTCTAAAACAAAAATAAAAGTTTTCCGAGAATTTTTTGAAAAACACTATGCATCGATTTCCGCTCGGGAATTATTTTTGAAATTCCGAGAAATACGTAACGTTATAATATCAATGTGAGATAGATTATGTAATAATAATCTAAGTATGGAAAATGTAATATTTCGCACGTGGACTTAATTTGAGAACGTTAGGAATATTAAGCGTTAAGAAGAAAGGGTATCGATCGTATGATATGTAAGTATTATACGAGGTATTGAATACAAGTATAATACGAAGTATTATATAAGTATGTATGGAGAATGGAATAACATATTTTACGAATTAATATACGAGCTAGAATAAGAGAATTATATGGATAACATATGTGATAAGGTTTTTAATTAAAAGACATGGACTTGTAGGATTGTGTAACAATTGATTAGTCCAATAAGAATTAAGGTGTAAGCCCAAGTGTTTGTTGATGTGAAGCCCAAAGTAAAGTAATGCAAGCCCAAAGGATTGAGTTAAGTTAAGGGGACTAAAGCCCAAATTATGATCCATTGGATAAGTAGGATCCATGGGGCAACCCATGGATAGACTTGATGACCAAGTACTTTATGTAATGACCACGTATTTGATAATTGTTGTGGTGGCCAAGTAAATTGAGTGGCTATCAAGTTGACTTGGTAAGTAAGGAATGAATAGTAAGGAGGTTAACTTAAGGAGGTGGGATGATTAGGGACTAAAGTGCCCTCACTTTGGCTTTCCTATAAATAGAAGGCTAGGATTTTCATTGTTGCTTTTTATTTGTCAACCAACAATTTTTTTTATAAAGTAACTTAAGTGTTAGAGAGAATAAGCACATAGACTCAACTCTCTTTGGAGTTTTCTTGTGATGATCGACATGTATCACATAGACTCATGTGCACAGTAACTGAGTCCCATCTTTAACCATTGCAGAGTGGCCATGTTGCAATATAGATAGAGAAGGAAGGGTGGCGTCATGAATGTAAAAGCCCCAAATTGGTGCTTAAACCCGAACTCGGTGCTTCACGATACCATTTCTATGAGCGGAATAATACTAATAATAATAACAATAATATAAAGAACAACTTAATTTTTATATCATCAGAGTCTAATCCCAAGGTACGAGACCTTTAAACATTCATTACATAATATTAGATAATTAGATATCATAGTATTCATAATCTCAAAATATTACATAAAATAGTACTGCATTCACTCAGCAACTTTCTCCTTTCCCTTGTTCTTAGTGGAGCCTTCAGGTTGTTCGCACTTAGCTGAAAACATTTAAATTAAGCAAGGATGAGCATTTGAGTGCCCAACAAGTATTAACAATCATATATATGTAAGCTGAAAGAATTTAAATGTTTTTTTATACTATCCTTCTACAACAAGTCAATAGTTGTGAAGTAATTTGTACCACGGATAATAGTAACATAACAACTCTCTTTCAAACTTTTGAAACTATGTATTGACTATAAATAGGGTTAAAGTGACATACTATAAACATTGTTTTCATTTTTGAAAAGGTTAAACAGAACTTCATCTGTAAACTGTCAAAACTTACGGGCTAGGGGGTGATCAACCCGTTGTACCCTATATTGATCAATACTACATAACAAGAACGATGTGATCGTTCACTCTGGCTGCCTTGGGCACATAAAAATTTTCCCGTGAAAGGGATGTTCATACCTGTCAGGGTTCCAAACCAAAGGTTTTATCTTGATCAACAATAATCTATAGTTCAACATATATATATATATATATATATATACGTAATTTGACAAAGGTGTATCAACATGTGGTTAACTGAAATGATTATCCAAGTGGGGACACTTGTATAACCATTTTATAGAAATTAACGAACAGAATATATATCTGAATTACCATATACTAACATGTTGATAATCAATGGGCATATATAATATAGGGTTAATAATCTGTACAGTAATAATATAACTCTGAAACATTCTTACTCATGTCTATTGCATAAAGGAAATGCAAAGGTAGGATACTTGCCTGATACGCTGCTTACAAATTTGCAACTTAGTTTTATCTTTTATAAAATCACCTATCAGTAATAAAATCATTTTACTGATTAGAATAACATATCGTAATATATAACACTGCCTATTGCAGTCAGCACATTACCTAATCACATTGTCATTTAGGTCCAACAGTCATTGGATCACAAACAAACATTTATCTAACCAAATTATCTAAGTCTAGATCAATTTCTGAAGCATGTCGGTCTACTGACAGCTTTATCGGGTAATAATCGAGTCTAAGACTCTATCTTGAAGTTCAACATCTGTAAATATTAGTCATATTATTTTTAAATGACTAAATATAATTTTAAAACATTAATTATAATTTATCATGAATTTTCAAACACCGGAATCATAATTAAATGATTTAAATATCAAACAATTCTATTATCATTAATATTTAATTAATATTAAACTATTAATGAAACCATTGCCAAAATATTAAAGTTATTTATAATAACTTAAAATATTTTTAAAACATTTATATTATCCTTGAATGATTTTTAAAAATTTAAAATCATTTTAAATAATCATCATTAATATTTAAATATTAATGTACCATTTATCTAAATATTAAAAGTCATTAATTATAACTTAAAATATTTTTAATTCATTTATATCCTTTTAAATTATCTTTAAATTAATAAAACCATTTTTAAACTATTTATTTAATATAATTATTAAATAAATTTAATATCATTATATTAACTTAATATCATTAATATTAAATTATTAATAAAATTATCTTTTAAATATTAAAGTTATATTTTATAACTTAAAATATCTTTAAACACTTTATTTTCATTTAAAATGATTTTTATAATATTAAAAATTAATTTTAAACTAATTTATTTAGTATAATAACTTTAATATCATTAATAATAATTAATTAATGAATTTAACCTTTAAATATTGAAAGTTATATTTTATAACTTAAAATATTTTAAATACCTTATTATTATTTAAAATGATTTTTAATATAATAAAAGCATTTTAATTTATTTATTTAATTCATTTATTAAATAACTTAATTATCATTAATATATATTTATTAATGAAATTTACCATAAAATATTAAAATTCATTGAAAATAACTTAAAATATTATAATATGATTTTAAATGATTTTTCATGTATTAAAATCATTTTTAAATAATTTATTTAATATTATAATTAAATAAATTAAATACTTTTAATATTCCAAAATATTAAATATTTATGAAATATATTCAAAATAATTAAAATATGATTTTGAACCTTAAAATAATTTTAATAATTTATTTTGTATTTTTATAATTTAAAACTAATTAATACTAATTATTTAACATAAAATATAATTTTTATTCAAAATCGTCAAGCTAAAGACCACTATATAGCAGCAGGCAAAATCATTGTAGGTGTTCTTACGTGTTCTTGGCTAAACCCAGAACACCATGTTCAGTGATCGTGTGTGCTACTTTGACCAAGTGTATCTGATAACTCGTATAGCTTCTAGATGAAATAAGTCTTCGATCTTGTAGTATTAATGCACGTCTACATGACTCAAAAATAAAAATGATCATAACACATAACACAAGAGAGATCTGAGCCCTCAAAGAAATTGTCAGACCTGTTCTTCATTTTCTGGGTTACCCAGAAAATGAAGAACAACTCGACCTATTCACTTTGGGCATCCACTACATGTTGATCGAGCATTGTTTTTGTGATCTATAAACTTCAGTATGTAAAACACATGTAGGACTAGAGATCTATAACAAAATATCATCATAATAACAACATATCAAGCATAAATGATCCGGTCAAACTACTGTCAGAAACTAGTTCATACGATTTCTGGAAATTTCCAGAAACACAAATCCGTGATCTCCTATGCTAGTTTGACCGAACATATCCTTCAATCTATTCATGATTTCAGGGATCTAAAAATTTAATCTTGTAGTTAATATACCATTTTACAACATTGATACAAAAATTGAAACAAAACAACAAACCCCCCAAAGATCTGGGCATTACAAAAAGTTGTCAGACGCTGCTTTTCAATTTTGGGCTGCCCAGATTTTTGACCGGTCATGGTTGGTCAACGGTATTTGACCGTTAATAACTTCAATTGCAGACATCAATTTGTTACACTACCAATTGCAGATGAAAGATAACATAGCAAACTATAGATCCAAACAATAAAACATCAAAAACAACAAATGAACAAGAATCTGTGGCTCCTGACATTCGTTGTCAGACCACAGGTTGAATTTTTCCAGATTTTTGAAAATCAATGATTTGAAGACTTAGATGTTATAGATTTGTATACTACCAACCCAGATCACTAAATTAGACTACAAACAACACATTACAACATCAAATCATAACATCTAACAATGAATCATAGTTCGATTTTTTTAATAGGGTTTATACCTTTAAATGAGAAATTTACGATTTTGGCTATGAATCATTGAGTGGATTTAAATGGGGCTTGAAAATGGGACTGGAATGCTACTATAATTCGTTGGTTTTAGTGAGAGAGAGGATTGGTTGGGTGTTTATGCAAAATAACTAACAAATGCAAGCTTCTCTCTCTCAATATATATATATATAGAGCTTGCATACAATGGACTTGGCTGATTTAGAGCTGATTACTGCCAATTATCATCACATGGGGTTAGTAAGGTTAGGTCACCAACTCCACCAATTGTCAAAACCTACATATTTGCTTCTTTAATGCTCAAAAGGGCATAGTGGTCATTTAGCTTGAGATGTTTATGGCACATTGGTCAATTAACAAACCCTTAGGCTTTGACCCCTTAGGGTTTAACCCTAAGGTTTAACACATTACATTTACAAGGTTTAGCAATTATGGTTTGTATAAAATAACAATTTTATTTTCCAAAATTTATAATTAGGGTTTTGTTAATTAGCTTAGGCTTCTAATTATACATGCACATTAGGGTTTAATAACACTAATATAATTAACCTTGCTAATTATAACAATTAGGGTTTACAATTTTGGTAATTAGGGTTACCAAATTACAATTACGGTTTTCTAATTATCAATTTAGGGTTCTAGGTTTTAGGGTTTTAATTTACTAATTAGGTTTACCTTAATTAGCAAATAAAATCTATCATACATGTTATTAATCACAGTAACACAATTTCTGACTGATCACAAACTCCAGTTTAGGTTTCAAATTAGGGTTTCTAATTTCAAGAATTAGGGTTTTCATTCATAATTATGGTTTTCCATAATAAGCATATTATTACAACATAAATCATATAACACAGTTATATAACAGTCTTGAATTTCCCATTTAATTTTGAAAAACAGGGTTAAACCAATTAATGCTAGGGTTTGGTCAGATAAAACATAATTGACCAACCATCAATGATCGATACATACAGTACATATTTATAGCACTGAAAAATCAAAATATATTTAATATTATAATATTATTCTCATTCATTGATCAAAACCCAGAACTAGGGTTTGGATTCAATATCTGAGATTTATCGTAAGTAGTTAACCTTATTAATTAAGTTAAAATAATTAACTTAATAACTTGAACAAAATTCATATAATAAAATAATTATTATAATTATTCTAAAATCATTTCATATATTATTTAAATAATATATACCTATAATTTCATGGAAAAATAATTAATAAAACATTTCTAATATAAAATTAATTATTATAAGAATATAATTTATAATAATCAATATTTCTAAAATAAATTTATTTGCAATTATTCGAGTAATAAATAAATTTTATTTATCACACATATAATTATATACATATTATCTTGGCACATATCACCCATATTTATTTTAATAAATAAATAAAAATTATACGCAAAATTTATGATTTATTTATATAGAAAATATCGGGTTGTCACAAGCGCCAACCCTAGGGTTTGGACAAAGAAGAAAGTTTACAAGTATGAAATGAATGGTAACTCATTGGTAATGAACTAAATAACTTAATGAAGCATTGTAAGGTATTGTTAAACCTTAATAATGTTGCCTAAAAGTTAAGGTTAGCCAATCAAACATAAATGTAATGGCATTGTAATCTATATCAGAAAGCCGGATTCAGTAATAACAAATCTAAACCATGATTAGATTGAGAAGAAGGGTATGATATAGTAGTATACATACTTGATTATATATGACCTAATGTGGTACGTTATGTGATCATGTATTATAGAGACTTAGAGACGTAAAGTGTACGTGTTATAAACAGTAGCAGACGATAGAGGCAAGTATTCTAACCCTTGTTCCAGTTCAATCTGGACAAGCTTTGTAATTCATGTATTCTTACACATAAAGTATTGTATGATGAAGTCAAAGCCAACTCTTTCGGCTAGACTTATATTATGTTTATATCAAGCATGGTCAATGTTACCAAGTTATATTGGTGTAGTTTTCAAACGAAGACTGAGTATGTTAAAAAATGTTTTGTCGTCAAACGACATGCACGTGAGGTTGCCACAACTTAAACGTACATACGTTTAATGAATGTAGTGTTGATCAACATAGAGTAATATGTGCTGATCACCCAGAAGTGCTTGTAAGTATTGGTGGACTTACGGACTTAGTGTCGGGATGTCTTTTTCAAAGAACTTATGAAATGCTCAAGGTCTTAGACCAGAATTGATGTTTTACTAAATATTGTTGTTGTAAAACGTTTTGAATGAAAAGGAAGTGCTATTTTGAATTATCGATAGTACTTCATAACTATTGTTCAGTTATTGAAGATATATGATTCCTATGTTTCAAGCTTGTTGTTTATTAGATATGTTGTACTTGTTGAGCTAGTCATGCTCACTCTTGCTTGAACTATATGAACACAGCTAAGATCGAACGGACAAGGATAAGGGCAAAGTGAAGACGACCCCGTAGAATACTTATGTAATAGTATAGGGTGAATGATTGTAATATATTTGATATTGACAACAACAACTGTAATGGTTACAAAGAGCCCGGGGAAATGTTAATATTATTTTGAATATATATAAGACATATTCGTTCTTTTGAGGCTTTTCAATTAAATGTATGTGTGAATGGTAGTACCGTGTAGCACCATTTGTCGAGTTGGAAGATATCCGGATTTGGGGGTGTCACATACTCAGCACCCACTTAGTCTACTATAAGAGAAGAGCTGAATTTAACACTAGCCCAAGTTAATTTTGCTCGCCTCTTTTTTATTTTACTTTATTTTATTTATCTTTAATTATACCATTATAATTGAAACTTATTTGCTGCCATGTTTTTGCAGTTTTCCATGTTTGGCTCCATAGTTACAATTGGTGCTACATTTGGTGCGAAGAATCTCAGGTTTCATTGGCAGAAAAGGGGTATGTGTAATTGTGAATTTTACTTGCCTGGTTCTTTATCTAGTTAATCGTTCCTAAAGTTTGCTAAACAGCCCCTAAATATTATTTTTGTTGGTTGATGGAAACAGGCTATGAGAATGTCAACTACTTTCTGCATTGCTGGATGGCTTACAGTATATTTGTCCATGGTATATAAATGAAGGAATTGTTCCCTGTATTGTCCTGCTTGTGGGTTTATTCTTTATCCTGGAATCCCCTAGATGGCTGGTGAGTTTTAAGATTTTACATCTTTAAGTCATATGTGAAAGCCTAGTGAGAAACTGAGAAGTGAGATTAAATTTGTAAAATTTACAGGCAAAAGTAGGACTTAAGAAAGAATTTGAAGTTGCATTATGTAGGCTTCGTGGCAAAGATGCAGATGTTTCTGCTGAAGCTGCAGAAATTCAAGTACTTTCATACATCTGCACAAACTACAGTTATAGATTAATGTTGAGAACTGACTTATTTATTTTATTTTATTTTTAAACTAATAGGCTTATATTGAAAGCCTTCAAAATCTTCCTAAAGCCAAATGCATGCGTTCTGTGATAGTAAGCAATCATTTTCAAGGTTCATGTTCAAGTGTTTTTTTTTCAGATACTGAAGATTTTTTTATGCTTCACTAAACTTTGTCAACTGTATAATTGTGTTCAGATTGCTATCAGATTAATGATATTCCAACAATTAGGAGGAATAAATGGTGTAAGTTTCTATGCTAGTGAGACCTTTGTAACAGCAGCTGGTAAGTTACATATGACATTGTATTCCACTAGCTTTTATATGTGACACTCCATTATAACAATAAAATTTTGAAATGCAGGACCTTCTTCAGGCGAGATTGGAACGGTAGCTTATGGAATAATTCAGGTTTGTGAAGTACCTCAGTTTCCTAGTGGTTTTGTTTGGTTCTTGAATTCTAAATGCAGAAGAAGTTTGTTTTCTTGTACAGCACTGAAAAGGGAAATGTTTTTATGCCTTATTTCCTTCTCCTAATCCTGCCAAATGTTTGAAAAAACTTTTGCTTTAGTCTTCACTTTTTTTGATAATTATTTACATTCACAAAATCCATTGATTAAATTCAGATTAATTTCAGCCAGCTGATATATCCGCCAGATTCCTATGGTAAATGTCAGTGCTCTGAATTCAAATTATACAACTACAGATTGTACTGCGTAGAAGATTATATGCTTTCTTTGTATCAAAAGCAAGCAAGGTTGGATGTTGTAGCCATAAAATTGAATTAGCTTTTAATCATTCTGATTTTTAATAAAAAAAATTCTACTCCAAGTTTGTATGTGTTGAAGCCAAACTTTCATGTATCAATATTTATTTTATAAATCTGATCAAGAAAAAATCTTAAAAAAATGTCTAACCAATCTAAAATCAAAATAAAAATAATATATATATATGTTCATTTGGACATGTCAATAATCTAAAGTTGGGCACATTTCTCATTTAATTTTCCATGATAGATATTTAGCGACAAAATTATGATTACATTTCTCCTACTCGATAATTATATAATTATTATAT
Organism: Panax ginseng; assembly: GCA_020205605.1. Lineage (NCBI taxonomy): Eukaryota > Viridiplantae > Streptophyta > Magnoliopsida > Apiales > Araliaceae > Panax > Panax ginseng. The sequence continues at coordinate 83,749,953 of CM035131.1, forward strand.
ACTAATTTTTTTATCATGTTCATACAAAAAAAAGAGGGAGCATAACATATTCCTATTTTGAGAAATTATAAAAATATATTTTTGCACATAAAGTAGAAATAGGAGATAGTGTATTTCAGTCATTTGCAAAAAAAATTGGGTGAATTCTGTTTAGTCAATTTTGGCATGAAAATATGTCATATTCTCAATTTGGAAAATATCACTTCACTAAATTAATGTTTGTCCTTGGTAAATGTTTTGACTTTTCCAGTTAGAGAAACATTAAGAAAATTCATTTGCTTCATGACTGCTCTCTCCCTCTCCATAATCCATATATGGCTGAATGAGTAGTTTATTACCTTGAACTTGACCCCTATGTCTGTTAAATACCCATTGTTCTAATTCTTGCAATTGTTGTACTGGTAGATTAATGTTTTATGGGTCATTATATTGTCTAATGTATGTGCTTAACTCCAAAAATTCTGCATGGTAAAATGTCAATCTCACTGGAGCTTCGACGTTGCAGCAATTCAATTAATAGTAGTTCCCCGTGGGACTACAGATGAATGGAGTACCCATATCATCTGAGAAACTAGAGTCATCCATGTCATACGTCATTGGCAACATATAAAGGTTATTCAGTATTGCGAACCCTCATACGGTGTTACTTCTCCCCATCATACAGGTATTAATGTGATTTTGTAAAATAGTGAAGAAATACTTCTGTCGATTGTTAGCAAGTACAGTCAGCAAGTGATAACCTCTGATTGTTGTAAATCTTCATCTGAAGTTTGTAGTTCTCAACAGTACCATAATAAATAAATCCAAAGGCCTGGATGACCTAAAATAATTTTGTTCACTGAGGGATGCTAAAACTGATTAGCCTAATATTCATCAGTTTGTGTAATTTTATTCTGTTTTCTTAGTAGCTAGTGTCCTGAAGGACAAGAGCTCAAAATTACTAGCAGAAGCTCGTGGATTGGATGATGTTGTCAAGGTCAGCTTGATAAGTTCATAAAATTTAATTATGTAGAAACGTCCACTTCAACAGTTATTTTCAGTTAGGTAGACACATGTTCAACAAGACAGTTTAAACTTTACAGTTTGTTTTACTTGCATGCTTGTTGGTTCCGAGAGATACACTGCACCATCGTCACTGTGAGTTAGTTTCTTGAGGTGCATGTTTGTTAGTTGAAAAATTAGTTTATTGAGGTGCGTGATTTTTAGCTCTAAGAGAATATATACAATGTATCAAATAGCTACCTGACTGTTTCCTATAAGCTCATATTTTTTTAAAACAAATTTATTTTGTTGATTTCAGATATTGAACGACATGAAAGGAAATCTAGATGCCAAAAAAGCTTGCACCGGAGCATTGAAACAACACAAAAAGTATCTAAAAAAGGTACAATTATTTTTCGGTGTTTTGTAATGGTTTCTTGGAATTATTGTTGTGTCCCGCAACTGAAAAACTGAAAGAGATGCTATACTGGACAATTATTGATAGTGGTATTGTTTTTAGTGGTATAGTGGTATTACCTCACGAAGTTGAAATAATACATAATAGAACTTGTCTTTCAAGTCAAGTACAGAACCCTGAGGTCCAGCATGGGTCATGGACCACTTTGTACTTGTTTTTGGAATTCTTTTGGGGATAAAATAAATATTTTATTTTTGGAAATTTTACACTAGATCTATGTATGAGGTTTCAATTACTCCCCTCATTTAGTATTTTCAAGTGGAACCACTTGAGCTATTTAGTTACATAATTCATTGCTATTATTTGTATCACTGATATGACTATTTCCATTCTCTAGCATAAAGGTTTTAGTAGTGCAACCTAATGAAAAAAGATTTAGCAATTATCCTCTTTTTGTATAATATATAATGAAGTTTTTAGCTTTGACACTTTGATAAGGTATAGCCCTTTAATACTTTTTTTTTATTAAGTACACCACAACTTTGCTTGTTCTTTATGATGGACTAGAAGTTCCTTACGTAGCTTGATTGGTGGCTTGATATTCTTAGTACTGCTGCTTTTTGTAATTGAGTTGTTGATTTTGTTATTGCATGTCTTTGGTACTTCCACTCCGCATTTATGTTATTTCTCTCGGTTATGCAGAGGATCACTTATGGATGATGCGATGATATTGCCTTGTGGGCATTCATTTAGTGGTGGGATGCAACATGTTATTAGAATGACATTATATACATTTTGAATCCTTTAGGACATCCACATACTCTTTTTGTGTTAAGTTATTAAAATCACATTATTGTATCAACCTGATCACTAACTCTGGTGGTATGTTGACTTGAGATGCACCATGACTTAAGTATCTGTAAATTAACTTTAAGCTACCAACATCAATGTATTCATTAATGTATTCTCTCTATATATATAGATATATATTTTGATTAAAGAATTGTGGTAGCTTTAGATGGTTAATTGTAAAGATAATGAATGATTATGTAGTGGATGATTTTCTTACGTTAATAATATTTTAGTTTTTTGTATTTTTGCCATTATTTACTATGAGAACATTGTGACGCCCCCAAATCCGGGTCTCTTCCAACCGACAGATGGGTGCTACACGGTACTACCATTCATACATACATTCAATTGAAATGCCTCAAAAGAACGAATATGTCTTTTATATATTAAAATAATATTTACATTCTCCAGGTTCTTGATAACCCTTTCACTTGTTCTTGTCATAATATCAAATATATTACAAATGTTTATCATATACTATTACATAAGTATTCTACGGGTTCGTCTTTGCTTTGCCCTTATCCTTGTCGGAGCCTTCACTCCGTTCGATCTTAGCTGTATTCATATGGTTCAAGCAAGAATGAGCATGACTAGCTCAGCAAGTACAACATTTCTAATAAACAACATGCTAGAAACATAGGATACGTATATCTTAAATAACTAAACAATAGTTATGAAGTACTATCGGTAATTGAAAATAGCACTTCTTTTCATTCAAAACATTTTACAATAACAATATTCAGTAAAACATCAATTCTGGTCCAAGACCTTGAACATTTCATAAGTTCTTTGAAAAGGACATCCCGGCACTAAGTCCATAAGTTCGACATTTCTTACTAGCACGTCTAGGTGATAAGCCTATAGTACTCTATATTGATCAACACTACATTCATTAAACGTATATACGTTTAAGTTGTGGCAACCTCACGTGCCTGTCATTTGACGACAAAACATTTTTAGCATACTCAGTCTTCGTTTGAAAACCACACCAATATAACTTGGTAAACATTGTACATGCTTTGATAGAAATATAATATAAGTCTGGTGTAAGACCCCAACTTTTATGAATAAATAATTTTTTTCTCGAAATATATTTTTGAATATTATTGTGTGGATTTGATATAATGTTATAGTGGTGGGTAATATTTACAAATTTTGCAAAGTAAGCAAGTGATCATATAATATTTGATTGGTCGGGGAATATTAAATGCACGACACACAATCATTGGTGGACCCTATTAACTAAGTATTGTCGTAGTTAAAAAACAGCGTAATTATCTTTTATAAAAATAACGGCGGAAGTTTTACCGTTAAAACTATTGAACTACCCGGTAGTAAAAAATGCGATGTCTGGCGCTGCGGTTGCATAGTAGCACACGATATTGGTTATTGATGCTTACGTGAGAAGTCACTCAGTTATACTCAATTATTGCTACAGTAGTTGCTGCATCATATCTCTTATATTATTAATTCAATTATTATTATAGTATCATCTGTATAAAATGATATATTTGTTAAATCAATAATTGAGACGACAAAATTATTCATATTATTAAATTACAATATTTACAATGTCTAGAAGTTCTGTCAAGGAGAGGTTTGGTCATCTAATTGTGCGCCAATAAAGAGAAATCCTTATCGGAAAGCCCCCACTTTCCTGGGAATGACCTGGTTATTAAATATTATGAGTTATAATATTAATGATGAATAAGTTCATGTTGATTAAAGATGAAATTGATAGTTCCATTGTATTGGAATTATTAGTGTTAGTGGAAAATCGACATTTAATTCAGTATTAATTGATGTCTGGAAGTTATACTGATCAGTCGGGTAATTAATCGGATAAATGAGAAATTAATTGTTGTTAATTCACATGATTATAACTATTTGTTCACATGTGTGTACTATTGATTCACATTCTTGTTACTATTAGGGGAGTTGGTACAAGATTGATAATACTTGCATGGCTAAGTTAAAAATGGAGGTATAGATGGAGGTACTATACTATAATTCGTATTTTCACATGTCTAGAACTATTGGTTCACATGATTTACTATTGATTCACATGATTTACTATTAGGGGATGTGGTGCAAGTTTGATAATACTTGCAGGACTAAATTAAAAATAAAAGAAAAGAGGAAGGTATTATACTGTAATATTCTGAGCTCCAAAACATGCAATTATCGAAACTATATTTTTCTATAAATAGAAGCTCATTTCATCATTATTCTTCACCAATTCACTCAAGCTATAGAGCAATTACTATAGAGAGAAATTCTAGAGAGAAAGAAAAAGAGAAGTCTGCTACCTCACTATTCCAATATCCAGTTCTTTCTAAGGTAAGGGGTATTATTTCTTTCGTGTTCTTGAAGAGAGCTATTGTTATTCCATCCCTTATTATTCTGTTGGAATAACCTGTATACATGGATTACCGTATACATGGTGAAATTCTTCTGTTATTCCATTTTTTATTATTATGTTGGAATAACCTGTCTATGCGAAGTACCGCATACATGGTGAAATTCTTTTGTTATTCCATTCTTTATTATTACATTAGAACATCTAAATTGGCATTAAGTATTACGTATAACTTTGGTTCCACTATTTATCATTATGTTGGAATAACTTTTATGCAGGCGGAGTCTATCGTATGCCCTGAAGAAGTCTTCATTATTCCATTATTTATTATTCTATTGGAATATCACATGCATGCGTATTACGCATGACACAGTTCCATTATTTATTATTACATTGGAATAACATGTCATAAGGTCTATCGCATGCATGGTGAATTCTTCCATTATTCCATTCTTTATTATTACATTAGAATATCTTGTGCATGCGGATTACACATGACCGGTTCCATTCTTTATTATTTTGTTGGAATAACTTTTATACATGTGGATTATCACATGCATGGTGAATGATCCTTCGTATTCATTACTTATTAAATTGTGGAAATGATGCATGCTACGTGGATTACATGGCATGGCAAAGTAAAATCCATTTGCGCTCCATATATTCTATTATACTCAATTGGTTAAAGTTTTGGCTTCTATACTCTATGAAATTAGTGGAATATCCTTGATATTTGCGCTTCATCCAGTATCTTTTCATGGAAATATTCTTCTGAGCATTCTTGAATTTTACTTTACAAAGAAGTTTCATGTTGACAATTTGGACATTATTGATTTCTGGATAAATTAGATTATAAATCTTTAAAAATTTATTCTTGAACTTGTTTTATTGAATTCCTATATCATTGTCATCATCCTTGATAAGTTGGTTTTAGTGAATCACTGTTATAGTGATGACTTTAGGAATTTAATGATAAGACCTTTCCTAAATCACTATTATAGTGATGACTTTAGGAATTTAATGTTGTTTAATGATTAGTTAAACGACGAACGTAAAGTATAAAGAACGTGAACCGTATTCAATAATTATAAGGACTATAACGTTAAGGGTTAGAACTAAAAGTTGTTAAGTAATACGTAAATGTAAACAGTATGCAATAAAGTGTACTTTAGAAATGACGATCGAGTTTCGATTAATAATGTAAGGATGTTAGTAAGCCGTGATGAAGAATGATTAACTCAAAACGAGTTGGATTAATGAAGTAAATCCACGTAAGACATAGAAGAGAAAGAAGTTGGTAAGAATAATGTAAAATATAATGGCAAGCCGGAACCAATAGTAACAAATCTAATATATGATTAGATTGAGATGAAGGGTAAGATTCATTAGGAACCATGTATGTTCATTCATGACCTAATGTGGTATGTTATGTGGTTATGTGTTGTAGAGACCGTAAAGACTGAAAGGAAAAGTTATTTTTACTGTAACAGACGCTGAAGGAAAGTTTTTCTTAAAACGCTTGTCTAACCTTCGTGTTAGCCAAGTTTTCTGTGATTCATGTTATGAGATGCATGAACGGTTTTACTAAAGGGTCGATGCCAGTTTTATCTCGGCTAGAATAATCTTGAAGAGTTGATTGATTTATTTACAAGTCTTTCAATATAGAATTGCTAACACTATCCTACGCCAATTGTTTGGTATGGATTCAAGGTAAGCTTGAGTATGAATAAACAAATGTATTTTTCATCGATTATTCGATGGGCATGCGAGGTTGCCAAAACTTAAACGTACATACGTTTAACAGGATGTAGTGTTGATCAACATAGAGTACTATGGGTTGATCACCTAGAAGTGCTCGTAAGATATACCGGACTTACGGACTTAGTGTCGGGTTGTCCTTTTCAAAGAAGTTATGAAATGCTCATGGTCTTTGACCAGGATAAATGTTTTACTGAATATTGTTATTATAAAACGTTTTGAAGGAAAAGAAGTGCTATTTTGAATTATCGATAGTACTTCGTAACTATTGTTCAGTTACTGAAGATATACGATTCCTATGTTTCAAGCATTGTTTTTAAAAGAGATTGTTGTACTTGCTAAGCTTGTTATGCTCACTCTTTCTTGAACTATATGAATGCAGCTAGGACCGAACGAACCAAGGGATCTGACAAGAATAAAGGCAAGACAAAGATGAACGATTAGTTTACCTTGTAATAAACTAGTAAGTTGTATTTATTATAGTATGATGAACAAAGAATGTAATGGTTTTAGAACCTGGGGATGTGATGTAATATTATTAATGTAATATGAATGTCGTTGATTCACACATTTTGATGTCGTTTCAATAGAATGAATGTACAGTTGTGATCAAGTGTAGCACCATCCATCCGGGTTGGAAGATACCCCGGATTTGGGGCGTCACAAGTCATCTGTGGCTGTGGTGCATAGATGGACTTGGTATGATTATGACCGAGGATCATTCTTGTAATCATGACCGTAATGTTACAAATGATGTGGTAAAAGTCCTCATTGGCCCGTAGTGCATTGATGGATAGTTGTTAGCATGATCATGACCATTAATGAATACACAAATATCCTTGGCCCGTAGTGCATGGATAATTTATGGTCGTGATACTAAAGAATATCCTTGGCCGTAGTGCAGGGGCGATTCGATGATGTGGATTATTTATTAAGCTGAGTCTTAGCGATAAAAGTGATGAAAAACCTTTTAAATCATAGAAGATAGTAGATTTTATTCTCGACTTGACTCTTTTAATGGATTGCTTATTCCGGTGCAATTAAACTTGATGTTTGTTATATTTTATCAGTTTAACACTGTTGTAGGGTAACGATAATTTATTCTGCATTATCTTAGTCATAATATTTCTTACTGGGCTAGTTAAGCTCACCCTTTTGCTTTCATTGTTCTCTTCAGGAAATGAGAACGTAGTAGGGACTAGTCGGGAAACGGAGTGACGGTCCAGATGATAGCATTAGTAGTACTCACTATTCTGTTAAATAGTGTGACAATAAATGTAATGAGGACTCCATTGAGTGTGGATATTGTCTAGATGACAATATTCTTATTAAAACTCTTAGATTATGTTTTGTTGTATTTTACACGACTGTTGTATAATTAAGTTGTATTTGAATTTTGTACCATGTATTTGGTGACTCAAGATGGGTGATGTATACTTATTTTGGGGGCGTCACAGTTGGTATCAAAGCTTAGGGATATGATCCTTGGCTAAGATGTGAGATAAGAACTAGGAGGGGAGAGACTGGGAATTCTTTCGCTAGTATGACCTACCTAAGTTTATTTGGTATTTAATTGGTCGGTCAGAGTATAGGGATAATATGTGATATGTTAATTAACACTTATTTTGTGGCAGTATTTGAAAATGACATCCGAGAATGTTGAGAATAACAATGGAGCACAGGAGACCGTTGAGTCACCACAGATCAATAATCAGGATAATGTGCATCAGGAAGGAGACAATCCTTATGCAAACAACAACATTGACCAAATGATGAACGATGGAATGTTTAGAGGCTTTATGCAATTTATGCAATATCAGGCGAGAGCTGCTCCTGTCTAAAATACAGGTGGAAACACTGGCAACTCTCGAACGGTCACCGCTAAGTAGTTCAAGGAACTGGGACCACCAGAGTTTTTTGGAGAGCTAAAACCACTTAAGGCGGAGACGTGGATAAAGCAGATCTGCAAGATATTTGATGTCTTGGGATGCTCCAAGGAGAAAAAGTTTCCCTTTGCCACCTTCATGTTTTGAGCAGAGGCAGATTACTGGTGGGAATCTGTAAAGCGTACTCAACTTAACGCACTGAAGATGACTTGGGAGAAGTTCCAAGAATTGTTCAACGACAAGTACCTTCCCGAAAGTATTTATCACATAAAAGAGGTAGAGTTCATCAAGCTGGAGCAAAACAACATGACCGTCTCGCAGTACGAAGCCAAGTTTGTCGAGTTGTCTCAGTTTGCATCCCATTTGGCTGATAATGAGGAGAGAATGACGCGAATGTTTCTAAGAGGTTTGAAACCTAAGATACGTCAATATCTTATCTCTCATAAACTATGTTTGTATTCAGATGTTGTTAATAAGGCTCAGTTATTGGAGCGCGATAATGAGTCAACCCAACTAAAAGAGAGCAGCCGACAAAATGATAATACCAGTGATGACAATAAGCGCGGAGGGAATCAACATGCCAGAAATGGTAACCACTTCGATGGTAATCATGGCCAAAATAATAAGAATGGACATTTCAAGAAGAGGGATTTAAAAATGATGGGAAAACGTCAAGCACCATCACCCGTTGTTAAGGAAGGAGAACCGACCACCTATCATATGCTTCAAATGCGGAGGGAGGGACACATCATCAAATCTAGCGATCTTTGTCCAAAGCGTGTTACAATTGTGGAAGAGAAGGTAACCTAGCCCGATTTTGTCGTTCACCGAAGATAAGTCCAACTAGGAAGGAGGCACCAAAGGTCGTCCCAGAAAAGTCAAAGCCGGTAGTGCAAGGGAGAGCGTTTGTCGTGACCTCCCAAAAAGTAAGGAACCCGGACGAGGTCGTCACGGGTAAGCTTATCATAAACTCTAGAGAAGTCTATACCTTATTTGATATCGGTTCTACCCATTCTTTTATTTCTCCTACTTGCGCTCAACATTTAAATTTGACTCCGGAGAAATTAGACTTTGACTTATCTGTTGAAACTCCGTTGGGAGAAACCTTCATTACATCCACTGTTTATAAGTCTTGTTTGGTTCAAATCGGTACCCTCACATTACCTGTCAATCTTATTTCATTGAAAATACTTGCATTTGACGTAATTTTAGGGATTGATTGGTTAACTACTCATCATGCAAAAATTGATTATTTTCGTAAGGTTGTTAGCTTTCATATTCCTAATTAACCTATTATATGAATTTAAGCAACCAAACCATTAAAATCAATCATTGTCATCTCAAGCGATAAAGCTATTCGTTTATTGAAAAATGAATGTCAAGATTTCTTAGCTCATGTTACGGATTTAAACAAAAATACGTTAATTTTGAATGATATTTCTATTATTAATGAATTTCCTGACGTATTCCCTGAAGAACTTCCTGACCTACCCCCAGAGCGAGAAATTGAATTTTGTATCTACCTTGAATATGGTACAAAACCCCTTTCTAAAGCCCTATATCCAATGGCTCCTATTGAACTTCAGGAGTTAAAGACCCAATTGCAGGAATTGTTAGAAATTGGTTTCATTCGTCCTAGTACGTCTCCTTGGGGTTCTCCTGTTCTATTCGTGAAGAAGAAAGATGGAAGTATGCGAATTTGTATTGATTATCGGGAGTTGAATCATGTCACCATCAAAAATAGGTACCCATTGCCTTGCATTAATGACCTGTTTGACCAGTTGCAAGGAGCCAAATTCTTTTCAAAGATTGATCTTCATTCCGGATATCATCAGTTGAAGAATAAAACTGATGACATTCCAAAGACTGCTTTCAAAACTCAGTACGGGCATTATGAATTCCTAGTTATGTCTTTTGGATTGACTAATGCTCATGCCACCTTCATGGACATGATGAACCGAGTATTCAAGGAATATTTGGATCACTTTGTGGTTGTCTTTATTGATGACAACCTCATATACTCCAAAAGCCGTGAAGACCATGAGAAACACTTGAGGCTGATACTTTAAAAGCTTCGCGAAAACAAGCTTTATGCCAAGTTGAAGAAATGCGAGTTTTGGCTTGAGGAAGTTGCATTCCTTGGGCACGTGATATCAAATCATGGAATATCTGTTGACCCAGCAAAGATTGAATCAATTCAATGCAGGGAGCAATCAAAATCAATGAGCGAAGTACGTAGCTTTCTCGGCTTAGCTGGTTATTATCGGAGATTCATGGAAGGATTTTCTCGAATTGCTAATCCATTAACTCAGCTGACTCGAAAAGATACAAAGTTCGGTTGGAGCGAAGAATGTGAGAAGAGTTTTCAAGAACTCAAGAGAAGACTCATTTCATCATATGTTCTGACAATACCATCTGGCTCGGAGGGATTTGTAATCTACAGTGATGCTTCAGGCAAAGGGTTAGGATGTGTTCTCATGCAACATGGGAAAGTCCTAGCCAATGCCTCATGAAAACTCAAATAATATGAGAGGAATTATCCTACTCATGATCTAGATTTGGCTGTAGTCGTTTTTGTGCTTATGATTTGGAGGCATTACCTGTATGGAGAGAAGGTCGAGATCTATACGGATCATAAAAGCCTCAAATATTTCTTCACTCAAAAGGAACTCAACATGCGGCAACGACGATGGCTTTAGTTATTGAAATATTATGATCATACCATCCAATACCATCCTGAAAAAGCGAACGTAGTAGCTGACGCATTGAGTAGAAGATCATATACGGGCATGAGTGCATTATTGTCAATGCAAAGGCCCATTGTGTAAGACTTGGAAAGGATGAAAATAGAGTTAAAGACTCCAGGGACCCATGTGATGATGGACAATATACGAGTGGAACCGACTTTAATCAATAAAGTTAAAGCTACTCAAGCTACAGACCTGGAGCTGATGCGTTTGAGGAAGAAAGTGCAAGAAGGTGCTATTCTAGAAGCAAGAATCAATGAAGAAGGAATACTTCGAGTCAACTCCAGACTTTGTGTTCCTAACGATTCTGACTTGTAGTATAAAATCATGATGGAGGCTCACAACACACCATTTGCAATCCATCCTGGGAGTACCAAAATGTATCGTGATCTTCGACATACATTTTGGTGGAGAAATATGAAGAGAGAGATAGCGGGGTTTATCTCAAGGTGTCTAACTTGTCAACGAGTCAAGGCGGAGCATCAAGTTCCAAAAGGTCCATTGCATCCACTTACAATTCCAGAATGGAAGTGGGAGCACATTACCATGGATTTCGTTACTGGTCTTCCCAAGGTTTCTCAAGGCGTAGATGCGATTTGGGTCATTGTTGATAGATTGACCAAGTCTGCTCATTTCTTTTCCGATACGAGAAACTTATACACTTGAACGTCTTGCTAGTATATACATAAAAGAGATTGTAAGATTGCATGGTATGCCAGTATTCATAGTTTCTGATCGAGACCCAAGATTCACTTCACGATTTTGGGTTAGTTTGCAAAAAGCTATGGGCACGAATTTATGATTTAGTTCGGCATATCATCCTCAAACGGATGGGCAGTCAGAAAGGACTATTCAAACTCTTGAAGATTTATTAAGACTCTATGTCCTTGACTTCAAGGGAAGTTGGGACAAGTTCATACCATTGGTGGAGTTTTCCTACAACAATAGTTATCAAACAAGTATTGGCATGGCTCCATTTGAGGCGTTATATGGAAGAAAGTGTCGTTCTCTAGTATGTTGGGATAGGGTGGGTGAAGCAACGTTGTTGGGACCGAATTTGGTACGTATGACTACGGAAAAGATTCAAACGATCCGACAACGTATAAAAACCTTACAAGATCGAAAAATGAATTCAATTCATCATATGAACATCTCAACATACTTATTACAACACTTATTTTTATGTTGGATTTTGACTTATTCTTACATGAACTTATAACTTATTAAGGTATAAACTACTTATAGCTTCATTGCTCATGACTTATGATAATTAAAGTCTTTTAATCATTATCCTTTATATGTTCTCAACCTATAATTTCATTCATGTATACTTGATACAAGTTCATACAAGTTCTTTATTTTCATACAAACTCTCAAGGTTAACCTATAACAAGTTCATATAGCTTCTTCATAAGTTTATAACTTATGCAAGTTTAAATGACTTATTTCCGACTTATGCGTCATAAGTTCATTTAATTAATCATTCTTCTTACTTCTTAACATCCATGTTCACTAATCCCTACTCCTCTTATCAACCTATCATGGTAGAGATAGAAGATTAATGGACAAGAAGTCTTACCCTTGAAGTTCTTTGGAATAAGTCTTCTTTTTCTTCTCAAATGAAAGTAGCTTATTCTCTCTAACACTTAAGCACTTTATAAGTTGTTTGGATGAGTTGAACAATTAACAAATGACTAGCAAGCTCCTCTTATTTATAGAATTCACAAAGTTAGGGTAGTTTAGTCAATATACCATCCCACCTCCTTACTATTCATTACTTGTTAATCACAACACTTATATGTTGCTTGGCCATTACACCTTAGTCTTGGTCATCACACATAATACTTGGTCATCACATATAATACTTGATTACCAATATTAACTATAGTAACATGGTTTGCCCCATGGGTCACTACAACCCAATGGATCCTAACTTTCTTGGATTAACATAACTTTTGGGCTTGTATTAATAAACATTAACTTGTTCATTAATTAACATTTGGGCCTTACCAATTATTCACTTGGGCTTGTACTAATTCCTAACAAATCCTACAAGTCCAATACTATTGCTCAATACATATAATGTATTGTTTACGTATCATTCTCGTATTCTAACTCATATATAACTTGTTATATACGATATACCATCATTCATACAAACTCGTATAATACCTTGTATTATAATCGTATTCATTACCTCGCACAGTACTCACGTATCATACGATTATTACTTAATTCATTAATTCTTCCCTTTCCTTAACGTTCTCAATTTAAGTCCGTAAGCGAAATATTGCATTTTCCATACTTAGATTGTTATTACATAATCAATCTTACCTTGACACTCTATCATTATGTATTTCCCGAAAGTTCAAAAATAATTCTCGAGCAAATATCGATGAATAATGTTTTTTGAAAAATTTCTCGGAAAACTTTTATTTTCGTCTTGGAAATTTAAACACTTTAATTCCTTCACATAGCTAAAATACTACGACATTCCCACATTATTAGGTTATACAATGACAACCATCTTGATAACACATAGAATATAATTTTATTTATTATTTAATTCAATAAAAATATTTTACAATAAAATCAATTTCTCAAGTGAGTTACATCCTTCCCCTTTATAAGGATTCTCATCCCCGAATCTCGTCTTACTTTAATCAAATAATTGAGGAAAATTTTTCTTCATCTTTTCTTCTAATTCCCACGTTGCTTCTTCGGCATCGTGATTCTTCCATAACACCTTTACCGAAGATATAACTTTATTCCGCAGAACTTGCTCTTTTCTATCGATAATTTGAATCGGCGATTCTTCGTACGTTAAGTCTTTCTCGATATGAATCAGCTCATACTCGATTACGTGCTTATAATCTAGCTTATAAGGACGTAACAAAGATACGTGAAACACGTTATGTATTCGTTCTAGGTTTGGAGGTAATGCTATCACATAGGCTACCTCTCCCACCCGTTTTAATATATCAAAAGGTCCTATAAACCTTGGACTTAACATTTCCTTCTTTCAAAAGCGTATCTTTCCTTTCCAAGGAGATACCTTTAGAAATACATACGAGCCTACTTCAAACTCTCAATTTATTCTATGTGAGTCCGCATACTTCTTCTGTCTGTCTTGAGCTGTAACAAGACGTATCCGAATTAACTTTACTACATCCGCTGTCTGCTGCACCAATTTTGGTCCTAGCATCCGGCATTCTCCCACCTCATCCCAATACAATGGTGTTCTACACCTTCTTCCATACAAAGCTTCATTAGGTGGCATGCCTATGCTTGCATGATAACTGTTGTTATACACAAATTCTACTAGTGGTAGGTGATCATCTTAACTACCCTTGAAATCCATGACGCAAGATCTCAACATATCTTCTAACGTCTGAATTGTTCTTTCGCTCTGCCCATCGGTTTGTGGATGATACGATGTGCTTAACTTCAGCTGTGTTCCCAACTATTCTTGCAAACTTCTCCAAAAGTTCGATGTGAATCATGGTCACGATCGACCTGATCGATCTTGGTACTCCTATCCTCATATACAAGATATATATTTATAGCACTGAACAATCAAAATATAATTAATATTATATTATTATTCTCATGCCTTGATCAAAATCCAAAAATTAGGGTTTGGATTCCATATCTGATTTATCTGTCATACTTAACATTATTAATTAAGTTAAAATAATTAACTTAATAATATGTACTAAAATTCATATAATAAAATAATAATTATAATAATTCTAAAATCATTTTATATATTATATAAATAATATATAATTATACTTTCATGGAAAATAATTAATAAAAATATTTCTACTATAAAATTAATTATTATAATAATATAGTTTATAACAATCAATAATTCTAAAATAAAATTATTTAAAATCATTCATGTAATAAATATATCACATAAATACATACACACATTATCTTGGCACATATTCCCCATATTTAAAATAAAATAAAAATTATACGCAAAATTTCTAATTTATTTGTATAGAAAATATCGGGTTGTTATATTCACCATCCTTTATAAAGATTCTGTCCCCAGAATCACCGTTTTAAAACCTACACATACAAGTGTACGTAACATATACAATTATTGCAAGTAGATCTTGATCATAAATGATCGCACTGATCTTTAATCTATTCACATAAAGCTTGTCTATCTGATTCAACGGAAATTTGATTTCTAAAAGAACTCAAATTCCTTCTTCAAAATTTCTTTATAAAATAATTTATTATATATATAAGAAAATAAAATTTGATTAGAATACTACCTGGAGTTGCATCCTTCGCTGCCACCGTATCTTGAACTGTCATAAAACTACTGTGGTTGGTTCTATTATTTCGTTTGTTGAAGTTGGTCCCGTTGTTGCCAATGTCCTGCTGCCTTTTCCCTTATTCACATTTCTTACCTCCCTTATCCTTCTTGGACAATCTTTCACCTTATGCTCCATTGATTCACAAATAAAACATCCGCTATACATTCTTGGATTGGGGCAGTTGGGAGAGATATGTCCCTTCTGCCCACACTTATAACATGCAAACTTACCTTTAAGACACTATCCCGAGTAATTCTTTCCGCAATTTCTACACTGCATAGCCTTTTTCTTTCCACCTCCTAGCCTAATCTCGGTATTCCCTAAATTATCTCCTTTCCTTTTTCCAGACCTACTATCACTACTCCTTTTTTCGGTTCTAGTTTGATCTGCCTCCCACCAAAACTTCGTCCCCCCTTTCATTGTATAGGTGGAAAAAGTTGTCTTTTGTCCCTCTGATACCCCAGCTATCACAAATGCTTCCACAGGGTCAGTTGATCCTCTAAATCCTGCCATTCTGACTGCCTTAAAGTCTTTGAAATTCAATAATCACTTTTCTAGCTGATTTCCCATGGCTAGTATTCTATTCTACATATCTTGAGCGACCATATTCTCAAAATTCTGTATCGGGTTTGGTTGTCCTCCAGCTTTATCGACAAGTTCTTCTGTCCGTTGATTTTGCTTTCATCTTGGCGACATTATCTGATTAGTCATAATTTATCTTTCATCAACTTACCTTCTATATCTTAGGGTATTTTCATAACGCGAAATTTTCTACTCGAATAATCATGTATTCAAAATATTAGATTTCAAAAACTTTGGTTTCTTCAGATTAACCAAAGGTTTTATAATTGATTACTATCTTTATACCAACTTATTTCATTAATCCATCATAGATTCATATTCATAACACTTGACATTCTATAACACATACTGCTTTAAACATCCGCTATCCCTTTGTGACTTAAAAGTCAGGAATCGCTACCACAACTTATACAGAAATTGAGAGTATTACCTTATACAGACATACTTATCATATACACAATATAGAATTATACATATTCAACTAATACTAATACCACTTATTTCTTACGCCTTCACTAAGGATAAATTTGCCTTTTTTCTTTTTCTTTTTCTTTTTTTTTAAAATTTTTAAACACGTATCATAATAATGTATTTATATTCATATACCACTGTTTTAATACAGACTGACTAACATCTAGCATACTTCTATAAATGCTCAAGGCATAAACTGCCCACTACCAACTGTCCTCTAATGGACAAAAAGTGAGGATTCGTTACCATCAACCCCTCTATCAAAATAAAAGTTGGGGCCTAACCGCCATCCTATGCATACAACAAGGCATAAGGATTTACAACAACTAAACAGTCTCTAATAGAAATAAAAAGTGGGACTATATTGAACATGAATACAAATCAACGCTCTCTCTCACCGGCTGAGGGCGGCTCCATCCACTCAAATAAGAAATCAGTATAAAGGCGATGTCTAAAGCTTGCTCCAAGGTATATATCCTCACATCTTTAGCTTCCATCTCAACTCTCAACTGTCCTAGCTGTAGCTCTCTCTGCTCCAACCTCCCTCGCAACTCGGCTAACTAAGCATGTGCACGGTAAATGCGTCCTTGTCTTCTTTGCTTCAAAAATCTAGAGGGTGTGGTTCTGCGCCTCCACTACGCCAAATTTCTAACCTTTAGCTCAAATGCTCTCGCCAACAAATCTCCTATCATCGCATGCTCCATGGACTCCTCACTAGAGTCCCTCGACTCTTAGTTCATTTGAATAACTATCTTGACTCTCGTCGGCCATCCTATGACCACAATAAACAATCAAAACAACATCGGTTACCACAATAAAATATATTCATTGATAAAATGAAAGGATATTTTATTCAGTACAACTAAAACTTGATGGATCTCCTCAACCCATCACCTAGCTAACATATTCTATAAAAGTTTTCTACTAAGGTTATAACCTAGGTTTCGCATTCCTAATGTTTATAACCTACAGCTTTGATACCAACTTAAAAAGCCCCCAAATCCAGGTACTTAAAACCCGAACTTGGTGCTTTATAATACCATTTCTATAAGCGAAATAATACTAATACTAATAACAATAATATAGATACCAACTTAATTTACATATTTATCAAAGTCTAAATCCCAAGTACGCAACCTTTAATACATTCCTCACAATACGTGATAGGTAATATATATCATACTTGTCTTAATAAAGATAACTATTACATAAAATGGCATTGAATTCATTCTGCAACCTTTCCTTTCCCTTTATTCTTAGCCGAGCCTTCTACTTGTTCACACTTAGCTGAAAACATTTAAATTAAGCAAGGATGAGCATTTGAGTGCCCAGCAAGTAATAGCAACTATATATATAAGTTGGAAGAATTTAAATGTTTTCTTTATATTATCCTTCTACAACAAATCAATAGTTGTAAAGTAATCTGAACCAATAATATTAACATAACTACCCTCTTTCAAATTTTAAAACTACGTACTGGCTATATATAGGGTTAAGGGGACATACTATGAACATTATTTTTATTTTTGAATAGGTTTAGCAGAACTTCATCCGTAAACCGTCATAACTTATGGGCACGGAGGGTGATCAGCCCGTTGTACCCTGTATTGATCAATACTACATTACAAGAACGATATTATCGTTCACTCTGGCTGCCTTGGGCACATAAATTTTTTTCCATGAATGGGATGTTCATACTTGTCAGGGTTCCAAACCAAAGCAATTCGGTTGGATAATAGGTAGGTTTTATCTTATTCAACAATAATCTATAATTCAACATATATATATATATACGGGTAATTAACAAGGGTGTATCAACATGTGATTAAATGCAATGATTATCCAACTGGGGACACTTGTATAACCATTTATAGAAATTAACGAACAGAATATATATCTGAATTACCATATACTAACATGTTGAAAATTAATAAGCGTATATAATATAGGATTAATAATTTGTACAGTAATAATATAATTCTGAAACATTCTTACTCATGTCCATTGCATAAAGGAAATGCAAAGGTAGGATACTTGCTGATCTTGCTTTTACCATAATACGAACTTAGTTTTATCTTTTATATAACGACCTATCATTAATCAGATCATTCGCTCTATTAGAACAATATACTATAACAGATAGTACTGTATTTCGCAGTCAACACATAACCTAATCACATTATCACACATGTTCAACAGTTATTGCATCACAAACAAACATTAATACAGTCAAAATATCTAAGTCCAGATCAATTTCTGAAATATGTCGGTGTACCAACAGCTTTATCGGATAATTATCGAGTCTAAAACTCTATTCTGTAACTCAATATCTGTAAATATCAGTCATATTATTTTAAATAACTTGATAAAACATTTATTAATTTATCATGAATTTTTAAACACCGAAATCATTATTAAATAATTTAATATCAAATAATTCTATTATCATTTAATTATTATTAAACTATTAATGAAACCATTACTAAAAGATTAAAGTTATTTATAATAACTTCAAATATTTTAAAATATTTATATTACCCTTAAATGATTTTTAAAACATTTAAAATCATTTTAAACAATTACCATTAATATTAAAATATTAAACGTCATTAAGTATAACTTAAAATATTTAATTCACTTAATATTATTAATCTTGATAATATTTAATTTCCTCTTAGTATTACTAGTTTACTAATAACACTTTTTATTCGCTTACTAATATTATTAACATCTTAATAATATTTTAATACATTACTAATATTATTAATCCTCTTAATAATATTTTAATCATTCATTAATATTATTACTTTAATAATATCTTACTTATGCTTTAGTACCATTAATAAATTAATAATACTTTTAGTCATTTACCAATCGTATTAATATTTTATTTATTTACTACTATTATTAATTATTTAATAATATTTTATTCCTTTACTAATGTTATTACATTAATAACATTTTATTTAATCTCGAATATTATTATTTACTTAATAATATTTTAATCATTTAATAATACTTTAATTTAATATTATTAATCTTTTAATAATATTTTAATCTAAGATTAATATTTTAATCTAATATTATTAATCATTTAATAATACTTTAATCATTTATTAATATTTTAAATCAAATATGATTAATCATATAATAATATTTTAATTAAGTTTTAATCTTAATATTTTTATTTATTTAACAATATCATATTCTAATATTATTAATATCATAATAATATTTTAATAATTTATTAGATCAATAAATAATTTATTTTAATTGTTCACCCTTTATAAAACCATTTATTTAATATCCATAAAAGGTCATAAATAATATTTCTTATTATAAATTACCAAAAGGCCATAAAATAGTCATAATATTATATATTATGAGTATTCAAGCATTAAAATCGCATTTTTCTTATTTAAGACATCATTTAACTATTTATTTCCTTTTATTCATAACTTCATCATTTTTAGGAAAAATACCAAACTGATTCCAAAAATTCTTCTTTTCTAGATTTAGATAGTATATGACCCAACAATAATTCCCAAATGTTTCTAGAGTTTTAGGAAATGATTTACTATTTTTAAAGTGCCCAAAACACTCGGATCTTGCCTCATTTTTCATAAATTGAGTTTTGCTCAGAAAAATCTGAAATGTTCAGGGTATACTCTCATAACATATATGAACCTAGTGTAAAAATTTTGGAATTTTCCAATGTATACACAGTGAGAAATTCGAGTGTTAATATTTAGGAGTCCTTTACGGAAATAGCCATTACGCACAACCTATAAATCGAAACGCGTCTGTTCTTTTTCCTACACGTAGATAACTTCTCAAGGTACATCTGTGATATTTTCCAGATTTTTAAAAGACTTACAACTGACCGAAATAGCCTCAAGAAAAATGGGAACAGTAGCTATTTTAGGGTTTCAAAACCTCAATATACTATGTGGACTGTTTTGGGGAAAACAGTTCCCATGACTTTAATACTTGCTAGATTTGTGTTTTACCACTTGGGTTTACTAGATAACGCATGTATCTAGCACCCCTCTACGACGGATCACAAATCCAAGTTGTAAAACTTGACTTATACAAGATTTAGTGGAAGAAAAACAAAGGTTTCACCCCCTTGGAGAACATATGCTCATTTTTTTCCTCTAAGCCTTTGATCTAACACTCAAGATACTTAGTTCCATACATGACGATATGTAGAACTAGGGTATCTTGAGTATTAGTTCATAACCCCAACAAAACTCAAGCTATAATACAAAGTAGAAGAAGAAGATGAAGATTAGGTTATACCTTGATTTAGAGGCAACCTTCCTTGATTTACCAAAGTAGAGTATAAACTTAGGGTGCATAATCAAATTGGCACACCTCTCTCTCTCTCTCACTAAAAACCAAACCCTCTCTCTCTCTCTTTTTTCTCTTGTATGTTTCTAGCTTGGGAGAAAAAGAAGAAGAAGGAGAATAAGAGAAATGAAAATGATCTAGCAAATGATCAATGGGTGATTAACTATTATCCCCCATACTTTTATTATCCCATGGATAAAAGACTACACCTTATCTCTTCAATTAGCCTAATCATGTGATTAAGGGTGCTTAATAGATTTGCAACCAATGGGAGATTGACACACATGTACTTGTGTGTAAGATTTCTACTTATGGACATTGATTAACATAATCTTCTTGCCATAAAAAGGCCTAATTGGCCGGTCCCCCCTTGCCCATTATATCTCCCAATTTGATTTTATTTTAATACACAAATTTGATTAATCAAAAGTCTAAAATACCCTTAATCAAGTGGGCTACGTATTGGTTTGCATTTTATTTCTTTTGGGCTTCTCCTTTAATTGTTTTGGGCCATGTAATGAACATAGTTTAACAATTTTAATATATGCTACCCAAATTGTTTATTTAGGGTTTCCATTCCCAATCTTATGAAATTTTAATTACTTATACATGTGACTTTAGCTCATAACCTAATTAGGTTTATTAGAAATAGGTTTAAAATTATTAGTCAGTTGAAATAACAAGATTATCCTCATAAGTTAGTATACATATTAAATACTAACATTTGCTTATTACCATAACACTTAGGTTATTTAATTGTCTCACCTAATGTATAATTAGGTTACGAAGCTTTCATTTAGGGTTTAAAATAAAATAAAATTAGTTCCTAAAATTTATAATTAGGGTTTCACACAGTAATACAAGGGTTTGTCACATAACACCATAATTGACTAACCCTTATCGGTCCACATATACAGTACATATTTATAGCACTAAAAAATCAAAATATAATTAATATTATATTATTATTCTCATGCCTTGATCAAAATCCAAAAATTAGGGTTTGGATTTCATATTTGATTTATCTGTCATACTTAACATTATTAATTAAGTTAAAATAATTAACTTAATAATCAGACACTAAAATTCATATAATAAAATAATAATTATAATAATTCTAGAAATCATTTCATATATTATATAAATAATATATAATTATACTTTCATGGAAAATAATTAATAAAAACATTTCTACTATAAAATTAATTATTATAATAATATAGTTTATAACAATCAATAATTCTAAAATAAAATTATTTAAAATCATTCATGTAATAAATATATCACATAAATACATACACACATTATCTTGGCACATATTCCCCATATTTAAAATAAATAAAAAATTTATACGCAAAATTTCTAATTTATTTGTATAGAAAATATCGGGTTGTTACAATATATATCAGATATCAGACATTATACATCATAATATAGCTTAGCATAGAATAGTTTTCTTCCTCTTTTAATTTCTTTCTCTAGTTGTTAGATAATGTCTGTAAATATAGATTAGGTAGATTAGGGAGAAGTCTGGGATTTCTTTAGAGCATCAAGAGCAGTTAGTTACACAGATTGGAAAGCTTGATTTGAGCATAATGCTTGGAGACTGAATGGCCTTGACAAAGTTTCCTCTTATCAATTTATTTCCTCTGATTTTGTAATCCATTAATGTTGTCTTTATTGCTACTTATATTTTTTTCAATAGCTATGAACTAAGTATTGGCTTTAAGGTTATAATGGAACCCTTTGTTATTTAAGTTGTGCGTAGAATAGACTGCGCCACATGCGACCTATTTGAGAACTTATGCTTAAATCCTTGTTATGATTAATTCGCCTAGACATGTGTAGGATTGTATCTAGCTTGGACGTTCTTTTCTGTTCTATTCCTTATCAGGTGGATCTGGAAAGGATATGTTTGTGCATACCTCGACAGAGGTGTATGAGCACCTGTGTGTACTCGGTTGACAAATTATCGTGACCATTAAGACCAAAGAGAGGAAGGTAGAAAGTTTGATGAAGCATAGCACGCCAGGTGTTCGACAAAATGTCTGTGTGGGGTGAAGTTGTAGCCTTAGCTTGTAATTCCTTCAATTACCATTTGTTATCCATTTACTTGCTTTGATAATTAGTTATACTTAGATTAATAACACTTCCATTAATTGATGTTCGAATAAGACTTTAGCGATACAAAGTCGGTACTTGATAAATATTAGTGATAGTTCCTTGTGGGTTCGACACTTTCCTTATCATTGTATTACTTGTTAGACCGCGTATACTTGCGCGTGTTTAGTGATCAGTTTTCCGACCAACAAGTAACACATGGTATTTGATGCTTACGTGTGAAGCCACTCAGTTATACTCAATTATTGCTACAGTAATTACTGCATAGTTTCTCACATTATTGATTCTATTATTGTCACAGTATCATCTGCACAATATTTTATATTATTAAATCAATAATTGAGATGACAAGTTATTCATATTATTATCTGCATAATTAACAATGTCTAGAAATTTCTGTCAAAGAAAGGGGTTTGGTCACCTAATTTCGCGCCAATAGGAAGAAATCTTTATCGGAAAGTCCCCTCTTTCCTGGGAACGATCTGGTTGTTAATATTGCGAGTCATAATAATGATGAATAAATGTTGTTAAAGATATTGAGGGGATTTTTATGAAGTATTTGTTGTAAATTTTGCTTATTATTTGGACCCCCACTTACTCATTTTTCAAAATAATCGGTAGAAAGTTATATATATATATATATATATAAAATAAAGGTGGGGGCCACATGTGGAAAATAAAGTCTTGGGGGGGAATTACTTGGTGTCACGGGAGGGAGTCTGCATTATTATTATTATATATATATATATATATATATATATATATAATAAATTTTGTTTTTTATGAAAAATAGAATATATTATATTTTATTATGCATAGTGTTTGTATAGTGTCTGCATAGTGAATTCTAGAAAAATAAGACGAAACCGTGAATGATTCCCTGTGCGTCCGTGATTTTAATTTTCAAATAGTATCCTTCCATTCTCTTATAAATAGGATGCTTAGTTTAGAATTGAAAATCACACTAGAATTAGAGAATTCTTCTTCTATAATATTGAGCGTATTTCTTTCGAGTTTTAGGAAGCTTAGAGTGTAGAAAACAGTGAAAGTTTTCTTCAAGAATATCCCCGCCCTACTAGTCAGAAGTACTATCTTTTTAAGGTAAGGGATATTATTTTTGTTCAATATTCGTATGAAATAATATTTTCTTCCATACTCTGTAGTATATAAGTAATATTATTTTGTTTCAGATTCAGAATTCTACACTCATTTTGTTAAAGTATTGCTTCTATACTTTTTGAAATTAGTAAAATATCCTTGAAATTTGCGCTTCATCCAGTATCTTTTCATGGAAATATTATTCTGAGCATTCTTGATAAGTTTTAACCTTTTCATGCAGGAGTACTATTCCCAAAGTACCATTCACGGGGTACTATTCACTCAAGTACTATTCACCCGTAGTACTATTCATGACAAAAATTAATTTCTTTTCGGTCCAAATTATTTTTGATACAATATTATTCTTGAATTTTACTCCACAAAGCAGTATCATGTTGACAATTTGGACATTATTTTATTCTGGATAAATTAAATTATAAATCTTTAAAATTTATCTTTTGGTTTCATTTAATTGAATTCGTATATCATTGTCATCATCCTCATGCTTATATTGTTATGAAAGTCATCATTGGCCGTAATGCATAGATGGACTGTTTATTGGTATGATTATGACTAGGAATTATTCGGTATAACCATGACCCGTAATGTTACAAATGATGTGGTAAAAGTCCTCATTGGCTTGTAGAGCATTGATGGATAGTTGTTGGCATGATCATGACCATTGGTGAAAACACGAATATCCTTGGCTCGTTGTGCATGGATAATTCGCGGTTGTGATACTAATGAATATCCTTGGCCGTAGTGCAGGGATGATGTGGTTTATTTATTAAGTTGAGTCTCAGCAATAAAAGTGATGAAAAACCTTTTAAATCATAGAAGATAGTAGATTTTATTCTCTACTTGACTCTTTTAATGGATTATTTGTTCCGCTGCAGTTAAACTTGATGTTTGTTATATTGTATCAGTTTAACACTATTGAAGGCTAAGGATTATTTATTCTGTATTATCTTAGTCATAATATCCGTGGCCCGTAGTGCATGGATAATTCGGTGATGCAGATTATTTATTAAGATGAGTCTCAGTGATAAAATTGTTGATAAACTCTTAAATCATAGAAGATAGTAGATTTCATACTCTACTTGACTCTTCTAATGGATTGCTTATTCCGTTGTAGTTAAACTTGATGTTTATTATATTTTATCAGTTAAAACTGTTGAAGACTAATGATAAATTATTCTGCATTATCTTAGTCGTAATATTTCTTAGTGGCCTAGTTGAGCGAACCCTTTTGTTTTTATTGTTCTCTTCAGGAAATGAGAACGTAGCCGGGACTAGTCGGGGAATGGAGTGATGGTCCGAGTTGGTGGCTGTAGTAGTCCTCACTATTCTATGAAATAGTGTGATAATAAATGTAATGAGGATTGAATTTGAGTTTGGATATTGTCTATAAGATAATATTCGTGTAAAAACTCTCAGCTCATGTTGTATAATTAAGTTTGTATTTATATTTTGTACCATATATTTGGCAACTCAGAATGGGTGATGTATACCTATTTTGGGGGCGTCACAGTTGCTATCAAAGCTTAGGGATATGATCCCTAACTGAGATGTGAGACAAGAACTAGGAGGGGAGAGATGGGGAAATCCTTCGCTAGTATGACTTACCTAAGTTTATATGTTATTTAATAATTTGGTCAGAATATAGGGACAATATGTGGCATGTCAATTAACCCTTGTTTTGTGGCAGTGTTTGAAAATGGCATCTAAAAATGTCGAGTTAAGCAATGGAGCACATGAGACCGTTGAGTCACCACTGATCAATATCCAGGATAATGTGCATCAAGAAGGCAATAACCCTTAGGTGAACAAAAACACCGACAAAATGATGAACGATGGGATGTTCAAAGGCTTTCTGCAATTCATGCAACATCAGGAAAGAGAGACTCCTGTCCAAAATACAGGTGGAAACACTAGTAACTCACGGATGGTCACCGCTAAGAAGTTCAAGGAGTTGGGACCACCGTAGTTTTTGGGAAAGCCAGAACCACTTAAGGCAGAGACGTGGATAAAGCAGATCACCAAGATATTTGATATCTTGGGATGTTCCTCACCTTTGCCACCTTCATGTTGCGAGGGGAGGCAGATTATTGGTGGGAATTTGTAAAACGTACTCAGCCTGCCACACTCAAGATGTCTTGGGAGAAGTTCCAAGAATTGTTCAACGACAAGTACTTTCCTGAAAGTATTCATCACATGAAGGAGGTGGAATTCATCAAGCTGGAACAAAATACTATGACCATGTCACAGTACGAAGCTAAGTTTACCGAGTTGTCCCGGTTTGCATCCCATTTGGTTGATAATGAGGAGCGTATGACACGAATGTTCCTGCGAGGTTTGAAACTCAAAATACGTCAATATCTCATTTCTCACAAACTGTGTTTGTATTTAGATGTTGTAAATATGGCTCAGTTATTAGAGCACGATAATGAGTTAACCCAACCAAGAGAGAGCAGCTGGCGAATCGATAATACTAGTGGTAGCAGTCATCGAAGCGGTGACAACAAACGTGGAAGGAATCAATATGCCATAAATAGTAACCACTTCGGTGGTAATCATGGCTAAGATAATAGAAGTGGAAATTTCAAGAAGAGGAGATTCAATAATGAAGGAAAGACGTCAGCACCAGCACCTGTTGTTAAGGAAGGAGAACGACCACCGGTCATATGTTATAAATGCGAAGGGGAGGGACACATCAGTCCAAAGCATGTTTTAATTGTGGAAGGAGAAGGTCACCTAACCCGATTTTGTCATGCAGTGAAGTCAATTCCAGCTGCGATGGAGACACCAAAGGCCGTCTCAAACAAGTCAAAGACGGTAGTTCAAAGGAGAGCATTTGTCGTGACCTCCCAAAAAGTGAGGAACCCGAACGAAGTAATCACGGGTAAGCTAATCATAAACTCTAGCGAAGTCTATACCTTATTTGATATCGGTTCTATCCATTCTTTTGTTTTTCCTACTTGCGCTCAACGTTTAAATTTAACTTCAGAGAAATTAGACTTTGACTTATCTATTAAAACTTTGTCAGAAGAAACCTTCACTACATCCACTGTTTATAAGTCTTATTTGATTTAAATCGGCAAAGCACATTACCAATCGCTCTTATCTCTTTAAAAATACTTGCATTCGATGTGATTTTAGGAATTGATTAGTTAACTACTCATCATGCAAAAATTGATTATTTTTGTAAGGTTGTTAGTTTTCATATTCCTAACCAACCTATTATCGAATTCAAGCAACCAGACCACTAAAGTCAATCAATGTCATATCAAGCCATAAAACTATTCATTTATTGAAAAATGGATGTCAAGCTTTCTTAGCCCATGTCACAGATTTAAACAAAAATACGTCAGATTTGAAAGATATTTCTATTGTTAATAAATTTCCTGACGTATTCCCTGAAGAACTTCCTGGCCTACCCCCGGAGCGTGAAATCGAGTTTAGTATTAACCTTGAACCTAGTACAAAACCCATTTCCAAAGCCCCATATCGAATGGCTCCTATTGAAATTCAGGAGTTAAAAATCCAACTGCAGGAATTGTTAGACATCAGTTTCATTCGTCCTAGTACGTCTCCTTGGGGTGCTCCTGTTCTATTTGTAAAGAAGAATGATGGAAGTATGCGACTTTGTATTAACTATCAAGAGTTGAATCATATAACTATCAAAAATAGGTACCCATTGTCATGCATTGATGACCTGTTTGACCAGTTGCAAGGTGCCAAATTCTTTTCAAAAATCGATCTTCGTTCCGGATATCATCAGTTAAAGACTAAAATTGATGACATTCCAAAGACTACTTTCAGAACTCGGTACGGGTATTACGAATTCCTAGTCATGTCTTTTGGATTGACTAATGCTCCTGCTGTAACGACCGAGAAATTTGGATTTATTATAAAATAATTTTATTTAATTAAATAATGAATAAAATTATATTATGTGTTAGTAAGATAAAGGTTGTTTTATAACCTAGATATGTCGGAATATCATAGTATTCTGGCTACGTGAAGGAATTAAAGTGTTTGAATTTCCAAGACGAAAATAAAAGTTTTCCGAGAAATTTCTCGAAAAACACTATTCACTAATTTCTGCTTGGGAATTATTTTTGAACTTCCGAGAAATACGTAACGATAAGATAATATGGAAGGATGGAATACGTAATAATATTTCAGTTATGGCTAACGCAGTTTTTTGCCTGCGTACTATGTTTGAGAAAGTTAAGGAACGTAAGGATTTGAATAAAAGATGATCGTATAATAGCGAGTATTATACGAGGCATGAATACGAGTATGATACGAGGTATTATACTTGTATATATGAAAGGTAGTATAACGTGTATGACGAAAGACAATACGAACTAGTATACATAAAGAGTACGACGATTATACGTTAACGCTTTAATCCTATTGCAAGAGATTTGTAGGGTTTGTGTAGGAATGGTTAAAGACCAAGTGTAATCTTGTTAAGGCCCAATCGTATGAAATGCAAGCCCAACATTAGACTCAAGTTAATTAAACCTAAAGCCCAAAGTAAGAATTAGATTTGTGGATCGAACCGATGGGTAAATGGGTAAGAAAAATCCATGGGGCAACCCATGTGGGCCCCATAGGTGAGTCATGGTTGACCATGTGTGGTGAGCAAGTAAGAGATAAGTTGTGTGATGGCCAAGAATGGAATAGTAAGGAGGTAGTTTAAGGAGGTGGGATGACCTCTTGACCATAATACCCTCAATTAGGAAATCCTATAAATAGAGAAGCTTGGTAGATCATTTGTCTTGTTCAATTTTCACCTACAACTTATAGCTTATTCACTTGAGAGAAGAAGTCAAAAAAGATAGAGCTTTCATAATTCAAGAAGAAGAACCAAGTTGAACTTCAAGGGTAAGAAACCTTTAGATTATTAATCTTCCATCTCTTCAATTGTAGGTTGATAGAGAAGTGTTTATTGGTAGAACTTGTATGCTAAGAAGTGATAAGAATGATTGTTATAAGATTTAAAACTTAACATGTCATGTTGTAAGAGAAGCATAATAATGGAAGTTATGAACTAAGAAAGAACATGTAAGAATTGTCATATAAATGATTTATTGAAATATGTTTGGATAAGATGTTAGTATGATGGAATGAATCCATTTGGAATGATGTAAAAATCTTAAGTAACGAAGTTATGGTAGAATTTACGAGATTAGACGATAATTGTCGAAATCGTGAAATTTTCGGAATGGAGGTCAAAAGTTAGCATTGAACTCAGAAATGTTAAATTTTGATGGAGAATAGTCTAAGTTTGCATTTTAGAGTTGCGGACTCGAAAATGGTCAAATTCTGACTTAGAACGAAGAAATGAGCTATAAACGTTCACGAACATTTATCATTTTTGTTAAAATGGACTTAAATGGTGAATTCCATGTTAACGGATTCAAAAATGTAAAATTTTTATATGAACACTTAGTTCATGTGATTTGTGAGCTAATGGCTTTTGAACGAGCCAATTCGGACTTAAAATGAACAATTTATGAGTACGGGAAGTTCGCTAAATAAAAAGTCTGTCAAATTTTTCTGGTGCACAGAGTTGGCGCCACAGCGCCAAGCATGCCAAAAACCTACTGGAGATTGGTGTCGAAGCGCGGCTAATAACACTGAGAGTGGCGCCGCAACGCCAAGGTCGGGTCTCAAGAATCTGACTCATGGCCGCAATGACATGGAACATAGAAAGAAAGAAAGATGGCCATGCCAACAAACTAGAATGGAGATAGTAAAGAAAGCTTATGAATGAAAAGAGAAAGTAAGTTGACTAATGATAAATTAATTTCTTAAAGAACTAAAGTAACATCATTAAAGGATGTTTATAACCTTAAGTTAATGACTAAAGGTTGGATAAAGATTAATTGAACGTAAGAACAATGTAATACGATAAACCATAACCAATGTTAAACAATCTAAGGCATGATTAGATTGAGAAGAAGGGTAAGATATAGTAGTAAACATACTTGATTATATATGACCTAATGTGGTATGTTATGTGATCATGTATTGTAGAATCCATAAAGATTCAAAGGGAAAGTATAATAACTGTAGGAGACGCTAAAGGCAAGTGTTCTAACCCTTGTCTATGTTCATTCTGGACAAGCTTTATGATTCATGTATCTTACGCATGAATTGATGTATAATGAAGTCGAAGCCAATTCCTTCGGCTAGACTTAAGATGTTTTTGGATTTCTTATAATCTATCGAACTGTTGTCAATGTTGTCAAGTTTTGACAAACTATGTTGGTATGGTTTTCAAAAGAAGACTGAGTATGCTAAACAAATGTTTTGTCATCAAACGACAGGCACGTGAGGTTGCCAAAACTTAAACGTACATACGTTTAAACAAAGTAGTGTTGTACAACATAGATTACTATAGGCTGATCACCTAGACATGCTCGTAAGATATGTCGGACTTACGGACTTGTTGTCGGGTTGTCCTTTTCAAGGAAAGTATGAAATGCTCAAGGTCTTAGACCGAAATTAATGTTTTACTGAATGTTGTTCATTTTGAAACGTTTTAAGAAAAGAGAAGTGCTATTTTGAATTATCGATAGTACTTCATAACTATTATTCAGTTATTGAAGATATACAATTTGTATGTTTCAAGCATATTGTTTAAATGGAATTGTCATACTTGTTGAGCTAGTTATGCTCACTCTTGCTTGAACCATATGAATGCAGCTAAGACCGAATGGACCGAAGGATCCGGTAAAGATAAAGGGAAGGCTAAGGAGAACCTATAGATTGCCTTTGTAATAGTATGAGTTGAATGTTGTTATTATTTGATATTATGACAAGAACACATGTAATGGTTATAAAGAACCTGGGGAATGGTAATATTGTTTTGAAATATATAGAAGACATATTCATTCTTCTGAGCATTTCAATTGAATGTATGTGTGAACTGTAGCACCGTGTAGCACCATATGTTAGATTGGAAGATACCCAGATTTGGGGGCATCACAGGTTGGTATCAAAGCAGTAGGTTATAAAACTTAAGGGGGGGGAATAGAACCTTAAGTCATAACCTTAAGAAAAGTCAAAGAAGTAAAAGATGAAATTAACTCTAAAAATACATTATATATGATATGTGTTTTTATTATTCTATTGACGTGTACTAATCAAACTAAATTGTTTGTTGTAGATGTCAGGAGAAAATGAAATTTATAGGGATATACATGTAGTAAGTGAAGAGTTGGTGAATCAAGTAGAGATTATACCGAACCTAGTAGCTGAAGAGCAAGAAGTGGTAGTTGTTGAGTTTGGAGACTCGAAAAACCTAGACCTTATGTCTGTGTTCGATGGCATGTCTGAAGAGGAGGTGGAGGTTGTAAGACCCCAAATTTTATGAAATAAAAGTATTCAAATTTCCTATTTAGTAAATGGTTAAATTGATAAAAAGTAAAGTTAAGGGTGATATATGATTTTTTTTTTAAAATAAGCAAGTGGCTATAAAATACTTATTGTTGTCGGGGAATATTGGTTCGGTCATGGAATATTCTTGTTGTCGGGGAATATTCATCTGATGGCGCAGCCGTTTGTGGGCCCCATAATAGAATAAGCTGTCGGATGAAGAAAATGACAAGTTTAAGTTTTTATAAATAATAACAGATAGTTATTACTGAATTAACAATTGTTGGAATACACAGTGGTTAAAATATAGTAATGTCTGGCGTTGTTGCTTGCGATGAGCACATGGTATTGCACAAAGATTTTTGAATTATTGATTCTTACGTAAAGGGCACTACTCAATAATTGTTACGATAATTCTTTCGCTCAATATTTTATTGTATTGATTCAATAATTGATGCGTTGATATTTTATATTATTGTTGTTTCAATAATTGTCACGGCACTGTATTTTAGATCAATAATTCATATTATTTGAATAATATTATTAGATAGCATTATTGGCAATGTCTAGAAAGTTCTGTCAATGAGAGGTTTGGTCACCTAATTGCGCGCTAGTAAGGAGAAATCCTTATCGGAAAGCCCCCTCTTTCTTGGGAACTGCCTGGTTGTCATTGTTGTGATTCTGTAATATAATTTGTGAATAATTATTTATATGATAAGAAAATATTTATTTGATGTGGATATAAATGATGGATTTGTTTATGTGGTTATAAATGAAGGACTTAATTTTGAAGTATTTTATTAGTATTTTGTCGAAATGAAGAACAAAATATGGGATTTTCAGAAAAATTAGTTTATTACTTGATTTTGTAAAATCTATAACTCTTTGTGTATAATGAGTTAGGAGATGAGCCATATATCAAAAGAAAGCCCTGGAAGTAATCTAAATGAAGAAATTTAAATCACCCAAAAATCCTTTGTAGATTTATCGTGGTGAATTTTTGAATGAAACTGGTCCGGACTAATAATCCGAAAAATTAGTGTTCTTGAGATATATTGTGTGAGTTATAATTTTTAATCCGACCGTTGGATCGTTGTGATTTTTAGATATGTTATACATATATGAGTTGAGTATATGTCCACAAATTTTGAACCGTTAAAAATTAACATATGATTTGTTATGAATTTTAAGAAGTGACTGAAAATTAACGTATGCATAAATATAGATCTGGTATAGTGCTCAAGCTTGATATGTATGATATGAGTAGTGTTAGTTTGATTTAGTATATGTCAACAAAAGAAAGGTAATGAAGTTTCGAAAACAATAAAAGAATCTAACTTGGTTCAACGCACTTAAGGTCCTATGAAATGGTAATATGTTTATTTATGGAATGAGCCTAGCTATGCATAAATTAAGCTATCTAAAGCATAGTTTAAAAAAAGTTTGTTAATAAAAGACTAAAGTAGTTTGGAAAGTAATAATTGACGAGTATAAATTTGAATTAAGATAACAAACCCTTGTATATATATGTTATGTTTAATGTTTAACCACTTTAGCATGATTAGATAGAACAGAGTTAGAAACAACTCAGTTCTGGACCTGAAAGGGAGTAGCGCGGCCGCGCCACTCCCAGGCTTAAATGCAGCGTGGTCGCGCCGTGTTGCAGAGCAAACCAGACAAATTTAATGTTATTTGGACCTTATTGTATGAGGGTTAAATGTTTTTTAGGTCACTCTACTTTAGGTCGACTTACAAATGAGTCACTGAACTTTTTTTTCTTACAGTCAACTCACTAAACTCTAGTTTACTAACAAAACATTAGCAATTTCGTTAAGTCTGTTGACTTTTAACGGAATTGACACATAAGCAGCTGAGTTGGAAAAAATTTCTGATGTGGCACGGATCAGTCCTATGTGGCTTTCATTATGTGAAAATGGAGGAAAATTTACAAATGTAATAATATAAATTAGAAAAGTTAGTCAAAAACTAAGAAAATAAATGAAAAATATATTCAATTGTTTTGTAATTAATATCAAATAAATTTTTATTTAATTCTTTATAAATATAATAATATAAATTAGAAATGAATTTTTATTTTTATTTATAGAGGTGAATATTTCAATTAATAATAATAATAATAATAGAAGAGAAAATAAAATTAATTTGATAAAAATTAAAATATGATATTAATTTGTAAAGAATTAAATTTTTATCAAATGAATTTTTATTTAATTCTTTACAAATATAATAATATAATAATATAATAATATATCCACATGCCATGAATATATATATATATATATATTGAACATGAATTAAGATTTGCAATTTAGATTGTGTAAATAATTTAGTACACAATTTATGTGTTTGAGAAAAATAATTGTTATATTTAGAATTAAATTTAAAAATTCAATTATATAAATGTAACAAAAACTAATAAATCTGAACATCCTAAAAATTATATTAATTTTCTAATGTTATGATGAGGGTTCTCCCAGTATTAGTATAAATTTGTATCCATTTTTTGTTTTAAAGGTTATCATATTAATGGTCTGATCGGAAAATTGCATATAAAAATATATAAATACATTATTCATTCATTATATAATAATGTACAATCTATATATTTCTTAGTTTGTATATTTTATATTATTATATTATTATATTTGTAAAGAATTAAATAAAAATTCATGTGGGTATATTATTATATTATTATATTAATAAAGAATTAAATAAAAATTCATTTGATAAAAATTCATTTAATTTTATTTAATTCTTTACAAATTAATATCAAAATTTAATTTTTATTTATAATTTATATTATTACATTTGTAAATTTTCCTCCATTTTCACATAATGAAAGCCACATGGGACTGATCCGTGCCACATAGAATTTTTTTCCAACTCAGCTGCTTATGTGATAAATTCCGTTAAAAGTCAACAGACGTAACGGAATTGCTAACGTTTTGATAGTAAACTAGAGTTCAGTGAGTTGACTGTAAGAAAAAAAAAAGTTCAGTAACCCATTTATAAATCGACCTAAAAGTAGAGTGACCTAAAAAGCATTTAACTCAAAAGTATAATTTCCTAAAGCTATAATATAAGAGAAAAAAGACGTCTAGCCTTTCCGAGCACAGAATGACTATATTATGCAAGGATTGATTAAAGGTTTTCTAAATAAAATCAATAAGCAAGATAAAAACAAATTAAAAGCAAAGCAAACTAGTATCTTAAGTTGATTATGAAATAGGTTTTAGTATGAACTATATGACTGATGTTTATTTGTATGATTATATGACTATATAGGAAGCATGAAGCGCCAGATAGCTATACATGGTAATTAGCACGCGATGCAAGTCTTCTAGTTCCTATTTGCTACATGAATTCGATATGGATTGTTTATAAACTATACTACAATGAGCATGTGATATTACATAAGATGTGTGTTTGAATTTTGAAAGTCAAAATATGACTATATTTGGTTGAGTTATGGAACTCAATTTATGATATGTGATATATTAGGCATGTGGAACTTATATTTATCTTAAATTGATATTTATGCTGAGCATGAAATCTTATAACTGTTTTAAATTGAGATATATGTTGAGCATGAGATTATATGCTATATGATGCATGAAATGTAACATTCCAGAATTTTTAATTGTTTTATTAAATATTTATTGAATTATTTAAGTATTTAATGGATGTGTTTATTGTTAAATAAATAATTGTTCAAATTTGATTCAATTTGGTTAGCTATTTGTTAAATAAATAATTAAGAAAATTAATTATTTTATGCTAAATTAATTTAATTATTAAGTTAGAGAGTTTTGATTAATTGAATTACTATTCTTTTTATTGGAATTTGTAATTAAAAAGGATGTGTTAGTTGATTAAATAAAGTTATAATTATATAGAAAATTATAATTTTGTGGTATTGATTTATGTGATGTAGTAATTTAATAAATTGTTATTAAGATTAATTTAATTTAGTAAATGTGTGACAAATAACCTTTTATAAAGGAGTTATTAAAATAACTTAAAGGAGTTTTAATTCAGTTTTGCCAAACAAGGCCTAATGCCTATTAAGTCTTTAATCTAATTGTGTTTTACCAAACAAGGCGTAAGAATTAATTGATTATTTTTGTTAGTGGTTAGCCAAACAAGCCTATGGCTTTTGGTTTTCAAAATAAAATAACTGATGTCAGTTAAATTTGTGACGACCCCAAAATAGGTCCAATCCATCCAACCTATTCTGAGTCGCCAAAACATGGTACAGAAAACAACTACAACTTTATTACTACAATTATCGTGCAAAATACAACAACACATATATTGTGAGTTTTAATACCAACTGTGACTCATGTCCCAACTATGGACAACACCTCACAGTGATAGCTTACATAAAGGTACAATCTAGAACTGTTTTAGAAATTAAAATCTTTTGGAAGTGCTCAAGGAAACCTTCGTACATAGGAGGCCATGAATCTAAGTTATGATAGATATCATATGTCTAGAGAATTATCCTTGGTTGATCCAATAGACCCCAAAGAAAAATGAGAAGATTACTATCATGTTCCTTCCAATGGTGAGTCTTCTCTTGACATATAACTATCTCCACCGTCTGTGATTGAACATTATGTTTCAACCAAACTCCAATATCATATAGGTAGTGCTCGTAGATATACTCAATAAGTGGATGTGCACAACCCTTTCTTATGATAACACGAGATTTTATGTCATTAGACATCTTGTATGATAGTGGCAAAACACCCTTCCAAAGTTGGGTTCACCTCACCCTATTGTTGTTCACCAAAATCAATTATTAAATGACGTATAATATACGACACACACATCTTAGGTCCTTAATACAATTATATATTGTATGTCATGCCGTTTTATAATCTGTTGAGAAACTTTGACAGTTTCGGACCACCACACTATTCCCCTGTTATCCCCGCTCGACCCAACTACACTCTTATTACCTGAAAAGAATTATAAAGCAAAAGGGTAAGCACAACTAGCTCAGTAAAGAA
Organism: Panax ginseng; assembly: GCA_020205605.1. Lineage (NCBI taxonomy): Eukaryota > Viridiplantae > Streptophyta > Magnoliopsida > Apiales > Araliaceae > Panax > Panax ginseng. The sequence continues at coordinate 83,786,347 of CM035131.1, forward strand.
TATTATGACTAAAGATAATTAAATTATCAATAGCCTTCATCAGTAATAAATCAGAGATTTAGAACATATGGTAGATGATAAAATTTTCAACCATATAGTTGCGTGAACGACGCAATCCATTAGAAGAGTCAAATAGACCATAAAGTCTATTATCTTCACCATGTTAAAAGTCCACCAACAATGCTTTAACCCTGTAACATTAATCAACAGATCCTGTTCACAGTCAAATGAATAACTCATAGTCATAATTGTAGTTCTAATTTTCTCTTCTCATCCAAGACGAAGATATTTTTCATCACATGTCTTTACCTGAAACATCAAAGATCATGGTTATACCAAATCACAGTTCTTGTTCATAATCATACTAATAAGTTCATCTTTGCACTACGGGCCAAAGATATTCATCAACAGTTCATCTTTGCACTACATGCCAAAGATATTCAACAACAGGTCATCTTTACACTACAGGCCAAAGATATTCATTAATAATTTATCTTTGCACTACAGGCAAAAGATATTCAATGAACAAGTCATCTTTGCACTACGGGCCAAAGATATTCAACAACAGGTCATCTTTGCACTACGGGCCAAAGATATTCATCAATAATTGATCTTTGCACTACAGGCCAAAGATATTCATATCTCAAAGAAACATACATTCATTTCAGAATTTATATAAAGCATAATAATAACCATGTTGATCAATTCACCATTGTACTTAAGCTAAAAATATTCAATTGTAAATTCAATGGTCATGATCATACCAGTCAACCATTCATCTTTGCACTACTGCCCAAAGAGAACCCACGGTCACGATCATACCAATAATCTACCCATCTTTACACTTAAGTCAAAGAAAAATTTTATCACCGGGATTATAAAAATGTTATATATGATAATAAAAACAATATGATCAACAGCTGCATTTAATTTCAAGAGTAATATTCATGAATCAATGATTTCATAACACCCTAATCCAAATATTATAAATCACTTAATAATCTCATAATCTAATATTATTAATATTATCACAATATTTTAATCATTTCTTAAACTTATAAACAATTTATTTTAATTGTTTATACTTTACCAATTAATGCATTTAATAATCCTAAAATTCTAAACTCATAAGATTTCATCACCAATAATCAAAACCCTCATCAAAAGTCTTTATATACCTTATATAGGATTTCCAAGCCATAAAATCCTATTTTCCAATTTTGTTACTTCACATAACATATTTAATTCATTTACTCATAACTAGTCTATTTTCATGAAAAATACCAAATTAGTCCCAAAAATATTTCTTTTCTAGGATTTAGCATAATTTAGTCCCATATTGAACATATATTTTTTTGGAATTTTTAAAACTCATTTACTATTTTTTACATGGCCAAAACTGCCAAATATTTAGACATTTATCATAAATTGTACTTTTGTCCAAAAATTCTGACATTTATAGAATATACTGATGTTATATAGATGTACTCCCAATAAAAATTTCACCAATTTTGGAGTTAACCACAAGGAGTTATAAGCGTTTATTTTTAAAATAGTCTTTTCTCATAAAATCCATAACTCCTAATCTATACATCCAAAAATCGCCATTTTTGGACCAATCGAGAAAACTCATCAAAATATCATTTCAAATTTTTCCAAAATTTTTGAAGGTCAGAAAAATTATTAAACTGAAGAAACATAATAACCCTTAAAATCCCTTACATAATAACGACAATATCCCTTACCTCAAAAGAGAGCAAGATTGATTGGAATCTGGGATATAGTCTTTGAAGGAACTTGCACCGTATAGCAACACTCAAAGTATCAAAATACTCACAAGAATATGCTCGATAATATAGAGAGAGAAAGAGAGAAAGCTTATGTTTCTGGTGTGATTTTCAATTCTAACTTAACCCTCTATTTATAGAAAAATGTTAGCACGTCGTAGCAAACTTGACCTACTACGTGATGGCTTTACCTGCTACTATTGCCATCCACCACATTTGAAATAAAATTCAGCACATTTCTTCACCAACCACGGGTGGGGCCCACTCATTCTAGAATTTTCATTAAAAATCATTTATAAACCTAATTTCCGAATCAGTCACCTCTTAAAATTCATAACAATTCATACGTTCATTTTTAATGGTTCAAAATTTGTGGACATATACTCAACTTATATATGTATAACATATCCAAAAATCACAACGATCCAACGGTCGGATTAAAAATTATAACTCACGCAATATATCGTAAGAACACTGATTTGATTTTTAATACTTCCATTCCGATAAAAAAATACTGATAAAATACATCAACATTAATTCCTTCAATTATAACCACATAAAATAAATAAATTCATCATTTATATTCGCATCAAATAAATATTTCCTTATCATATAAATCAATAATTAATTATTCACAAATAATATTACAGAATCACAATTATGACAACCAGGCAGTTCCCAGGAAAGAGGGGGCTTTCTGATAAGGATTTCTCCTTACTGGCGCGCAATTAGGTAACCAAACCTCTCCTTGACAGAACTTTCTAGACATTGCCAATAATATTATTCAAATAATATGAATTATTGATCTGATAATGGGAAATACTGTGTCGTGACAATTATTGAAATAACAATAATATAAAATATCAATGCAGCAATTATTGAATCAATAAAATAAATATTGAATAGTAATTACTGTAACAATTATTGAGTAGTGCCTTCCTACGTAAGAATCAATAATTTAAAAATACTGTGCAATACCGGGTGCTACTGTACAACCACGCGTATTACTATATTTTAACCATCAGGTATTCCAACAGTGTTAACGGTAACAATTACGTCGCTATTTATAAAAACTCAAACTTTGTCATTTTCTTCATCCGACAATTATCCTGTTATGGGGCCCACAAATGACTGCGCTGTCGTACGGATATTTCCGACCAAAAGAATATTCCACGACCAAACGAATATTCCCCGACAAAAGGAATATTTTATAACCACTTGCTTATTTTGAAAAATTTCATATATATCACCCTTAACTTTAACTTTTATCAATTTAACCATTTACTGAATAATAATTATAAGAAAAATTGAATACTTTTATTTCATAAAATCCGGGGTCTTACAAAATTATAGTTATATTATATAATTATTATATATTATATCCTATATACGTTAGATTGTTAGTACGTAGTTAGAGTTAGGAAGAAAAGAGAAAATCTCAGAGGAAGAAGAAGAAGAAAAGAAGAAAAGAAGAAAGGAAGAAAGGCTAGGAGATTGGAGAAAGAAGCTTGAGAATTAAAGATATAGCCATCATCATCATCACCATCTTCTTCAAGGTATTAACCTATTCTTTTAGTTTTAAAAAAAAATAGTTTCTCTCTTCCCCAAATTCTCTGTAGAATCCTTGTGTAAGGGTATATTAGTTATTATGTATGTGATTTTATATGATAATCTAGTGAGTTAAACTATTTTCTTAAGCTATGATTGAGAATAGTCCATTAATTTATATTATGTATATGTTTGTGAAGAAAAGTGTTTTTTACAGAGAGTTTTTGTGATTATATATTGTTTAGTTAAAATAGAAATTATGGGTTGTTTAGTTATTTTATTGATAAATTGGCTATTCAATTTGTTAGAGTATGTATATACTTTGATAAAATGCTTTAAATTAACTGGTTTGGTTGAAAAACAAAATCACAGTATTGATTTTCATCAAAAACATCAAAAAGTAAATTTTTATCAAAAACAGTGAAATTGGATGTTTTAAACATGTTGTTTATGTTGTTGTATGGATAGAAACATGTTAGGAATTCTTGAATTAGGTTTACATGAAGTCTTTATATGATGTGCATGTGAATTAGGCTGTTAGAAAGGAACTTTTAGGCCAAAATTGGCTTTTTCTTATCTTGTTCTTAAGTTGCCACCAAAATCGCGCTTTTGCACCGCAGGCTGGCAGCGAGATTAATCTCGTCTTGCAACGCCGGCGCCCACCATAGCCGCTGCCTTTTAGTTGTATTCTCGTGTCGTGATAGCCATCTCTCAAGCTCGCGTCACATGAAGTTAAGCGAAATGGTCCGACAAAGTGTACTTTTTGTACTCAAATGTTAAGAAATTGTTATGTGATGATAATAGGACTGTAAAATGTTGATGTTAGTATTTTTATACTATGAATAAGTATGTTATTAACAATTAACTTGTGTTATAACTTGATTATATGATTAAATAATCAAACCTATATGATGTATGTAGTTAGTTAAATTGTAAAGTAGTAGTGACTAACTATGTCATGATGACATATATATATATATATATATATATATATGTACATATAGGGTATTGTGATCCGAATTGATTCGGTTTAGCCTACGAGCAAGGTAAGTTTTCTAATTCTTTATCTTGTTAAACTATTTATTGTTTCAATTCGATTACCTTATAAATGATGCAAGCTTTCTAAACTTTGGTTTGATGTTGACGAGTTATTCTTGTATTTAACTTGTTGTTTAGCATGCACAACTATTTATACTAATGTCGAACAATTTTATCGTTCAAACTACTATGCATGCTTAGTACTCAATTCTAATTAACCTTGACTTAATATTGTTCAAGCAAGGCATGTTATAGTTATTCAAAGTATATGCTATTAGATTATTCCTAAAGCATGATTTTGGTTTACCATGTTGATTCAATTACGATTATTCTATAGTACGATGTTATTGGTTTTATTCAACTAATCCTTAGTTGATGTTCGTTGAATTCTAAATTATCCTGTAATGTATCCAAACCAAACTCACTTTGGTGCGAACTTGTACTCTAAATACTGAGATGAACAACCCTATTATTAGGGGTAACTTACGCTTAGTGTTGAAATGTTTGTGCACAATACATTGTATGAAGGGCTGATCCCCCTAAGTACGAGGAGTCCCTATAGTCTTATGACTGTTAAAGTTTAAGTTAAAACATTACTTATAACTATGGACATAGTTCGTGGTCTTAGGACCCTCAGTTATATACTTCAGAATGTTGACAAATCATATTGTTCAAAATCCTATTGAGTCTCTTACCTAACATTTGTTGTAAAAGTTTGTCATTCATTATTATTTCAAGTGAGCTTTGTTTGCTCACTCTTGCTTATATAACTATTACAGTTAAGGATGAGAAGGCTGATGTACCTAGCACTAGTAAGGGAAAAGGAAAGATGAACAAGTTTTGAAGACTTGTAATTTGATATTTTATTATCAGTTTTTAAATGAATGGTTGTAATGAAGTTTAATTTTTTTTTCTGCATTTGAATGATTGTATTTAAAGGTTAGATAACCTAGGAGATTTTATTATGTAACCCTTTAATGGGGAAGGTTTTTGTTTATCCAGTTTTATTGTGATTGGGTAGCTATATATGAATTTTTGATTAAGTGAATACCAAATCCTGTGGGAGTGAAGTACCTGGGTTTGGGGGTGTCACATGAAAACTGTTGGATTTGCTGAGCTGTCGAGCTCAAACTTGCAAAAATAAATTTTTTATAGGTTAACAATAGAATGCGATAATATTTGTTACTCGTCTAATGAAGAATGAACGACATGTGGAAGACAATACTTTCTTTGATTTAGAAGCTAATAGTTTCTGAATTGTGTAAATCAATAATGGTGTACAGTTTAATATATTCAATAAAAAGGGAATGTTTATTTTGGAATGGAATGTATTATGGTGAATGTTGTATGTAGAGAGCTATACATGTAGAACAGCGGTATACAAAAGATGTTAAGCATTTTCACTTGAAGTTTCATAGTTCACTTACTATCCTAATAAAGTGGATCATAAAGGTTACGATTCGGAGAACGCATGAAAGAAGAAGCAGAAAGAAAATTTTAATTATCCGTATTTTTAGCTGTTATATCATCCTTGTATGATTTAAAGCTAAATTAAAATAATATTTGACACGCAAGGTCGAGATTAATATTGGTCTTTATTTTGGATTAAGATGGTCTCGACTTTGGGGTCGTCACATAATACATTATATCAAATTAATGTATTATAATTACATGTTTTTTCCTAAATATTACTTTTAGTAATATTTAGTCATCCCATGTCTTTAATAAATTATTTTACACCATTTAATTATAAACAATATAATATCATAAAAAAAATTCACCCGCTACATTGCATATAATCATATATGCAGTTTAAATATTACACATAAAATTATTATTTTATTTATTTAAATTCTAAAAAAAATCGAGTTATCACAGACCGTATGAGTAAGATTTCTTATGCTTCAGCAATAGGATCTATCAAGTACGGTATGATATGTACTAGACCGGATGTCGCTCATGCACTTAGTGTAACAAACATATATCAGTCGAATCTAGTAGAAAAGCATTGGAAGGCAGTGAAAAATATCTTAAAGTACTTAAGAAGAACTAAGAATGTATTTCTTATCTATGGTGGGTATGAGTTAAAACTAGAGGGCTAAACAGACTCAAGCTTTCAAAAGGACCAAGATGACAGTAAATCTATTTCGGGGTATGTGTTTACCTTAAATGGTGGCGGAGTGAGTTGGAAGAGTTCCAAGCAACAAATAGATGTTGATTCAGTGACAGAGGCAAAGTACATAGCTAGAAGTGAAGCTGCAAAGGAAGCTGTTTGGATGAAGAAGTTCATAACTGAACTTGGTGTGGTTCCTAGCATTAAAGGAGCAGTACATTTATTATGTGACAACACCAGAGCTGCTGCACAGACCAAGGAACCCAGGTCTCATCAAAAATCCAAACACGTGTTGAGGCAGTTTCATTTGATTAGAGAGATCATTGAAAGAGGAGACGTTGCCCTAAAGCGTGTGGACTCTCAAGACAACATTGCTGATCAATTTACTAAAGCTTTAACACAACAACAGTTTGATCGTAACTTAGAGAAGATAGGTATGAGATACCATGACGATTGACTTTAGTGGAAGTGGGAGATTGAAAGTAGTATGTACACAAGTCAATCATGGTTGATGATAAACCGTATACTTTATAATAATCTTATTCATTTATTAATTAAAAGAATTATTTATTTAAAGACATTTAATTATCTAGATGGTGCTGTTTTTATAATATGTGATAAAGTCATAATTTTAAGCAATGCTTTTAGAATCATGATGATGATCATGTTAATGAGATCTAAATTCTTAGATAGCTTAAAAACTAAAATTGTTCTTAATCATTGGATTACCAAAAAAAAGGATTAGTGAATCCATATAGATTGTGTAACGACCGAGAAATTCGGATTTATTGTAAAATAATTTTATTTAATTAAATAACGAATAAAATTATATTATATGTTATTATTATGTGTTAGTAAGAAGAAGGTTGTTCTATAACCTAGATTTGTCGGAATGTCGTAGTATTTTGACTACGTGGTAGAATTAAAGTGTTTGAATTTCCAAGATGAAAATAAAAGTTTTTCAAGAAATTTTCTGAAAAACACTATTCATTGATTTCTGCTCAGGAATTATTTTTGAACTTCCGAGAAATACGTAACGATAGAATATCAAGGGAAAATGGATTATGTAATAATAATTCACGTATGGCAAACGCAGTTTTTTGCCTGCGAACTAAATTTGAGAGCGTTGGGGAAAGTAAAACGTTAATGAGTTAAACGATGATTGGATGATACGTAAGTATTGTACGAGGTAATGAATATGAGTATGATACGAGGTATTATACGAGTATATTTGAAAGTTAGTATAATGTGTATGACGAAAGATTATATGAACTAGTATATATAAAGAGTACGAGGATTATACATTAATGTTTTAATCCTATTGCAAGGGACTTATAGGATTTGTGTAGGAATGGTTAAAGTCCAATTGGAATTAATGTTAAGACCCAAATGTTTGTTAATGCAAGCCCAAAGGGTAATTAAAAGTTAGTTAGACTTAAAGCCCAATTTAAGAACCGGATCCGTGGATCGATCCAATGGGTAAGAATGACCCATGGGGCAACCCATTTGGGCCCCATGATCATATGGCATGATCTTGGTGAGCAAGCAAAGGATAAGTTGTGTGATGGCCAAGGGATGAATAGTAAGGAGGTGGTTAAGGAGGTGATTAAGAAGGTGGGATGGTTTATTGTCTAGAATGCCCTCACCTTGGATTTTCTATAAATAAGAGATGGGCTAGTTCATTATTTACTTGTTAAATTTTTCACCAACATCTAAGTGCTTATTTAGTTAAGAGAAAAAGTAAGAAAAGCTAGACTTTTTAATCCAAGAAGCAAGAAGAAGAACAAAGTTGATCATCAAAGGTAATAATCCTAAACCATAATTCTCCCTCTCTTTAATTGTTAGAGAAGTGAGTAGTGGTAGAACTTGTATGATAAGAAGTAATAGGAATGGCTAATCAATGGACTTAAACCTTAATAAGCCATGAACAAGTAATTCATATTTATTTAAGTTATGAACTAATGAAGAACATGTAAGAATTTGTCATGTGTATAAGTTAATGAAATATGTTTGGTTAGGATGTTAGTATGATGGAATGAATCCATTTGAAATGATTTAAAAATCTCAAGTAACGAAGTTATGGCGAAATTTACGAGATTAGACGATAATCGTCGAAATCGTGAAATTCTCAGAATGGAAGTCAAAAGTTGACATTGAATATGAAAATGTTGGTTTTCGATGGAGAATAGTCCAAGTTTGTATTTTAGAGTTGCGGACTCAAAGATGGTCAAATTCCGACTTAGAACAAAGAAACAAGCTATGAACGTTCACGGGCGTTTATCGTTTTCATTAAAACAGACTTAAAAGGTGAATTCCGTGTTAACGGATTTGAAAATGTAAAATTTTTACATGAACACTTAGAGCATGTGATTTGTGACCTAATGGATTTTGAACGAGCCAATTCGGACTTAAAATGAACAAGTTATGAGCCCGGGAAGTTCATCAAACAAAAGAACTGTAAAAAATTTCTAAGGCTCGGGTCCAAGGCCAAGACAGACTACCCAGAGAGCTATGGTCGGTATTTGCGACATAAAAGCCAAGACCATCAATACGATCTCTAGTACTAAGAATGGCACCGCAGTGCCAAGACTGAGGCATCCCATATCGAAACCCGCACAACAACATGAAAGTGTTATATAGGAAGTCAGCCGCATGGCCAAACACTAGACAAGGCATAGAAATGAATGGTTATGAATAGAAAGGAAGCTAGAGGTTAATTAATGATAAGTAATACATTAACGAACTTGAAGTAACATCCTTAAATGATGTTAAAGACCTTAAGTAATACAACTAAAGGTCGAAGAAAGATTACTTGAACATGAATGTAAAACAATATGATAAACCGTAACTAATGTTAAACAAATCTAATGAACAATTAGATTGAGAAGAAGGGAAAGATATAGTAGTAAACATACTCGATTATATATGACCTAATGTGGTATGTTATGTGATCATGTATTGTAGAATCCTTAAAGACTCAAAAGGAAAAGTATTTAAAAGTAGCAGACGCTAAAGGCAAGTGTTCTAACCCTTGTCTGTGTTCATTCTGGACAAGCTTTGTAATTCATGTATCTTACACATGAATTAATGTATGATGAAGTCGAAGCTAATTCCTTCGGCTAGACTTAAGATGTTTCTTTGGATTTCTTATAATCTATCGAACTGTTGTCAATGTTGTGCCAAACTATTTTGGTATGGTTTTCAAAAGAAGACTGAGTATGCTAAACAATTTTTTTGTCGTCAAACAACAGGCACGTGAGGTTGCCAAAACTTAAACGTATATACGTTTAAAGCAAGTAGTGTTGTACAACATAGAGTACTATAGGTTGATCACCTAGACGTGCTCGTAACTAATGTCAGACTTACGGACTTAGTGTTGGGTTGTCCTTCTCAAAGAAAGTATGAAATGCTAAAGGTCTTAGACCGAAATTGATGTTTTACTGAATGTTGTTCATTGTGAAATGTTTTAAGAAAAGAGAAGTGCTATTTTGAATTATCGATAGTACTTCATAACTATTGTTCAGTTATTGAAGATATACAATTTGTATGTTTCAAGCATGTTGTTTAAATGAATTGTTATACTTGCTAAGCTAGTTTTGCTCACTCTTGCTTGAACCATATGAATGCAGCTAAGACCGAACGGACCGAAGGATCTGGTAAAGATAAAGGGAAGGCTAAGGCGAACCTATAGATTACCTTTGTAATAGTATAGATGAATGTTGTTATTATTTGATATTATGACAAGAACACATGTAATGGTTATAAAGAACTTGGGGAATGGTAATATTGTTTTGGAATATATATATATATATATATATATATATATAAGATATATTCGTTCTTTTGAGGCTTTTCAATTGAATGTATGTGTGAACTGTAGCACTGTGTAGCACCTTATATCGGGTTGGAAGATACCCAGAGTTGGGGGTGTCACAGATTGGTACATACTTTGCTTGCTCATTGGATGAGGATGATCGATCTCATAATCATTTGTGTGGAGACACTAAAGCAAGTATGTAGGTACTTATTGGAGAATAAGTTCACTGAATATGGCTTGCTAAAGAATACCTAATAGAGTTTAACTTGTCTGTCAATAGGAGTTCCTGTAGTGATAGTAGTACAAGTGATCCTTACACTTGAGATCATCATAGTATCTTATGTATGGTGAGTTATACTTTGACATATCCCTTAAGACCATTAGGGTATATCAAAGGGTATGCTTGGGTGTAATAAATTATATATAAAGAGAGATAATAAATGATCAATAGAGAATCTACCATTCTAGTAAAAGAAGAAAATGTCCTACGTAATTCGATAAATGACAACCCAGGAATCCTTGGCCAAGGTGGAATGAAATTAGAAAGGAGTTTCTAATTTGCATTATTTGGAGTTGTGCATTTGAGAATCGAAATACATATAATTAAATAAAGTATATAATACTTGAAAGTAATTTCATGTCTTATATTTAATTGGGACACTGTATGGTGGAAGGATTGAATTGTACCGTAACTATTTACTCAAAGATTCTTTTATAATTAATGTTGAAATCTAAATCATCTAGAAAGTCGTTGATCGCTAAGGGGGCTTACCCTTATTGTAGAATAAATATATTTATTCACAACCGGTTTAATATGGAGAACTTAAATGGTCACACCATGAAAGGAAAAATATTTATTTAAGAAATAAATGACATAATCGTAATAATAAGTTAAGTGCATTTAATTTAATCTATGATGATAGAATAAATTAAATAGCTTAATATTAATTATTTAATATTTAGAAAATATTAGATATAAATTAATAAGAGGAGTCTTTATTATTATTATTATTATTATTATTATTATTATTATTATTAAGTTAATTCCTAAAGTAGTTTGAAAATTAAATAATAAAAGTACTCTCATATATTCCTAATTGGATTAGAAGCATAATTAATTAAAAGAGTTTAATTAATTAAAATAAAACCATATTCCTAAATGGTTTAGGAGGGTTGATACATCTATAAATAAGAGGAGTCTTATTTTGATTTAGCGTTACTAACAATTCTAAGAGTTGAAAGAGTACACATATTCTATAGAGATAGAATTAGGGTTTAACCAAACACTCATCTTCTTGAATATTTGTTCTTCCTTGGTGGATCACCTCTAGAGACCAAACGCTTGGGTGGCTAGCGTTGATCAAAGGAATGAATCAAACCCGGTGGATTCAAGTTGAACGAGAAAAGGAATTGAAGGTGAACTTGTACATGAGGAAGCTAGTCTCTACAAAGGTATGAATCTAATCTCCATCTCCTTTCTATTAGATTGATAATTATGAACAAAGCATGATCATGGTGATGGTTTGTATGAAAATTTTAAATTCCTATTTTATCACGCTTCCCCTTTTATGTAATTTGATTGCATGATCGCATTATATACAAACCTAACATAATCTTGCAAAAATAAACTTTTTACAGGTTAAGGATATAATGTGATATTATCTGCCATCTAGATGATAAGGATCAGAAGACTTGTAAGAAAATAAATTTTCTTTAGCTAGAAATTGTTTTGAACCATGCTAAGAGTTTTTAATGTATGTAGTTGATAGTTTATGATGTGTATATAATGACATGTTGTAATCATTGAATTATCCGATATATAATGGATATTGTATTGAGATGTGTAATCTTATACAATAACTTTGATAAAATGAATCATAAAATAATTATGATTCTAAAATATATGGAATTGTAATGGGTGCGAATCAGGGAATAAATGAAAGAAGGATGACATAAAATTTTAATTATCCGTATTTTATTAATTATAACATCAATTAATGATGTAAAGTTAAAATGTGAATGAATTGCTAACGACCAAAGTTGGGAGTGGATTATCCTGATTTTGGGGTTGTTACAAATGATGTGAAGAAGTAAGTTGATATTAGTAATTTCAACTAGTCAAATGTTACGGTGTTAAATAAGTTTAAGTTGCAAGTACAGTCATATGTTTTTTAACCGTTGACATGCAGTAATTGAGTAGAACAACTCCTTTGTATGGGTAGAGGTTTAAGATGAGTTAGGAACCGATCTAAGTCATTGTCGAGACAATGTAGATGAGACGTGAAACTAATTCATTAGTTCTTAGGTGGGGAGCCATTTAGTTCACTACATTGATAAATGTTGAATACTTGTGTTGTGTTGTTCTTATATATATGTCGAGAAGGTGATTCTTTTCACATATGTATTTATGTAGTATGAGTTGAGTCCAAGACGTGTTATAAAAGAATGTTATTCTTAACAAATATGAGAAGATAAATGGTCATAGGAGATTGGGACTAAATATATATGATTTTGGTGGTATGTAGGTTTATAGTTAGAAAATATTGCTCAACCTTCATGGATAGAAGAAGAGTCAAAGGTTCAGATGAACCTTTTAGTAGAAGGATTAGAGAACGTTTTCTCTTAAAATGGTGATGAAGGTGCTAAATGATAGGAATCTAATTTAATTCTTATTTATTCAAACTGCTTCATAGCTATTGTTATGTTATTAAAGTTTTCAAAGAATGCTGAATTGATTCTTTATTTTGTTGTTTATTCAACTGTTATAACTTACTGAGCAATTAAATGCTCACTCTTGCAAATTCTAATATAATTGCAACTAAGCTAGAGCAGACCGAAGAATCTGGTATCATCGAAGAGAAAAAGAAGTTAAAGCTAGAATAATGGTGTATTAATTGTAATAATTAGTATTGTTGTAATATTGTAAAGTAATATCAAACGATGTATTAGTTAAGGTCTTCGTACCTGGGAGTAAAATGTAAGATTTCATAAATGTTTTGTAAGGATATTATGATTATCTTTATGGTGTAATGAGATTTATTAGATGAATAACACCAAATTCCAGTTTTGAACATAGACCTAGAATTCTGGGTGTTATACCTACGAAGTCCCAAGCTCCTAACATGAGCTCGAAAAAATCCATAGGAATGGACTTTGTCAAAGGATCAACAACCATGTTGCTCGAGAGATATGCTTAAGGACCACCTTCTTTCATGCCACAATATCCCTATTGTAGTGAAATTTAGTTTTAATAAGTTTGGCCTTTCCATGGTACTTGGGATCCTTAACGTAAGACAACACAGTCGTATTGTCACAGTGAATAGTGCAGGGTCACTCGAATGTGATCCAACACGAAGGCGCTTGAAGAATCTCCATAACCATATTGCCTCTTATGCTTCAGAGCAACATGCAATTAATATACACTGACTCCATAGTGGATAAAGCAACACATGGTTGTTTCTTACTCAACCAGTTAATGGTTCCACGACAAAGCAATAAGTTATAGCCAGTGGTAGACTTACGCTCATCCAAGTCGCTAGTCCAATCTGCATCGTTGTACCCCTGTAAGCGTAGCTCACCACCCTGATAACACAACATATAGTCCATGATGCCTCTCAAGTATCAAAGTATCCTCTAAACTACCACCCAATGAGCAAATCAAGGATTTTTTTTAAAACTAACTAACCATCCCTATTGCAAAATTTATGTCAGGGTGTGTACAAATCATTGCATACATCAACTTACCAACTGCACTTGTATAAGGAACATAATTCATCTGTTATTTTTCTTGATCAGTCTTAGGACAAAGATACTGGCTTAGTTTATAACCCTTCTCAATGGGAGTGTCAATGGGTTTAGAATTATGTATACGAAAATGATCTAAAATAGATCTTATATAAGTCTCTTAACTTCAACCTAAAAATATTTTAGAGCGATCCCTGTGGATCTTAATTCTGAGTACAAACTATACCTCACCTGTAATACCTGAGAATTTTCACGTATTATTAAATGAATATATTAATGGAAATAATATTTCTATGAATATAAGTGTTATTATTTTGTAAGTCGATTAAATCAAGTGATTCGTATTTGATCGATGCATATTAAGAAGGGAGGATTGTGAAATGCCTTGTGTGGCATATTGTGAAAACGAGGAAATTCACTAAGTAGATTAAAACGAGAATTAAGAGGATTAATTGTGTTGATCAGGTGAATTCATATAAGTAATCAATACACTCGTATATTTGTAGTAACACTCTTGTGGACATTAATTTATGTCGTGTAAGACGAGTATGATAATAGGGGTTGACACTGGCTTAAGCTAAACCCGAGATTAGCATTTATCGTAGAGACGCAAGACACAATTGCGCCATCCCAAAGAAGATAAAAAGCGGCACAAATTACTTAGCTTAGTGGTCGATTGGAGAAAAATTAATTCTTCTACTTTGGAAAATTAAATGAAACAATTATGTGATGTGTGTGACATTAATAAACTATGAAATAAAGTGCGCAAATAACAATTATTAATTGTTATATTAATTAATTGATAATGGTTGTGGTAGAAAATTGATTACTTTGTAATTAATTAATAAAATGTGATTATTATTGTTTGCAATATAACTATAAAAGTATAATAAGAATTATATAGATAAGTAATGGTTATGGAAATCCATAAATACATTAATCAACGATGATTGGATTAATTAATATTGCTGTTAATTAATCAAAGAAGTGAATAAATTATTTATAAGTAAGTTAGTAATATAATAATATTATATTGATAGTTATATGCATATGAGCAATAATACAACTATACTATATAGTGTATGTTAGTTCCCGGAGGCACAACAGTTATCTAGAAGGGGGGGTTGAATAGATATTTAAAATTCTTTTCGTTTTACTTTGTCAGTTTTGATAATGATTTAAACACAGCGAAATTAAGGTTTGTTTGATCTCCCTTTTTAGATATAGTGAGTTAATGAGAGTGAGGCAGTTATAAAAGTTATAGCAGTTATAGCAAGAATGCAATAGACACAGCAGTTTTAAGTGGTTCAGAGCACTTAAAGCTCCTAGTCCACTCTTCTACTCCTCGAGTAGGAAATCCACTAAGGATGTCTTTTACACTTTCTGAATCTCATAGATTCCTTCTAGACCAACAGTCTAGGAACTTCTTAGTTCACTCTTGAACTCTTCAAGTCCAGCAGACTTGGTTCTTCATAGTTCACTTTAGAACTCTTCAAGTCCTTCTGACTTGGAACTTCTTACTTCACTTGTTTGGCTATTATTGAGTTCTTGATTGGTGCTACGCAGTTGTTGTTAAGCTCTTGTTCGAAAGAACTAAGTAGTTGAGCAAGCTTTTTCTTTTTCTTAGATCGTAGAGTTGCGCGTTGAGTGTTCTTCCTTTTTGTTCAATGCTTGCATAGTTGAATCATCTGCAGATATCTTGCATATATGTGATCTTTGAAATCTGCCCATTGAATCCATATGTTGAAGCATTTAATACGTTTGACGTTTCTGAACTTTGATGGAGACTTTTCTGCATATCTTTTGAATTGAATTCTGGCCCACTGACATAGTAGACTACTTTCTCACCTAACACCTGAAAAGGTGTTTTCCTCTGTCCCATGGTCCTTTCCTTAGCTTCTTTAATACGTCTCTTTGTTGCATACTAAGGATATTTTTATGCCATTGGGACTGGTGATTACTTCAACGTTTGTAACCCATTCCATATTTGTTAAGACTTTATCTTTGAACAAATGATCAAGGACCACAACTTCTGACACAACCAGATGATACTCTATGATTCTTATCATGGTGTCTTGCCACCTTGGTGCTTAATGCAAGTAAACGAGAACACTACGATTTCTCTTAAGGACTGGCACACTACGATCTTCACTTGCATGTCTTTCAGACTCTACGTTTTCGAGAGCACACTGCGATCTCTGAGTTGGCTTTTGAAAATGTCTGAACCACTCTACGATCTCTGGAGAGGCCCTTCAAGGAAGTCATACTACGATCCTTGATGCTCTACGATTTTGCCTTGGCTTCTGCAGACTCTTGATCAGCTCATTAGATAACAAATCTATTTGAAGCCTATCTATTACATTTTAGGATATAGATCAACCTAACATCTTTGATCTCTTTATCTATACATTCATTTACAGAATGATGAACATTGAAAGCTTAGATCAACCTAATAATTCTGATTTATCACTAAGTCCTTGTACATATATTCCTTGAAGGACTTCACATATAATCATGAGCGGTTACTTTAAACATCAAATCAAGATATGCATTCTTTCAACAATCTCTCCCTATTTGATGTTAACATAACCAAGGAGATTTGTTGTCATGATTATCAAATTCTATATGCAGTGCAGCAAAGTAAATATGACTTAATATTTTAGTGAGTATCTAAAATTTCTAGAGAATAAGCATGAATTTATTGATGTTTAAGGATAGATATTACATTTAAACTTAGTTACATCAATAAGAGTTGAGTTTCAACTTATCTATATTTCTTTTGCCTTTTTTTTCTCGGAGGATTTGCATATTTCTCAGCTCTTCTTCTCTTGCTAGCTTCGTCTTTTTGTGTTATTTCTTCCAGCTCGCTTTGACTGAGTCTTTCATTATGATCGTGCCTATTCATGAATGCAGGATCTCCAATTAGCATTCTTAGGCTTGTTGTGGTCACCTCGTGTGAGCTGGGAGAAGGCCCTTGACTTCTTAATGGTTGAGCCATGATAATTGGCTCATCATCAGATCGTTGAGTATGATGGCCAGATCATGAAGTCTGTTAATGATACTGCCTTGGAGGACTCCTTGATTATTGAGCAGAGAAAGTGCCTCTGCCTCCTGAGAAAGTGCCTCTGCCCTTGCCTTGATCTCCTTTCCCTTTATTCTCCCCCTTTATGTCAGCATCAAGGGTTTGAATGTCTTCTGAGAGGCGAGTCATTCCTTGGACAAGCTCGTTGAGTTGACTTTGAGTTTGAGCAATGTCCTCTCGATTTTCTTTAATTAGAGCATCAGATCGAGCTTCCCTTTGTTGGAAGACTACTAGAACATTGTCATTCTGATGTCCTTGGCTGACGTAAAATTGTTGGAATTCTTTTACGGCAGTTTGTAGATTGATGAAGCTCTCCAACATAAGTTTATTCTGAGCTTCTTGAGTTGTCTGTAAGACAAGAACAGCATCCCTGTGTCTTTTAGATGTGAGAAAGTGCATCTCATCCCTGTCCTTTATGTTTTGAATCATTTCCTTGATGATTTCCCTAAGCTTCTTTGTGAGCTCAGAGCTTAGGGTGCTTGGGAGACTATTTGCAGCACTGATCATTTTTGTTAGTCTCATTTGAATGAGTTAAGTGTGTGCTTCAAGACTATCATCGATTTCCTTGATCACTTTCTTTGACACGTCTGACAAATTGGTTTTGGTGGGCAGTTTTGAAAGAAGTTCACTGAGTTGGGGAATGTGTGGAGGAGGGGGTGTTCTCTTGTATTGATCTTGTAAGGAGTAGAGGGCAAGATCAAGGTTGAAGTATTCATTTGTGGATGAGGAGGGAATATCGGATGGAGGGGCCTGTGTTTGGGCGTCTGGAATAGGCGGCTCTATGATTTGAGTGAGGGACTCTACGATGGGGCTAGAGTCAGTAATCGTAGAGATGAGAGGGCTTGGGATCAATATGAAGTTGGGCATATTTGGTTCATCAGTTATAGAATTTTGGGATTCTGCAATTGGGAATTGATTTAGTGGATTAAGAACCACTTCCAACCAGCTTGGAAATTCATAAAATTGGCTGAAAAAAGATAGTGGATAGTGATTAACTCTGAAAAAGGATAGATAATACCTCATGCACAATTCTTGAAGAGGGACCATTTGTGATTAGCTATTTGGAAAAGTTGAAGTTGCCTAGAAATCCATGAGCCAGCACAGAGATGGCTGGATATTCTTTGAAGCTCCAAAATATATGATTCCAAGAGTTTAGAATTTGAGCTTGATGAAAAGGCATCATGGGTAGATAGGAGAATAGCTGATCATAGTTAGTTTTCCTGTACCCATCATATCCCACAGCGATGATCTCGACCTCATCATCTTTGGCCTCTTCTCTATCTTCGTTCAAGGATTCCACTACATCAATGACTTATCTTTGTTCTTGCTCTAGTTCTCTCTCATTGTCTGTAGGAGAAGCTTCTTCTGTCATGGGGATATCATGAGGCTCCCCCTCAATATAATCATCCATTTGCATTTCCAGTGGCTCCCCCTCAGCTCGAGCACTTTCTAGGGTGAGAACTTTAGGTAGCTCCCCCTCAGCTTGAGCAGTGTTTTCTTGTCCAGCTTCGGATAGCTCCTTCTCAGCAGCTATCCTTTTATCTTCCTCCTTTAAGGGCTTTTCATTTACAACAATGTATTTCTTGAAAATTTTTCTTCTGGACTTTATAAGCTTAGCCACAGACTCAACTCTTCCTTCAGCTTTAGCTCTGAACTGTTGATCAGCCAGGGTCTTTGGTGCAGCAACTTCTCTGGGGGTGGCATCCAAACTGGTCTCTACGATAAGTAGAGACTCTACGATCGAGGAGACAGATAGCCTCTTGGGCTTGTGGCTGTTTTTGTTCTTCTTTAGCAGCTGTGAGATGGTAGCTTTGTCTTCATCTGCCTCAGCCTGCTGTTCTTTTCTTCTTAGGATTCTCAGAGTCTTAATGTCAGAAGACTCTATAGTTATATCAGTGGTAGATCCATGGGGTTCTTCTGCCATTCGAGCCTTTAGCTTCCTCTTGCCCTTGCTTTTTCTGACCAAGGCAAAGGGTTCTTCCTTATTAGTTTCTTCTTCATCTTCTTCAGTCTCCCTGACCACAAACATATTTCCCGGAATCCCTGACTCCTTTGCATCAGCTGTCCTACCACTGGACTCAGACATCATTCGTACATTTTCAGCTGGATTCCTTTTTCAATTCTTGAACAGTTGCTGGGTCATTCGTCTGTTTGGATTGATTGATTCTCCTTTATCATCCCCTATCTTATCGCCCAAAGCAAATTGTAGGATGATATTGATGAATCGCCCATAGAGCATCTTCCTAGAGCTCTTTGACTTCTTCAAGCTAAGAATCCACTTCCCAATCCATTCAAGCAGCAGGGCTCCATAGTTAAGCTGTATCCCACAACTGATGGCTGTCATGAGCTTGAGATGTACTTCGTTTACAGAATCGTGGCCTGAGCTCTTGCAGCATATGCATTTTCCAACAATGTCTGCCAGAAATTTGTACCTCTGAGGAAACTCCTTTTTCTTGTATCCTTTGACAGTGGGGAATTTCTTGTGATGCATCCTTTTAAGTCCTTCATGGAAATCTATGCCATCTATGAACGAAAACCCTTTAGATTTTAAACCTAGGGCTAGGTTGATGTCCTCAGCCTTCAGCTTGATTTCCACATCCTTGACCCTCGTCATGATGACGTCATTCTCGAACACACCATTTTTGTAGAATTCTTTTATCAGCTTAGGGTAGATTATCGTGCTCGTACCTAGAGTCTCTTTAAGACCAGCCTTCTTTATCAATGACAGAGTTTTGTGAAATTTGGGTTCAGCTATTTTGAACTCATCGAAACATAGTCTGTTACCAGAGATGACGTTGGAGGCTGCCATTGATTTCTTTGTAAGGAGTATGGTTGATTGAGCTTTCTTGAGAGTTAGGGTTTCTTCTTGTAGAGAGAAAGAGAGAGATAAGGTTTTGAACTTCTGATTTCAAAAAGGCATTTTTAAATTGTACTTGTAACTTCCCTCTCTCCATTTTGCTTAGTGGGGCAGGTGTTAAATTTTGCTTGGCTCTACGAATTTGACTGAGGAGGATTATATTGATTTGCCCTTAACTCTTTCTGAGCTGATGTGTCCTTTGGGAGGACTACGATCATTGAGGTAATTGTCGAGTCTGCTCTGCATTTGTCGAGTCTATTCAGCAATCGTCGAGTATGTACTGCGATCGTCGTGTCTGCTCAGTAATCATTGTGTCTGCTCAGCAATTGTCGAGTCTGCTCAGTAATCATCGAGTCTTCTCAGCAATCGTTGAGTCTGAACTGCGATCGTCGGGTCTGTCCGGGTCCTTGTGATGTACTTTTGACTTGGCATTTTTCTCGGTTTAAGGTAGCTCAGAAAGGGCTGACCTCATAGAATGAATCAAGGGTTAGGTTTGTTCCTGAGGCGCTTATTAGAGAGATTGCTTTGATTTTGAACTTAATCATCGCAGGATGCTCCTTTGTTCAGCCATCATTGAGTTTGTACTACGATCGTTGTCTTTTAAGTTACTGCAACTCTACGATTGTGGAATTCCTTTCATCATCTCTATGATTTCGAACATAGCCTTTATGTCTGCATGGTTAGCACAAACTAGAGCATAGATTTTATGGTTGTAAATTAAGCATGCCTAGCTCACTTATTAATTTATTAAACCTGGATTCATCTAAAGGCTTTGTAAAGACATCAGCAAGTTGATCTTTAGTAGGGATATATTGTAAGGATATGGTTCCATTTTACAAATGATCCCTAATGAAATGATACCTTATTTCTATATGTTTAGTCCTAGAATGCATGAAAGGATTATGTATTATTGCTATGGCACTTGTGTTATCATAGTGAACAGGTATAGATTTGAATTCAAACCCATAGTCTGTTAGCTGATTTTTCATCCAAAGGATTTGAGTACAGCAGCTTCTAGCAGCAATGTATTCAGCTTCTGCAGTTGAAGTAGACACTAAGTTTTGCTTTTTGCTGAGCCAGGACATAAGTTTTCTTTCTAGCAGCAAACATGTGCCACTGGTACTTTTTCTGTCTATTTTGCAACCTGCAAAGTTAGCATCTATATATCTTGTTAGTTCAAATGAGGACTCCTTGGGATACCAAAGCCCCAAGTGAGGTGTACCTTTGAGATACCTGAAAATCCTCTTTACAACAGTTAAATGTGATTCCTTAGGATTAGCCTAAAATCTAGCACATATGCATGTTGCAAATATTATGTCTGCTCTACTGGCAGTTAGATATAGAAGAGAACTTATCATGCCTCTGTATTGAGTCATCTTTGTCAAGCTTGGTTGCAGGAGCAATTGGGGTTTTCATGGGAGACGTTGATTCTATGCCATACTTCTTAAGTAAATCATTAATGTACTTGGCTTGGTTTATAAAGATTCCTTCATCAGTCTGCTTTACTTGCAGTCCAAGGAAGAAATTCAGCTCACCCACCATGCTCATTTCAAACTTTCTCTGCATAAGCTTGGAGAATCTCTTGCATAACTTTTCATCAGTAGATCCAAAAATAATGTCATCAACATATATTTGAACTAATAAGACTTTGTCTTTATGCTTTCTAAGAAATAGTGTGGTATCTACTCTACCTCTAGTGAACCCATTTTTGATAAGAAAGTTAGTTAGTATTGCATACCATGCTCTAGGTTCCTGTTTAAGACCAAATAAGGCTTTGTCTAATCTATAAACATAGTTAGAAAGAGATGGATTGATGAAACCTGGAGGTTTCTCTACATAGACTTCTTCTTAAAGTTCACCATTCAGGAATGCACTTTTGACATCCATCTAAAAGACCTTGAATTTCATGTGAGCAGCAAAGGCGAGGAATATTCTGATGGCTTCTAGTCTGGCAACAGGTGCAAATATCTCATCGTAGTCAATGGCTTCTTCCTGAGAGTAGCCCTTGGTCACTAGTCTTACCTTATTCTCAGTTATTACTCCATCTTCATCCATCTTTTTTCTGAAGACCCACTTGGTTCCAATGACAGGATGATTCTTTGGTCTTGGTACCAATCTACATACTTTGCTTCTTTTGAACTGATTAAGTTCTTCCTGCATGGCTTCTATCCAGCTGGAGTCTTCCATAGCATCCTCTATCTTCTTAGGTTCCATTTGTGACAGGAAGCTTAGATAGAAACATTCATTTTGGGTGGCAGCTCTTGTTTTGACTCTTGCACTCGGATCTCCAATGATTAAGTCTTGAGTGTGATCTCTTGCCCATCTGCTTCCTGTTGGGACATCTGTCCTGATGCCTTCTTGTCTGAGGTCTTCAAGATCTATATTTGCTTCTTGGTGTGGAGGTTCGTTGTCTTGCATAGGCCTCTCTACGATCTCATTTCCTTGCTCAACTATTTCACTATCTGGAACTACGACTATAGTGTTAAGCTCGACGACCTCGTTCGTAGTGTCTGAACTGTCGGTCATAATGTCTTGCAGTACTGTTTTGTCTAAGTCTGTCTCATCAAAGATGATGTGAATCGAGACTTCAACACTTAGTGTCTTCTTGTTGAACACTCTGTAGGCCTTACTGTCTGTGGCATATCCAAGAAAGATTCCTTCGTATGACTTGGGTTGAAACTTTGTCAAATATTGCTTTCCATTGTTAAGAATGTAGCATGCACAGCCGAATACATGAAAGTAGCTGACACTTGGCTTTCTTCATTTCCACAGTTCGTAGGGGGTCTTCTTAATCGTAGAGTGTATGAGTGATCTGCTCGAGTGTAGCATGCAAGAAGTTGATAAGCTTCGCGCCTGTAAGTATTCAGCAGATGGGTCACTGCTAGCTAGTAGAGTTCTTCCAGCCTCTATTAATGTCCTGTTCTATCTCTCAGCTACTCCATTTTGTTGAGGAGTTCTTGGAGCTAAGAAGTTATGACTGATGCCATTGTCTGTGAAGAACTGGTCCAATTCTGAGAAGTCGAATGCTCTGCCATGATCACTCATTATAGCCTTGATTTTCTCCCTTTTCTCGTTCATCACTAGTCTGAACATCTTGATCAGTTAGGAGCTTGTTTCATCCTTTAAGGTTAGAAAAAATACCCATGTGAATCTGGTGTAATCGTCGACTATGACAAGTGAGTATCTCTTCCCTTCGAGGCTCATTGTTGGAATTGGCCCAAATAGATCCATGTGGAGCAACTGCAGAGGCTTATCAATTGAGTTGGCAGTTTTTCTCTTGAATGAGCTTCTGGTCTACTTTCCAAGCTGACAAGCATTGCACGACCTTTCTTTAACGAAGCTTAACTTAGGTAAGTCTGCAACTAGATCTTTTGAGGCTAGTTTGGACATGCTCTTGAAGTTGAGATGAGACAGTCTTCGATGTCATAACCAGCTCATTTCTTCAGATGCTTTAGCCAAAAAGCATATTGTCTCGTTTGAGCTTAGTTGATCAAGATTTACTGTGTAGACATTTCCTTCTCTTGTTCCAGTTAACTTTATAGCAGATGTCTTCAGGTCTCGAACTTGACATTGATTGTTGAAGAATGTTACTTGATGACCCTTGTCGCAGAGTTGGCTGATGCTTAGAAGATTGTGTTGTAGTCCTTCCATATAGGCCACTTTACTGAAGGATACTGCATCATTTCCAGTTGAGTCATATCCTCTTGTCTTGCCAGAGCCGTTGTCTCCAAATATAACTGAAGGACCCTCCTTCTCTATGTAGTTAGACAGAAGGGCTTTGTTCCCAGTCATGTGCCTTCAGCATCCACTGTCCAGATACCAGATTATGATCGTGGAGCTTTTTTCCTGTGGTAACATTAAACTTTCATTTTGGTACCCATACTTGCATGGGTCCTACTTTGTTAGTACCCTTGGGGACCCAAATCTGCTTGATTTTGGGTCTCATATGCATGGAATTATAATGGCACTTTGCAGCCTTGTGACCAACTTTATAGCACACAAAACATCTAATATGATGCATGCTTGTGTGCGTGTGAGAATTCTTCCTCCATTTTGACTTTTGTGGATCTTTAGTCATCCTTCTTTAAGCTGATTTTCCTTCTTCCATGTGTCCTTGTGTTTCATAATTTATGAGGAGTGTACCTTACCTTTACTGTACCTTTCCAGTTGGTTCGTAGAGTTGGTCTCACTCGACTCTACGATCCTTCGAGATTGGTGAGTAGTGGTTGGGTTACTCTTCTCTTTCCTGAAACCCAGGCCAGCATGAGATCCCTTACTCCTTGGGATATGGATTGAATCAGTAGAGCAGGGTTTGACTGGCTCATCCTTCTGTGAGGATTTAACAAATATAATGCCTCTACTAAAACTTGATGCATTACTAGTGCTAGTTTCCTTTGCCTTTTCCACACATGACTCTGAGATGGATTCCCCAAAGCCTAAACTTGTTCTGCCAGTGACACTTCTCTGACTAGAGATCAAGGAGTCCATGGATGAAGAGGATTTATTCCATGTAGAGATTGTCTTCTCTAGTTCCTCAATCTTAGAGGTTAGACTTGACTCTCTTTATGCATTGAGATCATTGGTCTATTTTAAAAGCTTATTCTCAGCTTCAAACTTGGAGAGCGAGTCAGTACTTAGAAGGGTTGTTTCCAGTCTTTCTTGAACTTTCTCTTTCTCCTTTTGAAGAAGTGAATAATTCTTAGACAGAACTCTAAACCATTTCATGTATTAATGCAGGTCAGATGTTATGCCATGTAGTGCAGTTCTTAAATCATCAATGTCTACATCAGGAGAATTGAAGTCAAATACCTCATCTATACTTACTTCATGTATGTTGGTGTTTTGTTTGTCCTTTGCATGCTTGGCCATCAGGCAAAGATTTGCCATTTGAGGATCTTCTTCATCTCCAGACTCAGGAGTTGAGTCATTATCTGAGTCACTCCACGATCCTCCAGCTATAAGGCCTTTGTCTCTCTTCTGAGACCTTTTGTTGCTTTTGTATTCCTTCTTTGAATGTGATTTCTTCTTTAATTCTTCTCTAAGAGGTTTGTTGCAGTTAGCAATAAAATGGTCAGGTTTCTTGCAATTGTAGCATAGATCATTCATTTGCTCCTGGCTGCTGTAGTTGTTGAATTTCTTTGGCTTGCTGGTTTTGCCTTGACGCATGAACCTTCTGAGTCTCTTTACCAGCATGGCAAAGTCCTCATCATCATCTTCATCATAGTCAGAGTTAATTTCTGTGTTGACCTTGGAGGTGCTTTCTGTTGCTTTGAGAGCAACACCCTTATCCTTCTTTCTTCCTTCGAATAGAGTTTCTGCTTGTTGAGTCAGCTCTAGTTCGTATGTAAGAAGGTTGCCATATAATTGTTGAACAATCATCTCATGGAGATTCTTTGACTCTCTAATAGCAGTGGTTTTGGCATCTCACTTGCTTGGTAAGGCTCTCATGAACTTTATGATTAGATCTTTATTTGGATAGATCTTTCCATAGGCTCGTAGAGAGTTGAGCAGAACGTTGAATCTCTCGTAGGTGGCAGTGACGTTTTCTCCTTGAATGTGTGAAAACATTTCATATTGCTGTGTCAGGAGAGATTGTTTGTTTTCTCTGACTTCTTCCGTTCCTTCATGCATGATGAGCAGTGCTTCCCAAACCTCCTTTGCCATTTTGTTGTTGACCACATTTTCAAACAGATCATCTTCTAAGGATTGAAACAAAATGTTCTTGGCCTTTTTATCGAGTTGAACAACTCTCTTCTCGTTGTCTGTCCATTCTCCTTTGACCTTGATCTGTATTCTGTTTGTATCGTCTGTAGTTAGTGCAAGCTTTGTAGGAACGTAGGGCACATTCTGAACAGTTTCAAATAGATCTACATCTATTGAATCCATGTATGCTTGCATCCGAACTTTCCAGTTAGCGAATTTATCTTTGTTACACATAGGTGGCTTGCTGCCTCCTCTAGTCTTTGATTCGCTTGGTAAGTATGTCATTGGATCTACTAAAGTTTTGTAGGCTATATAATAGAACCTGCTCTGATACCAATTGTTAGTTCCCAGAGGCACAATAGTTATCTAGAAGGGGGGGTTGAATAGATATTTAAAATTCTTTTCGTTTTACTTTGTCAGTTTTGATAATGATTTAAACATAACGGAATTAAGGTTTGTTTAATCTCTCTTTTTAGATATAGTGAGTTAATAAGAGTGAGGCATTTATAACAGTTATAGCAGTTATAGCAAGAATGCAATAGACACGACAGTTTTAAGTGGTTCAGAGCACTTAAAGCTCCTAGTCCACTCTTCTACTCCTCGAGTAGGAAATCCACTAAGGATTAAATATATTAAGTCTTTAATTTTTAAAGAGTTTTGCCAAACATAGCCTTATGGCTTTTGGTTTTATTTTGAATTATAATAAACTAAATAAATAAAATATAAATAATATATAATAATTTTTGGTAACCGCTGATTTAACAAGGTCATTAGTAAGACGTCGATTTTAGACGTTTTGAAAATATGTGTGTTGCCTTTGTTTTATTTCACGTAAAAGAGTTTTGGGTCTGATATTGGCTTAAGAGAAAAGAGAACAAAGATTACAGAGAAAAGAATTTGAGAGAGTTTGAGAGAGAAAAGGCTGGGATTTCAAAGCAAGTTGTGAGTATTCAAGCGATTCTCAGTGAAAGGATTTTCAAAGCAACAAGAGGTATTTTTCATAATCATAACACTATATATGTTTTACGTTCTCTGTGTTCTTGATTGTAATATAAAGTTTTTACAAAATTTTCTGTAAACCATGTTTTTACAATTGATTATGAAATTATGCGTATTTGTAATGGTAATTGTTATAACTAGCATATATATATATAAGTATATATATGTGATTGTATGCTAAACTACGTATGCAAGAAAGAAATTGGTTTTACAGTGATTACATGTACATGAACATGTTACGTAGGATAACAAAATTAGTATATGCTAATTGTGAAATTGAACCTTATGTATGTTAATTAGGTAAGAACTTAATGAGAACGTAGTTCAAAGGAATGAATTCGTTGGATAATTATGGTTTACAGTGTTAAACCTTGTAAAACAACGTAAACAATGGAGTTAGGCTTTAAACTATGATTTCAAGGATTTAAATTATTGTTTAATTGCTTTAAATTGGTATATGTATGATAAGTAAATGTTTATGAGTAATCTATATAAGTTTTACGTCTTAATTTAGATGTTAGCAGTAATAATTAGTCCAGAATTTAGTTATTATGTTCTTCGTGGTTGGGTTCTGTAAGTTTTGGCGCCCCAGCGCCAAAATGAACGCCCAAGCTGTGATTTTCGCGCCTCAGCGCCAAAAATAGACGAACTTATACCAACGTTGAAATTAGTGTCCCAAATTTGAAATTTGCACTCCAGAGCTGAAATTGCACCTTTGACTCAATGCTCGACTTAGTTCTCGCGCCAAATACCGAACACTAGTCTAGGTCGGGCAATTTTGACCTCCTATAGTAAAATGGCCATAACTTTTTCATACGAACTCCGATTGAGGTGATTCAAGATGATCCGGAACGAGGAAGAATACACCTACAACTTTAGTTCTTTAAGTCTTTCAATTTGAGATCGGAAACAGGGGTCAAAATGGTAATTTGTGGGACTAATATGTATTAGGAGGCAATTGGAGGGCGTTGGGAATGCACATATGCAAATGTAGTACTCCTGACGATAAAAGATGTTGTCCTAAGTTATAAAACATGAATATTAGTAAATATAATGATGCTTAACATTAATAAATGATGTATTAGATAAGTTGTATAAGCATACTAAGCACACATGATGGAACGAATCGAGCGTGTGATGAATGAACGTCGAAACGCTGTGCCAAGTGTTAATGAACTTAATAAGTGTTTCCATTCAATTGAAATGAATATTATAAGATATGAAGTGGATTTAATATAAAACCAATAAGTAGTCCTAGCAAGACTTAAGCACTTGAATGAACTTCAAGTTTGACTAAGAAGAAATATAGTGAGTTATAAGTCTAAAGTTAACACAATCAAATTGAACATTTTGTATTGATTAATAGGAAGAGTTATAGGATGTAGATTAAAGATTACATTACAACTACTATGCGTTGCTATGTGACTAATAGTTGATGTGAATGATTATATAATTGTGTAGGGCACGTGAAGTACAGATAATTATAAGCTGTTAAACAGTTATTGGTAAACAACGATTAAGGCAAGTCTTTCAGTTCCTATTTGTTATGTGAACTTGATGATTAAATGTTTTAAATCTTTATTGCAAAGAGCATGATGTGTTATATATATATTGAAAGTATAAAATGTAAAAGTCAATTCATGACTATGTTGATTGATTAAAGCGTGCTGATTGAGTAAGGACTCAATCTTTAAACATGTTATATGAACTGTAGCATGTATGTTATATGTTAAGCATGTTATTATGTGTTATGTGATGCATGAAAACTGTTAGATTTTGCTGGGCTGTTGAGCTCAACCTTACAAATAACCACTTTTGCAGGTTAAAGATTTAAGGTAAAGTATGTTCTACTTGAAGATATGAATCAGATGTGATACTTGAAGAATTATATACTTTGACTGAGTTATTATTATTTGAACCATGTTTAAGGTTCCGAACAATGTATAAATGTTGAATTGTAATAACGTTTTGTGATATAAACTATTGTAGTATTAAAATGACTCTGAGATATTTAGATGTAAAGGTTGAAGGTTTTGGGAACGAGGATAGTTTGTAATAGAAAATTTTAATTATTCTGCAAATTTCAATCATTGTATTATCGTTTAATGATGTAAAATTAGAGGTTGAATGTATTATTAATGACCGAAGTCGAGAATTAAATTGTATGAATTTTGGGGTCGTTACAGTTGGTATCAAAGCTGATAGGTTAGAAACCTTAGGTAAGAGTACCTTAGGCTATAACCTTAGAGAAGAGAGGTGAAGATAACGAAAAAATAAGCTCAAATAAAGTTTGAACAATAAGAAGTAATTTAAGAAATATATAAAGAATGGATTAAAACATGTGTGAGACGATTCAAAGAAGAATCTCGCAGAGTTATAAGGAATATGAAAGTGGGGTTACCCAACTCCAATAATAAGGATGTAAGGTGATAATAAATAGACAAAGTCTATAAAAAGAGAATGATAAAGAAGTTAAGAATCAAAAAGTTATATTTAAGTATGGTACAATTGTACTCTTTAATAGTTGATGTATGGTATCTGGGCTAAACGATTCCTTCATAGAGCAGAGGTATATACAAACTAGCAACTCGAAACCTAGTTTGTTGATTGTTTGTGGGAAACCACTCAGCGTACCATATTGAAATTGTTTGGAGACTCGATATGTACCAAGTATAGAAAGTGGTTACGTATGATGAAAATGTGGAACTCGAATGAAATGTTGAGCAATGTAAACGAAGTTAGAAATTCTTAAAGGAAGAATTGTTTTATAAACAAGAGAATTCAAAGAAGAATCTTGAAGAGATATAAAGATAAGAAATGGGAGTTACCTAACTCCAATAGCCAAGATAACGAATAATGATGAATAGACAAAGCCTGTAAGATTAAAAGCATAAATGAAATCTTAAATGATGAAAAAGGAAAGAAAGAGGATCGTAAAACAAAACGATCACGAGTTAAGAAAAGAATTTTAAGGGAGATGATTATAGAATAAGATCACGACGTGATCTGTTTAAGTTATAAAGGAAGATGGTCTGTAATATTTGAATAATTATAGCTTGATACTGTGAAGATAATGTACTATGATATAGTACAAGATAAACTCATAAGGAGTTATAGATAATGTGATACGAGGAATTCGTATTGAACAAGTTAAGGGTAGGTTGTTAAGAGTAAGATAAAGTTAGGTGGGATTTCAATTGAGGACTCATGTGATTGCTGAGTTGTACAAACCTTTGTATGGGCGAGGGTTTTGTGCGTGCACTAAGTTTATTATATTGATAATCATTGGAATATTGGTGTCACGCTATCAATGTATGTGTGGTGAAAAGGTGATTCTTTTCTCATGTGTATATTTGATAGTTAGAAACTATTAAGATTAGTAAGAAATTATTAGGATTAGGTGCAGTTCTTAAAACTAATGCATATGGTAAGTTCGTGACTCATAATAATATGGTATGTTTTGAACCCCTCAGCGAGTGGACGCCTATGGTCTGACTAGGATAAGTTCTTTAACTCATATTATTGTGGCAAGTTCCTAAACTTCCAATGTGCTATAAGTTTGATGAACTATTTTGGGTATAAAATTGTTATAGTGTAGAGAGCATTAATGAAGTTAAAGATTGATAGAATGGATAAGTAATGAAGTAATGAAGTAAAGATTGAAGTTAATGGATACCTGGATATTCTAAATCTACTAGCTATGATAGACTTTCAAAATTTATTGACTTCGTGTTGATGTTTGCACTTCTATTTCTTGAAAAACATTGGATCAAATGATGAAACCAATGAGTTTTAAAAACAATACCGTTATTCGTATGTCTATGCTAATTGCTTCGGCTAGACAAAAATAATTTGAAATATATCAAAATGTAATTTTTTATATCATCAATGTGTCATGGAACCTGGTGCAGAGATGAAAAAAAATGATGGAGTCATCAATGCAGTATTACTTAGTGTTGGATGTGATCTGAGGATCATCAGCCCACTATGGTATGATGTAGTATGATAAAATCACCAAATAACAGAATCCTCAAATGGACTATAAATACAGTGCGGTATCATGACGTCATAAAAAGAATTTTTGAGATTTCTTTAAGATATGAGAATATATATATATATATATGTATATTTTGATTTATGTCCGAATTGTTGTAGAAGTCTATTCTATTTAATTCAGCTAAACGATTATTGAAAGATGTTCATGAAATTCAAGCGTTTCTTGAAAAGTTATGCTAAACCAAATTGTTTTGGTGCGGATTTAGATGTTGAAAAGCTGAGATGAACAACCCTTTTATAGGGGATTACGCAGAGGCGTTTAGATGTTTGTGCACAATACATTATACGAAGGGTTGATCACCCTAAGTACGAGGAGTCCCTATAGTCTTAAGACTGTTAAAGTTTAAGTTGAAAGATTACTTATAACTATGGACATAAGCATAGCGTTTAAATGTTTGTGCACAATACATCATACGAAGGGCTTAACACCCTAAGTACGAGAGTCCCTATAGTCTAATGACTGTTAAGTTTAAGTTGAAAGAGTACTTATAACCGTGGACGTAGTTCAAGGTCTTATGACCCTTAGCATGATTTGGAATCTTTTAAATTCCTGTTATTCATATCGCTTCCCAATTATTGAGCAATTGAGGAAGATTCTTGTAATTCTAAAAGGTGAATGTGGTAAGGATAATATTCCTTAGAAAGAAGTAAGTCGTAGAATGCGACACTGAATGATGAATATATTGAATAAGTAAGAAAAGAAATTTTTTGAGAATGAGATGAATTATCAAAGAATAATGTAAAACTTTTAATAGAAAAGTTTAATAATTGTAGAAAGATCTTTATGGAAAGAAGTGGTTATAGAACCCAATGAATGAATAAAGTATTAACATAAAATCTATTTTTATAAATTGAATGAATAAAGATTAATAGATAAAATTTCGAGGACGAAATTCTTAGAAGAATGGGTGAATGTAATATCCCGAGTATTTATGAAGAATAGGTGAATGTAATATCCCGAGTATTTATGATAACGATCCTTAGCAAAGGAAATGAATGGGTTAAAGAGTATATAATACTCAAAATATAATTGAGTTCAACTGAAAGTTATGAAATAAAACATAGAATTTGTTGAAGTAATGAATGTAGTAGGAAATATAAAATCTATATTAAGGTAATGTGATGAAGATATTCAACGATAAATATTTGAAAAGAGATTTGGTGAAAACCGAGTAAGGGAGGTTTCATTGATTCCGAGGACGGAATCCTTATAAGGAGGGAATGATGTGACAACCCGAATTTTTTATAAGTTATTAAAATAAGAATTTAATAATGGAAATTCTTATTGCGATGTGATTTATGTAACAATCCAGAATTTTAATTGTAATTATAAATATTTATTGAATTATATAAATATTTAATGGATGTGTTTATTATTGAATAAATATTTGTTTGTTATTGAATAAATATTTGTTTAATAAATAATTAATGGGTTAAGGAAATTAATTGTTATGAGATAATATTCTAATTTAATTTAATAATTAAGTTAGAGAGTTTATAATGATTAAATGATTTATTCAATAAATTGTTATTAGAATTAATTAAATTAAGTATGAAAACTTAATTAAATAAAGTGTGATAAATAACTATATTATAAATGAGTTATTAAAATAAATTAAAGGACTTTAATTTAGTTTTGCCAAACAAGGCTTAAATATATTAAGTCTTTAATTTTTAAAGAGTTTTGCCAAATGGAGCCTTATTGCTTTTGGTTTTATTTTGAATTTTGAATTATAATAAACTAAATAAATAAAATATAAATAATATATAATAATTTTTGGTAACTGCTGATTTAATAAGGTCATTAGTAAGACGTCGATTTTAGACGTTTTGAAAATGTGTGCGTTGCCTTTGTTTTATTTCACGTAAAAGAGTTTTGGGTCTGATATTGGCTTAAGAGAAAAGAGAACAAAGATTACAGAGAAAAGAATTTGAGAGAGTTTGAGAGAGAAAAGGCTGGAATTTCAAAGCAAGTTCTGAGTGTTCAAGCGATTCTCAGTGAAAGGATTTTCAAAGCAACAAGAGGTATTTTCCATAATCATAACAACTATATACGTTTTACGTTCTCGTGTTCTTGATTGTAATATAAAGTTTTTACAAAATTTTCTGTAAACCATGTTTTTACAATTGATTATGAAATTATGCGTATTTGTAATGGTAATTGTTATAACTAGCATATATATATATATATAAGTATATATATGTGATTGTATGCTAAACTACGTATGCAAGAAAGAAATTGGTTTTACAGTGATTACATGTACATGAACATGTTATGTAGGATAACAAAATTAGTATATGCTAATTGTGAAATTGAACCTTATGTATGTTAATTAGGTAAGAACTTAATGAGAACGTAGTTCAAAGGAATGAATTTGTTGGATAATTATGGTTTACAATGTTAAACCTTGTAAAACAACGTCAACAATGGAGTTGGGCTTTAAACTATGGTTTCAAGGATTTAAATTATTGTTTAATTGCTTTAAATTGGTATATGTATGATAAGTAAATATTTATGAGTAATTTATATAAGTTTTACGTCTTAATTTAGATGTTAGCAGTAGTAATTAGTCCAGAATTTAGTTATTCTGTTCTTCATGGTTGGGTTCTGTAAGTTTTGGCGCCCCATCGCCAAAATCTGTGCCCCAGCTATGATTTTCGCACCTCAGCGCCAAAAATAGCCCAGAACTTCGTGCCCCAAAGGTTTGAAATTCACACCCAAATACTAATGCTTCGACTTAGTTCTCGCGCCCAAATACTGAACACTAGTCTCTTGCCGAGCGCTTTTGACCTCCTGTAGTAAAACGGCCATAACATTTTCATACGAACTCCAATTAAGGTGATTCAAGATGATCCGAAATGAGGACGAATAGACCTACAACTTTAGTTCTTTAAGTCTTTCAATTTGAGGTCGGAAACAGGGGTAAAAATGGTAATTTGTGGGACTGATATGTATTAGGAGTCAATTGGAGGGCGTCGGGAATGTACATATGCAAATTTAGTGCTCCTGACGATAAAAGATATTTTCCTTCAGTTATAAAACATGAATATTAGTAAATATAATGATGCTTAACATTAATAAATGATGTATTAGATAAGTTGTATAAGCATACTAAGCACACATGATGGAACGAATCGAGCGTGTGACGAATGAACGTCGAAACGCCGTGCCAAGTGTTAATGAACGTAAAAAGTGTTTCCATTCAATTGAAATGAATATTATAAGATATGGAATGGATTTAATATAAAACCAATAAGTAGTCCTAGTAAGACTTAAGCACTTGAATGAACTTCGAGTTTGACTAATAAGAAATATAGTGAGTTATAAGTCTAAAGTTAACACAATCAAATTGAACATTGTGTATTGATTAATAGGAAGAGTTATATGATGTAGATTAAAGTTTTCATTACAACTACTATGCGTTTCTATGTGACTAATAGTTGATGTGAATGATTATATAATTGTGTAGGGCACGTGAAGTACAGATAATTATAAGTTGTTAAACAGTTATTGGTAAGCAACGATCAAGGCAAGTCTTTCAATTCCTATTTGTTATGTGAACTTGATGATTAACTGTTTTAAATCTTTATTGCAAAGAGAATGATGTGTTATATATATGTTGAAAGTATGAAATGTTAAAGTCAATTCATAACTATGTTGATTGATTAAAGCATGTTGATTGAGTAAGGACTCAATCTTTATACTTGTTATATAAACTGTAGCATGTATGTTATATGTTGAGCATGTTATTATGTGCTATGTGATGCATGAAACTGTTAGATTTTGTTGGGCTGTCGAGCTCAACCTTGCAAATAACCACTTTTGCAGGTTAAAAATTTATGGTAAAGTATGTGCTACTTGAAAGATATGAATCAGATGTCATACTTGAAGAATTATATACTTTGACTGAGTTATTATTATTTGAACCATGTTTAAGGTTCCTAACAATGTATAAATATTGAATTGTAATAACGTTTTGCGATGTAAACTATTGTAGTATTAAAATGACTCTGAGATATTTAGATGTAAAGGTTGAAGGTTTTGAGAACAAGGATAGTTTGTAATAGAAAATTTTAATTATTCTGAAAATTTCAATGGTTGTATTATCTTTTAATGATGTATAATTAGAGGTTGAATGTATTATTAACGACCAAAGTCGAGAATTAAATTGTATGAATTTTAGGGTCGTTATAGTAGTGTGACATTTGTGTGACTATATATTAAGTTTCATGAAACTATAATATATTAAGTGGTAATTAATCAAGGGAAGGAATAAATTTATTTATTTAACATAAATAAATAAGTTATTAATATAATAAGGTTATATCATGGTTATATGAGTGGTAGAGATAATTATGGTACTACCCGGACAGTAATATCTAACTGCATTATTTTATTGCGAATATTTAATGTACATAGACTATATGATGTGAGTGTATAATTAATCCCTAAAATTCCTAATATGGTAACAAATGTACATTAAGATTTCATTGTGGGAAATTAAGTAGACAAAACCAAGCCTAGATAACAAGATTGCTGAGCTTTTCATTTTATCCCAAAATGAGTGGCACAAGTACATGAACAGTAGCTGAGATTGAAACACGTATTCTCCACAAGGCTAAATCCTAGATGATCATTGCTAGCTATGTAGTTGGTATGGAGTTGTTAAACCACCCTTCATGAACCATTGTTTCTTCCCAATACACCATGGATTCCAAAATTGTGTAATGGCAATGCCTAGTCCATGATTTTTCTATAAATGCAAGCTTGAGTTCAGATTTTTGTGTTTCTAAGAGTTGTTTAAGTGGAGAGTTATAAGTTGTTGAGCATTGTAAAAGCCCATTCAGTGTGAAGGAAGTTAAAGTTAAGCTCAAGAAGGTATAATTTCTATTTATGTTCTTGAGATAGGTTTTTGTTTGATTCTTGTAATTCCTTGAAATTCTATGTCAAGCATGATGAATTAACATGTTAAGATGTGTTTAAGGAGTTTACTAGTATGTATGAACACTTTAGGAATGGTTTGGAACATGTTTGATGTCAAGGAAATCAAGTTGGCCAAGACTCTGCAAAATAGAGTCTGCTTCTCCACCGAATCACAACGCAGCAGCAAATTGCACCATTATTATTACTACTAAGCGCGCAATGATTGTACCGATTCCTGAGTTCAGTTTTGAGCTTCTGTTTTGTAATCTGTTATAGTACTATGACTTATAACAGCATGCAAGCATATGTAACGTGTATGTGTAAGTTTATTATGCTAAGTGGAACATGTTTTAATAGATTTGCATGATTAACAAAAGCATATGGTTTAGATGGAGATTTGGACGTTAGATTTTGAAAACAAACTATGTTAGAGATAGTGTTCTGTAAATTTTGAACCTAGTAAGCTAAACATGACTGATTTTACACATAGATGAGCATGTTATAGTGTACGTAGTTCCTTTGAGCATGATCAAACTTATTAAGCTTTGTATTAGAAATATTTTCAAGAAAAAGCTTAGCCTAGTGAGCTAACATGCATGATTTCTACATTATTTATATTCTGACTTTGAAAGCATGTTAGTATGACCTAGAAATGCATGAATAAACCTTTAGATGGTGTTTATGACGTTAATAAGCAAGCATGAACATGTTAAACCTACTAGTAAGCTTTGAATGTGAATATTGTCAAGTTACCATGAGGACTAAAATCTGATATTTGTGATCATGTTTGATGACACTCTTAGACTCACTCATGTAGTATAACCATAGATATACCATGCTTGTGTATCACATTTCAAGAAAAGCATGAACGAAGCATATTTTCAACTAAAGCGGTGTTAGTTTCACATATGTGTTATGAATACTCACAAGCATGCCTAATATGAGATTTGTAACTATCTTATATGTTTAAAGAGCAAGCATGATAGACTTTGTGGTTTCATGACCTTGAATGGCCTTAACTTGTTGAAATGATCAATTTAGAATTCTATTATGTAAAAAGGAAACTAGATTGACTTAAGGAGAATGAAAAGACCCTTAACATGACAAGCATATCATGTATGATTGTTTTGAGCAAGCCAAACAGAAAAACACAAAGGCAAAGAATTAAGTCTTGGCTTGGCCGAGGATCTACGTAGTTCTTGGCTGGTCCTAGGCTTAGACATGGCGCAATTGCCGACCTGAATCTTAGGTTCTGCATTCTGATTTTGAACTGATGTTTGAAGCATACCTATATGATTACTTTAACTTATCTTACATAACCAAAAAGCTATGTAATGTGTTAAGAAGCACGCTATGTGATAGAGACAAATGTTGATCATGAATTCCAAATGATAAGTCCAAAGAATATTTTCAAGAAATAAAGCAATCAAGACATTGTGGTATTTGTGATGACTTACAAACTGAATTGTGCTATGAAAATATAGGGTAAGCGATGTGTATGAAGTTATATCTAAGTTAAAAGTTTATGTGTACGTTGAACTTACCTATACGTGTTAGCTAATGAACATCTTGAACATATAATATGTTATAAATAGGATTCAAAAGTGTTGATTTCTTAAAGTGGATAAACTACGCTTAAGGCAAGTTTCCTGAATTCCTACTCTTTTACTTAAGCAAGTTCCCTAAACTTACTCTAATTTTTATTGAGCGAGTTTCCTTGAACTTCACTCTTGATTGTGCAAGTTCCTTGAACCCTACTTTTAAACTTATCTTGTGAATGTAAGTTATCCCGCTTATTTGTTCAATCGAGCTAGTATGCTTAAATTCTTGTGAAAATTATTATTTATGTTAAACTTAGTATTGTTCTTGAAATATTGTGAAAGAGTCGATACCATTTGATTCAGCTAGACTATATGCATGTTTATAAAAGTTCTCCAAACCAATTGATTGGTGCGGAAATCTTGAAAACTGAGTTGGACAACCCTTTTGGTAAGGGGAGTGTATGTCGTTAGAAACCCCAACACATGATTGAATATTATGGTGGTGTTATGCATAACGTAAAGAATTGTAGACGGATCATCTATAGTACTTGATATTTTTGGCTTATCAGTTTAATATTAGTAACTCTAGTGGAGTTCAATAGTCCTTAGTGGCTACTCAGTATAAATTGTTTATTTAGTTGGATACATTGATAGTCATTGAATTCATATATCTCTATAGATTTATATTGAATTATAGTTCTTATTCCAAGAATTATTGATATTCATTACTCATGATATTATTCTGAAACTTTGAACTATCTTAGAGCTGATGCTTCGATATTTCAAACTCCTGTTATGAAACTCTTTACCCTTGTTGTATATTACTTGCTGGGCAATTTGTGATCATCCTTGCTTATTTAAAACCTTTCAGTTAAGGAGGAACAGGGAGGTGTCTCTGGATCAGACAAGGGCAAGGGCAAGGCTACCGACTAGCTTGTTCCTTTTATGTTTAAAACTATTATGTTATGTTAAGACTATTTTCAGACAATGTTTAAACTTAAGTAGGATTATGTAATAGGTCTTTATTCGATATTATTATGTAATCTATTAAGTACTATAGGTTGCGAGACTTGGGGGAATAATTATAATAAATCATTATATATTATTCTAATTTAGATCTTCCGTTGTGAATGTGTTATTTTAGTTATTATGGTTTTACCATGAGAACGTGATGAACCAAATTTGAGTGACCAAGTGGAGGTCCAAATTTGGGGGCGTCACAGGTTGGTATCAAAGCCGTAGTTATAAACCTTAGGAGCGAGTGTCCTTAGATTATAACTCAGGAGAACCTAGAAGTTAGGAACGAGATAAAACTCATGTAGAGTTTTCCTTGAGAGACTTAGTGTGTTATGAAATATAACTTCATTCTATACAATGAACTTATGTTTATTTAACATTCTAATGGAGTTGTTGTTTGAGTTGTCTTATGTTGGTGATTGTAGGATGACTGACATGGGAGGACCTAGCCGAGTAGTAGAGGAGGAGTCGCGTGATATCCACGTAGTCTATGAGGCACCATTGATAGCGGAGCCTATTTTAGTAGTGTCCCCTATTGATAATAATGATGAGGAAGAGGTGGAATCTGATCCAGAGGAGCAGCCTTTGGAGGAGGAGCCCGAGCCTATGATGGACTCCGACGAGGCTACTTTTAAGGATCGGATGTTAGGAGAGTATGAAGAACAAATTTTAGAGTTAGGGTGTAGAGTGGAGGAGCTAGAGGTTGAGGCTAGGGAGAGGGAGTCTGCGTTCCAGAAGTTGAGGGACAAGGACCATCAGAGGTAACTAGTGATGCAGGAGATGGAGGTGGAAATTGCTCACCATAAGGAAGCAGGGATCCAGATGGGAGCTTTGTTTCACCGAGTGGTGGTGAGGAATGTTGAGGTGGCAGGAAAACTGGAGGAATTAGAGCAGAATATTTTGAGTGAGAGGACAGAGAAGAAGGCTCTCCGAACTCAGTTAGAGATGGAGGTGATGGATAGGATTCACTTCGAGGAGAAGTGGGAGGAAGCCAATGATAGGGCAGATGATCTAGAAGATGAGGTGCGATGCAAGAGGAGGAAGATGAACAAGATAGGCTATGCTCTACGCACGGCCATGGAGAGATTAATCGATGGGGTAAATCACTACCCAGCTGAGCAAGGACAGACCCGGCATACCATAAGTCGAGACATGGTGGTGCACATCACACAGAAGGAATATCAGAGAGCCGTAAAGCGTGGGATGTTAGATTGAGTCTAGAGGGAAAAGCTCAGTAGTGTAGTATTTTTATTTATGTGTTATTAATATGTTGTTGTAATCTCAGTCTTTGTGTAAGATGTGAGATAGTGGTAAACCCCCAAACTTCTGAAAAGTGTTAGAGGGGTAGTAAGTTAGTATGTCCCCATCTTTTATGATAATAGAGGATATGTGATATCATTTATAGCAGTATGCTAGAAAAGAACATGTGAGGTAACCATTTGGCATATGAATATAAATGATCTTATTTCAAAAATGTGTTATAAACCTGTAGTTCTTTTCTATTGAGAAATGTCTAAATATGATAATTAGATAATAAAATGAAAAAAAAAATTATGATGCAGAAAATGCCGCCCAGACGTAGAATAACTGTCCCAGAAGAGTCAGTTAATAATGAGAGAGGTCCTGTAGATTCGATACAAAGACTGGAATATTTATTGGGAGAAGCTCTGAGGGGAAGAAACGAACCCGTACCACCCGTTCCCCAAGTTGTCCCAGTAACAACCTTCAATGATTTTAAGAGCGTAGGACCCCCAGAGTTCACGGGAACCACTGACCTGATAGTTGCACAAACCTGGATTAAGGAGATCGAGAAGGCCTTCACTATCGCTCGCGTGGGTGAAGACCAGAAGACAGTATTTGCCACATACATGATGAGGGGTGAGGAAAACTATTGGTGGGAAACTAACCAGTAGATAGCAGGGGAAGGAACGATAACATGGGAGAGGTTTACGACGTTGTTTTTCGAGAATTATTTTTTGAAGAGTATGAAGAGTAGGATGGAAGTAAAATTCCTAGAGTTGAAATAAGGTGATACGACGGTGGCGCAATACGCAGCTAAGTTCAATGAATTAGCGCGATTTGTAGATCACCAAGTTATGGATGAGGAGAGGAAGGCGAGACATTTTGAGCAAGGGTTGAAGTCGTGGTTGTATAATAAGGTATCGGTCTTCTAGATTGATTCCTTTACAACATTGTTGGAGAAGGCAATCATTGCGGAAGGTGGCAGTGAGGCCTTAAGTCTATATCATAAGGAGAAGAAGAATAAGAACGCTGGTAGTGAGCATCGTGGAGGGAGCAGAAGCGGAGAAAGTAACTCCAGAAAGAGGAAATGGGAAAATAACAACAATAGAAACAATAACCAAGGTGGGAGTCACCAGGGAAACTTCAAGAAGAGGACCGAAGCTTGCAATAAATGTGGAAGAAGTCATCAGGGAGAATGCTGGAAAAGGAAAAGTATTTGCTAGAATTGCGGCCAAGAGGGGCACATATCGCCAAATTGCCCAAAGCCGAAGAAGATTAGAGGATGTTTTGCTTGTGGATCAATAGAGCATCAGATAAAGGATTGCCCGAAGAAAGGAAGCGGTGGAGCTGGCGGAAGCCAGGGAGAAGGAAGTAAGTTAATGATTGGTGGACCTGCGCAACCCAACCGATCAACCGCTCAAACCTTTAACATGACCATCCAAGACGCCGTAGCTGTAAAGGACGTGGTGTCAGGTATAATCCCAATCAAAAATATAAATGCTTATGTATTATTTGATTCGGGTGCCACCTGTTTATTTGTATCTAAAGAATTTTCTAGTAAACTTAGTACACCCCAAGAACGTTTAGAAGATCCTTTAAACATAGAAGTTGCGAATAAGGAAACAATCCATGTAGAATACGTCTATCAAAATTTTCGCGCAAACATTAGAGAACATGAACTAAGCGTAGACTTGATTCCTATTAGACTAGGAGAATTTGACGTAATACTGGGGATGGATTGGTTATATAACCATGCAGTAATAATTGATTGTCAGAACAAATGTGTGAACCTTCAGACTCCGAGTAAGTCTAAGGTAGTGTTTTATGGTAGCTCATCGCTTAAGAAATCGTGTTGCGTTACGATGATGCAGGCCAAGAAATTGTTAAAGAAAGGATGTGTAGGTTATTTAGCTTACATCGTGGATACTATGAAAAAGGGAGTAGAGATTAAAGAGATACCCGTAGTGAGTGAATTTCAGGATGTGTTTCCAGACGATCTTCTTGGCCTTCCGCCAGACAGAGAAATTGAATTCGTAATAGACTTAGCACTGGGAACGACACCGATTTCGAAAGCTCCATATCGTATGGCACTAGTAGAAATGAAGGAATTGATGATACAACTTCAAGAGTTATTGGATAAAGGTTACATTCAACCGAGTGTGTCCTCTTGAGGAGTACTAGTGTTATTCGTTAAGAAAAAAGATGGATCGATGAGGCTCTGTATCGATTATCGAGAATTGAACAGAGTAACAATCAAGAACAGATATCCATTACCGAGGATAGACGACTTATTTGATCAACTGAAAGGAGCGAAGTATTTCTCAAAGATCGACCTACGGATGGGATATCATCAACTGAAAGTGCGAGATGAGGATATACCAAAGACTGCGTTTAGAACCCGCTATGGACATTACGAGTTTTTGGTAATGTCATTCGGTTTAACTAATGCTCCGGCAGCATTTATAGACTTGATGAATCGAGTTTTCAAGCCATACTTGGATAAATTCGTAGTAGTTTACATCGACAATATTTTAATCTACTCAAAGACGGAGGAAGAACACGCCGAACATCTGAGGATTGTTTTGGAGGCACTACGAAAGGAGAAGATGTATGCAAAGTTTTCTAAGTGCAAATTTTGGATGAAGAAGATTCAATTCTTAGGCCACGTGGTGGATGAGAATGGAATCTCAGTAGATCCCAAAAAAGTTGAAGCAGTAAGCAACTAGGAACAACCAAGAACTCCGACGGAGGAGAGGAGTTTCTTAGGGTTAGTTGGGTATTATCGAAGATTTATCCATGATTTTTCTAAGATAGCGACCCCGTTAACTAATTTGACGAGGAAGACGGTGAAATTTGTATAGACCGACAAATGCGAAGAAAGTTTTCAAGAGGCGAAGAAGAGATTAAGCGAGGCGCCTGTATTATCATTACCAAATGATACGGGAGGATTTGTGGTGTATAGTGATGCATCGCATAGAGGACTGGGATGTGTGCTAATGCAACACGGCAAAGTCATTGCGTATGTGTCACGATAGCTGAAGGATTACGAAAAATGATACCCTACTCATGACCTAAAGTTAGCGGACGTAGTTTTTGCGTTAAAGATATGGAGACATTATTTGTACAGAGAGAAATGTGAGATATACACGGACCACAAAAGTCTGAAATATATCTTCATACAGAAAAAGTTGAATATGCGTCAGAGAAGGTGGTTAGAATTGATCAAGGATTATGACTGTGACATTCTTTATCACCCAGGGAAGGAAAACGTAGTTGTCGGCGCTCTGAGCAGGAAAAGAAGGGAGAAATTGTTTCGACTGACAACTCAAGAAGAGTTAATAAGAGATATGGAGAAGTTGGAAATAGAGGTGAAGGGACCCGAGAGGTCTGAAGAGAAGTTATTTGTAATGGAAGCTTGTCCGACATTGTTGGATAGAGTAAAGGAAGCACAGGAGAAAGATGAAGAATGTGAGAAAATCAGGAAAAGGATCACGGAAAATGAGGTAGAAAAATTTCGAATAGATAAAGACGGTATCTTAAGATTTGAAAGGAGAGTGTGGGTACCAGCAGTGGCAGAGTTAAGAGATGAGATTTTGCACGAGGCACACAATACGATATATTCCGTTTATCCGGGAGGCACAAAGATGTACCGGGACTTGAAGCAACATTTTTGGTGGCCAAATATGAAAAGAGAAATCGCGAAGTACGTTAGTAGATGTCTTACGTGTCAACACGTAAAGCAGAGCA
This sequence comes from Panax ginseng, assembly GCA_020205605.1. Taxonomy (NCBI): domain Eukaryota; kingdom Viridiplantae; phylum Streptophyta; class Magnoliopsida; order Apiales; family Araliaceae; genus Panax; species Panax ginseng. The sequence continues at coordinate 83,829,562 of CM035131.1, forward strand.
TCAGCGGCCGAGTGGTTTATTACAGGAAATACTTGAGTGGAAATGGGAGCATATCACGATGGATTTCGTGGTAGGACTTCCAGTCACGCAGAAAGGTTTGGATGCCATTTGGGTTATCGTGGATCGACTTACGAAGACCGCATATTTTCTACCTATCAAGATCCACTACAGTTTAAATCAATTAGCGAGTCTGTACGTAAAGGAAATTGTTTCACGAAATGGAGTGCCGGTATCGATTATTTCTGACTGAGACCCGCGTTTCACGTCAAAATTCTAGAAAAGCTTACAAGAGAGGATGGGAACACAGTTATGGTTAAGTACTTCTTATCATCATCAGACAGATCGACAAAGATAGCGAACAATACAAATGCTAGAGGACATGCTTATGACTTGCGTGATGGACTTCAAGGGAAATTGGGATGACCACCTACCCTTAATCGAATTTGCTTATAATAATAGTTACCAGAAAGTGCAAAACGCAATTATGTTGGGACGAAGTCGGAGAACGACGAATACTCGGACCAGAGTTAGTACAACAAACCGCAGACGTGGTTGCAGTAATAAGAGCCAGACTAGTAGCAGCTCAAGATCGCCAAAAAAAGTAAGCAGACTTGCATCAGCAAGACCGAGATTTTGAAGTCGAAAGTTTCGTATTCTTAAAGGTATCTCCGTGGAAGAGAAAGATCCGTTTCGGCAAGAAAGGAAAACTGAGTCCAAGATTCATAGGACCGTTCGAGATACTAAAGCGAGTGGGCGAAGTAACATATAAAGTTGCACTACCACTTGAGTTGGAGCACATCCATAACGTGTTTCACATATTCGTGTTGCGTCTGTACAAGCTTGACTATAAACACGTGATTTCTTATGAACCTATTCAAGTGGAGAAGAATTTAGCGTACGAAGAAATTCCTGTCCAAATCCTTGATAGGAAAGAGCAAACCTTAAGGAATAAAGTTATTTCTTCTGTGAAAGTACTTTGGAGAAACCACGATGTCGAGGAGGTAATGTGGGAGTTAGAAGATAGGATGGTGAGGGATTATCCCCATCTATTTGTGTAACCTTATAGTAATTCTGGGACGGAATTTTTATAAGGGGGGGAGGATGTAATACCCGAGAATTTCCACGTATTATTAAATGAATATATTAATGAAAATAATATATCTGTGAATACAAGTGTTATTATTTTGTAAGTCAATTAAATCAAGTGATTCATATTTGATCGATGCGTATTAAGAAGGGTGAATTGACAATGAGGAATGTGAAATACCTTGTGTGGCATATTGTGAAAATGAGGAAATTCACTAAGTAGATTAAAATGAGAATTAAGAGGATTAATCGTGTTGATCAGGTGAATTCATATAAGTAATCAATACACTCGTAGATTTGTAGTAACACTCTTGTGGACATTAATTTATGTCGTGTAGGACGAGTATGATAATAGGGGTTAACACTGGCTTAAGCTAAACCAGTCTTAGAGACTGTCGTGGAACGCAATAGCAATTCTGCACCATTCCAAAGAAGACAAATTAAAATTGCAATGCGCCAAAGTGGTCGTCATTGGAGAAAAATTAATTCTTCTACTTCAGAAAATTAAATGAAACAATTATGTGATGTGTGTGACATTAGTAAACTATGAAATAAAGTGCGCAAATAACCAATATTAATTGTTAATTATTATATTAATTAATTGATAATGGTTGTGGTAGAAAATTGATTACTTGGTAATTAATTAATAAAATGTGATTATTATTGTTTGCAATATAACTATAAAAGTATAATAAGAATTATATAGATAAGTAATGGTTATGGATATCCATAAATACATTAATCAACGATGATTGGATTAATTAATATTGATGTTAATTAATCAAGGAAGTGAATAAATTATTTATAAGTTAGTAATATAATAATATTATATTGACAGTTATGTGCATATGAGCAATAATACAACTACACTATATAGTGTAGTGTGACATTTGTGTGACTATATATTAAGTTTCATGAAACTATAATATATTAAGTGGTAATTAATCAAGGGAAGGAATAAATTTATTTATTTAACATAAATAAATAAGTTATTAATATAATAAGGTTATAATATGGTTATATGAGTGGTAGAGATAATTATGGAACTACCCGGACAATAATATCCATCGCATTATTTTATTACAGTATATTTAATGTACATGGACTATATGATGTGAGTGTATAATTAATCCCTAAAATTCCTAATATGGTAACAATTGTACATTAAGATTTCATTGTGGGAAATTAAGTAGACAAAACCAAGCCTAGATAACAAAATTACTGAGTTTTTCATTTTGTCCCAAAATGAGTGGCACAAGTACATGAACAGTAGTTGAGATTGAAACATGTATTCTCCATAAGGTTAAATCCTAGATGATCATTGCTAGCTATGTAGTTGGTATGAAGTTGTTAAACCACCCTTCATGAACCATTGTTTCTTCCCAATACACCATGGATTCCAAAATTGTGTAATGACAATGCCTAGTCCATGATTTTTCTATAAATGCAAGCTTGAGTTCAAATTTTTGTGTTGCTAAGAGTTGTTTAAGTGGAGAGTTCAAAGTTGTTGAGCATTGTAAAAGCCCATTCAGTGTGTAGGAAGTTCAAGTTAAGCTCAAGAAGGTATAATTTCTATTAATGTTCTTGAGGTGGGTTTTTGTTTGATTTTTGTAATTCCTTGAAATTCTATGTCAAACATGATGAATTAACATGTTAAGATGTGTTTAAGGAGTTTACTAGTATGTATGAACACTTTAGGAATGGTTTGGAACATGTTTGATGTCAAGGAAATCAAGTTGGCCAAGACTGCAAAATAGAGTCTCGCTTTCTCCACTGAATTGCACTGCAGCATTGCACTTTTATTAGACTAAGGCACACAGGCAAATTGCTACCGATTCTTGAGTTCAGTTTTGAGCTTCTATTTTATAATCTGCTATAGTACTATGACTTGTAATAGCATGCAAGTATGTGTAACGTGTATGTGTAAGTATATTATGCTAAGTGGAGCATGTTTTAATAGATTTACATGATTAACGAAAGCATATGGTTTAGATGGAGATTTGGACGTTAGATTTTGAAAACAAACTATGTTAGAGATCATGTTCGGCAAATTTTGAACCTGGTAAGCAATACTTGACTGATTTTACACATAGATGAGCATGTTATAGTGTACGTAGTTCCTTTGAGCATGATCAAACTTATTAAGCTTTGTGTTAGAAATATTTTCAAAAAAAGCTTAGCCTAGTGAGCTAACATGCATGATTTCTACATTATTTATATTCTGACTTTGAAAGCATGTTAGTATGACCTAGAAATGCATGAATAAACCTTTAGATGGTGTTTATGAGGTTAATAAGCATGCATAAACATGTTGAACCTACTAGTAAGCTTTGAATGTGAATATTGTCAAGTTACCATAAGGACTAAAATCTGATATTTGTGATCATGTTTGATGACACTCTTAAACTCACTCATGTAGTATAACCATAGATATACCATGCTTGTGTATCACATTTCAAGAAAAGCATGAACGAAGCATATTTTTAACTAAAGCGGTGTTAGTTTCATATATGTGTTATGAATACTCACAAGCATGCCTAATATGAGCTTTGTAACTATCTTATATGTTTAGAGAGCAAGCATGATAGACTTTGTGGTTTCATGACCTTGAATGGCCTTAACTTGTTAAAATCATCAATTTAGAATTCTATTATGTAAAAAGAAAACTAGATTGACTTAAGGAGCATGAAAAGACCCTTAACATGACAAGTATATCATGTATGAATTTTTTGAGCAAGCCGAACAGAAACCACAAGGCAGCAGCTAAGTCTTGGCTTGGCTAGAGGATCTGACGCAATTGCTACCGGTCCTAGGCATAGCCAGCTATGCATTGTTCTTGCCACCATCTTGAATCTTGAGTTCTGTATTCTGATTTTGAACTGATGTTTGAAGCATGCCTATATAATTACTTTAACTTATCTTACATGACCAAAAAGTTATGTAGTGTGTTAAGAAGCATGTTATGTGATAAGGACAAATGTTGATCATGAATTCCAAATGATAAGTCCAAAGAATATTTTCAAGAAATAAAGCAATCAAGACATTGTGGTATTTGTGATGACTTACAAACTGAATTGTGCTATGAAAATATAGGGTAAGCGATGTGTATGAAGTTATATCTAAGTTAAACGTTTATGTGTACGTTGAACTTACCTATACGTGTTAGCTAATGAACATCTTGAACATATAATATGTTATAAATAAGATTCGAAAGTGTTGATTTCTTAAAGTGGATAAACTACGCTTAAGGCAAGTTTCCTGAATTCTTACTCTTTTACTTGAGCAAGTTCCCTAAACTTACTCTAATTTTTATTGAGCGAGTTTCCTTGAACTTCACTCTTGATTGTGAAAGTTCCTTGAACCCTACTTTTAAACTTATCTTGTGAATGTAAGTTATCCCGCTTATTTGTTCAATTGAACTAGTATGCTTAAATTCTTGTGAAAATTATTATTTATGTTGAACTTAGTATTGTTCTTGAAATATTGTGAAAGAGTCGATGTCATTTGATTCAGCTAGACTATATGCTTGTTTATAAAAGTTGTCCAAACCAATTGATTGGTGCGGAAATCTTGAAAACTGAGTTGGACAACCCTTTTGGTAAGGGGAGTGTATGTCGTTGGAAACCCCAACACATGATTGAATATTATGGTGGTGTTATGCATAACGTAAAGTATTTTAGACGGATCATCTATAGTACTTGATATTTTTGGGTTATCAGTTTAATATTGGTAACTCTAGTGGAAGTTCAATAGTCCTTAGTGGCTACTCAGTATAAATTGTTTATTCAATTGGATACATTGATAGTCATTGAATTCATATATCTCTGTTGATTTATATTGAATTATAGTTCTTATTCCAAGAATTATTGATATTCATTACTCATGATATTATTTTGAAACTTTGAACTATCTTAGAGATGATACTTCGATATTTCAAACTCGTGTTATGAAACTCTTTACCCTTGTTGTATATTACTTGCTAGGAAATTTGTGCTCATCCTTGCTTATTTAAAACCTTTCAGATAAGGAGGAATAGGGAGGTGTCTCTAGATCAGACAAGGGCAAGGGCAAGGCTACCGACTAGCTTATTCCTTTTATGTTTAAAACTATTATGTTATGTTAAGACTATTTTCAGACAATGTTTAAACTTAAGTAAGATTATGTAATAGGTCTTTATTCGATACTATTATGTAATCTCTTAAATACTGTAGGTTGCGAGACTTGGGGGAATAATTATAATAAATCATTGTATATTATTCTAATTTAGATCTTCCGTTGTGAATGTGTTATTTTAGTTCTTATGGTTTTACCATGAGAATGTGATGAACCAAATTTGAGTGACCAAGTGGAGGTCCGAATTTGGGGGCATCACATCACCATTGTCTTTCGTCTCAAAATTAGATAACCACTTTTTAGTGACGACAATTAATCTCATATCATTTGCAGCTATCAAGATGTCATCAACGTACAGACACAAGATCATAAAGCTTTTGTCGACCTATTTAACATACACACAATGATCTTCCTCAATCATCATAAACCCATCAGCAATGATGGCTCAATAAAATCTAAAGTACCATTGTCTAGATGATTGCTTTAAGTCATAAATTCAATGTTTGAGCTTGAACACTTTGCGCTCTTTTCCCTTAACCTCAAAGCCAACTGGTTGATTCATGTAAATCTCCTCATCTTGTTCTCCATATAGAAATGCAGTTTTAATGTTCATCTGATAAAGCTCCAAATCTAAACATGCAACAATAACTAGAATAAGGTGAATGAAGTCAATTCTCACAACTAGTGAGAATGTCTCATCATAGTCCACACCTTCCTTTTGGGTGAACCCTTTCACCATAATACGAGCCTTATACTTGTCGATTGATCCATCTACCTTACATTTAATTTTGAAAACCCATTTATTTCCAATGGCCTTATGACCAAGCGATAGATCAACTAAATCCTAAACCTGATTCTTTCCTATAGAACCAATTTCATCATTCATAGCATCTATCCATTCATTACAAGCAGGTGAAGTGAGAGATCCCTTATATGTAGTAGGCTCATTATCATCTTTTAGAGCGCACATAAGGGCATCTTCGTTAAGCACGAGAAGGGATTCTTCTTCAATTTCAAAAAAAAATCAAGGTACATTTGCACGTTTGCTTCGACGTGACTCAAGATTTTGTGAATCAGGTGCCCAGTTAGGCGATAGATCGCTCCAACCATCCTTAGCGACAAAACGATGAGAATCAAATTCCCTTCCTTCTTTAAGGGATGGTGAAATGTCTCCCACTGATTCAGCCATTTCATATAGCTCAAAATCCTTTCTTGTGTCACCCTTGTATGGAAACTCATTCTCTATGAATTCCATATCTTGTGATTCAATCTCATTCATTACTCCATCAAGTTGTTCGCATATCATCACATAACCCTTTGAGTGTTCATGATACCTTATAAAGATACCCTTCCTTTATCTGGAGTCTAACTTCCCAAGTTGTTGGGAAGGAATGCGCACATATCCTGTCTACCCCCGTGGTCTTAAATGATCTAGGGTTTATTTTCTGCCTTCCTAATACTTATATTGTGTAGAAGTAACTGACTTACTAGGCATGGGCAGTAGTTTTAAATGCATCTCCCCAAAAATTAATTAAAAGATCAGATTGCACCATCATCGATCTAACCATCTCAAATAGCGTATGATTCTTTCTTTCTGCAACACCATTTTGTTGTGGAGTACTAAGAATTGTTATTTGTCTAATGATAATTTTTTCCTCACTTGGTCCTTTAAATTTCTCAAATAAATATTCGCGTCCATGATCGGTCCTAAGAACCTTTATGGATCAAGAAATTAGATAAGCAGTTCACGAAAATTTTGGAAGTTTTTAAGAAACTTCATATTAACATCCCGTTCGCAGAAGCCCTAGAGCAGATGTCGAGTTATGCAAAATTCATGAAAGGGATTTTGTCCAGGAAAAAGAAATTGGAAGATTTCAAGACAGTGGCATTAATAGAGGAGTGTAGTGCAGTGTTACAGCGAAAGTTGCCACCAAAGTTGAAAGATCTGGGGGAGTTTCACCATTCTGTGCACGATCGAGAACATGTCATTTAACAAGTGTTTATGTGAATCTTTGGCCTACACAAAATTGGGTTTCCACCACGCATCTTGAGAGGTATTGCGGATCTTTTATTGGTAAAGGCCGACAAGTTTATATTCACAATTATTTTTTTCAAAAGCCACGTAACATCCCATTACAAATAAGTGACAGTCACCACGCACTTGTGGGGGCTAGAGGCATGGAGGACATATTTCACTGCAAAGGTTATATATTGTTTTATTTTTTTTCAATGAAATTGTCCGAAATGTTTTTCGGCCAATTTTTTTTTGTATTTTCACATAAACAAATTTTTTCATTCTATTTCCTAGGGGCTCAGGTGGGATCCATTCAGCACATAATTTCTATTTGTTATTGCATGGTGTTTTGATGGACCAAAAATGGGTTGATATTTGGTTGAGCTGAAGACTCGATTCATGCACATAGAGATTTGAGATAAAATAATCAGGAGAAAGAAGTGTAACATTCCTAATTTTATTAATAGATTGATGTAAGAATCTTTGATGTAAAGTTTTGGTGATGATGTATATATTCAAACCTTAGAAAACATCGTAATTTCGCGCCCATTCTTTAATTAATTGATTTTATCTCCAAGTATAATTAAATTACTTTGCCATTTCACTAATGTGCCTTATTTAATATTCATATTTCTGTGCAACCGTATTGTAGTGAAATCTAATTCTAAATGTGATTGTTGTACTCTCACCGAAGAACAAACAAAACCTTATCCATGTCAAGTAGAATACACACGACGACGACTTTAGTCTCTTGCAACGGAAAATGTGAGATATGCTTAAGAAGTCCTACGCGGGATTAATCGTTACTAGGTCATGGGAGAATCACAAAAGGCCCAAATACGCTACGGCCAGGGCCACCTTCGAGTAATGTTGGCCATGCATCCGGAGCTTAAACGATGCGCATGGGCATGTCAAGGTCTTACTGGCTGCCCGGAACTTTCACATTGACTATGATTAATCATAAGTATCAAAGCTCAACACCACGGATTAGGTTGTTGCAAAAATAGAAGGAGTAATTTTAAAACCGGCCGATGGACAAAAGAGGAGGAAAAAAGAAGACTTAAGCAGTAACCTGTCAACAAGTTAGACATTTTGTTCGTGAGATGCACTTAAATGCAGTGAATATCAGTTTTTCTTGCTCATCCCGACCATACAATGGGGACCGATTTTCAAATTTGGAATTTTCCTGCAAAGTCCCCGACTGAGGGTTTTTTGGTAACAAATTTTTGATCAAGCATAATGTCTTCATCGTCCCTTCAAGCACACATACGCATTTCAGTATTTCATTTCATGCTTAATCACACTTCGATCAATCTGCAAGATCACACAACTATTCATTTTCAACATTTCTCATTTTCATTCAACCCCTTACTCTCATTCTACATTTCTATTCTTCCATTACAACTACAACCTCCATCCCGACTTCCTCATATTTACATATTGGTAAAGGTTAAAAGTGTTTGATCTGGTGTAATGGATGGAGGTTGTAGTTGTAATGGAGGAATAAGGAGAGTAGAATGAGGAAGTGGGGTTGTGGGTCGAGCAAGAAGTAACTGCCGAAGAGTCGGTTGAGTTTCAGACCCTCCCTACGGGGTATTAGGTATATTAAGTTTCATTTCATACGGCATACATTCTCGCTAATCGTTAGGAGACCCCTCACCGGCAGGGGGTATAGATAAATAGTTTCATTTTTGCCGGCGGGCACTCGTTAATCGCTTTTTTGCTCTTCTTTGCTTCATGCTTTTCCACTTAATGAATCTTTTAACATCCTGCAAGCCATGAGACAAATACATGAGTCGATTGTTGATCAATTTGAGCATGATTGAGAGATTAACAAGACCAATACAATATAATAACTACTTAATGAACTTATTATGTCCTAATTAGTCTAAACTAAAATTTAACAATTATAAAAAAATGAAAAATAAAGGTACGATTGGGTTGCCTCCCAATTAGCGCTTGATTTTAAGTTTTTCAAATTTCGCTTACTACTCTCGTTTCATCTCGAATTGGTCGGGTTAATCATGTATATGATGATTATTTATCAGGCAACACCAAAGATTATTATATCGCATGTCCGCCCACTTGCTTGTTGGGTAATGAATTTGACTTTATATCCTCAATTAAGGCATTAAGACCACTATCCTCTTTGCAATCCCTAACTTGACACGCAGTATATTTCTTTGTTAAACTCGCACTCTTCATTTTCAGTCGGGATTGGGATTTCCTTGAACACCTTTACCTTTACTACCTGATCAAACACTTTCATAATCAGTTCTCCGTTAGGCACGTCAATTAGTGTTCGTCCAGTTGCCAGGAATGGTCATCCCAAGATGATAGGGATGTTCTTATCTTCCTCAAAATCCAGAATGATGAAATCCATGGGGAATATAAACTTGTTAACCTTACCAATATGTCTTCCACAATGCCTCTCGGGTACGTGACTGACCTATCTGTCAACTGTAATGAGATGTTCGTAGGCTTTGGAGCTGGCAAACCAAATTCTGTGTAGACGAATAACGGCAAAAGATTCACACTCGCCCCCAAATCACATAAACACTTGTTAAATGACATGTTCCCGATCGTGAACGGAATGGTGAAACTCCCCGGATCTTTCAAATTTTGTGGCAACTTTCACCGTAACAATCGCATTTACACCTCCATAATGCCACCGCCTCAAATCTTCCAATTTCTTTTTCCGACAAAATCCTTTCATGAATTTCGCATAACCTCAAAGATTTGCTTGTGGCTTCGCGAATCTGGATGTTAATATGAAGTTTCTTAAAAACTTCCAAAATTTTCGTGAACTGCTTGTCTAATTCCTTTAAATTTCTCAAATAAATTTCTACTTTAATTCTCAACTTCAGCAAAAAAACGTCTAAAGCAGTCTAATGCTTCTGACTTATGAAAAATAAATAGATATATCTATATCACGAATAATAATTAACAAAAGTGATGAAATAGTTACCACCATGTAGTGCTTTAACATTCATTGGACCCCAAATGTCAGAAAGAACTAGCTCTAAAGGATTAGTGGCCCTCACCGCCTTCCCAAATAATTTTCCTTTTGCCTTCCTTGCTAAACAAGGTTCACATACTGGTAGGTTAACGGCATTCTTGAGCTAACCTAGTCATCCTATCTTAGCCAATATGACCTAATCTAGAATGTCATTTCGATGATTCATTAACAGTATCATCATGAGAAGCAATATAAGAAAATTGGGATTCATATTTATTCAAAACTTAAAAACCATCTGATAAAGTACCATGTCTTACAAAATCATTATGAAAATAAATAGATACGCTACTACTGTCGAATGAAAAATAATATCCTACTTTAACTAAAGTTACAACTGATATTAAGTTCCGTCGAATTTCTAGTATATGAAGTGTGTCCTCAAGGATCAGTGTGTGGCTATTTCGCAAAGTCAGTTGAGAAGTACCAAAACCAAGTACTTGTTCCTCTAAACTTTTCCCCACAAACAAACTTTGACTTCCTTTGGAAACTCGTCGGTACTCAGTGAATCCCTCCCTATCGCGAGTTACATGCTTGGTTGCTCCAGTGTCAATAATCCATGAATGATCAGTTTGAGCAAGAAAAACATGTGAACACAAAGTATTCATCGCACTGAAGAAATTTATATTATACCTTTTTTTACTCAGTGCATTCACGAGCAAAATGTCTAACTTGTTGACAGTTATAGCAAGTCATCTTCTTTTTTCCTCCTCTTTTGTCCCTACGGCGCTTAGCATTACCCTTCTATTTTGGTGCATCAACCTTAACCTGGTTGTTGCCTTTATCTTAGCTCTTACGCTTGCCTTTTGTACTACGCAGATCAACTTGAGCCATGAAGACAAAGCTGTCATCTTTGGCACCACGACGCTCATATTCTAGCTCAAGATGCCTTTTGAGTTCAACAAGAGCTTTGATACTATCATTATGTATCATAGTCATCGTGAAAGGCTCCCAGGCATCAAGTAAAGACCTTAGCACAACTTGAATCTGTTGCTCTAAGTAAGGGTTGTGCCAGCTGTACTAAGCTCCCGGATCATGGCCAACATTACTCGAAGGTGGCCCACCATAGCGTGTTTGGGCTCCTTCGTATAACAGTCCAGTTTATAATTAAGCTCGCGCAACCTAGTAGCATTAGTCCCACCATAGGACTTCTTAAGCATATCTCACATTTCCATTGCAATTTTGCAAGACTCAAATTCGTCAATCGTGTGCATTCTACTTAACATGGTAAAGTGCGTATAACGATCCTACTTGACCCATTCATCGTAGGTTTGTTTGTCTCGACGGTGTTGTACAGTGGTGCCCTCCTCTGGCAGTTCCATAGTGGTAGTTAACTTTGACCAAATGTAATAATTTTTATCATCTAATTTTTCACCTTTGTTAAGGTCAACAATCACATTTTTAGAGGTCATTTCACTACAATACGGTTGCACGAAATATGAATATTAGCGCGCACATAATAATTGCCATTAAATCCTAATTAATCACAGTTATTTAGTCTATGGATAGAAATTAAAAAATCGCTAAGCTTATAATCATCGTTCCATGTAATAAGATAAATAATTATGATTAATTTAATTTATATGACAAAATCCAAATATCCCATTACAACAAAAATAAGGACGGGTTTTATGAAACAAAATCCCTATTGATAATTTAATTATACTTCGGGAGATAAAATCAATTAATTGAAGGACAAGTGCAAAATTACATTTCCTTACAAGGTTTAGATATAAGTACATCAATACCAAAAACTTTACATCAAAGATTCCTACTACATCAATCTATTAATAAAATTAGGAATGTTACACTTGCTTTCTCACAATTATTTTATCTCAGGTCTCTATCACAAAGTGAGAGTCCGTCTTCAAAAACAATTAAATATCAACCCATTTTAGTCCATCCAAAACACCATGCAATAACAAATAAGGGGTATGTGCATGAATGGACCCACCACAGCTCCCACTAGGAAGCCGAATGTATTTGGTTTAGTCCTAAGGGACGAATGCAACAAATATGCCTAATAAACATAATATTTACACATAAATATACAACAATAAATATGAAAAAAAATATTCAATGCTACTCAAAATTGACCAAATATTTTTCTAACAGTATGTATACATGAAAATGTAATAATGTGAATTTTATGGATTTTTTGAAAATTTGTTTACTATTTAATACAATTATTGTACAAATAAATAATAATTAAAAATTAAATAATTTAAGACACTAAAACAAACCATTTCTCAACACCTCTAAGTAGAGAGCTTGTAAACATGCCTCTAAATTTACACAAAAAAAAATTGGCCAAAAAAACATTTCTGGACAATTTTTAAAGCACTTTAAATACCTAAAAACATTTTTTTGAAAATATATTCCATTACTAAAAAAATTCAAAAAAATAATTAAAGTGAAAAAAAAATATTGCAATATTTTTTTTAAAAAATATTCGTAAGAAAGCCACGTGCACACTAGCGCGATCAAGGCGTCACCGCCCATTTTTTTTTGAACAAGCACGTGGCCCCCACACATTAACGCATGTTGATGTCAACGACGTCGTCTTCCTCAGCATACCAGAAACAAAATTACAGTTTGGTATCCTTTTTTCAAAAAAATCATAGTTAATTTTACAGATGTCCAAAAAATATAAACTTTATATTTCTGAAATTGTGGCGACATGTACTATTTTATTGTGTAAAGAAAATATAGTTTTGACTTATGTAGAAAAACAAATTTTCATTTGAAAAAAAGTAATTGTGAATTAGGGTTTGTATTTTCTCTCAAAATACCGATCCAATCCTCTAATATATACTCTAGTATATTATGTCGTTAATGTCCTATTTCAAGCTTTGTAGCGAATAAAAAAACTGACAAAACATTTAAGGTAAGCATAGCATGAGAAATGGCTATGATTCCAATGTTAAATGGAAACTAACACAAATACATATAAACTTACATATGAATCGGTTAGCATACACGAAATGAAAGTGGTTGAACCAGAATGTCAAATCTACAAATAACACCACGAACACAGTTATTACGATCCTTCATACAAAAACTTCTCGTCAATATATAGTTGTTACTAGCAACAATGCGAATGAACTCAGGTGTTTACACCAATTACACAAGTCTATTGATGAAAGCTTAAAAATACTAGAGATGTAGTATATAGAGAAAATTATCTGAGAAAAATTACAAGTCATTTTTCCTTATCCCTACACTATGCAGGAATCAATATTTAACAATAAATTCCAATTAATATAGAAGAAGTATACAACTGACTAAATCGAGAGAATTATCTCATATAGTCTTAACCATATCAAGTATTATCTATAAAACTTCCAAATGATATGAGACTCTTAATCCCAATTGGGTTATCCAAAATTCATACCAAAATGGTCTACGGGTCTGACCCGAATCAATTACTAACACCAATCATAAATAACTTATTATAGATTATCAAGTACAGTTAATAATTTTTACCGTATCATATTATTTATGCAAAGAACTAAAATAAACTACAAAGTACGGTTTACTCCTCTTAGGGTTGTAAGTTGAGTCGAGTATTGACTGTTCAAGCTCTACTCGTTATATAAGGTAATTTCAAATCAAGTCAAATACGAAAGGTAATAGGTCATAGATTTTGTTGTTCGAACTTGGCTCGAGTACTTATCGAGTCGAGTAGCTAGTGAGTAGCTTGAAACATTATCAAAGAATCGAGTATCTAGTAATTATCAAGTATCGAGTATTTAGTCAAATGCAGTTTAAAAAGTAAAAATAAAAATAAAAAAATATTCCCAGTAGATGTCTCAACAGTCTTGGTAAAAGATGGTTCATAGATACAAAGATCCCTCCTGTTCCAGCACTATATATAATGTCTGTCTGCTATTTCTCAACAAACTAGCGTTCTCAATGAACTCATGTTCGGCAGTATATTATTTCTATGAAGTTGCACAGTCAAAGCACTAGTGCACTATTGATAAATCAAAAAACAGAATACTGAATAATATCATGTACTACACTATCAGGCTTGGAAGGGCAAACAGATAAAATTTATTTTTCCATATTTACATCATGTAGTATAACTGGACCATAGGAATCAAGGATTTAGAAGTATGAAGGAAACTATAGCGCATGTGGAAGATCAATATTTTTCTCTCCAACGAGGAACTCCTCGGGACCATGACTGCAGAAACACAAATTTCCAGTTACACTATGCAAATTAAAGAATCAAAGGATAATCATTTGAGAGTCCAGTTACCCGAGATAGCTCAGAGCGGACATTCTATACAGACAGGTGAATACTAGGACATGCAACCCAATTGTGTAGAAGAATGCGAATGTTCGAGCATATCTGCAAGAGATTGATTGCCATGTTATCATCCCATTGAAGGAAATGCACAATAAAAGCTAAAATTACAAGAGATCATAAGAAAAAATTATGGGCCAAACAGTTGCTCATAGAGAGGAATTGAAACTTTATGAACATGTAAAATGAAACTTAATTTATGTAGATGTACATAAGTGTAAGACTGTCTTGAGACGTCACTTCAATATAAGCTACCAACAAGACAGTTATAAAAGTAGCCATTCCAAAAGGTTACATAACAAAATTGCATCATGCAAACAAGATTTTGGTAAGTGCCCAAAATGGTTTTGGACGCTTTTTATGCTCACATGTACTTAACATGGCACGGAGTCACAGGAAGAAGAGGCATGCCCACCGTGGCTAAATCTAATCGAGCTTAATATCAGTCTCTCACTCAAACTGACCAAATTATGGAAGAAGACCATTAAAATAAGGAAGTTTTAGGAGAAACAAGAAATTAAAAAAGCCCAATGGTGAATGGAATGTGGTAATGATGCAATAAAAGCAACCGCAATGCCCATGTTCAAAGCAGAGAAGTGACTGAATTTCATCCACCTGATAAAAACCTTGGTAGGCAACATGAGAGGTATACCCGTATTGTCCAGTCATTAAAAATTTGGTTCTTGTTTTTCTAGATTACAGCAATGAATAGTGCAATGGTTCCCAAACTTGGAAACAAAGTTGGGGGGCCAAATGATGTGTCATTATGCATTAGTTTGACATAGCTGGTGTTCAGCAAAGGCCAATTCGGACCACCAATTGATTTTGGAACATAATGTAATGGAGAGCTTCATAGTTTGTTCCAGCCGTAATACAATGATATCGTGCTACTACGATCACAGTCGTCATGGCGCCAAGGCGGGACGCATCGGTAGTTGACCGCCAGGATACCTAGGCGATAAGGCTCCCACCATGGCGTCCGTATGGCAACATGTCGTTAACACTGTGCAATTTATACATTATTTGTTTTATTTTAAAAGTACATTACACAATAAAATTTTATATACCCTAAAACCCAAAACAAAACTAACACAATCTCTACTATGTTTCTAGTCATAGCTCAAACAAAGTCATCAACTATTAAGTCATTTCCGTCTCCCACACGAGCATTCCTCTCATTCAAAGGAGTAGGGTCATGGGTTAGGTTAAGGTCATGGGTTGAGTCACTTGGGTAATTGGAAAAGTTCATGGGTTATGATAAAAAATGACTTAATCACTTAACTTGGGTCCCGCTACCAATGCGTGAGCCTTGGCGGCTTGGCGTCCAAGGCATTGCCTTACCCTTCTCCAACGCCAGGACGCCTAGACGATGCCATGGCGACACCATGACAACAATGACTACGATGCACGAGTGTGGTTCATATATGGGAATTGTGTTGCATATGATGATAATGTACTATTGCATTACAAATATTGTTTGGATCATTGATTACACAAGAATAGGAGAAACAAAGGAAGGTGTAATGTAAAAATTGATATAGAATCAAAGCCAATTATCACATCAAAGTAATTGTAACTTTTTTGTAGACCATGCAAATTAACCAAATATCACATCAAAAACATCACATGAATGAGCCATTAGTCAATAGTAATAGATAAGAAACAACATTTGTACGTGCACACTTTAGGTTTATTTAGCATCTCCTAGAAAAACTTTACTTGGATGAAAATTCCTAAAAATGTACTTCATCAAGAAAAAAAAAATTGCGCAAAGAACATCAAAACAAGTCAATGGAAGCATACTTGTTCCCAAGAAGAAAACGCCCACTGCTGAGTGTAATTTTATCCCTTAAACCGAGCTCCTTATACCTTTGATCCCTTTCCTATTCATACAATAAACATATCTCATTAAAAATGATCACCAAAACAACCAGCTAAAGAATAGTTTCAGATTCCAAATACAGAAGATAAGTTGAACAAATGTAAGGATAAATTTTATTTTATTGCAAAATACCAATGACGACAAAATGCTGATTGTATTTTCCCCATATAAAGAGAAAAAACAATAAATCACATACTTAGTATAAAAGTGTTGAATATCTCCAAATGATAGGACTAGACCTGATAAATTGCAAACTTTTGCTTTAAACTCTAGCATGATGGCCATGACCCACTTCCATTGTGCAAAATTTAGATTTATTTGTCTCCCTTGATTTCATGTCATCAATAATTGCCATGTGTTGGGTAGGGAAAATGGGGAGTACAAAAGAGGTTTATTCAGAGGTTTAGATTTGTTTCTCGTCAAATAAAAATGTAAACAAAGAAAATAAGTCCTAATAAAATAAAGTTTTCATCTTTATCATAAGGGAATGGAAGTTTATATAAAGATCTGTAAAACATTTGCATTCGTTCTGGTTCTGATATATCAAATGATCAACGCGCTCTGACTGACATGTACCGACGATAAGTGAACAAATAAAAATATCCCAAGGGGTTTCAAAAGGACATGGTGGTGTTGAACTAAACAGAACATTTATAATTACATAGAAATCATGACAGGCCAACTAACGAACCAACCACACATCACTGAGCTCAAGAGCGAACCAAAGTAGATACCTCGAATATTTTCTTTCCAGAGAGTTGAGAGAAAACAATATATCCATGTTGATTCCAAGAAGGTTGGTTTAATGCTCGTTAAGTTGAATTGAGATTTCTGTATAAAAGGAAGACAGCACATATGCTTTCTAAACAATTGTAATCCATTCCCAATCCCTTATTCCTTCTCTGCTTAATAGGCTTGCTGTGGATCCAATATTAATTTATTTGCTTGATAAATATTCTAACAAGGTTTTTCACTGAAACCTAACAGTTATACTCCAACTTGTACATGCTATCTTCAAGCCAAACATTATGCTCAACTAAACCAAGTAATGTAACTTTCTAGTTTGTAAATTTTCCAAATGAAAACCAATACTGCAAAGAAAAATAGAAACCTTTTTAGAGAATGCTGCAAACGGATTTATATCGTCCTCATATATTTTCTTATACTTGGACTCCACATCTGAGCTGAAACCACTTTCAAGATCTTCTGAATTCTGAGAAGCATGAGACAGAAATTTGAGCAAACAGAGAACTACAATCATGACTTCCACACATACAAAAGGAGTAATAATAATACAGTATCTGAAGAACAGCACCTTCCTTGAACCTCTGGAAACAACTTTCTCTAAATTGTAGTCCTGTACATAACGTATCTTCCCATAAAGTTTCACATTGTCAGCTTTAGTTTTCTCCAGTTCTACTGTCAGCACCCCTATCTTCTCCTTCAACTGCCTTATTTCCTAAAATGTTAAAGAATTTAGGATTAGCAAACGAAGATAGGCACATTACAAAAAAATAAATAAAGAAATAAAGAAAAAGATTTGACAACAATTACTCCAACAAACAAAACAAGAGAGAAGCAAAATCTTCAATTGGTGAAGAATAAAAAAAAACCTCTTCTGTCTCCCGCAAGCGTGTCCGGAAGCGGTCTCGCTGGTTGCAGATCACCTTTAGCATTGAGCTTTGATCTTGATCTGAAGAAACATGTTTCTGCTGCTCTGCATTCTGTACAGAGAAAGTTTATTACTGGAAAATTTTCATATTAATTAAATGAGCAAAGTTATGTCCCACGTGAGAAAAGGGGGAAAAACAAAAACAAGTAAAAGAATACAAATGCTCATCCAAAGCAGTGTAAGAAATAAATAATGATACGATAATTTCTATAAGTAAAATGCAAACAAAATAAATGTTACAAGTTCATCCAAACATTCAAATAAAGGAAAAACATCACTAACAACCTTTGACTGGAATTTTGCATTTTATATTTATAAGATAAGATGATAACAACTCTGGAACATTGCCTACTGACACTCTTCACAACACATACAAACACTTTCATTTATTTATAGATAAAAGAAGATTTTTAGAAGGCAGAGAACATTGAAAAGAAGAGGAGGAGAAATCCTCAATAACAGAAAAGGTGGAAAATTACAAAATTCTTAAAGCATAAGAGAGAATCCTAAAACTCTCTCCAAAGAATAAGAAAACCACCACACCACACCACCAAATCACTTTAGAATCCTTCTTCCGCCCAAAGCCTCGTAACCTAGAAAAAAGCAATAGCTCGACTCCCAAAGGACAAACTCAATACACTCCTAGAGGCTAGAACCCTGAACCACTAACTCCACAACTTGTATAAGCATACAATAACACAAATTACATTTAAAGCCTATGCTTACTATAAGATGCTACCAATAAAATATATGTTTCCTATAAACTTGTGGAACAATTGTGGAAGGATTGGAAACATTCATTGAGATTATGAAATATTCCCTCTGTCCCAAAAAATGGCCTAAACACAATTTCCACGCAAATTAAGAAACATAAAGTAGATTAGAGTAGGCAAAAACACATTTACCCCCTGTGGTCGTCGACTTGTAAGCAATTGACCACTGAACTTTAAAAATAAGCAATTGGACCACTGTGCTTTCTAAAAATGAAAATTCAGGCAATTCCGTCCAATTTCTTGGACGGACGTCAAATATTTTCTGACGTGACATTGAAAAAAAAAATCAAAAATCATTATTTTCTGATGTGGCAACACAAAAAATAATAAAATAAAATCATTAATTATGTGACAAAAAATGATTAAATAATAAAATTAAAATAAATATTTAATTTATTTTATTTATAATTTTTTCTTTTCCTTTATCTCTTTTCCTTTCTTTTAATTATTATTTTCATTTTGAAAATTAATATTAATATTAATACAATGAAATCATTAAATTTAGGTTTAAACATAAAACAAACATACTATTAAAAATATTAAAATCTATTAATAACTAAACATAGATAAATAAATATTCACGGTTGATGATTATGGATTTGATTTAGAAGAAATGGAGCTTCAGAAATCAACAAAGAAAACTCAAGAAACAATATCACTAGCTGCTGAGGAATCTGCAAAATCTAAAGCTGCAAAAGAAGTAATAAAGTCGCTTAACATCACAGGTAGTTTCTTTTTTACAATCTTTCTTTGTACCTGAAACCTGGTTCCTTAAAAAGTTCTAGAGCTATACATGATGTGTTTAATAGTACATATATATAACTGTCTGTCACGATAGGAATTCACTGAACTGGTGTATGTTTCTAGCTGTTCAGCCATAATACCTTTTTTCTTTTGGTTGTTTCTTTCTTTTGATTAACCTAGCACTCTTGTTTCCATGAAGTTGGTAGTTCAGCAGCTGGGGGAATTATCTGCAATTTTTCTGAACATTTAGTTCTTCAACTTTCTTTGAAATTATCTCTCATATTTAAAGCATGGATTTGAAAGGATTTTTGTGCCGTCTTTTTATAATCTCCTTTCGTTTTCAAGTTTATACTGCAAAAGGCCTCTACTTCTTTCCAATAAAGCAGAAATCTGTTTGCATGTGTTTTAGTTGCTTCCTTGTTGGAATGCTTTTATTAATAAGTTCGTCCTTTCATCCCAGCTCAAAGATATGGCTGAGAGGTTGCCTCCTGGTGTTCATGACTCCGAAAGCACTTGCCTACAAAATGGCTTGAAGCAAAATGGCATTCACTATCCTGAAGCAAATGGAGAGCGCTATTCAAGATCTGATTCAATCAACAGCTCTTACTTGGTCTCACCAATGGGCCTAGACTCTGGTTCAGTAAATGGAACTGATGGCTCTACCCAATTGTGTTATTAATAGATTTTAATATTTTTAATAGTATGTTTGTTTTATGTTTAAGCCTAAATTTAATGGTTTCATTGTATTAATATTAATATTAATTTTCAAAATGAAAATAATAATTAAAAGAAAGGAAAAGAGATAAAGGAAAAGAAAAAATTATAAATAAAATGAATTAAAATATTTATTTTAATTTTATTATTATTTTAATCATTTTTTTCCACATAATTAATGTTTTTACTTTATTACTTTTTTGTGTTGCTACATCAGAAAATAATAATTTTTTGATTTTTTTTTTCAATGCCACGTCAGAAAATATTTGACGTCCGTCCAAGAAATTGGACGAAATGGCCTGAATTTTCATTTTTAGAAAGCACAATCGTCCAATTGCATATTTTTAAAGTTCAATGGTCAATTGCTTACAAGTCGACGACCACAGGGAGGTAAAGGTGTTTTTTGCTGATTAGGGTATCAAAATTTTCATTTTCACCCCTAATGGACCCTACATATAATATAGGGAATCTTTTTCTTTCTTTAAACTAGTGAACCCAGCCCAAGTACTTTTGAGGACAAAGTAGTCTTTATACAACATTATAATGTACTTAAGCCACCTTTTATGGGACTATTTTTTTGAACTTCAGCAACTTTTATGGGTCAGAGGGAGTACAGGTACGACACAACAATTCACGGAAACTAAGGTACAGATAAAATGAGACACGTTAACAATTACTAAATGTGATTATAAATACATGCATATAAAACTTGAACATCAAAGACGAATAAAAATATCAACAAAAATGATTTTTTTATCAGTGAAGTATAAAGATTTAAACTTCAATATCAACCTAAAAATTGCCATTTAGTACATTAAAGAATTAAGCCAACCATGTGTAGAAGATCTGTTATGGATTGGTAACAAAAAGAAAGAAAAAATTACCTCAGAGTGTTCCGCTGCCCCGGACTCTTGTAGATCCCAATCATCGAATAGAGCACCTTTTCGATCTTTAGCATTATAACCC
Source organism: Panax ginseng (assembly GCA_020205605.1). Taxonomy (NCBI): domain Eukaryota; kingdom Viridiplantae; phylum Streptophyta; class Magnoliopsida; order Apiales; family Araliaceae; genus Panax; species Panax ginseng. The sequence continues at coordinate 83,850,854 of CM035131.1, forward strand.
TGCATCCAAAGTAACAATGATGTAACCATAAAGAAGAAAGTAAGTGAAAATAGTTTCCTTCTCAACTTGTGTGTTACACTAAACCTGGTAGTATATCAACAAAGCACTAAACTGGAAACAAGATGAAGCAATCTAGTTCTATCACTGGACAAGCCATAAAAAAATAGCATCCAATACACTTGCACAGCAGGAAATATCCCTAAAGTATCTTGCAGTGTCCAAAATTAAGAAGATCAAAAATCTTAAAGTTTAGTATCCCAGCAGGAATCTCCATTATTCTCATCTTATGCCTCACACAATCTGTTTGATCTCCAGCTCAAGAGTAAAAAGAGAAGGGGGGAAAAAGACAATGCCTAGTTTATTTTTGTATTTAAAGCACTCTAGGACATCTAGGTAGCTTTTCTTCCATATTGCCCAATACCGATATGAAACTAAAAGGTTGGGAAGATTCAGTGGCCATTACGGCGGCTCAATACCATGGTGGCAATGGGTGATCTGCTGTAGCAGTTATATAAGCACCCATTTTTATATCTTCCTACATTCTCTCTCCTCAATTTCTTATACTAGGGACAATACTTTTTCTCTCCCTCCAAGCACGTCTTTTCTGTTCGCTCTATTTACTTTTTCATTCATTTGGCATGTGTGAAATGTGTATAAACATGTGTTAGCATGAGTATGAAATTAAGATACCAGTATAAACACATTGTCATTATTATCTTAAAGTGGTTTCTTAGTTGCAATGGAAAATATATAACTAATTTGAGCTTGGTATTATGATTCATTCATAATATATCAAATGGAGACTTACTGGTAACAAGATCATTCCAGGTCAAGGTTCAACTCACAAGAGACCTTATTTACTTTTTGAAGTTGCTCTTGAATCTTGATTAACACCAAAAAAATAGTAAATTAAATTGGGGAACTAATTATAATTTTGTGGGGCAAAATGAACATTGACCAAGAGAAACTAGTAATAAATGACATGGTGGATCTGGGTTAATGGTTTGAGCCAGCCCACAATGGACCCAACCATATGTGACTGGCTAAAGATCCATTATAAGCCCTCCCAGCCCACACAATGGGCAACTCTAATTAAGTGTAACTATTTATCATATTGCTTATCAAGCAAAAAGTATGTAAAACTAGAATAGTGCCAATGCAAATAACATCAAAACAGCTTCTTATATTTAGAACTAATTATTCATACCTTGGATATATCATCTTCTAACTTCTGTATGAGCCTTTGTTGTTCAGTGTGTGTTGCTGTAAGCTCTGTGATTTTGCTTTCAGCTGTTTCCAGTAGCGATGTTTTTTCAGAAAGCTTGACCTGAAAGCAGTAAAATGCAGCAACAGAAACAAATTATTTAATGAATACTATTATGTACTTAATTAACACAAGAAAATCTATTCGAACAAGGAAATTTGTTACACCTAAAACAACAATGAATATGTATCTAAATGGATTCACATGGTTGGGACAAACTGGGAAAAGAAAACTCAAGCCGATCGAAATACTACAGCAGTTTCATACCTTCAACTGTGTGAGTTCATGTTCCATTTTACGGTTCTTATCAAGAAGGAGAGATTCAAGTTTGCTCATCTCTTCTCCACTAGTAGCCACTTCCCAGTCTTCAGCCTCAATTGAATTATACCCTACTGCCTGTACATATAAGATTGGAAAGTTGATCTGGAGTAATCCAAAATAATATAAAGGATACAAGATATAAATATAAATGAAACATACTCCACACATCACAAAAGCAGATGCCAGAAGATATTTACAGAAGTCATATCTAATAACATCAATGTTGACTTAGATCCATGTTCTTTTTCTTTTTTGATAAAAGAAGAAATTTTGTTAATAGAGAAGAAAGGATACAATAAATGGGGGACAAGAAGTCCACCCTTTAGCAGACTAAAAGATCAAAAACAAGAAAGCATTTAAAAAAGTGCAACCTTCCAATCCCTACAAAATTAGTAATAGAGATACCTCTAAAAACCCCAATAGCAGAAGCCCGAAGAGACGCAAGAAAAATAACCCTATCATTCAATAGCTTTAAGGTTAAGTAATTTTCTCTAAACAATCTAGCATTATGCTCATTCTAAATTCCCCACAAGATAGAAAAGAAGGCACACTTCCATAAAATTTTAGCATCTCTCCTACTTCCAAATCTTCTAAAATGAATTAATAGCATATCTTCCACCGTAGTAGGACACACCCACTCATCTCCTAACACTCCAAAGAGAGAGCTACACAATTTTCAAGTAACAAGACATGCAAAAATAAATGAGCATGTATCTCATTACTCTACATGCACATAAAACAATTGTCCGGAGATAGAACTTTGTAATGCGACCTTGATAAAGATCATTATTATTTAATCTTTGTAAAACCAGAAACTACACAAAAGCCTTAACTTTGAAAGGGACCTTGACTTTCCAAATGTACAAAGCCAATGGAAATGGAAGAGGAACAATAGACTGAGTCAAAAAAGAGGAGTAACTCTTACAAGAAAAGGAACCAGTTGGATCTAAAGTACAGATATGCTTATCAAAAGAGGCATATAGATGAACCAAATCAAGCAATGTTAGCAAAGATTCCATCTCATTAAACTCTAAATCCATGAAATTCCTGAATAAATGAAAATCCCAAGAAAATGAGTTCCCTTCACACTTTTTGAAGGTAGAAATGGGAGTATCATGAAGTGAAGAAATACGATACACACAATTATAAACAAGAGAAAAATAGTTATCTCCCAACTAATAATCCTCCCAGAATCGAATTCGATGACCATCCCCAACTCCATATCTCAAATGTCGAATAAACGAAGTATGAATTTCCAAAAACTTGCATGAGTAACATAAATCGTAGGCCTAGCATCACACCCATTCAAATGCATGCCGAATTTGCTCCTAATAACCTTATGCCAAAGGGAATGAGGTTCTAAAGAAAATCTCCAAAATCATTTACTAACCAAAGCAACATTCTTGAGAACCAAATCATCCAACCCAAGCCTCCCTCCTACTTAGAAAGACACTGTTTTCCACCCAACCAAATGATCATTCCTCTCAGGCTCTCATCACCAGCAACATCTTATTCTCGACAACAAGTTATTAATCCTCTTGAAAGTTCATTTCGCAATCCGACTTCCATTTCTCCTTTGATCAGTAACAGAGTCACGGATTGGGGGTAGAGTTGTAAACAAAGCCCAACATATCCAAATAATGACCAAAGTATCTTATAAGCAATTGAAGTATCCAACCAAAGCAAATATTATCCAATATCCAGAAAAAGTGGCTATTATATCTGATCACATCTGTTGGAAACAGATAAAGATATATGTACATACGTATTTGCTAATATCTGTGTCCATATTCAGATTTCAGATATATGAAGATATCTATATCTAGTTTATCTATATAGGTATCCACAAAAAATAGATGTTTATCTTTATGTTATATTTGAATCTATTACATATTATGTACATATATATTATGTAGTATGTATTATATCTAAATTATTAAGGAAGAGGGATAGCAGAGAAAATAACCGCTTATCTTGAAGCTGTGTAACATCTCTCTCCCACTATTAACATTTAACTTTTCTTTTACATTTTCTCATGCATGTTTTATATCCTTTTTTAGTTATATATTTAATTTTTTTTAATTGCAGTTGCATATAGTGTTCTAAAAATCTTTGCTTACGCGCTAGGCCCTCCCTGGCGCTTCGCCTAGGCGTTAGGCTCCCCTTGGGGCCTCACCTAGGACCAAGGCGGCAAAAAAATACCTCCAGGAAATTAGGCGGGCTAGGCGGAGAGGTTTTTATTTATTTTAATAACTATCCAAACCAGATCTTGATATATTTATTTTTTTAATGATTTACCATATTCATAATGCAGGTTATAGCATATCAAATCACAACAACAAGAAGTGAATAATATCAAGTCAAAATAGATAATTTTATTATAATTGTAATTCTTTGAACTTGTACCAACTTCAGATTATATAAATGATGATACATTTGTAATATTTAGTTTAATTCAATATATTTCTTAAATTTATGTTTAGTTTCATAAATTTTAATATTGAATTGAATTCTTGAAATTTTAAATTTTATTATTTAATAGCAATATTGTTTATGAATAAAACTAATACGTTAAAGATATGTTTAAACTTTGAACAATTGCATGTTTGTGTTTTAACTTTGGCATTGACAATATGGATATTTGTTTGAACTTTAAGCAAAGGCCTTTATTATAGATTGTTTTGCTTTATATTATTGTTTTGTTTAGATAAATGTAAGATAAAATATTAAAATTGGCTTAAAATAAGAAATCCCGCCCAGACCCTCTAGGCGCTAGGCCCCCTGACCGGCCGCCTCCCGCCTAGCGCCTTTTAGAACATTGCTCGCGTAGTATGTAACTACTATTATATATTACTCCCTCCATCCAACAAAGGATGTCCAAAGTACAAAAATATATCGTCCCCCAAAATATACGATTCAAATCCAAAATATTATGTGAAGACTATTTTACCCTCAAAAGTATTCAAGTAGAAAAGAATCATTACATAGTAACGTGGGGTCCATTAATTTAAATATTCATTGAATTTAAACATCTATCGGATGTAACATCTAACATAATCAATTCACAAACATAATTGGGGGAGGGGGTCTTATTTGATTCTGGGAGGACATTTGGCTTGGTGATCTCCCATTTTTTACAACATTTCCCAAGTTCTGTCATTCTCTTCACTTTAAGAATGCATTAGTTTCTTGCTTTTATTGTCAGAATAGGATTCTATTTCATGTGCAACTCAAATCATTGTGAAACAAAGGATTTTTCTTCTTCTCTGGTTCTTTTCCTTATTGTTATTTGACCCTTCAAAACATTTCTCTTCCGAGTATTATTTTTCATTTTTCTAATAGTTTCCTTTATCCACCTACATCTAGAAGACTAAGTTGCCCTCCAGATCAAGACAGTTAAATTTATATTCCATTTTATATACATTCCTTGTATGAATACAAAGATTCCTTATTATTATTTTTTTAATAAATGAAGAATACTTTATTGATTAGATTCCTTATTATTAACATTAGCATGGGTAGTCCTTGATAAGTTGTGAATTCATCGTTACAACTTACAATCAAATGTGCTAGATACTTGTATAAACAAAATTACTTGAAATAGAAACTACATTTCTATGTAACATGTCCTTAACGCATCCTTGTTCTTTTAAGTATTTGTTTATGTTGTCCGTGTATATGAGTTGTGTAGTATCTGTAGCCACGTGTTCAGGCTGGTTATGTTGTACATTGTAAATTGACTGTCATTTGATCAAGCAAACTGGTATCTTAGTATATTTTAGCTTCAGTTGATAATAATTATACTTATAGGCCAATTATAAAGGTCAACCTTGGAGCTGGACTTTATTCTCATTTACCCAGCCAAACCCCACCCCATGCATACATGGGCATTCAATTCATTTTAATATGGCAGATAAAGCTTCCCAAAAAACCAAGTCAAATAAATATTAAAGAGTAGATGAACCTCAATTAGAAAAAAAAAATCACAAACCTTCACTGAAATGGTGAGAAATTTGTTTTCTGAAGGTACTAACAGGAATACAAAGCTAAGTTGATAATAAGGTGGTAGTGAAAATTTTAGTCACAATAACTTGAGGGTGAAAGGGGAAAAAAAAGCACCTGCAATATCTTAACTTTTTTCCGTAGATCATCAACAAACTTTTCCGTTGGTCTTACCTGAAGCTCTTTCTTTATTTCCTCAAGAGCAACTTCCTGAAGATTACGAGCAAGAGAACTTACAGAAGCATAGATAAAAACATGACACTATATGAAAATTGTGTGAAACAGAGAAGTTAAACATATATGAACTGACAGTGAACAACAAATACAAGTAACATGTTGCTATAACATATACACATCAAGGAATATATAAATAGTGTTGTACAAATTCATGATGAACCAAAGCACTGTTTATTCCAAGAAATGGTCAGTTTTGGATCAGTGAAACATTTATGATTTGTAACAGAGGAAACCTTTTTTTCTTTGATAGGTCAGGGGAGGAAACCTTATAAGATCTTGTTTTCAGATGCATGTTTTGTGCAAGCATAGCTCCAAGTTTCGTGAGCATTTTTATCTTCACTCTTGGGTTATAGGGGTTTGAGGAACTTTTTCTTTGGTATTATTGAGAAATTTGTGTCTGCCTTCTTTTTGGAAAGCTTACTCCTGATCATCTCTAGAGGGTTTTGGAGTTGTAAGGATGGGAAGATCTTGTGGAGGTGTGTTTCCTTAGCTACCTTATGGGGTATTTGGACAGAGAAATGCTAGTGCTTGATGATCGTTCTCTCTCTCTTTCTCCCTATCTCTCTCTTCTCTCTCTTCCTTTACTTTGGGATAGATTATCTTTTCCGGCTTCTCTTTGGAAAGCAGCCATGGAGCTTTTGGAGAGTGTGTTGTCTCAGATGTTCATAGAGATTACTAGGTACTTCTACATTAGTTTTTCGTTTTCTTTCCATTAATTATTTGTTGAGATATAAACAACTAAGACCTGAAAATTCAATATATAACTTGAGAGGCTACTCCACTCATAGCCATTTGCTTTTTTGGATGCTTCAATATAGTATCAGAGCAAACATCATTCATGTGCAAGCCCAATGGCCCACATGCTCCATATCACTCAATTGAAATTGTCCACGTGTTTGGCTCAAAATTATGCCACACGTGAGGGGGCGTGTTGAGATATAAAGTCCCACATAGGACAACTAAGACCTGAAAACTCAATATATAACTTGAGAGGATACTCTACTCATAGTCAATTGGTTTTGAGTTGGATGCTTCAATAGTATTTCTAGACTCAATGTCCTCTGTTCTTCATCTTTTTGATAAAACTACTTCATTTTTATCCAACAAAAATATAATCTACATGCATCCCTCCACATGACATGATACCATAACCACCGTTAAAGACTTGAAAAATAAAGTGTGATATATATTCTTCATAGGTTTTTATAGTTCGTGCAGGTCCCCTTAGCTGCACTTGCACACCTACCTCCGTCCTTGACACTTGTAGGAGTTATGTCAACATCATTAGGAGCCTTAAATGGACTCCCAGTTACACCCTCGTAATATATCATGGGCAACCAATTTATATTTATACAGTAAACAGTTACATGCACAATCCTTAAAAGTCTAAAAGAACTGGTGAATGAGTATATATACAAAACCAAAACAAACAAAAAACTAATATTAGAATAACAATTATGAGAACAAAGAGACCTATGTTACACGAACTATTGACTTTACCTTAAAGTACCCGTGTCCAACACTAGACACTCGTTCAAGGGTATGAGTACTGTAGTCTTCCTTTTAGAGTAAAAAAATTGACAAAATTGAGGAGTACCCATGTCAGACACTTCAAAATACCATGTCTAACTGTACACTCCATCGGAGCCCATATAACATAGATAGAGACAACTAATGCAGGCTTATAGGTTAAGTAACATCAAAAGTACGTTGAATCTACCAGACGTTACCTAAAGTCGAAACGAAACAAAAGGCAGCATACAAATGATGTAGACTTGTAGTCCCTTCGTCCCACATTATTTGCAACATATTCATTTTTCATAATATTTTAAAATACAAGTGGACCAACAATATTACGGAACATTTACTCTTGTTGATTATCATTTTAACATTATTACTCATTTGTACTAGTGGCTACATATTATGACAATATTTGGAGTTTAAATTCAAAAATTATTCCTTCCCACCTTTTCCTAATATCATGAATTGTAAGGGCATTTTCGAGAAGTAATCTAAAGTCAACATATTTCTTATTAAGCGTGAAATGATAAAGATTGCAAATAGTCTTTGACAGTCTTTGGCTGTGTTTTTTGAAGGAGAAAAAAACAAAAAAATCAGTTAACAAAAAACAAGAAAACAAAGATTGCAAATAAAATGAGTGGAGGGAGTACAATATAGTGACATAGCTGTCAAGGCTTTTGTAAAAAAACACTTGACATATATTTAGGAAATTTTTTCACCACTTCTCATTAAATAGATCAGTATGCTAGCGAACAGGGCTCACTACATAATGGAATTAAGTCTAGGCTTTTTGAGGAAAAAAACATGAGACATATTTAGGGCAGTATTTTCACCACTTCTCATTAAATGGATCAGTATGCTAATGAACAGGACTCGCATACATGGAATTAATTCTTTTTATTTTTTTGATAGGTGATTTAGGAAAGTTTTTCACCACTTCTCATTAAATAGATCAGTATGCTAGTGAACAGGGCTCACTACATAATAGAATTAAGTCTAGGCTTTTTGAGGAAAAAAACATGAGACATTTTTAGGACAGTATTTTCACCACTTCTCATTAAATGGATCAGTATGCTAATGAACAGAACTCGCATACATGGAATTAATTCTTTTTATTTTTCTGATAGGTGAGCTTGGCCACCAAGTATGGGGATTGAAACAGCAACCTTGAGGTTATTTCATATGCTTATTTAAAAATATATTCACACAAACAAAGCAATGATGCTAGACAAGGAAAGGATAAAAATAAAAAGAATTAGAAACATTTACCTTTTCATTGAGCATTGCACTCAACTTCTTAATTTCATTCATGTAATGTTCTCGCTCATTTGATAAGGTGGTTGCAATATTGTGAAGTTCCATGTTTAGTTCCGAAATAACCTTTTCCTTTGTGCTCAAAGAATTCTCTAAGATGCTATTTGAATCCATATTATCACTGCAAAGAGGAAAGAACAATAAATAAATAATAAGACTGTATAATCCAAAGAACCATGTACACTGTAAGGAAGCAACTATATGTAAATTTGAAGGAGGGAAGGAATCAATGCCAAAGAAATAATATAGTATGTGGTTATGAAGTTCTGCAATAGATGTTGTACTAGACACACGGATAATTGGTTCAGTTGAACTACTGAACCAATTATTCCATAAAAGCACAAGGAAAATGAGAGCAAGGAATAGAAGTCCTCGAATAACGTTAATTTCAAGGCAAGGGATACTTGGGATCTAGTATAGTCGGATTTTAGTTCTACTAGTCCCAAGGTTGAGGTAGTATGATGCAGGTCACTATCATATATTTCTTCCAGAGCTAAGGGTGTTAGTTTGATTCCAGTTTTTTTTGAAAATAAGTTGTACTCACCACGGGCTTCATGCAGTAATAGGTAAGCTATTGAGTTGTTAGGGACATCCTTAACCAGAGGCATTTCATTAAATTAAACCTTGTTGGACACAACTTCTCCTACTGAAGCCAACTTCAACCTCGTACCCTCTATTTCACCCTCCATAAGATCTAAAGTGACTTATCTCTAGTCTCTACTAGCCAATAGCAACCAATAATCAATGACAACCAGCCAAATATATATATATATATATATATATATATATATATATATATATATATATATATATATATATACCATGCCCTCATCAATTGCAGACTTGCAATACACAGTTGTTAGGAGATTGATTCTCTGCAATTGTCCTATACCAATAAAGCCATTAACTCCAATTACTCTTAACTAGTAGGTGAACCAGTACGAGGCATAGGCCTGGTTAAATATTACAATATTAGTATGAAAAATTTATCTAAAAGACTATAGCTGTAATTTTTTTAACGTGTATATATATTATTAATTAATCACAAAATTTATGAACAATGTGAAAGATCTCACCATATATTAACGTATCTAAACATTATTAGAATTAAGTAAAATTGGAAATATTGTGAATGTTTTTTGTTAAAATTCATAAACTATCTTTAATTGCACAACTTTTATCCAAGGTTTGTAATCGCCAAGCATAATTAAGTGACCACCAGTAATAATTGAAGGACCACCCGAGTGAATACATGTATCAACAGAGTCAACTCACCGAATTTTAAAATTGAAATTGAATTCATCCAATTAGATGTCGTTCTTTTAGATATAGGGCTTTATGTGTTACGCAATCCCCTTTGTGCTATTCACTCAATCCAGGCCCACAACTTTCTGAACTGATGAATTCTCATCTTGTTTTTTTCCTGGAGAACTTCAACATGCCGTTAAACCTCTCTAGGTATGATCAATAGAGATGCCTTGGTTGAGTTGGTCAATGATAAATTCATATAGGAACTGCTATAACTTGCAGATAGAATCACTATCTCAGCTGAAATCAAGGGCTATCCTTCGACAGCCAGTTGATAGTTTGGATAGATAGAGATCTTCATATTGTGTGGGGGTTGGAGGAGGTAGCAGAGAATGAAAGAACTTATTTTTCCAATTCAGCTCATGGAGTAAGGAGGGGGAAAATTAAGTTATGAGAGATCCAGGGCAGATAAAATACATAATTGTAACAACACACCACCAAGGGTTTGTGTTACTCAACGAGCTAACCAAGTACCTGATCTTGAGATAGGCACTTATGGAAACAATCATCCTACCAATGAGGGATATGGAAAACTAAACTTGATGTAGTATTTAGTAAATTGTGTTCATGAATATTAGATAGGTGATGTATGTGGTCTAGATACATGGTTTAGTTTATGGTAAATGTATGTACATCTATGTATTTACAAGTGTCTAAGGAGATGTATACCTAGGTTCATGTACATATATTTTATGTAAGTGAAGTGTAAGTGATATCAAGTGAATCAAAATATTTTGAGTGCCTTCTCCTACATATATCCAATTCCTCTTTATTTTGGTAACCTCTCTCCTCAAATTTCCAACAAACTGGCATTAGAGTCGAGGTTTAGACAATGTATCCAAGGTGACCAAAGTGAGTGTCGACGACCAAATTGAGGTGACTTGGTGCTATCAAATTGTTCCGCAAGGCAAGAGTTAAGTGCACGCGCTAGAGCACAAAAAGGCAATCTAACGAAGGTTCTAGTTGAGAAGAAAGTTTGGAGAAGTTGTTTGTGAATTAAAGCACATCACAAAGGTATAATATAGATAATGTTGTTTCCTTTGTTTGGTGAAAAATTAGTGTTTACAAATTATAAGTTTTGGACTATCAAGACTCAAACATATCTTATATCTTAGACCTTGCAATTTATGGTGGGATGTCATTGCAAATCCAGAAACATGTATTTCAAAAAGGGTTTGAGAGATAAAAGAAGAAAGAACAAGGGAGATATTCCAAAGAGCAATGCATCAATAAGTTTGGAAGTGTGTCATGGGTATTGATATTTTGCCTCAATTATGGAAAGAACTTGAATCTATGTGCTTTAGTTATAAAGGTTCACCTTTACCTAAAGAGTCTTTGAGTACAAAATTTGGACGAATATGGGATACCTCACTAAGAAATTTATGAAGGTGAGGAAGAAGAAAGTGGAAAAGAAGATTTTCAAGACAAGTATCAGGAAGAAAAAGAAGTAAATAATTACGAAAATGAAGAACTTAAAGAGACATAGGAATATAGGATGAAGAAGCATTTGAAGAGGTAAAAGAAGAAGAAAAGGAGGTGATCAAAGAAAAAAAATAATTGATGAAAAATAAAAGGGTAAAGAATTTTTGTCGAAATTAAGAAAATTGAAGAGATTGCTGACGAAGATTACAAGTCTAAAATTTCAAGTATGCTTCCAAAATTCACTACGGAAGAATTCAGTTTATTTGATGGGATCGAAAATAATTTTAAGTTATCTTCCAAAGTTGAAAATTTTGTTGGTAGGAATTGTGAAAATTTGAAGAAGTAAGAGCAAGATATTATGTGTGTCAAAAGTAATAACTTGGGAATTAGAGTGGTAAATTTTGTGGAAGACGAGTAGAAATTTTTGATTCACAAGAACTAGCAAAAAGAAATTTTGATAACTTTTGTATGAAGTTCAAGAGGCGCGCAAGAAGTTCATGAAGCGAGAAGGTAAAACTAAGGGCAAACAAAATCAAGTCAAAACTGTTTTGAAGATGAGACAAACCAAGAAATGGAAATTCAAATGTGAAATTCATGCTCATGTAAAGAAGACAAGGAAAAGACTCATATTCTTAGAAATATCAAAGAAGATAGAAGTTTTCCTATGTACAAAAGACTTGGGTACAAATCAACATTCAAGTCATATACATCAATGGCAAAAGAGGTTCTTACAATTTTGAAGGCATCGGAGATCAGAAGGTACATGAGATTATGAAGATTTTGAAGAAGGCCCTAAAATTTTAAAGTTTTTACAATTTTATGTGACTAATCAAGTTTAAGAGAGGGTGTTGCAAAAGTAAACATGATTTAATATTTAGTAAATTGTGTTCGCGAATATTAGATAAATGATGTATGCGGTCTAGAAATTGTTATGGTTAAGTTCATGGTAAATGTATGTACATCTATATATTTAAGAGTGTCTTAGGACATGTATAACTAAGTTCATGGACATGGATTTAGTCAACTGGTTATTATTAGAGTGACTCTAGAAATATCTTAAGGTCCTATGTAAGTGAATGCAAGTGAAGTGAAGTGCAAGTGATATTAAGTGAATTAAAATATTTTGAGAGCCTTCTCCGACATATCTCCACTTCCTCTATATTTTGGTAACCTCTCCCCTTAAATTTCAAACATTCTTAATGAGATTGCACAATCTGTCACAAGGGAACCGAACACTACAAAAGACGGTGACCATATATAACAAACCACATGCCCATCATAGGAGATTAGCCAAGTAAATAATCTAGAGATTTTAGGCAAACACTTCTATGAGAAAAATAAAATTTGATGATATGCAAGGACAGTTGTCATAATCTTCCCCACCTAGATCCCTGACATCCTTGTCAAGGACACATAATCCTAAAGACTCCTCCCAAGTGATGTAGAACTCCAAAGACTAAGCTACCATGCTACTACCACCGATCTTGCTTCCTACTCACCTTGCGCAGATCAAGTAGGCTAGTTGTTTTGTTACCAGTTGAGAAGAATCATAGCACCACCACCATAGGGATTGCTTCACTCAACAGGGATGGTCACAAATTTGGGGGGATGGGGGAGGTGGAGTGAGAGGATCACAAATTCTTCCTAATTCATCTAGGATATGCTTAAGTACTTGCATTATCTTTCTCTGGTTGGAATTTGTTGCTCCATTCATCTATTGAATATAAATTAAATTCTTTCTTTAGAAAGAGATGAAAATTAAAATTATAACAATAAATTGAATTTCTCGTTCACACCTTCTCTTTAGCTAATTCCAATGTGAGATTAAGGAGCTGCTCATGTTTTCATCTGTTATATGCTGCCTTTCACTAGATACAAAGATGTCTTTTGAGCATAAAAATCTTTGGTGAGATATAATTTATAAGATCCACCTAAATACTGAAGTGGTACTGAACAAGACTAATGAAAATCGCATGGGATTATTAGTAAAATTATTTTGTACTGTTATTTATGGATAAATTGATTGTGATTATTGTAGATCTTATTATTATAGTAGGTAGATTGGACCATTGGTTTAGATCATTAATTAAAGTGAGTCTAATAGTTCTTAAAATAATATATTAAGTAGTAATTATAAGTTCATTTCCTCTTTGGATTAGGTATCCTACGATATACTAGAAGGGTTTTCTATTAATGAATTGATGTAATACCCCATCGCTGGAATATACAGTTAAATATTGATTTGAGAATAGGATTTATATCATTTGTGCCCTTAGGGCATAGTTCTTCTTCCTCTTCTCCCTTCCCTAAGCTTTTTAAATCTTAACCTGCATCACATGTTCTAGTAGTCATTTTAATTTATTCTAATAAATCACCATAAAACATAGTTCTATAAAGAACCAAAATACTAAATATCCAAACCCATAAGCTTTCATGTGATCTAAAAATTAACCGACTTTTCAAAACAAGGGTTTCATATTCTTTTTGTTTCATTAGTTTTTGTGCCAAAATCACAATTCCACAATCAAAGTCACCGAGAACAAAGAAACTTGCCATTGCCATCACATATCTGAGTAGTTACCACAAAACCAATTAAGAGAGAAATTCATGCAGATACAATTATGTAAATATTAGTATAGGAGTAAAGCACCTTTTATTATTTCCATTGTCTTCATTTGCTGATTGTAACTGGGAACGCAGAACACCCTGCACAGAAATTTAATCAAAAGATAGGAAATCAACCACATTTCTAATAAACACAAGAAGAAAGAAGGAGAATAAGTTTGAGGCTATTTGTTTTGAGTGTATTAGTTATCTTTTATTGGTTTATTTTCAACATTTTTTAGGAATTATTTTCCTCCACTATTTCACTCTTTTTCTTTATTCTATTTTTTCTTTTCTACCTTTTTAAAGAAAAAATTAGTAAGCATTTTGGTGGATATGACTCATGACTTGTGGTGGACAATTTGGGGAATTAGTATTCCATGGAGACCTAGGTGATTTAAGACGGACAAGGTCGAAAAAAGGAATAAGAAACTAAGCACGCACGGAAATGGTAGAGGAGAACAAAAAACATTTTCAATATTCAATAGTACCTACGACTTGGAGGACAAATACTTTTAAAAATGAAACAACTCCTAATAATACTCTACTACTATAATTAAAACTTCTTGAATAACCTACCTTGTATAGTAAAATATACTCCCTCGATCCTTAAAAACATGTCTTTAAGTAAATATATTTTTTGTCCACAAAAGAATACTTTAAAGTGCATAAGCTAAATATAAATATATGTATAAAGACTAATTTACCCTCAAAAGTATATTTAAGTTGGGTTCACTATGTTAAGTAAAGACAAAAATTCATTAGTATAGTTACATAGGGTCCACTATGGGTAAAATTGGTACTTATTTTATACTAACTCCTCTACTTTTGTTTTCTTAATTTGTGTGAAACATGTACCTTTCACATCCTATTGAGGACAAAGGTAGTAGTAACTAATTATTGTAACTCCCCAGAAAAATTGGATTTTATGAGAAATAAATTTTTATTTAAATATGTGGATTAAATAAATTTAATTGATTATTTATGGGAGTAAGCTATTTGAAGGTCGTTATATGACCTAGATATGTCGGAACGTCGTAGTATTTTGGCTACGTGATAGAATTAAAGTGTTTGAATTTCCAAGATGAAAATAAAAGCTTTCCGAGAAATTTTTCGAAAAACACTTCACGCATTTCTGCTCGGGAATTATTTTTGAACTTCCAAGAAATACGTAATGATAGAATATCGAGGTCAGATAGAATATCCAATAATATTTCAGTTATGGCAAACGCAGTTTTTCGCCTACGGACTTAAAATCTAACGGTTAGGGAAAGTGAGTTCCGAGAAGGAATTTAAATGTGTATAATGAATTAAAGCGATGATTGTATAATACGTAAGTATTGTACGAGATAATGAATACGAGTATAATACGAGGTATTATACGAGCAAGTATGAATGATGGAATGTCGTATATTAAATAAGTATACGAGTTAGAATACGAGATTAATACGTAAATTATACGTTATAAGGCTTTATGCCATATGTAATAAATTTGTAGGAATGTGTAGAAGATTGTAATGTCCAATTGGGATAATAATAAAGCCCAATATGAATTAATGTTAAAGCCCAAATATTTGTAATGAGAAGTCCAATGTAAATTAATGAATAAGCTCAATGTTTGTTTAATTACAAGCCCAATGTATAAGATAAGTTAATTAAGCTAATTGAATGAAAAGCCCAAGATAAGATCCTATGGGTAAAGCTTGATCCATGGGGCAACCCATGGGTGAATTAGTGATCAAGAATTTTGTGTGATGAGCAAGTAGACTTAAGGGATAAGCAAAGGATAAATTAAGTAACTTAAAGGCTAAGTAAAGTGCTTATGTGTGATGAGCAAGTAAAGTGCTCAAGTGTGATGATCAAGAAAGTTTAATGGCTAAGTTAATAATGTGGAGGCCAAGTTAACTTAATGGCCAAGTGTTGTGGTGACCAAGTAATTCATGGGAGGAGCAAGTTAACTTAATGTCTAGGTAATGAATAGTAAGGAGGTAAATAAGGAGGTGGGTTGGATTAATGACATTTATGCCATAACCTAACAACACCTATAATGATGGAATGTCGTATATTAAATAAGTATACGAGTTAGAATACGAAATTAATACGTAAATTATACGTTATAAGGCTTTAAGCCATATGTAATAAATTTGTAGGAATGTGTAGGAGATTGTAATGTCCAATTGGGATAATAATAAGGGTTAAGTTCATATGACCACCTGGGGTTTGAGCGGTTTCCCACTTAACCACCTGTAGTCAGTAAAGCTACATTTAAACTCCCGACTTTTTGAGTTAAAGTGAAAACGTTACTTTTTCCATCCAAATTAACCGTGTATGCATGTCAGACGCCAAAAACGCGTGAAAAGAGGGTGTAACAGTAAAAAAAATCTAGAAAATGTCTAAAATAGCCTTCTTCCTCAAACCACAATCATGCGTTCTCTCTCATTTCTCTCTCATTTCAAGCAAAAGATTTACAGAGATTTCTTAGAAGAAAATGGAGATTCAGTCCGTGCGGTAGTTGTAAACACTAAGATTGGGGCTGATTCGGCTTGGATCCAAGCCCTAACTACCCTGAATCCACTCTGTTTGGCTCTTCGGTCCCACTGTCGAACGGGAATGGCAAGAGCTACGATATTGGAGAAGATACTGATGGAATTTTAAGTTCTGATGGACCGGTGCTTCCACCTCCTGGAGAAATGCAAGAGGAAGGATTTGCACTTCGTCTTCTCCGTTCCCCTCTTTCTCTCTCTAAAACCCCAAATTCCGATGGACCGGTGCTTCCACCTCCCCTTCTTTCTCTCTCTAAAACCCCAAATTCCTCTCGATCCCCTCTCTTCATCTTCTCCGTTCACACTTCAACATACATATACTCCTCTCTCGGCCAACTCACGGCTTAGTAGTGTTGACTCGTGCAGATGCAGACAATGACGGCCACCACGCCACTCGCCGCTCGGGTGGGGCCCCACGGGTTCTTGGTGGAGCACGAGATTGATATCAAATTGGGGATTAAGACTAGAGAGGATGTGTTGAAAATGGGAATTGGGAATTACAATGAGTCAAAGAGTATTGTGACTAGGTATGTGGGGAGTGGGAGAAAGTTATTACTGAATCGGGAGGTGGATTGATTTTAAGAATGATTATAAGATCATGGACTTGAAGTTTATGGAAATTGTTTGGTGGCTTTTCTCTCAAATTGCATAAGAAGGGACTTGTTTATAGAGGTTTCAAGGTCTGCTTTTTATTTTTTAGTTGTAAATGTGCAAATAATGTTTTTCCTAATTGGGTCTCAGTAGTGTTGGAGTTATGGTTTCATGGATGAATATTAGAATAAGGAATTGTAGGTTATCATGGGTTACTCTGTTTTACGAGAGGTTTCGATTAGGAAGTTTTAAATATTCTTTGTTGTCAATTCAGATTTTGTGGTTTTTCCGAATCGAGTTTGTTAAATATTTGATGGGTTATTATTGTAAACCTGAATTGGCTACCAGTAGGTCTATGCACTTTTGATTCATCTTAATGGGTATTGAGATGTTTTTGAATCTAATAATGCTATATGGAAATGATTTTATAAGGTTTATATTTTATAGTTTGTCTTCTGTTTTATAAATTAGGTCTTTGCATAGTTTGTGGAATTACTGAAACATAGTTTGTTGCTATTTCTGTTCAGAGGAACCCATTTCATGCAGTTACTGGAATATACATTGTTTCGCTGCATTTGAGTTGATTAATAAATTTGAGATGCTCAAGAACAAGATTTTATAATGTAGACATTGATTATGTTAAGGGGGTGATTTTGATATCCCCATTTGCCTTTTGGGAATTTATATGAGCTCTTGTTTTTTGTTTGTTAGAAAAACAGAGAGAGAGAGATGAACAAGTAGATGTGTTTTTTCTTCCCTCGCATGTTCCAGCATCTGTCGTTTATATATAAGGAGGGTAATTAAGTCTTTATCCAACTTAAGTAATAGAGTTATGACAGAAAGCACGTTTTCACTTTAACTCAAAAAGTCGGGAGTTTAAATATAGCTTTACTGACTACAGGTGGTTAAGTGGGAAACCGCTCAAACCCCAGGTGGTCATCTGAACTTAACCCTAATAATAAAGCCCAATATGAATTAATGTTAAAGCCCAAATATTTGTAATGATAAGTCCAATATAAATTAATGAATAAGCTCAATGTTTGTTTAATTACAAGCCCAATGTATAAGATAAGTTAATTAAGCTAATTGAATGAAAAGCCCAAGATAAGATCCTATGGGTAAAGCTTGATCCATGGGGCAACCCATGGGTGAATTAGTGATCAAGAATTTTGTGTGATGAGCAAGTAGACTTAAGGGATAAGCAAAGGATAAATTAAGTAACTTAAAGGCTAAGTAAAGTGCTTATGTGTGATGAGCAAGTAAAGTGCTCAAGTGTGATGATCAAGTAAGTTTAATGGCTAAGTAAATAATGTGGAGGCCAAGTTAACTTAATGGCCAAGTGTTGTGGTGACCAAGTAATTCATGGGAGGAGCAAGTTAACTTAATGTCTAGGTAATGAATAGTAAGGAGGTGAATAAGGAGGTGGGTTGGATTAATGACATTTATGCCCTAACCTAGCAACTCCTATAAATAGCAAGCTTGGTTTTCATTTTGTTGGTTGTTCATTTCATCTAACAAGTTGAGAGCTTATTTGTTAGAGAGAATAAGTTAGAAAAGCTAGAAGGCTAGTCTTTCATATTTCAAGAAGCAAGAAGGAGATTAAAACTTAGTTAAGTGATTATCAAGGGTAAGAACTTAAACCATGAATCTCTTTCTCTTCCATTGTTAGAGAAGTGCGTAGTGGTATAACATGTATGCTAAGGAATGATGAGAATGATTAGTTAATGGACTTAAGCCGTATAAGTCATGATTAAGTTATGAACTCATGAGGAACTTAGATGAACTTCTCATATGTTTACTTTAATAACGATTGTAGGATAATAAGAAGCAAGAATGGTGGTTAAAAGACTTAATCTATAATAAGTCCTGAAAAAGGAAGTCATAAGTAGTTTATACTTTTATAAGTTCTAAATTCACAAAGAACAAGTAATAACTTATCATGTTTATAAGTTAATGAAGTACGTATATCAAGATGTTAGTATTGAATCCATTTGAAGCAATGATCAAATAGTTAGTAATAAGGTTTTGCCGGAATTCACACGATTGAACGATAATCGTCGAATTCGTGAAATTCTCGGAATGGAAGTCGAATTTTGATATTGAGCTTGGAAACATTAGTTTTCAATGGAGACAAGTCTTATTTGGCATTCTAGAGTTGCGGACTCGAGAATGACCGAATTCCGACTTAGAACGAAGAAACGAGCGTTAAACGTTCACGAACGTTTATCGTTTTCGTTAAAAATGAACTAATAGGTGAATTTTTAGCAAACGAAGGCAAATAGATAAAATTCTTGCATTAACGCGTAGAGTATGTAATTTGTGAACCGTAAGCTTTTGAACGAGCCAATTCGGACTTATAACAAAGAAGTTATGCGTCCAGGAGTTTCACAAAAATTTCAAAAGTCAGAATTTTCTAAAGCACGAGTTGGCCATATGGCCAACCTAAGGCTAAATGGTGGTATGCTACCGCAAAGACCGCAGCACAATGTCATTACTTCATCTGCAGAGTCGCGCTGCATGCATGAGAGAGGAGAGTTATGTGTGGCGACGCGCCAAACCCCCTAGAGTTTCGACAGATGCTAATGTTTACAAGTATAGAATGAAAGATAACTCATTAGTAATGAACTAAGGTGGAAATATAACATTGTTAAAGCATTGTTAGACACTTAATGTATGATGATTAAAGGTTAATAATCAATTGAAGATGAACGTAATGAGAACAACGTAATGTGCTAAGTTTCATTGTAGAAATTTGGTCGACCAAGTTGATTATGAATCCATCGGTTTGCAATACCAAAGATATAAGTCATGAAATTACTTAATGAACATGATAAGAACTTTCCTAAATCACTGTTATAATAATAACTTTAGGAATTTAATATTGTTTAATGAGTAGTTAAACGACGAACGTAAAGTATAAAGAACGTGAACCGTATTCAATAATGATAAGGACTATAACGTTAAGAGTTGCAACTAAAAGTTGTTAAGTAATACGTAAACGTAAACGGTATGCAATAAAGTGTACTTAACAAATGACGATGAGTTTTGAATAACGTAGGAATGTTAGTAAGCCGTGAGGAAGGATGATTAACTCGAAACGAGTTCTATTAATAAAGTAAATCCACGTAAGACATAGAAGAGAAAGAAGTTGGTAAGAATGATATAAAAGATAATGGCAAGCCGAAACCAATAATAATAAATCTAATACATGATTAGATTGAGAAGAAGGGTAAGATTCATTAGAAACCATGTATGTTCATTCATGACTTAATGTGGTATGTTATGTGGTTATGTATTGTAGAGACCGTAAAGACTGAAAGGAAAAGTTATTTTACTATAGCAGACGCTGAAGGCAAGTTTTTTTTAAACGCTTGTCTAACCTTCGTGTTAGCCAAGTTTTCTGTGATTCATGTTATGAGATGTATGAACTGTTTTACTAAAGGGTCGATGCCAGTTTTATCTCGGCTAGACTAATCTTGAAGAGTTGATTGATTTATTTACAAGTCTTTCAATATAGAATTGATAACGCTATCCTACGCCAATTGTTTGGTACGGATTCAATGTAAGCCTGAGTATGAATAAACAAATGTATTTTTCATCGATTATTCGATGGGCACGCGAGGTTGCCAAAACTTGAACGTACATACGTTTAACAGGATGTAGTGTTGATCAACATAGAGTACTATGGGCTGATCACCCAGAAGTGTTCGTAAAATATGCCGGACTTACGGACTTAGTGTCGGGTTGTCCTTTTAAAAGAAATTATGAAACACTCATGGTCTTGAGCCAGAATTGATGTTTTACTGAATATTGTTATTGTAAAACATTTTAAAGGAAAAGAAATGCTATTTTGAATTATTGATAGTACTTAAGTAACTATTATCCGAGCTTATTGAAGATATACGATTCCTATGTTTCAAGCATGTTGTTTAAAAGAAATTGTTGTACTTGTTGAGCTTGTTATGCTCACTCTTGCTTGAACCATATGAATGCAGCTAAGACCGAACGAACCGAGGGATCTGACAAGGATAAAGGCAAGACGAAGATGAACGATTAGTTTACCTTGTAATAAACTAGTAAGTTGTATATATCATAGTATGATGAACAAAGAATGTAATGGTTTTAGAACCTGGGAACGGGATGTAATATTATTAATGTAATAAGAATGTCGTTGATACACACATTTTGATGTCATTTCAATAGAATGAATGTACAGTTATGAGTACCGTGTAGCACCATCTGTCGGGTTGGAAGATACCCGGATTTGGCGGCGTCACAATTATAGTTAGTTTATCTCTATAACTAATATAAATAATTAATTAACAATCTTTAATTCCCTTCTATTGCTCGACATCATTTTCCTCGCCATTGAAAAAAACTAATCCTCGAGTTTTATAATATCTAAGAACAAAAAACCACGAGCGAAGAGATGTCTTCTCGCAAAACTTGAAAATCCCACATTCCATGAGATGCCCAAGATATATCAATCCTCAACAACAAAAATGTTACCTTTGTAAAAAGGAAAAAAATGTCATTTCTTTTCGTTCCTTCCACGCCAAACTTACTCTACCAACTATTTCTCTTTTGGATATTTGATAAGTGGATTTTATATACGCGATTCAATGTCCATTTCATGCTTAATTGTTGCTAATTTCTTGTGATCATGTTCCTTTTCACTCGTTTTGTGTTATTGCATGTGCAGGAGGGTGGTTGTAGTATTTAGCGTGCATTTGGAACTATTCGGTGTGATTTGTAGTCAATTAGAGCAAAATTGGAGTACAACATGAAATTCAGCAAAGTCATCTGACAGAAGACAATCCACGGGCTGGCTCATTTATATTATTATACACCTCGCCCAGTATGGGGTCTTGATACTCGCCATCAGAAGGAAGCCCACGGGCGGCATATTTATATTATGTACCCCGTACGGGCGAGGGTTCTTCAATTATGCTAGACAGAAGGGTATCACGGGCGAGAAGTGGGGTGTCGAATCTGAAGTGTCCTGTTATGTTTGTAATTCTTTTTTGGGCATGTTTCTAGTATTTGCATGGCAATGTAACTCTAATTGAAGGAAATTTCGGCTGGGACTTGTGTGTTGGACATGATATACTCGATGAATAACAACTTTAAGTGAGACAAGACATATTACGAAGATCGAAGCTCTGTTTTTGATAGCAAGCATGGAGGAGTATTTCGAAGGGATTATCGAGACAATTGCGATTTTAGACTACGTGAAGGGTGTTTTCAATATTCTTCGTGTTAGGCTATTATTTGTAATTGAAAGAATGATTTCTATGATTTATTCAGTGTTTATTTCGTTTGTCATGAACTAATTCACTTTTTAGGCTTATGGTGGATCCTTAAGTGAATCGATGATTTTGTAAACTTTAATTTCCAATTTATTAATCTATCTCCAGTTTATCTATATTGATTTGAGCTGAATTTATGAATTGCCTGATCAACAATTCTTTGTGAAATTGGATGGAATCGAGAGAGGATATTCAAATCTAGACCTAATTAGTATAGCATGTGTTCATGATTTTGTGAATAGCTTAATCTTGATGAATGTTAAGGTAGAGATATGCTTGACATCGCATGCAATCGGATAGAGAACTTATTCTTAAACCTTCTTTAATTGTAATTCACATAGAGATATAGTGGGTTAGTTGATTAAGGTGTTTAACGGATTTCTATCTTAATTGTGGATCGACGCTAATACTAGATTAGTGCATCGAGAGGTGGTTAGTACTACGTTCGTGTTCTTGATTAATAAACTGGGGTAGTGCATTGAATTGGAATAAAGGTGTTAAAATCAGAGTGAAGCTTAGGGTGAAATCATAAGTCTAATTCTCCATTAACTGTTTGAAATTTCCAGATTTTGATATTTGTGATTGTTCTGTTAGTTTAATTACTATTTAATTTAGAATCTTTAGTTATAATTATTGAGTTGATTTGTTTAATAAAATTAGGGTTAATAGGAAATTGGTAATTGTAAGTTAAGATTATTGCTAGTTAGTCTTTGTGGGAACGATACTCTACTTATCACTCTATTACTTGTTTGACCACGTATACTTGCGTGTTGCGCGTATATAGATTTTACCCAATAAGTTTTTGGCGCCATTGCCGGGGACTATTTAGTATAATTCTTAATATTTTTACAATATCAGTTAAATTAATCCAGTTTTACTTGGACAATTTTTTTTTGTGTTTTGTTTCTTCTATTTCAAAATGTGAAAGTAGTTTATGTAACTCGGTCCCAAAATCCGACTTCACGCTTTTTGATGACTACATCGAGAAAAGGTTCCAGAGGTCGAGTAAGTGGATCAAGGAAACGAGACAAGAATTTGAAACACCGAAAAAGAAGAGGAAATGGCACCAAGATCGAAAAGCGTTAAGGGACTTCACCACACCCAAGGTGATCGAATCATGCAGACAAGCATCACCAGTTCGCAATAATAGCAAATAATACGTTTGAAATTAAGCCTGGGATGATACAAATGATTCAGAATTCAGTTCAGTTTGGGGGATTGGCAAATGACGATCCAAACGAGCATCTAGTCAGCTTTCTGGAAATTTGTGACACCTTTAGGTACAATGGGTGTCGAATGAGGCGGTGAGACTTCGCTTGTTCCCATTCACTTTACGGACAAAGGCGAAGAGTTGGTTGCATTCTCTACCGTCCGGCTCGATAACTACATGGGAGGATTTAGCTCGTAAATTTCTTCGCCAAATTCTTTCCAACCGTGGCGCCGCAAAGATGAGGAACGAGATAACGATGTTTGAACAAAGAACATGGGGAGTCATTATATGAGGCATGGAGAGATACAAAGAATTGCTCAAAAATGCCCACATCACGGATTGCCCAAGTGGTCGCAAATGAACACCTTTACAATGGACCGCATGGGAATCTCGTAAACGAGTATCGATGCAAATATCATGAGCATTCATGGCTAAGAGTTACGAGGAAGCTTACGATTTGATTGAAACCATGGCGGCTAATAATAACTACCAAAGGGCCCACTACTAGAATGACACAAAGAAAGCATGGCAAATGGGTGTTAAAGTAGATTGTGTGATGCCTATACAAGCACGATTGTCAGACTTTCAAAGAAGTTGGATTCGATGACAAGGGCAAAGCACAACAAGCACAACAAACACAAAGAAGTGACAATAATATGTGAGTTAGGCGCGTGGGAGCACCCCAATGGATCAATGTGCGATAAATCCAAAGATCGCCTCACCAGGGCAATTATAATGTAATTCCGCAGAACACATACCGTAACACATACAATCAAGGAAATAGAATCATCCGAATTTCTCATGGAGCAACAACCAAAGAAAATCAAGCTCCACGATACCATACCCTCCGTGTTTTCGTAATCACCAAAGACTTAGTTCAACAACAGGAAAGAAAATCAAATTTCGAGGAACTAGTGTCGAAGCACATGACTAATAACGATGCAGCGATGAAAAATCAAGCAATAGCCCTTAAGAACTTGGAGAATCAGATAGGACAAATTGCCTTAGCACTAAATAACAGGCCACAAAGGACCCTACCAAGCGATACAGAGAGAAATCCGAAGGGTAACTATGAACAGTGTCAAGCAATCACAATGCGGAGTGGGAAACAGCTTGAGGGTATTAATGCAGAAAATTCAGTGACTCCGGATGAAAAAGTTGATGATAGCGAGAAAAAATCAAGGAAAGTAAGGGTGAGGATAAAAAGAGTGAGGGAAACAAATTTGAACAATAAGCCAATTGTTTATCCACCACCACCGCTTTCAAAGAAAGGGTCCAAAAAAAAAATTAGACAAGCAATTTGCAAAATTTCTGGAAATTTTCAAGAAACTTCAAATCAACATACCATTTGCAGAAGCCCTAGAACAAATGCCGAGCTACGCGAAATTTATGAAAGGGATTCTGTCAAGGAAGAAGAGATGGGAAGATTTTGAGACCGTGGTAAGATAGAGAGGTGTAGTGCGTTGTTACAAAGTTAGAAATTACCACCAAAACTCAAGGACCCGGAAGCTTCACTATCCCATGCAATATGCATTTCAGCAAGTGTTTATGTGATTTGGGGCGAAAGCGTAAACCTTATGCCATTGTCAAGATACTTAGAATTGGGTTTGCTCACACTAAGCCCTACGAACATTACATTACAACAAGCGATAGTCAATCACATATCCGAGAGGCATAAGTAGAAGACATTTTAGTGAAAGTGGATAAGTTTATATTCCCCATGACTTTATCATTCTGATTTTGAGGAGGACAAGAACATCCCAATTATCCTAGGGGAGACCATTTTTGGCTTGCTGTGTGGGACACTCATAGATGTACAAAAGGGAGAACTCACTATGAGGGTCCAAGATCAAGAAGTAAAATTCAATGTATTTAAGGCCATGAAATTCCCTACTTGATGAGGAAGAATGTTTTTTCAATGGATTTAATTGAGCAAATCATCGCGATGATATGAGCAAGAGTTTGGGCAACGATCCGTTAGAAACAACGTTATTGGGGATGAAGAGGTCGACGATCCGGAATCGTGGATTACCTACAAATGCTAGACTCATTGCCACGAAGTTTCCAGATTTAGAACACCGCTTTGAACCATCGCACACGTGAGGAGGTAATCGCAGAAAAGATCGAAACCATCATCGGAGGAGCCACCAAAGTTGGAACTTGCCACTCCCTAAACACCTCAGGTATGCATACTTAGGCAATTCAAATTCTTTACTTGTTATTATTTCTGCTGCACTTAACAAATTGGAGGAAGAAAAATTGCTGAGGGTGCTTAGGGAACACAAATCAGCTATTGGGTGGACAATCGCAGACATAAAGGGAAACAACCCTTCATTTTGCATGCACAAGATCTTAATGGAAGATGAGGCAAAACCAACGGTGGAGCAACAACGACGACTTAACCCGATTATGAAGGAAGTTGTGAAGAAGGAAATTTTGAAGTGGTTAGATGCTTATCATCATCTACCCGATTTCCGACAAAGAAATGGGTTAGTCCAAGGCAAGGCGTGCGTCTTAAAAAAAGGAGGAATGATAGTGGTGCGAATGAGGACAATGAATTAATACTGAGACTAGAACAAATGATGAGTTGGAGGGTTTGCATGGATTATAGAAAATTGAACAAGGCAACCCGAAAAGACCATTTCCACCGCCATTTATCGATCAAATGTTGATAGATTGGCGGGACACGCGACATCGTTTTGTTGGATGGGTACTTTCTACAACCAAATAGTCATCGCCCCCAGGATCAAGAGAAGACCACATTCACGCGTCTTACGGCACATTTGCATTCGTGAGGATGTCATTTGGGCTATGCAATGTACCCGCAACTTTCCAACGTGTGTATGATGGCCATTTTTTCGGAGCATGGTGGAGAAAAATGTTGAGGTCTTCATGGATGACTTTTTCTGGCCTACGGGGACAAACTTCGATACTTGCTTAAAGAATCGGGTCATGGTGTTGCAAAGATGTAAGGACACCTAATCTCATACTAAATTGGGAAAAATGCCACTTCATGGTCGAAGAGGGCATAATTTTGGGCCATAAGGTATCGGCTCAAGGATTGAGGTTGATAAAGCAAAGTCGAAACTATTGAAAACCGCCTCCACCAAGCTTCGGCTAAGGGTATTAGGAGTTTCTTGGGACATGCCGGGGTTATAGAGGTTTATAAAAGACTTCTCTAAAATTGCGAAATCTTTATGTAGTCTTTTAGAGAAGGATGCTGACGTTCAACTTTGATGAAGAATGCAAGACAACTTTTGACTTATTAAAGAGAAAATTGACTACAAATTTCATTATAGTCGCATTGCCGGATTGGAGCATGCCATTCGAGCTTATGTGATCTGCAAGTGACTACGCTGTTGGGGTCAGATTGGCCAACGTCGAGACAAGGTGTTTCACGCCATATACTATGCAAGCAAAACACTTACGTAAACTCAATTGAATTACACAACCACGTAAAAGGAATTGCTTGCGAGTTGTGTATGTGTTTGACAAATTTCTGCTTACTTGATCGGGACTAAGGTGATAGTTTACACGCACTATGCGGCGATTCTAAGATTGATAGCAAAAAGGATGCTAAGCCACGCCTTATCCGATGGATTCTCCTACTTCAAGAGTTTGACTTAGAAATAAAGGATAGAAAGGGTACGAAGAACCAAGTAGCCGATCACTTGTCTAGGTTGGAAAACCAAGGGAAAGTGAAAGACGACAGATGTGAGATTAATGAGTCATTCCTGACGAAAGCAACTGCTTGGGATTTCAAAGAAAATTCCGTGGTATGGGGATTATGCAAATTTCATTGTGAGCAACATTATACCACCCGACCTCACAAGACAATGAAAAAAAGAAATTTCTTCACGACGTGAAATGGTACATGGGATGAACCATATTTGTTCAAGCAAAGGCAATCGACAAAAAATGATTCGACTCAAGACATCCCATATAGTGAAGTGAAGAATATTCTGCATGAGTGTCACTCATCGACGTATGGCGGACACTTTGGTAGCGAGAGGACAAAGAAATGAAGGTGTTACAAGGTGTTTTTATCGCCTACGTTATTCAAAGATGCCCACCATTTTGTCAAGCAATGCGATAGGTGTCAAAGGGTGGGCAACATTTCAAACTAAATGATGCCTTTGCAAATGATTCTTGAAGTGGAAATATTTGACGATGGGGTATCGATTTCATGGGGCCATTCCCTTCATCATCGAACAATCAAGATATTCTACTCGCAGTGATTACGATCGAAGTGGGTCAAGCTGCAAGATCGCCATCAAACGATGCCAAGGTGGTCCTCAAGTTCCTACAAAAGAACATCTTCACGAGATTTGGCACACCAAGAGCATTAATCGCTGATTTAAGGTAGTCACTTCGCAATAAGTCCTTTACGGCTCTTTTCGCCAAGTATGGGGTCAATCACAAGGTAGCTACAACGATCACCCTCAAACCAAAGGACAGTGAGAGGTGTCTAACAGAGAAGTTAAGATGATACTAGAGAAAGTGGTGAATCCTAGCAGGAGAAAGATTGGTCGCTTAGATTGACGACGCATTATGGGCATACCGGACGGATACAAGACACCAATCTAATGTCACCATACCAACCATCATACACGGAAGGCATGCCACTTACCGGCCGAAAGCTACAACATAAGGCATATCATGCGGTGCAAAACTCAATTTTGATCAAGCAAATTTGTAGGAGAGAAAAAGATTACTTCAATTGAATGAACTCGACGAATTTCCTTTCACGCCTATGAGAATGCCAAACTATACAAAGAAAAGGTCAAAAGATGGCACGACCGTAAAATTATGCATCGAACATTCGAGCCGCCAAAAGATTTTGTTCAACTCACTTTGTTCAAAAAAGCTTAAATCGAGATGGTCGCGATTGTTCCCTCATGGAAGCTTAAATCGAGATTCAAAGTCAACAACCGCCTAAAGATCGCCATCACATCGATCGCATCACATCATAAGCATAAGCAGAAGTAGTCAAATTGACGACTTAAAATCAAGCGCTAATTGGGAGGCAACCCAATCTTTAGTTCTTTATCATATTTTCAATTCACATTTGTTTAATCATAGTTTTCATTAAATTACTAGGTATAAGAATAATAAAAGTCTCAAGTTAATATCTCCACATTATATTATGTTATCAATAACTCACTATTTCTCATGTGTTAAATCTTGCAAGATGGAAAATGGAGCATTAAGTGAACTACATGAAGCAGAACAAAGAGCTCGACAAGAGGTACGCCTGGCTCAGGCGGGCCTTTTTCAAGATTACAACCCGTCACGGGCGGGGTCCACGAATCCGTAAGATAATCGAAGTCGGTTCAGGCGGGCCTTCCTTCCTATCAATAATACCTTTCACGTAAGGGGGTCTTGAATTCAATGCACTTTGGGCGCTTCTGCACTTCTTCACTTCCCAATAACATACCACTTTCTCACTTCCCCACTACTTCATAACTCCATAACCACCACCCACTACCATTACTTCTACCCCACTACTCCCAATACTCCATTACTCTTCTCCACCTCTTCAATCCACCAATGGTAGCCATCCTTCCCCCTCTATATATATCATCACATCTCATACCAAATCTCTCACCACACTTGATATAAAGCAAACATATAGTATACTTGTGAGCTAGAGAGATAAAATTGAAAAGTTTGGGGAGAGTTAAGGCAAGTCCAAAGAATAGGGAGAGAGACATGGCTTCACAATCATCGCCTAAACGCCAAAGGGGAAAGCTCACGGTCATCTCAACCAATCCGCACTTTCGATCACGGAATTGCAAGTGCCATCATACCGAATTCCAGATGACTACATGCTCACCAAAGCCCTTACACCGAAGCGGGAGTTGGCACCGGATCCTAACGATGGGGAGCTGATGCCTCAAATTTACCAAAAGGGATGGACCAAATTCACTGAGCCGGAACCAGCCGTCATTAACATCACAAAGAATTCTACGAAATGTCGAGGACAAAGAACCATTCCACGATTTGTGCGAGGCTCTGGTTGGTTCCATTCAAAGGTCGACGCCCATCAATACCTACCTACTACCAACTACGGGTACCTCGCCACTGCCAATATGCTCATCTCCGTAATTCTGACCCGAACTATGATGCTATAATCATGGAGATGACAAAGCCGGGAACATCGTGGATCAAGGGTCGAAAGGAAGGCACCGTGTTTCATAGCAAGGACCTTAGCCGGTATGGAAAAATCTGGTACGCATTCCTATGCGCAAAATTGCTTCCATCCCAATATACCTCAGACGTCACCAAAGAGAAGGCGTTACTATTGTATGCCATTGTGCAAGATTTTATCATTGACGTCGGGGCCATAATATGTTCATCAATCCGCCGGTACTTACGTGGGAATTTTTCTAGAGGCTTGCCACACCCATCTCTCATTTGTGGGTTGTGTCGCAATGCAGGAGTTAGATGGTCCGACGACGAGCCCACACAATTGCCGTTTGCATTGCTTGATTCGAGAATGATAAATACGGTATTCTCAGATGTAAGGTGAGGCGCAGTCACATTCACGTGGTGTGGGTTTCATTTTTCCGTCGGTTTCGGACGACGACGTTGATGCTACAGAGACATCGGGGGATGACGATGAAGCAATGGGCGATCAAGGGGCTGAGCAGGTACCGCAGGCCGAGGCCATATCCAGTTCTCAGTATCTTGCTTTCCAAAATCAAATGAATGCGCATACCAAGGCAACTCATCGGGAAATGAGGCGATTAGCAATGAGGCAAGATCATATGTTCGATCCTATGAACGCATCTTTCGCCTCTTTGAACACAACTCTTCAAAGCTTCAACCCGGCAGCACAATTTTCGTACCAATAGCCCGGACCAATGCCAAGGTTCCCACCAAGTGATTCCGATGAAGAAAACCAACAACCACCTCCTCAGACTTAAGCGAAAGCAGGGAAGTCCTCACGTACTCAATTAGATTATTCTACCAATGAGGACATCAGATTACTTAAGTTTGGGGGATTTAAATACATGTTTGCATGCATTTAGCTCATTTAGGTATTAATTTGCATTTTGTCATTTAAATTTCTGTATTGCATATCTTAATTTAAGTAGTGCATGATAGCTTAGGTGCATCCATAGTAGCTTAGGTTAGTGTTTGTCATTGCATAGTAGATAATCTTGTAATGCATTTTGTTATCCATATATAAAAATAAAAAAAAATTAAAAATTAAAAATTAAAAAAAAAATTAGTTAAATATTATGTTTGTGTAAGTCCATAAATGTTGTAGTTCATATTATTTGTGGGCCAATGATGTGATTGATAATAAGTTAACAAATACAGCGTTGATTACTAGAACTGTGAAACAATTTTTGTTTATGAATCGAATCTTGAGCTTGTTTGAAACTGGTGTAGAAAAGGATAGCACGATTAATAACTTCTGTGTTGATTGGTCAGTTCAAATTGATACTTAAATGGTCTCTAAAGGATAATGCTAGAGGAAATGACAAAACGACAAGGATGGACAGTAAAGGCTAAAGTTAGGCAAGAACCTAAGTTTGGGGGATGATATGTGGGGTATATAAGCTTTATTTCGTAAAAAAAAAAAAAAAAAAAAAAAAAAAGTATGAATAAACACCGTGGCGTTTGTCTAGTTTTTGTGGCCTTTGTTACTTGAGTAAGTAAGCCCGAGGGGATTGTCTTTACACCTAAATCCCCAAGGTCTAAATGGTCTGGGAGTCGTTGGTCGAAAGCTCGTTAAGGTAGCATTGAAAAGCCTAAGGGAATAAGACATTGCATAGCTATGTGTATAAAAAGAATAAAACGGGAAATAAGAGCGGAATAAAAAACCCCGTATAAAAAAAAAGAGAAGTATATGAATAAAGTATAAGTACCCTACTTGAATCCCCGAGATTAGTGATTGTTTAATTTTAGTTGGAACTATCTATTTTTGATATTTTTAAGTTTATGCTGCGTGATTCCTTCTAAGAAATTGATTATGTATTGAATTTGAGTCTGTATCGGTTAGCATGGATGTTGATCACACACACACTATACCAGTGATAATGGCTTGAGATTTGAGGATTAAAATGGAATTATAGATTGGTTTTTAGTGATTGATATTGTATAGTTGTTTGTTTTCGCTGAGGCCGTTAAAATAATCTTGATTCTACAGTCTTGATGGATTATAAATCATATAGTTAGATCATATTCATGTCATTTTTGCATTGCATTGCATTGCATGTAGTTGTTTTGTGCTCGAGGACTAGCACGATTTAAGTTTGGGGGATTTTGATAAGTGGATTTTATATACGCGATTCAATGTCCATTTCATGCTTAATTGTTGCTAATTTCTTGTGATCATGTTCCTTTTCACTGCTTTTGTGTTATTGCATGTGCAGGAGGGTGGTCAGTAGTATTTAGCGTGCATTTGGAACTATTCTAAGGTGAGATTTGTAGTCAATTAGAGAAAAATTGAGTACAAAGATGAAATTCAAAGAAAGTCATCTCGACAGAAGACAAGCCAACCGGGTATGCTCTCATTATTATTTATACACTACACCTCGCCGAGGCTGGGGTCTTGATACTAATCAGAAAGGAAGCCCACTTGGGCGGCATATTTATCTTATGTACCCACCGTATGGGGAAGGTCTTCAATTATGCTAGACAAAAGGGTACTTACAAGGGCTGGCGTTGATAAGATACGAACTTCACGGGGAGGGGAGTGTCGAATCTAAAGTGTCCTGTTATGTTTGTAATTCTTTTTTGGGCATGTTTCTAGCATTTCCATGGCAATGTAACTCTAATTGGAGGAAATTTCGGCTGGGACTTGTGTGTTGGACATGATATACTCAATGAATAACAACTTTAAGTGAGACAAGACATATTACGAAGATCGAAGCTCTGTTTTTGATAGCAAGCGTGGAGGAGTATTTCGAAGGGATTTTCGAGACAATTGAGATTTTAGACTACGTGAAGGGTGTTTTTCAATATTCTTTGTGTTAGGCTATTATTTGTAATTGAAAGAATGATTTCTATGATTTATTCAGTGTTTATTTCGTTTGTCATGAACTAATTCACTTTTTAGGCTTATGGTGGATCCTTAAGTGAATCGATGATTTTGTAAACTTTAATTTCCAATTTATTAATCTATCTCCAGTTTATCTATATTGATTTGACCTGAATTTATGAATTGCCTGATCAACAATTCTTTGTGGAATTGGAGAGAGGATATTCAAATCTAGACCTAATTAGTATAGCATGTGTTCATGATTTTGTGAATAGCTTAATCTTGATGAATGTTAAGGTAGAGATATGCTTGACATCGCATGTAATCGGATAGAGAACTTATTCTTAAACCTTCTTCAATTGTAATTCACATAGAGATATAGTGGGTTAGTTGATTAAGGTGTTTAACGGTTTTCTATCTTAATTGTGGATTGACGTTAATACGATATTAGTGCAGTGCATCAAGAGGTGGTTAGTACTACGTTCGTGTTCTTGATTAATAAACTGGGGTAGTACATTGAATTGGAATAAAGATGTTAAAATCAGAGTGAAGCTTAGGGTGAAATCATAAGTCTAATTCTCCATTAACTGTTTGAAATTTCCAGATTTTGATATTTGTGATTGTTCTGTGTTAGTTTAATTACTATTTAATTTAGAATCTTTAGTTATAATTATTGAGTTGATTTGTTTAATAAAATTAGGGTTAATAGGAAATTGGTATTTGTAAGTTAAGATTATTGCTAGTTAGTCTCTGTGGGAACGATACTCTACTTATCACTCTATTACTTGTTGATCACGTATACTTGCGTGTTGTGGGTATATAGATTTTACCCAACAATATTCCTTACCTAAACCTCTACGTTTAACCATTTCGATTCAACTTTTGTAGAACAAACTAGCCTAATCCTATCCAAAACCCTTTCAAGCTTTTCTCCCGGTCTCTCGCCATCCGTCTTTCTCTCTTTTCTTCTTTCTATCTACTGATTGCATTCTCTCTCACCCTTCTCTCCATCACATGCTAATATAAGGACTAAAGTTTCTACTCTTGATGATCTACCATATCTACAATACTTTCCACATATTAGATGATGCCGATCTTAACCAACTTATTCATGTCATATACGCAGGATTACCACATCATTACCTTGGTATTTTCACAATAAAAATTTCAAAAATACAAAATCCCTTTTGCATCACTCCGACTATGTCAGCAATTATCTCTGTAAACACTTATTTCCACCACGGATTCTTTATCACTTCATGATGGCCAAGAAAAGTCTCACACTTGTAACCATAGTAAGTTTCATATGGTCCCACTTCGATAATTGCCTAAAATCATTGTTGCAGACAAGTTCTACCAGTTATAACAAATATTTCTAACTTCCCTGGAAATTAATTCTACAAGTTCATATCACACTTTATCACATGATGGATAGTCCATTCTATCCCTTCTTGTCTTGTACCCTATCTCAAAAATTTTAATACAATTCCTGGGTCTCTATTCATCGTAATAGAATCTGATGCTTCAAATGATTTCACATAATCTTTGATATAGGATTTTGAAATCTATCTCTTTAACTAAATTAGACACTGAAGATATCGCAGTCACATCTCGAAAAAATTACAGGTCAAAGAACTTCAGTCTATCATATTCCGAACGTTCTTCAAGAAAGTACTCACACAAAGCTAATTAAACTTGCACTAAATCATTTCATTATTATATTTGGTCTTCCTCAGAATATCACATCAACAACTACCTCACTTCAAACCGGTGAGTCACAATTTCATCTATTTGATCTCACATACATTTTGAGACCCCACACACCACTTATATCTCTTTAATCCACATGTATGTTTATGTGTGGACCTACAATCCCTCAAAACCCTGGTGGGTCAAGACTCAAGATTCATGTACTTCTTTAAGTAAATCATTTCCTTTTCCACAAGTTCTATTGATCCTTGTGCCGATACTTTCAACCGAAAGGATCTCGTCCTTCCACAATCCTCTTTGCTCATTTTTGAGACAAGAACTCTCACTCTTTCAACACTGATATCGCATCAGGCACAACTAGCACTCTTTGGCCCTTTCCCACTTATAACATCATGTTACATGTCTTGTATACGTAGTCAAATTTCAAATAGTGTATACAATGTATCACTAAAAGAACCAAGTTATTTTACACTTGGTCTCAATTTCCAACTTGAATCTACTCTTTTAGATTCTTCTGCATTTCACACTTCTGATACACACTAGCAATTCATACAAATTAGATAAGATCTCTCCATTATTCTCCAATAGAATCCTTCAGGATTTCCACTTAATCTGTACTAACCACTTGGTTAATCATCTCTTGACTGAATCTTCCTCTAAAGTTAATTCTTAACTTGACATCCATTATTCACTATTAGCCATATACTTGGATAGAAAATTGTTATCTAAGCCATACCCCACCATTTCCATATTAATTACTTGATATAAAATAATTAATTAATAATCCTTTAATTCCCTTGTATTAATGCAGTTTAATTCGCTTGTACTGCTTTGCATCACGAGGGCTAATTGAGATATGTCACACATTTTATGGTGAAAGGAATAAACGTTATTTTGAGGATGTCAAGAGGTCTCAATGTCAAATCATTGCTTTTCAGCTGTACTATTTTCCTGTCAACACAAGGTCTAACCGCATTCTGTCATGTCATTCGTTGACTTATTAGGAGAGTCTAGTTTTGTTTGAGGTCATAGTAGAAGGGGGATGGTCATTTGTACAGAGGGGGTGTAGACTTTTGGCTTTTTTGCGCAACTTTACTAATTCAAAAAAAAACAGTAAGCAGCAACCATGTGACGATCTTCGTTTCTTTTGTAGCAGCTTATTGCCTAACATGATGTAAAACTTTGTCTGTTAGAGGGAAAAGCGAGTATTTTTGTTAGATAAACGTTGTAATTCAGAATGCTCCTCTATGATGAGCAAGTACCATATTATCAGCGCCAAGAGTAAAATTTGAACTCATACATTGCTGCTCTAAAAGCATGAAAACAACCAACAGCACAACAATCTAGAGGTAAGTTTGTGTTAGGATCAAGTGTCTAACTAAATGTAACGAAAAGGAACATAGTACTCCATTTTATATATTCTAACATCGAGGCTGCACATGCAAGATAAACGTCGTAGTGCATCCGTGCAACTGAGTGAATAAAGTCTAGTTGAAGGCATGAAAAGGATAAGAAAAGCATGAATCATGAATTGATGCTTTAAAAGGCATAATATTGTTCAATCAACCACGGATATAGCTTTTATAGAAAAACTGGTTACAACTTACAACACCAAGTAATGGGGTCAAGGGGCTGTTCACTTCGGTCATTTTATTCTATAGCTATAAAATTTAATAATATGACTTTCTTTAGATGTTTTCGCAGTTTATCTACAAGTAAAAAACCACAAAATATTCTAGCTATGAGATACTAACTGATGCTTAATCAAATATATAGCTGTTACTTAGTTCCTATGGACACTTGATAATGTATCTTCAGTTAATTTTATCTGATCAACCTTGTTGGTTTTCACTTAAGTAACAAATCAAGAGTGTCCGCTTTGCCTGCCCATAATAATGTATGGACACACAGGAAAATCAATTTTGTGACTCACCTTCTCTCTCTCAAGGCTTAGAAGGCGAGTTTGAGCCCGTTCAACTTCATCCATTAAAAGATTGACTTCTGATTGCTTCGCTGCTCTATCTTCCTCTGAATTTGTGAAATAAATATGCAAACTCTATATTAAGAAACATACGCGCTGGGGGGGCGGAGGGGGGGGGGGGGGGAACGCCACAATATTTTATATGAATATGGACAAGGCATGAAAAGCTGATGTTAGTAATTTATACCACAGGACCTTACTAAAAATTTAGATGAAAATGAAATTCAACTTATCATATGACCTGATTGAGCACGAAATTCAAACATTTGACTCTGTGCAAGTTCATGTAATTTTTGCATATTGGAAACACTATCCTGAGCTTGTCGTAATTGATCCTGCAATAATTGCTCCCTGCATCAATATAACATCAATATAAGGGTCAATATACAATTGATGGACAGTACTGCTAAAGAAACAAAATTCCTAAATAACGGTAATGTAAATGACAAAAACTACTTGCACACAACATTTTAATTTTCTCTTAATTGGCATGTCTAAGAAATTTAAGTTCCATATTCTACATGACGATTGTTCTAATCAAAGCTTCTGATTTTCCATGCAACTGGAGATCATACCTTTCTTTTAACACCTCTAATGTTTTTTGGTTTTCTTCTGCCAAACTGCGTTGCTTTATATCCACAACTTCTTTCACTTTTTCTTCCATCTATATTCTCATACCAAAAACATGTGAATACAACAGCTTAACATAAACCACCATTATAAGTAAGATCTAAAAGTGCTAGCATGTAATTTGCTAAGTAATATTTATTCCCCAACTAAAGATAACAGATAGCTAATCAAAACTCTATTGTAAGACTAATGTACAGGAAAGCATGTGCAGTGAGTTCAGAATACTAGACCAGATATATATTATATACATAAATTATAATATCATCAGAGCAACACTTTCAACAGAATGATCTTGCTTTGCAGTTAGTTATATGAAAGTACCGAATTACATTTTTTTTACAGATTTCTTTCTTATTTAATGACAAAATGATAGATGAATAATAGAGAGGAATTGTCTTGCCAACCCAGTCATATGCCAAGCATAAAAAGAAAATATAAATGTGGTGAGTAATTGTTAGCAGTCTTGTGTTAAATGGATTAAATAAAAAATTACATATACACATAAAAGTTTAGATTCACAATTTCAAGATCTTATTCATCTTGTAAAATCAATTTTTCTAGATTCGTTTCCCTTTTTCTGCTAATAAAAAACAGCTTTTACAGCTGTATGGCACGATTAAGTAAACATGACTTGGAAGATGAATTTAGGCGAATCTGAGTCCCAAGAGCAAAATATACCAAAAGAGTTCAAAATTGAATCAGATTAAAAGCGGCCCCTACAACATATTTGGGACTCTCATTTGGGCTAATTATAATGCAAATGTCATATGAATCCAGTGGAAGAGATATTTAGGAGGAGATTGGCAGGGTGGAAGAAGAGTTACTATCTACATGGGGGAGGTTGAATTTCAAGAAGAGCATGTTGTTGAATCCTTTACTTCACATGGATCTCTCAGTTGCCAGCATTATTTAAAAAGAGACTTGACAAGCTCATCACATACCTTTTTTTGGTTTGGGAATGAGCAGTGTGGGAAGTATAATCTAGTGAATTGAAGTATCGTCTGTTCTTCCATCGAACAGGGGTTTAGAGGTTTGTAATCTTGGTGGATTAAATGAGGTACTCATAAAGTTAAAGAAGAGCCAATGGGCTTTGTTTTTATTGTGATGACAATTATTAGCAGGGAACAAATACAAGAGGCCAAGAGCTTTTATGATTGTGGGGGAATGGGGATACCAGCAAAGTGAGGAATATGCTTCCCCTCCCATCTTTCATGAAGAGCGTATGGAAGAAAAGACAATAGAAGACAACCATGAGAGCTTGATAACAAGGAAACCAGACCATTAATTTGAAAGGAAAAGCTGAAGGATTGGACCCGTGGATGTTGGTGGATGGAGGCAGAACCTTTAGCTTCCTAAGTGAAGAATATGGGAGCCTTCCACAATCTATATTGAGGAACCAGAAGTGTAAGCAATTCAGAAAAGGCAGGTTGGTGTTCATGCAACGAAGGGTGGCCAGCAGCAACTCATAATGCTGAAAAACAATCAAAAAGCAGGTGCCAATGTACAAATTATTGTCAAAAAAAATTAATCGAAGTCCAAGGAATGAAAGAACTAACCTTTATCCTAGGCACATGCTATCCTTTTTCCTACAACCGTGAGTACATATTAAAGAGTTCCTAAATGACTTCTTCCTACAACCTAGTAAATGGAGTGTTTCCATGAGAGTGAAACAGTGATGTATGGTAAAATAGGGCACTAATATATGATGATGGCAAGAAACAAACGTATGATGAAGAATCAAAAATTAAATTCACTCAAGTAAGAGTGCCTAGTGCAGTTATCTTCTAGGTTTCAGATGCATTTAATCTTAATACACGAAGACATATAAAATATTCATATTCTTTTTCGTAAAATTGTGTGTTCCCTAGGATTACATATGGAAAAAGACGTGTTCAAAATAGGCACATCAATATATTAAATAATAGTTTGATAAGAGGAACATAATAAGAAGATTATGTGCAATTAAGCGCAAAATTGATTTGTTGAAAATGATTCTTACTAGACTATCCAATAAGAAGCTTTTCACACACAACTTATAACCTTATACAGGTTTCAAATGTATGTGATAATTGACGCATTTCAAAGAGCCCATGTAAAATAAATCACAAGCCAATAAAGCAAGCACCACAATTATTTTTCACATACCATAGATGAAAGCATCAAAGCAATCGATAGATCGTTTATGTTCTATATATATATATATATATATATATATATATATATATATATATGTATGTATGTATGTATGTATGTATACACACGCATATAGTGATGTAGTAGTAGAATAAAGCAATCCTAACAATAACAAAAAAAGATATAAATCTATATACACTAGTTTATACTTTATACAAGAATACTAGGAAACAAAAGATTATATTTGTTTTAGACATGGAAAGTAGGTAAAATAAAAGAAATAAACTACCACTCCCTTTTTCTCAGATAAAACTTCCCTTTATAGAACAACTAACCTGTTGTTCCAACTGGCGGGTGCGCTCTTCAAGTCTTCTTATCGTTGCTTGTTGATTTTTCAAATGAGTTGCTTCAGTTCTAAATTCCTCAAGCTCAACCTTCATTTTCCGATTCTCGGACTCTATTTCAGAAAATTTCAAATCTTTCTCCTGCATACAAAAAAGAAATGATTAGCAACAAGCATATGAGCAATGCTCTAGTGATATCTGAATTTTTTTGTATTAGAAAACATCAAGTTTCACTGACCCGATAATTCTTGAAAATTTATACTAGGTTCATGGGGAGGAGAGAAATTATGCAAGGAAACTCATGTAGAGAAAAGGACGAAGCATCCTTCAAGAAAAGAGAGGAAAGAAAAAATAAAGCACAAAAACACTACCAAAAATCACAGATGCTCATGGCAGGTAAGCTACTCTCAGGTAAGTATAAACTCCTCTATCAGCCAAGCCTTCTAATCTTTTCTTATGGCTGATATAAGAAACCGAGTCACTTTCACCCTCACTATACCACCAATGTCCTTAAAAACTCAAATGAATGATGGTAAAACTCGCCCATAAGGCGTCGGGCTAGACCAGCAATCTCTTTTTCCATTTTTATTTTTTTGTTGATAACAGCAGCCTAGAATAGCAATTTAACTAAACTGATGAGTGATGAAGAATCTCTTTGGACAAAAAGATCAAGACAATGTTTTGAACCTAGACCTACAAGGTTTCCGTTGTTTTGTCCCAACATAATATCAATCAAATGCCCTTTTTTAGAAATTTAAATGACTGAGAGGCAAATGATTTAAATGCTTTGCAGGATCTTCTTAGCCAGTTTCTGTTTCTAATCTTGATAGGAGATTGTGGTCTTTGGAAACGATTTTCATACAAATCTTTTATTACTTTTCTTATTCATATTCGATCGGTAAGACTCCAACTTTTATGAATAACTCTAAATATTATTTTTGAATAATAAGGTGTGGATTTGATATAATGTTATAGTTGTGGATAATATTTACAAATTTTGCAAAGTAAGCAAGTTGCTATAAAATATTCGTTTGGTCGGGAAATATTTGTTTTATCAGGGAATATTCGTATGACGGCACAATCATTGGTAGACCCCACAACGGAAATACTGTCGGAGTTAGAAAACGACAGAAATATTTTTTATAAAAATAACGACAAAAGTTTTACCGTTAACTGCTGAAATACCCAGTGATAAAAATACAGTAATACGCGTGGTTGCACATTAGTACACGGTATTGTACAGTATCTTTAATTATTGATGCTTACGTGAGAAGTCACTCAGTTTATTTCAATTATTGCCACAGTAATGGCTGCATAGTATCTCACGTTATTGATTCAATTATTGTCACAATATTTATATTATTAAATCAATAATTGAGACGACAAAGTTATTCATATTATTATTTGTAT
The DNA here is from genome assembly GCA_020205605.1 of Panax ginseng. Classification (NCBI taxonomy): domain Eukaryota; kingdom Viridiplantae; phylum Streptophyta; class Magnoliopsida; order Apiales; family Araliaceae; genus Panax; species Panax ginseng. The sequence goes on from CM035131.1 coordinate 83,891,703, forward strand.
TATTGACAATGTCTAGAAAGTTCTGTCAAGGAAAGGGGTTTGGTCACCTAATTGCGCGCCAATAAGGAGAAATCCTTAACGAAAAGCCCCTCTTTCCTGGGAATGATCTAGTTGTTAATATTATGAGTTATAATATTAATGATAAATGTTATTAAAAATGTGTTTAGTGAAGCCAAGTGAATTGAGATAAATAGAGGGGTTTATATTAAGTATTTGTGGTAAATTTGGCTTATTACAACATGGACCCCAACTTTCTCATTTTTTTCAAAATTCGATAGAAAGTATATATATATATATATATTATAAGTTTTGTTTTATTAAATTATAAATAGAATATATTATATTTTATTTAAAGTTTTCGTTTTATTAGAATATTTTATTGCACAGTAATGAATAGTAAAAATCAAATTTTCAGAAAATTTCAGCCGGTTGAGCGCCCGTGATTCCTGCACTTTGCATCCGTGATTTTATTTTCTAAACAGTATCCTTCCATTCTCGTATAAATAGAATGCTTAGTTTAGAAATGAAAATCACACCAGAATCAAAGAATTCTTCATCTATAATATTGAGAGTATTTCTTTAGAGTTTAAGGAAGTTTTGAGGGTAGAAAATAGTATAAGTTTTCTTCAAGAATATACTCGCTATACCAGTCAGAAATACTTTCCTTTTAAGGTAAGGGATATTATTTTTGTTCAATATTCGTAAGAAATAATATTTTCTTCTATACTCTGTAGTATGAAAGTAATATTATTTCGTTTCAGATTCCGAATTCTACACTTATTTTGTTAAGTATTGCTTCTATACTCCTTGAAATTAGTAGAATATCCTTGAAATTTGCGTTTCATCTAATATATTTTCACAAGAATATTTTTCTGAACATTCTTGTTAAATTTTAATCTTTTAATGTCGAGGTACTATTCACGGGATACTATTCACTCGAGTATTATTCACCCGGGGTATTATTCATGATAAAAATTGATTTCTTTTCTGTCCACATTATTTTTGGTACAATATTATTCTTGAATTTTACTCCACAAAGCAGTATCATGTTGACAATTTGGACATTTTTGAACTCTGGATAAATTGATTTATGAATCTTTAAAATTTATCATTGCTCTCATTTAATTGAATTATTATATCATTGTCATCATCATCATACTTATATTGTAATGAAAGTCCTCATTGGCCCGTAATGCATTGATGGACAGTTGTTGGTATGATTATGACCATGAATTTTGTATCGATATAATCATGACCCGTAATGTTACAAATGATGTCGTACAAGTCCTCATTGGCCCGTAGTACATTGATGGACAGTTGTTGGCATGATCATGACCATTGGTGATAATAACGAATATCCTTGGCCCGTAGTGCATGGATAATTCGTGGATGTGATACTAATGAATATCCTTGGCCCGTAGTGCATGGATAATTTAGTAATGTGGATTATTTATTGAGCTGTGTTACAACGATAAAATATTGATGATGAACTTTTAAATCATAGAAGATAGAAGATATCATACTCTACTTGACTCCTCTAATAGATTGCTTGTTCCGCTGCACTTAAACTTGTTGTCTATTATATTCTATCAGTTTAACACTGTTGAAGGCTAACGATAATTTAATCTGCATTATCTTAGTCATAATATTTCTTACTGGGTTAGTTGAGCTCACCTTTGCTTTCATTGTTCTCTTCAGGAAATGAGAACGTAGCCGGGACTAGTCGGAGAATGGAGTGACGGTTCGAGATGGTGGTTGTAGTAGTCCTCACTATTTTATAAAATAGTGTGATAATAATTGTAATGAGGACCCCATTTAAGTTTGGATATTGTCTATGAGACAATATTCGTGTTAAAACTCTCAGTTACGTTTTTGTCGTATTCTATAAGGAAATTTGTATTTAAATTCTGTACCATGTATTTGGCGACTCAGAATGGGTTGTGTAAACCTATTTTGGGGGCGTCACAATTGGTATCAAAGTTTAGGAATATGATCCCTGGCTGAGATTTAAGGCTAGAACTAGAAGGGGAGAGACGGGTAAACCCTTCGCTAGTATGACCTACATAAGCTTATTTGTTATTTAATTGGTCGATCAGAATATAGGGATAATATGTGGCATGTCAATTAACCCTTGTTTTGTTGCAGTGTTTGAAAATGACATCTGAAAATGTTGAGATAAGCAATGGAGCACATGAGACCGTTGAGTCACCGATGATCAATAACCAGGATAATGTGCATCAGGAAGGTAATAATCCTCAGGTAAATAACAACACCGACCAAATGATGAACGATGGGATGTTCAAAAGCTTTATGCAATTCATGCATCAGGTGAGAGAGACTCCTGTTCAAAATGCAGGTGGAAACACTAGCAACTCTCGGATGGTCACCGCTAAGCAGTTCAAGGAGCTGGGACCAGAGTTTTTGGGAAAGCCAGAACCACTTAAGGCAGAGACGTGGATAAAGCAGATCACCAAGATATTTGATGTCTTGGGATGCTCCGAGGAGCAAAAGATTCCCCGCACACCTTCATGTCATGAGCGAGGAGAGGCGATTATTAGTGGGAATCAGAAAAAGCGTACTCGACTGCCATGATCAAGATATCTTGGAAGAAGTTCCAAGAATTGTTCAACGACAAGTACTTTCCCGAAAGTATTCGTCACATGAAAGAGGTGGAATTCATCAAGCTGGAGCAAAACAATATGACTGTGTCGCAGTACGAGGCTAAGTTTGCCGAGTTATCCCGGTTTGCATCCCATTTGGTAAATAATTAGAAGCGTATGAAGCGAATGTTTCTAAGAGGTTTAAAACCCAAAATACGTCAATATCTCATTTCTCACAAACTTTGCTTGTATTCAGATGTTGTGAATAGAGTCAAGTTATTGGAGCGCGATAATGAGTCAACCCAACCCAGAGATGGCAGCCGGCAAAACGATAATATCAGTGGTAGCAGTCATCGAAGCGGTGACAACAAACGTGGAGGAAATCATCATGCCAGAAATGGTAACCACATCGGTGGTAATCCTGACCAAGACAATAGAAGTGGAAATTTCAAGAAGAAGAGATTCAATAATGATGGAAAGACGTCAGCACCAGTACCCATTCTTTTATTTCTCCTACTTGCGCTCAACATTTAAATTCGACTCCAGAGAAATTAGACTTTGACTTATCTGTTGAAACTCCGTTGGGAAAAACCTTCATTACATCCACTGTTTATAAGTCTTGTTTGATTCAAATCGGTACCCTCACATTACCTGTCGATCTCATCTCTTTGAAAATACTTGCATTTGATGTAATTTTAGGGATTGATTGGTTAACTACTCATCATGCTAAAATTGATTGTTTTCATAAGGATGTTAGCTTTCACATTTTATATTATTAAATCAATAATTAAGACAACAAAGTTATTCATATTATTATTTGTATTATTGACAATGTCTAGAAAGTTCTATCGAGGAAAGGGGTTTGGTCACCTAATTGCGCGCCAATAAGGAGAAATCCTTATCGAAAAGCCCCTCTTTCTTGGGAATGATCTGGTTGTTAATATTGTAAGTTATAATATTAATGATAAATGTTATTAAAAATGTGTTTAGTGAAGCCAAGTGAATTGAGATAAATAGAGGAGGTTTTATGAAGTATTTGTGGTAAATTTGGTTTCTTACATAGACCCCCACTTTCTAATTTTTTCCAAAATTCAGTAGAAAGTATATTTATATGTCAGTATATATATATATATATATAGTGTATATATATATATATATATATATATATATAAAGGTGTGTGAGTGTGTGTGTGTGCGCGCGTGTGTGAGGGTGTGTGTGTGGTGGTGGTGATGGGTGAAAATGGTGTATATATATATATATAAGTTTTGTTTTATTAGATTATAAATAGAAAATATTATATTTTATTTAAAGTTTTCGTTTTATTAGAATATTTTATTACACAGTAATGAATAGTAAAAATCAAATTTTCAAAAAAATTCAACCAGTTGAGCGCCCGTGATTCCTGCACTGTGCGTCCGTGATTTTATTTTCTAAATAGTATCATTTCATTCTCCTATAAATAGAATGCTTAGTTTAGAAATAAAAATCACACCAGAATAAGAGATTTCTTCTTCTATAATATTGAGCGTATTTCTTTAGAGTTTAAGTAAGCTTTGAGTGTAAAAAACAGTGCAAGTTTTCTTCAAGAATATCTCCGCTATACAGGTCAAAAGTACTTTCCTTTTAAGGTAAGGGATATTATTTTTGTTCAATATTCGTAAGAAATAATATTTTCTTTCATACTCTGTAATATGAAAGTAATATTATTTCGTTTCAGATTCCGAATTCTACACTCATTTTGTTAAGTATTGCTTCTATACTCTTTGAATTAGTAGAATATCTTTGAAATTTGCGCTTCATCTAGTATCTTTTCACAAGAATATTTTTCTGAGCATTCCTGTTAAATTTTAATCTTTTCATGTCGGGATACTATTCACGGGGTACTATTCACGGAGTACTATTCACGGGATACTATTCACTCAAGTACTATTCACTTGAGGTACTATTCATGACAAAAATTGATTTCTTTTATGTCCAAATTATTTTTGATACAATATTATTCTTGAATTTTACTACACAAAGCAGTATCATGTTGACAATTTGGACATTTTTGAATTCTGGATAAATTGATTTATAAATCTTAAAAATTTATCCTTGCTCTCATTTAATTGAATTATTATATCATTGTCATCATCCTCATGCTTATATTGTGATGAAAGTCCCCATTGGCCCGTAGTGCATTGATGGACAGTTGTTGGTATGATTATGACCAGAAATTTTGTATCGGTATAATCATGACCCGTAATGTTACAAATGATGTCGTAAAAGTCTTCATTGGCCCATAGTGCATTGATGGACAGTTGTTGGCATGATCATGGCCATTGGTGATAATAACGAATATCCTTGGCCCGTAGTGCATGGATAATTCGTGGATGTGATACTAATGAATATCCTTGGCCCGTAGTGCATGGATAATTCAGTAATGTAGATTATTTATTGAGCTGTGTTACAACGACAAAATATTGATGATGAACTTTTAAATCATAGAAGATAGTAGATATCATGCTCTATTTGACTCTTCTAATGGATTGCTTGTTCCGCTGCAGTTAAACTTGTTGTCTATTATATTATATCAGTTTAACACTGTTGAAGACTAACGATAATTAATTCTGCATTATCTTAGTCATAATATTTCTTACTGGGCTAGTTGAGCTCACCCTTTGCTTTCATTGTTCTCTTCAGGAAATGAGAATGTAGCCAGGACTAGTCGGGGAATGGAGTGACAGTCCGAGATGGTGGCTGTAGTAGTCCTCACTATTTTATAAAATAGTGTGATAACAATTGGAATGAGTACTCCATTTGAGTTAGCATATTGTCTACGAGACAATATTCGTGTTAAAAATCTCAGCTACGTTTTTGTTGTATTGTATAACTAAGTTTGTATTTAAATTTTGTACCATGTATTTGGCGACTCAGAATGGGTTTTGTATACCTATTTTGGGGGCGTCACACGATCTCCATATGATATGCCCTTAACTCTTATATTTGGAAGTCCAAGGTTCCCTCGAATATTTAGGCTTTTGTTTGCTCGGTAGTTCTCAATATTAATGATTTGCTACAAAGGAAAAGGCCATACAAAAGTTTGTGACAATATATTTGTTGTGTCGTGTTCAGGCAAAATTCAAAGTGTCATAAGTATCTTCTTTTGCATCATGCTAGAGAAGGAAGGTTATGTAATTTTCTTTTTGGGGTTTTTGAGTAGGCTTAGGTGACCCCTAACTACTTGGAGAGATTTTACAGATCAAAGAGGCACTAGGAAGCAAGATTCTTTGAAGGCAATGTTCGAAAAAGCTAAAAGCGGTACGAGGCATTTTTCTCCGGACGAGGCGAGGCATAAGTTTCGAGGTGGAGCGAGGCGGAAGCCTCGATTTAAAGAAGAAAAAGTCTCCAAAAAATTATAAGAAAATGCTAATAAAATCATAAAATAATCTATCATTATAACCAAGGTCATAAAAGACATAAATAACCAACGTCACGTTAATGTATCATTACAAAACATCAAAATAACATAATATCAAATCCATCACTATATAAGTAATGTATCATTTGTATCCAGCGGCCTGAAAAATGGATCAAATCCTAAATCATCCCCACCATCATCTCCATCATCATCCCCATCATCACTAAGAGGATCTTCCATGGAATCATCATCGTATCTAATAGCTCTATCATCCTCCTCATTGTCAGTGCTAAGATCCTCAAACTCCGATTCTTCATCTACCAATTGCAATCCCTTCCCTTTATCTATAAATAAACAAGTGAATATATATTAATCCAAATGAGTATGCTTTTTTAAAGAACACTTTAAAGACAACTTAAGTAATGGCACTAACCTTTTGTTTTAGTTTTTGACTGCAAAGTCTTTCTCTTTTTTACTAGTTGTTCCTCGAGTCCCTTTCCCTCCAAGTGTAATTTTCCTCACATTAGTCTCTTCTCCTCCAACTGTCTTTTCATTCCCATGAGTCCCTTCACCCTCCTCCATATCATCATTCTCATAAGTCACTTCCGAGATATTTTCATCATTTCCCCTGCAACCCACTCATTATCAGATGGCACACTATCAACAACCAATACCAATAGATCCTCTTCTGTCGTTAGTGCCTTTTTTTTGATATGTCGATCTTTCAATTTTTTATTGTACATTATGTAAGCCAATGAGTTAAGCCTGGATGCAGACAGTCGATTCCTTCTCTTTGTATTAAAACATATATCAATCTTACCGGTACAACGGTACTTATCAAGAGCACGTTTAATCAAAATGAAAGCATATACATACATTAATTGACGGTACTTACCAGGAGCACGTTTCTTACACGTGTTTTTGGCATTTGTGTAGCCAAACAACCCTTGTCTCAATCGGAATGAATCCAATTGCAAATCAATTCTCTCTTTCCTCGTAGTTAGGAATGAGCTTGTCCATACAAGTGTACAATCCAACCTTAACTTCTGCATTGGCACAAAAATTGTCATCATATTGAAAATGAGGATTCAAAAAATATGCAACAACGTGCAAATGCCGATGCAACTGATTGTCTCACTTAGCATCTATTATGCTCCATATCTCTTTATATGCCCCTTCCTCATTATCCAAATTTTTTGCAATCTCTTCTTTTGCATTGTCCATGACACCATATAAAAATCTCATTCCCTCTGAATCTGTCATCCTCAATACACTTACTAGAGGTTTTGTGGTCTTAATTGCATATCCCACACTACCCCAAAAATTTCTATCACTTAAAATGATTTTTCTCGCCTCTCTACCTTCAGGTTTTTTTGCCCAAGCACAATTTGCCACTCCCTAGATGTAAACATAGCCTCCAAAGGTTGTCTCAAACTATGCATACTCTACAAAGTTAAATAAGTCATGGCAAATCTAGTGGTGGCTGGCCGAACAAGGTCTTTATTAGTGTTGGCCCTCATCAATGCCAAGACCCATCCATAATTGAAGTTGCTTACCTACAATTACATAATGACATTTATCAAAAAATAATAATAATTCAAGTATTCATTGAATAAAAAAAATTATAACCAAATAATAATAATTATTATTATTATTATTTGGTTATAATTACTATTATTATTATTATTATTATTAATAATACTAATTACATTCTTTGCCTTTGTCAAAACATATTTATGTCCAGGCAACTCTCCAAGCATCTCAAGCATCAAATCGATGCAATGCGCGGCACACGGTGTCCACCACATATGTGGCCTCTTCTCCATTAACATCCTCCCCGGCGCCTTATAATTAGATGCATTGTCAGTGACTACTTGAATGACAAGATCTTCTCCCACTTCCTCAACAACCTCATCAAGTAGTTTAAACATCAAATTAGCATCTTTAACTGCATCAGATGTATCAACAGATTTCAAAAATACAGTGTCATGGGGGTTGTTTACAAGAAAGTTTATTAGTTGTCTTCCTCTAATATCTTTCCAACCATCCAATAAGATCGACACCCCCGTATGTGCCCAAGTCTTCTTTACCTCCTCAACAAAGGCCTTTGTAGTCTTCTCTTCCTCCTTCAATATCCAAGAGCTAAGCTCGTATGGAGTAGGGATTTCAAACCATAACCATAGTTCCCAATTGACCGACACATAATTATAAATGAAGGACTATCTGCAACATTAAAGGGAATCCCGTTTTCAAAGAAAAATCTACCAATATCAAGACAGACTGCATTACGAGCCTCCTTTGAAAATACGGTACGATTTGTAGTAGCATCATCATCAACAGGATCAACATCTACAACAAATCTGTCCATGGGCCCCCGAACTCCCCTCGCGGAGGCACTACCCACACTTAAACCTCCCAAGAATGGATAACCACCATAATAAGACCCACTTTGTATTTTTTCAGCTTCATTTCTTTGTCTGTCCTCCTTGAAGTCCATATTTTTCTTCATATATGAAGCAAGCTCTTCCTTCACTTCACTTGGTACTTCTTTGCAAGCCTCAACATTATTATGATTACCTACAAGATGATTTTTCAGCCTTGTAATCCTTCCTTTACAAATTTTCTTACAAAAATTGCATTCCACATATAAATGAGCTTTATTAACTCCCGGAGCTGCGGTGCCATATTTCCAAGCTGGATCTTTCCAACCCATAATAATAATTCACTATAATAATAAAAAAAATTGTTATTACATTTTGATAACAAAATTATGGACAACACTAGTCATGTACTCATGTTAACATTGATAGAATTTAATATTGTTCAAAAACTGAATATAAATTTATGTTTGATTGTGATTCAGGGACTGAAAGACAGTGGAATCGGTTCACAAGGCATCACCAACAGCATTAAGTTATTAAGATCAAGACCACTGTTACAAACTTGCCAATCCTAAGTCCTAACTAATTATTTTGGTGACATTAGCAAATAGCAATTCATGTACACAAAAATTGATATTGTTATTGACAGTCTAAAAAACCAAATGGAATTATCATATGCTATCTTTGTTCAAAAAAAAATGATGAAAACACAAACAGAGCAATACATCAAAAATCTCTACAAACACTATTAGTAAAATTACAACAAAAACATTACTGATACACTATTGTACACAACAAAAACTGTTAATGCTATTGTGATACACTGTAAACTATTGTGTACACTATTGTGATACACTGCAGTCACTACATTCAGAACAGAAAAGAAAAAAGAAAAAGAGAACAGAAAAAAGAGACTAGACAAAAAGTAAACAGAGACGCCGAAAACAGAAAATAAAAAAGAAAAAGAAAACAGAGAAGAGCCAAAAACAGAGAACTCAGAGAAGAAAACAGAAAAGAAAAAAGAAAAAGAAAACAGAAAACAGAGAAAGAGAAGAGCAAAAACAGAGAAGGAGAAGAGCCAGAGAAAGAAAAGAAAAAGGAAACAGAGACGCAAGGAGAAGAGCCAGAGGAAGAAACGAAAAAGGAAACAGAGACGTCGGAGGAAGAAAAGAAAAAGAAAAGAGAGACGCCAGAGGAACGACGGTCGACAGTCGCGATCGAAGGAGAAGGAGAAGGAGAAGTAGAAGAAGAAGAAAGAGGAGAAGGAAGATACCTGGAAAGTCTTCAGTCGCGATCGAAGAGGAGAAAGAACTTCGAAGAAGCAATCGCGAAGTCAAGCCAAATCTGATACTTCGGTAATGGTAAGTCGAGCCAAATATGATACTAGGGCTTTTTTTTAAGCCAAATCAAGGTGTACACCTTGAGGCGCAACGTCATGAGGCGTAAGCTTCGACAGGAAAAGGCGATTGTTTCTCCTAAGTCCAGAATAAGCGATCGCCTCGCAAACCCTTTCGTCCGCCTCACTACGAGGCGCACCTCGAGGCGTAAGCCTCGAGCGCTATTTCGAACAGTGTTTGAAGGTGTTCTTTTTGGACTGGAAAAATGCTAGAATTTCGATATTACCAATCTACATCTTCTTCTTCTTTGGATAGGATTTCATTTTTAGCATCGTTGTGGACTTCGGCTATTGGAACTTTGAGAGAATTTACTATTTCAGATATTCAAAGAGATTAGCGCACAATGCTTCATTAGCTTTTCTTTGTTTCCCTTACTGTAATTCCTCTTCTAACTAATAAAATTGTCCAGATCATCTTATCAACTACCGTCTCCGTCCTCAAAAGGATGACCAAAAGTACACTAGAATATTGTCAACTAAAGGATGAGTATAAATACACAAATCAAATATAAGATATTGTATATGTTAGACATCGATTATCTTGAATATTTGCAATGTAATTTTATTTGATTTTATTTAATCTTGTAATAGTAAAGTGAAAGTCCTTAGTCTAATTTTATGCAATTGAGGTAGTAGTCGTAGTAATGGATCTAACAGTTGGGTAGTGGGTTAGTGGTTCTTCACACCAACTCATTTGGTACCAAATATTAGGAAAATAAGCATAGTGGGTCTGTCTTTTTTTTGGCTATAAATATGTACTTGATTATGAGAAATAAAGAATCTGAGAATTATTATCAAAGAAAAAGCTTCAAGCTTTGTCAATGGAGGTCTTGGTTTCCCTCAAAGTAAACCACCAAACGACAAGTTTCACATCATTATGAACCCATCAAATATATGAGTTTGTATACTTATACGTATTAATTTACCCTAAAGTGCACATATCCCCATATAACTACTCTTCTACAAAGTTAATTATGGTTAGGGGTGCTCATCGGTAAAAAACCGAACCGGTACCGAACCGAAAAATCCGGAAAATCAAGAACCAGAGACTTAAATAACGGTTTTGATCTTGGTTCGGTACAAAAGCTCAGATCGGTTTTTTTCTTTGCTAGGTTTTCTGTTATACCTGCAATAATAATTAAATAATTTTTTTCTATATTAACAAATTTTTTAAAACTAAGAAATGAGACTAGTAAATTACATTCTTACAAATACTAATTATAATTGTTAGTCTAAGAGTATTTAACTATCATAGTTGTAGTAAATAGTAATTGTAGTTTAAAATTTTTGATTAATTCTTTTGGTGGCTATATCAAAAAAAGAACTATTTTGTTAATATTACTAACTACCTTTCAACTGATTATTCTTTTGGTTAATTCACCAAAATAGTTTTCTATTTTGTTAATATTTTCTGGAAAGTTGAAAGGTAGTTAGTATTTAGTAATACAAAATAGTTATACTTTCAAAAATATTAACTTATTGATATTATCACCAAGCACGTTGCACAGTGCGTAAGTTCGGTTCAGCCAAAAACTATTCGGTTCAGCCCCTACTAGCCTGCACTGATAACAGTTGCCAAAAAACCTGCCCAAACTTCATTCGGTTCAGCCACTGGATAAAAAATTTGAACATTTCGATTTTTTTCGATTTTTCGGTATTTACCGAATTCAAAATTTTCATTACCGCTACCGGTACCGAAAAACCGAAACCGAAAAAAACCGGTACCGCCGATACCGGTTTCAACCGGTTCGGTAAAAAACCGAAAAAACCGAATTTTTTGAGCACCCCTAATTATGGTACTTGTGTGGGTCAAAATAAAAAAAAACTATGTTTGGAACAAAGTTTATAATATCTCTCCTCCAATTTGAAACCTTATTTATGTGCAACATGTACTTTTCGTCATTCGTAGGAGAACGGAGGTAGTAACACTTTGAGTTCAATAATTTTACACCAAAGAGTGAAAAACTTGATTATAAGCAAAAATTGGTCTCCCAAAATTCGAAAAGCTCATTCACATTTTTGCGACAATTGAGGCCTACACTAGTAATAAAATTTAAGTTATTTTATTCACAAAATTTCTTCGTCTATCCAAGAGAGAGAGAGACTCAACCGAAAATATTTAAGGGAACATAGCAAGTGGAAAAGGCAACTACTTACAGCAATTGAAGAAAGAACTGGATAGGGATCTGGAGCCTCATAAAGTTTTTGGTAAATGTTAAGGAACGCATTTTCACCAAATTTTGCTCTCTTGGTAAGGTTATCGACCTCTTCTTGGTAACCCTTTAGTAAAGAGTTGAACAAGTTCAACTTTTCTTCTGCTGAAGCTTTCTTGAAGACTGTCAACAAGTAAATTTAAACAAAGCCTTCATCTTTTTTCATTACAACAAAATCACAGATATTTACACACTCGCTAATTAAGAGATGGCAGTGACAGGTAAATCAAAATTACTCTATTCCACTAGTTCAGTTTATACAAATGTCTATCAAAAGTTTCAGCCAGTACAAGTGGAATAGCATGTGCAAACCTCTTGTGCTCTCTGCAAGCTTCCGCCTATTCTTCTGGCTGTTTTCTTGATTTTCAGCAATTCTAAGCCCTTGTTCATCCAGCACACTTCGCTCCTTCTCTAAATCAAACTCTGCAAACATACAAAGAGGAACGAATAAATATTTGAAAAAATGTTCTTTATTTTGAAAAATGAACAGCGAAGTTTTAGCATTTAAGATACTTTTTCACGAACAAAAGGTTTATGAAAGTTAATTTATGTATACCGGTATAATGCTCTGTTTATATTTTATAAATTCATCATTAACAATTCTGAAGATAGCTAAAGGGAGAGGAAACTCAGGGAGAAAACATTTCAACTAACATCAGGTGCAATATACTGATTATAGCCATATTAGAAGAAGTATAATTTAGCTGATGTGATGAGAAAAAATATCTAACTGACTGAGTGACTGAATCCCACATAATTTTAGAAGGCCTACTTGAAGACATCTTGATGGAATTTTCTAAATCAAGTTGCAATACTAGGAAGAAAACATTTGCTAAAGATCTATATAGGGTGAACTTGCATACAATGCCACTTAGATCATCCAATTATCATATTAACTACTTCAGATATTACTCCTTTCCTCATTTCCTGTTCTAAATTGAAGAATTTTTGCAAGTGAAACATACAATCCTACCCAGGAAAGACAACTAATAATATCATTCAAAAGCTGAAAACACACCCTCTTAATCTTGCGGAAAATATTTATGGAAAAGAACAAGAACGAACAAAATTAACAATTATATCTTATCCAGGTCATATCAAATGTTTCCTCCAAACTCATCAAATTGACAAATAACCTTAAACTATGTGTTTAAGACAACAAATGAAAGGGGGGACTACTAATTTTGGGCTTAGTAATATGTTAGCAAAGCTCTTATATTTTCCTTTTGTGTTCTTGTATTCCTTTTGGCTTTCCCAATGCAATATGTTCAACTAAGAATCGATTAATAAGCAACTACAACTAGCAATTGGACCCCATTTATGAGCTCCAAATTAAAATTGATAAAAATATAGATAATTCACTTACAATTCAAGGAAGTTCAACAACAATCAAAATCAAAGGATAACTTTCAAAGTACAACTAAATTTAACAATTGTAGTACCTTTCCAGAAATTTGCAACGGATGGAACAGGTGTGGATGACGATGAATTGGATTTCTCTCTATCCAATCCGCCGGAAGTCTCCATTGATGTTTATGATAGATCTATGTGTACTTCAGTACTCCGATCTCTCTTTAAATATACAAGTTTCTATATTTATGTTTATATATAGGTTTACATACAAATTCGAAACAGGAAATCCTTCAATCAATTCCCTACCTCTGTACTCTCCAATTTCCGATTATTCTCTCTTCCTCCTCCGGATCTCCGATCGTTTTCTCCCTTTCTCCGTTTGCGAACTCTCGGTAAGTAAATAGCTTGGGACCGTTAGTCTTAGGTGTTAATATAAACAAGTTATGCTTATATTTTAGACAATTTAATTTTGTCGAAATATTTGTCAACTAGATTAACCCGTGCCTCAGGCACTAGCGTAATTATTTAATACCTAAAGATAAATTTAAATAAAAAATATGAGTTATAATATTTAAAGAGTATATATTTGATAAAAAATAGAAAATTTCGTAAATATTTGTTATAAATAAGAAAATTTCTAATTAAGATAGACATCTCACCCAAAAAGTAAAGAAGTCAAGAATTTTGCCACATATTATATCTACATGCTCATTATTTACAAATCGAGACTGGCAAGAAAAAAATGAATTTGTTAAGGAAATAACTAAAGCCAACATCCACATTCACTCAATAGTAAAATTGACTTAGGCCAGTTAACTACATTTATTAAATTCGAAACAATCCCAATGCCAATGACCTTCATATTTTCTTTAAGCACATTTAAAAGCACTCCTCCACGCCTATATGCTATTGATTCCCTTCATTTAATTTGCAATTTTAGATGGAACACGGATTAATTAGTAAAACTAATTTAAGCATAATCAATCATACAAATGTGTCCACTGAATACCAATCGCTGATACATTAACAGGTAAAAGCATTGTAGTAAGGAAATAGCATAATGATACCCACTTGCTTAAAAAGTTCATGTGCCCCAAATTGGTTTGGAGCTCCTTTGCCTGATTAAAGAAAAAATAAAATAAGAACTTCAAGACTCAACCGCTAAAAAAGGTAAATTTGGTCAAACATATAGCCAAAAAATCATCTGGGCCGTTCAAAATTTGGAATAAAACCCACCGCCCATGGACACAGCTAGAATATATATATTGTAGCAACAAATTCAAAACAAAACTCTACAAATAATTATGTATTTTACCTTTTTACAACACCACAGGTTAGGCGTCTGAAACTCATATTACAAAATGTATTAGAAAACAACTCGCTTAACATCATAGAGTAATCTTGGAGCTTCTCATGTTACCATTCTCTTATGATTTCGCTTATGAGTTCATCAACCACGTCCCCATTCACATCCTTTATAATGTCATATGTTTCAACATATGTAAACATCACCTCATTCCACCCAAAGTCCCACATACAGTTAACATTTGGATATGTAATTTTGATGTTTCTCTCGAGCATTTTCAGTAGGTTTTCAGCAGCATCACTACATATTCAAACTACCAAAACAACCATCATTTCATACCCAAAATCATCATAATCATGTATAATTAGGGACTCTCTTACAAAATACGGAACACAAAAAATACACACATGCAGAAATTAATACATACTCAATCATCAACACATATCTAACCACCAAAACAGCAAGCTAGTCGCTAATGATTTTAAATTTTTTTGGCAGAGTTTCATTTAAAAATAGATATCCAGACAAATCTAAACCTGTCTATAAAATTTACAATCATCCATACATATCCAAACTACCAAAAAAATCATCATTTCATACCCAAAATCATCATACCATGCAGAAATTAATACATATTCAATCATCAACACATCCAACCACCAAAACATCAAGCTAGTAGCTACTAATTTTAAGAAATTTCGACAGAGTTTCCTTTAAAAATAGATATCCAGAAAAATCTAAATCTGTTTAAAAAACTTACAATCATCCATTCATATTCAAACCACCAAAAAAAAACATCATTCCATACTCAAAATCATCATAACCATATATAATTATCCAACTTTACAAAAGACGAAAAATAAAAATACATATATGCAGAAAATAGAGAAACAACATGTTGAGCATAACCCTTTACTTTACAGCTTACACCAAATATATTCTTTAAATCTTACACCAAGTATCCTATTTGGAATTCCAAAATTATCGAAATATGTGAGTAAAAATAAAATAATTGTAAATCCGAAACATAAGACCCCTTACTTTACCCTAAATTATTTAAAAAACAAATGAGCACACATATTTGTATGTAATGGGGGGGGGGGGAATGATTTAGATTAATATAAGTAAGAATTTAGAGAGATTGTAATAAATAATCAATTTATTTAGAAAAAGATATGCACTCACGATCAAATAAAGTTTTCTTAGTACCATTTCAACAAACGGTTCATTTGCTTAATGATTTAAATCATAAATCTATATTAGTGGCAGTATAATGGTGTGTGAGTTTGATTTGTGAGTGTTTGATTGGTTACAATTATGTGTGTGTATTTGTGCATATATTATGTGTGTTGTGTGTATGGAGACAATTTAGTTCATACTCATTGCGAATTACCACTCCTACATTATTATGACGAAATCTTCGAACCTATAGACAAAAAAATAATGAATAGTAAATAAGCGGGTAAAAAGATTAGATAAAAGGTAAGAAAATGATGATTAAAAAAACTTATCATACGGTATTTTCTAAGTCGTCATCCATCTGTCACGACATTAATGAAAATAAATTAAAACAAATAAGTTATTTAAAAAGCAATAAGATATATTTAGAGAGAGTTAATCGATGATAAACTTACACTACCAAATATAGCAACATCATCCATCGGGTCGATGATTGTGCAGGTTGAAACTATTAGTAGCTACACAATAAATTTCATAAGCCATATATAATTAACATCAATTACAATGAAATTTCATACAATTAACATGCATTTAATCAAACATAATACATACACATCCAATTCCCGAAACCAAAATTAAGAAAAAACAACCTAAATTAGCCTACAAATTTCACAAAATGAACACTCAATAATAACCAAATTTCAACATCCATTCCATCCTAACATTCATAATTAAAAATCTATTTCATCATAACTATAAACCTATTTCATAATAAAAAAATAAAAACAACCAAATTAAAAGACACCCAAATGTGTGTTGTTGTTGTTGTGTGTGTGCGTCTTTATTGGTGTGGGAGAGAGAGAGAGAGAGAGAGAACACAAATTTAAAACAAATCTAACATTCCCAATTTGTGTGTTTTTAAAATAAATTTTAAAACACACAAATTAAACACAAAACATTCAAAAAGCTGAAGTCGTCAATCGACTTTAAATATTCTTTGTATTGATTATTTTATAAGAAAACTTTAAATATTCAAAGAATCTCAGCTTAAAGATTTCAAGCTATGATGAAGTAGATAAGAATATAGAGGCCTTCCGGAAAGCATCGGAATGAACAAAGAAAAGTATCGATTTGAAACCTTCATACCACCAACCATAATCGCTTAAGTAAAACGACAAATCGTTGATAAAGACTTCTAATACATAAGAAATTATTTCATTCAATGATATTTATTTTAGCTCACATTTCAAATTAAAGTATGCATCCAAAGAAGTAATAAATAACTTAAAGTTAATTCTCATTTTTAAAACAAACTCCCAACAAACAATTATAATTTAAAAGGAAAAACCCCAATCTAGCTGGGATGAGACCAAATCATGAGTTTGGACATAAAGTTCATGTGGTGTAGGTTTCTTTCAAAAACTCATTACAGCTAAGCAAATGCTATGTAATTAGCTAAAGAAGCATAAAATAGGTTTTATTTCTATCATTTGTCCCACAATTTCAACAACCCATCAGGTAACAAAACAAGTATTGCTCGGAACAAAAAATATTTTAAAAATAAACCAACACAAAAATCGATCTCTACGTCTTAAATGTGAGAAATTGAACAAAACCCACAATTCCACCCCCCCCCCCAAAAAAAGTAAATAAAAGTTATTTCTGACATACAAATCCACACATATAGCTGAATAAATATCATAAAAATGAACTGAAACAGAGCAATCAAAAAGTGAGCTGTAAAAACCAACAATTGAACCTACAATTTAATTTTCAAGGACAAATAAGAAAACTATGGTTCTCAGTATATGTCAGATCAAGCTTCAAAAATAGAATAAATGTGTCATGAAAAAAAGAAGTTAATATTCAATAAAGGGAATGATTGTCATTTTAAAGGGAGGTAGTAATAACAACTAATAAGTACGTTTACTTAATATGTAGGAGTATTAGATATTAAAATTTTTAAGTACTTATGCAAATGAGAGACTTTAATTTAAAAGGATATTAGACACTACAAAATCTGGACCCAATTTTCATACTATCAGAATCAAAATAATAAATTTTAACCAAACATTACCATAATCTGGAAACTTACAACTGGAACACAAAACTCAACAAAGATTTGATACAGAACAACTTAAAAACAGGGGGAAAAACTCTAAGAAGGAAGAAATGATGGCATGTACACATTGACAACTGAATACGAACATATATGAGTGAGTGAATGAGTGTGTGTGTGTGTATATATATACAATTCATATGCAACTGAAAGAGAACATATCAAAATTGAGAAATTAAGGTGAACTAATTACCAGAATAGAAAGGAGAAGAGCAGAAAAGAAAAGCCCTAGAGTTGAGCACTTGAGCTGATGAATTGGAGAGAACTTAGCAGTCAAATCTATTAATTTATATACTTCTCTGATGTAAAAATAACATCATATTTGAGAGTGGTTCTATTAGATCATTTATGTTTATTTGTTGGATTTGGCCACTTTGTTATCATTGCGTCATATCTAGACGAACCTCAATAAATACACCAAATGTGACGCCCCCAAAATAGGTATACAACACCCATTCTGAGTCACCAAATACATGGTACAGAAAGCAAACTACAATTTTAATAATACAATTGTCGTGCAAAATACGACAACACATACTGTGAGTTTAAATACAAATATTGTCTTCTAGACAATATCCACACCCAAATAAGTCTTCATTACAATTATTCATACACTATTTTACAGAAATAGTGAGGACTGCTAAAACATCTTCCTAGAACCATCACTCCATACCCCGACTAGATCCCCGCTATATTTCTCACCTCCTCCCGAGAAGAAAAATAGAACAAAAAGAAAAAGGGAGCCTAATCAACTAGCCCAAGAAGAATATTATGACTAAGATAATATACAACAAATTATCATTAGTCCTCAACAGGAAAAATCGATAGAATATAATAGAAACAAATTTTAGATCAATATTCTACAGCGAAACAACAATCCATTAGAAGAGTCAAGTAGAGAATGAGTTCTACTATCTTCTAAGATTTAAAAGTTCATCATCAATATTTTATCTCTGTAACAACAATCAATATACATCTTTAATCAAATATTCATATTTTCACTACAGGCCAAATATATTCATTTGTATCACCAGTTGGTCATGTTCATCTCAACACCTGTTCATCTTTGCAGTACGGGCCAAAGATATTCATCAGTTAATCATTCATCTTTGCACGACAGGCCAAAGATATTCAGTAACATCATCATTTAAGACTGAGGATGATAAAAAAATATTTTAAAGAAAACGAATCCAGTGAGACAGAAGGACAAATATTAGGGGTTCGTATAACAGTTTATCCAAGGTCAATAATACTTTATAATAACTAATTGTGAAGTAGAATTCAAAAATAAAGATCAAAACATGGATACAATCAAAGATAGTAACCATAATAGACATCTTGGACAAAAAGAAAAAAATTCATTTTTCTAAATGAATAAAGTCGATTATTCGTGAATAAAGGTCGAGTATCGTGAATAGTGTTGTATACGTGAATAGTAACCCCCACACAAAAAGGTAGAAATTCCACAATAAAATTCATACCAATATTTCGGTATAATGATATTGAAAGAATAACATCATTACGAAAAAAATAACATCCCTTACCTCAAAGAAACAGTACTTCGAAATGGAATTTTGGATATGATGCTGAAGGAAACTTGCACTGAATAACAACTCTCAAAATATCTAAATACTCACAAAATACGCGTGATTTTTAATTCTAACTTAGCCCTCTATTTATAGGAAAATGCTAGCACGCCGAAGCAGACTTGACCTGCTACCTGATGACTTTACCTGCTACTATTGCCACCCACCACATTTGAAATTTAATTTGAGCACATTTCTCACCAACCAAAAGTGGGGCCCACCAATTCTAGAATTTTCCACCAAAATGATAAATTCCGAAACTTCAACAATTTCTCGAACCAACACCTCTTAAAATTCATAACAAATCATACGCTCATTTTAATGGTTCAAAATTTGTGGACATATACTCAACTTATATATGTATAACATATCCAAAAATCACAACGATCCAACTATTTGATTAAAAGTTATAACTCACGCAAAATATCTCAAGAACAATCGGTTTGATTTTAATACCTCCATTCCGACAAAAATACTTGATAAAACACCTCAAAGATTAATTCCTTCCTTTATAACCACATAAATAAATCCATCATTTATATCCACATCAAATAAATATTTCCTTATCATATAAATCAATAATTAATTATTCACAAATAATATTACGAATCACAATTATGATGACCAGCGGGTTCCCAAGAAAGAGGGGCTTTCCAATAAGGATTTCTCCTCATCGGCGCGAAATTAGGTGACCAAACCTCTCCTTGATGTAACTTTCTAGACATTGCCAATAATGCTATCTAATAATATTATTCAAATAATATGAATTATTGATCCGATAATGGAAATATCATGCGCGATGATTATTGAAACAATAATAATATAAACTATCAACGCAACAATTATTGAATCAATAAAATAAAATATTGAATAAGAATTCATCGTAACAATTATTGAGTAGTGCCTTCTTATGTACAAATCAATAATTCAACAATCTTGCAGTTGATACCGTAATGCTACTATGCCACCACGCCAGACATCGTATTTTAACCATTTGGGTATTCCAACAAAGTGTTAATTAGCATAACTACATCATTATTTATAAAAACTCATACTTTGTCGCTTTTCCTTCATCCAACCGCTTTTTCCGTTATGGGGCCCACAAATGGTTTAGCGCCCTCATCTAAATATTCCCAGACAAAAAGAATATTCCATGACCAAACGAATATTCCACGACAGAAATGAATATTTTATAACCACTTGCTTATTTTGCAAAATTTGCACATTTCACCCATAACCAAAGCATTATATCAAATTAACACCTTATTAATTTAGAATAATGAATAGAGGAAAAATTCAATTTTATTTATAATAAGTTGGGGTCTTACAACCTCCCCTCCTTATAAATTTCGTCTTCGAAATTGACGTACGTACCTGGTGTTTTGAACAGGTGAGGGTACCTCGCTTTTATTTCCGATTCCAACTCCCAGGTCATTTCCTCAATAGCATGGTTCCTCTACAAAACCTTAACTTGTGGTATAACCTTGCTGCGTAGGACATGCTCTTTCCTATCCAAGATCTTAACTGGTATCTCCTCGTACGTTAAATCTTCGGCTATCTCGTCTGGTTCTAACGCAATAATGTGGTTCGGGTCTTTCACATATTTACGAAGCATAGATATATGAAAAACATTATGAACACGAGACATGCTTGGAGGTAATGCGAGTCTATTGGCCACATTTCCTATTCGGTCAAGAATCTCAAATGGACCAACAAATCTTGGATTGAGCTTTCCTCTCTTTCCAAATCCTGTAACTCCCTTCCATGGAGCAACACATAACAATACATGATCCCCAATATTAAATTCCACGTCCTTTCGATGAAGATCAGCATAACTCTTTTGTCGATCCTGTGAGGTTTGAATACGTTGTCGAATCATTTGGATTTTTTCTGTAGTCATGCGTACCAATTTCGGTCCCAACAAAGTTGCTTCACCCACCTCATCCCAACATACTGGAGAACGACACTTTCGTCCATACAACGCCTCAAATGGAGCCATGCCTATACTTGCTTGATAACTGTTGTTGTAGGAGAATTCCACCAATGGTAAATACTTATCCTAACTCCCTTTAAAGTCTAGGACACATAGTCTTAATAGATCTTCAAGAGTTTGAATAATTCTCTCTGATTGTTCGTCCGTTTGAGGATGGTATGCCTAACTGAATCGTAAATCTGTGCCCATAGCTTTCTGCAAGCTAACCCAAAATCGTGAAGTGAATCTTGGGTCACGATCCGAAACTATGGATACTGGCATGCCATGTAATCTCACAATCTCATTCAAGTACATACGAGCAAGACGTTGAAGGGAATAAGTCTCACAAATAGGCAAGAAATGAGCAGACTTGGTTAATCTATCAACAATAACCCAAATCGCATCTATACCTTGAGAAACATTGGGAAGACCCGTAACGAAATCCATGGTAATGTGTTCCCACTTCCATTCCGGAATCTCAAGTGGTTGCAATGGACCTTTTGGCATTTGATGCTCCGCCTTTACACGTTGACAGGTTAAACACCTCGAGATAAACTTCGCGATCTCTCTCTTCATATTGTTCCACCAAAATGTATGTCGAATATCATGATACATTTTGGTACTCCCAGGATGGATTGCAAACGGGGTGTTGTGTGACTCCATCATAATTCTATGCTTCAAGTCAGAATTATTAGGAATGCAAAGTCTAGAGTTGACTCGAAGTATTCCTTCTTCATCGATTCTTGCTTCTGGAATAGCTCCTTCTTACACTTTCTTCTTCATACGCATCAGCCCCAGGTCCGTAGCTTGAGCAGCTTTAACTTTATCGATTAAAGTCGATTCTACTCGTATATTCGTCATCATCACGTGGGTCCCTGGAGTCTTTAACTCTATCTCCATCCTTTATAAGTCATACAAAATGGGCCTTTGCGTTGACAATATCACACTCGTACTTGCATATGATCTTCTACTCAATGCGTCAGCTACTACGTTCGCTTTTTCAGGATGATATTGAATAGTGTGATTGTAATCTTTCAACAGCTCAAGCCAACGTCGTTTCCGCATGTTGAGTTCTTTTTGGGTGAAGAAATATTTGAGGCTTTTATGGTCCGTATAAATCTCCACTTTCTCCTCATACAAGTAGTGTCTCCATATCTTCAACGTGAAAACGACTTCTGCCAACTCCAGATCATGAGTAGGATAATTCCTCTCATATTCTTTGAGTTGTCGCGAGGCATAGGCTATGACTTTCCCATATTGCATGAGAACACATCCTAACCCTTTGCCTGAAGCATCGCTGTAGATAACAAATCCATCCGAACCAGATGGTATTGCCAGAACAGGTGCCGAAATGAGTCTCCTCTTGAGCTCTTGGAAACTCTTCTTGCATTCTTTGCTCCATATGAATTTTGTATCTTTTCGAGTCAGCTGAGTTAACGGAGTAGTGATTCGAGAAAATCCTTCCACGAATCTCCGATAATAACCAAATAAGCCTCAGAAAGTCACAGCGTTTGATCACCGACTTTGTTGTTCTAACTTTGTATTGCTTCAATCTTCACGGTCAACAGATACTCCATGTTTTGACACCACGTGCCCAAGAAATGCTACTTCCTCAAGCCGAACTCGCATTTCTTGACGCTTAGCATAAAGCTTGTTTTCACGAAGCCTTTCAAGTATCAGCTTCAAATGGTGCTCATGATCTTCACGGCTTTTGGAATAGATGAGGATGTCATCAATAAAGACAACAATGAACCGATCCAAGTATTCCTTGAATACACAGCTTCATCATATCCATGAAAGCAAAGAAGAGCATTAGTCAATCCAAAAGACATGACTAAGAATTCATAATTCCGTCTCGAGTTCAAGGCGCCTTTTTGGAATATCCTCGCTTTTAATCCTCAATTGATGATATCCGAATCGAAGATCGATCTTTGAAAAGAATTTTGCTCCTTATAATCGGTCAAACATGTCATCAATGCGAGGTAATCGGATACCTATTCTTGATGGTGATATGGTTTAATTCTCGGTGAGTCAATACAAAATCGCATATTCCTATCTTTCTTCTTTACTGAATAAAACAGAGCACCCCAAGGAGATGTACTAGGACGAATGAAACCGATGTCTAATAACTCCCAGAGTTGGACTTTAACTCCTGAATTTCAATAGGAGCTATTTGATATGGGGTTTTAGAAATGGGTTTTTACCCGTTCAAGGTCAATAAAGAATTCAACATCACGCTCGGGGTGTAGGCCGGAAGTTCTTCAGAAATACATCGAAATTCTCTAACAATGTAAATATTATCCAAATCGACTTGTCTCTCTGCTCAAATCCATAACATGGGCTAAGAAAGCTTGACATCCGTTTTTCAATAAACGAATAGTTTTGTGGCTTGATATGACAGTGACTGATTTTAGTGGTTTAGTTGCTTGAATTCGCATAACAGGTTGGTTAGGAATATAAAAATTAACAACCTTACGAAAATAATCAATTTTGGCATGATGAGTGGCTAACTAATCAATCCCTAAAATCACATCAAAAGCAAGTATCTTTAAAGAGATAAGATCAACAGGTAATGTGATAGTGCCAACTTGGATCAAGCAAGATTTATAAACTGTAGATGTAACGAAGGTTTCACCCAACGGAGTTTCAACAGATAAGTTAAAAGTCCAATTTCTCCATAGTCAAGTTTAAACGTTGAGCACAAGAAGGAGAGATAAAAGAATGGGTAGAATAGGTATCTAGTAAGGTATAAACTTCACAAGAATTCAAGATTAGCTTACCCGTGATCACCTCGTTCGGGTTCCTCACGTTTTGGCCACCACGACTTAACGCTTCTTCCGTGAACCAATCGATTTTGACTTATCCGAGACGGCCCTTGGAGTCACCATCCCCGCTGAACTTGGTTTTGCTATAGAATAATCCCGAGCTATGTGACCTTCCTTTCCACAGTTATAACATACCTTGGATTGTTGTGGATAGTTTGGGCTGATATGTCCCTCTTTCCCGCATTTGTAACATCTAATCAAGGTCATTCTCCTCCCCTAGAATTTGTTGTTGGTCTTTGTGTTCTTCTTGATGTCTTCCGTCATTGTTGAATCTCCTCTTTCAAATTTCCCTTGACTCACCTCTCCTATTATTATGGCCACTATTACCACCTGAGTGGTTACCGCCTTTGTCCGTATTTTTCCCTCCTCGCTGGTTATCATCGCTCTGATGACTGCTATCACCAGTATGACCCTGGTTGTGGTCCCTCGGTTGAGTATACTCATTATCTCACTCTAATAATTAAGACACATTGACAACAAATTGAATCTGAGAGAAAATTTATTAGAGATAAGGTATTGACGAATCTCGGGTTTTAGACCTCTCGTAAACATCTCACGTCATCGCTCCTCATTTTCTACCAAATGAGGTGCAAACTTGATAGCTCCGCTGAACTTCGCCTCATCTTGACACCGTCATGTTGTTTTGTTCCAGTCTAATAAACTCTACCCCCTTCATATGACGAATACTTTCTGGAAAGTACTTGTCATTGAATAGTTTTTGAAATCTTTCCTAAGATATGTTAAGTGCGGCTGGCTGGGTACGTTTCACAGATTCCCACCAGTAATCTGCCTCACCACGGAACATAAAGGTGGCGAATGGAACCTTATGTTCCTCCGTGCATCCCAAGACATCGAATATCTTGGTAATTTGCTTGACCTATGTTTTCGCCTTAATCGGATCGGGCTTTCCCTAGAAATCTGGTGGTCCCAACTCCTTGAATCGCTTGTCATTGTGATGAATGCAAGTTGCCATCATTTCCACCCGTATTTTGTACACGAGTCTCCCTCGTCTGATTTTGCATAAACTGCAAAAAGCTTCTAAACATTCCATCGTTCATCGTTTGATCGGTAGTGTTGTTTACAGGAGGTATATTGCCTTCCTGTTGCACGTTCTCCTGGTTTGTGACTAAAGGTTGTTCCCCAGTCTCATACACTCCATTGTTAACGTTCTCAGCATCCATTCTCAAATACTGCCATAAAATAAGGGTTAATTAAACAAATTAACATATCACATAATATCCCTATATTATGACTAACCAACAAATAAGTTTAGATAGGACACACTAGCGAAGGAGTTACTCATCTCTCCCCTCCTAGTTCTATTCCCCGATCTCCGCCAGAGACCATATCCCTAATCTTTGATACCAACTGTGACGCCCCCAAAATAGGTATACAACACCCATTCCGAGTCGCCAAATACATGGTACAGAAAGCAAACTACAACTTCAATAATACAATTGTCGTGCAAAATACGATAACACGCACTGTGAGTTTAAATACAAATATTGTCTTCTAGACAATATCCACACCCAAATAAGTCCTCATTATAATTATTCATATACTATTTTACAGAAATAGTGAGGACTACTAAAACATCTTTCTAGAACCATCACTCCATACCCCAACTAGATCCCGCTATGTTCTCACCTCCTGAGAAGAAAAATGGAACAAAAAGGAAATGGGTGAGCTCAACTAGCCCAGTAAAGAATATTATGACTAAGATAATATACAACAAATTATCATTAGTCCTCAATAGGGAAAAATTTGATAGAATATAATAGACAACAAGTTTTAGATCAATATTCTGCAGCGAAAACAACAATCCATTAGAAGAGTCAAGTAGAGAATGAGTTCTACTATCTTCTAAGATTTAAAAGTTCATCATCAATATTTTATCCTCAGAACAACAATCAATATACATCTTTAATCAAATATTCATCTTTGCACTACAAAGCCAAAGATATTCATTTATATCACCAAGTTGATCATGTTCATCTCAACACTGCTCATCTTTGCACTACTACGCCAAAGATATTCATCGATTAATCATTCATCTTCGCACTTCACTACAGCCAAAGATATTCAAGAACATCATCATTTAAGACTAAGGATGATGAAAAATATTTTAAAAAAACGAATCCAAAGAGATGTAAGGACAAATATTAGGGATTCAGTATAACAGTTTATCCAAGATCAATAATACTTCATAATAACCAATTGTGAAGCAGAATTCAAAAATAAAGATCAAAATATGGATACAATCAAAGATAGTAACCATAATAGACATCTTGGACAAAAAGGAAAAAATTCATTTTTTGGTGAATAATGCCGTATTCGTGAATAGTGCCGTATACGTGAATAGTGCCGTATACATGAATAGTAACCTCGACACAAAAAGATAGAAATTCCACAATAAAATCCATACCAATATTTTGGTATAATGATATTGAAAAAATAACATCATTACGAAAAAAATAACATCCCTTACCTCAAATAAACAGTACTTCGGAATGAAATTTCGGATATGATGCTGAAGGAAACTTGCACTGAATAGCAACTCTCAAAGTATCTAAATACTCACAAAATACGCTTGATAATATAGAGAGAAAGAAAACTTGTTTCTGGTGTGATTTTCAATTCTAACTTAGCCCTCTATTTATAGGAAAATGTTAGCACGCCGAAGCAGACTTGACTTGCTAACTGATGGCTTTACCTGCTACTATTGCCACCCACCACATTTGAAATTCAATTTGTGCACATTTCTCCCCAACCAAAAGTGGGGCCCACCAATTCTAGAATTTTCTACCAAAATGAT
The DNA here is from genome assembly GCA_020205605.1 of Panax ginseng. Classification (NCBI taxonomy): domain Eukaryota; kingdom Viridiplantae; phylum Streptophyta; class Magnoliopsida; order Apiales; family Araliaceae; genus Panax; species Panax ginseng. Next base: position 83,918,849 of record CM035131.1, read on the forward strand.
AAATTCCGAAACTTCAACAATTTCTGAACCAGTCACCTCTTAAAATTCATAACAAATCATTCGTTCATTTTTAACGGTTCAAAATTTGTGGACATATACTCAACTTATATATGTATAACATATCCAAAAATCACAACGATCCAACTATTTGGATTAAAAATTATAACTCACGAATATATCTCAAGAACACCGGTTTTGATTTTTAATACTTCCATTCCGACAAAATACTGATAAAACACCTCAGCATTAATTCCTTCATTTATAACCACATAAATAAATAAATCCATCATTTATATCCACATTAAATAAATCAATAATTAATTATTCACAAATAATATTACAAAATCACAATTATGACAACCAGGTAGTTCCCAGGAAAGAGGGGGCTTTTCAATAAGGATTTCTCCTCATCAATGCCAAGCAATTAGGTGACCAAACCTCTCCTTGACAGAACTTTCTATACATTGCCAATAATGATATCTAATAATATTATTCAAATAATATGAATTATTGATATGATAATGGGAAATACTGTGCAGTGACAATTATTGAAACAATAATAATATAAACTATCAACGCAAAGAAATTATTGAATCAATAAAATAAAATATTGAATAAGAATTCATCGTATAATTATTGAGTAGTGCCTTCTTACGCATTTAATCAATAATTCAACAATACTGCGCAATACCGTGGTGCTACTTTACACCACGCAGTGTTATTCGTATTTTAACCACTAGGTATTCCAAAAGTGTTAACGGTAAAAACTACGTCGTTATTTATAAAAACTCATACTTTGTCGTTTTCCTTCATCCAACCATTTTCCGTTATGGGGCCAACAAATGGCTGCGCCGTCGTACGAATATTCCCCGTCAAAAAGAATATTCCACTACCAAACGAATATTCCCCGACAGAAATGAATATTTTATAACCACTTGCTTATTTTGCAAAATTTGCACATTTCACCCATAACCAAAGCATTATATCAAATTAACACCTTATTAATTTACAATAATGAATAGAGGAAAAATTCAATTTTATTTATAAGTTGGGGTCTTACACCAAAGCTTTATGAAACAACATGTGTACAACAAGACTCTTCCTTTACTTTTTTCTCCTTTTGAATATAGTAGGAATAACTAATGTTTTTGTCCCAGAATAGTTATTACGTACCTATTTTCTTTTAGTTGGTAAGCACACAGTACTCTTATTCGACAAACTAAATATTTAATTAAGAAAAGTGAAGGTAACTTCTACTAAAGCAAATGATATCATAATTGTTTCACATCTTACTTATATAAACTTTAGCAAAATTTATTCTACTTTTTTTGGTAAAGAGGGCTTATTTAATGAAAGTGAAGTATCTTCATGGGTTTATTTAATTCAAAATGATGAATAATTAATTTTATTTAAGTTTCAAAATTGATTGGATCTATTTCAAAATTTACTCTTTTGTGTTGGAAGAAGGACACCAAGAATTATACCAAGAATCAAAATTCAAAATTTTTGGAATGGTGGCATATACCACCAGGGAGGTGATTGTAATATGCATATATTGAAATGCATACATATGAGTGTTGTAGTAGTAGTTAGTGACACTGGTTGTTTTTTGGGATTCGATTAAAGGAAATTTTTTTTATTATAAAAAAGTTGTAGAATGGAAATAATTTTCATATACTCCATACGGAATTTGTGAGATTATAATTGAATTCAAGCAGTGTGTTTTGGTTGTTGGGTCTAATTGAGTTGATAAATCTATGTGTCAGTTCCTTTTTCTTTTTTACTTATAAAAACACATTCAACCTCATAAAAAGGGGATTGTTTATTGATTTGAGTTGCTAAAAAAGGGAGGACAATTGTGATCTTCTGAAGGGAATTCAAGCAGTGTGATTTTTTGCTATAACAGTTCACTTATAGGCATAATTTTGGCTATACCTTCAAACAGTCCCAAGTTATGTCTCAAGGAACCTCTAGGCATTCAAATACACTTCAAAACATCATTAAAACTTATCACCATGACCTTAATAAGCTTGCACAGTCAGTTTGATTTTTGGCACCAAAACAGTCCACCTTTAAACTTTCTTAGTCTTAAAGTTGCTACTTAATATGTAGGAGTATTAGATATTAAAATCTCAGACTCAGTTTCGCCTCTTTCCTCTCCCTATCGGGCCTCAGATACAAAGAAGTACACAATATGAGAAATGCTCAACAACTGTCATTGGGTATTATAATTTGAGACTGTCATTGGTTTTAAAAAATTATAATTCTTGGGTAAGGGCATATTTATTTTATTTTATTATATATATATAGTAGTCTTTGATTATCTAAATGAATTTATTTTCCTATTTGTTTTCCTAAGGAAAGTTATATTCTTCTTGAGTTCAGCTAGGTATTTTCATTTAGTCAATTTACTTCCTATTTTTGGATGGGAAAAAAAAGTTAGGTTCTGTTTGTGATGCCCCCAAAATAGGTATACATCACCCACTTTGAGTCATCAATAACATGGTACAGAAACAACTACAACTTTATTAATACAACATATAAACTGTGAGTTTAAATACAAATATTGTCATCTAGACAATATCCACACTCAAATAAGTCCTCATTACAATTATTGATACATTATTTTACAAAAATGGTGAGGACTACTAAAACAACTCTCTAGAACCATCATTCCACACCCCATTAGAACTCGCTACATTCTCGCCTCCCGAGAAGAAAAATGGAACAAAAAGGAAAAGGGTGAGCTCAACTAGCCCAATAAAGAATATTATGACTAAGATAATATAGAATCTAATTATCATTAGTCTTTAACAGGAAATATCGATAAAATACAATAGACAACAAGTTTCAGATCAATATTTGCAATGAAATAATAATTCATAGATGAGTTACGTAGAGAATGAAATCTACTATAATCTATGAATTTAAAAGTCCATCATCAATATTTTATCCTCGTAACATCAATCAATATACATCTTGAATCAAATATTCATCTTTACACTACAGCCCAAAGATATTCATCACCGGTCATGTTCATCTCAACACTGTACATCTTTGCACCACTAGCCAAAGATATTCATAGAAAATCAACCATCTTTGCACTACAAAGCCAAAGATATTCAGTAATACCATCATTTAGGACTGAGGATAATGAAAAATATTTTAAAGAAAACGAATCCAGTGAAACAAAAGAACAAATATTAAGGATTCGTACTTTAAACAATCCGAGTTCAAAAATACTTCATAAATAATCATAATGGAGTAAAATTCAAGAATGATCAAAACATGGATACAATCAAAGCTAGTATCCATAATAGATATTTTGGACAAAAAACGAATACGTATATAATATAAATATATTAACATTTAACTCTTCTCTGAACTCTTAAATCTTAACTCTTAACTCTTCTCTTTTCTCTCAGACTTAGCCAATATAGATACATAATGCGTAAAAGAAAAACTGACACCTTAATACGCATACTAATTATATTAACAGTTATAACATAAACGTATATAATATAAATATATTATATTTATTATTTTATTTATTTTATTTAAATTTAAAAATTAGAAATTCAAAAGCCATAAGGCTTTGTTTGGCAAAACCCTTTAATTTTTAAAGAATTAATATATTAATCCTTGTTTGGCAAAAACTAAATTAAACCCTTTTTAATTTATTTTAATAAATACTTTAGTTTATAATTTATAATCGCATATTATTTATTTGGATTTTCTTATCCAACATTAACCCATTAAATTAATCACATACTATATTTTAATTAAATATATCATTTTAGCAAATATCACAAAATTATAATTTTTATTATAACTTTATTTAATAATCTAATATACCATTTTAAATTATTAATTAACAATATAACACTTCATGCCATATTACAATTCTCTAAATTATAAATTAATTTAATTTAGAAAATTCTCTAATAAATTTAGATTCAACAACTATCACATCAATAAAATATTTATTTCATCAATTCAACAATAGACACATCAAATAAATATTTATACTATTTAATAAATATTTAATAATATAATTCAAAATTCCGGATCGTTACATCATTCCCTCCTTACAAGGATTTTGTCCCCAGAATCACCATTCAAACATCAAATCGTCACATTCTCCCCTACTTACAAAGATTCTGTCCCCAAAATCGAAGACACAGACTAAAAAAATAACTCAGGGTAATTCTTCGTCATATCAGCTTTGAGTTCCCACGTAGCCTCTTCGACATTGTGGTTCCTCCATATCACCTTCACAGAAGGTATCACTTTATTCCTGAGCACTTGTTCTTTCCTGTCAACTATCTGGATAGGAATTTCTTCATAAGATAAATCTTTCTTCGAATCAGAATTCAGTTCATACTCTATCACATGCTTGTAATCGGGTTTATACGGTCGCAACACCGACACATGAAAAACATTGTGCACATGCTCTAATTCTGGAGGTAAAGTTACTTTATAAGCCACCTCTCCCACTCTTCGCAATATTTTGAAAGGTCCAATAAACCTTGGGCTGAGCTTGCCTTTCTTGCCAAAACGAATCTTCCCCTTCCAAGGAGAAACTTTCAAGAACACGAAATTTCCTGCTTCAAACTCACGACTCTACCTGTGTTGATCAACATACTTTTTTTGTCGATCTTGAGCAGCTACCAGTCTTGCTCTGATGAGTTTAACAACTTCAGCGGTCTGCTGAACCAGTTCTGGGCCTAACAGTTGACGTTCTCCAACTTCATCCCAGCATAATGGAGTTCTGCATTTCCTGCCATATAACTCCTCGTATGGCGGCATACCAATGCTTGCATGGTAACTGTTGTTGTATGCAAATTCCACCAACGGTAGATGATCTTCCCAGTTTCCTTTGAAATCCATGATGCACATTCTGAGCATATCCTCTAACGTTTGAATTTTTCGTTCGCTTTGTCCATCGATTTGCGGATGATATGCTGTACTCATCTTCAGTTGCGTTCCCATGCATTCTTGAAGTTTCTTCCAGAAATTTGAGATAAATCTCGAGTCTCTGTCTGATACAATTGACACTGGAACTCCATGTCTTGAGACGATCTCCTTAACGTATAGTTTCGCCAGCTGATCAAGATTAAATCTAATCTTTATTGGCAAAAAGTGTGCAGATTTCGTCAATCTGTCCATTATCACCCATATCGCATCGTATCCTTTCTGAGTCGTTGGAAGACCTACCACAAAATCCATTATAATATGCTCCCATTTCCATTCCGGTATCTCCAACGGTTGAAGTAATCTGCTTGGTCTTTGATGCTCGGCTTTCACTTTCTGACATGTCAAGCACTTTGCAACGCATTCTGCAACGTCTCTTTTCATATTTGGCCACCAAAAATGTCGCTGTAAATCTTGATACATCTTTGTACTTCCCGGATGAATCGAATATCTTGAGTTATGCACTTCCGTTAAGATTTCTTCTTTAATATCTTGAACTGCTGGAACCCAAATTCGTCCCTCGAATCTTAGCATTCCCACAGTATCGACCTAGTACTTCGCTTCTTTACCCTCGGCCACACTTTCCTTTATTTTCTTGCATTCTTCATCATGTAACTGAGCGTTTTTCACTTTGTCCACCAAAGTTGGACTAGCTTCCATCTGGAATAATTTTTCATCGGATTATTCTAGAAATTTGATTTCCAACTCTAGCCTTGCCATTGCTGAAATGAGATCTTCCTTATCAGTTAAGAACATCAACTTTTCTCTGCCTTTCCTACTCAAGGCATCTACAACCACGTTTGCTTTGCCTGGATGATAAAAGATCTCACAATCATAATCTTTTATCAATTCCATCCATCTTCTTTGCTGCATGTTCTGGTCTTTCTGTGTGAAAATATACTTCAGGGTTTTATGGTCTGTGTAGATCTCACATTTCTCTCCGTAGAGATAGTGTCTTCATATCTTCAGTGCAAACACAACCGCCGCCAACTCTAAATCATAAGTCGGATACCCTTTCTCATAGTCTTTCCATTGCCTTGATGCATACGCAATAACCTTGCTGTTCTGCATAAGGACACAACCTAATCCTTTGTGTGAAGTATCACTATACACCACAAATTTTCCTGTATTATCTGGTAACGATAACACAGGTGCCACACTTAACTTCTTTTTTAGTTTTTGAAAACTTTCTTCACACTTTTCCGTCCAAACAAATTTTATAGACTTTCTCGTCAAATTCGTCAACGAAGTGGCAATCTTGGAAAAATCCTGAATAAACCGTCTATAATAACCGGCCAGTCCCAAGAAACTCCTCACCTCCGAAGGTGTTCTTGGTTGTTCCCAATTTATCACAGCTTCAAATTTTAATGGATCCACTGAAATCCCATCCTTATCGATTACATGACCAAGAAATTGTACACGTTCCATCCAAAATTCACATTTAAAGAATTTTGCGTATAACTTTTCTTTTCTTTGCGTCTCCAGCGTCAGACGTAAGTGTTCCACGTGTTCTTCTTAAGTTTTGGAGTACACCAAAATAGCATCGATAAATACCACCACAAACTTGTCTAAAAATGGTTTAAACACCCTATTCAACAAATCCATGAACTCTGCAGGGGCGTTTGTCAAACCAAATGATATAACTAAAAATTCGTAATGTCCATAGCGAGTTCGAATGCCGTCTTTGGTACATCCTCCTTCCTTACTTTTAGTTGGTGATACCCACTTCTTAAATCTATTTTCGAGAAATATCTAGCACCCTTCAATTGATCGAACAAGTCATCTATTCTAGGCAATGGATACTTGTTCTTAATAGTGACTTTATTTAATTCTCTATAATCAATGCAAAGACGCATTGACCCATCCTTCTTTTTTAAGAATAACATCGGTGCTCCCCACGGTGACACACTCGGTTGAATGTACTTCTTATCTAACAGCTCTTGTAGTTGTACCATTAGTTCTTTCATCTCTACCGGAGCCATTCTGTACGGGGCCTTCGATATCGGAGCGGTTCCTGGCGCTAAGTCGATCACAAGCTTGATTTCTCTGTCAGGCAGAAGTCCTGGCAAATCCTCCAGAAACACATCCACGAATTCCCTAACCACTGGTATTTCCTCTAGTTTCACACCCTTCTCCTTTTGAGTTTTGACTATGTAGGCTAAGTACCCCACACAGCCCTGACCCAACAATTTCTTGGCCTACATCATCATCAGACATTTCATTTGTCTAGGCGATTTGCTACCATGAAAAACTACCTTTGACGGAGTCATAAGGTTTACACAGTTCTTTTGGCAGTCAATTATCGCTCCATAATTGAATAGCCAATCCATTCCCAAAATAACATCGAACTCACCGAGTTTTATCGAAATTAAATCTACTTTCATAACATTCCCTGTCGACGTCAGGATTTTTATTTGTCCCTTTTCGTTACTTGTTCTTTGGTGTTCTCATGTTAATGTGAGATTTGTTTGAAAAAACAAGTGAAAATGGTTCGACATGTATAATGTTGACAATTTGACTTTAAGAGTCGCCAGTTGGTGAGGGGAGATCAGGTCTTTTGTAGTTCTTGCTTGATGAGCTAAAACCTGAATGACTTGATTTTTGATTTTTTAATTTTTTTTTATTCTTTTTTTCTTTTTTTTACATGCATGGAAAATAAAAAGCATATTGCAAAGGAAGTGATACCGTCCCAACATCTTCTGGAACTCGCAACTTTATCCCCTGGATATACATCTTTTTGGCTAGTTGGGGCCTGATAGTCCAGTTGTCAAAGGTTGTGTTTCCTTCAAGGCTCGCGATAGAGGTTACTTCTTGGTTTTGAATGTCTTCACTTATGGCCATAACTTGATCTCTTCCTGGTTCAGTACATTCCTCAGGGATGCTTGAGCTGGACCCATCGCAAAAAGGTATGAAATCTTGATTCTTTAATGGGTTGGTTTCCCCGACAACCTCACCACCTTTTCCTTCATCTGTTCCTTCACGCTTTTCTTGGCTTGAGAGGATTCGACCACGAAATCTCCCTCGAACTGATGTCGCATGTCTTACAAGGAACTTTACTTTTTTGCTTTTTCTTCCTTGGAAAGGATCAGTATTTCCTCCGCATCATCCAAGGTTATAAGATCTGGACTGTGGTTGTCATCTTTGGACCACAGGATGTTGGAGGTTGGCGGAGGAATCTCCTTTGTCATTTCTTGCATTAGGATCATTCCATCTTGGGTTCTGCCAGGATTATCGCTCATAGCCTTCACCTCATTTGCAATGCTTGTCTCAAGTGGACATCTTAAGATTTTTATTGCCTTCTCGCCTTTTTTGGTCATGGGAAATTCTATCTCCAGCTCTCCACTTTCAATTAGATCCTGGATTTTATGTCGCAAGGACCAACATTCCTCAGTCGTATGTCCAAGTGAGTTAGAATGGTACAGACATATCTTGGTGGAATCATAACTCTTTATCTTGGGATTTATAGGAAGCAGCAACTCAGTAATCCTTCCTTCGCTTATCAGATAGTATAACATTTCTTCATTGGATTTGCTTAGAGGTGTGAATTTTCGAGCTCTTTTGGAGGTTGTTTGATCTTTCTTCTTTGAGAATTCGCATTCCCCCGAGCGATTTTTCCGTTGGCGAGGTCTGCTAGCAATTTTATCATCCCCCTTTTCTTGGCCTTCTGATAGTTGAGCGAAGAAATGCCTCGTATCCTGATGTTGGCGCACTATCATCTTAGCTAACAGATTTACTTGATTCTGGATCGTCTCTAATTTTTGCATTACCATGATACCTTCCTCCGAGTTTTCCCACTTTAGGATATTTATTCTGTACCTTTGGGGGTAGTCCTCTATCCTTCGTATGTACTTACAAATTTGATATATTTCAGCGCTTCCTGACCCGATCATGTTTACTTCTTACGTATCATGCTGCAATGGAAGGTTGGTGTTGACATGTTGTTGATCAGGTTGTTGGACCACAATATTGCCACTTTCGATCAGATTTTGAATTTTATGCTTTAAGGACCAACAATCTTCCGTATCGTGTCCTGGAGACCCTGAGTGGTAAGCACATCTTTGGCTTGGATTATATCTTTTGCTCCTTGGTTTAGAGGTGGAGTCAGTTCGGTAATTTTCTTGTGATCCATTAATATCGCCAATACATGTTCAAGGGAATCGCCTAGTGGAGTGAACACCCGATTTTTCGTTCTTTCAAATTTCCTTTTCCTATCTGGGTATTGGTTGAACACAGCCTGTTGTTGAGATGGCAGATTGTCTTGTATTTTCCAAATGGGGGGACTGTAGGTTGGTCTCCTAACTTTCCCCTATACAAAAAGGGATATATCTTCATTGCCTTTATCAGGTACACCCTTGGGATCGCTCGCATACTTGCCAATCTGTATATGCTTGGCGACTGCTTCCAAGGATGTGAAGTCTTTAATCTTGCCTGCCTTCAGGCCCATTTCTGCCATTTTGCCGTGTTTGATCATTTTCGAGAATGGCTTTCCTATGCCTGCTAGGATCCTCTCGTAGTACGGAGCCTCTTGGATATCAATAAACGTCATTAACATCTCAGCTTCTGTCATTGATGGAATGACTTGCGCTGCTAGATGTCTCCACCTTTGGGCATATTCTCGGAAAGATTCAGTACTTTGCTTTTTGACTTTAGTCACTTGGTATCGATCAGGTGCCATTTGTGACTGAAAATTATACTGATTTAGAAAGGTGTGGGCCAATTCTTCCCAGTTGTGAATTTTGGCATTGTCAAGCCTGGCATACCAAGCTTTAGCCTCTCCAGCGAGACTCTTTTGGAAAAGCTGCATTCTGAGGCTTTCATCTTCAGCATAAGATCCTAGTCCGCCAATGTACACTTTCAGGTGCGTATAGGGATCGCCTTCCCCGTTGTACTTTTCAAATTCTGGGACTTTGAATTTAGCAGGATAGCGAGCCCCTGGGAATATGCAAAGATCTGAATAGGTGACACTCCCATAATTTCCAGTCCCTTTGATTGATTTGGATGGTCTCCTCCATTTGTTGGACTTTCTTTCTTATATCCCCAGTTTCTCGATCATCCCTAAGATTTTTGATTTCTTTATTGGAATGAGGTTTAGATATCTGGGTTTCCATCTTTTTGCCAATACCCTAACTGCCCCCTGGTGTGGATGACTCTAGTTGAGTAGGCATTGTTTGGCGCTGGATTCCTCCATGTGCAGAGGATTCTGTGTGGACGGGTATTTGTGGACCCTGAATAGATTGGTGTAGTTCTTTGAGCATAACAACCAACTCTGTCATTTGATAGCTTAATTTTTTCGAACTCTTCGTGAGAGACAGAAGTTGGATCAGGTTGGGCATTTTTATCCATGTCTGACTGTGGGCTTAATGCCCTTTTGGACTTTGAACGGGAAACATGATCAATTGCTTCCGTACAAAAAGACTTACGTAGTTTAGTCTTAGGGAATGTATAAATGTTACATGCTATGTGATGTATCCATTTTAGGAATATTATCCTGTAAAACGGATGCAAGCGGTTTATAGCATGTCAGGTTTTAATATGCATGTACACATATTTCTTCATATTTTCCATTACATTGAGATTTGACAAGTAATTGAAATTACAAGTAATTTAAATGGGAAAGTATGAAGAGACTTCCCTTTGCATTTGGTTTATCAGAGGCTGACCTATCCTAGGTTTACTCTTGCGGCTTTTTGGCATGAAGGTTCCCAGATCATCGCAATCTACTTGACGGGAAGTTAATCCAGTCTTTCAACTGGAGCGAATCTGGGTGGTGCCTTTCTTGAGCCCCATTAGAATTATTCTTCGTACGAGTCCAGTAATCAAACACCGACAGGATAGCCTCCTGATGGAGGAACCACACAACATACATTCACATACAACGTGTCTCACCGTTTATGAAAATGATGACATGTGCAAAGCACTAATATCACAGATAGATATAGTATAGTGCAGTAATTAAAATGCATTCGTACACATTCATTATAAATGTAAATGCAACATTCACACACAAGCATACAATAGTTTTGAAAAGCTTGTAATAGCGGCTTAAGCCCTCTTACTGGATTCCCCAACAGAGTCGCCACCTGTCGACGTTGGGATTTTTATTTGTCCCTTTTCTTTACTTGTTCTTTGGTGTTCTCATGTTAATGTGAGATTTGTTTGAAAAAACAAGTGAAAAAGGTCCGAAATGTATAATGTCGACAATTTAACTTTAAGAGTCGCCAGTTGGTGTATTTAACTGGTCGCACCAATGCAATCGAAAAGGTTTGTACATTGACCCAGTGATGTGACACTGCTAAACGGGTCTGTGAAACTGAGATTTATTTGGGTTCGGGGGCTTGATTATATGGAGGAAGGTGTTAGGCACCCAGACATCCGTGTATTCTTGACAGTGATCGCCACTTTTCAAAGAAACTTATATATGAATGTGTGTGTGTGTGGATCAATGTGCAATTATTTGGAAGTAGTGTTACGCCTCGTTCGCACCTATATACAAAGGGTTTGAATTTATAGAAAAATTCAATTTTAAACAAGATATAGCAATGAAGTTTTATAAAAAGAGGTTTTTCAAACCCTTTGCTCAATAGTAATTGAGGCCTTTGATACTTCCATTTTATTATTAAATATTCTATTGTTTGCTTTTATTTTCGAGATGCGAAGCATTCTCGAGAAAATAATATCCAGCAGTGCCGAACTCCTTATGGGCATGACAGCCATCCAAGGAAATTCGTACACTGTAAATAATATACAAGCTATTTACAGCTTAAAAAGTCCATCACGGGAACCGAATCTAGATTCAGTAGACTGAATCTGTGATCACATGATTCCTAGGCTCACATGATCTGCGCAGTTTATATGGAAAGCGATGGCGATTATATATATATATATATATATATATATGTGTGTGTGTGTGTGTGTGTGTGTGTGTGTGTGTGTGTGTGTGTATGCATGATCGTACCACCAAAGCAACTCCATGGGGATCGGAAAAGTAATATATAAAAGTCAAATATATATATATATATATATATATATATATATATATATATATATATATGTGCGTGTGTGCATGATCACCACCACGAAGCAACTCCATGGGGATCGAGAAAAGTAAATAAAGTCAGTAAAAGCGATCAACCGCCACGAAGTAAACTCCAGGTGGGACGAAATGTAAATAAAGCTGTAAAAGGCCACAAAGTAAACTTCAGGCCTGACAGAAATATAAATATTTATATATATATACATATATATATATATATATATAATTGTTGTCGGACATATATATATATATATATATATATATATAATGTAATGTAATGTCCGCTCGAACTTGCAGAACTTCAATCCGAGCATCCAAACGAGGTGTATAAGACCATCTTCGGACTAATTTTGTCGAGAGTTATGCAATGACATGGGATTTGCCCTTTTTGATTCCAGGAAGATGGGTCCATGACCGAAATAGCATTCCCGGGTTCCCGTCAGGCAATCCGGTGAGCTGTTTCGCGTAGTTTTCGCTCCAAAGTTAAGATATGAGTCTTGTGGGACTAATTTTGAACCAATTTGAGTTGACATGAGTGTATTTGATTTGAAGTGAAGTTGAGTTGGCAAAATGACCATTTTTCCCCTCCCGGGGTTATCTCCGATTTTCGTACAGTTGTAGTAGGTTTTTCCCTGGGTTATCTCTGAGATGGTCATGCTGTTGATTCTGAATGTGCTCAGGGTTATCTCTGAGGTTGGAATTGATGTTGTGGTCTTCCAGGATTACCTCTGGAGTGTGAAAAAGATGCTTTTGCCCTCCTGTACAGTTAGTAATAGAAAAAGAAAATTTCGAGTGTCTACATTCCCCTTAATGTTCACCCTACAGTTCTTGTATACGAACTTAACAAGAATCACTTCCCTATTCGCAATTTCTATGTTTAAAGGAGAATTTCGCTCTTCACTAGGTATTTCTAACTTCTTAGCAAATTCATCAGAAATAAACGAGCAAGTAGCACCCGAATCAAATAATACATATGCATTTATATCATTGATTGGGATAATACCTGACACGACATCTTTTGATTGCACCGCGTCCTGCACCGTCATGTTGAAGGTTCTAGCTGTGGGCTTATTTGTTGATGTTGGTCTAGCAATAGTCAGCGCACCTTCACTAGCATTTCCCTTGCTTCCATTTGCCTCACCAGATCTCTTCTTAGGGCATTCACTAGTAAAGTGATCCTTGGACCCGCACGTGAAGCAAATGTTCTTAGGTTGAGTGCAATTTGGGGCGATGTGACCCTCCTGGCCACAATTGAAGCATACTTGTTTCCCCATAAAACACACACCCTTGTGAAATTTCCTGCATGTAGCACATGCATGCTTCAAACTTCTTCCTTTGCTGGTTTCCTTGCTGATTTCCAGCTCCTACATTCGCATTCCACTTCCTCTTCATATTGTTGTTGCCATTTCCACCGTTACCACTACCACCATTCTTAGCTTCACCTTCACTCTTCTTCTTCCTCTGCTCTTGGTTGTGTTTTGTTACAGCCTCGCCTCCACTCTCAACGAGAATTGCTTTCTCTATTACCGCTGCAAACGTCTTCAGCTGGAACAAGGAGACCCTACTGTACAACCAGGGCTTCAGTCCTTGTTCAAACCGCTTCGCTTTGCGTTCGTCTGTGCTGACTTGATATGGCGCAAACCTCGCCAACTCGTTGAATCTTGCGTCATACTCAGACACCGACATTGTTCCCTGCTTCAATTCTAAAAACTGCACTTCTACCTGACTCCTTGAGCTTTCTAGGAAATAGGTCTCAAAGAACATCTCCTTAAACCTTTCCCAAGACATAATCCCTTGACCTCCTCAGGTTTTATTGGCCTACCACCAATAACTCGCCTCTGCTTTCAACATGAATGTTGTAAAAGCAGTCTTCTGATTCTCCTCTACCCTAGCAACATCGAAAACTTTCTCTATTTCCATGATCCAGGTCTGTGCTTCAACCGGATTCATGGACCCATGGAATTCTGGCTGTCCAACCGCCTTGAAATCCTTAAACGTTGTACCTTGGTTCTGAGGCTGATTCTGCAAATCACCCGTCAGTAACGCCACTAGCTGCTGAACTGGGTTACCTTCCACATTGTTGTTGTTGTTTTCCTCAGTGGTTCTCTGTCGTGGTGGTTGTCGTTTTGGAGGCATTTTCTATTAAAATACATCCATTAGACTCTATTCAACCTTTTAAGTATTATATACTTAAGTTGCACATCATAAAATTTTATCACATAACACATAACACTTTGAATAAAAAAATAACTTTTATTCATTCATCATCTTTTAAAAACATCAAAACAATAGCATCACTGCTATTTACATTACTTTCTTGAACTATAACAGTTACAGGATAACATCATCATCATCTATCCCATTGGTTATATCATACCCGGGATTTACATTTCATTTATTTTCTAATCACATATCAATTACATTCCCTACATGTCCTACTAAGATACTGCGTAACCTTACGACGCTCTTCTTCCATAATTCGAGTCATTGTTCGGCGATCTAGAATGTACGATGGCAGCGTCTTAAACTGAATAGGATAACACATGACTCTATCTTGAGCTCGATTGATCACGGTGTTGAATATGTTATTCATCTCTTCCATCTTCATCCTCTTTGCTTGTTTGTCCCTCTCTGCCATTCCGGCTCGTTGATAAGCTTCATTGTACGCGTCTTCGGCTCTTGCCCTCTTGGTAGATTCCTCCTTCAGCTTATTCTCCAGTTCTGCAATCTTCTCCATCAGTTGCTCGTTTTCCCCTTCTGTGTGGATCAGCTTCTCTTCAACGTTATTCAGGCGTTCCTCTCGATCCTAGATCTCATTGTCCATTTGTGCCATCGAGGTCTGTTGTTCAGCTACTATCTCCTGTAACTCCTCGACGGTGTCTTGAAGTTCCACATTGCGATCATACACCTCATCGTACATACGAGCTGCTATCGAGTTAAGTGGAAGCTCTTCTTCCTCGTCCTCCTCATCCCCCGACTATGGCAACTCAACAGGGTCCTCCTCATCCGTCTCTATCTCATCCTCCTCATCATGTACTCTCTCCTGCTTCAACTCACATGGTGATCGGAGGCTGTTTCCGTGGGCGATAGTTGTTCCCAAATCACTGAATATCTCGAGGCTCCTCCCCTCTAGCCTGACTGGATCCTCCTATATTAGCCATCCTGTCAACCAAAGTTTAAGTTTTAATTACTAATCATTACTACTCGACACTCACGAGCACACAAGTTATAATCACATAAGCACATAAGTGTTTTATTACTTTCTCTTTCCTAAAACTCGATAAGAGTTTATCATCACTATCTTTTTAAAGGTTTCTTCCTAAGGCTTTTCTCCCACCTAAGGTTCATAACCTAAAGCTTTGATAACAACCTGTGACACCCCCAAATCTAGGTACTTCATTCCCACAAGATTTGGTGCTCACTATCCATGCATTCATACTATCTACCCAAATAAAATAATATGTAAACCATAATCCTCCCTCCCTTTAAATAGGGTTACATCATTAAATAAAAATCTTCCCAGGTTGTCTAACCTTTAAACATCATTTAAGCGCGGAAATAAAATTATTACATTACATCATTATTAAAAAGTTTATCATCATCACAATAAATAAAATTACAAGTCTGCATCACTTGTACATTTTTACCTTTCCTTTGCTAGTTGAAGGCTCATCTACCTTCTTAACTTTAGCTGCAATGAGTATGTAAATATGCAAGAGTGAGCAAAACAATTGCTCACTGGGTATAATAATGAATCAACAAAAGAATAATAATAATAACTGCCAACAATAGGCTCATCAAAACTGAATAGTACTCTAATGATGATAATCAGAAACTGAAATCCAAAATATGGAATATATCTTACTGAGGTTCATAAGACCATGAACTATGTCTACAATTGTGAGTAATCTTTCAACTCCAACCTTAACAGTCATAAGACTATAAGGACTTCTCGTACTTAGGGGGATCAGTGTAAGACCCCAATTTTTTTTTAATAAAGATGATTTTTCTATAAATATCATTTTTGAATATTATGGAATGAATTTGATATAATGTTATAGTTGTGGGTAATATTTATAAATTTTGCTAAGTATGAAAGTTGTTATAAAATATTCGATTGGTCGGGGAATATTCTTTTTGTCGGGAATATTCGTACAACGGCTCAATCATTGGTGGACCCCACAATGGAATTATTGTCGGATTGAGAAAACGACAAAAATATTTTATAAATAACGGCGGAGGTGTTATTGTTAAAACTATTGAACTACCCGGTAGTAAAAATGCGATGTCTGGCGCATGGTTGCATAGTAACACGGTATTGATTATTGATGCTTACGTGAGAAGTCACTCAGCTTATACTCAATTATTGCTACAAAGAATTCTTTGCATCATATCTCTCGTATTATTGATTCGATTATTGTCACAAAGATTATCATCGCATTATATGTTATATTGTTAAATCAATAATTGAGACGACAAAGTTATTCATATTATTAAATCACAATATTTACAATGTTTAGAAGTTCTGTCAAGGAGAGGTTTGGTCACCTAATTGTGCGCTAATAGGGAGAAATTCTTATTGAAAAGCCCCCTCTTTCCTGGGAATAACCTGGTTGCTAAATATTGTGAGTTATAATATTAATGATGAAT
The DNA here is from genome assembly GCA_020205605.1 of Panax ginseng. NCBI lineage: Eukaryota > Viridiplantae > Streptophyta > Magnoliopsida > Apiales > Araliaceae > Panax > Panax ginseng. Next base: position 83,935,506 of record CM035131.1, read on the forward strand.
AAGTTCGTGTTGATTAAAGATGAATTTGATAGTTTCATTGTGTTTGGATTATTTGTGTTAGTAGAAATCGACATCTATTCCGATGATAATTGATGTCTGGAGGTTATATTGTTCAATCGGGTATTCGGGGAACTTTTTGTGTCGGATTACTATTCACGAGTTACTATTCATGAGTTACTATTCACGAGTTACTATTCACGAGTTACTATTCATGAGTTACTATTCACCCTATTCTTTATTCACTCTAGTATTATGCATTCGGTATTTGGGTACAATATTATTCCATGAGGAGATGTGCTAATTTTTCGCATAGTTGGTTGAAGTTATATTAGTGAATCAATATGGACTGGCCGTGGAAAGTTATAATAGTGAATCAATATGGATCATTTGGTTTAAAGTTTTAATAGTAAATCGGTTATGGACCGTTGCTTTAAGTTTTAATAGTAAATCAATCTGAATCGTCTGCTTAAAAGTAAATCAATCTGACCGTTTAGGAATTAGTTACTATTCAATCCATTTTTTAAATAGAAGCTCATTCCTTCATTATTTTTCTTACGAATTCACTTTGAAACTCTAGAGAGAGAAAATATATAGAGAAAGAAAAAGAGTATTCTCGCTACTTCACTACTTTATATCCAAATATCCGGTGTCTTTACTAGTAAGGGGTGTTATTCTTTCTTATTCATGAAGAGAGCTTCTCTTATTCCATTCTTTATTATTCTGTTGGAATAACCTTGATACGCGGCCATACCCTATACTTGGTGAAATCCTTATGTTATTCCATTCTTTATTATTCTGTTGGAATATCCTCGTTCATGCGCGTTTACTGTGGGACCGGTTCCATCTTTATTATTACATTGGAATAACTCAGATACGCTTGACTCCCCTATACTTGGTGAAATCCTTATGTTATTCCATTCTTTATTATTCATTGTTGAATATCCTGTTTATGCATTTTACGCCGAGACGGTTCCGTATTTATTATTCTCGCCGGAATATCCTGTCTGCATGCGTTCTGCCTTTACCGGTTCCATATATATTATTCTGTTGGAATAACTTTGCATGTCTTTATCTATCACATGCCCGGTGATTTCTTTTGTTATTCCATTCCTTATTATACTCAAATGGTTAAAGTTTTGACTTACATGACTCCATGAAATTAGTGGAATATCATTGATATTTAAGCGCTTCATCCAATATCTTTTCATGAAAATATTCTTTTGAGCATTCTTGAATTTTACTCTACAAAGAAGTATCATGTTGACAATTTGGAAATTATTAGTTCCTGGATAAACTAATTCTTGAACTTGTTTTTATTGAATTCTTATATCATTGTCATCATCTTCATGTTTATATTTTTAAAGTCATCGTGGCTTTGTAGTGCATAGATGGACTTGGTATGATTATGACCGAGGATTATTCTTATAATCATGGTATCAGTAATGTTAAAAGTCCTCATTGGCGTAGTGCATTGATGGATGATTGTTGGCATGATCATGACCATTGATGAATACACAAATATCCTTGGTCAGTAGTGCGGGGGATGATGTGGATTATTTATTAAGTCGAGTCTCAATGATAAAAGTGATGAAAAACTTTTTAAAATCATAAAAGATAGTAGATTTTATTCTCTACTTGACTCTTTTAATGGATTGCTTATTCCATTGTGCAGCTTAAACTTGTTGTCTATTGTATTTTATCGGTTTAACATTGTTGAAGGCTAATGACAATTTATCCCGCATTATCTTAGTCATAATATTTCTTCTTTGGGCTAGTTGAGCACACCCTTTCTTTCACTTGTTCTCTTGAGAAATGAGAACGTAGCGAGGGGACTAGTCGGGGAGCGGAGTGATGGTCCGGATGATAGTATTAGTAGTCCTCACTATTCATTAAATAGTGTGATAATAAATGTAATAAGGACTTATTACGAGAGTGGATATTGTCTAGAAGACAATATTTGTATTAAAACTCATAGCTTTCTTGTTGTATATTAAAGATTGTATTTGTATTACGCACCATGTATCCGGCGACCCAAGATGAGTGATGTATACCTATTTTGGGGCGTCCACAATCAAATTCTTCATACAATGTATTGTGCATTAAACATTTCAACGCTAAGCGTAAATTATCCCCTAATAATAATAGGGTTGTTCATCTCAAAGATTTAGAGTACAAGTCCGCACTAAAAGGAAGTTTGGTTTGGATAAGCTTTCAAGGGTAATTTGAAGTTTAACGAACATCAACTAGAGGACTAGTTGAATCAATAGTGTTTGATAACACAACAAATGATTTGATCAATAATAACATAATATGAAACAATGAATAAGTGTGTTTAACTAACTATACCTTGAACTCATGCTTCGAAACAACTACAAAGCATAAGTATTGAATGACAATAAACCTTGCTTGAATAAAATTAAGGGTTAAGTTCAGATGACCACCTAGGGTTTGAGCGGTTTCCCATTTAACCACCTGTAGTCAGTAAAGCTATATTTAAACTCCCGAATTTTTGAGTTGAAGTGTAAACGTTACCTTTTCCATCCAAATTAACCGTGCGTGCATGTTAGATGCCAAAAACGCATGAAAAGAGGGTGTAACAGTAAAAAAAAACTAGAAAATGTCTAAAATACCCTTCTTCTCCCTCCCTCGCTTCTTTTCCTTCTCTTCGGCCCACCATCTCTTCTCCTTCCTCTCCTCTTTATCATGTGCTATTCATGCTCCTCCGATGGCTGAAATGAAGCACCTTCCTGAAATTCATTTTTTGATATATGATAAGCCAAGTCCGTGGGCTTTTAGATTGTGGGGTTTCTCTGTTCGGATTAGTAGGGGGTTTGATTAAGAATAATCTCTGTCCTAGAAGTTATGATCTGAAGTGGTGGCTTTGTTTGGGCTGGTTGGGTTTCAGATCTTGATGATTTGATGAGGTTGATGGTTTGGAAGAGGATGCATTCAAATCTGTTATGTTCTCCATATTCATCTTTCCATTTCTCAGATCTTGAACTGATTTTAGTTCTGGTGGATTTTTGATCCGGTGATTGTTTGTGTTTTTTTTATCGGAAAAAGTGAGGAACCGGGAAGAGATTTTTCGGTGAATTCTGCCGTCGCTGGCACCAATATTCGGGTCAAAACTTTCTCATATTTTATTTGAGTTTTTGCCTTTGCAAGCATCTCACTGATCAAATATTAAACGGGAAAATTTGGTCAAAATTGCGGCGAATTAGAATACGCCTTCTGATTCTTTAATCGTAGGTGGGATGGCTTTATTTGTAAAGATCAAATTTGGGTTTTCTTCTACTAAGCGATTTTTATTTATGATGATCAAATTTGGGTTTCTATTTCTTAATTGTAATTATATAATTTTTGGAAACTTGTTTAAGTTCACAACATTTTGGAATGAAGTTCTATGGTTGGATCTCTTACTTTTGTTTACTTTACATGTTTGTTCACCCATAGTTGAAACATGTTTGGTTGATTTTTAACCAGTGAGGTAATTTGTCTATCATGCTACTTGACTCCAACTCTTGTCAGTTTTAAACTCTTATCCTCACATTAATTTTCATGTTCACAATGAAAATCTCTTCATTGCGAATTCGCTGGAAAATCTCTTCCTAGTTCCTCACTTTAAAGCTCTGTTTTAAAGCTCTGTTCCTCACTTTAAAGATCTGTTTTAAAATAGTGACAAAAGCATAAGCATGTGATATAATGTTGATGACAAGGGCAGCTTTCACCGCCTACCAATCAAAAATCTGGCTTTGTTTTGAAAAGAATGATCTGTATAAATTGAATCCATTGTTGGACGAGAAATTTTAAGGTTCTGTGGAGACTTGTAGGAACTTGTGAAGAATTGACAATGGATTGTTCAATGAAGTCTTCTTTTTTATTGTCTGAAATTTCTATTTACTTTGCTAGTAATGCACAATTTTTGTTCTTTTTATTGCTTTCAAGTTCAGGCAAGCTTTCCTAGTAATATGAGCAACAGATGCTTGAGTATTAAAATGAGGGTAATTAAGTCTTTATCCAACTTAAGTAACAGAGTTATGACAGAAAGCAGTTATTCACTTCAACTCAAAAAGTCGGGAGTTTAAATGTAGCTTTACTGACTACAAGTGGTTAAGTGGGAAACCGCTCAAACCCCAGGTGGTCATCTGAACTTAACCCTAAAATTAAGCTAGGACTATGAATTATTGAATATACATTAAGTAATAGCAAGCTGAAAATAAAGCTTGCTCATTATGAGAATAACTTGTGTCAAGTAAATGAACTAAGATAATTCAACATTAGAAATTAGAATTCAGGAAAACTGCATTCATAATATTCGAATGACCATAAAGAAACTTGTCTAACAATAAACAAGTTAGAATGCATCAATAAATATTGGAATTCAAACTTGTTTGAGTAAAATAAGGTCATAGCTAGATTGTTCAAATCATGATTAAGACTACAATAGTTCGCTTAATGAAACTTTAAAGTAAGAACTAGTTCAACATAAATTTAGAGTTAAAAGGCTTGCTTAATGTAAAAAGAAAGTTTAGAAACTTGCCTCGAGCGTAAGCTACAATATTAAACTCACGTTCACCTACACATTGGTTTAGAACCACATTATCTATTAGATATGCTAACATACCACAACATGTACATTTCTAGCTAAACTTATCATTTTAGCACAAGTCTTATGCCACCATATATATTTCAGAATTCCCAAGTGTTAACATCACAACACCTATCTAACATTCATTGTATAAACTAAGTTATCACATAAGCGTTCGTAACCTACTAATCACTTTTACAACTTTGAATTCATAATCCACATAACACAACTCTGTTTTAGCCTTGTTGTTACATGTTGGACACATTAACCTATCATTAAGCTAAGTTAAATTAAACGCCCAAAGTCTGCATAATTAATAGACTTCACCGTTGCGTGGCGAGGTCTTGGCGGCCACCACATGCCATTTTATCTTCAATTATCTTGGCGCACGTGTGTTCTGCTGCTACCAAGACTAAGGGTCATATGCATCAAGCCTATACTTACTGAGTTCTAGTTGCGAACATGGTTACTGGCGGCTTTTCTTAAGCCAACTAACACGAATTTCACCCACCAAACAAAGAATAATAACATGTAAAAATGGTATAGAACTATCACAAACATATTTGTGAACATATTCCACCAATTAAAACAATTTAACAACAATTTAAGCTAGGTTAATTTCTCAAATTCCATGTTTTTCATATAAAACTCAAATTTTGATATCCATCCCAAAAATCAACACTGTGATTTTAATACTTGGCCAAATCACTTCATTCAAATTACGTTATGCTCGTTTCTTAATGAACTAACATAATCAAGCTTCAATTTACAATTTCACATACTAATTAGCCACTAAAATTGATACTTACCTAAGCTATATGAAGAATACATATATTGTCAAAATTTTCCCACTGTTAACCAGAATTAGCATACAAATTCTTGCTTAAAAATAAACTCCAGTCATCATAAACTTATACAATTGCTATTACCAACTATATAAATCCACAATTCAACAATTGATTTTTATAGAAAATGAGAAAATTCTTATCGTCCAACACATATACATATATATTATCAAAGTTATGAACATACCTTCAAGTTAGCTTACACAACCTTGCAATTGCAGATAATTTCCTCAGGTTTCACTCTCAAACTCTCTCAATTCTCAATTCTCAATTCTCAATTCTCAATTCTCAATTCTCTGAACTCTCAACTCTTCTCTTCTCTCTCAGACTTAGCTAATATAGACACATAATGCGTAAAAGAAAAACTGACACCTTAATACACATACTAATTATATTATTAAATGATTCTGACATAAACGTATATAATATAAATATATTATATTTATTATTTTATTTATTTTATTTATATTATTTATTTTATTTAAATTTAAAAATTAGAAATTCAAAAGCCATAAGGCTTTGTTTGGCAAAACCCTTTAATTTTTAAAGAATTAATATATTAAGCCTTGTTTGACAAAAACTAAATTAAACCCTTTTTAATTTATTTTAATAAACACTTTAGTTTATAATTTATAATCGCATATTATTTATTTGGATTTCCATATCCAACATTAACCCATTAAATTAATCACATACTATATTTTAATTAAATATAGCATTTTAGCAAATATCACAAAATTATAATTTTTATTATAACTTTATTTAATAATCTAATATACCATTTTAAATTATTAATTAACAATATAACACTTCATGCCATATTACAATTCTCTAAATTATAAATTAATTTAATTTAGAAAATTCTCTAATAAATTTAGATTCAACAACTATCACATCAATAAAATATTTATTTCATCAATTCAACAATAGACACATCAAATAAATATTTATACTATTCAATAAATATTTAATAATACAATTCGAAATTTCGGATCGTTACATCGTCCCAACACAGTGGAGTTCTACACTTCCTTCCATACAACGCTTCGTAAGGCGGTATGCCTATACTAGCGTGAAAACTATTATTGTACGCAAATTCTACCAATGGTAGATGGTTGTCCCAACTCCCTTTGAAATCCATAACGCAAGAACTTAACATATCGTCAAGCGTTTGAATTGTTCGTTCACTTTGTTCATCCGTCTAAGGATGATACGCCGTAATCAATCTCAACTGCGTTCTCATTTGCTCTTTGCAAACTCCTCTAGAAGTTCGATGTGAATCGTGGATCACGATCCGACACAATTGAAACAGGTACTCCATGTCTTGAAATAATTTCATTAACATAAAGCTTAGCTAATTGTTCTAGGTTATACCTAACTCCTATTGGTAGAAAATGAGCCGATTTCGTCAATCGATCCACTATCACCCAAATAGCATCGTATCCTTTTCTTGTTGTTGGAATTCCTACCACAAAGTCCATTGTGATGTGCTCCCATTTCCACTCTGTAATTTCTAATGATTGCAACAACCCACTAGGTCGTTGGTGTTCAACCTTAACTTTCTGACAAGTTAAGCACCTACTAACATATTCTGCCATCTCCCTTTTCATGTTCGGCCACCAAAAGATTTAACGAAGGTCTTGATACATCTTCGTACTATCGGGATGTATCGAGTACCTCGAACTATGGGCCTCACTCATTATCTCCTCCTTCAATTCGGAATTATTTGGAACCCAAATTCTTCCTTCAAAATGAAGTAATCCCTCCCTATCGAGGTTATACCTAGTCTTTTCTTCATCTTTTATCCTGTTCTTCATATGCTCGCATTCCTCGTTGCTCAATTGCACTTCCTTAACACGTTCCACTATGGTCGGTTGAATCTCCATGGAAAATAACATCTCCTCTACTTCATCCGGTAATTTAACTTCTAATTCCATTTTCGCCATCGCTATTACTAACTCATTCTGAGTCGTTAACATTGACAGTTTTTCTCTACCCTTCCTACTTAGCGCATCGGCCACTACATTTGCTTTCCCCGGATGATATAAGATATCACAATCGCAATCTTTTATTAGTTCCAACCACCTTTTCTGCCTCATATTCAACTCCTTCTGTGTGAAGATATATTTCAGAATTTTATGGTCCGTGTATATCTCACACTTCTCACTGTATATATAATGCCTCCATATTTTTAAGGCAAAAACTACAGCTGCCAATTACAGATCATGAATAGGATAGACCTTCTCATAATCCTTTAATTGACGTGACGCATACACAATGACCTTGCCATGCTGCATGAGCACGCAACCCAGTCCTCTATGCGAAGTGTAAGACCTCGAATTTTATGAAATAAAAGTATTCAATTTTTCTTATAATTAGTATTCCGTAAATGGTTAAATTGATAAAAAGTTAAAGTTAAGGGTGATATATGTAAAGTTTACAAAATACGCAAGTGGTTATAAAATACTCATTGTTGTCGGGGAATATTCGTTTCGTCGTGGAATATTCTTGTTGTCGAGGAATATTCGTACTACGGCGTAGCCATTTATGGGCCCCATAAATGTAATAAGCTGCTTGATAAAGAAAATGACAAATTTGAGTTTTTATAAATAATGGCGTAATTGTTAACGTTAACAACTTTGTTGGAATACCCGGTGGTTAAAATACGATACGCTGGTCATTGGTTGTGCGAAGCACTACGGTATTGCATTGTATTTTTGAATTATTGATTCTTACGTATGAATGCACTACTCAATAATTATTACGATAATTACTTTATTCAATATTTTATTTTATTGGTTCAATAATTCTTTGCTTTGATATTTTATATTATTCTTTGTTTTAATAATTGTCAACGCATTAAGATTTTTCATTATTAGATCAATAATTCATATTATTTGAATAATATTATTAGATAGCATTATTGGCAATGTCTAGAAAGTTACATCGAGGAGAGGTTTGGTCACTTAATTGCGCTACCAATGAGAGAAATCCTTATTGAAAGCCCCTCTTTCTGGAACTTCCTAGTTGTCATAATTGTGATTCTGTAATATTATTTATGAATAATTAATTATTGATTTATATGATAAGGAAATATGACTTGGGAGTTGGAATCGGAAATAAAAGCGAGGTACCCTCACCTGTTCGAAACACCAGGTACATACGTCAATTTCGAGGACGAAATTTTATAAGGAGGGGAGGTTGTAAGACCCTAACTTATTATAAATAAAATTGATTTTTTTCTCTATTCATTATTCTAAATTAATAAGGTGTTAATTTGATATAATGCTTTGGTTATGGGTGAAATGTGCAAATTTTGCAAAATAAGCAAGTGGTTATAAAATATTTATTTCTGTCGGGGAATATTCGTTTGGTTGTGGAATATTCTTTTTGTCGGGGAATATTCGTACGACGGCGTAGCCATTTGTGGGCCCTATAACGGAAAACGGTTGGATGAAGGAAAACTACAAATTATGAGTTTTTATAAATAACGTCGTAGTTGTTACCGTTAACACTATTGGAATACACGTGGTTAAAATACGATGTCTACGCCAGTAGTGGCACAATAACACACCAGTATTAAGACAAGATTGTTGAATTATTGATTAAATGCGTGAAAGGCACTTACTTTCTCAATAATTGTTACGATGAATTCTTCGCTTCAATATTTTATTTTATTGGTTCAATAATTGTTGTGTTGATATTTTATATTATTGTTGTTTCAATAATTGTCATTGCACAGTCACTACAAGAAAAAAGCTTTATTCCGATGGAATATTCTGTCGGACCTAGTCCTATTCCGTCGCACCTAATCTATTTTCGAAGAAAAAGTCCGTCTGAAATTCAGTCGTAAATAATTGCATCCGAAATAAGATCTGTCGAGAATTCTGTCGGATAAATTTATTTTCGACGCACTTATCTCCGACTGATTTGCGTCGGATATAAATTATTTTCGACATAAAATGTATGACGAAACTTTTCGTAAGATAAAAAGGTCCTATTTTCGACGGACGTATTCTCTCGGAATTATCTTATTTGCGACTGAAAAATTAAAATAACCCAAAAAATTATAAAAAATGACTGCTTATTAAGGTCGATGAAATTTTCGTCGGATATAGGATATTTATGACGGATGTAGTTCCGTCGAAGATAGAGTATTTACGACTGAAATTAGAATATTTCGACAATTATTAAAAATTGTTTTTTTGTTATCTCCGAGGGAATTTCCGTCGTAACTACATTATTCCGTCGGAATTAACTACTTTTTTTTTAATACAAATTTTAAAAATTCAGTTTCCAGGTGTTTAAACCCATTAATGTACCTATATCTCACATTCAAATATGCAACATAGCACTAAAACGTAATCTTCAACTCATTATCATTCACATTCACATTCACATTCACATTCAAATATCCACTAAAACATATTATAAGCTAACCAATTACAAATATAAGCTAATGTTCCATAAATGTTAAACAATGTAATTTACAGTAGTTGTATAGACGTAAGTAGACAATACAATATATACAAAAGTTCTACAATATCATGAATATATACAAATGAACTATAAACTAGTAAAAGTATCATCATCGGGTGGAGGTGAACGACGGCGCTGCTGATCTGGTGTATGGAAATCAGCCTCGTGCTCCTGCTCATCATCGCCAGCCTGCTCGCCATCGCCACCTTGTTGATAGAATCAAAAATATAAATCATTAGTTCTGTATATATATATATATATATATATATATATATCTGAGAATTAACAAACTAGCCTTAATTGAAAAACATAAATAATAAGAATACCTGAGTAGGTGGGGGCGGACGAAAAGCCTCCTCCAAGAGGGTAATCACCATCCGGAGCATCTCGGCGCTCCAAGCGTCGAACTGCTCTTGAGGTAATTCCGTACTCTCTGTAGAGGCCCCTGCTATAATATCATGAGCAATCTAGTGAAGACGAGAACTGGAAGGCAACTGCTAACGCCAAAAGACCAGATCGGTATGGAACTCTATCCGACACTACCTTATCGGTACATGGGAAGATATCGTCATCCAAGCCAGTACCCGTATGAGATGGTCCGACATGTGTTTCTTGGACGTCAAGGTCAATGGAAGCCTATAAAGAGATACAAATTTGATTACTAATAATAATTTATATAATGTGATAAATTCGGATAATTTCGTGAAACATAAAAAAATATTACCTCCAGGAAGTGTATATGCGGGTATCCTCGGTAGACCCAACACTCGATATCTGCCGGTACTTCTACTAGGGGGATCCTGAGACGCGACCCTAGTCTCAGCTCCTCATCCCGGTCTAATACAATATCGGGAAGAGGGGTGGCAGAATCTAACGGCTTAGAACCCCTCCTAATAGTCTCTAGCTCAGCTATACGCTCATCCCGAAGCTTCTGAAATTGGTCCTGTAATGTATTCCGTATACGTATGTTAATTATATAATTTTATTTACGATTCAATATTATTAAAAGCTAAATAGTAAGATGAGTTTTACCCGTATAGCTAAAGCTGCTTGAGATAAAGCACGCTAGTCCTTAGGCGTGTGGGCTCGATCCCAAAACTCTAGCATGGTAGGATCTCGGCCCAAGGTCCTCCCCAATGCCTAATACAAACATTCATAAAATAGGTCTTAAGTATTTGTGTGAGAACTTGACACATAAATAACTAAATACAACGCACTTACCGTCTTCGCCTCCTCGAACGATTGAGAACCAGTGGTGTGTACTATCCGGAGCTGACCACGGTTCTTCTTCGCCTGCTAGGACTTTTTCTTGAAGTCATCAGCCTTCCAGTAAGAACACATAGCCTCCCAGGCTAAATCGAAGACTATGCGGGGCTGATGATCTCTGATGGTGGTCCCAGGATGGTCCACAACTGCCCGGGCTGCCTTCTGTCGCATCTCATACAACCATCTAGAGTAATTCGCAGTGACGTGATGCTCAATCACAACATCTCCAGCTGACTGAGAGATGGTCGGGTCAAATCGATAATAAACATATAATAAAAGATTATTTAAAATTAAGAACATTTGATTTCTTCATCCCAATACAACTATGTAGTGATAATATGCTTAACTTACGTGGAACTTCCGCAAGATGGTCTGCATAAAAGTGGCATCATACCGCGCATACTGACTGAATCGCATGCACCCTCTCGGGAGATGCGTCAAATAAATCGCATGTAGGGTGTGCTTAGCCACCGGGTCTAGTATACTACAGAAAAAGTATAACAATATATGTTATGTGAATTGTGTTTTGCAATAACTGATAGAAATAGTAGGAATATATTAACACTTACTGCTGGGAAATGACATCCACCGGTATTATAAGTGGCACTGCCGGCGGACGCCCAAAGATACCGAGGTTCGTTCCTCAGTGTCGTCGACGAGGTGCATCTGTAGTAATTGTATTTAACATAGTACTTCAATAATCATTGTAATTAATGCAGCTTGAGATATATTTAAATCCTAGTTAAGATAACTTACTCGCGCCTGAAGAAGAGCCTCCATCGTGGCTACCGTCTCCAGTACCGGATCGCCCACCACCTCGGCGACCTCCACCACTATGTCTAGTCATGAATATCCTACTACAATAAGAAAATTGGTAGATTGCGAATATGTAAGGTTTAACAATATGTGGTAAGGACTAATATGAAAGCTCATTTTCAATTACACACGTCATCAAACCCATCAGAATCAACATGTATATCATTCTCGGATTCGGTATCTTCCTCATCCTCAGTTTCGAGATCAGTTTCATCATCATTATCATCCTCAACGACTACATAATCATTCATGTGTACGGTGGCCTCGACATCCTCATCGTTAGGTACGTCAATGACAATAGTACTCACCACATCTTTAGCATGGAACACTACGACCACTGGGTTGCTCACATCTTCTTACAACGCCTCATCCATACCAAACATGTTATCAGCATTAAATGAGCGTGTTTTAGTAGTGACTACTGTGTACCAGGGGCTTCGAGTATTTACGACATTAGGAGCGTAATACACTTGAGTCACTTGACTTGCTAACACGTACACATCATCAGAATTTAACACCAACTTGATATCCACGGTTGTGATTCTATTACGATCAACTTTAACCCCCTTTTCAGTATCAAACTAGCTACACTTAAATGTAACTACCTTTTGCCACGGGATAATTGAGCACAACTACATCCTCATGTGACCATAGTAATTGGACTCGAGAATCTTGATAGCAGCTTCCTAACACCATAACCCCAGAATTGACTGATGTGAGTTCATGCAAGTCATCGACTCTAAATCTATAACCATTCACGATGCAACCAGGAAAAGAACTATCAACTTTGTAAGATCCTTGGATGACATCTATAAAATGCTTAGAAATACTCTCCGCTTCAACCCTTTTCTTAAACCACTGTTGGAAATTAGCATTAGTGAATGTTTCCAATTTTGCTGCAGTAAAAGTTGGGTTAGAAGCATACGCTTCCTCTTCGAATGAACTGCGATATTAGTAAAATGTCTTTAACATATATAGAGATGACTACACTTGTAAATTGTACTAACTGGAGCAAATAAGCTTAGACTTACGTGATGTACGATGATACTTTGGGCATATTTAGAAGCACATATGTAGATACAATCTTCAACTCTTTGTCGCTTAAGTAAGTCAGAGTCTCAGGGCCAAATGGTTTAGCCGGATATGTGAATACAACTAACTCATCATCAGCATGAGTCATTGGACCAACAACCTCATTCCTTGCTAAATGGTTGTACTTCGTTGAGACAACATCGTCAAAATACAATGAGCAGAAGTTGACAAGCTCTTCCTCTGTATATCGTTCAGCAATAGAACCCTCTACACGAGCTTTGTTCTTGACCTTTTGTTTTAATCGGCGCATATACCTACGATAAATAATATGCAGACTTAGTGAAGTATTATTAATATGAGCAGGATAGAGCAATTATAGTAGTTTATATATTACCTCTCAATAGGATACATCCACCGATATTGCACCTGTCCTCCAAGTTTGAGTTCATACGGCAGATGAATAGGCAGATGTTCCATCGAGTCAAAAAATCCTGGAGGGAAGATCATTTCAAGCTTGCACATGGTAAGCACAATATTCTTCTCCATCTGCTCGACATCACTATGCTTAATTGTAGTTGAGCAAATATCTCGAAAGAAATTTGACAGTTCGGTCAATGCATCCAGAACTTTTCTGGGTAACATCTCACGAAATGCAATTGGAATCAACTTCTGCATGAATACACGACAATCGTGACTCTTGAATCCAGAAATTTTCAATTGCTCAACATTATAACAACGTGTTATGTTCGACGCATATCTATCTGGGAGCTTTAACCCACTAACCCACTTACAGACGTCTTCAACTTGTTGCTTAGTAAAACTAAATGGAGCTTTAGGTTTCGTAGTGTTAGGGCGAAGCCACAATTCTGGCCTAATGTTCAATGCCTCCAAATCTTTTCGAGCATTGTCATTGTCTTTAGTTTTACCACTCGCATCTAACACAGTGTAAAACAAGTTCTCGAAAACATTCTTTTCGGTATGCATGACATCTATACAATGATTTAATCGAAAGTGTGCCCCAATCTGAAACTCAAACCATATAGGAAAGTGTGTCCAATTATGAGTCTTCCGCATCTTACCGCTCTCAATTTCATCGTGTTCCTTCCCCGGCAAAGGAAAATCAAGTTGATTCAACCACTCCAAGACCTCACTGCCCGACAGCTAACCAACAACCCCCTTCTTCTCTATCTTTCTGTTGAATTGTGTAGACATCTTTCTGTAATTGTGATCAAGAGGCAAGAATCTACGAGCAGTTCCAAAGAAACTACATTTTCACCCATGCTGCAATTGGTTGCCTTGCACATCCTCCATACACACTGGACAGGACAGCTTCTCGTGAGTTGACCAACCACTAACCATCCCAAGAGCCGAAATGTCAGTGATAGTCCATAACAGGGCTGCCTTCACCACAAAATTCTCGCATATCGATTTATCATACGTCTGAACCCCTGTCTCCCACAACATCTTTAGTTCATTCACTAACGGTCGAAGGTACACATTAAGATCTTTTGTAGGAATTTTATCCCCTGGAATGAGTAAAGTCAAAAACAAATATGGATCCCTCATGCACATTCTTGCCGGTGGAAGATTATAAGCGACCATAATGATGGCCAAACTGAGTACGACCGGCTAAAATTATTAAAAGGGCAAAAGCCATCAAGAGCCATGCCAAGCCTAACATTCCTAACTTCTTCCGCAAACTCGTGGATAATTTACATCAAATCTCTTCCATTCATCTCCATCTCTTTGGGTGAGTCACCGACCGAACACGACATCCCTTGTTCGATGCCAACTCATATGTTGAGCCGTATGAGATGACATGAATAGCCGCTGAAGTCTCGGCGCAAGTGGAAAGTACCGTAAGATTTTCCTGGGAACATGTTTCTCCTTCCCCCCACATTTTGTAACCTTGTAGCGCGATAAGCTGCATATATCACACTGTCCCTTATCTCTGTCCTCCCCATAGTATAACATGCAATCCTGCTCACAAGCATCGATTTTCTGATACCCCATATTTAACCCCTTGACCATCTTCTTCACTTCGTAATAATTCGCAGGAAGAGTATGATCCTTGGGTAAAAACTGTCCAATTATAGCGAGAAAATCATTGAAACCTCTCTCACTACAACCGTGCTCATTCTTGAAGTGTAAGAGCTTCGTCACTACAGAAAGCTTGGTGTTCGTATCATTTCCCGGATACAACGCGACCCCAGATTCAGATAGCAACTTGTAAAAGGCAAAGAACAGATTATTTGGCACTTGGCACTTCAGACCGCTTGAAGAAGGTTCATATTCAAATTGATCAATAGTAGTAGGGAGGGCATAAGCATCAACCAACATCTCAATTGGATCATAGTTTTCGACGTATGAATCCCGTGGAATTGGTTGTTCCATAATATTTTCAATCACTTCTGATTCCCCGTGATGAGTCCATACGAAGTACCCATCTACAAATCCACGAGAAAATAAGTCGAATTTAATCTCGTCGACTTTCTTCCAAATCAGATTTTTACACTTTACACATGGGCATCGCATCTTCCCGTACGGATCATCCGTATGTTCTAGTGCTTTGTTCAAGAAATCTAAAACCCCAACACGATAAGCTGAGAACTTGCGCATCGTCTCAACATTACATACATATATACAACAATGTCCCACAAGAACCAAGGAGTAACAATCTCGAGTGACTATTACGCATAACAGTACTTTGGATAGAATTTGAAGTTTGAAGACCATGAGCATGGACCCTTCTTCCTGACTTCGTACAACCTCTAATCCATGTCATTGCGTAAGTCTCGACATAAGCGGTCCGAAGAAGGTCAGATATACCTCGTTCGGATGCTCGGATTGAAGTTCTGCAAGTTCGAAAGCGAGACAATACAATGCATGAGTGCACGTGTGATTCAAGACACGACGGGACCATGAGGCCTGATGCACCACGACCAAATATGAAGTACAACCACGGGTACCGTCAGGTACCCCTGAGGCCATCGATCTATAAATATGAGCCTTGGGGTTGACCATTTTCAAGGAGAGAGAAGAAGAAAAAAGGCGAGGAAGCCCCATCCATTTTACTCTGTATACACCACTATTAAGTGTTTCCTCTTCTATAAACATCATTAAGTGACATATAGCTATCTTTTTATCCGTGGAGTCAATGTTTATCCATATAAAGTCATAGAAGTTTACTTTGGCAGCCCACCGTAAGCCTTCTCACATTTTATAAAGCCTTATTCTCATATTAGCACACACTGTTATACACATTGAGAGTTGTGTTGTGTGCGTTTGCGGGACTTCCTATCCGTGGTTTTCATTACATCTCAGTATATATATACTTATATATGTATATATTTCATATATGGACTAACATTATCGAGTTATGCCTCGATTGAACCTAGACTTCGGTCTGGAGCGTTTATCTGCTTTTGTATATATATATATATATATATATACTTATATATATAATTGTTGTCAGACATATCTGATGAGCCTGGATTTTACATCCGGTGCATTTACTCACTTTTATATATATATATATATATATATATATATATATACTATATATATTATTGTTGTGGGACATATCGATGAGCACGGATTCACATCCAAAGTATGCTTTTCTCGCTTATATATATATATATATATATATATGTACATATACATATATATATTTACATTTCTTTTAGGCCTGGAGTTTCCACCATGGCCTTTTACAGCTTTATTTACATTTCGTCCCACTTGGAGTTTACTTCGTGGTGGTTGATTATGTCCATATATATATATATATATATATATATATATATATATATTTACCGCTTTTATATATTTACATTTCCAATCCCCAATGGAGTTGCTTCGTGGTGGTTGATCAAGTCTGTATATATATATTTACAGCTTATATATATATATATATAACTGTTTACTGCTTTTCATACAAACTACAGTATCATGTGAGCCTAGGAATCATGTGATCACAGATTCAGCCTATTAAATCTAAATTCGGTTCCCATGATGGACATTTTTCAGCTGTGAGCAGCTTGTACATTACTTTACAAAGGTCTCAATTTCCTTGGATGGTCATCATGCAGTGTGAGGAGTTTGGCATCACTTGATATTATTTTCTCGAGAATGCTTCGCATCTCGAAAATAAAAGCAAACAAGCCGAACATTTAATAATAAAATGGAAGTATCAAAGGCCTCAATTACTATTGGGCATGGGGTTTGAAAAACCACTTTTTATAAAACTTCATTGCTATATCTTATTTAAAACTGAATTTTTCTATAAATTCAAACCCTATGTATATAGGTGCGAACGAGGTACAACACTACTTTCAAATAATTACACATTGATCCACACACACACACACATACATTCATATAACAGTTTCATTAAAAAGTGGCGGTCACCGTGGTAACACGGATGTCGGGGGGGTGCCTAATACATTTCCTCCGCATAATCAAGCCCCCGGACCCAAAATGAATCTCGGTTTCACAGACCCGTTTAGCAGTGTCAAATCACTGGGTCAATGTGCAAACCTTTTTTGGTTGCGTTGGTGCAACCAGTTAAATACACCAACTGGAGACTCTTAAAGTCAAATCGTTGACATTATGCATGTCGGACCTTTTTCACTTGGTTTTCAAACAAATCTCACATTAACATGAGAACACCAAAGAACAAGTAACGAAAAAGGGACACTCAAAAATCCTGACGTCGACAGGTGGCGACTCTGCTGGGGACTCCAGTAAGAGGGCTTAAGCCGCTATTACAAGCTTTTTAAAACTGTTATATACTTGTGTGTGAATGTTGCATTTATATTTATGATGAATGTGTACGAATGCGTTTTACTTACTATCAAGTAAATTGCGATGATCTGGGAACCTTCATGCCAAAAAGCCGCAAGAGTAACCCTAAGATAGGTCAACCTCTGATAAACCAAACGCGGAGGAAAGTCTCTTCATACTTTCCATTTTCAATTACTTATAAAAGCATTTACTTGTAATTTTATTCCATGTTCATCCATATGTAATGGAAAATATGAAGAATATTTGTGCATGCATGACATGTTATCAATTAACAACCGGTTTTGTAGGACAAAATTCCTAAAACAGACATGTTATGATAACATTTACATTACCCTAAGACTAAACTACGTAAGTCTTTTGTAGGGGAAGCAATTGGGCCCGTTACCCGCTCAAAATCCAAAAAGGCCACGAGCCTACAGCCACTTATGTCTTCTTCTGACCAGTCTAATGCTCACGAGAGCTGGCTCACGCCTTCCTCACTCAATACAGTTTTCAATCTCAGATGGCTCCTGATCGGTACCAAATTATCAAGGTCAAGAAATAGTCTAATGAGTCTTTCAGATAGTACGCTTAAAGGTGGAGGCGCCTTGCTGCTCAAGTTATTCCTTCCATGACGGAATCAGAAATGGTCATGACATTTATAACAACCCAGAATTTTGGATTATCCAAAATTTAGGTTTAAAGAATTAGTTATTAATAAAATGAATTTTTATTAATACTATTCTGTGCTATGTGTTTAGTAATCGTTCTATAACTTAGGATGATTAAAAATTGGGAGGATTCTGGCTGCGAGCTAGATTGAATGAGTAAGAATTTTCAAGACGAAAATGAAAGTTTTCCGAGAACAAAATATTTTTCAAGGAAAAAGACGAAATAGGCACTATTCATCCGTTCTGCTCGGAGATTTATTTTGAATTTCCGAGAAACGCGTAATGATAGAATTCTAAGACGAGATGGAATATTCAATAATATTTCAGTTATGGAAAAAACGAAGTTTTCACCTGCAGACTTAAAACCTAAGGGTTAGGAAAAGTGAGTTCCGAGAATTTAATGATTTTGTATAATAACTAGAGTTATTATGCGTGAGAAATACGAGTATAATACTAGTTATTATATGAGTTTAGTATGAAGATTACTACGACGTATAATATGAATATTGTACGAACGATATATGAAGAGAATACGAGAATGGAATGCGTAGAATACGATTAGTCTAAATGGACTTTGAGTTCATGGACTTTGAAGAATTCAATTAGACTTTTATTATTTCAAGCCCAATGGAATGTGTAATCAAGCCTAGCGTAGGCCCAGTAAGAATTAATGTAAGGCCCAGGGTTAGATTTAATTAAGCCCGATCCGAGAAAATAAACTGCGGATCGAACCGATGGGTCACCGGATGGGTAAAACCAATGGGGAAACCCATGGGGGAGACCCATGGGCATGTGGGTCGGCCACTTGGCCACCAATTAAGGGTGGTGGCCAAGTAAACTTGGTGGCTAAGCCATGAATAGTAAGGAGGTGGGGGGGGGGGAAATGGCTAAAATGCCCCTAGCCTTGGTTTTCTATATAAACAAGCCTTAAGCTCATTTGTTTGGTTTGAAATTTCAACCAACACTTAAGAGATAGAGAGAGAGAGTTCGGATGGGAGAAGAAGAGGAAGAGGAATGAGGAAAAGCTAGCTCGAATGCACGCTTTGTCCGACGGAAGGAGATTAAAGAAGAACGGTAATCCGAATCCTAGTTTCTTATAATTTTTCTTTAAGTTTAATATGTTAAAAAACATAACTTAATGAAGATAAGAAGTAGATGAAGTTAAGAATGAATTCATATGGTTGAAATCATGAGAAAATGAAGAAATAAGAATTAGAAATTTAGTTTATAAATTTCTTAAGGAAGTGTAAGATTCGTAAGGATTTTGAGCGATCCGAATGAATCTTAAGAATGATTAGGTCAAATAAGTAAGGAATGATGTTCTATAACATCAAATTCCGAGAAAAAGTAAAATCGTAATCAAAGTATCGATTAAAAATGAAGAACGAACGAAGAACGCGAAGAACACCCGAAGAACACGAAGAACGTTGTTGATGGACAAATTTAAAACCATCGTAGGATAATTGTTGTTGATGGACAAGTTTAAAACCATCACATATAATTTAGTTGCTTATTTCTTGGTTAGGAACGTTAGAAACGTTCATGAAGAATGGATTAAAACTGAGCTATAACGAAGTTATGGCAAAAATTTCACAAAAGAAGAATGAGAATTAAAAAGTATGTAAATGAACCCGAACGTGTAGGGTTTCATAAGAATGTAAGAGAACGTATAAAATGTTAGTCATGGACTCAAGAACGAATGAATTCTGAGTTCGGATGACCGAATTACGGACGAACAAATGAAGAACGTTAAAAACATAAAATCAACGAAGGGCGAAGATTAAGCCAATCAAATGGCACATTAACTGATTCAGAACAAAGTTCTGTCCATGGGTAATCGAAGTACGTAAGATAAGGAAGAAAATGGCTTTGGAACGATCTTATTACGAGTTATAACGAATAAGATATGAGATTTCAAAGTCAGCGTCTCAAGCTTGTAAAAGACTTAGAAAATTTTTTTAGGTTTCATGCTTGGCGCCGCAGTGCTAGTCGTGCCTTGGGGGTCGCTACCACAGCACGAGCTCAGGCAATTAGCTACTACTAAATGGCGCCTCAATGCGAAGAAAAGGGAAGTACACGGCGCCGCAGCGCCGATGCAGGGCAATGCCCAGAAATGAGATTTTTACTGCTCAAGTACTAGGGGGATGTGCAAGAAAGAAATATGAACATGTATTTCAACTAATGTAATACTTAATAAAGTGTATTAAACCTTTAATAAAGGTTGAACGAAAAGGTTAAACGAGATTAAAAGACAAAGATGCAGATGCAGGTTACGGAACTGATGTTCGGGGACCGTAGTCGCGATAAACAAACGTGAGGGATTGCTATTGTTGTTGTGATTCCCTGAGCGTTGAGTGACGAGCGTAATGTATAACATTTCGATGTTATGACATGGTAATGAGAGATGAATGTAAAGCGTATAGACGCTGTGAATGCAACGCTGATGCAATGAGTGAACGGTCTTAGCATACAACGAACCGTATGGCTTTGACATTAAGAAAGAATAATGAACATGGGGTTCAGGTGATGAGTAATGAATGAAAACGATTAAAACCTTAAATGAAGGTTGAATGTGAGATTAAGGGAGGAACAACGTAAACGTTGAATCCATAAACGATCCTCGTGAATTGTATTCATGTCGAGCGAACGTTCTAAGTGTACATTGGTTGTATAACTTAGACGTTGACGAAGGTAGTAAGTAAGATATGAATTATCAAGAAAGCCGTAGCGAACGGTAATGAGATTAATTAAAGCCGAATGTGAGTCGGATGAGAATGCTAGAATGAAATATAAGCGTTGAACATTTTAACCGACGTGAAGGTTAAGTGTAGGCGAATATTAAACGGGAAGAATCTACACCCCGTGTATGGTTTGACCATAAGGTAATAAAGATCAATGATTAAACCTGTGATCGATGAAGAAGCTAAATCAAAGATAAGTACGTATAACGTAAATAAGCCGAGTTAATGTTTATAACTTGGATAACGTTTCGAGTCGAATGAACCGGACGTTGTAAGATAAGAAAAAGGTAATGTAAAATAGTTAACGCTATTAATGAATAGAATGGATATGGAATGATCGTTCTTTGTATACAAAAGACTTTATGACTTAGACGATGATGAATAGATCATGAGGTATGGCATTTAGTTGCCAGAAAGCTATAAGGAATAAGAAATTGACTTAACGAATATTATAGTTTAATAGTTCGGATAAGTTAAGATAAGTTTAGGTTGTGGTACAATCGTAACCTTTGATGGTTGACATATGGGAGCCGGGTCAAACAATTTCTTCGGAGAAGGAAGGTATATATACAAAACCGACAACCGATCTAACTCCTTCGTGTGGGGGCGGTGTAGATGAGACGGGAACTTGTTTGTTGGTTGTTTGTGGGAAACCACTTAGAGTACCATATGGACCACTAGCAGAGACACGATGTGTTTTGAGTCCTAGGAGAGTTATAAGAAGAAGATAAGAATGTAAATCATCAAAGATGATGAGCGTATTGAGTAAGACATCTCCAGTATGTCATGAAGCCGTTAATCGGTAAAGGAAGTTAGTCGCGTAAACTTAGATTATAAGAACGCAAACCCTAAGAAGTGAAGTTAAGTAAACCAATGCGTAAAGTCAAGTATATGACTAATTGGTGTATGTGTTATTTCCTTATGTGCTACATAGGAATTGGAATGAGAAGTTTAGCGTAAACTATAAGCTGTAGCTATGCGTAAGGCAAGTTTCCTAACTTCATTCATATTTTAAATGAATGCTAGTTTCTAAGACTTCTCAGATGTTGAACTTGAGAAGTTCTGTCTATGTGCGAATGTGTGATATTTGTACAAGGTGGTAGAATGTATGAGGCCTTGTGCCACAATTTGAATAATTCGGTGTTTCTATTATATAAACTATTCTGTGATTGAACTGTTCAATATGAGAATGTTCTACTTATACATGAACCGTTATTGTTAAGTCTGTGCTATTGATTCTAGCAAGACAGAATGTGTATAAAAGAAAATAGAGCATGAAAATATTTCAAGGTGAATGTGACTAATGTTTTAAAATGATAGGAATTGAGATTATTCCTATTATTCAAGCTGCTTCATAACCTTTGTTCGGTTATTAAGGTCTTAAAAGAATGTTTAAATACTTGAAGTTGTTTGTTCAACTGCTATAACTTGCTGAGCAATTGAATGCTCACACTTGCTTTAAATAAAAACATTTTCAGCGAATGATGTTAGAAAGAACATAAGGATCCCGTAAAGATCAAGCTGATCGGTATGCAGAAGAAGTACCATTCATTATATGAATGATCGTGAAGATCAAGCGAAGACTTGTAATATAGAATGATAGAATTAAAGTATAGAATAGTTTAATGAATGATTATGTATCCTTGGTGGCGGATAAAAGTCACTTGTACAAGATGTAAAGAATAATGTAATTATCATTATTTGTAATGAAAGAGGTTTTAAGGTTTTAGAACCTGGAATTTGAGGATGTATGTTGTTATATTTAGCTATATAATGATGTATGTTTGGATGAGGTTGGGATCGTGACGTACGAAATTCGGATGTGAAAATAGACCGGATTTCAGGGCGTTACAGGTTGGTATCAAAGCTAATAGGTTATAAATCTTAGGTATGAGTACCTAAGACTATAATCGTAGAGAGAAGGATAAGAAGATCACCACGTGATCATAGTAAATCGTAGTAATAGATGAGATGTTAAACGATGAATGATTCGTAGCTAATGCTATGAATGAATGGTACTACGAAGTAGTACGGGAAGAAGAACTCAGATTGAGTTGTAAATGATAGCATACGAAGTAAAGAAAATTCGTATTAAGTAAAGAGAAAGTTAGAAGTTGTAAGATTTCAATTGAGGACTCATGTGATAGGTTGTATTGTATGAATCTTTGTATATGGCGAGAGGTTTGTGCTTGGGTGTAACAACCACTCAGTTTATTACAATGATAATCATTAGAATTGGTCGCACTGTCAAGATGTATATGATAAGAAGGTGAATCTTTTCTCATGTATATACTTGATAGGTAGAGAACGATAAGGTAGGTGCGAGTTCTTAAAACTCATACTTATGGTAAGTTCGTGACTCATAATTATATGGTATTTTTTTGAACTTCTCGTGAATGGACGCCTTATAATTCCATTCGGATAGTTCTTAAACTCATATTATTGTGGAAAGTTCCTGAACTCATAATGTGTGGTAAGTTGATGGACTGTACTAAGGTATAGGAAGGTGTAGACTAAAAACGAGTTATTTTTAGTAGGCTTAGCATTGAAGGTGCTAGAGAAGATTAAGTATTGTCATAAGTAAGACAATGAAGGAAGATGGAGAATAGGATATTCCAAGTCATCTAGCTATGCTAGATTTCAAAGTTTCTTCAAATCGTGCTAATGTGTGCATTTTGAAAATGAAAGAATTGGTTCGACTTTTGGAACCAATGGATTTTAAAAGAACTATTATTGGTATGTCTATGCTAATTGTTTCGGCTAGACAGAAATTGATTTGAAATATCAAAATGAATTTTATATCATCAGTGCATTTGATGCAAGGATGGTAAAAGGATGGAGTTATTAGTGAAATTAAACCTGGTGTTGGATTTGATCTTAGGATCAACAACCCACTATGGTATGATGCATAATGATGAAGTCATAAACTGACGAAGTCCTCAACATACTATGAAAAGTGCGGTATCATGACGTCATAAAACGTTTTGATGTATTGCAAAAGAATTTAAAGAAGTAGTCGATGTAAATTGATTTGACTAGAAGAATGTTTCAAGTTGATGTCTAATTTATTGGTATGGTCTAAGCTACTTGATTTGGCTAAGACGAATGGTATGTCATGATTAAAAGAAAATCGAGCTTTCTTTGAAGAGATATGCAGAAGAAAATTGTTTTGGTGCGGATTCTAATGATTAAGTCTGAGGTGAACATACCCTGAAATGGGGTTATACGATAGGTTGATCACCTACGTATGGAAGAGGTAGTTTACCTTCTTTGTGATTGTAAACTTACCGTGTAAGAAAGGTTTACGGCGAAAGACTGTTTAACCTAGTAAGAGTTCATGGTCAATTTGACCCCTCAGCAAAAGAATGAAATGTTTTAAAGGAATCCTTATATTCCTATTTATTCCTTTCACTTCATGATTCTTGATAAGTTATGAAGGGTAGGGAATGCATGAAAGATAAGAACTTCTTTGAAGAGAAGTTGAGAAGAAGGGTAAGCTAAAATTTTGAGGACGAAATTCTTTGAAGAAGGGGAGAATGTGAAGACCCGGGTAAGGGTTTAGTTTTAAAAAATTCAGAGGACGGAATTTTTATAAGGAGGGAAGACTATAACAACCCGGAATTTTGGATTATCCAGAATTTAGGTTTAAAGAATTAGTTATTAATAAAATGAATTTTTATTAATACTATTCTGTGCTATGTGTTTAGTAATCGTTCTATAACCTAGGATGATTATAAATCGGGAGGATTCTGGCTGCGAGCTAGATTGAACGAGTAAGAATTTTCAAAACGAAAATAAAAGTTTTCCGAGAAAAAAATATTTTTCGGGAAAAAAGACGAAATAGACACTATTCATCTATTTCTGCTCGGAGATTTATTTTGAATTTTCGAGAAACGCGTAATGATAGAATTTTGAGACTAGATGGAATATTCAGTAATATTTCAGTTATGGCAAAAACGAAGTTTTCACCTGCGGACTTAAAACCTAAGGGTTAGGAAAAGTGAGTTCCGAGAATTTAATGATTTTGTATAATAACTAGAGTTATTATACGTGAGAAATATGAGTATAATACTAGTTATTATACGAGTTTAGTATGAAGATTAGTACGACGTATAATACGAATATCGTAAGAATGATATACGAAGAAAATACGAGAATGGAATGCGTAGAATACGATTAGTCTAAATGGACTTTGAGTTCATGGACATTGAAGAATTCAGTTGGACTTGGATTATTTCAAGCCCAATGGAATGTGTAATCAAGCCTAGCGTAGGCCCAGTAAGAATTAATGTAAGGCCCAAGGTTAGATTTAATTAAGCCCGATCTGAGAAAATAAACCGCGGATCGAATCGATGGGTCACCGGATGGGTAAAACCCATGGGGTAACCCATGGAGGAGACCCATGGGCATGTGGGTCGGCCACTTGGCCACCAAGTAAGGGTGGTGGCCAAGTAAACTTGGTGGCTAAGCCATGAATAGTAAGGAGGTGGGGGGGAATGGCTAAAATTCCCTAGCCTTGGTTTTCTATATAAACAAGCCTTATGCTCATTTGTTTGGTTTGAAATTTCAACCAACACTTGAGAGATAGAGAGAGAGTTCGGATGGGAGAAGAAGAGGAAGAGGAATGAGGAAAAGCTAGCTCTCGAATGCACGCTTTGTCCGAAGCGGAAGGAGATTAAAGAAGAAATCAGTGTCAAACCCTAGTTTCTTCTAATTTTTCTTTAAGTTTAATATGTTCAAAAACATAACTTAATGAAGATAACAAGTATATAAAGTTAAGAATGAATTCATATGGTTGAAATCATGAGAAAATGAAGAAATAAGAATTAGAAATTTAGTTTATAAATTTCTTAAGGAAGTGTAAGATTCGTAAGGATTTTGAGCGATCCGAATGAATCTTATGAATGATTAGGTCAAATAAGTAAGGAATGATGTTCTTTATTATCAAATTCCAAGAAAAAGTAAAATCGTAATCAAAGTATCGATTAAAAATGAAGAACGAATGAAGAACGCGAAGAACACGCGAAGAACACAAAGAACGTTGTTGATGGACAAATTTAAAACCATCGTAGGATAATTGTTGTTGATGGACAAGTTTAAAACCATCGCGTATAAGTTAGTTGCTTATTGCTTGGTTAGGAACATTAGAAACGTTCATGAAGAACGGATGAAAACTTAGCTATAACGAAGTTATGGTGAAAATTTCATAAAAGAAGAATGAGAATTAGAAAGTATGTAAATGAACCTAAACATGTATGGTTTAATAAGAATGTAAGAGGACGTATAAAATGTGAGTCATGGACTCAAGAACGAACGGATTACGAGTTCGGATGACCGAATTACGGACGAATGAATGAAGAATGTTAAAAACATAAAATGAACAAAGGGTGAAGATTAAGCCAATCAAATGGTATGTTAACAGATTCAGAATGAAGTTCTATCCATGGGTAATCGAAGTACGTAAGATAAGGAAGAAAATGGCTTTGGAACTATCTTATTCCGAGTTCTAATGAATAAGATATGAGATTTCAAAGTCAGCGTCTCAAGCTTGTAAAAGACTTAGAAAATTTTTCTAGGTTTCATGCTAGGCGCCGTAGCGCGAGCTCGGGCAATTAGCTACTACTAAATGGCGCCTCAATGCGAAGAAAAGGGAAGTACACGGCGCCGCAGCGCCGATGCAGGGCAATGCCCAGAAATGAGATTTTTACTGCTCAAGTACTAGGGGGATGTGCAAGAAAGAAATATGAACATGTATTTCAACTAATGTAATACTTAATAAAGTGTATTAAACCTTTAATAAAGGTTGAACGAAAAGGTTAAACGAGATTAAAAGACAAAGATGCAGATGCAGGTTACGGAACTGATGTTCGGGGACCGTAGTCGCGATAAACAAACGTGAGGGATTGCTATTGTTGTGATTCCCTAGACGTTGAGTGACGAGCGTAATGTATAACATTTCGATGTTATGACATGGTAATGAGAGATGAATGTAAAGCGTATAGACGCTGTGAATGCAACGCTGATGCAATGAGTGAACGGTCTTAGCATACAACGAACCGTATGGCTTTGACATTAAGAAAGAATAATGAACATGGGGTTCAGGTGATGAGTAATGAATGAAAACGATTAAAACCTTAAATGAAGGTTGAATGTGAGATTAAGGGAGGAACAACGTAAACGCGTTGAATCCATAAACGATCCTCGTGAATTGTATTCATGTCGAAATTTAACGTTCTAAGTGTACATTGGTTGTATAACTTAGACGTTGACGAAGGTAGTAAGTAAGATATGAATTATCAAGAAAGCCGTAGCGAACGGTAATGAGATTAATTAAAGCCGAATGTGAGTCGGATGAGAATGCTAGAATGAAATATAAGCGTTGAACATTTTAACCGACGTGAAGGTTAAGTGTAGGCGAATATTAAACGGGAAGAATCTACACCCCGTGTATGGTTTGACCATAAGGTAATAAAGATCAATGATTAAACCTGTGATCGATGAAGAAGCTAAATCAAAGATAAGTACGTATAACGTAAATAAGCCGAGTTAATGTTTATAACTTGGATAACGTTTCGAGTCGAATGAACCGGACGTTGTAAGATAAGAAAAAGGTAATGTAAAATAGTTAACGCTATTAATGAATAGAATGGATATGGAATGATCGTTCTTTGTATACAAAAGACTTTATGACTTAGACGATGATGAATAGATCATGAGGTATGGCATTTAGTTGCCAGAAAGCTATAAGGAATAAGAAATTGACTTAACGAATATTATAGTTTAATAGTTCGGATAAGTTAAGATAAGTTTAGGTTGTGGTACAATCGTAACCTTTGATGGTTGACATATGGGAGCTGGTCTAAACAATTTCTTCAGAGAAGGAAGGTATATACAAAACTGACAACCGATCTAACTCACTGTGTGGGCAGTGTAGATGAGACGGGAACTTGTTTGTTGGTTGTTTGTGGGAAACCACTTAGAGTACCATATGGACCACTAGCAGAGACACGATGTGTTTTGAGTCCTAGGAGAGTTATAAGAAGAAGATAAGAATGTAAATCATCAAAGATGATGAACGTATTGAGTAAGACATCTCCGTATGTCATGAAGCCGTTAATCGGTAAAGGAAGTTAGTCGCGTAAACTTAGATTATAAGAACGCAAACCCTAAGAAGTGAAGTTAAGTAAACCAATGCGTAAAGTCAAGTATATGACTAATTGGTGTATGTGTTATTTCCTTATGTGCTACATAGGAATTGGAATGAGAAGTTTAGCGTAAACTATAAGCTGTAGCTATGCGTAAGGCAAGTTTCCTAACTTCATTCATATTTTAAATGAATGCTAGTTTCTAAGACTTCTCAGATGTTGAACTTGAGAAGTTCTGTCTATGTGCGAATGTGTGATATTTGTACAAGGTGGTAGAATGTATGAGGCCTTGTGCCATAATTTGAACACTTCGGTGTTTCTATGATATAAACTATTCTGTGATTGAACTGTTCAATATGAGAATGTTCTACTTATGCATGAACCGTTATTGTTAAGTCCGTGCTATTGATTCTAGCAAGACAGAATGTGTATAAAAGAAAGTAGAGCATGAAAATATTTCAAGGTGAATGTGACTAATGTTTTAAAATGATAGGAATCGAGATTATTCCTATTATTCAAGCTGCTTCATAACCTTTGTTCGGTTATTAAGGTCTTAAAAGAATGTTTAAATACTTGAAGTTGTTTGTTCAACTGCTATAACTTGCTGAGCAATTGAATGCTCACACTTGCTTTAAATAAAAACATTTTCAGTGAACGATGTTAGAAAGAACATAAGGATCCTGTAAAGATCAAGCTGATCGGTATGCAGAAGAAGTACCATTCATTATATGAATGAGCGTGAAGATCAAGCGAAGACTTGTAATATAGAATGATAGAATTAAAGTATAGAATAGTTTAATGAACGATTATGTTTTAGAACCTAGGATTTGAGGATGTACGTTGTTATATTTTGCTATATAATGATGTATGTTTGGATGAGGTTGGGATCGTGATGTACGGAATCCAGATATGAAAATAGACCGAATTTTGGGGCCTTACAACATTCATAGATGTACAGGAAGCTCCTTTCTATGAAAGAGTCTTAGCTGGTATTGGCAAACCATTCTCTAAAATGATTAAGCACGGAGAAATGGCTTAAATGGTATTGAAGTCCGGTAAAATTCAAGACCTAGCCGCTCTTAAAGCTGTTGCTGAGCACATCCAGTCCAGATCATATGGAAACAACCCCTGGAGGGTCCATAAAAAGAAAGAGAAGGATGTTTCCTTGATACTACAAGGTCAAAAAGGCAATCAAAGCATGCCTATGTAGAGGAGAAACTACTCCTCTTTTCAATCACAATCTTCAAACCCTCCATTACCTATAGGTGGAGATGAAAAGCGTCCTCGAACGTTCACACCCTTAGGTGACTCGCTCGAGAATATTCTTGCTCTTCTGACTGCTCAGAAGAAAATTATACATCTTCTTCCACCAGCCAACCCTAATGGGAGGGGTTTTAATGCTACTTGGAAGTGTGCTTATCATGCCGGAGCACCTCGACATGATACTCAAGATTGTTGGGCCTTGAAACACAAGATCCAAGATTTAATAGACAATGGTGAGATCGTGGTCACCAAACCAGATCAACCTCACATGCAAGACAACCCTCTTCCTCAACACAAAGAAGAAGAGGTCAACATGATCAGTTGGAGCACTGGACAGGGTTCCAATTCTAATGGCGAGTCATCCCAAACCATCAAAGATGGTGTTGACAGATGGGATTATGCAAAGTTCCAATTTACAATGGAACGAAAGATGAAAGCTCTTTGCAAACAAATTGAGCAACTGGCAGAACTGGTGACCCACCATCATCAAGTCACACGCCAATTAATCAGGCAGGAGCATGCCTATCTCCTTCCTTTTGTTATGAATGCTTCCTCACCACCTTCAGAAAGTGAAGCTATGGAGGATAAGGTTGCGAAGAGAGAAAATGCTAAAGCCCGTCTGGATTTTGCCAATCAGAGGGAATTTACCTATTTGGGCCAATCTATGGAGGAGATATTGCAAATGTTGATCAACGAAGGAAGAATTACTTTCCTTCTCCCTCCAATCAATCCCCGCTCAGGACGTTTCAATTCTGATGAAGTGTGTTAATATCATTCACATTCTCGCAGTCACAGCACAGAAGAATGTTGGGCACTCCACCATCTCATTCAGAATCTTATTGATAGCGGTGTCCTGCAAATAGTAGATGATTACACTGTGCAACTCAAGGGTGGGAATGCATGTCCTACCAAATGGAAGGGATCAGTAGCAGTTATATCTGAAGTGGATGATGAGACTATCAAAGTATTTTCAATACAACCAATTCAACTCAAAGGAGTTGACAATCCTTTGAAATTGGCCGCATCAGAGCCAATTTCTTTACCTTTCAGATCACAATATCCTGTTGTCAGCTTACACAAAGTTCCATGGAATTATGGAGAAGCTGAAGGATCCACGTCTCATACCACTGCTATAGTGTCAAAGGAAAATCCACTGTATCTTCCTCAACGGGTTATGAAACCTATCTGCGAAGCAAAGAGGAAGTTTCCCATGGAGAAAATTGAAAAATTCCGTCGCACTATGGGTCATAATGAAGCCAATATGGTTTTAAGCTTGCGAGAAGCTCCACACCAGATATCTATACTGGACTAGGTTTTCTCTTTCGAGGATCATCGGAAGATCTTACTGAAGGTTTTGGAAGAAGCCTACTTGCCAAAATCAGTGGATGTGGAAAAATTTCAATATTTGGTTGATCACATTTTCAACAACAATGTGATATCCTTCACTGATGATGATATACCGCCCGAAGGGACCGATCATTGCAAGCCATTGTATATTACTATTTTGTCTTCCAGGTACATGCTAGCTGGAGTTTTGATAGATGGAGGCTCATCTCTAAATATTTGTCCTTATGCCACCTTGGTAAAGATGAATGTCAATCTCAAGCGGATCCAAAGCAGCCATACGGTTATTAGAGCTTTTGATGGATCTCGACGAAATTTCGTCGGAAAGATTGAGTTGCCAATTGAGATTGGTCCAAATACATTCAATATATCCTTCCACGTCCTCAAGATAGATTCAGGATACAACTTGCTATTAGGGAGACCATGGATACATATGGCTGGAGCCGTTCCCTCCACACTTCATCAACAACTCAAATACATTATCAATAATAGTCTAGTCACTGTCAACGCTTAGCCGGAATGTCCTGAACAAAGAACTCTACCAATCATCAGCTTCAATTAAGAAGTTGAACCGTCCAGTTTTCATACTCTGGAAGTGAGTACCATGCAATACCATTCTATTGGAGCGCCACTTCCCATACCCAAGATTTCTGCCGAGGTTATGTCGGCCACTCAAGAAATGATGTCATTGGGTCATCAACCTGGAAAAGGGCTTGGTAAAGATAAGAAGGGTATTAAGCACCCTATTCAAATGTCCAGGTAAATTGGAGCAGTACGGACTAGGCTATTCGCTGATTCACTCAGTGAATCCTCATAAGCACAAGCAGGTTCCTCAAGCTTCCGCCGCACGATGATTTTCTATACCTTTAACTCATGAGTTGATACAGTCTCTATTAAAGGTGTCAGTCCATGTTATGGCCATACTATTCCCTAAACCAGTACCAATCAAAGCAAAAGAGGTGCTGATTCCTGATCCCGAAGTGGAAGAAAAGGAACGGAAATGTAAACATGACATTGCCTTGATGATGGCCGGCATACGCGTCATTGTTCATGATGAACATACAAACAGATACACCCCAGACGATGATTGCCCAGATGTCATGGTTATCATTCGGGAAAAGGAGGACAATGACGATCCTTCCGTCACTGCAGTCCATCAAGACTTTGCCCTAGACAATTGGAGCAGCACTCCATGCATTGGTCGATGAGGGTAAAATGGGCATAAAATCCCTCTGCCCTGTAGATAACTTTAATTGCTTGCTTTCCTTTACAGTACTAGCAATTATTTTATCAAGAACATGCTAACACTTTTGTATAATTGTACAGTTGCATATATTAAGTGAAAGCATATTTTGTTTCAGGACTCTGAATTTAGATGTGCATGTACTTTGCGATGAGGTGCCTTCTCTCCACAAGTAAATCAGAATTTTGATGCAAAGTTGGACTCAGACTTGATGGACATACAAGAGGACATTGAGACACCTCAGGAGATTAAGGAATGGGTCGCAGACAAACCCAAACCCAATCTTGATCAAACCACTTCTTTCAATCTTGGAACCTTAGACAACCCTAAGCTTATCCAGATTGGTTCAGACCTTACCACAAATCAATGGAATGACATGGTTGCACTATTAACCCAATTCCAGGATGTGTTTGCATGGTCTCATGAAGACATGGTGGGTTTGTCCACTGACATTGTTCTTCATCTCCTTCCCATTAAAGAAGGATTCAAGCCGCTAGGGCAAAAGCTCGAACAATTGAAACCTGAGTGGAGTTTAAAGGTTAAAGAAGAAATTGTGAAACAATTTCAAGCTGGCATCATCATGGTGTCTACATATTCAGAGTGGATATCCAACATTGTTCCCGTGCCTAAACCTGGGGGAAAGGTGCGAGTTTGTGTGGATTACCGGGATTTGAACAAAGCTTGCCTTAAAGATAGCTTTCCCGTGCCATTTATCCACATTATTATTGACAATACTGCTCAAGACGGCATGTACTCCTTTGCTGATTGCTTTGCGGGGTACCATCAAATTATGGTCTCTGAGGAAGATCATGAGAAAATTGCTTTCATCATGCCTTGGGGAACCTTTTGCTACAGACGGTTGTCATTCGGCCTCATCAATGCCGGGGTAACCTATCAGTGAGCTATGATGGCTCTTTTCCACGATTTAATGCACAAGGAGATAGAGATCTACGTGGATGACATCATTGTCAAATCCCGAAAGGAGGAGGACCACTTAGACCATCTCAAAAAGCTTTTCAACAGGTTGCGTAAGTACAACTTGAAGTTGAATCTAGCCAAGTGCGCCTTTTGGTGTTAAGTCAGGCAAATTGCTAGGTTTCCTAGTCAGCCACAAAGGGATTGAACTGGATCCTACCAAAATCCAGGCCATCAAGGAAGTGCCCATTCCTCAGACAGAGAAGGAAATACAGGGATTTTTGGGAAGAATCAACTTCATTAGCAGATTCATTTCTCAACTCACAGCAACCTGTGAGCCTATCTTCAAGCTGTTAAGGAAGAACTCCTCTATGAAATGGAACAATGAGTGTCAGAAAGCCTTCCTTACCATTAAAGAGCAACTAATTAACGCTCCTATTTTGGTACCTCCCAAGGATGATGTTCCCCTGTTCATGTACCTGTCCATAAATGACAATGCCATGGGCTGTATGCTGGGGAAAAAAAATGATAGAGGCGAAGAACGAGCTATCTATTACCTTAGCAAAAGATTCAGCATCAGTGAACATAAGTACACTTTGATTGAGAAGACTTGTTGTGCTTTAGCATGGGCTTCCATGAGGCTACAACATTACCTCTATGGTCATACAACCCATTTCATATCCCGCGTGGATCCTCTCAAGTATGTGTTTAGTAAGCCCATACTGAATTGCCGACTGTCCAGATTGTAGTTGATCCTACAACAATTTGATATCGTCTACGTGACACAAAAGTCTGTCAAAGGTCAAGGAATTATGGATCAACTGGCCGCCGTACCTGCAGGGGACTACAAACCCTTGGAAACATACTTCCCGATGAGGGTAATAATGATTCAAATTAACATCGTAACAATACATGTTATACGTGGAAAATGTATTTTGATGGAGCTGTTAACGCAGAAGGTTATGGAGCCGAGCGGTTTCTAATATCCGATATAGGGAACAAAGATCCGTCACGTAAGAAATTGCATTTTGTCGGCACCAATAACACAAATGAGTATGAAGGTCAGATAATGGGGCTAAAAATTGCCCGTTCAATGGGCATTAGGCGGTTAACTGTCTTTGGTGATTCCGAATTGGTAATCAGACAATCCACAGGAATCTATCAAACCAAAGAATTATATTTGCTACCTTACCATCGGCAAGTTTTACAGATGGCTTTGGAGTTCGAAGAAATCTCCTTTCTACACATTCCTCATAATAGGAATGATTTTGCATATGCATTAGCAACGTTGGCCTCCTTGGTTTACATACCTGATAAGGAAAACATGCCAAGCATCACGTTTGCTCTGCAAAAGGCCCCAGTCTATGGGAATTATGTTGGAGAAGTATCAGATGAACTACCTCCCATCCATAACCCTTGGTATCAATGCATTAAAGAGTATCTACGAGATGGATCTACACCCGCTGAGGCGAGCCTAACTGAGAAGAGGCGGATTCATCGACTTGCTATGAAATTCTACCTAAGCGGAGAAGCACTCTACAAAAGAGATGCTGGATTAGGTCTCCTCAGATGTCTAGAT
Organism: Panax ginseng; assembly: GCA_020205605.1. Taxonomy (NCBI): domain Eukaryota; kingdom Viridiplantae; phylum Streptophyta; class Magnoliopsida; order Apiales; family Araliaceae; genus Panax; species Panax ginseng. The sequence goes on from CM035131.1 coordinate 83,970,215, forward strand.
AAAGACCAAGCTCAGAGACTCATGGATGAGATCCATGGTGGAGTATATGGCCCTCACATGAGCGGACCCCTACTTGTCAAGAAGATCCTCATGACAGGGCATTATTGGCTTACACTCAAAGCTGACTGTGATGATCACGTCAAGAGGTGCTATCAATGCCAGATTCATGGGAATGTTATCCATGCCCCTCCAAGGGAACTCCACAATATAAGTTCGCCATGTCCCTTCTCAATGTGGGGAATGGACGTGATCGGGCCCATTGAGCCCAAAGCCAATAATGGACATCGATTCATATTCACCATGATCGACTACTTCACCAAATGGGTAAAAGCAGTCTCCTTCCCCATGGTTACTAAAGAAGTTATCATTGCCTTCATCAGAAACAATGTCGTCTGTTGATATGGACAACCATAGGTCATTGTGTCAAACAATGCTAAGAACCTCAACAACAAAATGATGGAGGAGTTGTGCAGAAAATTCCACATCAAACACCTCAACTCCGTCATCTACCGTCCAAAGATGAATGGTGCTGTTGAAGCGGCTAATAAAAACATCAAAAAGATTATGCAGAAAATGTTCGCCAATCACAAAGGATGGCCTGACCTCTTGCCTCTGACTTTATTAGCCTACAGAACTTCCATGCGAACTTCCACTGGGGAAACCCCCTACTCATTAGCCTATGGGATGGAAGCAGTGCTCCCCATAGAGGTGGAAATGAATTCCCTCAGAGTATTGATGGATGCTCAGTTGAGTGAAGACCAATGGGTACAAGACATGTATCACCAATTATCTCTAATAGACGAAAGGTGAACCGCGGCTATCTTCCATGGTCAGTTATATCAGCAAAGGAACGTACGAAACTACAACAGAAAAGTCTGACTACGGTAGTTCAAACAACATGACTTGGTTTTAAAGAAGATCATTGACAACCAAGATCAATCTAAGGGAAAATTAGCTCCTAACTGGGAAGGCCCATTTGTTGTCAAGGAGGTATTGACAGGAGGTGCTCTCAGATTGCAGGAAATGGATGGCGATGAATTTCAATAGCTTATCAACTCGGACATCGTGAAACGGTTCTATGTCTTAAGTTACCATCAAACAAACATCCTGGTTTTGATCATCAAATCACCAGTCATTCTTGTTTTGAACCCTATCCTTTTTACATACTCTTCTACCTCTCAGGGAAACATACAATTCAAGCCAGCAGCTTGGTTTCACCTCAGTTCAAACCTTTCATACAATTTCAATTATCCTGAAGATGGGATTGAACCTTTCACATCTGCAGTTTATCCTGAAGACAGGTTTAAACTTTTTCACCTGCAGTTTATCCTGAAGACGGGATTAAACTTTTCTACGCTTGCAGTTTGTCCTGAAGACGGGATCAAACTTTTTCCACACCTGCAGTTTATCCCCATTATGGGATCAAACTTTCTTCTCACCGCAGTTTAGCCTGCACATGGGATTCATATTTCTCTTCATCTGTGATTCGTCCTAGGGGACGAAATACGTCGACCTGATCTCCTCTTCAATAGGAGTACGTAGGCAACCATATGCTATATGGCCAGGTCGCAACAACAAAAAACAACAAAAACATTTCTGCCCTTTCTTCATAAAAAACAACAAAAACAACTTCTACTCCTATCTGCCTTTCACATTCAACGTTGAACCTCTTACAGCAGGTTCGAACTACGTAGACTTGATCTCCTCTTTAATAGAGATGCGTGGCGTACCATTTATGGTTCGATCTAACCCCTACCGAACAAAAATTCTTGTCACACTGAGATCGGGATCAACCTTCAATTCACCACATTTCATCAGTTTCAGATCAAAGGGATAGAATTACCCAACCTCTTCTCACAAATAGAAGATTCGGTGACCATCTAAGTTGCGATCGTGCCTCAAAGAGCAATACCAACCCATAAGAGATGGAATTAACTAGGCTTCTCACAAATAGAAGTACTGGCAACCATTTGTGGTGCGTCAATCCTAGAGAGGAAGAAACCACCCTTCTCTCCACTTTTCCATATAGATACCAGTCCCAAGACACCAAAGATGGTAGGGATATACAGAAATCAATAATCCATTCTAAGAGATCTTGCGACGTCTCAATGTCCATCTATCAAGGATAAGTTCAGAATGCATCAAGATCATAAGGCCCTGAAGAAACATGCAAATATCAAGCAAGTATCAAGGCATAACTAAAAGGGAAGTGAATCAAAATATATTTCCCTGCCATACATAATACTGTTTGATATATACATATGTGATGTACATGACAAAATGGCTAAGCTAGTCTGTGCAGGAAAATACAAAACTATCTACAGATCTGTATATATGCGGACTATCAGATCTAACATAGCATCCCTCTCTAAAGACGGAGGTAGCACTGCAAGCTCCTGCCCAAGGGTATCTACACGAGCTAGCAGATCCTTTGCTAACTGCATGGTGGCGTAATGCTCATCAATGTAAGCACTCATGTCGGAAAGACTGACAGTCATCTGGGATCTAACTAAAGTACTATCTTCAATGGCCATATCCCTAGCAGATAAGGAAGCATCCCGCTCCGCAATCAATACATCCCTGGCTGATCTAGCCTCATCCCTCTCTAACAGAGTGGTATCTCTCTCATCAAGAGCTGTGAACATCGCGACCCTAGCCTGATCTCTATTATAGGTCATCAGATGTAAGCTCTGCTCCAAATTTTGTGCCGAATAATGGGTAATAGTGGCACTTGGGGTGGGAGAATCCATTACAAATGCTGGCAGCCCAGCAATCAAGTCATCGGTGGGAATATCAACCTCCTCTGTAGGCTCTCCTCATCGTCAGAATCAGTCTCCTGCACTGTGGATACTACTGCAGCCAATGCAGTCTCTGTCTCCATATATGCGGAATACTCTGCAGAACAACCCAGATGACTGACAGAAAACCAAGCCAGCTCTCGCTGATCCCAACAGGCATACAACCTGGATCTATCGTCCGCTGATAAACGATGTGAAACGAAGCGCTGACTCACTGCCCCCTCAAAAGGTTGAAAATCCTGAAACTGGTCAAAATGACACATCACAGCCAGTGGGTGGTAAGTAATCAAGCCCCTCAATCTAGCCAGAGGGAGATAATCTATGCCCGGAGCATGAGTAATGAAGCTGTAGGGTGAGTTAAGCCCTGAACACGAAAATATAGGAAACGGGTCTCTAATCCCTGCCAGAAAAACTGACCAAGATGCAGCATCTGTACACTTCGCAGGCTGAAAGGAGTACGACATGGCTATATCATGCGTGAAACAAAACCCCTGCCATCTAAATGTGCCAATTGGTCCCAAGTGTGACATAAAACACACATACAGCATGACCGAGCTACCTGTGAACACTCCTATCAGATAAGTACAGCAGTATGTAGCTGACCTCAGAGTCTCTGCAATGATCATCAGAACAATGGTATGACCCTCCCTGAGAGCTCTCACTGCCATAATGACGTCGATATCCAGCTCATCCACGTACCGCAACATGAAGACGTATGACAGTACGCACAAAAGCAGTACATCCACCCTGTCTGAACGCCAATGGTCCTCCGGTGTGGTGAAATCCCGGGAATGCCGTGCATAACTATCCTTAGAGCTAAATCTGTAAAATAGAAAACGCTGGAATATCACGTGGCCGGATGTAATCTCGTCCTAGACCACTCTACGCCTCAATCCGGTGAGGGTTATAAACTATCTGCTCATGTCTCTGATAGCTATGTGCATGCAAGGTCTGTCTAGCAGCAGCATCGTCAACCATGCATATTCCTCCAAAGTAGGAGTCAACTCATGGGTCCCGAATCGGAATACCTATCTATCCGGCACCCAATGCTCTAGCATACCCTCTACAAATCCTGTGGGATCCTGAAAAATCAACAGGGTTATAGTATGCTGCAGCAAATCATCTACGATCACCATGTCTGATGGTGATATACTATCATACCATGAGCGCATACCAGATACCACCAAAAATGGTGGGGTATGATCAATACGACTAACTGTCGAAGAAGACATCTGTATGGGCCGTGTCATAAGACCATCCAGGGGTCAATGCTAAATATCTCTGGATATACATACATATGCATAACATAATAACATGCATGATACAATAGATGGCAATATGATATAGGGAATGGAAAACTGTGCATCCATTCCTAAGTATATCATCATCTAATACATCTCTGTACAGCTAAAATACAGGGAAATTGGGGGAAGATACCCAACATCTAACAGAGGCCTATCAAAAGATATAGCGAGAATGGGGCGAAGCTACCCAGCAGCTAATAGAGGCCTATCAAAAGAGATAACGAGAAATACATCAGAAAAAGTCAATGGTGTCGATGTCTACATCATTGATACTGTCCACCTGATGTAACTCCTCCTGAGTCACTGGATCTCTATCTACAAGGATGTCAGGTTGATACAATGGAGGATCTGCACTGGCAATGCCATATGGGTCACCTGAGGGGCCAGCGCCAGAGCTGGAAAGATCAAAAGTATCTACCTCTAAAGGATCTCTACCCAAATGCCGAATGAAAAGATGTGTCCGGGTCCAAATTGTCGGGTCAATCATCATCACATGTCGCATGAGTCGGATCTACACGAAAGCTAGCCAATCCGTCATCATCACAGGTCCTGGAACCATATCCCCATTAACTATGTCTTTGCGGTGCCGAGCTCCAATAGTACAAGGATCCACCAATCTTTGGAACATCTCTTGAGACCAGAGGCCCTCGACAATGTAAAACCGCTAATCCCAAAAATGGAATGTCAATGACGGGTGATCGCAAAATAGGCCAATAACGCTCAAGGGAGGCAAGATCGGCATCTGAATCTCTCTGTAGTGCTCCCCGATAAATGACGCTCTCCTAAATAGAGCTCCCATCCTCCATCTATAAAGAGAGGAATCCTGCGGGTGGAAATGACGTACTCTACTCCAGTCGGGTATCCATCTTCAAATCCAACTCCTAAATGCTCTCTAGAGTAGGGAACCCATGTGATTACATCGGCTGTCAACAACTCCAGCTGTAGGCGACAATGAGTGAAACCCTCAGCAATAGGGACCTCCGCCAGTATGGAATGATACCATCTCCATCCTCGTGGATAGGTGTCTAAACCTAACACGTTTACAGGACGCAAACATGGAAGCCTCTCATAGGCCTAAAACTGCCAACACAAAGGTAATATCTGCTGTCAGTTAACACTCTTAACCTATACATTGGAAAAGACAAGAGAAACACTCACCAGTAGAAACGGGTAGAATCCTAACCACGCCTCGGTCAAGCCCTGTGATCGCATGTGCATTCCAATGAGGAAGTAGGCAAAGTTGTAGGAACCTCAATCATACTCTCCTATACGGTCTATGTGTCGAGTGGCGCTGATCAAAGCGAAGGACACCGTAGAGGAATTATTTGCTATGAAGAAGCCCCTAATGATCATCAGGAACAATCGTCAAAGAATGCGATCCCTGACTCTCACATCATCGGGTATGGGCTCACTCAATGACCAATTTCATAGCATCTACGCTCAAAGGACTGTCTGAGCAGTCCCCCGCCTTAAGCGCCTCATTGAAACTCCCAACAAGGATCTCACGGCTGTGGGGGTGATATCCACCGCAAGGCAAGGCACCGGCACCCTCCAAACTCCATACACTGATAAACCGCCAATCCATCGGGCGTCATCATCACCTCACGATCCGAAGAAATGGAGTGGTCGAGTGCAGTGAAACCACCGCTTCGAGACAATGCCACGAGGTAACACCGAGGGGCGGCTGACGGGTAGAATGGAAAGAACATCCCAAATCCTCAAACCATGGACGATCACTCTATAGTCATCATGCAAAAAGCTCGATATATAGATTGGATTCTAAACCAGATTCCTCGAGGTCAGTGTGAAGTCGGGAACCTACATCAAATGCGGATCAACATCGAAATCCTTGACTCCTCATCAATAGGAAATAAGGAAGATTAAAGATCTAACTTCATACCTCGTTTGCGTGCAGGTATACTGAAGGATGCCTACTCAAGTCACCTAGAAGATCTGGGTTTGCCACTTGAATACCTGGCAATTCCCTACGGGGAACACGTACAACAGTAGTAAGAACCTCGATCGGTACATCCTCCTCCTCGTCCTCGACATTCGGCACTTCAACCTGAATAGGACATATCACCGCCTCCACTAAACGACGAGGCTGTCTGACGGAACGACGTTGAGGCTCTTTAGAAGCTCTCCTCCGTACACCAGAAGTGGTCCTGCGGGAACTGCTCAGCAGATCCGGATCCATAATATCTGGACAATAAGTCTCCAAATCACCTAAGAAAGGGTGTGGTAAATTCTTTCCTGGAGCTTTTCAAAATGCATTGTTTTAACATACATCTACAGTAGAGTTAAAAATGCATGACTACCCAATACCTATATTTTGGGAAGATTTTGCTATAGCCCCCTTTGTAAATGGGACTATCCACATGCACATAGGCATGACTAGGTGGCCATTCAGTAGCACACCTATACACAGTCATATACATCCTACATGCATTAATCACATCAAAGTAAAAAATCTGTAAGTGTAGTCTAATTACCAGGATTATTTTACTTTTCTACCATTACTCATTTGTCCTCAGATAGGATAAGAAATGACAGTAAAAGGTGCCAATTTGACTGTTTCAAAAGTTAATTTTTTTCACATCATTATGTTCAGCATGGTTTAATACTAACATTTGCTATGTTGAATATTTGTTATCAAGTCATATCAGCATGCATATTCACTACTATGTGTCTAAATGCATTTCATGTGATAAGTCATTTTCCAACGGATAGAAACTGGAAAAAAATACATGCATACGTTACCAGGACAGTGAAGAACGCTTGTATGATGGCAGAATATGCAGAAAGTTGCCCGAACTCTGCAGATCTGAGGAAGAGCTCTCAGATTTGTTTCACTACTCAACTTGAAAATGACTTATGAAAGTAACCATTTTCCTATACATAGGCACGGTTGGTCGCAGGCTCACCTGCGGCTCCTGCAGGTGTACCTACGGCACTTCTACATGGGTCCCACACCTCCGGCTTGCTCCAAGTAGAGTTGCAAAGGAGGTCTCACAAGCTGAAAAGGCCAAATCAGGAATAAAAGTGCTACGCGATTGAGCGGAATAGCCGGAAAACTTAGTTTCTTTACGGTCAGAGTTAAACTCCCGTTCTCAATGGTATATTCGCCTGAATGTAGGGTATACTATACCAATGAGCTCAGCTTTCACAGATCATGCTCGGCAATACCCCACAAAGGTCTGATGCCATCATTTGCAGGGTCACAGCCCTAAACATCCCCGGCCAGGGGTTACAACGCAAAACCACGAAATATCAAACCTCCCTGGCGGGGGTTACAACGCCGAAGTTATCAACTAATGAAATATCCCCGGTGGGGGTCACAATGTACATCCACGTGTCCCCAGTGGGGGTTACAACGCAATGCAACCATTGATACACACATCAATGAAGGTCAAGCAACCTTGACGTCATGTCAGCCGATGGCAAGTAAATCCATCGAAGCGACTCATCCATGTATCCCCGGCGGGGGTTACAACGTAATGCAACCATTGATACACACATCAATGAAGGTCAAGCAACCTTGACGTCATGTCAATCGATGGCAAGTAAACCCATCGAAGCAACTCATCCACGTGTCCCCGGCGTGGGTTACAACGCAATGCAACCATTGATACACACATCAATGAAGGTCAAGCAAACCTTGACATCATGTTAGTCGATGACAAGTAAACCCATTGAGGCAACTCATCCATGTATCCCCGACGGGGGTTACAATGTAATGCGACCATTGACACATACATTAATGAAGGTCACGCAACCTTGACAATGCACCCAGCAGGGATCTATCCGGTGATACACACATCAATGAAGGTCGGGCAACCCTGACATCGAAAAAAACTGTTGGCAGTAACTTCGATAGAATGAGGGAATATGTTATACACATCCTCAAACAGACAAAGCTTTATCCCCATAGATCTCTTACACACAAGAGGTACCTATATGGAATATAAGCCAATGTCTAGGATTCAAGTCTTTGGTGAAAGCCCCAACGTCAACATCCTTGAAGACTTGGATCGCATGTCCAAGCCATCATTGATTGTCATCCCAACAGGATTTCCTGGTAATCATGCTACATACATTTGCATCATGTTGCTGCTTATAACATCATGTTTATCTTGTTTGCATTTCAAGTGTCTAGGATTCTTTATCCTATCCATGCCTTGCATTGCATGAATATGATAAAGAGGGCATCTCAGAGACACTCGAAATTTTCTCAGATGCTGTTACTAACATTGCGAGGGAGGCGATTCGTCTTTCGAGATAACCACGAAAGACAACGACACATCCATTCCGAATACTACCAGAAGTTCAGTTCCAACCCAGAACCCATACCGTGAACTTCATCTCAAACCCGGAACACACACTGGGAATGTCATTTCCAATCTCGGAAATAACCCCGAGGTACGCAGATCAAAAGACCGGCAACAACACCGGAGAGGATAGTTCTGTCTCAGCGATAACACTACGACACTCAGTTCCAGTCCCAGAAATAACACTGGGAGTAGCAACTCCATCCTTAGTGATAGCCCCAAGGGAGGCCATTGCAGTTCCGGTGATAACTCCAAAAATTCTTGTTTCAAATATATGCGATCAGCTTCAAGCTCAGACCTCCTATCGAGGGACTCATACCTAAGACCCGGAGCTAACAACGGGTAGACAGGCACACCCACAGATGACAGTGAGGCATACAAACAAGTAGTCCACTCTCAGATATAACCCTGAGCAACGTCTACTTTCAGCTCAAACCGGCGATAACCCCGGGGAAGAGACGAAATGTCATCTTACTGCCTCAACATTTTCTCTCACAAGATGATATCGCGACATACAAATAAGTAGTCCAATCTCAGATGTAACCTTGAGCAACGTCTACTTTCAACTTAAACCGGTGATAACCCCGACGAAGAGTCAAACGTCATCTTTCCCCTTCAACACTTGCGCGTTGTCTCAACATTACATATATACATACAAAAATGTCCCACAAGAACCGAGGAGTAACAATCCCGAGAGACTATTACGCATGACAGTACTTTGGATAGAATTTGAAGCTTGAAGACCATGGGCATAGACCCCTCTTCCTGACTTTGTACAGCCTCTAATCCATGTCATTGCGTAACTCTCGACACAAGCGGTCCGAAGAAGGTCAGATATACCTTGTTTGGATGCTCGGACTGAAGTTCTGTAATTTTGAGCGGACATTACAATGCACAAGTGCATGTACTTCGAGACGACGGGACCAGTGAGGCCCGGATGTACCACGACTAGCTGCAGGTACAACCACGGCTACTTTAGGTGTACCTGCGGCCATTAGTCTATAAATATGAGCCTTGAGGTCAGCCATTTGAAGGAGAGAAGGAGAGAAAAAGGCGAGGAAGCCATGTCCATTTTACTCTGTATACACCCCTATTGAGTGTTTCCTCTTCTATAAACATCTGTTAGCTCACATATAGCTATCTTTTTATTCGGCGGGAGTTGAGTGTTTATCCATATAGAGTCATAGAAGTCTACTTTGGCAGCCCACTGTAAGCCTTCTCACATTTTATAAAGCCTTCTTCTCATATTAGCACACATTGTTATACACATTGAGAGACATGTTGTGTGCGTTTGCCCGGACTTCGTTCCGTGGTTTTCATTTCTGTCTGTATATATATATACTTATATATGTATATATTTCATATATGGACTAACATTATCGAGTTATGCCTCGATTGAGCCTAGACTTCGGTTTAGAGCGTTTATCTTCTTTTGTATATATATATATATACTTATATATATAATTATTGTTAGACATATCTGATGAGCTTGGATTTTACATCCGGTGCATTTACTCACTTTTATATACATATATATATATATATAATTGTTGTCGGACATATCCGATGAGCCTGGATTCACATCCAATGCGTTTACTGCTTTTATATATATATATATATATATATATTTGTATATATATATATATATATATTTACATTTGTGTTAGGCTTGGAGTTTCCTCCGTGGCCTTTTTACTGACTTTTTATTTACATTTAAGTCACCTTTGGAGTTTACTTACGTGATGATTGATTGCTTTTACAGCTTTATTTACATTTTGTCCCACCTGGAGTTTACTTCGTGGTGGTTGATTATGTCCATATATATATATATATATATATATATATATATATATATATATTGCTTTTATATATTTTCATTTCCGATCCCCCATGGAGTTGCTTCGTGGTGGTTGATCAAGTCTGTATATATATATTTATAGCTTTTATATATATAACTGCTTACTACTTTTCATACAAAGTACAGTATCATGTGAACCTAGGAATCATGTGATCATAGATTCAGTTTACTGAATCTAGATTCGGTTCCTATGATGGACATTTTTCAGCTGTGAGCAGCTTGTACATTACTTTACAGTGTCTGAATTTCCTTGGATGGTTGTCATGCCCGTGAGGAGTTTGGCACTGCTGTATATTATTTTCTCGAGAATGTTTCGCATCTCAAAAATAAAAGCAAACAAGCCGAACATTTAATAATAAAATGGAAGTATCAAAGGCCTCAATTACTATTGAGCACAAGGTTTGAAAAACCTCTTTTTATAAAAGTTCATTGCTATATCTTGTTTAAAACTAATAGGTGCGAACGAGGTACAACACTACTTCCAAATAATTGCACATTGATCCACACACACACACACATTCATATAATAGTTTTTTTAAAAAGTGTTGATCACCATGGTAACACGGATGTCGGGGGGGGGGGGGGTGCCTAACACCTCCCCTTCGCATAATCAAGCCCCCGGACCCAAAATGAATCTCAGTTTCACAGACCCGTTTAGTAGTGTCAAATCACTGGGTCAATGTGCAAACCTTTTTCTGTTGCGTTGGTGCAACCAGTTAAATACTCCAACTGGCGACTCTTAAAGTCAAATCGTTGACATTATACATGTTGGACCTTTTTCACTTATTTTTTCAAACAAATCTCACATTAACATGAGAACATCAAAGAATAAGTAACGAAAAGGGACACTCAAAAATCTCGACGTCGACATCTGTAATACGGCTACTTTGTTGTATATACCCAGCTTCAACCCATTCTCAAACCTTTTTACCTTCCGTAATTCAGTATCCACTTGATGAGGTGCAAATCTCGCTAATTCGTTGAATATAGCAGCATATTCAGACACCGACATGTTCTCCTACTTCAGTTCTAGAAACTTGACTTCCATTCGACCTTGCATACTTGACGAAAATTAGTTCTCAAAGAACAATACCTTAAATCTTGTTCAAGTCACCACAACTGTACCAGCTCTCGTCTGATTAGTCTCCCACCAGTAATTGGTTTCTCCCTTCATCAAGTATGTTGAAAATGCTATCTTTTGTTCTTCTGCCACTCGCGCAATAATGAATGCTTTCTCCATCTCCTTCACCCAAGTTTGGGCTTCAATCGGATCTGTGGTTCCTTTGAATTCTAGCGGTCCAACCGCTTTAAAGTCCTTGAAGTTAGCCAATCTATCGACTGACTGATTTCTCGCTCTTGCTGCTGGAGCTCTATTTCCCATAGCTTGGGCTAACATGTCCACAAAATTCTGCATCGGGTCCACTTGACCTCCTTCATTATTCATTGACAGCTTTTCTCTTTAATTTTGATTCTTTCGTCTAGGCGGCATGATCTGATTTAATTAAAAATCTTATATTAATTCTCTTTCTCTACATAAATTCTTAACACAATAAGAATTCAACACATATTTCTCATATAATCGTATATTTATTCAAATAACACATAGTACATTTAGTACTTAACACATATTACTATCCCATTTTAAATAAATATTAGGATTAACCCACACAAATTTACATAAAAAGTTGCAATTCTCCAACTTTACACAAAAAGTTATAATTCTCTATTCACACATAGCTATTCCCAGTTCGTCAAACTTACCACACTTATGAGTCTAGGAACTTGTCATAATTATATGAGTGTATGAACTTATCCTAGTCAGACCTTTGGTGTCTATTCGTTGAGGGGTTCAAAACATTTCAAATAATTATGAGTCATGAATATTACCATAAGTATGAGTTTTAAGAACTCACAAATTAATCTTATATTCATATAGAAAATAAAGATTTCATTCATACAAACATATATATTTACATATGTTCACACATCGTTCTCGATATTACAACCATTTATATCATATCCTACTACCAAAAGATATTATCGCTTATATCTAGGTTATCTACCGTCCACTCCCTTCACCAGTCTTCTTGCTGGGACACTTGTTGAATTTGTGACCCGTTCTCCCACATGAAAAACACTTCCTCATATTCATCTTGGGACAATATAGGGAAATATGTCCTTCATGCTTACAATTGAAGCACACGTTCTTCCACATCATGCATTCTCCCACGTGAGTCTTTCCATATTTACTACAGACTTGCTTCTTCTTTAGGTTTGAATTTTCAGAATTATCACTGTCATGATCCCTCTTTCTCTTATTCTTGCCCTTCTGTTTGACTGTTCCCTCCAATGATCCACCACCTTCAGTCTTCATCCTTTCCACCTGTGCCTTCAACTCGTTTCGTTCTTCGGTCATTTTGCGTAACACCCTTTCTATCTTCCACAACTCCTCTAAGAGATACACTTTACTCCGGAGTGCTTGTACTTCTACAAATACTTGATCTTTTTCTCCAACTTTAGTCTTATTCTCTCACTCCACCTTAGCTTCTTCGAACTCTACCTCCTCATCACCACTCAGATACATCTCGGGATAATAATCATGATCACTCCCTAGATTAACCATAGGTTCATCTTTCCCCACTTCTTCAACTGACTCGCTTTGTGCTGGCACATCGGCTACTGGCACTGGTGCAACATCCGCTGGCATCTCCGTACTCATTTCATCTTCTCCTGACATCCTACAATCAGTTAAACAACTTGATTAGTACTGCACCAGTACAAAATTCTCACACTATGTGTCAACCTATCTCACTATCGATATGCTTCGGCAATCCCTCACTTAGTACTCTAAATGAGTATTCTCTATCTCGCTCATAGTTATAATCCTAGGGTTTTCCCCCACCCACTTAAGGTTTATAACCTACAGCTTTGATACCAACCTGTGACACCCACAAATCCGGGTTACCTGACCCCTGAGTTTGGTGCTCATGATCCACAATATAATTAACATCTAACTACCCAGTCATTCAAGATAGAATATTACACCACATTAACTGATATAGTTTATACATTCGTCTCAGGTTATCTAACATTTATATTACAAACATACACTTTAAATATACAAAAAGGGTTAACTAACATAACATAATAATAATATTATTCATACCTACTCTATCACAATGCCTTTGCCTTTGTTCTTCACAGCACCTCCTGCCACTTCGTCCCTAGCTGAAAAGTTTTATTTAGCAAGGGTGAGCAACAAATTTTCCCCGCAAGTTAAGACATACAATGAATGTATAAGAATCAAGAATAATAGATTATCTATTTTGATAGAATGACACCAAAGTTCGAAGAACTTTGAAATAGCTGAACAATTTGTTCTTCTCTAACCAATCTTCTCGCAACTTATACAACACAATAGTTCAATTATGAAAGGGTAAAACACTTTCAAAGTTTCTACGATAATCGATTGGATAACAATTTAGAAGTATTCTCTAAAGTTTAAGCTGAATGATCTCAAATGATCTTGAAATTATCTTCTCGAGTAACTATCAAAGATTTACTTTGATATACCCAAATAACAGGATGGAAATATTTTTCAGAGTTATGCTGAGTGATCACAAAGGATCTAGAACTTCTCTGCTCGAGTAACTATCAAAGATATACTTTGATATACCCAAGTGTATCAGATAACCATAAAGATTAAGTCATACCCCTCTGCAAGTACTTAGAGCGACCAACTCCTTGTACCCTATATTATGCATAATATTTTTAAATGATTTTTAAATCAATAAAACTATTTTTAATTCATTTATTTAATATTGTAATTAAATAAATCTAATATCATTAATATTAAATTATTAATGAAAATTCTCCAAAAATATTAAAAGTTACATTTTATAACTCAAAATATTTTTAAACACTTTATTCTTATTTAAAATGATTTTTATAATATTAAAAATTAGTTTTCTCTAAATTATTTAATATACTAATTAAATAAATTAAATACCATTAATATTTAAATAATTATAAATATGGATGAAAAATATCCCAAATTATCAAAAGTTATTTTTCATAATTTTTAAAACCATTTTTGTAATTTTTAAAATTTATTTTCTATTTTTTAATCATTTTTTGGAAATTCAGAAAATAAAAATATTAAAACCGTCGATATAGGCTATAGCGACACTTTCTGTCGTCTTAGGTGTTCTTGGGCTCAAGAACACTGACAGTCGGCAAAGCAAGGGGTCATGTTTGACTCAATTTAATTCTCAGTTCAATTTATTTCTGGGCTTGCTTGAGCATCGATCTTGTAGTGTTTATGTAACACTACAAGTACAAACCATCATCAAAGTCATATCACAACATATCAATAGGATATGATCCTTCAAAGTTGCTGTCAGACAGCTCCTGGGTTTTCTGGGTAACCTAGAAACCCAGCCAGCTTCGAGGTTCCATTTTGAGACTCGATTAACTTAGTGTTCTAGTCATCAATTAAGTGTTATTAAGGTTCAAGCCTATAGTCCACATGTCATAGAACATAACTATAACAACCGATCAGTCTAACAACATTAACATCACCATATTCAGTTCGGTCAAAGGCTGTCAGAAGTTGTGTTCATTCGGTTTTTGGGTTTTCCAGAAACGGTAATCGTGATCAACATGCCTGGTTTGACCATTCACTACAAGAAAGCCGGCTAATTCTGACGGATCTATGTTTGTCGGACACATTTCCTCGAATATAATATATATTCTGACGGAGTATTTAGTCGAAGATACCTCAGTCAAAAATACATTAATTTCGACGGATGTTCGTCAAACATTTATGTATCCTATTGGCGCCAATGTTCCCGCCAGCGCGAATCTTATTTTCGACTGAATAGTGTGTATTTCGACGGACGATTCAGTTGAAGATACCTTACGTACGACAAATGTATGTACGACGGACATTCCGTCGAAGATAATCCTAAAACCTAATTAATCGGTATGTCTTCCGGCCCCCTCGTTTCTCTAGACCTTAATTAATCTCATTTCTCTCATTCTCTCTTTCTCTCTCTCTCATTTCTCTAGATCTCTCACGAACCACCACTTCTCTCACTTCTCTCACTTCACTGCTCTCACGCCACCACCATCGCCGCCACCACCACGTACTGCCATCACCACCACCACCACCGGTTCCACCACGTACACCACCGGTTCCACCACGTATTGCCGCCACAACCACGTACTTCCACCACCACCACCTTCGATTCCACCACCACCACGTACTGCCACCATCACCACCACCACCACCTTCGATTCCACCACCACCACGTATTGCCACTACCACCATCACGTATATACTGCCACCACCACCATCACTATCGATCGGTTCCACCACCAGTAGACACCACCAACACCGTCGGATGAACCACCATCACTGACACCACCAGCAGCCACCACCAGGCACCACCGTCGGTTAGTTACACATTAATTCAATTTCAAGGTTAGTTTTCTGCCAAGTATTAGATTTTTAGGGTTTAGTTTGTGACATAGCGGTGGAGGTCGCCGAGGTGGTGGGTGATCCGGTACTGGAGACGGTAGCCATGATGGAGGCTCTTCTTCAGGCGCGAGTAAGTTATCTTAACTAGGATTTAAATATATCTCAAGCTGCATTAATTACAATGATTATTGAAGTACTATGTTAAATACAATTATTACAGATGCACCTCGTCGACGACACTGAGGGACGAACTTCGGTATCTTTGGTCGTCTGCCGACAGCGATTACCACTTACGATCTTCCGTAGATGTCGTTTCCAAAGTGAGAAGTGTTAATATATTCGTACAATTTCTATCAGTTATTGCAAAACACAATTCACATAACACATATTGTTATACTTTTTCTGTAGTATACTAGACCCGGTGGCTAAGCACACCCTACATGCGATTTGTTTGACGCATCTCTCGAGAGGGTGCATGCGGTTCAGTCATTATGCGCGGTACGATGCCACTTTTATGCAGACCATCTTGCGGGACTTCCACATAAGTTAAGCATATTATCACCACATAGTTGTATTGGGATGACGAAATCAAATGTTCTTAATTTTAAATAATCTTTTGTTATAGGTTTATTATCGATTTGACCCGAGCATCTCTCAGTCAGCTGGCGATGCAGTGATTGAGTATCACGTCGCTATGAATTACTCTGGATGGTTGTATGAGATGCGACAGAAGGCAGCCTGGGCAGTTGTGGACCAGTCCGGGGACCACCGTCAGAGATCATTAGCTCCGCATAGTCTCCGATTTAGCCTGGGAGGCTATGTGTGCGCACTAGGAGGCTGATAAATTCAAGAAAAAGTCCGAGCAGGAGAAAAAGAACCGTGGTCAGCTCCGGATAGTACACACCACTGGTTCTCAGTCGTTCGAGGAGGCGAAGACGGTAAGTGCGTTATATTTAGTTATTTATGTGTCAAGTTCTCACACAAATACTTAAGACCTGTTTTATGAATTTTTGTATTAGGCATTGGGGAGGACCTTGGGCTGAGATCCTACCATGCTAGAGTTTTGGGATCGAGCCCACACGCCCTAAGGACGAGCGTGCTTTATCTCGAGCGACTTTAGCTATACTGGGTAAAACTCATCTTACTATTTAGCTTTTAATAATATTCAATCGTAAATAAAATGATATAATTAACATACGTTATCTGAAATACATTGCGGGACCAATTTGAAGCTTGAGACGAAGCGTATAGTGAGCTAGAGACTATTAGGAGGGTTACGAGTAGTTAGATTCTCGCCACCCCTCTTCCCGATATTGTATTAGATCGGGATGAGGAGCTGAGACTATGGGTCGCGTCTCGGATCCCCTACTAGCGATGATTCTAAGCGGATATCGAGTGTTGGGTCTGCTGAGGATACCCGCATAAACACTTCCTGGAGGTAATATTTTTTTATGTTTCACGAAATTATCCGAATTTATCATAATATATAAATTATTATTAGTAATCGAATTTATATCTCTTTATAGGCTCCAGCCAGCGCCAACGTCCGAGAGCACATGTCGGACCATCTCATACGGGCGCTGGCTTGGATGACGATATCTTCCGGTGGCTGATAGGGGTCGTGTCGGATAGGTTCCATATCGATCCGGTCTTTTGGCGTCAACAGTTTCCTTCCAATTCTCGTCTTCACCAGATTGCTCAGGATATTATAGCAGGGGCCTCTGCTGAGAGTACAGGATTACCACGGGAGCAGTTCGATGCTTGGAGCGCCGAGATGCTCCGGATGGTGATTACCCTCTTGGAGGAGGCTTTTCGTCTGCCCCCACCTACTCAGGTATTCTTATTGTTTATGTTTTTTAATTAAGGCTAGTTTGTTAATTCTCACACACACATATATATATATATATATACAGACTAATGATTTATATTTTTGATTCTATCAACAGGGTGGCGATGAGGCTGATTTCCATACACCAGAGCAGCGTCGTTAACCTCCGCCCGATGAATGATACTTTTACTAGTTTATAGTTCATTTGTATAGTTTGTAGAACTTTTGAATATATTGTATTGTCTAATTACGTTTGTACAACTATTGTAAATTATATTGTTTAACATTTATGGAACATTAGCTTATATTTGTAATTGGTTAGCTTATAATACGTTTTGGTGGATATTTGAATGTGAATGATAATGAGTTGAAGATTACGTTTTAGTGCTACGTTGTATATTTGAATGTGAGATACAGGTTTATATTACTGTGTATTGGGTTGTGACAGGTTACAGGTACATTAATGGGTTTAAACACCTGGAAACTGAACTTTTAAAATCTACAGTTAAAAAAAAGCAGCTACTTTCGACGGAATAGGGTAATTTCGACGGACCGTCCCTCGGAGATAATAAATAACCAATTTTTAATAAATACCGAGATGGCCTAGTTTTCAGTCGTACATAAGATACCTTCGACGGAATATTTCCGTCGTACCAATTATATCTCCGACGTATAGTCTGTCGAAGTTTATTAATAGACAATTTTAATAATATCAACTAATTTTAGTTTTTCGTCGGAAATAGATTATGTTCGAGGGAATTAGTCAGTCGGACATAGTTACCGATATGTTCGACGAACAATTTTTTCCTATGTATTCTGTCGAAGATAGTTTAGGTTCGAAATAACGTTAAATTTGAGATACGTTAAATCAGAGATAATAATCATCCTTCGGAATTTTTGACGGAATTTATTTTTGACGCGAATAGTTACGACGGAATCTCTGACGAATAATTCCGTCGAAAATAACGTAGTTTCGACGAAATAGTCTTATATAAGATGGAATATTTCGTCGAAATTAGCCGGTTTTCTTGTAGTGATTTACTACACTTGATTTTTTGACTGTTTGAGAGATCTAAAGCCATGGATCTAGAGTCCATATAGCAGGCTATAATCTAGATATAACAACATCATAAAATAACATAACACCAGACAGATCTTGGGCTAACAAAATCCTGTCAGGCACTAAAAATGAGTTTCTGGGTTGCCCAGAAACTCTTGGTCATGCTCGGTCAATGGGTTTTGACTAAGAATATCTTACAATCTGGACATGGAATGGTTGTGATTTCACTTTCAGATCCAAGACCTCATGACAAACTATAGATTTAAACTTAAAACAACAAAAATCATGAACAAGGAAGAATCTAGAGCCACTGACATTTGCTTGTCAGGCCACTATGAATGTTCTTGAGCAGTTTTTGAAAACTTCACTTTTAAAGCCATTTGATGCTATAGATCTATGATGGATCTGAAAGTAGTATGCACACAAGCCAATCATATTTGATGATAAAGCATATACTTTGTAACAATCTTAATCATTTATTAATAAAAGTATTAATTTATTAAAGGCTTTTAATTATCTACATGATGTTATTTTATAATATGTGATAAACCCATAGTTTTAAGCATTACTTTTAGAATAATGATGATGATCATTCTAATGAGATCTAAATTCTTAGAAAGCTTAAAACTAAAATAGTTCCCAATTGTTGGATTACTAAATTGGGGATTAGTGAATCCGGATAGATTGGTACATACGTTGCTTGCTCATTGGATGAGGATGATTGATCTCATGATCATTTGTGTGGAGACACTAAAGCAAGTATGTAAGTGGTTATTAGAGAATAAGTTCACTGAACGTGGCTCGCTAAGGAATACCTAATGGAGTTTTACTTGCTTGTCAATAGGAATTCCTGTAGTGATAGTAGTACAAGTGATCCTTGGACTTAAGATCATCATAGTATCTTGTGTATGATAAGTTATACTTTGACTTATTCCTTAAGACCCTTAGGGTATATCAAAGGGTATGCTTGGGTATAATAAGTTGTACATGGAGATAATGTATGATCAATAAAGAATCTACCGCTTCTAGTAAAAGAAGAGAAATGTCCTATGCGATTCGATAAATGATAACCCAGTAGTCCTTGGCCAAGGCAGAATGAAATTAGAAAGGAGTTTCTAATTTGCATTATTTGGAGTTGTGCATTTAAGAGTCAAAATGCATATAATTAAATAAAATAAGACTTGACAGTAATTCCATGTCTTATATTTAATTGGGACATTGTATGGTGGAAGAATTGAACTGTACGGTAACTATTTACTCAAAGGTTCTTTTATGATTAATGTTAAAATCTATATTATCTAGAAAGTCGTTGATCGTTAGGGAGGCTTATCCCTATTGTAGAATAAATATTATTTATTTAAATAAATTAATAGTTTAATTTATTTATTTAAATAAGATTAGAATTATTCTAATTGATTTATTCACAACCAGTTTAATATGGAGAACCTAAAGGGTCACACCATAAAAGGAAAAATAATTATTTAAGAAGTTAATGACATAATTGTAATAATAAGTTAAGTACATTTAATTTAATCTATGGTGATAGAATAAATTAAATAGCTTAATATTTATTATTTAATATTTTGGAAATATTAAATATAAATTAATAAGAGGAGTCTTATTATTATTATTATTATTATTATTATTACTATTATTATTTTTTTAATTTCTAAAGGAGTTTAAGAATTAATTAATAAAAGTACTCTCAAATATCCTAACAAGATTAGGAGGCTAATTAATTAAAAGATTTTAATTATTCCTAATGAGATTGGGAACATAATTAATTAAGGAATTTAATTAATTAAAATAAAACCCAATTCCTTAATTGCTAAGGAGGGTTGTTCACATCTATAAATAAGAGGAGTCTTATTATGGGTAGAGGGGTTGTTGACGTTTTCATAGAATACGTAATTTTAAAAGTTGGGAGAGTACACCCTTTCTATGAGAAATAGAAAAAACTAGAGTTTTGTCAAACACCCATCTTCTTGAATCTTTCTTCTTCCTTGGTGGATCACTTTTAAAGGCCAAACATTTGGGTGGCTAACGTTGATCAAAGGAAGGAACCAAACCCGGTGGATTCAAGTTGAACGCGAAAAGGATTGGAGGTGAACTTATACATGAGGAAGCTCAAATCTTCAAGGGCATGATTCTTGTTCTTTCTTTTTTGTTTAATTAATAATTGTGCATAAAGGGTGATCCGGGTATATAGTTTGTAAAATTTTAAACTCTGATTTTACACGTTTTTGCTTACTTTGTGAAATTTGATTGCATTCATGAATATTACAAACCTAACAGTGGCATCAAAGTCAAACCTTTATGCGAATTATTAATTGTTTTAATTTGATATGTATATTGATATATGTTTAGAACAATTTAATTAGGCATAATTTTGTTGTATAAAATTTAAATAAAAAAAACAAAAAAAAAAGTTATATATTTTGATAATCGGGAATTGTTTTTTTTTTTTTGGCTGCTATGTTGTATCCCTTTTTCCAAGTGGATGACTAATCATTATGGAGCTATCTTTTTAAAAAGGTTACAGGATTAAGTTTACGTGAATCAAGATCAACTAATTATGCTTTACAGGATGATTCACGTGAATTACTTTTAGATTCATGTATTATGTTATTATATATATATATATATATATATATATAATATTATTAATTATTTTATAATTAAAATAAAAATTTTATTTTAATTTTAAAATTAAATTTCATGCTAACTAATTAGAGTTGAAATTAGATTCCATGATAACTAATTAGAGTTGAAATTGGATTCTATATTTTCTAAAATAAAGGAGTTTATTTGTTAATAGAAAAGAGAATCCGTGTTTCATTTAATAAAAGATTTTTTTTACTTGGAATTAGATTCCATAATTAATTAAAATAAAAGAGTTTATTTTGATTAAAATAAAATAGTTTATTTTATTCAAAATTGGATAAATTAAAATAAAAGAGGTTTATTTTGATTTAAATTTGGATTAAAATAAAGGAGTTTATTTTGATTCAAAATTAGATTTTATACTAACTAAATTTGCCCATTAAATGATATCAATATATATATTGAATATTTATTATTCATGAGATGAATGTTATTTATTGATGCATATGGTGATGTGTATGATAATAAATGAGATTGATTATGGACTATTGACCAATGTGATTGGATTTTATTTTAGTTGGATGCATGAATGTATGGGTTTTAAATGGGGTCTGCGTACCTCGTCTTTTCTAATTTTTTCTTAATGTAAATTCTAACTCCCTCCTATGTACTTCCCCTTGACTTCTGATCAAAGTTTCTATTTAATTTTAATAGTTTTGTAATATAAATAGTTAGAATTAATTTTGAAGAATTAGAGATCAAGGAACAATGAGCGCTTGAAGACCCGTTTGTAATGGACCCTAGTTTAAATATAATAGTTATATTTAAATATTAATTCTTGCAACCCTAGGGTTTGACCTTTTGGTTCACTTGGTGGCTCTAGTGAACCAAACTAGAATAAAGTCCATAATCAATCTGGGTAGAATATAGTATTCTATATGTGCATGCTTATACTATATATATATATATATATGTGTGTGTGTGTGTGTGTGTGTGTGTGTGTGTGTGTGTGTGTGTGTGCATGCGCGCTAAATAAGATGAGACACATTAATAACAAACCCCTCAAAGATTTTATATTAAGTCCTAAACGTTCAAAGATATTTGGAATATCGAACGG
This sequence comes from Panax ginseng, assembly GCA_020205605.1. Taxonomy (NCBI): domain Eukaryota; kingdom Viridiplantae; phylum Streptophyta; class Magnoliopsida; order Apiales; family Araliaceae; genus Panax; species Panax ginseng. The sequence continues at coordinate 83,992,594 of CM035131.1, forward strand.
TGCCTTCTAGCATGATAAAAAATAATAGAGTATCAATTAATTATTATAAGTTTGGTGTGTCACCACAAGGCTTATCTTAATTCTTTGAGATGTTAATTTTATCACATTTGATGCTTATAAAGAAAATTGAACAATATTATTTTGTTGTGTCACCATAAGGACAATGTTTTTCTTTTTTGAATATATGGAGTGTTAGGTTGGACTTAACTTGGATAATTTTGATTCGGATGTGCCACCACTTGATCAAAATAATCTAAGAGGCAAAATTCAAAGAGTTGCATAGTTGATATAATTGACAAGAGTTGTCTACCTATTTATTTATATATAGTTTGTTGTGTCACCACAAGGCTATATACATTTGAAATGGGATCCTTATTCTCACTAGCAAATCTTTAATTAGATTTTGCCGAACTATATAAGTGATGGTAATATAGTTTGAAGAAAATAGTGGGAGATACCAATTTAAAACAAGACCTAATTTATTTTTGTAATTAATAAAAGAATGTATGCTAAAATGTTGTTAATTACAAATTCATTTACAGAATTTTACAATGTCTAAATTACTATCACTGTGAAGCATATTAGATGCTATTTAACCGGACCGAATTAAACGGATTGGTTAAGGAAATTGATAATAGTTCTCACGGCTGAAAAGCTATCTTATGTCCTTAATACGACTATCCTTGCAATGGTTGTAGACAATTCCTCTGAGGAAGAGATTGTTACTTTTAGAAAGTAGCAAGATGATGCACAGTTGACTCAATGCATCATGCTCGCATTCATGAGTAACGAGCTTCAGCGTCAGCATGAAACTATGGACGCTCCTACTATACTCCTGCACGTCAAGTAGTTGATGGTGAGGAAAGTAGGACTAATATATATCAGATATCTAAGGAGCTCTTCCGATCTAGAATGACCATGACACTACAGTACAGACACATGTCCTTAACATTATCAATTTGATTAATCAATTAAGACAACAGGTTTCGTCATGGATGGAGAGTTGAGCCAAGATTTGATCTTACATTCACTCCCGGACTCCTTTCACAATTGTTGTGAATTTTTAATATGAACAAGCTGGATATTAGCCTCGCTGATTTGCTTAACATGTTGAAAAATGTTGAGAGTCACTTTCTAACCAAGAAAGACCATGTCTTACTGGTAGGGGCCAAAGGATCTTCTGAAAAGAAGAACGATTTTAAGAAGGTAAATAAAAAGGCAAAAATAAAGGATAATAAGAATAAAACTGATACGGATAACAAAGGAGTTTGCTTCCACTGCAATAAGCCATGACACTGGAAAGAAACTGCAAAAAGCATCTTGCAGAGGCTAACCAAAGAAGCTTAGTGAAGTTTTGGTTATAAATACAAATTTGTTCATGATTTAAAATAAATTTTTCTGTAAGTCAAGGTTCTACTTGGGTATTGGATACCGACTTTGGTTATCATAAATATAGATTTATGAAGGAACCAATTAGAAGTAGAAAGCTAAACAAAGATAAGTAATCCTATGTATAGGAAATGAAGCAAATGTTGCCACATTAGCCATAGAAACTTAAAGTTTAGCATTGCCTACGGGCAAATCTATTAAGTCAATAAGTTGTTATTCTATTCCAGTTCGCGATTAGAAACATTATTTCCATTTTATTGTTGGACAATGAAATCTTTGGTATTATATTTAAGAACAATTGTTGTTCTAATAATGTTTTGTATAGAACTGTAATATTATTTAATAGATTTTGTATACTTGACTTACATGAAAAATTATTTTGCAAGTTGAACAAACTAGTATAAGAAAAGGAGATGATCATTCAAAGGGTTGAATGTGTGTATTTGCTGAAATACAAGTGTGAATTATTTGAAAGGTTCAAAGAATTTAGAAGTGAAATAAATTGACAAAGTATTAAGATTCTTTTATTAGATCAAGGAATAAATACTTCTGCAATAAGTTTCTACATCATCTCAAATAGTTTTCTCATAATGGACTCCTTCTAATACGTAATAATTGATTGATGTATTTGAAAGGAAAAATCATACTTTGTTGGACATGGTGCGATCCATAATGATATTACCGTCATTCCAATATCCCTCTGGGGTTATATCCTAGAAATGGCTACATATCTATGAAAAGGTAACCTCAAAATTCGGCCACAAGACTCCATAAAAGTTATGGACAGGAAGGATTCCTAATCTTAAGTATGTTAAGATAAAGGGGTTGTCCAGCTTATGTGAAAAGGTTTCAAAAGGATAAGTTTGGGACAAAATTTGACAAGTACAGATTTGTGGGACATCCTAAAGTAAGTTTAGGGTATATGTTCTATAATCCTACTTAGAAAAAGGTGTTTGTTGCGAAAAACACGATGCCTTCTACTATAAAGATGTTTATCATTGAAGGGGCTAGTGGGAGGATAATAGATCTTGAAGAGTTCAAGAACCACAAAATACTATAAGTCAAATCAGAGGAACCTGTAGATAGACCTATTGAACCACAACCGAATCCTAAATCTGGAATAGTATCGAAGATACCTGGGAGGTATGGATTCATCATAGATGATGATGATGAGGTACGCATCATAGAAGATGATGATCCAGTTACATACGATGAGGTAAGAGTTGTAGACACTTAGAGAAATAAATTGAAGCAAGTTTCTCAAAATGGAACATTCGTTTTGATGAAATAATCAAAAGAGTTTGATTTTATCAAAAAATAAGAATGAACCTAGTGTGTACAAAAGGGTCAGTGGGAGCGTCGTGACATTCCTAGTATTATATATTGATATACTACGGATAACGAATGACATACCAATGCTACAATTAGTAAAGATAATGTTGTCTTAATATTCCTCCATGAATGATTTGGGAAGAGTATCTTAATTGGGGATACAAATCTATATAGATAGATTTAATAGGATGTTCGACTTAACCCAAGGAACGTATATTCATTTGATACTAAAGTCGTTTAGCATGGCAAACTCCAAGAGATGTCTCATGTTGATGAGTCATGGAGTGTATCTCTCTTAATAGTCCCCATAGACTCATAAAAGAGAGATCGCATGAGTAACTATCATGTATGCAATGAAATATATGAGACCTGATGGTGATTGGTCATATTCGGAAGATCATCATAAAGCGTTGAAAAACATCTTCTGATTTCTTAACCGCACTAAGGATGTGATTAATATTTATGGTGGGTCTAAATTAAAACTAGAGGGCTTAACAGACTCAAGTTTTTTAGACAGACCAAGACGACAGAGAATCCACTTTAAGGTAAAGTGTTACCTTGAATGGTGGTGCAGTGAATTGGAGAGGTTCTAAACAGCAAAGAGTTGCTGGTTTAGTGATAAAGACAAAGTATATAACTATAAATGAAGCTATAAGTTGATTGTTTGGATGAAAAGTTCATTACAGAACTAGGAATAGTTCCTAAGTCTCATCTTGGATCTAAACATGTGTTGTGGCACTTTTCATTTAATTATATGAATCATTGAAAGATGGGAAATCACTATATAGATAGTGGACTCTCAAGAACAACATTACATATCCATTAACTAAAGCTTATCTAACAGCAGGATAATCGTCACTTAAGAGAAGAAGGGTATGAGATACCATGGCGATTGACTTTAGTGCAAGTGGGAGATTGAAAGTAGTATGCATACAAGCCAATCATGTTTGATGATAAAGCATATACTTTGTAACAATCTTATTCATTTATTAATAAAAAGTATTAATTTATTAAAGGCTTTTAAATATCTACATGATGTTGTTTTATAATATGTGATAAACCCATAGTTTTAAGCAATGCTTTTAGAATAATGATGATGATCATTCTAATGAGATCTAAATTCTTAGAAAGCTTAAAACTAAAATAGTTCCCAATCGTTGGATTACTAAATTGGGGATTAGTGAATCCGGATAGATTGGTACATACGTTGCTTGCTCATTGGATGAGGATGATTGATCTCATGATCATTTGTGTGGAGACACTAAAGCAAGTATGTAGGTGCTTATTAGAGAATAAGTTCACTGAACGTGGCTCGCTAAGGAATACCTAATGGAGTTTTACTTGCCTGTCAATAGGAATTCCTGTAGTGATAGTAGTACAAGTGATCTTTGGACTTGAGATCATCATAGTATCTTGTGTATGATAAGTTATACTTTGACTTATTCCTTAAGACCCTTAGGGTATATCAAAGGGTATGCTTGGGTATAATAAGTTGTACATGGAGATAATGTATGATCAATAAAGAATCTACCGCTTCTAGTAAAAGAAGAGAAATGTCCTATGCGATTCGATAAATGACAACCTAGTAGTCCTTGGCCAAGGCAGAATGAAATTAGAAAGGAGTTTCTAATTTGCATTATTTGGAGTTGTGCATTTAAGAGTCGAAATACATATAATTAAATAAAATAAGACTTGACAGTAATTTCATGTCTTATATTTAATTGGGACATTGTATGGTGGAAGGATTGAATTGTATGGTAACTATTTACTCAAAGGTTCTTTTATGATTAATGTTGAAATCTATATTATCTGGAAAGTCGTTGATCGCTAGGGGGATTATCCCTATTGTAGAATAAATATTATTTATTTAAATAAATTAATAGTTTAATTTATTTATTTAAATAAGATTAGAATTGTTCTAATTGATTTATTCACAACCGGTTTAATATGGAGAACCTAAAGGGTCACACCATAAAAGGAAGAATAATTATTTAAGAAGTTAATGGCATAATTGTAATAATAAGTTAAGTATATTTAATTTAATCTATGGTGATAAAATAAATTAAATAGCTTAATATTTATTATTTAAAATTTTGGAAATATTAAATATAAATTAATAAGAGGAGTCTTATTATTATTATTACTATTATTATTTTTAAATTTCTAAAGGAGTTTAGGAATTAATTAATAAAAGTACTCTCAAATATCCTAACAAGATTAGGAGGCTAATTAATTAAAAGATTTTAATTAATTATTCCTAATGAGATTGGGAGCATAATTAAAGGAATTTAATTAATTAAAATAAAACACAATTCCTTAATTGTTAAGGAGGGTTGCCCACATCTATAAATAAGAGGAGTCTTATTATGGGTAGAAGGGTTGTTGACGTTTTCATAGAATACGTAATTCCAAAAGTTGAGAGACTACACCCTTTCTATGAGAGATAGAAAAAACTAGGGTTTTGTCAAACACCCATCTTCTTGAATCTTTCTTCTTCCTTGGTGGATCACCTCTAGAGGCCAAACACTTGGGTGGCTAACATTGATCAAAGGAAGGAACCAAACCTGGTGGATTCAAGTTGAACGCGAAAAGGATTGGAGGTGAACTTGTACCCGAGGAAGCTCAGATCTTCAATGGTATGATTCTTGTTCTTTCTTTTTCGTTTAATTAATAATTGTGCATAAAGGGTGATTCGGGTATATCGTTTGTAAAATTTTAAACTCTGATTTTACACGTTTCCGCTTACTTTGTACACTTTGGTTGCGTTCATGAATATTACAAACCTAACAGGATCATCATATATCATCATTAAGCATATTCTAGCAGTTATATAAACACATAAACACAATTTTTTTCTTAGCATACAAGATCAAAAGGTGAGTTAGGGTTTATACCTCTCTTGCTTAATCTTTGATCCTTGCCCTACTATACTGATCTTGATGATCTAGGGGGTGTTCTTGGGACTGATACACTTAAGGATTTCGGAGGTTAGGAGAGAGAAGAGGTTTGATGAGAGCTAGAGAGCAAATGAACTTATTTTGCACACTTTCTCTCTCTTAATCTATTTATATTACTTATATAATATAAATGCAATGTATATAGCTAAAGTTGTTGCAATAAATGACTGATTGGAGTTGGTTTTTAGTCACATGGAGTGGTTCACCAACTAAATCTTGGCTAAATTTGCAAGTTAGCTCATTAAAGAATGTAAAAAGGGTATTATGGACATTTAGCTTGTAAACATAATTGGATACTAGACTTTTGATTCAACCCTTAGGGTTTAACCCTAAGGTTCTAACCCTTAGGTTTTACAACTTTAGTTTCTAAGATTTTCAAATTAGGGTTTTTAAAATAGAAAATTAAGATAACTAGAATATAATTAGTGTTTCCTAATCATATTAAAGGTTACCAATCACATTAGGGCTTACTAATTAGGATTAGGGTTTTCTAATCAGGGCTTAAAGTTCTCGAATTAAAATTAAGGTTTTTCAGCATTTGTTTAGGGTTCCAAACTGTACGTTAGGGTTTCAAAACTTGAGATTAGGGTTTTTAATCCTTTATTAGGGTTTACTAATTTTAAACCATATCCGCTCAATCATTGATCATTAACTCTATATAGTACAAATGCATACACACAGATACCTTTATTATAATAGTGATTTCTATCGAATCCCTATCCGAACTTAGGGTTAGGGTTTTAAATTCTCATTTAAGCACAACTCTACTCTTATTTCTCAGTCAATACACAAATTGACTAATTCTTAAAACTCGTAACACCAATACACATCATAATATTGATTATCAATATCAATATTAATTAAAATAAAAAAAAAAAAATTATTCGAAAATTTTGGATAATTCAAAATCCCGGGTTATTACGATCCATCGGGTCGATCTGCAGTTCGACTTCTTGGTTCGGGCTTAGGGTTAAATTGTATTGGGCCTATTTTGGGCTTGATTTACATAACCTTGGGCTTGACATAATTCAAGTCCAATTGGAATTGACGAAGTCCAATTACTAAGAGTCCATTAATAACTAATCGTATTCTACACTTATAACTCTCATATTCTCTTCGTATAGTATTCGTACGATATTCGTATTATACGTCACAATATTCTTCATACACTATACTCGTATAATAACTAGTATCATACTCTTATTTTTCACGTATAATAACCCTAATCATTATACGTAGTCATTCCATTCTCGAAACTCACTTTTCCTAACCCTTAGGTTTTAAGTCCGTAGGTAAAAACTTCGTTTGTCATAACTAAAATATTATTAGATATTTCATCTCGTCTTAGAATTCTATCATTACGCGTTTCTCAAAAATTCATAATTAATTCCCGAGTAGAAACGAATGAATAGTATTTTTACAGAAATTTCTCAAAAAACTTTTATTTTCGTCTTGGAAATTCAAAACAATTAATCCTAGCACATAGCCAGAATCTTAACCAAATCCGTACATTAGAATTAAATTCATTTAATTCAAATAATCAAATAAAAATTTAATTAACATAAAAATCTGATTTTCTCGGGCGTTACTATTTCACTGTGCATATCATATCAATTAACTTGTTTAACTAATTTGTTAAAAATTCCTCAAAAAAAATTAAATATCTATTCAACCCCTTTTTAGATCTTTTTGTGCCTTTTGGGTATAACATTAAGCACTAAGAAAGTATGAAGAACACAAGTGTGAATATTAAAGTTTATGATAACCTTGTGTTTTAGTGTGCTAATATTAGTATGGAATCAAATAATCTTGCTTGCACTTTAGCTCACAAACGTTCTTAACCTCTCTTAGAACCCAACTTGTAAGAATTTTGAGAATAAAGAGAATATAGGAGAATATTTGCATAAGCTAGATTGGAAAGAAATGAATCAATAATAAGACTATTTATAGGCAAACCTTTGGAAATTTGGATGGCTAGGATTTGATTTTCAAAATCTTAATCCTAGGGTCATAATAATGTTTGTACAAATGTTCCATTATTGCCCCTTATTGGTCGAAATAAGATAAAAGGAGATAAGTTTCAATTTTCAAAATTTTGTAATTTGATTCCTTTATTTTTGCCAACTATGTTTATGTACTAATTTGTACTTTGTTTTCGTTTGAGTTTGGCCAACTCACCTGTCAACAAAAAATTTCATCCGATTTTTAGAGAAAAATAATAAGTATTTTTGTCCTTTTTACTAATTTTAGCAACCTAGATTTGTGTGTGTGTGTGTGTATATATATATATATATATATATATATATATATATATATATATATATATATATATATATAGAGTCCGGATCTTAAGCTCACTCCTTATCCAACTCAGTAGAGCTCACCCCCTTTAGCGATGGACTGAATTCGGCGGTTTCGGTCATACAATATAAACCGTCGCTTCATACTTTTAGCGACGCTATATGTTGTCCATCGCTAAATAGGGGTGAGCTCGGGTGAGTTGGATAGGGTGAGCTTAAGATCCGCACTATATATATATATATATATATATATATATATATATATATATATATATATATATAACTCAACTTTCTTCAAATGAACTAGAAGGAGCGTAATTAAGAACGAACAGTTATAACGACAATTTTTTCTGTTGCCATAGCATAAAAAACCCTCCAGATCGCTGGAGAAGCGGAGTATATATATATATATATATATATATATATATATATATATATATGTTTAATTATCCTTTTTTTAATACAATACATTTTAATTATAGTTTTATTTTAATTAAGACTATCTCATTTAAATTGTGACACCCCCAAATCCGGGTATCTTCTAACCCGATAGATGGTGCCACACGGTACTCATAATCATACATTCATTCCATTGAAACAATAACACAATGTGTGTATTAACTACATTTTTATAACATTTATAATAAATCCTTTCTCAGGTTCAGAAACCGAATACATTATTCAGTGTTCATAAGTATAATACATACAAACATACTAGTCTATTACAAGATAACTAATTATCTATCTTAGCCTTGCCTTTATCTTTCTTAGAACCCTTAATTCGTTCGGCCTTAGCTGCAATCATATAATTCAAGCAAGAAGTGAGCATAACTAGCTCAACAAGTCTAACAAAGGATAATATAAATACCACGTCGAGAATTATATGATTATCTTCCATAACTGTACAAATAGCTATGAAGTACTATGAAACATTGACTAGCACTTCTCATTTCATAACAACAATTCCAAAGTATATAATAGCTTAGGAATTCTGAACCGGTCGAAAGACCATGAACATACTCTTTTCATTTTCATACATGAAAAGGACATCCCGACACTAAGTCCGTACATCTGATATTTCTTACGTGCACTTCTAGGTGATCAGCCTATAGTACTCTATGTTGATCAACACTCATCCGTTAAACGTATTTACGTTTACGTTTTGGAAACCTCACGTGCCCATCGAATAATTGATGAAAAATACGTTTAATGTTTTTACGTTACTAACCGAGACTCGATCATCATTGGTTAAGTACACTTATTGAATACCATTCACGGTTTACTTACTTAAACTTCGCGTTCTTCGTATAATCTGTAAGACCCCAACTTATTATAAATAAAATTTAATTTCCTCTATTTATAATTTTTAAGGTGAAATTTGATATAATACTTTGGTTACGGGTGGAATGTGCAAATTTTATAAAATAAGTAAGTGGTTATAAAATAATCTTTGTTGTTGGGGAATATTCGTTTGGGCGAAGAATATTCTTTTTGTCGCGAATATTCGTACGACGGCGCAGTCATTTGTGGGCCCATAATGTAATAACTATTGGATGAAGAAAACGACAAAGTTTGAGTTTTTATAAATAATCTGCGTAATTATTACCGAATTAACACATTTGGATTACCCGGTGGTTAAATTACGATGTCTACGCGTGGTTGCACAAGAGCACACCAGTATTGCTTTCGATATTGTTAAATTATTGATTCTTACGTAAGGCACTACTCGATAATTGTTACAGAATTATTGCTTCAATATTTTATTTTATTGATTCAATAATTGTCGTTGATATTTTATATTATTGTTGTTTCAATAATTGTCACTTTACGATTTTTCCCATTATCGGATCAATAATTCATATTATTTGAATAATATTATTAGATAGTATTATTGGCAATGTCTAGAAAGTTCTGTCAAGGAGAGGTTAGGTCATCTAATTGCGCGCCAATATGGAGAAATCTTTATCAGAAAGCCGCCTCTTTCATGGGAACAACTTGGTTGTCAATAGTGTGATTCTGTAATATTATTTGTGAATAATTAATTATTGATTTTTATGATAAAGAAATATTTATTTTATGTCGATATAAATGAAAGAATTTTGCATGAATTATTTGTTGAAAGTTTGACAATATTATTTCTCCGATAAAATATTATTCAAATATTACATTGTAATAATGTGATAATATAATAATATAATTTTTTTTAGAATTATAATATATTTTAGCATGTGAATTTGTTAAGGGAATTGGAGGTGAGAAAGCTTGGTGTATTTCCTTGATTTTCAGACTTAGTGCACTACATTGTGTTTCAAACCATGTGCTGGTGAAATTTTCTTCCATGGGACCACCTAATTTATTGATGGAGAAACTTTCCTGCAAAATTATTTTCAAAGGATGGCCCTACTAATTTTCTTCTTTCCTGGTGGGTGGTAGGTGTTATACCAAATTGTTCCAAAATGGTGGCCCCCCAACCTTTGAAATAATAAGAGTTAGGCATTGAAAATAAGAATTTTAAGCAGGAGGAAAAGTTAGAAGTGAGAGAAATTTGGTGCAAAGTTAGGCGCGTGCTTTTGTTTTTCTTTCCTCCGTTGCACTATATAAGGGGGGGCAACCTCCATCCTAAAACACACCAAAAATTTCAAGCAATTTTACTATAGTATTGTGAGTATTTCTTTTGAGTATAAGAATACTTTGAGCATAGTTTTTCTGCAAGATTTTCTCAGAATAATATCTGATATTCTAGTCAAATCCAACTTCTACTAAGGTAAATGATATTATTTTATTTCAATACTCTTGAGAAATATTATTTTCTTTCATACTCCATGTTATGTAAGTAATATTATTTCATCTCGTATTCTTGAATTTGAACTTACTATGGTAAGTATTGCTTCTATAATTCCTAAAATGATTAGAAATTTCGCTTCATCTAATATCATTTCATAGGAATATTGATATGAACTTTTTAACCAAATTTGGAACTTTTTCATGGTAGTACTATTCACGCTATCGCTTTCACTGCATTGTATAAAATATATATATATATATATATATATATATATATATATATATATATTTTCTCCTTTCAAGTTATCTGTTGTGACCCTTATTCTTGAAATTGAATCCATGTTTTGATCTTCACTATGGATTATTATAGAACGTTTTTAAACTTGAATTATCTAAACTACGAATCTCTAATCTTTATCCTTTTGTCTCACTAGATTCGTTCTCTAAAATGTTTTTCATCATCCTCAGTCCTTAATGGTGATACTTAATGAATATCTTTGGCCCGTAGTACAAAGATGAACAAGTGTTGAGATGAACATGACCAACTGGTTATACAGATGGATATCTTTGGCCCGTAGTGCAAAGATGAATATTTGATTCAAAATGTATATTGAATGATGTTACGGGGATAAAATATTGATGATGGACTTTTAAACTCATAGATGATAGTAGATTTCATTCTCTACTTAACTCTTCTATTGAATTGTTATTTCCGCTGCGAGTATTGATCTAAAACTGGTTGTCCATTATATTTTATCTGATTTGTTGAAGGCTAACAATAAATTGTTGTTCTTTATCTTAGTCATAGTATTCTTTATTGGGCTAGTTGAGCTCACCCTTTTCCTTTTTGTTCTATTTTTCTTCTCAGGAGGTGAGAATATAGCAAGAACCAGTCGGGGTAAAGAGTGATGGTCCTAGACAGTTGTTTTAGCAGTCCTCTCTATTTTTGTAAATAGTATGTCAATAATTGTAATGAGGACTTATTTGAGTGTGGATATTGTCTAGAAGACAATATTTGTATTTAAACTCACAGCATGTGTGTTGTCGTATTTTGCACGACAATTGTAATAATAAAAGTTGTAGTTGTTTTTGTACCATGTATTTGGCGACTCAGAATGGGTGATGTATACCTATTTTGGGGGCATCACATAATCACTATTAAACCATACTTAAATTTCCAATATCATCACTATATAAGTGATTTAAGATGGGTCTTACCATGTATTTTAAGTACATATATGTTCTACTATTGGTTTACAATCAATTAGGATTATAAAACTAACTTTCCTAACCTTTCTACATTATCTATCTCTGCACTTTTGACCTTAGGTTCACTACCAGGCATTATGTATTTCATTTAGCAGTGTCTCATGCTTGGTCTCGGCGTTGCGGCGCGAGATCCTTATATACTATTTGTAAAACCCCAAATTTTATGAATAAAGATTTAATTTTCTCAAAATATATATTTTTTAATATTATGGTATGGATTTGATATAATGTTATAGTTGTGGGTAGTATTTATAAATTTTGCAAAGTATGCAAGTTGTTACAAAATATTTGTTTGGTCGGCGAATATTCTTTTTGTTGGGAATATCCGTACGACGGCACAATCATTGGTGAACCCACAACGGAAGTATTGTCGTAGTAATAAAACGACAAAATTATTTTTATTAAAATAACGGCGGAAGTTTTACCGTTAAAACTGTTGAACTACTCGGTAGTAAAAGTACAGTAATACGCGTGGTTGCATAGTAGCACACGGTATTGGTTATTGATGCTTACGTGATAAGTCACTCAGTTATACTCAATTATTGCTATAGTAATCGCTGCATTATATCTCTCATATTATTGATTCGATTATTGTCACAGTATCATCTGCATTATATGATATATTATTAAATCAATAATTGAGACGACAAAGTTATTCATATTATTAAATTGTAATATTTACAATGTCTAGAAGTTCTGTCGAGGAGAGGTTTGGTCACCTAATTGCACGCCAATAGGGAGAAATTCTTATTGGAAAGCCCCCTCTTTCTTGGGAACGACCAGGTTGTTAAATATTGTGAGTTATGATATTAATGATGAATAAGTTCGTGTTGATTAAAGATGAATTTGATAGTTCCATTGTGTTGGGATTATTGGTGTTAGTTGAAATTGACATCTATTCCGATGATAATTGATGTTTGGGGGTTATATTGATAAACCGGGTAATTAATCGGGTAAATGAGCAATTAATTGCTACTAATTCACATGCTCATATAACTATTTGTTCACATGTGTGTACTATTGAATCACATTCTTATAGTATTAGGGGAGTTGGTGCAAGATTGATGATACTTGCATGACTAAGTTAAAAATGGAGGTATAGATGGAGATATTATACTGTAATTAATTTTTTTCACATGTTTAGAACTATTGAGTCACATGATTTACTATTGATTCACATGATTTATTATTAGGGGAGGTGGTGCAAGTTTAATAATACTTGGATGACTAAATTAAAAATGAAAGAAAAGTTGGAGGTATTGTACTATAATTTTTCAAGCCCCAAAACGTGCAATTATCGAAACTATATTTTCCTATAAATAGAAGCTCATTCTTTCTTCATTTCTCACCAATTCACTAAAGCTTTAGAGCCATTATTATAGAGAGAAATTATTGAGAGAAAGAAGAAGAGAAGTATGCTCCCTCACTAGTCCAGTATCCAGTCTTCTTTTGAGGTAAGGGATATTATTTGTTGTACCTGTAAGGGGTATTATTCTTTTATATTCATGAAGAGAATTACGTTCTTTCAATATTCGTAAGAGTTGTTATTCCATTCTTTATTATTATGTTGAATAACTTTGCTTATGCTAATACCGCATACATGGTGAAATTCTTCATTATTCCATTCTTTATTATTATGTTGAATAACTTTGTTTATCTGAAAATACCGCATACATGGTGAAATTTTTCTGTTATTTTATTCTTTATTATTCTGTTGGAATATCCTGTCGGTGCAAATTTCGCCAGACCTGGTTCTATCATTTATTAATCAGTTGGAATAACCTGTCTATGCGAAGTACCAAATGCATGGTGATTTCTGTTGTTATTCCATTCTTTATTATTCTGTTGGGACATCACATAGAATTAAATTTACTTTGACTCGTTTCCGTTATTTATTATTCTGTTGGAATAACCTGTCTATGCGATGTACTGCATGCATGAGGATTTCTGTTGTTATTCCATTCTTTATTATTCTGTTGGAATATCATGTCTATGCGTTTTACGCCGGACCTGGTTTCGTCTTTATTATTCTATTGGGAATAACCTGTCTGTGCGGTCTCTATCGCATGCATGGTGAATCCTTCTGTTATTCCATTCTTTATTATTCTGTTGGAATAACCTGTATAAGTGGATTACCACATGCATGGTGAATGATCCTTCGTATTCATTCCTTATTAAATTATGGAAATAATCTGGTTACGTTGATTATGATGAGAGTCATAATAAAAGCATTGGACTGATGAAAATCATGGGTATATGAAGTATTAGTAAGTGTTATGATGAGTTATGTTGGTTATTATGTGAAAACATGAAAGTTTCTTAGAAATCATAAAGGGTTAAAAAATTAGATTTTGGTGAAAATGGAACATGAAATTTAATTGACCATATCTCCTATTATATTTCGAATTTTTGAGTGTGGTCAAGTTCTAGAGTTAGATCTATGAGTTATATAACTTATCCAAGTGGAATCACTGGAAAATGTGTTGTAGATTTTCGTGTTGACTGTTTTTAGCAAAGGAGTCCAAAGCTGCAAAAGAGGAAAATGCTACTGCCCAAAAACTTAAAAGGGGCTATTTCGGCCACTTAATTTATTTGAAAAAATCCGGCCTTTTGGGACATGAAATTATATGGTATAAAGCTCCTGTCCAAAAAATGAGCTCATTCCGACTTAAAATGAGCAAATTATGACCAATTCAATATTTAGATTTTTCCGACGAAAAACGCTATAATCGGAGTTCTATAACTCCGATGACCATGAAATTTATACTGGAAGCTCACGTTAACATGTGTAAGATCCTGCCAAGATTTGGGAATTTCTGGAGTTAAACTTGAGGTAGCTAATTTCTTAAGGAATTAATTAGAAATTGATTTTTGAAAAATAGAAAATAAATTTTAAAAATTCTGAGAAAAATATATGTTCATTATGGGACTATATTCTACTAAATTCCAAAAAAAAATATTTTTGGGATTGATTTGGTATTTTTCATGAAAAATATTTAGTTACGAACATATGAGTCAAATATGTTATGTGAAGTAACAAAGTTGGAAAATAGGATTTTATGGCTTGGAAATCCTATATAAGGTATATGCAAATTTTTGATAAGGGATTTGATCATTGGTGATGAAATCTTATGAGAATGGCATTTTTGAATGATTAAATGCATTATTTGGTAAAGTATAAATAATTGTAATAAATTGTTTATAAGTTTAAGACGTGATTAAAATATTGTTATGATATTAACAATATTAGATTATGAATTTATTATGTGATTGATAATATTTGGATAAAGTTTAAGTCTTTAATATTTATCCTTGTTTTAGTTTGATTAATGCTTATATCATTGTCATCATCCTCATGCTTATATTGTGATGAAAGTTATCTTTGGCTTACGTGCAAAGATGGATTGTTGATTATTGGTTTTCTTATTGTATATCTTTGGCTTACGTGCAGAGATGGACTTGGTATGATTATGACCAGGGATTATTCAGTATAGTCATGACCATTGATGATTTAATGAATATCCTTGGCCCGTAGTGCAGGGATGATTCGATGATGTGGTTTATTTATTAAGCTGAGTCTCAGCGATATGAATTGATGAAAACATTTAAATCATTGAAGATAGTAGATTTTATTCTTTACTTGACTTTTTTAATGGATTGTTTGTTCTGCTACAGTTAAACTTGATGTCTATTGTATTTTATCAGTTTAACATTGTTGAAGACCAATGATAATTTATTCTGCATTATCTTAGTCATAATATTTTGTTATTGAGCTAGTTGAGCTCACCCTTTCTTTCACTGTTCTCTTCAGGAAATGATAATATAGCTGGGACAAGTTGGGGAACGGAGTGACGGTCCAGATGATAGCATTAGTTGTCCTCACTATTCTGTTAAATAGTGTGACAATAAATGTAATGAGGACTGAATTTGAGTTTTTATACTGTCTAGATGACAATATACGTATTAAAACTCTTAGATTATGTTTTGTCGTATTTTACACGACAGTTGTATTATTAAGTTGTATTTGAATTTTGTACCATGTATTTGGCGACTCAGAATAGGTGATGTATACCAATTTTTGGGGCGTCACAGTTGGTATCAAAGCTTAGGGATATGATTCCTGGCTGAGATTTGAGACTAGAACTAGGAGGGGAGAGACGGGGAATTCCTTCGCTAGTATGACCTACCTAAGTTTATTTGGTATTTAATTGGTCGGTCAGAGTATAGGGATAATATGTGATATATTAATTAACCCTTGTTTTGTGATAGTGTTTGTATTCAGGTGTTGTGAATATGGCTCAGTTATTGGAGCACGATAATGAGTCAGCACAACCAAAAGGCAACGACCAACAACACGATAATAATCGTACCGGTGGCAACGACCATCAGAACAATGATAACCATCATGGGGGAAATTATCATACCAAGAATGGTAACCACTTCGGTGGTAATCATGACCAAGATTAAAGAAGTGGAAATTTCAAGAAGAAAAGGTCTCCTAGCTCGATTTTGTCGTGTAGTGAAGTCAAGTCCAGCTAGGATTGTGGCACCAAAGGCGGATACGGACAAAACAAAGTCGGTGGTTTCAGGAAGAGTGTTTTTCATGACTTCTCAAAAAGCGAGTAACCCGAACAAAGTTATCACGGGTTAGTTAATTATAAATTCTTGCGAAGTCTATACCTTATTAGATACCGGTTCTACCCATTATTTTATCTCTCTTGCTTGTGCTCAACGTTTAAATTTGACTCCGGAGAAACTAGACTTTGACTTATCGGTTGAAACTCCATTAGGAGAAACCTTCATTACATGTGCTATCCAAGTCTTGGATGAGAGTCACAATTTTGAATGATATTTCTATTGTTAATAAATTTCCTGGCGTATTCTTGAAGACTTTTTAGCTTACCCCGTAGTGTGAAATCGAATTTTGTATTAACCCCAGTACAAAATCCATTTCTTCAACCATAAATATTTCTTCAACCCAAATGAATGTATAATGCGCCAAAGACGTTGGCTCGAGCTATTGAAGATTACGATTGTACCATTTAATACCATCGTGGGAAAGAGAACGTGGTAGCTGACGTGTTGAGTAGAAGATCGTATGCGTTTATGAGTGCAAAGTTGTTAACACAAAGACCCATTTCGTATAACTTATAAATGATGAAGATAGAGTTCAAGACTCTAGGGACCCACGTGGTGATATCAAATATACGAGTAGAATCGACTCTAGTCGATAAAGATAAAGGTCGCTCAAACTACGCACCCGAAGCTGATGAATGTGAAAAAGAAGGTTCAAGAGGGCGTTATTCTAGAAGCAAGAATCAACGAAGAGAGGAAATCTCAATCCTCAATTTTATTGGCCCATTTGAAATCCTTGATCGAGTAGGAACTGTGGCCTATAGACTCGTTTTATTGCAAAATATATTGCGTGTTCATAACGTTTTAACGTTTCGATGTTACGTAAATATGTGGATGACCCAAACCACATTATTAAATTAGAACCAGACGAGATAGCAGAAGATTTAACATATGAAGATGTACCTGTTAAAATCCTGGAATGTATTCAACACTCAAAGGTTATACCTCAAGAGTTATAATCTGACGAAGTGTCTTCATCTGTTCGGCGTACAAGGTACGTACGTAAATTTTGAGGGAGAAATTTCATAAGGAGGGGAGATTGTAAAACCCCAAATTTTATGAATAAAGATTTAATTTTCTCAAAATATATTTTTTTTAATATTATGGTATGGATTTGATATAATGTTATAGTTGTGGGTAGTATTTATAAATTTTGCAAAGTATGCAAGTTGTTACAAAATATTTGTTTGGTCGGCGAATATTCTTTTTGTTGGGAATATCCGTACGACGGCATAATCATTGGTGAACCCACAACGGAAGTATTGTCGTAGTAATAAAATGACAAAATTATTTTTATTAAAATAACTATGAAGTTTTACCGTTAAAACCGTTGAACTACTCTTCAGTAGTAAAGTAATAAGATGTCTGCATGTGGTTGCATAGTAGCACACCTATTGGTTATTGATGCTTTACGTGATAAGTCACTCGCTTATACTCAATTATTGCTATAGTAATCATTTGCATTATATCTCTCATATTATTGATTCGATTATTGTCACAGTATCATCTGCATTATATGATATATTATTAAATCAATAATTGAGACGACAAAGTTATTCATATTATTAAATTGTAATATTTACAATGTCTAGAAGTTCTGTCGAGGAGAGGTTTGGTCACCTAATTGCACGCCAATAGGGAGAATTCTTTTTGGGAAAGCCCCTCTTTCTTGGGAACGACCAGGTTGTTAAATATTGTGAGTTATGATATTAATGATGAATAAGTTCGTGTTGATTAAAGATGAATTTGATAGTTCCATTGTGTTGGGATTATTGGTGTTAGTTGAAATTGACATCTATTCCGGTGATAATTGATGTCTGGGGTTATATTGATAAACCGGTAATTAATCGGGTAAATGAGCAATTAATTGCTACTAATTCACATGCTCATATAACTATTTGTTCACATGTGTGTACTATTGAATCACATTCTTATAGTATTAGGGGAGTTGGTGCAAGATTGATGATACTTGCATGACTAAGTTAAAAATGGAGGTATAGATGGAGATATTATACTGTAATTAATTTTTTTCACATGTTTAGAACTATTGAGTCACATGATTTACTATTGATTCACATGATTTATTATTAGGGGAGGTGGTGCAAGTTTAATAATACTTGGATGACTAAATTAAAAATGAAAGAAAAGTTGGAGGTATTGTACTATAATTTTTCAAGCCCCAAAACGTGCAATTATCGAAACTATATTTTCCTATAAATAGAAGCTCATTCTTCCTTCATTTCTCACCGATTCACTAAAGCTTTAGAGCCATTATTATAGAAAGAAATTATTGAGAGAAAGAAGAAGAGAAGTATGCTCCCTCACTATTCTAGTATCCAGTCTTCTTTTGAGGTAAGGGATATTATTTGTTGTACCTGTAAGGGGTATTATTCTTTCGTATTCATGAAGAGAATTACTTTCTTTCAATACTCGTAAGAGTTGTTATTCCATTCTTCATTATTATGTTGGAATAACCTATTTATGCGAAGTACCACATACATGGTGAAATTCTTCTATTATTCCATTCTTTATTATTATGTTGGAATAACCTGTTTATGCGAAGTACCGCATACATGGTGAAATTCTTCTATTATTCCATTATTTATTATTCTGTTGGAATATCCTGTCGGTGCGAATTTCGCCTGACCTGGTTCCATTATTTATTATTCCGCATTTATTATTCTGTCAGAATATCATGTCTGTGCATTTTACGCCAGACCTGGTTCCATCATTTATTATTTTGTTGGAATAACCTGTCTATTCGAAGTACAGCATGCATGGTAATTTCTGTTGTTATTTCATTCTTTATTATTCTGTTGGGACATCTTGTTGGTGCGAATTTCTCCTGATCTGGTTCTGTTATTTATTATTCTATTGGAATAACCTGTCTATGCGACGTACCACATGCATGGTGATTTCTGTTGTTATTCCATTCTTTATTATTCTGTTGGAATATCCTATTTATGCGTTTTACGCTGAACCTGGTTTCGTCTTTATTATTCTGTTGGGAATAACCTGTCTGTGCGGTCTCTATCGCATGCATGGTGAATCCTTCTGTTATTCCATTCTTTATTATTCTGTTGGAATAACCTGTATAAGTGGATTACCACATGCATGGTGAATGATCCTTCGTATTCATTCCTTATTAAATTGTGGAAATAATCTAGTTACGTTGATTATGATGAGAGTCATAATAAAAGCATTGGACTGATGAAAATCATGGGTATATGAAGTATTAGTAAGTGTTATGATGAGTTATGTTGGTTATTATGTGAAAACATGAAAGTTTCTTAGAAATCATAAAGGGTTAAAAAAATTAGATTTTGGTGAAAATGGAACATGAAATTTAATTGACCATATCTCTTATTATATTTCGAATTTTTGAGTGTGGTCAAGTTCTAGAGTTAGATCTATGAGTTATATAACTTATCCAAGTGGAATCACTGAAAAATGTGTTGTAGATTTTCGTGTGGACTGTTTTTAGCAAAGGAGTCCAAAGCTGCAAAAGAGGAAAATGCTCTTTGCCTAAAAAAACTTAAAGGGGCCAAGCTTTGACCACTTAATTTATTTGAAAAACTCCGGCCTTTTGGGACATGAAATTATATGGTATAAAGTACCTCCTGTCCAAAAATGAGCTCATTCCGACTTAAAATGAGCAAATTATGACCATTTCAATATTTAGGTTTTTCCGACGAAAAACACTATAATCGGAGTTCTATAACTCCGATGACCATGAAATTTATACTGGAAGCTCACGTTAACATGTGTAAGATCCTGCCAAGATTTGGGAATTTTTGGAGTTAAACTTGAGGTAGCTAATTTCTTAAGGAATTAATTAGAAATTGATTTTTGAAAAATAGAAAATAAATTTTAAAAATTCTGAGAAAAATATATGTTCATTATGGGACTATATTCTACTAAATTCCAAAAAAGAAATATTTTTGGGATTGATTTGGTATTTTTCAAGAAAAATATTTAGTTACGAACATATGAGTCAAATATGTTATGTGAAGTAACAAAGTTGGAAAATATGATTTTATGGCTTGGAAATCCTATATAAGGTATATGCAAATTTTTGATAAGGGATTTGATCATTGGTGATGAAATCTTATGAGAATGGCATTTTTGAATGATTAAATGCATTATTTGGTAAAGTATAAATAATTGAAATAAATTATTTATAAGTTTAAGACGTGATTAAAATATTGTTATGATATTAACAATATTATATTATGAATTTATTATGTGATTGATAATATTTGGATAAAGTTTAAGTCTTTAATATTTATCCTTGTTTTAGTTTGATTAATGCTTATATCATTGTCATCATCCTCATGTTTATATTGTGATGAAAGTTATCTTTGGCTTACGTGCAAAGATGGATTGTTGATTATTGGTTTTCTTGTTGTATATCTTTGGCTTACGTGCAGAGATGGACTTGGTATGATTATGACCAGGGATTATTCGGTATAGTCATGACCATTGATGATTTAATGAATATCCTTGGCCCGCATCGCATTTGATGATTCGATGATGTGGTTTATTTATTGTCGAGTCTCAAATGATATGAATTGATGAAAACATTTTAAATCATAGAAGATAGTAGATTTTATTCTTTACTTGACTTTTCTAATGGATTGTTTGTTCCGCTACAGTTAAACTTGATATCTATTGTATTTTATCAGTTTAACATTGTTGAAGACCAACGATAATTTATTCTGCATTATCTTAGTCATTATATTTCTTATTGGGCTAGTTGAGCTCACCCTTTCTTTCACTGTTCTCTTCAGGAAATGAGAATATAGCTGGGACGAGTCGGGGAACGGAGTGACGGTCCAGATGATAGCATTAGTAGTCCTCACTATTCTATTAAATAGTGTGACAATAAATGTAATGAGGACTGAATTTGAGTTTGTATACTGCCTAGATGACAATATACGTATTAAAACTCTTAGATTATGTTTTGTCGTATTTTACACGACAGTTGTATTATTAAGTTGTATTTGAATTTTGTACCATGTATTTGGCGACTCAGAATAGGTGACCAATTTTGGGGCGTTACTACAGTGAGTGGCCTATTTCACACTTCAAAAAGAGCTAATTCTCCTTTACCCAAATAACTGCGGTGCGGCGTTTAGTACTGGGGTTGGCACTGCGACGCCTCCCCTGAGCCTTAGATAGTGTTGACAATTTTATTGTTCAATGAAATTCCCGGGCTCATAACTTATTTGTTTACATCTAAATTAGCTCGTTCAAAAGCCATTAGCTCCTAAATCACATACACTATGATTTCATTAGAAAATATTTCATTTTCAAATCTTCTAACACAGAATTCATCAATTAGTTCATTATTGAGCGTTCATTTATCGTTCATGAGCGTTCATAGCTCGTTTCTTCATTCTAAATCGGAATTCGACAATTCTTGAGTCCACGACTCTTGAATACCTTATCTCACGTTATGCCATTAAAAACCAAAGTTTCCAAGTTATATGGAAACTTTCAACTACTAATCTGAGATTTCTACGTTTTAACGTTTAACGTCGAATCTCGAAAATTTTGCCAAAACTTCGTTACTCATGTTCTATACGCCAAATCAAATAGAACAACTCCATTGATTCATCATCTACATCCTAACCAAACAAGATGCACATACCCTATGATGGTTTTTAATTTGTCCATCAAAACCCAAATAAACATTTAACAATTTTCTTCGGTTTAACTTACGTAAATACTTACGATTACTAATCATACAAGATTTATAATGTTTTAATTCACTATTAGCCATCCTTATTACTCCGAAAGAGACATGATCCACCAATTCATACTTCTCTATGTAAAAGAAATCGAAAAAGATCGAAGACTAATGTTTACAAAATATTACCTTTACGTTCTTCGCGTTCTTGACTAACACTTGATGTTTTGCTTAGAACTCACTTGATTACTTGTTTCTAGCTCTTTCTCTCTCTCATTATATTATCTAGAGTTGGTGAAATAATGAAATAAACTAACCTAGCTTCTCTTATATAGGCACACCAAATAGAGGGCAAAATGGTCGATTGGTGACCTCCTTACTATCCCCACCTCCACAACAACTTAGCCACTAAGTAACCACTTTACTTGGTGGCCAAGTGGCTGGCCCACATGCTCCATGGGTCTCCCCCATGGGTTTTACCCATTCAATGACCCGTCGGTTCGATCTGTGGTTTGTTTTCTTGGTTTGGGCCTTAGGATTTATTCGTAGTGGACCTAACTTAGGCTTGATTTTACTTAACATTGGGCTTGGCATAATCCAAGTCCAATTGGATTCTACAAAGTCCATGAACTCAAAGTCCATTAAGCCTAATCGTATTCTACGCGTTCACTTCTCGTATTCTCTTCATATATAGTTCGTACGATATTCGTATAATACGTCGTAATATTCTTCATATTATACTCGTATACTAATTAGTATCATACTCGTATATCGCACGTATAATAACCCTAATCATTATACGCATTACATTTCCTTCTTAGAAATCACTTTCCTTAACCCTTAGGTTTTAAGTCCGCAGGCGAAAACTTCGTTTGCCATAACTAAAATATTATTGGATATTCCATCTCGTCTTAGAATTCTATTATTACGCGTTTCTCAAAATTTCAAACTTAATTCCCGAGCAGAAATAGATGAATAGTGTTTTTATGGAAATTTCTTATAAAACTTTTATTTTCATCTTGGAAATTTAAAACAATTAATTCTAGCACATTGCCAGAATCCTAACCACATTCGCACATTCTAGGTCATAAAACGACCTTTGTATAGCTTACTCACACAAATAATCAATTAAATTTATTTAATCCATATAATCAAATAAAAATTTAATTCATATAAAAACCCAATTTTCTCGGGCGTTACATCCCCCCCCCCTTATAAGGATTTTGTCCCCAGAATCTCGCTATAATTACATAAACAAATGAGAAAAATTTTCCTTCATTTTACTCTTGAGTTCCCACGTTGCTTCTTCGGCATTGTGGTTCCTCCAAATCACCTTCACCAAAGGTATTATCTTATTTCTTAAGAATTGTTCCTTCCTATCAACAATTTGAACTGGAAGTTCTTCATACATTAAGTCTTTTTCTATCTGAATAGATTCGTACTCTATTACATGTTTGTAGTCCGGTTTATAAGGACGCAACACTGACACCTGAAATACATTGTGTATACGGTCCATCTTTGGAGGTAAAGCTACTTCATAAGCTACCTCTCATACCCTTCTTAAAATTTCAAAAGGTCCTATAAACCTTGGACTTAACTTCCCTTTCTTTCCAAAACGTATCCTCCCTTTCCAAGGTGATACTTTTAGAAAGACATACGAACCTACTTCAAACTCTCTTTTCTCTCGGTGAGGATCTGCATACTTCTTTTGCCTATCTTGAGATGCTACCAACCGAGTACTTATTAACTTTACCATGTATGTCGTCTGTTGTACCATCTCAGGTCCCAACATTTGACGTTCACCGACTTCATCCCAGCACAGTAGAGTTATGCACTTCCTCCCATATAACGCTTCATATGGCAGCATGCCTATACTAGCGTGAAAACTATTGTTGTACGCGAATTCCACCAAAGGTAGATGTTCGTCCCAACTCCTCTTAAAATCCATAACGCAAGATCTTAACATATCTTCTAGCATTTGAATTGTTCTCTCTCTTTGTCCATCCGTCTGAGGATGATATGTTGTACTTAACTTCAGCTGCATTCCCATTTGCTCTTACAAACTCCTCCAAAAATTCGATGTGAATCGTGAATCACGATCTGACACAATCGAAACAGGTACTCCATATCTAGAAATAATTTCTTTGACATATAATTTAGCTAATTGTTCTAGGTTATACCTAACTCCTATTGGTAGAAAGTGAGTCAATTTTGTCAACTGATCCACTATTACCCAAATAGCATCGTATCCTTTCCTTATCATTGGAAGTCCCACCACAAAGTCCATTGTGATATGCCCCCATTTCCACTCTGGAATTTCTAGTGATTACAACAACCCACTAGGTTGTTGGTGTTCAGCCTTAACTTTCTGATAAGTTAAGCACTTACTAACATATTCTGCTATCTCCCTCTTCATGTTTGGCCACCAAAAGTTCCGTTGAAGGTCTTGATACATCTTATTACTACCTGGATGTATCGAGTACCTCAAACTATGGGCCTCACTCATTATCTCTTCTTTTAACTCGGGATTATCTGGAACCCAAATTCTTCCATCAAAATGAAGCAATCCCTCCTTGTCGAGGTTATACTTAGTCTTCTCTTTATCTTCAATCCTCTTCTTCATTCACTCACATTCTTTGTTGCCTAACTGTACTTCCTTAATATGTTCCACTATGGTTTGTTAGGTCTCCATTACGAATAGCATTTATACCGCTTCACCCGGTAACTTAACTTCTAACTCCTTCCTCGCCATCTCCATTAATACTCATTCTGAGTCGTTAACATTGATACCTTTTCTCTACCCTTCCTACTTTGCACGTTGGCTACTACGTTTACCTTCCCTAAAAGATATAAGATATCACAGTCGTAATCTTTTATCAATTCTAACCACCTTCTATACCTCATATTCAACTCCTTCTATGTGAAGATATATTTCAGACTCTTATAGTCCGTGTATATCTCACACTTCTCCCTATATAAATACTATCTCCATATTTTTAACTTAAAAACTACAGCTGCCAATTCTAGATCATGAGTAGGATAGACTTTCTCATAATCCTTTAACTGACGTGACGCATACGCAATGACCTTTCCATATTACATGAGCACGCAACCTCGTCCTCTATGCGAAGCATCGCTATAAATTACAAAGTTCCCCGTATCATCTTGTAAAGATTGTGACAACCGTAATTTTGTAAATTAATTTTAATATTTATTGGATTGAATAAATATTTTTCGATGAATTAATTATTAGATTAATTAATTAATTGATGAAGTAGTGATAGATTAATTTAATTATATGTGTTATATTTATTAAATTAATGTGGAGAATTTTTATTATTCGAAGTATGTGATTATGTGTGCTTATTGAATTAAAAGAAATATTTAATAAGCCTATGTTATTTTAATTATTAATTAGAGACTTAATAATTTGATATTATTAATCAAGAGCATTTGAATTATGTGACTATGTGTATTAATGAGAATTTACTATATTTTAATTAAAATAAATTAATTTAGATAATTGATTTATTTTATATGGATGTGACATTATTTAAACTATATAATAAAGCTTTATTAAATTAAATGATTTTTAAAACCTATTCTATCTAGCCAAACATGGCACTATGGGAAGTTGAGGTCAGTTACCCATGACTGGGTAACTGACCACCAACGCGTCAGATGATTTCTATATTATATACGTCTTCCTTTCCTTTTCTTTCATTTTTTTCTAAGTCTAATATTAAGCAGAGAGAGATACAGAGAGAGTTGAGAAAATTTTGAGAGAGATTGGGAGAAACTCTGTGATTGAAGTAGAGAGAATTGTCAATTTATCTAATCTACACTTGGGCAATCTCTTCAACCCAATTTATATATTTTACGTCTTTTAAAGTTTTCATGAATATGGTTTTATTCATTCTGTAATTCTCTGAAATTGGGAAATTCTTTTGTTATGTGAATATATGTAATATTTCGAGTTGTAAGGCATGTTTTATATATATAATTTGTGTTTTTCCATATCATTAATTTCATAAGATTACAACGTATGATTATGACTTGTTATTTCAAAATTTTGCAGAGTACGTGATATTTTGAGTACGTCAAAATATCATTAATTCCATATGGCCTTATACGTGATTTTTATATGCCAAACATAAATTATTTTGCAAAATTCACAACTTATATGATTATGCATGCTAAAACGAACAAAATGAAATTTGATTGGTTGAATTTGGATGTATATCAAATCCGTGGCATTGAATTTTAGAATTTATGTTCAAAACTTCAAGAACATTAAGAACAGTATAATTTGCACGTTGAATTCTGTAATTATATGTTTTTATGGGTGAAAATCACTCTATATATGTTGGGTAATGGTTATGTATAAATTATAGCATGTGGGTATGTTTAATTTGGTGAAATTTATGATTATGTAGAGTTTATTTCGCTGAATTCTGTGTTCTTCGCGAACTGGAAATTCAGAATCTGGAGTGTCGCGTCGCTGTGCCAACTCCAGTCCTTAGACTCATGGCAAGTAAGCATACACGCAATGCATGTGACCAAGAAGATAGATATAAAAGTGGCGCCACAGCGCCACTTAGCAGAATGGTCATAATTGAGTTTTTAAAAGTGTACAAGTATAGAAACGAGTTAACAACTTAGTATAATGATTATAAAGACTTGTTAGACCTATAATGAGATGTTAAAATAAATTCTTAACATGTCCATAACACAATTACGTGTTGATTGAATGATCGAATTCATAATTAGTTTATTTTTCGTGAAGTCTTAATTTTACACTAAGTGTAATAATTGATTAAGTATAGTCATGAATTCGAGTTAAACAAAGAGTAAAGTTATGATGTTAGTACGTTATTATTGACTGGTATTGTGAACATAATTGGAATGTAGGATTTAATTCAAAGAACAAGTTCATTTATGTGTAATCTACGCACGAGGCAAGTTTCTTACCCTAAACTTTCGTTGAGCAAGTTTCCTAACCCTACTTGTTATCGTTATATAAGTTAATTGATTCATCTTTCTACATTGAGCAAGTTATCATTATTATTGATCAAGCCTGTCTTGTATATTAAAGTTTATTAATCTTTCAAGCATGATGTTGTTATACAATAATTATTATATTGTATACCTTTGAGATTTTATCCAAGTTATTAAACCTTGTTACACTAGCGAACGCTTATTTAATTCGACTAGTCCATAGTCGATGAGCGTTCTAAATTTCAGAACCCTTGATGAATTATCCAAACCAAACTTCCTTTGGTGTGGACTCGAATGTCAAACTGAGATGAACAACCCTGTATAGGGGATTATTTACGCTTTAGCGTTAAGATATTATGCATGTGATGGTACTAAGGGTTGATCCCCTAAGTACGAGAAGAAGAGTCCATAGTCTTATACGATCATTAAAGGTTTCAAGTAATAACACTTGACAACCTAGGACATAGTTTAAGGTCTTATGACCCTCGAAATTTCTTTTGATTCTTGTTATTCATTCTTGATTCAAAAGTTGAGCTTTATATCGGGTTATTATATCTCTCGTGCATGTTATTATTCATTCCTATATTGTTATACTTGTGGGCAATCGTGCTCACTCACTCTTGTAATAATAACATTGCGATTAAGAACGAAAAGAGCGTATTTAACCTTCCACTAGTAAGGGGCAAGGGCAAGCTTAACAAGTAATGAAGACTATTTTATTAATGTGGTTATGTGATGTAATTAGAATTGATGTTACTAAGACTTATTTGTTTATGTTTTCCGCACAGATGTTTTAAGGTTAGAGTAACCTGGGATTTATTTATTATTCAGTTGATGTAACCCCATAAGGGGAGAGATTTATTATTTATTCTATTTATTGCATGGTTTGAAATTTATTTATGGGTAGATAGATAGATGATGCTTGTACAGTGAACACCAAATCCTGTGGAAACGGAAGTACCGGATTTGGGGGTGTCACAGGTTGATATCAAAGTTGTAAGGTTATGAACCTTAGGTGGGGGAACAACCTTAGGTAGTAGCCTTGTAGGAGATCGAGAACATAGTAGTGGTAAACTCTTATCGAGTTCTAAGAAATGAATTTCTAAATTCATTGAAGATAATAAACGACTTTATGTGCTTATGTGTAAATGTATGTGTTCTCTAGCATGAATTAGTAACTAAAACTTAAAATTTTAATGTCAGGATGTCGGATGTTGAAGGAGCTAGTGGAGCTGGGGAGGAGGAACCCCGATTACCTATAGAGGAGAAGCCCCGAGACATTCATGTCGTCAGGGAATAGCTTGTACAGAGAGAGCCATCTCCGTTGATCATCATTCTTTGGTCGTGGAGGGAGCATGGTAGGAGGCCGATCCAAAGGAGGATCCTGAGGAAGAGGAAGAAGAAGAGGAGTTTCCACCGAACTCCATTGATGCAGAGATGTATGATGCACTCTATGATCGTAACGTAGAGTTGCGGGATCTTTATTCGGGATCTGACCGAAAGCGGTTATTATTCAATGATTACTATTGAGCGTAAGGATAGAGATTGTGACTCTTCACACACGTTTAGGAAACATGGAGTGGGATCTGGTTCATGAGAAGGGTCAGACCGAGGATAAGTCCGCAGAAATAGAAAAGTTAAAGAAGGATCTGAAGGAGAGCTCAGAGAGGCTTGCCATAGCAGAGGAGGGCTGGGTACGAGAGTCATGCCGTGCTGATCGTGCAGAAGATGATCGCCGTGCGAAGAAGGCTAAACTTTAGGAGACGTACTCTACACTACAAAATGCAATGGATGCGGTCCAAGATCGAGTCAGGAAGTACCCAATCCAGTTTGAGGATCTACCATCATATATGCTAGATCATAGAACGATGTGCCACATCATGGAGGAGGAATGTAGCAAGGCTATCCAGCGCCTTAACAAACAGTGATAGTATAGTATAATTATGTGAAACTATTTGATAGTTAATGATGTAAATTCCGATGTGATTATAAACAAAGGAATATTTTGATGTTTTAAATCCTGTAGATTCTTTATCTCGGGATAGTTGATGTAAATAGCAGTGATGCTATCTTATGATGTAAAGACTTTTGAATTAAATGAAATGTCAAAGTTTATTTGAAGTAATGTGTTAAGTGAGTTATGATTAAATGTTTAGTTAAGTCTTAAATGTTTTAGAGAATTAGTAAAGATCTAATAAGCGTATATTCTTAACAGAAATATGCCGCCTAGAAGACAAAATCGTCAACAAGCCCAGGAAGGGTCAACAAACAATAACAACGACGCCAATGCTAACTCCGTTCAGCAATTGGTAAACCTTTTAGCTGGAGCACTTAATAATCAACCCCAAGCTCCACCAAATACTTCATTTAAGACTTCAAGGCAGTGGGACCGTTAGAGTTAAAGGGTTCCATAAACCCAATTGAAGCACAGACGTGGGTGATGGAGATGGAGAAGGTGTTTGACGTCGCTCGAGTAAGGGAAGATCAGAAGACTGCTTATGCAACGTTTATGCTGAAGTCTGAAGCCAGCTATTGGTGGCAGGCAAACAAAGTGAGAGGAGGTAAAGGTGTAATATCCTGGGAAAGATTCAAAGAAATGTTCTTCAAGATGTACTTTTCGGCAAGTTCACAAAATTAGATGGAAGTCCAGTTTCTAGAGTTGAAGCAGGGAAGTATGTCAGTAGCTGATTACGCGGCAAGGTTTAACGAGTTGGCTAGGTTTGCCACATACCAAGTGCACACTGATGAGAGGAAGGCAATACGATTTGAGCAGGGACTGAAGCCCTAGTTGTATAGCAAAGTGTCAATGTTCCAATTGAACACTTTTATGGGAATGTTAGAGAAGGCCATACTTGCTGAGGGTGGAAGTGATGTAGTAACAAAGTATAATCAGGAGCAGAAGAAGAAGAAGAAGAGTGAGAAGGAAGGTAATAACAAGACTGGTGGGGGTAGCACTAAGGTAATCACAATCAGAAGAGGAAGTGGTCTGATAGTTCGTCGGTTGGAAGTCAACAGGGAGGGCAGAAGAAGAAGATTGAACTGTACCAAACCTGCGGAAAAACGCATTTGGGAGTTTGTCTGAAGGGGAAGCGAGTGTGCTACAATTGTGGTCAGGAAGGCCACATAGCACCAAACTGTCCGAACCTAAAGAATGGTGCATGCTTCACATGTGGATCAAAGGACCATCATGCAAGAGATTGTCCTAAGAAGGGATCGGGAGGGACGAGTTTAGGAGGAAACAAAGGAAATACTGGTGGAAGCACTCTAACCATTGCTGGACCAACCACAACCAATAGACCAATAACCAGAACATTCAACATGACAGTGCAGGATGCAGTACAGTCTCACGATGTGGTGTCAGGTATCATTCCGATCAATAAAGTTAATGCTTACGTGTTATTTGATTCGGGTGCTACTTGTTCATTTATATCCGATGACTTCGCTAAGAACTTAGAATTGTTTAAGGACGAGTTAGAATACCCCATGATCATAGAAATTGCGAATAAAGAAATTATCCCTGTTAAGTATGTGCACAAGAAATGTAGAGTAGATATTAAGGGTAATATCATGAACGTAGATCTTATCCCTATTCGACTTAGAGATTTTGATGTTATTTTGGGTATGGATTGGTTATCCAATTATGGGGCGGTAATTGACTGCCAGAAGAAGCGTATTAACCTTATGACTCAAATCAAAGGTTATGTTTTATAGTAGCAAATCGCCGCTAGACAAGCGAGTTGTCTGACGATGATGCGAGCGGAAGATTGTTAAGGCAAGGTACGTAGGATATCTAGCTTACATAGTCGATAGTCATAAAGAGAATCCAAAATAGATGAGATTCCTTGAGTGAGAGATTTCATAAAACGTATTTTCTGGATGATTTGCCGGACTTCCTCCGGATAGAAGCGATTGAATTTGTGATCGATCGGCTCCGTGAACGACTCCAATATCGAAGGCACCGTCTTCGAATGGCACCCCAGAGAGATGAAAGAATTGATGGTCCATCTACAAGAATTACTAGACAAAAAGTATATTCAACCAAGCGTATCACCGTGGGGAGCGCCGATTTTATTTGTGAAGAAGAAGGATGGGACAATGTGACTCTGCATAGACTACAGAGAACTGAATAAGGTCACGATTAAGAATAGGTATCCATTACTGCGAATCGACGACTTGTTCGATCAGTTAAAGGGAGCAATATACTTTTCAAAGACAGATTTGAGAAGTGGTTATCATCAACTGAAGGTGAGACCAGAGGATGTGCCGCAGACAGCGTTTAGAACACGATACGGTCGCTACGAATTTTTGGTAATGTCATTTGGTCTAACGAATGCTCCTGCAGCATTTATGGGCTTAATGAATGGAGTGTTCAAGTCATTTTTGGACAAATTCGTAGTGGTATTTATAGATGACATTTTGGTATATTCAAAAACCAAGGAAGAACACGAAGAGCATTTGAGGTTGACATTAGAGACATTGAGAAGAGAGAAGTTGTATGCTAAGTTTTCGAAATGTGAATTCTGGATTGAAAGAGTACAATTTCTTGGACATGTGATTGATAAAGACGGAATTTTGGTGGATCCCTCCAAAGTCAGAGCTGTGATTAATTGGGACTAGCCAAAGACGTCATCAGAAGTAAGAAGTTTTCTTGGATTAGCGGGTTATTACAGAAGATTTATTCAGGATTTTTCCAAGATCGCAACTCCGCTGACGAATTTGACTAGGAAATTGGTGAAATTCGTTTGGACTGAGAAGTGTGAGGAAAGCTTTCAAGAATTAAAGAAGATGTTGAGTACATCACCTATGTTATCTCTTCCGGATGATACGGGAAAGTTTGTGGTTTATAGTGATGCATCGCATAAAGGACTTGGCTGTGTGCTTATGCAGAATGGCAGAGTCATTGCGTATGCGTCACGACAAATGAAAGATTATGAGAAGGGGTATCCGACCCATGACTTAGAGTTAGCTGCAGTGGTTTTTGCTTTGAAAATCTGGAGGCACTATCTCTATATGGAGAAGTGTGAAATATATACAGACCACAAGAGTCTGAAATATATTTTTACACAGAAAGACTTGAACATGCGCCAAAGAAGGTGGTTGGAGTTAATTAAGGACTATGATTGTGAGATTCTATACCATCCAGGTAAGGCAAATTTGGTGGCTGACGCCCTAAGTAGAAAAGGTCGGGAGAAATTAATGATATTGACCGCTCAGGAGGAGCTAATTTTAGCAATGGAGAAGCTGAAATTGGAAGTGAAGTATCCTATGGAGATTGACGAGAAGCTTTTCCAGATGCAAACTGGTATAACTTCACTGGATAAAGTTAAGGAGGCTCAACTTCAGCACGAAGAATGTGAGAAAGTGAAGAAGAAGATATCTGAAGGGACTGAACCGAGATTCAAAATAGACAGTGAGGGATTACTAAGATTTGAGAGTAGAATTTGGGTACCGTCAGTATCAGAGATTAAGGAAGAAATTTTGAGCGAGGCTCATAACTCAAGATATTCGATTCACCCTGGTAGCTCCAAGATGTACCAAGATCTTCGACAACACTTTTGGTGGCCAAATTTGAAACGAGAGGTTGCAGAGTGTGTTGCCAAGTGCCTAACATGTCAGAAAGTGAAAGCAGAACATCAAAGACCGAGTGGGTTGCTACAACCTTTAGAGATTCTAGAATGGAAATGGGAACATATTACGATGGATTTCGTGGTTGGCTTACCAACGACTCAAAAAGGCTACGACGCAATATGGGTTATTGTTGACCGATTGACGAAATCCGCACATTTCCTTTGGATCAAAATCAGATTCAACCTAGATCATATGGAAAGGTTATATGTGAAAGATATTGTTTCAAGGCACGGAGTTCCGGTATCAATTATTTCTGATAGAGATCCGCGTTTTACGTCCAACTTCTGGAAACGTCTATAGGAATGCATGGGTACACAGTTGCGAATGAGCACAACATATCACCCTTAGACAGATGGACAGAGTGAAAGAACAATTCAGACATTAGAAGATATGTTAAGAGCTTGTATAATGGACTTTAAAAGAAATTGGGATGACCATCTACCGCTTGTAGAGTTCGGCTACAACAACAGTTACCACCCTATGAAGCGTTATACGACAGAAAGCGCAGAACTCCATTATATTGGGATGAAGTTGGCGAAAGACATCTAATAGGCCCGAAATTGGTACAACAAACAACAAAAATAGTCAAAGTGATCCGAGCGAGATTGATAGCAGCCCAAGACAGACAGAAGAAATACGCCGATCCACACCATAAGAATGTTGAGTTCGAACCAGGTAGTTATATGTTCTTAAAGGTCTCTCCTTGGAAGGGAAAGATCAGGTTCGAAAAGAAAGGAAAATTAAGCCCAAGATTCATTGGACCCTTTGAAGTTCTGAGAAGGGTCGGGGAAGTTTCTTATGAGGTAACCTTACTTCCATCTCTAGAGAATGTCCACAATGTTTTCTATGTCACAGTCCTACGACCCTACAAACCCGATTACAAGCACGTGATTGAAAATGAACCCCTACATTTTGACAAAGACTTGTCTAACGAAGAAATTCATGTTCAAAATGTCGACCGAAAAGAACAAGTTCTGAGAAATAAAGTAATACCTTATGTTAAGGTAATTTGGAGGAACCACGACGCTGAAGAAGCTACGTGGGAACTCGAAGAGAATATGATGAAGAATTATCCTCATTTATTTACTTAGATTGTTATATGCGATTCTGGGGACATAATCTTTGTAAGGGGGGGGGGGGGGGGGAGAATGTAACAGGACGAATTATTGAGTTATGATTCTAGGGACAAAATTCTTTTAAGAGGGGAAAGATGTGACAACCGTAATTTTGTAAATTAATTTTAATATTTATTGGATTGAATAAATATTTTTCGATGAATTAATTATTAGATTAATTAATTAATTGATGAAGTGGTGATAGATTAATTTAATTATATGTGTTATATTTATTAAATTAATGTGGAGAATTTTATTATTCAAGTATGTGATTATGTGAGCTTATTGAATTAAAAGAAATATTTAATAAGCCTATGTTATTTTAATTATTAATTAGAGACTTAATAATTTGATATTATTAATCAAGAGAATTTGAATTATGTGACTATGTGTATTAATGAGAATTTACTATATTTTAATAAAAATAAATTAATTTAGATAATTGATTTATGTTATATGGATGTTACATTATTTAAACTATATAATAAAACTTTATTAAATTAAATGATCTTTAAAACCTATTATATCTAGCCAAACATGGCACTATGGGAAGTTGAGGGCAGTTACTGGGTAACTGACCACCAACGCGTCAGTTGATTTCTATATTATATACGTCTTCCTTTCCTTTTCTTTCATTTTTTTCTAAGTCTAATATTAAGCAGAGAGAGATACAGAGAGAGTTGAGAAAATTTTGAGAGAGATTGGGAGAAACTCTGTGATTGAAGTAGAGAGAATTGTCAATTTATCTAATCTACACTTGGGTAATCTCTTCAACCCAATTTATATATTTTACGTCTTTTAAAGTTTTCATGAATATGGTTTTATTCATTCTGTAATTCTCTGAAATTGGAAAATTCTTTTGTTATGTGAATATATGTAATAATTCGAGTTGTAAGGCGTGTTTTATATATATATATATATATATATATATATATATTGTGTGTTTCCATATCATTAATTTCATAAGATTACAACGTATGATTATGGCTTGTTATTTCAAAATTTTGCAGAGTACGTGATATGGCCATATGGCCTTATATGTGATTTTTATATGCCAAACATAAATTATTTTGCAAAATTCACACACTTATATGATTATGCATGCTAAAATGAACAAAATGAAACTTGAATGGTTGAATTTGGTTGTATATTAAATCCGTGGCATTGAATTTTAGAATTTATGTTCAAAACTTCAAGAACATAAAGAACAGTATAATTTGCACGTTGAATTCTGTAATTATATGTTTTTATGGGTGAAAATCACTTTATATATGTTGGGTAATGGTTATGTATAAATTCTAGCATGTGGGTATGTTTAATTTGGTGAAATTTATGATTATGTAGAGTTTATTTCGCTGAATTCTGTGTTCTTCGCGAACTGGAAATTCAGAATCTGAGTATCATCGCTGCCTCTAACTCGAACTCGAGACTCGTCTTGCTTGCAATATGAACCATACTGCATAACGCCAAGACATAGTATAAAAGTGGCGCAATTTCACTTAGCGAAATAATTCGAATTGAGTTTTTAAAAGTGTACAAGTATAGAAACGAGTTAGCAACTTAGTCTAATGATTAGAAAGACTTGTTAGACCTATAATGAGATGTTAAAATAAATTCTTAACATGTCCATAACACAATTACGTGTGGATTGAATGATCAAATGCATAATTAGTTTATTTTTCGTGAAGTCTTAATTTTACACTAAGTGTAATAATTGACTAAGTATAGTCATGAATTCGAGTTAAACAAAGAGTAAAGTTATGATGTTAGTACATTATTATTGACTGGTATTGTGAACGTAATTGGTATGTAGGATTTAATTCAAAGAACGAGTTTGTTTACGTGTAATCTACGCACGAGGAAAGTTTCTTACCCTAAACTTTCGTTGAGCAAGTTTCCTAACCCTACTTGTTATCGTTATATAAGTTGATTGATTCATCTTTCTACATTGAGCAAGTTATCATTATTATTGATCAAGTCTGTCTTGTATATTAAAGTTTATTAATCCTTCAAGCATGATGTTGTTATACAATAATTATTCTATTGTATACCTTTGAGATTTTATCCAAGTTAATTATCAGTTATTGTTAAACCTTGTTAGACTGGCGAACCCTTATTTGATTCAACTAGTCCATAGTCGATGAGTGTTCTAAATTTCAGAACCCTTGATGAATTATGCAAACCAAACTTTCTTTGGTGCGGACTAGAATGTCAAACTGAGATGAACAACCCTGTATAGGGGATTATTTACGCTTTAGCGTTAAGATATTGTGCACAGTATGGTACTAAGGGCTGATCCCCCTAAGTACGAGAAGAAGAGTCCATAGTCTTATGACTGTTAAAGGTTTCAAGTAATAACACTTGACAACCTAGGTCATAGTCCAAGGTCTTATGACCCTCAGAATTTCTTTTGATTCTTGTTATTCATTCTTGATTTAAAAGTTGAGCTTTATATCAGAAGTTATTATTTCTCTCACATGTTATTATTCATTGTTATATTGTTATACTTGTGGGCAATCGTGCTCACTCTTGCATAATAATAACATTGTAGTTAATAACGAAAGAGCAGACGAACCTTCCACTAGTAAGGGCAAGGGCAAGCTTAGCAAGTAATGAAGACTGTTTTATTAATGTGGTTATGTGATGTAATTAGAATTGATGTTACTAAGATTTATTTGTTTATGTTTTCCGCACATATGTTTTAAGGTTAGAGTAACCTGGGATTTATTTATTATTCAGTTGATGTAACCCCATAAGGGGAGAGATTTATTATTTATTCTATCTATTGCATGGTTTGAAATTTATTTATGGGTAGATAGATAGATAATGCTTGTACAGTGAACACCAAATCCTATGGAAATGGAAGTACCGGATTTGGGGGTGTCACAGGTTGGTATCAAAGTTGTAAGGTTATGAACCTTAGGTGGGGGAACAACCTTAGGTAGTAGCCTTGTAGGAGATCGAGAACATAGTAGTGGTAAACTCTTCTCGAGTTCTAAGAAATGAATTTCTAAATTCATTGAAGATAATAAAAGACTTTATGTGCTTATGTGTTAATGTATGTGTTCTCTAGCACGAATTAGTAACTAAAACTTAAAATTTTGTTGTCAAGATGTTGGATGTTGAAGGAGCTAGCCGAGCTGGGGAGGAGGAACCCCGATTACCTATAGAGGAAGAGCCCCGAGACATTCATGTCGTCAGGGAACAGCTTGTACAGAGAGAGCCATCTCCGTTGATCACTATTGCTGGTCAGGAGCATGAGCCGGAGACTGATCCAAAGGAGGATCCTGAGGAAGAGGAAGAAGAAGAGGAAGAAGACGAGGAAGAAGAGGAGTTTCCACCGAACTCCATTGATGCAGAGATGTATGATGCACTCTATGATCATAACGTAGAGTTGCAGGATACTTTTCGGGATCTGACTGAGCAGGCGGTTAGTCAGTAGATTACTATTGAGTAGAAGGATAGAGAGATTATGACTCTTCACACACGTTTAGGAAACGTGGAGTGGGATCTGGTTCATGAGAAGGGTCAGACCGAGGATAAGTCCACAGAAATAGAGAAGTTATAGAAGGATCTGAAGGAGAGCTCAGAGAGGCTTGCCATAGTAGAGGAGGGCTGGGTACGAGAGTCATGCCGTGCTGATCGTGCAGAAGATGATCGTCATGCGAAGAAGGCTAAACTTGAGGAGACGTACTCTACACTACAAAATGCAATGGATGCGGTCCAAGATCGAGTCAGGAAGTACCCAATCCAGTTTGAGGATCTACCATCATATATGCTAGATCATAGAACGATGTGCCGCATCATGGAGGAGGAACGTAGCAAGGCTATCCAGCGCCTTAACAGACAATGATAATATTAGTATAATTATGTGAAACTATTTGATAGTTAATGATGTAAATTTCGATGTATTATAAACAAAGGAATATTTTGATGTTTTAAATCCTGTAGATTCTTTATCTCGGGATAGTTGATGTAAATAGCAGTGATGCTATCTTATGATGTAAAGACTTTTGAATTAAATGAAATGTCAAAGTTTATTTGAAGTAATGTGTTAAGTGAGTTATGATTAAATGTTTAGTTAAGTCTTAAATGTTTTAGAGAATTAGTAAAGATCTAATAAGCGTATATTCTTAATAGAAATATGCCGCCTAGAAGACAAAATCGTCAACAAGCCCAGGAAGGGTCAACAAACAATAACAACAACACCAATGCTAACTCCGTTCAGCAATTGGTAAACCTTTTAGCTGAAGCACTTAATAATAAACCCCAAGCTCCACCAAATACTTCATTTAAGGACTTCAAGGTGGTGGGACAGCCAGAGTTTAAGGGTTCCATAAACCCAATTGAAGCACAGACGTGGGTGATGGAGATGGAGAAGGTGTTTGACGTCGTTCGAGTAAGGGAAGATCAGAAGACTACTTATGCAACGTTTATGCTGAAGTCTGAAGCCAGCTATTGGTGGCAGGCAAACAAAGTGAGAGGAGGTGAATGTGTAATATCCTGGGAAAGATTCAAAGAAATGTTCTTCAAGATGTACTTTTCGGCAAGTTCACAAAATCAGATGGAAGTCCAGTTTCTAGAGTTGAAACAGGGAAGTATGTCAGTAGCTGATTACGCGGAAAGGTTTAACGAGTTGGCTAGGTTCACCACATACCAAGTGCACACTGATGAGAGGAAGGCAAGACGATTTGAGCAGGGACTGAAGCCCTGGTTATATAGCAAAGTGTCAATGTTCCAATTGAACACTTTTACGGGAGTGTTAGAGAAGGCCATACTTGCTAAGGGTGGAAGTGATGCAGTAACAAAGTATAATCAGGAGTAGAAGAAGAGTGAGAAGGAAGGTAATAACAAGACTGGTGGGGGTAGCACTAGGGGTAATCACAGTCAGAAGAGGAAGTGGTCTGATAGTTAAATACCGGAAGTCAACGAGGAGGCGAAGAAGAAGATTGAACCGTACCAAACCTGCGGAAAAACGCATTTGGGAGTTTGTCTGAAGGGGAAGCGAGTGTGCTATAATTGTGGTCAGGAAGGCCACATAGCACCAAACTGTCCGAACCCAAAGAAGGGTGCATGCTTCACATGTGGATCAAAGGACCATCTTGCAAGAGATTGTCCTAAGAAGGGATCGGGAGGGACGAGTTCAGGAGGAAACAAAGGAAATACTGGTGGAAGCACTCTAACCATTGTTGGACCAACCGCAACCAATAGACCAACAACTAAAACGTTCAACATGACAGTGCAGGACGCAATACAGTCTCGCGATGTGGTGTCAGGTATCATTCTGATCAATAAAGTTAATGCTTACGTGTTATTTGATTCGGGTGCTACTTGTTCATTTATATTCTAAGAACCCTTGATGAATTATCCAAACCAAACTTCCTTTGGTGCGGACTCGAATGTCAAACTGAGATGAACAACCCTGTATAGGGGATTATTTACGCTTTAGCGTTAAGATATTGTGCATGATGTTGTACTAAGGGGTGATCCCCAAGTACGAGAAAGAAGAGTCCATAGTCTTATGATCATTAAAGGTTTCAAGTAATAACACTTGACAACCTAGGACATAGTTCAAGGTCTTATGACCCTCGAATTTCTTTTGATTCTTGTTATTCATTCTTGATTCAAAAGTTGAGCTTTATATCGAAGTTATTATTTCTCTCGCATGTTATTATTCATTGTTATATTGTTATACTTGTGGGCAATCGTGCTCACTCTTGCGTAATAATAACATTGCGCTTAAAACGAAAAGAAGCGCATTTAACCTTCCACTAGTAAGGGCAAGGCAAGCTGCTTAGCAAGTAATGAAACCTGCTTTTATTAATGTGGTTATGTGATGTAATTAGAATTGATGTTACTAAGACTTATTTGTTTATGTTTTCCGCACATATGTTTTAAGGTTAGAGTAACCTGGGATTTATTTATTATTCAGTTGATGTAACCCCATAAGGGGAGAGATTTATTATTTATTCTATCTATTGCATGGTTTGAAATTTATTTATGGGTAGATAGATAGATGATGCTTGTACAGTGAACACCAAATCCTGTGGAAACGGA
This sequence comes from Panax ginseng, assembly GCA_020205605.1. Taxonomy (NCBI): domain Eukaryota; kingdom Viridiplantae; phylum Streptophyta; class Magnoliopsida; order Apiales; family Araliaceae; genus Panax; species Panax ginseng. The sequence continues at coordinate 84,032,750 of CM035131.1, forward strand.
AGTACCGGATTTGGGGGTGTCACAAGGATAATACAGGTGCTCCACTTAACCTTCCTTTTTAGTTCCTGAAAATTATTTTTCTCACTTCTCATTCCCAAAATACTTATCAATAACATGTCCTAAAATCTATTTATCTTTTAAGCTAATTCACACTTAGTGAATTCCGTATCCAACTTCTCTCTTCGTAATATTTCCCACACTATCTTTAAATGTTCAGCATGATCTTCTGACGTCTTAGAATAGACAAGAATATCACCAATGATCATTAAGACAAACTTGGCCAAATATTGTTTGAACACTCTGTTCATCATATCCATGAATGCGGCTGGCGCATTAGTCAACCCAAACGACATAACCAAAAACTTGTAATGACCATAACGAGTTTTGAAGGCCGTCTTAGGTATATCCTCCTTCCTTACTTTCAACTGATGATACCCCGTTTGTAAATCTATTTTAGAAAAATACTTTGCCCCTTTCAACTGATCAAATAGATCATTGATATTGGGCAATGGGTATTTATTCTTAATCGTTAACTTGTTCAACTCTCGATAGTCGATACAAAGTCGTAACGAACCATCGTTCTTCTTTACAAACAATACCGGTGCTCCCCTTGGAGACATACTCGGTTGAATGTACTTCCTATCTAATAGTTCCTATAATTAAACCATTAACTCCTTCATCTCTACTGGCACCATCCTATATGGTGCCCTTGAAACTGGTACCGTACCCAGTAACAGATCAATCACAAACTCGACTTCTCTATCCGGCAGAAGACCCAGTAATTCATCCAGAAATACATCCGCAAACTCTTGAACTATAGGTATCTGTTCCAATGATGCTCTCACTCTTTGGGTATCCACAACATGGCACATGTATCCTATACACCTCTTCCTCAATATTTTCCTAGCTTGTGTCATCGTTAGACAACAAGAGCGTCTCGGTGATTTACTACCGAAGAGCACTACCTTGGATTTCATAGAAAGCCGAAGGTTCACACTTTTCCTATGGCAATCTATTATAGCCTTATGGTTAATCAACCAATCCATACCAAGAATTACATCGAATTCTTTCAACCTTATCGGTACCAAAGCTACCGATAATTTGTTTCTTCTAATATCTACACAACAATCCCTATGAATATGTTCAATGGGAATTATCTCCTCGTTTGCTACCTTAACGTCTAAAGGTATTTCTTATCTTTTTAGGAATAAACCTAATAGCTTAGCAACTTCACATGCTATAAAAGAACAAGTAGCACCCGAGTCAAATAACACATAAGCATTTTTTCATTGACTGGAATGATACCTTCTACTACATCCGTTGATGCAACCGCATCTTGGACAGTCATATTAAAAGTACGGGCTGAGGGTTTACCCGCCGATGGTGTTGGTCCAGTAATGGCTAACTCACCACTACCAGAACCCTTACTACCCTCTGACCCCTTCTTCGGGTAAGTTCTTGCCATGTGGTCCATCAACCCACAAACAAAACATACATGGTTTTTCTTAGGATTAGGACAATTGGGTGATATATGTCCCTCACAGTTTTAACAAACTTATTTCCCCTTCAGAAAGACTCGCAGATGAGTCTTTTCGCATGTCTTGCATGTCTCCATCCTACGTTTAGGATCCCCTTGTTTCACTCTAGTATTTTCGGAGTTAAAACTCTTCCTTTTTGGCAGACTACCACTACCACTAGCACCCTCTGCGTTGGTTCCTCCCTCTCCCTTTCTCTTATTCTTTTTCTCTTTATGGTATTGGGTCAACGCCTCACTACCACCCTCTACGATAATCACCTTTTCCAGAATGGTCCCATAGGAAGCATTCTGGAACACAGAAATCCCATAGTTTCATATTATAATTTTTTATATGTTAATTTTTTTAGTATATATCAAAAATTGGGATGTTTATGATTTTGCTTACATTTTTTTAGTATATAGTTGGCTTTGTTTTTGTACAACGTTGAATAAAAGAAAATATAATAATATTTATTAATACCTCTATCTTGTAAAAAGATATTTCTTTTAGTATACTTTTTCTTTTTTTGAGTAACAACATTTGTCATTTTTATTGTAAATAATTATACTTAAGTGTGACTTATGTTTAGTTTAATATTAGAAAAATAATTAATACAATTTTAATACCTTTTTTATATGAATAATAAGATTAGTTTTGTAATAATAAGTTTGTTTTATGTAAAGTTTAATATTTAGAAAAAATAATTATAATTTTGTTGCGTTAATTTGTACTTTTTATGAGTATTAAAATTTTACTTTTAAATTATAAAAAATATATTTGAATATATATCACGTAAATTTTAATCTTTGTCCTCCTCTGTCAAGCTTGTGATTAAAGCTCTCCATCATACCCAATCTCTCCTGCAACCTAATCCTTTGGATCATTCTTTTCTTGATCAAGAGAAAAGTTTCCTTTGTTCCATGTGGACTGCTCTTGATCTTGAGGAAAATTTAGTCCAACAAAAATCTAGAGCAACTTGGATTTCTTCTAGGGACAGAAATACCAAATTCTTCTATAATGTCATGAAAAGCAGATGGAACGATAACAAGATCATTTCCATCCAGGATTCCTTTGGGAATTGGGTGCAGGGGCAAGACGCTATTAAACAAGCAACTGTTGATTATTTCCATAGTCTGCTAAGTCCCCCTTCTTATGCCCAACCTATTATTGAAGATCATGGAGCTTTCTTTAACAAGTAGATCAATTCATCCCAAGCTGACTCTCTCACAATTCCCATTATTGATGCTGAAATCTTTGTTGTTCTGAAATGAATGAAGAAGAATAGGAGTCCAGGGCCAGATTGATTCATTGTCAATTTTTTCTTACATTGTAGGGACATTGTTGGAATAGATTTCCTTAATGATGTCAGATACTTCTTCTTGTCCAATCGAATGCCAAATGGGATCAACTCTACTACCTTTACTCTCATTCCTAAATCTAGCAATCCTTCAATTATTGCTAATTTTAGGCCTATTGCTTGTTGCGATACTATCTATAAGTGCTTATCCAAGATTCGCTCCAATAGACTCAAAGCAGTGCTTCCTTCTCTTATTGACCAAGCTCAAGCTACCTTTATACATGGGAGAAACATTAGTGACAACATCTTGCTTGCTCACGAGCCTTTTAGGAATTATCATCGATCCTCTAGTTCTCCTCGTTGTGCCATCAAGATTGATATTAAGAAGGCATTTGACAATGTAAATTGGGATTTATTATTTGATATTCTTCATCTCTTCAAATTTCCATCCAAATTCATCCTTTGGATTAAAGCTTGCCTTACAACAATTATGTTCTCAATCAAGATAAATGGAACTCTTGCTGGTTACTTCAAAGGTACTCGAGGTCTAAGATAAGGTGACCCTTTGTCACCTTATCCTTTTGTTTTAGTAATGGTGGTTTTGTCTATGAAATTGAAATGGGGGTCTTTGCAGCCAGGTTTCAAGTTTCATTGGAGAACTAAAGACACAACAATATTACTCATTTATTTTTAATACTTTATACTTTCGAGTATATATATATATATATATATATATATATATATATATATATATATATATACATACTATATTACAATGAAAATATAATGAGTAATAATATATGATATATATACACTATATTAACTCATAGTAGACTTTTTTTTTTAATCACAACTGTTCATAAGTAAGTAATTTATTATTTATTTTTAAAAGTAATATAAAGGGTTATATATATATATACACAGCTTTGTATTGCATAGTTGGACTATAGTGACGGATTTTTTGGGCTATGGCAACGGTCACCCGTCGTTATAGCCCAGAATAGCTATGGCAACGGATTCATCCGTCGTTATAGCCCAAAAAACTATCGTGATAGCCGACTGTGTACTACACAGCTGTGTACATACATTTTTCCCTAATATAAATTAGATTATTATTTAGTTTAAAATATTATAGAGAGATACATATATTGAGAGTATAAGAGTCATATGTGGTTAAAATTTGATTGACAAAGTTATAAATTTTCAATTTGACCCCGTATAATAGAAAATTTATAAAATTTTAGTGGGGTCAATTTATATATAAACTTAAATTTTTTAAAATTTACCTTACATTATAAAGTAATTTTTTTAGTGGGGTCGATCATGAGCGGATCTACCCTAGGGGCAGGGGGGGCACATGCTCTCACTGAATTTTTTGTACCCTCCTTAACTCATTCTTTTTCCCAATAGTACACACCCCATCACCACCCTCTTTTTGTATAAGTGACTTTTTAAAGTAATGATAATTTTGTACTACTTCTTTTATTCCTCTCTCCATGTATAATATTTCGCTCAAAAAGTAAGTACTCTCTTCTACTTTCTTTTCTTTTTTAACTAACATCCTGTAAAGTTTTTTAGTTGTAGAAAAAAATGAGAAGAAAATTTTTGACTCGAAATACACTCATTTTTTTTTTCTAATTAAAACTTAAAAACACCACTTTTCTTAAAAAAAATTCTCTTCTATTACAAAATTGACATTATCTCTTTTTGTTTTCATTCGCTTCCTTTTCTTTTATCACCAAATTAAAACTCAAAGACAAAGATAAGGTGTTAAAACTCCAAGACTATTTACTTCGTTTTTTTTATCCCGTATGGCCTTATCCAACACTTTTGGATTTGTCACATTTGTACTATATTGAGTTTTTAATAAAAAAAAGTGTTGATAAAAAAATCATTCTAATATTTTCCTTATAAGAAAATCATACACACACACACACACACACACACACACACACACACACACACACACACACACACACACACACACACACACACATATATATATATATATAAAACTTAACGTCTTAAGTGTTGAGAAATTATATTGGATTTAGAAAGTATATATATATAGTTATAATTTTTATTCTTAACAAAACAAATTTTGAATTTGACCCCACTGAATATTGTGGCTGGATCCGCCCCTGGGGTCGATTGACCCGACAAAGTCCTACGTGGCTTCGCCAGTTCCCGTGCTATTGAATTTATCTTATGTCGATTCTTATGGAAAGGGCCTTCTCTGGCTAAGTATGGAGGCAAAGTTGTCTGGCACACCACCTCCTCTCCTACCTCTGAAGGTGGGTTAGGCATTAAAAATCTGCTTGACTGGAATAATGCTCCAATTCTAGTCCACCTTACTAACATCATTTCATTCCAATCATCTTCTTTCTGGGCTAATTGGGTTAAAGTGTAAGGACCGAGAATTTTATTTGATTATATACGTATATTTTTATGAATAATTTTTTTTTTTGAAATTATCTTAAGTATATGAGTGAATGTGTTATGTGATATGAATTAAGTAAATTGGTTAATTTATTTATTTATTTTATGTTAACTAAGAAATAAAAAGGAGGCCAAGATGAATGATTAATCAAGTTGATTAAGGAAAAACAAGATAATTAAGCATATGTTGTAAATTAACATAACTTGAATGTTGACATTGAATTGTAAATAAAAAGAGTAATGATCATTAAGTGATTAATTAGTGTGACTAATATAAAGTGGTTAAATATGTGTAATAATTTATCAAGCCAATTAGTGCTAATTAAGTTAATGAATTAGTAGAACAAAAAGGAAAGCTAAGAAATAAGAATTTGTTGAGTTAAGCTTATGTTACTAACTAACTAAGCTTGAGACAAAAGCCTTGTAATATATTATAAATATTAATGGAATAAGAATTAAATAACCTAAGTGTTTTAATAATTAAATTATATACTAGTAGACTAACTTAAGAGATTTATTTTATTATCTCAACCTATTAAATTATTTTAACCTAATTAAAACAAGTCTAATTGGGTTATATAATTAAACCTATATGAGTAATTATTTAAAGTTCAAAATAAGGGGACTAGAAACCCTTATTAAATAAATAGAGTAACGTAAAATTAAGGGTCCTTAACACTAATATACAATAATTATAAAGTATTTACAAAAATAATACAACACAATAATACGTTGCTAAAGTTACGGAGCATTGACTCCCTACACATCAATTACCGACTTTCATATTTCCAACTAACCGGTCCAAAATTCACGCTAATGAAGAAAACAGGCAACTTCAAGATCAATAGCAACTTCAACAGCAACTTCAACGGCGATGCAACTCTAAGAAGACAAATTCTCCGACGGTGATGCAACTCTGAGATCGGATAATATCGAAGAAGATCAACAGCAACTTCAAGATCAATAACCAGCCACTGTAACAACTTTGATTGTTGATTGTTGATTGATTCGTTACAGATTTGTATACTGAGGTATTTGAGTTTAAAGTTTATATGCATATAGTTACCCCGTGGTTACTATATACTCGTTTATTGGTTACCTTTCTTAAGTTTTTCGCTCTTTAATTGGTCACAAATTCAAAGATATCTTGATTGCTTTTGATTGCAAAATGCATGTAAAAATATGTTTTATATTCGTTACTAAGTACATATAAATTGGTTCTTTATTTATTATTGATTTGGTTCTTTAGATAATATTTATTTGGTTCATTGTATATTTTAAATGTATATTCTACTGATGTTTTTTTTTATATTGATGGTTACTTATTAAATACATTAGTTACCTTTCTACAACTGTTGGATCTTTAAGTACATATTGATGTTTTTTATATTGTTTGTTTTTGCTATAAAATTCATGAAAAAATATGTTTTATGTTATGGATACTAAGTAAATATATGTTAGTTACTGTCTAATCTGGATTTAGTTAGTATATAATGCTGACTTGGTTACTGTGTAATATTACCATGGTTACTGCATAATATTACTGTGTTTTATATTGAATTTTTTTATATTGATGGTTACTGATTAACTACATTGGTTACCTTCATACATCTGTTAGTCTTTAATTTGTAACAAAGTCATTACTGATTGTTTTGGTTGTGAAATGAATGTAAAAATATTTTTTATAATCTTGGCTACTAATTACATATATCTTGGTTATTGTCTAATATGTATTTAGATATTGTAATGTGTTTATTATTTTGTTACTGTATAATGTTATTATGTTTTATAATTGTTTCTTTTATATTGGTGGTTACTTATTGACTACATTGGTTACGTTCATACAACTGTTAATCTGATTATATATATTAGTTGTTGTATAGTATTTAATTGGTTACTATATAATGTTTATTTGGTTACTGAATAATATTAATGTACACTTGTACTAGTATTTTTTATATTCATGGTTACTTATTAGCTATATTGGTTACCTTCATACAACTGTTAGTCTTTAGTTGTAAACAAACACATTATACTGGTTGTTTTTTACTGTAAAATGCAAGGAAAAATGTGTTTATGTTCTAGTTACTAAATAGATATAAGTTGGTTACTGTCTAATCTAAATTTGGCTACTGTATAATGTTGTTATGATTACTGTATAATATTAGTGTGTTTTATACTGATTTGTTTTATATTGATGGTTACTTATTGACTAAATTGGTTAACTTCATACAACTGTTAGTCTTTAGTTGGTAACAAACTGATGCAGTTGATGAGCAGGCGTGTCAGTTTATGGAAAGATTTGATAGATTATGGAAAGATTTGATCCAGTGGCAATTTGGTAATTTCTGTCAAGTTTGGAGAGTCGGATTTTGGCATTTTTAGAGCCTAATCTCATTAGAAACGGGTCAACGATCATTTAGGCCTTCAAAATTGCATGTAAAAATGTGGTTTATGTTCTGGTTACTAAGATTATGTAGTTTGGTTACTGTCTAATATTGATTTGGTTACTTTATAATGTTTATTCAGTTGTCAGACAATAGAGACTGAAAGTAACCAATACAACAAATTTAATTGTTTACAATAATATATAATTATTTACTGTGAGTAACCATTAACCACATGCTTGGTAACGTTTTTGATGGTGTACAGTAACTAAAATTGATGTTGATTAATATTTTGATTTTTGATTCCATCATGAGTTGTCAATATAAAGTAAACATATACATTGAACAATTGGTAACTGTTTTGAAATATTTTTATGTAAATATGGTTATCCATCTAAAATAAAATGGTTACCTCTATATTCATATTTAATTACCAACTGGACCATTTCCAAATAACTTTTATAACTATGTAATTTAAAAGTATCCATCAGCTAGATAAATGGGAACCCTCACATGTACATTAAGAAATTGATAATTGTTCTAATATAAGTTTTTAATTATTTAGTTACTAACAACAACTAAAATGGTTACCCTTATATGCAGGTTTGGATACCAACTGCACCTCTCAAACTATTTTTATTTTAATATGAGATCTATAAGTGACCATCATATATATAAATGGGAACTCTTAATTGGAGTTTCTTATTCCATCATGATGACAGTGTATAAATAAAACATAAACATTTAACACTTTATAACAGTCCTGACACAAACTTATAATTATCTGGTTACAAACAAAAACAAAAATGGTAACCATATATGTAGGTTTGGATACCAACCTAACATTTCAACTGAAATAGCTGATGGATACTATTGTGAACCAATTTTATGTAAATTTGGTTACTCACAAAAAATAAAATGGTTACCTCTATATGCAGATTTAAATACCAATTGTACAAATTCCATATAATTTTTATGAGTATGTAATTTATAAGTATACATCAACTATATAAATAGGACACTCTCGCATGTATATTTAACACTTGATGTTTGTCCTGATACAAGCTTGTAACTATCTGGTTACTAATAACATTAACCATAATGTAACATAATTAAATAGTAACCACATAATTATATGATAGTAACTAGAACAGGTTTTAATGGTAACCAAAATAAAAACATCATGTAATGAAACCCAGTTTAGACAATCCATGTATACTAAACAATTACATATTAACCATAATAAAAAATAAAAGTAACCAAAATCCCACATTGAGGGCACAATAATAGTAGCCAAACCATAAGATAACAGTAACCAAAACATAATAAAGAAGTAATCAAATAGTTATATGAAAGTAACTAGAACAGGTTTTAATGATAACCAAAACAGAAACAACATGTAAATCAAACCCAGTTTAGGCAACCCATGTATACTCTCACATGTACATTTAACACTTGATATATGTCCTGATACAAGCTTGTAACTATCTGGTTACTACCAAAAAATAAAATGGCTACCCTTCTATGCATGTTTGGTTACCAACTGCACCTTTTAAACAATGTATCAGACACAATTTAGAAGTAGCAAATACGAACCAACAAACAATGTCAAATCACCGGTAATATAATCAAATATGTAATCCCATTTATATAAGTTCCAATAAACATTACAGACTCATTAACCATAACAAATGGTTATGGATATCCAACAAAAACCAAAGTACGAAACACAATCCTTTTAATTCTTGATTGAAAATTTAAATAAGATTTATTTCTTCCCATGACATTTGTCGCCATGATCTCTTTTCGAGCAACATCAAGAGGCTTGTTTGAAGCAAAATTTCTATTATCTCGATAATAGAACAATATGTATACTTTCTAATCGAAAACCTTCTTCTCACTAACTTGAACAACCTGTGAATCAACAAGTACAACAAAAGTAAATTAAAAAACAATTAAAAAGCCTGAAGGAGATCAATATTCATTAACCAATTTACGCCACCAATTAGTTAATTAGTCTAACAACTATGATGATGAAGAAGAATATTTTAGAGAGATAAATACCAGTACAAAAGTTATGGGAGTTAGGAGAAAAAAAAGGTTTAATGATAGAGGTTCACGCGTTTCAAAAAAAACCACCCGATTTGCTATGCCAGTCCACCAATACTGATCCCTTAAATTAAAGAATCCTAATTACACTAATATTGTAAATAAATACGGGAAAGTGTATTATTTTTGTAATTATTTTATCTATGCACCATTATTGTAATTATTTCTAAAAATGTACTAAAATAAGTAATTAATCCTAAAATTAATGGGTTGCACCTATGCTAATTCAAGTATGGCCCAAACCCTAGCCCAAAACAAATTGATTTTCTAAAAACTTAAAATTATAAAATAAAGCAAATAAAGAAATCAAAAATTGGACAAAAATAAGGGGAAATGTTCAGCCACTTAGAGGAGAAAGAGCGCATGGGCAATTTAATTTTTTACACCTTGCTAAGCTACCTTACCAACTCTAATAGCCTTGTTAGGATAGGTTTTGAAAATGGAAGATATGGGAGATTTTGAAAATATTGCAAGAGATATTGGTAAATTTCCTAGGATTATGTATACTTATATATGTTATATGTATATATTTCATGGCCTATAAATAGCACCTCTCTCATTTACTCCTAAAAAGTTTACTTCACTTTATTTTCCTCAAGTTCTAAAAGAGAGAAAGTATAATATAAGAGAGAGAGAGAGAGAGGGAGAGAGAGGTTGTTGTGACAACCCGAAAATTTTTAAAATCTTGAATGATTAGAATAAAGGTTAAAGAATAAAACCTAGATGGGAATTTGAGGATTTATTTAAAATTTTCAAGTAAAAACCTATATGGTTTGCTATTCAAATGAGAATAGAGAAAATATGGGTTACAAAATTCCTAAAACCTAGAAATGAATTAATATGTACTTGAAGGAATATCAAGAATAAGGTATTATGATACCTGTAAATTCGATGTGAACGGAATAGTCTAAGAAATGTTATATAAGTACATATGAAAATTTTATTATTGGAGATAAGATTTCACATGAAGAGATGCTATGAGGTTAAACGAAGATGAGTATATGTATAGAAATATATATACTTAGTAAGGTGCTATATATATTTTAGCAAGAGGAATGATGAATTAAGTTAATGACATAATGATTAAGATAAAACTATGTTAGTAATTAACATAGCTTGAGTGTTGGACTTGACTGACAAATAAGAATTTGAAGAAGTATAAAGTCGTTAGTTAATACGATTAGTAATGAGAATGGAGTAATTTAAAACTCAAAATTTGAGTTAGAGATAGAATTTTGAAGCATGGAATTTTTTGCGGTTGCGTCCAGAACGTTGAATTTAGTCAGAATGGACAGTAAACACAAATGTGTAAAGGTTGACTTTTGGTCAAAGTCAATAGTTGACTTTTTATGGAGAAAAGTCAAAATTAGTGTGAGAAGTGAAATATGTTATGATTATGTGAATTATGTGTATGATTAAATAAATATACATTATATAATGTGAATACATTTATTTTGTATATAGGAGTGAATTAAGAATTAATGTAACCTAATATATATATTAGGTGTGATAATTAAATAACCCGAGAGGTTATAATATGGGAGAATATTAGTATATAAATGTGTATACTGACATTAAGAGATTTATTTTATATATCTCCAATAATTAATTTTATAACCACGTCTAATTTAGTTTATGAAATTAAAAGGCATGAGTAAGGAATTTGTTTACGAAGGTGTAGTGGAATCCTAATTAAAGGATAAGGGTAGAATGTAATAGAATTAAAAAGTAATGGGCTATAGTAAGGTCATAGCCCAATTAATTTGAATAGAGTCCAAGAGAATTAGATTTAATGGACTAATGATGTTATATCATTTAAACAAGCCCAATTAATTAATTAAGCACGAGACTTGTAGATAAAGTGATTAAGGGCAATTAATTATTTAATCTAGCCCAATATATTATATATGGGACAAGTATTATAATGACCCAATTAAATTTTGGGTGGAAGCCCAAGTTAGTTTTTGTTAGTATGTAACACAAGTAAAATGGCTAGCTCAATGGAATTAATTAATGGCCTAAACTAAGCCTACTTGTGGGAGGATAGTAATAATAGTAAATTGTATTAAGTTAAGAGATATATTTTTATTATTTCAAGTTATTAATTTTGTAACTTAATTTAAATAAGTTTAGTTGGGTTATAGAATTTAGTGTAATAGAGTGATGATTTAAATTCTAATTATTTGGAATGGATACCCTAATTAATTATTTAGGGTGGGGCAAGTTGAAAAAGATTGGACCATATAAATATTGCATGACCCAAAAGATTAAATTGAAAGCCCAAACATTTATGGGACATGTCTCAATTTTTTTTTAACCCATTTAGTGATGATGGGCATGGTGGTCATTTAAATTAACAATTAGATTAAGCCAACTTAGAAGATTTTAAGGCCACTTAGCCGAATTTTTTTTAAAAAAGAAGAGAAGATATTTTTTTTTATCTAAGGCCAAATGGCCGGATCTTTAAAAAGGAAAGAAGAAAGAGATAAGTAAAGAAAAAGAGAAGACAGAGAAATAGAGAAAGAGGAGAAAAGAAAGAAAAAGAAAAAGAAAGATCGGGAGAAACCGTGAGGTAGAGAGAGAGAGAAGGAGATCGGCACCCCCATGAGGGGAAGTGGTCGGCAACCATGGAAAAGGAAGGAGAGAGAGAAAATCAACATGGAAGGAAGAAGAAGAAGAAGAAGAGAAGCTAAGGTATAAATTTATTTTTTTTCCTAAGTTTTTCTCTATTTTAGTTTATGGATTTTATGAAAGGGGTTTTTGATTTGGATGTTCAAACCCCTATAATCTATGTGATTTATATGGATTCAAGTATGGATTTACCCAATTTGGGTGTTGATTTGTTGGAAACTAAAAGGAAAAGAAAATAAATTTTTCTAGTTTTGAAAATCGAAATTTCTATGTACTTTGAATGTTTACCGTTTTTGATCTATGCATTATTTTTATGATCCGTCAAAAAGTAGTGCTAGATATATGTGTTGGCTAGTAAACCCAAGTGGTAGAACTCAAAAATCACGTTTCTAAAAGTCGTGGTGTTGATTTATGTGAAAACAGTCCCGGTTTTATGGACAGTTTCGGATCAGTCAATGGCAGGGGAAATTTCGTCCAGTTTTTGTGCTTTAAAACTTCTGGGCTTTTGGTATGTTATATTACACTGATTAAGCTTTCCATAGACTCCAGAACGGACTAATTCCGGCTCCGGATGAGGTAGTTATGACGTTCGGAAGGAGCGTAATCAAACTGTCCAACCAATCCCGAACAGCCTATTGTCTAAATTTTTGGACTGATGTATTCGGATTTTGGAAAATCATCGTGAGATAAAAGTTGTAGCCCTGGAAGTTATCTTCGCGTGGGCTCAAGAATCGCTCAAAAATGTTTTAAAACGCGAGAGTTATGATTGTTTTAGTGAGGCTGGGTAAGATCCAAAAATATCGAAAATCAAATTGTCCAAAAATAGGAAAAATGCGATTTATGACGTGAGACCCTTGAGCATGGCTTATGCAAGTTTGTAATGAAGTTTTGGGTCGGGTTTAAAGTGTTATGATGTTTATGACATTTTAGAATGTTTAAACAAGTTTATTAATTACGGAAAGGAAAAATAATTGAAATAATTGTTTATTTATGTGATTAATGACTTAAGTTATTTTTATATGACTAATAGTATTGTATTGAGATATTATTAGTAGTATTTGACTGAAATGCTATTAAAAGGTTAATAACCTTAGCGTAAAATATTATTATATAATTAATAATATTCGACGAGAGATTAAAATGAAAGATTTTTGTTATTTTTCAATGTAATTGTTGAAATTGATATTCAATGAAGTATATTATGTGTTTGGGAAAATGATAGAAAAATAATAAGTGATTTAGTATTTTTCATGAAAGAGTTATGGAATCCCAACATTTGGATTGGAATTTGATGAATTCAAACTTACTTGGATTGAAAAGAAGCTTACTGAATTGAAGGATTTAGAATCCAGCTTGCTGCATGCTGGATTGAAGGAATTAAGAATCCAGGCTTGCTGGATTGGTTATATGTGAAATATAGGTTACTGGATTTGGAATCCAGTCTGCTGGATTAGAAATATGGTTGCTAGATTTAGAATCCAGGGTGCTGGATTGGTATTTGACCTTTTACATGTTAAAGAATAACTTATGAAATGAAAGAACGAGTGATAAATCATAATGTATATGATACAGTGATTGAATAATTATCAAAGGATGATAATAATACTAATGGGTTAAGATGTTATCTAATATTTGATTAAGTGTTAGATAATTTATGGCTTAAGTAATTGTATTATGATACAAGTATGTTATACTGATTAAAAGATCAATCTTATACTGATAGGTCTTTCCCGAGAGATTAAATTAAATTGTGTAGCGGTAATCGACTATGCAGGCAAGTTTCCTTAACTCAAACTAGAGTTGTATGTTCAAAGCATGTCAGTGAATAGTTATTGATGATTATTCACGTCTATACTAATTATTGATTCGCACTTAGTGCATGTTGCATATGTTCATCAGGTATGAATGGCTGATCACCTTCATTACCATAAGGTTCAGTTAAATTATTCATGGTCTTTGTTGACCTTCCAATATTTATTGATTCAGTCATGAAGTTATTGAAACATGATTCATGTTATTTCATAATTATTATATTGTTGAAAACTTGAAAGCTTATTCATTCTTTTCAATCATGATATATCTTCAAGTGTATGTAAAACTTGCTGGGCAAATTTGTTGCTCACCCTTGCTATATCATGATAAAATTTTCAGATTAAGATGAAAGCTTGAATAAGGACAGAGGCAAAGTCAGAGTGCAAGGTTTAATTATGTTGCAGTTAGATCTATTAAATTTTCTGACGAAATAGTAATGTAAATCTTCTAAGATATTGAAGGTATATATTTAGTTAAGGTTGTAGACCTTGGGAATGATGTGTAAAAGTTTAATGTATAAACAATTTATGTTTATATCTTCCGCAATAGTTATAGAAATAGCGTACCGGATCCGCGGTGATTTGGACCCGGATTCGGGGATGCTACAGTTGTAGCCATGGGCACTAAGAAGGAAGAAGGAGGAGATACTTTTTCATTCCACCAAGATTCATAAGCTACTTTAGAAGAAAAAGAAGAATAACACAAAGGACTAAGTATAAAACTCTCTAAACTCTCTACTTTAATATGTGTTTTATTGTGGTTATTTTTGACAAAATAATGAGTTTATGATTTTAAACCCTAGAATATTAGATCTACATATTTTATGGTGTTTCATGCCATTTTAGGTGTTATTAGCTTGAAAAACAAAAGAGAACAAAAACAGTTTTAGCTTATGAAAACCCTAATTTTTAGCCTACCCTGAAACTTTACCATTTGAAATCTACAAATTATTTTTGGGATTCGTCAAAGAGGGATGTTAGATCCATGAGTTATCTGTTAAACACAAGTACTAGCACTCAATAATATTAATCCAATCAACCATAGCATCATTTTTAGCAAAACACTTTTAGTAGACCAAAAATATAGAAAATTAAAATTTGTACTGTTCAGTTTCAGCAAGGGTTGTTTTGGTCACTTTTAAAGCTCTAAATATTCTGATATTTTGTGGTATGGTAGTATATTAAGTTAACTAGTCTCTGTCCAAAGATGGGAATTTTTGAATGTCCAGAAGTTGAGATATGGCTTTTACAATAAAGTATGATTTTAAAAGTAAACTATTGTAAGTCAGTGTGTACAACTCAGAAAAAGGTGAAATTTTTACAGGAGTTAGTTTATGATAACAGGAGACTACCGTGTAAATTTAAGAATTTTTGGACAAAAGGATAATTTATGATAAATGTTGTCATTTTGGATTGTTTTAGCCTATTACAAAATAGGAAATGAACTTGGAAAAATACAAGAAAATTGTTTTGTGACTAAAATATTATATATTAAGTTTTCTCAAAAGATAAAAAATAATAAGTTGATTTGATATTTTTCATGCCTATGAATAATTGAGTAAATTAAGTTATATTAAGTTGTAAAACTTGTTAATGTGATTTTATTGACTAATAACCTATAATATAATGTATTAAGATTTTATTAGGGTATTTTTATCATTTTTAATAATATGTTATATGAATTACATGATATGTGTGTTAAATAAATTAAATAGTAAAAGATAAAACAATTAAATCAAATTGTTTATAAGTGATATTAAAATATTATTAAATGATTAATAATATTAATAAGTGATTAAAATATTATTAAATGATTAATAATATTAATAAATAAATAAAATATTATTAAATAATTAATAATATTAATAGTTAATTAAAATATTATTAAATGATTAATAATATTATTAAGTAGTTAAAATATTATTAAATGGTTAATAATATTATTAAGTGATTAAAATATTATTTGATTAATAATATTATTAAAGGATTAATAATATTAGTAAGGGATTAAAATATTATTAAAAGATTAATAAGTGATTTAAATATTATTAAGTGATTAATAATATTAAGAAGTGAATAAGATATTATTATTAGATCAGAGTTTAATATGATGATTATGTGATAGCAATATTATCAAATGATGATAATAATATTAAGGATTTAATGTGATATCTAATATTTATTTATGTGACTAAATGTTGGATAATTTATTATATGAGTAGTACTATGAATAAAGATGTGTTATGCTAATTGAGAGAGATCAATCTTATTAATGATAGGTCTTTCATAGGAGATTATATTTAGATTGCGTAGCAGTAATCAACGAATGAGGCAAGTTTCTTAACTCAAACTTGAGTTATTATGTTTCAATCATGCCAGATTAATTGTTGACAATTATTCCATATCTATGATTATTGTTATTCGCACCTAGTGCAAGTTTATTGAACTTTCTTATATATTATCATGTCTTGTATAAACTTTATGATATGCCAGTTCATTAACTTCCTTTTATTGTCTAACCTTATATAATTGATTATTATGTGCAAGTTCATATGTTCATTTAACTTTGTTTTTATAGCTATTCCACGGTATTTCAAACTTCTAAATTTGTTCGATGTTCATATGTTGATTAAATCCTAAAACTTATACGAATCTTTAAAATGTAATTATACCTGAATTGTTTTAGTACTACGTTGATGCCATTTGTCTTGGCTAGACTAATATTTGATGAAACATTCTATTAATTGTGAACTGATTTGTTATTGAAGATCGATATCATTTGTTTCGACTAGACTAATATTTGATGAAGTGTTCTATTATTTGTGAACTAATTTGTTAGTAAATGTCGATGCTATTTGTTTCGGCTAGACTAATATTTGATTAAGCGTTCTATTAATTATGAACTGATTTGTTATTGAAGATCGATGCCATTTATTTTGGCTAGATTAATATTTGTTAAAGCATGGAACATTCTTTTATTTTAACTAAATTGTAATTGAGAATATATGCCACTTATTTCGGCTAGATCAATATTGATATAATATGTTTAAATTAAAGCATTTTTTTGAAAACAATCCAAACCATATTGTTGTGGTACAGACTCATGATGTATGACTGAGATGAACAACCCTTATAAAAAAAGAGAAACTTTACTGTCAGAAAACCCGACTCCACGCGCTATGTTTGAGAATTATGCATAATCTTGGGTATAATGAGATTGATCCCCTTACGTACTCATAGAAGAGTATGATTAATCTTTACGGTTAAATTATACTCTTGAGGTAATTGAAAGTAGTATGCACACAAGTCAATCATGTTTGATGATAAAGCATATACTTTGTAACAATTTTATTAATTTATTAATAAAAAGTATTAATTTATTAAAGACTTTTAATTATCTACATGATGCTTCTTTATAATATGTGATAAACTCATAGTTTTAATCAATGCTTTTAGAATAATGATGATGATTGTTCTAATGAGATCTAAATTCTTAGAAAACTTAAAACTAAAATAGTTCCCAATCGTTAGATTACTAAATTGGGGATTAGTGAATCCGAATAGATTGGTACATACGTTGTTTGCTCATTGGATGAGGATGATTGATCTCATGATCATTTGTGTGGAGACACTATGTGACGCCCCCAAAATAGGTATACATCACCCATTCTGAGTCACCAAATACATGGTACAGAATACAAATACAACTTGATTATACAACTGTCGTGTAATAAACGACAAAACATAGCTGAGAGTTTTAACATGAATATTGTCTCCTAGACAATATCCAAACTCAAATTCAATCTCATTACAATTATTATCACACTATTTCACAGAATAGTGAGGACTATTAAAATAACCATCTGGACCGTCAATCCATTCCTCGACTAGTCCCAGCTATATTCTCATTTCCTGAAGAGAACAATGAAAGAAAAGGGTGAGCTCAACTAGCTCAGTAAGAAATATTATGACTAAGATAATGCAGAATAAATTATTGTTATCCTTCAACAGTATAACAACTTATAGAATACAATAGACAACAAGTTTTAGATCAACAACTGCAACAGAATAAACAATCCATTAGAAGAGTCAAGTAGAGCATGATATCTACTATCTTTTATGAATTAAAAGTTTATCATCAATTTTATCGCTGAGACTCAGCTTAATAAATAATCCCCATCACTGAATTATCCATGCACTACGGGCCAATGATATTCATTAGTACCATGACCACGAATTATCCATGCACTACGGACCAAGGATATTCGTGTTTTCACCAACGATCATGATCATGCCAAACAACAATTTATCTTTGCTTCCTTGGCCAAAAAGAACGCATGGTTATGATCTTACCAACATCTGTCCATCAATGCACTACGGGTCAATGAGGACTTTTACCACATCATTTGTAACATTACGGGTCATGATTATACCAAATAATCCCTGGTCATAATCATACCAATCAACAGTCCATCAATGCACTACAGCCAAAGATGACTTTCATCACAATATAAGCATGAGAATGATGACAATGATATAAGAATTCAATTAAGAGAAAGCAACAGATATATTTTTAAAGATTTATAATATAATTTATCCAAAATTCAATAATATCCAAATTGTCAACATGATACTGCTTTGTGGAGTAAAATTTAAGAATAATATTATATCAAAAATGATTTGGACAGAAAAAAAATCAATTTTTTGTCATGAATAGTACCCCGGGTGAATAGTACCCCGTGAATAGTACTTCATAAATAGTATTTTGTGAATAGTACCCTGTGAATAGTACTTTATGAATAGTACCCTGTGAATAGTACTTTGTGAATAGTACTATATTTATGAATAGTGCCCATAAATAATATTCTGTGAATAGTACCATACGTATGAATAGTACCGTATAAATGAATAGTACTCTGGCATAAAAAGCTTAAAATTTAACAAAAATGTTCAGAAAAATATCCTTGTGAAACGATACTAGATGAAGAACAAATTTCAAGGATATTCTATTACTTTCACGGAGTATAGAAGCAATACTTCAATAAAATGAGTGTAGAATTAGGGATACGAAATGAAATAATATTACTTACATACTACAGAGTATAGAAGAAAATATTATTTCATACAAATATTGAACAAAAATAACATCTCTTACGAATAAGAAATAAATAACATCCCTTAACTTAGAAGAAGACTGGATACTAGGATAGTGAAGTAGCAGAATTGTAACAACCAGAAGAATCCGGATTGTTCAGAATTTAAGATTTAAAGAATTAGTTATTAATAAAATGAATTTTTATTAATACTATTATGTGTTATGTGTTTATTAATCATTCTAGAACCTAGGATGATTATTAATCAAGAGAATTCTGGCTACGAGCTAGACTGAACGTGTAACGTCCGAGAAAATCGGATTTTTATGAGAATTAAATTTTTATTTGATTATGTAGATTAAATGAATTTAATTGATTATTTATGTGAGTAAGCTATGTGAATGTCGTTCTATGACCTAGAATGAGCGGATGTGGTTAGGATTCTGGCTATGTGGTAGAATTAAAGTGTTTGAATTTCCAAGACGAAAATAAAAGTTTTCTAAGAAATTTTCGTAAAAACACTATTTACTAATTTCTGCTCGGGAATTATTTTTAAACTTCCGAGAAATACGTAACGATAGAATATCGAGGTAAGATGGATTATGTAATAATAATTCACGTATGGCAAACAGTTTTTCACCTGCGGACTTAATTTGAGAAAGTTAAGAGAAGTGAAGCATTAATGAATTAAACGATGATATCGTGTGATACGGAAGTATTGTACGAGGTAATGAATACAAGTATGATATGAGGTATTATACGAGTATGTATGAATGATGGTATATCGTATATGATGAATAAGTATACGAGTTAGAATATGAGATTAATACGTAAACAATACGTTCTAAGGCTTTAAGCCATATGTAATGGACTTGTAGGACTGTGTAGGAAGTTGTAAAAGTCCAATTGGAATTATACAAGCCCAAGATAGGCCCAATGAGAATTAATGCTAAGGCCCAAAGTAAGAAACTAAACTGTGGATCGAACCGATGGGTTATCGGATGGTTAAAACCCATGGCGCAACCCATGGGTGACCCAAAGTGGTGGCCAAGTAAATTGCAATTACTTAGTGGTTAAGCAAAGGATAAGCTATGTGATGACCAAGTAAACTTGATGGCTAAGTAAAGTGCTTATACTTGATGGCTATGTAAAGTGCTTATAGTCGATGGCTAAGTAAAGTGCTTATACTTGGTGGCTAAGCAAAATGCTTAAACTTGATGGCTAAGTAATGAATAGTAAGGAGGTTAATTAAGGAGGTGGGATTGGTTTAATGTCTAAACTACCCTAACCTTGGTTTTTCTATAAATGGAAGGAGTGCTAGTTCATTTTTTGGTTGTTGTATTTCATCCAACATTGTAAGTGCTTATTGGTTAGAGAGAAAAAGCTAGAAAAGCTAGAAACGTTAGACTTTATTAGTTCAAGAAGTAAGGAAGAACAAAGATTAATCAAGTAATCTTCAAGGGTAAGATCCTAAACCATGATTTTCCCTCTCTTTAATTGTTAGAGAAGTGAGTAGTGGTAGAACTTATCTACTAAGAAGAAGTAGGAATGACTAATTAATTGACTTAAGCTTTAATAAGTAATGAATAAGTAGTTTATACTTTTATAAGTTATAAACTCATGAAGAACAAATAAAAACTTAACATGTCTATAAGTTAATGAAATATGTATGTTAAGATGTTAGTATGATGGAATGAATCCATTTGAAATGATGAACAAATCTTAAGAAACGAAGTTATGGCGGAATTCACGAGTTTGGACGATAATCGTCTAAATCGTGAAATTCTCGGAATGGAAGTCAAATTTTGACATTGAGCACGGAAATGTTAGTTTTTGATGTAGAATAGTCTCATTTGGCATTCTAGAGTTGTGGACTCAAAAATGACCGAATTCTGACTTAGAACAAAGAAACGAGCATTGAACATTCACGAACGTTTAACGTTTTCATTAAAATGAACTAATAGGTGAATTTTGAGTTAACAGATTCAAAAATGAAAAATTCTTGAATGAACACTTAAAGTGTGTGATTTGTGAGCTAATGGCTTTTGAATAAGCCAATTCGGACTTAAAATGATCAAATTTGGAGTCTGGGAAGTTCATTAAACTAAGAATTCTGTCAAATTTTCCAGTGCTGAGGTTTGGCGCCGCAGTGCTAGCCAAAGCACGATAAGTGGCGCCGTAGCATCGAGAATGTCCATTAGCCACTGAAGAGTGGCGTCACAGTGCGGCTAATAGAGAAGGAGATGGCACAAAAGCGCCAAGTTCGGGTCCTAGGCACTGAAGACTCATGCCGCAACGCGAGTCCAAGAAGAAAAGCTGGTGCCGCAGCGCCAACATTAGGTGAAGTACAGAGAGGCAAGATCATGAATGTAAAGGGAAAATAAATTGATTATGGTGAGTCATATCAATACTAAACCTAAAGTAACATCAATTAAGATGTTGAAAACCTTAAGTTAACAATTAAAGGTTGAATAATTGAACGTAAGTTATTAATACTGAAACAATGAATGATAATAAGCCGTAAGGGCAGATAAATACCTGAAACGAGTTTTGTTAATGAAATAAGTACGATTAAGTATATAAAATGAAAGATAGTTGATTGATGATGAATTAATTAACTTAAAGTAGCATCTTCGATGATGACTATAACGTTGAGAATTATAACTAAAAGTTTTTAATGATTATGTGGACGTGAACGTAAGAACAATGTAATGCGATAACCGTAACAAATCTAATGAACAATTAGATTAAGAAGAAGGGTAAGATACGTTAGGTACCATACATATCTGATTATGACCTAATGTGGTATGTTATGTGATTATGTATTGAGAGACTGTAAAGACTAAGACTTGTTGAATATTTATTGGAAGACGCTTGAAGGCATGTTTCCTAACTTCATTCATATTCTAAATGAATGATAGTTTCTTAAACTTCTCAGATGTTGAACCTGAGAAGTTCTGTCTATGTGCGAATGCGCGATATTTGTACAAGGTGGTAGAACGTATGAGGCATTCTGCCACAATGTGAACACTTCGGTATTTCTATGAGATGAACTATGTTGTGATTGAACTGTTCAATAAGAGAATGCTCTGTTTATACATGATCCGTTATTGTTAAGTCTGTGCTAATGATTCCAGCCAGATAGAATGTGTATGAAAAAGGTAGAAGAATGAAAGTATTTCAATGTGAAGGTGAATAATGTTTTAAAATGATAGGAATCAAAATTATTCCTATTATTCAAGCTGCTTCATAACTTTTGTTTAGTTATCGAAGTTCTAAAGGAATGTTTGAATTCTTGAAGTTGTTTGTTCAACTATTATGACTTGCTGGGCAATTGAATGCTCACACTTTCTTTAAATAAAAAACATTTTCAGCGAACTATGTTAGAAGAACTTAAGGATCCCGTGAAGATCAAGCTGATGGTATCCAGATGAAGTGCCATTTAGTATGTGAATGAGCATGAAGATAGATCGGATTTCGGGGCGTTACAAGAATACTCTTCTTCTTTCTCTCTATAGCTTCTCTCTATAGCTTTTCTCTCTATAATTGCTCTTGTGAGTCTTAGTGAATTAGTGAGAATGAAAGAAGAATGAACTTATATTTATAGGAAAACATAGTTTCAATAATTGCACATTTTGGGGCTCGAATTATTACAGTATAGTACCTTTATTCTTTCCTCCATTTTTAATTTAGTCCTACAAGTATTATCAAACTTGCGCCACCTCCCCTAATAGTATATGCATGTGAATCAATAGTTTCATTCATGTGAACAAATAGTTATATGCATGTGAACTAATATCAATTAATTGCTCATTTATCTGATTAATTACCCGATTGGTCAATTTAACCTCCATAAATCAATTATTATTGAAATAAATGTCGATTTCCACTAACACTAATAATCCCAATATAATGGAAATATCAATTTCATCTTTTATCAGCACGAACTTATTCATCATTAATAATATAACTCACAATATTTAACAACCAGATCATTCTCAGGAAAGAGAGGGCTTTTCGATAAGGATTTCTCCCTATTGGCGCGCAATTAGGTGACCAAACCCCTTTCCTCGACAGAACTTTCTAGACATCATCAATATTGCAAATAATAATATGAATAAATTTGTCATCTCAATTATTGATTTGAAAATATAAAATATTTTGCAGATGATAATGTGACAATAATTGAATCAATAATATAAGAGATATTATGCAGCAATTACTGTAGCAATAATTGAGTATAACTGAGTGACTTCTCACGTAAGCATCAATAATCAATACCATGTGCTACTATGCAACCACGCGTAATATTGTACTTTTACCACCGGGTATTTCAACAGTTAACGATAAAACTTTTGCCGTTATTTTCATAAAAAGATATTTCTATCATTTTCTAACTCCGACAATACTTTCGTTGTGGGGTCCACCAATGATTTTGTCATCGTACGAATATTCTCTATTAAAACAAATATTCCCCGACCAATCGAATATTTTATGACAACTTGTATACTTTTCAAAATTTTCACATATCACCCTTAACTCTTAACCTTTTATCAATTTAACTATTTACTAAATAATAATTATAAGACAATTGAATACTTTTATTTCATAAAATTCGGGGTCTTACAATCTCCCCTCTTTATGAAATTTTGCCCTCAAAATTTACGTACGTACCTGGTATGCCGAAGAGGTGAGGATACCTTGTTTAGATTCTATCTCTTGATGTATAACCTTTGAGCATAGAATATATTGCTTCTTATCCAAGATTTTAACAGGTACCTCTTCATACGTTAAATCTTCCGCTATCTTGTCCGGTTCTAATTCAATAATGTGGTTCGGATTGTCCACATATTTACGTAACATCGATACTTAAAAAAACGTTATGAACACGTGACATACTTAGCAGTAAGGCGAGTCTATAGGCCACAGTTCCTACTTGATCAAGTATTTCAAATGGACCAATTAAAGTGAGGGTTGAGATTTCTTCTTTTCGTCGATTCTTACTTATAGAATAACGCCTTTTTGCACCTTCTTCTTCACATTCATCAGCTCTGAGTCTGTAGCTTGAGTGGCTTTAACTTTATCAATTAAAGTTTATTCTACTCGTATATTCGCTATCTTCACGTAGGTTCTTGGAGTCTTTTATAGTCATTTCGCCCCTAAATTACTATTCATACCTCCTTACTCTTCCTCCTTACTATTGACGAAGCTTCCCTTGGAAGCTTCGTGCTTCCGTCTTGCGGAATTCGTCTGACAGTTCAAAAACTACGATTCTCGAAATCTAAATATTTTTGAATATTTCGTCTTTCCTTTATCGATTAACTTATATGTATTCTTCGGATCTCCGAAAAACTAAAAAACACTTTTTAATGTTAAGTGTTTTCCTTCACGTTTTCCCCTAACGTAGTTAAACGAATGAAAAGTACATAACAGTACTTTTTGTGGTTTTTATTTCATCCGATTTCTGTATGTTTTTCAAGAAAAACTTTTATCGGCTTACATAACTTTTCATGATATAATATCGTCAAATCTTTCGACGGAATGTCATTTCAACATACCGAACTCTCAAAAAGGCTTAGGTTATTCAAACCCTAACCCTTAGGGTTTTGTCAGGTGAATATTACTTATTTTGTCTTTTTCCCCAGAAATATTTTGTTCCCGAATTTTTTTTATTTTTGTCTGAAAAATTCTTACTTGTTTAGTCTAGCTTGTAGCCAGAATCCTCTCGTATTATAATCATCCTAGGTTCTAGAACGATTAATAAACACATAGCACATAATATTATTAATAAAAATTCCTTTTATTAATAACTAATTCTTTAAATCTTAAATTCTGGACAATCTGATTTTCTGGGTTGTCACATTCTCCCCCCTTTATAAAAATTCCATCCTCGAAATTTCTTAAAACCACACCCATACCCAGGTCATCACATTCACCCCTTCTTCACAAAATTTCGTCCTCAAAATTTTAACCTACCCTTTTTCTCAACTTTTCTTCAAAGAAGTTCTTATCTTTCAAACATTCCCTAACCTTCATAACTTATCAAGAATTATGAAGTAGAATGAATAACGAGGAATATAAGAATTCCTTTAAAACATTTCATACTTTTGCTGAGGGGTCAAATCGACCATGAACTCTTACTAGGTTTAATAGCATGACGCCGTAACCCTTCTTTCATGGTCAATTTATAATCACCTAGAAGGTAAACTACCTCTTTCATACGTAGGCAATCAACCCATTGTATAACCCCATTTTGGGATGTGTTCACCTCAGACTTAATCATTAGATTCTGCACCAAAATAATTTGGTTTGGCATAACTTCTTCAAAGAAAGCTTAATTTTCTTTTAAACATGACATACCATTTGTCTTAGCCAAATCAAGTAGCTTAGACCATTCCAATAAATTGGATATCAACTTGAAATATTCGTCTAGTTAAATCAATTGACATCGACTACTTCTTTAAATTCTTTCGCAATACATCAAAACGTTTTATGCCGTCATGATACCGTACTTTTCACAGTACATTGAGGACTTCGTCAGTTAATGATTTCGTCATTATACATCATACCATAGTGGGTTGTTGATCCTAAGATCACATCCAACACTAGGTTCTATTGCATTAATAACTCCATCCTTTTACCATCCTTGCATAAAATGCACTAATGATATAAAGTTTATTTTTATATTTTAAATCAATTTCTGTCTAGCCAAAACAATTAACATAGACATATAAAGAATAGTTCTTTTTAAAATCCATTGGTTCCAAAAGTTGAACCAATTCTTTCATTTTCAAAATGCGCACACATAAGCACGATTTCAATAAACTTCAAAATCTAGCATAGCTAGATGACTTGGAATATCCTATTTCTCCATCTTTCTTCATTGTCTTACTTACGACAATACTTAATCTTCTCTAGCACCTTCAATGCTAAGCATACTGAAAATAACTTGTTTTCAGTCTAAACATTCCTATACCTTAGTATAGTCCATCAACTTACCACACTTTATGTGTTTAGAAACTTTCTACAACCATATGTGTTTAAGAACTTATCTTCGCAATATGTAATCCAAGAACAAATCAAAGACTATCCATATACTTAGGGCTTAGAAACATAGCATATAATTATGAGTCACAAACTTTTCATAAGTATGAGTTTCAAGAACTCGCACCTAACTTATCATTCTCTACCTATCTAGCACATACATGAGAAAAGATTCACCTTCTCATCATATACATATTGATAGCGCGACGTTACTATTCCAATGATTATCACTGTAATAACTAAGTAATCACAAACCCTTTCCCATTCAAAGGTTCGTACCACTCCACTATCACATGAGTCCTCAATTAAAATCTTACAACTTCTAACTTTCTCTTTACTTAATATGAATTTTCTTTAATTCGTATGATATCCTTTACAACTCAATCTGAGTTCTTATTTGCATACTACTTCGTAGTACCATTCATTTATAGCATTAGCTATAAATCATCCATCATTTAACAGATCATCTATTATTATGATTCACTATGATCACGCGGTGATCTTCTTCCTTAATCGTTTAACTCAACGATCTTCTTATCCTTCTCTCTACGATTATAGCCTTAGGTACTCATACCTAAGGTTTATAACCTATCAGCTTTGATATCACTCTGTAATGCCCCAAAATCCGGTTTATCTTTACACCCGGATTCCGTACGTCATGGTCCCACTTCTTTCCAAAAATACATCATTATATAGTGAAATATAATAACATACATTCTCAATTCCCAGGTTCTAATACCTTATAACCTCGTTCATTTCAAATAATGATAATTACATTATTCTTTTCATCTTACAAGAGTGACTTTCATCCGCCACCAAGGATACATAACAATTCATTAAACTAGTCTATACTTTAATTTTATCATTCTACATTATAAGTCTTCGCTTAATCTTCACACTCATTCATATAACGAATGGCACTTCTTCTGGATACCGATCAACTTGATCTTTACGGGATCCTTAAGTTCTTCTACTTGTACTCTAAAAATGTTTTTCATTTAAAGCAAGTATGAGATTTCAATTTCCCAGCAAGTCATAGTAGTTGAATAATCAACTTTAAGAGTTTAAACATTTCTTTAGAACTTCGATAGCCGAACAAAGGTTATGAAGCAGCTTGAATAATAAGAATAATCTCGATTCCTATCATTTTAAAACATTAGTCACATTCACTTTGAAATACTTCCATTCCTCTACCTTTTTCCATACACATTCTGTCTGGCTAGAATCAATAACATAGACTTAACAATAACGGTTCATGTATAAACAGAACATTCTCTTATTGAACAGTTCAATCATAAAACAATTCATCTCATAGAAACACCGAAGTGTTCAAATTGTGGCACAAAAGTTTAACATCTGAGAAGTTTAAGAAACTAACATTCATTTAGAATATGATTGAAGTTAGGAAACTTGCCTTACGCACAGCTACAACTTACAGTTTACGCTGAACTGCTTATTCCAATCCCTATAAAACACATAAGGAAATAACACATAAACCAATTAGTCATATACTTGACTTACGCATCGGTTTACTTAACTTTACTTCTTAGGGTTCACATTCTTTCAATTTACGTTTACGCGACCAACTTTCTTTACCGCTTTACTGCTTCATGACATACGGAGATATCTTACTCATACGATCATCACCTTTAATGATTTTCATTCTTATCTTCTTCTTATAACTCCTCTAGGACTCAGCACACATCATATCTCTGCTAGTAGTCCATATGGTACTCTGGTTGGTTTCCCACAAACAACCAACAAATAAGTTCTCGTCTCATCTACACTGTCTTTCACAATGAGTTAGATCGGTTTCCAGTTTCGTATATACCTTCGCTCTCTGAAGGAATTATTTAGCCCAGCTCCCATATGTCAACCATCAAAGATTATGATTGTACCACAACTAACTTATCCGAACCATTAAACTTATAATGTTGGTTAAGTCAATTCCTTATGGCTTTTTGGCAAATAAATGACATACCTCAAGATTCATTCTTATCATCTAAGTCATACAGTCTTTTGTATACTCAGAATGATCATTCACGTTAATCATTAACTCAATTCTTTACGTTAAACGTTATTATCTTTAATTTAGTTATTCACCGTTCAAAGGTTTAATCATTGGTCTTCATTACCCAACGGTCAAACCATACACGGGGTGTAGGTTCTGCCCGTTTAATATTCGCGTACACTCAACCTTCACGTTGGTTAGAGTGTTTAACGACTACATTTCATTCTAACATTCTTTATCCGACTCACATTCGGTTGTCCTTAATCTTATTACCGTTCGTTACTGCTTTCTTGATAGTTCATACCTTACTTACTACTTTCGTTATCCATTACATGAACCCCACATTCATTACTTTTTCTTAATATCGAAGCCATACCGTTCATTGTATGCTAAGACCGATCGTTCATCGCAACAGCGTTGCGTTCATATTTTTTGTCTTTTAATCTCGTTTAATCTTTCCGTTCAACCTTACTAATGTTTTAAATCACTTGTTTAAGTGTTACAATGATGAATTATATGTTCTTTATCTTTCATTTTACTTTCCCCCAGAGTTGAGTAATTAAAAGCTCTTCTCTGGGCTTGGCTATGCACCGGCGCTGCGGCGCCGATTCCTTCTCTTTCTCTCGCGTTGCAGCGTCACTCTGCAGTGTTAGACTTCTTGGGTTGGCGTTGCGGCGCCACACTCCTTCTTCTTTCTTACACTACAATGCCACTCTATAGTACCTTCTTACTGTATCGGGCTACCGGTGCTGCCCTCCTCAAAGGCATGATCATACCGCAAAGACCAAACCCTAAACTCAGAAATTTTTTCGAAGTGTTGGAAAATGTTTGAGACGTTTACTTCACAATCTCACAACTCCTTCGTTATAACTCGGAACGAGGTCGTTCTAAATCCATTCTCTTCCTTATCTTACGTACTTCAATTTCTCTTAGACAGAACTTCGTTCTGAATCCCTTAACATGCCATTCGATTGGCTTAATCTTCATCTTCGTTCATTTTACGTTATTAACGTTCTTCGTTCGTTCGTCCGTAATTCGGTCATCCGAACTTGGAACTCATTCGTTCTTGAGTCCACGACTCACGTTTTCTACATTCTCTTACTTTCTTATTAAACCCTACACCTTCGACGTAGAACTTATAGCTATGTTTGGCGCTACGGCGCCAGACCTCAGACTCAAAACTTCCCGGCTTCATAACTTCTTTGTTATAAGTCCAATTTGGTCCATTCAAAAGCTTACAACTTCCATTTTACATACTCTACGCGTTCATATAAGAATTTTATATTGCCAAATCCATTAACTCAAAATTCACTTATAAGTTCATTAATAAGCTTTCGTTAAATGTTATTGAGCGTTCAATACTCGTTTTCTTCGTTTTAAGTCAGAATCCGACGATTCTTGAGCCCACGACTCATAAATACCCTATCTCACATGTTGACATTAAAAACTAACATTTTCAAGTCTCACGACAAATTTCGACTACTAATCCAAAATTTTTACGTTTTTGACATTTAACGTCTATTTCCGTAAAATTCGCCATAACTTCGTTACTAGTGTTCTATATGCCAAATCAAATGGAACACTCCATAGAATTTATATCTACATCCTAACCAAGCAAGATGCACATATCTTAATAGTGATGGTGTTTAATTTGTCCAACAACAACCAAATTCTTTATTCAATATTTCCTACTGTTTAAACTTATGTAAACCCTTACGATTTACATTTACACGTGATTATAATGGTTTTATATAGTACAAGCCATCCTTATTCCTCCATAAGAGGCATGCTCCACCAATTTATGATTCTTTATAACAAAGAAATCAAAAGGGATGGAAAACTATTATTAAGGGAATATTACCTTTATGATCTTGGTATTCTTGCTAAAAACTCTAATGAAAAGCTTCAAGGTGAGATGATGGATTAAATCTAACTCTTCTTCTCTCTCAATATAAGTTGAATGACTCTTGGAAAATCAAAAATAACTAACTTAAGCTTCTCTTTTATAGGCAAATCAAATGGTGGGCTTTTTAGTCAATTCTCCCACCTCCTTACTATTCACTACTTTATCACCAAGTAAAATACTTGATGATCAAGTAGTTTACCTAGCTTGCACACCAAGTGGCCAGCCCACCATGGGTCATCCCCATGGGTTGCCCCATAGGTTTTACCCATTCGGTGACCCACCGGTTCGATTTCTTGGATTGGGCTTAATTAATTCTAACATTGGGCTTTAATCACTTAATCACTTGGGCTTGATATAAATCAAATCCAATTGGATCATATTAAGTCCTAAACTCTAAGTCCATTACACCATTCATATTCTACACGTATAATTTACGTATTCTCTTCGTATAATACTCATAAGATATTCGTATTGTACTTCGTATTATATCTTCATATTATACTCGTGTACTAAATAGTATCATACTCGTATAACGTACGCATAATCATTATCGTAATTCATTATACGAAGCTCATTTCCTTCTCAAAAATCATTCTTCTCAACCCTTAGGTTTTAAGTCCGCAGGCGAAAACTTCATTTGCCATAAATGAAATATTATTATATATTTAATCTTATCTTCATATTCTATCATTACGCATTTCTCAAAATTTCAAAATTAATTCCCTAGCAGAAACGGATGAATAGTGTTTTTATGGAAATTTTTCGGAAAACTTTTATTTTCGTCTTGGAAATTCAAAGCAATTAAATCTAGCACATAGCCAGATTACTAACCATATTCGCACATTCTAGGTCATAGAACGACATTCACATAGTTTACTCACATAAATAATCAATTAAATTCATTTAATTCACATAATCAAATAAAAATTTAATTCTCATATAAATCCAATTTGCTCGGGCGTTACATTCTCCCCCCTTATAAGGATTTTGTCCCTAGAATCTCGCTTATAATTACATAAACAAATGAGGAAAATTTTCCCTCATTTTACTTTCGAGTTCCCACGTTGCTTCTTCAGCATTGTGGTTTCTCCATATCATCTTCACCGAAGGTATTATCTTATTTCTCAAAACTTGTTCCTTCCTATCAACAATTTAAATTGGAAGTTCTTCATACGATAAATCTTTCTCTATTTTGATAGATTCATACTCTACTACATGTTTATAGTCCAGCTTATAGGGAAGCAACATAGACACATGAAACATGTTGTGAATACGGTTCATTTCTGGAGGTAAGGCTACCTCTCCTACTCTTCTTCAAATCTCAAAAGGTCCTATAAACCTTGGACTTAACTTCCCTTTATTTCCAAAACGTATCTTCCCTTTCCAAGGCGATACTTTCATAAAGACATAAGACCCTACATCAAATTCTCTCTTTTCTCTATAAGGATCTGTATACTTCTTCTGCCTATCTTGAGCTGCTACCAAACGAGCACGTATCAGCTTTACCATGTCTGTCGTTTGTTGTACCAACTCAGGTCCCAACATTTGACGTTCACCCACTTCATCCTAACACAATGGAGTCCTACATTTCCTTCCATACAACGCTTCGTAAGGAGGCATGCCTATACTAGCGTGAAAACTATTGTTGTACGCAAATTCCACCAACGGTAGATGGTCGTCCCTACTTCCTTTGAAATCCATAACGCAAGATCATCTTAACATATCTTCAAGCGTTTGAATTGTCTGTTCACTTTGTCCAACCGTCTGAGGATGATACGCCGTACTCAATCTCAATTGTGTTCCCATTTGCTCTTGCAAACTTCTCCAAAAGTTCGATGTGAATCGTGGATCATGATCTGACACAATCAAAACAGGTACTCCATGTCTTGAAATAATTTCTTTAACATACAGCTTAGCTAATTGGTCTAGGTTATACCTAACTCCTACTGGCAGAAAGTGAGCCAATTTCATCAATCGATCCACTATCACCCAAATAGCATCGTATCCTTTCCTTGTCATTGGAAGTCCTACCACAAAGTCCATTATGATGTGCTCCCACTTCCACTCTAGAATTTCTAATGATTACAACAACCCACTAGGTCGTTGGTGTTCAGCCTTAACTTTCTGACAAGTTAAGAACCTACTAACATATTCTGCTATCTCCCTTTTCATGTTCGTCAACTAAAAGTTCTGACGAAGGTCTTGATACATCTTCGTACTACCGGGATGTATCGAGTACCTCGAACTATGGGCCTCACTGATTATCTCCTCCTTTAATTCAAAATTATTTGGAACCCAAATTCTTCCTCCAAAATGAAGTAATCCCTCCTTATAGAGGTTATACTTAGACTTTTCTTCATCTTCTATCCTCTTCTTCATATGTTCGCATTCCTCGTTGCTCAATTGCACTTCCTTAACACGTTCCACTATGGTCAGTTGAGTCTCAATGGAAAATAACATCTCCTCTGCTTCACCTGGTAATTTAACTTCTAATTCCATCCTTGCCATCGTTGTTACTAACTCATTCCGAGTCGTTAACATTGACAGTTTCTCTCTACCCTTCCTACTTAGCGCATTGGCTACTACATTTGCTTTTCCCAGATGATATAAGATATCACAATCGTAATCTTTTATTAGTTCCAACCACCTTCTCTGCCTCATATTCAACTCCTTTTGTGTAAAGATATATTTCAGTCTTTTATGGTCCGTGTATATCTCACACTTCTCACCGTATAGATAATGCCTCCATATTTTTAAGGCACAGCTTCTAGATCATGAGTAGGATAGGTCTTCTCATAATCCTTTAATTGACGTGACGCATACGCAATGACCTTGCCATGCTGCATGAGAACGCAATTTAGTCCTCTATGCGAAGCATCGCTATACACTACAAAATTCCATGTATCATCTGGTAAGGACAATACAGGTGCCTCACTTAATCTCTTCTTTAGTTCCTGAAAACTATTTTCACATTTTTCCGTCCACACATACTTCACCGACTTCCTAGTCAAATTTGTCAATGGAGTAGCTATTTTAGAAAAGTCTTGAATGAACCTTGTATAGTATCCCGCTAACCCCAGAAAACTCCAAACCTCAGTTGACGTTTTTGGTTGCTCCCACTCATTAACTGCTTCTACTTTTTCTTGATCCACGTAAATGTCATCTTTATCAATAACATGTCCTAGAAACTGCACTCGTTCAAGCCAAAATTCACACTTTGTGAATTTCGCATATAACTTTTCCTTCCGTACTGTTTCCAACACTATCCTTAAATATTCAGCATGATCTTCTAACGTCTTAGAATAGACTAGAATATCATCAATGAACATTACGATGAACTTGTCCAAATACTGTTTGAACACTTTGTTCATCATATCCATAAATGCGGCTGGCGCATTAGTTAACCCAAACGACATCACCAGAAACTTGTAATGACCATAACGAGTTCTGAACGCCGTCTTAGGTACATCCTCCTTCCTCACTTATAACTGATGATACCCAGTACGCAAATCTATTTTAGAAAAATACTTTTCCCCTTTCAACTGATCAAACAGATCATCGATCCTGGGCAACGGGTATTTATTCTTAATCGTTAACTTGTTCAACTCTCGATAGTCGATACAAAGTCGTAACGACCCATCCTTTTTCTTTACAAACAAAACCGGTGCTCACCAAGGAGACACACTCGGTTGAATGTACTTCCTATCTAATAGTTCTTGTAATTGAACCATTAACTCCTTCATCTCAACTGGCGCCATCCGATATGGTGCCCTTGAAACTAGTGCCGTACCCGATAACTAATCAATCACAAATTCGACTTCCCTATCCGTCAGAATACCCGGTAACTCCTCCAGAAATACATCCACAAACTCTTGAAATATAGGTATCTAGTCCAAGGATGTTCCCCCTCTTTGGGTATCCACAACGTGGCACAAATAACCTACACACCCCTTTCTCAGCATCTTCCTAGCTTGTGTTATCGTTAGACAACAAGAGCGTCTCAATGATTTAATACCGAAGACCACTACCTTAGTTTTCTTAGAAAGCCGAAGGTTCACACTTTTCCTATGGCAATCTATTATAGCCTTATGGTTAATCAACCAATCCATACCATGAATTACATCGAATTCTTTTAACCTTATCAGTACTAAATCTACCGATAACTTATTCCCTCTAATATTTATGCAACAATCCTTTTGAATATGTTCAATGGGGATTATCTCTTCATTTTCTACCTTAACGTCTAAAGGTATTGCTAACTTTTCAGGGATTAAAACTAATCGCTTAGCAAATTCACATACTATAAAAGAACAAGTAGCACCTGAGTCAAATAACACATAAGCATTTATTTCATTGACTGGAATGATACCTGCTACTACATCCGACGATGCAACCGCATCTTGGACAGTCATATTAAACGTACGAGCTGGGGGTCTACCCAGAGATGGTGTTGGTCTAGTAATGGCTAGCTTACCACAACCAGAACCTTTATTTCCCTGTAACCCTTTTTTCGGGCAATTTCTTGCCATGTGGTCCAATGATCCACAAACAAAACACCTATGATTTTTCTTAGGGTTAGGACAGTTGGGTGATAAATGTCCCTCCTGCCAACAGTTGTAGCAAACTAATTTCCCCTTTAAATAGACTCCTAGATGAGTCTTTCCGCATGTTTTACATGCCTCCATCCTACATTTAGGATCTCCTTGTTTCACCCCAGTATTCCCAGGGTTAAAGCTCTTCCTCTTTGGTATAATGCCACTACCACTGGCAATCTCTGCCTTATTTCCTCCCACACCCTTATTCTTATTCTTCCTTTCCTTGTGGTACTGAGACAACGCCTCACCACCACCTTCAGCTATTATTGCCTTTTCTAGAATGGTCCCGTAGGAAGCACTCTGAAACACTGAAATCCTACTATAGAGCCAGGGTTTCAGGCCCTGCTCAAACCTACGAGCCTTTCTCTCTTCTGTGTCCACCTGATGTGGAGCAAATCTTGCCAATTCATTGAATTTAGCAGCATACTGGGGAACTGTCATATCCCCTTGTTTAAGTTCCAAGAACTTAATCTCCATTCTACATTACATACTAGTAGGGAAGTAGTTCTCGAAGAATACATTCTTAAACTGTTCCCATGTAACTACCTCTATTCTAGCCCCACCCTAGTGAGCCTCCCACCAATAGTTGGTCTCCCCTTTCATCGTGTAAGTCGCAAAAGAAGTCTTGTGCGCCTCACTCATGTTTTTAATAACAAACGCCTTCTCTATCTCTTTTACCCATGTCTGGGACTCTAAGGGGTCCGTCGTTCCTCGGAACTCCGGAGGACCTACACTTTTAAAATTCTTAAAGGTAGTTGTTCTAGCTACCCTAGGTGCTACAGGAATCCCTCCCCCAACTTGGTTAAAGGTTGCCGTTAATAAATTAACGAAGTCTTGCATAGGGTTATTAGGATCCCCCTTGATTTTCATTATGAGACTCAGCCTCTTGGTTACGTTGTCTCCTTCTTGCTGGCATATTTCTGATTAAATAAATAAAGTTTCATTATTATCTATTTAACTACTTGGTTATCATTCTCAAATAACAATTCATACCACAACCAGCACATTAAACAAAAACTTCATTATATTAATATGCGTTCATAGTCAAAACTATTTACACTTTGTTTCCATAGCCAAAAGCTATTACATTACTATCCCGCGATTAACTTCTACAAAAATTGGGATTTACAAAAATACTACCCTTTAATTATACAAAAGAGGGTTTTACATCACTACACATATACCAAAAAGATCTAACGACTTACTAACACTGCCTTACTGCATTCTCATGCTTCTGATTTGCTAAAATCGAAACAATATCTAGTCTAATCATATGTCGAGTCTGCCCTGACACAATAGAATAATAAGTAATTTTTAGCTTGAAATCCTCACGAGCACATTCATGGATGTACGACATCCTAGCAATCTTCTGGTCTTTTTCAACCAGTTTCTTTCGAAGATCTACGACCTCTTCCTTATAATCCCTCGCCTTATTCGTCATCAGTACTTTCTCATCGTGCTCTGACTCAAAATCTGCCTCTGCAGACTCCTTCGCCTCATATAGGGCGGTAATCTCCTCATTCCGTGTCTGCACCACAGTGCACAGATGCACATTTCTATCAAGCACAACAAGGTACAATGATCTCATTGCATCTGGAGGTGTTGACTCCTGAATAGGTACCACCGTATTAATTGATGTTACCTCTATATCCTACTCCACATCTATCATCATATTCAGATATGATGTTATTCCCATTGTTTCCTCAGAGTAATCCTCCCCAGAAATGTACTCTTCTGGATCAGAATCTTCTAGAACCACTACCGGTATCTCCGCCATTGGCATAGGTACTATCTCCACTTGGTTCACTGACTCTTCACTCACCACATAAATGTCTCTATACATCAAGCTATCGTTTGACATCTACAAAACACATAACACGTTGATTAGTACATAATACACAATAGTATAAGCACAAAACACATTTAATTTATTTAGGATTAATTTCCTTTTTTAAATCTTTCGGTACTGAGTTTCCTCAATACCTTATTAATTCATTCGACTCGAATTTATTTCTTCGGACTTTACCTTCCTTACGAGGTTATTAGCCTAAGGTTCTTCCCCCCCTTAAGTTTTATAACCTAATGCTTTGATACCAACCTGTGACGCCCCCAAATTCGGGTATCTTCCAACCCGACATATGGTGCTACACGATACTCATAACTATACAATCATTTCATTAAAAACACAATATAATAAATGTAATTACTATCTTCTTATTACAATCAAAGTGAAATCCTTTCCCAGGTTTATAAACCGATTACATTATTCGTTGTTCATAAGTATAATACATACAATCATACTACTCTATTACGCCTTGCCCTTATTTCTCTTAGCATTCTCAGTATGCTCGGCTTTAATTGCAATCATATAATTCACGCAAGAAGTGAGCATAACAAGCTCAGCAAGTTTAACAAAGAATAATATCAATACCAAATTCGTGAATTATATGACAATCCTCTATAACTGAATAAATAGTTATGAAGTATTTTGAAACATCAATACTTAACAATTCATAACATCAATTGCCAAAGTATATAATAGTTTAGGAATTCTGAACCGGTCGAAAGACCATGAACAGTTTCTTTCTATTTTAATAATTGAAAAGGACATAACAACACTAAGGTTGTACATCCGGCATTACTTACGAGAACTTCTAGGTGATCAACCTATAGTACTCTATGTTGATCAACATTCATCCGTTAAACGTATTTATGTTTAAGTTTTGGAAAACTCGCGTGCCCATCGAATAAATGATGAAAAATACTTTTGTTTGTTCATATACAAACTTACCTTCAAATCCGTACCAAATACTTGGCATAAGACTGCGTTATCATTTCTATATAGAAAGATATGTATATAAATCAATCTATCTCTTACGGATAGTCTAGCCGAGTTAAAACTGGCATCGACCCTTTCTTTAAAATCATTTATGCAACTCATTACAATGAATCACAGAAAACTTGGCTAACATGAAGGTTAGACAAGCGTTAAGAAAACTTGCCTTTAAGCGTCTTCAAATAATCTATTCGATTGCTCTCAGCTTTTATAGAATGTACATGATATATTCACATAGGACACTGTAATTAGCTACCAAACAATCAATCACATTGTTTCTACCAACTTCTTTCTCTTCTATGTCTTATTTGACTTTATTTCATTAATAAGGTCAATTCGACTTATTACCCTTCATTCCAGCTTGTTAAC
The DNA here is from genome assembly GCA_020205605.1 of Panax ginseng. Classification (NCBI taxonomy): domain Eukaryota; kingdom Viridiplantae; phylum Streptophyta; class Magnoliopsida; order Apiales; family Araliaceae; genus Panax; species Panax ginseng. The sequence goes on from CM035131.1 coordinate 84,070,795, forward strand.
GTTCTTACGTTACTAACCAAACTCAATCATCATTGGTGAAGTACCAATGTCGATTATCGTTCACGGTTTTTTCATTAACACTTCTTGTTTTTCGTTTAGCTTTCACTACACCGCCCTTAATTTCCTGACACTGTCACTTTATAAGTGAGTTAAGAATGAGCGTTTACTTGTATATTAACTATGTCTACATTCTACTTATTCATTACCAATCAATTAGAATTATAAAACTAACTTGGTCCAACTCTTGCATACAACCGGCGCTGCGGCGCGGTCCTTACTTGTAACATTGGCGTTGTGGCGCCAGTTTACAGTACCCAAACCATCGTCCTGGAGTTGCGGCGTAGAACATAATCGTATAAATGGCCCTGCGGCGCCACTCTTCAGTAGACCCTGACACTGTGCCTGGCGCTGCTGTGACGCCCCCAAATCCGGATCTCTTCCAACCCGACAGATGGTTCTACACGGTACTACCATTCATTCATTCATTCAATTGAATAGTCTCAAAAGGACTAATATAACTTCTATATATCCAAAATAATATTACATTTCCCAAGTTCTTTGTAACCCATTCATTTGTTCTTGTCATAATATTCAATATATTACAGACATTCAACTATTCTATTACATAAGTAATCTAAGGGTTCGTCTTCGCCTTGCCCTTGTCCTTGCCCGAGCCTTCGGTCCGCTCGATCTTAGTTGTGTTCATATGGTTCAAGTAAGAGTGAACATGACTAGCTCAGCAAGTACTAAAATTCTAATAAACAATATGCTTGAAACATAGAACTCATATATCTCCAGTAACTGAACAATAGTTACGAAGTACTATCGATAATTCAAAATAGCACTTCTTTTCATTCAAAACTTTTTCCAACAACAATATTCAGTAGAATATCAACTAAGGCTCAAGACTGTGAGCAATTCATAATTTCTTTTAAAAAGGACAACCCGGCACTAAGTTCGTAAGTCTGGCATAGCTTACGAGCACTTCTGGGTGATCAGCCCATAGTACTCTATGTTGATCAACACTACATTCATTAAACGTGTATATGTTTAAGTTGTGGAAACCTCACGTGCCTGTCGTTAAACGACAAAAACATTTTAGCATACTTGGTCTTCGATTGAAAACCATACCAATATAACTCGGTAACATAAATCATGCTTGACAAAATCATAATATAAGTCTAGCCGAAAGAACTGGCTTTAGACTTCATCGTTCAAGACTTCATGCGAAAGAATACATGAATTACAAAGCTTGTCCAGGCTGAACTGGAACAAGGGTTAGAATACTTGCCTTCAGCGTCTGCTTACTGATTATCACACGTACACTTTAAGTCTCTAAGTTTCTACAATACATGATCATATAACATACCACATTAGGTCTTATATAATCAAGTAGGTATATTATTATATCTTACCCTTCATCTCAATCTAAATCCTAACTTAGATCTGTTATTATGGTTTCCAGCTTTTCATTACGTCATTCACATTACGTTCACTTTTAATAGATTATTAACTCTTATTCATCATTCATAAGGTTTACAAGTACCTTAAAATACCTTATTAAGATCCCAATTAACTGCTACGGGTTTACTATTCATGTTATACAAGTAATCATTCTTTACTGACAAATTCCTAGGGTTGGTCTTTGGCATACCACCCATTGCTTTTTCATCTCGCTACCGCTGCGTATGAGTTAGCGATGTCTAACATCCGGATCTCAAATTTGCTGGCTTCATACTTTGTTCTATATCTCACAACATGCACGGCCGAGTTAGCGATGTCTTTCGAACCTTTATTACCACACAGTGGTGCCACTCATTTGGCCTTGGGTTGGCTAGCTAGCTGAACTCAGTGCTCTCGAATAGTTTGCAATTTTTTGAAAATTTTACGAAACTCCCGGACTCATAACTTCTTCGTTATAAGTCCGAATTGGCTCGTTCAAAAGCCTACAATTCACAAATTACATACCCTATGCGTTCATGCAAGAATTTTATCTATTTTACTTTGTTTGCTAAAATTTCACCTATAAGTTCATTTTTAACGAAAACGATAAACGTCCGTGAATGTTCAACGCTTGTTTCTTCGTTCTAAGTTGGAATTCGGTCATTTTTGAGTCTGCAACTCTATAATGCCAAATATGACTTGTCTCCATCGAAAACCAACGTTTTCGAATTCAAACACAAAATACGACTCCCATTCCGAGAATTTCATGAATTCGACGATTATCGTCCAATCGTGTGAATTCCGGCAAAACTACATTCTTAATGATTCTAAATGGATTTTAACCAACATATGATCATTACAAGTTACTTATTACACCAACTTATAATCAAAGTAGGTTTTGACTTATTCTCATAAGTCAATGACTTATTTAACTTATGAACTACAATTCCTCATGCTTATGACTTACTATGAACTTAAGTCCATTAATTAATGTTCTCATGCTATATTCAACATACTAACATCATATGACAAACATATGCTAGGTTCTTCATGATTCTAGCAACTTATTAAAGTTCAAGTTGCTTATTCAACTTTATTCGACTTAAGTTCATTCCTTAATAACTTATTACATATTATTAACAACCAATCCCCCTTCTCTATCAATCCTATCATAGAAGAGATAAAGATAAAAAGTACGAGTCTTGCCCTTGAAGACTATTACTTCACCTCACTTTGGAAAATCTAGCAAAAGTTGAAGTGGCATATAAGTGCTTAAGTGACTTATTCTTTCTACCAAATAAGTTGCTTATCTTTGAGAGGAAAGTGTTGGATGATGTAAGACCCCAACTTATTATTAATGAAATTTAATTTTCTCTATTTATTATTTTGAAATAGTAAGGGTTGATTTGATTAATGTGGATAGTTATGGGTAAAATACGCAAGTATTTCAAAATAAGCAAGTGGTTATAAAATATTCTTGTTGTCGGGGAATATTCGTTTGGTCGTGGAATATTCTTACTGTCGGGGAATATTCGTACGACGGCGCAGTCTTTTGTGGGCCCCATAACGGAAAGCGATTGGATGAAGAAAACGACAAAAATAAGTTGTTTAAAAATAACGGCGTAGTTGTTACCGTTAATACTGTTAAAATACTCGGTGGTTAAAATACAGTAGCACACGGTATTGCACCAATTATTGATTCTTACGTAAGAAGGCACTACTCAATAATGGTTACAGTAATTACTGTTCAATATTTTATTTTATTGATTCAATAATTCTTCATAGTTGATATTTTATATTCTTTGTTGTTTCAATAATTGTCATTACACAGTATTTTCCATTATCGAAGCAATAATTCATATTATCTGAATAATATTATTAAATAACATTATTGGCAATGTCTAAAAAGTTCTATCTAAGGAGAGGTTTGGTCACCTAATTGCGCGCCAGTAAGGAGAAATTCTTATTGGAAAGCCCCCTCTTTCCTGAGAACTGCCTAGTTGTCAATATTGTGATTCTGTAATATTATTTGTGAATAGTTAATTATTGATTCATATGATGAGGAAAATATTGATTTTATGTAGATATAGATGGAAATTTTTTTTAATGTGACAATTGTTGAAAATTGAAATTTTATCTTTTTTTGATAAAATAATTCATTTAAATATATTATTATATTTTATTAATATAATAATGATGATATTTTTACGATAATGTGGGATATATGAGTATATGTGGAGGAGTATGTTTATTACAAAAAATATTTAAAGCATGTTTTATGTGTCGGTGGACCCCATTTCTTGACTGAAATTTGATTATAGCCTGTAAAATCACCCGTTTATGGATTTCGGTCAATTGTTGTTTGGAATTTGGAAAACCTTCCTTCTGCAAAGTTGTAGATAATGGAATTTCCTATAAAAACACGCGAGATTCGAATTTTCTGACAAAAGGACTATTTATTGTGAATTATTGAAGTTCCGAAGCTCCGAAATAATGGATTTTTGGAAGTATAAAATATTTAAAATGACAAAAACATTTTTTGTTATTATTGTGGGTCTTGCATGTGTTAGAAATGGCTGAATTTAGATCTCTAAATGTGGGCGTAGGAATAAAAATTAATAAATTAATATTTTAATAAATTTTCTACTTTGGTGTTCTAAGCAATTTCCTATAAATAGGGTGCTTAGGTTAGAATTGAAAATCACACCGTAAAATCAAGTTTTCTCTCTATTATCGAAAGTATTCTTGTGAGTATTTTGAGTATTGCTATACTGATGCAAGTTCAAGTCATAGCTTATATCCTGTGTTTTAATTAAATCTTGATCTTTCGAGGTAAGGGATATTATTATTTTTTAAATGATATTATTTATTTTAATATCATTATGCCAAAGTATTGATCTGAACTTTTTAATCAAATTTGGAACTTTTAGTGTCGGAGTTACTATTCACGTATACGACACTATTCACGAATACGGCACTATTCATCGAAAAATGAAAAATTTTCTTTTCGTCCAAAATGTCTATCCTGGATACTAGCTTTGATTGTATCCATGTTTTGATCATTCTTGAATTTTACACCACTATGATTATTTTTGAGGTATTTTTGGACATGGATAAAACAAAGTACGAATCCTTAATCCTTAATCCTTAATCCTTATCATTTTGTTTCACTGGATTCGTTTCTTTAAAAATATTTTTCATCATCCTCAGTCTTAAATGATGATATTATTGAATATCTTTGGCCTGTAGTGCAAAGATGAATGATTTCTGATGAATATCTTTGGCCCGTAGTGCAAAGATGAACAAGTGTTTAGATGAACATGACCAACTGATGAATATCTTTGCTTTTGTGGTGCAAAGATGAATATTTGATTCGAGATATACATTAATTGATGTTACGGGGATAAAAGATAGACGATGAACTTTTAAATTCATACATAGAAGATAGTAGTTTGCATTCTCTACTTAACTCTTCTAATGAATTATTATTTCATTGCGAATATTGATTTAAAACTTGTTGTCTATTGTATTCTATTAGATTTTTCCCTGTTGAAGACTAACGATAATTTGTTGTATATTATCTAGTCATAATATTCTTTACTTGGGCTAGTTGAGCTCACCCTTTTCCTTTTTGTTCCGTTTTTCTTCTCAGGAGGCGAGAATATAGCGAGTACGAGTCGGGGTATAGAATGAAGGTTCTAGAGAGAGTTGTTTAGTAGTCCTCACCATTTTTGTAAAATAAAGTATCAATAAATGTGATGAAGATTTATTTGAGTATAGATATTGTCTATGAGATAATATTTGTATTCAAACTCACAGTTTTACTGTTGTAATAATAAAGTTGTAGTTGTTTCTGTACCATGTATTGACAACTCAGAATGGGTGATGTATACCTATTTTGGGGGCGTCACAGATGAAATAACAACCAACAAAATAAATGAGGTTTGGTATTTATAGGCAACTCAATGCTAGGGTATTATGGTCATTAATACCTCCCACCTTCTTACTAACCCCTTCAACTTCCACCTCCTTACTATTCATTTCTTAACATCCAAGTCTACTTGCTAGCCACAACACTTGCTCATCACACAAATTGTTTGCCCATCAAGACTACCCATTTACACTTGGATTGCTCCATGGATCATGGCCTATCATTGGGCTTGATAATTAATCTAGCTACTTCCTTATTAGGCTTATGCTACCATAGTTTGGACTCATAATCTCTCAAGAACTTGGGCTTGATTGTCACCCTCTATTGGACTTCTCTTATTAGGCTAATAATCCTACAAGTCTATTACCTTAGATTTAACAACCTAACATTTATACCCCACATACAATCTTTGTTTGCTAGCTCGTATATTAATTCGTAATACACATTATCTCATTCTTCATACATAATAGCTCGTATATTAATGTGACAATTGTTGAAAATTGAAATTTTATCTTTTTTTGATAAAATAATTCATTTAAATATATTATTATATTTTAATAATATAATAATGATGATATTTTTACGATGAATGTGGGATATATGAGTATATGTGGAGGAGGAGTATTTTTGTTACAAAAAATATTTAAAGCATGTTTTATGTGTCGGTGGACCCAATTTCTTAACTGAAATTTGATTATAGCCTGTAAAATCGCCCGTTTATGGATTTCGGTCAATTGTTGTTTGGAATTTGGAAAAACTTCCTTCTGTAAAGTTGTAGATAATGGAATTTCCTATAAAAACTCACGAGATTCGAATTTTCTGACAAAAGGACTATTTATTGTGAATTATTGAAGTTCCGAAGCTCCGAAATAATTGATTTTTGGAAGTATAAAATATTTAAAATGAAAAAAACATTTTTTGTCATTATTGTGGGTCTTGCATGTGTTAGAAGTGGCTGAATTCAGATCTCTAAATGTGGGCGTAGGAATAAAAATTAATAAATTAATATTTTAATAAATTTTCTATTTTGGTGTTCTAAGCAATTTCCTATAAATAGGATGCTTAGGTTAGAATTGAAAATCACACCAGAAACTGAAGTTTTCTCTCTCTATATTATCGAGCGTATTCTTGTGAGTATTTTGAGTATATTTTGAGTATTGCTATACGGTGCAAGTTCAAGTCATAGCTTATATCCTGTTTTCAAATTAGAAGTCTTGATCTTTCGAGGTAAGGGATTTTTTTTTAAAATGATATTATTTATTTTAATATCATTATGCCGAAGTATTGATATGAACTTTTTAATCAAATTTGGAACTTTTAGTGTCGGGGTTACTATTTACGTATACGACACTATTCATGTATACGATACTATTCACGAATACGGCACTATTCATCGAAAAATGAAAATTTTCCTTTTCGTCCAAAATATCTATTCTGGATACTAGCTTTGATTGTATCCATGTTTTGATCATTCTTGAATTTTACACTACTATGATTATTTTTGAGGTATTTTTGGACATGGATAAAACAAAGTACGAATCCTTAACCCTTATCATTTTGTTTCACTGGATTCGTTTCTTTAAAAATATTTTTCATCATCCTCAGTCTTAAATGATGATATTATTGAATATCTTTGGCCTGTAGTGCAAAGATAAATGATTTCTGATGAATATCTTTGGCCCGTAATGCAAAGATGAACAAGTGCTTAGATGAACATGACCAACTGATGAATATCTTTGGCCTGTAGTGCAAAGATGAATATTTGATTCCAGATATATATTGATTGATGTTACAGGGATAAAAGATAGACGATGAACTTTTAAATTCATACATAGAAGATAGTAGTTTGCATTCTCTACTTAACTCTTCTAAAGAATTATTATTTCCGCTACGAATATTGATTTAAAACTTGTTGTCTATTGTATTCTATTAGATTTTTCCCTGTTGAAGACTAACGATAATTTTTTGTATATTATCTTAGTCATAATATTCTCTACTGGGCTAGTTGAGCTCACCCTTTTCCTTTTTGTTCCATTTTTCTTCTCAGGAGGCGAGAATATAAGCGAGTACAGCAGTCTGGGTATGGAATGAAGGTTCTAGAGAGAGTTGTTTAGTAGTCCTCACCATTTTTGTAAAATAATGTATCAATAAATGTGATGAGGATTTATTTGAGTATAGATATTGTCTAGAAGATAATATTTGTATTCAAACTCACAGTTTTACTGTTGTAATAATAAAGTTGTAGTTGTTTCTGTACCATGTATTGACAACTTAGAATGAGTGATGTATACCTATTTTGGGGACGTCACAGTTGGTATTAGAGCTTAGGGATATGATCTCTGGCGGAGATCGGGGAATAGAACTAGGAGGGGAGAGACGAGTAAATCCTTCGCTAGTGTGTCCTACCTAAGCTTATTTGTTAGTTGGTCAGTATATAGGGATATTATGTGATATATTAATTTCCTTAATTAACCCTTGTTTTATGACGGTATTTTAGAATGTCGATTGAGAATATTAACAGTGGAAATGAGACCATGGAGACGCTCAGACTACTCACCAACGAGGAGAACGTGCAACAGTTGGCAATGTTCCTCCCATGAACAACACCAATCGAAAGCGATGATGAACGAGGGATGTTTAGAAGCTTTTTTGCGCTTCATGCAAAATCAGATTTAGGGAGACTCGTGTTCAAAATATAGGAGGAAATGATAGCAATTCATGGGTTGTCACACCAAGCAGCCTCAAAGAGTTGAGACCACCAGAATTTAAGGGAAAGCCAGATCCGATCATGGTGGAAACATGGGTCAAGCAAATTACCAAGATATTCGATGTTTTGGGATGCACGGAGGAACATAAGGTTCCATTCGCCACCTTTATGTTCCATGGCAGGCAGACTACTGGTGGGAGTCTGTGAAGCGTACCCATCCAGCCACACTCAGCATGTCTTGGGAGACGTTTCAGAAACTATTTAATGACAAATACTTTCACGAAAGTGTTCATCATATGAAGGAAGTGGAGTTCATCGATTAGAACAAAACAACATGACCGGTGTCTCGATGACGAGGCAAAGTTTGCGAGTTATCGAGTTTTGCACCTCATTTGGTGGAGAATGAGGAACGTATGACACGGATGTTTTTGAGAGGTTTGAAACCCCGCATACGACAATATCTCATTTTTCATAAATTTTCTCTTTATTCAGATGTTGTAAACAAGGCTCAATTATTAGAGCGAGATAACGAGTACGGTCAACCGAGGGACAACAATCAGGATCATATCGGAGATAGCAGTCAACAAAACAACGATAACCAGCGGAGAAAGAAAAAGATGGACAAAAATGGTAACCACTCTGGTGGTAATCATGGCCATGAAAATAGAAGAAGCGAGCCAGAGGAGATTTTAAAAGAGGAGATTTAACAACGACCATGTGAAGACGACAAAGGTCTTGCGCGAAGCGGGTTCTAAGGGAGGAGAACGACCACCGGTCATATGCTATAAATGCGGAAAAGAGGGACATATCAGTCTAAACTGCCCACAACAGTTCAAGGTATGTTATAATTATGGAAAGGAAGGACATATCTCTCGAGATTATGCGGTAGCGAAACCTAGTTCAATGGGAGACGGTGACTCAAAAAGATCCCGAAAAAGTGAAAGTCAATCGGTTCTGGAAGAGCGTTTGTTGTGATCGTCAAAAATGCGAGGAACCCAAACGAGGTGATCACGGGTAAGCTATTTATAAATTCTTGCGAAGTTTATACCTTACTTGATACCGGTGCTACCCATTCATTTATCTCTCCTGCTTGTGCTCAACGTTTAAACTTGTCTCCGGAGAAATTAGACTTTGACCTATCTGTGGAAACTCCGTTAGGAGAAACTTTCATCACATCCACTATTTATAAATCTTGTTTGATTCAAGTTGGCACCATCACCTTACCTGTTGACCTTATCTCTTTAAAGATACTTTCTTTTGATGTGATTTTAGGTATTGATTGGTTAACTACTCATCATGCCAAAATTGATTGTTTTCGTAAGGTTGTTAGTTTTCATATTCCTAACCAACCTATTGTACGAATTCAAGCAACTAAACCATTAAAATCAATCACTGTCATATCTAATCATAAAGCTATTCGTTTATTGAAAAACGGATGTCAAGCTTTCTTAGCCCATGTTATGGATTTGAATAAAGACACGTCAAATTTGAATAATATTCCTGTTGTTATTGACTTTCCTGACGTATTTCCTGAAGAACTTCCCGGTCTACCCCCAGAACGTGAAGTTGAATTCTTTATTGATCTTGAACCTGGTACAAAGCCCATTTCTAAAACCCCATATCGAATGGCTCCTATTGAACTTCAGGAGTTAAAGGTCCAACTACAGGAATTGTTGGACATCGGTTTCATTCGTCCTAGTACATCTCCTTGGGGTGCTCCTATTTTATTCGTAAAGAAGAAAGATGGGAGTATGCGACTTTGTATTGACTCTCAAGAATTGAACCATATCACCATCAAGAATAGGTATCCTCTACCTCGTATTGATGACTTATTTGACCAGTTACAAGGGGCACAATTTTTTTCAAAGATCGATCTTCGTTCTGGATATCATCAGCTAAAGATTAGAACTGAGGATATTCCAAAGACCCTTTTTTAACTTCGGTATGGGCATTATGAATTCTTAGTCATGTCTTTCGGATTGACTAATGCTCCTATGACTTTCATGGATATGATGAATCGAGTATTCAAGGAATATTTGGATCAATTCGTTGTTGTCTTTATTGATGACATCCTCATATATTCCAAAAGCCGTGAAGATCATGAGCACCATTTGAAGCTGGTACTCCAAAGGCTTCGTGAAAACAAGCTTTATGCCAAGTTGAAGAAATGCGAGTTCTGGCTTGAGGAAGTAGCATTCCTTAGGCACGTGGTGTCGAAACATGGAGTATTTGTTGATCCGGCGAAGATTGAAGCAATACAAAGTTGGGAGCAACCGAAGTCGGTGACTGAAGTACGTAGTTTTTTGGGCTTAGCTGGTTATTATCGGAGATTCGTGGAAGGGTTTTCTCGAATCGCTACTCCATTAACCCAGCTAACTCGGAAGGATACAAAATTTGTTTGGAGGGAAGAATGCGAGAAGAGTTTCCAAGAGCTTAAGAGGAGACTTATTTTGGCACCTGTTCTAACAATACCATCTGGTTCGGATGGATTTGTTATCTACAGCGATGCTTCGGGCAAAGGGTTAGGATGTGTTCTCATGCAATGTGGGAAAGTCATAGCCTATGCCTCGCGACAACTTAAAAGAATATGAGAGGAATTATCCTACTCATGATCTACAGTTGGCAGCAGTCATTTTCGCGCTAAAGATATGGAGGCACTATCTATATGGGGAGAAAGTGGAGATATATTCAGACCATAAAAGCCTTAAATATTTCTTCACTCAAAAAGAACTCAACATGCGGCAGCGACGTTGGCTCGAGCTATTGAAAGACTACGACCACACTATTCAATATCATCCTGGAAAAGCGAACGTGGTAGCTGACGCGTTGAGTAGAAGATCTTATGAAGGAATGAGTGCGATGATGTCAAGTATACGCATAGAGCCACCTTTAATAGAAAAAGTTAAGGTTGCTCAAGCCACCCAATCTTGAGGTGATGCGTATGAAGAAGAAAGTACAAGAAGGTGCTATTCCGGAAGCAAGAATTGATGAAGAAGGAATACTTCGAGTCCACTCCAGACTTTGTGTTCCTAATGACTCTAATTTAAAGTAGGAGCTGATCCGGAGATAGAGCAGCTCCTAGTAAGAGAAAGTAGAGCAACAACTGCTAAAGAAGCTCAGTAGCAGCAAGAGCGGGCTTCCCTTACTCTATTTCCGAAGCGGAAATAGTCGGGAAGTAGATAGAGCGGACCGTTGCCCCCTCCGAGCTTTGCTCGTCTCCCCTCGGGGGAGGTTGGGCTCAAAAGTGGTCTTCAAGATTATGATGGAGGCACACAATACACCATTTGCAATCCATCCTGGAAGTACTAAAATGTATCGTGATCTTCGACATACATTTTGGTGGAACAATATGAAGAGAGAGATTGCAAAGTTTATCTCAACGTGTTTAACTTGTCAACGTGTAAAGGCGGAGCATCTAGTACCTAAGGGTCCGTTGCAACCACTTGAGATTCCGAAATGGAAGTGGGAACACATTACCATGTATTTCGTTACGGGTCTTCCTACGGTTTCTCAAGGCATCAATGCCATTTGGGTTATTGTTGATAGATTAACCAAGTCTGCTCATTTCTTGCCGATACGGGAGATTTATTCCCTTGAACATCTTGCTAGTATATATGTAAATGAGATTGTGAGGTTGCATGGCATAGCAGTATCCATAGTTTCGGATCGTGACCCAAGATTTACTTCAAGATTTTGGGTTAGCTTGCAAAAAGCTATGGGCACAGATTCTTATTCTGGCTTCGCATACCATCCTCAAATGGATGGACAATCGAGAGGACTATTCAAACTCTTAAAGATCTATTAAGACTCTGTGTCCTAGACTTCAAGGGCAGTTGGGATAAGTATTTACCATTGGTGGAATTCTCCTACAACAACAGTTATCAGGCAAGTATAGGTGTGGCTCCATTTGAAGCATTATATGGACGAAAGTGTCGCTCTCCAATATGTTGGGATGAGGTGGGTCAAGCAACATTGTTGGGACCCGAGTTAGTACGTATGACTACCGAAAAGATCCAAATGATTCGACAACATATACAAATGACACAAGATCGACTAAAGAGTTATGCGGATCTTCATCGAAAGGATGTGGAATTTAGTATAGGGGATCATGTATTGTTGCGAGTTGCTCCATGGAAGGGAGTTACAAGATTTGGGAAGAGAGGAAAGCTCAATCCACGATTTATTGGTCCATTTCAAATTCTTGACCGAGTAGGAAATGTAGCCTATAGACTCGCGTTACCTCCGAGTATGTCTCGTGTTCATAATGTGTTTCACATATCTGTACTTCGTAAATATGTGAAAGACCCGAACCACGTTATTGAGTTAGAACCGGACGAGATAGCCGAAGACTTAACGTTTGAGGAGGTACCTGTCAAGATCTTGGATAGGAAGGAGCATGTCCTATGCACAAAGGTCATACCACAAGTTAAAGTTTTGTGGAGGAATCATGCTATAGAGGAGATGACCTGGGAATTGGAAACGGAAATGAAAGCGAGGTATCCTCACCTTTTCCAAACACCAGGTACGTACGTCAATTTCGAGGACGAAATTTCATAAGGAGGGGAGGTTGTAAGACCCCAACTTATTATTAATGAAATTTAATTTTCTCTATTTATTATTTTGAAATAGTAAGGGTTGATTTGATTAATGTGGATAGTTATGGGTAAAATACGCAAGTATTTCAAAATAAGCAAGTGGTTATAAAATATTCTTGTTGTCGGGGAATATTCGTTTGGTCGTGGAATATTCTTTGTCGGGAATATTAAATGCACGACGGCCTTGATCTTTTGTGGGCCCCATAATGTAAAAGCGATTGGATGAAGAAAACGACAAAAATAAGTTGTTTAAAAATAACGGCGTAGTTATTCACGATTATCTTGTTAAAATACTCGGTGGTTAAAACACGGAAGCACACGATATTGCACCAATTATTGATTCTTACGTGAAGAAGGCACTACTCTCAATAATGGTTACGATGAATTCTTCGTTCGATTTTATTTTATTGATTCAATAATTGTCATGCGTTGATATTTTATATTCTTTGTTGTTTCAATAATTGTCATTACACAAGATTTTCCATTATCGAAGCAATAATTCATATTATCTGAATAATATTATTAAATAACATTATTAGCAATGTCTAAAAAGTTCTATCTAAGGAGAGGTTTGGTCACCTAATTGCTTGCCAAGATGAGAAAATTCTTATTGAAAGCCCCTCTTTCTGAGAACGCCTTTAGTTGTCAATATTGTGATTCTGTAATATTATTTGTGAATAATTAATTATTGATTCATATGATGAGGAAAATATTGATTTTATGTAGATATAGATGGAATTTTTTTTTAATGTGACAATTGTTGAAAATTGAAATTTTATCTTTTTTTGATAAAATAATTCATTTAAATATATTATTATATTTTAATAATATAATAATGATGATATTTTTACGATGAATGTGGGATATATGAGTATATATGGAGGAGTATTTTTATTACAAAAAATATTTAAAGCATGTTTTATGTGTCGGTGGACCCCATTTCTTGACTGAAATTTGATTATAGCCTGTAAAATCGCCCGTTTATGGATTGCGGTCAATTGTTGTTTGGAATTTGGAAAAACTTCCTTCTGCAAAGTTGTAGATAATGGAATTTCCTATAAAAACACGCGAGATTCGAATTTTCTGACAAAAGGACTATTTATTGTGAATTATTGAAGTTCCGAAGCTCCGAAATAATGGATTTTTGGAAGTATAAAATATTTAAAATGACAAAAACGTTTTTTGTTATTATTGTGGGTCTTGCATGTGTTAGAAGTGGCTGAATTCAGATCTCTAAATGTGGGCGTAGGAATAAAAATTAATAAATTAATATTTTAATAAATTTTCTACTTTGGTGTTCTAAGCAATTTCCTATAAATAGGGTGCTTAGGTTAGAATTGAAAATCACACCAGAAAACTGAAGTTCTCTCTCTATATTATCGAGCGTATTCTTGTGAGTATTTTGAGTATTGCTATACGGTGCAAGTTCAAGTCATAGCTTATATCCGGTGTTTCAGCTAGAAGTACTGATCTTTCGAGGTAAGGGATATTATTTTTTTTAAATGATATTATTTATTTTAATATCATTATGCCAAAGTATTGATCTGAACTTTTTAATCAAATTTGGAACTTTTAGTGTCGGAGTTACTATTCACGTATACGGCACTATTCACGAATACGGCACTATTCATCGAAAAATGAAAATTTTTCTTTTTGTCCAAAATATCTATTTTGGATACTAGCTTTGATTGTATCCATGTTTTGATCATTCTTGAATTTTACACCACTATGATTATTTTTGAGGTATTTTTGGACATGGATAAAACAAAGTACGAATCCTTAATCCTTAATCCTTAATCCTTATCATTTTGTTTCACTTTGGATTCGTTTCTTTAAAATATTTTCATCATCCTCGGTTTAAATGATGATATTATTGAATATCTTTGGCACAGTGGTCTGCAAGATGAATGATTTCGATGAATATCTTTGGCCCGTAGTGCAAAGATGAACAAGTGTTTAGATGAACATGACCAACTGATGAATATCTTTGCCCTGTAGTGCAAAGATGAATATTTGATTCGAGATATACATTGATTGATGTTACGGGATAAAAGATGAGCGATGAACTTTTAAATTCATACATAGAAGATAGTAGTTTGCATTCTCTACTTAACTCTTCTAATGAATTATTATTTCATTGCGAATATTGATTTAAAACTTGTTGTCTATTGTATTCTTATAGATTTTTCCTGTTGAAGACTAACGATAATTTGTTGTATATTATCTTAGTCATAATATTCTTCTTTGGGCTAGTTGAGCTCACCCTTTTCCTTTTTGTTCCATTTTTCTTCTTAGGAGGCGAGAATATAAGAAACGTGCAGTCGGGGTATAGAATGAAGGTTCTAGAGAGAGTTGTTTAGTAGTCCTCACCATTTTTGTAAAATAATGTATCAATAAATGTGATGAAGATTTATTTGAGTATAGATATTGTCTATGAGATAATATTTGTATTCAAACTCACAATTTTACTGTTGTAATAATAAAGTTGTAGTTGTTTCTGTACCATGTATCGACAACTCAGAATGGGTGATGTATACCTATTTTGGGGGCATCACTGATGAAATAACAACCAACAAAATTAATGAGGCTTGGTATTTATAGGCAACTCAATGCTAGGGTATTATGGTCATTAATACCTCCCACCTTCTTACTAACCCCTTCAACTTCCACGTCCTTACTATTCATTTCTTAACATCCAAGTCTACTTGCTAGCCACAACACTTGATCATCACACAAATTGTTTGCCCATCAAGACTACCCACTTACACTTGGATTGCTCCATGGATCATGGCTTATCATTGGGCTTGATAATTAATCTAGCTACTTCCTTATTAGGCTTATGCTACCATAGTTTGGACTCATAATCTCTCAAGAACTTGGGCTTGATTGTCACCCTCTATTGGACTTCTCTTATTAGGCTAATAATCCTACAAGTCCATTACCTTAGATTTAACAACCTAACATTTATACCCCACATACAATCTCGTATGCTAGCTCGTATATTAATTCGTAATACACATTATCTCATTCTTCATACATAATAGTACAATACGTCGTATTATACTTATATTCATTACCTTCATATAATGAATACACATTATACGATCACAACTTTCTTCCTTAACGTTTAATAAACCTAACGTTCCCAAATTAAGTCTGCATGCGAAATATTACGTTTTCCATACTTAGGTTATTATTACATAATCCATATCACCTTAATATTATAACATTACGTATTTCACAGAAGTTCAAAAATAATTCCCGAGTAGAAATTTATGAATAGTGTTTTTCGGAAAATTTCTCAGAAAGCTTTTATTTTTATCTTAGAAATTCAAACACTTTAATTCTTCCACGTAGTTAAAATACTACGACATTCCAACGTTTCTAGGTTATAGAACGACATTCATCTTATGAATACTTAATAATAATAAATAATATTATTTTATTCATTATTAAAAGTATTTAGAAAGGTTCGATTTTCTGGAGCGTTACACTCTCTCCCCCTTATAAGGATTTTGTCCCCAGAATCTCGCAAAAAAAATTACACAAATAAATGAGGGTAATTCTTTTTCATCATTTCTTCTAACTCCCACATTGCTTCTTCTGCATCGTGGTTCTTCCATATCACCTTTACCGAATGTATGACTTTATTTCACAGAACTTGTTCTTTTCTATCAACAATTTGAATCGACGTTTCCTCATACTTTAATTCCTTATCAATATGAATAGGCTCATATTCTATCACATGCTTATAATCTGGCTTATAAGGACGTAACACGGATATGTGAAATACATTATGTATTCGTTCTAGGTCTGGAGGTAATGCTATCATATAAGCTACCTCACCTACCCGTTTTAATACCTCAAAAGGTCCTATAAACCTCGGACTTAACTTTCCCTTCTTCCCAAAATGTATCTTTCCTTTCCATGGACATACTTTAAGAAATACATATGAACCTACTTCAAACTCCCGATTCTCTCTATGCGGATCCGTAAACTTCTTCTGTTTGTTTTGAGCTGCTAGAAGATGCATTTTTATCTTCTTAACAATGTCCGCTGTCTGTTGTACCAACTCTGGTCCCAACATTCGGCGTTCTTCTACCTCATCCCAACACAGTGGCGTTCTGCATTTCCTCCCATACAAAGCTTCGTAAGGCGGCATACCTATGCTTGCATGATAAATATTGTTATATGCAAACTCTACTAATGGTAGATGATCATCCCAACTACCCTTAAAATCCATGACGTAAGATCTTAACATATCTTCTAACATTTGAATTGTTCTCTCACTCTGTCCATCGGTCTGTGGATGATATGTCATACTCAGCTTCAACTGCGTTCCCAACTGCTCTTATAGACTCCTCCAAAAGTTCGATGTGAATCGTGGGTCACGATCTGACACAATCGATACAGGTACTCCATGTCTAGAAATTATTTCCTTAATATAAAGTCTAGCTAATTGGTCTAAGTTATACTTGACCCTAATTGGTAAAAAGTGAGCCGACTTCGTCAATCGGTCTACTATTACCCAGATCACATCATATCCCTTTGTTGTAGTCGAAAGTCCTACCACAAAATCCATCGTGATATTTTCCCACTTCCACTCCAGGATTTCCAATTACTGTAACAAGCCACTTGGTCGTTGATGTTCGACCTTAACTTTCTGGCAAGTTAAGCACCTACTTACGTACTCTGCTATCTCCTTCTTCATGTTTGGCCTCCAAAAACTCTGTCGATGGTCTTGATACATCTTAGTGCTACCAGGATGAATCGAAAACCTCAAACTATGAGCCTCTTGCAATACATGCTCCTTTAATTCTGTCTCATTCGGAACCCAAATTCTTCCTTCAAATCTCAATAATCCCTCATTATCAAGACTGTATTTAGCATCTTTTTCATTGGCTAGCCTCTCCTTCATCCGGTCACACTCATCAGTTTTGAGTTGTGCCTCTTTAACTCTCTCTACGATGGTCGATTGCATCTCCATTGCAAACAGCATTTGTCTTCTTTCACTTGGCAACTTCACTTCCAGCTCCATCCTAGCCATCTCTGTTATTAACTCAGTTTGAGCCGTTAACAAAGACAACTTTTCCCGACCCTTTCTACTTAAGGCATCGGCAACTACATTGACTTTTCCAGGGTGATACAGGATTTCACAGTCGTAATCCTTTATCAACTCCAGCCATCTTCTCTGCCTCATATTCAACTCTTTTTGTGTGAAGATATATTTTAGACTTTTGTGGTCCGTGTATATCTCACATTTTTCTCCATAAAGATAATGTGTCCATATCTTTTGAGCAAAAACTACTGCGGCCAGTTCCAGATCATGAGTAGGGTAAACTTTCTCATAATCCTTCAACTACCTAGATGCATACGCAATGACCTTGCCATGCTGCATGAGCACGCAACCAAGTCCTCTATGCGAAGCATCACTATAAACTACAAAATTTCCTGTGTCATCGGACAATGACAAAACAGGCGCTTCACTCAATCTCTTCTTTAGTTCTTAAAAACTGTCCTCGCACTTGTCAGTCCAAGCGTATTTCACCGTCTTCCTTGTTAAGTTAGTCAACAGAGTAGCTATCTTTGAAAAATCCTGGATGAATCTTCGATAGTAACCCACTAACCCTAAGAAACTCCGCACCTCAGTCGGCATTTTTGGCTGTTCCCAATTCATCACGGCTTTTACCTTCGCTAGATCTACTGAAATCCCCTCATGGTCAATGACATGACCTAAAAACTGTACCTTCTCCAACTAAAATTCACACTTAGTGAATTTCACAAACAACTTCTCCTTTCTTAGTGTCTCCAACAGCATGATCTTCTGGCGTCTTACAATAGACTAGAATATCATCTATAAACACCACAACGAACTTGTTCAAATATTGTTTAAACACTCTGTTCATCATATCCATAAATGCAGCTGGTGCATTTGTCAACCCAAACGACATCATTAGAAACTCGTAATGACCATAACGAGTCCTGAATGCTGTCTTTGGTACATCCTCCTTCCTAACCTTCAACTGGTGATACCCCATTCTTAAATCTATTTTAGAAAATACTTAGCCCCTTTCAACTGATCAAAGAGATCATTGATCCTGGGCAATGGATATTTATTCTTTATCGTTAACTTGTTCAACTCTCGATAGTCGATACACAGTCTTAACGATCTGTCCTTCTTCTTGACAAATAGTACCGGTACTCCCCACGGCGAAACACTCGGTTGAATGTATTTCTTGTCTAACAGTTCTTGCAACTGCACCATCAACTCCTTCATCTCTACTGGCGCCATACGATACGGTGCCATGGAAACTGGTGCTACTCCTGGCACAATGTCTATCACAAACTCTGTCTCCCTATCCGGCAGAAGACCCAACAATTCACTTGGAAATACATCAGCGAATTCTCTCACTACAGGTATTTGTTCCATGGTTGCTACCACTCTCTGGGTATCAACAACATGGCACAGGTAACCTACACATCCCTTCCTCAGTAATTTCCTAGTTTGTGTCATGGGTAGACAACACGAACGTCCCGACGATCTATTCCCATAAAATACTACCTGAGGTTGTTCTAACGTCTTAATGTTCACATATTTCTTTTGACAATCTATAATTGCCCCATGGTTTACTAACCAATCCATTCCGAGAATTACATCGAATTCTCCTAACTTTATCGGTAACAAATCTACCGATAATTTACAACCCCGTATATCTACACAACAACTCTTATGAACATCTTCAACATGAATTATTTCTTCGTTTACTACCTTAATATTTAAAGGTATAGGCAACTTTTTCAGGAAGTAATCTTAATTGTCTAGCAAAATCGCATAATATAAACGAACAAGTAGCACATGAATCAAACAACACATACGCATTGATATCGTTGATCGAAATAATACCCGCGACGACGTCCCCTGATGCGACAACATCTTGGACTGTCATTTTAAAGGTACGACCCATCGGCCTACCTGGCTGCGATGGTCCACTAATATCTAACTTACCGCTATTAGCGCCCTAGTTCCCGTCCGTCCCCTTCTTCGGGCAGTTCTTTTCCATGTGGTCGGTTGACCCACACATAAAGCATCCATAATTCTTCTTTGGACTCGGACAATTAGGTGCAATGTGCCCCTCCTGTCCACAATTGTAACAGACGGCCTTCCCCTTGAGATAGACTCCTAAGTGAGTCTTCCCACAGGTCTTGCAGGCCTCCATTCTTCTCTTCGGGTTTCCTTGCTTCCCTCCGGTATTCCCAGAGCTAAATACCTTCCTCTTCTGACCCTCGCCACTATAACTGGCTCCCTCGATCTTTACTCTCCCGTCTACTTTAACCTTGCTCTTCTTGTCCTTGTGGTATTGACTTAAAGCTTCACTACCACCCTCGATGATTATCGCCTTCTCTAAAATGGTCCCAAAAGAAGTACTTTGGAACACCGATATGCGGTTATAGAGCCAGGGTTTTAAGCCCTGCTCGAACAATCGCGCCTTCCTCACCTTAGTATCCACTTGATGTGGAGCGAACCTTGTCAGTTCATTGAACTTGGCGGTGTATTGGGGAACCGTCATGTCCCCTTATTTCAACTCCAAAAACCGCATCTCCGTCCTCCCTTGCATGCTCGTGGGAAAGTAATTCTCAAAGAATATCTCCTTTAACCTATCCCACGTTAGGTTCGCTATACCGGCCCTAGCCTGATTGGCTTCCCACAAAAAGTTGGCCTCTCCCTTCATCATATAAGTCGCAAAGGCAACCTTTTGGGCCTCGTCGACATTTGCTATCACAAATGCCTTCTCTATTTCTTTAACCCACGTTTGGGCTTCGATAGGGTCCGTAGTTCCTTTGAACTCCGACGGACCCACGCTCTTGAAATCCTTAAAGGTAGTAGTTCGTGCTACTCCTGGATTTACGGGGATATTAGCCCCTGTTCTATTAAAGGCAGCTGTTATTAAATTAATAAACTCCTGCATCGGATTAACCGGACCTCCCTCTAGTTGATTTACGCTCGCACCTTAATTACGTTGCACTCTTCTTGGTGGCATTTTGCTGATACAATAAACACATTTCGTTATTATTCCTTTCTTTATTAGTTATCATTAATATTAATAATAACTCCAACATCCGTAACCCATTGCTTTCCATAAAAAGGACTTATATTCATTCTTCGTAGTATAATACTACATCGATTACATACACAGCCTAAGCTGATTACATTACTTTCCCGCTATCGCTTTCCAAAAATTGGGATTTATAAAAGACTACCCTTTACTATACAAAAATGGCTTTACGTCACTACTACTTACAAAATATTTACATACTACTTTAACTACTACTAGTCTACATCTGCCTCAAGGCATTCTCGAAATCTGCCTTGGCAAAACTGGCAATAATATCACGGTTGATAGTATGCCGCGTCTGCCCCACCTCTACAGGATATCCAGCTACCTGCTGCTGGAAATCTGTATGAGAACTACTATAGATATAGGACATTCTCCCTATCTTATGCACCTTAGTCTTTAGCTCCTCCTTGAGCTCAAAGACCTCGTGCTTTAAATCGTGGACTTTGTCCTTAGCCAAAATCCTCTCATCATGTTCCTGCTCCCACATGGACTCGACATCAATCTTGTCCTCTATGACCATTTGGAGCTCTGACTTCAGCTCCTTGACTTCTTGACAGTAATGGATATTCCTATCCAACACTGACATAAAAAGAGACATCATCGACTCCCCAGGAGATATCTCCGCTGCTATAGCCACTGGATTAAAGGACATTGTCTCTACTTCATCCTCTATCATCCCGTTGAATACTGACATGTAGTCAGCATCATCTGAGTCTCCAAACTCAATAGCCACAACTTCAGGCTCTACCGCTATAGGGTTCGGTATAACCTCTACTTGGTTCACCGATTCTTCACTAATGGCTTGACCATCTACATACATTCCATTTACTCCTGACATCTACACAAAATAGTTAAGTTGATTAGTACACGTCAGTAGAATAATAAAAACACATAACATAATCATAATGCATTTTTATAAGGTTATTTTCTTCTTGTACTTCTTTGACTTCTCTTAAGGTTATGCCTTAAGGTTTTTAATCCCCCCTTAAGTTTTATAACCTAATGCTTTGATACCAACCTATGACGCCCCCAAATCCGGGTCTCTTCCAACCCGACAGATGGTGCTACACGGTACTACCATTCATTCATTCATTCAATTGAATAGTCTCAAAAGGACTAATATAACTTCTATATATCCAAAATAATATTACATTTCCCAAGTTCTTTGTAACCCATTCGTTTGTTCTTGTCATAATATTCAATATATTACAGACATTCAACTATTCTATTACATAAGTAATCTAAGGGTTCGTCTTTCCCTTTCCCTTATCCTTGCCAGAGCCTTTGGTCCGCTCGATCTTAGCTGTGCTCATATGGTTCAAGCAAGAGTGAGCATGACTAGCTTAGCAAGTACTACAATTCTAATAAACAACATGCTTGAAACATAGAACTCATATATCTCCAGTAACTGAACAATAGTTATGAAGTCCTATCGATAATTTAAAATAGCACTTCTTTTCATTCAAAACTTTTTCCAACAACAATATTCAGTAGAATATCAACTAAGGCTCAAGACTGTGAACAATTCATAATTTCTTTTAAAAAAGACAACCCGACACTAAGTCCGTAAGTCCGTCATAGCTTACGAGCACTTCTGGGTGATCAGCCCATAGTACTCTATGTTGATCAACACTACATTCATTAAACGTGTATATGTTTAAGTTGTGGCAACCTCACGTGCCTGTCGTTAAATGACAAAAACATTTTAGTATACTTGGTCTTCGATTGAAAACCATACCAATATAACTCGGTAAACATAAATCATGCTTGACAAAATCATAATATAAGTCTAGCCGAAAGAACTAGCTTTAGACTTCATCATTCAAGACTTCATGCGAAAGAATACATGAATTACAAAGCTTTTCCAGACTGAACTGGAACAAGGGTTAGAATACTTGCCTTCATGATACAACTGCTCGATTATCACACGTACACTTTAGGTCTCTAAGTTTCTACAATACATGATCATATAACATACCACATTAGGTCTTATATAATCAAGTAGGTATATTATTATATCTTACCCTTCATCTCAATCTAAATCCTGACTTAGATCTGTTATTATGGTTTCCGACTTTTCATTACGTCATTCACATTACGTTCACTTTTAATAGATTATTAGCTCTTAATCATCATTCATAAGGTTTATAAGTACCTTATAATACCTTATTAAGATCCCCAATTAACTGCTACTGGTTTACTATTCATGTTATACAAGTAATCATTCTTTACTGACAAATTCCTAGGGTTAGCGCTGCGGCGCCACCCATTGCTCTTCATCTCGCGCTGTGGCGTGAGTTAGCAGTGTCTAACATCCGGATCTAGCACTGCGGCGCCATACTTTGTTCTATATCTTGCGTTGTGGCGCGAGTTAGCAGTGTGCTCATACACTGTTATGGCGCTACGGCGCCATTCATTTGGCCTTGGGTTGGCGCCGTGGCGCCAACTCTGTGCCTCAGATAGTTTGCAATTTTTGAAAATTTTACAAAACTCCCGGACTCATAACTTCTTCGTTATAAGTCCGAATTGGCTCGTTCAAAAGCCTACGGTTCAGAAATTACATACTCTATGCGTTCATGCAAGAATTTTATCTATTTGACTTTGTTTGCTGAAATTTCACCTATGTGTTCATTTTTAACGAAAACGATAAACGTCCGTGAACGTTCAACGCTCGTTTCTTCGTTCTCAGTCAGAATTCGGTCATTTTTGAGTCCACAACTCTATAATGCCAAATACGACTTGTCTTCATCAAAAACCAACGTTTCCGACTTCAAACACAAAATACGACTCCCATTCCGAGAATTTCACGAATTAGACGATTATCGTCCAATCGTGTGAATTCCGGCAAAACTACATTCTTAATGATTCTAAATGGATTTTAACCAACATATGATCATTACAAGTTACTTATTACACCAACTTATAATCAAAGTAGGTTTTGACTTATTCTCATAAGTCAATGACTTATTTAACTTATGAATTACAATTCCTCATGCTTATGACTTACTATGAACTTAAGTCCATTAATTAATGTTCTCATGTTATATTCAACATACTAACATCATATGACGAACATATGCTAGGTTCTTCATGATTCTAGCAACTTATTAAACTCCAAGTTGCTTATTCAACTTTATTCGGCTTAAGTTCATTCCTTAATAACTTATTACATGTTATTAACAACCAATCCCCCTTCTCTATCAATCCTATCATAGAAGAGATAAAGATAAAAAGTATGTGTCTTACCCTTGAAGGCTATTACTTCAATTCACTTTGGAAAATCTAGCAAAAGTTGAAGTGGCATATAAGTGCTTAAGTGACTTATTCTCTCTACCAAATAAGTTGCTTATCTTTGAGAGGAAAGTGTTGGATGAAATAACAACCAACAAAATAAATGAGGCTTGGTATTTATAGGCAACTCAATGCTATGGTATTATGGTCATTAATACCTCCCACCTCCTTACTAACCTCCTCAACTTCCACTTCCTTACTATTCGTTTCTTAAAATCTAAGTCTACTTGCTAGCCACAACACTTGCTCATCACACAAATTGTTTGCCCATCAAGACTACCCACTTACACTTGGATTGCTCCATGGATCATAGCTTATCATTGGGCTTGATAATTAATCTAGCTACTTCCTTATTGGGCTTATGCTACCATAGTTTGGACTCATAATCTCTCAAGCACTTGGGCTTGATTGTCACGCTCTATTGGACTTCTCTTATTAAGCTAATAATCCTACAAGTCCATTACCATAGATTTAACAACCTAACATTTATACCCCACATATAATCTTCGTATGCTAGCTCGTGTATTAATTCGTAATACACGTTATCTCATTCTTCATACATAATAGAACAATACGTCATATTATACTTACATTCATTACCTTCATATAATGAATACACATTATACGATCACAACTTTCTTCCTTAACGCTTAATAAACCTAACGTTCCCAAATTAAGTCAGCATGCGAAATATTACGTTTTCCATACTTAGGTTATTATTACATAATCCATATCACCTTAATATTATAACATTGTTTCTCGGAAGTTCAAAAATAATTCCCGAGCAAAAATTTATGAATAGTGTTTTTCAGAAAATTTCTCGGAAAGCTTTTATTTTGGTCTTAGAAATTCAAACACTTTAATTCTCCCACATAGTTAAAATACTACGACATTCCAACGTTTCTAGGTTATAGAACAAAATTCATCTTATGAATACTTAATAATAATAAATAATATTATTTTATTCATTATTAAAAGTATTTACAAAGGTTCGATTTTCTGTGGCGTTATTTCTTCGGCGCGGCACTTATAGTTATGCCTGGCGCTGCGGCGCCAGACCTCAGACTTAGAAAAATTTAGATAGACAAAAATTTTAGTGAACTTCCCTGCTTCATAATTTCTTCGTTATAAGTCTGATTTGGTCCGTTCAAAATCCTACAACTTTCATTTTACATACTCTACGCGTTCATATAAGAATTTTATATTTCCAAATCTGTTAACTCAAAATTCATATATAAGTTCATTATTAAGCGTTCGTTAAACGTTATTGAGCATTCAATACTTGTTTTCTTCGTTTTAAGTCAGAATCCTACGATTCTTGAGCCCACGACTCATAAATACCCTATCTCACATGTTGACATTGAAAACCAACATTTTCAAGTCTCACGGTAACTTTTGACTACTAATCCGGAATTTCTACATTTTCGATGTTTAATGTCTATTTTTGTAAACTTCGCCATAACTTCGTTACTAATGTTCTATATGCCAAATCAAATGGAACACTCTATTGATTTCATATCTACATCCTAACCAAGCAAGATATACATATCTTAATAGTGATGGTGTTTAATTTGTCCATCAACAACCAAATTCATTATTCAATATTTCCTACGGTTTAAACTTACGTAAACCCTTATGATTTACATTTACACACTGGTTTTATATATTACAAGCCATCCTTATTCCTCCATAAGAGGCATGCTCCACCAATTTATGATTCTTTATAACAAAGAAATCAAAAGGGATGGAAAACTATTATTAAGGGAATATTACCTTTATGATCTTGGTATTCTTGCTAAAAACCCTAATGAAAAGCTTCAAGCTGAGATGATGGCTTAAGTCTAGCTCTTCCTCTCTCTCAATATAAGCTGAATGACTCTTGGAAAACCAAAAATAACCAACTTAAGCTTCTCTTTTATAGGCAAATCAAATGGAGGGCTTTTTAATCAATTCTCCCACTTCCTTACTATTCACTACTTTATCACCAAGTAAAATACTTGGTGATCAAGTAGTTTACCTAGCTTGCACACCAAGTGGCTGGCCCACCATGAACCATGGGTCATCCCCATGGGTTGCCCCATGGGTTTTACCCATTCAGTAACCCACCGGTTCAGTTTCTTGGATCGGGCTTAATTAATTCTAACATTGGGCTTTAATCACTTAATCACTTGGGCTTGATATAAACCAAATCCAATTAGATCATATTAAGTCCTAAACTCTAAGTCCATTACACCATTCATATTCTACACGTATAATTTATGTATTCTCTTCGTATAATACTCGTATTGTACTTCGTATTAAATCTTCATATTATACTCGTGTACTAAATAGTATCATACTCATATAACGTACACATAATCATTATCGTAATTCATTATACAAAGCTCATTTCGTTCTCAGAGATCATTCTTCTCAACCCTTAGGTTTTAAGTCCGCAGGCGAAAACTTCATTTTCCATAAATGAAATATTATTAGATATTTCATCTTATCTTCATATTCTATCATTACGTGTTTCTCAGAATTTCAAAATTAATTCCCTAGCAGAAACGGATGAATAATGTTTTTACAAAAATTTCTCGGAAAACTTTTATTTTCGTCTTGGAAATTCAAAGCAATTAAATCAGGCACATAGACAGATTACTAACCACATTCAGACATTCTAGGTCATAGAACGACCTTCACATATTTTACTCACATAAATAATTAATTAAATTCATTTAATTCACATAATCAAATAAAAATTTAATTCTCATATAAATCCGATTTTCTCGGGCGTTACATTGTTTGTGGGAAACCACTCAGAGTACCATATGGAATATTAGTAGAGATTCGATGTGTGCTATGTCCTAGAAAGGTTATAAGAAAAAGATAAGAATGTAAATCATCAAAGATGATGATCATATGAGTTAAGACATCTTTGTATGTCGTAACGCTATAAAGTGGTAAAGGAAGTTGGTCGCGTAAACTTAGATTTGCAAAAATGTGAACCCTAAGAAGTAAACTTAAGTTTAAACCAATGCGTAAGTCAAGTATATGACTAATTGGTGTATGTGTTATTTCCTTATGTGTTATATAGGGATTGCGATGAGCAGTACATCGTAAACTATAAGCTGTAGTTGTGCGTAGGGAAAGTTTCCTAACTTCATTCATATTTTAAATGAATTCTAGTTTCTTAAACTTTCTCAGATGTTGAACTTGAGAAGTTTTGTCTATGTGCAAATGTGTGATATTTGTACAAAGTGGTAGATATGTATGCGGCCTTGTGCCATAATTTTAACACATCGGTGTTTCTGTGAGATGAACTGTTCTATGATTGAATTGTTCAATATGACAATGTTCTGTTTATACATGAACCGTTATTATTAAGTTTGTGCTAATGATTCTAGCCAGACAGGATGTGTATGGAAAAGGTAAAAGAATGAAAGTATTTCAAAGTGAATGTGACTAATGTTTTAAAACGATAGGAATCAAAATTATTCCTATTATTCAAACTGCTTCATAACTTTTGTTCAGTTATTGAAGTTCTAAAAGAATGTTTAAATTCTTAATGTTATTTATTCAACTACTTGACTCGCTGAGCAATTGAATGCTCACACTTGCTTTAAATAAAAACATTTACAGTGAACGATGTTAGAAAGAACTTAAGGATCCTATAAAGATCAAGTTGTCTGGTATCCAGACGAAGTGTCATTCAGTATGTGAATGAGTGTGAAGATCAAACCAAGACTTGTAATGTAGAATAGTGTAATTATTGTGATGCCCCCAAATCCGGGTACTTTAAACCCGTACTTAGTGCTTCACGATAACATTCATTCAAACTACTGATTATATTAATTACGAATAAATATTATATCAAAGTTGTTTACTTCCTAGTTATGATAAGCTTTAAGTACTTCATTACATGATAAATAGCAAATTATCATAATACCTAGATATAGTTATTACAAATAACACTTGCCAACTATTCCTTTAGTTTTTTCTTTCCTTTGTCCTTTCCAGAACCTTCTGGTCAATCAAGCTTAGCTGAAAATCTTTAAATTTAAAGAAAGAATGAGAATTTAATTACCCAGCAAGTAATATCAATTAATAAACATTAGCTGAAAGAATTAAATGTTTTCTTTGAACTATACTTCTACAACGAATAAAAATTTGTTAAGTAAATTGAAACAATACTAAACAACACATCAAATCATTTACATTTTTGAAACTACGTACTGACTATAAATGTTGAGCGGCTAATAGACCATGAACTTTCATTTTCAATTTTGAAAAAGTTTGTACAAAAATTCATCTGCAAACCGTCATGACTTACGGACACGTTGGGTGATCAACCCGTATGCCCTGTATTGATCAACACTACATGTTAGAATGATGTATGCGTTCATCATCCGCTTTTAGCGCATAAAAGTTTTCCCATTTTGGGACGTTCATACTCAGTCTGGAGTCCGAACAAAAAAAAATTAGTTGGACGACAATAATATTCAATTATATTCAACGATACCTTTCAAACTATGTCTAGCCGAGTTGAATAGCTTAGACAACTTTTAATCATGTATACATACCAAAAATTAATAGTATGTATTAAAACTTGTTCACATACAACCATTATCCAAGTGAGGACACTTGTATAACCAAACTTAGCTCATAACGAATAGAATAAATCTTGATCATATATGGATCAAATGAAGACAATAATAAGATATTGGTAAACAATGAATAAATAGAATTTGAGAACTTGCGTGAATACAAAGAATCATATACATGATCAATATATAGTAGAGTTAAGAAACTTGCACAATAAAAGAGTTTAGAAACTTGCATAAACATATACTTGTTTGCACAAAATAAAAGTAGTGCGTAAGGTTTAGATAATTGCCTTGATAGTTGTTTACTGCTACATAATTTAATATGACTTCTTTTGAAAGACCTATCGTTAATAAGATTGATCTATCAATTAACATCACATATCTTACTTATTATATCATTATTCCATAATAATTTATCTAACATGTAATCACATAATCAAACACCTTAAATCTTTAATAATATTATTATCCTTTGATAGTATTTCAATCACTAAACCATATACATTAAGATTTAATACCTACTCTTTTATTTTATAAGTTCTTATTTACAATTTAATTAGTCAAATACTAATCCAGCAGCCTAGATTAGTCAAACTGACCAATCAAGCAACCTAGATTATCCAAGCATACCAATCCAGCAACCTGGATTGCAATCCACCAAACCAGATTCCAATCCAGCAGACTGAATTTTAATCCAGCAACTAGATTGCCAATCCAGCAGATTGGATTCCAAATACAGCAACCACATTACAATCCAACAGACTAGATTCATTAATTTCCAATTCAGCAAACTGGATTCAACAGACCAAATCAACTTATTATTTTTCTAACATTTGACCAAACATATATACATATATTTCATACACAAAAAGAATATTTCCGTAATTTTTCAATTTTCTTTAGTATTTTTCAATAATCATTTTTAGTTCATAGCTTAAGAAATTAGCCCTATCATGCTCAACTCCAGAAATTCCCATCTCTTGACATAATCTTACACGTGTTAACGTGACTCTTCAGTTTAAATTTCGTGGGCATCGAAGTTATAGAACTCCAGTTATAGCAATTTTGGTCAATTTAAGTTGGAATGAGCTCATTTTTGGGCAGGAGCTACTTTATACCATATATTTTCATGTCCCAAAAGGCCGAAAATTGTTTCAAAAATTAAGTGGCATGTAACATCCGAGAAAATCAGATTTTTATGAGAGTTAAATTTTTATTTGTTTATGTGGATTAAATTAATTTAATTGATTATTTATGTGAGTAAGCTATTTGAAGGTCGTTCTATGACCTAGAATATGCAGATGTGGTTAGGATTTGGGCTACGTGATAGAATTAAAGTGTTTGAATTTTCAAGACGAAAATAAAAGTTTTCCGAGAAATTTCCGTAAAAACACTATTCACTAATTTCTGCTCAGGATTTATTTTTGACCTTCCAAGAAATGCGTAATGATAGAATTCTAAGACGAGATGGAATATCCAATAATATTTCAGTTATGGCAAACGAAGTTTTCGCTTGCGGACTTAAAACCTAATGGTTAGAGAAAGTGATTTTCGAGAAGGAATTGAAATAAGTATAATGAATTAAAGCGATGATCGTATAATATGTAGGTATTGTACAAGGTAATGAATACGAGTATAATACGAGGTATTATACGAGTATGTATGAATGATGGTATGTCGTATATGAATACGTATACGAGTTGGAATACGAGATTAATACGTAGATTATACGTTATAAGGCTTTAAGCCAAATGTATTGGACTTGTAGGATTTATTAGGAATTGTACAAGCCCATGTATAGGAATGGTTAAGTCCAATTGGAATTAAGGTTAAGGTTCAATATGAATTAATGAACATGCTCAATGTTGGTTTAAATGTAACCCAAAGTATAAGTAAGTTAATTAAACTAAAAGCCCAAAGTATGAACCGATGGGTTATCGAATGGTTAAAACCCATGGGGCAACCATGGGTGATCCAAAGTGGTGGCCAAGTAAAGTGCTTTTACTTGGTGGCTAAGTAAAGTGCTTATACTTGGTCGCTAAGTAAAGTGCTTATACCTGGTGGCTAAGTAAAGTGCTTATACTTGATGGCTAAGCAAGGGATAAGCTATGTAATGACCAAGTAAACTTGATGGCTAAGTAAAGGATAAGTTATGTGGTGAGCAAGCAAATGGAGTGTTGTGATTAAGGAGGTGGATGGCTTATTGACCATTATACCCTAACTTTGTGATTTCTATAAATAGAAGATGTCCTAGCTCATTTGTTGGTTGTTAAATTTCATCCAACATTATAAGTACTTATTGGTTAGAGAGAAAAAGCTAGAAAAGCTAGTCTTTCATAGTCGAAGAAGGAAAAACAAAGATTAATCAAGTGATCTTCAAGGGTAAGATCCTAAACCAAGATTCTCTTTCTCTTCAATTGTTATAGAAGTGAGTAGTGGTAGAACATGTATGCTAAGAAGAAGTAGGAATAATTAATTAAAGGACTTAAGCCTTAATAAGTCATGAATAAGCAATTCGTAATCATATAAGATATAAACTTATGAAGAACAAGTAAGAACTTATCATGTGTATAAGTTAATGAAATATGTATGTTAAAATGTTAGTATGATGGAATGAATCCATTTGGAATGACTTAAAAATCTCAAGTAACGAAGTTATGGCGGAATTTACGAGTTTGGACGATAATCGTCAAAATCGTGAAATTCTCGGAATGGAAGTCGAATTTTTACATTGAGCTCAAAAACGTTAATTTTCGATGGAGTATAGTCTCATTTAGCATTCTATAGTTGCAGACTCAAAAATGACTGAATTCTAACTTAGAACGAAGAAACGAGCATTGAACGTTCACGAACATTTATCGTTTTTGTTAAAATGAAGTAATATGTGAATTTCGAGTTTACGAAGTTGAAAATGTAAAATTCTTGCATGAACACGTAAAGTATGTGATTTGTGAGCTAATGGCTTTTGAACGAGCCAATTCGAACATAAAATGATCAAATTTGAAGTCCGAGAAGTTCGTAAAGTTCAAAAACTGTCAAAGTTGTCTGGCATCTTTGAGATATGGCTTGTAGTGCGGAATAAAGCACTATAAGTCACGCCGCATCTTTGGGGCGAATGGAGTAATACTATCGCAGAGTCGCTACCAGAAGCGCCGAGGACCGGAGGTTGGAGTCTTGATGGTGCACCGCATGGCGCGCCACTGTTATCTTAGAGATTGGCGGCCATGGCCCTTGTGAATGGAGAATTGTTAACCAAGTTGATTGTGAACCCAATGGTTTGCAAGACAAGTATGGACATATAATTACTTAATGAACATGATAAGACCATTACTATATCATGTATAAAGTGATGAAACTTAGGAATTTAACGATTGTTTACTTAGTAATTAATTGGAGAACATAAAGTGTAAAAAGGGTAAACCATATTCAATTACTATGGTACTTAACCTATGGTTATTGAGTATTGGTGTAGTAACATAAGAAAGATAATTGATTGATGATGACTATAACGTTGGGAGTTACAACTAAAAGTTGTTAAATATTACTCGAACGTGAACGTAAGAACGATGTAAATTATGACGGCAAGCCGGAACCAATAATAACAAATCTAATACGTGATTAGATTGAGAAAAAGGGTAAGATTCATTAGGAACCATGTATGTTCATTCATGACCTAATGTGGTATGTTATGTGGTTATGTGTTGTAGAGACCGTAAAGACTCAAAAGGAAAGTAATTTTACTATAGTAGACGCTGAAGGCAAGTTTTCTTAACGCTTGTCTAACCTTTGTGATGGCAAAGTTTTCAGTGATTCATGTTATGAGTTGCATGAATGGTTTTAAAGAAATGGTCGATGCCAGTTTTAACTCGGCTAAACTGATCTTAAAAGATTGATTGATTTATTTACAAGTCTTTCAATATAGAATTGATAATGTTATCCTACGCCAATTATTTGGTATGGATTCAAGGTAAGACCGAGTATGAATAAACAAATGTATTTACATCGATTATTCGATGGGCACGCGAGGTTGCCAAAACTTAAACGTAAATACGTTTAACAAATGAGTGTTGATCAACATAGAGTACTATAGGATGATCACCTAAAAGTGCTCGTCAGAAATATCGGACTTACGGTCTTAGTACCGGGTTGTCCTTTTCATGAATAAAAGCTAAAGAGAATGTTCATGGTCTATGGATCTACTCAGAATTTCCAAGCTACTATATGTACTGTGAAAATTATTTTATAAGATGAGAAGTGTTATTCAATGTTTAATAGTACTTCGTAACTACTTGTTCAGTTATTTAAGAATAATCATATGATTCTCGATGTGGTATCTATATAATATATTGTTAGACTTGCTGAGCTAGTTATGCTCACTTCTTGCTTGAATCATACGATTGCAGCTAAGGTCGAGCGAACCGAGGGTTCTAATAAAGATAAAGGCAAGGCGAAGATGAATGATTAGTTTATTATGTAATAGACTAGTATATTTGTATGAATTATATTATGATGAACAAAGAATGTAACAGTTTCAGAACTTGGGAACGGGATGTATTATTATTAATGTAATAAGAATGTCGTTGATACACACAATTTGATGTTGTTTCAATAGAGTTAATGTATAGTTATGAGTACTGTGTAGCACCATCTGTCGGGTTGGAAGATACCAGAATTTGGGGGTGTCAGAGGTTGGTATCAAAGCATTAGGTTATAAAACTTAAGGGGGGAAGAACCTTAGGCTAATAACCTCATTAGGGAAGGAAAAGTCCGAAGGAAGTAAACTCGAGTTTTACTTAAGTCGAATGAGTTAATAAGGTATTGAGGAAACTCAGTACCAATAGATTTAAAAGATGGAAATTAATCCTAAATAAATTAAATGTGATTTGTGCTTATACTATTATGTATTATGTACTAATCAACATGTTATGTGTTATTGTAGATGTCGATCGATAGCTTGATGTATAGAGATATACACGTGGTGAGCGAAGAAACTATGAACAGAGTAGAGCTTGTACCTATGCCAGTGGCGAAGGTACCATTAGTGATTCTAGAAGAGTCGGAGCCAGAGGAGTATTTTTCTGAGGAGAACTACTCCGAGGGAGATATAGATGTAGCATCATACCTTAATATGATGATCGATGTGGAGGAAGAAATGGAGGTAACATCGGTTAATACAGTGGTACCTGTACAAGAGTCAACACCTCCAGATATAATGAAAGCATTGTAACTGGCAGTGCTTGATAGGAATGTGCAACTGCGTACAGCTGTGCAGAATCAGAATGAAGAGATTAGTTATCTCCATGAAGCAAAGGAGTCTGCAGAAGCATATTTTGAGTCAGAGCATGATGAAAAGGTGTTTATGATAGAAAAGGCTAGGGACTATAAGGAAGAGGCCGATGAGCTTCATAAGAAACTGGTTGAGAAAGACCAGAAGATAGCACGGATGTCTTACATCCATGAGAGTGCTCATAAGGATTTCAAGCGGAAAATTGCTTGTTATTCCATTAAGTCGGGACAAACTCGACATACCATTAGTCGTGATATTGTGTCGATTCTTGCAAATGAGAAACACGAGGATGTTGTTATGCATTATTAGAAGTTTAGAGTTATAAATATGTGTGTAGTGACATAAAACCCTCTTTTGTATAAAAGGTAGTCTTTTTGTAAATCCCAACTTTTGTGAAGTTCAATTGCGGGATTGTAATGAAATAGTTTTTGGCTATGGAAGCAAGCTGTAAATAATTTTGACTATAAAAAAGCATACGAATATAATGAAGTTTTCATTTAATATGCTTATGGTATGAGTTGTTGTTTGACGAATAATAACTAAGTAAGTAAATAGATAATAATGAAATTTTATTTATTTAATCAGAAAATGCCGCCAAGAAGAAGACAACATAATCAGGAAGCTGAGTCACATAATGATAATCAAGGGGGTCAGAACAACCCTATGCAAGAGTTTGTGTAAAACCCAAAAAATTGAACCTTTTGTAAATACTTTTATAATGAATAAAATAATATTATTTGTTATTATTATGTGTTAGTAAGATGAATGTCATTCTATAACCTAGAAACGTCAAAAAGTCATAGTATTTTAACCATATGAAGGAATTAAAGTGTTTGAATTTCCAAGACGAAAATAAAAGTTTTTCGAGAAATTTTCCATAAAACACTATTCATCGATATTTGCTCGGGAATTATTTTTGAACTTCCGAGAAATACGTAATGATAGAATATCAAAGTAAGTTGGATTATGTAATAATAATTCAAGTATGGAAAACGTAATTTTTTGCATGTGAGCGTAATTCTAGAATGTTAAGGAAAATAAAGCGTTAGGAGCTAATGCAATGGTCGTATGAAACGTATATATTGTACGAGGTAATGAATACGAATATGATACAATGTATTATACTAGTATGTATGAATATGGGATACCATATATTATGAATTAGTATACGAGTGAGAATATGAGAATTATACGTATAAAATACGTTCTAAGGCTTTAGGCCATTTGTAAATAGACTTGTGGATTATGTAGGATGTACAAGTCCAATAAGAATTGGATGTGCAAGCCCAAGTGTTTGTTAATAAAAAGCCCAAAGTAAATTAATACAAGCCCAAAGGAATAAGTTAATCTAAGTGGACCTAAGCCCAATTAATGATCCAATGGGTAAAGCTTGATCCATGGGGCAACCCATGGGTGAAATTGGTGACCAAGAACTTTGTGTGGTGGGCAAGGAATTAGTGTAATGGCCAAGTTACTTAGTTGTTAAGTAAGTGAATAGTAAGGAGGTTATTATGGAGATGGGAGGTGCTTTTTTACCAAAGTGCCCTAACTTTAAAAAGCCTATAAATACCAAGCTTGGATTCATTATTTACTTGTTCAAATTTAATCCAACAACTTTCCTTTACAAAGCAACTTAAGTGTTAGAAAGAATAAGCACATATAAGTCAAACTTTCCTTGTTAGATTTTCAAGAAGAAGAAAGCTAGTCATCAAAGGTAAATAATCTTATGATCTTATATCTTCCATCTCTACCATTGTAGGGTGATAAGAGAAGTGTAGCTTAATGAAAATGTATGCTAAGAACACATAAGGATTGGATAATCAATGGACTTAAGCCGTATAAGTCATGAATAAGTAATTTGAAACTAAATAAGTTGTGAACTTATGATGGTCATATATTTGAACTTGTATCATATTTACATAAATGAAGTTGATATGTTAATAAGAGGTAAGAATGTTGATTAAAGGACTTGAATCAATAATAAGTCCTAAGAAATGAAATATTATAGTTTATAATTTGTTAAGTTATAAACTTATGAAGAATAAGCCATAACCTAACTTAAAAATAAGTTGTTGGCATGTGTAGTTTAAGATGTCTATAGGATGAATTGAATTCATTTAGAACGATGAACAAATCCTAAGTAACGAAGTTTTGTCGGAATTCATACGATTGGAAGATAATCGTCGAATTCGTGAAATTTTCGGAATGGAAGTCGAATTTTGTGTTTGACCTCAGAAACGTTGGTTTTTGATGGGAATAAGTCTTATTTGGCATTATAGAATTGCGGGCTCAAAAATGACCGAATTTTGACTTAGAACAAAGAAACGAGCATTGAACGTTCATGAACGTTTATCATTTTCATTAAAAATGAACCAATAGGTGAATTTTGAGTAAATGAAGTCGAAAATATAAAATTCTTGCATGAACATATAGAGTATGTGATTTGTGAGCTAATGGCTTTTAAACGAGCTAATTCGGACTTAAAATGATCAAATTTTGAGTTTGAGAAATTCACAAAGTTAAAAATCTGTCAAAGTAATCAGGCACAGAGTCAAATTTCATGGCTGCCACTAAGGCTTATTGGTGGCTATTGCGGTACTGAGCCATGCACCTGACCTATTAAACTTTTGCGCCACAGCGCGGAAGAATGACTTAGGACTCATGCTTGCAAAATGTAGCCCGGCAGGACCACGACCATAACTAACTTTACGCCGTAACACGGCACAGAGAAGAAAGGGGTAGCCTAGCATTTCCAAATTTCTAGGGTTTTGATAGTGAAGAATGTTTGTAAGTAGAGCAAGGATGTTAATTAATTAACAATGAACTAAAGCTTAATTATAACATTGTTAAGACATTGTTAGACACTTAATGTATGATGACTAACAGTTGATGATAATCAATTGAACATGAATGTAATGACAATGTAAACTATATCGGAAAGCTGGAACCAATAGTAACAAATCTAAGTCATGATTAGATTGAGAAGAAGGGTAAGATATAGTTATACACATATTTGATTATATATTACCTAATGTGGTACGTTATGTGATCATATATTGTAGAGACTTTAAATAATCAAACATAAAGTAATTAAAATAGTAACAGACGCTGAAGGCAAGTATTCTAACCCTTGTCTATGTACAATCTAGACAAGATTTGTGGTTCATGTATTCTTACGCATGAATTGTTATATGATGAAGTCAAAGCCAATTCTTTCGGCTAGACTTAAGATGTTTGGATTTCGTAGAATCTATTGATGTATGGTTAATGTTTTACCAAGCTATATTGGTGTGGTTTTCAAACGAAGACTGAGTATGCTAAAAATGTTTTGTTGTCAAACGACAGGCACGTGAGGTTGCCACAACTTAAACATACATATGTTTAATGAATGTAGTGTTGATCAAGATAGAGTACTATAGGTTGATCACATAGACGTGCTCGTAAGAAATTTCAAACTTATGGACTTAGTGCCGGGATGTCCTTTTCAAAGAAAGTATGAAATGCTCAAGGTCTTGGACCAGAATTGATGTTTTACTGAATATTGTTATTGTAAAACGTTTTAAAGAAAAAAGAAGTGCTATTTTGAATTATCAATAGTACTTCATAACTATTGTTCAGTTATTGTAGATATATGTTTTATATGATTCAAGCATATTGTTAAATAGAATTATTGTACTTGCTGAGCTAGTTATGCTCACTCTTGCTTGAACCATATAAATGAAGCTAAGACTGAATGTCCTGAAGGATCCTCTAAGGATAAAGGAAATGCTAAGGCAGACCGTTGAACTGTCGATGTAATAGTATAGGTTTAATGTTGAATATATTTGATATTATGATAAGAACAAATGTAATGGTTATAAAGAATCTAGGGAATGTTAATATTTCTTTGAATATATAGAAGACATATTCGTTCTTTTGAGGCTTTTTCAATTGAATGTATGTGTGAATGGGAGTACCTTGTAGCACCATCTATCGGGTTGGAAGATACCCAGATTTGGGGGCGTCACAGTTCATTAATTTATTAACGGCTGCATTTAACCAAACCGGGGGTAGAGCACCCGCGGGACCTAGGGTAGCTAGAATGACTACCTTTAATGAATTTAAAAGCATAGGTCTGTCGGAGTTCAAAGGAACGACAGACCCAATAGAGGCCCAAACATGGGTGAAAGAAATAGAGAAGGCGTTTGTTATTATAAACGTAGGGGAGGCACAAAAGACTTCTTTTGCAGCTTACATGATGAAAGGGGAAGCTAACTTTTGGTG
The DNA here is from genome assembly GCA_020205605.1 of Panax ginseng. Taxonomy (NCBI): domain Eukaryota; kingdom Viridiplantae; phylum Streptophyta; class Magnoliopsida; order Apiales; family Araliaceae; genus Panax; species Panax ginseng. Next base: position 84,109,015 of record CM035131.1, read on the forward strand.
GGAGGCTCGCCAGGGTGGGGCTAGAACTGATGCGGTAACGTGGGAACAGTTCGAGAAGGTTTTATTCGAGAACTATTTCCCTACAAGCATGCAAGGGAGGATGGAGATTAAGTTCTTAGAACTTAAGCAAGGGAACATGACAGTTCCCTAGTACGCAGCCAAATTCAATGAATTGGCAAGGTTTGCTCCATACCAAGTGGACATTGAGGAGAGGAATGCTCATAGGTTTGAGCAGAGCTTTAAACCCTGGCTCTATAGTAGGATTTCTGTGTTCTAAAGTGCTTCCTATGGGACCATTCTGGAGAAAGAAATTATTGCGGAAGGTGGTAGTGAGGCATTGACCTAATACCATAAAGAGAAAAAGAATAAGAGCAAGGGAGAGGGAGGAACCAAGACAGAGAGTGTCAGTGGTAGTGGCAGTATGCCAAAAAGAAAGAATTTTAACTCCGGGAATACTGGAGTGGGAAAAGGGGATCCTAAGCGTAAGATTGAAGCATGTAAGACATGTGGAAAGACTCATCTAGGAGTCTATCTGAAGGGGAAATTGTTTTGTTATAACTGTGGACAGGAGGGCCATATATCACCTAATTGTCCTAATCCTAAGAAAAACCATGGCTGTTTTGTATGTGGGTCGTTGGACCACATGGCAAGAAATTACCCAAAGAAGGGGTCGGAGGAAAGTAAGGGTGTTAGTAGTAGTAAGTTAGCCATTACTGGACCACCATCGTCGGGTAGACCTATTGCCCGTACTTTTAATATGACGGTCCAAGATGCGGTTGCATCAGCAGATGTAGTAACAATTATCATTCTAGTCAATACAATGAATGCTTATGTGCTGTTTGATTGGAGTGTTACTTGTCCTTTTATAGCATGTGAATGTGCTAAGTGATTAAGTTCATTCCTAAAGGGATTATAAATACATTTAAACGTTAAGGTAGAGAATGAGGAAATAACTCTCGTTGAATATATTTATGGGAATTATTTCATGGATAATAGAGGTAATAAAGTATTGTTAGATAAGTACTGATGAGGTTGAGAGAATTTGAAGTAATTTTCGGTATGAATGAGTTACTTAACCATAGAACTTTAATAAATTGTCATAGGAAAAGTATGAATCTTCGGTTTTCTAAGAAAACCAAAGGTAGTATTTTACGATAATAAATCACCGGAACGTTCTTGTTGTCTAACCATGACACAAGTTAGGGGGGGGTGTTAAGGAAAAGGATGAGTCGTTACGTTTGCGTATCGACTATCGTAAGAGGAGTAAGTTAGATTTGTGTACGAGGTATTGTCAGTTAAAAGTAAGGAAGGAGGATGTACCTAAGATGACGTTCAGAACTCGTTATGGTTATTACAAGTTTCTGGCTATGTCATTTGGGTTGACTAATTTACTGAAGTTAGACTTTCCGTAAGGGGCGCCGAGCAAGTCGGTGGTAAGCTGATAGGTACACTTGTGAGGTGCTATGGTTGAAAGTACCATTAGCGTCACAGAGTGTTCAAAAATATTTAGACGAGTGTGTCGTAATGATCATTGGTGATATTCTAGTCTATTTTAAGATGTCAGAAGATCACACTGAATATTTGAAGATAGTGTGGGAAACACTACGGAGGGAGAAGTTCGATACGGAATTCACTAAGTGTGAATTTTAGCTTAAAAGATATATAGATTTGTTATTGATAAGTATGTTGGAAATGAGAAGTGAGAAAAAGAGTTTTCAGGAACTAAAAAGGAAGGTTAAATGAGGCGTCTGTATTATCTTTACAAGATGATACGAAGAAATTTGTAATTTATAGTGATGCTTCGCATAGAGGACAAGGTTGCATGCTCATGTATCATGGCAAGGTCATTGCGTATGCATCACGCCAGTTAAAGGATTATGAGAAGGTCTATCATACTTATGATCTATAATTGGAAGTTGTAGTTTTTGAATTAAAAATATGAAGATATTATTTGTATGGGAAGAAGTGTGAGATATACACGGACTATAAGAGTCTGAAATATATCTTCACACGAAAGGAGTTGAATGTGAGACAGAGAAGGTGATTAGAATTGATAAAGGATTACGACGAGGATATCTTATATAATACAGAGCAGGTAAACGTAGTAGCCGACGCATTAAGTAGAAAGGTTAAGGGAAAATCTATCAATGTTAACGACTCAGAATGAGTTAATAACGGAGATGGTGAGAACATAGTTAGAAGTTAAATTACGGAATGAAGTGGTATAAATGTTATTCACAATGTAGACTCAATCCACGAAAAATGGAACGAGTTAAGGAAGTACAACTAGGTAACGAGGGAAGCAAGAAAATGAAAAAGAGTATGAAGGATAAAAAGAAGACCAAGTATAATCTCGTTTTGAAGGAGGAATTTGAGTTCCAAATAAATTCTAAAGTTAAAAGAAGCACTAATGAGTGAAGCCGTAGTTCAAGGTGCTCGATACATCCAGATAGTACTGAGATGTATTAAGGCCGTCAACAGAACTTTGGTTGGCCAAATGTGAAAAAGAGATAACGTAATGTGTTAGCAAGTTCTTAACTTCCAATTCAGATTATTGATAGGAAGGAACAAGTTTTGAGAAATAAGATAATACTTTCGGTGAAGGTGAGATGGAGGAACCACAATGCCGAAGAAGCAACGTGGAAACTCGAGATTAAAATGAAGAAAATTTTTCCTCATTTGTTTATGTATTGTAGCGAGATTCTGGGGAAAGAATCCTTATAAGGGGGGAAGAATGTAACGTCCGAGAAAATCGGATTTTTATGAGAATTAAATTTTTATTTGTTTGTGGATTAAATAAATTTAATTGATTATTTATGTGAGTAAGCTATTTGAAGGTCGTTCTATGACCTAGAATGTGCGGATGTGGTTAGGATTTTGGCTACGTGATAGAATTAAAATGTTTGAATTTTCAAGACGAAAATTATAATAACCCGATATTTTCTATATAATTAAAATCAAAAATTTTGCATATAATTTTTATTATTATTATAAAGGAGGAATATATGTGGAAGGTAAAGTATATGTATTTATGTGATAAATAAAATTTATTTATTACATGAATAATTTTAAATAATTTTAAGAATTATTGATCATTATAAATTATATTCTTATAATAAATTAAGTTTGTAGTAGAAATGTTTTTATTATTTATTTTCCATGAAAATATGATTATAATATTATTTAAATAATATATGAAATGATTATTAGAATTATTATTTTATTATATGAATTTATTCAGATTAGTTAAGTTAATTATTTTAACTTAATTAATAATGTTATATATGCAACATAAATCAGATATGGAATCCAAACCTTAATTTTTGATTTTGAACAAGGAATGAGAATAATAATATAATATTATTATTATTTCAGTGCTATAAATATGTACTGTATGTGTATAGACTGTTAATGGTTGGTCAATTATGGTGTATCATGACAAACCCTAAGATTACCGGGATAAACCCTAATTTGAAACTCAAATTGGAGTTTAAGATCGATCAAAAATTGTGTTAATGTGATTAATAACAAGTATTAGAATTATAATTTAAACTAGGAAATCCTAATTATTGACTCGAAACCCAAATCGTGAAATTAGACACCCTAATTTGCTAATTGAAAACCCTAATTACTAAATTAGGAACCTTAATTACTAAATTGGAAAGCTAACTCTGATTAGTAAATTCCTAAATCTAAATTTTCAAGTCTAATGTAATTAGAAAGCCTAACTAATTAGCAAACACTAATTTTCATTTTTAGAAACTATAAATTTTATTTTTAAACCCTAAATAAAAATCCTAGAAAAATTAAATTTTTGAAAACCTTAGGGTTAAACCTTTAAGGGTCAAACCCTAAGGGTTTGCCAAGTTACATTGTTGCCATTAAAATTGTGACACCCCCAAATCTGGGTACTTCATTCCCCTATGACTTGGTGTTCACTTTCTATACATTCATACTATCTACCCAAATAAAATAACATTTAAACCACAAATCCTCCCTATAAAAGGGTTACATCATTAAATCCAAAAGTATCTCAGGTTGTCTAACCTTAAACATCAATCAAGTGCAGAAATAAAATAATTACATCACATCATTAAATATAAAGTCTTTTAACATAAAAGTCATTAAATTACAAGTCTTCATCACTTGTACATTTTTTCCTTTCCTTTTCTAGTTGTAGGTTCATTGACCTTCTCAACTTTAGCTGCAATGAGTGTATATATGCAAGAGTGAGCAAAACAAATGCTCACTAGATATAGCAATGAATCAACAAGAAAATAATAACTGCCAATGAATAGGCTCATCAAAACTGAATGGTACTCTATCAATGGTAACCAAAAACTGGAATCAAAATATGAAATATATATGTGGGTCATAAGACCATGAACTATGTCCACGGTTACAAGTAATCTTTTATTTTAACCTTAACAGTTGTACTGTAGGGACTTCACGTACTTAGGGGGATCGGCCCTTTGTACCATGTATTGTGCACAAACATCTAAACGCATTGCGTACCCCCTATAATAGGGTTGTTCTTCTCAGTTTTAGAGTACAAGTCCGCACCAAAGAAAGTTTGGTTTGGATAAGCTTCATGGGTAATTTAGAGTTTAATGGTCATCAACTAAAGGATTAGTTGAATCAACAAAGTTTGATAACATTACGGTTGTTCAATAACAACATAATATAGAACAATTGAGAATCATAAGTGAATTGAATATATATTAAACTCATGCTTGGAAATAACTAGAGAGCATAAGCATTGAATAAAATGAATAAAATGATAAACCTTTGCTTGAACAATAATAAGCTAGGTCTATGATCTTGAAAAATTAGAAACTTAGTTATTGAATATACATTAATTGATAGCAAGCTGGAAACAAATCTTGCTCAACATGATAATAACTTGTGCAAAGTAATTGAAATACAACAATTCAATACTAGGAATTAGAGTTCAAGAAGCATTCACTATAAACGAAATAACTAAAGAAACTTGCTTAAATATAAACAAGTTAGAGTAAATCAACAATAATTAGAATTCAAAACTTGCTCAATGTAAAGAGTAGGAATTAGAAACTTGCCTCGTGCGTAAACTATAAATTACAACTCACGTTCACCTACATATAGTATTAGAATTACAATATCTCTTAGATATACTAACATCCACATTCCCAAAATAACACTCACCTCTAGCTAAACTTGTTATTTTAGTACAAGTCTCACCTTACCATACACATTTCAGAATCACAAGTGTAATTTCATAACACTTATTCATTATTCACGAAGTTTCTTAAATTATAACATATCATTTTCACAACTTACTAACCTTACATTTTAGATGTGACGCCCCCAAAATAGGTATGCATCACCTATTCTGAGTCGCCAAATACATGGTACTGAATACAAATATAAACTAATTATATAACAGTAGTGTAAAATATGACAAAACATATGTTGTGAGTTTTAATACAAATATTGTCATCTAGACAATATCCACACTCAATGGAGTCCTCATTACATTTATTATTACACTATTTCACAGAATAGTGAGGACTACTAATGCACCATCTAGGATCATCGCTCTGTTCCCCGACTAGTTCCAACTATGTTCTCATTTCCTGAAGAGAACAATGAAAGAAAAAGGGTGAGCTCAACTAGCTCAGTAAGAAATATTATGACTAAGATAATGCAGAATAAATTATCCTTAGCCTTCAACAATGTTAAACTGATAAAATACAATAGACATCAAGTTTAATCTGCGCAAATGAATAAGCAATCCATTAGAAGAGTCAAGTAGAGCATGATATCTACTATCTTCTATGATTTAAAATATTTTCATCAATTTTTATCGCTGAGACTCAGCTTAATAAATAAACCACATCATCGAGTCATCCCTACACTACGGGCTAAGGATATTCATTAAATCATCAATGGTCATAACTATACCGAATAATCCCTGGTCACAATCATACCAAAAACTTTCCATCAATGCACTACAAGCTATTGAGGACTTTTACCACATCATTTATAACATTACAGGTCATGATTATACCGAATAATCCCTGGTCATAATCATACCAAGTCCATCTATGCACGTAAGCCAAAGATGACTTTCATCACAATATAAACATGAGGATGATGACAATGACATAATAATTCAATAAAACAAGTTCAAGAATAAATTTTTAAAGATTTATAAGTTAATTTATCCTGAACTCAATAATGTCCAAATTGTCAACATGATACTTCTTTGTGGAGTAAAATTCATGAATGCTCAGAAGAATATTTCCATGAAAAGATACTGGATGAAGCGCAAATATCAAGGATATTCCACTAATTTCATGGAGTATAAAAGCCAAAACTTTAACCAACTGAGTATAATTAAGAATGGAATAACAAAAGAATTCACCAGGCGTGATATGATGCGCATAGGCGAAGTTATTCCAACATAATAATAAATAATGGAACCAGTCATGCATAAACGCACAAACAGGATATTCCAATGTAATAATAAATAACGGAACGGTCATGCGTAGACGCATAATGTGGATATTCCAACGAGAATAATAAATAATCGGAACAGTCATGCGTAACGCATTCGGCGAGTGATTTTCCAATAGAATAATAAAGAATGGAATAATGTAAGAATTTCACCATGTATGCAGACGTCATGATAGACAAAGTTATTCCAACATAATAATAAAGAATAGAATAATGTAAGAATTTCACCAAGTATAGGTTAGACCGCCATGATATCAAAGTTACACCAACAAAATAATAAAGAATGGAATAACGAGAAGAATTTCACCATATATGCGGTATTTCAGATGTAGACGAGTTATTCCAACATAATAATAAAGAATGGAATAATGTAAGAATTTCACCAAGTATAGGGTAGATCACAGATACAAAAGTTATTCCAATAGAATAATAAAGAATGGAATAATGTAAGTTCTCTTCATGAATACGAAAAGAAATAATACCCTTACCTTAGAAGAAACCTGGATATAGGAGTAGTGAGTAAGTAGCGAATACTTTTCTTCTTTCTTTCTATAATTTCTCTCTCTAGAGTTTCAAAGAATTAAGTAAGAAATAATGAAGGAATGAGCTTTTATTTATAGGAGAACTTGACTGAATAAGTAACTAATTCATGAACGGTCCAGTTGATTTACTTTTTAAACCAGACGGTCCATATTGATTTACTATGTAGTATTAATAAAATATTCTAATAAAACAAAATCTTTTAAATAAAATATAATATATTCTATTTATAATCTAATAAAACGAATAACTTTATAAAAGTATTCTATTTTTTATAAAAAGATTTTACTATGCAAACATTATGCATAATAGAATATTATATATTCTATTTATAGTCTAATAAAACAAATAACTTTATAAAAGTATTCTGCTTTATATAAAAAGATTTTACTATGCAAACACTATGCATAATAGAATATTATATATTCTATTTATAGTCTAATATAATAAATAACTTTATAAAAGTATTCTGTTTTATATAAAAAGTTTTCTGTTTTATTACATTTATAATAATAATAAAACAAAACTTATCACTTTTATTATAATTCACAATATTAATCGACTGACCAGGTCGTTCCCAGGAAAAAGGGGGATTTCCAATAAGAATTTCTCCCTATTGGTGCGCAATTAGGTGACCAAACCTCTCCTTGACAGAACTTCTAGACATCATTAATATTGTAAATAATAATATTAATAACTTTGTTATCTCAATTATTGATTTAATAATATATAAAATATCGACAATAATTGAATTAAATAACGTGAGATACTATGCAACAATTATTATAGCAATAATTGAACAAAACTGAGTGACTTCTCACGTAAGCATTAATAATCAATATTGTGTGCTACTATGCAACCACGCCAGATTCAGACTTTTTACTACCGAAGTAGTTCAAATAGCTTTAACAATAAAACTTCCGCCGTTATTTTCATAAAAATATTTTTGTCATTTTCTCAATCCGACAATAATTTCGTTGTGGAGTCCACCAATGATTGTGCCATTGAATGAATATTCCTTGACAAAAAGAATATTCCCCAACCAATCAAATATTATACAACAACTTGCATACTTTTCAAAATTTATAAATATTACCCACAACTATAACATTATCTCAAATCCACACCATAATTTTGAAAAAATATTTCGAGAAAATTAATTCTTTATTCATAAAATTTGGGATTTTACATTAGAGTTACTAACCACATGATATTATTCTGTTTTAACCCTTACATTACATGTTTCTCACATTAACACATCACTAAACTAGGTTACATTAAAGTTTCAAAGTCTGCAGAATTAATAGACTTCACTGGGTCTGGCAGACTATCTTGCGCGGGCACATTCTTGCTTTTGATTAGATTATCAAGGCATACCACGCCAAGAGGTCTTGCGCCTACTGGCACACACCGCCTTTTTGCGAACGTGATTTTGACACTGCTCTTAAGCCAACTAACACGAATTTCACCCACAAAACAGTAAATTAAGCATATGTAATTTGTACAGAACTAACACAAACATGATTCCTTACATATTCAACCATTTAACATAATTAAACAACAACTTCAACTAATTTAAATCCTTAAATTTCATGTTTTTATACAAAAACACTATTTTTTGACATCCTTTACAAAAATTGTCACTATAATTACAATTCTACACTGAATTACTTCATTCAAACTACGTTCTCTTCGTTTCTTAATGAACTAGCATAATCAAGACTCAATTTATAGATTAACATACAAATTAACCACCATATTTGGTACTTTCACAAGACATATGTAAAATATATACATTGTAATTACTTTTCCTACTTTTAAACGAAATTATCATACAATTCCTTGTCTAAACATAAACTCTAGCATTACAATTACTTACAATTGCAATAATTCAGTTGTATAGAAACAATTCAAAAAATAGAATCCACAGAACATAGAAATTTTATGCCGTAAAACTCATATATACATATATATATATATATATATATATATATATATAATATTAAGGTGTTAAAGAAAATACCTTCAATTAGCTTGAACAATCTTTGCTAAACACCAAGGATTGCTTGAAAACCTCAAGAATTCACTCTCAACTCTCTCTCAAACTCTCTCTCAATTCTCTATATCTTCTTCTCTCTTTCTCAGTATAACCTAAAGCCAACTAACACTTAAGCGTAAACATAATAAACTGATAGGCTAGCCATAATACGTATACTAAATATATCAGTTACAAAATATTAACGTATAGATTATAAATATATTTTATTTATTATTTGATTTATTTTATTTATTATAATAAAATTCAAAATTCAAAAGCCATAAGGCTTTGTTTGGCAAAAACTCTTTAAAAACTAAAGACTTAATATCTTTAAGCCTTGTTTGGCAAAAAAATCAATTTAAAACTACTTTAATTTATTTTAATAAACAATTCAGTTTATAATTTATAATCACATATTATTTATTTGGATTTCTATATCCAACATTAATCAAATAAATTAATTACACATACTATATTTTAAATAAGTATTCCATTTAAACAAATATCACAAAATTATAATTTCATTATAATTTTATTTAATAATTTAACATACCATTTTAAATTATTAAATTAAAACCACAATATAACAACAACAATATAACATCTCATTATACAATTCTCTAACTATTTAAATTAACTTAAATTAGAATATCATCTAATAAATTAAATTCACAACTTATTTACTAATAACAACCACATCAACAAAATATTTATTTTGTTTAATAAATATTTTAAATTACAAATCATAAAATATTGGATTGTTACATCCTTCCCTCCTTACAAGGATTCTGTCCCCAGAATCACAACTCCAACAATCAAATCGTCACATTCTTCCCTCCTTACAAAGATTCTGTCCCCAGAATCGAAGACACAAACTAAACAAACAACTCAGGGTCGTTCTTTATCATTTCAGCTTCGAGTTCCCACGTAGCCTCTTCGACATTGTGGTTCCTCCATATTACCTTCACATAAGGTATCACCTTATTCTTGAGCACTTGTTCTTTTCCATCGACTATCTAGATGAACTTTTGATGAATATCTTTGGCCCGTAGTGCAAAGATGAATTTATTAGTATGATTATGAACATGAACTGTGATTTGGTATAACCATGATCTTTGATATTTCAGGTAAAGACAGGTGATGTAAATTATCTTCGTCACAGGTGCGAAGAGAATTTAGAATCACAATTATGGTTATGAGTTATTCATATGATTGTGGAAAGGAACTATTGATTGATGTTACAAAGATAAAACATTGTTGGTGGACTTTTAATGTGGAGAAGATAATAGACTTTATAGTCTATTTGACTCTTCTAATAGATTTCTCGTTCCGCTGCAACTATGGTTGAAAAGTTTTATCATCTACCATATGTTCTAAATCTCTGATTTATTACTGATGAATGCTATTGATAATTTAATTATCTTTAGTCATGATATTCTTTACTGAGCTAGTTGTGCTCACCCTTTTGCTTCACAATTCCTTACAGGTAATAAGAGTGTAGCTGGGTCGAGCGGGGATAACAGGGGAATAGTGTGGTGGTCCAGGACTATCAAAGTTTCTCAATATATTATAAAACGGTATGACATACAATATATAATTGTATTGAGGACCTAAGATGTGTGTGTCGTATCTTATACGTCACTTAATAATTGATTTTGGTGAACAACAATAGGGTGAGGCGAACCCAACGTTGGAAGGGTGTTTTGCCACTATCATACAAGATCTCTAATGACATACAACCTCGTGTTATCATAAGACAGGGTTGTACACATCTACTTGCTGAGTATATCTACAAGCACTTTCTATATGATCTTGGAGTTTGCTTAAAATATAATTCCAAATTGCAGACAGTAGAGATAATTATATGTCAAGAGAGGACTCATCATTGGAAGGAACATGATAGTAATCTTCTCATTTTTCTTTGGTGTCTATTGGATCAACCAAGAATAATTCTCTGGGCATATGATATCTATCATAACTTAGATTCATGGCCTCCTATATACGAAGGTTTCCTTGAACATTTCCCAAAGATTTTAATTTCTAAAATGCTTATCGATCGTACCTTTATATGTAAGGTATCACTGTGAGGTGTTGTCCATAGTTGGGACATGAGTCATATTTGGTATATATTTGTATCAAAACTCACAGCATATGTGTTGTTGTAGTAAAAAAGTTGTAGTTGTTTACTGTACCATGTATTTGGTGACTTAGAATAGGTTGGATGGATTGGACCTATTTTGGGGGCGTCACACTAACAGTTAACGTTCACCAATTTCATCCCAGCACAGGGGAGTTTTGCATTTCCTACCGTATAACGCCTTGTATGGCGGCATGCTAATGCTTGCGTGATAACTATTATTGTATGCAAATTCCGCCAATGGTAGATGATCATCCTAGTTTCTTTTGAAATCCATGATGCATGCTCTAAGCATATCTTCTAACATCTGGATTGTTCGTTCTCTTTGACCATCAATTTGCGGATGATATGTCGTACTCATCCTCAATTGTGTTCCCATGCATTCTTGTAGTTCTTCTAGAAGTTTGACGTGAACCTCGGATCTTTGTATGATACAATTGATATTGGAACTCCATGTCTCGACACGATCTCTTTGATGTACAGTTTTGCCAGCTGATCAAGATTATACCTAATCTTTATAGGCAAAAAGTGTACTAATTTTGTTAATCTATCCACAATCACCCATACTGCATCATATCCTTTCTGAGTTGTTGGAAGACCTACCACAAAATCCATTGTGATATGCTCCCACTTCCATTCTGGTATTTCCAATGGTTGAAGTAATCTGTTTGGCCTTTGATGTTCTGCCTTTACTCTCTGACATGTTAAGCACTTTGCAATGCATTCTGCAATGTCTCTTTTCATATTTGGCCACCAAAAATGTCACCGTAAATCTTGATACATTTTTGTACTTCCCGAATGAATATAATATCTTGAGTTATGAGCCTCTATCAAGATTTCATCTTTAATATCTGGTACTACTGGAAGCTAAATTTGTCCCTCGAATGTTAGTATTCCTTCAGTATCAACCTTATACTTCACCTCTTTACCCTCGACCACACCTTCCTTTATTTTTATGCATCCTTCATCTTGTAGTTGAGCACTCTTCACTTTCTCCACCAGAGTTGAACTATCTTCCATCTGGTATAATTTTTTGTCAGATTCTTTTGGAATTTTGATTTTCAACTCTAGCATTGCCATTGCTAAAATGAGCTCCACCTGGTTGGTTAACAACATCAACTTCTCATGACCTTTCCTACTCAAAGCATCTGCAACCACGTTTGCTTTGCCTGGATGATAAAAGATCTCGCAATCATAATCTTTTATTAATTCCATCCATCTCCTTTAACGCATGTTCAGTTCCTTCTGTGTGAAAATATACTTCAGATTCTTATGGTCGGTGTATATCTCATATTTTTCTCCATAAAGATAGTGTCTCCATATCTTCAGAGCAAACACCACCGCAGCCAACTCTAAGTCATGAGGCGGATACCCTTTCTCGTAATCTTTCAGTTGCCTTGATGCATACACAATAACTTTGCCATTCTGTATAAGGACACAACCCAATCCTTTGTGTGAAGCATCACTATACACCACAAAATTTCCTGTATTATTTGGTAATGACAAGACAGATGCCACACTAAGCCTCTTCTTCAATTTCTTAAAACTCTCTTCACACTTTTCCGTCCAAATAAATTTTACAGATTTCCTAATCAAATTTGTTAACGGAGTGGCAATCTTGGAAAAATCTTGAATAAACCATCTGTAATATCCTACCAATCCCAAGAAACTTCTTACTTCTGATGGAGTTCTTGGTTGTTCCCAATTTATCATAGCTTCGACTTTTGATGGATCCACTAAAATCCCATCCATGTCAATTACATAGCCGAGAAATTGTGCACGTTCTAGCCAAAATTCACATTTAGATAATTTCGTATATAACTTTTCTTTTCTTAGCATTTCCAGTGTCAGCCGTAAGCGTTCCACGTGTTCTTCTTGAGATTTGGAGTACACCAAAATATCATCAATAAATACCACCACAAACTTGTCTAAAAATGGTTTAAACACCCTGTTCATCAAATCCATGAATGCAGCAGGGGCGTTGGTCAAACCAAAAGACATCACTAAAAATTCGTAATGTCCATACTGAGTTCGGAATGCCGTCTTCAGTACATCCTCCTTCGTTACTTTCAGTTTGTGATACCCACTTCTCAAATCTATTTTTGAGAAATATCTAGCACCCTTCAATTGATCAAACAAGTCATCTATTCTTGGCAATGGATACTTGTTCTTAATAGTGACTTTGTGTAATTCCCTATAATCAATGCAAAGACGTATTGACCCATCCTTCTTCTTCACGAATAACACCAGGGCTCCCCACGGTGATACACTCGGTTGAATATTCTTCTTGTCTAATAGTTCTTGCAGTTGTACCATCAGTTCCTTCATCTCAACCGGAGCCATTCTGTACGGGGCCTTCGATATTGGAGCGGTTTCCGGTGCTACATCGATCACGAATTCAATTTCTCGGTCAGGCGAAAGTCCTGGCAAATCTTCCGAAAACACATCCACGAATTCCCTAACCACTGGTATCTCTTCCAGTTTCACACCTCTCTTCTTTTGAGTATCGACTATGTAGGCTAGGTACCCTACATAGCCCTGATTCAATAACTTCTTGGACAGCATAATCGTCAGACACCTTGCTTGTCTAGGCGATTTGCTACCATAAAGAACTACCTTTGACGAAGTCATAAGTTTCACACATTTCTTCTGGCAATCAATTATCGCTCCATAATTGAATAGCCAATCCATTCACAAAATAACATTGAACTCTCTGAGTTTTATCGGGATTAAACCTACTGTCATAACATTCCCCTTAATATTCACCCTACAGTTCTTGTATACAAGCCTAACAGGAATTACCTCCCTATTCGCAATTTCTATGTGTAAAGGGAAGTTCAACTCTACACTAAGTATTTCTAACCTCTTAGCAAACTCATCAGATATAAACGAGCAAGTAGCACTCGAATCAAATAATACATATGCATTTATATCATTGATTGGGATAATACCGGACACGACATCTTTTGATTGCACCGCGTCTTGAACTGTCATGTTGAAGGTTCTGGCTATGGGCTTATTTGATGATGTTGGTCCAGCAATAGTCAGTGTACCACCACTGCCATTTCCCTTGCTTCCAGTTGTCTCACCAGTTTTCTTCTTTGGACACTCGCGAGAAAAATGATCCTTTGACCCGCAGGTGTAGCAAGCATTCTTCTTGGGTTGATTCCAATTTGGGGCAATGTGACCCTCCTGGCCACAGTTAAAGCACACACGCTTCCCCCATAAACACATACCCGTGTGTAACCTCCCGCATGTAGCACATGCGTCAATCTTCTTCTTTTGCTGGTTACTTTGCTTATTTTCAGCTCCCACATTTGCATTCCACTTCCTCTTCAAATTATTGTTACCATTTCCACCGATACCACCACCATTCTTAGCTTCACCCTCATTCTTCTTCTTTCCCTGCTCTTGGTTGTGCTTTGTTACAGCCTCACCTCCACTCTCAGCGAGAATTGCTTTCTCAAGCACCGTCGCAAATGTCTTTAACTGGAACAGTGAGACTCTGCTGTACAACCAAGACTTCAGTCCCTGCTCAAATCTCCTTGCCTTGCGATCATCCGTATTCACTTGATATAGCGCAAACCTTGCTAACTCGTTGAACCTTAATGCATATTCTGACATTGTTATTGTGCCTTGTTTTAGCTCTAGAAACTGCATTTCCATCTGATTCTTTGAGCTTTCTAGGAAATAGGTCTCGAAGAATATCTCCTTAAACCTTTCCCAAGTCATTACCCCTTGACCTCCTCGAGTTTTATTGGCTTGCCACCAATAACTAGCCTCTACTTTCAACATAAATATTGCAAAAGCAGTCTTTTGATTATCCCCTACCCTAGCTGTAATGACCCCAAAATTCATATAATTTAATTTTTCGACTTCGGTCGTTAATAATACATTCAACCTCTAATTTTACATCGTTAAACAATAATACAACCATTGAAATTTGCGGAATAATTAAAATTTTCTATTACAAACTATCCTCCTTCCCCAAACCTTTAACCTTTACATCTAAATATCTTAGAGTCATTTTAATACTACAATAGTTTACATCGCAAAACGTTATTACAATTCAACATTTATACATTGTTCGAAACCTTAAACACGGTTCAAATAATAATAACTCAGTCAAAGTATATAATTCTTCAAGTATCACATCTGATTCATATATTTCAAGTAGCACATACTTTACCTTAAATCTTTAACCTGCAAAAGTGGTTATTTGCAAGGTTGAGCTCGACAGCCCAGCAAAATCTAACAGTTTTCATGCATCACATAGCACATAATAACATGCTACAATTCATATAACAAGTATAAAGATTGAGTCCTTACTCAATCAGCATGCTTTAATCAATCAACATAGTTATAAATTGACTTTAACATTTCATACTTTCAACATATATATAACACATCATGCTCTTTGCAATAAAGATTTAAAACAGTTAATCATCAAGTTCAAATAACAAATAGGAACTGAAAGACTTGCATCGATCGTTGTTTACCAATAACAGTTTAACAGCTTATAGTTATCTGTACTTCATGTGCCCTACACAATTATATAATCATTCACATCAACAATTAGTCACATAGCAACGCATAGTAGTTTTAGTGTAAACTTTAATCTACATCCTATAACCCTTCCTATTAATCAATACACAATGTTCAATTTTATTGTGTTAACTTTAGACTTATAACTCACTATATTTCTTCTTAGTCAAACTCGAAGTTCATTCAAGTGCTTAAGTCTTGCTAGGACTACTTATTGGTTTTATATTAAATCCATTCCATATCTTATAATATTCATGTCAATTGAATTGAGACACTTTTTAAGTTCATTAACACTTGGCACGACGTTTCGACGTTCTTTTGTCACACGCTCGATTCGTCTCTCACGTGTGTGCTTAGTATGCTTATACAACTTATCTAATACATCATTTATTAATGTTAAGCATCATTATATTTAATAATACTAATGTTTTATAACTTAGGATAACATCTTTTATCGTCAGGAGCACTACATTTGCATATGTGCATTCCCAACGCCCTCCGATTGACTCTAAATACACAATAGTCCTAAATATGGCCATTTTGACCCATCATAATGGTTTCAAATTGAAAACCTTAAAGAAAAAAGTTATAGGACTATTCGTTCTCTTTCCGAATCATCTTGAATCACCTCAATCGGAGTTCGTATGAAAACGTTATGGCCATTTTACTACAGGAGGTCAAAATTGTCCAACCTGCACCACTTTTCCAAATACTGGGATGCGAGACAATGGCATCAAGGCATGACTTCTAGCTATTTGGTATGAATTTTCAAATATTGGGCGCAAATTTCAGAGTCAAGCGTGAAACTTGGCATTGAGGCTCCGAATTACAGAACACCCCAAAACAAAACACAGAACAAAGCTATGTCTTAATTTCTAACACCAATTAACATGTATAACTTATGCAAATTACACATAAACTTCACCAAACATACAAATACTAAATTAACACAACTTAAACCATAATTCCAGAAAAATTAAATACTAGAATAGCATATTTTAAAACCAAAAACTCTATTTTTGATATTTCTTGACATAGTGAACACTGTAATCATAATGATACACCAATTTGATTCTTTTGAACTAAGTTCTCTTTATTTCATACCCAATTAACAATTCACAGTTCAATTTCATAATTTCATAATTAACATATATTAATTTTGATATTTCTATAAATTACGTTCATACATGAATATTTACTGTAAAAACAATTTCCTTTCTTTTTGAACGTAATCTTGCATACAACACCTATATACATATGGACATGTTAGTGATAACAATTACAATTACACTTATGATCATAATCAATTATAACACACAGTTTACAGAAAATTTTGTAAAACTTTATACACAGTGAGTGCACCTCAAGAACAGAGAGACTTAGAGATTATAGGCGTGTAAAATATATACGTTAAGGTTATGTAACATACCTTTTTTGTTGCTTAAGAAATCCTTGCTAAACCACTGAAACTGCTAGTAATCCTTAGGCTTTCTCTCAATTTCTCACTAAAAACCTTTCTTTCTTTTCTTTTTCTCAGTAGTTTTTCTTAGGCTTAGACTTAGACCATATAGATTATACGTAATGTTAAACTAAAACCAACGCTCACCTTTCAAACGTAAAAACTGACATTATACTAATTGCCCTTAATGAATTATCAGTTACTAAAATTATATATATATATATATATATATTATTTATATTTTGTTTAAATAATTTATAATTCAAAATTTAAAAGAAATCCAAAAGCCATAGGAATATTCTTTTTGTTTCGGGAATATCCGCATTTACTTACAATAATCATTGGTGGACCCTATAACTAAATTATTGTTTGATTGAGAAAACGACAAAAATATTTTTATGAAAATAACGGTGGAAGTTTTACCGTTAAAACTGTTGAACTACTCCGTAGTAAAAGTACAGTAATATGCATCGTTGCATAATAGCACACAGTATTGATTATTGATGCTTACGTGAGAAGTCACTCAGTTTTGTTCAATTATTGCGGCAGTAATTGTTGCATAGTATCTCACGTTATTTGATTCAATTATTGTCGATATTTTATATAGTATCAAATCAAAAATTGAGACGACGAAGTTCTTAATATTATTATTTGCAATATTAACGATATCTAGAAGTTCTGCCAAGGAGAGGTTTGGTCACCTAATTGCGCGCCAATAGGGAGAAATCCTTATTGGAAAGCCTCCTCTTTCCAGAAACGACACAGTCGATTAATATTGTGAATTATAATAATAATGATAAATGTTGTTAAATATATTGAGGTGTCTTTTTATGAAGTCACGGAAGTTTATATATATATATATATATATATATAAAATTTTGTTTTATTAGTATTATTAATGTAATAAAACAAAAAAAACTTTTTATATAAAATAGAATACTTTTATAAAGTTATTTGTTTTATTAGACAATAATTAGAATATATTATATTTTATTATGCATAGTGTTGCATAGTGCCTGTATAGTGTTTTGCATAGTAAAATCTTTTTATATAAAATAGAATACTTTTATGAAGTTATTTGTTTTATTAGACAATAATTAGAATATATTATATTTTATTATGCATAGTGTTGCATAGTGCCTACATAGTGTTCTGCATAGAAAATCAATATGGACCGTTCGTTTAAAAGTAAATCAATCTGGACCGTTCGTGAATTAGTTACTATTCAGTCCATTCTCCTATAAACAAAAGCTCATTCCTTCATTATTTCTGACGAATTCACTGAAACTCTAGGGAGAGAAACTATAGAGAGAAAGAAGAAAAGTTTTCTCGCTACTTCACTACTCCTATATCCAGCTTTCTTCTAAGGTAAGGGTATTATTTCTTTTGTATTCATGAAGAGAACTTACATTATTCCATTCTTTATTATTCATTGGAATAACTCAGATATCGCTGCTGAATTACCCTATACTTGGTGAAATTCTTACATTATTCCATTCCTTATTATTATGTTGGAATAACTTTGTACATCAAAGTATTGCATACATGGTGAAATTCTTCTATTATTCCATTCTTTACTATTCATTTAATATCACATGCATGCGTTGTACGCGCATGACTTCGTTCCATTCTTTATTATTCTCGCCGGAATATCTTTGTGCATGCGTTTTTACCCCATGTCTATCGCTTTTACGCATGACACCGTTCCATTCTTTATTATTACGTCGAATATCCATCGCGTGCGTTTACGCACGACCGGTTCCATTATTTATTATTCTCATTGAATATCATGTCCGTATGCTTTCGCATGACACAGTTCCATTATTTATTATTCGTTTGAATATCCTTGCTACGTTCGCGCTGACGCATTAATTCGGTTCCATTATTTATTATTCTGCTGGAATAAGCATGTCATGCATGCGGTTACATCGCATGCTTGGTGATTTCTTTTGTTATTCCATTCTTTATTATACTCATGTGGTTAAAGTTTTAACTTCTATACTCCATGAAATTAGTGGAATATCCTTGATATTTGCGCTTCATGCAGTATCTTTTCATGGAAATATTCTTCTGAGCATTCTTGAATTTTACTCTACAAAGAAGTATCATGTTGACAATTTGGACGTTATTAGTTCTTGGATAAATTAATTCTTGAACTTGTTTTATTGAATTCTTATATCATTGTCATCATCCTCATGTTTATATTATGTTGAAAGTCATCTGTGGCCTGTAGTGCATAGATGGACTTGGTATGATTATGACCAGGGATTAATCGGTATAATCATGACGTAATGTTACAAATGATGTGGTAAAAGTCCTCATTGGCCCGTAGTGCATGGATATTTTGTGGTCGTGATATTAATGAATATCTTTGGCCGTAGTGCAGGGATGATGTGGATTATTTATTAAGCTGAGTCCCAGCGATAAAAGTGATGAAAAACCTTTCAAATCATATAAGATAGTAGATTTTATTCTCTACTTGACTCTTCTAATGAATTGCTTGATCCGCTGCCGTTAAACTTGATGTTTGTTATATTGTATCAGTTTAACACTGTTGAAGGCTAACGATAATTTATTCGCATTATCTTAGTCATAATTTTTCTTCTTTGGGCTAGTTGAGCTTACCCTTTTTTTTTCTTTCATTGTTCTCTTGAGAAATGAGAACGTAGCAGGGACTAGTCGGGGAACGGAGTAACGGTCCAGATTATAGCATTAGTAGTCCTCACTATTCTATGAAATAGTATGATAATAAATGTAATAAGATTGAATTTGAGTGTGGATATTGTCTAGATGACAATATTCGTGTTAAAACTCTCAGATTATGTTTTGTTGTATTTTGAGTTTGAATACTGTCTAGAAGACAATATTTGTATTAAAACTCACAACTCATGTCAGATAATTAAGTTTGTATTTGAATTACGCACCATGTATTTGGCGACTCAAGATGGGTGATGTATACCTATTTTGGGGGCGTCACAGTTGGTATCAAAGCTTAGGGATATGATCCCTGGCTGAGATGTGAGACAAGAACTAGGAGGGGAGAGACGGGGAATTCCTTTGCTAGTATGACCTACCTAAGTTTATTTGGTATTTAATTTATCGGTCAGAGTATAGGGATAATATGTGATATGTTAATTAACCCTTGTTTTGTGACAATGTTTGAGAATGGGATCTGAAAATGCTGAGATAAGCAATGAAGCACATGAGAGTTGATTGATTCAAGCAAAAAAGGTAACGACCAACAACACGATAATAATCATATCGGTGGCAACGACCATCGGAACAATGATAACCATTGTGGGGAAAATTATCATGTCAAGAATGGTAACCACTTCGATGGTAATCATGGCCAAGATAATAGAAGTGGAAATTTCAAGAAGAGAAGGTCATTTAGCTCGATTTTGTCATGCACCAAAGACAAGTCTAGCTGGGATGGTGGCACCAAAGGCAGATACGGACAAAACATAGTCGGTGGTTTCAGGAAGAGCATTTTTCGTGACTTCTCAAAAAGTGAGTAACCCGAACGAAGTTAGCACGGGTTAGTTAATTATAAATTCTTGCGAAGTCTATACCTTATTAGATACCAGTTCTATCAATTCTTTTATCTCTCTTGCTTGCGCTCAACGTTTAAATTTAACTCCGGAGAAGTTAGACTTTGATTTATCTGTTGAAACTCTGTTAGGAGAAACCTTCATATCTTGTGCTATCCAAGTCTTGGATGAGAGTCACAGTTTTGAATGATATTTCTATCGTTAATAAATTTCCTGACGTATTCTTGAAGACTTCTTAGCATACCCCAGAGCGTGAAATCGAATTTTGTATTGACCCCAGTACAAAACCCCATTTCTAAAACCCTCAAATATTTCTTCAACTAAAACGAATGTATAATACGCCAAAGACGTTGGCTCGAGCTGTTGAAGATTATGATAATACCATTCAATACCATCGTGGAAAAGCGAACGTGGTAGCTGATGTTTTGAGTAGAAGATTGTATGCGTTTATGAGTGCAAATATACGAACCTACATAAAGATAACGAATGTATGATTAGAATCGACTTTAATCGATAAAGTTAAAGTTGCTCAAGCTACATACTCAGAGCTGATAAATGTGAAGAAGAAGGTTCAAGAGGGCGTTATTCTAGAAGCAAGAATCGACGAAAAGAGGAAATCTCAACCCTCGATTTAATTGGCCCATTTGAAATCCTCGATTGAGTAGGAACTATGGCTTATAGACTCGTTTTACCTCCAAGTATGTCGCGTGTTCATAACGTTTTTAACGTATCGATGTTACGTAAATATGTGGACGACCCGAACCACATTATTAATTTAGAACCGGACGAGATAGCGGATAATTTAACGTATGAAGATGTACCTGTTAAAATCTTGAAATATATTTTGCGCTCAAAGGTTGGAATCTGACAAAGTGTCCTCATTTGTTCGGCATACCAGGTACGTACGTAAATTTTGAGGGCAAAATTTCATAAGGAGGGGAGATTGTAAAATCCCAAATTTTACGAATAAAGATTTAATTTTCTCGAATTTTGTTTTTTTAAAATTATGGTGTGGATTTGAGATAATGTTATAGTTGTGGGTAATATTTATATATTTTGAAAAGTATGCAAGTTATTGTATAATATTCGATTAGTAGGGGAATATTCTTTTTGTCGGGGAATATTCGATTTACTAAGACAATCATTAGTGGACCCATAATCTAAAATTATTGTTTGGATTGATTGAAAACGACAAAAATATTTTTATGAAAATAACGGTGGAAGTTTTACCGTTAAAACTGTTGAACTACTCAATTAGTAAAAGTACGATAATATGCGTCGTTGCATAATAGCACACACAGATTGATTATTGATGCTTACGTGAGAAGTCACTTTCGCTTTTGTTCAATTATTCTTCATGATAATTGTTGCATAGTATCTCACGTTATTTGATTCAATTATTGTCGATATTTTATATATTATTAAATCAATAATTGAGATGGAGAAATTATTAATATTATTATTTGCAATATTAACGATGTCTAGAAGTTCTGCCAATGAGAGGTTTGGTCACCTAATTGCGCGCCAATATGGAGAAATCCTTATTGGAAAGCCCCCTCTTTCCTAGGAACGACCTGGTCGATTAATATTGTGAATTATAATAATAATGATAAATGTTGTTAAATATATTGAGGTGTCTTTTTATGAAGTCACGAAGTTTATATATATATATATATATATATATATATATAAATTTGGTTTTATTAGTATTATTAATGTAATAAAATGTAAAAGATTTTTATATAAAATAGATACTTTTATAAAGTTATTTGTTTTATTAGACTATAAATAGAATATATTATATTCTATTATACATAGTATTTTGCATAGTAAAATCTTTTTATATAAAATAGAATACTTTTATAAAGTTATTTGTTTTATTAAACAATAATTAGAATATATTATATTTTATTATGCATAGTGTTTATATAGTGTCTCATAGTAGTGTTTTGCATTGTAAAATCTTTTTATATAAAATATAATACTTTTATATAGTTATTTGTTTTATTAGACAATAATTAGAATATATTATATTTTATTATGCATAGTGTTGTATAGTGTTCTGCATAGTAAATCAATATGGACCATCCGTTTAAAAGTAAATCAATCTGGACCGTTCGTGAATTAGTTACTATTCAGTCCATTCTCCTATAAACAGAAGCTCATTCCTTCATTATTTCTTACGAATTCACTGAAACTCTAGGGAGAGAAACTATAGAGATAAAGAAGAAAAGTATTCTGCTACTTCACTACTCCTATATCCAGTTTCTTCTAAGGTAAGGGGTGTTATTTCTTTTGTATTCATGAAGAGAACTTCTGTTATTCCATTCTTTATTATTCTGTTGGAATAACCTGTATATGCGGGCTATACTTTGGTGAAATTCTTCTGTTATTTCATTCCTTATTATTATGTTGGTAACCTGTCTATGCGAAGTACCGCATACATGGTGAAATTTTTCTGTTATTCCATTCCTTATTATTATGTTGGAATAACCTGTCTATGCGAAGTACTGCATACATGGTGAAATTCTTCTATTATTCCATTCTTTACTATTCTGTCGGAATATCCTGTCTATGTGTTTTACGCATGACCTGGTTCCATTCTTTATTATTCTATCAGAATATCCTGTCTGTGCGTTTACACATGACCTGGTTCCATTATTTATTATTCTGTTGTAATATCCTGTCTATGCCTTTACGCATGACCTGGTTCCGTTATTTATTATTCTGTTAGAATAACCTGTCTGTGCGGTCTATCACATGCCTGGTGATTTCATTTGTTATTCCATTCTTTATTATACTCAGTTGGTTAAAGTTTTGACTTCTATACTCCATGAAATTAGTGGAATACCCTTGATATTTGCGCTTCATCTAGTATCTTTTCATGGAAATATTCTTCTGAGCATTCTTGAATTTTATTCTACAAAGAAGTATCATGTTGACAATTTGGACGTTATTAGTTCCTAGATATATTAATTCTTGAACTTGTTTTATTAAATTCTTATATCATTGTCATCATCCTCATGTTTATATTATGTTGAAAGTCATATATGGCCTGTAGTGCATAGATGGACTTGGTATGATTATGACCAGAGATTAATCGGTATAATCATGACCGTAATATTACAAATGATGTAGTAAAAGTCCTCATTGGCCCGTAGTGCATTGATGGAAAGTTGTTGGCATGATCATGACCATTGATGAATACACGAATATCCTTGGCCCGTAGTGCATGGATAATTTGTGGTCGTGATACTAATGAATATCTTTGGTCGTAGTGCAGGGATGATGTGGATTATTTATTAAGCTGAGTCCCAGCGATAAAAGTGATGAAAAACCTTTCAAATCATATAAGATAGTAGATTTTATTCTCTACTTGACTCTTCTAATGGATTGCTTGATCCGCTGCCGTTAAACTTGATGTTTGTTAGATTGTATCAGTTTAACACTGTTGAAGGCTAACGATAATTTATTCTGCATTATCTTAGTCATAATTTTTCTTACTGGGCTAGTTGAGCTCACCCTTTTTTGCTTTCATTGTTCTCTTCAGGAAATGAGAACGTAGCAGGGACTAGTCGGGGAACGGAGTAACGGTCCAGATTATAGCATTAGTAGTCCTCACTATTCTATGAAATAGTATGATAATAAATGTAATAAGATTGAATTTGAGTGTGGATATTGTCTAGATGACAATATTCGTGTTAAAACTCTCAGATTATGTTTTGTTGTATTTTGATTTTGAATACTGTCTAGAAGACAATATTTGTATTAAAACTCACAACTCATGTTGTATAATTAAGTTTGTATTTGAATTCTGTACCATGTATTTGGCGACTCAAGATGGGTGATGTATACCTATTTTGGGGGCGTCACAACTGGGTTAGCCTCATCATTGTTGTTATTTGTAGATCCCTATCGTGGTTGATGTCTTGGAGGCATTATCTATTAAAACATACTCATTAGATTCTATTCATTCTTTTAAGTATTATATATTCAACTTGCACATCACAAAATTACCACATAGCACACAATATCTTAAATAAATAGTAACTTTTATTTATTCATCATATTTTAAAAAAAAACACAACCATGATAGCATCCCTGCTATCTACATTACTTTCCTGAACTACAAAAGTTTCAAGATAACTTCATCATCATCATATCCCATTGGTTATATCATACCCGGGATTTACATCTTATTTACTCATCAATCACATAATAATTACATTTATGACGACCTATTAACATGTTGCATAGCCTTACGACGCTCCTCTTCCATAATACGAAACATTGTTCGGCGATCTAATATGTACGATGGCAGCGTCTCGAACTGAATAGGATAACACATGACCCGATCTTGAGCTCGATTAATCACGGTGTTGAAAACACTATTCATCTCTTCCATCTTGATCCTCTTTACTTGTACCTCTCTCTCTACTATCCCGGCTCATTGTCAATCTTCCTCGTACGCGTCTTCGGCTCTTGCCTTCTTAGTATATTCCTCTTTCAATTTGTTCTCCAGCTCTGTAATCTTCTCTGTCTGTTGCTCATTCTCTCCTTCAGTGTTGATCAGCGTCTCTTCGATATTATTTAGACGTTCATCTCGATCCTAAATCTTGTTGTCCTTCTGCCCCATTGCGATCTGCTGTTCAGCTACTATCTCTTATAACTCCTCGAAGGTATCCTAGAGTTCCACATTGCGATTGTATACCTCGTCGTACATACGGGCAGTAGTCGAGTTTAGTGGAATCTCTTCCTCCTCGTCCTCCTCATTCTCGTTCGACTGTGGCAACTTAACGGGGTCTTCCTCACCCGTCTCTATCTCATCATCCTCATCAGGTAAATCCTCCTGCTTAACCACTGTGACCAACGGAGATGATTCCCGTGGCAGTAGTTGTTCCCAAACCACCTGAATATCTCGAGGCTCCTCCTCTCTAAGCATCTGGGATCCTTCCTCTCTAGCCTGACTGGATTCTCCTACATTAGCCATCCTAACAACAAAATTTTAAGTTTTAATTACTAATCATTACAACCTGACACTCACAAGCACAAAAGTTACAATCACATAAGCACATAAGTATTTTATTACTTCTTTCTTAAAAACTCGATAAGAGTTTATCATAACTATCTTTTCAAAGGTTACTTTCTAAGGCTTTTCCCCACCTAAGGTTCATAACCTAAGGCTTTAATACCAACTTATGACACCCCCAAATCTGGGTACTTCATTCCCCTAAGACTTGTTGTTCACTTTCCATACATTCATACTATCTACCCAAATAAAATAACATTTAAACCATAAATCCTCCCTATAAAAGGGTTACATCATTAAATCCAAAAATATCCTAGGTTGTCTAACCTTAAACATCAATCAAGTGCAGAAATAAAATAATTACATCACATCATTAAATATAAAGTCTATTAACATAAAAGTCATTAAATTACAAGTCTTCATCACTTGTACATTTTTCCCTTTCCTTTACTAGTTGTAGCTTCATCGAACTTCTCAAATTTAGCTGCAATGAGTGTATATATGCAAGAGTGAGCAAAACAAATGCTCACTAGATATAGCAATGAATCAACAAGAAAATAATAACTGCCAATGAATAGGCTCATTAAAACTGAATGGCACTCTATCAATGGTAACCAAAAATTGGAATCAAAATATGAAATATATCTGAGGGTCATAAGACCATGAAATATGTTCACGGTTACAAGTAATCTTTCAACTTTAACCTTAACAGTTGTATTGTAGGGACTTCACGTACTTAGGGGGATCAACCCTTTGTACCATGTATTATGCATAAACATCTAAACGCATTGCATACCCCCTATAATAGGGTTGTTCTTCTCAGTTTTAGAGTACAAGTCCGCACCAAAGAAATTTTGGTTTGGATAAGCTTCATGGGTAATTTAGAGTTTAACGGTCATCAACTAAAGGATTAGTTGAATCAACAAATTTTTATAACATTACGGTTGTTCAATAACAACATAATATAGAACAATTGAGAATTATAAGTGAATTGACTATATATTAAACTCATGCTTGGAAATAACTAAAGAGCATAAGTATTGAATAAAATGATAAACCTTTGCTTGAACAATAAAAAGCTAGGTCAATGATCTTGTCAAATTAGAAACTTAGTTATTGAATATACATTAATTGATAGCAAGCTGGAAACAAAGCTTGCTCAACATGATAATAACTTTTGCAAAGTAATTGAAATACAACAATTCAAAACTAGGAATTAGAGTTCAAGAAGCATTCACTATAAAAGAATGAACTAAAGAAACTTGCTTAACTATAAACAAGTTAGAGTAAATCAACAATATTTAGAATTCAAAACTTGCTCAATGTAAAGAGTAGGAATTAGAAACTTGCTCAATGTAAAGAGTAGGAATTAGAAACTTGCCTCGTGCGTAAGCTATAAATTATAACTCACGTTCACCTAAACATAGTATTAGAATTACAATATCTATTAGATATACTAACATCCACATTCCCAAAATAACACTCACCTCTAGCTAAACTTGTTATTTTAGTACAAGTCTCACCTTACCATACACATTTCAGAATCACAAGTGTAATTTCATAACACTTATTTATTATTCACGAAGTTTCTTAAATAATAACATATCATTTTCACAACTTACTAACCTTACATTTTAGAGTTACTAACCAAATGATACTATTCTGTTTTAACCCTTATATTACATGTTTCTCACATTAACACATCACTAAACTAGGTTACATTAAAGTTTTAAAGTCTGCAGAATTAACAAACTTCACTGGGTCTTGCAGACTACTGGCGCGGTCGCGCCAGCTTTTACCCTAGATTACTTGTGAGCCCGTGCAAGAGGTCACATACTGCGTCTACGCTTACATTTTAGTTTTGTAGAACGTGATTTTAACACTGCTCTTAAGCCAACTAACACGAATTTCACCCACAAAACAGTAAATTAAGCATATGTAATTTGTACAGAACTAACACAAACATGATTCCTTACATATTCAACTATTTAACACTATTAAACAACAACTTCAACTAATTTAAATCCTTAAATTTCATGTTTTCATACAAAAACCCCATTTTTGACATCCTTTACAAAAATCATCACTGTAATTACAATTATACACCGAATTACTTCATTCAAACTACATTCTCTTCGTTTCTTAATGAACTAGCATAATCAAGACTCAATTTACAGATTAACATATAAATTAACCACCATATTTGGTACTTTCACAAGCCATAGGTAAAATATATACACTGTAATTACTTTTCCTACTTTTAAACGAAATTAGTATACAATTCCTTGTCTAAACATAAACTCTAGCATTACAATTACTTACAATTGCAATAATTCAGTTGTATAGCAAGAATTCAAAAAATAGAATCCACAGAACATAGAAATTTTATGCCGTAAAACTCATATATACTCATATATACATATATACATATATATACATATATATATATATATAATACTAAGGTGTTAAAGAAAATACCTTCAATTAGCTTGAATAATCTTTGGTAAACACCAAGGATTGCTTGAAAACCTCAAGAATTCACTCTCAACTCTCTTAATTCTCTGTATCTTCTTCTCTCTTTCTCAGTATAACCTAAAGCCAACTAACACTTAAGCGTAAACATAATAAACTGATAGGCTAGCCATAATACGTATACTAAATATATCAGAAACAAAATATTAACGTATAGATTATAAATATATTTTATTTATTATTTATTTTATTTTATTTATTATAATAAAATTCAAAATTCAAAAGCCATAAGGCTTTGTTTGGCAAAAACTTTTTAAAAAGTAAAGACTTAATATCTTTAAGCCTTGTTTGGTAAAAAAAATTAATTTATAATCACATATTATTTATTTAGATTTCCATATCCAACATTAATCAAATAAATTAATTACACAAACTATATTTTAAATAAGTATTCCACTTAAACAAATATCATAAAATTATAATTTTATTATAATTTTATTTAATAATTAACATACCATTTTAAATTATTAAATTAAAACCACAATATAAGAACAACAATATAACATCTCATTATACAATTCTCTAACTATTTAAATTAACTTAAATTAGAATATCATCTAATAAATTAAATACACAACTTATTTACTAATAACAACCACGTCAACAAAATATTTATTTTGTTTAATAAATATTTTAAAATACAAATAATAAAATCTTGGATTGTTATAAAAATTATAAGGCAAATGACCAAATTATCCCTCTTGCGTTATCGTGGCTAACTTGTCAAACTTACCAAAATTTTAGTGGTTGAGCAACCCTAAGCTTAGCCTTGTGCCTACAAACTCTACAATTCAGCTCTTTTTCAGCCAAATCCATTGCATTCAAGTTATATATATTGTGACGCCCCCAAATCCGGGTTACCTTACACCCGAGTTTGGTGCTCACGATCCACAATATAATTAACATCTAACTACTCATTTATTAATGAATAGAATATTACACCACATTAACTGATATATAGTTAATACATTCATCCCAGGTTATCTAACCTTTATAGTACAAACATACCCTTTAGATATACATAAATGGTTTACAAATACAACATAATATATATGTTAAACATAACTATTACAACATAACACCTTTGCCTTTGCTCTTCGCAGCACCTCCAGCCACTTCGTCCCTAGCTGAAATGTTTTATTTAGTAAGGGTGAGCAACAAATTTGCCCCGCAAGTTAAGACATACAATGAATGTATAAGAATCAAAACAACAGACTATCTAATTAGATAGAATGACTCCAAAGTTCGAGGAACTTTGAAATAACTGAACAATTTGTTCTTCTCTAACTAATCTTCTCGTAACCTATGCAATAAATTAACGAAAGTATATAATGCATTCAAGGTTTCTATGATATTCTATTGAATAACAATTTAGAAATACTCTCTAGAGTTTATGATGAATGATCTTACAGGATCTTGAAATTCTCTTCTCGAGTAACTATCAAAGATTTACTCTGATATACCCAAATAACAGTATGGAAATATTTTCTAGAGTTTATGCTAAGTGATCACAAAGGATCTAGAACTTCTCTTCTCGAGTAACTATCAAAGATTTACTTTGATATACCCAAGTGTATCATATAACCATAAAGATTAAATCATACCCCTCTGCAAGTATAACAAGTGATCAGCATCATTATATCCTATATTATGCATAATATTCAATCACGCGCAAAGGCCGAATATATGACCCAATATGTTCCCTTTATATAAAAGGTTGTTCTTCTTAGTCTTTGAATCAGAATTTGATTTAACAACGAAATACAATGATTTTAATTTCTAATCACTTCTCTTCTCTTCTTTTCTCAAACCTATCAATTTTTCTATTTCGATCTAGCCGAAACAATTGGCATTGATCTATCAATAATAATTGATTTCTCTTTTCTTCTCTTCTCGAACCTATCAAGTTCTAACAAATGTTCGTCTTGCTAGAACAATTGGCTAAGACATTTCTCAACACGATTTAACAATAGACAAAATTTTACTGTACTATTTGCAATCACTAATAGCTTCTACGGATATGAACATCCAATAACAATTATTCTCCAAATATATATTCTCAGAGTCACTAATTCAATTTGAATTAAAAAACATACACTAACTGCGAATAATCAACAATAAATTCTCAGACGTGGTCTAATCAACAATAATTAACCACCATAATATTTAAAAAGTATAACTCAAGGTTGAGTTAGGAAACTTGCCTTCTCCGTTGAGTACTACTACACAAATAAACTTATATGCGTTCACAAGTCCTATAATCACAATATCGATCTTATATTAAGCACAATATTTCACAACACACAATACTATAATTTACAGTCAATCTTTCTCCTTGGCACATTACCACATAGTTATATCAGTGTTTATAACCTATATAAACACTTATCAAGTCTAACTAGTTTGGTCTGGTTGGACTTCAGTCTATTCTAGATGTACTGGTCACCCTATTCAACAATTAACACTTATATTGTCCACTAAACTTGATCTCTAAGCTTCAATATTATTTTAGATAAGTCAAATATCATTTATAATATTTTTCGAAAGCTTTTAATAATTTTCTAACAATTATTATAATTTATAATAATTTTCTAACAATTATTATAATTTATAATAATTTTCAAACACTAAAATCATTTTTAAATGCTTTAAATATCAAATAAATTCATCATCATTAATATTTAATAATATTAAAATATTAATGACATATTTGTCAAAATATTAAAGTTATTTATAATAACTTAAAATACTTTTAAATCACCAATATTCTACTTAAAATGATTTTTAAATTCATTTTAAACCATCACTATTAATATTTAAATATTAATGAATTTATCATCAAAATATTAAAAGTCATTAATTATAACTTAAAATATTTTTATATCACTTTTCTCATTTTAAATGATTTTTAATTCAATAAAATCATTTTACCATCATTTATTTAATTTAATAATTAAATAAATCTAATATCATTAATATTAATTTATTAAAAAGAATTCTCCAAAATATTGAAAATTATATTTTATAATTCAAAATATTTTCTAAAACTTTATTCTCGTTTAAAATATTTTTTAAATCAATAAAACCATTTTTAACTCATTTATTTAATATGATAATTAAATAAATCGATATCATTAATATTAAATTATTAACAAAAATTCTCCAAAAATATTAAAAGTTATATTTTACAACTCAAATTTTTTAAAACACTTTATTCTTATTTAAAATGATTTTTATAATATTAAAATCATTTTTCTCTAATTTATTCAATATACTAATTAAATAAATTAAATACAATTAATATTTATAAATATTATTGAAAAATATCCCAAATAGTCAAAAATTATTTTTCATAATTTAAAATAATTTTTAAAACCATTTTGTAAATTTTAGAAATTTATTTCTATTTTTTAATTAATTTTTGGAAAATCATAAATTAAAAATATTTATAAACCGTTGTTATAGGCTATAACGACACTTCTCTGTCGTTTTAGGTGTTCTTAACATCAAGAACACTGACAACTCAGTGTTTAAGGGGTCTACTTTGACCAACCTTAATTCTCAATCCATTTCATTTTTGGACAATCATTAACCCTTATCTTGTAGTGTTTATGTAACACTACAAGAAACAATAATCATATAGGTCATACCACATCATAGCAAAACGATCTGGCCATTCAAAGTCACTGTCAGACGTTACTTGGGTTTTCCAGAAACCCAGGCAGTTCGAGTAGGCATATTCCAGCTCGATTATATACATGTTCCGGTCATCAAATAGGTGTATTCTTGGTTCATACCTCTAGTACTCATACCAAGGAACAATTACAAAACACTACTTCAGTCCAACTACAACATAATCACCAGATATGAGCTTGTCAGACGACTTTAGGGTTCAAGAACAATTTTTGAAAAACTTAATTTTTAAAGCCTTTGATGCTATAGATCTATGGTATATCACCATAGATCATTATAAAACATCTTCTAACACATAGATAAACACATAAACATCATTTCTAACTAAGCATACAAGATCTAAGATGAGTTAGGGTTTATACCTCTCTTGTCCAATCCTTGATCTTTGATCTTTCTCCACTGATCTTAGTGTTCTAAAGGTTTCTTTAGGGACTGATTTACTAGTCTATCTTGTGACTTTAGAGAGAGAAGGAGTTAGTTGAGAGCTTGGGTGCAAATGGGTAATTTTGGTGAACTTTCTCTTTCTTTAATTCTTATAACTTAGATTCAATGTATGTAAGTAATGCAAGGTGTCCATTTGGATCAGATTTGCTGAGATTTAAGAGCACATGGGCTATTCCACAAGTGGTGAGTCACCTTAATCTAGAATTCTCTTAACTTAAGTTTTAAGTTACAGGGTATTTTGGTGTTTTCACCCCTAAAAGGGTATTTTCATAATTTCCCTCATAAATTTAAGTGTATTCTAGTCAATTAACATCATTCTCCTTAATTCTCAACATTAGGGTTTGATCATTCCAATTAGGGTTTCTTAATTAGGGTTTTAGGGTTCTCGAATTTGAAATTAGGGTTTCCCGGCTTTCGTTTAGGGTTCCTAACTATACGTTAGGATTTCTTAACCTGAGATTAGAATTTCTAATCTCTCATTAGGGTTTACTAATATTATACCCTACCTGATCAATTAATTATCAAAATTCTATACAGTACAAACACGTACTCAACGATGTTGTTAAAATAACTGTATTTTCTATCGAATCCCTATCCGAACTTAGGGTTAGGGTTTTCTATTCTCAGTTAAGCACAACTCTACTCTTATTTATCAGTAAATACATAAATTGAATCATTCTCTAAACTCATATCACAAATTCTCATCTTAATATTGATAATCAACATCAATATTTAATAATAAAAAAAAATTCAAAAAATTCGGATTATTCAAAATCCTAGGTTATCACATTCTCCCCTCCTTATGAGGATTCCATCATCTAAATCACCACTTTTTATCCTCTACAATCTTTTAAAGTTGTATCATCAAGTCATTATTATCAACACAATATCAATTTGTGTCTTATATTCTAACCTGTGAGTTGGATCCATAAAAGAAAACAATTCACAGCGATATCTAACAAAGATTACTCGCGTAATTATCTTATTAAGCGAAATTATTACCTATCTCGACCTCCTGGGCATTCACTATATCTTGAGTCGTCATATTAAATGCACGGGCTGTTGGTCTCCCTGGCTGAGCAGGTTCTTTAATCGCCAAGGTTCCACTACCGGGTCCCTTGTTGGCACTTCTTTTTTCCCCATTTCTCTTCGAAAAGTTCCGAACCAAATGATCTATCAATCCACAGGCATAACAACCTTGTATGTTCTTTGGACTGGGGCAATTGGGCAAAATGTGTCCCTCTTGTTCGCAGTTATAGCAGACTCCCTTCTTCTTCAGACATAGTCCTGGATGATTCTTTCCACAGTTCGCACAAGGCTCTCCTCCTTTCTTATTCCCTTCTTTCTTGTTACCCGACTGGGTATTCTCGCTCAACTTTCTCTTGTTTTGATTACTACCACCACTGTTTCCTCCATCATTTGTCTTCTACTTCTTTTCCTGATTATAACGGGATGCAGCTTCGCTCCCCCTTCAGCAATTATCGCTTTCTCCAACAAAGCCGCGAATGTATTGATTTACAATACAACTACTTTATTGTAGATACCTGGTTTTAATCCATTCTCAAACCTTCTGGCCTTCTATAGCTCCGTATCCACTTGATGAGATGCAAATCTCGCTAACTCATTGAATTTAGCAGCATATTCAGACACCGACATATTCTCCTACTTCAGTTATAAAAACATGACCTCCATCCAAGCTTGCATACTTGGTGAAAAGTACTCAAAGAACAGCTCCTTAAATCTTGTCCAAGTCACCACAGCTGTACCAGCTCTCGCTTGATTAGTCTCCCACCAGTAATTAGCTTCTCCCTTCATCAAATAAGTTGCAAAAGATGTCTTTTGCTCTTCTACCACTCTCGCAATAATAAATGATTTCTCCATTTCTTTTAGCCAAGTTTGGGCTTCAATCGGATTTGTAGTTCCCTTAAATTTTGGCGGTCCTATCACTTTAAAGTCCTTAAAGTTAGCCAATCTATCAACTGGCTGATTTCTCACTCTCGTTCTTCCTGCTGGAGCTCTATTTCCCATAGCTTGGGCTACCATATCCATAAAATTGTGCATCGGGTCCGCTTGACCTCCTTCATTATTCACAGACTGCTCTTTTCTTTGATTTTGATTCTGTCGTCTAGGCGGCATTATCTGATTTAAATAAAAATCTTATATTAATTCTCTTTCTCTACACAAACTCTTATTAATCACACAATAAGAATTTATCACAAAGTTTTCATATAATCGCATATTTATTCAAATAGCACACAGTACATTTAGTACTTAACATATACAACTATCCCTTTTTCATAAATATCAGGTTTAACAACACAACTTTAAACAAAAGTTATAATTCTCCGACTTTAAACAAAAAGTCGTAATTCTCAATTCACACATAACTATTATCAGTTCATCAAACTTACCACACCTAGGGGTTCAGGAACTTGCCACAATTATATGAGTTTATGAACTTATCCTAGTCAGACCTTTAACGTCCATTCGTTGAGGGGTTCAAAACATCTCATATAATTATGAGTCATGAACTTACCATACGTATGAGTTTTAAGAACTCACAAATTAATCGTAATCTTATAATCGTATAGAAAATAAAGATTTCATTCATACAAACATATATATTTACATATGCTCACACATCGTTCTCAATATTATAACCGTTAATATCACACACTATCAAAAGTTACTATCGCTTAAACGTTAGCTATCTACCGTCCACTCCCTTCACCAGTCTTCTTGTTGGGACACTTGTTGAATCCGTGACCCGTTCTCCCACATGAAAAACACTTTCTCATATTCGGTTTAGGATAATGTAGGGAAATATGTCCTTCCTGCTTACAATTGAAGCACACATTCTTCCACATCATGCACTCTCCCAAGTGAGTCTTTCCACACTTACTACAGACTTGCTCCTTCTTCGGGTTTGAATTTTCAAAGTTATCACTGTCGTGATCCCTCTTTCTCTTATTCTTTCCCTTCTTGATTGTTCCTTCAGACGATCCACCACCTTCAGTCTTCATTCTTTCCAATTGCGCCTTCAACTCATTCCATTCTTTCATCATTTCGCGTAACGCTCGCTCCATTTTCCACAACTCCTCTAAGAGAAATACTTTACTCTGGAGTTCTTGTACTTCTGCATATACTTGATCTTGTTCTCCAACTTTAGGCTTATTCCCTTTTTCCACCTTATCTTCTTTGGACTCTGCCTCCTCATCCCTACTCAGATACATCTCGGGATAATCATCATGATCACTCCCAAGATTCACCATAGGTTCATCTTTTTTCCACTTCTTCAACTGACTCGCTTTCTACCGGCACCTCGGCCATCGGCACTGCAGCACAAATTGCAAGACAAAAGCACTACATACTCATCTCATCTTCTCCTGGCATCCTACAGTCAGTTAAACAACTTGATTAGTACTTTAATAGTATAAACTTCTCAAACTATGTGTCCATATATCTCACTATCAATGCAGCTCGGCAATCCCTCACTGAGTACTCTAAATGAGTATTCTCTATCTCACTTATGGTTATAATCCTAGGGTTTCCCCTCTACTTAAGGTTTATAACCTATAGCTCTACTACCAACTTGTGACACCTTGGTCACTACAGCTTTGATACCAACCTGTGACACCCCCAAATCCGGGTTACCTGACCCCCGAGTTTGGTGCTCACGATCCACAATATAATTAACATCTAACTACCCATTCATTGATGAATAGAATATTACACCACATTAACTGATATAGTTAATACATTCGTCCCAGGTTATCTAACCTTTATATTGCAAACATACCCTTTAGATATACATAAAGGGTTTACAAATACAACATAATATATATGTTAAACATAGCTATTACAGCATAACACCTTTGCCTTTGCTCTTCGCAGCACCTCCAGCCACTTTGTCCCTAGCTGAAATGTTTTATTTAGCAAGGGTGAGCAACAAATTTGCCCCGCGAGTTAAGACATACAATGAATGTATAAGAATCAGAATAACAGACTATCTAATTAGATAGAATGACTCCAAAGTTCGGGGAACTTTGAAATAACTGAATAATTTATTCTTCTCTAACTAATCTTGCCGCAACCTATGCAACAAATTAACGATTATACAATGCTTTCAAGGTTTCTACGATATTCTATTGAAGAACAACTGAGAAATACTCTCTAGAGTTTATGATGAATGATCTTACAAGATCTTGAAATTCTCTTCTGGAGTAACTATCAAAGATTTAGGTGTTGTTTGTTTATATCTGATTGTCTCTTAATGGACTGCCTCTTATTCGCTAAGAGGCATGATGTTGTTTGTTTGTTTTTTTGTTACCTCTGAATGCCTCTTAATCGGTAAGACAGAAAATGAAATCTTAATAATTAAGAGGTACCTCTTAATGAAATTTTTTTGATACTTTTTTTTATATATAAATATATTCAACAATATTATGCACTCATTTTTATTAAATTGAATATTTAAAATTATTAAATAAAATTTTACCCTTTAAAATTGTAAAATAGTGTCATTAAGAGATAATTTACTTTTTAGTTATCAAACAATTTTTTAGATTCAGACCTTATAATCATTCAGATGATCTAATTTATTAAGACATCATAATCATTCAAATCTTAATTCTCAGGTTTATCAAACACAACCTTACTCTGATATACCCAAATAACAATATGGAAATATTTTCTAGAGTTTATGCTGAGTGATCACAAAGGATCTAGAACTTCTCTTCACGAGTAACTATCAAAGATTTACTTTGATATATCCAGGTGTATCAGATAACCATAAAGATTAAATCATACCCCTCTGCAAGTATAACAAGTGATTAGCTTCATTATACCCTATATTATGCATAATATTCAATCGCACAAAGGCCGAATATACGACCCAATATGTTCCCTTTATATAAAAGGTTGTTCTTCTCAGTCTTTGAATCAGAATTTGATTTAACAACGAAATACAATGATTTCAATTTCTAATCATTTCTCTTCTCAAACCTATCAAGCTTTTTGTTTCGATCTAGCCGAAACAATTGGCATTGATCTATCAATAATAATTAACTTCTCTTTTCTTCTCTTCTCGAACCTATCAAGTTCTAACAAATTTTCGTCTTGCTAGAACAATTGGCTAAGACATTTCTCAACACGATTTAACAATAGACAAAATTTTACTGTACTATTTGCAATCACTAATAGCTTCTACGGATATGAACATCCAATAACAATTATTCTCCAAATATATATTCTCAGAGTCACTAATTCAATTTGAATTAATAAACATGCACTAACTGCGAATAATCAACAATAAATTCTCAGACGTGGTCTAATCAACAATAATTAACCACCATAATATTTAAAAAGTATAACTCAATGTTGAGTTAGGAAACTTGCCTTCTCCGTTGATTACTGCTACTCAAATAAACTTATCTGCGTTCACAAGACCTATAATCACAATATCGGTCTTACATTTAGCACAATATTTCACAACACACAATACTATAATTTACTATCAATCTTTCTCCTAGGCATATTACCACATAGTTATATCAGTGTTTATAACCTATATAAACACTTATCAAGTCTAACTAGTTCGGTCTAGTTGGACTTCAGTCTATTCTCGGTGACTGGTCACCCTATTCAACAATTAACACTTATATTGTCCACTAAACTTGGTCTCTAAGCTTCAATATTATTTTAGATAAGTCAAATATCATTTATAATATTTTTCGGAAGCTTTTAATAATTTTCTAACAATTATTATAATTTATAAAAAATTTCAAACACTGAAATTATTTTTAAATGATTTAAATATCAAATAAATCCATCATCATTAATATTTAATAATATTAAAATATTAATGACATACTTATCAAAATATTAAAGTTATTTATA
The DNA here is from genome assembly GCA_020205605.1 of Panax ginseng. Lineage (NCBI taxonomy): Eukaryota > Viridiplantae > Streptophyta > Magnoliopsida > Apiales > Araliaceae > Panax > Panax ginseng. Next base: position 84,147,379 of record CM035131.1, read on the forward strand.
ATAACTTAAAATACTTTTAAATCACCAATATTCTACTTAAATGATTTTTAAAATCATTTTTAAACCATCACCATTAATATTTAAATATTAATAAATTTATCATCAAAATATTAAAAGTCATTAATTATAGCTTAAAATATTTTTATATCACTTTTCCCATTTTTAAATGATTTTTAAATCAATAAAATCATTTTACCATCATTTATTTAATTTAATAATTAAATAAATCTAATATCATTAATATTAATTTATTAATGAGAATTTTCCAAAAATATTGAAAATTATATTTTATAATTTAAAATATTTTCTATCACTTTATTCTCATTTAAAATGATTTTTAAATCAATAAAACCATTTCCAACTCATTTATTTAATATGATAATTAAATAAATCCAATACCATTAATATTAAATTATTAATGAAAATTCTCCAAAAATATTAAAAGTTATATTTTACAACTCAAAATATTTTTAAACACTTTATTCTTATTTAAAATGATTTTTATAATGTTAAAATCATTTTTCTCTAATTATTCAATATACTAATTAAATAATGAAATACCTTTAATATTTAAATAATTATAAATATTAATGAAAAATATCCCAAATAGTCAAAAATTATTTTTCATAATTTAAAATAATTTTTAAAACTATTTTTGTAATTTTTAGAATTTTATTATTTTTTAATTAATTCCGAAAAATCAAAAATTAAAAATATTTATAAACCGTCACTATAGGCTATAGCGACACTTCTCTATCGTCTTAGGTGTTCTTGACATCAAGAACACTGACAACTCAGTGTTTAAGAGGTCTACTTTGACCAGCCTTAATTCTCAATCTATTTCGTTTCTGGGCAATCTTTAACCATGATCTTGTAGTGTTTATGTAACACTACAAGAATCAATAATCATATAGGTCATACCACATCATAACAAGACGATCTGGCCATTCAAAGTCACTGTCAGACATTACTTGGGTTTTCCAGAAACCCAGACAGTCACTACTACAAAATAGTAAATAGACAACGCGAAAAAAACGTTGTAGTTTCAGTCAGAAAAACGTCGTGGTTAAGGGTGTCATCTATTTGACACTCTTACACAACGTTTTTAAAACGTTTTAGTTAAGCACATTACACAACGTTTTTTAAGAAAAAAACGTTGTAGATTTGTTTTCTATAAATTAACAGATGCTTAAAAACGTTGTAGAAGGTATGATTCTACAACGTTTTCTGGATAATAATGTTGTAGTTTAATATATCAGACAACGTTTAGGCACATTTACACAACATTTTTAAAATGTTGTAGATTAAACAAAAAGAAAAAATAATTGTAGTTCACCTACATTACCAATGCACCTGCAATATGCTAATGCCTGAAAGATTAGCATATTGTAACCTGAAAGATTAAAAGAGTTGTAACTTCAATCATTTATCAAAGCAGAGTAACATGGGATGTATATACCCGCGAACAAACAGATCATTACTTCGAATTTTGACTGCCTAGGAAACGATGTAACATGGGATGTATCTAAACTAAATCACATAAAGCTGATCTAGCCAAAAGCAGAGTGTAACCAATATTAATTCGACTACTAAGCCTTAAATGTCTCTATTTAATCCTTTGACTGATGCAGGTTGATGTCTGGAGAACTTTCCCTCAGGCTGGTAGATGATATGGAACCTTTCATTTTCAAGTCACCACTATGAGATAGATGTTGTTCCTGCTGCTGCTGCTGCTTAAGTGGTTGCTGCTGGAACTGATGCAGTTAATGCTACTGGAATTGATGTTGTTGCTTCTGATTATGGATTTGGAGCTGTTGAAACTGTTGTGCAGTTAATATTGTGTGCATAGGCGGGTTGTTGGAATAAAATTGCTGATTGGTTCTGTATGATGGATGATAATTCATATCACATCAAAATTTAAGTGCCTGCAACTATGCATCCTTCTTGTTGCTGAAACCACTTCATTAGATATCAGATCAGATGTAACAAGTTCTCCAGCAAAACTTACCAAGAGTAAAATTGATAATGCAAAGATCGGGCACATACAATACCGATGAAATTCCCAACAAACATGGTAGTCACAATATCTGAATAAATGGCAAACCATAGTCAGTAAATAATCCAGGAAATGAAAATTCAAATACAATACTAACTTAAACATCAAAAAATAAGCAAAAGAAATAGACTGAATCAACCGCCTAAAATCAGTGGGGGAGAGGGGGAGAGAGAGAGAGAGAATTATAAGGATGTGCATCACTTGCGTTCTTTCTGGAGAAGGTTGATGACAGAGTTACTACTGTGAAATTGTTTAAGAGGGAAGGAACTTGAAACAGAAGCTTTGAGCTTCATTTGAACCATTCGAGAATGAAAGAAAGTATCCCTCCTTCATGCCTACAGGAAATAAACATAATCAGTTTACAAATATGCTTTGCAAGAAAGGAAATACTCTCATCCATTAATGTTCCACTCAAACCTGAAGCGGGTGCCTATAGCATATAGCATTTTCTTCCTCAAAAACTAGTTATACCTATATGTGAGTGTGCAGAGCTAAACTGAAGTCTATGTTTAATTTTCCGAAAAGAACAGCCTATGGTTTGCCGTCATGGTAACTACGATTTATCTTCTGTTACACAAACAAAATAGTGTTAGAAATCCACTTGTTTAGACGTTAGAAAAAGTATAAAAATCATAAAACCAGTCTCAAGAAGATCATATATTCTAAAACAATTGGTCCCAAAGATACATTTAGTCAACTGTGTAGTCTTTAACGCAATCCAGGAAACATGTCAGAAATTTATGTGTTGAGTCATTTGCAACACGAGTGTCAAAACTCAGAATTCAAAAAAACCATGTTCTTATAGCTCCAATAAATGAACAAACACTTCTACAAAATCCTTCAGTCAATTTTATTTCTTAATTTTCTCTGAACACAATTTACAATTTGCATAAAGCAAATATAGAATATTGGCTTTGGTACTGTTATAGTGAGGCATAAAAGAGTTTCTAACAAAATGAGAGTATATCAGAGTAGAATCAACTAAACCAATTTCAAAGTTAAATGACCGTGCACTGCGCTAGGCATATATGTCGTGCACCAGAAAGATAAAAGAACAATGAAATGAATAACCATCTTTCTCAATGTAAGCAACAAAGTAAAATAGAACCTTCAGAATAACAATTAGTCAATTAATAATCAAGCTTCGCCAATGTATAATACTACCAACCAGTAAGGATCTACCTATTTGCAGCCTAAAATGGTTGTAATCAAAGCTAAATTAACTCCAGAGAAGGCCCTATGCTTCATGGTCAGCTATGCAAATCTATTTCCTCATTAAGATATCATAATTCGAGAAATTGGGCAGAAAACGTGGGTATTCCTCAGAAAAAGCCACCACTATGTCGCCGCTGCTGAGGGTATTACTTTCGGAGCCTCAACGAACAGCTGAGGCTTCAACGCCGAGAATGTCACCACCTTGGAGTTTCCATTCTACGACTCGCCATTATTAATAACCTCCTGCACCATCGTCAACTGTTTGAAGAGAGAGAATAACCCTAGGAAAGAGAACGTAGATGAAGAAAATAGGAAATTAAAACCCTCACTTGGGCAATAATGGAGGAGAAGTTAAAGAAGAGGCCACCACTATGTCGCCGATGCCGCCACCACTATGTCGCCACTATTTCTAGGGTTAGAGGGAGTCGAGAGGGAGGAGAATGAGATGTGTTACATATCTGAGTGAGAGAGTTGAGCTGGTGAAATGAGAGAGACAGAGTTGGGCAGAGACGGGAAAGTACTAGAAGGAAATTTTTTTAAGTTTCGTGTTTTTTTTTCTCCGTTTTTTTTACATACATAACGTTTTTTTTTTTAAAACGTTATCTATTTAAAACCAAAAATTATCTTTTATAAATAGGTAACGTTTTTTCATATGTATCTACAACGTTTTTTAAAAAAACGTTGTGAAAAAAAATACCATAACGTTTTTATATAAAAACGTTGTGGCTTAAGTGTTGTCTATTTACTATTTTGTAGTAGTGAGTTCGAGTAGGATATTCCAGCTCGATTATATATATGTTCTGGTCATCAAATAGGTGGATTCTTGGTTCATACCTCTAGTACTCATACCAAGGAACAATTACAAAACACTATTTCAGTCCAACTACAACATAATCACCAGATATGATCCGGTCAAACATGGTCAGAGACCTTGTTAATACACTTTCTGGAAATTCCAGAAAAGTGTCTTCCTGATCAGATGGGCAACTTTGACCATTCACTACGTCCAATAGATTTGTCGTTTAAGGGATCTAGAGGCATGGATCTAGAGTCCATACAACACACTACAATCTAGTTACAACAACAACATCATATCAACTAACATCTGACAGAGCAAGGCGTTGAAAAATCTTGTTAGATGCTGGAAACGAGTTTCTGGGTTACCCAGAATTCGTCTGGTCATGCCTGGTCAACGGGTTTTGACCGATTATAACTTTTAATATAGACATCCAATGATTGTTATTTAACTTGCAGAACAAAGACCACATATTAAACTATGGATCTAACACATAAAACAACATAAATCATAAACATAGAAAGATCTAGAGCGACTGACATTAGCTTGTCAGACGATTTTAGGGTTCAAGAACAGTTTTTGAAAAACTTAATTTTTAAAGCCTTTGATGCTATAGATCTATGGTATATCACCATAGATCATTATAAAACATCTTCTAACACATAAATAAACATATAAACATCATTTCTAACTAAGCATACACGATCTAAGATGAGTTAGGGTTTATACCGGTCTTGTCCAATCCTTGATCTTTGATCTTTCTCCACTGATCTTAGTGTTCTAAAGGTTTGTTTAGGGACTGATTTACTAGTCTATCTTGTGACTTTAAAGAGAGAAGGAGTTAGTTGAGAGTTTGGGTGCAAATGGGCAATTTTGGTGAACTTTCTCTTTCATTAATTCTTATAACTTAGATTCAATGTATGTAAGTAATGCAAGGTGTCCATTTGGATCAGATTTACTGAGATTTAAGAGCATATGGGCTTATCCACAAGAGATGAGTCACCATATTCTAGAATTCTCTTAACTTAAGTTTTAAGTTAAGGGGTAATTTGGTCTTTTCACCCTTAAAAGGGTATTTTCATAATATCCCTCATAAATTTATGGGTATTCTAGTCATGTAACATCATTCTCCTTAATTCTCACCATTAGCATTTGATAATTCCAATTAGGGTTTTAGGGTTTTCGAATTTGAAATTAGGGTTTCCTGGCTTTCGTTTAGGGTTCCTAACTATACGTTAGGGTTTCTGAACCTGAGATTAGAATTTCTAATCTCTCATTAGGGTTTACTAATATTATACCTTACCCGATCAATTACTGATCAAAATTCTATACAGTACAAACACGTACTCAACGATACAATTATAATAACTGTATTTTCTATCGAATCCCTATCCGAACTTAGGGTTAGGGTTTTTTATTCTCGGTTAAACACAACTCTACTCTTATTTCTCAGTCAATACACAAATTGAATCATTCTCTAAACTCATATCACAAATTCTCAGCTTAATATTGATAGTCAACATCAATATTTTAAAAAAAAATTATTCGAAAAATTCGGATTATTCGAAATCTTGGGTTATCACATATATAGATCAAGAGAGAGAAATGTTCATTATTTAGTTCATTTATACACCAAGTCTCATCCAAGACCTTCTCTCTCTAAACCCACAAAAATCAAAGGTGATTTAGTTCCCAAATCAAGCCCCACTACCTCCATTAATAGATCAGTAGCTAAGATTTAAGATTGGTTCAAGTTAGGTATAAACCCTAAACTCAAATCTGATCTCAGTTTCTATGTTAATTGTTATATGTTTGTGTTTAAACATGTTATTTGTAGTCTATATAAGTGATCTGGGTTTATAATTGTTAGATCCATAACATCTATAGGCTCAGATTTGAAGTTTTTCAAAATTTAGAAAAAAAAATTTATGTTGTCTGACAACGAATGTCAGACCTCATAGATCAATGATCGTTAATGATTTTTGTGTTTTAAAAGTTTGTAGTTGTATTATGCTATGAGAGCTCTGTTCTAGAACTCGAATCAAGCCCAAAGCATGTACAGATTGAAAGTTATGGCTGGTCAAACATAGTTGATCGACCATAACTTTTAGTTTTTTGGAAATCCCAAAACGTGCCCAGAAGGCTCTCATAAGATCTTCATGGGCTCGGATCTAGCAGTGGTTTGATGTTTTGTTATGTTTCTTCCGTCTAAGTTGTAGTATGATGTTTCGACTATATGCTAATGTCTTTATATCACTAAAACATTAAATATGTGGGATTTAGTGGACGGTCAAACCAAGCAGCATGATGAACGTGTCTTCTGACATGGTTTGACCAGACCATATCTGCTTGATGTGTTGTTGTTGTTGTATGTGTTTTATGTGTTAGATCTCTTCGTGTACATGCTGGCTACAACCTGGAAGCATTAAATCACAAAAACATTGCACGAATCACAAGTTGTGGAAGCCCAAATATAGCCAGTCGAACTATTTTTTAATTCTGGGTAACCCAGAAAATGAAGAACAACTCTGACAGTTTGTTCTTGAGCTTAGATCTTGCATTTGGTGCATGTTATGACCCTGTTTATTGTTGGATTTTGTAGTATTACATTAGTTCTACAAGTTGTGATCAATAGCTAGCCCAGAAACACATTACACAGTAATCGATTCATGGTCAAAGTAGGTCACTCGAACTGGCATATGAATGTTCTTGAGCCTCAAGAACATAATAGGCGGCGCTTTCTATCGCTAAAGGCTATATCGACGGACTTTTTAATTTTATTTAATTTATTTTCTAAAAATCATTAAAAATAGAAATTAATTATTAAAAATTACAAAAATAAATTTAAAAATTATTTTAAGTTATAAAAATTAACTTTTAATAATTTGGCATATTTTTCATAAATATTAGTATTTATTTGAATATTATTGATATTTAATTTATTTAATAAATGCATTAAATTAATTAATTAAAAATCATTTTATTATATTAAAATCATTTTAAATGATAATAAGGTATTTACAAATATTTTAAGTTATAACTATAACTTTTAATATTTTAAAGTAAATTTCATTAATTATTTAATAGTAATGATATTTAGATTTATTTAATAATTATATTAAATAAATTAATTAAAAATGATTTAAATATTATAAAAATCATTTTAAATGAAAATAAAATGTTTAAAAATATTTTAAGTTATAAAATATAACTTTTAATATTTAAAGATAAATTTCATTAATAATTTAATATTAATAATATTAGATTTATTTATTAATTATAGTAAATAAATAGTTTATAAATGATTTTTATTGATTTTAAAAATCATTTAAAAAGGATATAAATGAATTAAAAATATTTTAAGTTATAATAAATAACTTTTAATATTTGGATAAATAATGCATTAATATTTAAGTATTAATGGTAATTATTTAAAAATGATTTTAATTGTTTTAAAAATCATTTAAGGGTAATATTAATATTTTAAAAGTATTTTAAGTTATTATAAATAACTTTAAAATTTGGGCAATGGTTTCATGAATATTTTAATATTAATTAAATATTAATGATAATAGAATTATTTAATATTTAAATCATTTAATAATGATTCCGGTGTTTGAAAAATCATGATAAATTATAATAATTGTTTAAAAATTATTATAAGTCTATAAAAAAATAATATGACTGATATTTAAGTTATCTAAATGGATATTGAATTACAGGATAGAGTTTTAGACTCGATTATTACCCGATAAAGCTGTCGGTACACCAAATTTTTTCAGAAATTGATCTGGACTTATATAATTTGTTTGTATAAGTGTTTGTTTCTGTCCTAATGACTGCTAAACATATGCGACAATGCGATTAGGTTATGTGCTGACTGCAAATATCAGTATTATGTGTTATAGTATGTTATTCTAATCGAACAAATGATCTTATTAATGATAGGTCTTGATATAAAAGATAAAACTAAGTTGTGTAAGCAGCATTGTGACGCCCCCAAAATAGGTATACATCGCCCATCTTGAGTCGCCAAATATATGGTACAAAATACAAATACAATCTTAAATATACAACAAGAGCTGTGAGTTTTAATACAAATATTGTCTACTAGACAATATCCACTCTCAGAATAAGTCCTCATTACAATTATTGTCACACTATTTCATAAAATAGTGAGGACTACAAATGCTATCATCTGTACCGTCACTCCGTTCCATGACTAGTCCCTGCTACGTTCTCATTTCCTGAAGAGAACAATGAAAGCAAAAAGGGTGAGCTCAACTAGGCCAGTAAAAAATATTATGACTAAGATAATGTAGAATAAATTATCGTTAGCCTTCAACAGTGTTAAACTGATAAAATATAACAAACATCAAGTTTAACTGCAACGGAACCAGCAATCCATTAAAAGAGTCAAGTAGAGAATAAAATCTACTATCTTTTATGATTTAAAAAGGTTTTTCATCACTTTTATTGCTGAGACTCAGCTTAATCAATAATCCACATCATCGAATCACCCCTGCACTACGGCCAAGGATATTCCTTGGTATCACGACCACAAATTATCCATGCACTACGGCCAAGGACATTCGTGTATTCATTAATTGTGAGACCCCAAATTTTATAAAATAAAAGTATTCAATTTTGCTATTTTGGTGAATAGTTAAATTGATAAAAGTTTAAAGTTAAGGGTGACATTTGAAAATTTTTCAAAGTAAGTGATGATGAAGTTTTGTTTTATTAGCTCAATTATTGCTACAGTAATCGTTGCATCATATCTCTCATATTACTGATTTGATTATTGTCACAATATCATCTGCATTATATGATATATTATTAAATCAATAATTGAGACGACAAAGTTATTCATATTATTAAATTGCAATATTTACAATGTCTAAAAGTTCTGCCAAGGAGAGGTTTAGTCACCTAATTGCACGCCAATAGGGAGAAATCCTTATTGGAAAGCCCCCTCTTTCGTGGGAAACGACACGGTTTGTTAAATATTGTGAGTTATAATATTAATGATGAATAAGTTCGTGTTGATTAAAGATGAATTTGATAGTTCCATTGTGTTGGGATTATTAGTGTTAGTGGAAATCGACATCTATTTCGATGATAATTGATGTCTGGGGGTTATATTGATAAATCGGGTAATTTATCGGATAAATGAGCAATTAATTTCTACTAATTCACATGCTTATATAATTATTTGTTCACATGTGTGTACTATTGAGTCACATTATTTACTATTAGGGGAGGTGGTGCAAGTTTGATAATACTTGCAGGACTAAATTAAAAATGAACGAAAAGTTGGAGGTATTTTACTATAATTTTTTGAGTCCCAAAACGTGCAATTATCGAAACTATATTTTTCTATAAATAGAAGCTCATTCTTCCTTTATTTCTCACCAATTCACTAAAGCTTTAGAGCCATTATTATAGAGAGAAATTATAGAGAGAAAGAGGAAGAGAAGTCTGCTACCTCACTATTCCAGTATCCAGTCTTCTTTTGAGGTAAGGGATATTATTTGTTGTACTCGTAAGGGGTATTATTTCTTTCATATTAAGTGAAGAGAACTTCGATATTCCATTCTTTATTATTATGTTGGAATAACTTTGTTTATCAATCTGCACCGCATACATGGTGAAATTCTTCTATTATTCCGTTCTTTGTTATTCTGCCGAATATCATGTCTGCATAACGCTTTGGGACTGGTTTCCATTATTTATTATTTTATCGAATATCCCGATGCGTGCGTTCTGCATGACTGCTTCCATTATTTATTATTCTCATTGGGAATAACATGTACGTGCGATCTATCGCATGCGTATGGTGAATCCTTCTATTATTTCATTCTTTATTATTCATTGGAATAACTTTGCCTATGTGGATTACCACATGCATGGTGAATGACATTTCGTATTCATTATTTATTAAATTGTGGAAATGATCTCATTTACGTGATTTCTTGCATGGCGGATGAAAATCCATTTGCGCTTTAGTATATTCTATTATACTCATATGAGATATCATTTCTTTTCTACTCGTCATGAAATATCATTTTATTTGGTATTTTCTGTTACGAGTTACTATTCACGGGTTACTATTCACCCGGTTACTATTCACTCTAGTATTATTCACTCGGGTATTCGGGACACTTTTTATGCCGGAATACTATTCACGAGTTACTATTCACGGGTTACTATTAACCCAAATTACTATCCACCCGAATATTATTCACTCAGGTATTTGGAGTACTTTTTATATCGGGGTACTATTCATGAGGTACTATTCCCAAAGTACTATTCACGGGGTACTATTCACGATGAAAAATTGATTCTTTTCTGTCCAAATTATTTTTGGTGCATGAATATTATTCTTGAATTTTACTCCACAAAGAGGTATCATGTTGACAATTTGGACGTTATTGAGTTCAGGATAAATTAACTGATAAATCTTTAAAATTAATTTTTGAACTTGTTTTATTGAATTATTATGTAATTGTTATCATCCTCATGTTTATATTATGTTGAAAGTCATCTTTGGCTTACGTGCATGGATAAACTTGGTATGATTATGACTAGGGATTATTCGGTATAATCATGACCGTAATATGATGAATGATGTGGTAAAAGTCCTCAGCGGCCTGTAGTGCATTGATGGACAGTTTTTGGTATGATTATGACCGAGGATTATTCGGGTATAGTTATGACCATTGATGATTTAATGAATATCCTTGGCGTAGTGCGGGATGATTCGATGATGTGGTTTATTTATTAAAATTTGAGTCTCAAATGATAAAAATTGATGAAAACATTTTTAAATCATAGAAGATAGTAGATTTTATGCTCTACTTGACTCTTCTAATGGATTGCTTATTCCGCTGCAGTTAAACTTGAAGTCTATTGTATTTTATCAGTTTAACATTGTTGAAGACTAATGATAATTTATTTTGTATTATCTTAGTCATAATATTTCTTACTGGGCTAGTTGAGCTCACCCTTTCCTTCACTGTTCTCTTCAGAAATGAGAATATAGCCGGGACAAGTCGGGGAACGGAGTGATGGTCCCAGATGATAGCATTAGTAGTCCTCACTATTCTGTTAACGAGTGTGACAATAAATGTAATGAGGACTCCATTGAGTGTGGATATTGTCTAGGTGACAATATTCTTATTAAAACTCTCAGTTTATGTTTTGTCGTATTTTACACGACAGTTGTATTATTAAGTTGTATTTGTATTTTTGTACCATGTATTTGGCAACTCAAGATGGGTGATGTATACCGCTTTGGGGCGTCACAGTTTAGTATCAAAGCTTAGGATATGATCCCTGGCTGAGATGTGAGACAAAAACTAGGAGGGGAGAGACGTGGAATTCCTTCGCTAGTATGACCTACCTAAGTTTATTTGATATTTAATTGGTTGGTCAGAGTATAGGGATTATATGTGACATGTCAATTAACCCTTGTTTTATGGCAGTATTTGAAATGACATCCGAGAATGTTGAGAATAGCAATGGAGCACAAGAGACCGTTGAGTCTCCACAGATCAATAATCAAGATAGTGTACATCAGGAAGGCGACAATCCTCATACAAATAACAATACTGACCAAATGATGAAGGATGAAATGTTCAGAGGTTTTATGCAATTCATGCAACATCAGGCGAGAGTGGCTCCAGTCCAAAATACAGGCGGAAAAACTAGCAACTCTCGGACGGTCACTGCTAAACAGTTCAAGGAGCTGGGACCACCGGAGTTTTTTGGAGAGCCAAAACCACTTAAGGCGGAGACGTGGAAAAAATAGATCTGCAAGATATTTGATGTCTTGGGATGCTCCGAGGAGCAAAAGGTTCCCTTGCCACCTTCATGTTAAGAGCAGAGGCATTCTTCGGTGGGAATCAGAAAAGCGTACTCAACCTACCGCACTGAAGATGACTTGGGAGAAGTTCCAAGAACTGTTCAATGACAAGTACTTTCCCGAAAGTATTCGTCACATGAAAGAGGTAGAGTTCATCAAGCTAGAGCAAAACAACATGACCGTGTCACAGTAAGAAGCCAAGTTTGCCGAGCTGTCCCGGTTTGCGTCCCACTTAGTTGATAATAAGGAAAGAATGACGCGAATGTTTCTAAGAGGTTTGAAACCCGAGATACGTCAATACCTCATTTCTCACAAACTTTGTTTGTATTCAGATGTTGTTAATAGGGCTCAGTTATTGGAGCGCGATAATGAGTCAGCACAACCAAAAGGCAACGACCAACAACACTATAATAATCATACCGATGGCAACGGTCATCGGAACAATGATAACCATCGTGGGGGAAATTATCATGCCAGGAATGGTAACCACTTCGGTGGTAATCATGGCCAAGATAATAGAAGTGGAAATTTCAAGAAGAGAAGGTTTAATAATGATGGAAAGACAACATCACCAGCACCCATTTCAAAGGAAGGAGAATGACCGCCGGTCATATGTTTTAAATGCGGAGGGGAGGGACATATCAGTCCAAACTGCGTGACGCAGTCCAAAGCATGTTACAATTGTGGAAAAGAAGGTCACCTAGCCCGATTTTGTCGTGCACCAAAGTCAAGTCCAGCTGGGACGGTGGCACCAAAGGTGGATACGGACAAAACAAAAGTCGGTAGTTTCAGGAAGAGCATTTTTTGTGACTTCTCAAAAAGTGAGTGACCCGAACAAAGTTAGCACGGGTTAGTTAATTATAAATTCTTGCGAAGTCTATACCTTATTAGATACCGGTTCTACCCATTATTTTATCTCTCTTGCTTGCGTTCAACATTTAAATTTGACTCTGGAGAAGTTAGACTTTGACTTATTGGTTGAAACTCCGTTAGGAGAAACCTTCATTACATGTGTTATCCATGTCTTGGATGAGAGTCACAGTTTTGAATGATATATCTATCGTTAATAAATTTCCTGACGTATTCTTGAAGACTTCTTAGCCTACTTCTAGAGCGTGAAATTGAATTTTGTATTGACCCCAATACAAAACCCATTTCTAAAATCCTCAAATATCTTTCTTCACCCAAAATGAATGTAACGTGCGCCAAAGACGTTGACTCGAGCTGTTGAAGATTACGATCGTACCATTCAATACCATCGTGGGAAAGCGAACGTGGTAGCTGACGTGTTGAGTAGAAGATCATATGCGTTTATGAGTGCGATATTGTTAACACAAAAACCCATTTTGTATAACTTAAAAATGATGAAGATAAAGTTAAAGACTCTAGGGACCCACGTGAAGATAATGAATATACGAGTAGAATCGACTTTAATCGATAAAGTTAAAGCCGTGAAAGCTACATACTCAGAGCTGATGAATGTGAAGAAGAAGGTTCAAAGAGGGCGTTATTCTAGAAGCAAGAATCGATGAAGAGAGGAAATCTCAACCCTCGATTTTATTGGCTCATTTTAAATCCTTGATCGAGTAGGAACTGTGCCATATAGACTCGTTTTACCGCTAAGTATGTCGTGTGTTCATAACATTTTTAACGTATCGATGTTATGTAAATATGTGGACGACCCGAACCATATTATTAAATTAGAACTAGACGAGATAACAGAAGATTTAACATATGGGGAGATACGTGTTAAAATCTTGGATAAGAAGAATTGTATTCAACACTCAAAGGTTATACCTCATGAGTTAGAATTTGAAATGAAGTCAAGGTATCCTCATCTCATCGGCATACCAGGTACGTACATAAATTTTGAGGGCGAAATTTCATAAGGAGGGGAGATTATGAGACCCCGAATTTTATGAAATAAAAGTATTCAATTTTGCTATTTTGGTGAATAGTTAAATTGATAAAAGTTTAAAGTTAAGGGTGACATTTGAAAATTTTTCAAAGTAAGTGATGATGAAGTTTTGTTTTATTAGCTCAATTATTGTTGCAATAATTGCTGCATCATATCTCTCATATTATTGATTTGATTAATGTCACAATATCATCTGCATTATATAATATATTATTAAATCAATAATTGAGACGACAAAGTTATTCATATTATTAAATTAAATTGCAATATTTACCATGTCTAGAAGTTCTATCAAGGAGAGGTTTGGTCACCTAATTGCTCGCCAATAGGGAGAAATCCTTATTGGAAAGCCCCCTCTTTCGTGGGAACGATCTGGTTGTTAAATATTGTGAGTTATAATATTAATGATGAATAAGTTCGTGTTGATTAAAGATGAATTTGATAGTTCCAATTGTGTTGGGATTATTAGTGTTAGTGGAAATCGACATCTATTTCGATGATAATTGACGTCTGGGGGTTATATTGATAAATAGGGTAATTTATCGGATAAATGAGCAATTAATTTCTACTAATTCACATGCTTATATAACTATTTGTTCACATGTGTGTACTATTGAGTCACATTATTTACTATTAGGGGAGGTGGTGCAAGTTTGATAATACTTGCAGGATTAAATTAAAAATGAACGAAAAGTTGGAGGTATTGTACTGTAATTTTTTGAGCCCCAAAACGTGCAATTATCAAAACTATATTTTTCTATAAATAGAAGCTCATTCTTCCTTAATTTCTCACCAATTCACTAAAGCTTTAGAGCCATTATTATAGAGAGAAATTATAGAGAAAAAGAGGAAGAGAAGTCTGCTACCTCACTATTCCAGTATCCAGTCTTCTTTTGAGATAAGGGATATTATTTGTTGTACTCGTAAGGAGTATTATTTCTTTCATATTCATGAAGAGAACTTCTGATATTCCATTCTTTATTATTATATTGGAATAACCTGTTTATGCGAAGTAGCACATACATGGTGAAATTCTTCTATTATTCCGTTCTTTATTATTCTGTCGGAATATCCTGTCTGTGCGTTTATGCCGGACCTAGTTTCATTATTTATTATTCTGTCGGAACATCCTATCTGTGCGTTTACGCCGGACCCGGTTCCATTATTTATTATTCTATCAGAAAATCATGTCTGTGCGTTCCTGGTTCCATTATTTATTATTTTGTTGGAATAACCTGTCTATGTAGAATACCACATGCATGGTGAATGACCTTTCATATTCATTCTTTATTAAATTGTGGAAATGATCTGTTTACATGGATTACCGCATGACGGTTGAAAATTCATTTGCAGTTTCGTATATTCTATTATACTCATATGAGATATCATTTCTTTTGTACTCGTAATGAAATATCATTTTATTTGGTATTTCTGTTACGAGTTACTATTCACGGGTTACTATTCACCCGATTACTATTCACTCTAGTATTATTCACTCGGGTATTCAGGGTACTTTTCATGTCGGAATACTATTCACGGGTTACTATTCACCCAAATTACTATTCACCCGAATATTATTCACTCGGGTATTTGGAGTACTTTTCATGTCGGGGTACTATTCATGAGGTACTATTCTCGAAGTACTATTCACGGGGTACTATTCACGTCGAAAAATTGATTCTTTTCTGTCCAAATTATTTTTGGTGCATGAATATTATTCTTGAATTTTACTCCACAAAGAAGTATAATGTTGACAATTTGGACGTTATTGAGTTCAAGATAAATTAACTGATAAATCTTTAAAATTAATTCTTGAACTTGTTTTATTGAATTATTATGTAATTGCCATCATCCTCATGTTTATATTATGTTGAAAGTCATCTTTGGCTTACGTGCATAGATGGACTTGGTATGATTATGACCAGGGATTATTCGGTATAATCATGACCATAATGTGACGAATGATGTGGTAAAAGTCCTCGATGCTTTGTGAGTGCATTGATGATGGGCGCTTTTTGGTATGATTATGACCGAGGATTATTCGGTATAGTCATGACCATTGATGATTTAATGAATATCCTTGGCCGTAGTGCAGGGATGATTCGATGATGTGGTTTATTTATTAAGCTGAGTCTCAGCGATAAAAATTGATAAAAACATTTTTAAATCATAGAAGATAGTAGATTTTATGCTCTACTTGACTCTTCTAATGGATTGCTCATTCCGCTGCAGTTAAACTTGATGTCTATTGTATTTTATCAGTTTAACATTGTTGAAGACTAATGATAATTTATTCTGCATTATCTTAGTCATAATATTTCTTACTGGGCTAGTTGAGCACACCCTTTCCTTCACTGTTCTCTTCATCTAATGAGAATATAGCTGGGACAAGTCGGGGAACGGAGTGACGGTCCAGATGATAACATTAGTAGTCCTCACTATTCTGTTAAATAGTGTGACAATAAATATAATGAGGACTCCATTGAGTGTGGATATTGTCTAGATGATAATATTCTTATTAAAACTCTTAGTTTATGTTTTGTCGTATTTTACACGACAGTTGTATTATGAAATTGTATTTGTATTTTTGTACCATGTATTTGGCGACTCAAGATGGGTGATGTATACCTGTTTTGGGGGCGTCACATTAATGGTCATGATCATGCCAACAATTGTCCATCAATGCACTACGGCCAATAAGGACTTTTACCACATCATTTGTAACATTACGGTCATGATTATACCAATTAATCCCTGGTTATAATCATACCAAGTCCATCTATGCACTACAGGCCACAGATGACTTTCAACATAATATAAACATGAGGATAATGACAATGATATAAGAATCCAATAAAACAAGTTCAAGAATTAATTTATCCAGGAACTAATAACGTCCAAATTGTCAACATGATACTTCTTTGTAGAGTAAAAT
This sequence comes from Panax ginseng, assembly GCA_020205605.1. NCBI lineage: Eukaryota > Viridiplantae > Streptophyta > Magnoliopsida > Apiales > Araliaceae > Panax > Panax ginseng. The sequence continues at coordinate 84,164,166 of CM035131.1, forward strand.
TCAAGAATGCTCAGAAGAATATTTCCATGAAAAGATACTGGATGAAGTGCAAATATCAAAGATATTCCACTAATTTCATGGAGTATAGAAGCTAAAACTTTAACCAACTGAGTATAATAAAGAATGGAATAACAAAAGAAATCACTAGGCATGCGATAGACCGCACGCATAAAAGTTATTCCAATGTAATAATAAATAACGAAATCAGTCATGCGTAACGCATTGCATGTGATATTCCAATGTAATAATAAATAACGGAACTAGGTTAGGCGAAATTTGCACCGACAGGATGTTCCAATATAATAATAAATAACGGAACCAGGTCATGCGTAAATGCACAGACAGGATATTCCAACAAAATAATAAAGAATGAAAAAACAGAAGAATTTCATCATATATGCGGTACTTCGCATAGACAGGTTATGTCAACATAATGATAAAGAATGGAATAACAGAAGAATTTCACCAAGTATAGGGTAGATCAGATACAAAAGTTATTCCAATGTAATAAAAAATGGAATAACAAAAGTTCTCTTCATGAATATAAAAGAAATAATACCCCTTACGGTAAAAGAAGAGTATTCCGACTGGTAGGGCGAGGATATTCCTGAAGAAAACTTTCACTACGCTCAAAGCTTCTTAAAACTCTAAAGAAATACGCTCAAGATTATAGAAGAATTTTCTGAACTTCTGGTGTGGTTTTTAATTCTAACTAAGCATCCTATTTATAGGAAAATGGAAGGGGTACTATTTAGAAATTAATCACGGACTAACAGTGATAAACTTTCACGGGCTGAGTTGCAACTTTAACGCATGTGCTAGATTTTTCAATGATTAATATAAAACAAACTTTTATACTTTATATATATATATATATACATCACTTTCACTTTAATCCTCCACCATCCACCCGTGAATCAATTTTCCAATTCCTCCCCCCCCAAAAGTCCCCCACACTTGGGCTTCCATCATAAGTCATCATCACATGTGGGCCCCATTTTTTAAAAATATATACTGAACAACTTTCTACCGATTATTTTGAAAAATGGGTAAATGGGGGGTCCATAAAATAAGCAAAATTTACATCAAATGCTTCATAAAAAAAACCCCTCAATATTTTAACAACATTTATCATCATTATTATAATTCACAATATTAATCGACCAGGTCGTTCCCAGGAAAGAGGGGGCTTTCCAATAAGAATTTCTCCCTATTGGTGCGCAATTAGGTGACCAAACCTCTCCTTTGCAGAACTTCTAGACATCGTTAATATTGCAAATAATAATATTAATAACTCAGTCATTTCAATTATTAATTTAATAATATATAAAATATCTACAATAATTGAATCAAATAACGTGAGATACTATGCATCAATTACTGTAGCAATAATTGAACAAAACTGAGTGACTTCTCACGTAAGCATCAATAATCAATACCGTGTAATGCAACCACGTGTATTACTGTACTTTTATTACGGAGTAGTTCAATAGTTTTAATTGTAAAACTTCCGCCGTTATTTTCATAAAAATATTTTTGTCATTTTCTCAATCTGACAATAATTCCGTTGTGGGGTCCACCAATGATTGTGCCGTCGTACGAATATTCCCTGTTAAAACGAATATTCCTCGATCAATCGAATATTATAAAACAACTTGTGTACTTTGCAAAATTTATAAATATTACCCACAACTATAACATTATATCAAATTAATTCCATAATAATCAAAAATGATATTTATAGAAAAATCATCTTTATTAAAAAGTTGGGGTCTTACAAGCATATCAGGCAAGTATCTTAACTTTGCATTTACTTTATGCAATAGACATGTGTAAGCTAATATCTGAACTATTCTTTTTCATTGTTTAAATTTCATAACCTTGTATATACTTATGCAATGATTCTGTATAAGTAAGTTGTTAAATTATAATCTATTGTACAAGTTCTTTAAACCTGTTATTATAAATCAAGATATATATTCTGTTCGTTAATTTCTAAGCATGGTTATACAAGTGACCTCACTTGGATAATCATTATATTTTATCACATTTGATACATACTTTTTGGTTTCCAGTATATATACATTGACTTAAAAGCCGTCTAAGCTATTTGATTCATCTAGACATAGATTTAAAAATATTGTTGACCAAGATAGAACTTTATGGTATCCAACCGAATTGTTTTGGTTCGGATTCTAGACTAGTATGAACATCTCGAATCTGGGAAACTTTTGTGCACCCAAGGCGGATATGCTGGACGAAAATATCGTTCGGACATGTAGCATTTATCAATACTGGGCATAAAAGGCTGATCACCCCCGTGCCTGTAAGTTATAACGGTTTACAGATGAAGTTATGTTTAACCTTTGCAAAAATTTAAAAACAATGTTCATAGTCTGTCGACTGATCTTGTGATAACCCGGGATTTCGAATAATCAAAATTTTACGAATAATTTTTTTTTTAATATTGACATTGACTGTTAATTGTGTACTAAGAATTTGTGAGACAAGTCTCGAGAATTAGTCAATATATGTTTTGACTGAGAAAATAGAGTAGAGTTGTGCTTAACAACTTTAGAAAACCCTAACCCTAATTTTCGGATAGGGATTCGGTAGGAAATACAATTAAAATAATTGTATTGTTGATTATGTGTTTGGACTGTATAGAAATGTTGATCAATAATTGATCGGATAAGGTTTAATATTATTAAAACCCTAATGTGGTGTAGAAAACCCTAATGTGGTGTAGAAAACCCTAATGTGTTGTAGAAAACCCTAATTTTAAATATCGGAGATTGTAAACCTTAAATTAGGAACCCTAATCCTAATTGGTAGACTTAATGGATTCATTAAACATAAATATGAGATTAGAAACCCTAATCTCAATTGTAGAAAACCCTAATGTGTTGTAGAAAAACCCTAATTTCAAAAATCGGGGATTTGTAAATCTTAAATTAGGAAACCCTAATTCTAATTGGTAGACCTAATTGATTAATTAAACATAAATATGATTAGAAATCACTAATTATATTTTTGTAATTTAAATTTCTATTTTAGAAACCCTAATTTTATTTTAGAAAATTATTTTTCTAATTAAACCCTAAATTTGAAAATTATGGGAGCTAGAAATTTTAAAACCTAAAGGGTTCAATTTCTAAACCCTAATCCAAGTTCCAAACCCTAAGATTTGTACAAATTCCATGTTTGCCATTAGAATAAATTTAATAATGTCAAAAATGCCCTTTATGGATATTTTATTAGATTACTTGTATATTTTTCCAAATCATGAGTTGGTGAACAACTTTGTTGACCTTGTGAGCACAAATCATCTGCCCCCAGCCGAAAATGCCAGCCATACATGTATCTAAGTGATTATATATGGATTCAAGAGAGAAAATCACAAAATTTGGTCATTTGTCCAACCTAGCTCTCACCAACTCTTATATCTCTTTCAACCTCCGAAAATTTCTAAGTATTCAAATCCTAACTCATTTCTAGATCAATCATAAAAGCAGTTGGAGAGCCAAGAATCAAAATCAAAGTTCAAAAGAGGTATAAACCCTAATTTTGAAATCCTTCAATTCCTTGTTAAATGTTGTAATTTATTGTTCAAAGATGTGTAATAAGGTAGGTGTCAATTGATGTTCGGGTTGTTAAATCCATGACCCATAACATCAAAGTTCACGAATTTAGAGTTTTCAAAATCTGGAAATTGAAAAACTGTGGTTTTTCACCAAATGTCGATCTTATTACTCCGTGTGTGTTAAGTGTTTTTGATGTTTAAAACTTGTAACATGTAGCTTTGATGTGTGTTCTTTAAGTTGCAAAAAGAATCAGACCCAGATCTATTATAGATCAAAAGTTATAGACGGTCAAACCCCGTTGACCAAAATCTGTCAAGAACACGAACCCAGAAATTTTGAGCCTAACTTCCGTGTTCAAGTTTGACCGGATATATCTAGCTCCTGTTTTGATGTTTTAGTGTTATTATGCTTTATAGTTGTAGTACTACATATTGTCTACAAACTGGAGTTGATAGATCACGTAAATCATGGCCAGAACATAGAATAATTTAAGTTTGAAAGTGACCACTCGAATCTGTTTTGGCCCAGAAACCGTCTGACAGCAACTTTGGAGGCTTTGATCTTCTTGTTGTGATGTTGTTTAACCAAAGTGTTGGTTGAATGTTGTAGTGTGACATATTTTCTACATGCTCAAAGTTTTAGATAGCATAGAACATGCTTTATCGAGAGATAAAAGTCGGGTCAAAGTAGCACCTTGATCGCCGTACAATTGTTGTTCTTGAGGCCAAGAACACCTACACAAAAATACTAGGTGTCGCTATAGACCTTTAGCGACGGAATAATTAATTTTATTTTCCGAATATTAGGAAATTAATAAAAATTAGAAATAAATTCTAAAATTACCAAAATGGTTTTAAAAATTATTTTAAATTATGAAAAATAATTTCGATTAATTGAATATTTTTCTTTAATATTTATAATTATTTAAATATTAAAAGGTATTTAATTTATTTAATTATTGTATTAAATAAATTAGAGAAAATGATTTAATATTATGAAAAATCATTTTAAATAAGAAAATGTATTTAAAAATATTTTGAGTTATAAAATGTAACTTTTAATATTTTTGGAGAATTTTCATTAATAATTTAATATTAATGATATTAGATTTATTTGATTATTAATTAAATAAATAAGATAAAAATAATTTAAATGATTTAAAAATCATTTTAATTGAGAATAAAGTGTTAGAAAATATTTTAAATTATAAAATATAATTTTCAATATTTTTGGAGAATTTTCATTAATAAATTAATATTAATGATATTTGATTTATTTAATTATGATATTAAATAAATGAATTAAAAATGATTTTATTGATTTAAAAATCATTTAACAATGAGAAAAATAGTTTAAAAATATTTTAAGTTATAAATTATGACTTTTAATATTTAGATAATAATTTCATTAATATTTATATATTAATGGTGGTGATTTAAAATGATTTTAATTACTTTAAAAATCATTTAAGTGGAATATTGTTGATTTAAAAATATTTTAAGTTATTGATAATAACTTTAATATTTTGACAAGTATATGTTATTGATATTTAAATATTTTTAGATATTAATAATGAATAGATTAATTGAGAATTAAATCATTTAAAAATGATTCCGATGTTTAAAAAAATTATTATAAATTATAATAATTGCTTGATAAATATTAAAAGCTTCCTAAAAATATTATAATTGATAATTGAGTTATCTAAATTAATATTAAAGCTTAGAGACCAAGTTTAATGGACAATCAATGTGTTAATTGTCGGATAGGGTGATCGTAACAATCGAGAATGGACCAAGTCCAAATCGCACTAATATAGTTAGATTTGTTATGTGTTTATATAGGTTATAAACACCGATGTGACTATGTAATATAATGTGCCTAGGAGAAGTTTGACTTGTGAACTACAATTATTACGTGTTATGAATAATTGTGCTAATTGTAAGACCGATATTATTGATTATAGGTCTTTCGAAAGCGAATAAGTATTTTGTGTAGTCGTAATCGTGGAAGAGGCAAGTTCCCTAACTCAACCTTGAGTTATTTCATTCAATTACTATTGGTGGATAATTATTGCTAATTATGCCACGTCCGAGATTTATTGTTGAAATTAAATTATTGAATTAGAATATATATATATTCGTTGAATTCTTGTTGTTGGATATTCATATATGTAGAAGTTAGAATTGATGAAGATGAGATAATTCTTGTTTATTGTCAAATTATACCGAGAAATGTCTTAGCTAATTATTCGCTGAGCGAATATTAGTTAGAACTTGATAAGTTCGAGAAGAGAATTCAATTATTATTGAGAGATCGATGCCAATTATTTCGCTAAGATCGAAAGTAAATAAATTTGAAATCACAAGATTTCGTTGTTAAATCAAAATCTTGATTACGAGATCGAGAAGAACAACCTTTTATAAAAGGGAATATCATTAAATCGTATATTCGATCATTGCATGCTTTAACTTAAGTATTATGCATAATATAGGGTATAATAAAATCGATCACTTGTTATACTTGCAGAGGGGTATGATTTAATCTTTACTATTATCTCGATACACTGGGTATATCAAAGTATAACTTTGATAGTTACTCGAGAAGAGAAGTTCAAGATCCAATGGATCGCCAAAGATAAATCTGAAAACAATCCACTTTGCAAATTCATAGAATTAATTCTTGATTATTCAATTGAATATATCGTAGAACCTTGAAAGCGTTGTACCCTTTCATCATTACATTATTATGCGATTATAAAATACGAAAACTTGTTATTGAATAACGATTTGTTCAATATTTCAAAGTTCCCGAACTTTGGTTTCATTCTATCAAAATAGATAGTCTGGTGATTTGAATACTTATACATTTATTGTATGTATTAACTTATGAGAAAAATTTGTTGCTCACCCTTGCTAAATAAAACATTTCAAATTAGGACGGCGAAGTGGCGGTGAGGTGTCATGAAGAAAATAAAGGCAAAGGCGTTGTAATAAACTAGTTATGATTAACATATTTATTATGTTGTATTTGTAAACCTTTTTTTATATATCTAAAGGGTATGTTTGTAATGTTAAGGTTAGTGAACACAGGTGATGTATTATTAGTAAACTCGATAAAAACTTATGTAAGATACTATCTATATATATTATGGGTAGTTAAATGTTATTTATATTATGGATCGTGAACACCAAACTCCTGGAGTCGTGTAACCCGGATTTGGGGGCGTCACAGTTAGTATCGTGAGTCAGTAGTGATCAAGGTATCACCAAATGATAGTAGAAAGTCGTAAGTTATAAACCTTAAGTGGGTGGGGAAAACCCTAGGATTATAACCAAAAGTGAAATAGAGAATACTCAAATAGAGTACTAAGTGAGAGATTGCCAAAGTGCAACGATAGTGAGAAAAGTGGGCACATATAGTGTGAGAAGTTTGTCTTGGTGAAGTACTAATCAAGTTGTTTAAACTGATTGTAGGATGTCCGGAAAAGACGAAATGGAGTACGGAGATGCCAAATTTTGTTGTTGCACCAATGCCGATGAGTCGAGGTGCAAAGACATAGCGAGTCTGTTGAAGAAGTGGGGAAAGATGAACCAATGATCAATCTCGGGGAGTGATCATGACGATTATCTGAGATGTATCTAAGTGGTGATGAGGAGGCGAGTCCAAGAAGCTAAGGTGGAACTAAAGAATAAGATCAAGGTTGGTGAACAAGATCAGCTATCTGTGGAAGTCCAGGAACTCCGGAGTAAGGTATTTCTTTTAGAGGAGTTGTGGAAGACGGAGCGGGCATTACGTGAAATGACAGAAGAACGGAATGAGCTCAGGGCACAGGTTGAAAGGATGAAGGCTGAAGGTGGAGGATCATCTGAGGGAACAATCAAGCAGCAGAAGGACAAGAAAAAGAGGAAGAGGGACGACGACAGCCCTAATTCTGAGAAGACAAGTCCGAAGAAGAAGCAAGCTTGTATCAAGTGTGGAAAGACTCACGCTGGAGAATGCATGATGTGGAAGAATGTCTGCTTCAACTGTAAGCAGGAAGGACATATCTCATTGCATTGTCCTAAGCCGAATATGAGGAAGTGTTTTTCCCAGGGCAAGCAGGGCACGCGATTCAATAAGTGTCCTAGCAAGAAGAAGACCGGAGAAAAGCGTTGGTCGATAGATAATTAAGATATAAGTGTAGTATCTTCTGGTAGAAGCTTTTGATATTAAGCGTTGTAATATCGAGAACAATGTGTGAACATATGTAAATATATGTTTTATGAATAAAATCTTTATTTTCTATATGAATATAAGATTAAGATAAATTTGTGAGTTCTTAAAACTCATACTTATGATAAATTAATGACTCATAATTATATGAAATGCTTTGAACCCCTCAGCGAATGGACGCCAAAGGTCTGACTAGGATAAGTTCATACACTAATATAATTGTGGCAAGTTAATGAACTCATAAGTGTGGTAAGTTTGATGAACTGAAAATGGTAATTTGAAAATGGAGAATGTCAACTTTTGTGTAAAGTTGGAGAATTGCAACTTTTGTAAAGTTGTGAACGTTAATCCTAAAATATTTTAACAGGATATTAAAATGTGTTAGGTACTATAAGTACTATGTGCTATTTGAATAAATATGCGATTAAATGAGAACTATGTGTTGAATTCTTATTGTGTTAAGAATTTGTGTATAGAAAGTGTATTAATATAAGATTTTTATTTAAATCAGATCATGCCGCCTAGGCGACAGAATCGGAACCAAGGAGAAGAGCAATCTGTAAATAATGAAGGAGGTCAAGCGGACCTGATGCAGAATTTTGTGGATATGCTGGCCCAAGCTATGGAAAATAGGGCTCCAGCTAGGGGAAGAGTAAGGAATCAGCCAGCCGACAGATTGGCTAATTTCAAGGATTTTAAAGCGGTGGGACCGCCAGAATTCAAGGGGACTACAGATCCAATCGAAGCCCAAACTTGGGTGAAAGAAATGGAGAAAGCGTTTGTGATTGCGCGTGTGGCAGAAGAGCAAAAAAGATGACTTTTGCGACTTATCTAATGAAGGAGAAGCCAATTATTGGTGGGAGACGAATCAAGCGAGAGCCGGTAAATGCAGTGAGTAGCATGGACCAGATTTAAGGAGTTGTTCTTTGAGAATTACTTCTCGAGTATGCAAGCTTGGATGGAAGTTAAGTTCTTGGAACTTAAGCGGAGAATATATCTGCTTTGTATATCTTAAATTCAACGAATTAGCACGATTTGCACCTCATCGGTGGATCTGAAGCGAGAAAAAGGCAAGAAGATTCGAGAACCTGATCAAACCGTGAATATTCAACAAGGTAGCGGTATTGCAGATCAACACGTTTATGGCTCTCTTGAGAAAGCGTTAATTCTTTGAAGGAGGAAGCGAGGTCGCATCTCGCTTTTATCGGAGAAGAAGAAGAAGACCAATGAGGGTGGAAGCATCGGTGGTAGTAACCCAAACAAGAGGAAGTGGAGCGAGAATACCCAATCGGGTAGTAAAATTGAAGGAATAGGAAAGGAGCGAGCCTTGTGCGAATTGTGGAAAGAACCACGCACGGTGTTTGTCTCAAGAGGAAGGGGTTTGTTATAATTGCGACAAGAGGGCCACATGTCACCCAATTGTCGCAACCCAAAAGAAGATACAAGGTTGTTTTGCTGTGGATCGACCACCATCGTAAGGAACTCGTCCAAGAGAAATGCCGAGAAGGAAAGCGCCGATAAGGGGACCCGTTGAGTGGAACCTTGGCAATCCGAGGACCAGACACTAGGAAGATCAACCGCCAGTACATTTAACATGATGGCGCTGAAGCGCGTGGCTACTCTCAGGAGGTAGTAAAGCAGTAAATGATTTTGCTTAATATTTAATTACGCGAGTAATATTAGTTTAATATGGCTGAGAATTGTTTTCTTTTATAGATTCAAGTCTCAGGTTAGAAATTAAGACACAATTTAATATTGTGTTGATAAAAATGAATTGATAATACAATTTTAAAAGATTGTAGAGAATAAGAAAGCGGTGATTCCGAGGACGGAATCCTTTTAAGGAGGGGTGAATGTGATAACCCGGGATTTCGAATAATCAAAATTTTACGAATAAATTTTTTTTTTTTTAATATTGACATTGACTGTTAATTGTGTACTAAGAATTTGTGAGACAAGTCTCGAGAATTAGTCAATATATGTTTTGACTGAGAAAATAGAGTAGAGTTGTGCTTAACAACTTTAGAAAACCCTAACCCTAATTTTCGGATAGGGATTCGGTAGGAAATACAATTAAAATAATTGTATTGTTGATTATGTGTTTGGACTGTATAGAAATGTTGATCAATAATTGATCGGATAAGGTTTAATATTATTAAAACCCTAATGTGGTGTAGAAAACCCTAATGTGGTGTAGAAAACCCTAATGTGTTGTAGAAAACCCTAATTTTAAATATCGGAGATTGTAAACCTTAAATTAGGAACCCTAATCCTAATTGGTAGACTTAATGGATTCATTAAACATAAATATGAGATTAGAAACCCTAATCTCAATTGTAGAAAACCCTAATGTGTTGTAGAAAAACCCTAATTTCAAAAATCGGGGATTTGTAAATCTTAAATTAGGAACCCTAATCCTAATTGGTAGACCTAATTGATTAATTAAACATAAATATGATTAGAAATCACTAATTATATTTTTGTAATTTAAATTTCTATTTTAGAAACCCTAATTTTATTTTAGAAAATTATTTTCTAATTAAACCCTAAATTTGAAAATTATGGGAGCTAGAAATTTTAAAACCTAAAGGGTTCAATTTCTAAACCCTAATCCAAGTTCCAAACCCTAAGGATTTGTACAAATTCCATGTTTGCCATTAGAATAAATTTAATAATGTCAAAAATGCCCTTTATGGATATTTTATTAGATTACTTGTATATTTTGCCAAATCATGAGTTGGTGAACAACTTTGTTGACCTTGTGAGCACAAATCATCTCGCCTTGAAATTTAAAAAATGCCAAATGCCATACATGTATCTAAGTGATTATATATGGATTCAAGAGAGAAAAATCACAAAATTTGGTCATTTGTCCAACCTAGCTCTCACCAACTCTTATATCTCTTTCAACCTCCTAAAATTTCTAAGTATTCAAATCCCTAACTCAAATTTCAGATCAATCATAAATGATTGGAGAGCCAAGAATCAAAATCAAAGTTCAAAAGAGGTATAAACCCTAATTTTGAAATCCTTCAATTCCTTGTTAAATGTTGTAATTTATTGTTCAAAGATGTGTAATAAGGTGTCAATTGATGTTCGGGTTGTTAAATCCATGACCCATAACATCAAAGTTCACGAATTTAGAGTTTTCAAAATCACGAAATTGAAAAACTGTGTTTTTCACCAAATGTCGATCTCTTATTACTCCGTGTGTGTTAAGTGTTTTTGATGTTTAAAACTTGTAACATGTAGCCTGATGTGTGTTCTTTAAGTTGCAAAAAGAATCGCACCGGATCTATTATAGATCAAAAGTTATGATTTGGCAAAACCCCAGCTTGACCAAAATCACATCGAAGAACACGAACCTGAAATTTTGAGCCTAACTTCCGTGTTCAAGTTTGACCGGATATATCTAGCTCTGCTTTTGATGTTTTAGTGTTATTATGCTTTATAGTTGTAGTACTACATATTGTCTACAAACTGGAGTTGATAGATCACGTAAATCATGGCGAACATAGAATAATTTAAGTTTGAAAGTAACCACTCGAATCTGCTTTTGGCCCGAAACCGTCCCGGCGACAACTTTGGAGGCTTTGATCTTCTTGTTGTGATGTTGTTTAACCAAAGTGTTGGTTGAATGTTGTAGTGTGACATATTTTCTACATGCTCAAAGTTTTAGATAAGATAGAACATGCCGATTGAGAGATAAAAAGTTTGGTCAAAGTAGCACCCTTGCCTTTCGCCGTACTGTCGTTGTTCTTGAGGCCAAGAACACCTACAAAGAACACTAGGTGTCGCTATAGACCTTTAGCGACGGAATAATTAATTTTATTTTCCTAAATATTAGGAAATTAATAAAATTAGAAATAAATTCTAAAAATTACTAAAAATGGTTTTAAAATTATTTTAAATTATGAAAAATAATTTCGACCAATTGAATATTTTTCTTTAATATTTATAATTATTTAAATATTAAAGGTATTTAATTTATTTAATTATTGTATTAAATAAATAAGAGAAAAATGATTTAATATTATGAAAAATCATTTTAAATAAGAAAAATGTATTTAAAAATATTTTGAGTTATAAAATGTAACTTTTAATATTTTTGGAGAATTTTCATTAATAATTTAATATTAATGATATTAGATTTATTTGATTATTAATTAAATAAATAAGATAAAATAATTTAAATGATTTAAAAATCATTTTAATTGAGAATAAAGTGTTAGAAAATATTTTAAATTATAAAATATAATTTTCAATATTTTTGGAGAATTTTCATTAATAAATTAATATTAATGATATTTGATTTATTTAATTATGATATTAAATAAATGAATTAAAAATGATTTTATTGATTTAAAAATCATTTAACAAAGAGAAAAATAGTTTAAAAATATTTTAAGTTATAAATTATGACTTTTAATATTTAGATAATAATTTCATTAATATTTATATATTAATGGTGGTGATTTAAAAATGATTTTAATTACTTTAAAAATCATTTAAGTGGAATATTGTTGATTTAAAAATATTTTAAGTTATTGATAATAACTTTAATATTTTGACAAGTATGTTATTGATATTTAAATATTTTTAGATATTAATAATGATAAGATTAATTGAGAATTAAATCATTTAAAAATGATTCCGATGTTTAAAAAAATTATTATAAATTATAATAATTGCTTGATAAATATTAAAAGCTTCCGAAAAATATTATAATTGATAATTGAGTTATCTAAATTAATATTGAAGCTTAGAGACCAAGTTTAATGGACAATCAATGTGTTAATTGTCGGATAGGGTGATCAGAACACCGAGAATGGACCGAAGTCCAACCAGACTAATATAGTTAGATTTGTTATGTGTTTATATAGGTTATAAACACTGATGTGACTATGTGGTAATGTGCCTAGGAGAAGTTTGACTGTGAACTACAGTGTTACGTGTTATGAATAATTGTGCTAATTGTAAGACCGATATTATTGATTATAGGTCTTTCGAAAGCAGATAAGTATTTTGTGTAGCTGTAATCAGCGGAAGAGGCAAGTTCCCTAACTCAACCTTGAGTTATTTCATTCAAATTACTATTGGTGGATAATTATTGCTAATTATGCCACGTCCAGGGATTTATTGTTGAAATTAAATTATTGAATTAGAATATATATATATTAGTTGAATTATCATTATTGTTGGATATTCATATATGTAGAAGTTAGAATTGATGATCTGATGTATAATTCTTGTTTATTGTCAAATTATACCGAGAAATGTCTTAGCTAATTATTCTGCTGAGATTTATATTAGTTAGAACTTGATAAGTTCGAGAAGAGAATTCAATTATTATTGAGAGATCGATGCCAATTATTTCGGCTAAGATCGAGAAGTAAATAAATTTGAAATCACAAGATTTCGTTGTTAAATCAAAATCTTGATTACGAGATCGAGAAGAACAACCTTTTATAAAAGGGAATATCATTAAATCGTATATTCGATCATTACGCTGTATGACTTAAGTATTATGCATAATATAGGGTATAATAAAAGTGATCACTTGTTATACTTGCGAGAGGGTATGATTTAATCTTTACTACGTTATCGATACACTGGGTATATCAAAGTATAACTTTGATAGTTACTCGAGAAGAGAAGTTCAAGATCCAATGGATCGCTTTCGAAGATAAATCTGAAAACAATCCACTTTGCAAATTAAATAGAATTAATTCTTGATTATTCAATTGAATATATCGTAGAACCTTGAAAGCGTTGTACCCTTTCATCATTACATTGTTGTGCGATATAAAATACGAAAACTTGTTATTGAATAACGATTTGTTCAGCTATTTCAAAGTTCCCCGAACTTTGGTTTCATTCTATCAAAATAGATAGTCTGGTGATTTGAATACTTATACATTTATTGTATGTATTAACTTGCGGGGCAAATTTGTTGCTCACCCTTGCTAAATAAAACATTTCAGCTAGGGACGAAGTGGCAGGAGGTGCTGCGAAGAATAAAGGCAAAGGCGTTGTAATAAACTAGTTATGATTAACATATTTATTATGTTGTATTTGTAAACCTTTTTTTTGTATATCTAAAGGGTATGTTTGTAATGTTAAGGTTAGTGAACATGGGTGATGTATTATTAGTAAACTCTGATAAAAACTTATGTAAGATACTATCTATATATATTATGGGTAGTTAAATGTTATTTATATTGTGGATCGTGAACACCAAACTCGGGAGTCAGGTAACCCGGATTTGGGGGCGTCACAGATCTCCATTTATAGTTAATACGTAGTTTCAAAATTTTGATATAGAGTTGATATAATGCTATTATTGGTTCAGCTTACTTCACAACTATTGCTTCGTTGTAGAAGTGTCGTTCAAAGAAAACATTTAATCCTTTCAGCTAATATTTATTGTTGTTATTACTTGTTGGGCACTCAAATGCTCGTCCTTGCTTAATTTAAATGTTTTCAGCTAAATGTGATCAACCAGAAGGCTCTGCTAAGAATAAGGGAAAAGGAAAGGTTGCAGAATGAGTTTGTGCTATTTTATGTAATAGTTTAATTTTATTAAGACAATGATATCTATTAATTATCATGTAATGAATGTTTAAAGGTCGCGTACCTGGGATTAGACTCTGATATATGTGAATTAAGTTTAGTATTTATATTATTGATATTATTATTAGTATTATTCCGCTCATAGAAATGGTATCGTGAAGCATCGAGTTCGGGTTTCAAGTACCTGAATTTGAGGGCGTCACAAAAATTAAAGTTTTCTGAGAAATTTCCGTAAAAACATTATTCACTAATTTCTGCTCGAGAATTATTTTTGAACTTCTGAGAAACAAATAATGATAGAATTCTAAGATGAGATGGAATATCCTATAATATTTCAGTTATGGAAAATGAAGTTTTCGCTTGCGGACTTAAAACCTAACGGTCAGGGAAAGTGATTTTTGAGAAGGAATTGAAATGAGTATAATGAATTAAAGCGATGATCGTATAATATGTAGGTACTGTATAAGGTAATGAATACGAGTATAATACAAGGTATTATACGAGTATGTATGAATGATGGTATGTCGTATATGAATAAGTATACGAGTTGGAATAGGAGATTAATACGTAGATTATACGTTATAAGGCTTTAAGCCAAATGTATTGGACTTGTAGGATTTGTTAGGAATTTACAAGCCCAAGTATAGGAATGGTTAAGTCCAATTGGAATTAAGGTTAAGGTCCAATATGAATTAATGAACAAGCCCAATGTTGTTTAAATGTAAGCCAAAGTATAAGTAAGTTAATTAAACTAAAAGTCCAAAGTATGAACCGATGGGTTATCGGATGGTTAAAACCCATGGGGCAACCATGGGTGATCCAAAGTAGTGGCCAAGTACAGTGCTTTTACTTGGTGGCTAAGTAAAGTGCTTATACTTGGTGGTTAAGTAAAGTGCTTATACTTGGTGGCTAAGTAAAGTGCTTATACTTGATCGCTAAGCAAGGGATAAGTTATGTAATGACCAAGTAAACTTGATGGCTAAGTAAAGGATACGTTATGTGGTGAGCAAGCAAATGGAGTGTTGTGAACTCCAAGTAAGGAATAGTAAGGAGGTGATTAAGGAGGTGGATGACTTATTGACCATTATACCCTAACTTTGTGATTTCTATAAATAGAAGATGCCCTAGCTCATTTGTTGGTTGTTAAATTTCAACCAACATTATAAGTTCTTATTGGTTAGAGAGAAAAAGATAGAAAAGCTAGTCTTTCATAGTCGAAGAAGGAAGAACAAAGATTAATCAAGTGATCTTCAAGGGTAAGATCCTAAACCATGATTCTCTTTCTCTTTAATTGTTAGAGAAGTGAGTAGTGGTAGAACATGTATGCTAAGAAGAAGTAGGAATGATTAATCAAAGGACTTAAGCCTTAATAAGTCATGAATAAGCAATTCGTAATCATATAAGTTATAAACTTATGAAGAACAAGTAAGAACTTATCATGTATATAATTTAATGAAATATGTATGTTAAAATATTAGTATGATGGAATGAATCCATTTGGAACGACATAAAAATCTCAAGTCACGAAGATATGGCGGAATTCACGAGTTTGGACGATAATCGTCGAAATCATGAAATTCTCGGAATGGAAGTCGAATTTTGACATTGAGCTAGGAAACGTTAGTTTTCGATGGAGTATAGTCTCATTTGGCATTCTAGAGTTTTGGACTTGAAAATGACCGAATTCCGACTTAGAATGAAGAAACAAGCATTGAACGTTCACGAACATTTATCGTTTTCGTTAAAATGAACTAATAGGTGAATTTTGAGTTAACGAAGTCAAAAATGTAAAATTCTTGCATGAACATGTGGAGTATGTGATTTGTGAGCTAAGGGCTTTTGAATGAGCCAATTCGGACTTAAAATGATCAAATTTGGAGTCCGAGAAGTTCGCAAAGTTCAAAAATTGTCAAATTTATGCAGATCTTGAGGTCTCAGCCGCAATCACTGCATAAAGAACTATAAGTCGCACCGCAGCGTCGGGCGAAGGGTAACCCTTGGCCATCAGCAGAGTCACGCAATAATCACTGAAGTCACAAGTCTCGTCGCAATGAGGCTGGAGGTTGGGTCTTTATTAAGTGTGCCGCTTGCGGCATTGTTGTTATCTAGAGATTGGCCGCCAGAACGCCGGTAATGGAGAATTGTTGACCAAGTTGATTATGAACCCAATGGTTTGCAAGACAAGTATGGGACATGTAATTACTTAATGAACATGATAAGACCATTACTATATTATGTATATAGTGATGAAATTTAGGAATTTAACTATTGTTTACTTAGTAATTAATCGGAGAACATAAAGTGTAAAAAGGGTAAACCATATTCAATTACTATGGTACTTAACCTATGGTTATTAAGTATTGGTGTAGTAACATAGGAAAGATAATTCATTGATGATGACTATAACGTTGGGAGTTACAACTAAAAGTTGTTAAATATTACTCGAACGTGAACGTAAGAATGATGTAAATTATAACGGCAAGTCTGAACCAATAATAACAAATCTAATATGTGATTAGATTGAGAAGAATGGTAAGATTCATTAGGAACCATGTATGTTCATTCATGACCTAATGTGGTATGTTATGTGGTTATGTGTTGTAGAGACCGTAAAGACTCAAAGGGAAAGTAATTTTACTATAGCAGACGCTGAAGGCAAATTTTCTTAATGCTTGTCTAACCTTCGTGTTAGCCAGGTTTTCAGTGATTCATGTTATGAGATGCATGAATGGTTTTTAGAAAAGGGTCGATGCCAGTTTTAACTCGGCTATACTGATCTTAAAAGATTAATTGATTTATTTACAAGTCTTTTAATATAGAATTGATAACGCTATCCTACGCCAATTGTTTGGTACGGATTCAAGGTAAGCGTGAGTATGAATAAACAAATGTATTTTATATCGATTATTCGATGGGCATGCGAGGTTGCCAAAACTTAAACTAAATACGTTTAACGGATGAGTGTTGATCAACATAGAGTACTATAGGCTAATCACCTAGAAGTGCTCGTAAGAAATATCGGACTTACGGTCTTAGTAACGGGTTGTCCTTTTCATGAATAAAAGCTAAAGAGAATGTTCATGGTCTATGGACCTACTCAGAATTTCCAAGCTACTATATGTACTTTGGAATTATTTTATGAGATGAGAAGTGTTATTCAATGTTTCATAGTACTTCGTAACTACTTGTTCAGTTATTGAAGAATAATCATATGATTATCGAAGTGGTATCTATATAATATATTGTTAGACTTGCTGAGCTAGTTATGCTCACTTCTTGCTTGAATCATATGATTGCAGCTAAGGTCGAGCGAACCGAGGGTTCTAATAAAGACAAAGGCAAGGCGAAGATGAATGATTAGTTTATTATGTAATAGACTAGTATATTTGTATGAATTATATTATGATGAACAAAGAATGTAACAGTTTCAGAACCTGGGAACGGGACATATTATTATTAATGTAATAAGAATGTCGTTGATACACACATTTTGATGTTGTTTCAATAGAATGAATGTACAATTATGAGTACCGTGTAGCACCATCTGTCGGGTTGGAAGATACCCGAATTTGGGGGCATCACATGGCTGAAACTGCCCTTATAAAATTTGGGGCAGTTTATTTTTGAAAATTTTGATGATTACGTACTTTGCTAAAAACAGTCCACACGGAAATATACAACTCCTTTTTCAGTGATTTCACTTGGGTTTGAAAGATAACTCATCATGTTATCATCTCAAAATTTTTTAGAATTTTTGAACGCCATAAAGATGACAAAACTGACCCTGGCAGTGACTGTCCAAAAATAGTTTGTTTTCTTTTCTAACAACGAAACTATTTTTGCTAAAACAGCCACTACGGTTTGTGTACTCAACATTTTTGAGTGCTACCACTTGGTTTTAGTAGTTAAATTATATATCTAGTACCCCCCTTTTACGGATCATAAAACAAAGTTGTAGATCTCAAGTTATAAGCTTACAAAGTAGAAAAAAAATTTAGAGTTTTCTAGTTTCAAAATATAGCTTTCATTTCCTTACTTTAGATCTAACTTTTGACACTCAAAAGTGTTATATCTAAATATAATATACTTATTAACATGTAAATCTAGAGTTTTAAAGTTTTGAATCATAGATTCACGTTTTGATTGAGAATAACCAAAAATAAATTATATAAACTTGTTAGAGTTTATACCTTTGCTTGATTTTCTTTCTCCTTCTTGATAAGATTTGATTATGGAATTCTCCTATCCTCTCTTCCCTCTAGGGGATTATCGAATTCTCCTATCCTCTCTCTTTCTATTTGATTTTGTTAGCTAACTTGGAAGTGAGATGAAAGAGAAAGGGAATGGGTTTTGTTTGTTAGTAAAATAGGTAGATATATTTGTATATCTAATTGTTATCTCCCAATATCTTGCTCCTTCTCTCTCTTAATAATCATTACAACATCACCCACTAATCTAATTAAGTGTGGTGGCTTCATGAAAAATTTGACACCAAGCTAAGTTGTGGTTAAATATCTTTTAAAACATGTGGAGTTGGAAATTGATGACATGCTCCCCTTCTTCCTCTCCTCATATATCCGGCCAAGTGGTCTCATTTTCTTCCATGTTTTGCTTTGTTTTTATTGCTTAATTAGTATACTAAATGTTTAAAAGGTCCCTTAATAAGTGGGCTAGAAATTGGGCTTTAAATTAAATTCTTTTGGGCTTTCTAAACAATTGTTTGGGCCATTTAATTTAAGTTAGGTCCAATACTTTTAATTTTATCCATCCCGAATTATTTAATTAGGGTTTTCATTCACTCCTTTGTAATTTAAATAATCACTCATATATATTAAATTTGTACAACCTAATTAGACTTGTTTTACTAAATTCATAAAATTAACTAATTGAGATATATAAAATAAATATCTTTAGGGTTAGTATATATTTTAAATATTAACACTCTCCCTATTATAACCCTTTGGTAATTTATTTACCATTCTCTTTATATACAAAATAAATGTATACACATTATATAATGTTTATTTTTTAATCACATACATTATTTCACATAATCCATAACACATTTATCATTGTTGATAAATTCTTATACTCACATAATCATATAATCATTTTATATAGTTCATATCAATAGTTAATAACTTAAAGATTGTAAATCATTTTAATTTACCATTCAAGGTTAACATGCAAGCCATGTTAATTCTTAACATAACCTATCATACTCTCCCTTAATCAAATTGATTAAGTATTCACCTTAGTTAACTTAAAATAAATAAATTAAATATCTTACTTATTTTATATCGCATATGATAAAAATGTTACAAATACCAGTAATTATAATAACAAATAAAATAATAATAATAATAATAAATTCATTTGTAAAAATATAGTCATTTAAAATTCTCGCTCCTTACATTCTCCCCTCCTTATAAGGATTCCATCCCCGGAATCACCATTACCTTACATTTAATTTTATGTTTATCCTTAGAGTTTTATTTATTAAATCTCTACATTCTCTCCTTCTTATAAGTCCATATCACGAGTCCAGAACTGCTGCGCATCTTGATCTATTGCTTGCGGTCTGCTTGCACCAATTATGGTAGTTACCAATAGAACTCAAATTTCTCCTTCAAAATCTGTTTATTAACGAATTAGTATATTATTTGTCTTTTGTATGTCTATATTTAAGGGTTCCTAACTTTTACGTACTTATCTTAACAGACTCATGGTAAAGAAAATAGGTTATATCTGAATCAAGCTTATATAATAATATTGTTGATCAAAATCATACCTGGAACTCCATCACCGGTTGCTACTGTATCTTGAACTGTCATATTGAAGGTCCTTGCGGTTGGTTTATTTGGTGGAGTTGGATCAGTTATTGCCAACATTCCGCTACTTTTTCCCGCATTCACATTTCCCCCGTCTGTTCTCCTTTTCGAACAATCCCTCACCATATGATCCGTTGATCCATAAATAAAACACCCATTATTCTTTCTTGGATTGGGGCAGTTAGTAGAGATATGTCCCTCCTGCCCACACTTAAAGCACACAAATTTCCCTTTTAGACATTCACCCGAGTGATTCTTCCCACAATTTACACACTGCTCAACCTGCTTCCTCATACCTCCTTGCCTATTATCCACATTCCCAGAATTTTTCCATTTCCTTTTCCCACTTCCACTACCACTGCCTCCCTCCACCTTAACCTTATTCTTCTTTTCCTTATTGTAAAGACTCATGGCCTCACTTCCTCCTTCGGCTATGATAGCCTTTTCCTAGAGTGATATAAAACTATTAATTTTCAACACTGCCACTTTATTGTAGAGCCAGGGTTTTAGGCCCAGCTCAAACCTTCTTGCCTTCCTTGCTTCCGTATCCATTTAGTGTGGAGAGAATCTAGCTAATTCATTAGACTTTGCCGCGTACTCCAAAACTATCATATTCTCCTGCTTCAATTCCAAAAACCTAACCTCCATCCTAGCTTTCATACTGGACGAGAAGTAATTCTCGAAGAACAGTTCCTTGAACCTAGTCCATGTCACCTCTCCTTCTCCACCCCTAGTTTGATTTGCCTCCCCTTTCATCATATAGGTAGCAAAAGTCCTCTCTTTTGCTCCTCCGCTACCCTAGCAATCACAAAAGCCTTTTCTATCTCCTTTACCCAAGTTTGGGCTTCTATAGGGTCAGTTGTCCCTCTAAATTCTGGTGGTCCTACTGCCTTGAAGTCTTTAAAGCTTTCCAATCAATTGTCTAGCTGATTTCCTGCGTCTGGTGCTCCATTCTGCATATCTTGTGCTAACATATTCACAAAATTCTGCATTAGGTTTGGTCGTCCTCCAACATTGTTAACAGATTCTTCTACTCTTTGGTTTTGGTTTCGTCTTCTTGGCGGCATTATTTAGTTAAATAAAACCATAAATTATTCTTTATTATTTTATATTATATGCCTCATCATATGAGTGTTAACATGTAACACGTAATTTCAAACTCAAACAATCATATACTCAAAATATTGGATTTTGAAAAACTCGGTTAACCAATTATCAGATAGACACTTACTATCTTAATACAAAACTTATTTCCTTAACCAAACATATATTTATATCCATTCTACTAATTCATAATACTTTACATCATATAGCACATATCGCTATAAACATCAGTTATCCCTTTGTGACCACAAAAGTCAAGAATCGCTGCTATAACTTATACAAAAGTTGAGAGTTTTACATTACACACTTATATATATCATACACACAACATATATGTTCATACCATATCCGGATAATACTCATCCTACTTATTTCCTACACCCTCCTTTGATCCTGGACAACTTTTCGCCTGATGACCTACCATCCCATAAATAAAACATGCACCTTGCTTTGGATTGGGACAATGAGGAGAGATATGTCCCTTAAGTCCATAATTTAGCATACATTTTTCCCTTTCCTGCATATGCCTTTATGTTTTCTTTTACAGTTTGAACATTTTCCTATAATCTTAAAGTTTCCTTAGTTATAATCAGAATTTTCTATTTCACGCTCATTCATCTTTCTTTTCCCCTTCTCGCTCGTAGAGTCGCATTACCTATATGTTGCATTTGGCTCCCATCGATCTGTAATTAATTTAGAAATTTGGATTTTATTGTAAAATAATTTTATTAAATTAAATAATAAATAAAATTATATTTTATGTGTTATCAAGATGGTTATCACTGTATAACCTAATGATGTGGGAATGTCATAGTATTTTAGCTACGTGAAGGAATTAAAGTGTTTGAATTTCCAAGTGAAAATAAAAGTTTTCCAAGAAATTTTCTGAAAAATACTATTCATCGATATTTTCTCCGGAATTATTTTTGAACTTTTGAGAAATACGTAATAATAGAATATCAAAGTAAGATGGATTATGTAATAATAATCTAAGTATGGAAAATTCAATATTTCGCTTGCGGACTTAAGTTAAGAACGTTAAGAAAAGGGAAGTATTAATTAGTTAAGTAATAATCGTATGATACGTGAGTATTGTACGAAGTAATGAATACGAGTATAATACGAAGTATTATACGAGTTTGTATGAATGATGGAATATCATATATAATGAATTTCTATACGAGTTAGAATACGAGAATGATATATAGACTATATGTTTTATGTATTAAACAATAGTATTGGACTTGTAGGATTTGTTAGGAATTGTTATAAGCCCAAGTGAATTAATGGTAAGGCCCAAATGTTGATTAATGAACAAGTTAGTGTTTATTAATGCAAGCCCAAAAGCTAAGTTAATCTAAGCCAAGCTAGGATCCAATGAATTGTAGTGACCCATGGGGAAAACCATGTTAATATGGTTAACCTTGGTAATCAAGTATAATGTGTGATGACCAAGTATTAGGTGTAATGACCAAGCAAGAGATAAGAGTTGTGTTAACCAAGTAATGAATAGTAAGGAGGTGGCTTAAGGAGGTGGGTTAGCCTAATGACTAAACTACCCTAACTTTGTAAATTTTATAAATAGAAGGAGATTGCTAGCCATTTGTTACTTGTTCAAATAATCTAGTAACTTACAAAATGCTTAAGTGTTAGAGAGAATAAGCAAGAATAAGCTACTTCCATTTGTAAGAAGAAGAAGAAGACTTTTCCACTAGAACTTCAAAGGGTAAGACTTCTTCTCCATTTATCTTCTATCTCTACTATGATAGGTTGATAAGAAAAGTATGGATTAAGGAACATGGATGTTAAGAAGTAAGAAGAATGATTAATCAATGGACTTAAGCCGCATAAGTCAAAAATAAGTCATTTAAGCTTACATAAGTTATAAACATATGAAGAAGTTATATGAACTTAATATGAGTTTATCTTATGAAGTAGTATGAAAGTAAAGAGCTTGTATGAATATGTATCATGTATACATGAATGAAATTATGAATTGAGAACATATAAAGATGATGATTAAAAGACTTTAATTATCACAAGTCATGAACAATGAAGCTATAAGTAGTTTATACTTTAATGAGTTATAAGCTCATGAAAGAATAAGTTAAAATCCATAATGAAAATAAGTTGTTGTAATAAGTATGTTGAGATGTTCATATGATGAATTGAATCCATTTGAAGTAATGAACAAATCATACGTAATGAAGATTTGCCGGAAATTGCACGATTAGACGATAATTATCGAATTCGTGAAATTCTCGGAATAGAAGTCAAATTTTGTGTTTGAACTCAGAAATGTTGGTTTTCGATGGAGACAAGTCATATTTGGAATTATAGAGTTCTGGACTCAAAAATGACCAAATTCCGACTTAGAACGAAGAAACGAGCGTTGAACGTTCACGAACGTTTATCGTTTTCGTTAAAAATGAACCAATAGGTGAATTTTTAGCGAACGAAGTCAAATAGATAAAATTCTTGTATGAACACGTAGAGTATGTAATTTGTGAACTGTAGGCTTTTGAACAAGCTAATTCGGACTTCTAACGAAGAAGTTATGAGCCCGGGAAGTTCACAAAGTTGACAAACTGTCAAATTTTTTGGGTACACAAAGTTGGCGCCATGGCTAACCCAACCCAAGGTATATATTGCGGTCATAGCCATACATATCTGCGAAAGATCTTTGAAAAAGTCGCTAGTGGCGCCGAATGAGAGGGTAAAGAATGAAATAGCAGCCATGCTAAGTCCAGACGTTATTATCGCTAACTCACATGTGCAAAGGCGAGATGTAAGCCTATGACTGGCACCGCAACGCCAGTCCTTGATCAAAGATAGTAAAGAATAATTATGAGCACAAAGCAAGGAATGGGATTAATTCAAAGTGAACCTACCTTAAGGAACTTGAAGTAACATTGTTAAAACTTTGTTAAACCTTAAGGATAGTGCATGGAGGTTAATAATAACCTATTCAACTATGAATGCAAATAGAATGATAAAGCCAGAATTTATAGTAAACCAATCTAATACATGATTATATTAAGATGAAGGGTAAGATATAGTCATATACATACTTGATTATATATGACCTAATGTATGGTGTTATGTAATCATGTATTGTAGAGACTTGAAAGATTCGAACATAAAGTAATTATACTGTAGCCGACGCTGAAGGAAAGTATTCTAACCCTTGTCTCAGTTCAATCTAAACAAGCGTTATAATTCATGTATCCTTACACATGAATTGATGTATGATGAAGTTAAAGCTAATTCTTTCGGCTAGACTTAATGCATTTGGTGGATTATTGATAATATATCCATCTGTTATCAAATGTTGTTATCTTATGTCAACTACTCGATATGGTTTTCAAAAGAAGACTGAGTATGATAAACAAATGTTTTGTCGTCATGCGACAAGCACGTGAGGTTGCCACAAATTAAACGTACATACGTTTAATGAATGTAGTGTTGATCAACATAGAGTACTATAGGCTGATCACCTAGAAGTGCTCGTAAGTAATACTGAACTTACGAACTTAGTGCCGGGTTGTCCTTTTCAAAGAAAGAATGAAATACTCAGGGTCTTGGACCGGAGTTTATGTTTTACTGGATATTATTCATTGTGAAACAATTTGAAAGAAAGATGAAGTGCTATTTTGAATTATCAATAGTACTTCATAACTATTGTTCAGTTATTGAAGATATATGATTCTTATGTGTCAAGCATGTTGTTATTGAAATTGTCATACTTGCTGAGCTAGTTATGCTCACTCTTGCTTGAACCATATGAATGCAGCTAAGACTAAACGTCCCGAAGGATCAAATAAGGATAAAGGAAACGTTAAGGCAGATCGTTAATCAGTCTATGTAATAGTGTAGGTCTATTGTTGTAATGTATTTGATATTATGACAAAGAACCTTTGTAATGGGTATAGAGCCTAGGAAATGTAAATATTTCTTTAAATATATAGAGGACATGTTCGTTCTTTTGAGGCTTTTCAATTGAATGAATGTATGAATGGTAGTACCGTATAGCACCATATGTCGGGTTGGAAGATACCCAGATTTGGGGGCGCTACATGATCAATTTAGATTTTTAACTAATCTTGTTCTTCCATTATTTCTATTAACGCCTTTTGCAACTGACTATTTAATAACCTTTCTATTTCCCACAACTTTTCTAGAAAAGAAACCTTGTTCCGTAGATTCTGCACTTCCGTTGATACTTGATCAGCTCCAACTTTCGTGACCAAATCATTATCTGTCAATACCACCATTTCTGGTTTCGGTACTACATTTTCCAATATGATCACCTCATTAGGGTTGCTTTCCATGTGAGCCTCTATTTCAGCTATTGGCTTTGATATTGGCTCAGTTGGAGTGATTTGCTCCTTCTTCACGATATAAGAGTATCCTAATCCTTTTCCGCCTGACATCTACACATAAATTATCTTGATTAGTACATAATACTTCTTATATACACACAACAAATAATAGTTTTATATAAGTTACTTTTTATTTTGTTTTTACGATGAATTTTTTTAATTCATCTCCTTTAAACTCTATTTGAGTTATTTGTGTTTTCAACGCTTCCCTCTATCCTAAGGTTGTAGCCTAAGGTATCCCCCACCTAAGGTTTTTAACCTAAAGCTTTGATACCTAATAAGTAGGTTTTATACCTACTTATCCGGTATCTTTTACTTAAATTAGTTGCTCAATCTCATGTTTCTTAGTTACTTTTTACGCATTTTGTGTTCGTTTTGTAGATTGTATGCTTGGGAGCTGAAATCGCAAAGAATTGGTATGAAATCGTAAAGAAAAGCAAATCGGACATCGTTTGGGCTTTCATGTTCATTTCATGTTTTTGGCTTGGAACTTGGATTATATTATAGAGCTTCTTCTTAGCTTTCCGTAACATCTTGAGTTATTCCAATTGGAGTTCGGATGCAAGAGTTATGATCTTTGTACCAACGGACGTTGAACTTCACTATTTTAGGCGGTCATTTGCATAGCAGTCACTTCCAGCACAATTTCGACCTTCATCCAATTTGAATCTGTCAAATCTCAAAGAATAAAAGTGTAGAACTCGTTGATAGCTTCGATTTGATAGGTGGCAGGCCCCGTAACTCCTCCCGGATCAAAAGTTATGGCCGTTTTACCAGAGGACACTGTGGCAGGAAATGGACCCCCATCGGGGCGGGCTTTTCGTTAACAAAACCCCCGTCGAGGCGGGCATAGCAGCTGGAAAACAGAATGGACCCCAACCGGGCGCGGGCCCTTTTAGTGTATAAACCCCCGTCGGGGCAGGGGTATGCGCCGAAAAGCCATTTTGTTGCCCAAATTTGAGTTAGAGAAGGATTGTTTCGATCCGATTGACTCATGGACTTCCAAGAGGACTTAAAGACAGATAAAAAGGCTTATAAAAGGAGGAGAATCACAAGGATTAGAGGAGAGATTTAGATTAGAAGAGAAGAAGAATTCCATTGGATTAGATTATAGTAGATTAAGAACTCTAGATTAGATTAGAATTGAATATTGAAGCTATTGATCATCATTGGAGAAACAGATTGGAAGCAAGAGAATACATATATGTTTATCTCAATTCTAATTTCTTTTCTTATCTATTTGTATCTTTTAATGCTTAATCAATTGTGGATGATGGATTCTAGTTCCGTTATAAATTAAACTCTGTTTTGAGATTACTGTTGGGTAAAATCTAATTACGCACAACACGCAAGTATACGTGGTCAACAAGTAATAAAGTGAAAGTAGAGTATCGTTCCCACGAGGAATTGTTTAATAAAAATCACCAAGTACTAACCCGTAACCAACTCAATCTTATTTAAACGAATGAATTTCAAATTATATAAATTAAACTACTATTTAATTCCACTAGTTAAATTAAGATTACGGAGATTTAAGTTCACAACTTCACTTATTGTTTCATTTAAGTTAACACACTTCTCATCAATTATTCTCTATCCCGAATTGTTAATCAAGAACATTAAAATAGATAAAACTATCTCCCGATGCATAATAGTCATTGTGACGACCCCAAATCCAGGTACTTGAAACCTGAACTCGGTTCTCCACGATACCATTTCTTTAAGCTGAATAATACTAAATAATAATACATTCAACTTAATTTACATACATCAAAGTTTACTTCCCTGTGCACGTGACCTTCAAATACATTCCTTACAATACTTGAATAGATACCAATACAACTATAACCATTAACTCATAATACACACTTATTCGATCGCCTTTCCTTTTCCTTTGTTTCGTGCTCGAGCCTTCAAAGTTGCTCATACATAACCGAAAACATTTAATTTAAGCAAGGATGAGCATTTAAGTGCCCAACAAGTAATAGCAATTATATATAACCCGAAAGAATATAAGTATTCTCTTTACATAACACTTCTACAACGAATTGAAAGTTGTGAAGTAATCAGACCTTGATAAAAAATTCACATAACAACTCTCTTTCAAATTCTTTAAATTTGGCTCGCTCTACCCTTGAATAGGGTTTAAGAAACATACTATGAACATTCTTTTCATTTTCAAAAGGTTTAGCGAATTCTATCCTCAAACCGTATAACTTACGAGCACGGAGGGTGATCACCCAGTTGTACCTTGTATTGATCAATACTACATAACTTGAACGAAATTCATCGCTCACTCTATCCGCCTTTACGCAAAAATCTTCCCATATAGGGATGTTCATACATGCCCAGTTCCAAACCCAAGGTTTTAATCTTGCTCAACAATAATATGTAATTCAACATATATATATACGGGTAATTGACAAAGGTGTATCAACATGTGAACAAATGCCATGATTATCCAAGTGGGGACACTTGTATAACCATTTATAGAAATCAATGAATGTAATATATATCCGAGCTAACATGTCGATAATCAAAGAGTACATAATCAGATGCAGGATAGAATAATTACAAACTTCTTACTCATGTCCATTGCATAAAGGAAGTGCAAAGGTAGGATACTTGCCGATTCAATGATTACAAATCTCAACTTAGGTTTTATCTCTTTATCACAACCTATCAATAATCGGATCATTCGCTTCGATTAGAACAATATATCTTAACACATAGTAATCGCTCTATTACAACAATTGACATAGTCCAATCACATAATCACAAAGGATCATACTTTTAGTTCCTATTCTATACTTGAAATATTTTTATACGCTTTTCAAATATCTCATCCATGCTCTTACGTAGTCTTTTCTTTCTTTTATAAGGTCCGACATTTGTTTGCCAGACGATGATTTTTATCGGGTAAATCTTTGAGTCTAAGACTCTTATTCTATACCTCAACATCTCAGAATATCGGACATCTTATTTTTTAATCATTTTCGCAATTTCCGTAAATTAAAAAATTTAAAATAATTCAAATCATCACTAAAGGGCCTATAGTGATATAATCATTACTATAGGTGTTCTTCTTCAAATTCGTAACTTCATAATCGGTTCTCAAGTCACTAGTTTGGCTAATTATAACTTTCAAATATCTAATCATAATTAAATGATTTAAACAAGAAACAATTCCATTATCATTAATATTTTAATTAATACTAAACTATTAATGAAACCATTGCCAAAATATAAAAGTTATTTATAATAACTCAAACTATTTTAAAACATTTATATTGCCCAAATAATTACCATTAATATTTAAATATTAATGTACTCTTTATCCAAATATTAAAAGTCATTAATTATAACTTAAAATATTTTTAAATCCTTAATATCCTCTTTAAATGGTTTTTAAATAAGTAAAACCATTTTTAAACTATTTATTTAATATTAATCATTAAATAAACTAAATATCATTAATATTATCTTAATATCATTAATATTTAATTATTAATGAAATTATCATTTAAATATTAAAAGTTATATTTTATAACTTAAAATATTTTTAAATACCTTATTTTCATTTAAAATGATTTTTATAATATTAAAATCATCTTTAAACTAAATTATGTAATATAATCATTAAATAACTTTAATATCATTAATAATTATTAATTAATGAAATTCATCACAAAATATTAAAAGTCATCACAAATAACTCATTTACATAATCAATTCCAAGCCAAAATAAACATAGTAAACTAACTAGTTTATTAACAACACTAACTAAACTTCAAAAATTCAAACTTTAACTAACAATTAAAAATAATAACATTACAAAAATTAAATAAGAAACATACCCGGAAATACGAATTCCACAGACTGAATACGCACTTCCACGCCAAAATTTAACTAATGAGATCTTTATAAAAAGTCCTCCCACAACAAAGCCTTTCTCAAAAATTGGAGGCCTTATTGTTGGTGAATGAAACAAAGGCCAAGCCCTTCTATTTATAGGTTTAGAAAATGGTGAAGTTCTCAATTTAGTCGATGTGAGACTTGGTTTATACTAATTTTTCAATAGCTCACTTTACGATTTTCTAACGCATTGCTCATAACTCCGATTAATCTGATTTTTGGATATGTTATACATGGTATGTAAGACTATTTTTAAAAAATACGAATTACCCAATTCGGGTTCATTAGGTAGCCCAAACAGTGCGTCAAAAGTGGACGTTCATAACAGTTTTTAATCTCGTTTCAGCTTTACCCTCTTCCGCTAAAACAGTCATAACTCTTTCATTTTAAAACATTTTTAGCGATTCTTGAGCCCACGCGAAGCTAACTTCTGGGGCTACAACTTTTATTCTTTGACCATTTTCAAATTCCGAACACATCAGCCCAGAAATTCCGTTCAAATGGACTGCACCGCACTTGTTGGGAAGTTTTGACACTACTACTTTGAAATGTCATAACTCTCTCCTCCGATATCGATTTAGTCCGCTTTGAGTCTATGGAAAGCTTATTCGGTGTGATATAACATACCAAAAGCCCAGAAGGTTTTGGAAACATTAACTGATCGAAATAAAGGTCCCGAATAGCACATCCCACGCTGACTTTCAATTTTGAGAAATTTGACACATTTTCTTCCAATCACCGTAATTCCCTCATCCGAGGTCGGAATGAGGTCATTCCAAAGCCTATGGCTTTCTAACTCAGTGCACTACAACATATCAAAAGCCCAGACCTTTTAAAGCACAAAAGTGGACGAGAATGCCCCATTACAGATCGCCTGTGAAATGATGTTTATCATGATCGGTCAACCATGTTTGACCATCTATAACTTCTAATCTATACATGATATGGACTTGATTCTTTTTTACAGATTAAAGGCCACATATCAAAGCTACACATAACAACTTTTGAAGAACAAAACTCATGATCGAGCAAAGAGTTATGGCCTCGACATTTGTCAAAAAATAACAGTAATTCGATTTTTCCAACTTGCTTAAATCTTCAAATTCAGGCACTTTGATGTTATGGGTCTTTGATTTATCAACCCATATCATCAATTAACATTCTATTACACAACTTTAAACAATCAATTGCATCAAATAACATCAAATCAAAGGATTTCTAGGTTTAGTGTTCTTATACCCTTTTTGCCAAAAAAATTCTTGATTCTTACTTCTGATTTGTTATGGGTGATGGTTGGGCTTTGTTTAAGAGTGTATGGGAAATCTTGTACAAGACAATTAAATGTAATATTTAATCACTAGATTTAATTCTTATAATTTACCAATTAACTTCTATCCTTTGGTAAATTAAAACACTTATACAATAACATCAAAATTAAACCCTAAATTAAAATTAGGGTTTCTCAACGTCATCAATTAGGGTTTGTAATTGACCATTAGTGGTTCTTTAAATATCTCGTGTATGTTACTAACACGATTAAATTACGGTTTCTAATTTTAACCTAGGTTAGGGTTATAATAATTAGGGTTTGTCCTAATTATCGACGTCAACAAATAATTAGGGTTTCTTCTAATTACCGATATTCTTATTCACGATAATTTCATATACACAAATACTACTCGTAAATATCCCATAACCGAGTTTAATAATTAGGGTTTCACAAAGACGGTAATATGCTATGACCTAATTGGTCGCCATCATTGCTCAATATTATCTCGTCTGCACATACCCAATTACATAATTATGGTAATCAGTAAAATTATTATATAAATAATATAATATTATTATTCTCATCTCTTGATCACAATCCCAATCCAGGGTTTGGATCTCATGTCTGACTTATTCTTCGTACACAACATCAATAATCAAGTTAAAATAATTAATTTAAATATTCTGAACAATTCATATAATAAAATATTTATTATATAAATCTAATTATCACTTCATATATTATTTCCAATCATGTTTTCATGGAAAATAATTAATAAAAATATTTCGGCTTACATAAATTTATTACCATATAATTTGTGGAAATTAATAATTCCAAAATTATTTCTAATTTTTCAAGTAATAAATGTATTCGCATTTATCATTCACTTTACTTGACACTTAGTCTCGTCATTAAATAAAAAAAAAAAATTTATACGCAAATTTTTTTATTTATTTTATATAGAAAATCTCGGGTTATTACAGTCATACTCACTTAAATCCACAGATGATAGAATTAAGCAAGACACCCTAATTAACTAATCCACTATATCTCTATGTGAATTACAATTAAAAAAGATTTAAAGCACAAGTTCTCTATAAGACTACATATGGCGTAAAGGCATATCTCTATCCTAAACACAAATCATGAATTCCATCTATGCAGAAATCACAAACACATGCTATCATGATCAAATCTAAATCTATACTTCATCTCTCGAGTTCATATAGATTATCACGGTAATTGTTAGCTAGGCAATTAAGTCCAAATCACAATAGACAATCCTCATAATAGAACATAATAATTGATAATGAAGAATATTAAAATAAACTACACAATAAGATCCATTGTAATCTCAAACAAAGAATTAGTTCATTGAATTAAAACTAAAAATCCACACTTGAATACACATTAAAAGACAAAGATAGAAGAAGATGGGAAGATATTGTGACGCCCCCAAAATAGGTATACATCACCTATTTTGAGTCTCCAAATACATGGTACAAAATACAAATACAATCTTAAATATACAACATGAGCTGTGAGTTTTAATATAAATATTTTCTTCTAGACAGTATTCAAACTCAAAATAAGTCCTCAATACATTTATTAACACACTATTTCATAGAATAGTGAGGACTACTAATGCTATCCTCTGGACCGTCACTCCGTTCCCCGACTAGTCCCTGCTACGTTCTCATTTCATGAAGAGAACAATGAAAGAAAAAGGGTGAGCTCATCTAGCCCAGTAAGAAATATTATGATTAAGATAATGCAGAATAAATTATCGTTAGCCTTCAACAGTGTTAAACTGATACAATATAACAAACATCAAGTTTAACAGCAGCGGAACAAGCAATCCATTAAAAGAATCAAGTAGAGAATAAAATCTACTATCTTTTATGATTTAAAAGGTTTTTCATCACTTTTATCATTTGGGACTCGAACAATAAATAATCCACATCATCCCTGCACTACGGTCAATGATATTCATTAGTATCACAACCACAAATTATCCATGCACTACGGGCCAAGGATATTCGTGTATTCATCAATGGTCATGATCATGACAACAATTGTCCATCAATGCACTACGGGCCAATAAGGACTTTTACCACATCATTTGTAACATTACGGTCATGATTATACCGATTAATCCCTAGTCATAATCATACCAAGTCCATCTATGCACTACAGGCCACATATGACTTTCAACATAATATAAACATGAGGATGATGACAATGATATAAGAATCCAATAAAACAAGTTCAAGGCATAATTTATCCAGGAACTAATAACGTCCAAATTGTCAACATGATACTTCTTTGTAGAGTAAAATTCAAGAATGCTCAGAAGAATATTTTCATGAAAAGATACTAGATGAAGCACAAATATCAAGGATATTCCACTAATTTTATGGAGTATAGAAGTCAAAACTTTGACCAACTGAGTATAATAAAGAATGGAATAACAAAAGAAATCACCATACATGCGATAGACTACACAGACAGGTTATTCCAATAGAATAATAAATAACTTAACCAGGTCATGCGTAAACGCACAGACATGATATTCCAGCAAAATAATAATTAATGGAACCAGGTCATGCGTAAACACACAGACAGGATATTCCAACAGAATAATAAATAATGGAACTAGGTCATGCGTAAAGTACAGACAAGATGTTCCAACAGAAAGATAAATAATGGAACTAGGTCATGAGTAAAGCACAGACAGGATGTTCCAACAGAATGATAAAGAATGAAATAATAGAATAATTTCACCATGTATGCAGTACTTCGCATAGACAAGTTATTCCAACATAATAATAAAGAATGGAATAACAGAAGAATTTCACCAAGTATCGGGTAGTCCGCGTATACAGGTTATTCCAACAGAATAATAAAGAATGGAATAACAAAAGTTCTCTTCATGAATACAAAAAAATAATACCCATTACCTTAGAAGAAACTAGATATAGGAGTAGTGAAGTAGAAGAATACTTTTTTTCTTTCTCTCTATAGTTTCTCTCTCTAGAGTTTCACTGAATTCGTAACAAATAATGAAGGAATTAGCTTCTATTTATAGGAGAATGGACTAAATAGTAACTAATTCATGAACAGTCCAGATTGATTTACTTTTAAACGGATGGTCCATATTAATTTACTTTGCAGTATTAATAAAATATTCTAATAAAATAAAATCTTTTAAATAAAATATAATATATTCTATTTATAATCTAATAAAACGAATAACTTTATAAAAGTATTCTATTTTATATAAAAAGTTTTCTGTTTTATTACATTTATAATAATAATAAAACAAAACTTATCACCTTTATTATAATTCACAATATTAATCGACCAGGTCGTTCTCAGGAAAGAGGGGGCTTTCCAATAAAGATTTCTCCCTATTAGCGCGCAATTAAGTGACCAAACCTCTCCTTGACAGAACTTCTAGACATCGTTAATATTGCAAATAATAATATTAATAACTTTGTTATCTCAATTATTGATTTAATAATATATAAAATATCGACAATAATTGAATCAAATAACGTGAGATACTATGCAACAATTACTAAAGAAATAATTGAACAAAACTGAGTGACTTCTCATGTAAGCATCAATAACTAATACCGTGTGCTACTATGCAACCACGCGTATAACTGTACTTTTAACACCGGGTGTTTCAATAGTTAAAGGTAAAACTTCCGCCGTTATTTTCATAAAAAGATATTTTTATCGTTTTCTCAATCTGACAATAATTTTGTTGTGGGGTCCACCAATGATTATGCCGTCGTACGAATATTCCCTGTTAAAATGAATATTCCCCTACCAATCGAATATTATATAACAACTTGTGTACTTTGAAAAATTTATAAATATTACCCACAACTATAATATTATATCAAATTCACTCCATAATATTCAAAAATGATATTTATAGAAAATTCATTTTTATTCCTAAACGTTGGGGTCTTACAACCTCCCCTTCTTATGAAATTTCGCCCTCAAAATTAGGGTACATACCTGGTATATCGAAGAGGTAAGGATACCTTGATTTCACTTCAGATTCTAACTCCTAGGTCATTTCCTCAATATCGTGGTTCCTCCACAAAACTTTGACTTGATGTATAACCTTGGAGCGTAGAATATGCTCCTTTTTATCCAAGATTTTAACAGGAACCTCTTCATAAGTTAAATCTTTCGCTATTTCATCTGGTTCTAACTCAATAATGTGGTTTGGGTCTTTCACATATTTACGTAACATGGATATATGAAAAATGTTATGAATACGAGACATACTTTACGGTAAAGCGAGTCTATAGGCTACAGTCCCTACTCGATTGAGGATTAAAAATGGGCCAATGAATCGAGGATTGAGCTTTCTTCTCTTTCCAAATCTCGTAACTCCTTTCCATGGAGCAACACGTAACAACACATGATCTCCAATATCGAATTCCACGTCCTTTCGATGAAGATCAGCATAACTCTTTTGTCGGTCTTGTGAGGTTTTTATACGTTGTCGGATCGTTTGAATCTTTTTCGTAGTCATACGTACCAACTCCGGTCCCAACAATGTTGCTTCACCCACCTCATCCCAGCATACTAGAGAACGACACTTTCTTCCATACAACGCCTCGAATGGAGCCATGACAATACTTGTTTGATAACTGTTGTTATAAGAAAACTCCACCAATGGTAAGAACTTGTCCCAACTTCCCTTGAATTCAAGGACACAGAGTCTCAATAAATCTTCAAGAGTTTGAATAGTCCTCTCTGATTGTCCGTCCGTCTGAGGATGATATGCCGAACTAAATCGTAAATCCGTGCCCATAGCTTTTTGTAAACTAACCCAAAATCGTGAAGTGAATCTTGGGTCTCGATCAGAAACTATGGATACTAGCATACCATCCAGTCTTACAATCTTGTTTATGTACATACGAGCAAGACGTTCAAGTGTATAAGTTTCTCGTATTGGTAAGAAATGAGCAGACTTGGTCAATCTATCAACAATGACCCAAATTGCATCTATGCCTTGAGAAACCTTGGGAAGACCAATAATGAAATCCATGGTAATGTGCTCCCACTTCCATTCTAGAATTTCAAGTGGTTGCAATGGACCTTTTGATACTTGATACTCCGCCTTAACTTGTTGACAAGTTAGACACCTTGAGATAAACAACGATATCTCTCTCTTCATATTGCTCCACCAAAATGTATGACGAAGATCACGATACATTTTGGTGCTCCCGGGATGGATTGCAAACGGTGTGTTGTGCTCCTCCATCATGATTTTATACTTTAAATTAGGGTCGTTAGGAACACAAAGTCTGGAGTTGACTCAAAGTATTCCTTCTTCATCAATTCTTGCTTTCGGCATAGCGCCTTCTTGCATATTCTTCCTTATACGCATCAGCTCCAGATCTGTAACTTGAGCAACTTTAACTTTATCAATTAAAGTCGATTCTACTTATATATTCGCCATTATCACATGGGTCCCTGGTGTCTTTAACTCTATCTCCATCCTTTGCAAGTCACACAAAATAGGCCTTTGCGTTGACAATATCGCACTCGTACCCGCATATGATCTTCTACTCAATGCGTCAGCTACCACGTTCGCTTTTCGAGGATGGTATTGGATGGTATGATCATAATCTTTTGACAGTTCAAGCCAACATCTTTGTCGCATGTTGAGTTCCTTTTGAGTGAAGAAATATTTGAGGCTTTAATGATCCATAAAGATCTCCACTTTCTCCCCATACAAGTAATGCCTCCAAATCTTTAGTGCAAAAACGACTGCTGCCAACTCTAGACCATGAGTGGGATAATTCCTCTCATATTCTTTGAGTTGTCGTGAGGCATAGGCTATGACTTTCCCATATTGCATGAGAACACATCCTAACCCTTTGCCCGAAGCATCACTATAGATGACAAATCCCTCTAAGCCAGATGGTATTGTCAGAACAGGTGCTGAAATGAGTCTCCTCTTGAGTTCTTGAAAACTCTTCTCACATTCTTTCCTCCAACCAAACTTTGTATCTTTCTGAGTCAGATGAGTTAATGGAGAAGCGATTCGAGAAAACCCTTTTATGAATCTCCGATAATAACCAGCTAAGCCGAGAAAACTACGTACTTTGGTCACTGATTTAGGTTGCTCCCAGCTTTGAATAGCTTCAATCTTTTCTGGGTCAACAGATATTCCATGACTTGATACTACGTGCCCAAGGAATGCTACTTCCTCCAGCCAGAACTCGCATTTCTTCAACTTGGCATAAAGCTTGTTTTCACGAAGCTTTTGGAGTATCAGCCTCAAGTGTTGCTCATGATCTTCATGGCTTTTGAAATAAATAAGGATGTCATCAATAAAGACGATTAAAAAGTGATCCAAATATTCCTTGAATACTCGGTTCATCATATCCATGAAGGCAGCTGATAAGTTGGTTTTATACCTACTTATCTGGTATCTTTTACTTAAATTAGTTGCTTATATTCATGTTTCTTAGTTACATTTCATGCATTTTGTGTTTATTTTGTAGATCTTATGTTTGGGAGCGGTGTGAGCGACTATTGGTGAGGAAAAACAAGGAAAATGCAAAGAAAAGCAATCCGAACATCATTTGGGCTTTCGTGTTGACTTCAAGTTCTTGGTTTGGAACTTAGCTTATATTTTAGAGCTTCTTCTTAGCTTTCTGGAACATCTTAAATCATTCTAATCAGAGTTCGGATGCAAGAGTTATGATCTTTGTATCAATAGATGTCGAACTTCGCAGTTTTGGTTAGCCATTTTCATAGCAGTAACTTCCAGACCAATTTCAGCCTTCATCCGGCCAGACTTTTTCAATCATCAAAGAATAAAGGTTGTAGAGCTCGTCGATATATTCGATTTGATAGGTGGCAGGCCCTATAACTCTTTCCGGGTCAAAAGTTATGGCCATTTTACCAGAGGACACTACAAAGAGAAAATGGACCCATGCATACATGAATTTGTAGTGCATTTCCCACGCTGTATGAAAGCGACTCGAGCCAAAAATGTGATTTTTTGCTTGACACGTGCTACCTACCTTTAACAATTCCTGCATGGCCGCACGACTTTGGGTGTTGACCAAAGCTAAATTTTCATTAAACAGTGTAATTGAAGCGTAATTTGGAGAGGGGTTCAATTAGGGCTTATATATTAGACGTATTTTCATTATGTAAAAGAGATTCCACCCCTTGGGGGCTCAAGCTACTTCTATTTCTTTCTTCACTTTGGAATAATTATATTAGAGTAGATTAGAGTAGTGATTTTCTAGAGTTGATTAGATTGAAGACTTGAAGCGATTGGAAAGCATTGAAGATTCAATCTTGGATCAAGAGAAAAGATTTGCACTACCATTATCTATTCTTACTCTCTCTTTGATTCCTAATTGTATCTTATGATGTTTATTCAATATGTGGATGATAGCTTTAATTCAGTTATGATTTAAACACTATTCTGAGATTGTAATGGATTCAATGGATTAATTATTTCTGATATGTTTCATTGATAGCCTTATTGATTTCTATGGGTTTGTCTATTAAGATTCATGCTTAATTACTTAGTTGATTGGCCATCAATTATTGTGATAATCCATATGGACTTGAGAGATGAAGTATGAGTTTGGATATGATCTTGATAGCTTTAGGTTGTATATTCTACATTGTGATGGGATGTATGATTTGTGCTTAGGATAGACATATACCGAAGCACCATTCATAGTCAACTGAGAACTTGAGATATAGTGGTTTAGGTAATGTGGGTGTTCATGTGTATTCTATCAACTGTGGATTATATGTGATATGGGTATGGTACATTGAGAGATGACTATACTTTACTTTTGTGTTCTGGACTAACAAACCGATATAATTAGTTTGGCTTAACATGAAATGTATGGATTTGAGTGAGTCAATAGATGAAATTATGATCTAAGGTCTTCATTATCTAGTCTCACTCTAGGAATAGTTAGGTTTATTTTATTTCATAGTTTACATAAAAAATATAGTATCATTCGCTTAAATAAGACCTGAAATGGTTATGGGCTAATGCTTGGTGAAATTTATTAGTTAATTCTCCGTGCGAACGATACTTTACTTACTCTTTATTACTTGTTGACCGTATATACTTGCACGCATATATTGATCGGTAAAACGACCAACAAGTTTTTGGCGCCATTCTTAGGAATTAGCTTAATAAATTTTTTCCAACATTAATTTCAATCAAATTGGTCTTAATTTAAACATTTTTATTTTGTTTTAATTATTTTCCTATATTTTTCTCTTTTCGTACCCATGGGTGACTTTTTTTTATCAATGGCCTTATGCAAATATGATTCAACCAAGGGACACAAGCACTGAGGGACTCAATGTATTTTCTACATTGTTAGCACAAATTGCAACACTTTCGGAGAGGTTTGATATTCTTGCAGCCCAACGCACTCGAGAGATAGTAGTTACATGTGAATACTGTGCTGACAAGCATCCGAGTTATCAGTGCAATATCGAGGTTGGACAAGTGCAGTTTGGGGGTGATTACTTCAACAACGATGTTTATCCTGATTATCAACAAGGTTGGGGGTATCACCCAGATTATGAATGGGGTTATAACTATCAAGATCAATACTGCATCTCAAGTCCAACATATCCATCATATTTCTCATATCCACCTCAAATGCAACAAGAAGAAAATTCAAGGTTGAAAGAATTCATGTCAAAAAGCATAGAAGACCATGAAGAGATGATGATGAGTCAGGAGTTATCAAGCCAAAATCTCAACAAATAGATGGAAGAACTCATTAACTCCTCAATGAATGGTCCTTAATACATGGAATTCGAAACTGAACAACATAATTCAAGATTGGAGGAATTGTGGTTCAAATTTATAGCATCAACTGAGGAGAAGATGATTGAACAAGAGAGGTCAATTCAAAATCTTCAGAATCAGATGGATCAAATGTTCAAAGCCTTGAATAATCGCCCTCCAAACAATTGGTGCTATGACATGGACGATGAAATTGATGGAGTGCCAGAAGTGTACATGCCAATGAATGAACTGAAAGGAGTGGACATTGAGGAGACAACTGGGGGTATGGAAAATGAAGAACATGAGCCAACTTGTATTATATCCCAAGTGCCTTCTCAGTTAGAGTTGAAAAACTCAGTGAAATTTGCACACCCATGTCCCCTTGGTAGTCACATCCAAAACAAGAATTTTTGCGATTATGAGGCCTCTTACAAACCATGGTGGGCAAAGGAAGAGATAATAGAAGAAGAAAAGCCCGTTGAATCTTTCATGCCTCAATGCAAAAATCTATTCACAAATACAGTGGACGAAGCACCTGGCTATAACATAGAACTGGGGGAATCATGTACAGGAAATATGCTAGGTTGTTTCAATTCACAGACACGCAAGATGGGGAACCTACCTACGCACATTGCAGTTCTAATGTATGGAGGGTTCCTAGCTTATCGTACAGGAATTGGATAGCGGTGTCAAGAAAAGAGTCCAGCTAACGGACTATAAACCGAGCGCTCGATGGGAGGCACCCCATCCAATCTTTCTCCCTCCTTGTTTAATTCTTATTTACATTTCCATATTTAGTAAATGTTAGATAGTGGTAAGTATTAATAATAATTTGATTGTTTCTCCTCTCAGGTTCAAT
Source organism: Panax ginseng (assembly GCA_020205605.1). Classification (NCBI taxonomy): domain Eukaryota; kingdom Viridiplantae; phylum Streptophyta; class Magnoliopsida; order Apiales; family Araliaceae; genus Panax; species Panax ginseng. The sequence goes on from CM035131.1 coordinate 84,204,723, forward strand.
CCAATTGCTATAAGCATTCAGGATCAAACAAGTCAAAACTAAAGTCGCCAGCCAGAGTGTATGTGGTCGGCATACATGCCGCCTCAACTACAAGCTAAACATCGTATGCGCGCCGCCATAGCTCGACCACGAAAAAATTGCTAAATTTTTAAATTTTCGACTCAAGCATTCTTGGACAATTAGAAGCCCACACTCGGCTTCCAACTATAGAATATCTCAAACTTAGCCATCGCTTGATATACCATCGGATCTTGAGGAGGCAAAAGGAGATGACATTGCCACTTAGGGGAGTATTCTATCACTTTTAATTACAATGAGGGCATTATTTATTTTAAGTTTGGGGGTATTGGGTTGTGTAGTGAGAGAATGTTGCATATATAGTTGATTGCATGTTTAAGTTGCATAGTAGGGTATTTTAGTATGAACTTTTTTTTTTAGTTTTAGTTTTCTTTTGTCTTGTTTACTTAGTATGTGTTTAGTTGCATAACATTGCATAATCCCGTGCTTTTAGTTAGTTGGATTTTAATTTGGCCTATGATGAAATAGAAATTTGATAGATTTTTGAACTTGGTTGATATCTTGAGCTTAGTTATAATTTTATACATGATATAATTCATGCTTCATTTGCTTAGATGTTACCAGTGCAGACACAATGTTCCTCCTATTTTCTTGTTGGTTAAGATTAGCATTCTTGTCTCTGAGAGGAAAATGTTATTTTAATGATAGAATTGTGTAGGAAGTGAGTAATGACTATGAAGACACTCAAACTCAAGTTGTGGGAACACATGGGTATGCTTGCTATATGGGACGAGATGGAGCATAAAACACACTCGCTTAAATGGAAATGGAAAGTTAGATGGAGCGAAAACGACTCTTTCGCTATACATAAAAAAAAATTAAAAAAAAATTCAATAAACACCGCGGGAAAGTGCGAAAATCGCCCTCATGAGTAAAAATAAAGCAGAATAAACCCATTGTTGAACCTTAATTTGTATTGATGTGTTGGAGTAGTTGATGTCTCATTAGTATATGCAGTTCTTGATTTAAACTTCAATTTTCTGTCTTAAGCATGTAGCATGTGATATCTTCACCTTTGTCAAGCTTATTTGTGAACACATCACACAAACACAACATCTTTATTGCATGTTAGGATTATCTGATTGTATGTCATTATGCCTTTAGCTTAGTTTGATGCTTTGTTCTTGGATCTTGATATTTCTCTGAGACATGTCTCACTGGAATTCTTAATATGGCTGGAAATCTGGGGATCTATTGTCATAGTAGCGTAGCTTGCATAGCATGTAGATTGCATTATATTGTGTTACTTGGGGACAAGCAATAGTTTAAGTTTGGGGGTATTTGATAAGTTGGTTTTATATCTACTTATCTGGTATCTTTTACTTGAATTAGTTTCTTATATTCATGTTTCTTAGTTACTTTTCATGCATTTTGTGTTTATTTTGTAGATCTTATGTTTGGGAGCTGCGGTGTGGCGACTATTATTGGTGAGGAAAAACAAGGAAAATGCAAAGAAAAGCAATCCAGACATCATTTGGGCTTTCGTGTTAACTTCATGTTCTTGGTTTGGAACTTATCTTACATTGTAAAACTTCTTCTTAGCTTTCCTGAACATCTTAAATAATTCTAATCGGAGTTCAGTATGCAATAGTTATGATCTTTGTACCAACTGGACGTCGAACTTCATTGCTTTGGTTAGCCATTTTCATAGCAGATCACTTCCGCACCAATTTCAACCTTCATCCGGCCAGAATTTCTCAATTATCAAAGAATGAAAGTTGTAGAGCTCGTCGATATCTTTGATTTAATAGGTGGCAAACCCCGTAACTCTTCTCTGATCAAAAGTTATGGCCATTTTACCAGAGAACACTGAAGCAGAAAATGGACCACAGGTAGCGCCGCTGAATTTGTAGTGCATTTCCCACGCACTGCGCTGGCGACTCTGAGCCAAAAACGTGATTTTTTTGCTTGAGCGGCACGCCTAACTTCAAAGCCAATTCTCACATGGCCACATTTACTTTCTTGATTGTTGACCAAAGCTGACTTTTCATTAAACAGTGCAATTGAAGCATAATTTGGAGAGGGGTTCAATTTGGGCTTATATATTAGACGTATTTTCATTATGTAAGAGGGATTCCACCCCTTGGGGGCTCAAGCTACTGCTATTTCTTTCTTCACTTTGGAATAATTAGATTAGAGTAGTAATTTTCTAGAGTTGATTAGATTGAAGACTTGAAGCGATTGGAAAGCATCGAAGATTCAATCTTGGAGCAAGAGAACAGATTTGCACTACCATTATCTATTCTTACTCTCTCTTTGATTCCTAATTTTATCTTATGATGTTTATTCAATATGTGGATGATAGCTTTAATTCAGTTATGATTTAAACACTATTCTGAGATTGTAATGGATTCAATGGATTAATTATTTCTGATATGTTTCATTGATAGCCTTATTGATTTCTATGGGTTTGTCTATTAAGATTCATGCTTAATTGCTTAGTTGATTGGCCATCAATTATTGTGATAATCCATATGGACTTGAGAGATGAAGTATGAGTTTGGATATGATCTTGATAGCTTTAGGTTGTATATTCTACATTGTGATGGGATGTATGATTTGTGCTTAGGATAGACATATACCGAGAAGCACCATTCATAGTCAACTGAGAACGTGAGATATAGTGGTTTAGGTAATGTGGGTGTTCATGTGTATTCTATCAACTGTGGATTATATGTGATATGGGTATGGTACATTGAGAGATGACTATACTTTACTTTTGTGTTCTCGACTAACAAACCGATATAATTAGTTTGGCTTAACATGAAATGTATGGATTTGAGTGAGTCAATAGATGAAATTATGATCTAAGGTCTTCATTATCTAGTCTCACTCTAGGAATAGTTAGGTTTATTTTATTTCATAGTTTACATAAAAAATATAGTATCATTCGTTTAAATAAGACTGAAATGGTTATGGGCTAATGCTTGGTGAAATTTATTAGTTAATTCTCCGTGAGAACGATACTTTACTTACTCTTTATTACTTGTTGACCGTGTATACTTGCACGCATATATTGATCGGTAAAACGACCAACAAGTTTTTGGCGCCGTTGCCGAGGAATTAGCTTAATAAATTTTTTCCAACATTAATTTCAATCAAATTGGTCTTAATTTAAACATTTTTATTTTGTTTTAATTATTTTCCTATATTTTTCTCTTTTCAGGTACCATGGGTGACTTTGTTTATCAATGGCCTTATGCAAATATGATTCAACCAAGGGACACAAGCACTGGGGGACTCAATGTATTTTCTACATTGTTAGCACAAATTGCAACACTTTCGGAGAGGTTTGATATTCTTGCAGCCCAACGCACTCGAGAGATAGTAGTTACATGTGAATACTGTGCTGACAAGCATCCGAGTTATCAGTGCAATATCGAGGTTGGACAAGTGCAGTTTGGGGGTGATTACTTCAACAACGATGTTTATCCTGATTATCAACAAGGTTGGGGGTATCACCCAGATTATGAATGGGGTTATAACTATCAAGATCAATACTGCATCTCAAGTCCAACATATCCATCATATTTCTCATATCCACCTCAAATGCAACAAGAAGAAAATTCAAGGTTGAAAGAATTCATGTCAAAAAGCATAGAAGACCATGAAGAGATGATGATGAGTCAGGAGTTATCAAGCCAAAATCTCAACAAATAGATGGAAGAACTCATTAACTCCTCAATGAATGGTCCTCAATACATGGAATTCGAAACTGAACAACATAATTCAAGATTGGAGGAATTGTGGTTCAAATTTATAGCATCAATCGAGGAGAAGATGATTGAACAAGAGAGGTCAATTCAAAATCTTCGTAATCGATGGATCAAATGTTCAAGCCTTGAATAATCGCCTCCAAACAATTGGTGCTATGACATGGACGATGAAATTGATGGAGTGCCAGAAGTGTACATGCCAATGAATGAACTGAAAGGAGTGGACATTGAGGAGACAACTGGGGGTATGAAAAATGAAGAACATGAGCCAACTTGTATTATACCCCAAGTGCCTTCTCGATTTAGAGTTGAAAAACTTCAAAAATTTGCACACCCATGTCCCTTGGTAGTCACATCCAAAACAAGAATTTCTGCGATTTTGAGGCCTCTTACAAACCATGGTGGGCAAAGGAAGAGATAATAGAAGAAGAAAAGCCCGTTGAATCTTTCATGCCTCAATGCAAAAATCTATTCACAAATACAATGGACGAAGCACCTGGCTATAACATAGAACTGGGGGCATCATGTACAGGAAATATGCTAGGTTGTTTCAATTCACAGACACGCAAGATGGGGAACCTACCTACGCACATTGCAGTTCTAATGTATGGAGGGTTCCTAGCTTATCGTGATGAGAATTGGATAAGCGGTGTCAAGAAAAGAGTCCAAATAACGGACTATAAACCGAGCGCTCGATGGGAGGCACCCCATCCAATCTTTCTCCCTCCTTGTTTAATTCTTATTTACATTTCCATATTTAGTAAATGTTAGATAGTGGTAAGTATTAATAATAATTTGATTGTTTCTCCTCTCGTGTTCAATCCAATTGCTATAAGCATTCGTGATCAAATGTAAGTCAAAAACTAAAGTCGCCAGTAGTATGGTGGTCAGTGTGCTACCGCGCTTAACTACAAGCTAAACATCACATGGCCGCCATAGCCATAGCTCGATCCACGAAAAAAAATTGCTAAATTTTTAAAATTTACGACTCAAGCATTCTTGACAATTAGAAGCCCACACTCGGTTTCCAACTATAGAATATCTCAAACTTAGCCATCGCTTGATATACCATCGGATCTTGAGGAGGCAAAAGGAGATGACATTGCCACTTAGGGGAGTATTCTATCACTTTTAATTACAATGAGGGCATTATTTATTTTAAGTTTGGGGGTATTGGGTTGTAGTGAGTAGTTGTTGCATATAGTTTGATTGCATGTTTAAGTTGCATAGTAGGGGTATTTTAGTATGAACTTTTTTTTTAGTTTTAGTTTTCTTTTGTCTTGTTTACTTAGTATGTGTTTAGTTGCATAACATTGCATAATCCCAGGCTTTTAGTTAGTTGGATTTTAATTTGGCCTATGATGAAATAGAAATTTGATAGATTTTTGAACTTGGTTGATATCTTGAGCTTAGTTATAATTTTATACATGATATAATTCATGCTTGCTGTTTAGATGTTACCAGGTAGCACGACAATGTTCCTATTTTCTTGTTGGTTAAGATTAGCATTCTTGTCTGCTGAGAGGAAAATGTTATTTTTAATGATAGAATTGTGTAGGAAGTGAGTAATGACTATGAAGACACTGAAACTCAAGTTGTGGGAACACATGGGTATGCTTGCTATTGGGACGAGATGGAGCATAAAACACACTCGTTTAAATGGAAATGGAAAGTTAGATGGAGCGTAAAACGCACTCGCTATACATAAAAAAAAATTAAAAAAAAATTCAATAAACACCGCGGGAAAGTGCGAAAATCGCCCTCATGAGTAAAAATAAAGCAGAATAAACCCATTGTTGAACCTTAATTTGTATTGATGTGTTGGAGTAGTTGATGTCTCATTAGTATATGCAGTTCTTGATTTAAACTTCAATTTTCTGTCTTAAGCATGTAGCATGTGATATCTTCACCTTTGTCAAGCTTATTTGTGAACACATCACACAAACACAACATCTTTATTGCATGTTAGGATTATCTGATTGTATGTCATTATGCCTTTAGCTTAGTTTGATGCTTTGTTCTTGGATCTTGATATTTCTCTGAGACATGTCTCACTGGAATTCTTAATATGGCTGGAAATCTGGGGATCTATTGTCATAGTAGCGTAGCTTGCATAGCATGTAGATTGCATTATATTGTGTTACTTGGGGACAAGCAATAGTTTAAGTTTGGGGGTATTTGATAAGTTGGTTTTATATCTACTTATCTGGTATCTTTTACTTGAATTAGTTTCTTATATTCATGTTTCTTAGTTACTTTTCATGCATTTTGTGTTTATTTTGTAGATCTTATGTTTGGGAGCGGTGTGAGCGACTATTGGTGAGGAAAAACAAGGAAAATGCAAAGAAAAGCAATCCAGACATCATTTGGGCTTTCGTGTTAACTTCATGTTCTTGGTTTGGAACTTATCTTACATTGTAAAACTTCTTCTTAGCTTTCCGGAACATCTTAAATAATTCTAATCGGAGTTCGTATGCAATAGTTATGATCTTTGTACCAACGGACGTCGAACTTCGCTGTTTTGGTTAGCCATTTTCATAGCAGTCACTTCCAGACCAATTTCAACCTTCATCCGGCCAGAATTTCTCAATTATCAAAGAATGAAAGTTGTAGAGCTCGTCGATATCTTTGATTTAATAGGTGGCAAACCCCGTAACTCTTCTCGGATCAAAAGTTATGGCCATTTTACCAGAGAACACTGAAGCAGAAAATGGACCGCGCAGGCGCGCGAATTTGTAGTGCATTTCCCACGCAGCCGCGCGCGACTCTGGAGCCAAAAAACGTGATTTTTTGCTTGAGCGCGGCCGCGCCTAACTTCAGGCCAATTCCTGCGCGGCCGCACGACTTCGGTTGTTGACCAAAGCTGACTTTTCATTAAACAGTGCAATTGAAGCATAATTTGGAGAGGGGTTCAATTTGGGCTTATATATTAGACGTATTTTCATTATGTAAGAGGGATTCCACCCCTTGGGGGCTCAAGCTACTGCTATTTCTTTCTTCACTTTGGAATAATTAGATTAGAGTAGTAATTTTCTAGAGTTGATTAGATTGAAGACTTGAAGCGATTGGAAAGCATTGAAGATTCAATCTTGGAGCAAGAGAACAGATTTGCACTACCATTATCTATTCTTACTCTCTCTTTGATTCCTAATTTTATCTTATGATGTTTATTCAATATGTGGATGATAGCTTTAATTCAGTTATGATTTAAACACTATTCTGAGATTGTAATGGATTCAATGGATTAATTATTTCTGATATGTTTCATTGATAGCCTTATTGATTTCTATGGGTTTGTCTATTAAGATTCATGCTTAATTGCTTAGTTGATTGGCCATCAATTATTGTGATAATCCATATGGACTTGAGAGATGAAGTATGAGTTTGGATATGATCTTGATAGCTTTAGGTTGTATATTCTACATTGTGATGGGATGTATGATTTGTGCTTAGATAGATATACATATCAGAAGCACCATTCATAGTCAACTGAGAACGTGAGATATAGTGGTTTAGGTAATGTGGGTGTTCATGTGTATTCTATCAACTGTGGATTATATGTGATATGGGTATGGTACATTGAGAGATGACTATACTTTACTTTTGTGTTCTCGACTAACAAACCGATATAATTAGTTTGGCTTAACATGAAATGTATGGATTTGAATGAGTCAATAGATGAAATTATGATCTAAGGTCTTCATTATCTAGTCTCACTCTAGGAATAGTTAGGTTTATTTTATTTCATAGTTTACGTAAAAAATATAGTATCATTCGCTTAAATAAGACTGAAATGGTTATGGGCTAATACTTGGTGAAATTTATTAGTTAATTCTCCGTGAGAACGATACTTTACTTACTCTTTATTACTTGTTGACCGTGTATACTTGCAGCACGCATATATTGATCGGTAAAAGCGACCAACAAGTTTTTGGCGCCGTTGCCGAGGAATTAGCTTAATAAATTTTTTCCAACATTAATTTCAATCAAATTGGTCTTAATTTAAACATTTTTATTTTGTTTTAATTATTTTCCTATATTTTTCTCTTTTCAGGTACCATGGGTGACTTTGTTTATCAATGGCCTTATGCAAATATGATTCAACCAAGGGACACAAGCACTGGGGGACTCAATGTATTTTCTACATTGTTAGCACAAATTGCAACACTTTCGGAGAGGTTTGATATTCTTGCAGCCCAACGCACTCGAGAGATAGTAGTTACATGTGAATCTTCTGTGGCGAAGCATCCGAGTTATCAGTGCAATATCGAGGTTGGACAAGTGCAGTTTGGGGGTGATTACTTCAACAACGATGTTTATCCTGATTATCAACAAGGTTGGGGGTATCACCCAGATTATGAATGGGGTTATAACTATCAAGATCAATCGCATCTCAAGTCCAACATATCCATCATATTTCTCATATCCACCTCAAATGCAACAAGAAGAAAATTCAAGGTTGAAAGAATTCATGTCAAAAAGCATAGAAGACCATGAAGAGATGATGATGAGTCAGGAGTTATCAAGCCAAAATCTCAACAAATAGATGGAAGAACTCATTAACTCCTCAATGAATGGTCCTCAATACATGGAATTCGAAACTGAACAACATAATTCAAGATTGGAGGAATTGTGGTTCAAATTTATAGCATCAACTGAGGAGAAGATGATTGAACAAGAGAGGTCAATTCAAAATCTTCAGAATCAGATGGATCAAATGTTCGAAGCCTTGAATAATCGCCCTCCAAACAATTGGTGCTATGACATGGACGATGAAATTGATGGAGTGCCAGAAGTGTACATGCCAATAAATGAACTGAAAGGAGTGGACATTGAGGAGACAACTGGGGGTATGGAAAATGAAGAACATGAGCCAACTTGTATTATACCCCAAGTGCCTTCTCAGTTAGAGTTGAAAAACTCAGTGAAATTTTCACACCCATGTCCCCTTGGTAGTCACATCCAAAACAAGAATTTCTGCGATTTTGAGGCCTCTTACAAACCATGGTGGGCAAAGGAAGAGATAATAGAAGAAGAAAAGCCCGTTGAATCTTTCATGCCTCAATGCAAAAATCTATTCACAAATACAATGGACGAAGCACCTGGCTATAACATAGAACTGGGGCATCATGTATGTGAAAATATGCTAGGTTGTTTCAATTCACGAGACCGCAAGATGGGGAACCTACCTACGCATATTCTTGCCTCTAATGTATGGAGGGTTCCTAGCTTATCGTGCGAAATTGGATAGCGGTGTCAAGAAAAGAGTCCAAATTAACTGACTATAAATCGAAAGGCCGATGGGAGGCACCCCATCCAATCTTTCTCCCTCCTTGTTTAATTCTTATTTACATTTCCATATTTAGTAAATGTTAGATAGTGGTAAGTATTAATAATAATTTGATTGTTTCTCCTCTCAGGTTCAATCCAATTGCTATAAGCATTCAGGATCAAACAGAAGTCAAAAACTAAAGCTGCCAGGGTACAGGGTCGCGCGGCCACGCCCAACTACAAGCTAAACATCGCGCGGCCGCGCCATAGCTCAGTCACAGAAAAAAATTGCTAAATTTTTAAAATTTCTGACTCAAGCATTCGGACAATTAGAAGCCCACACTCAGTTTCCAACTATAGAATATCTCAAACTTAGCCATCGCTTGATATACCATCGGATCTTGAGGAGGCAAAAGGAGATGACATTGCCACTTAGGGGAGTATTCTATCACTTTTAATTACAATGAGGGCATTATTTATTTTAAGTTTGGGGGTATTGGGTTGTAGTGAGTAGTTGTTGCATATAGTTTGATTGCATGTTTAAGTTGCATAGTAGGGGTATTTTAGTATGAACTTTTTTTTTAGTTTTAGTTTTCTTTTGTCTTGTTTACTTAGTATGTGTTTAGTTGCATAACATTGCATAATCCCAGGCTTTTAGTTAGTTGGATTTTAATTTGGCCTATGATGAAATAGAAATTTGATAGATTTTTGAACTTGGTTGATATCTTGAGCTTAGTTATAATTTTATACATGATATAATTCATGCTTCTTTGCTTAGATGTTACCGGTAAGACGACAATGTTCCTATTTTCTTGTTGGTTAAGATTAGCATTCTTGTCTGCTGAGAGGAAAATGTTATTTTTAATGATAGAATTGTGTAGGAAGTGAGTAATGACTATGAAGACACTGAAACTCAAGTTGTGGGAACACATGGGTATGCTTGCTATTGGGACGAGATGGAGCATAAAACACACTCGTTTAAATGGAAATGGAAAGTTAGATGGAGCGTAAAACGCACTCGCTATACATAAAAAAAAATTATAAAAAAATACAATAAACACCGCGGGAAAGTGCGAAAATCGCCCTCATGAGTAAAAATAAAGCAGAATAAACCCATTGTTGAACCTTAATTTGTATTGATGTGTTGGAGTAGTTGATGTCTCATTAGTATATGCAGTTCTTGATTTAAACTTCAATTTTCTCATCTTAAGCATGTAGCATGTGATATCTTCACCTTTGTCAAGCTTATCTCAGAACACATCACACAAACACAACATCTTTATAGCATGTTAGGATTATCTCGATTGTATGTCATTATGCCTTTAGCTTAGTTTGATGCTTTGTTCTTGGATCTTGATATTTCTCCTCGAGACATGTCTCACTGGAATTCTTAATATGGCTGGAAATCTGGGGATCTATTGTCATAGTAGCGTAGCTTGCATAGCATGTAGATTGCATTATATTGTGTTACTTGGGGACAAGCAATAGTTTAAGTTTGGGGGTATTTGATAAGTTGGTTTTATATCTACTTATCTGGTATCTTTTACTTGAATTAGTTTCTTATATTCATGTTTCTTAGTTACTTTTCATGCATTTTGTGTTTATTTTGTAGATCTTATGTTTGGGAGCGGTGTGAGCGACTATTGGTGAGGAAAAACAAGAAAAATGCAAAGAAAAGCAATCCAGACATCATTTGGGCTTTCGTGTTAACTTCATGTTCTTGGTTTGGAACTTATCTTACATTGTAAAACTTATTCTTAGCTTTCCGGAACATCTTAAATAATTCTAATCGGAGTTCGTATGCAATAGTTATGATCTTTGTACCAATCTGGACGTCGAACTTATTTGTTTTGGTTAGCCATTTTCATAAAGCATCACTTCGGACCAATTTCAACCTTCATCCCACCGAATTTCTCAATTATCAAAGAATGAAAGTTGTAGAGCTCGTCGATATCTTTGATTTAATAGGTGGCAAACCCCGTAACTCTTCTCGGATCAAACGTTATGGCCATTTTACCAGAGAACACTGAAGCAGAAAATGGACCGCGCAGGCGCGCGAATTTGTACTGCATTTCCCACGCGGCCGCGCGCGACTCTGGAGCCAAAAAACGTGATTTTTTGCTTGAGCGCGGCCGCACCTAACTTCAAAGCCAATTCTGCTTGCGCATGACGACTTGGTGTTGACCAAAGTGACTTTTTTCATTAAACAAAGGCAATTGAAGCATAATTTGGAGAGGGGTTCAATTTGGGCTTATATATTAGATGTATTTTCATTATGTAAGAGGATTCCACCCTTGGGGCTCAAGCTACTGCTATTTCTTTCTTCACTTTGGAATAATTAGATTAGAGTAGTAATTTTCTAGAGTTGATTAGATTGAAGACTTGAAGCGATTGGAAAGCATTGAAGATTCAATCTTGGAGCAAGAGAACAGATTTGCACTACCATTATCTATTCTTACTCTCTCTTTGATTCCTAATTTTATCTTATGATGTTTATTCAATATGTGGATGATAGCTTTAATTCAGTTATGATTTAAACACTATTCTGAGATTGTAATGGATTCAATGGATTAATTATTTCTGATATGTTTCATTGATAGCCTTATTGATTTCTATGGGTTTGTCTATTAAGATTCATGCTTAATTGCTTAGTTGATTGGCCATCAATTATTGTGATAATCCATATGGACTTGAGAGATGAAGTATGAGTTTGGATCTAATCTTGATAGCTTTAGGTTGTATATTCTACATTGTGATGGGATGTATGATTTGTGCTTAGGATAGACATATACCGAAGCACCATTCATAGTCAACTAAGAACTTGAGATATAGTGGTTTAGGTAATGTGGGTGTTCATGTGTATTCTATCAACTGTGGATTATATGTGATATGGGTATGGTACATTAAGAGATGGCTATACTTTACTTTTGTGTTCTCAACTAACAAACCAATACAATTTGTTTGGCTTAACATGAAATGTATGGATTTGAGTGAGTCAATAGATGAAATTATGATCTCAGCTCTTCATTATCTAGTCTCACTCTTGGAATAGTTAGGTTTATTTTATTTCATAGTTTACATAAAAAATATAGTATCATTCATTCAAATAAGACTGAAATGGTTATGGGCTAATGCTTGGTGAAATTTATTAGTTAATTCTCCGTGGGAACGATACTTTACTTACTCTTTATTACTTGTTGACCGTGTATACTTGTACGCATATATTTATCGGTAAAACGACCAACATCAGCAGGAGCATTAGTCAATCCAAAAGACATGACTAGGAATTCATAATGCTCGTACCGAGTTCTGAAAGTCGTCTTTGGAATGTCATCGGTTCTAATCTTCAATTGGTGATATCCGGAACGAAAATCAATCTTTGAAAAGAATTTGGCTCCTTGCAACTAGTCAAACAGGTCATCAATACGTGGCAATGGGTATCTATTTTTGATAGTGACATGGTTCAACTCCCGATAATCAATACAAAGTTGCATACTCCCATCTTTCTTCTTCACGAATAGAACAGGAGCACCCTAAGGAGAAGTACTAGGACGATTAAAGCCAATGTCTAACAATTCCTACAGTTGGGTCTTTAACTCCTGAAGTTTAATAGGAGCCATTCGATATGGGGCTTTGGAAATGGGTTTTGTACCGGGTTCAAGGTCGATACAAAATTCTATTTCACGCTCTGGGGGTAGGCTAGGAAGTTCTTTAGGGAATACGTCAAGAAATTTATTAACAATAGAAATATCATTCAAAACTGACGTATTTTTGTTTAGATCCGTGACATGAGCTAAGAAAGCTTGACATCCATTTTTTAATAAACGAATAACTTTATGGCTTGAGATGACAGTGATTGATTTTAATGGTTTGGTTGCTTGAATTCGCATAATAGGTTGGTTAGGAATATGAAAGCTAACAACCTTACGAAAACAATCAATTTTTGCATGATGAGTAGTTAACCAATCAATCCCTAGAATCACATTAAATGCAAGTATTTTCAAAGAAATAAGATCGACAGGTAACGTGTGGGTGACGATTTGAACTAAACAAGACTTATAAATAGTGGATGTAATGAAGGTTTCTCCCAACGGAGTTTCAACAGATAAGTCAAAGTCTAATTTCTCCGGAGTCAAATTTAAACGTTGAGCGCAAATAGGAGAAATAAAAGAATGGGTAGAACCGGTATCAAATAAGGTATAGACTTCGCTAGAGTTTATGATAATCTTACTCGTGATGACCTCGTTCGGGTTCCTTGCTTTTTGGGAGATCACAACAAACGCTCTCCCTTGCACTACCGACTTTGACTTTTCTGGGACGGCCTTTGGTGCCTCCATCCTGGCTGAACTTGTCTTCGGTGAACGACAAAATCGGGCAAGGTGACCTTCTCTTCCACAATTATAACATGCTTTGGATGGCATCGCGCAGTTTGGACTAATGTGTCCCTCCCCTCCGCATTTGAAGCATATAATAGGTGGTCATTCTCCTTCCTTAACAACGGGTGCTGGTACTGACGTCTTTCCATCATTATTGAATCTCCTCTTCTTGAAATGTCCATTCTTATTATTTTGGCCCTGATTACCACCGAAGTGGTTACCATTTCTGACCTGTTGATTCCCTCCACGCTTGTTATCACCGCTTCGATGACTGCTCTCACTGGTATTATCATTTTGTCAGATGCTCTCTTTCGGTTGGGTTGACTCATTATCGCGCTCCAATAACTGAGCCCTATTAACAACATCTGAATACAAACACAGTTTATGAGAGATAAGATATTGACGTATCTCGGGTTTCAAACCTCTTAGAAACATTCGCGTCATTCTCTCCTCATTATAAACCAAATGGGACGCAAACCGGGTCAACTCGGGAAACTTGGTTTTTGTACTGCGATACGGTCATGTTGTTTTTCTCCAGCTTGATGAATTCTACCTCTTTCATGTGACGAATACTTTCTGGAAAGTACTTATCGTTGAACAATTATTGGAACTTCTCCTAAGTCATCTTCAGTGTGGCAGGTTGAGTATGCTTTACAGATTCCCACCAGTAATCTGCCTCTGCACGCAACATGAAGGTGGCAAAGGGAACCTTTTGCTCCTCGGAGCATCCCAAGATATCTTGCAGATCTGCTTTATCCATGTCTCCGCCTTAAGTGATTTTGGCTCTCCAAAAAACTTCGGTGGTCCCAGTTCCTTGAACTGCTTAGCGGTGACCGTCCGAGAGTTGCCAGTGTTTACACCTGTATTTTGGACAAGAGCCGCTCTTGCCTGATGTTGCATGAATTGCATAAAGCCTCTAAACATTCCATCGTTCATCATTTGGTCAGTGTTGTTGTTTGCATAAGGATTGTAGCCTTCCTACTGCACATTATACTGATTATTGATCTGTGGAGACTCAACGGTCTCCTGTGCTCCATTGATATTCTCAATATTCTCGGATGTCATTTTTAAATACTGCCACAAAACAAGAGTTAATTAACATATCACATATTATCCCCATACTCTTACCGACCAATTAAATATCAAATAAACTTAAGTAGGTCATACTAGCGAAAGAATTCCCCGTCTCTCCCTTCCTAGTTCTTATCTTACATCTCAGCCATGGATCATATCCCTAAGCTCTGATACCAACTGTGACGCCCCCAAAATAAGTATACATCACTTATTCTGAGTCACCAAATACATAGTACAGAATACAAGTATAATCTTAAATATACAACATGAGCTGTGAATTTTAATACAAATATTGTCTTCTAGACAGTATTCAAACTCAAAATAAGTCCTCAATACATTTATTAACACACTATTTCATAGAATAGTGAGGACTACTAATGCTATCCTCTGGACCGTCACTCCGTTCCCTGACTAGTCCTTGCTACGTTCTCATTTCCTGAAGAGAACAATGAAAGAAAAAGGGTGAGCTCAACTAGCCCAGTAAGAAATATTATGACTAAGATAATGCAGAATAAATTATCGTTAGCCTTCAACAGTGTTAAACTAATACAATATTACAAACATCAAGTTTAACTGCAGCGGAACAAGCAATCCATTAAAAGAGTCAAGTAGAGAATAAAATCTACTATCTTTTATGATTTGAAATGTTTTTCATCACTTTTATCGTTGGGACTCAGCTTAATAAATAATCCACATCATCCCTGCACTACGGCCAAGGATATTCATTAGTATCACAACCACAAATTATCTATACACTACGGGCCAAGGATATTCGTGTATTCATCAATGGTCATGATCATGCCAACAACTGTCCATCAATGCACTACGGGCCAATGAGGACTTTTACCATATCATTTATAACATTACGGTCATGATTATACTGATTAATCCCTAGTCATAATCATACCAAGTCCATCTATGCACTACAGGCCACGGATGACTTTCAACATAATATAAACATGAGGATGATGACAATGATATAAGAATCCAATAAAACAAGTTCAAGAATTAATTTATCCAGGAACTAATAACGTCCAAATTGTCAACATGATACTTCTTTGTAGAGTAAAATTCAAAAATGCTCAGAAGAATATTTCCATGAAAAGATACTGGATGAAGCGCAAATATCAAGGATATTCCACTAATTTCATGGAGTATAGAAGTCAAAACTTTAACCAACTGAGTATAATAATGAATGGAATAACAAAAGAAATCACCAGGCATGCGATAGACCGCACAGACAGGTTATTCCAACGAAATAATAAATAACGGAACCAGGTCATGCGTAAACGCACAGACAAGATATTCCAACAAAATAATAAATAATGGAACCAGGTCATGCGTAAACGCACAGACAGGATATTACAACAGAATAATAAATAATGGAACCAGGTCATGCGTAAAGCACAGACAGGATGTTCCAATAGAATGATAAATAATGGAACTAGGTCATGCATAAAGCACAGACAGGATGTTCCAACAGAATGATAAAGAATGAAATAATAGAAGAATTTCACCATGTATGCAATACTTCACATACACAGGTTATTCCAACATAATAATAAAGAATGGAATAACAGAAGAATTTCACCAAGTATAGGGTAGTCCGCGTATACAGGTTATTCCAACAGAATAATAAAGAATGGAATAACAAAAGTTCTCTTCATGAATACAAAAGAAATAATACCCCTTACCTTAGAAGAAACTGGATATAAGAGTAGTGAAGTATCAAAATACTTTTCTTCTTTCTCTCTATAGTTTCTCTCTCTAGAGTTTCAGTGAATTCGTAAGAAATAATGAAGGAATGAGCTTCTATTTATAGGAGAATGGACTGAATAGTAACTAATTAATGAACGGTCCAGATTTATTTACTTTTAAACGGACGGTTCATATTAATTTACTATGCAGTATTAATAAAATATTCTAATAAAATAAAATCTTTTAGATAAAATATAATATATTCTAATAAAATGAATAACTTTATAAAAGTATTCTGTTTTATATAAAAAGATTTTACTATGCAAACACTATGTAGGCACTATGCAAACACTATGCATGATAGAATATTATAAATTCTATTTATAGTCTAATAAAACGAATAACTTTATAAAAGTATTCTGTTTTATATAAAAAGATTTTACTATGCAAACACTATGCATAATAAAATATTATATATTCTATTTATTGTCTAATAAAATGAATAACTTTATAAAAGTATTATGTTTTATATAAAAAGTTTTCTGTTTTATTACATTTATAATAATAATAAAACAAAACTTATCACCTTTATTATAATTCACAATATTAATCGACCAGGTCGTTCCCAGGAAAGATGGGGCTTTCCAATAAGGATTTCTCCCTATTAGCGCACAATTAGGTGACCAAACCTCTCCTTGACAGAACTTCTAGACATCGTTAATATTGCAAATAATAATATTAATAACTTTGTTATCTCAATTATTGATTTAATAATATATAAAATATCAACAATAATTGAATCAAATAACGTGAGATACTATGCAACAATTACTGAAGCAATAATTGAACAAAATTGAGTGACTTCTCACGTAAGCATCAATAACTAATACCGTGTGCTACTATGCAACCACGCGTATAACTGTAATTTTAACACCGGGTGTTTCAACAGTTAACGGTAAAACTTTTGCCGTTATTTTCATAAAAAGATATTTTTATCGTTTTCTCAATCCGATAATAATTCCGTTGTGGGGTCCACCAATGATTGTCCCGTCGTACGAATATTCCCTGTTAAAACGAATATTCCCCGACCAATCGAATATTATATAACAACTTGCGTTCTTTGCAAAAATTGTAAATATTACCTACAACTATAACATTATATCAAATTCACTCCATAATATTCAAAAATGATATTTATAGAAAATTCATTTTTATTCCTAAAAGTTGGGGTCTTACAGATATAATCTATTGTCTGTAGATTTGAAGCTCCCTCCTTGCTCCTACTTTGAATCTTCAATGGTCTCCAAGTTGCTTCAATCTCCAAATCTAATTGGAACTAGTGTTTTGATCTAATCTAATATAATGAAATCATCTTTCTCCTCTAATCTCTCTTCTAATCCTTGTGATTCTCCTCCTTTTATAAGTCTCTTTATATGTCTTTAAGTCCTCTTGGAAGTCCTTGAGTCAATCGGATCGAAACAATCCTTCCAGAACTCAAATTTGGACAAAAATTGAGTTTTCTACACATACCCCCGCCCCGGCGAGGGTCTAGCCTTGTAAAGGGCCCGCCCCGGCGGGGGTCCATTTTCTATCACAGCATCCTCTGGTAAAACAGCCATAACTTTTGATCCGGTAGGAGTTACGGGGCCTGACAATTATCAAATTGAAGATATCGACGAGCTCTACAACTTTCATTCTTTGAGAATTGAGAAATAACGAATGGATAAAGGTCGAAATTGGGCTGGAAGTGACTGTTATGCAAATGACCACCCAAAATAGTGAAGTTCAACGTCCGTTGGTACAAATGTCATAACTCTTGCATCCGAACTCCGATTAAAATTGTAACGATCGAGAAATTTGTAATTTAATTTAAATATTTATTGAATTAAATAAATAATTTAAATAATCTATTTATATATTTTAAATAATCTATTTATTGAGGAAAATAAATAGTTGATGAGTTGTGGTGAATTAATTTAGTAACTAAATTGATTAATGTTAATTAAGTTGAGTAATGATAATTTTATGCGAAGGATTTAATTTAA
This sequence comes from Panax ginseng, assembly GCA_020205605.1. NCBI lineage: Eukaryota > Viridiplantae > Streptophyta > Magnoliopsida > Apiales > Araliaceae > Panax > Panax ginseng. Next base: position 84,222,981 of record CM035131.1, read on the forward strand.
GGAATATTAAATTAAATAACCTGCTTAATATGTAAGAAAATAATTAAATTAAATAAATTATTTAATTTAATGGAAATAAATAAATAAAGTGATGTTTCTAATTAAATTAGATATATAATTATATATTAATTATAAGTATAATGATAATAAGATTTTTATTATTAATATTATAAGTTCATTTAAATCAACTAAACTAAGGTTATTTAAATTAGCTAAATTAAGGTGTGACACAAAGTAACTATAAAATATAAATAATATAAAAATAATATATTTAGGAGTTTTGGGGTATGGCCAAACAAGGCCTTATGGCCTTTGGTCTAACTTAACGGATGAAGGCGCATTGTTTTTTTAACTGATATACAACGTGGGTGAGTTAAGCCATATTAGTTTATTTTCTTTTGCGTCTTATTTCCTTTTCTCCTAATGTTGTAGGATAGAGTTGAGAGAAAAGAAGGAGAGCGTATGAAGTGAGAGAGAAAAAGGTTTACAGAGGACTTGAGAGATTAAGTGAAAATCTAAGCAATTCCAGTGTTTAGCAAGGGACTATTAAGCATATTGAAGGTATTTTATCTAACCTTGTATATATATATATATATATATATATATATATATATATATATATATATATATATATATATATATATATCTTATGTGATCGAGAAATTTATAATTTAATTTAAATATTTATGAAATTAAATAAATATTTAAAATAATTTATTTATTAAGGAAAATAAATATTTGATGAATTGTCATGAATCAATTTAGTAGCTAAATTAATTAATGTTAGTTGAATCGAGTAATGATAATTTTGTTTGTTGGATTTAATTTAAGGAGATAATTAAATTAAATCAATTGCTTAATATTTAACAAATTAGTTAAATTAAATAAATTGTTTAATTTAAAGGAAATAAATAAATTAAATATAGTGATGTTTCTAATTTATTAATTAAATTAGATATATAATTATTTATTAATGATAATAAGATTTTTATTATTAGTATTATAAGTTATTTAAATTAACTAAACTAAGTTATTTAAATTAATCAACTAAAAGTGTGACATGAAACTATATAATATAAATATTACTAAAATAATTTAGTTGGGAGAGTTTTGGTTAGCCAAACAGGGCCTTGTGGCCTTTGGCTTATTCAACTGACGCAAACTTTTTATTTTCTAATGGAAGGGAATGTGGGAGAGGCCAGTATATTTTTCCTTCGCGTCATATTTCTTTGCCTAAGCTAAGAACATAGAGTTTGTGAGAAAAAGGGGAAAAACACAGAGAGAGTTGCTAAGGGATTGAGAGCTTTGTTGTGGAAGGGGAAGGAATTGAAGCCATTCTATACCAATTGCTTCAATAATCAAGGATTTAAGGTATAATTGTTTCTAATTTATATGTTTGATTTCTTAGTAAATATTCCCTGTAAACTATAGTTATGTTAGAGTAATACATATACTTGCATATATGGGTTATATACTGTGAATTATCATATTTGAGGGCTGTTTGAGTATCAAATTCGTGAGAATTGGGTTGTAGCAGAAGATTATATATATCAGTGTTTATGTTCATATGTTATGGCCTTAGAAAGTACCAATTTTAGTGGGCAAATTGTATGTGAAACTGTAAAATGACGCTTGTAAATGTTAGTTTATTAAGAATCGAGCATAACTCAATTTGAATGAGGTGAATTGGCCATGTATTGAATTCGTAGTGTGGATTTTTGGGATAGACTATCAAAAATGGAGTTTTATATGAAAAACATGAAAATTGAGAAATTAAAATAGTTTTAGTTGTTGTTAAATTGTGCGAAGTGGTTGAATATGTTAGCAGTCATGTTTATGATAGTTGTATATTTATTTTACATGTTATTATCACCGTTTGATGGGTGAAATTTGTGTTTGTTGGGCTAAAGTTTGACATCGCTCACATGTTCATCTCTGGTCTCGTCATACAGGTACCTTACAAAGGCAATTGCCACTTACATCAAGGCCAAAATGGCATAGTCACAGCGTGGTTCCAAGCTTAAGTGTGGCGGCAATTGCGCCCACCTATGTATGTGATAAAAAAGTTCTGCTTGTTTGCAGGTCATGCGTAGCGGACCTGTGTTGGTTTAGCAGGCATGCTGGGAATATTAAAACTTAATGTGGACTATAATAACAGATTGTTTAGTGTTGTAATTCAAAGTGTGAAGATTTTAAGTAATTCTTTAAATAAGCTATAAAATGAAACCAAATGAGATGTTTTCGAAAGATAGAGTTTAACGGTTAAGTTATGTTGATCAATGATTAATTTCAGAAGCGTTAAGTATGTTAGCCTAAATGGTTAGGTGCTAGGTCGGGGTTATGACCTAAATGATGGTTTAAACCCTAAAGTTAATATTCATGTAACTAATTGTTTTTGCGATTTTAATGATGTATGTAGGGTAATTGGAGATTATTTTACACTTGTGTAGCTTACAAACAAGGCAAGTCCCTAAAATTTAACTCTTTACATTGAGCAAAGCTTTCTAACTTCATTCTTTTCGTATTGAATGCAAGTTCCCATTCCTAAATTATTATTGTGCAAGTTCCTAACATTCCTTATGAAGTTGAGCAAGCTTAACCTATCTTGTGTATGTTTGTACAAGCTTATGTAACCTAATTCGTTACATTGAGCGAGATTTAGTTTCCTAATTATTATTCATATTGTTCTAATACATTGATTCAAGGGAGATTGTTTTAACTATTCTATAGCGCTTTGCATGCATATCGTTGTATTAAACCTTCAAGTAGTAAGCAAACCTTTATTGATTGAATTAATCTATATTCGAATAGTGTTCTAAAATTCTAGAAAAACTGATAAGCTAGTTCCAAACTAAACTTTCTTTAGTGCGGAAATTCTAAATCCAAACTGAGACGAACAACCCTAACATAGGGGATTTTGTACGTGTAACGTTTAGATGTTTGTGTACAATATATGGTACAAAGTGTTGATCCCCCTAAATACATTAAGAAGGGTTCGTATAGTCTAAATGACTGTTAAGGTTGGGTAATAATACCTAAGAACCGGGGACATAGTTCGTGGTATCAAGACCCTCAGATAATTAAAGTCCAAACTTGTTTTCTAGTTTGATTTGTAGAACAAGTTCCTTATTGTTCAGCTTTTGTTGTTCACTCTTATATTATTATCATTGCTACTTTCTATATCAGTGAGCATTTGTTTGCTCACTCTTGTAATTAACACTGCAACTAAAGTGAAGAAAGTTGATGAGCCGTCTACTAGTAAAGGAAAGGGCAAATTGTCCAAGTGCTGAAGACATATGAGAAATTATTTAAATGTTTTATGTTTCAAGACTTGCTTTATTTTATGATGTATTCCGCAAACTAATGTAATAATTTTAAGGTTAGATTACCTGGGATTTAATTTGAGATGATGATGTAACCCTTTAATGGGATAGATTATTGTTTAAGTTATTTTTAATTATGTCTTTATCCTTTATTATGGGTAGTTAGATGTAATAGTTTTTTATAAGTGAGCACCAAATCATATGGGAATGGAGTACCTGGATTTGGGGGTGTCACAGGTTGGTATCAAAGCTTTAGGTTATGAACCTTAGGTGGGGAAACCTTAGGAAGTAACCTTTAAGGAAACAGAAAATATAGAGGTGTTTAACTCTTATCGAGTTTTAAAGAATGGATTAAGGTATCCATTGAAGCTAAATAATAAAAGAAATTATGTGCTATATGTTAACAACTTACGTGCTCGCGAGTATCGAAAAATATTAAGTAAAAAAAACTTAAAATATTTTGTTGTCAGGATGTCTAACGAAGGAGGATCCAGTCCAGCTAGAGAGGTGATACCTCAGAGACCTATAGATGATGATCCCCGGGATATTCATGTTGTGCGAGAGCAGTTGATCCAGGAGGATGTGCCTGTGACCGATCCCGAGGAGGTTAGTTTTGAGGATGTAGAGGAAGAGGACGAGGAAGAGGATCCTGAGGAGTTTCCACCAAACTCCATATCAGCTGAGATGTATGACGCTCTGTATGACCATAATGTAGAATTACAGGACGAGGTCGAGGAGCTGAAGGAAATGGTTGAGATGCATCACGCTTCGATGGAGCAGAAGGATGCAGAAATTCAGGAACTTGATTCAAAACTTGGAAACACGAAGTGGGATCTAGTTCATACAAAGGGTCAACATGAAGACCTGTTGGTAGTGCATGAGAAGATGAAGACTGACATTGAGAAATTGAAAGATGATTTCAAGGAGGAATCAACTAAGCGTGCAAGAGCAGAGGATGCGTGGATGAAGGCGACTCAACGTGTAGATCGTGCTGAGGCTAAGGTTCAAGTGAAGAAAACCAAAATGAAAGAGATGGATTATGCTTTTAATTTGACGATTGATAGGGCCTAGGATCGAGTCTACTATTATCCAGCTCATTTGAGAATTCACCGCGGTTCGTGATGGATCTCAGAATGGCATATCGTATCATGGAGGAGGAACGTCGGGAAGCCTTACGACATCTTAATATGTCTATATAGAATAAGATAGATAATAATATGCGGTTAAATTATGTGAATAAATAAATTGTGAATCCCTTATTTTGAGATAAATAAAGGGATAGTATGAGTATGCAATCCTGAAACTTGTGTAGTTCAAGAAAGTGAATGTTTATAGCGGTTATGCTATTTTGAGTATGTTCTAAAAACTTTATGAATAAATAAAATATTAAAGTTTATTTGAAATGTTATGTGTTAAAGCTTTAATCTCGGAATGTTTAAGTTAAACATTAAATACCCAAGAAGTTGAGTAATGAGCTAATAAGCGTATATTTTAATAGAAAATGCCTCCTAGAAGAAGACAATCACATCAGTAAGCACCTCCTGAGGGGTCTACTAATAATAAAAACGAGACCAACGCTAATCCAGTTCAGCAGTTGGTAACTTTGTTGACGGGTGCACTTGCGAATCAACCGCAAGCTCAAGTCACGACTTTCAAGGAATTCAAAGCGGTTGGACTGCCAGAGTTTCAAGGATCTATGAATCTAGTGGAAGCCAAAACCTGGATCATGGAAATAGAGAAGGTGTTCGACGTTGCTAGAGTTAATGAAGATCAGAAGACTGCGTTCACAACTTTCATGTTGAAGTCTGAAGCTAGCTACTGGTGGCAAGCAGACAAGGTTCGTGGAGGAAAAGGAGTGATAGCGTGGGATAGATTTAAGGAGATGTTCTTTGAAATGTACTTTCCAGCGAGTTCTCGAAATCAGCTGGAAGTGAAATTTTTGGAGTTGAAGCAAGGAACGATGATGGTGCCGGAATATGCCGCGAAGTTTAACGAGTTGGCAAGGTTTGCCACTTATCAAGTCAATACCGATGAACGTAAAGCGAGAAGATTCGAACAAGGATTGAAGCCCTGGCTTTACAGCAAGGTTTCAATGTTCCAGATGAACACATTTGCGGCTGTGCTGGAAAAGGCAATTATCGCGGAAGGTGGAAGCGATGCCTTGACCAAGTACAACTAAGAACAGAAGAAGAGTAAGAATGAGAATGAGAATAAGGCTAGTGGTAGTAATGTTGGAAGTAATGGTCAGAAAAGGAAGTGGAACGAGAATTTGACTGCGGGAGGACAGCAAGGAAATCAGCAGAAGAAAAAGTTTGAGGCTTGCGCAACTTGCGGGAAGAACCATACTGGGGTATGTTTGAAGGGAAAGAGAGTGTGTTTCAATTGTGGTCAGGAGGGACACATTGTATCGAATTGTTTTAGTTCGAAGAAAGGAGCATGTTTTACTTTTGGTTCGAAGGATCACATGGCTCGTGATTGCCCTAAGAAGCCAACGGGAAGTGCAAGTGGCGAAAAAGGAAATAACAACGTTGGTGGTGCATTAACTATCACTAGACCAGCTCAATCAAGCCGACCTACTGCGAGGACTTTTAATATGACCGTAAAGGATGCTGTACAGTCTAAGGATGTGGTGTCAGGTATCATTCTGATTAATGGTATTAATGCTTATGTACTATTTGATTTGGGTGCTACTTGTTCATTTATATCCGATGAATTTGCTCAAAACTTAGATTTGCCTCAAGAAGAATTAGAATTTCCCTTAAGTATAGAGATTGCGAATAGGGAAATGATTCATGTTAAATTTATATATAGGAATTGTGGAGTGGTTATAAAAGGGCACGAAATGATGGTAGATTTGATACCAATTAGACTTGGTGAATTCGATGTTATTCTGAAAATGGATTGGTTATTCAATTATGGAGCAGTAATTGATTGCCAAAGAAAGTGTGTAACCTTATAACTCCGTCAAAGATTGTGTTTCATGGAAGCAAGTCACCTCGTTAAGCAAGTTGTCTGACGGTGATGCAAGCCAAGAAGTTGTTGAGACAAGGATGTGTATGATACTTAGCCTACATCGTCGATACACAAAAGAAGAGTGCGAAGTTGGAAGAGATACAGATCATAAGAGATTTTGCAGACGTATTTCCAGACGATTTGCCGGGTCTTCCGTCGGATCGACAAATCGAGTTCGTGATTGACTTACTACCAGGAACGGCCCCGATAGAAATGAAAGAGTTGATGCTGCAATTGCAAGAATTGCTTGACAAAAAGTATATTCAACCGAGTGTTTCGCCATTGGGAGCACCGGTGTTGTTTGTTAAGAAGAAAGACGGAACGATGCGGCTTTGCATTGATTATAGAGAATTGAATAAGGTCACGATTAAAAATAAGTATCCATTACCTAGAATCGATGACCTATTCGATCAGTTGAAAGGAGCGAGGTATTTCTCAAAGATAGACCTGAGAAGTGGTTATCATCAGTTGAAGGTAAGGCCAGAGGATGTGTCGAAGACAGCGTTCAGAACTCGGTATAGTCATTACGAGTTTCTGGTTATGTCTTTTGGGTTAACTAATGCACCTGCAGCGTTCATGGACTTAATGAACAGGGTGTTTAAACCATTCTTAGACAAATTTGTGGTGGTGTTTATTGATGACATATTGGTATATTGCAAAACAAAAGAGGAAAATTTGGAGCACTTGAGATTGACGTTGGAGACGTTGAGAAAAGAGAAGTTGTACGTTAAGTTCTCAAAATGTGAATTTTGGTTGGAACGTGTACAGTTTCTCGGACACATTATTGATAAGGACGAAATTTTGGTAGATCCATCAAAGGTGGAAGCTGTAATAAACTGGGATCAGCCGAAGACACCATCAGAAGTGAGGAGTTTCTTAGGATTGGCGGGTTACTACAGGCATTTTATTTAAGACTTTTCCAAGATCGCAACTCCGTTGACAAATTTAACTAGGAAAGCGGTTGAGTTTGTTTGGACAGAGAAGTGCGAGGAAAGTTTTCGAGAATTGAAGAAGATGTTGAGTTTAGCACCTGTGTTGTCATTGCCTGATGATACAGGAAATTTTGTGGTGTATAGTGACACATCACATAAAGGACTAGGTTGTGTGATTATGCAGAACGGTAAAGTTATTGCGTATGCATCACGTCAGTTGAAAGATTACGAGAAAGGGTATCCGACTCATGACTTGGAGTTGGCGGCAGTAGTGTTTGCCCTAAAAATTTGGAGACATTATCTTTATGGAGAGAGGTGTGAGATATATACTGACCATAAAAAGTCTGAAGTATATCTTTACACAAAAAGATTTGAACATGCGACAAAGAAGATGGTTGGAGCTGATCAAAGATTATGATTGCGAGATTTTCTATCATCCCAGAAAGGCGAACATTGTTGCTGATGCCTTAAGTAGGAAGGGACGGGAGAAGTTAATGTTGTTAACTGATCAAGAGAAGCTAGTGTCGGAAATGGCTAAGATGGAGTTGGAAATTAAATATCCCACAGAATCCGATGAAAAGTTATTCCAGATGGGAAATAGTTCAACGTTGGTAGATAAGGTGTAAATGCACAACTTTAAGAAGAAGACTGCGAAAAGATAAAACAGAAGATATCTGAAGGTGAGGGAAACAAATTCAAAATTGACTCGGAAGGGTTACTTCGATTCGAAGGGAGAATTTGGGTTCCGCAAGTACTCAAAGTTAAAGAAGAAATTTTGAGTGAAGCTCACAACTCAAGATATTCGATTCACCCTGGGAGTACAAAGATGTACCAAGATCTTAAACATCATTTTTGGTGGCCGAGTATTAAGTGGGATGTAGCTGAGTGTGTGGCGAAATGCTTAACGTGTCAGAAAGTCAAAGCTGAACATCAAAGGCCAAGCGGATTGTTACAACCGTTGGAGATACCAGAATGGAAATGGGAGCATATCACAATGGATTTTGTGGTAGGTCTTCCAACAACCCAACAAGGTTATGATGCCATTTGGGTGATTGTTGATCGACTAACGAAGTCGGCACACTTTTTGCCAATCAAGATTCGGTTTACCCTAAATCGGTTAGCAAAACTGTACGTGAAAGAGATTGTGTCAAGACACGGTGTACCTGTGTCTATTGTATCAGACAGAGATCCACGTTTCACATCTAATTTTTAGAAACAATTACAAGAGTGTTTGGGAACACAACTGAGAATGAGCACAGCGTACCATCCTCAGACTGACGGGCAGAGTGAGAGAACCATCCAAACACTAGAAGATATGCTCAGAGCATGTATCATGGATTTCAAGGGAAATTGGGATGACCATCTGCCATTGGTGGAATTTGCTTATAATAATAGTTATCACGCGAGTATTGGCATGTCGCCTTACGAAGCGTTATACGGCAGGAAATGCAGAACTCCATTATGTTGGGATGAGGTTGGTGAACGTCAGCTATTGGCTCCAGAATTGGTACAACAGACTGTCGAGATCATCGAATTAATTCGAGCAAGATTGATAGCAGCACAAGATAAACAGAAGAAATATGCTGATCAACATCGACAAAATTGGGAATTCAATGTTGGTAGTTATGTTTTCTTGAAAGTGTCTTCCTGGAAGGGGAAAATTCGATTTGGCAAGAAAGGGAAATTGAGCCCTAGATTTATAGGACCTTTCGAAGTGCTTCGACGAGTTGGCGAAGTGGCGTACGAGGTAGCTTTAACTCCGGAGTTAGAGCATATTCATAATATTATCCATGTGTCAGTATTGAGGCCATATAATCCTAATTATAAGCATGTTATAGAATATGATCCCTTACAGTTTGAGAAGGATTTGTCATATGAAGAAGTCCTTGTTCAAATTGTTGACAGAAAAGAGCAAGTACTGAGGAATAAGGTGATACCTTTTGTTAAGGTAATCTGGAGGAACCACAATGCTGAAGAGGCTCCGTGGGAACTTGAAAGCGATATGATGAAGAATTATCCTCAGTTGTTTGCTTGATTTTGTATAGCGATTCTGGGAACAGAATCTTGTTAAGGAGGGAAGAATGTAACGGATAATTTTTTTTTTTTTTTTTTTGAGTTGTGATTTTGGGGACAGAATCCTTTTAAGGAGGGAAGGATGTAACGATCGAGAAATTTATAATTTAATTTAAATATTTATAGAATTAAATAAATATTTAAAATAATTTATTTATTGAGGAAAATAAATATTTGATGAATTATCATGAATTAATTTAGTAGCTAAATTAATTAATGTTAATTGAATCGAGTAATGATAATTTTGTTTTTGGATTTAATTTAAGGAGATAATTAAATTAAATCAATTGCTTAATATTTAACAAATTAGTTAAATTAAATGAATTATTTAATGTAAAGGAAATAAATAAATTAAATATAGTGATGTATTTAATTTATTAATTAAATTAGATATATAATTATTTATTAATGATAATAAGATTTTTATTATTAGTATTATAAGTTATTTAAATTAACTAAACTAAGTTATTTAAATTAATCAACTAAAAGTGTGACATGAAACTATATTGTGAGACCCCGAATTTTATGAAATAAAAGTGTTCAATTTTTCTATTTTGGTGAACAGTTAAATTGATAATAGTTTAAAGTTAAGGGTGACATTTGAAAATTTTTCAAAGTAAGTGATGATGAAGTTTTGTTTTATTAGTATTATTAATGTAATAAAACAAAATATTTTTATAAAGTTATTCTATAAATAGAATATATTATATTCTATTATGCATAGTGTTTTGCATAGTAAAATCTTTTTATATAAATAGAATAATACTTTTATAAAGTTATTCTATACATAGAATATATTATATTTTATTATGCATAGTGTTGTATAGTGCCTGCATAGTGTTTTGCATAGTAAAATCTTTTTATATAAAATATAAAACTTTTATAAAGTTATTCGTTTTATTAGATTATAAATAGAATATATTATATTTTATTTAAAAGATTTTTCTTTAAATCTAGACCATCCGTTTAAAGTAAATTAATCTGGACCGTTCATGAATTAGTTACTATGCAGTCTATTCTTCTATAAATAGAAGCTCATTCATTCATTATTTCTTACGAATTCACTTAAACTCTAGAAAGAGAAACTATAGAGAGAATTCTTCTTCTATAATCTTGAGTGTATTTCTTTAGAGTTTAAGAAAGCTATGAGCGTAGTACAAGTTTTCTTCGAGTATATCCTTGCCCTACCAGTCGGAGTACTCTTCTTTCAAAGGTAAGGGATATTATTTGTTGTACTTGTATTATTTCTTTCGTATTCATGAAGAGAACTTCTGTTATTCTATTTTTATTATTATGTTGGAATAACCTGTTTATACGAAGTACCGCATACATGGTGAAATTCTTCTATTATTTCGTTCTTTAATATTCTGTCAGAATATCCTATCGGTACGTACCACGTCTGACCTGGTTCCATTAATTATTATTCTGTTTGGAATAACTTTGTATCTGGATTCTCAGTATACGATGAATTCTGTTGTTATTCCATTCTTTATTATTCTATCGGAATAACCTGTATACGCGGATTACCGTATACTTGGTGAATTCTATTGTTATTCCATTCTTTATTATTCTATCGGAATATCCTGTTGGTGCGAATTTCGCCTGACCTGGTTCCATTATTCATTATTCTGTTGGAATAACCTGTCTGTGCGTTCTATCGCATGCATGGTGATTTCTGTTGTTATTCCATTCTTTATTATTATGTTAAAATATCCTGTCGGTGCGTATTACGTCTGACCTAGTTCCATTATTTATTATTCTGTTGAGAATAACCTGTCGGTGCGATCTATCGCATGCATGGTGATTTCTCTTGTTATTCCATTCTTTATTATTCTGTTGGAATAACCTGTCTATGTGGATTACCACATGCATGGTGAATGATATTTTGTATTCATTCCTTATTAAATTGTGGAAATGATCTGTATACATGATGTCCTAATATGTTTTGAGTATTAGTAAGTGTTATGATGAGTTATGTTGGTTATTATGTGAAAACATGAAAGTTTCTTAGAAATCACAAAGAGTTGAAAATCAGATTTTGGTGAAAACGGAATATGAAATTCAATTGACCATATCTCCAATTATATTTCGAATTTTTGAGTGAGGTCAAGTTCTAGAGTTAGATCTATGAGTTTTGTAACTTATCCAAGTGGAATCACTGAAAAAGGTGTTGTAGATTTTTGTGTGGACTGATTTTAGCAAAGGAGTCAAAAGCTGCAAAAACCAAAAAAAAAACTACTATCCAGAACTTAAAAGGGCTGTTTCAGCCACTTAATTTGTTAGAAAAATTCCGCCCTTTTGGGACATGAAAGTATATGGTATAAAGTACCTTATGTCCAAAAATGAACTCATTCCGACTTAAAATGAGCAAGTTATGACCATTTCAATATTTAGGTTTTTCCGACGAAAAACGCTATAATCGGAGTTCTATAACTTCGATGACCATGAAATTTATACTGGAAGCTCACGTTAACATGTGTAAGATCCTGCCAATATTTGGGAATTTCTGGAGTTAACCTTGAGGTAGCTAATTTCTTAAAGAATTAATTAGAAATTAATTTTTGAAAAATAGTAAATGAATTTTAAAAATTCCAAGAAAAATATGTGTTCATTATGGGACTATATTCTGCTAAATCCCTGAAAAGGAATATTTTTGGGACTAATTTGGTATTTTTCATGAAAATAATTTAGTTACGAATATATGAATTAAATATGTTATGTGAAGTAACAAGATTGGAAAATAGGATTTTATGGCTTGGGAATTCTATATAGGGTATATGCATATTTTTGATGAGGGATTTGATCATTGGTGATGAAATCTTATGAGTATGACATTTTTGAATGATTAAATGCATTATTTGATAAAGTGTAAACAATTGAAATAAATTATTTATAAGTTTAAGAAATGACTAAAATATTATTAATGACATTAGATTATAAGATTTTAAGTGATTGATAACATTTGGTTATTATTGAACGCTGGATAAATTATATTATAAAAGTTTAATATTTATCCTTTATCTTATTTGATTGATTCTTTATGTCATTGTCATCATCCTCATGCTTATATTATGTTGAAAGTCATCTGTGGCCTGTAGTGCATAGATGGACTTGGTATGATTATGACCACGGATTATTCGGTATAATCATGACTATAATGTTATAAATGATGTGGAAAAAATCTTCATTGGCCCGTAGTGCATTGATGGACAGTTTTTGGTATGATTATGGCAATGGATTCTCTTCGGCCAAGGGTGCAAAGATGAATTGTTTTATGGCATGATCAGGACCGTTGATGAAAACACGATTATCTTTGGCACGTAGTGCATGGGTAATTCGCGGTCGTGATACTAAAGAGTATCTTTGGCCTGTAGTGCAGGGATGATTCGATGATGTGGATTAATTATTGAGCTGAGTCTCACCAATGAAATATTAATTCATGGATGTGATAATAATGAATATCCTTGGCCGTAGTGCATGGATAATTCATGGATGTGATATTAACGAATATCTTTGGTCGTAGTGCAGGGGTGATTCGATGATGTGGATTATTTATTAAGCTGAGTCTCAGCATTATTGGTTTTACAGTTTTATATCTTTGGCCATAGTGCAAAGATGAATTTAATTAGTATGATTATGAGCAGGAATTGTGATTTGGTATAACCATGATTTTTGATGTTTCAAGTGAAGATAGGTGATTAAAATTATATTCGTCCTGGGTGCGAAAAGGGAATTTAGAATCACAATTATGATTATGAGTTATTCATATGGTTGTGGACAGGAATTGTTGATTGATGTTACAGGGATAAAACATTATCGGTGGACCTTTAACATAGAGAAATAATAGATCTGATGGTCTATTTGACTCTTCTAATGGATTGCTCGTTCCACTACAACTATGGTTGAAAAGTTTTATCATCTACTATATGTTCTAAATCTCTGATTTATTATTGATGAAAGCTATTGATAATGTAGTTATCTTTAGTCATGATATTCTTTACTGGGCTAGTTGTGCTCACCCTTTTGTTTCACAATTCCTTTCAGGTAATAAGAGTGTAACTGGGTCGAGCAGGGATAACAGGGGAATAGAACGATGGTCTATAGCTGTTGAGGTTCTCACTAAATAGTATGGAGATAATTGTATTGAGGACCTAAGATGTGTGTGTCGTATTTTATACGTCACTTAATAATTGATTTTGGCGAATAACAATAGGGTGATGAGAACCCAACTTTGGAAGCGTCAAAAGTGCACCTCATTAGAATGAACAAGATAGTAATCTTCTCGTTCTTCTTTGGGGTCTTAAAATATTTGCTGTTGTATTTTATATGGCATTGTAATAATTTGAGTTTGGATACTGTCTATGAGATAATATTGTATTAAAACTCACAGTTAACTGTGGTCGTATTCTATACGACAGTTCAACAGTTGTATAAATGAAGTTTGTATTTGATTTTTATAATGTGATATCTGGCGACTCAGAATGGGTAACGTATACCTATTTTGGGGGCGTCACATATATAATATAAATATTATTAAAATAATTTAGTTGGGAGAGTTTTGGTTAGCCAAACAGGGCCTTGTGGCCTTTGGCTTATTCAACTGACGCAAACTTTTTATTTTCTAATAGAAGGGAACGTAGGAGAGGCCAGTATATTTTTCCTTCGCGTCTTATTTCTTTGCCTAAGCTAAGAATAGAGAGTTTGTGAGAAAAAGGGGAAAAACACAGAGAGAGTTGCTAAGGGATTGAGAGCTTTGCTGTGGAAGGGGAAGGAATTGAAGTCATTCTATATCAATTGCTTCAATAATCAAGGATTTAAGGTATAATTGTTTCTAATTTATATGTTTGATTTCTTAGTAAATATTCCCTGTAAACTATAGTTATGTTAGAGTAATACATATACTTGCATATATGGGTTATATACTGTGAATTATCATATTTGAGGGATGTTTGAGTATCAAATTTGTGAGAATTGGGTTCTAGCAGAAGATTATATATATCAGTGTTTATGTTTATGTTCATATGTTATGGCCTTAGAAAGTACCAATTTTAGTGGGCAAATTGTATGTGAAACTGTAAAGTGACGCTTGTAAATGTTAGTTTATTAAGAATCGAGCATAACACAATTTGAATGAGGCGAATTGGCCATGTATTGAATTCGCAGTGTGGATTTTTGGGATAGACTATCAAAAATGGAGTTTTATATGAAAAAACATGAAAATTGAGAAATTAAAATAGTTTTAGTTGTTGTTAAATTGTGCGAAGTGGTTGAATATGTTAGCAGTCATGTTTATAATAGTTGTATATTTATTTTACATGTTATTATCATCGTTTGATGGGTGAAATTTGTTTTTGTTGGGCTAAAGTTTCCATTTTTTTTCACTGCCGTCTAGTCTGCAAATGTCTGTGCACCAAATAGCGTAGCCTGACCGGTGCTAAGGCTAAAAACAGTAGCAATTGCTGCCAGCGAAGTTGTCTGGGTTCCAAGCTTAGGTGTGGTATAATTGCCACCACACCTCGAAATAATGACGAAAAAATCTGCTAGTTTGCGTCATAAATACGTAGCGGACTTGTGTTGGTTTAAAGCATCTTGCCGAATATTAAAACTTAATGTGGACTATAATAACAGATTGTTTAGTGTTGTAATTCAAAGTGTGAAGATTTTAAGTAATTCTTTAAATAAGCTATAAAATGAAACCAAATGAGATGTTTTCGAAAGATAGAGTTTAACGGTTAAGTTATGTTGATCAATGATTAATTTCAGAAGCGTTAAGTATGTTAGCCTAAATGGTTAGGTGCTAGGTCGGGGTTATGACCTAAATGATGGTTTAAACCCTAAAGTTAATATTCATGTAACAAATTGTTTTTGCGATTTTAATGATGTATGTAGGGTAATTGGAGATTATTTTACACTTGTGTAGCTTACAAACAAGGCAAGTCCCTAAAATTTAACTCTTTACATTGAGCAAAGCTTTTTAACTTCATTCTTTTCGTATTGAATGCAAGTTCCCATTCCTAAATTATTATTGTGCAAGTTCCCAACATTCCTTATGAAGTTGAGCAAGCTTAACCTATCTTGCGTATGTTTGTACAAGCTTATGTAACCTAATTCGTTACATTGAGCAAGATTTAGTTTCCTAATTATTATTCATATTATTCTAATACATTGATTCAAGGGAGATTGTTTTAACTATTCTATAGCGCTTTGCATTCATATCATGTTTACTCAATTATATATTGTTGTTATTCAATCTTTGACTTTGATAACCTTGTTCAAAGCTTTATCGTTGTATTAAACCTTCAATTAGTAAGCAAACCTTTATTGATTGAATTAATCTATATTCAAATAGTGTTCTAAAATTCTAGAAACGCTGATAAGCTAGTTCCAAACTAAACTTTCTTTAGTGCGGAAATTCTAAATCCAAACTGAGACGAACAACCCTAACATAGGGGATTTTGTACGTGTAACGTTTAGATGTTTGTGCACAATACATGGTACAAAGGGTTGATCACCCTAAGTACGTTAAGAAGGGTCCGTATAGTCTAAATGATTGTTAAGGTTGGGTAATAATACCTAAGAACCAGGGACATAGTTCGTGGTCTCAAGACCCTCAGATAATTAAAGTTCGAACATGTTTTCTAGTTTGATTTGTAGAACAAGTTCCTTATTGTTTCAAGACTTACTTTATTTTATGATGTATTCCGCAAACTGATGTAATAATTTTAAGGATAGATTACCTGGGATTTAATTTGAGATGATGATGTAACCCTTTAATGGGAGAGATTATTGTTTAAGTTATTTTTAATTATGTCTTTATCCTTTATTATTCTGTCGAAATATCCTGTTGGTGCGAATTTCGCCTAACCTGGTTCCATTATTCATTATTCTGTTGGAATAACCTATCTATGCGTTCTATCGCATGCATGGTGATTTATGTTGTTATTCCATTCTTTATTATTATGTTGGAATATCCTGTCGGTGCGTATTACGCCTGACCTGGTTCCATTATTTATTATTCTATTGAGAATAACCTGTCGGTGCGATCTATCGCATGCATGGTGATTTCTCTTGTTATTCCATTCTTTATTATTCTGTTGGAATATCTTGTCGATGCGTATTACGCCTGACCTGGTTTCATTATTTATTATTCTGTTGAGAATAACCTGTCGGTACGATCTATCGCAAGCATGGTGATTTCTCTTGTTATTCCATTCTTTATTATTTTGTTGGAATAACATGTCTATGTGGATTACCACATGCATGGTGAATGATCTTTTGTATTCATTCCTTATTAAATTGTGAAAATGATCTGTATACATGATGTCCTAATATGTTTTGAGTATTAGTAAATGTTATGATGAGTTATGTTGGTTATTATGTGAAAACATGAAAGTTTCTTAGAAATCACAAAGAGTTGAAAATCAGATTTTGGTGAAAACGGAACATGAAATTCATTTGACCATATCTCCTATTATATTTTGATTTTTTGAGTGAGGTCAAGTTCTAGAGTTAGATATATGAGTTTTCTAACCTATTCAAGTGGAATCACTGTAAAAGGTATTGTAGATTTTCGTGTGGACTGATTTTAGCAAAGGAGTCAAAAGCTGCAAAAACCAAAAAAAGTTATTGTCTAGAAATTAAAAGGGCTGTGAAATTCTTCTATTATTTCGTTCTTTAATATTCTGTCAGAATATCCTATCGGTACGTACCACGTCTGACCTGGTTCCATTAATTATTATTTTGCTGGAATAACTTTGTATCATGATTCTGTGTATACACGTGAATTACATTGTTATTCCATTCTTTATTATTCTGTTGGAATAACCTATATACGTGGATTACCGTATACCTGGTGAATTTTATTGTTATTCCATTCTTTATTATTACATTTAATATCCTCGTTGGCAAGTGCAATTTACTTTGACCTAGTTCCATTATTCATTATTCTGTTGGAATAACCTGTCTGTGCGTTTTATGGCATGCATAGTGATTTCTGTTGTTATTCTATTCTTTATTATTATGTTGGAATATCCTCGCTTGCATTATTACGCTTTGACACGGTTCCATTATTTATTATTCGTTGAGAATAACTCTGCTTATAAGATCTCTATCGCATGCATGGTGATTTCTCTTGTTATTCCATTCTTTATTATTACATTGGAATAACTTTTTGCATGTGGATTACCACATGCATGGTGAATGATCCTTTGTATTCATTCCTTATTAAATTGTGGAAATGATCTGTATACATGATGTCCTGATATGTTTTGAGTATTTGTAAGTGTTATGATGACTTATGTTGGTTATTATGTGAAAACGTGAAAGTTTCTTAGAAATCACAAAGAGTTGAAAATCAGATTTTGGTGAAAACGGAGCATGAAATTAATTGACCATATCTCCTATTATATTTCGAATTTTTGAGTGAGGTCAAGTTCTAGAGTTAGATCTATAAGTTTTGTAACTTATCCAAGTGGAATCACTATAAAAGGTGTTGTAGATTTTCGTGTGGACTGATTTTAGCAAAGGAGTCAAAAGCTGCAAAAATAAAAAAAAAACTACTATGCAGAACTTAAAAGGGCTGTTTCAGCCACTTAATTTGTTAGAAAAATTTCGGCCTTTTGGGACATGAAAGTATATGGTATAAAGTACCTCCTGTCCAAAAATGAGCTCATTCCGACTTAAAATGAGTAAGTTATGACCATTTCAATATTTAGGTTTTTCCGACGAAAAATGCTATAACCGAAGTTCTATAACTCCGATGACCATGAAATTTAAACTGGAAGCTCACGTTAACATGTGTAAGATCCTGCAAAGATCTGGGAATTTCTGGAGTTAACCTTGAGGTAGCTAATTTCTTAAGGAATTAATTAGAAATTGATTTTTGAAAAATAGTAAATGAATTTTAAAAATTCCAAGAAAAATATATGTTCATTATGGGACTATATTCTGCTAAATCCCAAAAAAAGAATATTTTTGGGACTGATATGATATTTTTCATGAAAATGGTTTAGTTATGAATATATGAATTAAATATGTTATGTGAAGTAACAAAATTGGAAAATAGGATTTTATGGCTTGGGAATCCTATATAGGGTATATGCATATTTTTGATGAGGGATTTGATCATTGGTGATGAAATCTTATGAGTATGACATTTTTGAATGATTAAATGCATTATTTGATAAAGTGTAAATAATTGAAATAAATTGTTTATAAGTTTAAGAAATGACTAAAATATTATTAATGACATTAGATTATGAGATTATTAAGTGATGGATAACATTTGGTTATTATTGAACACTGGATAAATTGTATTATAAAAGTTTAATATTTATCCTTTATCTCATTTGATTAATTCTTTATGTCATTGTCATCATCCTCATGCTTATATTATGTTGAAAGTCATCTCATGGCACATGAGTGCATAGATGGACTTGGTATGATTATGACCACGGATTATTCGATATAATCATGACCGTAATGTTACAAATGATGTGGAAAAAGTCCTCATTGGCCCGTAGTGCATTGATAGATAGTTTTTGGTATGATTATGGCTATGGATTCTCTTCGACCAAAGGTGCAAAGATGAATTGTTTTATGGCATGATCGGGAATGGTTGATGAAAACACGATTATCTTTGTACGTAGTGCATGGATAATTCGTGGTCGTGATACTAAAGAATATCCTTGGCCTGTAGTGCAGGGATTATTCGATGATGTGGATTAATTATTGAGCTGAGTCTCAGCAATGAAATATTAATTCATGGATGTGATAATAATGAATATCCTTGGCCGTAGTGCATGGATAATTCATGGATGTGATATTAACGAATATCCTTGGCCATAGTGCAGGGGTGATTCGATGATGTGGATTATTTATTAAGCTGAGTCTCAGCATTATTGTTTTTACAGTTGTATATCTTTGGTCGTAGTGAAAAGATGAATTTAATTAGTATGATTATGAGCAGGAATTATGATTTGGTATAACCATGATTTTTAATGTTTCAGGTGAAGATAGGTGATTAAAATTATCTTCGTCCTGGGTGCGAAAAGGGAAATTAGAATCACAATTATGATTATGAGTTATTCATATGGTTGTGGACAGGAATTGTTGATTGATGTTATAGGGATAAAACATTATCGGTGGACTTTTAACATGGAGAAGATAATAGATCTGATGGTCTATTTGACTCTTCTAATGGATTGCTCGTTCCGCTACAACTATGGTTGAAAAGTTTTATCATCAACCATATGTTTTAAATCTCTGATTTATTATTGATGAAAGCTATTGATAATGTAGTTATCTTTAGTCATGATATTCTTTATTGGGCTAGTTGTGCTCACCCTTTTGCTTCACAATTCCTTTTAGGTAATAAGAGTGTAGCTGGGTCGAGTGGGGATAACAGGGGAATAGAACGATGGTCTATAGCTGTTGAGGTTCTCCCTAAATAGTATGGAGATAATTGTATTGAGGACCTAAGATGTGTGTGTCGTATTTTATACGTCACTTAATAATTGATTTTGGCGAAAAACAATAGGGTGATGAGAACCTAACTTTGGAAGCGTCAAAAGTGCACCTCATTAGAATGAACAAGATAGTAATCTTCTCGTTCTTTTTTGGGGTCTTAAAATATTTGCTGCTGTATTTTATATGGCATTGTGATAATTTGAGTTTGGATACTGTCTATGAGATAATATTGTATTAAAACTCACAATTAACTGTGGTCGTATTCTATACGATAGTTCAACAGTTGTATAAATGAAGTTTATATTTGATTTTTATAATGTGATATCTGGCTACTCAGAATGGTTAATGTATACCTATTTTGGGGGCGTCACATATATAATATAAATATTATTAAAATAATTTAGATGGGAGAGTTTTGGTTAGCCAAACAGGGCCTTGTGGCCTTTGGCTTATTCAACTGACGCAAACTTTTTATTTTCTAATGGAAGGGAACGTGGGTATCAAATTCGTGAGAATTGGGTTGTAGCAGAAGATTATATATATCAGTGTTTATGTTCATATGTTATAGCCTTAGAAAGTACCAATTTTAGTAGGCAAATTGTATGCAAAACTATAAAGTGACACTTGTAAATGTTAGTTTATTAAGGATCGAGCATAACACAATTTGAATGAGGCGAATTGGCCATGTATTGAATTCGCAGTGTGGATTTTTGGGATAGACTATCAAAAATGGAGTTTTATATGAAAAACATGAAAATTGAGAAATTAAAATAGTTTTAGTTGTTGTTAAATTGTGCGAAGTGGTTGAATATGTTAGCAGTCATGTTTATGATAGTTGTATATTTATTTTACATGTTATTATCATCGTTTGATGGGTGAAATTTGTGTTTGTTGGGCTAAAATTTGCCATCGCTCACCGCTTGCTCTCTGCGTCTGTCAGTCTTGCCATGAGTGCTACCGGTGCTAAGTGCCAAAATAAAAACAGCTATGCTGCCAATGTGACTATCAGTGTTCAAAGCTTAGCGAGTTCACAAATAGCACCACGAAATGTGTGATAAAAAAGTCTTCTAGTTTGCAGGTCATGCGTAGCGGACTTGTGTTGGTTTAGCAGGCATGCTGGGAATATTAAAACTTAATGTGGACTATAATAACAGATTGTTTAGTGTTGTAATTCAAAGTGTGAAGATTTTAAGTAATTCTTTAAATAAGCTATAAAATGAAACCAAATGAGATGTTTTCGAAAGATAGAGTTTAACGGTTAAGTTATGTTGATCAATGAGTAATTTCAAAAGCGTTAAGTATGTTAGCCTAAATGGTTAGGTGCTAGGTTAGGGTTATGACCTAAATGATGGTTTAAACCCTAAAGTTAATATTCATGTAACTAATTGTTTTTGCGATTTTAATGATGTATGTAGGGTAATTGGAGATTATTTTACACTTGTGTAGCTTCCAAACAAGGCAAGGGAACATTGAGCAAAGCTTTCTAACTTCATTCTTTTCGTATTGAATGTAAGTTCTCATTCCTAAATTATTATTGTGCAAGTTCCTAACATTCCTTATGAAGTTGAGCAAGCTTAACCTATCTTGCGTATGTTTGTACAAGCTTATGTAACCTAATTCGTTACATTGAGCGAGATTTAGTTTCCTAATTATTATTCATATTATTCTAATACATTGGTTCAAGGGAGATTGTTTTAACTATTCTATAGCGCTTTGCATGCATATCATGTTTACTCAATTATATATTGTTGTTATTCAATCTTTGACTTTGATAACCTTGTTCAAAGCTTTATCGTTGTATTAAACCTTCAAGTAGTAAGCAAACCTTTATTGATTGAATTAATCTATATTCAAATAGTGTTCTAAAATTCTAGAAATATTGATAAGCTAGTTCCAAACTAAACTTTCTTTAGTGCGGAAATTCTAAATCCAAACTGAGACGAACAACCCTAACATAGGGGATTTTGTACGTGTAACGTTTAGATGTTTGTGCACAATACATGGTGCAAAGGGCTGATTCCCCCTAAGTACGTTAAGAAGGGTCCGTATAGTCTAAATGATTGTTAAGGTTGGGTAATAATACCTAAGAACTAGGGACATAGTTCGTGGTCTCAAGACCCTCAGATAATTAAAGTTCGAACATGTTTTCTAGTTTGATTTGTAGAACAAGTTCCTTATTGTTCAGCTTTCGTTGTTCACTCTGATGTTATTATCATTGCTACTTTCTATATCAGTGATCATTTGTTTGCTCACTCTTGCAATTAATACTGCAACTAAAGTGGAGAAAGTTGATGAGCCGTCTACTAGTAAAGGAAAGGGCAAATTGTCCAAGTGCTGAAGACATATGCGAAATTATTTAAATGTTTTATGTTTCAAGACTTGCTTTATTTTATGATGTATTCCGCAAACTGATGTAATAATTTTAAGGTTAGATTAACTAGGATTTAATTTGAGATGATGATGTAACCCTTTAATGGGAGAGATTATTGTTTAAGTTATTTTTAATTATGTCTTTATCCTTTATTATGGGTAGTTAGATGCAATAGTTTTTGATAAGTGAGCACCAAATCCTGTGGGAATGGAGTACCTGGATTTGGGGGTGTCACATATACATATATGAATTTATGGCAAGTTTGTTATGCTATGTGAATTGTAATTCTTTCAAAATTGTTGTTGTGTATCTAAATTATGGTGGATATATGTGATATAATGCTAGAGTTTTTGTTTAAACAAGGAAATTGTATGCTAATTCCGTTCTAACAGTAGAAATAATGTCAGTATGTGTATTTTTGCATATGGCTTGGGTAATTGTCAATTTTAGGGGCCAATTTGGATGTTAAACTGTAAATTGACGCTTGTATATGTTAGTTTATTAAGAAACAAGCATAACGTGATTTGAATGAGGTGAATTGGCCAAGTACTGAATTCATAGTGATAATTTTTGGGATGAATATCAAAATTTGAGTTTTATATGAAAATCATGGAATTTGAGAAATTAACCTAGCTTAAATTGTTGTTAAATTGTTTTAATTGGTGGAATATGTTCACAAACATGTTTGTGATAGTTTTATACCATTTTTATATGTTATTATCATTGTTTGATGGGTGAAATTTGCGTTTGTTCTGGATAAAATTCGACTCTCGCTCATCACTGTAGTCTCTGCGTCTGTCTGTCTGTGGCAACGTACAGTAGTCTTGTAGATGCCAAGGCAAAAAAATGGCGCAGCATTGCACTCTGGGGTCGAACTTAAGTATGACGCAATTGCGCCCATACCCCACAGTCCGAGACAGTGAAGTCTGCTTGTTTGTAGGTTATGAGTAATGGACTTATGTTGGTTAAGCATGGATGTTAAGGATATTAAAACATAAAGTGGACTATTATAACAGATTGTAAGATGTTGTAATTCAAAGTGTGAAGATTTTAAGTAATTATTTAAATAAGTTATAAAATGAAACTAAAAGTGATGTTTTCAAAAGTTATAGATAAACGATAAGGTTTATGTTGATTAATGTGTGATTTCAGAGGCGTTAAGTATGTTAATCTACATGGTTAGGTGCTAAGTTAGGGTTATGACCTAAATGATGGATTAAAACCCATAAAGCTAATATTCATACAATTAATTGTTGTTGCGATTTCAATGATATGTGTAGGGTAATTGGAGATTATTTTACATTTGTGTAGCTTACAATCAAGGCAAGTTTCTAAACCTTACCTCTTTACATTGAACAAGTTTGTATCCTAAACTTTTATTCAGCAAGCTTTCTAACTTCATTCCTCTATTAGTGGATGCAAGTTACTAAACTTTAATTGAGGGAGATTATTGATTTTATTCTTATGTACGATTGAATAAGCTATTGTAACCTATTTCGTTACATCGAATGAGTTTCACATTTCTGTTTCTTATTATTGTTATTCAGAATTTGTATTGCTTTAATTCATTGCTTCAAATGAAATTGTTTTAACTCATTTGAATGTAGCACTTTGCATGAATTCCATGTTTACCCAAATGTATATTGTCGTTATTAACCTTCAATTTAAGCAGCCTTGTTCAGTTATAAATTCTTGTACCAAACTTTTATTGATGTAAACTGAATAGTGTTTTAAAATTCTAGAAACACTGATAAGCCAGTTCCAAACTAAACTTTCTTTAGTGCGGAAATTCTAAATTCAAACTGAGACGAACAACCCTAATCTAGGGGATTTTGTACGTGTAATGTTTAGATGTTTGTGCACAATACATGGTACAAAGGGTTGATCCCCCTAAGTACGTTAAGAAGGGTCCCTATAGTCTAAATGACTATTAAGGTTGGGTAATAATACCTAAGTACCGGGGACATAGTTCGTGGTCTTAAGACCCTCAAATAATTAAAGTTCGAACTTGTTTTCTATTTTGATTCGTAGAACAAGTTCTTTATTATTCATATTTTGTTGTTCACTCTCATGTTGCTATCATTACTACTTTCTATATCAGTGAGCATTTATTTGCTAACTCTTGCAATTAACACTGCAACTAAGGTTGAAAGAGTTGATGAGCCATCTACTAGCAAAGGGAAGGGCAAGATGTCTAAGAGTTGAACAATTAATGAAGTTAATTTAAATGTTTTATGTTATAAGACTTGTTTTATCTTTATTCCGCAAACTTATGTAATAATTTTAAGTTTAGATTACCTGGGATTGTTTTGAGATGATGTAACCCTTTAATGGGAAAGATTATTGTTTAAGTTATTTAAATTATGTCTTTATCCTTTGATTATGGGTAGTTAGATGTAATAGTTTTTGATAAGTGAGCACCAAATCCTATAGGAATGAAGTACCTAGATTTGGGGGTGTCATAGGTTGGTATCAAAGCTTTAGGTTATGAACCTTAGGTGGAGAAAAACTTTAGGAAGTAACCTTTAAGGAAATAGAAAATATAGAGGTGTTCAACTCTTATCGGGTTATAAGAATGGATTAAGGTGTCCATTGAAGCTAAATAATAAAAGACATTATGTGCTATGTGTTAATAACTTATGTGCTCGTGAGTACCGAAAAATGTTAAGTAAAACTTAAAAATATTTTGTTGTCAGGATGTCAAACGAAGAAGGATCCAGCTAGCCAGAGAGGTGATACCTTAGATACCTAGAGACGACGAACCCCAGGATATTCACGTAGTGAGGGAGCTGTTGATCCAGGAGGATGAGCCTGTGATCGATCCCGAGGAGGATAGTTCGGAGGAGATAGAGGAAGATGATGAGGAAGACGATCCTGAGGAGTTTCCACCAAACTCCATATCAGCAGAGATGTATGACGCTCTGTATGACCATAACATAGAATTACAGGACAAAGTAGAGGAGCTGAAGGAGATGGTTGAGATGCATCATGTTGCGATAGAGGAGAAGGATGCGGAGATTCAGGAACTCGACTCACGGCTTGGAAACACGGAGTGGGACCTAGTTCATACCAAGGGTCATCATGAAGACTTGTTGGCAGTAAATGAAAAGATGAAGACTGACATGGAGAAATTGAAAGATGATTTCAAGGAGGAATCAACTAAGCGTGCAAGAGCAGAGGATGCATGGATGAAGGCGACTCAACGTGCAGACCGTGCTGAGGCTAAGTTCCAAGTGAAGAAAGCCAAGATGAAAGAGATGGATTATGCTTTTAATTCTGCGATTGATAGGGCCCAGGATCGAGTCTATTATTATTCACCTCAGTTTGAGAATTCATCGTGGTTCGTGATGGATCATAGAACAACGTATCGTATCATGGAGGAGGAACGTCGAGAATCCTTACGACATCTTAATATGCCTAGATAGAATAAGAGTGATAATAATATGTGGTTAATTATGTGATTAAATAAACTGTGAATCCCTTATTTTGAGATGAATAAAGGGATAACATGAGTATGTAATCCTGAAATTTGTCTAGTTCAGGAAAATGAATGTTTATAGCAGTTATGCTATCTTGAGTATGTTCTAAAACTTTATGAATAAATAAAATATCAAAGTTTATTTGAAATGTTATGTGATATAGCTTTAGTCTTGGAATGTTTAAGTTAAACTTCAAATACCCAAGAAGTTGAGTAATGAACTAATAAGCGTATATCTTAACAGAAGATGCCTCCTAGAAGAAGACAACCACGTCGTGAAGCACCTCTGAGGGTCTACTAATAATAATAACAAGGCCAACGCTAATCCGGTTCGTGAGCTTGTAGCTACATTGTTGACAGATTTGCTTACTTTGCGAATCAACCGCAAGCTCAAGTCACGACCTTTAAGGAATTCAAAGTGGTTGGACCGCCAGAGTTTCAAGGGTCTATGAATCCAGTGAAAGCCCAAACCTGGATCATGGAAATGGAGAAAGTGTTCGACGTTGCTAGAGTTAACGAAGATCAAAAGACTGCGTTCACAACATTCATGCTAAAGTCTGAAGCTAGCTACTGGTGGCAAGCAAATAAGGTTCGTGGAGGACAAGGAGTGATAACATGGGATAGAAAGGAAATGTTTTTCAAAATGTACTTTCCAGCGAGTTCTCGGAATCAGCTGGAAGTGCAATTTCTTGAATGAAAGCAAGGAACTATGATTTGTGCGAAATATCTGCGCGAAATTTAACGAGTTGGCAAGGTTTGCCACTTATCAAGTCAATACCGACGAACGTAAAGCGAGAAGGTTCGAACAAGGATTGAAACCCTGGTTGTATAGCAAGGTTTCAATGTTCCAGCTGAACACATTTGCGGCTGTACTAGAGAAGGCAATTATTGCGGAAGGTGGAAGCGATGCCTTGACCAAGTACAATCAAGAACAAAAGAAGAGGAAGAATGAAAATGAAAATAAGGCTGGTGGAAGTAATGTTGGAAGTAACAGTCAAAAGAGGAAGTGGGGAAAGAATTCGACTACGGGAGGATAGCAGGGAAATCAGCAGAAGAAAAAGTTTGAAGCTTATGCAACGTGTGGAAAGAACCATACTGGAGTATGTTTGAAGGGAAAGCGAGTGTGTTTCAACTGTGGTCAGGAGGAACACATTGCACCGAACTGTTTTAGTCCGAAGAAAGGAACATACTTTACCTGCGGTTCGAAAGATCACATGGCTCGTGATTGCCCTAAGAAGCCAGCGGGAAGTGCAAGTGGCGGAAAAGGAAACAAAAACGGTGGTGGTGCATTAACTATCACTGGACCAACACAGTCAAGCTGACCTACTGCGAGGACTTTCAATATGACCGTGCAGAATGTTGTACAGTCTAAGGATGGGGTGTCAGGTATCATTCCGTTTAATTGTATTAATGCTTATGTACTATTTAATTCGGGTACTACTTGTTCATTTATATCCGATGAATTTGCTCAGAATTTAGATTCACCTCTGGAAGAATTAGAATTTCCCTTAAGTATAGAGATTGCGAATAGGGAAGTTATTCCTGTTAAATTCATATATAGGAATTTTAGAGTGGATATAAAAGGTCACGAGATGATGGTAGATTTGATACTAATTAGACTTGGTGAATTTGATGTCATACTGGGAATGGATTGGTTATTTAATTACGGAGCAGTAATTGATTGCCAAAGAAAGTGTGTTAACTTTATGACTCCGTCAAAGGTTATGTTTTATGGCAGGAAGTCACCTTGACAAGCAATTTGTCTGACGGTAATACAAGCCAAGAAGTTGTTGAGACAAGAATGTGTAGGATATTTAGCCTACATAGTCGATACACAGAAGAAGAGTGCAAAGTTAGAAGAGATACCAATTATAAGAGATTTTGCAGACGTATTTCTAGACGATTTTCCAGGTCTTCCACCGGATTGACAAATCAAGTTCATGATCGACTTACTACCAGGAACGGCCCCGATATCAAAGGTACTATACAGAATGGCCCCAGTAGAGATGAAGGAGTTGATGGTGCAATTGCAATAATTGCTCGACAAGAAGTATATTAAGCCAAGTGTGTCGCCATGGGGAGCACCGGTGTTGTTTGTTAAGAAAAAAGATGGATCGATGCGGCTCTGCATTGATTACCGAGAATTGAATAAAGTCACGATTAAAAATAAGTATCCATTGCCTAGAATCGATGATCTGTTCGATCAGTTGAAGGGAGCGAGATATTTCTCGAAGATAGACTTGAGAAGTGGTTATCATCAGCTAAAGGTGAGGCCGGAAGATGTACCAAAAACAGCGTTTAGAACTCGGTATGGTCATTACGAGTTTCTAGTTATGTCTTTTGGTTTAACCAACGCACCTTCAGGGTTCATGGATTTGATGAACAGGGTGTTTAAACCATTTTTAGACAAATTTGTGGTGGTGTTTATTGATGATATATTGGTATATTCCGAAACCAAAGAGAAACATGTGGAACACTTGAGATTGACGTTGGAGAAGTTGAGAAAAGAGAAGTTGTATGCTAAGTTCTCAAAATGTTAATTTTGGTTGGAACGTGTACAGTTTCTTGAGCACGTTATTGATAAAGACGGAATTTCGGTGGATCCATCAAAAGTGGAAACTGTAATAATTTGAGGCATAAATAACATCGGCTCATCATCGTTGGTTCTCATAATTAGTTCTTCACCGACCTTGTTGTCATTATCCCCACGTGTCTCCTCTTTTTCAGCGTCTTGTGGCTCATCCAGTTGTATAATTAGTTCGGGCACTTCATCAATCTCGAAAACCTCGTCATAACACCAATTGATTTGAGGATAGTTGTTCAAGGCTTTGAACATTTGATCTATCTTATTCTGAAGATTCTGAATTGACTTCTCTTGATTAATCCTTCTCCCCTCATTTGATGCTATGAACTTGGACAACAATTCCTTCAATCTCGAATTATCTGTCTCAGTTTTGGAATCCATGTATTGAGGACCATGAGTTGAAGTGGTGATAAGTTGTTCCATCTGGTGCTGAAAATTATTACTCGATATTTCTTAACTCATCATCCTCTCCTCTTGGTTTGCTATGACCTTTGGCAGTAATTCCTCCAACTTTGACTTTTCTTCTTTTAATGGAGGTTGATATGAGAATTTTGGCGTGTATGTTGGATTTGGAGTAGAGTATTGATCTTGATAATTATAGCTCCATGAAGAATCCGGGTGATACCCCCAAACTTGATGATAACTGGGAGAAGAATAGTTGTTGAGGTAGTTACCACCATACTGTACCGGCCCAAGACTGATGGTGCATTGATTACTCGGGTGATTGCCAGCACAATAATTGCAAGTAACTGCTATCCTTCGATTACGTTGGGCTGCAACAACGTCCAACCTCCTTGAAAGTGTCTCAAGTTGTGCTGAAAATGCATAAAATACATTGAGTCCATCAATCCCCGCTCCCCTTGGTTGAGTCATACTCGAATATGGCCTTTGATAATTGAATCCAGCTATGGTACCTGAAACGAGAGAAAAAGAAGAAGATAATAAAATAAAATAAAAATATTTAAATTAAGACTAATTTGATTGAAGCTAATATTGGCAAAAATATATTAAACTAATTCCCCGGCAACGGCGCAAAAAACTTGTTGGGTAAAATTTAATTACGCACAACACGCAAGTATACGTGGTCAACAAGTAATAAAGTGAAAGTAGAGTTATAAGACCCCAACTTTTAGGAATAAAAATGAATTTTCTATAAATATCATTTTTGAATATTATGGAGTGAATTTGATATAATATTATAGTTGTGGGTAATATTTATAAATTTTGCAAAGTACGCAAGTTGTTATATAATATTTAATTGGTTGGGGAATATTCGTTTTAACAGGGAATATTCGTACGATGGCACAATCATTGGTGGACCCCACAACAGAATTATTATCGGATTAAGAAAACGATAAAAATATCTTTTTATGAAAATAACGGCGGAAGTTTTACCATTAATTGTTGAAACACTCAGTGTTAAAAGTACAGTTATACGCATGGGTGCATAGTAGCACATGGTATTAGTTATTGATGCTTACGTGAGAAGTCATTCAGTTTTGTTCAATTATTGCTTTAGTAATTATTGCATAGTATCTCACGTTATTTGATTCAATTATTGTCGATGTTTTATATATTATTAAATCAATAATTGAGATAACAAAGTTATTAATATTATTATTTGCAATATTAACGATGTCTAGAAGTTCTATCAATGAGAGGTTTGGTCACCTAATTGTGCGCCAATAAGGAGAAATCCTTATTGGAAAGCTCCCTCTTTCTTGGGAATGACCTGGTCGATTAATATTGTGAATTATAATAAAGGTGATAAGTTTTGTTTTATTATTATTATAAATGTAATAAAACATAAAACTTTTTATATAAAACGGAATACTTTTATAAAGTTATTCATTTTATTAGACTACAAATAGAATATATAATATTCTATTATGCATAGTGTTTGCATAGTGCCTGCATAGTATTTGCATAGTAAAATCTTTTTATATAAAACATAATACTTTTATAAAGTTATTCATTTTATTAGATTATAAATAGAATATATTATATTTTATTTAAAAGATTTTGTTTTATTAGAATATTTTATTAATACTGCATAGTAAATTAATATGGACCGTCCGTTTAAAAGTAAATTAATCTGGACCGTTCATGAATTAGTTACTATTCAGTCCATTCTCCTATAAATAGAAGTTCATTACTTCATTATTTCTTACGAATTCAATTGAAACTCTAGAGAGAAAACTATAGAGAAAAAGAAGAAAAAAGTATTCTCGCTATTTCACTACTCCCATATCCAGCTTTTCTAAGGTAAGGGGTATTATTTCTTTTGTATTCATGAAGAGAACTTCATTATTCCATTCTTTATTATTACATTGGAATAACTCAGATACGCGACTACCCTATACTTGGTGAAATTATTCATTATTCCATTCTTTATTATTATGTTGGAATAACTTTGCTCATGCAATCTTTCGCATACATGGTGAAATTCTTCTATTATTCTATTCTTTATCATTACTGTTGGAACATCCTCATGCGTTTTACGCGCATGACCTAGTTCCATTATTTATCATTCTTTGAACATCATATCCATGCTTTACACATGACCTAGTTCCATTTTTATTATTCGTTGGAATATCCTCACATGTAAATGCGTTTATGCATGACCGGTTCCATTATTTATTATTACATTCTCGTTGGAATATCCTCGCCTGCATGCGTTTACGCATGACCTGGTTTCGTTATTTATTATTCTGTTGTTATAACCTGTCTGTGCGGTCTATCGCATGCCTGGTGATTTCTTTTGTTATTCCATTCTTTAATATACTCAGTTGGTTAAAGTTTTGACTTATATACTCCATGAAATTAGTTGAATATCCTTGATATTTGCGCTTCATCCAGTATCTTTTCATGGAGATATTTTTCTGAGCATTCTTGAATTTTACTCTACAAAAAAGTATCATGTTGGCAATTTGGATGTTATTAGTTCCTGGATAAATTAATTCTTGAACTTGTTTTATTGAATTCTTATATCATTGTCATCATCCTCATGTTTATATTATGTTGAAAGTCATCTGTGGCCTGTAGTGTATAGATGGACTTGGTATGATTATGACTAGGAATTAATCGGTATAATCATGACCGTAATGTTACAAATGATGTGGTAAAAGGCCTCATTGGCCCGTAGTGCATTGATGGACAGTTGTTGGCATGATCATGACCATTGATGAATACAAGAATATCCTTGGCCCGTAGTGCATGGATAATTTGTGGTTGTAATACTAATAAATATCGTTGGCCGTAGTGCAGGGATGATGTGGATTATTTATTAAGCTGAGTCATAGCGATAAAAGAGATGAAAATCCTTTTAAATCATAAAAGATAGTAGATTTTATTCTGTACTTGACTCTTTTAATGGATTGCTTGTTCCGCTGCAGTTAAACTTGATGTTTGTTATATTGTATCAGTTTAACACTGTTAAAGGCTAACGATAATTTATTCTGCATTAACTTAGTCATAATATTTCTTACTGGGCTAGTTGAACTCACCATTTTGCTTTCATTGTTCTCTTTAGGAAATTAGAACATAGCAGTGACTAATTGGGGAATGGAGTGATGGTCTAGAGGATAGCATTAGTAGTCCTCACTATTCTATGAAATAGTGTGTTAATAAATGTATTGAGGACTTATTTTGAGTTTGAATACTGTCTAGAAGACAATATTTGTATTAAAACTCACAAATCATGTTGTATATTTAAGATTGTATTTGTATTACATGCCATGTATTTGGCGACTCGTAATAGGTGATGTATACCTATTTTGGGGGCGTCACAATTGGTATCGAGCTTAGGATATGATCCTGGGCCGAGATGTGAGATAAGAACTAGGAGGGAGAGACGGGAATTCTTTTCGCTAGTATGACCTACTTAAGTTTATTTGATATTTAATTGGTCGGTCAGAGTATGGGAATAATATGTGATATGTTAATTAATCCTTATTTTGTGGAAGTATTTGAAAATGACATCCAAGAATGTTGAGAATATCAATGGAGCACAGGAGACCATTGAGTCTCCACAGATCAATAATCAGGATAATGTGCAGCAGGAAGGCGATAATCCTCATGCAAACAACAACACTGACCAAATGATGAACGATGGAATGTTCAGAGGCTTTATGAAATTCATGCAACATCAGGCAAGAGCGGCTCCTGTCCAAAATACAGGTGGAAACACTGGCAACTCTCGGACGGTCACCGCTAAGCAGTTCAAGGAATTGGGACCACCGGAGTTTTTTGGAGAGCCAAAACCACTTAAGGCAGAGACATGGATAAAGCAGATCTGCAAGATATTTGATGTCTTGGGATGCTCCGAGGAGCAAAAGGTTCCCTTTGCCACCTTCATGTTGCGTGTAGAGGCAGATTACTGGTGGGAATCTATAAAGTGTACTCAACCTGCCGCATTGAAGATGACTTGGGAGAAGTTTCAAGAATTGTTCAACGACAAGTACTTTCCCAAAAGTATTCGTCACATGAAAGAGGTAGAATTCATCAAGCTGGAGCAAAACCACATGACCGTATCGCAGTACGAAGCCAAATTTGTCGAGTTGTCCCGGTTTGCGTCCCATTTGGTTGATAATGAGGAGAGAATGACGCGAATGTTTCTAAGAGGTTTGAAACCCGAGATACATCAATATCTTATCTCTCATAAACTGTGTTTGTATTCCGATATTGTTAATAGGGCTCAGTTATTGGAGCACAATAATGAGTCAACCCAACCAAAAGAGAGCAACCGACAAAATGATAATACCAGTGAGAGCAGTCATTGAAGCGGTGACAACAAGCGTGGAGGGAATCAACAGGCCAGAAATGGTAACCACTTCGGTGGTAATCAGGACCAAAATAATTAGAATGGACATTTCAAGAATAGGAAATTCAACAATAATGGAAAGACGTCAGCACCAGCACCCGTTGTTAAGGAAGGAAAATGACCACCTATCATATGCTTTAAATGCGGAGGGGAGGGACACATTAGTCCAAACTGCGCGATGTCGTCCAAAGAATGTTATAATTGTGGAAGAGAAGGTCACCTAGCCCGATTTTGTCGTCCACAGAAGACAAGTTCAGCTAGGATGGAGGCACCAAAGGCTGTCCCAAAAAAGTCAAGCCGGTAGTATAAGGGAGAGCATTTGTTATGACCTCCCAGAAAGCAAGGAACCCGAACGAGGTCATCACGGGTAAGCTTATCATAAACTCTAGCGAAGTCTATACCTTATTTGATACCGGTTCTACCGATTCTTTTATTTCTCCTATTTGCGGTCAACGTTTAAATTTGACTCCAGAGAAATTAGACTTTGACTTATCTGTTGAAACTCTGTTGGGAGAAACCTTCATTACATTCACTATTTATAAGTCTTGTTTAGTTCAAATCGGCACCCACACGTTACCTGTCGATCTTATTTCTTTGAAAATACTTGCATTTGATGTGATTCTTGGGATTGATTGGTTAACTACTTATCATGCAAAAATTAATTGTTTTCCTAAGGTTGTTAGCTTTCATATTCCTAACCAACCTTTTATATGAATTCAAGCAACCAAACCATTAAAATCAATCACTATCATCTCAAGCCATAAAGATATTCGTTTATTGAAAAACGGATGTCAAGCTTTCTTAGCTCATGTCACGGATCTAAACAAAAATACATCAGTTATGAATGATATTTTTATTGTTAATAAATTTCCTGACGTATTCCCTAAAGAACTTCCTGGCCTACCCCCAGAGTGTGAAATTAAATTTTGTATCGACCTTGAACCCGGTACAAAACCCATTTCCAAAGCCCCATATCGAGTGGCTCCTATTGAACTTCAGGAGTTAAAGACCCAACTACAGGAATTGTTAGACATTGGCTTTATTCGTCCTAGTACTTCTCCCTGGGGTGCTCCTATTCTATTCGTCAAGAAGAAAGATGGGAGTATGCGACTTTATATTTATTATCGGGAGTTGAACCATGTCACTATCAAAAATAGATACCCATTGCCACGTATTGATGACCTGTTTGACCAGTTGCAAGGAGCCAAATTCTTTTCAAAGATTGATCTTCATTCCGGATATCACCAATTGAAGATTAGAACCGATGACATTCTAAAGACAACTTTCAAAACTCGGTACAAGCATTATGAATTCCTAGTCATATCTTTTGGATTGACTAATGCTCCTGTTGCCTTCATGGATATGATGAACCGAGTATTCAAGGAATATTTGGATCACTTTGTGGTCGTCTTTATTGATGACATCCTTATTTATTCCAAAAGCCGTGAAGATCATGAGCAACACTTGAGGCTGATACTCCAAAAGCTTCGTGAAAACAAGCTTTATGCCAAGTAGAAGAAATGCGAGTTCTGACTGGAGGAAG
Source organism: Panax ginseng (assembly GCA_020205605.1). NCBI lineage: Eukaryota > Viridiplantae > Streptophyta > Magnoliopsida > Apiales > Araliaceae > Panax > Panax ginseng. The sequence continues at coordinate 84,257,586 of CM035131.1, forward strand.
TAGCATTCCTTGGGCAAGTAGTATCAAGTCATGGAATATCTGTTGACCCAACAAAGATTGAAGCTATTCAAAGCTGGGAGCAACCTAAATCCGTGATCGAAGTACGTAGTTTTCTCGGCTTAGCTGGTTATTATCGGAGATTCGTAGAAGGGTTTTCTCGAATCACTACTCCATTAACTCAGCTAACTCAGAAAGATACAAAGTTCAGTTGGAGCGAAGAATGTGAGAAGAGTTTTCAAGAACTCAAGAGGAGACTCATTTCAAAGACTGCTCGGCTGATACCATCCGCTCGAGGGATTTGTCATCTACAGTGATGCTTCGGGCAAAGGGTTAGGATGTTTTCTCATGTAACATGGGAAAGTCATAGCTTATGCCTCACGACAACTCAAAGAATATGAGAGGAATTATCCCACTCATGATCTAGAGTTGGCAGCAGTCTTTTTTGCACTAAAGATTTGGAGGCATTACTTGTATGGGGAGAAAGTGGAGATCTTTACGGATCATAAAAGCCTCAAATATTTCTTCACTCAAAAGGAACTCAACATACGACAACGACGTTGGCTTGAACTGTTAAAATATTATGATCATACCATCCAATACCATCCTGGAAAAGCAAATGTGGTAGCTGACGCATTGAGTAGAAGATCATATGCGGGTACGAGTGCGATATTGTCAACCCAAAGGCCCGTTTTGTGTGACTTGCAAAGGATGGAGATAGAGTTAAAGACTCCAGGGACCCATGTGATGATGGCGAATATACGAGTAGAACCGACTTTAATTGATAAAGTTAAAGCTGCTCAAGCTACAGATCTGGAGTTGATGCGTATGAGGAAGAAAGTGCAAGAAGGCACTATGCCGGAAGAAAGAATCGATGAAGAAGGAATACTTTGAGTCAACTCCAGACTTTGTGTTCCTAACGACCCTGATTTAAAGTATAAAATCATGATGGAGGCGCATAACACGCCGTTTGTAATCTATCTTGAGAGTACCAAAATGTATCGTGATCTTCGTCATACATTTTGGTGGAGCAATATAAAGAGAGAGATATCGCTGATTATCTCAAGGTGTCTAACTTGTCAACGAGTCAAGGCGGAGCATCAAGTACCAAAAGGTCCATTGCAACCACTTAAAATTCTAGAATGGAAGTGGGAGCACATTACCATGGATTTCGTTACTGGTCTTCCCAAGGTTTCTCAAGGCATAGATGCAATTTGGGTCATTGTTGATAGATTGAACAAGTCTGCTCATTTCTTACCAATACGAGAAACTTATACACTTGAACGTCTTGCTCGTATGTACATAAACGAGATTGTAAGACTGCATGGTATGCCAGTATCCATAGTTTCTGATCGAGACCCAAGATTCACTTCACGATTTTGGGTTAGTTTGCAAAAAGCTATGGGCACAGATTTACGATTTAGTTTGGCATATCATCCTCGGACGACGCATAATCGAGAGAGGACTATTCAAACTCTGGAAGATTTATTAAGACTCTGTGTCCTTGACTTCAAGGGAAGTTGGGATAAGTTATTACTATTGGTGGAGTTTTCCTACAACAATAGTTATCAAGCAAGTATTGGTATGGCTCCATTTGAGGTGTTGTATGGAAGAAAGTGTCGTTCTCCAGTATGCTGGGATGAGGTGGGTGAAGCAACGTTGTTGGGACCAGAGTTGGTACTTATGACTACGGAAAAGATTCAAACGATCTGGCAACGTATAAAAACCTCACAAGATCGACAAAAGAGTTATGTTGATCTTCATCGAAAGGACGTGGAATTCGATATTAGAGATCATATGTTGTTACGTGTTGCTCCGTGGAAAGGAGTTACGAGATTTAGAAAGAGAGAAAAGCTCAATCCTCGATTCATTGGCCCATTTTTAATCCTCGATCAAGTAGGAACTGTGGCCTATAGACTCGCTTTACCGCCAAGTATGTCTTGTGTTCATAATATTTTTCACATATCCATGTTACGTAAATATGTGGAAGACCCGAACCACATTATTGAGTTAGAACCAGACGAAATAGCGGAAGATTTAATGTATGAAGAGGTTCCTGTTAAAATCTTGGATAAGAAGGAGCATATTCTACGCTCCAAGGTTATACCTCAAGTCAAAGTTTTGTGGAGGAACCAGGATATTGAGGAAATGAACTGGGAGTTAGACTCTGAAGTGAAATCAAGGTATCCTTACCTCTTCGATATACCAGGCACGTACCCTAATTTCGAGGGCAAAATTTCATAAGAAGGGGAGGTTGTAAGACCCCAACTTTTAGGAATAAAAATGAATTTTCTATAAATACCATTTTTGAATATTATGGAGTGAATTTGATATAATGTTATAGTTGTGGGTAATATTTATAAATTTTGCAAAGTACGCAAGTTGTTATATAATATTCGATTGGTCGTGGAATATTCATTTTAATAAGGAATATTAAATACAACTATTACAATCATTGGTGGACCCCATAACAGAATTATTGTCGGATTGAGAAAACGATAAAAATATCTTTTTATGAAAATAACGGCGGAAGTTTTACCATTAATTGTTGAAACACTCGGTGTTAAAAGTACAGTTATACGCATGGGTGCATAGTAGCACACGGTATTAGTTATTGATGCTTACGTGAGAAGTCATTCAGTTTTGTTCAATTATTGCTTTAGTAATTATTGCATAGTATCTCACGTTATTTGATTCAATTATTGTCGATGTTTTATATATTATTAAATCAATAATTGAGATAACAAAGTTATTAATATTATTATTTGCAATATTAACGATGTCTAGAAGTTCTATCAATGAGAGGTTTGGTCACCTAATTGTGCGTCAATAAGGAGAAATCCTTATTGGAAAGCTCCCTCTTTCTTGGGAATGACCTGGTCGATTAATATTGTGAATTATAATAAAGGTGATAAGTTTTATTTTATTATTATTATAAATGTAATAAAATAGAAAATTTTTATATAAAACAGAATACTTTTATAAAGTTATTCATTTTATTAGACTATAAATAGAATATATAATATTATATTATGCATAGTGTTTGCATAGTAATTTTTTTTATATAAAACAGAATACTTTTATAAAGTTATTCGTTTTATTAGATTATAAATAGAATATATTATATTTTATTTAAAATATTTTGTTTTATTAGAATATTTTATTAATATTGCATAGTAAATTAATATGTAATCAATCAATTTAAAAGTAAATCAATCTGGACCGTTCATGAATTACTTACTATTCAGTCCATTCTCTTATAAATAGAAGCTCATTCCTTAATTATTTCTTACGAATTAACTGAAACTCTAGAGAGAGAAACTATAGAGAGAGAAGAAAAGTATTATGCTACTTCACTACTCCTATATCCAGTTTCTTCTAAGGTAAGGGTATTATTTCTTTTGTATTCATGAAGAGAACTTCTGTTATTCCATTCTTTATTATTATATTGAATAAAAATTTTTTGTGGAAGTACCGCATACATGGTGAAATTCTTCTATTATTCCATTCTTTATCATTCTTGTTGGAACATCCTGTCTCATGCTTTTACGCATGACACGGTTCCATTATTTATCATTCTGTTGGAACATCCTGTTTGTGCTTTTACGTATGACTTTGGTTCCATTATTTATTATTCTCGTTGGAATATACTATCTCGTATGCGTTCTGCATGACCAGTTCCATTATTTATTATTCTATTGGAATATCCTCTGTCAGACGCTTACGTTTACACATGACCTGGTTCCGTTATTTATTATTCTGTTGGAATAACCTGTCTGTGCGGTCTATCGCATGCTTGGTGATTTCTTTTGTTATTCCATTCTTTATTATACTCAGTTGGTTAAAGTTTTGACTTCTATACTCCATGAAATTAGTGGAATATCCTTGATATTTGCGCTTCATCCAGTATCTTTTCATGGAAATATTCTTCTGAGAATTCTTGAATTTTACTCTACAAAGAAGTATCATGTTGACAATTTGGACGTTATTAGTTCCTGGATAGATTATTTCTTGAACTTGTTTTATTGAATTCTTATATCATTTCCATCATCCTCATGTTTATATTATGTTGAAAGTTATCTGTGGCCTGTAGTGCATAGATGGACTTGGTATGATTATGACCAGGGATTAATCGGTATAATCATGATCGTAATGTTACAAATGATGTGGTAAAAGTCCTCATTGGCCCGTAGTGCATTGATGGACAGTTGTTGGCATGATCATGACCATTGATGAATACACGAATATCCTTGGCCCGTAGTGCATGGATAATTTGTTGTTCTGATACTAATGAATATCCTTGGCCGTAGTGCAGGGATGATGTGGATTATTTATTAATCTGAGTCCCAGCGATAAAAGTGATGAAAAACCTTTTAAATCATAAAAGATAGTAGATTTTATTCTCTACTTGATTCTTTTAATAGATTGCTTGTTCCGCTGCAGTTAAACTTTATGTTTGTTATATTGTATCAGTTTTAACACTGTTGAAGGCTAACGATAATTTATTCTGCATTATCTTAGTCATAATATTTCTTACTGAGCTAGTTGAGCTCACCCTTTTGCTTTCATTGTTCTCTTCAGGAAATGAGAACGTAGCAGGGACTAGTCGGGGAACGGAGTAACGGTCCAGAGGATAGCATTAGTAGTCCTCACTATTCTATGAAATAGTGTGTTAATAATTGTATTGAGGATTTAGTTTGAGTTTGAATACTGTCTATAAGACAATATTTGTATTAAAACTTACAGCTCATGTTGTATATTTAAGATTGTATTTGTATACTGTACCATGTATTTGGCAGCTCAGAATAGGCGATGTATACCTAATTTGGAGGCGTCACAAGAGTATCGTTCCCACAGAGAATTAGTTAACCAGAATTACCAAGTACTAACCTATAACTAATTTAATCTTATTTAAACAAATGATTTAATATGTTAATTTAAAATAAATAATTAAACTATTACTAACTATCCCTAGAATGAAACAAGATAATGAAGACTCGAGATTACAAATTCACTTATTGTTTCTGTAACGCCCCGGAAAATCGAACCTTTTGTAAATACTTTTAATAATGAATAAAATAATATTATTTATTATTATTATTATGTATTCGTAAGATGAATGTCATTCTATGACCTAGAAACCCCAAAACGTTGTAGTATTTTAACTACGTGGGAGATTTAAAGTGTTTGAATTTCTAAGACGAAAATAAAAGCTTTCCGAATTTTTTTTCCAAAAAACACTATTCATCAATTTCTGCTCGGGAATTATTTTTGAATTTTTGAGAAATGCGTAATGTTATAATATCAATATGAGATGGATTATGTAATAATAATCTAAGTATGGAAAACGTAATATTTTGCATGCGGACTTAATTTGGGAACGTTAGGTTTATTAAGCGTAAAGAAAAGAAAGTTGTAATCGTATGATGCGTATGCATTATACGAGGTAATGAACGTAAGTATAATATGACATATTATACTATTAAGAATGGAGAATGAAATAATGTATATTACGAATAAATATACGAGCTAGCATATGAGAATTATACGTGGTGTATGTTAAGTTGTTAATTAAATGTAATGGACTTCTGAGATTATTAGCTTAATGATAGAAGTCCAATAGAATGTAATACTCAAGCCCAAGTGTTTGATAAATCATAAGTCCAATCTATTGTAGCATAAGCCCAATAAGAAATAAGCTAGATTAATTAGCAAGCCCAATGACTAAGCCATGATCCATGGAGCAATCCAAGTATGAAATAGGTAGACTTGATGGGCAAAAAAATTGTGTGGTGACCAAGTGATGTGGTAGATAAGAAAGGAATAGTAAGGAGGTGGAAGTTGAGGAGGTTAGTTAAGGAGGTGGATTAAAGGAGGTGGGATGGCTTAATGTCTATTCTACCCTAACTTTGAGTTGACCATAAATACCAAGCTTCATTTCATTTTGTTGGTTGTTAATTCATCCAACAATTTCCTCTCAAGATTAAGCAACTTATTTGGTAGAGAGAATAAGCCTCATAAGCACTTATAAGCCACTTTAACCTTTGCTAGATTTTCCAAAGTGAAGTGAAGTAATAGTCTTCAAGGGTAAGACTTATATCTATTATCTTCATCTCTTTTATGATAGGATTGATAGAGAAGGGGGATTGTTTGTTAAGAACATGTAATAAGTTATTAATGAATGAACTTATGCCGAATAAGTTGAATAAGCAACTTGAACTCTAATAAGTTGATAAAATCATGAAGAACTTATCATATGTTTGTCATATGATGTTAGTATGTTGAATATAGTATGAGAACATTGATTGATGGACTTATGTTCATAGTAAGTCATAAGCATGAGAATTTGTAGTTCATGAGCTAAATAAGTCATTGACTTATGAGAATAAGTCAAAACCTACTTTGTCTAAAAGTTGGTGTAATAAGTAACTTGTGATGATCATATGTTGGTTAAAATCCATTTAGAATCATTAGGAATGAAGTTTTGCCGGAATTCACATGATTGGACGATTATTGTTGAATTTGTGAAATTCTCGGAATGGAAGTCGTATTTTGTGTTTGAAGTTGGAAACGTTGGTTTTCGATGGAGACAATTCATATTTGGCATTATAGAGTTGCAGACTCGAAAATGACCGAATTCTGACTTAGAACGAATAAACGAGCCTTGAACGTTCATGGACGTTTATTGTTTTCGTTAAAAATGAACTAATAGGTGAAATTTTAGTAAACAAAGTCAAATAGATAAAATTCTTGCATGAACGCATAAAGTACGTAATTTGTGAACCGTGGGCTTTTGAACGAGCCAATTCGGACTTATAACGAAGAAGGTATGCGTCCGGGAGTTTCACCGAATTTACAAAAGCTACAAATTTTTTAAGGCACAGAGTTGGCCATTTGGCAAGCAAAACCCAAGGCCAATGAGTGGCTAAGCACACTAAGTCTGGGGCTTGCCTCATCGCAAACTCGTCTTGCGACGACGAGATGAAGAGTTAAGTATGGCGCCGCGGAGCCAATCCTAGAGTTTTGACAGACAAGAATGTTTACAAGTATGGAAGGAAAGATAACTCATTAGTAATGAACTAATGTGTTAATATAACATTGTTAAGGCATTGTTAGACACTTAATGTATGATGATTAAAGGTTAATAATCAATTGAATGTGAACGTAATGTGAATGACGTAACAAAAAGCCAGAAACCATAATAACAGATCTAAGTCAGGATTTAGATTGAGATGAAGGGTAAGATATAATAATATACCTACTTGATTATATAAGACCTAATGTGGTATGTTATATGATCATGTATTGTAGAGACTTAGAGACTTAAAGAGTACATGTGATAATCAGTAAGCAAACGCTGAAGGCAAGTATTCTAACCCTTGTTCCAGTTCAGTCTGGACAAGCTTTGTAATTCATGTATCCTTTCGCATGAAGTTTTGTATGAGGAAGTCAAAGACAATTCTTTCGGCTAGACTTAAATTATGTTTCTATCAAAGCATGTACAATGTTTACCAAGTTATATTGGTATAGTTTTCAATCGAAGACTGAGTATGCTAAAATGTTTTTGTCGTTTAACGACAGGCATGTGATGTTGCCACAACTTAAACGTATACACGTTTAATGAATGTAGTATTGATCAACATAGAGTACTATGGGATGATCACCCAGAAGTGCTCGTAAGTAATGTCAGACTTACGGACTTAGTGTTGGGATGTCCTTTTCAAAGAACGTATGAAATGCTCAAGGTCTTGGACCGGAATTGATGTTTTACTGAATATTGTTGTTGTAAAACATTTTGAATGAAAAGAAGTGCTATTTTGAAATATCAATAGTACTTCGTAACTATTGTTTAGTTACCGAAGATATATGAGTTCTATGTTTCAAGCATATTGTTTATTAGAATTGTAGTACTTGCTGAGCTAGTCATGCTCACTCTTGCTTGAACCATATGAACACAAATTAAGATCGAATCTGATCAAGGCTCCTAAGCAGGATAAAAAGGTAAGGCGAAGACGAACCCTTAGAGTTCTGATGTAATAGTAGAGGTGAACAATTGTAATATATTTGATATTATGACAATAACAAATGTATGGGTTATAAAGAACCTGGGGGAATGTAATATTATTTCTAATATATAGAAGACATATTCGTTCTTTTGAGACTTTTCAATTGAATGTATGTGTGAATGGTAGTACCGTGTAGCACCATCAGTCGGGTTGGAAGAGACCCGAATTTGGGGGTGTCACAGTTTTATTTAAGTCAACACACTTCCTGTTAAGCCAAATTATCTATACTGGATTGTTAATCAAGAACATGAAAGTAAAATATGGCCATCTCTCAATACACCATATTCATATCAAATCAAATCCACAGATGATAGAATCAAGTTGAATACCCTAATTAACTAACCCACTATATCTCTATGTGAATTACAATTAAAAAGGGTTGAAGTACAAGTTCTTATTATACTACATATGGCGTAAAGGCATATCTCTATCCTAAACATGAATCATGAATTCCATCTATGCAGAAATCACAAACATATGCTATCATGATCAGATCTAAATCTATACTTCATCTCTTGAGTTCATATAGATTATCACGGTAATTTTTATCTAGGAAATTAAGCAATTAAGTCCAAATCATAATAGACAATCCAAATATAGCTAAGAAGACTAACAAAGAAGCATGTCAAAATAAACTACACAATAAGATCCATAGTAATTGATAAGTAGATTTTATACCTACTTATCCGGTATCTGTTACTTGAATTAGTTGCTTAATCTTATGTTTCTTAGTTACTTTTCATGCATTTTGTGTTCATTTTGTAGATTGTATGCTTGGGAGCTAAAATCGCAAAGAATTGGTATGAAATCGCAAAGAACTAGTATGAAATTGCAAAGAAAAGCAAATCGGACATCGTTTGGACTTTTATGTTCATTTCATGTTTTTGGCTTGGAACTTGGCTTACATTATAGAGCTTCTTCTTAGCTTTTCGGAACAACTTGAATCATTTCGATCGGAGTTCAGATGCAAGAGTTATGACATTTGTACCAACGGACGTTGAACTTCACTGTTTTGGGTGGTCATTTGCATAGCAGTCACTTCCAACCCAATTTTGACTTTCATCCGTTCGTTATTTCTTAATTCTCAAAGAAAGAACTTTGTAGAGCTCGTCGATATTGTGAGGATTGTCTATTGTGATTTGGACTTAATTGCGTAATTTCCTAGCTAACAAATACCGTGATAATCTATATGAACTCGAGAGATGAAGTATAGATTTAGATTTGATCATGATAGCATTGTTTGTGATTTCTGCATAGATGGAATTCATGATTCTTGTTTAGGATAGATATATGCCTTTACGCCATATGTAATCCTATAGAGAACTTGTGCTTTAAATCCTTTTAATTGTAATTCACATAGAGATATAGTGGATTAGTTAATTAGGGTGTTTTGCTTAATTTTATCATATGTGGATTTAAGTGAGTATGGGTATTATGCATCGGGAGATGGTTTTATCTGCTTTAGTATTCTTGATTAACAATTCGGGATAGAGAATAATTGATGAGAAGTGTGTTAACTTAAATGAAGCAATAAGTGAAGTTGTGATTTTAAATCTCCGTAATCTTAATTTAACTAGTGGAATTTAATAGTAGTTTAATTTATATAATTTGAAATTCATTCGTTTAAATAAGTTTGAGTTGGTTACGGGTTAGTACTTGGTGATTTTTATTAAACAATTCCTCGTGGAAACGATACTATACTTTCACTTTATTACTTGTTGACCACGTATACTTGCGTGTTGTGCGTAATTAGATTTTACCCAACAAGTTTTTGGCGCCGTTGCCGGGGAATTAATTTAATATATTTTTGCCAATATTAATTTCAATCAAATTAGTCTTAATTTAAACTTTTTTTTTCTTTTTTATTTTATTTTATTATCTTCTTATTTTTCTCTCATTTCAGGTACCATGGTTGGATTCAATTATCAAAGGCAATATTTGAGTGTGACTCAACCAAGGGGAGCGAGGATTGATGGACTCAATGTATTTTCTGCATTATCAGCACAACTTGAGACACTTTCGAGGAGGTTTTACGTTATTGCAGCCCAATGTAATCGAAGGATAGCAGTAACTTGCAATTATTGTGCTGGCAATCACCCGAGTAATCAATGCACCATCAGTTTTGGGCCGGGACAACACGGTGGTGAATACCTCAATGATTATACATATGCTAATTATCATTAAGTTTTGGGGTATCACCCGTATTCATCATGGAGCTATACTTATGAAGACCAATACTACGCTCCAAATCTAACATACACACCAGAATTTTCATGTCCACCTCCATTGCCACAAGAAGAAACGCCAAATCTGAGGGATGTAATATTGAAGGCCATAGCAAACCTAGAAGAGATGAGGATTAGCCAAGAGCTGTCAACCAAAAAATTTAATAATCGGATGGAACAACTCATCACTACCTCAACCAATGGTCCTCAATACATGGCTTCCGAGACTGATACAGGTAATTCAAGGTTGGAGGATTGTTGTCCAAGTTCGTAGCATCAAATGTGGAGAGGAGGATTAATCAAGAGCGGTCAATTCAGAATCAAGAGATATCAATTCAAAATACACATACTGACATTATTTCTACTGTTAGAATGGAATTAGCATACAATTTTCTTGTGTAAACATAAACTCTAGCATTATATCACATATATCCATTATAATTTAGATACACAACAACAATTTTGAAAGAATTACAATTCACAGAACATAACAAACTTGCCGTAAATTCATATATGTATATATATAATACAAGGGTTAGATAAAATACCTTCAATATGCTTAATAATCCCTTGCTAAATCCTGGAATTTCTTAGGTTTTCACTTAATCTCTCAAGTCCTCTGTAAACCTTCTTCTCTCTCAATTCCTACGCTCTCCCTCTTTTCTCTCAACTCTGTCTTACATCATTAGGAGAAAAAGAAATAAGACGCAAAAGAAAATAAATTGATATGGCTTAACTCACCCACGTTGTCTATCAGTTAAAAAAATAATGCGCCTTCATCCGTTAAGTTAGACCAAAGGCCATAAGGCCTTGTTTGGCCATACCCCAAAACCCCCAACTATATTATTTTTATATTATTAATATTATATATTTACTTTGTGTCACACCTTAATTTAGTTAATTTAAATAACCTTAGTTTAGTTGATTTAAATTAACTTATAATAGTAATAATAAAAATCTTATTATCATTATACTTATAATTAATAAATAATTATATATCTAATTTAATTAGAAACATCACTTTATTTATTTATTTCCATTAAATTAAACAATTCATTTAATTTAATTATTTTCTTACATATTAAGCAGTTGATTTAATTTAATATTCCCTTAAATTAAATCCTTCGCATAAAATTATCATTACTCAACTTAATTAACATTAATCATTTTAGTTACTAAATTAATTCACCACAGCTCATCAACTATTTATTTTCCTCAATAAATAGATTATTTAAAATATATAAATAGATTATTTAAAATATTTATTTAATTCAATAAATATTTAAATTAAATTATAAATTTCTCGATCGTTACATCTTTCCCTTCTTAAAAGGATTCTGTCCCCAGAATCACAACTCGAAAATTTTTTTCGTTACATTCTTCCCTCCTTAACAAGATTCTGTCCCCAGAATCGCTATACAAAATCAAGCAAACAACTGAGGATAATTCTTCATCATAACACTTTCAAGTTCCCACGTAGCTTCCTCAACATTGCGGTTCCTCCAGACTACCTTAAGAGAAGGTATCACTTTATTTCTCAGTACTTGCTCTTTTCTGTCAACAATTTGAACAGGGACTTCTTCATATGACAAATCTTTCTGAAACTGTAAGGGCTCATATTCTATTACATGCTTATAGTCAGGCTTATATGGCCTCAACACTGAGATATGAAAAATATTATGAATATGCTCCAACTCTAGAGGTAAAGCTACCTCGTACGCCACTTCACCAACTTGTCGAAGCACTTCAGAAGGTCCTATAAACCTAGGGCTTAATTTTCCCTTCTTGCCAAACTGAATTTTCCCTTTCCAGGAGACACTTTCAAGAAAACATAACTACCGACATTGAATTCCGATTTTTGACGATCTTTGATCGGCATATTTCTTCTGCCTATCTTGTGCAGCTGTTAATCTTGCTCGAATAATCTTGATGATCTCGACCTTCTGTTGTACCAATTCTGGACCCAATAGCTGACGTTCACCTACCTCGTTCCAACATAACTGTAAAACCCCAGATTTTACGAATAAAGATTTAATTTTCTCGATTTTTTTTAATATTATGGTATGGATTTGATATAATGTTATAGTTGTGGGTAGTATTTATAAATTTTGAAAAGTATGCAAGTTGTTATAAAATATTCGTTTGGTCGGCGAATATTCTTTTTATCGGGAATATCCGTGACGACTCAAGACAATCATTGGTGAACCCACAATGTAAGTATTGTCGTAGTAATAAAACGCGTAATTATTTTTATGAAAATAACTACGGAAGTTTTACCGTTAAAACCGTTGAACTACTTGGTAGTAAAAGTACGATGTCTGGCGTGGTTGCATAGTAGCACTGCAGTATTGGTTATTGATGCTTATGTGATAAGTCACTCGGTTATACTCAATTATTTCTATAGTAATTGCTGCATCATATATCTCATATTTTTTATTCGATTATTGTCACAGTATCATCTGCATTATATGATATATTATTAAATCAATAATTGAGACGACAAAGTTATTCATATTATTAAATTGCAATATTTATAATGTCTAGATGTTCTGTCGAGGAGAGGTTTGGTCACCTAATTGCGCGCCAATAGGGAGAAATCCTTATTGGAAAGCCCCCTCTTTCCTGGGAATGACCTGGTTGTTAAATATTGTGAGTTATGATATTAATGATGAATAAGTTCGTGTTGATTAAAGATGAATTTGATAGTTCCATTGTGTTGAGATTATTGGTGTTAGTTGAAATCGACATCTATTCCGATGATAATTGATGTTTGGGGGTTATATTGATAAACCGGGTAATTAATTGGGTAAATGAGCAATTAATTGCTACTAATTCACATGCTCACATAACTATTTGTTCATATGCGTGTACTATTGAATCACATTCTTATACTATTAGGGGAGTTCGTGCAAGATTGATGATACTTGCATGACTAAGTTAAAAATGGAGGTATAGATGGAGGTACTATACTGTAATTAATTTTTCCACATGTTTAGAACTATTGAGTCATATGATTTACTATTGATTCACATGATTTACTATTAGGGGAGGTGGTGCAAGTTTGATAATACTTGGATGACTGAATTATAAATGAAAGAAAAGTTGGAGGTATTGTACTGTAACTTTTTGAGCCCCAAAATGTGCAATTATCGAAACTATGTTTTCCTATAAATAGAAGCTCATTCTTCCTTCATTTCTCACCAATTCACTAAAGCTATAGAGCATTTATTATAGAGAGAAATTATAGAGAGAAAAAAGAAGAGAAGCCTGTTACCTCTCTACTCCAGTATCCAGCTTTATTCTAAGGTAATGGGTATTATTCATTTGTATTCATGAAGAGAGCTATTGTTATTCCATTCCTTATTATTATGTTGGAATAACCTGTTTATGCAAAGTACCGCATACATGGTGAAATTCTTCTGTTATTCCATTCTTTATTATTATGTTGGAATAACCTGTATATGCAAAGTACTACATACATGGTGAAATTATTCTATTATTTCGTTCTTTATTATTCTGTCGGAATATCTTGTCTGTGCATTTTTTCTGGACCTGGTTCCATTATTTATTATTCTATCGGAATATCCTCGTTCACATTTGCATTTACGCGGACTGGTTCCATTATTTATTATTCATTGGAATATCCTGCTTGGTCAAGTAATTTCGCCTTGACCTAGTTCTCGCTTCTTTATTATTATTCTGTTGGAATATCCCGCTTGCCTCGGATTACGCTTTGACCGGTTTCGCTTCTTTATTATTACGTTAGGAATAACTTTGTCTGTCTTGGTCTTCTATTGCATGTATGGTGAATTTTCCTTCCATTATTCCATTCTTTATTATTACATTGGAATAACTTTTGTACATGTGGATTACCACATGCATGGTGATTGATCCTTTGTATTCATTCCTTATAAAATTGTGGAAATGATCTGTTTACGTGGATTATGAAGAAAGACATAATAAAAGCAATGGATTGATGAAAACCATGGGTATATGTAGTATTAGTAAGTGTTATGATAAGTTATGTTGGTTATTATGTAAAAACATGAAAATTTTTTAGAAATCACAAAGAATTGAAAAATCAGATTTTGGTGAAAATGGAACATGAAATTCAATTGACCATATCTCCTATTATATTTTGAATTTTTGAGTGTGGTCAAGTCCTAGAGTTAGATCTATGAGTTTACTAACTTATCCAAGTGGAATAACTAGAAAAGGTGTTGCAGAATTTTGTGTGGAATGTTTTTAGCAAAGGAGTCAAAAGCTGGAAAATAGCAAAAAGCTACTGCCCATAATTTTGTAAGGGTTGTTTTGGCCACTTAATTTGTGAGAAAAATTCCGGCCTTTTGGGACATGAAAGTATATGGTATAAGGTACCTCCTGTCCAAAAATGAGCTCATTCCGACTTAAAATGAATAAGTTATGACCATTTCAATATTTAGACTGAAATGCTATAACCGGAGTTCTATAACTCCGATGACCATGAAATTTAAACTGGAAGCTCACATTAACATGTGTAAGATCCTGCCAAGATTTGGGAATTTCTGGAGTTAACCTTGAGGTAGCTAATCTCTTATGGAATTAATTAGAAATTGATTTTTGAAAAATAGTAAATGAATTTTAAAAATTCCGAGAAAAATATATGTTCATTATGGGACTATATTCTGCTAAATCCCAGAAAAGAAATATTTTTGGGACTGATTTGGTATTTTTCATGAAAATAGTTTAGTTATGAACATATGAGTTAAATATGTTATGTGAAGTAACAAAGTTGGGAAAATAGGATTTTATGGCTTGGAAATCCTATATAAGGTATATGCAGATTTTTGATGAGGGATTTGATCATTGGTGATGAAATCTTATGAGTATGGCATTTTTGAATGATTAAATGCATTATGTGGTAAAGTGTAAATAATTGAAATAAATTGTTTATAAGTTTAAAAAGTGATTAAAATATGGTTATAATATTAACAATATTAGATTATGAGTTATTTAAGTGATGGATAATATTTGGATAAATTTAAAGTCTTTAATATTTATCCTTGTTTTCGTTTGATTAATGCTTATATCATTGTCATCATCCTCATGCTTATATGGTGATAAAAGTTATCTTTGGCTTACGTGCAAAGATGGACTGTTGATTATTGAATTGTATATCTTTGGCTTACGTGCAAAGATGGATTGTTGATTATTGGTTTTATTGTTGTATATCTTTGGCTTACGCGCAAAGATGGACTTGGTATGATTATGACCAGGGATTATTCGGTATAGTCATGACCATTGATGATTTAATGAATATCCTTGGCCCGTAGTGCAGGGATGATTCGATGATGTGGTTTATTTATTAAGCTGAGTCTCGGCGATAAAAATTGATGAAAACTTTTTAAATCATAAAAGATAGTAGATTTTATTCTCTACTTGACTTTTCTAATGGATTGCTTGTTCATTGCAGCTTAAACTTGATGTCTATTATATTTTATCGGTTTAACATTGTTGAAGACTAATGATAATTTATTCGCATTATCTTAGTCATAATATTTCTTCTTGGGCTAGTTGAGCTCACCCTTTCTTTCACCGTTCTCTTGAAAATGAGAATATAGTTTGGACGAGTCGGAAACCGGAGTGACGGTCCAGATGATAGCATTAGTAGTCCTCATTATTCTGTTAAATAGTGTGATAATAAATGTAATGAAGACTTCATTGAGTTTGTATACTGTCTAGATGACAATATACGTATTAAAACTCTTAGATTATGTCATCGTATTTTGCATGACTGTTGTATAATTAAGTTGTATTTGAATTTATGTACCATGTATCTGGTGACTCAAGATGGGTGATGAATACCTATTTTTGGGGGTGTCACAATAATGGACTTCTGCACTTCCTGCCATATAACGCTTCGTAAGGCGGCATGCCAATACTCGCGTGATAACTATTATTATAAGCAAATTCTACCAGTGGTAGATGCTCGTCCCAATTTCCGTTGAAATCCATGATACATGCTCTGAGCATATCTTCTAGTGTTTGGGTGGTTCTCTCACTTTGTCCGTCGGTTTGAGGATGGTACGCTGTGCTCATTCTCAGCTGTGTTCTTAAACACTCTTGTAGTCATTTCCAGAAATTAGATGTGAAACGTGGATCTCTGTCTGATATAATGGACACTGGTACACCGTGTCTTGACACAATTTCCTTCACGTACAGTTTTGTTAACTGATCTAGGGTAAATCTAATCTTGATTGGCAAAAAGTGTGCCGACTTCGTCAATCGATCGACAATCACCCAAATAACATCGTAACCTTGTTGGGTTGTTGGAAGACCTACCACAAAATCCATTGTGATATGCTCCCATTTCCATTCTGGTATCTCCAACGGTTTTGTCAAAATCCGCTTGGCCTTTGATGTTCAACTTTAACTTTCTGACACATTAAACATTTTGCCACGCATTCAGCCGCATCCCTCTTCATATTTGGCCACCAAAAATGATGTCTAAGATCCTAGTACATCTTTGTACTCCCAGGGTGAATCGAATATCTTGAGTTATGAGCTTCACTCAGAATTTCCTCTTTAACCTCTGGTACTGGCGGAACCCAAATTCTCCCTTCGAACTGAAGTAACCCTTCCGAGTCGATTTTGGATTTTTTTTTCCTCATCTTCAAATATTTTCCATTTTATCTTTTTGCAGTCTTCATCCTGAAGTTGTGTATTTTTCACCTTATCTACCAACATTGAACTGTTTCCCAACTGGAACAACTTTTCGTCGGCTTCTGTCGAATATTTAATTACTAACTCCATCTTAGCCATTTTCGAAAGTAGCTTCTCCTGAGCAGTTAACATCATTAACTTCTCCCGTCCCTTCTTACTTAAGGCATCAACAACAACATTCACCTTTCCGGGATGATAGAAAATCTCGCAGTCATAATCTTTAATCAGCTCCAACCATCTTCGTTGTCGCATGTTCAAGTCTTTTTATGTAAAGATATACTTCAGACTTTTATGGTCAGTATATATCTTACACCTCTCTCCATAAAGATTGTGTCTCCAAGTTTTCAGGGCAAATACCACCACCGCCAACTCTAAGTCATGAGTCGGATACCCTTTCTCGTAATCTTTCAACTGACGTGATGCATACGCAATAACTCTGCCGTTCTGCATAAGCACACAACCTAGTCCTTTATGCGATGCGTCACTATACACCACAAAATTCCCTGTATCATCAGGCAACGATAACACAGGTGCTGAACTCAACCTCTTCTTTAATTCTCGAAAACTTTCCTCACACTTCTCTGTCCAAACAAATTTAACCGCTTTCCTAGTTAAATTCGTCAATGGAGTCGCGATTTTGGAAAAGTCTTGAATAAAACGCCTGTAGTAACCTGCCAATCCTAAAAAACTCATTACTTCTGACGGTGTCTTCGGCTGTGCCTTCTCCACCAAAGTTCAAGAATCTGGTTAGATTTGCAAAATCTTGTCCGATTGGTAGTCATGTCGTCGGCAAAGCTCCTGGAGACATAAGAGTGAGTACAACTTTGAAGCCATGGTGCGAGGGGTGGGATGAGACAGATGAAGAACCAGTTGTGTTGGAAAAGCCTCAATGTCATAATCTATTCGCAGACACAATGGAGAAAAGACCTAGATGTTGGACGTTCTTGAATGTGATCTTATCTAAACAAAGCAAGCTAGGTGACTTTAATTCGATAGCCATCACAAATGGGAACCTACCAAAAGCTACATTATTTCCAATGGATGGAGGGTTCCTCAATTATCGAAGAGGAATTGGATAACGTTGACCAGAAAAAGTCAGGCTGAAAGACTGTACATCAAGCACTGACTAGGAGGCAACCCAAGCATTTTTTTTATTTTATATTTATATGCTTTCCTAGTTTATTTAGTAGATAGGAATCACATTATATTCCAAAGTTCTATTCTAATCCATGTTGTCTCTCTTCATTGCAAGTATTGGAGGTTCAATGGATAGAAAAATGATCGTCGCCGCCATCGCCACCATCACCTCACGCTTAGCTAATTACAGGGAAGTTCTCTTCTACTTACCGTTATATTCTTACAATGAGGACATTGTAATTGCTAAGTTTGGGGGAGTTTATTTTAGTTCTTTATTGCATGTTTAGTTTCATGTTTATGTTATGTTATTTTGCATATGTTGTTAATTTAGTATAGGTTCATTATGTTTGCATTCATGTAGTACCACTGCATAAGTAGTTGCATAGTAGTATAGTTTGAATAGCATTATACTCAGTTTCTTGTAAAAAAAAATCCAAAAATCAAAAGAAATCAAAAAAAAAATCCAAAATAATAGTTAGTTACTATGTTCATCTTGCATGAGTCCAGCTGCTTGATATTTAAAGTTTGTTTTGGCCAATGATGAGACTGGAATTGAGTAGACAAGTATAGTACTGATTATTAGAACTTTGGCGTGATTTCTTGTTATGAATTGAATCTTTTTCTGTTTGAAACTTGTATAATAAGGATAGCACAGTAAAAACAACGTGTCGATTGATTGAGCTTATATTGATACATAATGGGACTCTAAAGGATAATGCTAGTTTAAATGAAAGAATGACAAGAATAAGTAGTGATGGCTACAGTTAGATAAGAACCTAAGTTTGGGGGAATATTTGGGGTATATAAGCTATAAAAAGAAAAAAAAGTATGAATAAACACCGTGGCGTGCTTGTCTAATTTTGTGTCCTTTGTTACTTAAGTAAGCCCGAGGGGATTGTCTTTACACCTAGCGCCCTACGGTCTTAATGGTATGGGAGTCGTTGGTTGAAATCTCGTTAACGTAGCATTGAAAAGCCTAAGGGAATAAGATATTGCATAGCTATGTGTATATAAACCCAAAAAAAATTAATAAAATGAGAAATAAGAGCAAAAATCTCCTGTAGATGAAAAATAAAGCATAAGTATCCCATGTTGACCCTCGATATCGGTAATTGTTTGATTTTAGTTGGGTCTAGCTTGTTTTTAGATTTCTTGAGTTTACACTGTATGATGCCTTCGAAGAGACTTATTATGTGTTAAATTTGATTTTATATCAGTTAACATTGTTGTGGAGCACACACGCACTATACAAGTAATAACAGTTTAAGACTTGATGATCGACTAGGAAATTATTGATTGGTTTTGATATGAATTATTATCATGTTTACTTGATTTCTCTAAAGCTGGTTGAATAGACTTGTTTCTGTCATTACTGCTAGATTCGTAAACATGTAGATTAGTTGCATTGCATAGCATTGTTGTTTTGTGTTTTTGCTTTAGGACAAGCAAAGGTTTAAGTTTGGGGGTATTTAATAAGTAGGTTTTATACCTACTTATCTGGTATCTTTTACTTGAATTAGTTGTTTAATATCATGTTTCTTAGTTACTTTTCGTGCATTTTGTGTTCGTTTTGTAGATTGTATGCTTGGGAGCTAAAATCGCAAAGAATTGGTATGAAATCACAAAGAAAAGCAAATCAGACATCGTTTGGGCTTTCATGTTCATTTCATATTTTTGGCTTGGAACTTGGATTATATTGTAGAGCTTCTTCTTAGCTTTCCGGAACATCTTGAATCATTCCAATCGGAGTGATTCAAGATTCAGGTAACTTGGAGTTATTAACATTATAATAGTTATATATATATATATATATATATATATATATATATATAATAGTTATATGTTATATATATAACGATATATTATATACGGTTAATATATATATGTATATATATATATATATATATATTATTAATT
Organism: Panax ginseng; assembly: GCA_020205605.1. Lineage (NCBI taxonomy): Eukaryota > Viridiplantae > Streptophyta > Magnoliopsida > Apiales > Araliaceae > Panax > Panax ginseng. Next base: position 84,277,630 of record CM035131.1, read on the forward strand.
ATTTTATAATTAAAATAAAACTTTATTTTAATTTTAAAATAAAAAAGTTTATTTTAATATTAAAATAAAAAATTTATTTTAATTTTAAAATTGGATTTCATGCTAACTAGTTAGAGTTGGAATTGAATTCCATAACTAATTGAAGTTGAAATTGGATTCCATGTTGTCTTAAATAAAGGAGTTTATTTACATATGAAATAAGATTTCATATTATTCAAAATAAAGGAGTTTATTTGTGAATAGGAAAGAGAATTCGTGTTTCCTTTAATAAAGGAATTTTTTTTACTTTTCTTTTTCTTGGAATTGGATTCTATAATTAATTAAAATAAATGAGTTTATTTTGATTTAAGATTTTGATTAAAATAAAATAGTTTGTTTTATTCAAAATTGGATAAATTAAAATAAAAGAGGTTTAATTTGATTTAAATTTGAATTAAAATAAAGGAGTTTATTTTGATTCAAAATTAGATTTTATGCTAACTAATTTTGGCCCTTAAATGATATCAATATATATATATATATATATATATATATTGAATGTTTATTATTCATGAGATGAATGTTATTTATTTATGCATATGGTGATGTGTATATAATAAATGGGATTGATTATGGACTATTGACCAATGTGATTAGATTTTATTTTAGTTGGATGCATAAATGTATGAGATGTATTAAATGGGGTCTGCGTACCTTGTCTTCTCTAAATTTTTCTTAAGGTAAATTCTAACTCCCTCCTATGTACTTCCCATGGACTAATGATCAAGGTTTCTATTTATTTTAAATAGTTTTGTAATAGGAATAGTTAGAATTAATTTTTAAGAATTGGAGATCAAGGATCAAGGAGCGCTTGAAGACTAGTTTGCCCGGGTTTAAATGTAATAGTTATATTTAAATATTAATTCTTGTACCCCTAGGGTTTGACCTTTTAGTTCACTTGGTGGCTCTAGTGAACTAAACTAGAATAAAAATTCATAATCAATCCGGGTAGAATATAGTATTCTATATGTACATGCTTATACTATATATATATATATATATATATATATATATATATATATATATATATATATATATTATGCAAACATGTTTCGCATGTTCATTAATATGGCACATATATTATATATATGTGTGCATGCGCGCTAAATAAGATGAGACAAATTAATAACATGCATACCCCTCAAATTTTTTATATTAAGTCCTAAGCGTTCAAAGATATTTGGAATATCGAACGTCGCCTTCTAGCATGATAAAAATAATAGAGTATCAATTAATTATTATAAGTTTGTTGTGTCACCACAAGACTTATCTTAATTCTTTGAGATATTAATTTTATCACATTTGATGCTTATAAAAAAAATTGAATTATTTTGTTGTGTCACCACAAGGACAATGTTTTTATTTTTTGAATATATGGAAGTGCTAGGTTTAACTTAACTTGGATAATTTTGATTCGGATGTGCCACCACTTGATCAAAATAATCTAAGAGGCAAAATTAAAGGAGTTACATGATGATGTAATTGACAAGAGTTGTCTACCTATTTATTTATATATAGTTTGTTGTGTCACCACAAGGCTATATACATTTGAAATGGGATCCTTATTCTTACTAGCAAATCTTTAATTAGATTTTGTCGAACTATATAAGTGAGGGTAATATACTTTGAAGAAAATAGTGGGAGATACCAATTTAAAACAAGACCTAAATTATTTTGGTAATTAATAAAAGAAAGTATGCTAAAATATTGTTAATTACAAATTCATTTACAGAATTTTACTATTTCTAAAATTACTATCACTGCGAAATATATTAGATGTTATTTAACCGAACCGAATTAAACGGATTGGTTAAGAAATTTGAGAAGAGTTCTCACGACTGAAAAGCTATCTTATGTCCTTAATACGCCTATCCCTGCAATGGTTGCAACAATGCCTCCGAGGAAGAGGTTGCTATTTTTAGAAAGTGGCAAGATGATGCACAGTTGGCTCAATGCATCATGCTAGTATCCATGAGTAACGAGCTTCATCGTCAGCATGAAACTATGGATGCTCCTACTATACTCATGCACGTCAAGTAGTTGATGGTGAGAAAAGTAGGACTAAAAGATATCAGATATCTAAGGAGCTCTTTCGATCTAGAATGATCGATGACACTACATAATAGATAAAAGTCCTTAACATAATCAATTTGATTACTCAATTAGGACAATGGGTTTTGTTATGGATGGATAGTTGAGCCAAGATTTGATCTTGCACTCACTCCCGGACTCATTTCATAATTGTTGTTAATTTTTCATATGAACAAGCTAGATATCAGCTTCGCTGATTTGCTTAACATGTTGAAAAATGATGAGAGTCACTTTCCAACCAAGAAAGACCAAGTCGTACTAGTAGGGGCCAAATAATCTTTTGAAAAGAAGAACGATTCAAAGAAGGTAAATAGAAAGGCAAAAACAAAAGATAATAAGAACAAAACTAATATGGATAGCAAAGGAGTTTGCTTCCACTACAATAAGCAAGGACTCTGGAAAAGAAACTGCGAGAAACATCTTGCAGAGCTAACCAGAAAAAGTTTTGTGAAGTTTTGATTACAAATACAATTTTGTTCATGATTTAAAATAAATTTTTCTTTAAGTCAAGGTTCTACTTGGATATTGGATACCGACTTTAGTTATCATAAATATAGATTTATGAAGGGACCAATCAGAAGTAGAAAGCTAAACAAGAGACAAGTAATCCTATTTGTTAAAATGATGCAAAGGTTGCTGCATTAGCCATAGGAACTTATTGTTTAAAATTGCCTATGGGAAAGTCTATGAAGTCAATAAGTTGTTATTGTATTTGAGTTCTCGTTAGAAACATTATTTCTATTTTATTATTGGACAATAAAATTTTTGGTATTATATTTAAGAACAACTGTTATTCTATTTATAATAATAATGTTTTTATAAAACTGGAATATTACTTAATGGATTTTGTGTACTTGACTTACATGAAAAATTATTTTACAAATTAAACAAACTAGTATAAGAAAATGAGATGATCATTCAAAAAGGTTGAATGTGTGTATTTGCTGAAATACAATTGTGAATTATTTGAAAGGTTCAAAAAATTCAGAATAAAACAAATTGGCAAAGTATTAGGATTCTTTGATCGAATCAAGGAAAGAATACTTGTGCTGTGAGTTTCTAGATCATCTCAAATGGTTTTATCACAATGGATGCCTCCTGATACACAATAATTGATTGATGTATCTGAAAGGAAAAATCGTACAATGTTGGACATGTTGTGGTCCATAATGATTTTACCGACAATCCAGTATCCTTCTAGGATAATGTCCTAAAATAGGCTATATATCTACGAAAAAGGTAACCTCAAAATCCAGCCACAAGACTCCATAAAAGTTATGGACATGAAGGATTCCTAATTTTAAGTAAGTTAAGGTAAGGGGTTGTCCAGCTTATGTGAAAAGGTTTCAAAGGATAAGCTTGGGAGAAGATTTGACAAGTACAAATTTTTTGGACATCCTAAAGTAAGTTTAGGGTATATGTTCTATAATCCTACTTTAGAAAAGGTGTTTGTTGCGAAACATGCTGCCTTTTAAGATAAAGATGTTTATCATTAAAGGGGCTAGTGGGAGGATAATAGATCTTGAAGAGTTCAAGAACCACAAAACACTATAAGTCAAATAAGAGGAACTTGTAGATAGACCTATTGTACCACAACCGAGTCGTAAATCTAGAATAGTACTGAAGATACCTGAGAGGTATGGATTCATCATAGATGATGATGATGAGGTATGTATCATAGAAGATGATAATACAGTTACATACGATGTGGTAAGAGTTGTAGACACTCAGAGAAATGGATTGAAGCAAGCTTCTCAAATATGAAACATTTGTTTTGATGAGATAATCAAAAGAGTTTGATTTTATCAAAAACAAGAATGAACCTAGTGTGTACAAAAGGGTCAGTAGGAGCTTCGTGGCATTCCTAGTATTATATGTTGATATACTACGAATAAGGAATGACATACCAATGCTACAATTAGTAAAGATAAAGTTGTCTAAGCATTCCTCCACGAATGATTTGGGAAGAGTATCATTATTGGGGATACAAATCTATATAGATAGATTTAATAGGATGCTCGACTTAACCCAAGGAACGTATATTTATTTGATGCTAAAGTCGTTTAGCATGGCAAACTCTAAGAGATGTCTCATGTTGATGAGTCATGGAGTGTATCTCTCTTAATAATCCCCACAGACTTATGAAAAGAGAGATTGCATGAGTGACAATCATGTATACAATAAAATATATGAGACCTGATGTTAATCGGTCATATTCTGGAGAAGATCACTATAAGACAGTGAAAAACATCTTAAAGTACTTAACCGGTACTAAGGATGTGATCATATTTATGGTGGGTCTGAATTAAAATTAGAAGGCTTAACAGACTCAAATTTTTTTCAGGCAGACCAAGACAACAAAAAATCCACTTTAAGGTAAAGCGTTACCTTGAACGGTGGTGCAGTGAATTGGAAAGGTTTCAAATAGCAAAGAGTTGTTGGTTTAGTGATAATGACAAAAGTATATAGCTATAAATGAAGCTGTAAGTTGATTGTTTGGATGAAAAGTTAATTACAGAACTAGGAATAGATCCTAAGTATCATCTTGGATCTAAACATGTGTTGTGGCACTTTCATTTGATTATAGGAATCATTGAAAGATGAGAAATAACTATAGAGATAGTGGACTCTCAAGAACAACATTACATATCCATTAACTAAAGCTTATCCAACAGCAGGAAAATCGTCACTTAAAGAAGAAGGGTATGAGATAGCATGGTGATTGGCTTTAGTGCAAGTGGGAGATTGAAAGTAGCATGCATACAAGCCATGCATGTTTGATGATAAAGCATATACTTTGTAATAAACTTATTTATTTATTAATAAAAAGTATTAATTTATTAAAGCCTTTTAATTATCTACATGATGTTGTTTTATAATATGTGATAAACCCATAGTTTTAAGCAATGCTTTTAGAATAATGATGATGATCATTCTAATGAGATCTAAATTCTTAGAAAGCTTAAAACTAAAATAGTTTCCAATCATTGGATTACTAAATTGGGAATTAGTGAATCTAAATAGATTGGTACATACGTTGCTTGCTCATTGGATGAGAATGATTGATCTCATGATCATTTATGTGGAGACATTAAAGCAAGTATATAGGTGCTTATTAGAGAATAAGTTCACTGAACATGGCTCGCTAAGGAATACCTAATGGAGTTCTACTTGCCTGTCAATAGGAATTCCTGTAGTGATAGTAGTACAAGTGATCCTTGGACTTGAGATCATCATAGTATCTTGTGTATGATGAGTTATACTTTGACTTATTCCTTAAGACCCTTAGGGTATATCAAAGGGTATGCTTGGGTATAATAAGTTGTACATAGAGATAATGTATGATCAATAAAGAATCTACCGCTTCTAGTAAATGAAGAGAACTGTAGCGCCCCCAAATCTGGGTATCTTCCAACCCGACAGATGGTGCTATACTGTACTAACATTCATACATTCATTCAGTTGAAAAGCCTCAAAAGAACGAACATCTCTTCTATATTATAAAAATAATATTTACATTGTCCCATGTTCTAAACCCATTTCAAAGGTTCATTGTCATAATATCAGTAATATTACAACAATAACCTATACTATTACATAGACAACTTAATGATCTGCCTTAGCTTTTCCTTTATCCTTATTCGATCCTTCGGGACATTCAATCTTAGCTGTATTCATATGGTTCAAGCAAGAGTGAGCATAACTAGCTCAGCAAGTATGACAATTTCAATAAACAACATGCTTGACACATACGAATCGTATATCTTCAATAACTGAACAATAGTTATGAAGTACTATTGATGATTCAAAATAGCACTTCATCTTTCTTTCAAAATGTTTTACAATAATATCAGTATTCAGTAAAACATTCACCCCAGTCAACGACCTTGAGCATTTCATTCTTCTTTAAAAAGGATAACCCGGAACTAAGTCCGTAAGCCCGATATTACTTACGAGCACTTCTAGGTGATCAGCCTATTGTACTCTATGTTGATTAACACTACATTCATTATTCGTATGTACGTTTAATTGGTGGTAACCTCGCGTGCCTGTCGTTTAACGACAAAAACATTTGTTTAACATTTCAGTCTTCTTTTGAAAACCATATCAAGTAGTTGACAAAAGATAATATCATTTGATAACAAATGAATAGATTATCAATAATCCATTCAATATATCAAGTCTAGCCGAAAGGATTGGCTTCAACTTCATCATACATTAGCTCATGCGTAAGAATACACGAACTTCAAAACTTGTTCAGAATGAACTGAGACAAGAGTTAGAATACTTTCCTTTAGCGTCTGCTACGGTGTAATTACTTTATGTTCAAGTCTTTCAAGTCTCTACAATACATGATCACATAATGCCTTACATTAGGTCATATATAATCAAGTATGTATATGACTATCTTACCCTTCATCTCAATCAAATTGTGTATTAGATTCATTTACTATTCGTTCTGGCTTACCATTATACTTGCATTTACATTTGACTAGGTTATCTCAACCTTTATACAACATCCTTAAGGTTTAACAAAGTTTAAACAATGTTACTTTATGTTCCTTAAAGTATGTTTACTTTTAAATCCATTACCATTCCTTCTTTGTACTTATAAACATTCATCACTATCATTGTTACGAGAGATCTGTGGCTGCAGCTAGCTTATATAACTACACCTCGTATTTGTGGCATGAGTTAACAGTGGAGAGGTCCCGGACTTGGCGCTGCGGCGCAAGTCCTCACTTAGTGGGCCGCATTGCGGTGCCACTCTGCAGAAGGTCATGCTACTGTACATGGCGCTTCGGCGCCACAAAATGTACTAGAGTTCGCATGACTGCGACGCTGAAGTTTCAGATGTGCTTTCGGACATCATTATGTGGCTAACTAAGGCTGCCATCAATTGGCCTAGGGTTGGCGCCGCGGCTCCAACTCTGTGCACTAGAAAAAATTTTCAAACTTTAAATTTTGTGAACTTCCCGGACGCATAATTTCTACGTTATAAGTCCGAATTAGCTCATTCAAAAGGATACGGTTCACAAATTATGTAATCTTCGCGTTCATGAAAGAATTTTATCTATTTGACTTCGTTTGCTAAAAATTCACCTATTGGTTCATTTTTAACGTAAACGATAAACGTTCGTGAACGTTCAAAGCTCGTTTCTTCGTTATAAGTCGGAATTCGATCATTTTTGAGTCCGCAACTCAAAAATAAAAAACATGACTTGTCTCCATTGGAAAATAACATTTTCGAGTTCAAACTCAAAATTTAACTTCTAATCCAGGAATTTCACGAATTCGACGATCATCGTCCAATCATGCGATTTCCGACAAATCCTCCTTACTTCAAATGCATTTAATTCATTCTATAAACATCTTTACATACTTTATACAACAACTATTTTCATTGTTGGATTTTGACTTAATCTTCCATGAGCTTATGACTTATTAAGTTAGGGAAAAGGGTCAAAAAAGCCCCTAATGTTTACCCCGATGTCCCACTTGCACCCTAAACTAATTTTTTTTCCAAAAGTACCCTTAGCGTTACATTTTTGGGTCGCTTGTGCCCTATGTTAACGAATACAAGCGGTGTTAGAATCGATGACGTGGGGGGCTTAATTATAAAATATATTTTAAATAAAACAATATATATCATTTAATCAAAACAAAAATGCTAAAATTCAAAATAAAAAGCATAACATATTTACAAAAATTTTTAAAATGATTTGATTAAAAAAACATAATTTTTAAAAAATAGAATTTTTAAAAACAAACTTTTAAAAAAAAAAGCGGAACTTTTTAAAAGCGGTTTTTTAAAAAATATAAATTTTTTAAAATAGCTTTTTAAAAAAATGTAATTTTTAAAAATATTTTTTTAAAAAAAATAGATTTTTTTAAAACAAACTCTTTTAAAAAATGAAAGCGATTTTTTAAAAAAATAGAATTTTCTTAAAAACAACCTTTTTTTAGAAAATCAAAATGATTTTTTAAAACAAACTTTAAAAAAAACGAAACTTTTTAAAAATGCAGTTTTTTAAAAAAAATAGAATTTTTAAAAATGCTTTTTTAAAAAATAGAAATTTTAAAAACAAATTATTTTTAAAAAAAGATTTTTAAAAACAGATTTTTTAAAAAATAGAATTTTTTAAAAACAAACTTTTTAAAAAACGTAACTTTTTAAAAGCGATTTTTAAAAAATTAGATTTTTTAAAAAACATATTTTTTAAAAAGGAACTCTTTTAAAAACAGCTTTTTTTAAAAAAAAGCAATTTTTAGTATAATAGAATTTTTTAAAAAGTCTTTTTTAAAAATAGAATTTTTAAAAAAGCAGAATGTTAGTATTTTAGTATTTTTTTATTTGATTTTTTTAGTATTCTAGTATTTTTTAATTAGTATTTTAGTACTAAAATACTAATTAAAAATAATACTAAAATACTAATTAAAAATAATACTAAAAATACTAAAAAATTACATTTTTTAAAAAAGTTTTTTTTAAAAATTCTATTTTTTTAAAAAAAGCGCTTTTAAAAAGTTACGTTTTTTTAAAGTTTGTTTTAAAAAATCTATTTTTTTAAAAAAATCATTTTTAGTTTTCTAAAAAGGTTTTTTAAGCAAATTCAATTTTTTTTAAAAGTTTACTTTCATTTTTTAAAAAGTTTGTTTTAAAAAATTCTATTTTTAAAAATTATGTTTTTTTAAAAAATTGTTTTTAAAAATTACTTTTTTTAAAGCTATTTTAAAAATTCTATATTTTTTATAAAAAAATGCTTTTAAAAATTCCGTTTTTTTAAAAAGTTCGTTTTAAAAAAAAATCTATTTTTTAAAAATTCTATTTTTTAAACAAATCTATTTTAAAATTTTTTGTAAATATGTTATGCTTTTTTTATTTTGAATTTTAGCATTTTTTTGTTTTGATTAAATGATATATATTGTTTTATTTAAAATATATTTTATAATTAAGTCCGCTTACGTCATCGATTTTAACACCGTTTGTATTCTCGTTAATACGGGCATACAACACCCAAAAATGTAACGTTAAGGGTACTTTTGGAAAAAAAAATTAGTTTAGGGTGCAAGTGGGACATCGGGTTAAACATCGAGGGCTTTTTTGACCCTTTTCCCTATTAAGTTATAAACTACTTATAGCTTCATTGTTCATAACTTATGAAAGTTAATGTCTTTTAATCACCATGCATATATGTTCTCAACATATATTATCATTTATGTTTACATGATATAAATTCATATAAACCCTTAATTTATCATACTAACATTCAAGGTTTACTTATAATAGGTTCATAACTTTTATAAGTTCAAATGACTTATTACCAACGTATGTAGCTTAAGTTCATTTCTTACACATTCTTCTTACTTCTTAACATTCATGTTCCTTAATCCAACTTTTCTTATCAACCTATCATGAATAGAGATAGAAGATAATTAGAGAAGGAGTCTTACTTTTGAAGTCTTTGCAAACTAGCTTCTTCTTCTTCTTCTTCTAAATGGAAGTGACTTATTTGTAACTTAAGCTCCCTAACAATTAAGCACTTTGAGAGAGTTGGATTGTTTGAACAACTATCAAATGGCTTGTAAGCCTTCTCTATTTATAAAATTTCCAAGGATAGGCCAATTTGGACAATAAACCAACCCACCTCCATAACCACCTCCTTACTATTCATTACTTGGCTATCACACCTCTTATCCTTTGCTTGGCCATTACTTCTTTTACTTGGTCATTACATTAACTTGGTCATTACTCATTATACTTGCTAACCACCCATAAAACTTGGTTACCAAGGTTTTCCCCATGGGTCAATTAATTCATTGGACCTTAGTTTGGGCTTAATCCACTTAACCTTTTGGGCTTGCTTTAACAAACACTCACTTGCTTATTAATTAATCATTTGGGCCTTACCATTTAATTTACTTGGGCTTGTACCAATTGTTAACCAATCTTCCAAGTCCATTAACATTGCTCAATACATATACATATTGTCTATGTATTATTCTCGTATTATAATTCGTATACAACTTCATTATATACGATAATCCATCCTTCATACGAACTCATATAATACTTTGTATTATACTCGTTTTCATTCCCTTGTGCAATACATAAGTATTATACCCTTAACGATTTCTTACTAATACTTCGCTTTCCTTAATATTCTCAAATTAAGTCCGCAAGCAAAATATTATGTTTTCCATAACGAGATTATTATTACATAATCCGTCTTACCATGATATTCTATCATTACGTATTTCTCGGAAATTCAAAAATAATTTCCGAGCAAATATCGATGAATAGTGTTTTTCAGAAAATTTCTCGGAAAACTTTTATTTTCGTCTTAGAAATTCAAACACTTTAATTCCTTCACATAGCTAAAAATACTACGACATTCCAACATCAATAGGTTATAGAATGACAACCATCTTGATATCACATAGAATATGATTTTATTATTATTTAATTTAATAAAATCATTTTACAATAAAATCCGAATTTCTCGGTCGTTACATTCTTCCCCCCTTAAAAAGATTATGTCCCCAGAATCTCGCCTTACTTTAATCAAATAGATGAGGAAAATTTTTTTTCATCTTTTCTTCTAATTCCCACGTTGTTTCTTCGGGATCGTGGTTCTTCCATAATACCTTTACCGACGGTATTACTTTGCTCCGCAGAACTTGCTCAATCGGCGACTCTTCATAGGTTAAGTCCTTCTCGATATGAGTCGGCTCATTTTCGATTACATGCTTATAATCCGACTTATACGAATGTAATACAGATACGTGAAACACGTTATGTATTCTTTCTAGGTATGGAGGTAATGCTATCATATAAGTTACCTCTCCCAACCTTTTTAATACCTCAAAAGATCCTATAAATCTTGGACTTAACTTTCCTTTCTTTCCAAAGCGTATCTTTCCTTTCCAGGGAGATACCTTTAAAAATACATACGATCCTACTTCAAACTCTCGATTTAATCTATGCGAGTCCGCATATTTCTTCTGTCTGTCCTGAGCTGTAACAAGACGCATCCGGATTAACTTTATTACATCCGCTGTCTGTTGCACCAATTCTGGTCCTAGCATCCGGCGTTCTCCCACTTCATCCCAATATAATGGTGTTCTGCACCTTCTTCCATACAAAGCTTCATAAGGCGGCATGCCTATGCTTGCATGATAACTGTTGTTATACGCAAACTCTACAAGTGGTAGGTGATCATCCCAACTACCCTTAAAATCCATGACGCAAGACCTCAACATGTCTTCTAACGTCTGAATTGTCCTCTCGCTCTGCCCATCAGTTTGTGGATGATAAGATGTACTTAACTTCAACTGTATTCCCAGCTATTCTTGCAAACTTCTCCAGAAGTTCGATGTGAATCGTGGATCACGATCTGACACAATCGATACCGGTACTCCATGTCTGGAAATAATTTCCTTGACATAAAGCTTAGCTAACTGGTCTAAGTTATTCTTGACCCTAATTGGTAAAAAGTGAGCCAATTTCATCAACTGGTCTACTATTACCCAAATCAAATCATACCCTTTTGCCGTTGTTGGAAGTCCCACCACGAAGTCCATCGTGATATGCTCCCACTTCCATTATGAAATTTCCAATGACTATAACAAGCTACTTGGTCTTTGATGTTTAGCTTTAACTTTTTGACAAGTTAAGCATCTACTCACGTATTCAGCTATTTCTCTCTTCATGTTCGGCCACCAAAAACTCTGTCTAAGGTCTTGATACATCTTAGTGCTACCAGGATGTATCGAGTACCTCAAACTATGAGCTTCTTGTAACATTTGCTCCTTTAATTCCGTCTCATTTGGAACCCAAATTCTTTCTTCAAATCTTAATAATCCCTCATTATCAAAACTATACTTAGTATCTTCCTTAACAGATATCTGCTTCTTCATTTGGTTACACTTATCAGTCTTGACTTGTACCTCCTTGACTCTCTCTACGATGGTAGATTGCATCTCCGTCATAAAAAGTAGCTTCCTAGAGTCAATTGGCATCTTCACTTCTATTTCCATCCTAGCCATCTCTGTTATTAACTCATTTTAAGTTGTTAACATAGATAACCTTTCCCGACCCTTCCTACTTAAGGCGTCGGCAACTACATTGGCTTTCCCAGGGTGATACAGGATTTCACAATCGTAATCCTTTATCAACTCTAGCCATCTTCTCTATCTCATATTCAACTCCTTCTGAGTGAAGCTATACTTAAGACTCTTATGGTCCGTATATATCTCACATTTTTCCCCATAAAGATAATGTCTCCATATCTTTAAGGCAAACACTACCGCGGCCAGTTCCAGATCATGAGTAGGATAAACTTTCTCATAATCCTTCAACTGCCGTGATGCATACGCAATAACTTTGTCATGCTGCATGAGCACGCAACCAAGTCCTCTATGCGAAGCATCGCTATAAACTACAAAATTTCATGTGTCATCGGGTAATGACAAAACAAGCGCTTCACTTAATTTCTTCTTCAGTTCTTCAAAACTGTATTCACATTTATCCGTCCACACGTATTTCACCGTCTTCCTTGTCAAGTTAGTCAACGGAGTAGCTATCTTCGAAAAATCTTGGATAAATCTTCGATAGTATCCCGCTAACCCTAGGAAACTCCGCACCTCAGTCGGCGTTTTCGGTTGTTCCCAGCTCATCACTGCCTCTACCTTCGCTGGATCCACTGAAATCGCTTCTTGGTCAATGACATGACCTAAAAACTGTACTTTCTCCAACCAAAATTCACACTTAGTGAATTTCGCATATAACTTCTCCTTTCTTAGTGTCTCCAACACTAACCTTAAGTGTTCAGCATAATCTTCTGGCGTCTTTGAATAGACTAGAATATCATCGATAAACACAACGACGAACTTGTCCAAATATGGTTTGAACACTCTGTTCATCATATCCATAAATGCGGCTGGTGCATTCGTCAACCCAAATGACATTACCAAAAACTCATAATGACCATAACGAGTTCTGAATGTTATCTTTGGTATGTCCTCCTTCCTAACCTTCAATTGGTGATACCCCATCCGCAAATCTATTTTACAAAAATACTTTGCCCCTTTCAACTGATCAAAAAGATCATTGATCACGGAAAATGGGTATTTATTCTTTATCGTTAACTTGTTCAACTCTCGATAGTCGATACAAAGTCTTAACGATCCGTCTTTCTTCTTGACAAACAATACCGGTGCACCCTATGGGAAAACACTCGGTTGAATGTACTTTCTATCCAATTGTTCCTGTAACTGAACCATTAGCTCTTTCATTTCCACAGGTGCCATACGATATGGTGCCCTTGAGACTGGTGCCACTCCTGGCACTATGTCTATTAAGAATTCGATCTCCCGATCCGGTGGTAACCCCGATAATTCACTTGGAAACACATCCATGAATTCGTTTACTATAGTTATTTGTTCCACGGTTGCTCCCACTCGCTGGGTGTCAACAACATGGCACAAGTAACCCACACATCCCTTCCTTAAAAGTTTTCTAGTTTGTGTCATCGTAAGATAACACGAACGCGTCCCGATGATTTATTACCGTAAAATACTACAGGAGGTTGCTTCAACGTTCTAATGCTCACACATTTCTTCTGGCAATCTATAATTGCTCCATGGTTAATCAACCAGTCCATTCCGAGAATTACATCGAATTCTCCCAACTTTATCGGTATTAAATCTACCGATAATTTACAACCCCGTATATCTACGCAACAATTCCTATGAATATCTTCAATAGGAATTATTTCTTCGTTGGCTACCTTAATAATCAAAGGTATAAGCAACTTTTCGGAAAGTAATTCTAGTCGTCTAGCAAAATCACATGCTATAAACGAACAAGTAGCACCTGAATCAAATAGCACGTAAGTATTTATGTTATTGATTGGGATAATACCTGCAACTACATCCCCTGATGCCACCGCATCTTGGACCGTCATATTAAAAGTGCGGGTCATTGGTCTACCCGGCTGAGCTGGACCACTAATAGCCAACTTACCGCTATTAGTGCCCTTATTTCCATCTGCCCCCTTCTTTGGATAGTTCTTTGCTATGTGGTCAGTTGATCCACATACAAAGCATCCATGGTTTTTCTTTGGATTGGGACAGTTAGGCGAAATATGCCCGTCCTGCCCACAATTATAACATACTGCCTTACCCTTGAGACAGACTCCTAAATAAGTCTTCCCACAGGTTTTACAGGCCTCTATCCTCCTTTTAGGATCCCCTTGCTTTACTCCGATATTACTCTTCCTCTTTTGACCGTCGCCAATACCACTGGCTCCCTCGGTCTTTATTCCTCCATCAACCCTGCCCTTATTTTTCTTATCCTTGTGGTACTGGCTGAGAGCCTCATTCCCACCTTCGGCAATTATTGCTTTTTCTAATATGGTTCCAAAGGAAGTACTTTGAAACACAGAAATTCGGCTATAGAGCCAGGGTTTCAAGCCTTGCTCAAATCGTCTAGCCTTTCTTACTTCAGTGTCCACTTGATGTGGAGAAAATCTTACCAGTTCATTAAACATGGCAGCATATTGGGGAACAGTTATATCCCCTTTTTTCAAATCAAGAAACCTAATTTCCATCCTCCCCTGCATACTCGTGGTAAAATAGTTCTCGAAGAAAATCTCCTTGAACCTTACCCACGTTAAGTTTTCTATTTCGGCCCTAGCCTGGTTCGCCTCCCACCAGAAATTGGCCACCCCTTTCATCATATAGGTTTCGAAAGCAACCTTATATCCTTCATCAACATTTGTTATAACAAATGCTTTCTTGATTTCTTTCACCCAAGTTTGGGCTTCTATTGGGTCCGTAGTTCCTTTGAACTCCGGCGGACCGACACTTTTGAAATCCTTAAAAGTAATAGCTCGTACTACTCCAGGATTTATGGGTACATTAGCCCCAGTTCTATTAAATGCAGCCGTTAAAAGATTAATGAACTCTTGCATTGGATTAACCGGACCTTCTTCTGGTTGCTCAACATTAGTATCTTGATTTCGTTGTCTTCTTCTTGGCGGCATTTTGTTGTTAAGAAAACAATACTTCATTATTACTTTCTTCTTCTTGTTTTGTTATTATTTATACTGAAACAATAACTAATAACCATTACTCAATATGTTCCATAAAAAGACTTATATTGATTCATAACTTGTAGTATAACACTACATTGTTTACATTGTTCAGCCTTAGCTGATTACATTACCATCCCTCAATTGCTTTCCAATAATTGGGATTTATAAAAGACTACCCTTGATATACAAAAGAGGGTTTTACGTCACTACTAGATACATATATTTACATATCTAAACTATTCTAGCTATAACTAGATTACATCTGCCGAATGGCATTCTCGAAATCTTTCTTGGCCAAACCGGCAATGACATCCCTACTGATAGTGTGTCGAGTCTGCCCTGCTTCTACTAGATATCTAGCTACTTGTTGCTGGAAGTCCACGTGAGAACTCCTATGTATATAGGACATCCTCTCTATCTTTTGTTGTTTAGTCTTTAGCTCTTGCTTGAGCTCAAAGACTTCGTGTTTCAGCTCGTGGACCTTGTCCTTGGTTAAAACACGATCATCGTGTTCCTCTTCCCACATGCCCTCCATACTCAGTTTGTCCTCTCGGACAGCTTGGATTTCCTCTTTCAACTCCTTAACTTCTTAACAGTAGTGGACGTTTCTATCCAGAACTGACATAAACAGTGCTTTCATTGACTCTCCGGTAGTCAACTCTTCTGTAGGTGGAACCTGATCAAAGGACATCACGTCCACCTCTTCCTCTAGCATGCCATCGAAAATAGACATGTAGTCTAAATCGTCCGAGTCTCCAGACTCGATTGTCACAACCTTTGGTTCTACTGCTACGGGATTGGGTAGTATGTCTACTCGATTAACCGAATCCTCACTCACTACATTTATATCTCTATACATATCATTTTCTCCTGACATCTACAATAAAACAATCTAGTTTGATTAGTACACGTCAGTAAAATAATAAAAACACATAACATAATATAATGCGTTTTTATAAGGTTATCTTTCATCTTTTACTTCTTTATTAAGGTTATGACTTAAGGTTCTAATCCCCCTTAAGTTTTATAACCTAGGCTTTGATACCAACCTGTAGCGCCCCCAAATCCGGGTATCTTCCAACCCGACAGATGGTGCTATACTGTACTAACATTCATACATTCATTCAATTGAAAAGCCTCAAAAGAACGAACATCTCTTCTACATTATAAAAATAATATTTACATTGTCCCAAGCTCTAAACCCATTTCAAAGGTTCATTGTCATAATATGAATAACATTACAACAATAACCTATACTATTACATAGACAGCTTAATGATCTGCCTTAGCTTTTCCTTTATCCTTATTCGATCCTTCGGGACATTCAGTCTTACCTGCATTCATATGGTTCAAGCAAGAGTGAGCATAACTAGCTAAGCAAGTATGACAATTTCAATAAACAACATGCTTGACACATACGAATCATATATCTTCAATAAATGAACAATAGTTATGAAGTACTATTGATGATTCAAAATAGCACTTCATCTTTCTGTCAAAATGTTTTACAATAATATCAATATTCAGTAAACCATTCACCCCGGTCAAAGACCTTGAGCATTTCATTCTTCTTTAAAAAGGACAACCCGAAACTAAGTCTATAAGCCCGATATTACTTACGAGCACTTCTAGGTGATCAGCCTATTGTACTCTAAGTTGATCAACACTACATTCATTAAACGTATGTATGTTTAATTGGTGGCAACCTCGCATGCCTATCGTTTAACGACAAAAATATTTGTTTAACATTTCAATCTTCTTTTGAAAACCATATCAAGTAGTTGACAAAAGATAATAACAGTTGATAACAAATGAATAGATTATCAATAATCCATTCAATATATCAAGTCTAGCCGAAAGGATTGGCTTCAACTTCATCATACATTAGCTCATGCGTAAGAATACATGAACTTCAAAACTTGTTCAGAATGAATTGAGACAATAGTTAGAATAGTTGCCTTTAGAGTCTGCTACGGTGTAATTACTTTATGTTCAAGTCTTTCAAGTCTCTACAATACATGATCACATAATGCCTTACATTAGGTCATATATAATCAAGTGTGTATATGACTATCTTACCCTTCATCTCAATCTAATTGTGTATTAGATTCATTTACTATTCATTCTGGCTTACCATTATACTTGCATTTACATTTGACTAGGTTATCTCAACCTTTATACAACATCCTTAAGGTTTAACAAAGTTTAAACAATGTTACTTTATGTTCCTTAAAGTATGTTTACTGTTAAATCCATTACCATTCCTTCTTTGTACTTATAAACATTCATCACTATCATTGTTCTGAGACTGGCGTTGCGGCGCCAGTTATATAACTACACCTCATGTGACTGCATGCGAGTTAACGATGGAGAGGTCCGGACTTGGCTGCTGGCTGAGTCTTCACTTAGTGGGCGCGACTGCGTGCCACTTCTTGAAAAATCGTCGTCTTCTTATATGCATGGCACTGCTTCACACAAAATGTACTAGAGTTCGCACTTCATGGTGTGAGTTTCAGTGTGCTCGGACATCACATGTTATGGTATTCTAACTGCGCCATCAATTAACCTAGGGTTGGCGGCCATGGCTTCAACTCGTGCACCGTAAATTTTTTTAAACTTTTAATTTTGTAAACTTCCTTGACGCATAATTTCTTCGTTATAAGTCCGAATTGGCTCATTAAAAAGCCTACGGTTCACAAATTACGTAATCTACGCGTTCATGCAAGAATTTTATCTATTTGACTTCGTTTGCTAGAAATTCACCTATTGGTTCATTTTTAACGTAAACGATAAACGCTCGTGAACGTTCAATGCTCGTTTCTTCGTTATAAGTCAGAATTCGATCATTTTCGAGTTCGCAACTATAAAATGACAAACATGACTTGTCTCCATTGGAAAATAACATTTCCGAGTTCAAACTCAAAATTTGACTTCTAATCCGGGAATTTCACGAATTCGACGATCATCGTCCAATCATGCGATTTTCGGCAAATCCTCCTTACTTATGATTTGTTCCTTACTTCAAATGCATTTAATTCATTCTATGAACATCTTTACATACTTTATACAACAACTATTTTCATTGTTGGATTTTGACTTAATCTTCCATGAGCTTATAACTTATTAAGTTATAAACTACTTATAGCTTCATTGTTCATAACTTATGAAAGTTAATGTCTTTTAATCACCATGCATATATGTTCTCAACATATATTATCATTTATTTTTAAATGATATAAATTCATATAAACCCTTAATTTATCATACTAACATTCAAGGGTTACTTATAATAGGTTCATAACTTTTATAAGTTCAAATGACTTATTACCAACTTATGTGGCTTAAGTTCATTTCTTACACATTCTTCTTACTTCTTAACATTCATGTTCCTTAATCCAACTTTTCTTATCAACCTATCATGAATAGAGATAGAAGATAATTAGAGAAGGAGTCTTACTTTTGAAGTCTTTGCAAAGTAGCTTCTTCTTCTTCTTCTAAATGAAAGTGACTTATTTGTAACTTAAGCTCCCTAACAATTAAGCACTTTGAGAGAGTTGGATTGTTTGAACAACTATCAAATGGCTTGTAAGCCTTCTCTATTTATAAAATTTCCAAGGTTAGGGCAATTTGGACAATAAACCTACCCACCTCCTTAACCACCTCCTTACTATTCATTACTTGGCTATCACACCTCTTATCCTTTGCTTGGCCATTACTTCTTTTACTTGGTCATTACATTAACTTGGTCATTACTCATTATACTTGCTAACCACCCATAAAAATTGGTTACCAAGGTTTTCCCCATGGGTCAATTAATTCATTGAACCTTAGTTTGGGCTTAATCCACTTAACCTTTTGGGCTTGCGTTAACAAACACTCACTTACTTATTAATTAATCATTTGGGCCTTACCATTTAATTTACTTGGGCTTGTACCAATTGTTAACCAATCTTCCAAGTCCATTAACATTGTTTAATACATATACATATTGTCTATGTATTATTCTCGTATTATTATTCGTATACAACTTCATTATATATGATAATCCATCCTTCATACAAACTCGTATAATACTTTGTATTATACTCATTTTCATTCCCTTGTACAATACATAAGTATCATACCCTTAACGATTTCTTACTAATACTTCGCTTTCCTTAATATTCTCAAATTAAGTCCGCAAGCGAAATATTACGTTTTCCATAACTAGATTATTATTACATAATCCGTCTTATCTTGATATTCTATCATTACGTATTTTTCAGAAATTCAAAAATAATTCCCGAGCAAATATCGATGAATAGTGTTTTTCGGAAAATTTCTCGGAAAACTTTTATTTTCGTCTTAGAAATTCAAACACTTTAATTCCTTCACGTAGCTAAAATACTACGACATTCCAACATCAATAGGTTATAGAATGACAACCATCTTGATATCACATAGAATATGATTTTATTATTATTTAATTTAATAAAATCATTTTACAATAAAATCCGAATTTCTCGGTCATTACAGAAATGTCCTATGTGATTCGATAAATGACAACCCAGTAGTCCTTGGCCAAGGCAGAATGAAATTAGAAAGGAGTTTCTAATTTTCATTATTTGGAGTTGTGCATTTAAGAGTCAAAATACATATAATTAAATAAAATAAGACTTGACAGTAATTTCATGTCTTATATTTAATTGGGACATTGTATGGTGGATGGATTGAATTGTACGATAACTATTTACTTAAAGGTTCTTTTGTGATTAATGTTGAAATATATATTATCTAGAAAGTCGTTAATCGCTAGTGAGGCTTATCCCTATTGTAGAATAAATTTATATTTATTTAAATAAATTAATAGTTTAATTTATTTATTTAAATAAGATTAGAATTGTTCTAATTGATTTATTCACAGCCGGTTTAATATGGAGAACCTAAAGGGTCACACCATAAAAGGAAGAATAATTATTTAAAAAGTTAATGGCATAATTGTAATAATAAGTTAAGTATATTTATTTTAACCTATGGTGATAGAATAAATTAAAAAAATTAATATTTATTATTTAATATTTTGAAAATATAAATATAAATTAATAAGAGGAGTCTTATTATTATTATTACTATTATTATTATTTAATTAGAAAGGAGTTTGGAAATTAATTAATAAAAGTACTCTCATATATCCTAATAAGGTTAGGAGGCAAATTAATTAAAAGAGTTTAATTAATTATACCTAATAAGATTAGGGAGCTTATTTAATTAAATAAATAATACCCTATTTTCTAATTAGATTATAAGGGTTAACTGATATCTTTATCAGAGGAGTCTTATATCAGATATCAATATACGTGATTCCAATTTATTGGAGAGTACACTCTTTTTCTATGAGAGATAAAAATAAGGGTTTTGCTAAACACCCATCTTCTTGAATCTTTCTTCTTCCTTGGTGGATCACCTCTAGAGGCCAAATACTTGGGTGGCTAACGTTGATCAAAGGAAGGAACCAAACCATGTGGATTCAAGTTGAATGCGAAAAAGATTTGGAGGTGAACTTTTACCTGAGGAAGCTCGAATCTTCAAGGGTATGATTCTTTTTCTTTATTATGACGCCCCCAAAATAGGTATACATCACCCATTCTGAGTCACCAGGATATCACTCTATAAAAATCAAATACAAACTTCATTTATATAATCATTGAAGCGTAAATGCGATGCGACAATGAGATAAGTCTGTGAGTTTCAATACAAAATCTATGTAACTCTAATGGTGCCTCGACCATAACACCTTACAAAGGTACTTTACATAAAAATACAGTCAATAACTGTTTTAGAAATTAAAATCTTTGGGAAATGCGCAAGGAAACCTTCGTACATAGGAGGTCATGAATCTAAGTTATGATAGATATTATATGTCCAGAGAATTATCCTTGGTTGACCCAATAGACCCCAAAGAAAAACGAGAAGATTACTATCATCTTCTTTCCAATGGTGAGTCTTCTCTTGACATATAATTATCTCCACTGTCTCCAAGTGAAAATTATATTTCAAATAAACTCCAAGATCATATAGGTAGTGCTGCGTGAGATATACTCGGCAAAGTGGATGTGCACAACCCTGTCTTATGATAACACAAGGTTGTATGTCATTAGACATCTTGTATAATAGTGACAAAACACCCTTCCAAAGTTGGGTTCACCTCACCCTATTCGGTTCACCAAAATTAAATATCAAATGACGTATACAATAATCGACACACTTATCTAAAGTTCTCAATAAAATTATTTCCATACTATTTAGGGAGAACCTCAATGACTATAGAACCAACATTCTATTCTCCTGTTACCCCCTTTCAACCCAACTACACTCTTATTACTTGAAAGGAATTATGAAGCAAAAGGTGAGAGCACAACTAGCTTCGATAAAGAATATCATAACTAAAGATAATTAAATTATCAATAGCTTTAAATCAATAATAAATCGAGATTTAGAAAATATGGTAGATGATAAAACTTTTCAACCATAGTTGTAATGAATGAGCAATCCATTAGAAGAGTCAAATAGACCATCAAATCTATTATCTTCTATGTTAAAAGTCCACCGATAATGTTTTATCCTCAGTAACATCAATCAACAATTCTTGTCCACAATCATATGAATAACTCATAATCATAATTGTGATTACGAAATCCTTTTCATGACCGGGGACGAAGATAATTTTCATCACATATCTTCACCAAACATCAAAAATCATGGTTATACCAAATCACAATTCTTCTTGCTCATAATCATACTAATAAATTCATCTTTGCACTACTGACCCAAAGATAAACAAGCTATATAACTAATAACTAACGAGTTCATCTTTGCACTCTGAAGCTAAAGATATACAATTTGAAAAACAATAACCAATAGTCCATCTCTGCACTACAGGCCAAAGATATACAATTGTAAAACCAATAATGATGTGACTCAGTTTAGTAGTATCACGACCATGAATTATCCATGCACTGCGGGCCAATGATATTCATGTTTTCAATTACGGTCATGATTATACCGAATAATCCCTGGTCATAATCATACTAAGTCCATCTATGCACTACGGGCCAAAGATGACTTTTACCACATCATTTATAATATTACGGTCATGATTATACCGAATAATCCTTGGTCATAATCATACCAAGTCCATCTATGCACGTAAGTCATAGATGACTTTCAACACAATATAAGCATGAGGATTATAACAACGATATAAAGAATCAATCAAATGAGATAAAGGATAAATATTAAACATTTATAATATAACTTATTCAGGGTTCAAGAATATCTCAATGTTATCAATCACTTAATAATCTCATAATCTAATATCATTAATATTATAACAATATTTTAATTATTTCTTAAACTTATAAATAATTTATTTTAATTGTTTACACTTTACCAAATAATGGATTTAATCATTCAAAAATGCCATACTCATAAGATTTCATCACCAATGATCAAATCACTTATCAAAAATCTGCATATACCCTATATAGGATTTCCAAGCCATAAAATCCTATTTACCAATTTTCAACTTCACATAACATATTTAACTCATATACTCATAACTAGTGCATTTTGATGAAAAATACCAAATAAGTCCCAAAAATATTTCTTTTTTGAGATTTAGTAGAATATAGTCCCATATTGAACATATATTTTTCTTGAAATTTTTAAAATTCATTTACTATTTTTCATAAATCAATTTCTAATTAATTCCTTAAGAAATTAGCTACCTCAAGTTTAACTCCAGAAATTCCCAAATCTTGGCAGGATCTTACACATGTTAACGTAATCTTCCAGTTTAAATTTCATGGTCATCGGAGTTATAGAACTCCGGTTATAGCATTTTTCGTCGGAAAAACCTAAATATTGAAATGGTCATAACTTGCTCATTTGAAGTCGAAATGAGCTTATTATTGGACAGGAGGTACTTTATACCATATATTTTCATGTCCTAAAAGGCCGGAATTTGTCTCACAAATTAAGTGGCGAAAATAGCCCTTTTAAACTTCTAGGCAGTAACCTTTTTGATGTTTTACAGTTTTTGACTCCTTTGCTATAATCAGTCCACACAAAAATCTATAACACCTTTTCCAGTGATTTCACTTAGATAAGTTAGAAAACTCATAGATCTAGCTCTATAACTTAACCACACTCAAAAATTCAAAATATAATAGGAGATATGGTCAATTGAATTTCATATTCTATTTTCACCAAAATCTGATTTTCAACCCTTTGTGATTTCTAAGAAACTTTCATGTTTTCACATAATAACCAACATAACTTATCATAATACTTACTAATACTACATATACCCATGATTTTCATTAGTCCAATGCTTTTATTATGACTTTCATCATAATCCACGTAAACAGATCATTTCCACAATTTAATAAGGAATGTATACAAAGGATCATTCACCATGCATGTGGTAATCCACATAGACAGGTTATTCCAACAGAATAATAAAGAAAGTAATAACTGAAGAATTCACCATGCATGCGATATATCGCATAGACAGGTTATTCTCAACACAATAATAAAGAACGGAACCAGGTCAGGCATAATTCGCACCGACATGATATTCCAACAGAATAATAAAGAACGGAACCAGGTCAGGCGTAATTCGCACCTACAAGATATTCCAACAGAATAATAAATAATGGAACCAGGTCATGCGTAAACGCACAGACAGGATATTCTGACAGAATAATAAAGAATGAAATAATAGAAGAATTTCACCATGTATGCAGTAGTTCGCACAGACAGGTTATTCCAACATAATAATAAGGAATGAAATAATAGAAGAATTTCACCATGTATAGGATAGTCCGCGTATACAGGTTATTCCAACAGAATAATAAAGAATGGAATAACAGAAGTTCTATTCATGAATACGAAAAAAATAATACCTCTTACGAGTACAACAAATAATATCTCTTACCTTAGAACAAACTGGATATAGGAGTGGTGAAGTAGTAGAATATTTTTCTTCTTTTTCTCTATAGTTTCTCTCTAGAGTTTTAGTGAATTCGTAAGAAATAATGAAGGAATGAGCTTCTATTTATAGGAGAATGGACTGAATAGTAACTAATTCTTGAACGGTCCAGATCGATTTACTTTTAAACGGACGGTCCAGATTGGTTTACTATAAAATATTCTAATAAAATAAAATCTTTTAAATAAAATATAATATATTCTATTTATAATCTAATAAAACGAATAACTTTATAAAAGTATTACATTTTTATATAAAAAAGCTTTTCTATTTTATTACATTAATAATACTAATAAAACAAAACTTCATCATCATTATTATAATTCACACTATTAATCGACTAGGTCGTTCCAGGAAAGAGGGGCTTTCGATAAGGATTTCTCCTATTTATTCAATTAATTAGGTGACCAAACTTTTATAAGACCGGATTTTATGAAATAAAAGTATTCAATTTTTCTTATAATTATTATTTAGTAAATGGTTAAATTGATAAAAGTTTAAAGTTAAGGGTGATATATGTAAAATTTTCAAAATACGCAAGTGGTTATAAAATACTCATTTTTGTCGGGGAATATTCGTTTGGTCGTGGAATATTCTTGTTGTCGGGGAATATTCGTACGACGGCGCAATCATTTGTGGGCCCCATAACAAAATAACTGTCGGATGAAGAAAACGACAAGTTTGAGTTTTTATAAATAACGGCGTAGTACTTACCGTTAACACTGTTGGAATACCCGGTGGTTAAAATACAGTAATACGCATGGTTGCACAGTAGCACATGGTATTGCACAATATTTTTGAATTATTAATTCTTACGTAAGAAGGCACTACTCAATAATTGTTACAATAATTATTGTTCAATATTTTATTTTATTGATTCAATAATTGCTGCGTTGATATTTTATATTATTGTTGTTTCAATAATTGTCACGACACAGTATTTTCCATTATCAAATCAATAATTCATATTATTTGAATAATATTATTAGATAGCATTATTGGCAATGTCTAGAAAGTTCTGTCAAAGAGAGGTTTGGTCACCTAATTGCGTGCCAGTAAGGAGAAATCCTTATCGGAAAGCCCCTTCTTTCCTAGGAACGGTCTGGTTGTTATAATTGTGATTCTGTAATATTATTTGTGAACAATTAATTATTGATTTATATGATAAGGAAATATTTATTTGATGCAGATATAAATGATGGATTTATTTATGTGGTTATAAATGAAGGAATTAATGTTGAGGTGTTTTATCAGTATTTTGTCGAAAATGAGGTATTAAAAATCAAACCAGTGTTCTTGTGATATATTACGTGAGTTATAATTTTTAATCCGACCGTTGGATCGTTGTGATTTTTGGATATGTTATACATACATAAGTTGAGTATATGTCCACAAATTTTGAACCGTTAAAAATGAACGTATGATTTGTTATGAATTTTAAGAGGTGACTAGTTCAGAAATTATTAAAGTTTGGGAATTTATCATTTTGGTGGAAAATTCTAGAATGCGTGGGCCCCACCTATGGTTGGTGAAGAAATATGCTGAAATTCTAATTCAAATGTGGTGGGTGGCAATAGTAGCAGGTAAAGCCATCAGGTAGCAGGTCAAGTCTGCTACGGCGTGCTAACATTTTCCTATAAATAGAGGGCTAAATTAGAATTGAAAATCACACTAGAAACATAAGCTTTCTCTCTTTCTCTCTCTATATTATCAAGCATATTTTGTGAGTATTTAGATACTTTGAGAGTTGCTATTCAGTACAAGGTTCCTTCGGCTTTACATTCCGGTCAAAAATACTGCTCTTTTAAGGTAAGGGATTGTAAGGAATTTTAAGGATTATTATGTTTATCATGTTTCGTAATTTTTCCGACCATCAAAAAATCTGAAAAAATTTGAAATGATAATTTGATGAGTCTCCTTGATTGTGTCCAAAAATGACGATTTTGGATGTATAGATTAGGAGTTATGGATTTTATGAGAAAAGACTATTTTAAAAGTAAATCCTTATAACTCCTTGTGGTTAACTCCAAAATTGATGAAATTTTTATTGGGAGTACATCTATATAATATCAGTATACCCTGTAAATTTTGAAATTTTTGGACAAAGGTACAATTTATGATAAATGTCTAAATATTCGGCAGTTTTGGCCATGTGAAAAATAGTAAATGAATTTTAAAAATTCCGAGAAAAATATATGTTCAATATGGGACTATATTATACTAAATCCCAAAAAAGAAATATTTTTGGAACTGATTTGGTATTTTTCATGAAAATGGATTAGTTATGAGTAAATGAATTAAATATGTTATGTGAAGTAAGAAAATTGAAAAATAGGATTTTATGGCTTGAGAATCCTATATGAGGTATATGCAGATTTTTGATGAGGGTTTTGATTATTGGTGATGAAATCTTATGAGGTTGGCATTTTAGGATGATTAAATGCATTAATTAGTAAAGTGTAAACAATTGAAATAAATTGTTTATATATTTAAGAAATGTTATTCTTTCAATATCATTATACCAAAATATTGGTATGGATTTTATTGTGGAATTTCTACCTTTTTCATATCGGGGTTACTATTCATGAGTTACTATTCATGAGCTACTATTCACGAGTTACTATTCACGGGATACTATTCACGACAAAATTGGTTTCTTTTTCTGACCAAGTTATTGTTGATTTATGAATCTTACTCTTGAAATTAAATCCATGTTTTGATCATATTGTTTTTATTATCATATATAACATTTTTATAATCTCGGAAATGAAATTTCTCTTTGACTTAAGTGTAAAGATGGGTAAATTATTGGTATGATCGTGACTATGGGTTCTCTTTGGCGATGGTCTGAAGATGAATTGTTGGCCGGGTATGATCATGACCATTGGATTTATAATTGAATATTTTTAGCTTAAGCGCAAGGTGAATTGATCAACATGATTATAATTATGGTTTATATAAATTCAAATAATAATTATATATTCTTTGAGATATGAATATCTTTGGCTTTGTGGTGCAAAGATGAATTGTTGATGAATATCTTTGGCGTGTAGTACAAAGATGACATGTTGTTGAATATCTTTGGCCCGTAGTGCAAAGATGACCTATTTTTTAATATCTTTGGCATGTAGTGCAAAGATGAACTATTAATGAATATCTTTGGCCTGTAGTGCAAAGATAAACTTATTAGTATGATTATGAACAGGAACTGTGATTTGGTATAACCATGATCTTTGATGTTTCAGGTAAAGACAGGTGATGAAAATTATCTTTGTCTTGGATGAGAAGAGAAAATTAGAACTACAATTATGATTATGAGTTATTCACATGACTGTGAATAGGATCTGTTGATTAATGTTACAGGGTTAAAGCATTGTTGGTGGACTTTTAACATGGAGAAGATAATAGACTTTATAGTCTATTTGACTCTTCTAATGGATTGCTCGTTCCGCTACAACTATGGTTGAAAAGTTTTATCATCTACCATATGTTCTAAATCTCTGATTTATTACTGATGAATGATATTGATAATTTAATTATCTTTAGTCATGATATTCTTTACTGAGCTAGTTGTGCTCACCCTTTTGCTTCACAATTCCTTTCAGGTAATAAGAGTGTAGCTGGGTTGAGTGGGGATAACAGGGGAATAGTGTGATGATCCGTGTAAGATCCCAAATAATTAATAAATGAAATTTAATTTCCTCTAATTATTATTTTGAAATAGTAAGGGTTGATGTGATTAATGTGGATGAATTCTACGGGTAAAATCATAAATATTTCAAAATAAGCAAGTGGTTATAAAATATTCATTGTTGTCGGGAATATTTGTTTGGTCGTGGAATATTAAATGCTTTGTCGGGAATATTAAATTTGCGGCCAGTGACGACATGTATGGGCCCCATAACGAAAAAGCGATTGGAGGAAGAAAATGACAAAAATAAGTTGTTTAAAAAATAACAGGCGTAGTTATTCTGAATTTACCTTTGTTGGAATACCCGTGGTTAAAACACGATGTCTACGTTGTTGAGCGGTAGCACACCAGTATTGCACCAATTATTGACTCTTACGTAAGAATGCACTACTCAATAATGGTTACGATAATTCTTTCAAAGGTGTTTTATTTTATTGATTCAATAATTGCTTTGCGTTGATATTTTATATTCTTTGTTGTTTTAATAATTGTCATTACACAAGATTTTTCATTGTCGAAACAATAATTCATATTATCTCGAATAATATTATTAGATAACATTATTGGCAATGTCTAGAAAGTTACATCTAAGGAGAGGTTTGGTCACCTAATTGCGGCGCCCGATGAAGGAGAAATTCTTATTGAAAGCCCCTCTTTCCTCGGAACCGCTGGTTGTCGATATTGTGATTACATAATATTATTTGTGAATAATTAATTATTGATTCATATGATGAGGAAAATATTGATTTTATGTGGATATAGATGGAGAAAATTTTAATGTGACAATTGTTGAAAATTGAAATTTTATCTTTTTACGATAAAATAATTCATTTAAATATATATTATTATATTTTAATAATATAATAATGGTGATATTTTTACAATGAATGTGGGATATATGAGTATCTGAGGAGGAAGAGTATTTTGTTGCAATAAATGTTTAAAACATGTTAAACATGTCGGTGGACCCCATTTATTGATTTGAAATTTGATTATAGCCTCTAAAATCACCCGTTTATGGATTTCGGTCAATTTCTGTTGGGAATTTAGGAAAACTTTCTTCTGCAAAGTTGTAGAGAATTGGATTTCCTATAAGAACTCATGAGATTCAATTTTCTGATAAAAGGGCTATTTATTGTGAATTATTGAAGTTCAAAGCTCAAAATAATTAATTTTGGAAGTTTAAATTATTTTAAATTAGAAAAACGTTTTTTTTTTTTCTTCTAGAAGGTTGGCATGTGTGAATTGCTGAGATTCAGATTTCAAAGAATACGTATAATATTTTTATAAATATTAATATTTTATTAAATTTTCGCTTTGGTGTTCTAAGCAATTTCCTATAAATAGGTGCTTAGGTTAGAATTGAAAATCACACCGAAATCAAGTTTTCTCTCTATATTATCGAGCGTATTCTTGTGAGTATTTTGAGTATACTTTGAGTATTGCTATACGGTGAAAGTTTAAGATATAGTCTATATCCAAAGATTCCAGTTAAGTATCTTGATCTTTTCGAGGTAAGGATGTTATTTTATTTGAAAATGATATTATTTCTTCAATATCATTATGCCGAAAATATTGGTTGGAGGTTTTATCAAATTTGGAACTTTTGGTGTCGAAGTTACTATTCACGTATACTAAGACTATTCACGTATCTGACACTATTCACGAATCACTGGCACTATTCATCGAAAAATGAAATTTTTCTTTTCGTCAAAATATCTATTGTGGATACTAGCTTTGATTGTATCCATGTTTTGATCATTCTTGAATTTTACGCCACTATGATTATTTTTGAGGTATTTTTGGACGTGGATAAAACAAAAGTACTGAATCCTTAATCCTTAATCCTTGTCATTTTGATTCACTTTGGATTCATTTTTTTAAAAAATATTTTCATCATCCTCGGTCTTAAATGATGATATTATTAAATATCTTTGGCTGTAGTGCAAAGATGAATGATTTATGATGAATATCTTTGGCGATGAGTGCAAAGATGAATGATTTTTGATGAATATCTTTGGCCCGTAGTGCAAAGATGAGCAGTGTTTAGATGAACATGACCAATCGGTGAATGTCCTTGGCACATAGTGCAAGGATAAATATTTGATCCCGATATATATTGATTGATGTTACGAGGATAAAAATAGACGATGAACTTTAAAATTCATACATAGAAGATAGTAGTTTGCATTCTCTACTTAACTCTTCTAATGAATTATTATTTCATTATGAATATTGATTTAAAACTTGTTGTCTATTGTATTCTATTATATTTTTCCTGTTGAAGACTAACGATAATTTTGTTGTATATTATCTTAGTCATAATATTCTTTATCTTGGGCTAGTCGAGCTCACCCTTTTCCTTTTTGTTCCATTTTTCTTCTCGGGAGGCGAGAATATAGCAAAAGTACTGCCTGGGGTATGGAATGAAAGTTCTAGGAGAGAGTTGTTTAGTAGTCCTCACCATTGTTGTAAAATAATGTATCAATAATTATGATGAGGATTTATTTGTATGTGGATATTGTCTAGATGGCAATATCTCGTATTTAAACTCACGCTTTACTATTGTAATAATAAAGTTGTAGTTGTTTACATGCAGTGTATTGACAACTCGAGAATGGGGATGTAGACCTATTTTGGGGGTGTCACAGGTTGGTATCGAGCTTAGGGATATGATCTCTGGCGGAGATCGGGAATAGAACTAGGAGGGAGAGGCAGAGTAAATCCTTCGCTAGTGTGTCCTACCTAAGCTTATTTGATAGTTGGTCAAGATATAGGGATATTATGTGATATATTGATTTCCTTAATTAACCCTTGTTTTATGACAAGATTTGAGAATGTCGATCGAGAATATTAACAATGGAAATGAGACCGTGGAGACGCTTTGTACTCACCAACGAGGAGAGCGTGCAACAGTCGTGGCAATGTTCCTCCCGTGAACAACACCACCGGAAAGCGGATGATGAGCGAGGGGATATTTAGAAGCTTTTTGCAGTTCATGCAAAATCGACGAGGAGGAGACTCGTGTTCAAAACATAGGAGGAAATGATAGCAATTCACGGGTTGTCACAAATGCAAGCGCTTCAAAGAGTTGGGACCACGAAATTTAAGGAAAGCCGGATCCGATCATGGCGAAACATGGGTCAAGCAAATTACCAAGATATTCGATGTCTTGGGATGCACGAGAAACGAAGGTTCCATTCGCCACCTTTATGTTCCGTGGCGGCGGACTCTTGGTGGGAGTCGTGAAGCGTACCCATCCACCAAGCGCTTCGACATGTCTTGGGAGACGTTTGAAACTATTTAATGACAAATACTTTCACGAAAGTGTTCGTCATATGAAGGAAGTGGAGTTTATTAGATCGGAAGCGAACAACATGGCGGTGTCTCGATGACGAGGCGAAATTTGCGAGTTATCGAGTTTGCACCTCATTTGGTGGAGAATGAGGAACGATGATGTGCGGATGTTTACGAGAGGTTTGAAACCGGCATCGTCGATATCTCATCTCTCATAAATTTTCTCTCTATTCGGATGTTGTTAACAGGGCTCAATTATTAGAAGCGAGATAACGAGTATCACGGTCAACCGAGGTACCACAATCGGGGATCGTCTTTGGAGATAGCGATCAACAAAACAACAATAATCGGTGGAGAAAGAAAAAGGCGGACAAAATGGTAACCACTCTGGTGGTAATCATGGCCATGAAAATAGAAGAAGCGAGTCGGAGGAGATTTTAAAAGAGGAGATTCAACAACGACCATGTGAAGACGATATTACAAGTAACAATCGGGTTCCAAGGGAGGAGAACGACCACCGGTCGTATCTATAAATCTGGGAAAAGAGGGACATATCGGTCAAACCGCCCACAGAGCCTGGTATGCTATAATTGTGGAAAGGAAGGACATATCGCTCGAGATTGCACGATGCGAAACCTAGTTCAATGAGGGACGGTGACTCAAAAAGACCGTCCCGAAAAAGTCAAAGTCAATCGGTTCTGGAAGAGCGTTTGTTGTGGTAGTCAAAATGAGAGGAACCCAAACGAGGTGATCACGGGTAAGCTATTTATAAATTCTTGTGAAGTTTATACTTTACTAGATACCGGTGCTAACCCATTCATTTATCTCTCTGCTTGTGCTCAATGTTTAAACTTGACTCCGGAGAAATTAGACTTTGACCTATCTGTGGAAACTCCGTTAGGAGAAACTTTCATCACATCCACTGTTTATAAATCTTGTCTAATCCATGTTGGCACCCTTATCTTACCAGTTGACCTTATCTCTTTAAAGATACTTGCTTTTGATGTGATTTTAGGGATTGATTGGTTAACTACTCATCATGCCAAAATTGATTGTTTTTGTAAGGTTGTTAGCTTTCATATTCCTAAACAACTTTGTTGTTCAATTCAAGCAACTAAACCATTAAAATCAATCAACATCATATCTAATCATAAAGCTATTCGTTTATTAAAAAGCGGATGTCAAGCTTTCTTAGCCCATGTTATGGATTTGAATAAAGACACGTCAAAATTGAATAATATTCTGTTGTTATTAACTTTCCCGGCGTATTTCACGAAGAACTTCCTTGGTCTACCCCGAACGTGAAGTTGAATTCTTTATTGACCTTGAACTTTGGTACAAAGCCCATTTCTAAAACCCCATATCGAATGGCTCTATTGAACTTCGAGGAGTTAAAGGTCCAACTACGAGTTGTTGGACATTGGTTTCATTCGTCCCTAGTACATCTCCTTGGGTGCTCTGTTTTATTTGTAAAGAAGAAAGAGCGGGGTATGCGACTTTGTATTGACTATCGGGAATTGAACCATGTCACTATCAAGAATAGGTATCCTCTACCTCGTATTGATGACTTGTTTGACCAGTTGCAAGGAGCACAATTCTTTTCAAAAATCGATCTTCGTTCTGGATATCATCAGCTGAAGATTAGAACTGAGGATATTCCAAAGACTGCCTTTAGAACTCGGTACAGGCATTATGAATTCTTAGTTATGTCTTTCGGATTGACTAATGCTCCTGCGGCTTTCATGGATATGATGAACCGAGTATTCAAAGAGTATTTGGATCAGTTCGTTGTTGTCTTTATTGATGACATCCTCATATATTCCAAAAGCCGTGAAGATCATGAGCACCATTTGAAGCTGGTACTCCAAAGGCTTCGTGAAAACAAGCTTTATGCCAAGTTAAAGAAATGCGAGTTACGGCTTGAGGAGTAGCATTTCTTGGGCATGTGGTGTCAAAACATGGAGTATCTGTTGACCCGGCGAAGATTGAAGCAATACAAAGTTGGGAGCAACCAAAGTCGGTGACTGAAGTACGTAGCTTTTTGGGCTTAGCTGGTTATTATCGGAGATTCGTGGAAGGGTTTTCTCGAATCGCTACTCCGTTAACTCATCTAACTCGGAAGGATACAAAATTCGTTTGGGCGAAGAGTGCGAGAAGAGTTTCCAAGAGCTTAAAGGAGACTTATTTCACTGTTCTAACAATACCATCTGGTTCGGATGGATTTGTTATCTCTGATGATGCTTGAGCAAAGGGGTTAGGATGTGTTCTCATGCAACGTGGGAAAGTCATAGCCTATGCCTCGCGACAACTTAAAGAATATGAGAGGAATTATCCTACTCATGATCTAGAGTTGGCAGCAGTCGTTTTTGCGCTAAAGATCTGGAGGCACTATCTATATGGAGAGAAAGTGGAGATATATTCAGACCATAAAAGCCTTAAATATTTCTTCACTCAAAAAGAACTTAACATGTGGCAGCGACGTTGGCTCGAGCTATTGAAAGACTACGACCACACTATTCAATACCATCCTGGAAAAGCGAACGTGGTAGCTGACGCGTTGAGTAGAAGATCTTATGCAGGAACGAGTGCGATGATGTCAAGTATACGCATAGAGCCAACTTTAATAGAAAAAGTTAAGGTTGCTCAAGCCACCGACCCGGAGCTGATGCATATGAAGAAGAAAGTACAAGAAGGAGCTATTAGGAGCGAGAATTGATGAAGAAGGAATACTTGAGTCCACTCCGACTTTGTGTTCCTAACGATTACGATTTGAAGTACAAGATTATGATGGAGGCACACAATACACCATTTGCAATCCATCCGGAAGTACTAAAATGTATCGTGATCTTGACATACATTTTGGTGGAACAATATGAAGAGAGAGATTGCAAAGTTTATCTCAACATGTTTAACTTGTCAACGTGTAAAGCGAGCATCAAGTGCCTAAGGGACCATTGCAACCACTTAAGATTACGAAATGGAAGTGGGAACACATTACCATGGATTTCGTTCACGGGACTTCCACGGTTTCTCAAGGCATAAATGCTATTTGGGTTATTGTTGATAGATTAACCAAGTCCGCTCATTTCTTGCCAATCGGAGACTTATTCCTTGAGCGTCGTGCTCAAATGTACGTAAATGAGATTGTGAGATTGCATGGCATGCCAATATCCATAGTTTGGATCGTGACCCAAGATTCACTTCAAGATTTTGGGTTAGCTTGCAAAAAGCTATGGAGTGCGGATTTAAGATTCGATTCGGCATACCATCCTCAAGCGGACGGACAATCGAGAGGACTATTTAAACTCTTGAAGATTTATTAAGACTCTGTGTCCTGACTTCAAAAGGCGAGTTGGGATAAGTATTTACCATTGGTGGAATTCTCCTACAACAACAGATTATCGAGCAAGTATAGGTGTGGCCCCATTGAAGCATTATATGGACGAAAGTGTCGCTCTCCAATATGTTGGGATGAGGTGGGTGAAGCAACATTGTTGGGACCCGAAGTTAATGCGTGTATGACTACCGAAAAGATCCAAATGATTCGACAACGTATACAAACGGCACAAGATCGACAAAAGAGTTATGCGGATCTTCATCGAAAGGATGTGGAATTTAGTATAGGGGATCATGTATTGTTGCGTGTTGCCCCATGGAAGGGAGTTACAAGATTCGGGAAGAGAGGAAAGCTCAATCCACGATTTATTGGTCCATTTCAAATTCTTGACCGAGTAGGAAATGTAGCCTATAGACTCGCGTTACCTCCAAGTATGTCTCGTGTTCATAATGTGTTTCACATATCTGTACTTAGTAAATATGTGAAAGACCCGAATCACGTTATTGAGTTAGAACCGGACGAGATAGCCGAAGACTTAACGTATGAGGAAGTACCTGTCAAGATCTTGGATAGGAAGGAGCATGTCCCTCGATACGAAGGTCATACCACAAGTTAAAGTCTTGTGGAAAAACCATGCTATATAGAAATGACACGGGAGTTGGAAGCGGAAATGAAAGCGAGGTATCCTCATCTTTTGAAACACCAGTACGTCGTCAATTTCGAGACGAAATTTCATAAGGAGGGAGGTTGTAAGATCCCAAATAATTAATAAATGAAATTTAATTTCCTCTAATTATTATTTTGAAATAGTAAGGGTTGATGTGATTAATGTGGATAGTAAGATCCCAAACGGAAATGATTGCTGTTGTTTTAATAATTGTCATTACACATTATTTTTCATTGTCGAAACAATAATTCATATTATCTGAATAATATTATTAGATAACATTATTGGCAATGTCTAGAAAGTTCTGTCTAAGGAGAGGTTTGGTCACCTAATTGCGCCGCCAAGATGAGGAGAAATTCTTATTGGAAAGCCCCTGCTCACAGGAACTACACCGTTGTCAATATTGTGATTACAGAATATTATTTGTGAATAATTAATTATTGATTCATATGATGAGGAAAATATTGATTTTATGTGGATATAGATGGAAAAAATTTTTAATGTGACAATTGTTGAAAATTGAAATTTTATCTTTTTCTGATAAAATAATTCATTTAAATATATATTATTATATTTTAATAATATAATAATGGTGATATTTTTACAATGAATGTGGGATATATGAGTATACGAGGAGGAAGAGTATTTTTGTTGCAATAAATATTTAAAACATGTTAAACATGTCGGTGGACCCCATTTATTGACTGAAATTTGATTATAGCCTCTAAAATCACCCGTTTATGGATTTCGGTCAATTTCTGTTGGGAATTTAGAAAGACTTTCTTCTGCAAAGTTGTAGAGAATTGGATTTCCTATAAAAACTCGCGAGATTCGAATTTTCTGATAAAAGGGCTATTTATTGTGAATTATTGAAGTTAGAAGTCTCAAAATAATTAATTTTGGAAGTTTAAATTATTTTAAATTAGAAAAACGTTTTTTTTATTTTCTTCTAGAAGGTTGGCATGTGTGAATTCTTTGAGATTCAGATTTCAAAGAATACGATAATATTTTTATAAATATTAATATTTTATTAAATTTTCTGCTTTGGTGTTCTAAGCAATTTCCTATAAATAGGTGCTTAGGTTAGAATTGAAAATCACACCAGAAACTGAAGTTTTCTCTCTCTATATTATCGAGCGTATTCTTGTGAGTATTTTGAGTATACTTTGAGTATTGCTATACGGTGAAAGTTTAAGATATAGTCTATATCCAGTATTCCAGTTAGAAGTACTGATCTTTCGAGGTAAGGGATGTTATTTTATTTGAAAATGATATTATTTCTTCAATATCATTATGCCGAAATATTGGTTGGAGGTTTTTATCAAATTTGGAACTTTTGGTGTCGAAGTTACTATTCACGTATACGGCACTATTCACGTATACGGCACTATTCACGAATACGACACTATTCATCGAAAAATGAAATTTTTTCTTTTCGTCCAAAATATCTATTGTGGATACTAGCTTTGATTGTATCCATGTTTTGATCATTCTTGAATTTTACGCCACTATGATTATTTTTGAGGTATTTTTGGACGTGGATAAAACAAAGTACGAATCCTTAATCCTTAATCCTTGTCATTTTGATTCACTGGATTCATTTTTTTTAAAAAATATTTTTCATCATCCTCAGTCTTAAATGATGATATTATTAAATATCTTTGGCACAGTAGTGCAAAAGATGAATGATTTATGATGAATATCTTTGGCCAATGGTGCAAAGATGAATGATTTTGATGAATATCTTTGGCCCGTAGTGCAAAGATGAGCAGTGTTTAGATGAACATGACCAATGTGGTGAATGTCCTTGGCACAGTAGTGCAAGGATAAATATTTGATCCCAGATATATATTGATTGATGTTACGAGGGATAAAAATAGAGCGATGAACTTTAAAATTCATACATAGAAGATAGTAGTTTGCATTCTCTACTTAACTCTTCTAATGAATTATTATTTCATTGCGAATATTGATTTAAAACTTGTTGTCTATTGTATTCTATTATATTTTTCCTGTTGAAGACTAACGATAATTTTGTTGTATATTATCTTAGTCATAATATTCTTTCTTTGGGCTAGTCGAGCTCACCCTTTTCCTTTTTGTTCCATTTTTTCTTCTCGGGAGGCGAGAATATAGCAAAATGCAGTCGGGGTATGGAATGAAAGTTCTAGGGAGAGTTGTTTAGTAGTCCTCACCATTGTTGTAAAATAATGTATCAATAATTATGATGAGGATTTATTTGTATGTGGATATTGTCTAGATGGCAATATCTGGTATTTAAACTCACAGTTTTACTATTGTAATAATAAAGTTGTAGTTGTTTACAACTGGTATATTGACAACTCAGAATGGGGGATGTAGACCTATTTTGGGGGTGTCACAATCCGGAACTGTCAAAGTTTCTCAACACATTATAAAACGGCATGACATACAATATATAATTGTATTGAGGACCTAAGATGTGTGTGTCGTATCTTATACGTCACTTAATAATTGATTTTGGTGAACAACAATAGGGTGAGGCGAACCCAACGTTGGAAGGGTGTTTTGCCACTATCATAAAAGATGTCTAATGACATACAACCTCGTGTTATCATAAGACAGGGTTGTGCACATCCACTTGATGAGTATATCTACGAGCACTACCTATATGATCTTGGAGTTTGGTTGAAATATAATGTTCAATCGCAGACGGTGGAGATAGTTATATGTAAAGAGAAGACTCACCATTGGAAGGAAAATGATAGTAATCTTCTCATTTTTCTTTGGGGTCTATTGGATCAACCAAGGATAATTCTCTGGACATATGATATCTATCACAACTTAGATTAATGGCCTCCTATGTACGAAGGTTTCCTTGAGCACTTCCCAAAGATTTTAATTTCTAAAACAGTTCTTGACTGTACCTTTATATAAGGTATCACTGTGAGGTGCTGTCCATAGTTGGGACATGAGTCACAGTTCGTATATATATTTGTATCAAAACTCACAACATATTGTTGTTTTTTGCACGACAATTGTAGTAATAAAGTTGTAGTTGTTTTCTGTACCATGTAATTGGCGACTCAGAATAAGTTGGATGGATTGGACCTATTTTGGGGGCGTCACAAAATCTCTCATTGGCAGAACTTCTAGACATCGTTAATATTGCAAATAATAATATTAATAACTTTGTTATCTCAATTATTGATTTAATAATATATAAAATATCGACAATAATTGAATCAAACTGAGTGACTTCTCACGTAAGCATTAATAATCAATACCGTGTGCTATTATGCAACCACACGTATTTTACCACCGATTATCTTATGACAACTTGCCTAATTTAAAAAATTTTCAAATGTCACCCTTAACTTTAAACTTTTATCAATTTAACTATTTACCAAAATAGAAAAATTGAATACTTTTATTTCATAAAATTCGGGGTCTCACATTTATCTTTTCGTTTAATTAATATTTGTGCATAAAGGATGATCCGGGTATATGGTTTGTAAAATTTTAAAACTCTGATTTTTGGCACATGTGATAGATCTGACGCGGCATTTTATATTTTAATTTGACACGTGGCAGATCTGATGTGGCTTATTTCGATTCTTATCCAAAAATTTGTCTCTCCAATGGTTTGAACTCGCAACCTCAAGTTTGAAACATTAGTCATATGATCACTGGAGCATCATAGGTCAATTGTTAACATTTTGGAAGGATTAATAATTATATCAAAACATTTCATAGAGCTACTTAGCTAGACAACCATTTAAAATGTAACTTTAGTTTTAATAATAATAATTAATAATAACAATAGTAACAATAATAATAATAATATTAATTATACTAATAATTATTATTATTGTTGTTATTATTGTTATTATTATTATAATTATTGTTATTATTATTATTATTATTATTATTACTATAATAATAATAATAATAATAATAATAAAAATAATAATAATTATTATTATTATAATTATTACTATTACTATTGTTGTATTTACTATTATTATTATTATTATTATTATTATTATTAGTAGTAGTAGTAGTAGTATAATTATTATTACTATTATTATAATAATAATTATAATTATTATTATAATAATAATAATTATTATAATTATAATTATAATTATAATTATAATAATAATAATAATTATTATACTAAGTCTTTGCGGAACGGGAGCTTTTATGTATTTAAGGAATCTGATCTTTTGGTAGTGTAATTGTTTTGTGCAGACAAAGTTGGAAATTTTAACAACTTTATTATGTTTAGTTTGACTTGTATAGCTACCAGCGTCTTAAGACCAGACCAGACCAGACCAGACCAGACCAACTAATGGAAAAGTCTATCTCCATTATGCACTTGCTTCCTTGAAATAATTTGAAAAACAAAACAGAGGAAATTTCCTTGAAATAATTCGAAAAAAACAGAGGAAATAATAATAATAATAATAATAATAAATACAACCATAGTAATAGTAATAGCTAGGTAGCTCTATGAAATGTTTTGATATAATTATTAATCCTTGCAAGATGTTAACAATTGACCCATGTTTCTCCAGTGGTCATATGACTAATGTTTCAAACTTGAAGTTGTGAGTTCAAACCATTGGAGAGACAAATTTTTAGACAAAATTTGAAAGAAGCCACATCAGATCTGCCACATGTCAAATTAAAATATAAAATGTCTCTTCAGATCTACCACGTGTGCCACGTAGGTGCCACGTGTAACACGTCATCAGGTCAAAGCACATGTGGCGCCTGGGGGTTCAAAGTCCAAATTTTTGAATAGAAAGGGGCTCAATTTGCGTTGACCGGAAGAAATGGGTGTAGACACTCGAAATTTCGTTTTCCTGTTACTAACTATGCAGGAGGACAAAAGCGTCTTTTTCACACTCCAAAGATAACCTTGGAGGACCACAACATCAATTCTAACCCCGGAGATAGCCCGAGAAATCAATTTTCCAACCCCGGGAAATCAGTTGCCAACCCCAAAAATAACCCTTGGAAAGTTAGTTCTAACCCCGGAAATAACCCTGGGAGATCAAGTGCAAAGCCCGGAGTCAACCCCGGGAGGTCAAGCCAACCTCAGAGATAACCCTAAGGACATTCAGAGTCAACATTAGGCCAATCTCAGAGATAACCTTGAGAAAAGACTGCTATAACAGCGCCAAAACCAGAGATAACCCCAAGAGGGGCAAAATGGTCATTTTTCCAACTCAACTTTAACTCAAATCACATCAACTCATTTTAACTCAAACGTCTTCAAAAGAAGTCCCACAAGAACCATATCTTAACTTCCGAGCGCAAACTACGCAAAATGGCTCAACAGACTGCCTGAGGAAAACCCAGAAATGCCATTTCAATCATGGACCCATCTTCCTAGAATCAAAAAAGGGAAAGTCCTATGTCATTGCATAGCTCTTGGAAAAAGCTTTCCAGAATGGTATGGCACGCTTCCATCGGACTCCCGAATTGAAAGTTATGAAGATGTGAGTGAACAACGCGTCGTCCAAGTACACGTACTTTGAGATGACGGGACCCACGTTGCCCGGGGCACCCCGAGTAGCCGCAGGTACACCTTCTGCTGCCGTAGGTACACCTACGGCTCCCCACCTCTATAAATAGAGGGCTGGGGGTGGTCATATTTGCAAGAAAAACGGCGAGGAAGCCCTGTCCAATTTGCTCTATAGACACCCTATATTGAGTGCTTTCTCATTTTAAACACTTGTGAGCTCACATATAGCTATTTTTTTACCGGCGGGAGCCGAGTGTTCATCCACTTAAAGATATAGAAATCTTCTTTGGCAGTCCACTGTAAACCTTCTTACACACTTTAAAGCCTTTCTCTTCATCTTTGCACACACTTTTCTACACGTTGAGAGTCGTGTTGAGTGTGTAGGCCCGGACTTCGGTCTGTGGTTTTCATTTATGTCTGTATATATATACTTATATATATATATATATATATATATATATGGACTAACATTATCGAGTTATGCCTCAATTGAGCCTAGACTCACGTCCGGAGCATTTATTTGCTTTTATATATTGTTAGGAATAAGCATTTGAATGATATTCTTATTTATATATGATTTGATTATGATATATATGAATGAATATGCAAGTATGCTTGCATTAAGAAAAGCTGTAACGTCCTTTGATAGATAATAAAAACATATGTACAAGGACTTAGAATAAATTGATCAAATATGTTAGGTTGATCCTACATAAGCAAAACAACTTTTTAAAGTCCTTAAAAAGAAATGATGTACAAGGACTATAAATATAGAAAGATCAAGTTTGTTAGGTTGATCTTATAATGTAATAGATAGGCTTGTCTGATCGTCAAGCACTGCACCAGAAATCGGAGTCTGCCAGGAAAGTCAAGGAAAACTCGAGAGTTATCAAAGAAGAATCGTAGTGTTCAAGATAGTAGATCTCGGAGTTCGTAGACTGCCAGGAGAGACGAGGAAGGATCGTAGTGTGTCAAGGAGAACTTCCTCAGAGTCGTAGTCTGCTGAGGAAGTCATGATCAGAATCATAGAGACAGCCTGCCCAAGAGCCGACCGAGCATCTGCCAAAGCCAAGTTAAGAATCGTAGACTACACTTAGAGTCATAGAGTCTACTGATCGTATCAGAGGCAGAGATCGTAGTCGAGTAAGATCAGATAAAGACAACAAGCACAATGACAGAAATCGTAGAGTGTTAAGATCGATCTCGAGTCGTGAGTGTACTGCATGATTGAAGGCTGAATCGCAGAGTGTAGAACTGAGACTTTAAGAGATGTGCTGACAACGCCAAGACAGAATCGTAGAGCAAACACGATTCTCAACAATTGAGCACTCACAGAATATCCAAAGGAACGAAGCCTCTGGTTGGTACTACAAAGATACATTCCACCTAAAGGAAACCAGAGAGCACTCAATGAATGACATGTAAGCGAATAGAAGATCTAAGCACCAACTCAATCAACATCTAGATTGGGCTGCAAAGCCATTCGAGATGAAGTCTTACCTGAGTTGATCGGAAGAAGACTTGATGGCGACTAAAGAAAAGTCGATGAAATGCGATGGCGGTCAACAAAATAGAAGACGACGATCTTGAAATACTTGCTCAACTACTCAGATAGTGTGGAGATAAACACGAACACAGTTTGAAAAGATATCATGCAAACGCATCTCAGAACTTAAGTGCCCAAACTAGCTTGGGGTACATCAGTGATCAAGCTATGCAGTTTTAAGATGAGGATTAGTGTCAAAACCATCCACTGCAGCATCTCTCGGAAAAAGATCATTGAGTCAACAAAGGAAAACGTAGAGTCCATAGCTACCTCACCAGGATACTCTACGAACTAAAAAGGGTCAACGGTCAATCCACGTCAGTATTGATTATTCTCTTAAAAGGAATATAAAATCAAAAAGGTCATGGGGAGTTACTGCTCATTACTGGGAATCGTGCAACCAATGGCTAGTTGACACATCACAGCCCATGCAGAGTCAGAAAGGACTGCCATAAAGACAAATTCAAAATCTGCAAATAGTTATCAAAAATTATCGTACCTTTCTCCCTCCCAGTTTTCAAACCCTAGAATCCTTTTCTAAGCCAGAATCCGTTAACCCTCAAGAGCATTGCCCAAATAACATTCATCGATCT
Source organism: Panax ginseng (assembly GCA_020205605.1). Taxonomy (NCBI): domain Eukaryota; kingdom Viridiplantae; phylum Streptophyta; class Magnoliopsida; order Apiales; family Araliaceae; genus Panax; species Panax ginseng. The sequence continues at coordinate 84,320,537 of CM035131.1, forward strand.
CTCAAAAGATTCTCTAAATCAAATACCCATATTCTTTGAACTCTTCTAATGATAGACTGACAAGTACTCACTGGCATTCAGCTAGGAACCAAGTTGTTTGAGAAATCCGAAAAGAAGTTCAGAGACATTCTTGAACTTGTAAAGAAGCTGGATTCTCAGAGTTTCTTGAGGCAATCACTCGAGTATATACTGAACTGGTTAAGGAGTTTTACTCAAATGCATCCATAAATTCTGAAACCCTTTCTACCAAGGTCAAAGGTTATTCTCTAAAGCTGAAATCATCTGATATCAATCAATGCTTAGGACATGAAGGACATGAAGAAAAATAAGGTTCCAGAAGAATTCGAGTTCCTTGCTGAGATAGTGGGCAAATGTATAATATGCAAGAACACTGCACATGACACCGTGCTTGATCAACAACTGAAGATTATGTCCGCAATAGTTTTGGAGAAACAAATAAACTTTGGAGCTATCTTATTCGATCAAATCTATAATTGGGTGAAAAAGGTTGAGACGAAGAAGTCTACGGATAAACCCCTCATAAAGGTTTTCTATGGAAGAGTATTGAGCATTATGCTAAATAAGAAATTGGGAGGCAAGATCAAGGATGATGAAGGAGAACATCTTAATGTTCACAAAGTAATGTCTCCACAACTGTTTGTGAACTGGAAGAAAAACCGAAAGGAAAACAAGAGGATAACAACAACTAGGAGCAGCAGAAAGAACTCTGCGAAGAAGAGGAAGGCGAAAGAGGTGGAAAGCTCTAAATCTGGTGAATCTGTACCAATAGCAACCACGCCAGCAAGGAAGAAATCCAAGGGTATGAAGAAAACTGAGTCCTTACCAAGAAGTCTCTTCAGAAAAGACAAGGATGAAGATGAAAAGTTCTCAACTGCTGAGATCACAAAGGGAAGAAGTAACAGATTACTTCAAGGGCCATCCAGAAAGAAAGCCAATGTGGTAAACAGGCCAGCCCCAGTTTCCTAAGAAAGTACATCTGACGAAGAAGAGGACATAGAGTCAGAAGAAGAGAAGGGAACTGATGGTCTCAAGACTGAGTCCCCAAAGAGAAAATCCAGCGATGAAGGTGGAGCTGAATTCATGAAAGAAAATGTAAACCCTGCTGATGAAAAAGAATATGCAAGCCCTATGGCTAACTCTCAGAGCATTCACTCTAATGATGAAGAAAAGCTACAAGATGACCCAACTACATCTCCAAATGCAAATTCTCCAACTAGCCCGGATAATAAAAGTCAAATGGTGTTGATTCGGAAGAAAAATGACTTGCCCACCCAATGGTGAGCGTCGAGGAAGTTTGTTTGATGATACAAAGGCCTCGAGTGCGAAGAAGAAGAAGAAGTCGACTCTCCTATAAATTTGAACCCTCAAGGAGAAGAAAGAGCTACAGACTACTTGCTAAATTTGCCCCCAAGAAGAAAAGTGATCACTCTACTGAAGTCATTGAAGTAAGTGATGATGAATCTGAATCAAAGGAGAAAATTGCTGAAGATGGAACCAGTAATGAAGAGTCTGTATCCAATGGAGAAGATGTTGAAGAAGATACTAGTAATGAAAATCAGCAAGAAGGATTCATTGATGAATTAGATAAAGGAAGTCAACATGATTCGAGTTCAGAAGGTGAAGAAATGGGAAAAGATTCTTGTTCTGCAAATCAGGAATCAGAGGAACCAACAGACTATCCTGTTCTCTCTCCAGCAAGAATTAGCAGAAGAATAGTGGTGGAAGTTTTTGATGAACCACCAGCTGAACCAGCAGCAAGATGGATAAGTCATGGAAATGAACAACTTTAAGTTGTAAGAATGACTACAGATGAAGTGCTTCACAATTGGAAAAATATGGAGTTAGATTGCACAACAATACTTTATAATTCTGAAGATCTTCAGATGAGATGGTTTTTTCCGTGGATGCCTTGGCTAAAAGCACATACTGATAGAGATGAGAGCTACTTCAGCTGGTGATACTCTCAGTTTCCAAATCTAGATCTGGTGTCACAAAACTTCCCAAGGGTAAAGAAGTTTGCAACCATGATGATCAAAGACCAGCCTCACTACAAAGTCTACCGACATACTGAGAATCATTATATTCCCTATGATCGTAGAGTAGACTCTGATGGTAGAAGGAATATGGCCAAAGAGATGATCGTAGAGTTGGTTCACTCTACCAATGGAAATGATCAAGTCAAAAATGAGAAGCCTCTCTCGCTTGAAACCTTTATTACGACATTACGTCATCCTCCAATAGCGATTGGCACTTTCAACGATTGTTCAGATTCTCAACGCTTTTGAAAATCTGTCCAAAGATGAAAATCGTAGCGCCCAATCTATTGTTCAATAGGAGGATGCCCAATCAGATGACCAAATTTCCATAGAGAATGAGCTATTGAAGAATTCTGATGAGTTGGTTGAGAAGATATCTCAAATCAATGAAGAATCAAAGATGTTGAAAGCAGCAGGAGATAATTCAGCTCAAGACAGACCTGAAGCCATTATGGATGATGTATCTCTCAGAATCAATGAGAGATCAAATTTATCTGAAGGCCATACATGATCAAAGCTCTACGAGCACAGAAGGCCAATGATGAGAAAATTCAAGTCCTCTCCGATAAGATTGACAACCTGAATCAGTCTTTCTCCATGTAACTTGAGTTGAGCCAACAAGAACTCAAGATTGAAGTTGGTAACTCCTCTTATCTGATGGAGCAACTTATGTCCAACATGGAACAGCTCTCTCAAGTGATTAATGACAAAAAGGGGGAGAAAAAGAGGAATAGAAAGAGGCATTCAAGGAAAAGCAAGGAGTGAAAAAGAAGTAAAGATAAGAAGGCCACGAGGAAGAAGACAGCAACAACAGAAGCAAAAGAAGAGACGATGGCAATGAGAAGCGAAAGAAGAGTTATCATCTGAAGGGGAGCCAAAGGATGATGATTCCATGAATGCAAAGTTTGAGGGGGAGCCAGCAAACGAAAAAGAAATATAGTCAACATCCTAGGGGGAGCAGGAGCAAGAAGATCAAGTCGATGAGTAGCTGATTAACAAGACATCCTGGAAACAAATATGGAGCCAAAGAGGTACATCTCTAACCATTAGGTATGTTCTGGATCCAGAATGTAAAAGTGACATAGCTTATAAAATTCCATATCATTATAAAATGATAATCATGATTATCTATTCTAGAAATATAGCTACTCACTATATATAAGATTCATTCATCCCATGTATTTGCACTTATTATTTTTGTCATAATCAAATAAGGGGAGATTGTTAGGAATAAGCATGTGAATGATATTCTTATTTATATATGATTTGATTATGATATATATGAATGAATATGCAAGCATGCTTGCATTAAGAAAAGATGTAAAGTCCTTTAATAGATAATAGAAACATATGTACAAGGACTTAGAATAAATTGATCAAATATGTTAGGTTGATCCTTGATGAATGGGTAATATACCCATAATTCGGATATATTTAGACTTAAATTATTGCATTCTTAAGTTATTTAGTAGCATTTTTATTGTGTTTATATCTTATTTGGCGATTTGGAAATTTGGAAGGGCAATTATAGAATTTCAAGCATTGAATGGCAAAACTGTAATTTCAATGAAGTCCAGTAGGGGTAACTGAAATTGTCTATCCTCGGCGCTTGGTATTGACCTCGGCGGCGTTAATAGGATTAAGCGCGTTTGACTTACAGTTGCCTATTAAGGGCTAATAATAAAACCTAATTGGAAGAGGATTGTGGGGACTATAAAAGAAACTAATTCTTTGAATTAAAGGGGGAGGAGATTTATTTGGCGGGAGGGATTGAAGGAGCTTTTGCGGAGATTACTTGGAGCTTCAAGATTGGCTACAGAGTTTCTTCTTTTTCTCCTTAATTTTTATTTGTAATTCTTTAAGGATGATTTATCAACAAATAATGATTCTTGTTTCCTTGATGAACTAATTCTTTAATTAAGATTTCAATTGAACTTTTTATGGCTATGAATTAGTTATTCATTATATTCTAATTATTTATGTTAAAGTGAGTTGTTTATCTTGTCTTGTGCTTATTGCTTAATTATTTGATCAGTAATTACTTTGTTACTCTAGAAGGAATTGGAAGAGGAATTCTAGGGTTAGAACTGGGCATGATATCATGTGACTTAGTTATTTGCACAGTGAATAATTAGGTTTGTGAATAGAATGGAAATATCTTTTCGCTGCATGTAACACATAAGGAATTGGGATTGTAACGAGTTTAATTCAATTGTTTTGCATAGGAATGTAGTAAAATTAATCTGGATTAAATAGAAGGCAATTGATCACTTGGAAAAGGGCTTTTGGCATTTGAGAGTTCCTCATTAACAATTCATGAGACATAATAATTGGGATAATTGGATAATTGATTTATAGTTCATAATTGGGGATATTGGAGTCTTAATCCTTATTTACACGAATTCAATCAAATCTTAGTTTTGTTTATTTGCTTTCTTTTAGACTAATCTCTTTTAATTGTTTAATTTAGTTTTCTTAATTAGAAAAATAATGATTTGAGATTGTTTAAATAAAATTTGTTTGGTTAAGAATTAGTACTTGGTGATTTTTATTAAATAATTCCTCGTGGGAACGATACTCTACTTTCACTTTATTACTTGTTGATCGTGTATACTTGCGTATTCATTGATTGTGAAATCGATCAACAAGTTTTTAGCCTTATTATTGGGATTTTCTTTGATTAATATTAATTTCATATTAGTTATAATCAATTCGATTTTAATTTGAACACTACTTAATCTTTCTTCTTGGATTGGCGAGGAATTCGTGTATGCACACTAGATCGAAAGCTAGAAAGGAACTTCTTACGATATCTGAGACAACCTTGAGAAGGAGTTCGATGACGGTAGCATTGAATAGTGAGGTGATACATTTGGAAGAAGAACCGACAACCCAAGAATTACTAAATGAACATGGCGAGGAAGCGAACGAAATCACTTAGGGATTACATACACGCCAAATGTTCTGATTCTGATCAAGTATTAAGAGGCCGATAATCATCGCGAGCAGTTTGAGATAAAGCCGGATCAATTCAGATGCTTTCTGAGAATACGTGCGGTTTGGGGGTAATTCGATGAAGCGACCCTAATGAACATATCTTGAGTTTCTTGGAAGTTTGCGATACCTTCAAATTTAACAATGTATCGGAAGACGCTTATAAGGTTGAGGATGTTCCGTTTACTTTAAAAGATAAAGCACGAAGTGGTTACACTCCTTGCCTCTGGTTCAATCACCACATGGGATGACTTAGCTCAAAAATTTTTAGCTAAGTTCTTCCCACCAAATAATCGGCAAAACTACGAACGACATTCATACTTTCGCTGGCCGGGAGTCGAAATCGTTATATGAGGCGTGGGAAAGGTTTAAGGATATGCTCAAGTAAATGCCCTCATCATGGAATTCATGATGGATGCAATTAGGGATATTTTGTGATGGTTTGCACGCATCCACGAGGTCTAGTATTGATGCGGCAATGGGAGGAAGCGATTATGTCCAAAAATTTTGATGAGGCATATCAATTGTTAGAAACAATGGCCACCAACAACTATCGATGGCCCATGGCGAGGACCAACCATCCAAAAGTATCGAGAAAATATGAAGTGGACGCTATTTAACGACGATTAATGACTGAAGTGATTGCAATAGCTAAGCATATAGAAACATGGCATCCACAAGCCACCACACAGTAGCGATGGTTTGTGAGTTGTGTCTTGGGGGTCATGCTACTGGATCAATCGCCATAAATTCGGAATCAACACACGTTTAGTAGGAAATTATAATCGTTCAACCCAACCGTATCCTACCCAAAATGCTTATAATCCGAGTTGGAAGAATCATCCGGGGTTCTCATGGAGTAACAATCAAGTCGCACTCAACCACCTGAGACAACAACACACCTCCGGATTCCAAAATCAACCTCAACAACAGAGAGGGTATCAAGTTGGGAAGCGACCTTGGAAAAGTTTATTAGAGCCTCGACAAAAGAGCGAGGAACAAGACAAGAAATTGAATCAAGTAGATATGACGTTGCAAAGCCATGGGGCATCGTTAAAGAATCTGGAAAATCAATTGGGACAAATAGCACATGCATTGAATACCCGTCCACTAGGAGCGCTTCCGGTGATCTGAAAATAAATCCGGGTAGAAATGAGCAATTGCAAGCGATAATCTTACGAAAGTGGGAAGGAGCTATAAAACAAGTTAAGGATAAGGACAAGGGGATAACGCAACAACCGAAAATGAAGAGGTTGTGGAAACCGGAAAGATAAAGAGGAAATAGGAGAGGAAAATGCACGAGGGTCATCTACAACAATGCCACCCATACCATATCCGAGAGATTTCGAAATCCAAGTTAGATAAGCGGTTTTAAGATTTTTGGATATTTTTAAAAATTGCATATCAACATCCCATTCGTAGAAGCTTTAGAACACATGCTTAGGAGTTACGCTAAGTTCATGAAGGATGTGCTATCAAAGAAAAGGAAATGGGGATTTTGAAGCGATTAGGCGCTAATCAAGAAATGTAAGCGCAATTATTCGAAACAAGTTACCTCCTAAGTTGAAAGATCCGGTAGCTTTTCTATTCCATGCGACATTGGTAATCGGTTTTTTCGGGAAGCGTGTGATTTGGGGCGATATTAATTTGATGCCATTATCGATCTACATCAATTCGGGCTCCAAGCACCTAAACAAACAAATATCGGTTCTTCGTTAGCGAGCCCGATCGATTACATATCCACGAGGTATCGTTGAAGACGTATTAGTAAGGGTGGATAAATTCATCTTCCCATGAGACTTCGTTATCTTGGATTGTAGAAGCGAATCTGGAATCGCCCATCATTCTCAGACGACCATTCTTAGCAGGGAGAGCGTTAATCGGCGTGCAAAAAGGAGAATTAACGATGAGTTTGACGATCAACGTGTCACTTTCAATGTGTTTAAAGCAATGTCGTATCCAAAGGAAAAAGGTGAGTGTTTGCGGGTGGATGTAATGGAGAGATGGTGAATCACAAGATTTCTTTGCAATTACTCGGAGGATCCGATAGAATCCATGATGGTTAGAAACGAGACAACGATAGTGCGGATGCGAGATAATGAAAGCGGTCAAATGGTTTGGACACACCATCATTCTACTGGAAAAATAATCAACCATTCGACACCCTTGAAAGGCCTAAAATGAGAAGAAAAAAAGTGCAAACCCTCGATAAAAAGTGCCACCGGTGTTGGAATTAAAGCCACTCCCTCTCATCTTGAATATGCTTACTTAGGGAAAGACTCGACTCTACCGGTTATTGTTTCGACAACCTTAATCGACACCCAAAAAGAAAAATTACTACTGAATTACTGCATGAGTTCAAAACAAATGATTGGGTGGACTATAGCGGACATTCGAGGTATTAGCCCCTCTTTACGTATGCACAAGATTTTAATGGAAGAGGGATCAAAACCAACCATTGAGATGCAACGAAGGTTAAATCCCATTATGAAAGAGGTGGTGAAGAAGGAAATTATCAAATGGTTGGATGCCGGTATTATCTACCCAATCTCAGACAGTTCATGGGTAAGTCCTGTACAGTGTGTACCAAAAAAGGGGCATAACTGTGGTAAAAATGAAGCGCATGAGCTTATCCCGACTAGAATCATTACAAATTTGGAGAGTATGTATGGATTACCGCAAGTTGAATAAAGCCACACGCAGGATCACTTTCCCTTAGTTCATTGATCGAGATGTTGGACGAGTTAGCGGGACATCAATTCTCTTTGTCTGTTAGATGGATATTCGGGTACAATCAAATTGCCATAGCACCTAAGATCAAGAAAAGACCACGTTCACATGTCCATACTGAGTGCGTTTGCATTCCTACATGTCCTTTGGTTTATGTAATGCTGTGGCGACCTTTCAACGTTTGTATGATGGCAATCTTTTCCGATATGGTCGAAATTTGAATTTAGAGGTGTTCATGGATGATTTCTCGGTGTTCGACGATAGTTTTGACTCGTGTTTGAATAATCGATCTTGGTGTTAAAAAGATGTGTGGAGACTAACTTTGGTACTTAATTGGGAAAAATGTCATTTTATGGTACAAGAAGGGGTTATTCGGGACATAAGGTTTCCAGCATCCGGATTGGAGGTGGATAGAGCGAAGATTGATACAATTGAAAACGCCTCCTCCTTCATCTCATAAAAGGCATTCGAGTTTCTTGGGACATGCGAGGTTCTATAGGCGCTTTATTAAAGATTTTCAAAAATCTCAAACCCCTATGCTCACTCTTGGAGAAAGATGTACCGTTTAAGATGGATCATGCATGCATCGAGGCATTTGAGGTTTTAAAGAAGAAATTGGTCTCTGCACTGGTCATTTATGGCGCTTGATTGGTCTTTACCTTTTGAATTGATGTCCGACGCCCCGGTGATTACGCTGTGGGAGCCGTATTGGGACAACGTCATGATAAGATTTTTCATACTATCTATTACTCTAGTAAGACATTGACGGATGCCCAATTTGAACTACACAACAACCGAAAAAGGAATTACTTGCGATGGTGTTTGCTTTTGACAAATTCGAGCTTATCTCCTCGGCACTAAGGTAATTGTCTACACCGATCATTCGGTATTAAATATCTCGATTGAGAAGAAAGATGCTAAACCACGATTAATCTGGTGGAGTCTTGTTATTTACAAGAATTTGATCCGGAGATCCGGACGAGAAAAGGTACGAGAAAAATCAAGTGGCGGATCATCCGTCTCGGTTGGAAAATAAAGAGGAACGAAAGAAGATAACTTCGATGATTAATGAGGAATTTCCGGATGAGAAAGCTGTTCCGGTAACTACCATATCTTGCCTTGGTATCTTGACTATGTCAACTATGTGGTTGCCAAGGTGTTACCACGCCGGTTTGACATCACAACAACGGAAGAAGTTTCTCCACGATGCGAAACAATATTTTTGGGATGAACCATTTCATTTAAAGCATGTGCGAGATCAAATGATAAGGCGTTGTGTACCTCACGAAGAAATGGATAGTATATTAGGCCACTGTCACTCCTCAGATTACGGAGGTCATTATTCCAGTGATCGTACAGCAGCCAAAGTACTACAATCGGGATTCTTCTGGCCCTCTTTATTCAAAGATGCTTATCTCTTTGTGCTAAAATGCGATCGATGCCAACGCGTAGAGTAATATCTCCAAGCGCAATGAAATGCCACTTAACACAATTTTAGAGGTGGAACTATTCGACGTGTGGGGTATCGACTTTATGGGACCATTCCCATCTTCGCTGAATAATCATTATATCTTATTAGCAGTCGATTATGTTTCCAAATGGGTAGAAATAGCGGCGTTACCCACGAATGATGCCAACGTTGTCACCCGATTCTTAAAGAAAACATTTTTACCGAGTTGGGGACACCAAGGGCTATAATAAGTGATGAGGGAACGCACTTTTGTAACAAGCAGTTCACTAAATTGCTTGTCAAATATGGAGTTCGTCACAAAATTGTAGCTACATATCACCCACAAACCAATGGCCAAGCAGAGGTGTCGAATCGGGAAATTAAGAGGATCCTGGAAAAAGTAGTCAATCCGTCACGAAAAGATTGGGCGTTGCGTCTTGACGACGCTCTATGGGCTTATCGAACAGCGTACAAAAACCCGATCGGCATGTCCCCGTACAGAATGGTCTTTGGAAAGGCGTGTCATCTTCCGGTCGAGCGAACCACGATTACACACACTTTGGGCCATTCAGAAATTAAACTTTGATCTAGAAGCAGCAGGTGAAAAACGGTTACTGCAGTTGAACGAGATGGACGAATTCAGGTTCAACGCCTACGAAAACACTAAGCTATACAAGGAGAAAGTCAAATCTTGGCACGATAAAAAAATTCTCGATAGAACATTACTTGCATCGGCCATCAAGTACTCTTGTTTCAACTCACGCTTGCGTCTATTTCGAGAAAATTGAAATCCGTGTGTCTAGACCATTTGTAGTCATATCTCTGTCCTCCACACCGGAAAAACATTGAGGTTGAGGAACCGAATTCAAAGCGTACATTCAAGGTCAACGGTCAACGTCTAAAACACTATTGGAGCGGACCAATCGAACGCCAAGCTACGGTCCAGTACCTCTCAGACCCAGTGGACAACTGACCAACACCGCAAAGTCGGGCTGACGACTGTAAACCAAGTGCTTCTTGGGAGGCAACCCATGCAGTTCCATAACTTTTTTGTTTTATTTGATTTTATGCTTCTTAGAGTTAAACTTTTCTTATTTTCACTATTATTCTGTAGTAGAGAAGACTCCAAATTTATTAAACTAATTCCTACACTGGTCCAGGTATGCACGTACACAGGCCAATTCCCAGCGCCCCGGCGCCCACATCACCAAGGATCACAGCGCCCCGGCGCTAGGCTCCAGAAGGTGCAGACAAGGCCCAGCGCCCCGGCGCTGGATTCTAGTACAATCACAGCGCCCGGCTAGGCTCGAAAACTAAAATAGGGCCCAGCCCCGGGCTGCCTTCGATTCAAACTCAAACTCCGTGACTGAAAGCATCTCAATCGATTCTGCCCAGCCCGGCGCTCCGACGATTATAACCCAGCGCCCGTGGCTGAGTCAGAATAACCCCTCATACTTTAAAAACCCTGCCGTGCCTTTCTATCCCACATTCTTTCCACACGCCGGCAAAGCAGGTCAGTCACCTTCTCTCCATCTTCATAGCAAAAAGTCATTAAACCGTGGATAATTGTATTCCACTCATCCACCACGCATCACTCCCTTCCTTTCATATTGGTGCGTACGCATCTTGTGTGCCAATTCTACTCCTCCAACTTCTTTAGAAATAACAAAGGTATGATTTGATGTGTTTTTCAATTCTTACAATTAAGATGCTCTTCATTCGTTATTCTTGTCATCTGAAATCTAATGGAGCATATAGATAACGCATTGATGTGTGACGTACTCCTACACACGAGATTCATGCACGCTACATGCATGGCATGAATAGACGAAATTAGTAATGGATTGAACAAGTTCTCGATTCTTATCTAGGTGTTTGACAAATTATCTCGACTCAATTTTTAAAGCTAAACTATGACTATGTTTTATTTGCGAAATTCTCGACATGGCATCCAAACGTCATCGCAGCTCGAGGTCCGGGCCGCTTCAACTTCCCGCCAAAATTTGACAAAGAAGCGCTTTTGTTAGTGTTATGGCTCAAAACGCTTCTGTTAGCATGGCCACCAGCTCACTAGTCCCCGAACAGGTCTCCGTCCCCGATCAAAACAAGGATGGAGACATAGCGATGATGATTCTTTGGCGTAATCGGTTAAATCCTCACCGAAAACGACTGACATAGCGATGATTGCGGTGGTCAAAGAATTCTATGCCAACTTCTTAGAGAACGCATGACCATTATGGGGTGTTTGTCAGAGGTAAGACCGTGGAATTTGGCGAGGAGGATATCAATGGGTGCTATCAACTACCCTTAGAGGGCCTTCATGATGAATATGCTCGCCTAGTGAGTGATGGGCCGGACTATGAAAAGATTATTCGGGAGCTGTGTCAACCGGGCACTACTTGGTCCATCCATGAGCGTGGCAGCATGACCTTCCCATTGTCTCACCTCAGTCTATATGGAAAGGCATGGTATGCCTTCATATATCTTGTGAAATTGATGCCCTACGCACACATGTGAGTCACGTCACCAAAGAAAGGGTCATCTATTATACTCCATCATACAAGGCCTACGAATCGATGTCGGCCATCTTATTCAGCAATCGATGCTCCGCGCATCTCGCGGCGGGACCACAGGAGGGTTACCACATCCGTCCCTGATCTGCGTCTTATGTGCTAAGTTTGGGGTCAAATGGAAATCAGACGAGATGATTCAAACTCCTATGCCCGTGTTGGACCACAACTTGATCCGTCATTATAAAGTGTGGTCCGGTGGCGCTAATCACCCTAGGGGACTGGGTTTCATTATCCCCCACATTACGTCTCCACGAGCCCCACCACCTCAGGCTCCCCCTCCTTACGGCCCCTCGGCGGTTTGCTTTCATCGAGGTGTGGTCCCCGTCGCCCAAATGGGAGATAGGCAATTTGGTTTACACAACATTGAGTCCCGAATGTGCGCTTATCGGAACGCGTCAAGACGTGATTTACAAGTATTTAGTCGACCAATTTGTTTGCATGTAATGCACTGACTATCCAGACCCATCCGGGCATTCCACTTAGCCATTTTCCTCGGCTCCCGATTACGCGATATTTCCCGTCCGATCAAGAGATGAGCGAGGGGCGATGATGATCCCCCGTAAGCATAAATTCGCCGTGGAAGTCCTCTGCTTTATTTTGACTTATTTTTTTCGCATGAGGACATTGCTCTAGCTTAGTTTGGGGTGGTTACGTTTTATTTTTACCATTGTAGTTTATTATTAGTTTGTGGTTTAATTATTAGTAAAGTTGCATTTAGGATTGCATGTTAATTCCGGTTTTTGAGAGTCACGTATATCCGGGGCCAATGAGGAAAGTAGAATTGCATGAACACGTCTAATGTAAGGATTGTTGATTCATGATATGATTTTCGTGACTTGAATTGGATCTTTATCTGTTTGACATTGATATTATAAGAAGGCACTTGGAAATAAAAGCGACCATGTAGCTATGATAGTTTAAATGGTTAGAGAATAGAGTTCTAAAGGGGATTATGAGTGATATGGAAGAACAATTTGAATAACTAGACAAGACTGAATTCATGCATAAACTCGAGTTTGGGGGGAAACATTTGGAATATAAAAATAAAAAAAAAAATAAATAAAAAAACACAAATGTTGAGTCTTGTGGTGGGTTGAGGGGAACCACTCCCCATAAACACAAGCGTGAGATGGAGCGCGTAAGCGCACTCACCAACCATCTATAATTCAAAAAAAAAAAAAAAAAAAAAAATAAAAATATATATATATATATAAATAATAATGATAATATCTGAGGGTGACTAGTCTTGTTTGGGGCACATGTTACTTGAGCAAATGCGCTAGAAGGGTATCTTAAAACCTAGCACCCTAAGGTCTTAAATGGTGCAGGAGTCGTTGGTCGAAAGCTCGTTAAGGGGTAACACTTCTAGCCTAATGGGATGAGACATTGCACAGTCATTTACGTAGAAAACAAAAAAAAAAAAAACAAAATAAATATATATTCTAGTTTGACTGTTGAATTCGGGTAAGTGTTTTGAGTTCAGTTGAAACAAGTTTATTTGATGAGTTCTCAAGTTCACACTGTATGATGCCTACTAAGAAAGTTATTCTCTCTCATATTTTTGTCTTTCATGGGTTCGCATGGTCGTGGATACACGCACAATATCAGTAATAACAGATTTAGATCCGTTGATTGTTGGGATATTGTCGATCTGTTTTTACATGAGGAATTAGCATGTTTACGTGATTTTCTGAGGCAGATGGATCTACGAGAGCTCTTGGATTGCTGAAATTACGAACATATAAATATAAATAGTTTGCATGTGCATGATGTTTAGTTTTGTTTGGGGATCTTAGGCTTTGTCGCATGAGGACACGCAACGATTTAAGTTTGGGGGTGTTTGATGAATGGGTAATATACCCATAATTCGGATATATTTAGACTTAAATTATTGCATTCTTAAGTTATTTAGTAGCATTTTTATTGTGTTTATATCTTATTTGGCAGATTTGGAAGCTGGAAGGGCAATTATGGGAATTTCAAGCATTGAATGGCAAAACTGTAATTTCAATGAAGTCCAACAAGGGCTACTGAAATTGTCTTATCCTCGGTACAAGGCGCCGAGCCTCGGCAGCGTTAATAGGATTAGCGTTTGACTTCTGGTTGCCTATTAAGGGCTAATAATAAAACCTAATTGGAAGAGGATTGTGGGGGACTATAAAAAGAAACTAATTGCTGAATTAAAAGGGGGAGGAGATTTATTTGGCAGAGGGGATTGAAGGAGCTTTTGCAGGAGATTACTTGGAGCTTCAAGATTGGCTCTGAGTTTCTTCTTTTTCTCCTTAATTTTTATTTGTAATTCTTTAAGGATGATTTATCAACAAATAATGATTCTTGTTTCCGTGATGAACTAATTCTTTAATTAAGATTTCAATTGAACTTTTTATGGCTATGAATTAGTTATTCATTATATTCTAATTATTTATGTTAAAGTGAGTTGTTTATCTTGTCTTGTGCTTATTGCTTAATTATTTGATCAGTAATTACTTTGTTACTCTGAAGGAATTGGAAGAGGAATTCTAGGGTTAGAATCGGGCATGATATCATGTGACTTAGTTATTTGCACAGTGAATAATTAGGTTTGTGAATAGAATGGAAATATCTTTTCGCCGCATGTAACACATAAGGAATTGGGATTGTAACGAGTTTAATTCAATTGTTTTGCATAGGAATATAGCAAAATTAATCTGGATTAAATAGAAGGCAATTGATCACTTGGAAAAAGGCTTTTGGCATTTGAGAGTTCACATTAACAATTCAAGAGACATAATAATTGGGATAATTGGATAATTGATTTATAGTTCATAATTGGGGATATTGGAGTCCAATCCTTATTTACACGAATTCAATCAAATCTTAGTTTTGTTTATTTGCTTTCTTTTAGACTAATCTCTTTTAATTGTTTAATTTATTTTTCTTAATTAGAAAAATAATGATTTGAGATTGTTTAAATAAAATTAGTTTGGTTAAGAATTAGTACTTGGTGATTTTTATTAAATAATTCCTCGTGGGAACGATACTCTACTTTCACTTTATTACTTGTTGACCGTGTATACTTGCACGTATTCATTGATTGTGAAATCGATCAACAATCCTACATAAGCGAAACAGCTTTGTAAAGTCCTTAAAAAGAAATGATGTACAAGGACTATAAATATAGAAAGATCAAGCTTGTTAGGTTGATCTTATAATGTAATAGATAGGCTTGTCTGATCGTCGAGCACTGCACCCGAAATCGTAGTCTGCCAGGAAGGTCAAGGAAAACTCAAGAGCCATCAAAGAAGAATCGTAGTGTTCAAGATAGTAGATCTCGGAGTTTGTAGACTGCCAGGAGAGACGAGGAAGGGTCGTAGTGTGTCGAGGAGAACTTCATCAGAGTCGTAGTCTGCTGAGGAAGTCATGTTCAAAATCGTAGAGACAGCCTGCCCAAGAGCCGACCGAGCATCTGCCAAAGCCAAGTCAAGAATCGTAGACTACACTCAGATTCGTAGAGTCTACTGATCGTATCAGAGGCAGAGATCATAGTCGAGAAAGATCAGATAAAGATAACAAGCACACTGACAGAAATCGTAGAGTGTCAAGATCTAATCTCGGAGTCGTAGTGTCTTCATAGTCTAAGCTGAATCGCAGAGTGTAGAACTGAGACTTCAAGAGATGTGCTCAAAACGCCAAGACATAATCATAGAGCAAACATGATTCTCAATAATTGAGCACTGCCAGAATATCCAAAAGAATGAAGCCTCTGGTTGGTATTGCAAAGATACATTCCACCTAAAAGAAACCAGAGAGCACTCAACGAATGACATGTAAGCTAACAGAAGATCTAAGCACCAACTCAATCAACATCCAAAATGGGCTACGAAGCCATTTGAGATGAAGTCTTCCATAAGTTGATCAGAAGAAGACTTGATGGCCCATTAAGGAAAGTCGGCAAAATACAAGATGGCAGTCAAGAAAATAGAAGAAGATGATCTTGAAATCAACCAGGGATCATAGTGTTTGCCAAACAAAGAAGGAACCGATGGATACATAATAAAGATACCGGGTCGACTTTTGAAGAACAAAGGCTAAAGTTATTAAGCATTAGGTCACCCATTGATGATAAGTGAACGGGAGATCACAAGGAGAAAGTGAGTTGGACACGCCCAAATCAAAGTCTTCTTTATTCGGAAGGGGCCGAACAAAGAGTCAAGCCATCAAGATTCTCGAGCAAATGAAAACAAATGAAGTTTTGAAGCACTGTACAAGAAAAGGAAGAGATGTTCTACATTAAAGATCCAATCAACACTCTTCAAGATCGTAGTGTTGACTCTACTTGTCAACTAGAAACTACGATCAAGTCCAAGAAGATATGAATCAAAATCGTAGATCGAGTTCGGTCGTCTGAAGGTTGAAGCATTGGCAACGGTTCAATCTGAAGATTGATGGTCGAACAGAGCTTATTAAAGAGCATCGATGTAAAAGGACAACCTCTGATCGAGAAATCAAAAGGAGGAAATAAAGTTGACTACCTGCCCGAGACATCAAAGTGACATCTGTTAGGTTTGTAATATTCATGAAGACAATCAAATTACACAAAATAAGCGAAAACATAGAAAATTAGAGTTTTAAAATTTTACAAACCATATACCCGGATCATCCTTTATGCACAATTATTAATTAAACGAAAAGATAAAGAACAAGAATCATACCCTTGAAGGTTCGAACTTCCTCAGGTACAAGTTCACCTCCAAATCCTTTTCGTGTTCAACTTGAATCCACCGGTTTGGTTCCTTCCTTTGATCAATGTTAGCCACCCAAGTGTTTAACCTCTAGAGGTGATCCATCAAGGAAGAAGAAAGATTCAAGAAGATGGGTGTTTGGCAAAACCCTAGTTTTTCTATCTCTCATAGAAAAGAGCGTATTCTCCAACAATTGGAATCACGTATATTCGATATCTTATATAAGACTCCTCTTATAAAGATATTAGTTAACCCTTCTAATCTAATTAGAAAATAGGGTATTATTTAATTAATTAAATTCCTTTAATTAATTAAATTCCTTTAATTAATTAAATTCCTTTAATTAATTAAGCTCCTTAATCTTATTAGGGATAATTAATTAAAATCTTTTAATTAATTTACCTCCCAATCTTATTAGGAATAAATGAGACTTTTTATTAATTAATTCCCAAACTCCTTTAGGAATTAAATAATAGTAATAGTAATAATAATAATAAGACTCCTCTTATTAATTTATATTTAATATTTCCAAAATATTAAATAATAAATATTAAGTTATTTAATTTATTCTATCACCATAGATTAAATTAAATAAACTTAACTTATTATTACGATTATACCATTAACTTCTTAAATAATTATTCTTCCCTTTATGGTGTGTCCCTTTAGATTCTCCATATTAAACCGGTTGTGAATAAATCAATTAGAACAATTCTAATCTTATTTAAATAAATAAATTAAACTATTAATTTATTTAAATAAATAATAATTATTCTACAATAGGGATAAACCTCCCTAGCGATTAACGACTTTTCAGATAATATAGATTTTAACATTAATCA
The DNA here is from genome assembly GCA_020205605.1 of Panax ginseng. Lineage (NCBI taxonomy): Eukaryota > Viridiplantae > Streptophyta > Magnoliopsida > Apiales > Araliaceae > Panax > Panax ginseng. Next base: position 84,337,904 of record CM035131.1, read on the forward strand.
TAAAAGAACCTTTGAGTAAATAGTTACCCTACAATTCAATCCTTCCACCATACAATGTCCCAATTAAATATAAGACATGGAATTACTGTCAAGTATTATTTTAATTAATTATATGTATTTCGACTTTTAAATGTACAACTCCAAATAATGCAAATTAAAAACTCCTTTCTAATTCCATTCTGCCTTAGCCAAAGACTACTGGGTTGTCATTTATCGAATCACATAGGACATTTCTCTTCTTTTACTTGAAGCGGTAGATTCTTTATTGATCATACATTATCTCCATGTACAACTTATTATACCCAAGCATACCCTTTGATATACCCTAAGGGTCTTAAGGAATAAGTCAAAGTATAACTCATCATACACAAGATACTATGATGATCTCAAGTCCAAGGATCACTTATACTAGTATCACTACAAGAATTCCTATTGACAGGCAAGTAAAACTCCATTAGGTATTCCTTAGTGAGCCACGTTCAGTGAACTTATTCTCCAATAAGCACCTACATACTTGCTTTAGTGTCTCCACACAAATGATCATGAGATCAATCATCCTCATCCAATGAGCAAGCAACGTATGTACCAATCTATCCGGATTCACTAATCCCCAATTTAGTAATCCAACGATTGGGAACTATTTTAGTTTTAAGCTTTCTAATAATTTAGATCTCATTAGAATGATCATCATCATTATTCTAAAAGCATTGCTTAAAACTATGGGTTTATCACATTTTATAAAGCATCATCATGTAGATAATTAAAAGCCTTTAATAAATTAATACTTTTTATTAATAAATGAATAAGATTGTTACAAAGTATATGCTTTATCATCAAACATGATTGGCTTGTGTGGATACTACTTTTAATCTCCCACTTTCACTAAAGCCAATCGCCATGGTATCTCATACCCTTCTTCTCTAAGTGACGATTATCTTGCTGTTGGATAAGCTTTAGTTAATGGATATGTAATGTTGTTCTTGAGAGTCCACTATCTCTATAGTGATTTCCCATCTTTCAATGATTCCATAATCAAATGAAAGTGCCACAACACATGTTTAGATCCAAGATGAGATTTAAGAACTATTCCTAGTTCTGTAATGAACTTTTCATCCAAACAATCAACTTGCAGTTTCATTTATAGCTATATAATTTGTCTTTATCACTAAACAAGCAACTCTTTGCTATTTGAAACATTTCCAATTCACTGCACAATGATCTTCTCCAGAATATGACCGATCATCATCAGGTCTCGTATATTTCATTGCATCCATGATAGTTACTCATGCGATCTCTCTTTTTGGAGTCTTTGGGGACTATTAAGAGAGATACACTCCATGACTCATCAACATGAGACATCTCTTGGAGTTTGCCATGCTAAACGACTTTAGCATCAAATGAATATACATTCCTTGGGTTAAGTCGAGCATCCTCTTGAATCTATCTACATAGATTTGTATCCCCAATTAAGATACTCTTCCCAAATCATTCATGGAGGAATGTTTAGACAACTTTATCTTTACTGATTGTAGCATTAGTATGTCATTCCTTATCCATAGTATATCAACATATAATATTAGGAATGTCACGACGCTCCCACTGACCCTTTTGTACACACTAGGCTCATTCTTATTTGTGATAAAATCAAACTCTTTTGATTTGTTTCATCAAAACGAATGTTCCATTTTTGAGAAGCTTCCTTCAATCCATTTCTCTAAGTGTCTACAACTCTTACCTCATCATATGTAACTAGATCATCATCTTCTATGATACGTACCTCATCATCATCATCCATGATTAATCCATACCTCCCAGGTATCTTCAGTATTATTCCAGATTTACGATTCGGTTGTGGTAAAATAGTTCTATCTACAGGTTCCTCTTATTTGACTTATAGTATTTTATGGTTCTTGAACTCTTCAAGATTTTATTATCCTCCCACTAGTCCTTTCAATGATAAACACCTTTATCTTAGAAGGTAGCGTGTTTCGCAACAAACACCTTTTGCTAAGTAAGATTATAGAACATATAACCTAAACTTACTTTAGGATGTCCCACAAATCTGTACTTATCAAATTTTGTCCCAAGCTTAACCTTTGAAACTTTTTCACATAAGTTAGACAACCCCTTATCTTAACATACTTAAGATTAGGAATCCTCCCTGTCCATGACTTTTATGGAGTCTTGGGGCTGAATTTTGAGGTTACTTTTTTGTAGATATGCAACCATTTCTAGGGCATGACCCAGAGGGATACTGGAATATTGGTAAAATCATTATGGATGCACCATGTCCAACAAGGTATGAATTTTCCTTTCAGATACATCAATCAATTATTGCGTATCAGGAGGCGTCCATTGTGAGAAAACCATTTGAGATGATCTAGAAACTTATTGCACAAGTATTCCTTCCTTGATCCGATCAAAGAATCCTAATACTTTGCCAATTTGTTTCACTTCTGAATTCTTTGAACCTTTCAAATAATTCATACTTGTATTTCATCAAATACACACATTCAACTCTTTGAATGATAATCTCATTTTCTTATACTAGTTTGTTCAATTTGCAAAATTATTTCACGTAAATCAAGTATACAAAATCCATTAAGTAATATTCCAGTTCTATACAAAATATTATTATTATTATTATAAATAGAACAACAATTCTTCTTAAATATAATACCAAAGATTTCATTGTCCAACAACAAAATGGAAATAATGTTTTTTTTAACAAGAACTAGAATACAATAACTTATTGACTTAATTAATAGATTTGCCCATAGGCAATGCTAAACAATAAGTTCCTATGGCTAATGTAGCAACCTTTGCTTCATTTCCCACACATAGGATTACTTATCTTTATTTAGCTTTCTACTTCTGCTTGGTCCCTTCATAAATCTATATTTATTATAACCAAAGTCGGTATCCAATATCCAAGTAGAACCTTGACTTAAAGAAAAATTTATTTTAAATAATGAACAAAATTGTATTTGACTTCACTAAGCTTCTTTTGGTTAGCTTCTGCAAGATGCTTCTTGCAGTTTATTTCCAGTGTCCAGGCTTATTGCAGTGGAAGCAAACTCTTTTGCTATCCGTATCAGTTTTTTTCTTATTATCCTTTGTTTTTGCCTTTCTATTTACCTTCTTTGAATCGTTCTTCTTTTCAGAAGATCCTTTGGCCCCTACTAGTAAGACATGGTGTGACACCCCCAAAATAGGTATACATCACCCATCTTGAGTCGCTAAATACATGGTACAGAATTCAAATACAACTTAATTATACAATAGTCGTGTAAAATACGACAAAACATAATCTAAGAGTTTTAATAAGAATATTGTCATCTAGACAATATCCACACTCAATGGAGTCCTCATTACATTTATTGTCACACTATTTAATGAGATAGTGAGGACTACTAATACTATCATCTCGGGCCGTCACTCCGCTCTCCGGACTAGTCCCGCTACGCTTCTCATTTCACAGAGAACGGTGAAAGAAAGGGTGAGCTCAACTAGCCTAGTAAGAAATATTATGACTAAGATAATGCGTAATAAATTATCCTTAGCCTTCAACAAAAATATAACAACCGACGTAATATAATAGACAAAAAGTTTTAGATCAACAACTGCGCAGTGAATAAGCAATCCATTAGAAGAGTCAAGTAGAGCATAAAATCTACTATCTTCTATGATTTAAAAAGGTTTTCATCAACTTTATCGCTGAGACTCAGCTTAATAAATAAAAATGAATCATCCCTGCATCACGGGCAAGGATATTCATGTACTCATCAATGGTCATGATTATATCAAATAATCACTGGTCATAACCATACCAACAACTGTCCATTAATGAACTACAGGCCAATGAGGACTTTTACCACATCATTCGTTACATTACGGTCATGATTATAGTGAATAATCCCTGGTCATAATCATACCAAGTTCATCTATGCACGTAAGCAAAAGATGACTTTCATCACAATATAAGCATGAGGATGATGACAATGACATAATAATTCAATAAAACAAGTTCAATGATAAATTTTAAAGATGTATAATTTAATTTATCCAGAAATCAATAACGTCCAAATTGTCAACATGATACTTCTTTGTGGAGTAAAATTCAAGAATGCTCAGAAGAATATTTCCATGAAAAGATACTGGATGAAGCGCAAATATCAAGGATATTCCACTAATTTCATGAAGTATAAAAGCCAAAACTTTAACCAACTAAGTATAAGAGAATATATGAAACTGAAAATGGATTTTCGTCCGCCATTCGGTAATCCACATAGACATATCATTTCCACAATTTAATAAGGAATGAATACGAAGGATCATTCACCATGCATGTGGTAATCCACATAGACAGGTTATTCCAATATAATAATAAAGAATGGAATAACAGAAGAATTCACCATGCATGCGGTAGTCCGCGTAAACAGGTTATACCAACAGAATAATAAAGAATGGAATAACAAAAGAATTCTTCAGGCATGCTATAGACCGCACAGACAGGTTATTCCAACAGAATAATAAATAATGGAACCATGTCATGTGTAATACACACCGACAAGATATTCCAAAAGAATAATAAATAATGGATCCAGGTCATGCGTAATCCGCACAGACAGGATATTCCAACAGAATAATAAAGAATGGAATAATAGAAGAATTTCATCACTACACCAAAAATGGCCTCTAGTGAAGGACAAATCCTTCACTAGAGGCCCTATATCACTCACAAATGATTTATTATGAAGAAATATTTCCTTCACACGAGTGCTCGCATTAGACCTCCTCGCAATTGGGTATCCTTCGCTAAATAGTAACTAAATGTTTTTTGTAAAGAATATATTGTCAATAACTTTTTTATTCACAAAATGTATTTAGTAATGGAATATTGTTATTTAGTGAAAGATTGGTTTCCTTCACAAATAATATTTTAAGAATGACTATTTGAAATTAGTGAATGACTTGATTCCCTCAAAAATAATATATTGTGAGGAACAAATTTATTTAACGAGAGAATATTTTCATTCACTAATTATAAATTGAGAATCTTCAAATTAGTGAGAGAAAAATTCCTTCACAAATTATAAATTTGTAAATAAAAAATTAATTGTTAAATAATCAAAATTCATTGAAAATTATAATTGATTTTTAAATCACTGATTTCATATTTATTATTATTATTAATCTCTATAAGAAATTTAAATTTATTTTTCAAGTAAATATAAATATTGCCATACTTTTTTCAAACTAATTGATAAGCTAATGCATAAAGAACTAATAAAATCAAAACTTCTCATATAAATAGATTATAATACTCAAGTCACAATAACTACAAAATTTGTTATTGTATCTTGGTCTCACAAGGATCATAGTACCTACAAAATTTATTAACTACCATAAGAAAATCGAAAGAATAATAATGAACTAGAAGGAATAAAGTGTGACATGTTAAATCCACTTCATCATCATTTTCTTCAAAAAAATCAAGGTTGGGCATGTAAACTTCATGCTGCAATAGAAACACCAAAATTCAATTTCAATAAGACGAGAAATAAGAAAAGATGAAACTGATGAACACATCTATGAAAAGAGAGATGAAAAAATAATAGACCTTGCGATAAACGACATAATTGGAAACTTCTGACTTATCTCGCTGAAAATGAACCTTGATGCTTTCATTTTCAAGTGATAGTTCTTGTCTATGACTCTTTTATAGATCATTATTTGCCTTTCATCCAACAAATTGGGTCATGATTTGAGCAAGCATTGTAAGGGGAAAATGTAACGAGACTATACACTATGCAATAGACTTTATTTTATATAAAACAATCTTACCTTTCCAATCGTACTTATCACTATATCAATTGCATAAATATCATTCTCCTCAAACTCCGTGCATCATCAACTCTTGTATCGTGGGTTTGAGACACTCAAGACAACTTTATTTCCATCACTCACAAACTTCTTGAAATGATGACCAAGAACACCTTCAACAATTTTGCGGTCATAGGCGGTAGAAACCTTCTGAATTGCTTTAGTCACATCTTTGTTCTACCATGAAGAATAGAGAATTAGCAAACAAGTGACAGGACGAGAGAAAATAAAGAAACAATTTTGTTCTATTAATTGATTTCATTAGTCTCACTTAACAAGATCAAGAAGTAGTTTCTAACTATAGACATGAATTCATAACGAAGCAAGCAATCATCAATTTTAGATAATGAAATCTCAACGACACAATTTGCAAAATAGTGAAATTAAGAGGCTAATTATTAGGTACAAAGTTAAATGCATAAAATGGCTTAAGCATTTCACTTGGATCGTGGATGACAATCAGAAGTGGCTATACTGTGATAGAGTCTATAATTCTCAGCAAAACTCTTGTGCTCCACAACAAAACAATGGCCAGTCGCCTTATACTTTGCGCCACCATGGAGGATAGATCAGCAAAAAAAATACAGTACCTTCAAATAAAGTGTAATTTGTGTTCCACGACGTAGGATCTTTTCAAGATCATTTTCTTCCCTAATTACATAAGAGGGACTTTCAGTTGCTGCTTCCCAAATGTATTGCTTATATTTGGGAATGGAGACTACTACCTAATCAATGAGATATTAAAGTACTTGTAATTAGTACTCAACTGAGGAAAACCATATTATACTTCTCAATTAACCATAACTTATGCTGGAAGGCTATAATTTCACCTTTCCAAAGAACCAAAAATGCGTAATAAAACCCAACACCAAATTGACCGCTAAAGTATTGTTCTCGCTCCAAGATCCTTGTTTTAGGAAAACAAGGAATGGGTCTTAAAGTTATTTCAATGCCATTGATCAACTAATTAAAGTCTCGTCAACAATTGAGTACCTTAAGAGCATTCAAGAATTTTGAAGTACCAGTCTAAGCAATAGTTCCCAGGCAGTCAATGAGCTCCTCTTTGGTCATTCCTATACAAGTGTCTCTGCGAACACTAGAAAGCCAATTAACACAACCACTTGCATTTATCAAAGAAGTATGTAGCAAAGCTAACAAGTTAGCTTACGTAAAAGTGATGGTCCCATTGTCTGGATCCGTTTTAATACGAATTTCTAGCTCACCAGCATCTCCAAGTAAAGAAGGTTCAATAACACTTAAGAATCTCAACTTATCAAGAGCATCACTTGACATCAAACAAAAGAAGACAAAGAACTCAACAAATTTTTTTCGAGGGAAATTTGCCACTTTCTGAACCAAAAAATTTCTTAGTCTCATAATTATAGAATTGCACAAAAAATATGCCTAAACAAAAACAACCAAATGCACATGGACTGTACACTTGAAATAACTTTGGAAAGAACAAGGCAGCACATGTTTCGTACATCAACAACTACAATAACAAAAGGTAATACCGATGAAATCTGCTTTCATCCCTCTCTTTTTTGTTTGCCTGAGTTCCTATGGAGAATGTAAAGAATACTGATGAAAGTCAAGTTGCATTGTTATGAAATCCCGGATGGTCGCAAGCGTAAAACCAAGCTCAACAGAATTTTCCACCACCATCGGTAAAGCGTTGAATAGTCCAAGTTGGAGTATGAATCTTTGGTTCAAGATAGTACCAAGTGCTTTATTGTTGGTCGCATCATCCGCCAAAGCGTAACCATCAATCCCACTAAGGGCCGATAAAGCCGACTCCACAAAAATGCATAAACAAATCAAAATAATCATTGTTGTATTCGTAAAAAACCAATCAGAGTGTAGAAAAATGACAACATCCTAAAGAAGTCCAAATTTATGTCCTAATCAGACATCTTTCTTTGAGAACTTGCTCACCGTTAAGGGTGTAAACGAGTCGAACCGGAGCGAACAGAGAGCTACTCGAATTCGACTCGAAATGATAAATTCATACTTGAATTCAGCTTGAATTCGAATTATATTTGAAAAATTCTACTCAGATTTGATTTGACTCGAATATTTAGTACTCGAATTCGATCCGACTCGACTCAAATATTTATTCAAACTACTCGCGAGCTTCAAATTCAAGCTCGAATTCAAGTCTCCACATAATAACTAGTTTTATAATAAATATAATTATAAATTGAATTTGTTATTTTACTTAAAAATGAGAAAATATATTTATTATTACACTTTACAAATATAAAATCATAATTAAAATTAAAAACACAACAAAATAATAACTAATTATCCTAATTTGATTTAAATTTGTATATATTATAAGAGAATGTATCGAACATCTAATCAAATATGTATTAACCGAGTATGTATCGAATCACAATCAAAAATTCGAGTAGTTTGAATCTTAAACAAGTCGAGTATAACCTTGCTCAGATTTTACTCATATTTTTATTCGAACTATTTTTAATGCTCAGATTTGGATCATATTGTTAATGAATTCGAGTCTCGCTCGTATTTTTTCGAGTCGAGCCCGAACTGTGTTTGCTCGTTTATAGCCTTACTCACCGTTTCCACTTGCAACCTTCACTTCAAACATTGATATTTGATTTAATCCAACATCTCTTCCCTTGCCAACCTGAATGTACTCATGGTGAGTGACATTCCCACCTCGCAATGTGCAGTTGAAGGCTGAAAATATGTCCTCACTAATATTAATCACCCAAGAAGCTTTGCTTATTCCTCCTCGAGTTAAGAACCAAAACCTATCGAATACATCTGGGTGTCCATAATGCATGTGAATTTTAAAATGGTTTGCCAAAACACGTTGTCCTAATGTGACAAAACTGGTCTCCTGAGCTGACATGAACCATGTAAGTAATGAGACAGAACTAGTAAAAATGTGTTCCCGAACTCCCAAGATAGTAGGCTTCGATACCATAATAGTGTGCTCATCCTCCAATAGATTTCGTATTTTCGAAGGCCTCCTCAAAATAGTTGTCTTGTTTCATATCAATAGTCTGAACAGTATCTCCCCTAGTGAAGATAAGAGCATGGTTCTGATTCTCCGGTTTTCCCTCCCCTAACCTTAAGGGACCAGGAAACCTAACTCAATAGATCTCTACTTCCTTGTTTAACTATTAATCATACTTCACTAGAACAGAGTAATACTCCTCATCTCTCCCTGTGGAAACCTCATCAACGCAGGCAACCACATAAGTATATTTCATCAAAGCAATTCCATACTCGTGGCCTTTGAATAACAAACTTATCAGACTATCTCGCTTCTACTCGGACTCCTTGCAGATGGTAACCTTTCTGCTTTGAAACCATCCAAGTCGCCACTATGCCTCATCGAGGCAAGTTCCCGAGATAATTCCCTAATGTCCATCTCGTATGCGTAATCAAGAAAAGCCAAAGATCCCGAGAGCCCGATAGTAATACATCATTCCCTCACACTCACTCAAGCAATTTCATAAACACTTAAACTTATTGTGCTGACTTGAAAACAATAAATTCCTTAACGCGACATTGAACCAGTACTACTCAACTCATAACAACATAAAATTATGGTAGAGATACGTGTAAGAAAAGTTGAAAACCTACTTTGCAATGTCCATATCTAGACCATTCAGATTGTCCAAATGCAAAACATGGTCCAAATCTGGAAGAAGAAAAGTATTTTGAAACTAACATAATTTCATGATTCATTATAATTGGTATACCTTTCTTAAAAAAATAATAATCATATGATTAGAGAAATATATACGCTCAGTGGGGAGGAAATCACATTTGTAAGGAATGCTAATAATTTATACCCAAATTCTGATTACCCATTACTCTCTCATGATATGATTTCCATACTAATTATACATCTTCTAATCAAGCAATCATTGACTAATCATAGAAATTGATACGCAACTAAGCAAATTAAGTAAAACTCTGAATTACATAAACTAACCATATGACTCGAGCCATCTTATAATTCTAATTCATATATACATACCACTTGGTTCCAATAATGGGCAAATTTTTAGGTTTTTAAACATCTTAACCTCTTTGAGGTATTTTATCAAACACCATTTATGCATAGTCCAAAACTCAGAATTTACATGGATTTGAACATGGTTTAGCCATAAATTTTAATCCTTATTACTCCACATATCATCTAATTTCTTTACCAAATGATTTTCACAAACCAAGCATAGCACATATTACGATAATCATATATATATTATTTACTGAACTCTTATAAATATAACAAAAACACATAACTTACCTCTTGGTTAATAAATTCTTGTTATGTTTCTACTTCAATTCTTGTTTTTGACTTAAGCATTCAGTCCAAAGTATAAATCAATAATTTTAGTTCCTCAGAAAAATTAGCGAGGATCGATTAAGACTGGTGAAAAAGAAGAAGCAAAAGCAATAAATCCTTACTTACAATTAAAACCAGTGCGAGAGCTTAGATCAGAAGTAGTTTCTCCTAATCTTTTCCTGCGCGGCCATTAACTCCTACAACAATGATAAGTGAAAATTCAAAATTTTAGAAGGAAGTTGTCCTGTCAAATTTAGACCCTTCAATTTGGCATTTGCAATGTACGTCCAAAAATATTTCACTAAGCACTAAAATAGTCCACAATAACAATTTATATTTGTTCGGGGATAATTGATTTTTCAAATTATGGCAAAGAAGTGTTGAAATCAACTTTAATCACATTTTATCCATGGAAATGGGCGATTCGCATGAATCATAAATAGAACATAAGATACTTGGAACAAGCTTTTGCTTCCGTAAACTAATGTCTAAGACAATTTGTTAATGCAATAAAAAAACGAAAATCAATTAACCATTTTTAACTTGGCTATAAGGAGAAAATTTACGAAGAATCCTCAAAGAATGATGCGAGGTCGAGCTTAATAGATTTATCAAAGATTTTTAAAATTTGACACTTTGCCAATTTGCAACCTTCCTATCGATGAGTTGATCCACAATAAAAGTGAGTCGAAAATCAATTCGAGACATAGGCAAGTCGGTATAAATTAAAGTCCCGGAACAACCATGAAGCATGATTTCAAAACTTGAATAGTTAAGCACCGTACGTCAAGAGCATTGCACTAACTTGAGATTTATTTCCAAATGAGATCGCCCCACCAAAGATATATACGGGGCAATTCAATAATTATGTTTTCAGATTGTGTACATACACTACATGGAAATATAAAAGAGAGTCGAATAGGATCATACATGCGTGTCACGTGGCAAAATGTAATCTGCTATTGAATCTACAAATGCAAAGTTACATTGCTATAATTCTTGGTATTATCGGTTGTTGTCTTGTTCAAACCTCCAACACCACCGCAAGACCATTGGCTAAGGTTCCAATATGTGTTATTTAGCTTCAAGGATATTTTTTGAAGAGTTTGTACTTTGTCTTGTCACACAAGAAGTGATTGAAATTAATTGAAAAAAGTATGTAGCAACAAAAGAATTAGTCATCCATTTGCAAGAATATATCTCGACGATCCTGAAAAGGTTAATAATGATAATAATCAATGATACCAAAAAAAAAGAGAGCATATTTTTTGATCTCTACAAGTTTCTACTAGATTATTAAATTTTGCAAGACTTCACTGTACCTGGTAATTTATTCATGTGTTGGTAACTTTTCGTGATATCGCCATGAATATGCATTATGTAGGAAATTAAGGCAGTTTCATAAAGAATTAGCAAACACACTTGTCAAAGGTGTTATCTAAACTCTTCATAAAAAGGAAAATACAACAAACTAACAACTACTAATGTGATCACAGAATACCACTTTCATATTGTAGAATAGCCACTATACACATACAACCATGCAAAAATCACATAACACAAGAAGTCACCTGAAGAAGAAAGTAATCATAACCAAAGCTTGCAGTGACATCTCTAGACACTTAAGCTTGTGAAATAGCACAAATTCAAGTGTAATACCATCTTATCATGTTGTATTAAGCAAAGATAACCAATACCAGATTACGATCTTGACAAGCCCGTAATACTTCAACACCCAAAGAAAAATGTGGTGTCACGCTCTACCAACAGATGTATGTATGTTTATTGTTTAGATAAAAAGCGGTATGCAATTTTCAAGGTAGGAAGTTTTGAACAAAAAAATCAAAGCATATAATTTAGAGAAATTGGGAAGCACGACTAGTCCAAAAGTGAAATCAAAAGGACGATGAGAACATTACATGTACACATTCAGTAAGCATCGGTTCAAATTCAACCAAACACAAACAAAACAAAATAGGTAGTTTGGTATATAAATCAGTATAAGATTTTATTTCGGTCTTCAATTTCACAAAGTAAAGAGAGATTGACGATGAAATGAGATCTAATAAGGAAAAAGAAAGGGAAATTGGTTAGTAAGGTACCAAATTAAATGAGGAAGTCAAATAGGCGATGGCGATGAGACACATAGAGAGATGAGCAATGGCCAATGACAACACTGGGAGTCTGAGATTTGGGCGGACGCAGCGGTGAGCCGTGAGAGATAGAGAGGAGAAGTAGAATTTCCTTAGCCACATTGGAGAAGTAGAACTGTAGAAGCAGCTATAGAATAAAAGCCTTAAAAGGCTAAAACTAATATAGTTGGAGGGAATAGGCGAATTGGTGGAGGGAAACTAATATTGTTGGAGTTTAATGTAATGTAAAATTATTTATTTTATAGTTTATTAAAAAAATAATTGATATTAAAAGTTATTTCAAAAAGTGTTATTAAAAATAAATTTACTATTGTAAAAAATTTAATTTATTTATATATAATACAATTTATATTCACTATAATTAATTCTAAAAAACTTATTTTAATAAAATAGTGATTAATTTTATCTCTCGCAAAAAATCGCTCACGAATAATATATAGCGAGTAATAATGTCTTCATTAATAATATTTTTCTTCGTAAATTTTCATTAAAAAGTGGCGCTAAACATCCTTCTATCATCTCAATTTTGCCAAAGAAAAAATCTAAATTGTGAAGGAACTTTCCTTCAGAATAACTGTATTGTCACTAAATTTTTTTTCCTCACTGTTCCTTCACTATAAAACTCCTCATGTGAAGAAATGAATTTCTTCACAAATTTTTCTTCACTACATCCCTAGTTTCTTGTAGTATATAGCAACCAATTTTATCTATCGTAAAAAACTTCTGACCAATAATATATAGTGTGTAATAATTCCTTCACTAAATAGATTTTTTCCTCTCAAATTTTCATCATAAATTGGCTCCAAAAATCTTTCTATCGCCCCAATTTTGCGAGGAAAAAAATATAAATTGTGAAGGATATTTCTTTCGCTAATAATTATATTATCACTATACTTTTTTCCTTCACTGTTCCTTCGCTAAACAACTCCTCATGTGAAGGAATAAATTCCTTCACAAAATTTCCTTCGCTAGAGGCCATTTTTGGTGTAGTGTCATGTATGCGGTACTTCGCATAGACAGGTTATTCCAACATAATAATAAAGAATGGAATAACGAAAGAATTTCACCATGTATGCGGTACTTATCATAGACAAAGTTATTCCAACATAATAATAAAGAATAGAATAATGAAGCTCTCTTCATGAATCTGAAAGAAATAATACTCCTTACCTCAAAAGAAGACCTAATCTTTGGAATAGTGAGGTAGCGAGACTTCTCTTTTCTTTCTCTCTATAATTTCTCCCTATAATAACCGCTTTCTATAGCTTTAGTGAATTGGTGAGAAATGAAGGAAGAATGAGCTTCTATTTATAGGAAAATATAGTTTCGATAATTACACGCTTTTGGAGCTCGAAAATATTACAAAGATAATACCTTCCTCTTTTTCTTCATTTTTAATTTAGTCCTGCAAGTATTATCAAACTTGCACCACCTCCCCTAATAGTAAATAATGTGAATCAATAGTTCAATCATGTGAATCAATAGTTATAATCATGTGAAAATACGAATTACAGTATAGTACCTCCATCAATACCTCCATTTTTAACTTAGTCATGCAAGTATTATCAATCTTGCACCAACTCCCCTAATAGTAAATGAATGTGAATCAATAGTACATACATGTGAACAAATAGTTATAATCATGTGAATCAATAGCAATTAATTGCTCATTTATCCGGTTAATTACCCGATTGGTCAATATAACCTCCAGACATCAATTATTATCGATATAAATATCAATTTCCACTAACACTAATAATTCCAACACAATGAAACTATCAAATTCATCTTTAATCAACACGAACTTATTCATCATTAATATTATAACTCACAATATTTAATAACCAGGTCGTTCCCAGGAAAGAGGGGGCTTTCAGATAAGAATTTTTCCTTATTGGCACGCAATTTGATGACCAAACCTCTCCTTGACAGAACTTCTAGACATTGTAAATATTGCAATTTAATAATATGAATTACTTTGTCGTCTCAATTATTGATTTAATAATATATCATATTATGCATATGATATTGTGACAATAATTGAATCAATAATATGAGAGATATGATGCAGCAATTACTATAGCGATAATTGAGTATAACTGAGTGACTTCTCACGTAAGCATCAATAATCAATATCATGTCCTACTATGCAACCACGCGTATTACTGTACTTTTACTACCGGGTAGTTCAACAGTTTTAACGGTAACACCTTAACCATTATTCTTATAAAAAGACAATTCTATCATTTTACGATAATACTTCCATTGTGGGGTGCACCAATGATTGTGCCATCGTACGAATATTCTCTGTTAAAACGAATATTCCCCGACCAATCGAATATTATATAACCACTTGCTTACTTTGCAAAATTTGTAAATATTACCCACAACTATAACATTATATCAAATCCACACCATAATATTCAAAAATATATTTTGAGAAAATTATTCTTTATTCATAAAAGTTGGGTTCTTACAACCTCCCCTTCTTATGAAATTTTGTCCTCAAAATTAGGGTACGTACCTGGTATATCGAAGAGGTGAGGATATCTTGACTACATCTCAGATTCTATCTCCCAGGTCATTTCTTCCACATCGTGGTTTCTCCACAAAACTTTGACTTGAGGTATAACCTTGGAGCGTAGAATATGATCCTTCTTATCCAAAATTTTAACAGGTAACTCTTCATATGTTAAATCTTCCTCTATCTCGTCTGGTTCTAATTCAATAATGTGGTTCGGGTCTTTCACATATTTACATAACATAGATATGTGAAAAACGTTATGAACACGAGACATACTTGGCGATAAGGCGAGTCTATAGGCCGCAGTTCCTACTCGGCCAAGGATTAAAAATGGGCCAATGATTCGAGGATTGAGCTTTCCTCTCTTTCCAAATCTCGTGACTCCTTTCCATGGAACAACACGTAACAACACATGATCTCCAATATTGAATTCCACGTCCTTTCGATGAAGATCATCATAACTCTTTTATCGATCTTGTGAGGTTTTTATACGTTGTCAGATTGTTTGAATCTTTTACGTAGTCATACGTACCAAATCCGGTCCCAACAACGTTGCTTCACCCACCTCATCCCAACATACTGGAGAATGACACTTTCTTCCATACAACGCCTCAAATGGAGCCATACCAATATTTGCTTGATAACTATTGTTGTAGGAAAACTCCACCAATGGTAAGAACTTGTCCCAACTTCCCTTGAAGTCAAGGACACAGAGTCTTAATAAATCTTCAAGAGTTTGAATAGTCCTTTCCGACTTCAAATCCGTTTAAGGATGATATACCGAACTAAATCGTAAATCCATGCCCATAGCTTTTTGCAAACTAACCCAAAATCTTGAAGTGAATCTTGGGTCTCGATCAGAAACTATGGATACTGGCATACCATGAAATCTTACAATCTCGTTTATGTACATACTAGCACGACGTTCAAGTGTATAAGTTTCTCGTATTGGTAAGAAATGAGCAGACTTGGTTAATCTATCAACAATGACCCAAATCGCATCTATGCCTTGAGAAACCTTGGGAACACCAGTAATGAAATCCTTGGTAATGTACTCCCCATTCTGGAATTTCAAGTGGTTGCAATGGACCTTTTGGCACTTGATGCTCCGCCTTGACTCGTTGACAAGTTAGACACCTTGAGATAAACCCTGCTATCTCTCTCTTCATATTGCTCCACCAAAATGTATGTCGAAGATCATGATGATACATTTTGGTACTCCCAGGATGGATTGCAAACGGTGTGTTGTGCGCCTTCATCATGATTTTATACTTCAAGTCAGAATCATTTGGAACACAAAGTCTGGAGTTGACTCGAAGTATTCCTTCTTCAACGATTTTTGCTTCCGAAATAACACCTTCTTGTACTTTCTTCCTCATATGTATTAGCTCCAGGTCTGTAGCTTGAGCAGCTTTAACTTTATCGATTAAAGTCGGTTCCACTCATATATTTGTCATCATCACATGGGTCCCTGGAGTCTTTAACTCTATTTCCATCCTTTCCAAGTCATACACAATGGGCCTTTGCGTTGACAATAATGCACTCATGCCCGCATATGATCTTCTACTCAATGCGTCAGCTACTACGTTCGCTTTTCCAAGATGGTATTGGATAGTGTGATCATAATCTTTCAACAACTAAAGCCATCGTCGTTGCCGCATGATGAGTTCCTTTTAAGTGAAGAAATATTTGAGGCTTTTATGATCCATATAGATCTCCACCTTCTCTCCATACAGGTAATGCCTCCAAATCTTAAGCGCAAAAACGACTGCTGCCAACTCTAAATCATGAGTAGGATAATTCCTCTCATATTCTTTGAGTTTTCGTGAGGCATAGGCTATGATTTTCCCATGTTGCATGAGAACACATCCTAACCCTTTGCCTGAAGCATCATTGTAGATGACAAATCCCTTCGAACCAGATGGTATTGTCAAAACAGGTGCTGAAATGAGTCTCCTCTTGAGTTCTTGAAAACTCTTTTCACATTCCTCGCTCCAACTGAATTTTGTATCTTTTTGTGTCAGCTATGTTAATGGAGTAGAAATTCATGAAAACCCTTCTATGAATCTCCGATAATAACCAGCTAAGCCAAGAAAGCTATGTACTTCGGTCACTGACTTTGGTTGCTCCCAGCTTTGAATTGATTCAATCTTCGCTGGGTCAACAGATATTCCATGATTTGATATCACAAGCCCAAGGAATGAAACTTCCTCAAGTCAAAACTCACATTTCTTCAATTTGGCATAAAGCTTGTTTTCACGAAGCTTTTGAAGTATCAGCCTCAAGTGTTGGTCATGGTCTTCACGTGTTTTGGAGTATATGAGGATGTCATCAATAAAGACGACCACAAAGTGATCCAAATATTCCTTGAATACTCAGTTCATCATATCCATGAAGGCAGCAGGAGCATTAGTCAATCCAAAAGACATGACTAGGAATTCATAATGTCCGTACCGAGTTCTGAAAGCAGTCTTTGGAATGTCATCAGTTTTAATCTTCAACTGATGATATCCAGAACGAAGATCGATCTTTGAAAAGAATTTTGCGCCTTGCAACTGGTCAAACAGATCATCAATACTAGGTAATGGGTACCTATTTTTGATGGTGACATGATTCAACTCCCGATAATCAATACAAAGTAGCATACTTCCATCTTTCTTCTTCACGAATAGAACAGGAGCACCCGAAGGAGACGTACTAGGATGAATGAAACTGATGTCTAACAATTCCTGTAGTTGAGTTTTTAACTCCTAAAGTTCAATATGAGTCATTCGATATGGGGCTTTGGAAATGGGTTTTGTACCAGATTCAAGGTCGATACAAAATTTAATTTCACGCTCTGGGGGTAGGCTAGGAAGTTCTTCAGGGAATACGTCAGGAAATTTATTAACAATAGAAATATCATTCAAATCTGACGTATTTTTATTTAAATCCATGACATGGGCTAAGAAAGCTTGACATCCATTTTTTAATAAACGAATAGCTTTATGACTTGATATGACAGTGATTGACTTTAGTTTTTTGGTTGCTTGAATTCGTATAATAGGTTGGTTAGGAATATGAAAGCTAACAACCTTACGAAAACAATCAATTTTAGCATGATGAGTAGTTAACCAATCAATCCCTAAAATCACATCAAATGCAAGTATTTTCAAAGAAATAAGATCGACAGGTAACGTGCGACCGATTTGAATCAAACAAGACTTATAAACGATGGATGTGATGAAGGTTTCTCCTAACGGAGTTTCAACAGATAAATCAAAGTCTAATTTCTCCGGAGTTAAATTTAAACGTTGAGTGCAAGTAGGAGAAATAAAAGAATAGGTAGAACCAATATCAAATAAAGTATAAACTTCGTAAGAGTTTATGATTAGCTTACCCGTGATCACCTCGTTTGGATTCCTCGCTTTTTGGGAGGTTACGACAAACGCTCTCCCTTGAACTACCGGTTTTGTCTTGTCTGGGACACCCTTTGATGCCTCCATCCCAACTGGACTTGACTTTGGTGCATGAAAAAATTGGGCTAGGTGACCTTTTTTTCCACAATTGTAACACGCTTTGGACTGCATCGCACAGTTTGGACTGATGTGTCCTTCCCCTCCAAATTTGTAACATACGACCGGCGGTCGTTCTCCTTCCTTAACAACAAAAGTCTTTGGTCTTGGCGTCTTTCCATTATTGTTGAATCTCCTCTTCTTGAAATGTCCACTCTTATTGTCATGGCCATGATTATCACCGAAGTGATTACCATTTCTGGCATGTTGATTCCCTCCACGCTTGTTGTCACCGCTTCGATGACTGCTACCACTGGTATTATCATTTTGCCAGTTGCTCTCTTTTGGTTGGGTTGACTCATTATCGCATTCCAATAACTGAGCCCTATTCACAACATCTGAATACAAGCAAAGTTTGTGAGAGATAAGGTATTGATGTATCTTGGGTTTCAAACCTCTTAGAAACATCCGCGTCATTCTCTCCTCATTATCAACCAAGTGGGATGCAAACCGAGATAACTCGGCAAACTTAGCTTCGTACTGTGCCACGATCATAGTGTTTTGCTCAAGCTTGATGAACTCTACCTCCTTCATGTGACGAATACTTTCAGGAAAGTACTTGTCGTTGAACAGCTCTTGGAACTTCTCCCAAGATATTTTGAGTGCGGCAGGTTGAGTACGCTTTACAGATTACCACCAGTAATCTGCCTCTACTCGTAACATGAAGGTGGCAAAGGGAATCTTTTGCTCCTCGGAGCATCCCAAGACATCAAATATCTTGTTGATCTGTTTTATCCACGTCTCCGCCTTAAGTGGTTTTGGCTCTCCAAAAAACTCTGGTGGTCCCAGCTCCTTGAACTGCTTAGCGGTGACCGTCCGAGAGTTGTCAGTGTTTCCACCTGTATTTTGGACAGGAGCCACCCTCGCCTGATGTTGCATGAATTGCATAAAGCCTCTGAACATCCCATCGTTCATCATTTGATCGTTGTTGTTTACCTGAGGATTATTGTCTTCCTGTTGCACATTATCCTGGGTACTAATCTGTGGTGACTCCACGGTCTCATGTGCTTCATTGCTTATCTCAACATTTTCGGATGCCATTTTCAAATACTACCACAAAACAAGGGTTAATTAACATATCACATACTATCCTTATAATCTGACCGACCAATTAAATACCAAATAAACTTAGGTAAGTCATACTAGCGAAGGAATTCCTCGTCTCTCCCCTCCTAGTTCTTGTCTCACATCTCAGCCAGGGATCATATCTTTAATCTTTGATACCAAATGTGACGCCCCCAAAATAGGTATACATCACCCATCTTGAGTCTCCAAATACATGGTACAAAATTCAAATACAACTTAATTATACAACAATCATGTAAAATACGACAAAATATAATCTAAGAGTTTTAATAAGAATATTGTCATCTAGACAATATCCACACTCAATGGAGTCCTCATTACATTTATTGTCACACTATTTAACAGAATAGTGAGGACTACTAATGTTATCATCTGGACCATCACTCCGTTCCCCAACTAGTCCCGGCTACATTCTCATTTCCTGAAGAGAACAGTGAAAGAAAGGGTGAGCTCAACTAGCCCGGTAAGAAATATATTATGACTAAAATAATGCGTAATAAATTATCCTTAGCCTTCAACAATATAACAACAACCGATGTAATATAATAGACAATAAGTCTTAGATCAATAACTACAATGAATAAGCAATCCATTAGAAGAGTCAAGTAGAGCATAAAATCTACTATCTTATATGATTTAAAAAGGTTTTCATCAACTTTATCACTGAGACTCGGCTTAAAAACGAATCATCCCTGCATCACGGCCAAGGATATTCATGTACTCATCAATGGTCATGATTATACCGAATAATCCCTGGTCATAACCATACCAACAACTGTCCATCAATGAACTACAGGCCAATGAGGACTTTTACCACATCATTCGTTACATTACGGTCATGATTATACCGAATAATCCCTGGTCATAATCATACCAAGTCCATCTATGCACGTAAGCAAAAGATGACTTTCATCACAATATAAGCAAGAGGATGATGACAATGACATAATAATTCAATAAAACAAGTTCAATGATAAATTTTAAAGATTTATAATTTAATTTATCCCGAAATCAATAACGTCCAAATTTTCAACATGATACTTCTTTGTGGAGTAAAATTCAAGAATGCTCAGAAGAATATTTCCATGAAAAGATACTGGATGAAGTGCAAATATCAAGGATATTTCCATGAAAAGATACTGGAATAGTGAGGTAGCAGACTTCTCTTTTTCTTTCTCTCTATAATTTCTCTCTATAATAATTGCTCTATAGCTTTAGTGAATTGGTGAGTAATGAAGGTAGAATGAGCTTCTATTTATAGGAAAATATAGTTTCAATAATTGCACGTTTTGGGGCTCGAAATATTACAGTATAATACCTTCCTCTTTTTCTTCATTTTTAATTTAGTCCTGCAAGTATTATCAAACTTGCACCACCTCCCCTAATAATAAATATTGTGAATCAATAGTTCAATCATGTGAATCAATAGATGACCAAACCTCTCCTTGATAGAACTTCTAGACATTGTAAATATTGCAATTTAATAATACGAATAACTTTGTCGTCTCAATTATTGATTTAATAATATATCATATTATGCAGATGATACTGTGAGAATAATTGAATCAATAATATGAGAGATATGATGCAGCAATTACTGTAGTAATAATTGAGTATAACTGAGTGACTTCTCGCGTAAGCATCAATAATCAATATCGTGTGCTACTATGCAACCACGCGTATTACTGAACTTTTACTACTAGGTAGTTCAACAGTTTTAACGGTAACACTTTTGCCGTTATTTTTATAAAAAGATAATATTATCGTTTTACGACAATACTACCGTTGTGGGGTCCACCAATGATTGTGTCGTCGTACGAATATTCCCTGTTAAAACGAATATTCCCCGACCAATCGAATATTATATAACCACTTGCTTACTTTGCAAAATTTATAAATATTACCCACAACTATAACATTATATCAAATCCACACCATAATATTCAAAAATATATTTCGAGAAAATTATTCTTTATTCATAAAAGTTGGGGTCTTACACATGGTCTTTCTTGGTTGGAAAGTGACTCTCAACATTTTTCAAAATGTTAAGCAAATCAGCGAGGCTGATGTCTAGCTTGTTCGTATAAAAAATTAACAACAATTGTGAAAGGAGTCTGGGAGTGAGTGCAAGATCAAATCTTGGCTAAACTATCCATCCATGACAAAACCCGTTGTCCTAATTGATCAATCAAATTGATTATGTTAAGGACTTTTATCTGTACTGTAGTGTCATTGGTCATTCTAGATCGGAAGAGCTCCTTAGATATCTGATATCTGTCAGTCCTACTTTCCTCACCATCAACTACTTGATGTGTAGGAATATAGTAGCAGCATCCATAGTTTCATGCTGATGCTGAAGCTCGTTGCTCATGGATGCGAGCATGATGCATTGAGCCAACTATGCATCATCTTGCAACTTTCTAAAAGTAGCAATCTCTTCCTCAGAGGCATTCTGCAACCATTACAGGGATAGGCGTATTAAGGACTTAAGATATCTTTTCATCCATGAGAACTATTCTCAAATTCCTTAACCAATCCATTTAATTCGGTCCGGTTAAATAACATCTAATATACTTCACAGTGATAGTAATTTAGACATTGTAAGATTCTGTAAATGAATTTGTAACTAACAACATTTTAGCATACATTCTTTTATTAATTACCAAAATAAATTAGGTCTTATTTTAAATTGGTATCTCCCACTATTTTCATCAAACTATATTACCCTCACTTATATAGTTCGGCAAAATCTAATTAAAGATTTGCTAGTGAGAATAAGGATCTCATTTCAAATGTATATAGCCTTGTGGTGACACAACAAACTATATATAAATAAATAGGTAGACAACTCTTGTTAATTACATCAATTATGCAACTCCTTGTATTTTGCCTCTTAGATTATTTTGATCAAGTGGTGGCACATCCGAATCAAAATTATCCAAGTTAAGTCCAACCTAGCACTCCATATATTCAAAAAAGAAAAATATTGTCCTTGTAGGGACACAACAAAATAACATTGTTCAATTTTCTTTATAAGCATCAAATGTGATAAAATTAACATCTCAAAGAATTAAGATAAGCCTTGTGGTGACACAACACACTTATAATAATTAATTGATACTCTATTATTTTTATCATACTAGAAGGAAACGTTCGATATTCCAAATATCTTTGAACGCTTAGGACTTAATATAAAAAATTTGAGGGGTTTGTTATTAATTTATCTCATCTTGTTTAGCGTGCATGCACATATATATATATAAAATACGCGTCATATTAATGAACATGTGAAGCATGTTTGCATAATATATAATATATATAGTATAAGCATGCACATATAGAATACTATATTCTACACCGATTGATTATGGACTTTTATTCTAGTTTGGTTCACTAGAGCCACCAAGTGAACCAAAAGGTAAAACCCTAGGGGTGAAAGAATTAATATTTAAATATAACTATTATATTTAAATTCGGGCTGCAATACAAACAGGTCTTCAAGGCTCCTTGTTCCTTGACTTCAATTCTTCAAAATTAATTCTAACTATTTCTATTACAAAACTATTTAAAATAAATAGAAACCTTGATCAACAGTCAAGGGGAAGTACATAGAAGGGAGTTAGAAATTACATTAAGAAAAAAATTAGAAAAGGCGAGGTACGCAGACCCCATTTAATAAAATACATACATTCATGCGTCCAACTAAAATAAAATCCAATCACATTGGTCAATAGTCCACAATCAATTTCATTTATTATCATACACATTTACATATGCATCAATAAATAACATTCATCTCATGAATAAAAAACATTCAATATATATATTGATATCATTTAATGGGAAAAATTAGTTAGTATAAAATCTAATTTTGAATCAAAATAAACTCTTTTATTTTAATCCAAATTTAAATCAAAATAAACTTCTTTTATTTTAATTTATCCAATTTTGAATAAAATAAACTATTTTATTTTAATCAAATCTTTAATCAAAATAAACTCATTTATTTTTATTAATTATGGAATCCAATTCCAAGTAAAAAAACTTTTATTAAAGGAAACACGAATTCTCTTTCCTATTCACAAATAAACTCCTTTATTTAGAATAATATGAAATCTTATTCCATATCTAAATAACTCCTTTATTTAAGGAAATACAGATTCTCTTTCCTATTCATAAATAAACTCTTTTATTTTGAATAATATGAAATCTTATTTCATATCTAAATAAACTCATTTATTGAAAGAAACATGGAATCCAAATTCAACTCTAATTAGTTATCATGGAATCCAATTCCAACTCTAATTAGTTAGCATGAAATCCAATTTTAAGATTAAAATAAACTCTTTTATTTTAATATTAAAATAAACCTTTTATTATAAGATTAAAATAATCTGTACCAATAGCAACCACACCAGCAAGGAAGAAATCCAAGGGTGTGAAGAAAACTGAGTCCTTATCAAGAAGTCTTTTCAGAAAAGAAAAGGAAGAAGATGAAAAGGTCTCAACTGCTGAAATCACAAAGGGAAGAAGTAACAGATTACTTCAAGGGCCATCCAGAAAGAAAGCCAATGTGGTAAACAGGCCAGCCCCAGTTTCCTAAGAAAGTACATCTGACGAAGAAGAGGACGTAGAGTCAGAAGAAGAGAAGGGAACTGATGGTCTCAAGACTGAGTCCCCAAAGAGCAAATCCAGCGATGAAGGTGGAGCTGAATTCATGAAAGAAAATGTAAACCCTGCTGATGAAAAAGAATATGCAAGCCCTATGGCTAACTCTCAGAGCATTCACTCTAATGATGAAGAAAAGCTACAAGATGACCAAACTACATCTCCAAATGCAAATTCTCCAACTAGCCCAGATAATGAGTCAAATGGTGTTGATTCGGAAGGAGAAGGACTTGCCCCTGCCAATGGTGAACGTCAAGGAAGTTTGTTTGATGATACAAAGGCCTCAGAGTCTGAAGAGGAAGAACAGTCTGACTCTCCTATAGCTGAACCCTCAAGGAGAAGAAAGAGCTACAGACTACTTGCTAAATTTTCCCCCAAGAAGAAAAGTGATCACTCTACTAAAGTCATTGAAGTAAGTGATGATGAATCTAAATCAAAGGAGAAAAGTGCTAAAGATGGAACTAGTAATGAAGAGTCTGAATCCAATGGAGAAGATGTTGAAGAAGATACTAGTAATGAAAATCAGCAAGAAGGATTCATTGATTAATTAGACAAAGGAAGTCAACATGATTCAAGTTCAGAAGGTGAAGAAATGGGAAAAGATTCTGGTTCTACAAATCAGGAATCAAAGGAACCAACAGACTATCCTGTTCTCTCTCCAGCAAGAATTAGCAGAAGAATAGTGGTGGAAGTTTTTGATGAACCACCAGCTAAACCAGCAGCAAGATGGATAAGTCATGGAAATAAACAACTTTGAGTTGTAAGAATGACTACAGATGAAGTGCTTCACAATTGGAAAAATATGGAGTTAGATTGCACAATAATACTTTACAATTCTGAAGATCTTCTGATGAGATGGTTTTTTCTGTGGATGCCTTGGCTAAAAGCACATACTGATAGAGATGAGAGCTACTTCAGCTGGTGATACTCTTAGTTTCCAAATCTGGATCTGGTGTCACAAAACTTCCCAAGGGTAAAGAAGTTTACAACCATAATGATCAAAGACCAACCTCACTACAAAGTCTACCGACATACTAAGAATCATTATATTCCCTATGATCGTAGAGTAGACTCTGATGGTAGAAGGAATATGGCCAAAGAGATGATCATAGAGTTGGTTCACTCTACCAATGGAAATGATCAAGTCAAAAATGAGAAGCCTCTCTCTGCCCAAGCACTGTTACCTGACATTCTTTCATCCTCCAATAGCGATTGGCACTCAACGATTGTTCAGATTCTCAACGCTTTTGAAAATCTGTCTAAAGATGAAAATCGTAGCGCCCAATCTATTGTTCAATAGGAGGATGCCCAATCAGATGACCAAATTTTCATAGAGAATGAGCTATTGAAGAATTCTGATGAGTTGGTTAAGAAGATATCTCACATCAATGAAGAATCAAAGATGTTGAAAGTAGCATGAGATAATTTAGCTCAAGACAGACCTGAAGCCATTATGGCTGATGTATCTCTCAGAATCAATGAGAGATCAAATTTATATGAAGGCCATACATGATCAAATCTCTACGAGCATAGAAGGCCAACGATGAGAAAATTCAAGTCCTCTCCGATAAGATTGACAACCTGAATCAGTCTTTCTCCATGTAACTTGAGTTGAGCCAACAAGAACTCAAGATTGAAGTTGGTAACTCCTCTTATCTGATGGAGCAGCTTATGTCCAACATGGAACAGCTCTCTCAAGTGATTAATGACAAAAAGGGGGAGAAAAAGAGGAATAAAAAGAGGCATTCAAGGAAGAGCAAGGAGTGAAAAAGAAGTAAAGATAAGAAGGCCACGAGGAAGAAGACAACAACAACAGAAGCAAAAAAAGATACAGTAGCAGCAGAAGCAGAAGAAGAGTTATCATCTGAAGGGGAGCCAAAGGATGATGATTCCATGAATGCAAAGTTTGAGGGGGAGCCAGCAAACGAAAAAGAAATATAGTCAACATCCCAGGGGGAGCAGGAGCAAGAAGATCAAGCCGATGAATAACTGATTAACAAGACATCCTGGAAACAAATATAGAGCCAAAGAGGTACATCTCTAACCATTAGGTATGTTCTGGATCCAGAATATAAAAGTGTCATAGCTTATAAAATTCCATATCATTATAAAATGACATTCATGATTATCTATTCTAGAAATATAGCTGCTCACTATATATAAGATTCATTCATCCCATGCATTTGCACTTATTATTTTTGTCATAATCAAATAAGGGGAGATTGTTAAGAATAAGCATGTGAATGATATTCTTATTTATATATGATTTGATTATGATATATATGAATGAATATGCAAGTATGCTTGCATTAAGAAAAGCTATAAAGTCCTTTAATAGATAATAAAAACATATGTACAAGGACTTAGAATAAATTGATCAAATATGTTAGGTTGATCCCACATAAGCACAACAGCTTTGTAAAGTCCTTAAAAAGAAATGATGTACAAGGACTATAAATATAGAAAGATCAAGCTTGTTAGGTTGATCTTATAATGCAATAGATAGGCTTGGCTGCTCGTCGAACATTGCACCAGAAATCGTAGTCTGCCAGGAAAGTCAAGGAAAACTCAAGAGCTATCAAAGAAGAATCGTAGTCTTCAAGATAGTATATCTCAGAATTTGTAGAGTTCTAGAAGAGATAAGGAAGGATCGTAGTGTGTCGAGGAGAACTTCCTCAGAGTCGTAGTCTGCTGAGAAAGTCATGTTCAAAATCGTTGAGACAGCCTGCCCAAGAGCCGACCGAGCATCTGCCAAAGCCAAGTCAAGAATCGTAGACTACACTCAGAGTCGTAGAGTCTACTGATCATATCAGAGGCAGAGATCATAGTCAAGAAAGATCAGATAAAGACAACAAGCACAATGACAGAAATCATAGAGTGTCAAGATCTAATCTCGGAGTCGTAGTGTCTTCACAGTCTAAGCTGAATCGTAGAGTGTAGAACTGAGACTTCAAGAGATGTACTCATAACGCCAAGACAGAATCGTAGAGCAAACATGATTCTCAATAATTGAACACTCCCAGAATATCCAAAAGAATGAAGCCTCTGGTTGGTATTACAAAGATACATTCCACCTAAAGGAAACCAGAGAGCACTCAACGAATGGCATGTAAGCTAACAAAAGATCTAAGCACCAACTCAATCAACATCCAAAATGGGCTACGAAGCCATTTGAGATGAAGTCTTCCATAAGTTTATCAGAAGAAGACTTCAGTAACTGACTAAGGAAAGTCAGCAAGTACAGTAGCGGTCAAGAAAATAGAAGAAGACGATCTTGAAATCAATCAGGATCATAGTGTTTGCCAAACAAAGAAGGAACTGATGGACTGTACACAAAGATACTGGTCAGCCTTTGAAGAACAAGGCTAAAGTTATTAAGCATTGGGTCAGTCCATTGATGATAAGTGAACAGGAGATCACAAGGAGAAAGCGAGCTGGACACGCCACAAATCTGAAGTGTCTTGCTATTCAGAAGGGGCCAGAACAAAGAGTCAAGCCATCCGTATCTGAGAACAGTTGAAGCAAACAGAAGTTTTGAAGCACTGTACAAGAAAAGGAAGAGATGTTCTACATTAAAGATCCAATCAACACTCTTCAAGATCGTAGTGTTGACTCTACTTGTCAACTAGAAACTACGATCAAGTCCAAGAAGATATGCATCAGAATCGTAGATCGAGTTCGGTCGTCTGAAGCTTGAAGCATTGGCAATGGTTCAATCTAAATATTGATGGTCGAATAGAGCATATTAAAGAGCATCGATGCAAAAGGACAACCTCTGATCGAGAAATCAGAAGGAGGAAATAAAGTTGACTACCTACCCGAGACATCAAAGAGACATCTCTGACAGGGTAGGTGAAACAGTAGACTGTAATGTCAGCAAATCAAAAAAGGGGATGTCATGTCAAATCTGCAGTCTACACCAAATAACTCGAGATCTGCGAAGTAATTCAAAAAGCTTTTAACGGCTACTTTCCAACGGGAAGATTGGAAAGGAGTATAAATCAACAGAGCTTTAAAATTCAAGAGTTGTTGATGATTGTGAAGTAGAAAAATCGTTGAGTTGTTGAAATGCTATCGTTGACTCTACGAGTTCCACCAGAGATCAACAAGAACAAGTCTCAGTGACAGTGAAACTACATAGGTGGAAGTGAAGTAACCTTGAAGAAGGACTTAAATAGATTAGAGCTTCAATCAACAAAGATGAGAATGCCACTGAAGATGGCAGCTAAGCTGAGAACCGAGAAGGACAAGAAGATAGCATTCGAAAAAGTGGTAGAGTACAAAGAAGATCAAGAAAGCCACTCTACAGATCACCATGAACCAAAGGCTAAAAAAGAACAGATATAGAATCATGTCTACAAAGCATTCAAGAAGGGTTCAGGAATTTCTAAGTGTCAGACGAAGTCTACCAAAGGCTCAGAGACTTAGCAAATCTAGATGGTGATGGTGCATAGCTGACATCAGATGAAGATAAGTAGAAAAGAGTAAAGATCAGCTGCACCAAAGAAGATATAGTCCAGACTCCAAGAAGAATGCTAAGAGGACTATGCCAAGCTGCTAAGTACATAAGATGTTCAAGCTTAAAGACATATTAGCAGCTCAGCACCAACAACAACCACAACTACAACAACAAGAAACCAGGGCCTGAGGGGTCCTTGTCCGGAGGGACTAAATGAAGTTCCAAGCCTGCTAGGCTTAAAGAGTTCCTAGGGAACTAGAGAAGTTCCAAGCTTCACTGGCTTGAAGAGTTCTTAGTGAATCAAGTTCCAAGGTCACGGCCTTAAAGGAATCTTAGTAATTCGAGTCTTGCCCTTCCTTAGTGGAAATCTCGCTAGTTGAAAGCGTAAGAGTGGATTAGGAACTTGAGTCTCTCAAACCAATTAAAATCCTTCATCATTTACTTTATGTCATTTACATTATGTACTTAATCGCTATAATCGCTATATATGTATTAACTGCTTACAACTTAACTAACCCTAAGAACAATGTCTGTATGATTATGAATATATCAATGAAGGGGATCTTTTACTTATTCCGCTGTGCTTGAAAAGATTCTTATGTTTGTCATATGCTAATTCTTTAGCAATACAAAATAAAAGTGAAAAGTATTTGACATTAAAAGGATCTATTCAACCCCCCCTTCTAGATCTATTGTGTGCCTATTGGGAACTAACATATATATATATATATATATATATATAAAAATTGTTGTCGAACTCTATTCGATGAGCCTGGATATTACATCCGGTGCGTTTACTGCTATATATATATTTACATTTTTGTCAGGCCTGGAGTTTACTTCGTGGCCTTTTACTGCTTTATTTACATTCCATCCCGCCTGGAGTTTACTTCATGGCGATTGATCGTTTTTACTGCTTTATTTATATTTAGTCCCGCTTGGAGTTTACTTCGTAGCGATTGATCGTATTTATTGCTTTATTTACATTTCTGATCCCCATGGAGGTGCTTTGTGGTGGTTGATCATGTATATATATATATATATATATATATATATATATATATATATATATTTTTACCACTTTTATATATTTTCATTTTCGATCCCCATGGAGGTGCTTCTTGGTTGATCATGTCTCAGATATATATATATTTATGACTTATATATATATATATATATATATATAACTTCTTCGCTTTAATATAAATTGTGGCATCATATGAGCCTAGGAATCATGTGATCACATATTCATCTCATCAATCTAGATTCGGTTCTGTGATGGACATTTTCAACAGAAGCGACTTGTAAATTATTCACTTGTTTGAATTTCCTTAGATGGCTTTCATGCTTTATGAGGAGTTCTAAGACCTTTGCTATATATTATTTTCTCAAAGATGCTTCAGATCTCAAAAAATTAAAGCAACCAAGTCAACATTTAATAATAAAATGGAAGTATAAAAAGCCTCAATTACAATTGAGCACAGGGTTTGAAAAAACCTCATTTACAAAACATCATTGCCATATCATGTTTAAAACTGATTTTTTCATACAAATCAAACCCTTTGTATATAGGTGTGAATGAGGCCTCGCACTATTTCCAAATAACAACACATTGACCCACACACACGCACACGTTCATATAACAGTTTCTTAAAAAGTGGCGGTCACCGTAGTAACACGGATGTCGGCGGGTGCCTAACACATTCCCTCTGTATAATCAAGCCCCCGGACCCTAATGAATCTCGGTTTCACAGACCCATTTGGCAGTGTTACATCACTGGATCAATGTGCAAACCTTTTCTCGATTGCGTTGGTGAAACCAATTAAAAACACCAACTAGCGACTCTTACAATCAAATCGTCGACATATATATGTCGGACCTTTTTCACTTATTTTTTCAAACAAATCTCACCTAACATGAGAACACCAAAGAAAAAGAACAGAAAAGGGACAAATAAAAATCCTGACATCGACAATGGGCTCAATACCCAAAAACCACTAAAGTTCAGTGGTCGACTTTGCATTTAACCCGACTGAAAACAAGTATTTTTAGTATGTTTAGAATTAAAGGTGCTAGAGAAGATTAAGTATTGTCACAAGTAAGACAATGAAGGAAGATGGAGAAAAAAGATATTCCAAGTCATCTAGCTATGATAGAATTCAAAGTTTATTGAAATCGTGCTTATTGTGCGTTTTAAAAAGGAAAAGTTTGGTTCAAATTTTGGAACCAATAGATTTTAAAAGAACTATTCTTTATATGTCTATGCTAATTGTTTCGGCTAGACATAAGTTAATTTGAAATATTAAAATGAATTTTATATCATAAATGCATTTGATGAAAGGATGGTAAAAGGGTGGAGTTATTAATGAAATTGAACCTAGTGTTGGATGTGATTTTAGGATCAACAACCCGCTATGGTATGATGTATAATGATGAAGTCATAAACTGACGAAGTCCTCAACGTACTGTGAAAAGTACAGTATCATGATGTCATAAAACATTTTAAAGTTATGATTGAAAGAATTTAAAGAAGTAGTCGAGGTCATTTGATTTGACTAGACGAATGTTTCAATTGATGTCCAATTTATTGGTATGGTCTAAGCTATTTGATTTGGCTAGACAAATGGTATGTCATGTTTAAAAAGAAATTGAACTTTCTTTGAGGAGTTGTGCCAAACCAAATTATTTTGGTGAAAAATCTGATGATAAGTCTGAGGTTAACATTCCCTGAAATGGGGTTATACGATGGGTGGATCACCTACGTATGGAAGAGGTAGTTTACCTTCTTGGTGATTGTAAATTGACCGTGATAAAATGGTTAACGGTGAAGTGCTGTTAAACCTAGTAAGAGTTCATGGTCTATTTGACCCCTCAACAAAAGTATAAAATGTTTTAAAGGAATTCTTATGTTTCTCGTTATTCATTCTACTTCATGATTCTTGATTAGTTATGTAGGTTAGGGAAGGTTTGAAAGATAAGAACTTCTTTGAAGAGAAGTTGAGAAGAAGAGTATGTTAAAATTTCGAGGAAGAAATTCTGTGAAGAAGGGGTGAATGTGATTACCCGAGAGATTGAAAGAATAGTTAGACGTGAGGTTTAACTAATGACGATTATGTCAACAAATGATCCTTATAAAATGGATGGATTAAGATAAAACCTTTGCTAAAGGTTGTAGGAATAAAGCATCTGGGTATGGGTGTGGTTTTAAGAAATTCCAAGGATGGAATTTTTATAAGGGGGAGAATGTGATAACCCAAAAATGAGATTATCCAAAATTTAAGTTTAAAGAATTAGTTATTACCAAAATAAATTTTTATTAATAAGATTATATGTTATGTGTTTATTAATCGTTCTAGGACCTAGGATGATTATAAAATGGGAGGATTCTAGCTATGAGCTAGACTGAACGAGTAAGAATTTTCAAGACAAAAATAAAAATATTTCCAAGGAAAAAAACGAAATAGGCATTATTCACTTGACGAAACCCTAAGGGTTAGGGTTTGAATAACCTAAGCCTTTCCGAGAGTTCGGTATGTCGAAATGACATTCCGTTGAAAGATTTGATGATAATAAATGGTGAAAAGTTAAGTAAGCCGATAAAAGTTTTCTCGAAAAACGTACAGAAATCAGACGAAATAAAAATGACGAAAAGTAATGTTATGTACTTTTCATTCGTTTAACTACGTTAGGGGAAAATGTGAAGGAAAACGCTTATCATCAAAAAGTGTTTTTCAATTTTTTGAAGTTCCGAAGAATGTGTAAAATTAAATCTGTAAAGGAAAGACAAAATATCCAAAAATATTTGGATTCCGAGAATCGTAGTTTTTAAACTGTCAGACGAATTCCGCAAGACGGAAGCATGAAATTTCCAAGAGAAGCTTCGTAAATAGTAAGGAGGTGTGAATAATAAGGAGGTGAATAGTAAGGCGGTTTGCCAATTAACCAAAATACCACTAGCCTTGGTTTTCTATATAAGAGAGCATTAGCTCATTTATTGGTGATTTTGAAAATCACTAACACTTGTGAGAGAGAGAAGTCGGATGAGGAGGAAAAGGAAGGGGAAAAGCTAGATGTGTGCAAACTTTGTCCAACGGAAGAAGATTAAAGAAGAAAGATAATCCAAAACCTAGTCTATTCTAAATTTTCTTTAAGTTTTCTATGTCGATATATATAGCTTAATGAAAATAGGAGAAGAAGATGTTAAAAATGATTTCATATGGTTGAAATCATGAGAAAACAAAGAAATAAGAATTAGAAGTTTAGTTATAAATTTCTTAAAAGCATTCTTAAGGAAATACGAATTTAGTACTGAATTTGAACAATCTGAATGAATAATATGAATGATTCGGTGAAATAAGTAAGGAATGGTTTTTTATAATACCAAATTCCAAGAAAAAGTGAAATCGTAATCAAAGAATCGATTACAAATGAAGAACGAATGAAGAACACGAATAATGTTGTTGATGGACAAATTTAAAACCATTGCATATAGGTTAGATGTTTATTGCTTGGTTAGGAACGATAGAAACGTTCATGAAGAACGAATTAAACTTAACTATAACGAAGTTATGACAAAAATTTCATAAAGACAAACGGGAAGTAGAAAGTACGTAAATGAACCGAAGGTGTAGTATTTCATAAGAATGTATGAAAATGTAGAAAACGTGAGTCATGGACTCAAGAATGAACGAATTTTAAGTTCGGATGACCGAATTACGGATGAACGAATGAAGAACGTTAATAACGTAAAATTAATGAATATTGAAATTTAAGCCAATTAAATGACATGTTAACGGATACAGAGTGAATTTCTATTTAAGGGAAGTTGAAGTACGTAATGAGAGTAAGAAGATGGCTTTGGAACGACCTCGTTCTGAGTTATAATAAAGAAGTTATGAGATTTTGAAGTAAGCATCTCAAACATGTTCAACACTTAGAAATTTTTCTGAGTTTTAGAACTGGCGCCGCAGCGCCAGTTTTGCTTTGGGAAGTGGTGTTGCAACCCTAGTCCGGGGAGAAAGCTACTGATGAGTGGCACCGCAGTGCCAAAAATAATAAGGGAACCGGCGCCGCAGCGCCGGTACAGGGAAAAACCTAGAGAAGAGCTTTTAACTGCTGAACTCTTGGGGAAAGTGTGAGGAAAGATAATGAACATATAGTTCACATAATGTAACACTTAATTAAGTGATTTAAACCTTTAGTAAAGGTTGAACGGTATTATAAGACAAAGAATGTAAACACAAAATACGTAACCAATATCCAGGGACCGTAGTTGTGATAAAATGAACGTGTGGGATTGTTATGATTGTGATTCCTTAAACGTTGAGTGACGAGGGTGATGTATAAAATTTCGATGTTATGATGTCGTAAAGAGAGTTAAGTGTATAAACGCTGTAAACGCAACGTAGTGGCGATGAATGATCGGTCTTAGCATACAACGAACAATATGACTTCAACATTAAGGAAGAATGATGAACATGAGGTTTATATAATGGATAACGAATGAGAGTGATTAAAACCTTAGGTAAAGGTTGAATGAGAGATTAAGAGATGAGTAACGTGAACGTAGAATACGTAAATGATCCTCGTGAATCGTATTCGTGTCAGGCGAACGTTCTAAGTATACATTGGTTGTATTACTTAGATGTTGATGAAGGTAGTAAGATATGAATTATCAAGAAATCTATAATGGACGGTAATAAGAGTAATGAAAGTCGAATCTGAGTCGGATAGAGAATGAATGTAAGCGTTAAAAATTTTAGCCGACGTAAGGTTGAGTGTACGCGAATATTAAACGGGTGGAACCTACACACCGTGTATGGTTTGACCATAAGGTAATAAAGACTAATGACTAAACCTGTGAACGGTGAAGAAATTGAATTAAAGACAATGATGTATAATGTTAAGAAGCTAAGTTAATAATAATAACTTGGACAACGTTCTGAGTCGAATGAACCGGATGTTATAAGATATGAATAAGGTAATGTAAAATGCTTAACGCTATGTAAGCATAGTATTAACATTGAATGATCATTCTAAGTATACAAAAGACTGTATGACTTAGACGATAAGAAATAAATCCTGAGGTATGGCATTTAGTTGCCAGAAAGTCATAAGGATTGAGAAATCAACTTAACGAATGTTATAGCTTTAATGGTTCAGCTAAGTTAAGTTAAGTTAAGTTTAGGTTGTGGTATAATCATAATATTTAATAGTTAACATATGGGAGCTGGGCTAAATAATTCCTTTAGAGAGTGGAGGTATATACGAAACTGGCAACCGATCTAACTCGCTGTGAAAGACAGTATAGATGAAACGGGAAACTAGTTTGTTGGTTATTTGTGGGAAACCACTCATAGTACCATATGGAATATTAGTAGAGATTCGATGTGTGCTAAGTCCTAGAAAGGTTATAAGAAGAAGATAAGAATGTAAATCATTAAAGATGATGATCATATGAGTTAAGACATCTTCGTATGTCGTAACATTGTAAAACGGTAAAGGAAGTTGGTCGCGTAAACTTAGATTTGCAAGAACGCGAACCCTAAGAAGTAAAGTTAAGTTTAAACCAATGCGCAAGTCAAGTATATGACTAATTGGTGTATGTGCTATTTCCTTATGTGTTATATAGGGATTGCGATGAGCAGTACAACATAAACTATAAGTTGTAGCTGTGCGTAAGGTAAGTTTCCTAACTTCATTCATATTTTAAATGAATGCTAGTTTCTTAAACTTTCTCAGAAGTTGAACTTGAGAAGTTTGTCTATATGAAAATGTGTGATATTTGTACAAAGTAGTAGATATGTATGCGGCCTTGTGCCACAATTTTAACGCTTCGGTGTTTCTGTGAGATGAACTGTTCTGTGATTGAACTGTTCAATATGAGAATGTTCTATTTATACATGAACCGTTATTGTTAAGTCTGTGCTAATGATTCTAGCCAGACTTGATGTGTATGGAAAAGGTAGAAGAATGAAACTATTTCAAAGTGAATGTGACTAATGTTTTAAAACGATAGGAATAAAAAATTATTCCTATTATTCAAGCTGCTTCATAACTTTTATTCGGTTATTGAAGTTCTAAAAGAATGTTTAAATTCTTAATGTTGTTTATTCAACTACTATGACTTGCTAAGCAATTGAATGCTCACATTTTCTTTAAATAAAAACATTTTCAGCGAACGATATTAGAAAGAACTTAAGGATCTCGTAAAGATCAAGCTGACCGGTATCCAAACGAAGTGCCATTCAGTATGTGAATGAACGTGAAGATCAAACCAAGACTTGTAATGTAGAATAGTGTAATTAAACTGTAGAATAGTTTAATAAACTATTATGTATCCTTGGTGGCGGATGAAAGTCTGTAACGACTGAGAAAATCGAATTATTTGTAAAATAATTTTATTTGATTTAATAATTAATAAAACTATATTATATGTTATTATAATAAGTAAACAAGATGAAGATTGTTTTATAACCTAAAAGTGTCAGAATATCATAGTATTCTGGCTACGTGGAGGAATTAAAGTGTTTGAATTTCCAAGATGAAAACAAAAGCTTTCCGAGAAATTTTCTAAAAAACACTATTCATCAATATCTACTCGGGAATTATTTTTGAACTTCTGAGAAATACGTAACGATAGAATAACAAGGAAGGATGGATTATGTAATAATAATTCAAGTATGACAAACATAGTTTTTCACCTGCGTACTAAGTTCGAGAATGTTAGGGAAAGTGAAGATTGAATAAACGATGATTGTATGATGCACAAGTATTATACGAAGCAAAGTATACGAGTATGATATGAAGTATTATACGCGAATGTATGAACGATAGTATATCATATATGATGAATGATTATACCACTTAGTATATGAGAAGAATACGTAGACTATACGTTATAAGCATTAAGCCAATTATAATGGACTTGTAGGATTTGTGTAGTAATTGGCCAAGCCCAAGTGCAACTTTGTTAAGGCCCAATGATATGAAATGCAAGCCCAAATGTTAAGCCCAAAGTAATTAAAACCTAAGCCCAAACCAAGATCATGATCCATGGATCGAACCAATGGGTTACCAGATAAGAAAAACCCATGGGGCAACCCATATGGGCCCCATGGAGCATATGGCCAGCCATCTTGGTGACCAAGTAAAGTGATTTACTTGGTGACCAAGATAAGAATAGTAAGGAGATGAATTAAGGAGGTGGGAAGGCCTAAATGACCCTTATACCTTCACTTTATAGATTCTATAAATAGAAGAGCTTAGCTTGTCATTTGCCTTGTTTAAATTTCCACCAACATCCTAGATTATTGGGAGAAAAGTGAGAAAAGCTAGAGCTTTGATAA
The DNA here is from genome assembly GCA_020205605.1 of Panax ginseng. NCBI lineage: Eukaryota > Viridiplantae > Streptophyta > Magnoliopsida > Apiales > Araliaceae > Panax > Panax ginseng. The sequence continues at coordinate 84,374,916 of CM035131.1, forward strand.
TTCAAGAGAAGGAGAAGGAGGAAAGCTAGAACATCAAGGGTAAGAATTCTAAACCATGATTCTCCATCTCTTTAAATGATATTTGATAGAGAAGTGAATATTGGTGGAGCATGTATGATAAAGAGTGATAAGGATGGTTATTAGAGGACTTAAACCTTAATAAACCATGTGTAAATGAAATTATAATTATAAAAGTTATGAACCAATGAAGAACATTGAAGAATGGTAATTTTGTTGTTGATGGACAAGTTTAAAACCATCATTTGTAGGCTTAGATGATATATGTTGTATAATGAAATGAATCCATTTGGAACGGTGTAAAAATCTCAAGTAACGAAGTTATGGCGAAATTTACGAGATTAGACAATAATCGTCGAAATTGTTAAATTCTCGGAATGAAAGTCAAAACTCACCATTGAACTCGAAAACATTGGTTTTCGATGGAGAATAGTCTAAGTTTGAATTTTGGAGTTATAGACTCAAAAATGGTTAAATTCTGACTTAGAACGAAGAAAAGAGCTATGAACGTTCACGAATGTTTAACGTTTTTGTAATAAAGAACTTAATAGGTGAATTCCATGTTAAAGGATTCAAAAGTGGAAAATTCTTGAATGAAATCATAGAACATTTGATATATGAGCTAACGACTTTTGAACAAGCCAATTCGGACTTATAATGAACAAGTTATGAGCCCGAAAATTTCACAGAAGAAGAAATCTGTCAAATTTATCTGAGGCTCAGGGTCGGCGCTGTAATGCGGCCCAAAGCTTTGTAATTAGCATCGCAGCTCCAGGCCGGACCATCACCCACTGAAGAGTGGCGCCGAAGCGTGGATGTTAGTACTGAGCATGGCGCTGCAATTCCAGACTCGGACAACACCTACTAGGAAGTCGCACCACAGCGTGAGTTATGTATAGGAAGTTGGCGCCGCAACGCCAGCGCTAGGTAAGACATAGAGAAGAAAGCTTGTGAATGTAAAACGAATGTCAGTTGATTGAAGGTGAATTAAGAACTTAGTAAACTTGAAGTAACATCCTTAATGATGATAATAATATTTAGAATTACAACTAAAGGTTAACGAATGATTACTTGAACATAAATAAGAAGTAATGCAATAAACTGTAACCAATGTTAAACAATCTAATGAATGATTAGATTGAGAAGAAGGGTAAGATACATTAGTGACCATACATGATTGATTATGACTTATGTGGTATGTTATTTGATTATGTATTTTAGAAACCTTAAAGATTTAAAAGGAAAGTGTTCTAACCCTTGTCTATGTTCATTCTGGAAAAGCTTTGTGATTCATGTATCTTGCGCATTAATTGATGTATGATGAGATCGAATCCAATTCCTTCGGCTAGACTTAATATGTTTGATGGATTTCCTTATAATCTATCGAATTATTGTCAATGTTGCTATCTTTTGCCAAACTATTTTGGTATGATTTCAAAGAAAGACTGAGTATGAATAAACAAACATTTTTTCGTCAATTGACAGGCACGTGAGGTTGCCAAAACTTAAATGTAAATACATTTAAAGAAGAAGTGTTATACAACATAGAGTACTATAGGCTGATCACCTAGACGTGCTCGTAAGATATACCGGACTTACGGACTTAGTGTCGGGTTGTCCTTTTCAAAGAAAGAACGAAATGCTCAAGGTCTTGGACCAAAATTTATGTTTTATGAACGTTGTTCATTGTGAAATGTTTTAAAGAAAAGAGAAGTGCTATTTTGAATTACCAATAGTAATTCATAACTATTACTTCAGTTATAGAAGATATGTGATTCATATGATTCAAGCCTGTTGTTTAAATGAAATTGTCATACTTGCTGAGCTAGTAATGCTCCCTCTTGCTTGAACCATATGAATGCAGCTAAGATCGAACGACCTGAAGGATCCAATAAGGATAAAGGGAAGGCTAAGGCAGACCAATGAGCTGTCTATGTAATAGTATATGATTAATGTTATAATTATTTGATATTATGACAAGGAACATATGTAATGGTTATAAAGAACCTGGGAAAGGGAATATTGTTTTGGAATATAAATAAGACATATTCACTCTTTTGAATTATTTCAATTGAGTGTATGTGTGAATTGTAGTACCGTGTAGCACCATCTGTCAGGTTGGAAGATACCCAGATTTGGGGGCGTTTCAAAGTCACTCTTGTAAGATGTAAAGAATAATGTAATTATCATTATTTGTAATGAACGAGGTTATAAGGTATTAGAACCTGGGATTTGAGAATGTATGTTGTTATATTTAGTTATATAATGATGTATGTTTGGAAAGAGATGGGACCGTGATGTACGAAATCTGGATGTGAAAATAGACCGGATTTTGGGGCGTCACATTTCATGCAAGAATGAATAAATAATATAACTCAATTAATCAATTAATTGTAAACAACGTTCCACATCCCTTTAAAAATGAATAAAAGAAACTAGTCTGGCATGCCTTCAATTATCCAAAACTAGGGTTGCAATCCATTGTAGTAAATCATAGATGATGATATTGTCTCACTAATTACATGTATTTATAGTACTAAAGCAAAGTCCTAATCCTCTGAGAAATCGCAATCCAAATCCGAGTAGAATTTCATCAAAATTTACCCTAAAAAACTTTCCTTATTTTTCTGGATCCTGACAAATTCATTGTGGCTAGTTCGTTTTCCTTGCTGAGCTTGCTAGGGTGAGCTGGGTTATTTTCCAAACAAGGACTTTATCTCTGGGGTGGGCTCAAAGCTCGTCGAAGCAGAGAGGTTCTCGTCGAGGCGAGTTCCTTGGCTTTATTTGGGCTTTTCGGGGTGAACTCACATGTTTCCAATTTTTTCTTCCTTTTCCTCATTTAAGCTCAAATTCATCTCTTTTTCATCTTGTTAGCTTTAATTCCTTCTGAAATCAATAAACACCTTAATAAGCTCATATACACATGAAACATGCAATAAAACTAAACATAAAGGAATCAAAATCAATGAATATATTGTACTTATCACGCGGCAATGCTAGTTTAGGAACTTCAGAAGCTACTCTAGACCCCTACCGTGGAAGCGCCATTTATGTACTACATCCTGGCTCAGCAACGCCAAGTTGGCTGCCAAAATTTCATGTTTTGGAATTTTTTTTAAGGATTTTGAATGGGACTTGAATTGTTATTTCTTAGAGGACTAGGATTTAGTTGGGGAGTATAAATACAATCTACTAGACACTTTGAAGAAGAACTTTTTGCATACCCTTGTTTTGAAGGAAGATTAGAGACTTGAACCAATTTCTCTAGCACGAAAGAAGAGAATTATACAAGGCCAAGGAGAAGATTAGAAGATTGCGTTAAAACCGTTTTTCTCTTTCTTCTTTTACTCTTTTATTTTTGAAATTCCCGAATTATGATTAAATTGTAGATGATGATTATTAATTCAATGATGAACTAATTTTTATTTTAAGATTACAATGGAACTTGATGTGTGTTGGGTAAAATCTAGTTACGCACATCACACAAATATACGTGATCAACAAGTAATATAGTAATAAGTAGAGCATCGTTCCCACAGAGATTAGCAAGAAATTAACCCCCATAATTATCGTTTCCTATTAATCCAAATTTTATTAAACTATCAAAATTAAGAATTATAATTATAAAAACTAAATACATTAAAAATACTAAAATCACCAAACAATCAATAAACCCTAAAAACTAAAATTTTAAACAAATATTGGAGAATTAGGCTTACAACTTCACTCTAAGTATCACTCTAATTATTACCCTTTATTTCAGTTTAATTCACTATCCCAGTTTATTAATCAAGAATACTCAAGTAGAATTAACCATCTCTCGACGCACTAATACCATTTTTGTGACGCCCCCAAATTCGGGTATCTTCCAACCCGACATATGGTGCTACATGTTACTCATAACTATACAATCATTCCATTGCAATACAATATAATGAACGTAATTACTATCTTTTATTACAATCAAAGTGTAATCCTTTCTCAGGTTCATAAACCGATTACATTGTTTGTTGTTCATAATGCATGATACATACAAACATACTAGTCAATTACACGATGGTTAATTATCCATCTTAGCTTTGCCCTTATCTCTCTTATCTTTCTCAATACGTTCATCCTTAACTGCTGTCATATAATTCACGCAAGAAGTGAGCATAACGAGCTCAACAAGTTCAATAAAGAATAACATTAATACCACATTCATGAATTATATGACAAATCAGACATAACTGAACAAATAGTTATGAAGTTTTATGAAACAATAATACTTTAACAATTCATAACATTAATTCCCAAAGTATAGAATAGTTTAGGAATTCTGAACTAGTAATAAGACCATGAACAATAACTTTCTATTTTCATACATGAAAAGGATATCACAGCACTATGGCTGTATATCCGGCATTACTTACGAGCACTTCTAGGTGATCAGCCTATAGTACTCTATGTTGATCAACATTCATCCGTTAAACGTATTTATGTTTAAATTTTGGCAAACTCGCGTGCCCATCGAATAATCGATAAAAAATACTTTTGTTTGTTCATAGACAAACCTTACCTTCAAATCCGTACCAATTTCTTGGCATAGGATAGCGTTAACATTTCTATATAGAAAGATACGTATACAAATCAATCTATATCTTGCGAGTAGTCTAGCCGAGTTAAAATTGGCATTGACCCTTTCTTTAAGATCAATCATGCAATTTAGTACAATGAATCACATAAAACCTGACTAACTTGAAAGTTAGACAAGCGTTAAGAAAACTTGCCTTTCAGCGTCTTCAAATAACTTAATCAACTGATCATAGCCTTTACAGAATCTACATGATATATTCAAATAGCACACTGTAATTAGCTATTAAACAATTATTCACATTGTTTCTACCAACTTCTTTCTCTTCTATGTCTAAGTTAACTTTATTTCATTTAATAAAGTCAATTCGACTCATTACCCTTCATCTTGGCTTGTTAACAATCTTACGTTATTATCTGGACTCTATCATCATTGGTGAAGTACCAATGTTGATTACCGATTATGGTTCATTAATAACACATTGTGTTCTTCGTTCATAAGTTAATAACATACTTTCAATTCCTAAGTTCATTATTATATACATTAGTAAATTTAATATAGGAATAGTTTTAGTACACTTATTAAGTGTATAAAATTAACTCATATAGGTCTCTGAACATTTGAAGTTCAAACCTAAGTTGTCTAACAAAGACCCTGCCTTAGCGCCACGGCGTGGTCTTCCTATATAATACTGGCGCTATGGCGCCAGTTTGTAGTACCCAATCTCTAGTCTCGGCGTTGCGGCGCGAGACTCTTTCATATGAGTGGCGTTATGCTTGTGCGACTCTTCATGAAACAATGACACCAGATTCGCCGCTTCTGGCATGGCACTTAAAGCTTTGTCGTCCATGCCACAGCAGCTGCACTTCAGCACCGAAAAGTTTGAAATATAAAAATTTTGGTGAGTTTCCCGGATTCATAACTTCTTCGTTATAAGTCCGATTTGGTCTGTTCAAAAGCCTACACGTCATAAATTACACACTTTATGTGTTCATATAAGAATTCTACACTTTTGAATTCATTAACTCAAAATTCACTATTAAGTTCATTTTAAGCGTTCGTTAAACGTTAATAAGCGTTCAATACTTGTTTTCTTTGTTTTAAGTCGGAATCTGACGATTCTTGAGTCCGCGACTCTTAAATACCCTATCTCACGTGTTGACATTGAAAAACAACATTTTCAAGTCTCACAACAACTTTTGACTATCAATCCGGAATTTCTACGTTTTTGACGTTTAACGTCTATTTCCGTGAAATTCGCCATAACTTCGTTACTAATGTTCTATAAGCCAAATCACATGGAATACTCCATTGGTTTCATATCTACATCCTAACCAAGCAAGATGCACATATTTAAGTATTGATGGAGTTTAATTGTTCCTCATCAATTAACCTCAACAATCAATATTTTCATGATTTAAACCTACATCAACCCTTATGATTTCTATGTCTTCATGACTTATAAAGATTGTATATATTACAAGTCATCCTTATTCCTCCTTACGAGTCATACACAACCAATTTATGATTCTTCATACTTAAAGAAATCAAAAGAGATGGAACTACTATTAAAAAATATTACCTTAAGGAATCTTGGTGTTCTTGAAAGAAACTCTAAAGCAAAACTTCAAAGTGGTAAGTTTGATTGATTCTAGCTTTTTCTCTCTCTCAAAATATGTTGGTTACTCTATGAAAAATCACAAAATGGCCAACCTTTGTCTTCTATTTATAGGCAATTGAAATGGAGGGAAAAATAGGCATTCTCCCCCACCTCCTTACTATTCTCTACTTTATCACCAAGTAAAATACTTGGTGATCAAGTAGATTTCTTTGCTTGCACACCAAGTGGCCGGCCCACCATGCCCATGGGTCATCCCCATGGGTTGTCCCATGGGTTTTACCCATTCGGTGACCCACCGGTTCGATCCACGGTTCAGTTTCATTGGATCGGGCTTAATCATTCTAACATTGGACTTTAGCTTGGGTTTAATCACTTAATCCTTTGGGCTTACATACTCAATTTCTTGGAATTGGCATAATCCAAATATAATTGGATTACTCTAAGTCTTAACCGTAATTCCATAATACTAATCGTATTCTATATGTATAATTCACGTATTTTTTTCGTATAATACTCGTACGATAATCGTATTGTTCTTCGTATTAACTCCTCGTATTATACATAGATACTAAATAGTATCATACATGTATAACACGCTTTATCATTACTGCAATTCCTTCTACGCTTCTCATTTCCTTCTCAGAAATCATTTTACTCAACCTTTAGGTTTTAAGTCCGCATGCAAAAATTTTGTTTGCCATAAATGAAATATTATAGATATTTTATCTTATCTCAATATTTTATCATTACGCATTTCTCAAAATTTCAAAATAATTTCCCGAGCAGAAATGGATGAATAGTGTTTTTACAGGAATTTCTCGGAAAACATTTATTTTCGTCTTGGAAATTCTAAACAATAAATTCTAGCACGTAGCCAGATTACTATCCACATTCGCAAATTCTAGGTCATAAAACAACCTTCACATAGCTTACTCACAAAATAAATCAATTAAATTCATTTAATTCACATAATCAAATGAAATTTAATTATCATAAAAATCCAATTTTCTCGGGCGTTACATTCTCTCCCCCTTATAAGGATTCTGTCCCCAGAATCTCATTTATAATTACATAAACAAATAAGGAAAATTTTCCTTCATTTTACTTTCGAGTTCCCACGTTGCTTCTTCATCATTGTGGTTTCTCCATAACACCTTTACTGAAGGTATTACCTTATTTCTTAAAACTTGTTCCTTCCTATCAATAATTTGGATTGGAAGTTCCTCATACGATAAATCTTTCTCTATCTGGATAGATTCATACTCTATTACATGTTTATAGTCTGGTTTATAAGGATGCAACACAGACACGTGAAACATATTATGAATGCGTTCCATTTCTGGAGGTAAGGCTACTTCATAAGCTACCTCTCCTACCCTTCTTAAAATCTCAAAAGGTCCTACAAACCTTGGACTTAACTTCCCTTTTTTTCCAAAACGTATCTTTCCCTTCCAAGACGATACTTTCAGAAAGACAAAAGATCCTATGTCGAATTCTCTCTTTTCTCTATAAGGATCTGCATACTTCTTCTGCCTATCTTGGGCTGCTACCAATCGAGCACGTATCATCTTTACCATGTCTGCTGTTTGTTGTACCATCTCAGGTCCCAACATCCGACGTTCACCCACCTCATCCCAACACAATGGAGTTCGACACTTTCTTCCATACAACGCTTTGTAAGGCGGCATGCCGATACTAGCGTAAAAACTATTGTTGAACAAAAATTCCACCAATGATAGATAGTCGTCCCAACTCCCTTTGAAATCCATAACGCAAGATCTTAATATATCTTCAAGCATTTGAATTGTCCGTTGACTCTGCCCATCCATCTGAGGATGATACGCCATACTCAATCTTAACTATATTCCCATTTTCTCTTGCAAACTCCTCCAAAAGTTCGATGTGAATCGTGGATCACGATCTGACACAATCGAAACAGGTACTCCATGTCTGGAAATAATTTCCTTAACATACAGCTTAGCTAATTGTTCTAGGTTATACCTAACTCCTATTGGTAAAAAATGAGCCAATTTCGTCAATCGATCAATTATCACTCAAATAGCATCGTATCCTTTCCTTGTTGTTGGTAGCCCCACCATAAAATCCATTGCGATGCGCTCCCATTTCAACTCTGGAATTTCTAATGATTGCAAGAACCAACTCGGTCGTTGGTGTTCAGCCTTAACTTTTTGACAGGTTAAGCACCTACTTACATATTTTATTATCTCCCTTTTCATGTTCGGCCACCAAAACTTTTAACGAAGGTCTTGATACATCTTCGTACTACCGGGATGTATCGAGTACCTCGATCTACGAGCCTCCATCATTATCTCCTCCTTTAATTCGGAATCATTTGGAATCCAAATTCTTCCTTCAAAACGAAGTAATCCCTCCTTATTGAGGTTATACTTAGTCTTTTCTTTATCTTCTATCCTTTTCTTCATCTGCTCGCATTCCTCGTTGCTCAATTGTACTCCCTTAACCTGTTCCACTATGGTCGGTTGGGTTTCTATGGAAAATAACATTTCCACTGCTTCCTCTGGTAACTTAACTTCTAACTCCATTCTTGCCATCGCTGTTATCAACTTATTCTGAGTTATTAACATTGACAGTTTCTCTCTACCCTTCCTACTTAGCGCATTGGCTACCACATTTGCTTTTCCCGGATGATATAAGATATCACAATCGTAATCTTTTATTAGCTCCAACCACCTTCTCTGTCTCATGTTCAACTCCTTCTGTGTGAAGATATATTTTAGACTTTTGTGGTCCGCTTATATCTCACACTTCTCACCATAAAGATAATGCCTCCATATTTTTAAGGCAAACACTACAACTGCCAATTCCAGATCCTGAGTATGATAGACCTTCTCATAATCCTTTAATTAACGTGAAGCATACGCAATGACCTTGCCATGCTGCATGAGCACGCAACCCAGTCCTTTATGCGAAGCATTGCTATATACTACAAAGTTCCATGTATCATCTGGTAATGACAATATAGGTGCCTCACTTAACCTCTTCTTCAGTTCCTGAAAACTGTTTTCACATTTTTCAGTCCACACATACTTCACTATCTTCCTCATCAGATTTGTCAACGGAGTAGCTATTTTAGAAAAGTCCTGGATGAACCTTCTATAGTATCCCGTCAACCCCAGAAAACTCCGAACCTCGGTTGGCATTTTCGGTTGCTCCCACTCATTAACTGCTTCTACTTTTGCTGGATCCACGAAAATGCCATCTTTATCAATAACATGTCCTAGAAACTGCACTCGCTCAAGCCAAATTTCACACTTTGTGAATTTCTCATACAACTTTTCCTTTCGTAGTGTTTCCAACACTATTCTTAAATGTTCAGCATGATCTTTTGACGCCTTAGAGTAGACTAGAATATCATCAATGAACACTACGATGAACACTACGGCTTGAACACTCTGTTCATCATATCCATGAATGCGGCTGCCGCATTAGTCAACCCAAACGACATCACCAGAAACTATTAATGAACATAACGAGTTCTGAACGCCGTCTTAGGTACGTCCTCCTTCCTCACTTTTAACTGATGATACCCCGTGCATAAATCTATCTTAGAAAAATACTTTTCCCCTTTCAACTGATCAAATAGATCATCGATCCTGGCCAATGGGTATTTATTCTTAATCATTAACTTGTTCAACTCTCGATAGTCGATACAAAGTCTTAATGACCCATCCTTTTTCTTTACAAACAATACCGGTGCTCCCCAAGGAGACACACTCGGTTGAATGTACTTTCTGTCTAATAGTTCCTGTAATTGAACCATTAAATCCTTCATCTCTACTGCCGTCATTCGATATGGTGCCCTTGAAACTGGTGTCGTACCTAGTAACAGATCAATTACAAACTTAACCTCCCTATCCGGTGGAATACCTAGTAATTCCTCCAAAAATACATCTGCGAACTCTTAAACTATAGGTATCTGGTCCAAGGATATCCCCACTCTTTGGGTATCCACAACATGACACAGGTAACCTACACACCCTTTTCTCAACATCTTCCTAGCTTGTGTCATTGATAGACAACAAGAGCGTCTCGGTGATTTACTACAAAAGAACACTACCTTGGTTTTCTTAGAAAGCCGAAGGTTCACACTTTTCCTATGGCAATCTATCATCGCCTTATGGTTAATCAACCAATCCATACCAAGAATTACATCGAATTATTTTAACCTTATCAGTACCAAATCTACCGATAACTTATTACCTCTAATATCTACGCAACAATCCTTATGAATATGTTAAATGGGGATTATCTCTTCATTTGCTACCTTAACATATAAAGGTATTTCTAACTTTTCAGGGATTAAACCTAATCTCTTAGCAAATCCACATGCTATAAAAGAACAAGTAGCACCCGGGTCAAATAACACATAAGCATTTATTTTATTAACTGGAATGATACCTGCTACTACATCCGATGATGCAACCGCATCTTGGACAGTCATATTAAACGTACGGGCTGAGGGTCTACCCACTGATGGTGTTGGTCCAGTAATGGCTAATTTACCACTACCAGAACCCTTATTTCCCTATAACCCTTTCTTTGGGAAATTTCTTGCCATGTGGTCCAACGATCCACATAAAAAACATCCATGGTTTTTCTTAGGATTAGGACAGTTGGGTGACAGATGTCCCTCCTGCCCACAGTTGTAGAAAACTGATTTCCCCTTTAACAGACTCCCATATGAGTCTTTCTGCATGTCTTGCAAGCCTCCGTCCTACGCTTAGGATCTCCCTATTTTACCCCAGTATTCCCAGGGTTAAAACTCTTCCTCTTAGGCATGTTGCTACTCCCGCTGGCAACTTCTGCCTTACTTCCTCCCTCTACTTTATTCTTGTTCTTCCTTTCTTTGTGATACTGAGACAATGCCTCACCACCCCCTTCAGCTATTATCTCTTTTTCCAGAATGGTCCCGTAAGAAGCACTCTAAAATACTGATATCCTACTGTAGAGCCAGGGTTTCAAACCCTGCTCAAACCGACGCGCCTTCCTTTCTTCCTTGTCCACCTGATGTGGAGGAAATCTCGCCAATTCATTGAATTTGGCAGCGTACTGGGGAACTGTCATATCCCCTTGTTTAAGTTCCAAGAACTTAATCTCCATTCTACCTTGCATGCTAGTAGGGAAGTAGTTCTCGAAGAATACCTTCTTGAATTGTTCCCATGTAACTTCCTCGGTTCTAGCCCCAACCTGGTGAGCCTCCCACCAGTAGTTGGCTTACCCCTTCATCATGTAAGTCGCAAAAGAAGTCTTTTGTGTCTCACTTACGTTTGTAATAACAAACGCCTTCTCTATCTCTTTTACCCATGTCTGGGCCTCTAAGGGGTCCGTCGTTCCTCGGAACTCCGGAGGACCCACACTCTTAAATTCCTTAAAGGTAGTTGTTCTTGCTACCCTAGGTGCTACAGGAATCCCTCCCCCAACTTGGTTAAATGTCTCCTTCTTGGTGGCATAATTCTGATTAAATAAATAAAGTTTCATTATTATCTATTTAACTTCTTAGTTATCATTCTCATTTAACAACTCATACCAGAACAAGAACATTAAATAAAAACTTCATTATATTAATACGCTTTCATAGTCAAAACTATTTACACTTTGCTTCCTTAGCCAAAAAGCTATTACATTACTATTTCACGATTGACTTCTACAAAAATTGGGATTTACAAAAAAAAGACTACCCTTTAATTTTACAAAAAGAGGGTTTTACGTCACTATACATATACAAAAAGATCTAACGATCTCCTAACACCGCCTTACAACATTCTCATGTTTCTGATTTACTAGAATCGAAACAATATCTCGACTAATCGTATGTCGAGTCTGCCCTGACTCAATAGAATAACAAGTAATTTTTAGCTTGAAATCCTCATGAGCACATTCGTGGATGTAAGACATCCTAGCTATCTTTTGGTCCTTAGTGGCCAGTTTCTTTCGAAGCTCGGCAACCTCTTCCTTATAGTCCCTTGCCTTATCCGTCATAAGCACTTGCTCATCGTGCTCTAACTCAAAGTCTGCCTTTGCAGACTCCTTCGCCTCATACAAGGTGGTAATCTCCTCGTTCTGTGTCTGCACCACCGTGCACAGATGCACATTCCTATCCAACACTGCTAGATACAATGATCTCATTGCATCCGGAGGTGTTGGCTCCTGAGTATGTACCACCGTATTAATTGATGTTACCTCCATCTCTTCCTCCACATCTATCATCATATTCAGATATGATGCTATGCCCATTGTTTCCTCAGAGTAATCCTCCCCAGACATGTACTCTTCTGGATCAGAATCTTCTAGAACCACTACCAGTACCTCCGCCACTGGCATTGGTACTACTTCCACTTGGTTCACTGACTCTTCACTCACAACGTGAATGTCTCTATACATCATGCTATCGATTGACATCTACAATAGCACATAACAAGTTGATTAGTACATAATACATAATAGTATAAGCACTAATCACATTTAATTTATTTAAGGTTACTTTTCATCTTTTAAATCTTTCAGTACTAAGTTTTCTCAATACCTTATTAATTCATTCGACTCAAATTTTCTTTCTTCGGACTTTACCTTTCTTACGATATTATTAGCCTAAGGTTCTTCCCCCCTTAAGTTTTATAACCAAATGCTTTGATACCAACCTGTGACGCCCCCAAATTCAGGTATCTTCCAACCCGACATATGGTGCTACATGTTACTCATAACTATACAATCATTTCATTGCAATACAATATAATGAATGTAATTACTATCTTTTATTACAATCAAAGTGTAATCCTTTCCCAGGTTCATAAACTGATTACATTATTTGTTGTTCATAATACATAATACATACAAAGATACTAGTCTATTACATGATGGTTAATTATCCATCTTAGCTTTGCCCTTATCTCTCTTATCTTTCGCAGTACGTTCATCCTTAACTGCTGTCATATAATTCACGCAAGAAGTGAGCATAACGAGCTCAGCAAGTTCAACAAAGAATAACATTAATTCCACATTCATGAATTATATGACAAATCAGACATAACTAAACAAATAATTATGAAGTATTATGAAACAGTAATACTTTAACAATTCATAACATCAATTCCCAAAGTATAGAATAGTTTAGGAATTCTAAATCGGTCATAAGACCATGAACAGTAACTTTCTATTTTCATACTTGAAAAGGATATCACAGCACTAAGGCTGTACATCTGGCATTACTTACGAGCACTTCTAGGTGATCAGCTTATAGTACTCTATGTTGATCAACATTCATCCGTTAAACGTATTTATGTTTAAGTTTTGGCAAACTCGCGTGCCCATCAAATAATCGATGAAAAATACTTTTGTTTGTTCATAGACAAACTTTACCTTCAAATCCATACCAATTTCTTGGCATAGGATAGCTTTCACATTTCTATATAGAAAGATATGTATACAAATCAATCTATATCTTACGAGTAGTCTAGCCGAGTTAAAATTAGCATTAACCCTTTCTTTAAGATCAATCATGCAATTTAGTACATAAAGCGTTAAGAAAACTTGCCTTTCAGCGTCTTCAAATAACTTAATCGACTAATCACATCCTTTACAGAATCTACATGATATATTCATATAGCACACTATAATTAGCTATTAAACAATTATTCACATTGTTTCTACCAACTTCTTTCTCTTCTATGTCTAATTTTACTTTATTTCATTTAATAAAGTCAATTCGACTCATTACCCTTCATCCTGACTTATTAACAATCTTACGATATTATCCGGACTCTATCATCATTGGTGAAGTACCAATGTTGATTACCGATTATGGTTCATTAATAACACATTGTGTTCTTCGTTCATAAGTTAATAACATGCTTTCAATTCCTAAGTTCATTACTATATACATTAGTACATGTAATATAGGAATAGTTTTAGTACACTTATTAAGTGTATAAAATTAACTCTGGATAAGGTTCAAAAGTACCCCTGACTTTTACCGCGATGTCTACCGAGCACCCTATACTTTTTTTGTCCAAAAGTACCCTTAACGTTACAATTTTTTGTTAGAGTTTATGCCCTAGAGGCCAATTATTTGATATAATTTCTTAACGTTTTGATATTATATTTGATTGAATAAATATATGATTTTATTATGGTTTTATTTATCACGTAATATAATTGTTAACATAATAAAATTCCTTAGAATAGTGATACAAATTATATAGTTTCAAGTATGTGACTTGAACATGAGATTATATATTACCATTAGTATCGTTGTTCTTAAATGTCCTTAGTCGAGTATCATTGTTGATGGGACAACAATGATGCATTGAGACTAGTATGTGGATCGATTGATGACCAAATCTCATTGGTCATAAATATATGAGATATTAAGTCAATGCATAGGTACATGTTAGAAACGATGTCTTCGGATGGACCCACCATGAGAATTCTATATGGAGCATTATGCGAAGTGTCATTAGCAATTCTCATAGTGACAATGATGTAATGGTCCTCCCAACACAAATCGCTATATTACTACACGAGAATTTATGTACTTTGATATCATCAAATGTCACCTTTAATAGGGTGGACTATAAAGGTGATTATTGGGTTCATCATTAATCGTGTGAGAAATATGAGTGATCTAGATGGAATTTAACCATCCTATATATTATGGGTGATATCCATAGGCCTCTTGATTGAGTAGGACTATGAAATGCATGGCCATGCTCAAATAGTGATTTGTTTCATATAGTCTACTCATTGATCAAGAAAACTCATTAAATTATGAAGAGTATGACACATTCCATGACTCGAGTTTAATCTAGGATATTAAGGTTAAAAGGATTAAATTACATTGAAACATTGGTCACGAAAAAGTTTGCATCGAATCATCGATCTTATTATTACTTGGGTAGCGGTGATGCATTACTAGATGTCAGCTCACTTTGCTTATAATTTTATAATATGATTTTAAAATTATTGCCAACGTAATAATAACCTATAAAGTCACACACATAGAAACGTTATTTAAAAGGGAATTAATTTAAATTTTAAGGATTTAAATATATTAATATGATTAATAGTATTTAAATCACTTTAATTTAAATTAAAAGGATAATTTGTATATATGTATATTAATTAAGTAAGACTTAATTAAGAGATATATATATATATATAAAATTAGGATTTTATAAAATTAGGTTTTGATTTGATTAATTCCTTTTAACTACTATATATATGATATATATGCCTACTTAGGGTAAGATATCATAATTGAAAAACCCTAGCCGCTCTTAGAGAGAGACTAGAGAAAAACAGTTTTAAAATCCATTCCTTTTGGTGGCTAGTCATGAAGTCCTTCTTATTGCAGAATCGTTCGACGGTTGATGCGGCGTTCGTGTGATATCTGTGAGAGGCTATGATCGGTTTGTATTAAGTTGGAGATTCGAGGCGCGATCGGTTTGATTCTCGTTTTGTTTATATCTGGTATAATCTCTAAACCTCTCAATTAATTGATTTTCGCATGGATCCTGTTTTTTTTAGGTTTGGAAATTGCTTTAAAATTTTAATTTCCGTGTGCTTCGCGTCAAAAATGACATTTTTAGGTCAATCGTGCCCTCGCCATTAACAAATCATCGATTAGACTAACGGGTGTTAATGTGGTTGACACATGGCAATATTTGCTGACGTGTACAAAAATTCATTAACACAAATAATTAAAAAATCTAATTTTTATTAATTATTTATTTTATTTTTCTTTAAAACAAAATAAATAATTAATAAACAAGATCTTTTAGTTGCTTTTCAACTGAAGCTTTTCAATTAATAAACGAGAGGAACTGGTGTTATGTTTTCAATTGAAGCTTTTCTAGATCTCAGAGAAGCTGAGTGACTAGATCTGTTAGTGTTGCCATGATCATCTCCAAATCGTTCACCACCACAACCCGTAGCAGGTGAGGATATTCCAGATCTGTTAGGATTTTCCAGATCTGAGTGACTAGATATTCCAGATCTGTTAGGATATTCCAGATCTGAGGTTACCGACGGGTGGCAGGTGATTAACCCGGAGCTGCTGGTAGTGATACTGGTGAGGTTACCCGCGGAGGAGATGATGAGGGTGGCGCCGCTGGTGTGCAAGTGGTGGAGGGAGGTGGTCGCCGGACCATACTGTTGGACCAACATCGACCTGCAGTGGTGGAGTCGTCGCCGCAATAGCTCCTACGATGTTGATTTTGCCGTCAGGAAGTTGGTCCGTCGCAGCAGGTGTACCTTTCAGCTCCTACGATGTTGATTCAGTATAAATTTATGTTTCAAAATTAAATTTTTTTCCCAATCTAGATCTATTTCTGGTGTACTCAAGATTTTTTGATTTGAGATTATTGGTTGTGCTTCGAGCCTTCGATGGTTCGGGATGCTCTGCCGCAGCCGGTCGGACCGTTTGTGGGTTTATGGCCAAGTCGTGGGAATGTATCGGTGGTACGAACGGGTCGACGGTGGCGGAGTGGGGGTTGATGGTTGATGGTGTTGTGGTGGGTCGACGGTGGCGGAATGGGTGGTGGCGTTAGGATTTTGCAGACTAGGAATTCATCAAGAGGAAGAAGACTGCAATTTTTGTATTAATTAATTTAGGGTTATTTGTATTAATTAATTATTGGACGAATTTTTGTTATTTGTTGTTAATGAATATTTGTGACTTATTGGTTGTTAATAAATTAAATATAAATATAAATATTTATTTTGTTTATTAAATATAAATATTTATTTTGTTTATTAATTATTTATTTTGTTTTAAAGAAAAATAAACTAAATAAGTAATTAATAAAAAATGGATTTTTTAATTATTTGTCTTAATGAATTGTTGTACACGTCAGCAAATATTGCCACGTGTCAACCACATTAACACCCGTT
This sequence comes from Panax ginseng, assembly GCA_020205605.1. Classification (NCBI taxonomy): domain Eukaryota; kingdom Viridiplantae; phylum Streptophyta; class Magnoliopsida; order Apiales; family Araliaceae; genus Panax; species Panax ginseng. The sequence continues at coordinate 84,392,057 of CM035131.1, forward strand.
AGTCTAGTTGACAGATTTATTAATGGCAGGGGCACGATCGACCCAAAAAATGTAACGTTAAGGGTATTTTTGGACAAAAAACAAGTATAGGGTGTTCGGTAGACATCGCGATAAAAGTCAGGGGCATTTTTGACCCTTCTCCCAAATTAACTCATATAGGTCTCTGAACATTTGAAGTTCAAACCTAAGTTGTCTAACAAAGACCACGCCTTGCGCACCACGTGGTCTTCTTATATACATCTTGGCGTTGTGGCGCCAGCTTTGCGATACCAATCTCCTGGTCTCGGCATGCTTGCGAGACTCCTTCATATGAGTGGAGTTGCGGCGCGACTCTTCAATAGGCAATGACAACAGACGGGTACTGCAAGACGGCACTTTGCTTTTATGCAGCACATGCAATGATGCACTGAGCACCAGAAAAGTTTGAAAAATAAAAATTTTGGTGAGTTTCCCGGATTCATAACTTCTTTGTTATAAGTCCAATTTGGTCCGTTCAAAAGCCTACACGTCATAAATTACACACTCTATGTGTTCATATAAGAATTCTACACTTTTGAATTCATTAACTCAAAATTCACTATTAAGTTCATTTTAAGCGTTCGTTAAACGCTAATAAGCGTTCAATACTCGTTTTCTTTGTTTTAAGTCAGAATCTGACGATTCTTAAGTCCGCGGCTCTTAAATACCCTATCTCACGTGTTGACATTGAAAAACAACGTTTTCAAGTCTCACAACAACTTTCGACTATCAATCCGAAATTTTTACGTTTTCGACGTTTAACGTCTATTTCCGTGAAATTCGCCATAACTTCGTTACTAATGTTCTATAAGCTAAATCACATGGAATACTTTATTGATTTCATATCTACATCCTAACCAAGCAAGATGCACATATTTAAGTATTGATGGAGTTTAATTGTTCATCAACAATCAACCTCAACAATCAATATTTTCATGATTTAAACCTACATCAACCCTTATAATTTCTATGTCTTCATGACTTATAAAGATTGTATATATTACAAGTCATCCTTATTCCTCCTTACGAGTCATACACAACCAATTTATGATTCTTGATACTTAAAGAAATCAAAAGAGATGGAACTACTATTAAAAAATATTACCTTAAGGAATCTTGGTGTTCTTGAAAGAAACTCTAAAGCAAAACTTCAAAGTGGTAAGTTTGATTGATTCTAGCTTTTTCTCTCTCTCAAAATATGTTGGTTGCTCTATGAAAAATCACAAAATGGCCAACCTTTGTCTTCTATTTATAGGCAATTGAAATGGAGGGAAAAATAGACATTCTCCCCCACCTCCTTACTATTCTCTACTTTATCACCAAATAAAATACTTGGTGATCAAGTAGATTTCTTTGCTTGCACACCAAGTGGCCGACCCACCATGCCCATGGGTCATCCCCATGGGTTTTACCCATTCTGTGACCCACCGGTTCGATCCACGGTTCGGTTTCATTGGATCGGGCTTAATCATTCTAGCATTGGGCTTTAGCTTAGGCTTAATCACTTAATCCCTTGGGCTTACATACTCAATTGCTTGGACTTGGCATAATCCAAATATAATTGGATTACTCTAAGTCTTAACCGTAATTCCATAATACTAATCGTATTCTATACGTATAATTCACGTATTCTTTCTATATAATACTCGTATGATAATCGTATTGTACTTCGTATTAACTCCTCATATTATACATAGATACTAAATAGTATCATACATGTATAACACGCTTTATCATTACCGCAATTCCTTTTACACATCTCATTTTCTTCTCGGAAATCATTCTACTCAACCTTTAGGTTTTAAGTCCGCAGGCGAAAATTTCATTTTCCATAAATGAAATATTATTAGATATTTCATCTTATCTCAATATTCTATCATTACGCATTTCTCGAAATTTCAAAATAATTTCCCGAGCAAAAATGGATGAATAGTGTTTTTACGGGAATTTCTCGAAAAACATTTATCTTCATCTTGGAAATTCTAAACAATAAATTCTAGCACGTAGCCAGATTACTATCCACATTCGTAAATTCTAGGTCATAAAACGACCTTCACATAGCTTACTCACAAAATAAATCAATTAAATTCATTTAATTCACATAATCAAATGAAATTTAATTATCATAAAAATCCAATTTTCTCGGGCGTTACAATATTAACTTAAATTCACAAATTAGATAGAATTAAGTTAAACACCTTAATTAACAAACTCACTATATCTCTATGTGAATTACAATCAAAGAAGGTTTAAGTTCAAGTTCTCTATCCGATGACATGCGATGCCAGACATATCTCTATCCTAACATAAATCCAGATTCCATTCAATCACAGAATTCAAGAACACATGCTATATTAACTAAGTCTAGACTCATATTTTCTCTCTCGAATCCATACAAGTCCACATAGAATTGGTGATCAGGCAATTCATAAATTCAAGCACAAATTAATATAGATAAACTGAAGAATAGCTTATTAAACTAAATATCAAAGATTACATAACCATCGTTCCACTTAAAGATCCGTTATAAGCCTAAAAAGTAATTTAGTTCATCATCAATGAAATAAAAACTAAATTAATCAAAGTAAACATTATCCCAATTACAAATATTAACTAAAGAATGAGAATGAATCCAGAACCACCCTTCTCTTTAGCCTTAATCTGCAATTATTATGAAATCTCCTTTAAAATCTTCCTCCAATGCTCTTGCTCCCAATTCTAGCTTCAAAGATGTTAATTGATGGTATCTCTTTTTCAATCTTGTTGTTTGATGTTAAATATATGCCAAGACACGTATTCTAACTCTAATTCCATGCATAATTAAGTTCTAAGTCGTTCCAACCACTTAGCTTTACGTTCTGTTGACAATTCAAGCGAACATGACACTTCTCTTTCCGTACCCCATTTCGGCGAAGTTTAGCCTATAAAATTCTACCCCGTGGGCTATGCTATCGTCTAATTCTCATCACACCCTTACCCCGTGGGTTTTATATACTGAAGTCCCTTCTCGGCGAGGGTATTATTCATCTTTTGTCCACTTTAGCTCCTAAACTTGCTAATTTCGCCATGATTTCACCCTTTTAATTCCAATTGCCATGCCACGACACCTAAACACAAAAAAACACTAAACAAGTAAAAACAAACAATAAAAACAAAGAATTAACATAGTTTAAGCTTGAATTATAGGTCGATTCATAGGTATAAAACCCACTCATCAAACTCTCCTAAACTTAAACATGTGCTAGTCCTCGAGCACAAAACAAAACAAAAATGCTATACAATGCAATGCAAAGGGATATAATGCATCTAATCTATATGCTTACGAATCCAACAGTCATCATAGAATCAAGTTTATTCATCTGGCCTCAGAGAAATCAAGAAAACTTAACAATACTTCATTTCAAAACTAATCAATAATTCCCATCATTCATCAAATCTTAAACTGTTAGTACTGGTATAATGTGTGTGTGCTCAACATTCATGCTAACTGATGCAAATTCAAATTTAATACATAACAAATCTCTTAGAAGGCATTATACAGTGTAAACTCAAGAATTTCAAAAACAGACGAGATCCAACTAAAATCAAACAATTACCAATATTAAGGGTCCAAATAGGGTACTTATGCTTTATTTTTCAATCACATGGGCTTTTTTTAAATAGTGAGTGCATTTTATGCTCTATCTCACCTTGTGTTTATGGGGAGTGCGTTTTATGCTCCTTCTCGACCCACCATAACATTCAATTATTCATCTCGGGAAGGTTCCCCCTTTTTAGATATAAAAAGCTTATATATCCCACTTTTTTCCCCAAACTTAGGTTCTTGCCTAATTCTTCGCCTTCATTGCCTATCCTTGTCATTCTCTTATTTAAACTAGCATTATCCTTTAGAGGTCCTTATATGTATCAATTTGAACTAAATCTGTCACATAGGTGTTGTAAGACCCCGAATTTTATGAAATAAAAGTATTCAATTTTTCTTATAATTACAATTCAGTAAATGGTTAAATTGATAAAAAGTTAAAGTTAAGGGTGATATATGAAATTTTTTCAAAAATACGCATGAAGTGGTTATAAAATATTCATTGTTGTCGGGAATATTCGTTTGGTCGTGGAATATTCTTTACATTTGGGGAATATTAAATGCGACCAGTATGACCATTTGTGGGCCCCATAACGTAATAACCGCTTCGGATGAAGAAAAAGACAAATTAAAGTTTTTATAAATAACGGCGTAGTTATTCTGAATTATCTTTGTTGGAATACCCGGTGGTTAAAACACACTAATCTGCGTTGTTGAGCAGAGTAGCACGATATTGCACCAATTATTGATTCTTACGTGAAAGGCACTACTCAATAATGGTTACGATAATTCTTATTCGATATTTTATTGATTCAATAATTGCGCATTGATATTTTATATTATTGTTGCTCAATAATTGTCAACGCATAATATTTCCCATTATCGGATCAATAATTCATATTATTTGAATAATATTATTAGATAGCATTATTGGCAATGTCTAGAAAGTTTTGTCAAGGAGAGGTTTGGTCACCTAATTGCAAGGCGCTTGTAGATGAGAGAAATTCTTATTCGAAAGCCCCCTTTTTCCTGGGAACTGCCTGGTTGTCATTATTGTGATTCTGTAATATTATTTGTGAATAATTAATTATTGATTTATATGATGAGAAAAATATTGATTTTATGTGGATATAGATGGAGAAAATTTTTAATGTGACAATTGTTAAAAATTGATATTTTATCTTTTTTGATAAAATAATATTTTATTATATTATTATAATGGTGATATTTTTACAATGAATGTGGGATATATGAGTATATGAGAAGAAAGAGTATTTTTGTTGCATTAAATAATTAACACATGTTTTGTATGTCGGTGGACCCCATTTCTTGACTGAAATTTGATTATAGCCTATAAAATCACCCGTTTATGGATTTCGATCAATTTCTGTTTGGAATTTGGAAAAACTTTCTTCTGCAAAGTTGTAGAGAATTAAATTTCCTATAAAAATTCGCGAGATTCGAATTTTCTGACAAAAGGGCTATTTATTATGAATTATTGAAGTTCCGAAGCTCCGAAATAGTTAATTTTTGAAGTTTTAATTATGTTAAATAAGAAAAACGTTTTTTAAAAGTTTTGTGAGGTGGGCTACTTGTGTTGAATGCTGAATTCAGTTGATAAAAAGTGTGCATAAGAATTTAATAAATATATATTAATATTTTATTAAATTTTCTGCTTTGGTATTCTAAGCATTTTCCTATAAATAGGGTGCTTAGGTTAGAATTAAAAATCACACCAGAAACTGAAGTTTTCTCTCTACTTCTCTCTCTATATTGTCGAGTGTATTCTTATGAGTATTTTGATATCTTGAGTGTTGCTATACGGTGCAAGTTCGTTTCAAATAAGTTATTCGATCAAAATCTTCTCTTTTTTGAGTAAAGAGATAATAAGAGATTTTTAAGGGTGATTATGTTTTTCAGTTTTATATTTTTTCGAACCTTCAAAAATTCTGGAAAAATTTGAAATGATATTTTGATGAGTTTTGTAGATTGTGTCCAAAAATGGCAATTTTTGGATGTATAGATTAGGTGTTATGGATTTTATGAGAAAAGACTATTTTAAAAGTAACCTCTTATAACTCCTTGTGGTTAACTCCAAAATTAATGAAATTTTTATTGGGAGTACATCTATATAATATCAGTATACCCTGTGAATTTCGGAATTTTTGGATAAAATTACAATTTATGATAAATGTATGAATATTCGGCCGTTTTGGCCATATGAAAAATAGTAAATGAATTTTAAAAATTCTGAGAAAAATATATGTTCAATATGTGACTATATTATGCTAAATCCCAAAAAAGAAATATTTTTGGAACTGATTTGATATTTTTCATGAAAATGTTCTAGTTATGAGTAAATGAATTAAATATGTTTTGTGAAGTAAGAAAATTGGAAATATGATTTTATGGCTTGAGAATTATATATAAGGTATATGCAGATTTTTGATGAGGGTTTTGGTTATTGGTGATGAAATTTTATGAGTTTGGCATTTTAGGATGATTAAATGCATTTATTAGTAAAGTGTAAACAATTAAAATAAATTATTTATAAGGTTAAGAAATAATTAAAATATTGTGGTAGTATTAATAATATTAGATTATGAGATTATTAAGTGATTTATAACATTTTGATTAAGGTGTTATGAGATCATTGATTTATAAATCTTACTCTTGAGATTAAATCTATATGTTGATTATATTATTTTTATTATCATATATAACATTCTTATAACCCTAATGATGATATTTCTCTTTGACTTGAGTGTAAAGATGGGTATATTATTGGTATGATCGTGACTATAGGTTCTCTTTGGCCAGTAGTGCAAAGTTGAATTATTGACTGGTACGATCATGGCCATTGAATTTATAATTGAATATCTTTAGCTTAAGTGCAAAGGTGAATTGATCAACATATATGGTTATAATTATGGTTTATATAAATTCTGAAATGATTATGTATTTCTTTGAGATATAAATATCTTTGGCCTGTAGTGCAAAGATCAATTATTGATGAATATCTTTGGTCCATAGTGTAAAGATGACCCGTTGATGAATATCTTTGGCCTGTAGTGCAAAGATGACTTGTTGATGAATATCTTTGGCCGTAGTGCAAAGATGAATTTATTAGTAGGATTATGAACATAAACTGTGATTTGGTATAACCATAATCTTTGATGTTTCAGGTGATGAAAATTATCTTTGTCCTGGATGAGAAAAGGAATTTAGAACTGCAATTACGATTATGAGTTATACATGTGATTGTGGACAGGAATTGTTGATTGGTGTCACAGGGATAAAACATTGTTGGTGGACTTTTAACATGGAGAAGATAATAGACTTTATAGTCTATTTGACTCTTCTAATGGATTGCTCGTTCCGCTGCAACTATGGTTGACATGTTTTATCATCTACCATATGTTCTAAATCTCTGATTTATTACTGTTGAAGGCTATTGATAATTTATTTATCTTTAGTCATGATATTCTTTACTGAGCTAGTTGTGCTCACCCTTTTGCTTCACAATTCCTTTCAGGTAATAAAAGTGTAGTTGGGTCAAGCGGGGGAATAACAAGGGAATAGAATGGTGCTCTATAAATGTTGAGGGTGAGGTGAATTTAACTTGGAAGGGTGTTTTTCCACTATTATACAAGATGTCTAATGACATACAACCTCGTGTCATCATAAGACAGGGTTGTGCTTATCCACTTGCTGAGTATATCTACCAGCACTATCTATATGATCTTGGAGTCTATTTGGAATATAACTCTCAATTAGAGACAGTGGAGATAATGATATGTCAAGAGAAGACTTGCCATTGGGAAGAATATGATAGTAATCTTCTCGTTTTTCTTTGGGGTCTATTGGGTTAACCAAGGATAATTCTGTGGCCATATGATATCTATAATAACCTAGACGCATGGCCTCCCATGTACGAAGGTTTCCTTGAGCACTTTCAAAAGATTCTAATTTCTAAAACAGTTTTCGACTATACCTTTATGTAAGGTGTCATTATGAGGTGCTGTCCACGGTTCGGACATGAGTCACAGTTGATATATATATTTGTATCCAAACTCACAGCATATGTGTTGTTGTATTTTGCACGATAATTGTTGTATAAAGTTGTAGTTCTTTTTGTACTATGTATTTGGCGACTCAGAATGGGTTGGATGGAATGGACCTATTTTGGGGGCGTCACAGGTGTTATTATGTGCTAACCTTATTATACCAGTTTTAAACAAGCAAAAGATCCAATTCATAACAGAAAATTACATCAAATTCTAATATTTAGTACTGTACTTGTCTACTTAATCCCAATCTCATCATTGGCCATAATAAAATGAGCTATATCAAACCGCTGGACATATGCAATATAACACAATACTTAACTAAATTAAATTTTTTTAGATATGTGGTAAACATAACATGATTTGACAATTAATAATAACTATTTACAAACCTAAGCAACATAACATGAATGCAAGCATTTAATAATCCTAAAACTAAACATGAAACTAATATATGCAAATCTAACTAATGAAATTAAACATGCAAACATGAAAATTAAACTAACTCCCCCAAACTTGAAAATTACAATGTCCTCATTGTAAAGATAAAGCAATAAATGTGTGAGGACTTCCCTCTAATCGCCTAAGCTTGGGGTGGGGGTGGCTGTTGGTCTTCATCTGAATCACTAGGTGGGAACCTTGGCATAGGGGCTGGTTGCTGGTATTGGAATTGTGAGGTTGGATTGAAACTCTAGAGCGTCACATTCAACGAGGCAAAGGACATATTCATGGCCTCGAACATATGGTCCTGCCTCGCTGTGAGTCTTCATATCATTTTGTTGGCATCTTTGTTGTATCCATCCACTTGACGTTGGAGGCTCTAAAACTGAGGGCTAGATGTAGCATCAGGTTGTGGTATCTCCTTCGTTCCTTACTCTCCCATTGTCTCACCCCTCGGGTACTCGTCGTCATCCTAGGTGTCTTCAGCGTCAGCCTTGTAACGATCGAGAAAATTGAATAATTTGTCAAATACTTTTATTTGATTAAATAATGAATAAAATTATTTTATAATGAGAAAGCAAGATGAATGTCATTTTATAACCTAATAGTGTTGAAATGTCGTAGTATTTTGGCTACGTGGTAGAATTAAAGTGTTTGATTCAAAGACGAAAATAAAAGTTTTCTGAGAAATTTTCCGAAAAACACTATTCATCAATTTCTGCTCAGGAGTTATTTTTGAATTTTCGAGAAATACGTAATGATAAAATAATAAGGGAAGATTGATTATGTAATAATAACTCATGTATGACAAACGCAGTTTTTCGCCTGCGTACTAAATTCAAGAACGTTAGGGAAAGTAAAGCGTTAATGAATAAACGATGATCGTATGATGCGTAAGTATTGTACGAGGTAATAAATACGAGTATGATATGAGGTATTATACAAGTATGTATGAATGATGGTATGTTGTATATAATGAATGAGTATATGAGTTAGCATACAAGAGGAATACATAGACAATATGTTATAAGCTTTAAGCCTAGTGTATTGGACTTATAGGATTTGTGTAGAAGTTGTACAAGCCCAAGTGAATTAATGTTAAGGACCAATATTTGTTAATGCAAGCCCAAAAGATTAAGTTAAAGTTATTAAGCATAAATGCCAAATTAAGAACCGGATCCGTGGATCGAACCGATGGGTAAACGGGTAAAAAAACTCATGGAGCAACCCATGTGGGCCCCATGGACCACATGGCACCATCATGGTGACCAAGTAAAGTGTTTTTACTTGGTGACCAAGGATGAATAGTAAGGAGGTGGATTAAGGAGGTGGAAGGGCTTTATGTCTATTATACCCTCACTTTAGATTTCCTATAAATATGAGAAGGTTGCTAGATTATTTACTTGTTCAAAATTCCACCAACAACTTAGAGCTTTCATATTATTGAGAGAAAAGTGAGAAAAGCTAGAACTTTGCTAGAACAAAAGGAAGAATAAGAAGAAAGCAAGAGAACTTCAAGGGTAAGAATACTAAACCATGACTTCATCTTTTTATTTGATAGAGAAGTGAGTAGTGGTAGAGCATGCTTGTTAAGGAGTGATAACGATGGTTATTAATGGGTGAAACCTTAATAAACCATGTGAAAGTGAAATCATAAGTATAAATTTATAAACTATTGAAATTCAATGAAGAATTGGATTATGTTGTTGTTGATGGACAATTTTAAAACCATCATTTGTAGGCTTAGATAATACATGTTCTGATAATGGAATGAATCCATTTGGAACGGTGTAAAAATCTGAAGTAACGAAGTTATGGAGGAATTTACGAGATTAGACGATAATCGTCGAAATCGTGAAATTCTTATAACGGAAGTCAAAAGTTAGCATTGAACTCAGAAATGTTGGTTTTCAATGGAGAATAGTCTAAGTTTACATTTTAGAGTTGCGGACTCGAAAATGGTCAAATTCTGACTTAGAACGAAGAAACGAGCTATGAACGTTCACGAACGTTTATTATTTTTGTAAAAATGGACTTAAACGGTGAATTCCGTGCTAACGGATTCAAAATTGTAAAATTCTTACATGAACACTTAGTTCATGTGATTTGTGAGCTAATGGCTTTTGAACGAGCCAATTCAGACTTAAAATGAACAAGTTATGAGCCTGGGAAATTCATAGAAAAAATGAATTGTGGTAACGTAAAGGGCTCGAAATCCGAAAGCGATCACGACCCGGAGAGGAAAGGTCGTAGCAAAGAACGCTAGGCCAAGTACTCAACCATCTTTAAAGAGTAAGTACCTGCTGCAATTGCCGGTAACGAAGAAGTTGGCATCGCAGTAGCCAGTCCGTGTAGAACACATCGAAACTTCAAGCTTGGTAACAAGCATGTATAGATAAAGGAAAGTCGCCTACCGCAACACCAAAGACTAGGTAATGCATAGAGAAGAATGGTTATGAATATAAAAAGGAAGCCAATTAATTAATGATGAATTATAATATTAATAAACTTGAAGTAACATCCTTAAATGATGTTAAAAACCTTAAGTAATACAACTAAAGGTCGAAGAAAAATTACTTGAACGTGAACGTAAAAACAATGTAATACGATAGAACATAACCAATGTTAACAAATCTAATGAACAATTAGATTGAGAAGAAGGGTAAGATAAGTTAGATATCATACATGTTTGACTATGACCTAATGTGGTATGTTACCTGGTTATGTATTGTAGAGACCTTAAAGACTCAAAAGGAAAAGTATTTAAATGGTAGAAGACGCTGAAGGCAAGTGTTCTAACCCTTGTTGTGACGCCCCCAAAATAGGTCCAATCCATCCAACCTATTCTGAGTCGCCAAATACATGGTACAGAAAATAACTACAACTTTATTACTACGATTGTCGTGCAAAATACAACAACACATATACTGTGAGTTTTAATACCAACTGTGACTCATGTCCCAACTATAGACAACACCTCACATTGATACATTACATAAATGTACAGTCAATAACTATTTTAGAAATTAAAATCTTTGGGAAGTGCTCAAGGAAACCTTTGTACATGGGAGGCCATGCGTCTAGGTTATGATAGATATCATATGTCCAGAGAATTATCCTTGGTTGATCCAATAGACCCCAAAGAAAAACAAGAAGATTACTATCATGTTCCTTCCAATGGTGAGTCTTCTCTTGACATATAAATATCTCCACCGTCTACAATTGAACGTTATGTTTCAACCAAACTTCGAGATTATATAGGTAGTGCTCGTAGATATACTCAGCAAGTGGATGTGCACAACCCTGTCTTATGATAACTCGTAGGTCATTAGACATCTTGTATGATAGTGGCAAAACACCCTTCCAAAGTTGGGTTCACCTCACCCTATTCGATTCACCAAAATTAAATATCAAATGACGTATACAATACGACACACTTATCTAAAGTTCTCAATAAAATGATTTCCATACTATTTAGGGAGAACCTCAACAGCTACAGACCACCGTTCTATTCCCCTATTATCCCTGCTCGACCCGACAACACTCTTATTACCTGAAAGGAATTGTGAAGCAAAAGGGTGAGCATAACTAGCCCAGTAAAGAATATCATGACTAAAGATAATTAAATTATCAATAGCTTTCATCAGTAATAAATCAGAGATTTAGAACATATGGTAGATGATAAAACTTTTCAACCATAGTTGCAGCAGAACGAGTAATCCATTAGAAGAGTCCAATAGACTATAAAGTCTATTATCTTCTCCACATTAAAAGTCCACCAACAATGTTTTATCCCTGTAATATCAATCAACAGTTCCTTTCCACAATCATATGAATAACTCATAATCATAATTGTGATTCTAATTACTCTTCTCATCCAGGACGAAGATAATTTACATCACATGTCTTTACCTGAAACATCAAAGATCATGGTTATACCAAATCACAGTTCCTGTTCATAATCATACTAATAAATTCATCTTTGCACTACGGGCCAAAGATATTCATTAACAGTCCATCTTTGCACTACATGCCAAAGATATTCAGCAACAGGTCATCTTTGCACTACCGGCCAAAGATATTCAACAACATGTCATCTTTGCACTACGGGCCAAAGATATTAATATCTCAAAGAAATATATAATCATTTCAGAATTTATATAAACAATAATTATAACCATGTTGATCAATTCACCTTTTCACTTAAGCTAAAAATATTCAATTGTAAATTCAATGGTCATGATCATATCAGTCAACGATTCAACTTTGCACTACTGGCCAAAGAGAACCCATAGTCACAATCATACCAATAATCTACCCATCTTTACACTCAAGTCAAAGAGAAATTCTTCACCAGGATTATAAAAATGTTATATATGATAATAAAAACAATACGATCAAAACATGGATTTAATTTCAAGAGTAAGATTCATAAATCAACGATAATTTGGTCAGAAAAAGAAACCAATTTGTCGTGAATAGTACTCCATGAATAGTAACTCGTGAATAGTAACTCGACATAAAAGATAAAGTTTCACAATAAAATCCATATCAATATTTATAACACCTTAATCCAAATGTTATAAATCAATTAATAATCTCATAATCTAATATTATTAATATTATAACAATATTTTAAATATTTCTTAAACTTATAAACAATTTATTCCAATTGTATACACTTTACTAATTAATGCATTTAATCATCCTAAAATGCCAAACTCATAAAATTTCATCACCAATAACCAAAACCCTCATCAAAAATATGCATATACCTTATATAGGATTCCCAAGCCATAAAATCCTATTTTCCAATTTTGTTACTTCACATAACATATTTAATTCATTTACTCATAACTAGTCCATTTTCATGAAAAATACCAAATCAGTACAAATAAAAAAAAATTTCTGGAATTTAGCATAATATAGCCCATATTGAACATATATTTTTCTCAGAATTTTTAAAATTCATTTACTATTTTTCATATGGCCAAAATTTCCGAATATTTAGACATTTATCATAAATTGTACTTTTATCCAAAAATTCCGAAATTTATAGGGTATATTGATATTATATAGATGTACTCCCAATAAAAATTTCATCAATTTTGGAGTTAACCACAAGGAGTTATAAGGGTTTACTTTTAAAATAGTATTTTCTCATAAAATTCATAACTCTTAATCTATACATCCAAAAATCGCCATTTTTGGACCCAATCAAGAAAACGCATCAAATTATCATTTCAAATTTTTCCAGAATTTTTGAAGGTCAGAAAAATTTCGAAACTAAAAAACATAATAACCCTTGAAAATTCCTTACCTCAAAAAAGCAGTATTTCCGACTGGAATATAAAGCTGAAGGAACCTTTCACTGAATAGCAACTCTCAAAGTATCTAAATACTCAAAAAAATACGCTCGATAATATAGGAAGAGAAAGCTTATGTTTCTGGTGTGATTTTCAATTCTAACTTAGCCCTCTATTTATAGGAAAATGTTAGCACGCCGAAGTAGACTTGACCTGCTACCTGATGGCTTTACCTGCTACTATTGCCACCCACCACATTTGAAATAAAATTCAGCACATTGCTTCACGAACCATAGGTGGGGCCCACGCATTATAGAATTTTCTACCAAAATGATAAATTCAGAAACTTCAACAATTTCTGAACCAATCACCTCTTAAAATTCATAACAAATCATACGTTAATTTTAAACGGTTCAAAATTTGTGGATATATACTCAACTTATATATGTATAACATATCCAAAAATCACAACGATCCAACGATCAGATTAAAAATTATAACTCACGTAATATATCTCAAGAACACTGATTATTGGATTATAAGTCCTTCAAACTAGTTTCACTCAAACTGTCACCACGAAAAATCCACAAAGAATTTTTGGGTGATTCCAATTTCTATGGTTAGCTTACTTCCAGGGCTTTCTTTTGATATATGGCTCATCTCTTAACTCATTATACACAAAGAGTTATAAATTTTACAAAATCAAGTAAGAAACTAATTTTTCTAAAAATCCCATATTTTGTTCTTCATTTCGACAAAATACTGATAAAACACCTCATTAATTCCTTCATTTATAACCACATAAATAAATCTATCATTTATATCTGCATCAAATAAATATTTCCTTATCATATAAATCAATAATTAATTATTCACAAATAATATTACAGAATCCAACAATGACAACCAGGCAGTTCCCAGGAAAGAGGGGGCTTTTCGATAAGGATTTCTCCTTACTAGCGCGCAATTAGGTGACCAAACCTCTCCTTAACAGAACTTTCTAGACATTGCCAATAATGCTATCTAATAATATTATTCAAATAATATGAATTATTGATCTGATAATGGGAAATATTGTGCAGTGACAATTATTGAAACAACAATAATATAAAATATCAACGCATCAATTATTGAATCAATAAAATAAAATATTGAACAGTAACTACTATAACAATTATTGAGTAGTGCCTTCTTACGTAAGGATCAATAATTCAAGAATACTGTGCAATACCGTGTGCTACTTTGCAACCACGCATATTACTGTATTTTTAACCATCGGGTATTCCAACAGTGTTAACGGTAACAACTACGTCGTTATTTATAAAAACTCAAACTTGTCATTTTCTTCATCCGACAGTTATTCTGTTATGGGGCCCATAAATGTCTGTGTTGTCGTACGAATATTCCCCAACAACATGAATATTCCACGACCGAACGAATATTCCCCGACAACAACAAGTATTTTATAGCCACTTGAGTATTTTGAAAATTTTATATATATCACCCTTAACTTTAAACTTTTATCAATTTAACCATTTACTAAATAATAATTATAAGAAAAATTGAATACTTTTATTTCATAAAATTTGGGGTCTTACACTTGTCAATGTTCATGCTGGAAAAGTTTTGCAATTCATGTATCTTGCACATGAATTAATGTATGATGAGGTCAAAGCCAGTTCTTTCGGTTAAACTTAATGTATTTACTGGATTACTTATAATCTATTGAAATGTTATCAAAGTTGTTATCTTTTGCCAAACTATTTTGGTATGGATTTCAAAGAAAGACTGAGTATGAATAAAAAAACGTTTTGTCATCAAACGACAGGCAAATGAGGTTGCCAAAACTTAAACGTAAATACTTTTACAGAAGAAGTGTTGTACAACATAGAGTACTATAGGCTGATCACATAGAATTGCTCGTAAGTAATATCAGACTTACGGACTTAGTGCTGGGTTGTCATTTTCAAAGAAAGAACGAATGCTTTAGGTCTTGGACAGAAATATATGCTTAATGAACGTGGTTCATTGTGAAATATTTTAAAGGAAAAGAAGTGCTATTTTGAATTATTTATAGTACTTCATAACTATTGTTCAGTTATTGAAGATATATGATTCCGATGTTTCAAGCATGTTGTTTAAATGAAATTATCATACTTGCTGAGCTAGTTATGCTCACTCTTGCTTGAACCATATGAATGCAGCTAAGACTGAATGACCCGAAGGATCCTCTAAGGATAAAGGAAAGGCTAAGATAGACCACTGAACTATCTATATAATAGTATAGGTTTAATGTAGTAATTATTTGATATTATGATAAGAAACAAATGTATTGGTTATAAAGAACTTGGGAAGGGAATATTATTTTGGAATATATAGAAGACATATCCATTCTTTTGAGTAATTTTAATTGAATGTATGTGTGAATGGTAGTACCGTGTAGCACCATCTGTCGGGTTAGAAGATACCTGAATTTAGGGGCGGCACAGGTTGGTATCAAAGCAATAGGTTATAAAACTTAAGGGGGAAAATAGAACCTTAAGTCATAACCTTAAGAAGAGTTAATGAAGTAAAAGAAGAGATTAACCCTAAAAATGCATTAAATGTGATATGTGTTTTTATTATGCTAATGATGTTTACTAATCAAACTAATTTGTTTTATTATACATGTCAGAAGATAGCATTATGTATAGGGATATACATGTTGAGAGTGAATAGTCGGTGAATCAAGTAGAGATTGTACCGAACCCAGTAACTGAAGAGCCAGAACTGGTAGTTGTTGAATTTGGAGACTTGAAAAACCTAGACCTTATGTCTATGTTTGATGGCATGTCTGAAGAGGAGGTGGAGGAGGTATCATTTAACACCATAGCACCTGCAGAAGAGATGACTCCGGGGGAGTCAATGAAATCATTGTTCATGACTGTATTGGATAGAAACATCCAGTATTGTAAGGAGGTAAAAGAACAGAAGGAGGATCTCCATGCTATCTTGCAAGATAAGAATAGTATGGAGTCGATGTGGGAGGAGGAACATGATGAGAAGGTGTTAGCCAAGGACAAGGTCCATGAGCTTAAGCACGAGGTCTTTGAGCTCAGGCAGGAGCTAAAGACTAAGAAACAGAAGGTTAGCTGAATGTCCTATATATATAGGAGTTCGCACGGGGATTTTCAGCGGCAGGTGGCTGAGTATCCTGTGGAGGCAGGGTAGACCCGACATACTATTACCCGAGATGTGATAGCTGGTCTTGCCAATGTCGACTATGAGAATGCCTTAAGGCAGATGTAATCTAGCTATTAGTTAGAGTATAATAGATATGTAAATATGTTGTATCTTTGTAGTAACGTAAAACCCTCTTTTGTGTAACAAATGGTAGTCTTTTTTAAATCCCAATTTTTTGAAAGTAATAGCGGGAAAGTAATGTAATCAGCTTAGGCTGTGTAATGTGAACGATGTAGTATTATACTACAAGGAAGAATGAATCAATATAAGTTTTCTTTTATTGAAACATATTGTGCAATGAGTATGAGTTATTATTTAAAAATGAATAATAACTAATTAACAAGAAAGAAATAATAATGAAATGTTATTTACTTTAATAGAAAGATGCCGCCAAGAAGAAGACAAAGAAATCAGGGAGCAAATGTAAATCAACCGGAAGGGGGACTAGTTAATCTGATGCAGGAGTTCGTTAATTTATTAACGGTTGCATTTAATCAGAATAGGGTAAATGTACCCTTAAATCATGCGGTAGTACGGGCTACTACGTTTAAGGATTTTAAGAGTGTAGGTCTGTCGGAGTTCAAAGGAACTACTGACCCTATCGAAGCCCAGACTTGGGTAAAAGAGAAAGAAAAGGCATTTGTCATTGCCAATCTTGATGAGGGGCAAAAGGTTGCTTTTGCTACCTACATGATGAAGGGGGAGGCCAACTTCTGGTGGGAGGCAAACCAGGCTAGGGCTGAAATAGATAATTTAACGTGGACGCGGTTCAAGGAGATTTTCTTTAAAAACTACTTTCCCATGAGTATGTAGGGGATAATGGAGATGAGGTTGCTGGAGTTGAAACAAGGGGAGATGACTGTTCCCCAATATGCTGCCAAGTTCAATGAACTAGCGAGGTTTGCTCCACACCAAGTGGACAAGGTCTATAGCCGGATATCAGTGTTCCAAAGTACTTCTTTTGGGGCTATTCTGGAGAAGGCGATAATCGTCGAGGGTGGGAATGAGGCTTTAAGCCAGTACCACAAGGAAAAGAAAAACAAGGGTAAAGTAGATGGGGAGTGAAAATCTAGGGAGCCAGTGGTAGTGGCAATGGCCAGAAGAGGAAGGGATTTAACTCTGGGAATACCGGAGTAAAGCAAGGAGATCCTAAGAAGAGGATGGAGGCGTACAAGAATTGTGGGAAAGACTCACTTAGGAGTCTGTCTTAAGGGGAAGTCGGTGTGTTACAACTATGGACAGGAGGGGCATATTTCACCTAATTGTCCAAGTCCAAAGAATAACCATGGATGCTTTGTATGTGGGTCAACTGACCACATAGCAAAGAACTGCCTAAAGAAGGGGACGGACTGGAATAAGGGCGCTAATAGTGGTAAGCTAGCTATTAGTGGTCCAGCTCAGCCGAGTAGGCTGATGGCCTGCACCTTTAACATGACGGTCCAAGATGTAGTTGCATCAGGGGATGTAGTTGCAAGTATTATCCCGATCAACGATATAAATTCTTAAATGCTGTTTGATTTGGGTGCTACTTGTTCTTTTATAGAATGTGATTTTGCTAAACGATTAGAATTACTTCCCGAAAGATTGCATGTACCTTGGAATATTAAGGTAGTAAACGAAGAAATAATTCATGTTGAAGATATTCATAGGAGTTGTTGTGAAGATATACGAGGTTGTAAATTATCGGTAGATTTGATACCGATAAAGTTGGGAGAATTCAATGTAATTCTCGGGATGGATTGGTTGTTTAACCATGGTGCAATAGATTGCCAAAAGAAATGTGTAAATATTATAATGTCGAGACAACCTCATGTAGTGTTTTACGGTAATAAATCGTCGGGACGTTCGTGCTGTCTTACTCTGACACAAACTAAGAAATTTTTGAGGAAGGGATGTGTAGGTTATTTGTGTCATGTTGTTGATAACCAGAGAGTGGGAGCAACGATGGAACAAATACCTATAGTTAAAGAATTTGTGGATGTATTTCTAAGCAAATTACCAGGACTTCTGCCAGATAGGGAGACCGAATTCGTAATAAATATTGTACCAGGAGCGGTGTGACGCCCCCAAATCCAGGTCCCTTTGAACCTCGGATTCGGTTTTCCATGATACTACTATCGTCAAACTATTTATATTTTGTATTCATAACTTAATGAATATAACTTTACTTATTACAATTTAGAATATAAATTCTTTCCATTTCCAAGATCTGTGTAATGACCCCAAACTTTTATAAGTTTCTAATCTTGGTCATTTACTATTCCTGTTTTACATCACATTCGATGTTATACAGATATGCAGAATAATTTAAATTTTTTCAATCTCCTTTGAAAAATAAATCTTTTATTGATATCTTAACTCAAATCAATTACAAATCCCTGAATCAAATTATTCTATGATTCACTTTATTTAATTTTTATATAAATCTTTACATCTCGATTCGAATTTCTCTATGTATCACATAGTATAACTTAACAGGTATTACACATTATAAACTACTATAATGTACATCTACTAGAACCTAAACATGGTTCAAGAGCATCTAGTTAAATATTAAATAAATCTCCTTCGATACTATTGGACTTTATCTATCAAGTAGCACGTAACCTTTACCGTGAGTCCTTAACCTGCAAAAGTGATTATTTGCAAGGGTGAGCTCGACAGTCCATCAATTCTAACAATTTTCATGCAGCACATAGCACAGAATAGCATATTCAGTTTATGCATTCATAATCAATTAATATTTACTACACATGTTACTTCACACATAACAGGCATAGAGATTTACCAACATAAGCATATCATCAAAGATCAACTTTCACATTTCATACATATCTCATATGCATTTCATATATATACATCAACATTTGCATAGCATAATACAGCTCGACTAACAGTTATCGAATTCATATAACAAATAGGAACTAAAAGACTTGCCTGATTCGTAGTTTATCAACTACGACTTAACTGCTTAAAGCTTATCTGCACTTCGTGTATTCCTACACAGTTATATAATCATGGATTTACATCCATTAGTCACATATTCATACATTCTCAATGTAATAATAATGTTACATTATTTCCTAACTAGGTTCATAAAACCTACACTTCACTTTTTCATCATACGCTTGAAATAGCTAGGTATGTATAGGTATACCTTAATCACCCGTACCCGACATCAACATTCATATACATCTATCACACACTTGACTCGCTATGTGTTCGGCACATTTAAAACTCATATTGGTAAGTTCAAACGTACACATAAATGTCTAACTTAGTTGTAACTTCATACCACATCACCATGATTTCGAATAATCTGAATTTTTCAAACAACATATGTGATAACCCATGATTATTCAAAATCTGATTGTAAGACATCACAATTTCAAACAACATATGTGATAACCCATGATTTCGAATAATCTGAATTTTTCGATTTAATTTTTTCTTTTAATATTATATGGAATTATCAATATTTAGCTGGGAATTGGTGAGACGAGTTTAGAGAATGAGTCAATTTGTGTATTGACTGAGAAAATAAGAGTAAAGTTGTGCTTAATGAGAATAGAAACCCTAACCCTAAGTCCGGATAGGGATTCGATAGAAAATATAGTTATTATAACTGTATCATTGAGTACGTGCTTGTACTATATAGAAATTCTGATCAGTGATTGATCGAGTAGGGTATAACATTATTAAACCCTAATGCGAGATTAGAAACCCTAATCTCAGGTTTAGAAACCCTAACGTACAGTTAGGAACCCTAAATGAAAGTTGGGAAACCCTAAACCCTAATTAGGAAACCCTAATTGATATTACCAAACCCTAATAGTGAGAATTAAGGAGAATGATGTTAATTGTCTAGAATACCCTTAAATTTATAAGGGAAATTATGAAAATACCCTTTTAGGGGCGAAAAGACCAAAATACCCTTTACTTAAAACTTAAGTAAAGAGCATTCTAGATTTTCATGAGTCACCAATGTTGGATAAGCCATGTGCTCTTAAAATCCTACCAAATCTAACCTAACATGCCACCTAGCATCACTTGGATTCATTGAATCTAAGTTATAAGTGATTTTAGAGAGAGAAAGTTAATAAACTTAAGCCATTTGCTATCTAGCCTTCAACCCACTCTCTCTATCTCTAAACATCCAAAAATTCCAAGTATCTAAGTCCCATAAACATCCCTAGATCATCAAGATCAGTGGAGAAACCTAGAATTGATGATTTGGGCAAGAGAAGGTAAAACCCTAACTCATAATTTAATCTTGTATGCTTGACAAATTTTTTTGTTTATATATTTAATCATGTGTTATAGGTTGTTTTTAGATGATCTATAATGATCCATCATAGATCCATAGCATCAAAAGGCTTTAAATTGATATTTTTCAAAAACTGTCCAAGAACTAAAAAGTGCTCTGACAAGCAAATGTCAGTGGCCTTAGATCTTTATGTGTTTATGTTTTGAGTTGTTTTAAGCTTTAGACTTGAAGCCTGATGTAAGACCCCAACTTTTATGAATAAAGAATAATTTTCTCGAAATATATTTTTGAATATTATTGTGTGGATTTGATATAATGTTATAGTTGTGGGTAATATTTATAAATTTTGCAAAGTAAGCAAGTGGTTATATAGTATTTTATTGGTCGGGGAATATTCATTTTAACAGGGAATATTCGTACGACGGCACAATCATTGGTTGACCCCACAACGAAAGTATTGTCGTAGTTAGAAAATGACAGAATTATCTTTTTATAAAAATAACGGCGAAAGTGTTACCGTTAAAAGCTGTTGAACTACCCGGTAGTAAAAGTAATGCGATGTCTGGCGTGGTTGCATAGTAGCACACGGTATTGATTATTGATGCTTACATGAGAAGTCACTCAATTATACTCAATTATTGCTACAGTAATTACAACATTATATCTCTCATATTATTGATTCAATTATTGTCACAGTATCATCTGCATAATATGTTATATTATTAAATCAATAATTAAGACGGCAAAGTTATTCATATTATTATTTGTAATATTGACAATGTCTAAAAGTTATGTCAAGGAGAGGTTTGATCACCTAATTGCGCGCCAATAAGGAGAAATCCTTATCGGAATGCCCCCTCTTTCCTGGGAACGACCTGGTTGTTAAATATTATGAATTATAATATTAATGATGAATAAGTTCGTGTTGATTAAAGATGGAATTGATAGTTCCATTGTGTGAGAATTATTAGTGTTAGTGGAAATCGGCATTTATTTCGATAATAATTGATGTCTGGAGGTTATATTGACCAATCGGGTAATTCACTGGATAAATGAGCAATTAATTGCTATTAATTCACATGCTTATAACTATGTATTCACATGTGTGTACTATTGATTCACATGATTTACTATTAGGGGAGTTGGTGCAAGATTGATAATACTTGCATGACTAAATTAAAAATGGAGGTATAGATGAAGATACTATACTGTAATTATTTTTTTCACATGATTATACTATTAAGTCACATGAATGAACTATTGATTCACATGATTTACTATTAGGGGAGGTAGTGCAAGTTTGATAATACTTGCAGGACTAAATTAAAAAATGAAGAAAAAGAGGAAGGTATTATACTGTAATATTTCGAGCCCCAAAATGTGCAATTATCGAAACTATATTTTTCTATAAATAGAAGCTCATTCTTCTTTCATTCTCACCAATTCACTAAGTCTCACAAGAGCAATTATTATAGAGAGAAATTATAGAGAGAAAGAAGAAGAGAAGTTTGGTACCTCTCTATTCTAGTATCCAGTTTTATTCTAAGGTAAGGGGTATTATTTCTTTCGTATTCATGAAAAGAGTTATTTCTTTCATTATTCGTAAGGGTTGTTATTACATTCTTTATTATTCTGTTGGAATAACTTGTCTGTGTGGTCTATCGCATGCCTGGTGAATTCTTCTGTTATTCCATTCTTTATTATTCTGTTGGAATAACCTGTCTGTGCGGTCTATCGCATGCCTGGTGAATTCTTCTATTATGCCATTCTTTATTATTCTGTTAGAATAACCTTTGTGTGTTGTCTATCGCATGCCTAGTGAATTCTTCTGTTATTCCATTCTTTATTATTCTCTTGGAATAACCTGTCTACGCGGACTACCGCATGCATAGTGAATTCTTCTGTTATTCCATTCTTTATTATTCTATTGGAATAACCTGTCTATGTGGATTACCGCATGCATGGTGAATGATCCTTCGTATTCATTCCTTATTAAATTGTGGAAATGATCTGTCTACGTGGATTACCGCATGGCGGGAGAAAATCCATTTGCAGTTTCATATATTCTATTATACTCAGTTGGTTAAAGTTTTGGCTTCTATACTCTATGAAATTAGTAGAATATCCTGGATATTTGTGCTTCATCCAATATCTTTTCATCGAAATATTCTTCTGAGCATTCTTGAATTTTACTCCACAAAGCAGTATCATGTTGACAATTTGGACATTATTGATTTCTGGATAAATTAAATTATAAATCTTTAAAATTTATCCTTGAACTTGTTTTATTGAATTATTTTGTCATTGTCATCATCATCATGCTTATATTGTGATGAAAGTCATCTTTGGCTTACGTGCATAGATGGACTTGGTATGATTATGACCAGGGATTATTCGGTATAATCATGACCGTAATGTGACGAATGATGTGGTAAAAGTCCTCATTGGCCTGTAGTTCATTAATGGACAGTTGTTGGTATGATTATGACTAGGGATTATTCGGTATAATCATGACCATTGATGATTACATGAATATCCTTGGCCGTGATGCAAGGATGATTCAATTTTATTTATTAAGCTGAGTCTCAGCGATAAAGTTGATGAAAAACTTTTTAAATCATAGAAGATAGTAGATTTTATGCTCTACTTGACTCTTTTAATGGATTGTTTATTCCGCTGCAGTTATTGGTCTAAAACTTGTTGTCTATTATATTCTATCAGTTGTTATACTGTTGAAGGCTAAGGATAATTTATTCTGCATTATCTTAGTCATAATATTTCTTACTGGGCTAGTTGAGCTCACCCTTTTTTTCACTGTTCTCTTCAGGAAATGAGAATATAGCTGGGACGAGTCGGGGAATGTATTGACGGTCCAGATGGTTGTTTTAGTAGTCCTCGCTATTCTATAAAATAGTGTGACAATAAATGTAATGAGGACTCCATTTAGTGTGGATATTGTCTAGATGACAATATTCTTATTGAAACTCTTAGATTATGTTTTGTCGTATTTTACACGACTGTTGTATAATTAAGTTGTATTTGAATTTTGTACCATGTATTTGGCGACTCAAGATGGGTGATGTATACCTATTTTGGGGGCGTCACACCTGACATGAAGTCTTTGATCTGGAAATGGAATCAAAGTCATTCCATGTATAGATTTCAAGATATTATTGGTCAAATAAAGTTGACCGAGCATGACCATGAACTTTCTGGGTAACCCAGAAAGTGTAAAACAATGTCTGACATGATCTTTAAAGGCCAAGATCTATTAGATGATTCAAGGTTTGATGTTGTTTTTCTAACTAGATTATAGCCTGTTGTGTGGACTTTAGATCCATGGCTCTAGTTCATTTAAATCATAAATAGATCGAACGTAACAGGTGGTCAAAGTAAGCCATTCGACCATGACTTGAATTTCTGGAAATTTCCAGAAAAGGTTTGCATGAAATTTCTGACAGGGTTTGACCACATCAAATCTGATCATTGTTATGTTGTTGAACTGAATTGTTGTTATAGTTATGTTCTATGACACCTGGGCTATAGAGGTAAACCAAGAGAACACCTAATCAATGATCAGAACATCAAATTAATTGAGCATGAAAGTGTCTACTCGCACTGTCTGGGTTTCTGGAAAACCCAGAAATCGTCTGACATCAAATTTGGAGGCT
Organism: Panax ginseng; assembly: GCA_020205605.1. Classification (NCBI taxonomy): domain Eukaryota; kingdom Viridiplantae; phylum Streptophyta; class Magnoliopsida; order Apiales; family Araliaceae; genus Panax; species Panax ginseng. Next base: position 84,416,632 of record CM035131.1, read on the forward strand.
TTGATCTCCTTGTTGTGATGTTGTTTGACTAAAATAAGGGTTGGATGTTGTAGTGTTACATTAAGATTACAAATATCAAAGTCTTAGATTGCCCAGAACAAGCATGAGCAAAGAATTAAGGCCGATCAAACATGACCCCTTGAACACTGACTTTGTCAGTGTTCTTGAGCCAAGAACACCTAAGACGACAGAAAGCGTCGCTAAAGAGCTATAACGACAGTTTTAAATATTTTAATTTCTGATTTTTCTGAAAAATGATTAAAAATAGAAATAAATTCTAAAAAATTACAAAATTGGTTTTAAAAATTATTTAAATTATGAAAAATAATTTTTGACTATTTGGGATATTTTTCATTAATATTTATAATTATTTGAATATTAATGATATTTAATTTATTTAATTAGTGTATTAAATAAATTAGAGAAAAATGATTTTAATATATTAAAAATCATTTTAAATAAGAATAAAGTGTTTAAAAATATTTTAAGTTATAAAATGTAACTTTTAATATTTTTGGAGAATTTTCATTAATAAATTATTATTAATGATATTAGATTTATTTAATTATTATATTAAATAAATGAGTTAAAAATGGTTTTATTGAATTAAAAATCATTTTAAAATGAGAATAAAGTGTTAGAAAATATTTTGAATTATAAAATATAATATTCAATATTTTTGGAGAATTCTCATTAATAAAATAATATTAATGATATTAAGTTTATTTAATTATTAAATTAAATAAATGATGGTAAAATGGTTTTATTAATTTTAAAATCATTTAAAAATGAGAAAAGTGATATAAAAATATTTTAAGTTATAATTAATGACTTTTAATATTTTGATGGTAGTTTCATTAATATTTTAATGATTTTAATTACTTTAAAAATCATTTAAGTAAAATATTGGTGATTTAAAAATATTTTAAGTTATTATATGTAACTTTAATATTTTGACAACTATGTCATTAATATTTTAATATTGTTAAATATTAATGATGATGGATTTATTTAATATTTAAATCATTTAAAAATGATTTCAGTGTTTGAAAAAATATTATAAAATATAATAATTGTTTGAAAACTATTAAAAGCTTCCGAAAAATATTATTAATGATATTTGACTTATCTAAAATAATATTGAAGCTTAGAGACCGAGTTTAGTTGACAATTTAAGTGTTAATTGTCAGATAGGGTGACCAGTACACCGAGAATAAACTGAAGTCCAACCAGACCAAACTAGTTAGACTTAATAAGTGTTTATATAAGTTATAAACACTGATGTGGCTATGTGGTAATGTGCCTAGGAGAAGTATTGACTGTAAATTTGTACAGTATTGCGTGTTATGAAATTTTGTGCTAATTGTGAGACTGATATTATGATTATAGGTCTTTCAAACACAAATAAATTTATTGTGTAGCTGTAATCAGCGAAAGAGGCAAGTTTCCTTAACTCAACCTTGAGTTAATATTGTTCAATTATTATGGTGGTTTATTATTGTTAATTAGACCATGTCAAATAATTTATTGTTGATTATTCGCAGTTAGTGCATGTTTATTAATTCAAATTGAATTATTGATTCTGAGAATATACTTGTAGAATAACTGTTGTTGGATATTCACATTCGTAGAAGCTATTATTGATTTCAAATAGTACAGTTAAATTATGTCTATTTTATAATCGTATTGAAACATGTCTTAGCTAATTATTTTGGCTAGACGAACATTTGTTAGAACTTGATGGGTTCAAAAAAGAGAAGAGAAGAGAATTCAATTATTATTGATAAGATCAATGCCAATTATTCCGGCTAGATCGAAAAAGAAAACTTGATAAGTTGGAGAAGAGAAGAGAAGAGATTAAATTTTGAAATCATTGTATTTCGTTGCTAAATCAAAATTCTGATTCAAAGACTGAGAAGAACAACCTTTTATATAAAGGGAACATTTTTAGTCTTATATTCGGCTATTGCTTGCGTTTTAAGTATTATGCATAATATAGCGTATAATGAAGCTGATCACTTGTTATACTTGTAGAGGGGTATGATTTAATCTTTATGGTTATCTGATACACCTCGGTATATCAAAGTAAATCTTTGATAGTTACTCGAGAAGAGAAGTTCTTGATCCTTTGTGATCACTCAACATAAATTCTGGAAAATATTTCCATACTGTTATTTGGGTATATCAGATTAAATCTTTGATAGTTACTCGAGAAGATATATTTTAAGATCTTGTAAGATCATTCATCATAAACTCTAGAGAGTATTTCTAAATTGTTATTCAATAAAATATCGTAGAAGCTTTGAAAGTGTTGTACCCTTTCATTATTGAACTATTTTGTTGCATAGGTTGAGAGAAGATTAGTTAGAGAAGAACAAATTATTCAATTACTTCAAAGTTCCCCAAACTTTGGAGTCATTATATCGAATTAGATAGTTTGTTGTCTTGATTCTTATACATTTA